>OY986436.1:69924508-72869508 GCA_963920525.1 Dichetophora obliterata
TTATCTCGGAGTTTCCTTTTGACAGTCTTAATTTTTGCCCGTTCTGATTTGATTTTGGTTTTTGTCTACCATATTTCTTCTTTTTCAGGAGTATCTGTCAATATTGTGGTCCTTCCTTTCTTTCTGACAGCTTTTGAGCATTTCCGGGCTGCTGCTTTTGGAAATGGCCGTATTACATGTGGCGGTGTAACTCCAGATTGCAATATCACTGAAAAACGGTTGCTGCTGAGAATCTTAAGTGAAGCATAGTAATTATTACCTACCTTGATTTTCTGCGCAAGTTTCGATCACTTCATCCTCTTGAAGTTGTGTTGCAGATGCATAATTCGAGTCCTCCACTGTAAAAAGGCAATTACCTTGATTTTGCGAGGGACTTTCTGGTGCTGTTACATGTTGATTTGCAAAGGGACGATCTGTCACATAAGCAGATAAAAATTCGTCTTCTCCAAAAATATTTTCGTTCAATGGACAAATTCCAGATACTTCAAATCCTTTTACAATATTTTGCGTATTAAATGATAATGTGTATGATTTACCAATTAATTCAGCAATATCATAAATGGTAATAGGTTTTCCTGGATTATTGAACATCCAATCATTTGCCACACTGTGATAGAATTTTTTGTATGGTCCAAAAACAGATCTATCAAGCGGTTGGAGCTTATGTGATATAAATATGAGGTGGTAAAGTTAGAAGCATTACACCATTATTGTTCACACGAGGAAAAATAAGCATCGGGGGTACATGGTTGCCAATTGCGTTAATTGCAGCGATCATCGTTACGTTGGAACCCCGCCCACCCGATGTCATGCTGCCTATTTGCCTTTCTCCCTTAGCAGCAAGTACCTTTGGTGGAACGTGAACGGTCGAATTTCCTGTTTCGTCAACATTATATATTTGGCTTGGGGAAAATTTATAGCATCTTAGACACTCCTTGAGGTTTTCAAAAAAATCTCCGACATTTTTTTTGTTAAACCTTGTCGATCGCGACATGCTGGTGGCTTCTGGTTTCCTCAACGATATGGTTGGGTTGCTTTTCAAAAATCCATTAAGCCATTCCTTACCAGCAGCAATATTTTCGACCCAGGTCTGAGGAAACTTCTTTTTGTTTTTTTCTGCAAACTGGTATGCAAGCTTCATGGACTCTTTTCTAGATAGCCCATAATGCAACTTTGCAGCAGTTTTAAGGTAGGTAGCCAACATTCCCTCCTCTTCGCTGTTGAATACTTTTTTATGACCAATTTTGGTCGTGTATTTGAACGATTTGTTTTCTGAAGCACGGTATGCTGCCAAATGGCGCAATAAAGTTGATTTTGAGATTTTGTGCGATTTTGCAGCATATGTAGCACTACAACCTCTTTGCACAACGTCGTCGACTGCTGCGGATAAGTCTGTTACCTTTATAGGACATCGATGGTGTCCAGTCTTACTTCTTGGCATGTTTCTATAATATATATAATAAAAGTTTCCTTTAAAATATTGTACCTTGGACCGGCTCAAGGTACATTCCAAGCATTTGTCCAAGGTACACGTCAGGCACACAATTTACAAAATGTTCAAAACTTTATTTTGTTCGAATAAATCAAGTTTTCAAAGTAAAATAATTAAAGAATAAACCTTACCGATCTACTGTAATTGACTCTCAGCACTGAAAGATATCCGCGTTCGTATATATAAACTATGAAAAACTGCACAAAAATTTACGAACCACGTGCTAATTTCGTTGTTGATTAGCTGACGAGCAAATATGACTAAAGCGGCACAACAACAGCATTGCCAATGTCAAGAAAACAAACAGAACGAATGGTAGTGCAACACTTTTTTGCTAGAGATGGTAAATATGAAAAAGTAGCCTTTGGACCAAGGTACAATCGGCCCAAGGTACATGCACTTCCCCTAAACCAAGGATTATTTTGAGCATTTGTGCCGAACAACGTTTTTGTTTTCTATGGAGCGTAAGGCGCCTTAATGTGGGTACGTGAAGACTCTAAAGTTGCTAAACCATTTTTTATTAAATTTTCAGGGAAACGGTATCAAAGTCTTGAGAGTGTTCCAGTAAGTTCTGGCGCCGTGAAACAAATTTTCAATACCGAATAGCTTTTGAAGTATAGGTCGCACAGCCTCGTTATTCAGTATTGGACTTCAATTTACACATGCAGTTTCACTGATTATATTTTATGGGCATTGAATAAGGGGCGTGGCAGTAACTCGCTGGGTTTTAGCTAGTTAATATGAACCAAAGTTTAATATTAATTGATGATTTGTAAAGATAAAAACAAAAAAAATTGAATGATTTTACAAGTACAATTGTATTTATAAACCAGTGGTTAAATCCAGCCCAGTAGTTGAATCCTTAAGAAAAATCGAAGGACGAAGACATGAATATCTCATTGGTTCTCCTTGATGATCCTAAAGTTCAGAAAAATATCAATGAAAGCGCTAAAAAGAGAAGACAGCAAAAACCAGTAGAATCAAAGCTGTCACTACTGAATATTAATATTCAACATTCGAGAGACGTCAAGCTGCAATTATGTCAGGATAAGGCAAATTTATAGAATTTAAAGAAAGATCCCTTGACTTGATTTTTAAAATTTTATAAAGAAAATAGTTTGCAGTATAACATGTTTTTTGTTTGAGTGCAAAGTTTATTATTTATTTCAGAAGTTCTGACCATATACACGTGAAACTTGAGGCAAGAGATTGCACAACTGCATTCTCACTTTTACTCTAGAACGTCAGATTTTTTTTTAGGCAGAATCAGTGTTTTAGGATGCAAAAGTGATTTTTTTTTATTGATTGCATCGTCCCCTGCATGCCAAAACAATGAATGTGAAAAAATTCGATTTTGGGTTTGTTGCTGCTTCTGATGCAATTTTATATAAGGAACATTGTATCAACATATGGAATAGGAATGTGGATCAGATCTGCAGCAATACTGCAGTTCTAAAACAATGAATGTGTTTTTTTAATATTTTTATCATGCCAAAAAAATAAATGTATTCCGGCATAAAAATTTAAAAAAAATTTGAATTTTTTGCATGCCAAAACAATGAATGTGTTCTAAAATCCGTAATGAGTGAGGTAGGTCAACCAAATTTAAACCATAAATTGAGGAACTTAATGCACACATATCTGCAAGCCAAAGTATGAGGAAGTAACAGATTCTACACATTAATTCATTACTCGATTCCTTGAAGCATGAATGTTTTATAAGTTGGAATTTTTTGCATGTCAAAACAATGAATGTGTTCTAAAATCCTTTAGGAGTGAAGTAGACCAACAAAATTTAAATCATAGATCGAGGGAGCTAATGCCCACATATCTGCAAGCCAAAGTATCAACAAATAACAGATCTTAAACATTACTCGATTCTTTGTAAGCTTTTAGTTGTATAAATTTAAATTGTTCTGCATGCCAAAACAATGAATGTATTTAAAAATCCCTTTTAAGGTAGGTAGGATAGATTGTTAAGTAACTAAATACTTACCATTCGGTAAATGAAAATTTAAAAAAATTTGACTTCCCTAATTTTCAGAAGCATTCAAACTTTCAAACTCGCTTTCCCAAAAACTATAAAAAAGCACATTCATGGTTTTGGAATGCAGGTGACGATATTAATAAAAGTAAAACAATTAACTCTGAATATTATTGCAACCTTTTGGATACGCTGAATGAAAAACCTCGTGAAAAAAGACCTGCTTTACAGAAGAAAAATCACATTTCATCAAGGCAATGCACTTATGCACGCAAGTATTCTGATGATGTCTACATTGAATGAATAAAAGTACTAATTGCTTGAACACTCGTCGTTGAACATTTGCCAGATTTGGATCCCGGAGACTACTTCTTCTATAGAAATTTAAAATAATTTCTTTGTAGAAAGCGTTTTTCATTGAATAAAGAAGCTGTTGCAACCGTGGAACAGTATTTTGCAAAGTTTCCGGAAAGTGATTACGAAATGTATGCGTTCAAACTTTCACAACTCTGATACTGTGTTTGCAGCATGATTTATAGCGTTTTAACCTCGCAAGTGTCACAGGGGCAATACCATTCCAACGGCTCTTTTCTATACCTTGTATGTGCTGAATAAGTGAGAAAACGACTTTATTAAAATATGGTTCGAACTAAAAAAAAAACTTCACTTGAGAATTTTGTTAACAATCGATTTTACGCCCTATAAAATTATCATAATACGTGCTATATACGAAATCATTTCTGAAGGAGCAAACTCCGATAAGTGTATTAAATTGAATAAAAAAAATGATTTCATTAAAAAATTCACTTTCTTTCAATTTTGCTATCAACACTTTTCAACTAACCTGTAAGTGCTAAGAAAATGCGAAAAAGCAGTAGTAGATGAACTTTATTGTTACTGTATGTTGCACTGTATTATTTACAACAACATTGTTAGAAATATTTAGCTTCGATTTTGTTATACTTCCACCACCTACCTTATCAATGATCGCCATATCATTACTAAACCGATTCATTAAACGGCCAAGCGGGCTAACCTGGAAAAAATGCAGCGATTTACTCATAACCGCAGTCAAAAGTTGATCATGCAAGTTACGACGCGCATTGCATCCGGCCCATTGTCCTGCAGGTGTTGATAGCAGCGCCATCAGGATGCAGACGCATGAAATAAGCGTATACACATGAAAGTAGTACGTGACTTCGTGGTGCATTGTTGATGGCGATAAAAACGAATCATCGGCGGCATCATCAATAGAGTTAATGTTAAAAATGGTTGTTTTGATTGTGTTTTTGGAGAATGAAGTAACTGTTGTTGGGCCATTATTTGTTGTAGCGAATGTAGTGTTTGTGCCGATGCTACCAACTGCGTCGACCACTGTGTTGAGCATCGTGCCTTTGTCATCGGTCCAGTGTTGCAGCCACACATCGGTGTAGATGCGCAAACATTGCCAAATTAGGGCAGTGGTAAAAAATGTCAAAACTATTGAATATCCAGATGCGCGCAAATAAAGCAAATAAATTTTTGCCGGGATTTTGCCATATTTGCGTTCAGCATCTGCCAGTATGGGCGGGCCGGTAGCAACATGCGTTGTTGTTGTCGTTGTAGTTATTGTTGTCGTTGAACTCGTGCCATATCCGTTTCTGTTTTTCATCGGCTCTTGTTGGTGTTGTTGGTTTTTGTCTCGCTGTAGATGTCGCTGTTCGCTGTGGTGCTGCAACGTATCCACATAGTCGATATTTGCATCTGTGGATGAATCAAAACGTGAGCATGACATAAAGTAGTACCGTTTGTATGCAAATTGCTTGCATAAAATTTCAATTAAAATTTTTAACGTGAAAACAAAAATCATTGTTTTTCAGCGGCGAATTTATTTCAATATGTTTTGGTGTCAAAATAAAACTTGGAAATAAATAGATTAATAAGAGTGAGGACAAAAATTTTGCACAATCAAAACTTTTGTACTGATTTTTATTTCAAACATTGGCATCATGCTTTTTTAAATACTTTTATTCAAGACAAACTTTCAAAAGTTACTTTTACATGAAAAATTAATTATGGCATATTTTAAATACTATATTGTTTTTATGAAGGCGGTTCGGCCCGGATGACACCATTTAAGGGGTGACACCAATTGGTTTTATTACTTAGGATGCCTGGAGAAATTTCACAAAATGTTGGTTTATCTCTAACTGAAGAAAACAGAAGAGAAATGCTTGAATGCATAGACCGCTTCTAAATCAAACTTGAAACAAGAACCATATAAACGGCGCAAATGTTTGCATTGGTCAAATCTCAAAGCTCACTGCTCAAAATTTGCGAGCAGCATATGACGAAATATCAGAGAGAGATTTATTTTTCGATGTTCCGAAGCACCGTAAGAACAAAAAAGTAGCACAAATTGATTTTGACAAAGCTTTGGAGTGGACAGCCAGGGGCGGATTTTCCATTACGCTGAGTAGGCTGCAGTCTAGGGCGGCAAATTTTTCGTGGCGGCAAATTTTTGGGGGTAAAAAATTTTTAGGAGACGTCGCATGTGTATTAGAGTGGTCACTTCTTTTCGGAAGTAATGAATTACTACGGACCGGGATCTTGTTCCTTTACAAAACAGAAGTAAGTGTGAAATTTTCAGAAACAAATATTGATATTTAACGTGTCGCAAATTATTTTAAAGTGGAAAATCTGGTTTATATGGGAAAAAATGCTCTTATTTAAAAAAATCGCTATAACTTTCTTTTTAGTATGAATTTAAAAGAGACAGGTAGGCATGAAATGTCATCGAAATCCTAGCCCTGGTTATCACACTTCAATTAAAGAAACATAAATTAATATTAATAAGATGTGAAGAAAAAAATATTATATCTCAGCTCATATATAATTTACAAAATTATTTTTAATAATTGAAGGGTTTGGGGCAACAAGGTGCTAACCCACATAAAACAAGTTTGAAGACAAACGCATTTGAAAGTTTGACGGCTTTTATAAATCACAATTTTAAATATTTGTAATTGCTCATATTTTTCCCATAAAGAGCGTTTTATTAAGTTGTTTTTATAATTTTAATTTTTACAAATCCTGCATGCAGTGGTGTTTGCATACTCAGAACATTAAAATCCTTTTGAAAAAATTCACATGTAAAACTTTCAATGTCGCCTGTTAGCCACACCTTTTAACTTTTTTACGGTTTTTGAATTTTCATTTTTATAATTCCTCCATACAATGGTATTTGCATACCCAAAACTTTAAAGTCTTTCGTCTGTCGGTGGTAAAAAATTAAAGAAATTTATATGTGGGTTAGCTCCTTGTTGCCGAAAATATTCATATGTAAAAGAGTTAAAAAGTGTGGCTAACAGACGACATTAAAAGTTTAACATGTGAATTTTTTCGGTAAGAAGATGCTAACCCACATATAAATTTCTTTAATTTTTTACCACCGACAGACGAAAGATTTTGAAGTTCTGAGTATGCAGATATCATTGTATGGATGACTTCTAAAAATGAAAATTAAAAAACCGTAAAAAAGTTAAAAGGTGTGGCTAACAGGCCACACTGAAAGTCTTACATGTGAATTTTTTCGGAAGAATTTTATGTTTTGAGTATGCAAATACCATTGTACGCAGGACTTCTTAAAATTAAAATTAAACAAATAACTGAAGAAAACAGTCTTTAAGGGAAAAATATGAACAGTTAAAAATATTCTAAATTGCAATTTACAAAAGCCGTTAAGCTTTCAAATCCGTTAGACTTGTTTTGTGTGGGTTAGCACCTTGTTGCCCAAAACTTTAGACTGAATTATGTGCAGCAAAAAGAATATACGCTTCTAGCTTGCTAACGAATAAAGATAACGACTTCATCTTTGGTACACATATACAAATTGGTTGCTGAGATTTTTTTTTTTTTTTTTTTGCATACAAATCTCAATTTTCAGTGTGGGTTGGCACCTTGTTGCCCCGAACCCTTCAATTATATTCTGTTAAGAACAGTAATTTTTTCTCATTGACAACTTAAATTTTATTTTAATTTGTGTTAGATATAGGTACATTTATGTATGAAATGGAAAGGTAGGAATAACGTCAAGATCAATATTAAAATATTGTCTGTGCTATTTTCATATAAATTCGTGGTTTTAAATTTTTTATTAAGCTATCAGGTAATTGGTTGTTATCGCAACACTTTTTTAAGCATGTAACCAAGTTTTAACAGTTCACATATAAGTTAAATTATTTGTGATCTATTAAATTATTATATGAATTTAATTGCGAGCTTCAGATCAAGTAAGCTTAATCACTCAAAGACTACTGAAGAGGAAATGTAGCGATTTCCGAAACAGACTGTCTGGTCAGCTAAATGATTGACTCTATACAGAGTTGTTGTTGCCTTCTTACAAACTTACTTGATCTAAAGTTCGCAATTAAATTCATGTAGGTACACAAATTGCACAGGGTAACACTGTTTCTGCGGCATGGGATTTGGTAGTCAATTTTAGTATATACAATAATGAAGATCTTAGCCTATTATTTAGATTATTTGAATTGACTCCGGTTCTCGCGATAAACCGCTTTTTTAAAAATTAAGGTGGTTTCATCACAGATTTTAACATTACTCCAGAACAGTAAGTCTGATTTGGTAAAAGAAAAAATTCAAAAATTAGCAGCTAAATTGCCTCCAAGTTACATCTACACTGTTTTTTAATTAGCTGAATATTTTCGGAAATATTGTTAAAGTTCTTCTAAAAAAAACAATTTTTTATGCAAAATTTAAACTTTTTTATTATTTCATAATTCAGAAAAATTCAAAAACGTCAAAATAGCTCTTTTTTATATAAAGTTATAAACACACACATATGTTACAAAGAAAATAAGCCATATTTCATTAAAATCCATTGGCATGTTTTGCCTTAATTCACATTTAATGATGTTATCTCATTTTGATAAAAAACTTCTAAATAAATACACAAGGGAAAATTCGAGATCTAAATCTATCCAAAAAATCAGCGGAGCTTCTAGCATCAAGACTTAAAGAAAAACGTTGTCGTCAGCCTGGCGTATCAGCTAAAACTTACCGGACTATAGAACGAGATTTTCTTCAATACTCTGCAAAGGAGGAGAAAATCGTATACTGTTAGAATATTCCTGGACTTTTAAATGCAATGGCAACATATAAGCTTCAATTCCGATTGCACATTCAACAAAACTTAAAGAATAATATCAAAATATCAAACTTATTTTAGAGAAAATTGTATATGTTCAACACCAGTGGTCAGTGTGAGATGATTTGAAAACAGTTAACTCTTTACTGGGTCAGCAAAGTAGCTACACTAAATATCCATGTTGTCTTTGTCTATTTCATGTCTACGACTGTCCCGTGCGAAAAATAAGCACTACACTAGGAAAGTTTGGCTATCCAGAACAAATATGACTATAGGCATAAATAAAATCGTTCATGATCCATTAATATGTCGAGAAAAAAATAATTTGCCACCACTTCATATCAGACTTGAACTAAAGAAACAGTATGTAAAAGCTTTGGATAAGATTGACGAGTGCTACAAATATATTTGCTAAGCATTTCCTGGCAAAATCACGGAAAATTTATAAGCAGGCATCTTTGATGGGCCACAAATCCAAACTCTTATAAACAACAATGATTTCACAAAGCACATTACTAAAGTCGAATCAGAAGCATGGATAAGTTTTTTATCAGCAGTTAAAAACTTTTTGGGGAATCATTGAGCTGCAGAGTATTCTGAAATAGTTTCTAAAATGTTTTTAAATTTGTTTATTTATATTTTCAATGGATTTAAAATTAATAATCGCAACCAAAATACCAAAGAAAATCCTATAGGAAACGATGGATTTTAATGAAATGTGGCTTATTTTCTTCGTAACATATGTGCGTTTATAAGTAAATATCAAAAAAGAGCTATTATGACGTTTTTGAATTTTTATGAATTATGAAATAACAAAAAAGTTTAAATTTTGCATAAAAATATGTTTTTTCAGAAGAACTTTCTGAATATTTCCGAAACTATTCAGCTAATCAAAAAACATTAGATGTTTTGGAGATGTAACTTGGAGGGAAATTTGCTGCGGATGTTTGGATTTTTTATTTTACCAAATCAGACCAATTGTTCTGGAGTTATGTTAAAATCTGTGATGAAACCTCCTTAATTTTTAAAGTAGCGGTTTATCGCGAGAGTCAATTCAAACAATGTGAATCATAGGATTAAAACTTCATTATCCCATGTATCTTAATTGGCTCCAAAACCTTATGCCGCAGAAAAAAAATTCATTTTTTGTTCCCCTGTGTTATTTAAAAGTTTATCTTCCATATTGTTTCGTATTTTTGTTTTAAAAGTCTCATACATCTTAAAATTTGCTCAACCTCAGCGTTGCTAAATGGTAAGCTTAATCATGGTGTAAGAAAAAAAGGTGCTAGTGAGTTTTTGACAACACCATGAATTTCTTTGCTTCTGTCAAAAAACTGTGAGCGAAAGAGCGAAACTGTTGTTTGAGTTTCTAGATGATGTGCTATAGTTTTTATAGTTTATTGTGCGAATAAAGTATAAATAAATATTTAATGCAATTAATTGTGCCGTGTTGTGTTGACAAAAAGTTATTGCAGTTGTCTTTGCCAACAAGTCTAGGCATAATTTTTACTTTACTTTATTCTCACATAAATCTCACAAAAAATCTTATAAACTTGCAGAAAGACACGAATTTAACAAAACGTCTGTTCGCGTAGTCGAATGCAAACGAAATATTTCAAAAGTTTTTACTAGAAAGTGCTTGAAAAGCGTTCGTTACTGAAAGAATTGGGTAATAGAGAGGAAATCACATTTTCTCTCCGTTCAAGTTTTTTAAAGTTTTTACAAGAAGAATTTCATCTTGTAAAAAGATGAAAACTGTCAAATGGTAGCTGTGTGTGTGTAGCAGCTGAGTTTTTTTAGATTTTCTTAGGCGTATTTGACATTTTTCAGTATTTTACCAGAAAGCGTTCGTTTACTTTTTAATGTTGAAGTTAATTCTCTTTCAATTTTATTACTTTTGACGTTTTTCGTTTTTTTACCAGAAAAGTACGCGAACAGACCTAAAATTTGTTTTCATTGCAATTCACCATCAGCTGTTTTTGACAAGAGCGGCGAAACATAAATTTATCATTTTGAGAGAGAACTGTCAAACTCACTAACACCTCTATATCTTACACCATGAGCTTAATCAGTAAAGCTCAAATTTCGTTAAATCTGAGAGAGGACTTAATCCTTAGGCATCCTTAAAAGTGTGCTTTCGGCCAAAATTCGACATTTGTTGTGCTTTCCTCTATTTTCGAATCAACAAGTTTTAAATTTTGGAATTATTGAATCACCTTTGTTGAATTTTTTTGTCGGTACAGGATAGATAATCATTTCTTTTGTTTCTTTAGAAGCTACATATATTCTTTTTAAAATTTAGAACTAAAACTAAACCGTTAAAAAATATTAGTATTTTGTGGTGTTCTAGATTTTACTAGAAGAATAAAGTTTAAAACAAAAATTTTGCAGGAATTTCTAACTTTATCAGATTTATTTATATGCAATCTTTTTAAAACTTTTTCAGTTTCAAACAGGCCTGTAGCCAGGGGGACCAAGGGGGCATTGCCCCCCTACTACAACCGTTTTCCCCCGTTGCCAAATCAGATAATGAAAATCTTTAAATGAATAATTAATATGCATTTTGTTGATATATTTGTTTATTGCTTTAAAATTAGTTTAGTTTAAAATAACAAAAAATACACACTAAGAAAACAAAAAATAAAAAACGCACATTTTAAAAAAGTTTAGTAAAATTAATATTTTTAAAAATATTTTACGCCACACAAAAATGAAAACGCACATTTTTAAATAGAAAAGTAAAAAGAAACTTTTTAAAACAAACACGAATGTTTTACTATGATAAATTAGGATAAAATTAATATTTTTAAAAACATTTTACGCCATACAAAAATGAAAACGCACATTTTTAAATAGAAAAGTAAAACGAAACGTTTTTAAAACAACTACGAATGTTTTGCTATAAAGAGTAGGTTAAAATTAATATTTTTAAAAACATTTTACGCCATACAAAAATAAAAACGCACATTTTTAAATAGAAAAGTGAAACGAAACGTTTTTAAAACAACTACGAACGTTTTACCATGACGTAATAATATTCACATACTTTGCTTCAAAGCACTTGTTAATAACGAATTGTTTGTTATATATGTTTCATTGACTTATGTATTTGATATTTGTTCAGAAAATAAAATATTTTTCATTCTCGATCTCATCACTCTGCAGTTTGCCTGCAGGAAAGTAATGAAAGAGTTTGAGTTGGAGCATTTGCTGCCACAAGTTGTGGCCCACAACTAAAAGGTAAGTATTTTAAATAAAATGAATAATATCTGACAAAATTCTATTTTTTTATAGACGCTGGGATACAGTATAATTATCTAAAAAATTTTAACGAGGTGAACATAGCTGATAATAAAATAACCAGGGACCGAAGTTACTGTTATTTTACAATTTTCAGATGAAAAAGGCATAACGAAAAAGTGGCCGGAGGACTTTTTCAAATATACCATTATTATCGTAATGGCAGCAGCTTTGCGAATATTAAATGCCTTTTAAATTTTTGGCTGTTACTGTAAAAATTAAAAATAACTGCTATTTTTTGCCTTTTATTTTTTCGGGCAAAAATAACTGTTACTTTTGACTTTTATTTTTTAGGTCAAAAATAACAGTGTTGAATAACAGTGAAAAAATACAAATTGCCTGATATTTTTGACCGAAAAAATAAAAGGCACAAAATAACTGTTATTATTGACCAAAAAAATACAAGTCTATACAGTTATATACTACAGTTATATTTAAATGATAACTGTTAATATCTGACTTTTTTGATAAAAACCATAACATTTTAGAATCTCATTTTGCATTGTAAGTTTTTAAAATTAAAATAAACGTTAGAAGTGCAAAATCTGGGTTAAACGTTTTTAAAAGTAGCTCGTTTCTGCCACTTTTGAAAATGTTGTTTTCTCTGTGTACACATTCACCTTATTCATGACTTGAATAGGTATATATTATTCATGACTTGACTTGAATATATGAAATTTGTTTAACAAAATTAAAATTTTTACTGGGTCGCCAACATTTGCTACCAAAAAATAAGATTTGAATTTTAATAATTTTTTAACCCGCATCCATAGGAACTTTTTAGAAATGAAAAGCACGTTGTGCACCAATCTGATGCAGATACAAAAAGAATATACAGGGTCCGCCATCTAACTTTTGTTTTTCAACTAGTGCTTATTTCGTGAATGGTAATATTTAGCTCATGTCTGACTTAACAGGTAATTAGTTTTATCCTTTCGCTGAATGAATATGGTTGTGTATACGCTTGAACAACGCTGGGAAATATTGCGACATTACTTTGAAAATCATGGTAATGTTTCAGAATGTGTGCGAAAATTGCGTACGGATTTTGGAAGAAGAGAAGCACCGTCAGCTCCGTATGTTCGTTATCTTGTGAAAAAAGTGAAAGAAAAAGGCATCCTCATCGATAAACCAAAGCGTGAAAAGCCAAAAGCAGTGCGTACACCCGAGAATGTTGCTGCTGTGGCAGAAAGTGTGCGTGAAGCGCCAACAACATCAATTCACCGTCGTTCTCAACGATTGAACATTTCGGAGACATCATTGAGACGAATTTTGCATAAAGACCTTGGTATGACGCCATACAAAGTCCAATTAGATCAGGAGTTGAAGCCAACTGACCGTCCAATGCGTTTTCGCTTCGCTAAGTTGGCCTGCGATCGACTTACAGAAGATGCCGATTTTGCCAAAAAAATCATCTTTTCAGATGAAGCTCATTTTGATCTGGGCGGGTATGTATACAAGCAAAATTGTCGCATTTGGGGCACAGAAAACCCGCACGCATACATTGAAAAGCCGCTGCACCCAAAACGACTCACTGTTTGGTGCGGATTTTGGTCCAGAGGCATAATTGGGTCATTTTTCTTTAAAAATGAGCAAGGAGTGGCCGTTACAGTCAATGGCGATCGTTATCGGGCCATGTTGAACGAATTTTTGTTCACAAAAATTGAAGAGAGGATATTGGCAACATTTGGTTTCAACAGGACGGTGCTACGTGCCACACAGCCGAAGCTACACTCGATGTTTTGCGCCCTGTTTTTTAAGATCGCATTATCAGCTGCAGAGCTGATGTCGTTTGGCCACCTCGGAACTGCGATTTGACACCGTTGGACTATTATTTGTGGGGTACCATCAAAGATAAGTGTTACGCTGACAAGCCAGAGACAATTGACGCTTTAAAGGACAATATTCGTGAAGCCATTGGTGAAATACAGCTGCACACAATCGATAATGTGCTTAAAAATTGGTGTATGCTACTGCATGGCCAGCCGAGGCAGCCATTTCAATGAATTTATTTTTCATTATTAACCGGAAGGATTGTGCTTTCAAATAAAAAAAAAAACTTGAAAAAATATCCAGTAGTTTTTTTTATAGAATTTTCAAAAAAAATAGTTATGTGGCAGACCCTTTATAATTCATTGAAATTTTTTTAATATTTAAATTTTTTTTTATGCCTGATGAATGTTTATTAATTTTAAAATAAGAAAATACTGCAAATCTTAATTCTAGCAAAAATTTAAAGAGCAAAAGATTTAAGTCAAAACATGCATATTTGTTGTTAATATTTAAATCTGAATAAAAACACTTGCATAAATTTGATGCAAACGACGGATGCGGGTTAATTCAATTTTTTTTTTTACTCAAAAAATGTCTTATATCGCATTCTTTTCTGAAAAAAGTCTGACCCCACAGAATGCAGAATTTTTTAGATTCTGACCTGAATTTACAGAATGTTGACTTCTTTTGAGCTGAGAAGAGAACGGGAAAAATGCAACATTTTTTTCAATTTGATACTGGCTGCACTGTGGTTTTGAATTCCGAGGTAATTAGGATTGAGGTTATGTATAAAGCCGACTGCATGGAATTTTTAAGAAATACTCATCGAGCTGTTAAATTTTATTTAAAGTAACCACTTTAATCAAAATTGTTTTGGATTAAATTTTAAAAAAATTTCAAAATTGGAACATTTTGCTTCTCACAATTGTCACAGCATATAATATTACTGTCAAAATTATTTTTTTTTTTTTTTGTTTTTATGTTGGTATTACTAGAGAGCAGAATGCATAACCACCTAATTTTACAGGTCAGAAAATTTTGCATTTGTTATACTTTTGCGGTCAAAATTTTCGAGAAAAGAACACGATTTATTTTGAGGTCAACATTTTTTTTTAAAATAACGGAAAAAATGCAGAACTCTTGAAGAGTTCAGAAAAAATGCAGAATTTTTTCCAAAAAAGAATGCGCTATTATACATATGTTAGCCCATTTCGCTACTCTTTCTTATATTTCTAGCCACTTTAAATATATCTTGTATTTTTAACTTCATTTTATTACAAAGTCCTGAATTAATTTTAATATTATTTTTTATGTATTAATCTCATGTATAAAAAGATCTACATATCCATGTTAATATTATAAAATTAACTGTTTTCTAAAAAATATATGTAATGTTTCCCATGTTAAAAAATTGTTTGTTTTTATTTAAATGAAAAAACAAAAAATTGTCCCTCCAAGATTCATGCCTGCCCCCTCTGTCTTCTTGGTCTGGCTGCAGGCCTGGTTTCAAATCTTAAATAAATTTAGGCTTTAATACATAATGGCTTTAACTGCATTAATTCGGAATTTTAATTTGAAGTAAAAATATCAAATAAAGGGATATATCAAATTATGCAAAAATTTTATGTGAAAAGCTTAGTCCTTCAATATTTGAGAAACATCAACATTATTGCATTCAAAGATTACGTTTACTAAAACTTTCACCAATACATATTTGCTTTCACAAAGACAATAAATGCGTAGTTATTTTTCTCGCTAAGCAATTGATTTAACTGTTTTGCTTGGAAACAATTTTCATGGCATATTTCATGGTTTTCCAGAAAAGTATTCCAAAGTGGAATATTGTATTCCACTCTGGTCACACTGATCGACATCGTCGAGTTTATGTTTTATTATATTGTGATTTGCTTGCATTTGTTATTGTAAAGCGTTTTGAAAGATGAGCTGAACAGTGAACGAGTGTAGTTTGTATTTTTGTTTTGTGCAGCGATTCTTTGTTTTTGGCTTAGCGCAAAGAAAAAATTAGCATTAACTACGGAGGCGTGTTTGGTTTAGAATATTATAGTTCTCACAGTCGACGGATTTCACCTTGCATACACCAGCTAAATTTAAATTGTTCCATAGCTTTTTGGATGATTGTGCCGAACTTAACTTAGACATAAAAAATAGGCGTTTTACTCGAAATATGCTAGAACTTTATCTCTATTTTAGAATAAAAAGCTTAAAGATTAGATTCCATCCCAATAGCTCTAAACTTACGGCTGTTATAGTGATTACAGACAGACAGGCGGACATAACCTAACCCTTTATAAGGAAAATGGAATATTTTCCCCACCGTAATATGGAGAATATTTCAATGATATAAGTGGCATATTCTAACAGAATATTTTGCCAAAAACTTTGGTGGTAAAATACCAGCTCTGACCTATAAACGGTTAATCGACTCAGGAGCTGATGCTGATAAAACATATATATACTTTTCTATATCTACTTAATTATCGGCTTTAGAAACGGGGTGATAGACTAATATAACCCAGTAATATATACAGTAAGCGTGTGGTATAAAAACAATTATTGTAACGTATTCGTAAGAGATGGCAAAGTTCTTCTTAGTTATTTTTTATAGATCTTATCATTGTCTTAACCTTCATTTACTCCTTGAGTCAAAAACGACACACGAAGAACTTTTTTAAGTTGTTTTCAAAACAATCAATGGAGCAACACACAAAATTATTGACTTTATTTCAATCGTCATTTCACACATTTTCTTTTTTTTTTCATAAGAAAATGTTGACATTTTTTGCATAAATGCACTGAAACCCCATTTGTGTCAAAATTGACGCATTAAGGATGCGAACGCATGTTTTTTTGAGGAGCAAACGAAGGTTAAATTCATTTGTATCTTTTTCTTTCCTGCTAAAAACCATCGAAAGCTTCAAAACAGCAACGCCAAACAATTTGTTTTTAAGTTAATTGTGTTCAAAAGATCATATTCAAAAATTGTCGAAAGGACTTTTTAGGACAAAAATCACTTATTTACTGTTTTTAATTATTAACTGAAATGGGTTAGGAATGATTCTAAAGATTTTTTCATATCAAATTCAAATTTACTTTGTCAACAAACTATCTTGACAGTGTACAAACTTACCTGACACCGGCTCTTCATCTTCAATATTCGCAATCCAACTGCTTGTTTCTGTTGCCATCGAACCTAATTCAATTGATGGCAAGGAAGCCGATTCCTCTGAGATACTTCTGCAATAAGTTTAACAAAAGATGAATTAAATGAAAGCAGCAGTTAATAAATTGTTTATGACAGCTTGATGTACGGTAAATAAACAAGCAACCAACTTGTCAAAGTAACTATAAATAAATCCATGAAATGTGTCACTTTATTTGTGCGGATAGTTTTGCATAAATTGCAGATAAGTAAAATTTAAATAAGCACAAAATATGTACATCTTGAAACTTGAATTTCAGTTACCCAAAGTTATTATTTTTAAATTCCTTGCCGAATGGAGTTCATATAAAAATGAATTGATAAAAGTCTCCTAAAAATTTACATTCTTTTTACGGAAATATGTTTAGAAAAAAATCAAAAATAATACATATTTAATTCACCTTGAAAGTATGTAGTCCTTAAATATTTACCTTGTTAATGCAAAAATGACAATGCAAAAAAATTCCCAAAAATGGCTTAGTATCCAAAAAAAGACTAACGATTTATGTATGACTGATAGATGCTAATCACGATTTTTAAGTCTTTTTTTCTGTGATACTGTTTTTCCACAGTCTCACCTCAAACTCGAATAACTAACAACAAAAACGGACAAATATACACTCATTTAAAGAGATATAGACTAGACGCCTTTATTTAAGTAGAAAGAAAGCATCAATAAAAGTTAAGACATAACTCGTGTTGGTAGCTACATTTTTTTTATTGAATTTTAAAAACTTTAACGATACTTTTGGATACTTTAAGCACCTGAACTAAACGATTTGTCTGACTTCATTTCAGACGATTGACAAGAAATAAAAATTTAAATGGAAATCTTATCTTCTTGGCCAATCACTTTCTTTACTCTCTCTCCATACTCACAATATTGAATTTGTCGCACTGACAGGACGATGTAAACGATTCGTTTTCGACATATTTGAGCGACGCATCGACATACGACGCATAAACTGCTGAAAGCTGCCCATATTCTGTGCACGCTCATCCTCACGTCGCTCCTCCTCCAACTCTTCCATATCGGCGCAAACTGCTGTCGAAGCAGCCCAAAAGGAATCTTCGTGCGGTCGATGCTTCTGTGAATGGATACAATCGGGTGATGAAATGTTACGAGCGACTTTCTTGTGATGGCAAGGACTCGATGCTGTCGTCTGTGGTTGCCACGATTGTACGCGTTGTTGACGTTCAGCAGGTGACACGTTCGTTGCGCTTGTCACCGAGGAACCGGCTAAAGTATCTGTTGCCTTCGCCTCGAAATCTGCTAAATTGTTGTTGTTATTGCTTTGTTGACTGCTCGCACAGCTTGCTGCACTACTGCAGCTGCCTGTTAAGAGGCTTCGACGAAATTCACTAGAGTTGGTGCTATTGACACTACGTCGACTGGATGAACGTGAGCTGGCGCGTCGTGGTCGTTGCCGTCGTATTATAACATCATCAGTTTGGCATTCATCGATGGGTAACGGTACATCATAGACGAGATGTCGTGACCCATAGACGCTCGAACGTTTCGGTCGCATTCTAAACGAATTGGAAGTGTGTGCGCCATGATGTGGTAGACTCTGTGGTTAAACAAATTAGAGAAGCGATTAAAAGTAAGTGAGAGCTATTAACTTTGTTGGTCTTTATAAAGGTATTGTACAAAAAAATACAAAGTGGAATATGCTAGTACATTAAGCGAACTAATTAAACTTTAAAGTTTCATAGCGTTGGGTGGGTTACGCTGATTTTAAGATGCCTTACTCGAGTTGTGCTGTTGTTCCTGCTAAATAAAATATTTGTGAAATTCTTGCTCATTAATTCTGCAACTTTAATATATGCAAAATCCTTGAAATTTTTTAACTAAACCAGTTTCTTAACTTATCAAATGTTTCATTAAAATTTTCAACAGCCGACGTAAGCTACATAAATACTTGCGCTAAGTTAAATCAATTTTATTGTAATTCTGTGTAGTACTTTGCAGAACACTACAAGTTTCAAAACTAAGAAAACATCTGTGATTGGATTCAAGACACAAATACAAATTCTAATTCTAAGCTATGAAAAGCAAACTTATCTTAACTTGTTCTAACTTTGTGACTCTAGCCTTTATTACGTTCGACTACACCTTTTTAAGTTTTGGAATTCGTAACAACTTGGCAATAAAGCTATAGAAATCGGATGCGGGGGTGCTTAGGCTTCTTTCAGACGCACAACTTTTTGTTTTAACATAAAGTTTAGGCACCATATTGCTATAAATGATTTGGGGTTTTTTTTTAACTTACAAATGACAAAAACATGCTCTTGTTTTTTCGTTACATGTAATTATTTGGCCTAAAACTAAATTTAAGCATTTTACAATCGCTAAAAATATTCAAAATATTTTATCTGTGAGCCATCCTATAGCTCAAAAGAAATAAAGATGTTTGAATGAAATCAACTTTTTAAATCACTTCTGATAAAGGCAATAAATTCAATTCAATTACGTTGAATAAATCAACACTTAAATCAACAAGTCTTACTTAAATGAATCTCGACCAAGCCCGAAGTCAGCGGTGATAAAATTAAACACCGCAACAACAACATACATGAGATACTTTTACCAATTATATCAATAACAGACTACAACAACAACAAAAGAAACACGCATACTTACCACAGGAAGGATATCATTTTCTGCTGCTGCCGCATCAATATCCAACGTTGCCGCAACAGACGACGCAGCTGACAAGGTCGAGACAGAGCGCTGCAGACCAAGTTTGGAAACATTTTTAAACAACTTCCAGCGTTCACTCGCAGTACGTCCAACAGTAGAGGAGCTAAAGATGAAGCAAAGACAAAAACAAAGAGCTAATGAGAATGAGTTAAACTCAAGGATAGAGTGGGAGGGGGAAAACATGGCTGGGGGAGGATGGTATATTTACTAAAATATGTTAAATTTACATTAATTAAGCAATTATCCTTGGTAGTGGATAACGAATCAGACCGAGCTATGTTAATTAATAGCTTGACAGCAGGCAAGACAGACGTCGTTAACGTTATCATTATAAGATCAAAAGGCAGCAAGTGCGTAAGTCAGACCGACTGCCAAATCTGACAGTAACTGGAAGTTGTTGCCACAGATGTTGAGAGGCGTTTACTCAGCATGGTAGAAGACATAATTAAATTTACATTCGTGTTGTCAAGAGATATTCGTATGAACTTGAGAGTATGGCTGAGGTTGTGGTCGGATAGGATAGAATAATCGCTAGCTACAGGCAGTCAAAATGGTTTTTTTTGTTTTTAGTTTTCAAGACAAATTTTAGTGGCTTTATTTTTCATATTCAACTTTTTTTTTGGACTTTTTTAGAGTTAGAAGATTTAAAGTAAAAAAATGAAAAATACTATATAATTAAGGAAATTCCTTGAGGAAAATATGCCCAGTGAACCAAAAGTGTCTTTTCTAAAATCATTTATGAATTTTTTTTATTTGTGGAAATGCACGTTTTCGGCACTTACAACAAATTTTAAACATTTTTGGAATAAGTTAAACAAACTTTCAAAGGGAAATTTTGTAAATTAGTTTCCAAAAAAAAAACAGAAATATTTTGTACGTAAAAGCTACCCTCAGTGCATTAATGCACTAGTCACAGTTTAGTTCAAGCATCAATCCATACTTTCATTTGGTTTCTTGTAACGTTAGAGGTGACCACAAAAACAAATGTCTTAAACCTTTTGATTAACGATTTATAACGAACTTTTCATATATCCTTTTTATATCTCTCTAATGAATTTTTTATTTTTAGTATGAACAAGAATTAAATCGACTTGGTCTCTAATCTTTTTACTAGCATTTTTGGCATTCATTATTAATGGCCTTATTTTGTAAGACCTCACTTGAGATGTTTTTGTCTTACAATTCCATTTCCATATGGATTAGAACAAACACTCTCTCTCACTGAAATTTTCCCTTAAAATACATTGCCAAATAAAAAATCTAACGCAAGTGACAGCGTTCATTTTACAAATTTTTAAGCTCCGTAAAAAGCAAAGACTAACGTGAACGGAAGTTACGGAAGGTCTATTACAAAATCTCTTTAAAGGCCAGCAATACATGAACATTTTTTGGAAAATCAACATTTTTAAACAATGATAAATTACTTCAGAAACATCTTGAAAATATGATGTTTAAATTTTGATGACGGCGAAATTTGAAGCCGTTTGAAAGTTGAAAGCTTCGAAAGTTTGAAAGCTGCAGCCGGCTTCCATCAAGCCCAAAATTCCGAACGTGTATTTCTTAAAACTACAGTGGCTCACAGCTTACTTTAAACTTTAGGGCTTTATAAAAACAAAACTAACAGGAATACAAAAGATAATATGGTGTCATTTAAAAGAGCAAAAAGTCTTGTTAAATAAAGGTTTTTCATTGATTGTGAATACATATATTTAGTTGTTTAAAAAATAAGAGAACAGAAAATACTGCTTAATTTCATCTCGCAGCTTATTTTATGCAGTCACTTTTCTCTGTTACGGTACTCTAATACTGCGCTGTCTAACGGTACTTTCGTTAGCTATGTCTTCGTTCTATTTCTAAAATTGCTTTGTGTTAGCTTTTTAGTCTGATTTTTTTGCTTCAAGTGTCTGCTTCTATGATTATTTAAAATATTTAAAATAGGAACACGCACAACGCTACAACAACGAGAATTGGTTATATACTATTTTAAAAACAGCAGCTCGCAGCGAAAAATGGTTGAAATGGTTAATATCAATTCCTCTACCGTGCAAAAGATCATCGAGCGCTTCGTTCATAAGAATCGATTGCACAACAAGAGCAAAGATGCACCAAATAAAATTTTTAATGCAACCGACGAGCGGCATATTGTACGGAAAAATAATTCTAACCCGAGACTCTCAGCTCCGAAAATGACTTTTGAAGTTCAAACTGACCTGAGCAAACAGTGTAGTGCTAAAACTATTCGACGTGTCTTGCGCAAAAAGAACTTTTATGGCCGAGTAACACGAAACAAGCCGTTTATTATCCCCAAAAACAGATTATGTAGACTCAACTACGACAAAGAACATATGTCCAAGGCCCCAGAGTACTGGAATTCAAATATGTTTGCAGAATTATTAGAAGATCAATTTATTCGGTTCAGATGGTATGTGCTATATGTGGCGAAAACCGAGTACCGAGGTCAACAAAAAAAACTTAAAACAAACCGTGAAACATGGCGGTGGCAGCGTCATGGTTTGGGCCTGAATGTCAGCTGCTGATACTGGGAAGTTGCCGTTTATTGAAACAACAATGGACAAATTTAAGTACCTACAGATCCTGAAGAACAATTTGCTGCAGAGTGCAAAGGTTCTGGGTATAAAATTGAATTTCCGATTTTACCAGGATGACGATCGAAAGCACAAAGCGGGTATTGTGCAAACCAGGCTAATATACAACTGCCCACAATTGATGGCGCCGCCAGCACAGTCCCCAGACCTTAATGTTATTGAAAATGTGTGGTCTTTATTGGAAAATAACATCCGGAAACATCAAATTTTAAACAAAAACCACCTGAAAGAAATATTGAAAACGAAGTGGGCGAATATTTTGCCAACTATCACTCAAAAACTGGTCGCATCAATGCCAAACCACCTTAGGACTGTTGTGGACTTCAAGGGCTATCATAGCAAATAATAAAAATATCAAATATCATTAAACAATACGAAAAATTTATAAGTAACAGGTGACTGCATAAAATAAGCTGTGATATGAAATTAAGCAGTCTTTTCTGGTTTCTTAATTTTAAGCCAACTTAATATATATTTTAACAATAAATTAAGTTAATTTATTAAACTAAACGTCTTGTTCTTTTAAATGATACTACATTATTTTTTCTATTCCTGTTAGTTTCGTTGCTACAAAGCCCTAAAATTGAAAGTATGCACTGCATGAAATAAGCTGTGAGCCACTGTACTTTTTTAGAAATGGCTTGCATCATAACTCAAACCAATTTTAACCAATCAATTCGAAATAGTGCACACATAAACTTAACAATATTTTCAAGATTATGTCCGCGTTTAAAAATTTTTAGTTGTTTTTTAAAAAAATTTAAAACTGCACGTGGGCATTTCCACAGAAAAGTCTTCCGCGACCAAAAAATTACAACTTATTAAATACGTATTATTTAATGATATTATTTAATGATGTTGACTTTATATGATTTAAATACAAATTCTAAATGTTTGATAGTTTAAATCATACTTGATTTTAAATACAAATTCTAGTCGTTTGATAGTTTAAAATCGTTTATTGAGCTTAAGGTCAAAGTTAGAACAATTAATTGTTCAAAACAAAGTTTTTTCAATATGAAAAGGGAAAAATCACTAGCTTGATTTTATTGTACAATTTCTGCTCTGCTAAAAGCGTCATCAGAAATCTTTGTGATACCCGTGCAAGTGCGCGCTAACGCACTGCACCATCGGAGCGATGAGATTTGAAGCGTCAATTTCTCAGTTTTTCCTCAATTTCATGATGTCACATTTGTTGTTGTATTTCTGTTTTACTTTAGTTTCTATGCTTATGTTATTATATGTAGTCCAACAGCCTGCTGGAAGTCTGTACTAACAAAGCATGTTTACTGAAGTTGTTTTTTTTAGAATTTTTGCTGATTTTGTTTTCAGCTGTTTCCGTTTGGTCGAACTCTACCATTTGATTAAAGTTTTTTTCTAAATGACCTCTATATTAATTATGTTGACTTTATATGATTTAAATACAAATTCTAAATGTTTGATAGTTTAAATCATACTTGATTTTAAATACAAATTCTAGTTGTTTGATAGTTTAAAATCGTTTATTGAGCTTAAGGTCAAAGTTAGAACACTTAATTGTTCTAAAGAACTTTTCCAAAGAAACAACAACAACAACAAAGTTTTTTCAATATTTTTCAACAACAAACATTTTGAATTTGTATTTAAATCATATAAAGTCAACATAATTAATATAGAGGTCATTTAGAAAAAAACTTTGATATTATTTAATTTTATTTATTTAAGCAATTCATACATAAATTTAGTTACCATGATGATCAAGTCGTCTGCACTGTTTCACAAATATAGTTTTTCTTTTTCGTAAATGTTTAATAAATGTTTCGTAAACTTTTTTGTTTTAGTAAAAATGGAAGGCATTGGCTAAAGATAATAAAAAAATGGTTGAGACAAGGAAAGTATAATATATTAAATTTGTTTTTGATTACTCAATTACATAATTACTTAACTACCTAAATACTTAATTGTCCACTTACGCTACAATGGAAATATAAGTAATGTAATGCCAGTAATGTAACGCCAGATCAAAAAGCCTAATTAAAAAAAAACAACGAAGATTTTTAAATTTGATCACTTATGGCGTTTTCGTTTCTCGAAAAAATGTTGCATTTTTTCTGCCCTCTTTCTGCCATCTTTGAGAATTCTGAATTTTTTCTGCTTTTGAGGTCAACATTTTTGAGAAAAGAAAACGATTCAATTTTAGAGGTCACTATTTTTTTCTCAAAAGGGCAGCATTTCCAAAAAGGTCAGAAAAAATGTAGCATTTTTTTGAGAAACGAAAATGCCATTAGAAAATAAATTTATGTTATTTCAAACGCTTCTAAAAAAAATTGTATACAAAAAGTATACAACTTGCCCATAGAGTTTTGGAAATTTTGTAATGCAAGTTGAAAATCACTTCAATTTATTGTAACGTAACGCCAACACATATTATTGCTTATATCTTAAAATCTTTGGGGTCAATTGTTGTCATTGTTTTAACTAATTATAGTGCTACTTAATTACTTTGCATATATAAAAAAAAACTTTTTAAAAGTTCGACTTTTTCATTCTTTTTTTTTAATGTTTTTTTTGTACAAGTCGTACGTAACGCCAGTTTGGAAATGCCCATGTGTAAATTTTGGTCAAATTCCGTGGCTGTGCGACCTGTAACTCAAAAGCTTTTCAATTTCTCAAATTTCGGTTGTATAGGATGTGCAAGCCCCACTTTTCCAACGCCCCTGTTCAAATGTAAAAACCCTCCTTGGTATGCATTTAATAACTTCCTTAAGTTTCATTAAAATTGGATCAGATATATGAACTAAATTACCAAATTTTAGCATTATACGGTCAAAACCGTATGATATATAGAAGTTCTATTGATTTGCGGGCGATAAAAGTGGGCGTTATAACATTAATATATATAGTTACCGCCACTTAGAGCACCTACATACCAAGTTTCACTATAAAAACGTGTACAACTCCAGAATTGGCATGATTTAGAAAAATTGGGTGTAGATTTATTGCGATTTTTCGTACAGTTGCCAACAGTAACCATCTGAACAAAATTAATAAATTTTATTTTTTACGATTAAAATCGTCTGAATATCCCTTTTTCTTTTTGTGGGCGATAGCGCACATTTCGCTTGTCCAATCGACACCAAACATCACAGAAAGACTCTCAAGATGTCCCGAGTAAAAATATGAGCGGGCAAACAGCGGCCGATTCGTGGTCGAGCGTGGGCCTCACGGCCGTACAAAGGACACAGATGGCCTAAAAATAATCCAAAAAGCCCAGCGGTCTAAAGTTGGGTCAAACAACGGCCGTACAAGGCCTAAATTAAGTTGTATGGCCGCTGTTCGCCCGTTGTATACCGCCAAATTTTTCAAAGCTGTTATTCAACAAATGTATGCGCAACAACAAAAGGAAACCTTGTTAATATTATATGTTAAGATGTTAATGTTATTATATGTTATTAGATGTTAATATTATATCCAATTGTGTATGACGCAAAAAATTGTTTGTATTGTTAGTTTGAAGTTAGTTGTTTGCATACAATGCCCTATTAAATTTTAAATTAAAACAGTATAATTGTTTTTAACTGATTACAATTAATGTAATAAAAAAGATTAATTATATACTAAAAATTTATTCAAACATATTTTTTAATTAGTTTTACATTAGTTTATTTCCGCATGATGTTCCAATCGAAAAGTTGCTTTTCATTGTAGAATAATCACTGCTCAGCCGATATGCGGCAGTTGTACAGCCCAGATTATTTAAAAACGGCCTTTGTACGGCCGCTGTACAGCCAAGATTATTTAAAAATGGCCTCTGTGCGGCCGCTGTTTGACCAAAAAGTCCTGCAAACGACCTTTGTACGACCTTCGTACGGCCGAGAAAAATATTTGCAATTAAGCTTTGTACGGCCGCTGTTATAACTCCGGTTCTATTAGAACTACAAATTTTTTCTTATCTCACTTTAAAGCCAAAGAACTGAATTTTTAAAAAAAAATATTTAAAAAAAAAATTTTACAAATATATATAGGATTTAAAAATTTAATTGCCTGAATCAATTTTTAACATTTGCCCCCACCTCATAGGAAATTTTTTATATTTTTATTGTATTTTTCAATAATAAAAATATTTACAATTTTGTGTCTGAACTATTCATATTAAATTAACCCTCTTGCTCCCAATGTTTTTTCTAACAAAAATCTTATTTTTGTGCTAATTTTTAGTCAAAAATAAAGTATTTAAAAAAGAAAATTTGCAATTTTGTGTCTGAACTATTCTTATTAAATTAACCCTCTAGCTCCCAAATTTTTTTTTTAACAACAAACTTATTTTTGTGCTAATTTTTGGTCGAAATTAAAGTATTTAAAAAAAATGCAATTTTGTGCCTGAACTACTCTTATTGAATTAACCCTTCAGCTCCCAAAGCTTTTTTTGACTTTAATACTTTAATACTTTTTTAATACTTTAATTTTGACCAAAAACTAGCACAAAAATAAGTTTTTTGTTAAAAAAAAACTTTGGAAGCAAGAGGGTTAATTTAATAAGAATATATCAGACACAAAATTGTAAATAATGTGTTGATTTTATATGATTTAAATACAAATTCTAAGTGTTTGGTAGTTTAAAGCTAGTGATTTTTTCCTTTTCATATTGCAAAAAAAACGTTGCTGTTGTTGTTGTTTCTTTGGAAAGATTCGTAAGAACATTTAATTGTTCTAACTTTGACCTAAAGCTCAATAAACGATTTTAAACTATCAAACAACTAGAATTTGTATTTAAAATCAAGTATGATTTAAACTATCAAACATGTAGAATTTGTATTTAAATCATATAAAATCAACATAATAAATAACAAGGTCATTTAGAAAAAACTTTAATTGTAAATATTTTTATTACTAACAACTTTTACATATAATTTTTGTTGATCCGAGCTATAGTTTTTTTGACGTAGAATTACGTCTTACAGCGCGGTTTGTATGGGGGTCATTCTCACGAATTTTTTCAAAGTGATATTTGACACTTTGGGGTATATCAACAGCCTTTAATATTCATCATACAAAGAAAAAAAAATGCCAAAATATCAGTTTTGCATAAAATAGCAAAATCTAAGAAGATGAAAAATTCATATATTCGTATGAGAAATGCACAAGCTTCTTAGCTGCAGTAGCTGCTTTTGCTGTTTTTAAGGTTGTTGTTGTTGTTGTGTTTGCTTGTTTGGTTCGTAATCATGTCGCTCCTTGCTGTGCTGCTCTTGTTGTTGTTGCTGTTTTTTATTAATATGTATGTAAAACATACATATATTAATACTCATCAGTAGCTTTCATTTTTTTTTTTTGTTACCCAGATAGCCAATCGGCTCGGTTGAAAAAGGTGTGCACTTTTAAAAGCACTGAAGCGGACCGTTTCGATGTCAGCCAACTATGCAATGTGTGTTTCATATAAGCGTACCATATATTAAGTTGTATATTAATGTTGATTTTCTATGATATAATACAAATTCTAAATGTTTAATAGTTTAAATCATTCTTGATTTTAGACACAAATGCTAGTTGTTTGATACTTTAAAATCGTTGAAATTGCAAATAAAATTGAGCTTTAGGTCAGGTTAGAACAATTAATTGCTCTAACGAATTTTTTCCAAAGAAACAACAACAACAACATTTTCAATATGAAAAGGAAAACATCACTAGCTGATTAATTAGTTATCTGTTTGATTAAATAGTTAGAGCAGTTAATTGTTCTTACCTGACCTAAAGCTCAATAAACGATTTTGAACTATCAAACAACTAGAATTTTTATATAAAATCAAGAATGATTTAAACTATCAAACAATTAGAATTTATATTTAAATCAAAGAAAATCAACATAATAAATAACAATAAATAGAAAACTTTAAGTTGCATATTAATTTTATTTGTTGTTAAACAATTGTTACCTTTTCTTAAAATAGTTTTTATTAAGTTGCAACAATAAACTAAAGAATAAACGGCAACTCTTAAAAAATTAAGCTTAAGTAAGTTTCAAGAAGGCAACAACAACAACAAATTCGTTTTTGAATAATTCTTATTTAGAAGATGAAATATTTTAAAATAGTTTTGAAAAATATAAATAAAAAACCAGAATTTTTCTCTATTACTGTAGAAAAAGGAGTTCTACGTCTGTACTTACGATACTATCGAAACTGTGTCTTTTTTTAATAGCGAAAAATTTTTTCACGTGTAGCGCTATAAAAATAAATGTTTTAATAAAAGTAATAATACAGGTACCATATTTTGAAACCCTGTTTTTTATGAAAAATTTAACGGAAAATACGATAAAAATATAAAAAACTTCCTACGAAGGGAGGGGGCAATTGCTTAAAATCGATTTAAACAATTAAATTGTTAAAAACAATATAAATTTGTTAAAACATTTTTTTAAATATTTTTTTTCTACAATCAGTTCTTTGGCTTTGAAATGAGACAAGAAAGCTGTAATAGTACCGGAGTTATAAATATTCAAAAATGAGTCTTCAAGCCAAAAAACACGCTTATTTCGAATTTTCGATCACTTGCATTATCGAAAATATACGAACAAAAAAATTCTTCGAACATATCATAAACAGAAAATTAAGCTTATCAATCAATTTCTTACACAGCGTTTCCACGGGCAATATGTCCGGCAATGAAATATTGGCAGAATAGGAATTTTCTAAATATTGCCCATGGAGACGCTAAATTGCCAGCAAGGAAGTATGTCCTGCAACATTGCCAAACGCTTGCAGGGCAATATTGCCTTGCATAGAAAATTGCTCTTGCGAGCAATAAAAATGGCGACAAATGAAGATTGGTGGAATAATTAAACTATGAAATAAATAAACTTACATAGAAAACGAGAATGTTTTGTGGAAAATGAGTAATAAATTATATGAAAGCATCTCATACAACTTTTAAAGTTTTCTAGAGACTTAAAAATGTTTAAATACAAAAATGTCTCTCATTCAATGCCATTTCATATATTACACATTGCGGCAATATTTTGCCCACCATAGAAAAATTGCCAGATCAAGCAATACTTCTTTGCTCGCAATATTGCGCGAAAAATTGCTCGTGGAGACACAGCGTTACTTACAAGAACATAAGACTGCAAATTTTCACCCCATTTGGCATATGCTCTAACAAGATTTGACGGTTTTTTTCAAAGTAAATCTACTCGTTCTTAATTTTGGAAACCCGTATATCTTTAATGATGAGAAACTTCTAACAAAGGCAGAGGCAGAGGCGAAGCCTAAAGCTTTCATTCGATAAGGCTGTGGAAAACAAAAAAGTATCCGTTTCCTAGTTTACAAATGCTATCGCGTTAGAAATTCAAGGAATTTGGAATGCAACAGTTCCAAAGTAGACTTTACTTTTGCATTAAACAAATGTAAATCTAAAAGAACTTTCTTAAAAAAACAAAAATATTATAAAAATAAAATAACATGTAGATTTACTTTCAAAAAATCCGTCAAATCTTGTTACAGCATTGGTCAAATGGGATGAAAATTTGCCGTTCTATGTCTTAATATTTAAAGAATTGATTGATAAGCTTAATTTTCTTTTTAAATCAAGCATAAGTGGGTCTCCAGTACAAAATTTGATTAAAAATTCACAAAAATGCAATTCGGGGGAATCCAAAATTGGTTTAGACCAAAAAAAAATATACCAGCCGAAAGGATTTTTTATATACTATTTAATACTGGTACCGGAATTGGGGATCAGATTCTTCCCACACAAGTCGATACACTCTAATATATATACTTTTTTAATTCACACATTTTTTTTTTCTTAAAACATGCTTCAATAATTTACTCTTGAGGAATTTTTATTTTTGAACCTTGACTTCATGTATTGCTGGCCTTAAATAAAAAGTTTTTATAGTAATCAGTTATCAAAAGTGCGATTTGGTAACAAAGTCACTTATCCTAACAACTTTTGAGCGTAGAAAGTTTTTATATACAGGATGAGTCAAATAGAGAAATCAATCCGTAAACTGATGATTCCTTGAGTTGAGAAAAGAAAGAAATCGTATTGCAGAGGGGTCCACAGTCTCTACCCCCCCTACTTAGAAGCAAAAGTGTGAACAAATTTTAAGGAACGTTAAATATAACTTACTAGCTAAAACCCGGCGCGTTGCTGCCACTCTCCCTTGTCAAAGACCCATAAAATGTTATCAGTTAAACAGCTTGTCTAAATTGAGGTCGAATACTGAATTCCGGCGTTGTGCGACCTATAACTCTAAAGCTATTTCAAAGCACAAAGTTGGTTTGTAAGGGAAGCGCCACTTCCCTTTGCCCTACCCATAAATTGGGTTATATAGGAGTGCCACGCCCTCTTCATCACCGCTAATAGAATGTAATCAATTAAACTGGATGTGTACAGTGAGGTCGAATACCGAATTCCAAAACTGTGCGACATATAACTCCAAAACTATTCGATAGCAAAAATTTGGGTTGTATGGGAGGTGCCACTCCCCTTTTTCCTACGCCCATAAAATTTTACCAATGAAATTGCATGTGTAAATTGAGGTCGAATACTGAATTTCGAAGCTGAGTAACCTATAACTCCAAAGCTATTTGATATCCCAAATTTGGATTAAGTTGGAGGTGTCACGCCCGCCCCCCCCCCGACAAACTCTACAAAATTTTATTAGTAAATCTGCATGCGTAAATTTTGGTCGAATACTGAACTCCGCCGCTATACGACTTTGCACTCCAAAGCTATTCGATATCACAAATTTTCGTTGTATGGGAGGTGCCACTCCCTCTTGATCAACGCTCATAAAATGTAATCAATGAAACTGCATGTGTACATTGAGGTCCAATACTGAATTCAAAAACTGTGCGACCTATAACTTAAATGATATTCGATATCGCAAATTTACGTTAAATCGGAGGTGCCACGACCCTCTTACCAATGAACATAAAATTAAATCAATGAAACTGCATGTGTACATTGAGGTCAAATACTGAACTCCGGCGTTGTGCGACCTATAACTCTAAAGCTATTTGAAAGCACAAAGTTGGGTTGTAAGGGAAGTGCCACTCCTCTTTGCCCTACCCATAAAATGTAAGTAATGAAAGTGCATGTATAAACTTAGGTCGAATACGGAATTCTTACGCTGTCAACCTATAACTTCAAAGAAATTCGATATCGCAAATTTGGGTTGTAAGGGAGACTGTCACGGCTCGTTGTCCAACGCCCATAAAATAAAATCATTGAAACTGCATGTGTAAATTGAGGCCAAAAACTGATTTCCAAAGCTGAATTCCTATACCTTCAAAGATATTCGATAACACAAATTTTGTTGTATGGGAGGTCCAACTCCCCCTTGACCAACTCCCATAAAATTTCATCACTGAAATGGTACGTCTAGATTGTGGTCGAATACCGAATTTCTAAGCTGTGCGACCCATAACTATAAAGCTATTCGATAACACAAATTTTTTATTTATTTATGGGACGTAAAAGGGGGTGTGGCATTTCTTCTTTCATATTTTCTTAAAAGAAGGCGTAGAATAAGAGTGACCACGCCCGTTTTTATTAAAGTTAATGACAGTTATCATACGAACTTGTTTATTAAATTTTAATTTAATACGACCAAAACCGTCTTAAATATACCATTTTTATTGATTTGTGGGTGATAAAAGGGTGTGGCATTATTTTTTCGTATGCCTTTGCGTAGCAGTTACGAAAAAACCCGTAGAAGGAAGTATCTAAATTGGTCCAGTCATTTTCAAGTATTAAGCATCCGAACAAATCACGATTCATTTTTATATAGACAGATATTGATTTGTGGGCGGTAAAAGTGGGCGTGAAAATATTTATGTATCGTGACTGCCTCTTGGAGCACCTACACAGCAAGTTTCACTATAAATATGTGTAGAACTCTGGAATTGCCATGATTTCGAAAAAGTGGGCGTATATATATTGCTACCACGCCCATTTTTTGTACAGTTACTGACAGTAACCACTTGAACAAACTTACTAAAACTTAGTTTTTGCGATTGAACCCGTTTGGTATATATCTCTTATTTGGTTTGTGGTCGATAGAGCAAATTTGGCTTGTATGGGAGGTACCACGCCCCCTCGTCCAAACGTTACCAAACCTCACAGGAACACTCACTCTTCCCGGCAGACGTTGTTCTGCCACAGACCGCCTTACTGCCATATACGAACATGTCAAGAAATGCCAAATATATTCACCATTTTATGTATAGCTGCCGAAAGTAGCCATGCACTAAATAACCAAATTAAGTCTATGCGATCAAAACCATGCGAAATATAAGCCTATTTTTGGTACACTTGCCGAAAGTAACCATATGTACTGATTTACAAAATTTTTGTCTAATACGACCCAAACCGTTGAAATAAAACGTTTTCATTGGTTTGTGGGCGGTAGAAGGGGGGCGTGGAAACCAATTTTTAGTACAGTTGCTGACAGTAACCGTACAAACTAAGCCAACATTTTAGCTCAATCGACCCAGTAGTCAATTTTCATGATTTCTCAAAAAGTGGGTGTGGCTATATAGCGATGACGCCCTTTTTTAGTACAGTGGCCGAAAGTAAACAAAAAACTTTGGTATCACATGTAAGTCTCATACGGCCAAAACTGCTTGAAATATAGCATTTTCACTGATTTTTGGGCGCAAAAAGGGGGCGTGGAAACCAATTTTTCGTACAGTTACTGTCAGTATTTACACAAACCAAAGTACCAAATTTAAGTCTTATACGACCAAAACCGTCTGAAATAAACCATTTTCATTTATTTGTGGGCGGTAAAAGGGGGCGTGGAAAGCCATTTTTAGTACAGTTGTCGACAGTAACCATACGTACTAAATTACAAAATTTTAGCCTTATACGACCCAAACCGACTGAAATATAACATTTTTATTGATTTGGGGGCGGTTTCAGGGGGGTGTGGCAATTTTTTTCCTCAACCATCTCGTACCTGCAACAAATCGACTGCCAAAATTTCAGGTCAATCGGATCAGTAGTTTCGGAGTCTATAGACATCACACATCCAGACACATCGTTTTGCTTTTTATGTATATAGATCTTAATTTGTGGGTGGTAAAAGTGGGCGTGAAAACATTTATATATAGTAACCGCCTCTTGGGGCACCTACACAGCAAGTATCACTGTAAAAACCTGTAGAACTCCGGAATTGCCATGATTTCGAAAAAGTAGGCGTTTTTTATATTACAACCACGCCCATTTTCTGTACAGTTACCGACAATTACTATCTGAATAAAATTACCAAATCTTAGTTTTTTACGATTGAAACCGTCTGATATATATCCTTTTATTGGTTTGGATCGATAGCGCAAATTTGGCTTGTATGGGAGGTACCACGCCCCCTTCTCCATTCGTTACCAAACCTCACAGGAACACTCTCAAGATGTGGCTTCAGTTTCCCTGAAAATTTCATAAAGATCGGTTTAGCGGTTTTGGAGTCTATACGTGATATAGCCACATACCCACATACCCACATACCCACATACATACATCCATTTTTATATATATAGATTACTAGCTGAAACCCGGCGCGTTGCTGCCACTCTCCCTATTCAAACGCCCATAAAATGTTATCAGTTAAACAGCATGTCTAAATTGAGGTCAAATACTGAATTCCGAGACTGTGCGACCTATATCCACAAAGCTATTCGATATAACAATTTTGGGTTGTATAGGAAGTGCCACGCCCTCTTGATCACCCCTCATAGAATGTAATCAATTAAACTGCATGTGTACATGGAGGTCGAATACCGAATACCAAAACTGTGCGACATATAACTCCAAATATATTCGATAACACAAATTTGGGTTGTATGGGAGGTGCCACTCCCCTTTTCCCTACGCCCATAAAATTTTACCAATGAAACTGCATGTGTAAATTGAGGTCGAATACTGAATTCCGAGGCTGACCTATAACTCCAAAGCTATTCGATATCGCAAATTTGGGTTAAGTTGGAGGTGCCACGCCCCCCGATAAACTCTAAAATTTTATCAGTAAATCTGCATGCGTAAATTTTGGTCAAATACTGAATTCCGATGCTGTGCGACCTACAACTCCAAAGCTATTTGACAGCACAAAGTTGGCTTGTATGGGAAGTGTCACTCACCTTTTCCCTACGCCCATAAAATGTAAGAAATGAAAGTGCATGTATAAATTTAGGTCAAATACTGATTTCTTACGCTGTCAACCTATAACTTCAAAGCAATTCGATATTGCAAATTTGGGATGTAAGGGAGATGTCAGGCCTCCCTGTCCAACGCCCATAAAAAAAATCATTGAAACTGCATGTGTAAATTGAGTTCAAAAACTGAATTCCAAAGCTGAATTCCTATAAATTCAAAGCTATTCGATATCACCAATTTGGGTTGTATGAGAGGTGCCCCTCCCCCTTGTCCAACTCCCATAAAATTTCATCACTGAAACGGTACGTCTAAATTGTGGTCGAATACCGAATTTCTAAGCTGTGCAACCCATAACGCTATTCGATAACACAAATTGTTTTTATATTAATGGGAGGTAAAAGAAGGTGTGGCATTTCTTCTTAAACCATCTCGTACTCAAAGCAAAGCCACTTACAAAATTTGAGCTCAATCGGACCAATAGTTTCGGAGTATTGTGATATTTCCAAAAGTAGGCGTAGATGAAGTGTGACAACGCCCGTTTTTATTAAAGTTAGTGACAGTCATCATAAGAACTTATTTACCAAATTTAAATTTAATACGACCAAAACCTTCTTAAATATAGCATTTTTATTGATTTGTGGGCGATAAAAGGGGCGTGGCATTACTTTTTTCCTAAACCTTTGCGTAGCAGTTACGAACAAACCAGTAGAAGGAAGTATCCTATTTGGTCTAGTCGTTTTCAAGTTTTAAGCATCCGAACAAATCACGATTCATTTTTATATGTACAGATATTGATTTTTGGGCGCTAAAAGTGGGCGTGAAAACATTTATGTATCGTGACTGCCTCTTGGAGCACCTACATAGCAAGTTTCAGTAAAAAAATGAGTAGAACTCCGGAATTGCCATGATTTCGAAAAAGTGGGCGTATATATATTGCGACGAAAAAGAGATTTTTGTACAGTTACTGACAGTTACCATCTGAACAAAATGATAATATCTTAGTTTTTACGATCGAAACCGTCTGATATATATCTCTTATTTGGTTTGTGGTTGATAGCGCAAATTTGGCTTGTATGGGAGGAACCACGCCCCCTCGTCCGAACGTTACCAAACCTCACAGGAACAATCTATCTCCTCGGCAAACGTTGTTCTGCCACAGACCGCCTTACTGCCATACACGAAAATGTCAAGAAGTCAAGAAATATCAAATATATTCACCATTTTCAGTATAGCTGCCGAAAGTAGCCATGTGCACTAAATAACCACATTTTAGTCTAATACGATCAAAGCCGTGCGAAATATATCTTTTTTGTTGTTTTGAAAGCGGTAAAAAGGGGTGCGGTAAAATATTTCCCTTGAGCCATCTCGTAATCGAAACAAATCGACTGCCCAAATTTCAGCTCAATTTAGGTTAAGCCTGGCGCACTTTACTTCACTGGACGCTAACTCCCCGAAAAGTGAGTTTAACTAAAGTAGGGCAGGCCTATTTTAAGTGCACTTGCCGAGAGTAACCATATGTACTGAATTACAAAATTTTTGTCTAATACGACCCAAACCGTTGAAATAAAACGTTTTCATTGGTTTGTGGGCGGTAAAAGGGGGGCGTGGAGACCAATTTTTAGTACAGTTGCTAACAGTAACCGTACAAACTAAGCCAACATTTTAGCTCAATCGACCCAGTAGTCAATTTTGATGGTTTCTTAAAAAGTGGGTGTGGCTATATAGCGATGACGCCCTTTTTTAGTACAATTTCCGAAAGTAACCATACAAACTTAAGTATCATATGTTAGTCTCATACGGCCAAAACTGCATAAAATATAGCATTTTCACTGATTTGTGGGCGCAAAAGGGGGCGTGGAAACCAATTTTTCGTACAGTTACTGTCAGTAACTTCACAAACCAAAGTAACAAATTTAAGTCTTATACGACCAAAACCGTCTGAAATAAACCATTTTCATTTATTTGTGGGCGGTAAAAGGGGGCGTGGAAACCCATTTTAAGGACAGTTGTCGACAGTAACCGTACATACTAAATTACAAAATTTTAGCCATATACGACCCAAGCCGACTGAAATATAAAATTTTTATTGATTTGGGGGCGGTAAAAGGGGGGTGTGGCAAATTTTTTTCCTCAACCATCTCGTACCTGAAACAAATCGAGTGCCAAAATTTCAGGTCAATCGGTTCAGTAGTTTTGGAGTCTATAGACATCACACAGCCAGACACACATCGTTTTGCTTTATATATATAATAAAGATATTGATTTGTGGGCGTTAAAAGTGGGCGTTAAAAGTGGGCGTGAAAACATTTATAAATTGTGTTCATCTCTTGGAGCACCTAAACAGCAAGTTTCACTGTAAAAATGTGCAGAACTTCGGAATTGCCATGATTTCGAAAAAGTGGGCGTATTTATATAACGACCACGCCCATTTTTTGTACAGTTACCGACAGTAACCATCTGAACAAAATCACCAAATCTTAGTTTTTTACGATTGAAACCGTGAGATATTTTTCTTTTTTTTTGTTTGTGATCGATGGAGCAAATTTGGCTTGTATGGGAGGTACCACGCCCCCTTCTCCAATCGTTACGAAACCTCACAGGAACACTCTCAAGATGTGGCTTTATTTTCCCTGAAAATTTCATTAAGATCGGTTCAGCGGTTTTGGAGTCTATATGTGATATAGCCACATACCCACATACCCACATACCCACATACCCACATACCCACATACCCACATACCCACATACATACATCCATTTTTATATATATAGATGGAATAACTTTGAAACTACGTAAGCTACGTAAGATTTTAGATTTGTTTTGAAAACTACGAAAATGATTCAAAATTTCCTATACGTTGCCTATTATAACAGCTGATTACACTCAAAAAGGATATTTGTTGAATAAAGTTATTAGAATTTTGAAAGTTTTTGTATGTAAATAAAATAAAAAATTATCAAAAATATGTATGAATGAAAGCTTATAAAAACAGCATTATTTTTAATCCGATTGCAAAAATTCAAAATTTGTTGTTGCAGATTAGAACAGAATTTGCCAGCCTATAATTTCGGACAGTTAATTTTTTACAACTATTACACCACACAATATATTTAGGAAAAGCATTATTTTTGGAGATTATTTCAAAATGGTTAGGCTCACTGGACGTTATCGTGACAGCTAAAATATTTTGAAAATCGCCATAAAATAGATCAAGGCTCATTTTTAGGTGGTGGCATCGATAACTTTTTTTTGTATGGACGTCGAGGCACCTTAACATATATCTATTATTAAAACAAAACATGTACATAGCGCAGTTTACAATAACAAAAATAATATATACTCGATATAAAAAAACAAATCTATATAAATAAAAATCAAATGTCGTTCGTTGGTAATTGCATCAGTTGAGAACGGCTGAACCGATTTGGATAATTTTTTTTTAAAATGTTCGTAATAGTCCAACTTAGGTTTTTACGGAAAGAAAAATTGACCACGCCCACTTTGCGCCCACTTTTTTTGATTTATCTAAAATCGCAGGTGTATCTTTGCAGGTTTTATACCACATCCCCTTTTGTCGCCCACAAATCAATAAAAATGCTGTATTTAAGACGGTTTTGGTCGTATGAAATTAAAATTTGGTAAATAAGTTCGTGTGATAACTATAATTAACTTTGAAAAAATGGGCGTGGTCACAATTCATCTACGCCTACTTTAAAGAAAATATCAAAATACTTCGAAACCATTGGTCCGATTGAGCTCAAATTTTGTAAGTTCGCTTTGCTTTGAGTACGAGATGGTTTAAGGGGCAATGCCACACCCCCTTTTACCTCCCACATATAAATAAAAAATTGTTGTTATCGAATAGCTTTAGTTAGAGTTATGGGTCGTACATCTTAGAAATTCGGTATTCGACCACAATTTAGACGTACCGTTTCTGTGATGAAATTTTATGGGAGTGGACAAGGGGGAGGGGCACTTCCGATACAACCCAAATTTGTGATATCGAATAGCTTTGAAGTTATAGGAATTCATCTTTGGAATTCAGTTTTTGACCTCAATTTACACATGCTGTTTCAATGGTTTTATTTTATGGGCGTTGGACAGGGAGGCGTGACATCTCCCTTACAACCCAAATTTGCGATATCGTATTGCTTTGAAGTTATAGGTTGACAGCGTAAGAATTCGGTATTCGACCTAAATTTATACATGCATTTTCAATACTTACATTTTGTCGTCGTAGGGCAAAGGGGAGTGGCACTTCCCATACAACCCAACTTTGTGCTATCAAATAGTTTTAGAGTTATAAGTCGTACAACGCCGAAATTCAGTATTCGACCTTACACATACAGTTTCATTGATTCAATCTATGTTCATTGGTAAGAGGGGCGTGGCACCTCCCATTTAACGTAAATTTGCGATATTGAATATCAGCGTCAGAATTCAGTATTCGGCCCCAATTTATACATGCAGTTTCATTAATTACATTTTATGGGCGTACGACAAGGGGGCGTGAAACCTCCTATTTAACCCAAATTAGAGATATCAAATAGCATTGGGGTTATAGGTCTCACAGCTTTGGAATTCAGTATTGGACCTCAATGTACACATGCAGTTTCATTGATTACATTTTATGAGCGTTGATCAAGGGGGAGTGGCACCTCCCATACAACGAAAATTTTTGATATCGAATAGCTTTGTAGTTCAAGGTCGCACAGCGTCGGAACTCAGTATTCGACCAAAATTTACGCTTGCAGATTTACTGATAAAATTTTTTAGAGTTTGTCGGGGGGGCGTGACACCTCCAATTTAACCCAAATTTGCGATATCGAATAGATTTGGAGTTATAGGTAACTCAGCCTCAAAATTCAGTATTCGACCGCAATGTACTCATGCAGTTTCATTGCTAAAATTTTATGGGCGTAGGGAAAAGGAGAGTGGCACCTCCCATACAATCAAAATTTGTGCTATCGAATAGTCTTGGAGTTATATGTCGCACAGTTTTGGAATTCGGTATTCGACCTCCATGTAGACATCCAGTTTAATTGATTACATTCTATTAGCGGTGATGAAGAGAGAGTGGCACTTCCTATACAACCCAAATTTGTTATATCGAATAGCTTTGTGGATATAGGTCGCACAGTCTCAGAATTCAGTATTTGACCTCAATTTAGACATGCTGTTTAACTGATAACATTTTATGGGCGTTTGAATAGGGAGAGTGGCAGCAACGCCCCGGTTTTCAGCTAGTAAAGAATAAAAACGAACAAACTTTCAGTCAATAAAATAAAAAATGAAACAATATGGAACAAATCTAATTTAGGGACAGGAGCCTTTTTTTATTTTACCTTCTTAAGGCCCAATTTCTTCACAGTCTAGTAAAATTTACCGTTCTGGTAAGTTCACAACTCGCCGGAAATGTAGGCATAATTTTCCAGAAGGTTGTGAGTAGTGTCCGATCGAATATTCGGCTTCGGCTAAAAATAGCTGAATTTTTGTAACGCAAAAAAGTTTATAAATATATATATATTTTTTTGCATTTTTCGATAGCTTACTGTGTAAAATATTATTCTAAAAGGTTAATTAGAAATTCAATTTTTACCTAATCTTTATGTTGTTTTTGTCAAAATTCGAGTTATTAAATTATCAATGAACCTATCGATAAATTTCATATTGAAATTTTAACAACCAAAAAGTAACGAATATTTTCAGTTAAAATTACAAAAATTATACCATAATCACATTCTTACTTAACACGAAAATATTTTATTTTTTGTTTCAGATGAATTTTGCGACCTGTAGAAAGGTCGAAATCTCAGCTCGTGTTTTAATCACTGATCCACGTCACCCTGTGGCTTGCTGTAGTATATTAATTAAATAAATATTTATTATAATCTGAAGATTAATTTATGTTATGTTCTATTAAATTATTTCATGAAATAAATTGCGAGCTTTAGATCAAGTAAGTTTTTAAGAAGGAAACAACAACAACTCTGTACTGAGTTAAGCACTTAGCTGACTAGACAGTCTGTTTCGGAAATAGCTACATTTCCTCTTCAGTAGTCTTTGAGTGATTAAGCTGTGATCAACTCACTGTTTAAAGTCGCATATGGTTTTACACATTTGGAATTCATTCATTTGAATTATATAGAACAAATTGAACGTTCAAATTGGCTACTTAATCATATGGCATTTTAAAGCAGTAGGCTATTTATAGACCACCACCATCAACCGTTGTTGTTGTTGCCTTCTTAAAAAGTAACTTGATCTAAAGCTCGCAATTTAATTCATGTAATAATCTTAAAATATTATACAATCTTCTTCAAAGTACTGTAAATATACCAAAAAAGTTTAGAGTACCCATATTATTTCCTTTTCTAAAAAAGACTTATGAAAATTGTATATTTTTCGGCCTGTTTAACCAGACTGGACGCTTAATGATTGCCGTTTTTTGTACTGAAATGAAAGCAAGGCGTAAATTTTATTATTTTTTTTATTAGAAAAAAATATTGTTATTATTTCTATTTGGCAGAACATTCGGCTTCAGCCAAAAATCCATATTCGGTCGGACACTAGTTGTTAGTTTACCGGGACGGTATTTTTTAACTTTAGCCTCTCTCGCAAACGTTTGTTAACAACTGATAGTCAACGTCAAAATATCAATGGCATTCACAATAACAAGCATATATCAAAATCTAATGATATTCACAATTAAACTTTCTAGTGATGTACAGCGTGAATCAAAGTAACTGTCGCACCTATATTTATACCAGTTACACAAAAAGAAGCAACACTGGAAAACAAATGTTGTTTTTTACGACTCTGGCAATAATTGTACACTTATTGTATGAACCGTTTCAAAAGTTTTGTCAATAATAATAATAAGTAGATTGCGAAAGGAAATAAGTGCAGAGATCCTTCGCCAGCACGCAGGTTGCAGTATCATATTTTCCGACGAAAAACTCTTGTTTTTGCAAGCAAGCCACAACTCGCAAAATGATATAACGTACGCAGCTTGCATGGCAGAAATTTCTTAAGAAAAAAATACCATTGAAAGATTTGTAAATATTTCGTCAATCATGGTTTGGGGCGGTTTCTCCGAAAAGGCGAATGGCCCCTTCTTCTTATCGAAAAAGACGTTAAAATAATTCGGAATATTACTGAGAACATTTTTCAGAGAAAGTCACTTTTGTTTTCAGCAAGATTCTTTTCCAGCACAAAAGGCAAAAATCGTTCAAAGGTGGTGCAGAGCAAATTTGCCATGTTTTATTTCTGTTGAAGGAATGCCCTCCGTCATCGCTTGACCTAAGCCCCCTGGACTTTTCTATTTGGGGTATAATGCTGAGCAAATTTTCGAACATAAACACATGACGGTAGATAAACTTAAGCGATGATCAATGAAAATATCAGATCGTCTTTCACAAATTGTTTTAAATTTTTAAAAAAAATTAATGGCAAAAGATTCGAATTGAATGATGAAGAGTTATAAAGATTGCTTACAATAATAAATAAAATTTTTTGTTTAATAAAGTTTACACAATGCTTTTGATTTATGGCATAAAATAATTGCGACATTTATTTTGATTCACGCTGTAATAACATGATGGAAGCTTTCAAAATAATAAAAGTGCATATGTCTCTAAAAATACATGCTAGAACTAAGAAAAAGAATTCTACGATGAGTAAATTATGATATAAATAAATATTTTAAGCAAAAAATAAAGAAAATTTATAAAAAACTGTAATTTGTTTGCAATTTACTAGTTTATTTACTGTTTATTAGTTTTTGTTTATTTTGGAAGCTCGTTTCGTGGTTGAGAGTGGTACTATTTCACAGTTTGGGAAATGTGTTTTATAGTAGAGCGAAGTACTATTTAAGTATTTTATAGAGAACAACTTCATTAAAAAATTTTATGATGGTACAATTAGTGGTAGATTTAAGCCTACGGTTGTAAAAGTGCAAGATATTAAAATTTTTAAAAAATGTGGTAAATCTACTACAACAGTGGTAAAGTCCGTACCCTGATCTGATTTCATTTTTGAAATCAACGACTCTAAATAAACTTAAATGCCAAATTTCATGAAGATTGTATGACTCCTTCTATTTTTGCTTGGGCTCAGTCTACTGTGCATTAAGGAGTATCGAAAAATTTAGATCGTATTCTAAGAGGTCTCAAAAGTTGCATTGGGTGGTCAAGATCTCCCAAAAAAATTTTTAGAAAAAAATAAGGATGTCTTCCTCTCCCGCAGGGCCAAAGTTGTTTTTTAAGAAAAACAGTAAAAAATCACGATCTCAAAATGCAGTGATTTTTGTAAGAAAAACTACATATGTCTTAAAGTAAATACAGACTTTAACTAACAATGTTTTGGCAAATATGATGCCACTCTCGATTTTCACTCACAAGGTCCTGTGTGAAGTATATTCGAATCTAGAGGTACACTCGAGGTAGCACAGAACTTTTTATTACTATCTAACTGTCTAAATTTTATCGATTTTAATTATAGTCTTGGCGTTTTCCTTAAATTTGGCGAATTAATAATTTGCACATTTTTTGCATATGAATTTTCTTGTTTTTGAGAGATATATATTAAAATGCAATTTTTTAACTTTTTTAAAAAAATTAATACATGGTCTTATATCTCGGGCATCAGAAGTGGCAAAAAAGATAATTTCCTTAATTTAGATTTTTAAAATATTTCTGAACAACACCCTGTGCAAGAGTATCAATTTACAACACCAGTTTAGGACCACGATTTTTTCCCGATTTCGACTTTTTAAAAAATTTTACTTCCCAATATGAATTTTATTATTTCGTCAAAACACCTCAACTCAGCATTCAAAAAAATTTTATTCTAAAATTTGGAGTTTCTGAGTTTGCCATTCTATGGATCTCAATTGACTTAACAATTGTTGTTAAGAAGTGTTTTAGTGAAATACTAACCATAAAGAAGATATGAGCAAAATTGTTACATTTCATACTTGATGTAACTTTTATCAAATATCAAAATAGGGAACAAAATTGTGGTCTTTTCCTGCTGTTTTGAAATAGATATTTTTAGGCAGGGTTTCGTTCAAAACTATTTGCAGACTTCTAATGCCCGAGATATAAAACCTTATACACGCAGAGCAAAAACATAGTTGCAACAACCATGTTTTAAGAGGATCCTAGTATGATTCGGATTTTGATTGTTGCTAACATGTTCTTAAACATATAATATTTTCTTTGATCATGATAAAATGATTACAACAACCATATTTAGAAAAGGAACTTTTTTGTAGGAACCAAAATATTATTGAAACAATCATTATTCTCTTATTGTGTCAAAAATAGAATGATTGCAACAACTATATAATGAATTTATTTTTACGATCCAGAATATTATTGAATATTATGTATTTTCATGCACTCCAATTTCCACAGCTATTACTTAAGATATCTCCAAAGGTTTGCCATTGACTAGGCTGAACAGAAATATTAATTCAATTGAAAAATCTTTTTGATAAAATATTTTCTGTCCGAGCTGGGGTTTGAACCGCGGCTTTTTCGCTTACGAGCCACGCACACTACTAATAAGCCACAGCCGCTACTACCGCTCGCCTGACTAATACCATTCATAAACATGGTACATTAAGTGCATTGTCACAAAAATAGTCATATTTGTGATAAACAAAATATGGTCAGAATTGCGAAATATGTTTACGGTAAATAGAAACATGTTTGCGGTAAAACAAACGAAACGGCACATAGCCAGGAATCGATAAAACTTATTGTGCCTGAATGAAGTGAAAGGTTTTCCTGCAAACTGTTCAGACACAATGAATTCTTGCGATTTTTGGTTTTGTTCTGCTTCGTTTGCCAACAAGCAAAGAATAGTTCAGACAAACATTCAAAATTCTAATATGTTTGTCTCTATAATAATATTCACATTTATCATGATTGACAGAATTACAACATTTTTGTTGCAACTAATAGTTGGGGCAATCATAGTATGTTGACGATTTCAATGATGTTATGATTTCAACTATAATGTTATTTTTGGTACCACCATTAGTAAATCATGACTTTATTGAGGCAAAAATTTGTGTTTGCATAAATAATATAATAATTTTAGTAAAAAAATTATTATTGCAGTAATCATGTCTCAACCAGTCTTTTCTCTGTGTGTATTCATTTGTTTGGAAAACTTGAAAAATTGCATTTAAGCATTCATTTCTCCAAAACGGAAAATGCATATGCAAAAAATATACAGACTATTAATTCACCAAAATTAAGGAAAACGTTAACACTCTTATCAGTATCACCAAAATTAAGACAATCAGATAACAACTTAGATGACCACCCGATGCAACTTTTGAGATCTCTTAGAATGTGAAATTCGAAAAAAATTCTAATTCGATACGCAATACTGTGCATTACATCTTTTGGACGATCTGAACGTTCAGTGTCACTTGTCCCGGCATGAACACAACGGAATTCAGTAAACCTCTATTCAACCTTTGAAATAAACGGTGCAGAGTCCCCATAGTATTTATCGAGCCTTTCCTTGGTTTCGGTGATGGTTTTTTTAAGCAAAAAAATATTGCTTGATGAGTACACGGAATTCACTTTTTTTTTATTTTCGTCGAAATTTACTAGGTTGTTTGCTTTCAATGGCTGTCAAACACAAACTAACTGACGCAGCTTGCTCAAAATATGACAGTAGTCGATTATTAGATGGTAGTTGACAAGACCAATGTTGTATTTAAGATTACTACGTGGAAAATTCAAAAAGTCACTGACTTCTCAAACTGCCTATGTAGTTAATTTTACGATTCCTATTATTGACCATAATAAAAATTAATGTTGTTTCCATATGAAATATTAACAAATACAAGCCTCATTGGCCTGATCGTGTAACTAATGCATGATTAATTAATATAAAGTTATTGCCATTACAATAAATTTTTTCAATTATAAAAAATTATGTATTTTTCAAGCATTGAATTTAAAGTTTTACCGATTGATTAAAATAAGATATAGCTTTCGACTTTATTCATAATTTTCTTCTCTCAATTTAAGACAATCAATAATTTATTTTTAGACTAGCTACAAGTTTTACTAGCTAAGTTCTATGTAATTTAGTTAGGAAAATAAATACACAATTATTTTCTACATAGATATTCATTAAATACGAAGTGGTCGAATTCAGGTAGTCGCCCGACAATCGGTGACACCATGGCGCATAATAAGGTAGGGTAAGTAGCTTTGACAAGGCCTATCGTTAATGTCAAAGTGTGTTTTAGAGATGCCAGTTTTCTTTATTAATGTTGAAAGGTAAATATGGTTAAATGTCATTAATTCCACGTTGTCCGACGTAAATTGCATAACTTATTTTTGCCATTTTTATAATTTTAAAAGTTATTAAAATATATGTAACTTCAAACAAAATTCTCTATGAAAACCACAAATACACGCTTATAAAACCGAGAATAAATTCAAAGCGGAAGGCTCAAGCTGGATTATAACATACAAAAATATTTCGCAGAATAAGTCCGCTTCAAGCTTGCCTAAAACAAAAAAACTGTACTTCCCCGTTTTGAAGTATTGCTAGTAAAGGATTTTATCAGAATGGCTAAGACAAAGTATGGATTTTTTCATTGGATTTAAATTTGTGATATGGCAGCACTATATTTTATGATTTTGACATTAACGATAGGGGTTGTCAAAGCTACTTACCCTACCTCATTATTCTGCCATGGGTGCAGAACTTGAAATAAAAAACGACCAACAATTTTAGATTTGAACCATGGTCCTCTCATGTGGCGGTACGACATCTTACCCACTCGTCTGTCGTGGTTGTTAAGAATCAATAGCTTATTTTGCATCAATACAAGTGAAAGTAAGCTTTCGGAAGCCAGGGTTCGAGACCCAACTCGGAAAAAAAATTTCTCTGTTGTTTTTCTTAAATCTACATTTTTTTACAAACTGTTCTGTGTATTTAAAAAAATTTTATTTTAATTTTTTTATAAATTTTCTTCATACAAAAATATAAGAAAAGGATGAAATTTTTCCATATAAATATTTTCATATCTATATATATAAAAATGGATGTATGTATGTGGGTATGTGGGTATGTGGGTATGTGGGTATGTGGGTATGTGGGTATGTGGGTATGTGGGTATGTGGGTATGTGGCTATATCACGTATAGACTCCAAAATCGCTGAACCGATCTTTATGAAATTTTCAGGGAAAATAAAGCCACATCTTGAGAGTGTTCCTGTGAGGTTTCGTAATGATTGGAGAAGGGGGCGTGGTACCTCCCATACAAGCCAAATTTGCTCCATCGATCACAAACAAAAAAAAGAAAAATATCTCACGGTTTCAATCGCAAAAAACTAAGATTTGGTGATTTTGTTCAGATGGTTACTGTCGGTAACTGTACAAAACATGGGCGTGGTCGTTATATAAATACGCCCACTTTTTCGAAATCATGGCAATTCCGGAGTTCTGCACATTTTTACAGTGAAACTTGCTGTTTAGGTGCTCCAAGAGACGAACACAATTTATAAATGTTTTCACGCCCACTTTTAACGCCCACAAATCAATATCTATATATATTTAAAGCAAAACGATGTGTGTCTGGCTGTGTGATGTCTATAGACTCCAAAACTACTGAACCGATTGACCTGAAATTTTGGCAGTCGATTTGTTTCAGGTACGAGATTGTTGAGGAAAAAATTTGCCACACCCCCCTTTTACCGCCCCCAAATCAATAAAAATGTTATACTTCAGTCGGTTTGGATCGTATATGGCTAAAATTTTGTAATTTAGTATGTACGGTTACTGTCGACAACTGTCCTAAAAATGGGTTTCCACGCCCCCTTTTACCGCCCACAAATAAATGAAAATGGTTTATTTCAGACGGTTTTGGTCGTATAAGACTTAAATTTGGTACTTTGGTTTGTGAAGTTACTGACAGTAACTGTACGAAAAATTGGTTTCCACGCCCCCTTTTGCGCCCATAAATCAGTGAAAATGCTATATTTCATGCAGTTTTGGCCGTATGAGACTAACATATGATACTTAAGTTTGTATGGTTACTTTCGGCAATTGTACTAAAAAAGGGCGTCATCGCTATATAGCCACACCCACTTTTTAAGAAACCATCAAAATTGACTACTGGATCGATTGAGCTAAAATGTTGGCTTAGTTTGTACGGTTACTGTTAGCAACTGTACTAAAAATTGGTCTCCACGCCCCCTTTTTACCGCCCAAAAACCAATGAAAACGTTTTATTTCAACGGTTTGGGTCGTATTAGACAAAAATTTTGTAATTCAGTACATATGGTTACTCTCGGCAAGTGCACTAAAAATAGGCCTGCCCTACTTTAGTTAAACTCACTTTTCGGGGAGTTAGCGTCCAGTGAAGTAAAGTGCGCCAGGCTTAACCTAAATTGAGCTGAAATTTGGGCAGTCGATTTGTTTCGATTACGAGATGGCTCAAGGGAAATATTTTATCGCACCCCTTTTTACAGCTTGCAAAACAACAAAAATGCTATATTTCGCACGGTTTTGATCGTATTAGACTAAAATGTGGTTATTTAGTGCACATGGCTACTTTCGGCAGCTGTACTGAAAATGGTGAATATATTTGACATTTCTTGACATTTTCGTGTATGGCAGTAAGGCGGTCTGTGGCAGAACAACGTTTGCCGAGGAGATAGATTGTACCTGTGAGGTTTGGTAACGTTTGGACGAGGGGGCGTGGTTCCTCCCATACAAGCCAAATTTGCGCTATCGACCACAAACCAAATAAGGGATATATATCAGACGGTTTCGATCGTAAAAACTAATATATTATCATTTTGTTCAGATGGTAACTGTCAGTAACTGTACAAAAATCACTTTTTCGTCGCAATATATATACGCCCACTTTTTCGAAATCATGGCAATTCCGGAGTTTTACACATTTTTATACTGAAACTTGCTGTGTAGGTGCTCCAAGAGGCAGTCACGATACATAAATGTTTTCACGCCCAGTTTTACCGCTCACAAATCAATATCTGTACATATAAAAATGAATCGTGATTTGTTCGGATGCTTAAAACTTGAAAACGACTAGACCAAATAGGATACTTCCTTCTACTGGTTTGTTCGTAACTGCTACGCAAAGGTTTAGGAAAAAAGTAATGCCGTACCCCTTTTATCGCCCAAAAATCAATAAAAATGCTATATTTAAGAAGGTTTTGGTCGTATTAAATTAAAATTTGGTGAATAAGTTCTTATGATGACTGTCACTAACTTTAATAAAAACGGGCGTTGTCACACTTCATCTACGCCTACTTTTGGAAATATCACAATACTCCGAAACTATTAGTCCGATTGAGCTCAAATTTTGTAAGTGGCTTTGCTTAGAGTACGAGATGGTTTAAGAAGAAATGCCACACCTTCTTTTACCTCCCATTAATATAAAAACAATTTGTGTTATCGAATAGCGTTATGGGTTGCACAGCTTAGAAATTCGGTATTCGACCACAATTTAGACGTACCGTTTCAGTGATGAAATTTTATGGGAGTTGGACAAGGGGGAGGGGCACCTCTCATACAACCCAAATTGGTGATATCGAATAGCTTTGAATTTATAGGAATTCAGCTTTGGAATTCAGTTTTTGACCTCAATTTACACATGCAGTTTCAATGATTTTTTTTTATGGGCGTTGGACAGGGAGGCCTGACATCTCCCTTACATCCCAAATTTGCAATATCGAATTGCTTTGAAGTTATAGGTTGACAGCGTAAGAAATCAGTATTCGACCTAAATTTATACATGCACTTTCATTTCTTACATTTTATGGGCGTAGGAAAAAGGGGAGTGACACTTCCCATACAATCCAACTTTGTGCTATCAAATAGCTTTGGAGTTATAGGTCGCACAGCATCGGAATTCAGTATTTGACCAAAATTTACGCATGCAGTTTCATTGGTAAAATTTTATGGGCGTAGTGAAAAGGAGAGTAGCACCTCCCATGCAACCCAAATTTGTGTTATCGAATGTATTTGGAGTTATATGTCGCACAGTTTTGGTATTCGGTATTCGACCTCCATGTACACATGCAGTTTAATTGATTACATTCTATGAGGGGTGATCAAGAGGGCGTGGCACTTCCTATACAGCCCAAAATTGTTATATCGAATAGCTTTGTGTATATAGGTCGCACAGTCTCGGAATTCAGTTTTTGACCTCAGTTTAGACATGCTGTTTAACTGATAACATTTTATGGGCGTTTGAATAGGGAGAGTGGCAGCATCGCGCCGGGTTTCAGCTAGTATAATATAATATGTAATGTGCAGGGTTGGCCAGTAATGATTATAAAAAAATTACTGATTACAATAAATCATACACAAATTAATACTTGATTACCTAAAAGAAATCATTAATAACTTTAAAGCATTCAGTGACTTTTTTGAGAAATCAGTAATCATGCAAAAGTAATCAGTGATGAGAAATCAGTAACCATGCAAAAGTAATCAGTGATTAATTAAGGTAATCAATCATTTTTCAGTAATGAATGAATTATTTCGATTAATAAATGTATCAGTAATCAGGCTTAACCAATCGTTGATTGCAGATTTTTTTAACTAATATATTGTTTTATATCTGTTTTTATATATGTGGTTTAACTGTAAAACTGAGACAAATAAAATACAGAAATGGTTTCTGAGCACTATTGTTACACTTTCTTAGCAAAACCAATCTAAAAAACATTAGCATCACTTTAATAGGTGCTGAAGAAAATATTGTATTTATTGCCATTATGTTAAATAGCAATTACTGATATAATAAAATTACATACAAATTTTTAATTTGTCTGATGAGAAGTAATCTGTAATCACTGAAAGCTGGGTCTGACTACTGATTGCTGCATTTATTGAAAAATTATGATTTTCCATGTTACGCTTACCTTGCATGATTACTTTATTTTTTATAATCGCATGTAATTACATACCATGATTACTTAATTAAAAGTATTTTTATGTGGTTTTCAATGTGATTTTTCTGAATATTTAGACAAATCAAGTAATCTGTGCAATCTGAATACATGTAATCATAATCAGTAATTGTGATTTGTAATCATGGCCATCCCTGGTAATGTGTTAGTTTTCGAGACCCCAGGTTTGAGTCCCAACTAGGACAAAAAAAAAATTTTTGGTTTCTTTAAATCTACATATTTTTACAAACTGTTTTGTGTTTTTAAAAATTTTTTTGGAATTTTTTTGGTAAATTTTTTCATATAAAATAATTTGAAAAGAATCAGAACCTTCAAAAGGTAGGCCTTACATAAGTACTCATCAATGCAGTGATCATGGAAGGTGTATTGACGCCAATAATAGCAGTGCTAGCATGCCTTTTTTTGCGGAGCACTCTCTAAAATGCCCACTGGGTTTATTTTACAACTCTAATTCAAACTTTAAAACTGTCTTATAATCTAATTTAAATCTTCAACGACTTCATTATCTCAATTGTGGTAGACAGACAAAAGCAAATAGAAATGGACAAGCATTCCCAACCCTCCCTTGAGACGACATTTTATTTTTAATACTATTGTTCATTCATTCAGAGTCAATAAAGTGTTTCAAAAACATTTTTTTCTTTCGTCAAATTTTTTTCATATTCTCAAGATATACTTACTGCTGCTCCTTTTCGAGAGATTTTGCGATTATCAGATTCCATTTGTTAACAATGTTTGGATGTTCTGCTTCGATATTCTTATAACTGCCAGCAGCCTGAAGTCGACCATCTTTCATAACAATTAGCTGTCAATGGGCAAAAAAAAAATACATGTTAAATTCACAAGCTTAAAGAATAAAAATTTGAATAGTATGCGGAATATTTTAAATCGCATTGCAAGTGTCAAATAAAAATAGAATAATGTCATTTGTGTTCTTATCTTGAGAATTGGCAGCGCAAAAATGACAACGTTAGTGAATTATTTAAAGTGGACGAAGGCGAAAAATGAGTCAGATTGTTGATTAGTTTTGTTTTTTAACGAAAAATTTTAACTTCTGTTATTTTCCGTTCTTTTAAAATTAAAATAAAATGTACTTTAATATAATTCTGCGATCCCGCTAAATTTAAATACATAATTTTTACATGCATTTAATTGTGAACTTTTTAGATCAAGTAAGTTTGAAGAAGGCAACAACAACTTTGTATGGAGTCAACCACAAAGCATACTAGACAGCCTGTTTCGGAAATCGCAACATTTCCTCTTCAGTAATCTTGAATGATTCAGCTGTGACTCACTATTAAAGTCTTATATGATTTGACATGCGTTCGAACAAATTCGTAAGAACTTTAACGTTCTCATCAGCGATTTAATCATATGACATTAAAGCAGCAGCTATTTTTAGAACAAGCCTTCAACTCTACCAGGGTTGCCGTCTGTTCTAGTTGCTTCTTATTTTTTCGATATTCATTGGAGTTCGACGAGTTTGCCGAGGAGCACCATACACCATTTTAATGCATAATATTCTTCACATGGGCATTTTCAAACTGGCATTACGGTTGATTTGTAGGAATAAACATTAAAAAATAGAATGAAAAAGTCTAGTTTTTAAAAAATTTTTTTTATATTTGCGTAGTAATTAAGTAGTAATAACAATAACAACAATTAACCCTAAGGATCTAAAGATATAAGCAAAAATATGTGCTGGCGTTACGTTACAAAAACCGGAAGTGATTTCTGACTTGGATTACAAAATTTGCAAAACTCTCTGAATTGGGCAAGATTTTTTGTGTAAAACTGTTTTTTAAAAGTTTTAAAGTAACATAAGTTTATTTTCCAAGTAATTATATTTAAAAATCTTTTCTGGTTTTTTTTTTATTAGGATTTTTGATCTGGGGTTACGTTACTGGCGTTACGTTACTAAAATTTCCATTGCAGTTTAATTGGGCATTTAAGTAATTAGGTAGTTAGGTAATTATGTAATTAAGTAATTAAAAAATAAATTTAGTATATTGTCCTTTCCTTGAATCAACCATTTTTTTCATTATCCCTAGCCAATGCCTTCCATTTTTACTAAAACAAAAAGCTTACGAAACATTTACGAAAAATTTACGAAAAAGAAAAACTAAACTTGTGAAACAGTGCAGACGATTTGATCATCATGGTTAATGAATTTATGTAGAAATTGCCAAAACTAATAAAATTAAAATGTTTCTCTTAAATGATAAAATAAAATAAAAAGTTTTTGATAACTTTTAATTTTTTTGACACGGTAGACTTTTTTCTAGAAATGCCAATATCCATTTTAAATACCCAAAATTAGACTTGAGTCACTGTTAAAGCAAACATTTTAATCAGAAAATTTTTGCTATACAAATCAAAGTGATTTAAAACATATTAATTACAAAGTCCATCAAAATTAAGAGATAATGTTAAAATGTTACCATTAGCTTGTTTTTTTTTTTTGTGAGAAGACCACTTTCAAAATAAGCTACTCAAATATACTGTAAAGACTTGAAGTTTGAAACGATACAAACAGTGTAACATACGACTAAAAACTAAAAATTGGTTATATATCATTATATTGGCCTTATCTACGTTCTAAATTAGGCAACTTTAAGGATGTGTGCTTGCATTTTTTTTAAATTCTAGCGTGCTACTAAAAAACCAAGTACTCCGTTTTTTTAACCGTTTGTTGATTCATACTAAGTATTTTTTTTTAGAACTCTTGATTTTTTATTTGGTAATTTTTGGTATGCCATGTTATTTTAGAAATTAAAGGACTTCTATAGAAAATTAATACTTTTTGCTCAACTTAAAGCTAAGTTTCGTGAGCAATACAGTCCTCATTCCTTCCTTATTTCCACACATTATATACTCACATAATCTGCTTGATGCACCAAATTCAACTGTTGTGTCACCAGAATAACAGTTCGATTGGCTTTTAATAGCATTTTTCGAATACTCTGCTCAAAAATGTGTCGCGCCACTTCATTGTCCAACGACGAAAGTGGATCGTCCTGTCATCGAGCAATTTCAAATGCAGCAGCAGCAAAAACAACAAAAGCAATAAGATATAATACCAATGACAGCCCCCAGACAGCAAACAATGAGGATGGCAACGAAAGCCACGATGCAATCGATTATGTTGGCAGTTCAACGTTTGACAGCAATTGTTGTGGTTGTTGTAGTTTTGAGTTTTTTGTTGTTGTTGTTATTGCAGTTTTGTTGTTGACAACATCGATAAGTCGAAGGCAAAAAATAGAGAAGAACACAAGTAAAGAAGAATATAGTACTAGAAAAATGTATGCAAAAAGGTAACAGCAATTGTTAATAAAAATTTTTATTTTTTTTTTTTATTTTGAATTCATTTAAGACTGGCAACTCTATTGGTTTATGCAAGTACTCCCTCGCAATGGGACTTAATGCAATTTTGTTCGCTCGACTGAGTTGTTTATCATTTTCAATACTTTTTCGTTCTGCTTCGAATTGCTTCTTTCAATGGGTATGTATATATACGTGAATAACTAACTATACGTGCACATACATTTATGTATATACCAGGCCCATATGAAAGTGGGACTTTTTATGTATACAAAAAATTTATACAAATAACAAAATACAAACATTTTATAAAAAGCACAAAATTATAAATTTAGAAAGTAGGCAACGAAACGGCGATATAGGGGTTGCTGCAATATAGTTTAAGGCAATATACAGGGTGTCTCAGATCAACGTTCAATCCGGCGCTGGTTGATTACTTGGGCCAAGACAAGAAAAAAATTGTATGGCAGGGGGTCCATCTTCCTCCTGTTTTGAACTATAAGCGGAAGTATAACAAAAAATGGCAATTATAGGTGTCATCAATTTTAATGCAATAACTTAAAAAGTATTTATTTAAAGAAATTTGTTAAAGAATTTTGATTTATTAAACTAAATGCTTATACATATAAATCCATACATGTATTTAGTTTATCTGAGGCCTGTGTTAATTCTGATTACTGAGTGATTTATATAGGGTTTGCTTGAAAGAGGATTTGGACATAGAAGGTGAGTAGTATATAGAGATATTATTAAATTCTCTGCAACAACGATTGATGGGTTCATTATTTGCATATGTAGTTTGGTGCTGATATTCAGTTAACAATCGAGTATGCCTAGTGCGCCTAATTGGATCGTTAAAGGAAATCATATTAGAAATATATTCGCTGTGAATAGCACCATTAATTACATCAAATGTGAAGCATGAGCCCAATAACGATCTTCTTGTTGATAGTGGCATCAAATTTAAAAGGCTGAGTCTATGTTCATATGATGGAAGGCTACAATAATCATGGGGGTTGTACATATCTCTAAGCGCGTATAGTAAGAACTGCTTTTGAATAGACTCAATTCTTTCTCTATGGGAATCGAAAGATGGATTCCAAATTATGCATGCATATTCAAGTATAATGCACGGTACAAGGATGTAGTGACCCATATATTCTTGAATTAATTTGCACGTCTATTTATAAAACCGAGCTGTTTGCTGGCCCTGGACACAATTGTATCATAGTGCAGATTAAAGCGCATCTTGCAATCTAAGACAACTCCAAGATCCACTATATGGTTGACCCTTTTTAGTTCGATACTATTGAGGTGGTAGGTATGTAATGTTACGTTGTTTTTGCGAGAAAAGCTAATAACATTGCATTTATTGACATTAAGATGTAGTTTATTTTGTAAACACCATTGCTCAAGAGACAACAATTTTGATTGCAGAAGATTTACATCTACATCTGATTGAATTGAATAGTACATTTTTAAATCATCTGCATACATAAGATGTGGGATATCGTTAAGAAATTCTGACAGATCGGATATGAATATGTTGAAAAGAAGAGGACCAAGATGACTACCTTGCGGAACTCCCGAGGAGACTGCAATTTTTTTCGATAGAACTCCCTGGAATTTAACAAACTGGGATCTGCCGTTTAAATATGGTTTTAGCCAACTTAGTATGGACCCTGCAACACCAAATTTTTCTATCTTATATATAAGAATGTTGTGATCAACTCGATCAAAAGCTTTACTAAAATCAGTATAAACAGCATCTATTTGGTGCCCTTTTTCCATTTTGACTAAAACATCTGATACCATAATCATGAGATTAGTGGTGGTATATTGCCCTTTTCGGAACCCGTTTTGCTGCTCATTAGACGTGGGTTAATGAAACTTGTTAGCTTTTCACAAATAAGTTTTTCAAAAAGTTTTGGAATGGCTGACAAGATTGCCATGCCTCTATAATTTTCAACTGATCTTTTATCACCATTCTTGTAAATTGGCGTAAGATGGGATGATTTCCAATATGAAGGAATTGTCCCACAAACCAGTGATTCGTTAAAGATTATGTGTAATGGCAATAGCAGTTGGTCTAAACATCGCACCAAAAAGCTTGTAAGTATTAAGTCTGGTCCTGGTCCCTTTAATATATCCAGTTCTTTTATTGCATTAGAAATCTCTTCCTGGGTTAAATATAAACTATCAACTATAATAGTTGAGCTAGGAGAAGTTACAGATAAGGTGGTAGGAAGACAAAAGACCTCCTTAAAGTGATCGGCACACAAGTTGCTTATTTCAAGAGAATTGGACGAAGTGACATTACCTTTAAACATAGACGATGGATAGCCGCTAGATTTGCGCTTCATGTTAACAAAGTCAAAGAATTTTCTCGGCTCTTGGACAATTTTTTCTCCGATGATGTTCGTGTACAACTTGTACGCTTCTTCTGACTTGATAGAGAACTCTCTTGATAGCTCGTCATATCTAAGCTTCAGTTCATCGCTTGTATTATCAGTGTTTTTGAGAAGTTTGTAGATTTTATTTCTTTGATTCCTCAAAAATCTGAGATTGTTGTCTAGCCATGGTTCTGTGAGCTTATTCTTTTTCTTTATTATTGGCACATAACTTTCGATAGCGGTAAAAATGTGCTGATAAAATATAGAGACAGCACTGTCTAAATCTAAATTGAATAGAATATGATTCCAATTTAGATAACTAAGATAACATTTTATTCTTTCATAATCGGCGTTGAGGTAATCGTACGCAATGGTGTCATTATAAGATTGGGTAAAGTTGATGTCATTAGCAGAGAAAACAACTTTTAAGGCTGTATGATGAACAGTGTTGGTTAATAAATTTTCTGCTCCCATGCATGGACTAACCTTCACTTCTTCATACGAGTTAGTAAAAATTAGGTCCAACCATCTGCCATTCTGATTTTGTACAGAAGAGACTTGCTGCAAGTCACTGCCATAAAAGGTGCTAAGTAAGTTGAAGTCTATGGCATTAGAAAGATTTACAGGAAGAAGAAAGTTGTCGTTTTCGTCGGTGACAAAAGATATATTTGGGCGATTGAAGTCACCAAGAATAACAACTTTATCTTCCTCTTTTAGGGAGGAGGTAAAGGTGGTCAGTGTTTCACATAGCTCGTTGTATGTTGTTTCACTTGAGCCGGGAGGAATGTAAACGACGCCTATGTACACATTGAGACTTTTACCTGAACAAACTCTAATAATTCGGTGATCGAACAGTTTATGGTTAGGTGTGTCTATTAGCTCACTTGAAAGGGAATTGTGAGATGCTACAAGGACACCACCTCCTCGAGAAAGACCTGTTGAGGAGTAGTCCCGATCCTTTCTGAAGACAGTCCAATTGCTATCAAGAATTTCCTCATTATTGAAGGTTTCGTTTAGCCATGTCTCAGTCAATACTAGGACATTGAAGTGGCATGATTTAGCGTCAAAATAAAGTTTGTTTAATTTGCTTCTCATGCCGCCACAGTTATGGTAGAATATATTTAAGAAAGAAGAGTTAGGAACGATAATATTGCTGTTGCTCTTTACGAGATTTTTGAAGAAGAGAAACATGTTTAGCTCTGACATGAGCGCCATAGGTTTCCAGATCCACCTTGACTTGATCAACCGTTACACCGAGGTGCTCGTGAAAGCGGACAAATAAATTACTCAAGTCTTCAACACCGGTAGGAAGACCTTCTTGCTGAATTAATACTCTAAGATTAGTTTTAGTCTTGCCTTCAATGCATGTTGAATCAGGGGCTTTATACATATAAGCGAGATACAGGCGAACATTGTTATAAACGTTGTTCTCCCTGAGGCGAGAAAGGGCATATCTGCTCTCAGTGCCTTCGCAAGAGTTTAGTGTCAATTTCACTTTTGGAGGAAGTAGGGGGTCTAAAAATGACGTAGGACTACCAGGTTGATTGCAAAGCTCATTTGAAACAGAAGATGGTTTTTGTTAACCACTTCCGGTTGGTGAGAAGGATTAAGAGTATGAGAATGGATAAAATTTGGATATTTCTCACAATTGGTATTACAGATAGAAACCTATTGGAAACGGAATTTTTATTTACGTCACTTACTAATATGAGTTAAAGTTTTTTTTAACCATGGAATTCAATCAAAAATTTGCTTAGTTATTATAAACTGAAATAGCAAATTTTTTTTAGTTTTTGCTGAAATTTAGCAGAATTTTGAAGTGGCTGAGTATCAAGCCCAAGTTTTGCTTAGCCACAATACAAATTTAGCAAACAGTATTCTCCGTGTAAATAAATACATAATAAAGTCAATTGACTTCCTAAATTTTGATATGGCCTTAAAAAAAATTAAATGCATATAGATATAAATACAAATAACACATATTATTGTAATAAACATAAATGAAAATAAAACTGCAAAAATTGTTATGAGATATTTGTAAACGTATAGTTCTGCTGATGAGAGAAAAGGCTGAAATTTTACACGAGTCTTCTTGTCTCCCACATGATTCTTACCTTTTTATATTGGCCGCTCCATGATACAATAACTAAAAAGTAGGAGTGACAGTTCGTGCTGCGACCATCGAATGTCAAACATTCAATCATTCAGCGGAGTCAACTGCTGTGAACTGTTGGTAGCGATACCTAAATGAACGATGTTTTTTCTGAATGTGTTTAACTCTAAACGTCAGAAAAGTTTTAAATTGTTTCATTTAATTATTATTATTATGGCATTATATAAATAATATAATTACAAAGGTTTCAAATTTGGACACAACAGTTACTAACTGCTGACTCCGCTGAATGCGGCCAATGTGTTAGACACACACTCTCTATTTTGTTTTATTTTGTTTGACATTCGATGGTCACAGTTCGTGAGAAAAAACTTAGCTGGCTACCTTATAGTTATTGTATCATAGGCCGCTCTTACATCTTACTAACAACAAATTCAATATTTCCGTGTGTGTTGAAATTCGTAGAATTGACTATATCACTTAAAGAAATCATTAGAATTTTTTTTGTCACAGCAATAAACTTATGTTAAATAAAATATTGTTGATTTTTAAATTTGAGCTCTATAAAAGTAACTATAAAATTGTTGCTTCAACTGTTGAGGTAGTAGTCCAGTGTGACGGATTCCTTTTTCGCAATAAAGATATCGTAAAAATATACTCTAAGAGTTTCAGACCGAAATTTGAAACATTTTTTTTTCTAAGCGACGTTTTTGAAACTTTGGGGAAGCACTGACTAAAAACTATTCAACCAATTTGGCATAACAAGTTAATTTTTTTAGGCAAATAAATAAAGTTCGTTTTTAAAAACATATTTTTTACAAGTCCGTTTTTTTAATTTTTTTTTTTTTTTTTTTATTTTTTTTTTTTTTTTTTTTTTTAATATTCATTTTATAGGTGAGTGCACTACAATGAAGTCTGCAGAATGATGTTCTTTTTTAATTTTTTTTTTCTGATGACTACGTAAAGCTGGGTGCTTCCCCTAAACAACTCACCTTTTTTCGTGGACTCTACTTTGATATAAATAATAATAAACAAATTAGTATAACATTGAGTCAAAAAATTTTTTTGTGCACTTTAAGACACCAATAAAAACATGCTTAAATTTCTAAACAATCACATTTTATTTTCTTGTTAAAAAACATTTATTAAAGAAACGTTAACGACTACTACCTTCACCTTTAATTAGGCGCATAGCGAGTGTTTAGAACTTTTCAAACTGATTTGTGTAACAAAGGTCAATAAAAATATGCCCTCTAAATGTTTTGACTTTTTTCAAAATGATTTTTTATTTTATTTATTTATTTATAATCTGCAAGCCGATAAAGGACAAAACGATTACAAAAAATTCAATATTTGCTTCAATGGCAATTTGTTAACCCATTCAACTTTTTCTGAAATTTTTTTTTTGAACAATATTAAATTTCATTTAGGACCCAACAATGCATTCTGCTTTTTGTTTTTTTTTTTCCTCAAAATTGAACAACCTTGTTTTCCCCCAAAATAATTCTAGATAAGTCACATACCCCTCAGAATGCAAAAATGGAAAAATTTCAGAATCGATACCTAATATTTAGTTTAATATTTAAATAAACTTACAATACTTAAATCTGTAACTTAACAGAACTTCATAGTTAGCGAATAAATTAAAAAAGATACCTGTATGGACTCTTCATACTCACCATAATCACCACATTTGCCGAGGAGTATAGAGCTCTCGCAATGGCAACACGTTGTCGCTGGCCACCTGACAAATTTATGCCGCGCTCTCCGATTACCGTTATATCACCATCAGGCATTATATCAATATCGGATTTTAGAGCACAAGCTTCCAAAACGAATTCATATCGCTTGGGACGAAAATGTTCACCGAATAAAATATTCTGACGAATGCTGGCATTCAGTAGCCAAGGTTGTTGTGGCACATATGCAAAGGTGGAAGTTCTGCAAAATTAATGGAAAAGTAATTAAGTGTACTAGCTATTGGATATATAAATATTCTTAATAAAATATTTGTTATTTGATAATAACTTTAATATTATATTTGATATTTTATTACAAGATATTTGATGTGAGATTTTGATATAGATTTAATAAAAACTATAAAAAGCAGAAAAGTACAAATATGTTTTATTTAACAAAAACAACAAAAAACACACACACACAAAATAATTTTCGCAATTTTATGAGCACAAACACACAAGCACCAACACTATCTCAAACAATGCTCAATTTTAAAAGAACAATACAAAAAATAATGATATATGATAGTACTTTGACAATAGCGACAAAGGACTTTGACTACAGAGGACAAGTTGCAGCATATCCACAACAATACAATCTAACTAGCAATTAAACAATATGTTCAAATACACATGGACTATTTTACCAGCTACCAGTTGTCTTTGTTTGTGTATCTATTTCATCAGGACTTAGTATAACAAGAACATATTGATCCTGGTTAATTCAATAATTTGGCTTATTTCCCTACATCATCAACATGCAGATTAAACATGCACCATCGAAATTAATTAATTTACACACACTTCTACGTTACCAATACAAACACATAAAGTATGATGTTTTGGATACCGGAAGTATTGTTTTGGCATTAAAGTTCACTGGTGAAATTCTTGCAAATCGCACCCTCATTTCAAAACGGACTCATCTCAAAATTTTTAAATGTTCTCCATGTAAAGTACTCCATACAAAACGAAAGACAAAACTAAAACTAATTTTGACAATTAGTTGTGACCTATTCTTGGAATTTTTACACGATTTTAATTGTGAGCTATTAAGATCAAGTAAGTTTGAAGAAGGCGACAACAACAACTCTGTATAGAGTCAATCACACAGCAGATTAGGCAGACTGCTTTGAAGGGTACTACCCCCTCATCATCAGTAGTCTCGAGTGATTCAGCTTTGCCCAACCACCCACTTATTCTTATTATATAGTTTTAGTCTTATATAATTTGACACCAAATTCCTTTGGTGAGATCGCAAGAATTTGTTTTCTCATCGGCCATTTTATCATACGACATTAACTGTATTATTCTGTATCACGAATAAAGCACACCAACGATGAGCAAGAAACGAGAAGCAACACTTACTTCCATAAAAAATTGTATTGCTTCTCGTGTCTTCCTTATCGTTGGTGTACTTATTCGTGATACAGAACAAAGCAGCAGGCCAGTAAGTATTTTTAAGATAAAGTCTAAAACTCTACACGGATTGTGTCTGTTTCAGTTACCTCTTATTTTGTTTCGCTATTCTTTGGAGTTCAACGAGTCTGCCGATATTCACCATAGAATTGAGACTAGTTTGAAATAATAGGCAACTGGAACAGACAAAATCCCTGTTAAAGTTTTAGGCTTCATCTAAATATAAAATTTCTGATGCAAAAATAAATGCTTGCGAAATTATTCCAACAGGTGTCAAATCATATTAGACTTAAACTGTGCGTTGGTCACAGCTTAATCACTCAAGGCTACTGCAGATGGGGGGGTAGCTCCCTTCGAAACAGTCTGTCTAGTCTGCTGTGAGATTGACTCTGTGCAAAGTTGTTGTTGTTGTTGTTGTTGTATCGTTCTTCAAACATATTTCATCTTAACATCTCACAAAACTATTTTGTTTTTAGTTTAAGAGTAAGAATATGTGTACAAAACTTAGACAGCCGAAAGCATATGAGAAATTTCGTATGAAATCATGCTATAAAATTTATTCATAATAAAAAATGATCGTTGCATTACAACTTTTTTACACTTAACGCCAAACATCACTGCAAAGTTATTAGAATTAGTCATGTCTTTTAGAATTTTAGTAAGCAAGGACACCATCGAAATGGTATCATAACTCAGACTATTTTTGATATATACAAAAACTCCTGCATATTTCTTTAAATAATAAAATCATAAATAAATATGTGAAATTTTAAGTTAATCGGATATAAAAGTGTTTGAGTTGTGCTGCCAGCAGCGAATTTTTTTTACAAATTATAATATATGCTTAAGGTATTACCTTGTATGGACCGAACCGAAAAAATATATTTCCAAATTAGGTTTGGTGGGTCAGTACTATAAGGGGTCAACTAAAGTCAATGAGTCCTAAAAACAAAAAATAGGTCTTCTTGAGATAAAAACATAGACATATTATTCTTCAATATGGGACTATAAATACCGAAGTTATGAAGAAATATGTCAAAACGCGACCCCCTACGTTCGGTCAAAAAACAACATTTTTTCGAAACTTCTTTTTATAATGCTTCAGATTAGCTGGTGTGTGGCGAATTTTTGTTTTTTCTATAAGGCGAGATTGTCTAATGTATATTTCACATAATTTGTGTTTCCTTGCTTACAAAAATTTTTAAAGTAATGACCCAGCACTTAATAGTAGAGTTTTAAGTCCCATTTTTGGGTTATTCGAGAATGTGATTTGACGTGACAAGGTAACGTCTTACGTTTCCAAAAGATAGACTGAACATCGCCTTAAGCTATGGCTGCACTTCCCTTTATCTTAATCCTTCTTATTATTAAGAACCACAGATTGGTAAGGTTGTATTCGTATTCTCCAATCATAGATTATCTCTAAAATCTTAAGGAAATTATCAGAAATGTTCTATCATCAAATACTCTCGAAAACTGTTAATAAATTAGAAAAACTATTCTCGTTAAATATTCTCATAAATGACATGAAATATTCTTCACTTGGACTACCTCTAAAAATCTTAATGAATTATAACATTCTAAATTCTCTAAAATCGAAAATAGTACTATAGTTTTTGTTTTCCAACTGGGTATTCTCAAAATTACAATAAGATTTTTTCGCTCATTAACTTTTATATTGGTCTGGTTGGTCTAACTAGATATTTACACCCTTTTTTGCACTGAGAAGGGAACGATCCATCTCTTGGACGCCGCTTTATAGCGATTTAAACACATTGTTTTCATTATCATTATATTTTTTTTTGCAATATTTTTATAAGAGAAGATATAAAAGGATCTGATGAAAGCAATAACCCACGGAATAGATTTTTATTGCATAGTTCTCAAAAGTTTTGACGGATATGATTTAAGAAAATTTTTTAAAAGTATCGATGACTAGCTTCTAAAGCAATGCAATTAATATTTTTACATATTTAAGCATACAACCTTCACTACAATCCTTAAGATCCACGGGGATCTTAATGGTTAAAAATGACAGCGTAAAATTAGGGAACGTAAATTGTAACCAATCTTTATAATTCTAGTGAATGTTGTTGCCAAAACACTACGATGAAATCAGATGCGTTTAACTCGAGAAATTTTCGCCCTGGCTGGAGACCACTAGCAAGAAAAAGATGCAGAAATATAAAAAAAAATAAAATTTTTAGGATATCGTTTTTTTTATTATTTACGTAAAAAATTTCAAGTGCCTATGCATTATTGTCTTTGCACAATAAAGCCTTAAATTGATGTCTTTTTTTTTTTGTTACAAATGTAGAATGTCACCCTGTCTTGTATTTTTTGGTATGCAATTGGTACTCATTTTCGTCAAAACATGTTTTAGAAAGTGGCCATTAAATCCTTATTTGAAAGTTGTCTGAGACCATATTTTGGTAATGTGCTAAAAAATACATGCTTTAAGACATACTTAAAAATAAAAACATTTTTGAGTGTATTTAACTTTATTAAAAATTTTTTATAAGTTTTTACTTAACTTGCTTCGTTCGTATGTCCGTCAAAATTTGCAAAGCATTTTTCGAACTTTTTTAGCTTACATATGTAAGTCCAGTGACAATACAATAGTATGATAAAATTGTTTGCCACACCCCCTTTTACCGCCCACAAATCAATAAAAATGCTATATCACCAAAACAACTCGGCTGATTTGGCTGAAATTTTGGCAGTAAATTTCCTTCAAGTAGGAGATGGAATTTGGTAAAAAAATTTGGCCACACCTTTTTTACAGCCCAAAAATACAAAAAAGAAAGATTTTGAAAATAAAAGATGTTAATAATAAATTTTTAAAACTAAAAAGTAAAAAAAATAAAAAAAAGTAAAAAAAATTAATATAATGAAATGTTCGTTGAAACCGTAAATTCTTACAAGCGATATTTCAAATATAAAAAAAGATTTTGAGACGAATCAAAATGGGTTTTGAAGGCAATAAATGTTACTTTTAGATGCTTTATCAAGTTATTTTCGTACTCGATATTATTCGAGTAAATTCGATCCCTCGCTTAAATATGCCCTAACGTATAACCAAAAACAGCATTTTTTGCACTATTTAGTTAACAATATATCAACAACCAGACGAAGTAGGCCACATCTGAAATCAAATTCGGATTATGACAACGTGGCTATACCACAAGGTTCTAAATTTTTTTTTGTCCTTACTGTTTCTAGTGCATTAATAACACATTTTTAAACTGAACGCAGACTTTTTGATTGCTATATTTACCTATTGTTTCCGTTATCTCATAAATGAAGAGAAAAACATCAGGGCTCAGATTTTGATGACCTTAAAAACTACAAAAATTACCCAAAAAATGTCAAAAATTACCTAAAAACTGACAAAAATTACCTAAAAAACGCAAACAATTGCATAAAAAATAAACATTAATTAAGCCTTCCAAAAAAAAAATTACTAAATTAAAATTAATTTTATACTAGCATATCCTGAGTTTTTATCTAACACTTGTTTCATTTTTCTACATACCCTTTTGTCAGTTTTACCACGTGTAGAGCTTTTCTTCATCGAAGTCTATAAACAAAGATACTCCCTTGTCGAGAGGTATTGTTTTAATTGTCGAGAGGTATTGTTTTAACACTCTAGTGTTAAAGGAATATGTTTAAATATTTGCATTTTGACATTTTTTAGTACGAAAAAAAAAACAAAAAAAAATAAAAATTGCACTAAAATGACCTAAAAAACCGAAAAATGCTCTAAAAATTAAAAAAGTCCAAATATGACAATAAATCTCTAAAAATGACCTAAATCTAGTATAAATTACCTGAAAACTAAAAACGATGAAAACTGACTGGGAGGGGGTTTAGCCGAATCTCACTCGCTCTCACGTGGGGGAGAGGGGTTCTCGCAAAGATGACGTAATTTAATTAAAAAACCTCAAGGAACAGTGTAGAATTATGAGATAACTGGACTGGTTATATTAAGTAAAGCGTGATTATCTGTTAAAATATGACTCAATTTTACACAATAATATTTATCGCGTTTATGCGAGTGATACAAAGTAGCAAGTAGCACGTCGATTGTTTAACAACCGGCTAGCCGAACACGCAATTCGCCGAGCGCTGCGACTTGTGACACGACGCATGGACATGCTGGTTCCAGTAGTCACTCTTGACACCACACATGAGTCCCCATGGAATGAATTAGAATGAATATTCTTTCACCAATTTTAGAAGTTCTCATTTTAAATTACTTACTTTTACTTAATCATTTTGAACAAACTTACGTGAGATTGGAGGGGGGGGAAGCCACTATGTTTTTAACGTTGACCCCTGCCGCAAAGGCTTAATTCAACGGTGCTCCAAAGCTTGGGACAAATATGAAGCGTCGGCCAACGCCCCTTCGGAACTCAAGAAAGACCACTTTTGAAAGGTTCCCCTAATAATATACAACAGCACATTTGTCGTCAGATAGACGCAATTCATGACCATGGCACTTTCAGCTACTAGAATTTATACATGGCTTGGTTATTTTAATAACCTTGGGCTATCTCAGTATCAATACCAGTAATTAGCCCATTATTTTTGTTCCGCAATAATCATATACATCATATCACATCACTCTCTGACATGAAAGACTAAGGCAGAAACACCATAGGCCCGTTGTCTTCATATCATCAGGTTCCTCAATCTCAGTGGACACAACTCAGACTATTTAGGTTTCCCCGTCGCCTGTACTCAAATTCCAAAGGTAACAGTATATTGATCCGGTAGTTGCTTACCTTCCTAACAATTTACTGTTTGAAATTAGCGAGATTCAATCTACCATCATTCTCTTAGTAATTTAAGGGATGAACTAGCCCGAGTTCATTTTAAGTGTAACTCACACCGGCCTTTCTGGCCTTACCACAGCCAGAGCGCATTGAAAACCCCACGTGGGCCAAACCCAAACGACAGTCAATACCCTGGATCAAGGCTCCACCTGACAAGGCTCTTCAATATCCCGTCTTACAGACCAAAAGTTCTTAAAACATTTATATTTGACTGTGACACCTTCAGCTACTAGAATTGTACATGACTAGGTTAAAAATAACCATTGGTTTCCCAGTAAAAGCGGGTAAACCACAATTCTACTTATGCAACTTCATTAACCTAATTAAGACTTAATAAAAAGCCTCTTTCGGAAAACTAGGAAGCATGAGCCGTTGTATACCAATTGGTTTATACAACGGTCCAAAGATTAAATGTTTCCTACATAAAACCTTTATTCTAAGATAAGGTCTGCAGAACAACGATAGATCAGGTCTCCTCATCATTGGTGGATGACTGTCCCCGCTCTTCAAGTTATGTTGGATTGATCGTCCATCAAAAGCATATTACAATGACGGTGTTATGATAACTTAATATCAAAACCATGCTTTCTCCAAGAATTTGGCAACCAACAACCAAGGCTCAAGGTAAACCTTTTTCTTTTGCAGTTATCAGATGAACATTCAAGAGCCGTGCCTCAAGAACGGACTCATTATGAGATCAGTTCATGGGGCACGGCCCATGTAACAATAACAAACCCTCACCGCTTCTATTCCTGGCCTGGGACAGGCAGATTCCCCGAAGGTCCTCTTGCGGGTTTAGAGGGAGGGGGAGGGTTGAGCCAAATCTCACGATATTTCACTAGGGGGTAGGGGGTGAAAAAATCGCAAAAATCAATTCACGTAATTAATGGACGCTCCCTTAGCTTTTATTTACGGCTTCCCAAATTTTAAGAATGTGCTGAAAAAGAGTTCTTTTAAGACATACTTAAAACTAAAAAAAAACTTATTCTGTAATTGTCTATAGAATTTTTGTCTTTTTTTTTTTTTGGATTTCTAAGACTTTTCTTGTGGTGCATGAAAAATTTTTTATTTATATTTTTAAAGTTGCATTTTTTAGCAAGAACTTGTAAAATATATTTTTGTTAAAGTTTCGTATATGAATTTTACCAAAATTTTTAGGATTTTGGAAAATATTCAGTACAAAACTATAAAAACTGAAATTTCGTAAAGTTTTCAAGGCAGCATATAAAAATTATAACTACCACAAATGGAAAGATATCAAATAATCCTTTTAGATTCACACTACAAAGACTCCTAACTATAAATTTGTATACTTACTTTTACGAGTTTATGGCGAACTTAAATTGCCAAATTTCCAAACTTAACTTAAACTTAAGTATGGCTTAAGAAATTAAGTTTTATTTGTAAAACTGGTCCTTTATGACCTTATGAAAAAAAAAATAACTATTATGCCATCTGTATCTCGTTCCTGTAACAAAATAGGCAAGTTACCGATTTGTGTTACGTCACGCGTTATTTGTCCCTAGTTACCGATTTCGGGACAATTAATTACGTTAATTACGTTCAAGTCAAATTAAAAATTAATGTTTTATGAAACTTTGCGAAATTGAGTCAAATGATAAGCAGCTGTTTACTTGCATTTATTTTATTTTATGTGCGCTAACATTTTATAATAAAGATCTTAACTGTCTTGTTATTAAAAAATGATTGTTTAAAGTTTAAGTAAGTTAATAATGTAATTATGATGTGTAGTAATGTTTGCGGAAATAATCAACAATTTTGAATGTAAATAAGTTGACACTTAGTGATGCGCAATGAAAACTTAGCAAATATTTGCAACCGGGTACTTTTACACCGTTCTTAAACAAACACTTTTTTAAAAGATTCCAAAAGACAAAAGAATCTTCATGACAAAAGAAATGAAATTATGACATCAGATTATAGAGAAAACAACTAATGTAGCAAAAATGAAAAATCGTTGCATGGTGATATTACTTGCTGAGTAAAGGTGCTACGGTAAAAATTATTATATGATTGTAATGATTAAACAAAAAATTAAAGACATGGTTTATGACAAGGACTGGGAAAAAAGCAGAACAAGGTCTTGGACAAGGATTAGGAAAAGGCGTACAACAAAAATAGTGGCAAGGATTAGGACGAGGACTAGTACAAAAACAATGACAAAGATAAGAAAAAAAACTAGGACTAGGATTTGATCAACAAGACTTCACAGATTACTTTTATTATTTCTTCGAAGATTTTTCTAAGGATATCTTCAAAGATTATGACTAGGATTTCTTCAAATATTATGATAAGTTTTGTCAGACTGATTACAATGAGGTGAAATATACGTTGTCAGGACAAAGTATCTACAGGTGTGACGAAGCAACTTTGGTCAAGATTCTTGTAAACAATTATCTCGTGCAATCTATTAAATGTTTGTTCACAAATGATCAAGAACTGAACTTGAAAGTTTTCTTAATGATTTTAATTCAGGATTTTTTGGTCAAATTGGCTTAGAATAAAATTAATTAAACACTAAATTCATTTCTTTATAACCAATGTTTTGCAGGTAGTTTCTTGTTTTTTTAGTGGTTGTAGAACTTTTTTATTTAAACTGAAAAGCTCTCACATTAAACATGTGTAATACTCCTTTCGAAATGATATTTTGTCAAATTAAGCCCATGCTCCTCAAGGTTTTTTGAGGTATGATCACAACATGTAACAAATAAAAAACCTTTCTTTTAAGCAGTGGATAATTTTTCATATTATATTGTTAATTCTTTCACCGATACATAATTTATGTCGTTCATAATATTTTTTGATTCTTGAAATGTTAAATTCTATCAAAGCAAATATTAAAAAAAAATATTCTGAAGTAAAGATTACGTTATAGAAGCTAATAAACTCTATAAAATTTTTAGTCCAATATATATTTTAAAGCCAGATATGTAAATTTTGATAGTGTTTTGCCATATGAAAGGAAAATGTTGTAATTTTAAAAAAAAAATGTATTGGCAACTATGAATAAGTAGTTCCTATTATTTCAACATTGTCGAAGGGTCTTTATAGAAAACAAAAAAATTTTTATACAGATTTTGATGTATTAACAAGAATTCCATTAATCTCTATTATAAATTATCTATTTTATTTGTTCATCAACATGTGTTGCTTTAAAACTATCATGCCATTATTTATTTTAAATTTTAATCAAATTTTATTATTTTCTATATTGTTTTAAAAATAAAAAATGTTACAAGGAGAATACTCGTCATATATTTTTTATATCTAACGGTAAAATTGTTTATGACTTTATTATTTATCGATTTCTGAGTTTGACAGAGCTTCTATTATAAGAATAACTTTACGATTTACGTTAGAAAATAGTTTTACTTAGCTATGTTTTAAAAGACACGAGCTTTTTATTACTTCCCTATTAGGTTCACTCTTTTTTTATAAATGTGAACATTTCATTTCATCACAAGTGTAAACTGCTTTTTTTATTGTAACAATAAATTGCATGGTTTAATGGTAAGTTTTTACGATTAAAACAGTTGACACACAAATCTGAGCTGTTCACTTACGTTGCAAGCGTTGTAAATGCATGCACAACTTTCAAGAACAAGATGCAGAACAAGAAGTTATCAAGTACATCATAAATAACCAAATAAGCCATATCAATAAATTTCCCATTCAAATAAAAATTGCAATGGCAGAAATTCAATTTATATGCAGTCAAAAAAAAAATCGGTAAAAGGAAGGAATAAAATAAATTGTAATATATTGTATCACTGACAAATGGCGCTTTTAATTTGTTTATGTGAATAATATCTATCTGTATCTTACATGAAGATAAGAATGTCTCCTGAAGTACTTTGAATATGTATAGTATATAACTTGTTAAAAAGTTGGCATTCAGCCATCAAATGTTCAAGAAGGTAAAAAGCACGACTTAGGCTCATAAATATTTAAGCTTATACAATATATTTAACACTAAGCCTTAAAGAAATTGGGTTGAATAAAAAACAGGGTTTAAAATAATTTTTCTTGTTTTATATCAAGTCAGATTTCAATAAAAATTCTTAAAATTTCTACTTATACACAACTCTATCACCAAATCAAGTCGTTCGGTGCACCACGACGTATGAGCAACATACAAATTCCTTTTAAAGTTAGACTACTAACACTCGTGTGCTCTAAAGTTTTTATACCTTGAGCTTTAATTTTGTTTTTTAAACATCTTCCTCTGTTTACTCCCATTTTCTTTGCACATAAAAAATGTTTCCGGTTTTTCATTGCTTTCCAGCCATTTTCACTTTTAATACCCATGAAAACGCTTTGCCATTTAATATTTATTTATTTCACTCCGTCGCTCACGCATTTCACACAATTTCCATGCACATCACGTGACTATTATTTATCAAAAATGTTTGTATGTTAATGTTATTGCATATAAAAGTGCAACCAAGCATATATTATGTAGACGTAGTTCGAGCGGTAGTTGTTGTCGAAAAAGTAGTAGTCAGAAAAAGGGAGCATTTGTAGCATTCTTAGTTATTACTCTAACGGAAATCGTAGCAGTAACTGCAGCTGCTGTTGCTTTTGCATTTGAGCAAAACGTAAAATGTAACATTTAAAAGCAGCGAAGGCAAAATTGTGCACAATCTGCAATAATTTCAATTACCGTTATAAATGTCTATTTTGTCCGTAATTTATTGTGCCTTGCAGTCGAAAGTACACGCTGACGGCGTAATATATGTGATTTTCCATAGACACTACTTTAAAACAACAAAAATAAGTAAAGTATAGCAAGTTGAGTGCAAGCAGATCGATGTTGTGTACACTTCGCAGCAAGACAGTCAAAGTCCTCAACCAGACATAATTTTTCAAAAGATGCTGAAATGACGTGCAAGAAACAAAATGCTATGATATTTATAAACAAAAGATATATTTTTTTCAGCCAAAACACATAGGGTATTAGAGCTACTTACAAACTCGAACTTCATGTCACAAAAAGAAACAAAATAAACAGACAGATTCAGGTTTTCTTATTCAGATTTAGCCAACATTAGAAAATCAACAACAATAGTCATAAACATAGCCATAACTATAGCCATAGCCATAACCATAGCCATAACCATAACCATAACCAAAACCAAAACCAAAACCATAACCATAACCATAACCATAACCATAACCATAACCATAACCATAACCATAACCATAACCATAACCATAACCATAACCATAACCATAACCATAACCATAACCATAACCATAACCATAACCATAACCATAACCATAACCATAACCATAACCATAACCATAACCATAACCATAACCATAACCATAACCATAACCATAACCATAACCATAACCATAACCATAACCATAACCATAACCATAACCATAACCATAACCATAACCATAACCATAACCATAACCATAACCATAACCATAACCATAACCATAACCATAACCATAACCATAACCATAACCATAACCATAACCATAACCATAACCATAACCATAACCATAACCATAACCATAACCATAACCATAACCATAACCAAAACCATAACCATAACCATAACCATAACCATAACCATAGCCATAGCCATAACCATAACCATAACCATAACCATAACCATAACCATAACCATAACCATAACCATAACCATAACCATAACCATAACCATAACCATAACCATAACCATAACCATAACCATAACCATAACCATAACCATAACCATAACCATAACCATAACCATAACCATAACCATAACCATAACCATAACCATAACCATAACCATAACCATAACCATAACCATAACCATAACCATAACCATAACCATAACCATAACCATAACCATAACCATAACCATAACCATAACCATAACCATAACCATAACCATAACCATAACCATAACCATAACCATAACCATAACCATAACCATAACCATAACCATAACCATAACCATAACCATAACCATAACCATAACCATAACCATAACCATAACCATAACCATAACCATAACCATAACCATAACCATAACCATAACCATAACCATAACCATAACCATAACCATAACCATAACCATAACCATAACCATAACCATAACCATAACCATAACCATAACCATAACCATAACCATAACCATAACCATAACCATAACCATAACCATAACCATAACCATAACCATAACCATAACCATAACCATAACCATAACCATAACCATAACCATAACCATAACCATAACCATAACCATAACCATAACCATAACCATAACCATAACCATAACCATAACCATAACCATAACCATAACCATAACCATAACCATAACCATAACCATAACCATAACCATAACCATAACCATAACCATAACCATAACCATAACCATAACCATAACCATAACCATAACCATAACCATAACCATAACCATAACCATAACCATAACCATAACCATAACCATAACCATAACCATAACATAACCATAACCATAACCATAACCATAACCATAACCATAACCATAACCATAACCATAACCATAACCATAACCATAACCATAACCATAACCATAACCATAACCATAACCATAACCATAACCATAACCATAACCATAACCATAACCATAACCATAACCATAACCATAACCATAACCATAACCATAACCATAACCATAACCATAACCATAACCATAACCATAACCATAACCATAACCATAACCATAACCATAACCATAACCATAACCATAACCATAACCATAACCATAACCATAACCATAACCATAACCATAACCATAACCATAACCATAACCATAACCATAACCATAACCATAACCATAACCATAACCATAACCATAACCATAACCATAACCATAACCATAACCATAACCATAACCATAACCATAACCATAACCATAACCATAACCATAACCATAACCATAACCATAACCATAACCATAACCATAACCATAACCATAACCATAACCATAACCATAACCATAACCATAACCATAACCATAACCATAACCATAACCATAACCATAACCATAACATAACCATAACCATAACCATAACCATAACCATAACCATAACCATAACCATAACCATAACCATGACCATAACCATAACCATAACCATAACCATAACCATAACCATAACCATAACCATAACCATAACCATAACCATAACCATAACCATAACCATAACCATAACCATAACCATAACCATAACCATAACCATAACCATAACCATAACCATAACCATAACCATAACCATAACCATAACCATAACCATAACCATAACCATAACCATAACCATAACCATAACCATAACCATAACCATAACCATAACCATAACCATAACCATAACCATAACCATAACCATAACCATAACCATAACCATAACCATAACCATAACCATAACCATAACCATAACCATAACCATAACCATAACCATAACCATAACCATAACCATAACCATAACCATAACCATAACCGTAACCATAACCATAACCATAACCATAACCATAACCATAACCATAACCATAACCATAACCATAACCATAACCATAACCATAACCATAACCATAACCATAACCATAACCATAACCATAACCATAACCATAACCATAACCATAACCATAACCATAACCATAACCATAACCATAACCATAACCATAACCATAACCATAACCATAACCATAACCATAACCATAACCATAACCATAACCATAACCATAACCATAACCATAACCATAACCATAACCATAACCATAACCATAACCATAACCATAACCATAACCATAACCATAACCATAACCATAACCATAACCATAACCATAACCATAACCATAACCATAACCATAACCATAACCATAACCATAACCATAACCATAACCATAACCATAACCATAACCATAACCATAACCATAACCATAACCATAACCATAACCATAACCATAACCATAACCATAACCATAACCATAACCATAACCATAACCATAACCATAACCATAACCATAACCATAACCATAACCATAACCATAACCATAACCATAACCATAACCATAACCATAACCATAACCATAACCATAACCATAACCATAACCATAACCATAACCATAACCATAACCATAACCATAACCATAACCATGCGAGTAAGGAAATGCAAGGATGAGAGTGAGCCCCTCCCATCTTTGGGAGTTAGAGAGAAAAAACCAAAAAATAGTGTCTTTACATTTTACTCCACATTTAATGTATCTCTTAGCCGATTTCTAAAGTTTACAACTTGTTGAGAAGAAAATAAAATTGACATTAAGATTTTTAAGTTTTTAACAATTAAGTTGCAGAATTAAGTTATGAGCAGCTAAATTCTAAACAAATTTTGAATTAAACTTTGATAATAAGTATCTCGAATTTTATATACAGTTTTTGACAATTTTTGTGATGTAATTTCTTTATATAATAAAATTTTCTTCTAACTTGGTTTTTGATACTTGAGTACTCAATACAAACATAACTCCTTTTTTTCATTTTAAATTACCACTCGCAAAACAGTTAGCTTTTAGTGTGGTACGATTAGAAAACGGCTTTTAGAAAACGGGAGATCGGTTAAGAGTTACATTAAATATAGAGTAAAATGTTATGACACCTATGTTTAAGTTTTTCCTCTCTAGCTCCTAAAGAAGGAAGGGGGTCACCATCGTCTTTGCATTTTCTTACTCGCCTAATTAAGGAGAATCACCATCCGAGGGAATTAATGCTATATCTGGGGCACCTTATACATAATTCATGCAGCTTTAAGAATGAAAATACCTATTTCTTTGCACATCACTGTACGGGAAACATTTTTATTTTATTAATTTAATCACTTTATACATGAATTCATTTACCATGACGATCAAATCGCCAGCACTGTTTCCCAAAGGTGGATTTTTTCGTAAATAATTAGTAAATGTTTCGTAAACTTTTTTGTTCTAGTAAAAATGGAAGACATTGGCTAAAGATAATGAAAAAATGGTTGAGGCAAGGAAAGATAATATATTGAATTTGTTTTTTAGTTATTAATTTTCATAATAACTTAATTACCTTATTACTTAATTACCCAGTTAAACTACAATGGAAAAATGTGTGACGTCCGACACATAACTTCCGAACAAATAAAATAGATTATAAATATTATATTTGAGATGTATGTATGCATGTATGTTCTTTATTCTTATTTTTAAAAATGTTCATAGAAAATAATAGCAATAATGCTAATAATGTAATTATAACAATGGTTTTTGATATTATTAAATTCATATCAGAAAAAATTATTAAATATCACTTCAAAAATTTTTTATTGCGTTAATTGAGTTGTGGGGTGGAAAAAATAAAAAATAATAATTTGAAAACAAATAACAATCCAACTATGAAATGAAAAAGAAAAAGATTTTATAACATGATAGAAGAAAGTTCAAATTTTAGAACTAAATTTCATGGAATTATGTAGCAAAAGTAAAAGCAAAAAATTTAGAAAATTTGACTTAGCTAATGGAGCGTAACAAAACTTCAATTTCAGTATGATCTAGATCTAAAGACCACAATTTTATTTTTTTCAAAAAGCAAATAAACTTCTTTTAATTTTATATCAATAGGTAGTTTGTTGAACATTCTGCAAGACAGTATTGAGTAGAAATTCCGATGGTGGGTAGCGCGAAAAATGGGTACCCACTTCTTTTAAAGTATATTTTTAAGAATTTATAATAATACAAGTGTCTTACCGGTAAAATCAGTAAACGTCTTAAAAGGTTAATTGAAGATGAAAAACCATTAGCGTTGCAAATTATTCTTAGTTCAGCTTTTTGTAGTATTAACAAGCTACGAATTTTTTGCTGATAGCCACCTCCCCAAGATGATGTTGGCCTTTATTTTAAACATATTTAATTTGCAATTTTTTTTATTTCTTTAGACTTTCGAGGTGCGATCAATCGATTCGCAGAAATATTAAAAGTTCGAGTGTTAGTCTCACAAAAACTTTCTTTTTTACTTACCGTTACCCATATGTAATTCACTGGCTTCAATTCTCATTCGTTTCTGCTAAAAACAACATTTTTTTATCAAGTTAAAAAAGTAATTGAAAGCAGTCATATCAATGCACAATACTCCTAAAAAAATTGTGAAGAATAACAAACTACGCTTAAACTCAAATCACTAAAACACAACTCAAAAACATTACAATTACAGCAGAATATGGAAAGAAAGGCCATACAAAAGTCAGCAGTCTTTGTATACCATAAATAAACTTGGTTTTTGTTTTTACAGCTGCCAGTAAAAAGCACTCTTGCTACAAAACAGCACTAAAAATTTTAATTTTTTATTTTATTAAACAAGGTGCAATGAAGTTTTAAGTTTTCTTCTGCTGCGGTTGGGAATAAATATTTATTTGTTTATTTTTAAGCGAAATTAAGTGAAACAAGAATTTACTCTATTTTAATTTTATATATTATATGGTATGTCAGATAGAAGAATTTAAAGAAAGTATTGCCACACAACTACCTTCAATATTAGCGAACAATCATATTATTTGATCAAATTTACATTTTCACTTCATGAAACATAAAATCAGTCTTTCGTCTACTCAATCAAATTACTTAAATTTCTAAACTTTCAGCTGTTCACAAAATATGCTTCGTAGAATTGTGGTCTATGCTGTAACAGTCATCAATACGATACATATAAATTGAAATACAAAAACCCACTCACAAAATGTTACTGTGCAGAAATCTGCATATTTTGTGTATTGGCAAATATTTGGTAGTTCATATATTCAGTGTGGTTGTTATATATCACATTTATAATAATAATTATGGCACAAACTATGTAAACACTATTCAAGCCATGTTTGACCTCAAACAGCTCGGTCATTAAATTGTATTTCACCACAATAGAACCACACCGACAAACATTAAATACATTTTAAGCATATATTATACAATTTCAGTGGTGTTTTGGAAAGGGGAGCTTGGACTTATATTGACCCCTTTATTACAGCAATGCAACAATAGTTGGCAAATATTCTCTAAATAAGATTTTCTTAATATTTAGCAGTTTATAATTAGTAAGATCAGACATTACATAAAAAAAGTATTTAATCAAGAATTGAATATTTTTGGCCTTAAACCATAATTATTAAAAATTGGTTTTTAATTTGTACCCTTTTACGGAAGTTGTGTTTTAATGTGTGTTCATCGTGTTTTAATGAACGCCAACATTTGAACTACATTTTATATATTGTGTTGTTATATTTTATTTTATTTTAATTTTGATTCTAATGATTAAGCTCTGTTGACTTCCTACACGGTCGTTATGAATTGAACTCAAACCTGTAGTAATATTTAGTGCAAAATAAATGGGAAAGCCCACAAAAGCCCACAGAACAAAGCTAAAATTTACTGAGTGCAAAATTTGATGCACACACAAATACCATGTGTTAAAAAAAATAAATTGTTAAAGCTGAAGGATTCAAGGACAGAAAATATAGAATTTTATACCACCCTTCAATATTACATATATCCTTGATTTAATATGCACTTGTTGTTTCTTCATTACATGTATCTAATATTCTGGTAAATAACTTAAAATGTTTTAATCAGAAAGTTACACCAAAATTTGTTCGAATTCATCAAATTAGTTGTTTATTAAAGAAAACCCGTAATTTTGTCTTTTTTTGGCATGACTCAAATTCTCAGTTTAATTCAGGATCTATATTAATTATTTATGTCATTTAGTCTTTACTTGATTTTTTACGTTTTAAACAAAGATTTCAAGTGACTAAGTCAGAACTTATTTAAAAAATGGCTAAGTGATGAAAACTTGTGATATTGAATCGCATAAAGTTACTAAGCAAACCTCCCTACAATCTTCTCTGCCACCAACTAAAATATTGATGTGTTTCATATCATTTGATTATAAATAAGGAAAAAATAAAGAAAGATGAAAGTGTGAGTCAATGACCTTGCCAGGACTCAAACCTAGGACCTCTGTGTGGCAGTCTAGTGTACTTCCACTTGATTACTGCACTTCTAAAACTTACAACTTGTATACAGCTCTATTTAATGGGAAAAGTACTAAGTTCTTAAAAACATAATCCTAAAAATTCTTCAAAAGAAGAAATTATGATTATGAATGAACAAATGTGAACTCTTAAGTGTGATGTTTTCAGTTTTAACCATTCTATGTTTGCTGTTAACAAGTCTTTTCTAGTACTAAAATATTAAATAAAGTATTTCTTTGGCCGCCACGCACGTAAGGAGTAAACCTTCAGAATAGAGAAAATTTTTAGTATAGGTACGATTTTTTATAGAATATCGTTACCTAAGAATGAGAAAATAACGATTTGATAACCCAAGTTTAAACTTTTAAATATGTTTATTTTTAAATTTTTTTTTTACAATAAAGGGTTTTGGTTACAATAAAGAGACTTAACAAAAATAGTTTGAACTATATCGCACATATTTTTTATCTTTTTTATTTAAAAAATCAAAATGTTGACATTTCAGTCAAAAAATTACTCAAAAGTTGGTTTTTTTCAGGGTGCGGAGCATGGTAGAAGAATAGAAGTAGACACACGGCTGATAGCAAACTACCATAACTGTCAAAAGGCAACTGGCAGCTCATACAAAATCTGCAATCGATGAGAATGCGATGAGAAAGGAAAAATTAAAAAGAACCTGTCATGGCTGAAACTATTTTGATTTTTTAATTTTTTATTGATCAATCAATTGAAATAGGATTTTGTGCAACTTTTGAAGCAATTTATATGAGGTTCTAAAAAATCATTTTCATGGAAGTGCCTATAGCAAGCACGAGCATCTTTTTTAAAATATTTGGCATATGCCATGTTTTATCGTTGTCTTCTAGGCTCGTCAGCTGGAACACGAAAACTCGGAACATTTTCCTTGCCCAAATGTTTTTGGCACAACACGCACTTCATTTTAATTCAACAAAATAAGTAATTCACTTTTATTCAAGTTTTTAAACACAACACAAAAATATCCAATTGGAGTAATTAAATTTTTCTCTATTATCTTTGTTTTCTTTAAAAAGAACTGATTTTGACAATTCTGGTAGTATTGTCAAAGAGATCACGATTAGCCACGAGACTACCTGTACTATTCTACCATGGTGCGGAGAACCTTTGAAATACGATTGTTCAAATATCGTTCTCTTCATATAAAATTTTTCTCGCAAATTATTACGAACGAATGGGGAACTCTCTGCTGACGTCGTTTTTTTATCTCTGAAAAACTTGTCAGTTTCAAATTCTTCCGATCGAATTTTTCACAAAAAAAAATAACAAGCAAAAAAACAACAATTTTCATAAAAATTAATCGTTCAAAGAAAAATTCAGGAACGTTCGTTTCCTAAAATAAGTTCGCGAAAAAAATTTGTCACGGATGCGTAGTATCGAGCGCTGTTTGTGTTGCTATTGAATTGACATTTTTCCGTACAAGGACAAATTATTTTATCATAAAAAACACCATAAAAAATATTGATTTGACCTTGTAGATGTTGTTATCACCATTCCACCATTCCGTACAATGGCTAATAATTTTGTCATTATATTGACTAAATTGTGTTCTACTCATATAGCACTATAAACACACAAGGCATGACCAAAGCCCAAGTTATATCGCGATTGAAAAATTTAAAGCAAGATTATCTAAACTTTGCAATCAGACTTAAGGCGTTGTTGCATATCGACACAGACATAGTATTTGTTAAAACCACTCGAGATAATGACCTTTCAAAAGCGGACATAGGTGTTTGGTGTTTTGACCGCTCATTAAGGGAACGAAACGTTAACTGAATTGTTTGGCGATGATTACCTTTTTTGCGAGTTAACTTTTCCGCGATTCTACTTTACTTAACACTAACAAAATTATCATCTTACCATTCTCCATCATACCATTATCTTCAAACCATATCACTATACCATATCCATTACATATATCACCCATTGTACTGTACCTACCATGTAGTCTAATCATATAACAGCAATCAGAACAAACCATATTTTTACATTTGATTGGGCATATCAAGTTTATTTACTTTATTCAAAAGCGTTAAAACATTATTTTTCCTCATATACATTTACAGTTCACATCAGTATTTCGGTTTCATATTTGCATGTCAGCATATGTACATAAATTCAACAAAAAACTTATATTTTGTCTAATAACTCCACGAACAAACGAACATTCGTGAATTTTTTCTTCAAATGCTCATTTTTAATGAGCAATTCCCAACGAACATTTGTTGCTTTATGTTGTTGTGTGAAAAATCCGTTCAAAAAAATACAAAGCTCACAAATTTTAGTAGTGATAAAAAAACGACGCAAGCAGAGCTTTCCATTTTCGATTGCGAACGTTCGTCTGCTTTTAAATTTTTCGTTTGAAAAATTCTCACACACTGCAAAAAAAGAAAGATAAGATCTTACTTTAATCGATCACGAACGATTTTTTCCGCACCCTGCTTTTTTTAAATAAAAATAACTAAAATTTTATGTTTGGCGTCTTTTTATATACATAACATTCATTTGCAAAAATTCTTTTAGCTTTGCGCAAAAGTTGTTAAACTGTTTTTGTCACTTTTTGGACCTATGATATTTTTTGACGAAATACATTCTTTCGAAACTCGCAAAAATGTTTTCTTAAATTTTTTAAAAAATAGTCAAGTTTAAAAAAAAATTGATATGAACAAATGACCTTAATATCTCTTTCCAATCAAAATTTATGACTCAAAATCTATTTTTTATACTATTCACTATCTAGGTATATTAAAAAAATAATTTTTGTATTAAAATTGGTTTTTAATATCGAATCATATCTATCGTGTATAACAATTCGCTATCCACCTTGCAGCCGAATTAGCATCGAAGTTATATCTTCCACATTTGTTTCACAAACTTGTGCACACAAGTGAAATGTGTAAGTTGATATATACTTCCGGTTAAAAAAAAGAAGAAATATGTTAGTCTATTTTAAAAAGCTGACAAAGCTCTGTAATGATGGCTAAAAAGCCTATCTCACTTTCTTTTTGCAGTCTTTATTTATTCAGCTGACAAAGCTTTTTATTGCAACAATTTAATTGATTGATGCAATAGAATTGATTTTATTTTGGGATCGCGTTTGCCTTATATAGACAAAATCGAATCCATTCCAAAAAGTTCTCCTTCATACTTACATGCTATAACATATATCTTCCTTACATTCTTACAAGTTATAACATTTATCTTTCTTTGCAATCTTATCTGCTAAAATACTGCTCTTTCTTAAAATTCTTACATGCTATAGTGTTTCCCCAATTTTAAATGTTATAAATTTAATAATATTAAATTCTTAATTCCTCAGCTCTCACCAATACTTGCATACCTCCGTCAACATTATAATGAAAGAAATATACAAACGCAGCATATTCACCAATTGCTTACGTTTACTCATGGTCTCACTTTCAAACGTACAAAGTGTCGCAATAGGGCTATTTTCGATTACGGGCAAACAGCGTGGCATCGTGGCATTTAAAAAATATGATGGCAAATATTTTTAACACAACAAAATGTACAGATTTGCATTTGCCCGACTGTGTAAAATTTGCAACACTAAAGTCGCATTGCATACAGTCGAGCATGGGCAACTCTTATTTGCTAATCAATCAGCTGTCACATTTTAACCAAACGCCGCTAATAAAACAAAATTAACAGACTCTGATATGGAACTCTTTGATAAATTATACACTTTGATAAATAATAATGAAAAACACCACAAATACTGTTCGTGTTGTTTTTTTCCTCCAAAACAGCTGTGAGTTTTTGCAAAGCTATTTTCCCGTAACTGGGCATAGCCCTAATATGTCAACGTTCGCTTGTGCATGGTTTTGTTTACAATTATTTGTTTACATTTATAAATGACTAAACATGCTGCAGTTAGTCAATGGGTAAGTTTACAGTATGGTGATACCTATCTTGGCGTATGGTGCACTAGTATGGTGGCCTGCACTGAATAAAGCATACAACACAACAAAACTAGCTCGGATCCAGCGATCCGCATGTATAGGTATCACAGGGGGTATCCGCTCATGCCCCACTGATGCACTTAATGTCATGATACATTTACTCCCCATAGATTTACACATTAAGCTTACTGCAACAAACAGTGCAGTCAGACTCAGAGAGTCGTACAACTGGCGAAATAGACCATATGGACACAGCAACATTCTTAATCCGCTACCTCGGGAACTGATTCCTGGAAAAACGGACTACGACACTCCCAAACTCGACTTCACGAAATACTTTACAACCAAGTTTCGCACCAGGGTGGAATGACGCAATGGGGGAATTGATCTAGCCTTCGATGTGTCCTTTTACACGGATGGCTCCAAGATGGAGAGCGGAGTGAGAGCGGGCATATACTCTGAGAAACTGTGGGTGGCGGACTCTTTTCGTCTACCAAACTCAGCCAGCGTCTTTCAGGCCAAGCTTTTTGCGATAAGAGAAGCTTGTCGCACCTTAAGGAGAGCTAACACCAACCACCTTAACGCAGCTATTCTGACGGATAGCCAAGCTGCCGTTAAATATTTAGCTGCGATCAGTACTAACTCCAAACTGGTAAGGCAGTGTAAGGATGAACTGGCCCGGCTAAGTCACCAACTTAGCATTACCATAATCTGGGTTCCCGGCCATAAGAACATTTATGATAATGAAAAGGCGGATGAATTGGCCAGGCGGGGTTCTTCCCTTGACGTTTCCAGAGCGGAACCAGTCGAAGTTCCACTGAACACAGTCAAGGGAGGAATTCGTTCTTACTACTTAACCTTAGCCGGTCGTAGAAGGAGAGAACTACCAACCTGCAACACATCAAGAAAAATATGGCCCCTTTACAACATAGGCAGAACTCAACAGATGCTCTCAAAGCCCCGGAACGACATAGCCAGATTAACGGCTATTATTGCGGGTCACTGGTGCATCGGAGTTCATGCCGAGAGAATTGGACTACCTTTCAACACCCACTGTCGCAGTTGCGATGACCCAAATGAAAAAGAAACACTAACACACTTTCTGTGCACCTGCCCGGCCCTGGCCAGGTCCAGACTAACAACGCTTGGCAGGCCCTTCCTCAGCAACCTAGAGGAACTCTCAACAACAAAAATCAACAATCTCCTAACGTTCATCAATCGCACCGGATGGTTATAACCTAGCAGTGCGCTACCCAGTCAACCAACAGAAACACGAGGTTATGGTATCAAAACGGCTCACTAGAGCTACTTGGATCCTACTTGCATGTAGAATCACCATCTACACCAACCAACCAAGTTTACAGTAGCTACCATAAGTACACTACACAAGCACACATATGAGCTACGCAGAGCACAAGTGGCGTATGTTCATTTTTGTTTATTGTGAGACATTTAGATGTTTGCAAAAATCCTTGTATAAAATTCAAGAAATCAATTACAACTTTTGTTCAGAAAGTATATAATGCAAAATATAAGCTTTTCATACATCTAAACAAAATAAAGTTATTTCCTAAAATGTTCAAGAAAACGGCTTACTTGTACAAAGGCTTGGAATTACGTAGTTTGTGCTCCAAACTTTTTAAAAATATTCGCTTTTTAGCTTGTTTTCGATTATGAAAGGCTTTTTTATAAATTTTTGGATTTTCATTGTTTTTATTTGCTTAGAAAAGCAGGGAAAATTCATCCTTTGGCAATTTCCTTAAAAAATGCACTGTCTGTAGTAATTGTGGCCTTACTTTGTTTGTGCTCCGAACTTTTTTAAAATTTCCACTTTTTAGCTTGTTTTAGATAATGAAGGCTTTTTCATAATTTTTTTATTTTTCTAATTTTTGTTTTGCTTATAAAAAAAGACAAAAATTCATTCTGTGGCAATTTCCTGTAGTATTTGTCGACTTACGTTGTTTGTGCTCTGAACTTTTTTAAAATTTCCACTTTTTTGCTTGTTTTAGATTATGGAAGGCTTTTTTCATACTTTTTTTATTTTCCTAATATTTGTTTTGCTTATAAAAAAGGAATATTCATCCTGTGGCGATTTCCTTAAAAAATGTTCTGTCTGAAGCAAATGTGGACTTATGTAGATTGTGCTCTGAACTTTTTAGAAATTTCGATTCTTAGCTTATTTTAGATCATGGAAAGCTTTTTCTATAACATTTTTATTTTGAATTTTTTAGTTTTGCAAAATAATTCCACTTCCGATGCCAGGGAAATAAAACCTTATATGCACTTTTTTTAAAAAGTTAAAAAATTGCATTCAAGTATACATTTTTCGAAAACAAAAAAGTTGTATCATAAAAATATGCGAATTATTAACTTTCCCAATTTTAAGAAAAATGTTTATGCTTTATTTAGTACTACCAAAAATTAAACAATCAGATAAAAATCGAAAGTTTGAAGCTATCTCGAGTAAACCTTTAGATTCGAAAATCCTTTACACAGGACACTGTGGGTAAAAATCTAGAGTGGCATCGTGTTTGACAAGATATTTTTAGTTAAAATCTATAATTGATTTTACTTTAAGATATATATTGTTTTACTTACAGAAATTAAAGCATTTCGAGGTTAGGTTTTTTTACCGTTTTTCTCAAAAAACGACTTTACCTTTGCGAGAGAGGAAGACATTCTATTTTTTCATAAAATTTTTTTTTGGGTGATTTTGATAACCACATGCAACTATTAAGACCTCTTAGAATGCGATATCAATTTTCGGTAAGCCCTAATGTACAACACTTCGTACATACTGTACTGTAACTTTTTCGTTTTATCGAGTTTCAAATCACAACAGTGCTAAAGAAGTTTTCTTTCAAGAATGCACGAAACAGCGTAAAAATATGTTCGTGGTGTATTTGGCTCCATCTAGTGCGAGAGTGACACAACTCAATGTAATAATATTATATGCATATACTCAAAGCTTTAAAAACTTACCTAAAAGTATACACTAAATTTTCCCGAGTTTATTTACTGCATTATTCTGTATCACGAAACAGCACACCAACGATGAGAAAGACACGAGAAGCAATACTTTTTTCTATACAAAATTCTATTGCTTCTCGTGTCTTGCTCGTCGTTAGTGTGCATTTTCGTTATATAGTTAATCTGATAGTTCAACAGCTACTGCAACGTTTAAAAATGTCTGTAAAATTGGTTTGTGTACACGCTAAATTCTGTAAATGTATATATATTTGTCTATTTTCACTGTCTTTTTTTGTTTCATCGAGTTTCGTATCACAACGGAGCTAAGGCAAAAAGGACCCAAGGAAAAAAAGCGCTTTAAAATTCTGCAATAATGTGTTTTTAAAAAATTTCCTTAAGATCAATAGTTTCATAGAAAAGCTATGAGTTAGGAAAAAATAAGTGAGTATAAGGAAAAAATATTGATGTTTCAGGTGTATTACTGTATCATTGCTTGTCCCATTACTAACAGTAAGCCAGTTGTACTGGAAGAGAAAAACCCTAACTGGAGGTGTACCCTTTACAATAATATATTTTATTTTGTAAGCATGCTTCAGCTACCTGCGGAGGGAGTTTTATCCCAAAAACATTTGACATTTTGTTGCGATGTAGTTTCAAATTGAAGGTATGTTTGAAGGTATGCATTGATTAAATTAGATGAACATCATTGATTTTAAATTGGAAAACATTGTGTTCAAATTTTCTAAGTGTCTTGAAACAGGTGATTCGAGGGTTGCTACATACATTTCGGGAATAAATTGAAAGACCGAATTTTTTCATTGAAAATAGCTTTATTGGTTTTTGAAATATTCTCTCTTATATTTAACATATTTTTGCATGGTTTCGAACAATTTGTCATAACCAGGCCCGTAGAGAGCCAAGTTCATGCCCGGGGGGTTGCAACAAACGGTCCCCCCAAAAACATTTTTCAACACAAAAAAAATTCAATTAGAAAAGTATAAGCCAACACAAAAAATTTATTAGTAAAATTTCTACGAATGATATTATTAAACAAAATATTCGTACATTTTACAAATATGCGTACAATAAACAAAGTATTTTTATTGTGATATACAATTCATTCATAAAATTATTCTAATATCTGATGTAGTATCTACTATTGTATTGGGGGTTGGAATTAATTTTAAAGGTTTTTTTTCGGTTTTTGAGCATTTATTTAGAAACAACGGTACAATGTATATTATTCAAAGTATTGTCCATCGTTAGCTACAACATTTTCCCATCTTTCTGGCAGCATATGGATTCCGCGCCGGAAGAACGATTCGTCTTTTGAGGCAATCCACGAATCGACCCATTTTTTGGTATCCTCGTAAGAAGTGAAGCGCTGCTCAGCCAAGCCATGCGTCATCGATCTGAATAGGTGGTAGTCGGAAGGGGCTATGTCTGGGCTATAAGGCGGGTGGGGTAGCACATCCCAATTCAGCGCCTCCAACGTTTCCTTGACGGTTCTTGCAACATGTGGCCGTGCGTTGTCATGTTGAAAAACCACTTTGTCGTGTCTTTTGGCATATTCCGGCCGTTTAACCTTTAATGCTCGGCTCAATTGCATCAATTGTTGTTGGTAGCGTTCCCCAGTGATGGTTTCGTTAGGTTTTAGCAGCTCATAGTACACGACACCCTTCTGATCCCACCAAATACACAGCATAAGCTTGGCGCCATGAATATTCGGCTTGGCCCTCGATGTTGATGCATGGCCGGGTGGTCCCCACGATTTTTTTCGCTTAGGATTATCGTAATGGATCCTTTTTTCATCGCCAGTGACAATACGATGCAAAAAACTCTTCCTTTTATGCCGTTGAAGCAGTTGTTCGCACATGCAAAATCGCCGTTCAACGTCTCTCGGCTTCAACTGGTACGGCACCCAATTTCCTTGCTTTTGAATCATTCCCATGGCCTTCAAGCGTTTGCCGACCGTTGATAAGTCGACTCCCAATGATTCTGACAATTCTTGAAGGGTTTGACACGGGTCTTCATCGAGCAAAGCCTCCAATTCCTCATCTTCAAACTTTTTTGGCTGGCCCGGACGCTCTTTGTCTTCCGTATCAAAATCACCACTTTTAAACCGACGGAACCAGTACTCACAAGTAGAAATCGATGGAGCATAGTCCCCGTAAGCCTCAGTAAGCGTGCGTTGTGCTTCAACCGCTTTTTTCTTCAAATGGAAGCACAAAAGTAAACCTTCCCGCAAATTGCGTTTTGTTGGAACGAAAGTCGACATGTTCACAGAGAAAAAAATATATGTTGTTTACACTTCAGTGGAATGAGACATACTGAAAAATGAAGCTTAGACAATGTGCTTTGAAATGAATATAGTCACAGGTGTGCCCGATGCGATCTATTGATAGTTACGCCATCTCTTAGAAAACCTTTAAAACTAATTCCAACCCCAATATTTGTTTTATATACTAATGCTATTCGTAAATAAAAATAAATCAATTCATATTAGTATATTGTTCGAATGATTGTGTTTATATTAATAAAAATATTCGTAAATTTCTCGTACGAATAACTTCGTCATTTCTTTCATTACATTCGTAGTATTTACTAATGCTTTCGTACTATTTACGAATGAAAAATTGGTAGAAGCAATTCATTCGTAGGTTGACCGTACGAATTATTAGTAAAATGTACGAGATATTAGTTGAGTTTAAAAAATTTAAAACAGAAATCGTTCAGCCTTGTTTGTCGAACATCTACAGAACATAAGGAAATATATTTTTGTAAAGTGGCTGTAGCCTACTGGTAGAGTGCGTGGCCCGTAACCTAAAGAGCCAAGGTTCAAACTCCAGCTCAGATAGAATGTTTTTTTCTCTGGTTTGTCGAACAACTAAAGAATATAAGTGTGGGATTTAGCCCAGACGACAAATTACCACAAGACGACAAACGGACGCGTAGTGGACAACACTTCCAATTTGATAAAAGGTACAACACTGAAACAGATGACCAGCGACGCGACGAAAGAAAACGAAAGTAGTTAGTTGAATAGAAAGAATCGTGCGCGCCGGTTATTGCATCCAATTTTTGCTTTTGATAAAACTTAAAACTACATATGTATTATAAATGAAACTAAATAACAAACATTACATATTTATATTTCAACGAGATTGAACTACATTTGGGGGCTCAACCGGGATCGGCAATAAGAAATAATTGAGTTAGTTTTGTCGCCGTAAAAAAATGCCCATAAAAGTGTAAAACAAGACTTAAAACCATTAAGTGTTTCTCAACATAATGAACTAAAGCTTAAAAATCAAAGAAATGCCCATATAAATTGCAAAACAAGACTTAAAAGTATAAAGTGATTCTAAAGATATTGGACTTAAGCTTAAAAATCAAAGTTTAATTTATATAAGTGCATGGTTGGAAAGGTTTATAATCAATTGTGATAACTGTACGAGGATACTGAAAGCCTGTTCACAGCATGCGTAGCAACAAGACATCAGCGCATGTTAACGGCTTGAATTTTAACGGCGGCGGTACAATTAAAATGGAGAAACAACAATAAGCAAAAGAGAAACCTTTCGAGAACATAACGAGAGCATCATAGACCCAAACAAAGCGTAAACTGTAGCGACAGATCGAGATCCGAGAACAAGTACGGGCAGAGGCTAGTACATTTCAACGAGTTGGTCAACAAACAAGCAGAGGCTAGAGTGAGCGCATAAGCAGAGGCGACGGCGCATGGTTTGACAGACAACATAGTGAGAGAGAGACTTGGCAACGCGATAGCAAAGCATCGAGGAGAGCATTGAAAGCAGCATAAAGAAAATCAACCCTTAAGGCCCAGTTATAATAGACGTAACGTAATGTAGTGAAATGTCACTGCAGCAGTGTGTTCTGTCACTTTCTGTTTCAATCAATACTTTTCATATACAAGTGATTATAATAGAAGTAACGTAATGTAACAAGACGTAAAGATCCGTTGGATTTCGATTTCTACGTTACTTTACATTACGTCTGTTCAAAGAACAACTAAACATTGAGGTTAGATTCGATTATTGCACTATTTTATATTGTTGAACTAAGCTTTTTGTTGAGTTTTTGTTATTAATGTGATAGTTTTATGTATCCACAGCTATGGATGACGAAGATTTAATTGTATTTGTACAGGAACGTGCAATTATTTACGACAAATAACTGCCTGGCTACTGCCTATTATAATTGCTACAACGTTTTCTTACATTACGTCCCGTCACGATGACAGTTGACAACATTACGTTACTTTACATTACGTCTATTATAACTGGGCCTTTATTTTGCCATCAAGCATCTTTGGTGAGATTGTTCTTTATGTGTTTGAATATCAATAAATTCATGTTATACACAATTTTAACGTTACTATTGAACAACTTTAATTATATAACTATTACAATACCGCTATATTTTGGAATTTTGATTTGTGAAAATTGTTTAATTTTAATTAAAATTCGAGATTATTGTACTGAAGAATAATTAAATTAAGTTGTTATGGATGCCAACACCATATATTCGTGGACAGTGGACATGTTGAAAGAGAAATTAAAAGAGCTTAATTTGAGTGCGAGCGGACGGAAAGAAGATTTACGAACGAGACTCGTAAGGCATTTCTTAGACAGAAATGATGGTACGGACGGTGAGGAGGGTGACAATGAATCGAGAAATACAGACTTTACTGACGCAGGAAATGGGCTAGAACCGAGGGCAGAACATGTTGTTTTCACTTTACGTGACATTCAAGTCAGCATTTCTTCATTTTCTGGTGCAGACTCACATGACGTTAATCAGTGGGTAGAAGAATTTGAAGATGTAGCAACACACAGTAAATTGGAGTGACTTACAAAGATTTGTGTATGCCAAACAACTTCTACAGGGAGCCGCTAAGCTCTTTGTAAGAAGATTGGTTGGTCGAAAAACATTACTTTATACAAGCTCTAAGTCCGAAAGTAGAAAAGTGCGTGAAAAGTTGTATTCAGTGCATCATCACTGAAGCTAAATTATTCAAAAAAGAGGGCATGTTGTGTCCCATCGACAAAGCTAGTGAGCCGTTCAACCTACCACGGTTGAACATCGCCAAACACTATTTTCAATTGGTAACACGGTTACGCTTATGGTCGAGTGTGAGCAATCGCTGCACCCATCACACGGATATCTTTTTTGTGTCAAAATATTCATGTATAGTATATTAAAATATTCTCAGATCATCCAATATCATTTCATGGATTTTATCGACGATTTCAGGCGTGATGACCTGAACTTTCCGCATCACTTGTGCTGGCACTACCACAACGGAATTCAGTCAACCACTTCTTCGCCATTAAAAAGTATGGTGCACAATCCCCTTAGTATTTATCAAGCCTTTCCCTTGTTTCGGTGATGGACTTGTACGCAAAAAATAATGCTTAATGAGTACACCATTTCGTCGAAATTCACGAGGTTGTTTTCTTTCAACGGCTGTCAAACACAAACTAAGAGCCCGAACAGAATCAAAAGTCGTAACGACTGACGATGTAGAACACACAACAGAACACAAGCAAGTTAACGAAGCCATCAAAAATGAAATCGTTGAAAAAGAGTCGAGGCGACTTATCGCTAGAGTAAAATTAAATAGAATATATTCTATTTTTTTCTCTAACGACCGACGATTTGCTCTCAGAGTACAATTAGTGCTGCCATATTTTGCAAATAATTGGGTATGTTCAAAGACAATTCCATAGTTTTTGTTATGTTTTCACGTTTCTTTTTTGTTTCTGTTTCACTTACACAACAACGAAAACATGGCTGCTAACAAAACTATGCTATATAAAAGCAACCCTGCATTGTCAGTCGCAATTGCTTTCATGCTGAACGAGTTCTGTGTGTCTGGCGACCAGAGAGTATCGCCGGTCGTAACGACCTTTGATTCTATCCGGGCTCTAAATGACGCAGCTTGCTTAAAATTCAGCCGTAGTCTATAAACAGATATTAGTTGAAGGAAACAGTGTTGCATTTCAAGTGCCTACTCGAAAAATTCAAAAAGACACTGACTTAAACTGCCTACGTATCCAGTGCATAGTTCTTTGTACTCTTTATACTCGCTTGATGTCATTTTTTTTTTCTTGATTTTTCGACCACTTAGACAAAAAACGATATGCCAATTAATAGCCTGAACACATTGATGGCGACAAGCGGCGAGCGTCAAATGTCGCTTTTAATTTACATGTATTTCTAATGGGAAGAATTGTTGGAGACTTTTTCGACGACATTGTCGCTCGGCATTGAATGTCTCTGTCGCCGACTTCAATTTAATTCTAATTTGACACGCAACAAAGGGAAATTTCTTCAATTGTGTGCATTTGTCATTATTTCGTGCTACAAATGTTACAAATTAAATTTATAGAATTGCGTACATATATCAAATGAGCACAAATCCACAAAAATTATTTATTGTAAATATTAAATGTCAAAAACATTTGCTGCTAAATTTTGCTGCTGTCGCATTTATTAAAATCAAGTTGCTCAACATATCTCTACAACGACAGAATGGGACATGACGCTTGTCGCTTGTCGTCAATTTGTTCAGGCTATAAGTGTGCAGTCTGGATAACTTTTTTGGTACAACACCCCATTCTTTCCCTTATACTTAATTAGTTTTACAAGGAAGCTGTAGTTTTGCTGGCATTCTATTTGTAAATTTCATTGCAATTTATTTTCGTATACAACTACAAGAATGTGACTAGGAAAGAACATTTTATTTTTATTCTTCTATAGAGATTAGGGCACGATATATTCAGCTAACATCGCCATGTATAAATAACTGCCTTTTTTGTTTTGTAGTACAGTGAGACCCCTATCAGGACATTGTTTCGGAATAATGATTTAATTGATGTTGTTGAATCTTGGTCAATTCAATTTAAGTTTCCTTAATACTAACTTTAAGACTTACTTGTTCCATATTAGATCTCCTGATATGTGTGGCATCTCCATGAGCAAAGCGGAGAGCAAAGATGTCTTTCCACTACCGTTTTTACCTACAATGACAGTGAGTTGACCTGAAAGGAAGATAAAACAGAAATTGAAAGAATACATACAATAATTTGCCAATATGTAAACGCACTCTTTGGTATATCTATCTCGCTCACACTCAAACAACTGCTCATAAGGCGCGGATCCCAAGCGAAGCAGGCCTGCCGCAACGATACCGCAACACCTTCGGGCATTTTTAACAACAGCGAATCACGGTGACGAACCGACAGATAATTGGATAGGGAACGACCAATGTCACGACGTACAGTTCGGGGACGTATGAGGACGTAGGGCGTATTGCGCAGCAGCACCCGCCGCTTACATTCGTTACAGTCATCGTTATCCTGCTTATGCGGCAAAGTATTTGTGGCCACTGTTACTGCTAGTGGTGAAAATACATGTGACGACGAGGTTTTCAGCGTGGCTGGGGAAGATGGCGAAGGTGGGTGTAGGGCAAAACTAGGTGGATCTGCATCGCCCAGTGTTAATGGTGACTGCGGTTCAGACTGAGCCAGTGGTGCCATATGCAAAGGCATGCGCAGCTTCAGCTTTTTATTTGAACGGTTTTCCATGACATTGTTATCAATAACTACCACTGCATCCACATGGACATCTTTTTGACTAGCTAAGTTTGGTAAGGGTGAATTTTTCTGCTGAACTTCGTACATATCCAAAGAGGCATCGCTCTTACTAAGTATGCGAGCCATATTTTGAATTCCCTGAAACTCCTTCTTGACTTCGGCCGAGAGTAGAAATCGTTCAATGCGACGCGTTGAGACCACAGCAGAAATAATAATGGGCACAGTAATGGGAAAGATAAGCAGCGGCACCGTCAGTTGTTGAAAGAGTGCCAACGCTGAAAAGAGTCTGCTGGCAGTAAATTCGGTGTTGGTGTCTTCCAGTCGGACATAAACGGCCAGTGTTACGAACGTGATCAGCACGGTGGAAACATGTGTTAGAATGGCTGGAATTGGGAAGGAATTGAATTAAAGATAAAAATTAATTGCGTTTTTTTCCCAACAAACTCACTCATTAGAGTCCAATAAATGGAATCTTTATTTAAGTAACGCAGCTCTTTTTCCCTAGCAGCGCGTATTTTTCCCAAAAAAACATCATCCCAGGCATTCAGCTTGATCAATTTGATACCGCAGATGGTGTCGTGAATTTTTCGTAAACGCTCATCGGTGTATTTCTGCAAGATAATAAATATTTCAAGAATAAAGTTAAAGTGATTTCATTTAAGTTATGAAAAAGGTCATATTTTCAATTTTATCCCAACATGTGAGCTATTAAAAAAATTGATGTAAATAAGGAACATTTTACGAGCGCCTTAAATATGCTTACGATAATGGATCACGCCATGATAAAAAGCCATTCTTGGTGGTTTCAAGGCAACTTTGCTTTTTTTTCATTGGCTTTTTGAATTTTTTGCGTAGTAGCTGCCTATTAATGGTATGTTAATGGACTACTGTCAAATTTTGAGAGAGCTGCGTCTTTTAATTTGTGTTTGACAGCAATGGAAAGCAGACAACCTCGTGAATTTCGATAAAAGACTATGGAAACTATAAACTATACTCGCTACCAAAAAAAACCCTCGCCTCAATAACCTCTGAAAATCATTTAAAAATTAAAGTTATTTGCAAAATAAACCATTTACATAGTAAAATCTGTAAATCGATATATATAAAAATGGATCGTGATTTTTTCGGATGCTTAACACTTGGAAACGAATGGACCAAATTGGTATCGAATTCAGTAATCGATCTAAATGTACACATGCAGTTTTACTAATAACATTTTATGGCGTTTGTCAAGGGGGCGTAGTACCTCCCATTTATCCAAAATTTGCGATAACGAATAGCTTTAGAGTTATAGGCCGCACAGCTTCCGAATTCAGTATTCGGCCTCAATTTATACATGCAGTTTTACTGACAGCATTTTATGGCTTTTGTTAAAAGGGCGTTGTACCTCCCATACGTATAGATTTGGGGTTATAGGTCGCACAGCGTCGGAATTCAGTATTCGCTCTCAATTAACACATGCATTTTCATTGATTACATTTTATGGGCACTAGACAACGGGGCGTGGCACCTCCTATACAACCAAAATTTGCTATATCGAATAGCTTTGGAGCTATATGTCGCACAGCTTCCAAATTCAGTTTTCGACCTCAATTTACTCATGCAGTTTCACTGATATCATTTTATGGCTTATTTTACAGGGGCGTTGCACCTCCCATACAACAAAATATTTGCTATTGTATATCTTTGGAGTTATAGGTCGCACATCATCCAAATTCAGTATTCGCCCTCACTTTACACATACAGTTTCATTGATTTCATTTTCTGGGCTTTGGACAAGGGAGCGTGGCAGCAACTCTCCGGGTTTTAACTAGTATGTCATAAAAACTAATGTGTATGTCATAAAAACTAGTATGTCATAACTAGTATGTCAAAAAAATCATTGTTTTTTGAAAATCTTTCAAATATTTTTAAAATGGTGCAAAGCCATTGGATTATATTTTTTAGCTGTTTTATTTACTTTACATATCGTCATAAGTCAAAATTGGGCAAAGTAACGTTTATTAGCGGCTTAGGAAGATTGGTCAAAACTACATCTATGTCCTTTTTTTAGTTTTTAATGTTTGTATGAAAAAAAGGGAGGTAGAGTGTTTGAAACAATACATTATCGTATGAACTTCATACAAATAATAAACAGTTTTCTTTGCCTCTTGAACAATAGATAATTTTGACTCACGTCTTATTAGAACTAGGCCGACGATATTTAATTTTTCATTAATAAATACATTTTTTTCTTTAAAATTAATTTTATTCAACTTTTATACAATACGAGGCGTAAAAGATAAAATTTAGTAGTTCTGACACTTAGGTTAGGTTAGGTTAGTGTAGATGACTCAACCGAGACACACTTCGGCCAATGAGGCCTATTGTGATACCAAGGACTTATTTTCATACCTCTATTTAAACCAGTTTGAAGTAATTACTGTGCAGAGGAAATGTACTGTACATTTTTCCTCCTCCTCATTTCTACAGCTTCTGCAGAAGTTGTTGTGGGGGATGTTCAATCTCTGAGCGTGTCTGCCAATCAGGCAGTGCCCTGTAAGGATCCCTACCATGGTACTGATGTGGTCTCTACTGAGAGAAATGAGTTCTTTTCAAAACTTGAGGGTGAGTTTGGGCCGGATTTTCTGCGTTATATTAAACGTGTTACCTGCTGATCATTTTTGTTGGTTATATTGCAGGATAGTTCATGTGTAAGGAGTTTGCATGTTGTGAGAGGAATACCAAAGCTTACTTTATCTGCAGATAATTGTTTGGTAGTACCTATACGAGAGAGCAGTTGCCTATAAAATTCCTATGTCTGGGAATCTAGCATAGAAAGATCCTGAGTTGCTTTGCCATATCATTTAGAGATCTGTGGCAGTTGAGAACTGTTTTCTTATTTCAACTTATTTCAACAGTTTCTAGGGCTTTCAAAACGTCTTGACTATCAGATAGTATGCAAATATGCATGGAAGATATCTCATTTACCTGGAGCCAAGCTAACGCATCATGCATAGCAGCAATTTCAGCTTGGAATATACTGCAATGATCAGGGAGCCTGACGTCCATATTAATATTAAATGCTTCGGAGTAGACTCCTCCACCTATTTTGCCATCTAGTTTTGATCCATCAGTAAAGATCTCAATGGCGTTGTTAGGTGAAAGGTTTCCTAGTTCCCACTCTTCTCGAGAAGGAATGCATACATCGAACTTCCTTTCAAAGGATAGTTTTTGTGGGATGTAGTCAATGGACCTAGGTATAGGAGGGGAAATTTTCTAATGCAAGCATGTCCTAGTGTACCTTTTTTTAATTGGGAGGTGGATTCTAGGCGGATTGTTGTATGAGCGGCCATCCCTTTAGCTAGGAGATCAAGTTGTGTAAGGTGGAGCATTATGTCTAATGCACCTGTCGGAGTAGTTCTTTAAGCTCCACAAACACACAGTTCAGCTGATCTTTGAATTTTACGGAGAAAGTTAAGGTGAGTCTGTTTTTGGAGTGCATGCCGCCAGACAATACCAACATAAAGCAATATTGGCCTTATAACTGCTGTATATAGCCAGTGAGTAACACTTGGTTGTAAGCCCCATTTGCTACCTACTCCCTTTCGATAATATTGACATCAGGGTAGTAAAATTCATTACAAGAAAGGGTAGAGTTATAACAAAACACGATGAAGATAGTGGGCGGAATTCGACAAAGGACGTGTCACTTTAAGAAAACACTGTATCTCAGTTGATATTGGCACTAAGGTACTGCATATTAGTACAGGAGTAGCCACAGTTATAACAAATTACATTTAAGAAAGTGGACATTATTCGACAAAGGGGAGTGACAATATTAGAAAAACACTGTATCTCGAATAAAATTGACACCAGGGTAATAAAACTCGTTATAAGAATGGATAGAATTATTACAAAACACGATTAAAAAAATGAACGGAATTCAACAAAGGGCGTGTTATTATTAGAAAAACATTGTTTCTCAGTTAATATTGACACTAGAGTAATAAAATTCGTTACAATAGTGAGTAGAATTCAAAACACGATGAAAAAAGTGAGCGGAATTTGACAAAAGACGTGTTACCATTAGAAAAATACTGTATCATAGCTTATATTGACACTAGGGAACTGCAATTCGGTACAAGAGTATGTAGAATTATAATAAACACGATCAAGAAAGTAGGCGGAACTCTAAAAAGGACGTATCACTACAAGAAAAACACCGTATATCGAGTAATATTGAAGCGAGGGTACTAAAATTCGTTACAAGAATGGGTGGATTTATTTCGAAAATTTATCATATTCTCTAAAAAGGAAGAAATAAAGACTTTTAACAAAAAAAAAACAACTTCAACCACTACAAAGTAAAAAATAATTTTAGATTACTTTTCCTATTAGTTTCTTGGTCAAATTTGATAATTTATTTATATTCATATATTATAATATTGGAAATATTATTTTAATTTTTACAAAATTTTTTTTTGGACACTCTTGCACTTTTACCATTCGTGATCAGCAAAAAATAATGTACAGTAGCCTTGCGGTGAGAAATGGTTTCTTAAGCTCTTCTTCATCTCTGAGGCTCGCACAATTCGATTCAAGATGTTAAAAAGTCGTTTTTTACTGTATTTTTTATTTTAAAATTTTTTAGTAATGTTCTTTTATTGCACTTATGCTGAATTTTTTGCAAGAAAAAAAGCATGGACAATCACAAATATATATAAGAACAATTTATTTAAAAATAAACGTAATGTGAACTTAAAACGTTATTCCACTTTACCTGCTCTGGAGCGTTTTTTGAATGTATAGTTTTTTTCTCGAAATAAATCATTACCACAATTCCTCAGTCTTTTATATCTATTATCAATTCAATATTCAACATTAGACTTCCTTTTTGTGGCTCTGTTGCACTTTTCAATTACAATAGATAATGCATATCTAGTAATTTTGTATGTAACTTACAACGTTCTTTCACTGACTTACACTTTCTAAATACTTTTTGATAGCGATAAGGTGCATATTTTTGACTGATTTGGTGTTAAGGTAATGTAAGAGTCATGTTAACGGTAATCTGTAATAAAACCGGTTTTGCAAAAAGTGGCTTTTGCAACGTTATTCGCGGCTGTGCTTCAATTGCGAACGAATTTTGTAAAAACTGTACTCTGATTTATACCTCCTTTAATAGCAATCTGAAGTTTGCTTATTTTATTTTTGTAAAACGATAGAATAAGAGCCTTTTTTCTAGGAAAGTACCATTTCGTCAGCACGTATCTAGAAAAGTATCTAAGTATCAAGAAACCAAAAGTTGACCACAAAATTTTTAATTCGCAAAAAACTCGCTAATTAATACGGAAGCATAATGTAAGCACACGGTTAAAAATTTTGGACTACTTTTTAATCCAAACTTTGGTTTAAAGGAGTTTTTAATCCAAAAAGTACTATTTTTTAATCCAAACATTAGTTTTATTTAGCTGCGTTTCAAACCCACGTTTCTGAAAAGAACTTACATGGATTCATTCGTAATGATGCAAAATAAGCGAAACTATGTTAACAACTGAGTTGAACGAGTGGATAAGGTATTGGACCAGCACATCAGAGGACGTGTGTTCAAATCACGAACTGGTCAGAATATTTTATTAATTTACTCTAATTTAGCTGGGTCTCGAACACACGTTTCTGCTCACTTGCTTGCTTACTGCAAGCTTACTTGTATTTGTTATGATGCAAAATAAGCGAAACTTTATTAACAACTGGGATAGACGAATGGATAAGGTGATGGACCAGCACAACAGAGGACGTGTGTTCAAATCATGAACTGGTCAGAAAAGATTTTTATTTTAAGTTGATATTTATATCGCTTTTTAAACTTTTTGCGGATTTAAAACTAATCTTTTTTGAATTGAAAAATTTTAAACTTTTCCTTGGATTAAAAAGTAATCTATTTTTGATGTTTTCCTATATGTAATACAAAAATGTTGATAATTTAGTCCATGATTTTAAGCCCTGCAGCATTTAAACAGCTTAACTTAAAGAGAATATAGGACAGAAATTATTCCCAAAATTAAACACAACAAAATGTTTTACTAAATTACTTTCCAATCATGCACATACTCACCGCAACCTTCTCCGTGTTGGTTGACATTGCTTTTCCAATTAGAAATTGGAGTGGCGTCAGCGTCAAGATGCAAACAAATGAGCCAATAACGGCGCTAATGCCTAGTTTCAGGTAGAGGAAATACATAACTACCGCAATCTGTTGAAGAAAAAATGAGTAGAAATAGCAGGTTAACATTTTAACTAATACTTTAAATGAGTCTTAAGACTGCTTGATTACTTAAATTAAACAGCCACAAAAAAAAGCCATAGAAAATAATGGTTTTATGGATAATTTAAAATAAAAAATGGATAATTTTTTTCAAGATGCAAACAAAAAATGGACAATTTTTTATTTTTTCTGAATCTTATGTATATTACGCAAACGCAAATTTTATCCGGCGTAAGGCTTTTTAAGTACAAGTCCAATCTTAATAAATATAGCATGGTTTGGTAGGTTTAGACCTGTAGATGTGCAAACTGGGCTTTTTAATTCTTTAAAATATATATTTTTCAAATTATAGTGAGTTAAAGTTTGCATATAATTGTTATTGTGTTGCTTTTTCTCTTCTTAATTTCAGCATACGCCTAGAAATATGTGAGGTATTTAGCGCCACCTATCGGCTAATAGCTATGAAACTGTTATACTGACGAATAATCTTTTATAATTTCACCGCTAAGACTATGAATTGGTATATTCAATATCAAAGTGATACTGGAATGATTTCTTACAGTTAAAAAAAGATTTCTTAACTGTTGGTCGGAAAATTTTTAATTTTTAAAAATGTACACAAAAATTTAATAAGAAATACTGCGTAAATTGCAAAAATGCCAAAACTAATTTCATTTCAATTTTGATCAGTTGAAAATCTATTCAATAGCTTAAAATAAAATCTGGCTATGTTTGATTTTGGCGTTTAACCGCCACACGGGCTGACTAGTTTTATAAAATGACCAATAATTCTGAATCATTTAAATTTAAGAAAACAGCAGCGAGGACAAAACTTCTAATTTAAAATCGAAATAAAAAATTAGGAAATTCTTAATTAAGTAGGCGAATTTTGGGCCAAGCGAATGATTTTACATTAGAATATGTTATGGTCAAAAGTTTTTTTATTACTTAAATGTAAATTGAAAACATGATTTGAAACATCCACTTTATACTTCTTAAAATTCACGGCTTTAAGCAACGCCCATCCAGAATTTTCTGGACTTTTTCGCGTTACGTGCTTATATTACACCCAGCATTCGGATTCTGGCCTTGCAGGGAGGTTCTGGAATGCTTTTGAAAAAAGAAACATCTAATATATAAATCTCCCCCCCCCCCCTGTGACAAATCATATTAGATTTTTTAACTCAGATTTTCTTTCATGCCATTCGAATTTTTCGATTTAACACAGAATACAATCAATAATTTGTATCTGAATTCTGAAAAATTCTTTGAAGCCCCCTTCTACCTTTGAATAAATTTTTTTCGAAATATTTTTTTTTATATCGACGAATAATGGAAACATCTTGTGAAATTTTCAAGCAAATCTACTGAGTAATTTACTTTTGGCGATTTTTTTGTGTAAGAAAGTCAGCCTTTAACCAACTTCAAAAAGAAGGAGGTTCTCAAGTTCGAGGAGGAGATTTCTTTTTGTTTTTCTAATGTATGTACAATGGGGTAGAACGAAATATATGGAAGCAAAAAATCTTCATCGTCTTTATATAATTTTGAAAACTCCTTGTCAAAACCAATTTTTCTGCATCCTAAGTTTTTTCTGCAACATAACTTTTGACTTTGTCCAAGGGTTTTCGTAGTTCATCGCCATATTATTTTTTCACTGAAAATTTTTTTTTAATCTGAAATCGAAAAATGTACGTCCCAATTTTTTTGATGCAAGCCTCTTAATTAAGTCAAAGCTAACAACCAGTCATGAGTTAGTTTCTTTTGATACCATGTACTCGTTTCAAAGTTCACCGAAATTGGACACTCGCCAATATCCAAGCTTCTTCATGTCAGACATAAAATATGCCTGCAACAAAATTGTAGATCAGATAATTATCTTAAGAAATTCCATTTACAGCTATCACATAAAACCAACAGATTCTACGCTATGAGACTATTTATGCCTAAGCAGTGCAAAGTACAAATTTAGCATTAAGCTCAAATATAATTCTAAGAAATTATACTTTTTAGAATTATAAAAATCAAAAGTTATTTCTTACTATAGCAGATATTGCATTAAATATAATAATAATTTACAGTACTTATTTTAAGTATAAACATTTATTAAACAATGTGTTTGTTTAGGGACCAATGTTCAAACTGAGAAAATAAAAAGCAAATATTAAAATTCTGTCAATAACCTACTTATAACTAATGTTAAAAAAAAAATCTGCTCATAGTTTGAAATTTTTACTTTGTACTGTTTAGATATAAACTGTCTCATAGCGTAGAAATTGGTTTTACGTTAAAAATGTTAGGGCTATTTTTGAAGATAATTATCAGGAGCGGAGATATTGGCGAATATTCGCTTTCGACCCGAATATATTCTAACGAGTATCATAGGGACTCATGACAGATTGTTAAAGATGCCTAAATTAAGAGGTTTGCATCAAAAAAATTGGGACGTAAAATTTTCGATTTTAGATTAAAAAAGAAATTTCTGTAAAATAAAAATATGACAATGAAATACAAAAATCATTATCATCAAACACAAAATTTGTTTTGACGATAAGTTTTCACAAATATATGAAGCCGGTGAGGTAAAATTAATTGTTCCACTCTGAAGTACATCGATAACTCCTAAAGCACTTGCTCGATTGTCGTAATTTTTTTGTCAAAAGACAGAGGCATTGAACACGGAGATGCATATCTAAAAAAGGAGATGGTATTCAACAAATTGGCGTGGCAATATTAGAAAAATATTGTATCTCGAATAATATTAACACTAAGGCACTGAAATTTTTTACAGGGGTAGGCACAATATTTATTAGATACAGTTATAGTTTATTAGATACAGTTATACAGTTATATACAGTTATAGATATGAATAAATAGCTGATAAAAGATGATTATGACAAATTTGTTTGCTTAAAGAATAATGGAATTGATATCACCAATCATTCTGAGTAATACTTATTTTTGACGTTTAACACTTCTGTTATTTGCTGATAATTCCTGAAAGAAAAAATTTTGCGACTCTCTTTCACGATATCCCATATTAGGGGAAATCCTTTCGCAACATTTTTAGAAGATGCTTTTGGTTTTATCAAATAAGTGGCAACGCCATAACTTACGTGTGTGAGCTTTATGGTCATTCAGTGACCATGAACTCTTTATTTATCAATTGTGAATTTGTGTCTTTTTTTAAAGTCAAATTTTGTCTAAATGCAGGGAAACTTAAATTCAGTAAGTATTTTTTTTAATTCTTAGAGCTTCTTTTATCTTATTTTGAGTTTTCAATTAAAGCTCAAAATTAATCAGTAAGAAATTTAAGCTCAATAAGTAGGGGGCATTGGGGAGTTTTGAAGCAGGCTGTGTTTGGGGGTCAAAAATACCACAAAAATAATTTTTTTCACATATTTTCGAATGAAATCTCTAGAGCATTTCAAATACAGTTCCTGGTTGAGGAATGTAATTAAAATCTTAAATCATCGACAATTTATGCCTGTTGGCCCAAAAAACTGGTTTTTGGAGTTTTCAAAAATCGTGGGGGATTGTGAAGCACGGCTAAAACAGCAAAAAATTGAATTTTTTGGTGAAAACTCTTAATTGGGATCGGATAAAATTACATTCTACAGCATGATTTCTTAAATTTCGATAAGTATAAGTTACAATACTTGAATACTTCATAGAAATACATGTAAGTTTTTCTTTTTTTGTACACCACAAGTGATTTATTTTAACGATGCTTTTCTTTTATTTCTAGAAAAAATGCTTTAAAATTATTTACAAAGTGAACGATTCTTAATGAAGCAAATTGAGCGACGATTGTCTAACAACTGCGATGGTTGAATGGATAAACCCATGCACTTACACTCACGCGGCCGAGGTTCAAGTCTCCGGATAGTGGTAATTTTTCAATTTAATTTAATGTTAATAATAATAATGTTTGCAGTTTTTCGTCAGTATTAAAATTTTACTTCTCACAGAATGCTTTTTAAAATCCTAAAAATGGTGTTTTTTTTTTTGCAAAAATTCCAAAATTTTTCCAAGGATTCGATGAAAAATTTTTTATTTTCAGAGAAAATGTTTCTCGTAATTAAAGCCGATGTCTAATAAACGGTAGAAAAATTCTTATTTTCAGAGAAAATATTTCTCTAAACGGTAGAAAATTTATCATTTTAAGATAAAGTGTTTCTCTTAGTTATACACACAGAAAAATTTTGCATAGTAAAATCATTGTGATGCATATTTGATTTCATTTTACATGATTTTATATTTCATGTTGGCTGCGACATAAAAATCATTATGATTTCATGTAAAATCATTATGATTTCATGTAGAATTATTATGAAAACCAGTAAAACCATTTATGCATCATGTAAAAAGTTAATCAACACGATTTCATGTAGAATCATTATGATTTCATGTAGAATCATTATGACATCATTTTGAATCATTATGAAATCTAGTAAAATTATTATTGCATCATGTAAAAAATTTTTGCGTGCTGAAGAAGTTCCGTTGTTTCTAGTACATTAGAAGTTTTATCGCGAGAAGTAGCTTCGTTAAAAATTAAAATAGCTTGTAATAGCTAAAAAAGTAAAACAAGTGGAATGAAAAGTAAATACAAGTGGAAGTAGTCGAATCCATAAACTTCGATGCAGATGAACAAGGTAATGTGATATGTGACTTATGTTGCTATAACAAAATAATATCAAAACGCTGTATTTCTTTTCAATAGAAATTGAAGCTTCAGTTGACTAGGAAAGTTTAAGGTACTTATCTAAAAAAGATAAACAGGAAGCTATACCACCCATAGGACTTCGTGTACGTTATCGAGAAAAAATATTTAGTTGGAGAAAAATTGAGGTATGTTTTGTAATTAGAAGTCGTATTTTAATAAAAAAAAACTAAATAAAACCAACTTGAAGTTCTTTTTATTTCAAACTGAGGTTAGGATTCAGCTGCATTTCATAATGATTCAACATGACCATCATAATGATTTTACATGATTTCATAATGATTCAACATGAAAATTTGTTGCGATTTTTACATGAAAATCACAATGATTTAACTATAAATCTCTATGAAGCAAAATTATGTTTCTAGTTGATTTTACAATGATTTTTTTCTGTGTGTAGCCGATGATAAATAAACGGTAGAAAAACTTACTAAAGTGTAATAAGATTTCATCACAATTGCGCTAAGTTTCTTCAATTTAGCGAAATAGTTCGTAAATGATTGGATAATTTTCCTAAAACATTTGCTACTTCTGGTGTCAATTTAACGAAAAACATGTACTTAATATTCAAAAAATTGGCCATTGCGCTAAATGAAGCCTGATTTTATAACTATTAGATGCTATTTTTCTAGATTTTTTGGAAATTTTTTTCTGAGTGTGTGAAGCTCGACTAAAACCGCAGAAAATTGATTTTTTTTGGTGAAAATTCTTTATTGGGATTGGAGAAAATTACAAATAATTATGATTATTATATATAAGAGTTTTGAAAATTGAAAAAAATTAAAATTATATTGAAAAAAAATGTGAAAAAAGGCAAGTTGCTTAATCAGTCCGATTCGCAATGAACGCAAGTACAGCAGTCGGCCAATTCACGAGCACGCTTCGAATGGACTGCTTGGTTGCGGTTTTCTCATGGTTTTCTCTTATAATTTTCGAAGTTTCCTAATATATTTTATAATTATCTTATGTTTTTAATATCTGTCAACTCCTCGAAGTTAGGTTGACATCTGTCATATTTGACGTGCTTCCCATCTCCCCACTTGATGTGCTTTATTTCTTCCCATTCGCTACTATTTTAAAATTGCCACCGCGTCAGTAACACGTCGAATGTTTTTGCATAAATTTTTTTGAACGTCGAAAGCCTAATCATTGCTGATTATTTTGTGCCTACTCACCTTTTCGATTCGCTTAAAAACTTTTATGAAAATGCCACAAAAACGAATGCTCAAAAAAATTTTCGAACAAAATGAAGAACACACTGTCTGGAGAGATACAAAAAGTGTGCTATCGGGATGCGTTCTAGTACAAATTTGAGGTATTAGATGAACAAATGTTGACAGTAGGTAACAGTTACCAAAACCACTACTAAGCGACATCTATGGCCGTGTTTCACAACTCCACATTGTCCCCTCTTTTATTTTTTTTTTTATTCTTAGTGCTACTTTTGCTTTATTTTGAGTTTTTAATAATATATTAAATTTAATCGTAGCCCATAAAAATTTAAGAAATTAATAATGAAAGTTTAGCTGTTACATAAAATGCATAAAAAAACAGGCTTGGTCATTTTGTGACCTAAGGCTACAAGTGTAAATGTTTCTCTTAAGATAAGGGGTATTTGATCCTCAAGGATAACATATATTAGAAGCAATGTTTCTCAATTTGAAGTTACCAAGTCGAATTACATATAGTTTGAAAGATAAAGAGAATTCAATGTATCATATACTTTGTTTTTTAAAATCGCTTTTTTTTAAGCTAATCCATAAAAATTCCTTGGTATGTATATTCGTTAAGCCACCTACTACCGAAAACCATTGAATTATTTGCATATTCTTTTAACATTCCCGAATTGTCACAAAGTGTTATTAGTAGGGATCGGAATTTGATGCAAAATTATTTTTAAATCATTTCCTGTGTAAAGATAGGATAGCAACGTGAATTTTTTATTTTTAAAATATTGATTAAATACACATAACTTATTTAAATGTGTTTAAATTTTGCATAAAATTTGCATAGTTAAGATTTTTTTACACTAATTTTTTATACGTTTTGCATAAAAATCCATTCTCTAGTTATTAGTTTTCAATGCTTGATTCCAGTAAATTTTATCGGTTTTCCATTTTTTTAATCAAGCTTAGTTATTTCTCCACTTGTATAACTTCTAATTATGCGGAGTTTTTAAAAACTAAAAAAAGTATTTTTGAATTTCAGCAAATTGAAACGAGGTCATGTTCACAAAGGCAAAATTTTATTTGATTTGAAACCATATTGTGTAAAGTTGTGAGCAGATTACTTTAAGTCACGATAATAACAAAAAATGTTATAATCCCGTGTTAACTACTATTAATCATACTCAAAATTCCGTAACTTCTAATTATTTTCCTCGGATATTCTTATAAAATTGGTATCTGCCGCATTTGTCAGATCCCCAAACATAACCCATCAACGTTAATTTCAATCAAATATCAAACTTTATATCAATACATACGAACATGTATGTATGTTAACAATTTTCTCTAATGGCATTTGATATTGGGTGTCATCTTTGTTTGTGCATTTGTGTGTGTGCATGATGTTTGATGCACACATAAATGTTTAGCATCAAGTAAGTATTTGTAACAACGGCTGCTGCATATGGCTATCATTCATACATACTATATTAAGCACTTCGAGGTCAAGCAAGTTGCGGTAGCTTATTACATGCGAAATCAACAGCATCATTAACAACGACACTAACAACAATATTTTGGAGAAGTTAGTTAGCATAAATTTACAATTACCACTAAGTATGTTGAACGGTCTGCTATAACTGACAGATACACTGACAACAGCTAGTGGACTTGCAAAATTTATAACATTGTTGCTAACATTTAACAAGGTAGGTTAAATATGCGTTTGCTGACCTCTTAGCTATTTCATTATGGTATCTTTATAATGTTGCAATAATCATAGATACTCAATAAATTTCAGTAGATAATAATATTAATAATAAACTGGCCATTTCAGCCCTTGGAAGGACTTTGTCTTTCTATTGATCAATTGTGTTGTCCGTGTTATTGAATGTTTGATCACAAATGACCGAGAACTGGACCTACGTGTTTTATGCCGACTCCGAACGGCTTATGTTCTCAAAAAGCTTTACATGGCAATTCTTACTCTCTGAGGTTTGCCATTGTCTGCAGAGAGGTGACGACCGAACAGAAAAATTAATTTAATTGAAAAAATTTTCTGTCTAAGCTGGAATTGAACCTGGGCTACCGCGGTTCTTTAAGCTTATGGGCCACGCACTCTACCCACTAGACGACGGTCGCCACTTTCAGTAGATACAATTTCAGTAGATACTTATGGCTTTTCTTTATCTCGAAAAAATGATGCATTTCTGCATTTTTGAAGTGAAAACTTCTTTAGGCACGTTGAACGATTTTGGTAGAGGGTAAATCATTGGTTTCCATAATCGTATTTTTCCAAGGAAATCGTCACCAATACAGACAGCAATGATAACAAGATAGGAAAATTACAAAAAATAACCTCAAAAATGTTTGCATGTATTTGTGCATAAAAAAATCAACAGTGATCGTTACTCTTGTTCTTAATCGGCCGCAAGCTCACAAAAAATCACTTGGCAACTCCTGAAATTAATGCATATATTCTGTTTGTTAGTATATAAATACCTAAGTTAGGTTGCAATAAGATGTTTGCAACCAAAACTTATTATTAATTCAGTTTATATTGGTATATATATGACTTTAAAGTTTGGCAATTTCTTCAGTTGTTGTATTTGTCAAAATTTTTGAAAAATTTGCTTTAACTCAAACAGCTGCTATTCATGGTGAGATTTAAAAATGGATCGATCTTCTTCTTTTTCTGCTTTTTTCTGCTGGAACTTCGTTTGCAAACAAGAAAAATAATGTATGGATTGAGTGTTTTAACATTTTAATCTTTAAGTTGTGATAAAGGAATATGTTGAACATTCACATTGAATGTTGAACATGCATGCTCTTATTTTATTACATATCGTCAAACAAAGTTTGACAATTTTCATACTTGTTGTATTTGTCAGTGGCTTTTTTTTCACCACTGAGCCATTTTATTTTCAGAGCTTCCAACTATCATTGTTTTATTAATAAATTTTTTCATAAAGGGTGTGTGTCAAAAGGAAACTTTTCAGTCGTGGTAGGATAGAAAATATTTGGTTGAATAAAATTTGTGTGTGTTGAAATAAATTTGTCTCTTTTGCAGTGTCAAATGGACGATGAAATTTTGGCAATTGCAAATTTTGACGTTTCACATTTCGGTAGTGTTTTAGCGCAAATATTTTATTTTATTTGCATTTTATCAATTTGCGACATATTTAATTCGAGAGCTTGTACTTGCAACATATTTCGTAAACTTGTAATATTGTAAACATAAAAAAATTTAAAAAATAAAAAATTAATGAAAAAAATGAAGGAAAGTGCTTGAGTTTGTGAGTGCGTGTGTGTGGGCCAACGGTCTCCAACATCAGCAAGTGCAGCAAAGTTAAATTGGCTTTCTTTGCTGTCGAGCGTCCTCCAAGTGCCACCACCAGCAAGTGCAGTGCAAAATTTGTTACTAGCCAACATCCTCTAAGTGCCATCACCAGTAGCACAAGCAAGTGCTAAGCTAGCAGGCAAACAGAAAATATAGCATGCAAAGTGCTGTATATTTTACGCCGCCAATTCGGTTCATCCGCTCTAACGCTGAGCAACCGCTGGGATCTTGTAATTCTCTTTGCGTTATTGTTGTAAATTTGCTAGGTAGTTATTGTTGTACAGTAAGCTTTAATTTTTTGTGGATGTTTATTTGTAGCTACAGTCAGCATATGACATCGAACTAATTTAGAAAACAGTTTATACATATGAATTAAAGAGTATATATAATATTGGTAAATCTATTTGTTTTTAGTAAAAGTGTTACGTATCGAAAATACATTTCTTTTTGTTTTTAGTTTCTTTATAGACTTCTATATTTTTGTTTGTTTATAATATTCCAGTGTATGCTAGTTTTGTTTGAGCGTCATTTCAGTGAAGTGTTACTTGAAATAACTACCAAATAATCAAACTATTTTGAAATTTAGAAAAGATTTAAAGGTAAGTGTAAAAACATTGCTAACTATTATAGGTAATAGTTATATTATTATTCTATGAAAAACATATTTAATTCTTTTAGTGAAGGTTTAAAAAATGGATTCAGAGCCTGGTTCATCGCAAAATCCAACAGATACCCAACGCAATAGTTTGCAACATTTGGTCTCTCATGATGTTTTTTCTTTTGGCGTGGCCTGTGAATTACCTGATATTAATCTGTCAACTAAACGAGATATATTGATGTACTATTTTTTCTTGGCCGAACGTTCAAAAGCCCAAAGCAAAATGTTTTCCTATAAAACATTTACTCCCCAAGTAGCAGACAGATTGTTAGAAATTTGGAATCAACTTAATATTGAACTTATACTCAAAGGTAGCATCATTAGAAAATTGAATAATTTGCTTGACGCATATAGTAATGCAGATAAACAACGAGTAAGACGCGCAACAGAATTAAAAAAATTCGTAGAATCAACAAACCAATTATTCAACATTGGAAAATGTAAATGCAACTTGAAAGAAAACGACTGCTCATGTGGATCTATCCCAGAAAACTTAAAAGATTTTATGCGCGATCAATATAATGACAGAATACAAACGATACCGGAACACGATAGTGGAAGTGAAGAGACGATACCAACGACTATACCAACAATCCCAGTGAGCAACGATCCTACATACGAACCACATTATGACGAAATGGAAGTTGATGTGAGAGGAGGTTCAGATTTAGTTCTACCACCACAAACATACACTCCCAGATACAATACTAAAAACTATGCAATGATGTGTGACAGATTTGGTGTGCATGACAGAATGGGATCAGCATTGGCAACAGCTCTGATGGAAGACCTGGGCGTAAAAGATGCTTCTTTTCAGGTGGTAACCGATTTTGAGGAAATCGCTTTGGAAAACATGCCTCCTGGTGATTTAAATCCAGAAGAATTATCTACCGATTCGAGGTACTTGATGTTAATGGCCAATGCAATTTCTAATGGTGTGGTTAATGCGGATTTGTCTCACAGAAAACCAGGGCCAATTGCACATTCTCGTTGGCTGACCAAAGCCAATAGATTATTACGGTTGTATGTGACAACTAATAATCCAACTGAAAATTTAAAAATTCTGGCTAACTATATAATAAAAGTATACACGCCAATGTATTTCAATGTTAAGTATTATAGCTCTGCCGCATACTGTAGTACATTACTTTTTAAATTTATTACTTGGACACGATTTTTACCACCGAATTTACTTGGAGTTGTAAATACAGCAATTCAAGATAATCCATATTTTGCACACTCAGAAAATATCTTGTTATCTATGTTGTTTGATGATAGAATGGAAAAACGAAACATTGCTATAAAGAAGATTTTACATTACCGAAGAGATATTGTCGACCCAACGGAACTTAGAGTTTATAAAAAATCTCTTATAAACTTTAATTGTACGGAATATACAAATATGATTGATTTAAATGACGATACCATTTTATTCGAACCACCGTTTACGCAAAGTTATTCGTATGAACATTTGGAGGGATATTTAAATTACGAAGTGCCACCGTTCGATGATCCACAAATTCCTTTACACATTCAAGGAACGTAAAGACATGTCCAATTGCTGGCTGCCACTGCTAAACGAGTTGCAGGAAAGAATGTAGAAGGCGCTATGGCGACGACATTAGAGAGCCGTACGAAAACACCAAGACTTGAAAGCAAACAAGACTTTCAGAAAAAATAATGTTTTTTTTCACATTTTGTCTTTTACTACACTCAAATTGAATATTTTTTTTTTTTTGATAATAGGTTGATAGATACTTTATTATCTCTTAATTTGAATTTTTGTAGAAAAAAAAATAAAAAGGGGAAAAAAATCAAAAAGTTGGTTTTATGTGTTATTTTGTTTTAGCAATATCGCATGAATTATTCAACCGAATTCGATAAATTTGGGCTTAAACTCTTCGTTTTGAATTGTAAATTGAATTAAATATTGGATTGAGCCAAAAAAATGGCCATGAAAGTAATATTCTTGGATAAAATCATGAAAAAAATGGAAAAATGGTCAAAAATTTGGACAAAAATGCCCGTAACTTTTGAACTTTTTACCAACAAAAAGTAGGGGACTCGATTTTAACGATAGAGGTATGGTTCCTTCGGCAAATTTTCATGGAATAACCCATAGAATACGGAAATCATAGGGAAATTGGTGAATTTTTTCACTCCCTACAAATCGACCCGCCCTAATATACATACATATATAGTGTACGGTATGGTATGAACTATATATATGTAAATATGTATATATATAAGTACATACATATATATATACATATTTATATACATATTTACATATATATAGTTCATACCATACCGTACACCCAAAAAATACTTAGGATAAAATTACGAATAAAATCTTTGTAGAAATACAAACAGAGGCTATTCGTAGAATGCACAAATGTTTTGTACATAGTACAAACGTTTGTAGTGTTGGCCGAATGAAAAAAATTTTTGAATTTGTAACTTTGTACATTCTACAAACGCTAGTTTGTAAAAATCTATAATGTATAAATTTGTGAACTGAACGAACATTGTTTGATAATATACAAAGCGGTGGCAGTAGCGTTCGTATATTTGTTCGTATCTTTGTAGATGAAATGCGTTTGTTAAATATACAAATATTTCTTTGTACAATTTACAAACGGTCATTTGTATTATTCACAAAGTCGTTCGTAGGCTGAAAAGCACAAACAGCTTTGTAGAATATAATAATTGTTTTGTACATAGTACGAAGCTTTTTTTTTGGGTGTGTGAACAATTTAGCTCATTGAAAATATTTAAAGAATATTTATGTATATTTATATAATAACAATTACGTAATAAACCTGCAAAATAATTAATATTTTCAGTTGTAATTGAATAACTAAGGTCCGCTTATCCTAAGCATTCTATTTTTTAAAACTGTTTAGCTTAATTTCTTATATGGATTATATATAATTTATAAGCTATAGATATTTCTTAATTTTAGAATATTCTATTTTTAATACACAACGCAATATAGATATGGTGAACATGTATATTGTGTTAGTGTTATGATATTAATTGATATAAATAAGCTTTAATTTTTTATATTACTTCAATAATTTAAATAAATTACTTTAATTATATGTATTTTTGATATGGTAACACTTTTGCTTAAAAGAAATATTTCAGTAATATATAAAAAATTTAATAAATTGTTATAAGCTCTCAACAAAAATAATTCTAATTTCATATGCCGACTGTAGCTACACGATTAGAATTCACAACGTCTACAAAAAATTTCCGGCTAACTGCGCCAAAAACAATTACCAAGGAAATCTACAAACAAGGATGCACAGAGAAGAACAAGATCAGAGCGGAACTTTTAAAACTTTTTGATTTCATCCTACATGTAGGACGGGCTGCAGTATGAGCTTTCGCACATCCTACATGTCCGTCCGACCTGTCAAATCCATCCTACATGTAGGATAGTCCGAAACCCTCTATTAGCATGAAAATTCTTATATAGCAGTAAGGCGGTCCGTGGCAGGACAACGTCTTCCAGGGAATACTAATATTTTATGTATGGGTTTTCGCTTCGCTCGGCAGCAGTGTTCGGACTTTACTGCAATTGCAGTAGATCTACTGCGCTTTTTACCAAAATTTAATGCTCTGCTGCGTCAGTGCGGTTTTTCCAAATCTACTGCGATTTATTCGCAACTTATTTAACATCAAACTCATACATAATCCAAAAAAAAATTTTATATTTTTTTAGAATTATAAAAAACAATATAATAATTAAAATATGCTATCATTAATTTTTCTTGTAAACATTTTTATGGTTACTGTTGTGATATTTTTTGAATATGCAAGCATTGATATTGATTATAAAAATTTAGTTTCAAGGGCCAATTATATCTATATAATTTGGTCATAGCGTTGAAACAGAAGAAAGTCATCTGTCAGATGAAGCTGTCATTGCAATAAAAAATTTTTTAAAGTTTTTCATACGTTTTAGCGACCAAATTAAGAATTGATTTACTTTTAAAGACAGCGATTGAATTTGTCTACGGCAAATATATTTTGAATCAGTAAGAAATACATATGTTTCTGCAACATGAAAATATATAGTAAGGGTATTCATCTAAGAGCGAAAAACCCTCGTATACTGTACAAACAGTGACTTTTTCCACCTTCGCAAATGAACTGTCAAAAATCATATGGAAAACCTTTTGGACAAACCTAATAAGTATACGCACCAAATCGTCAAGAAAACTTGCTCTGTTAATTGTGCGAATCCGAAGGCAGCTAATTTTTTTCGTCTGCTGTGATTTTAACTATCTTGACAAACAATCATTTAAGTTTTTCTTTAAATAATTTTACTAAATTACTTTTTTCGCTTTCTTTCGGCATTTTTATTTTATTAATACTAAAATTTTTATCAAATTGTCATCAACTGTCAAAAATTTAAGAAAAAAGCAAAGTTGCTGCGTTCATGAAAACTGCCACTTAAAATTGCACACTTGCACAAATGGAAAATTTGCGCGCTTAGATGAATACCATTAGTATATACATAGTTATGTATATATTTTTGTGTTTATTTTGTTTTAGTATAAAATGTGCGAATATTAGAAGTAAATGTACGTTAATGATCGTAAATAAAAAAAAACAAAAAAACTACTGCGAAAAAAATGCATTTTACTGCGTTTTTTTTCAAAATTTACTGCGGTTTACGAAATTTTCAAGTCAGAACCCTGCTCGGCAGTCCTCTCACTGATATACTTTTTTTTCTACTTTTGTGGTGAACATTTTCGAGAAAAGAACACGATTTAATTTTAGAGGTCACTTTTGTTTGCTGTTGGAAAGCTTTTCAGTAATCATACTGAAAAATTTAATTTTAAATATATTTAAAAAATAGAAACAGAACGCAAGGGAAGTATTTTTGGTTGATATTGAATATTTTATAATTATAACGTAATTAAAAGCAGTCATCGCAGAAAATTCGAGCGGAGAACTAAGGAGCAACTGCGGTTTTATGTGGCGGTCTGCAAACAGCACCCAGAGCTCCAAAGAGGTAAAAATAGCCCAAACGCTCCTAATTGTATCCAGGAATTGTGGACTAAAGGATACTAGCCACTTTACCAGTCATGAAGAGTTAGCTTTTTCACTACTTGATATTTAAACAAAAAAAAATTATGCAGAGTGAAAGTGTTCTTTAGTCAATATGTTTAAATTTTTTGATAACAATTTTTTATTCATGTTGCTCAACGAAAGTGAAAAGCGTTATATGTCATATTTTCTTGAATACACTACCTGTCGAAGTATGAGATAGTCAAAAATAATTTTATGAGTCAGTCATGACATTAAAAGCATAAACAAAAAACAAACGAGCTGGAAGTTTATTTAACCGACACTTTTATGCATTACCTTGGGTCGGTCAAAATAGTAACTAGTTCGCTAAGAACTACTGACGTAGATAGCCCAATTGACAGTCTCGGTGGTGCTCGAGTTTAAAAAAATCAATTTCTTTTTTTAAATTGTATTTCGAAAGTACAATTATTAAGAGTATACTGTAAAAATGTAAGACGAAAGTTCTAAAAATAAATGAAGTTGTTAAAACATTTATAGCGTTTTTCTCAAAATAACTTTTTTTGATCGGCCTGGGTGTTTAAAAAAATGTTATCGAGCCGATTGAAAATATTTTATTTATCTACGTAAGTATTTAAATTTTTTACTTCTCTCAGTGCACATTTAAGAGATTTAGTTGACATTTTGGGCTCAACCTACAGCCTTTAATATTTATTGTACAAAATACAAATATATGCCAAAATATCAATTAGAGCAGAAATAAAACGAATATCTAACTTTGGATTTTGTCACTTCTTTAATAAATTAACAAAACAGTAAAATCTAAGAAGAAAAAATTTATATATTCGTATGAGAAATACAAAAGTTGCTTCAGTAGCTGCTTATACTGTTGTTATTGTTTTTATTCGTTTTGTTCGCAATCGTGCCGTTTGTTGTTGTGCTGCTTTTGTTTTTGTTGTCGTTGTTATTATATATGTTGTTATATATGTAAAATGTACATACATATATGAATACACATTAGATGCCCAGTAAAAAAATATGCGAGCGCTCCCATGAGGAGCAACAAGGAAGCGCTCTTTTGCTGTTTTATTGGATCAAAAAGTGAGCACTTGTATCCTTGTGCTCCTTTACTGTTTTGTAAGATCAATAGGCTAGCAATTAATGAAAAAAAGAACATAAAATGGAGCATGTGCTTTTTAGGAAACTCTATTATTATTTTCTGTGAAAAAATATTTTAAATGTTCCTTTCAGTCGATTCGCGTCTTTTCAACACCGAGGTCGTGAAGTGCGACCAGCCAACGGTAATTGTGTTTTGTCCATCCGCTGATGCGACTGATGGATGCACTGTAAATAGAATCAAACACGATTCGTAACTTGTGATGACGTTATAAATTTAACGATTTGGCCAAATAATTTCCTCGTCACCTTATAGCTTTGACACATTGGCATAGATAATCTTGGTTATCTTTTGTAGTTTAAAATATAACCATTGGGGATGACACACTCAATATTTTTCTTAACTAGTTTAAAAAAATTACGAAAAATATAGAAGCAAAGAGCGAGCGAACAACACTATAATCGTAAAATTTCAGCGTGTGTGCTTGAGTGAGAACACAGTAGCTATCAACGAAAGTATAGAAAGAAGAATATCAAAATCAGCTGTTAAAACTCGTTTAGCTGCGATAAACGACTTTCGGAAACTAGTTTTGACTAAATGAATTCTAAACATAGTTTAGCAGAAAATTAAACTAGAAAAGCGATTTAAACAAGTTTAAGTCTGCCAATGTGTCACAGGTATTAGGGTCTTAAGCAGTCTGCTTGAGCTAGGGAAGCCTAGCTTTCGGGGTAGACCTAAATCCCAAAAAAATGTTCCTTTGCTGATGCATTTGGATCATTTATTGATCGCTCCTCTTAAGCTCCTCTGGGATGTTAAAGGGATCGCTACGCATCCTAGGACATGCAATTTTAAAAAAGAGCACAAAATACACCTAGCTTGGATCAATAAGAAGCACTCTCAGATCGCTCATAGGATGATCCACTTTTTTACTGGGTGCTTTCGTTTTTGTCGTTTGTTATTGGTTTTGTTTATTTTCAGCAATACAAATATAATAGAAAATACAGATGCATGTAGCTACTAGGGAAGTCAATCCCGGGATCCCAGATGATTTAAGCCCCTTTAAATCCCGGGATTTTCTTTCCGGCATCCGAGGATTTTTAAAGTAAAAATTTGTATCAAAAATATTCATTTAAATGCAACCATTTCAATTTAAGTTGATAAGAATATAGAAAAAGAAAAACCTTTTATTGAGGCTGAAAAAGATTGTTAGTATGATCACTGGAGCAAAGACTTTGCAAAATTTTAGAAGAATTTGCAAACATCGGGAAGTCAGCTATATAATTCAAAATTGTCTGATATTCTGACTTAGGAAATAATTATGTTTTGTGGTAAAGACAATCGTGATCGAAACCTACAAATTGCTTACGATTATCGTACCACGAGCTATATTTGTAGTAATATCCGAACAAAAATCTTTAACGAAAAATAAGACGCGTTGATCAGCTATTGTATTACTTTGTAATGCATTACTTTAAAAATTATTTAAAAAATATTATAATTTTGAGCTCAATAAACGATTTTAAGCTATCAGACAACTAGAATTTGTATTTAAAATCAAGTATGATTTGAACTATCAAACATTTAGAATTTGTATTTAAATCATATAAAATCAATATTTTACATTTATATAATAATACCTTAAACTTTTCTGTATTTTATTTTTTATATTTTTTGTTCTTTAAATTAACCCTCTTATGCACAGGTCCATCCATTCGAAGCGCCCATCTGGCAACACTGTAACTTTCCGCAGTGATGCCAAATCGACTAATGACTTACCGCGTTTGAAGCGTCATTCCAAGCAAATGTTGCCTACCTGTAAGCCACGTTGATTGGAATGGGCCCAAAGAGTCATCGAAATGGCTGAAGAAGACGAGCAATTTTGGCATAATATTATCATTGCGATGAAGCTCATTTTCAGTTGAACGGAACGGTAAACAAACAAAATTGCCGTATTTATGCCACTGAAAATCCACAAGAGATTCAAGAGGTACCTCTTCACGATGCAAAAGTCACTGTTTGGTGCGGCGTTTGTGCTAAAATGCTCATTGGGCCGTTCTTTTTCGAAGATGATAATGGCCACAGAGTTACTGTCAATCAGGAGCGTTATCGCGATATGATAAACAATTTTTTCATGCCAATCGTTCGTCGAAAGCGTATCAGGCACTACTGGTTTCAACAAGACAGCGCGCCATCACACACAAGCCGCACTACAATCGATTTTTTGAAGCAATTGTTCCCTGGCCGTTTGATGTCAAAAAATTGTGATTTCGATTGGCCGCCAAGATCACCAGATTTAACGCCTCCAGACTTCTTTTTGTGGGGTTATTTGAAATCAAAGGTTTACGTCAACAAGCCAAAGACCCTAGAAGAGCTGAAAACCAACATCCGTCAAGAAATAACCGCCATTCCCATCGAAATGTTGAAGAAAACCATGGAAAATGCTGCAAAACGGGCACAATATGTCGTAGAGGCTCATATTCAGGAAATAATGTAAGCAAATCTACTTGAACCCAATTAAATGATATTCATGACGAACAGACAAAAAATTGTGGTTTCTTTGATTTATTTAGAAATAAAATGGGCGCTTCGAATATTGGCAACCCTGTAATAATACCTTAAACAGTTCTGTATTTTATTTTTATATTTTTTGTTCTTTAAATTAACCCTCTTTTGCACAGGCCCATCTATAGGCGGTGTTCACGTCTATCGCTATAAAACCGTAGCCTGTGGAAAATTTTGGTTTCCTTCAGAGTCTAGACGAATCTTCAGCTACATTTCCGTTTTTTCGCTTGGAATTGAAATTTCATAATTTTTTACGAATTTATTTAATTTTTTACTCGAAATTTTTAGCTCGATTTTCGGTAAATAAAAAATTCATTAACTGAAATGAGATCGAATTGAAAAAAAAGATATTAGTGAGTAAGAAGTTGTTTTTTCTTTTAATTGAGATAAAAAAATATGTACAACAAAATTCAAGGTGTTAAAAAACACCGTTAATATTTTCACCTGTGGTTCACATATTCTCCTGTAAAAAATGAACGAAGAACTAACAATAAAAACGAACTTTAGACTCGTTCTATCTCGAACTTTAGACTCGTATCTGATTATTATAATCTGATTTTGAGCTCAAACAAAAAATGTGACATTAGAGGGTTAATACAATTTCCTAGTCATTAATATTATTTAAGTTTTTTGTGTATATTAACAATAAGGGTATTCCCAATTGTTTGATATCGTGGTATTGTGGTTTTTTGCCATACTTGAAAATCACAATTATGAACACCCTTTACAATAGAACTTTTTGTTGGGAACCTCCCACTATAGCATTTTGTTAATATACAAAAAAAATAGCTATCCAATTTAATATATTTTATTAATATATGGCATAAAAAAGTATAAGTTTAAGTAAAGTAAGATTTCATGTAAAACAACAAAAAATATAAAAACCGCTCGGTAAAGTGTGGTATCAATATCACGGGGTTTGATAACTACACTGAAAACAACGCCATTTTGAATACTCTTAGTTTTGTTTTCTTTTATTTTCGTTGCTTTATAAATGAATTAATTCACATTTTTGGTTACAAATAATATATAATAAAAATTTATTAAAAACGTTTTAATTACTTTACTTCTTAAAATTTGCAATCCCGAACTAATCCCGGGATCGAGAAAAGCTTCCGGGATTGGACTCCCTACTAGCTACAGAGCCAGTATGAATCAGCTTATGCGCACAAAAGAAAACTGGTTTCACGCAGACTGACCAGTACAGTGTGATTTTGAATAACTGACTGCTCACGCAGACTGAGCACTACAGTATATTTTGGACCAACTACTACTACCCAGGTTTGCGCATAAGTTACTAAGCATGCGTTGTGCTTTGAAAACTCTATTTTTTAAATATAACAAATCCAAATTATTTATATTATGCATTTTATTTTTTTCATATTAAAAATAAATTTTGTTAAATAAAATTTGAATCTTTTAAAATATTCATCTATGTACATATATGCAGTAAATGTGTGTAGTAAATAACAGGAAAAATAAATAATTCAAATTTTTTCGATATTTATTTCCATTTATTAAACATAACTTTGAATTATATTTAGTTTTAACCAACATTAAAAATTAACAAGAACAACAAATTCATTGCTAAAAATATTTTATAAAACAAAACAAATTTTTACATTAATTTAATTGTGATCTTTTTAGATCAAGTAAGTTTGAAGAAGGCAACAACAACAACAAATTTGTGTTTGAATAATTTTTATTTAGAAGATGAAAAGCTTAAAAATAGTTTTGAAAAATATATATTAAAAAAAACAGAATTTTTCTCTCTTACTGTATAAAAAGGAGTTCTACGTCTATACTTGCGATACTATCGAAACTGTCTTTTTTATGTAGCTGCGTTATTCAATGGTATTTTTGAAGACCAAACTCAATTTTTTACTCAATTTTAATGTTCTATGTTTGTTCAAAAAAATCCAAAAAATAGAAAAATCTGCTAGCATAAGAAAATATTTCATAAACCAAATATAAACATACCAAAAAGAGTGTTAAAAGAAAAATTATTCATTTTTTAATAAACAATGCAAATGATAAGAACTTGCTTTTGTTTTTGTCATTCATCTTTGATTGAATACAATAACAATTTACAACTTGACAATTAGTGATGTACAAACGATTTTGTAAAAAAATACCTAAAACCCAACTATGTATTTTGCTCAGAAAGCTGATTTCTAAGCATAGATAAGGAGTCTTCTGTCTGCTTCAAACAAAATATTGATATATTTTTATTTTTAAGTACAAATAAAAAGTCGAATTATGCGTTTATTGTTTATTCTTTAAATATATTTATCAAGAAATTGGTATAAACCAAATTATTTGTTCTGAAATGCAAATCTCGCAACACTGCACTGATTCATGTGTTTTGTTTTGTCAATTATACATCAGTAGTTGCGCATAAATTGCATAATTTGTTACCTATTAAAAATCTACGATTATTATTAGGGGTATTCATGATTCAGTGCACCTGGCTGTGCAGTTGAGGATCTGTGCAATTAGGCAGTTAGGTTTTTGTGAGCACACCACTATCGCTTTTTCGAAGCTGTTAAAAGGTTCAATGTGCAAAACTGCTCAAATTCGCAAGTCAAACTATATTCGAAAAGCACTTGTGCAGTTTTCAAGTCCGCAACTGCACTGGCAAGTACACTAAATCGTGAATACCCCTATTTATTTTTTTTTTTTTTCAATTTTGAAAACTACTTAGAAAAGTTAATAGTTCGAAAAGGTTCATTTGCGGGAGATTTCGGTTAGCTTTTTCGAGATTCTACTGTATTAACATGTAAATACGAACATTGAACCCCTTAGTAATAGTAAAGCGTGCTACCACTAGGCTATCGAGGCCTTTCAAACTGTGTACACGGCTTATTTAGGTCTAAAACTAATAAACAAAATTAAGAAGATTTGGCATTAACGGACTTAAAATCAGTCCTTAAAGTGTGAATGGAAAACCTCCCGTAAGCTGTGGAGTGAACATTTCTTTAGATGATGACGTTTTAACATTAGTGAATGTAAGCTTAAATACAAAATTTTAACTTTTTACAGCTAATTTTAAGGACACTTTTGCGTCTTTTTTTTGCAAGAAAGGTCAAAAAAAATTCAAACGTGTCACAAAAATCATATTTTTATGGATTCAACACCCAAATAACACATAAAATTATTGATAGAGTTGTTTTGATATCGATTAAATAGGAAGAAACGATAATATTTTTTATACGATTATTATTTATGGGAGATGGGCGTGGATATAAGAAGATTTAAAAATATAAGTTTCTGCAATTTAATATAGCCTCATTATAACATATAAATTTTATTGTTTTGCAATGAATTTTTCTATTAATTGACCATTTTTTTATTAAAGTCAACCACTGTGCGGGGTCGCCATTGATGTTGGTATTTTTTCTAAATTAATTACACACTATCTAAGCATTTGTTTTCTTCTTGAAAAAATAATTTATTTGTGTATGTAATACGTGACTAATACAAACCTTTAAAGGAATTGCCCAAACATAGTGGGCAATCCAGAAGAAGGACATTATATTCAATGTATCCTCAGACATAAGATTGGTAATGGTTCCAGCATCAGTTTTTGAACCACCTTTCGATCCGTCATATGAAAGAAAAATATAATTTAAATTAACTAATAAACAAAATAAATTTAATTAAATAAATGCATATATTTATTAAGTGGTATTATTTTAATAGTTACTGGGACAGGATATTGCGCAAAATGCATGTTACAAAGGAAATGTTGAGTATAAGTGCAATGACTCAAATAAACAAATCATTTATTAATATTAAGCAATAAGTAAATGAACTTATAATTAATGCAAAAACCGATTTAAGTAAAAAGAAGATAGTAAATATGATTAATAGAGTAAATTCAATAAATAAAATTTTTTTAGTTTAGGGAATGAATGAGAAAACAAAACCCAATTAATAAAATTAATGCAATTAAAAGTATTTTTAGATGCTGGTGAAGCTATTTTTCAAAAACCTTTTGTTTTATTTGGGTCAGTCTATAACTCAGCAATGAAGATGTTATGATATGTAATCACTTTCATCATATTTTCTCACACAAAAATTACAAAAAATAATTTAAAATACAGACAAGAAACAATAACTAACATTAGCATCTTTTTCCAAATGAAAAATGAAAAAATTTCGAAGTTTTTAGTGCGTAATATTCTCGTTAGCTTAAAAACAATTGTACTACATTAATTGCAATAAAGTAATGCTATTTTGGATTATTTGCACTAAAATGTAAAAAAACAATTAATTTTATGAATGTAGTAGTAGAAAATAGCATTTTAAGTATAATAAAATGAAGATGAAAAACAATAATGCAGGTTTTTTTTTGGGAATGGACTGCGGTCATTCAGTACAACAACCACAGAAATCCACAGCAGAAAAAAGACTTCCATAACTTACCGCTACCACTGTCATTTGCAACACCGTCACCCTTACCACTTTCACCATTTGTGCCACCATTGCTGCCATTAAACTCGGAAGATTTCAATGTTGACATTTTTGTGGTTTCTTCTGCATTCTGTTCTATATCCCGGGCTACATCACTTAATGGACGCTTCTGCTGCTGCAGCTGCTTCTCATCCACATTGTTGTTTTTGGTATTGCTGTTGTTTTTGTTGTTGCTGTCCCCATTGATGCAACTCGAATTGAGCAGCAATGTTTTCCGATAGATCAAACCCTGCAGCGACGTTTTAATACGGATGCCAGTCATGTTGAGAATGTGTGTGGAGGCCTGTGAAAGCCCACCCTGTGCCAGTGCTGCCAGCAGCACAATCCAGGCGATCACCCAGCCATTCGACACTAAATCTAACCAAGTAGAGGAGTAAATTTGCACTTCAGCGCCATTATATTCGTCGTCGTCGTCGATGCCATTTGCAATTGCATTATAATTGCTATGGAAAATGTTGCTGTTGTTGTTGAAGCTATTGTTGCTGTAAGGATTTAGATTTGTCGTAATTGATCCTGTTGCACGTATGCTACGATTGTACAAATACTCGAATCCCTGCAGGATAATTGATGAATTGCTTGGACTGTTGTTGCTGTTGTTTTTCATTTCTAGCTGCTGTTGTGGTTTTTGTCCTTGTTCCTGCTGCTGCTGATGCTGTACTCCTGGCAACGTGCTGTACATGCTTTCGATATACTGCACTATTTGCTGTATGGCTAGCGGTCCGATCAGTGCAAATAAATCACCAAACAGCTTTAGCAGCCCGCCCAGCGTAAACATGCGCCAACTGCTTATTAGATAGCAGAGCCAAAGCGAAGGAGGTGGATCAATTTCACGCTGAAAATAAATGTATGGTAAAAAAGTGATGTATTAATATTATAAGGCTGTTTTCATTAGAAATAATAATGATGAAAAGCAACCTATACACTAAGATGGGTTGCACCTATGGAATATAAAACATTCAATACCTCCAAAACTTTAAATTTTATTTTTTTAAAAATAAAAGTTTCTAAAAAATCATTAAACTTGTGTGAAGAAACTTTTTAATTTCCCACTGGGGAAAATGAGAATTAATTCTTAAAAAATCGGAAAGTGAATGGATTCTTTTGCTTGCATTTTAGAATGTATTCCAAAGAATGTATAAATTTAAAGAAAAACCTATGAATTGGAATCAATACACAAAACATTTACTGATTCATTTTTAATGCATCTGGAATCGATTATAAGGTTTATAATAATTCATAATTTTAATTTTTATAATTTTAATAATTTATAATAAAGTAAATGTTGTTAGATTCCTTGCTTGCTTTAAAGGTAAGTGAAAAACGAATTGATTCTGAAGCAAATTCTGCTATAAGCGAAACAAGAATCAATCTGTTATGATTTATATTTTCTGTTTGTTGTTGTTATTTTTATTTTTTTCAGATATTTTTGAAAAACGGTTATTCCGTTGTTTTTCTTTCACGTGTTTCTTAAAAATTTTATTTTCTGTCAGATTTGTCAGTAAAAAAGTGTCATTGCGTCAGTTGAAATATTGACATCAAAAATTTTTAATTTAGTGAAGTATGCAAACGAATTAAGGAGTAAGTAACTTTCTAAATAATTATTCTTGTTTTTTAGTTACATATTCTTTACATATACTTTTTCTTCATTTTAAGCTTTCGGCAATGAAATCCATCACTAAACACAACCCTTTGCCAAGTGCTACAAGCAAGTTAACAGCAAAAAAAGTAAGCGTTAAAGGAAAAAACTACTTCGAAGTCTCAAAAATTTTAATAATGTATTGTATGGAAGATTATAAAAAACCACCACTCTCTACTTGCTTAAATCATTTTTAATGTTTTTTTTTAAATGCAGATTGCTTTTACAAGCAGAAAACAACCAGGCACAGTACCAAAAAGATTTTAAGGAAGCTATACACAAGTCAAAATGTAAAAAATGTAAGGATACATTTAAAGCAAAATATGGAAAGAGCACCCTCATCATAAACATTAATATTTTTGAACTAAATGTAGCATTATTATAATTTTTGCTCATCTTTCTAACTATTATTTATTCTTTCTAATTACCTAATAAATATCTCTGTTAATGTGAATTTTAATAATATAATTTTTTATTTATTATTTACAAAAGAATTAATTTCCATACAAACCTATGTATTATGGAATTCATTAACCCTAGAAAGATAATCATATTGTGATGTACGTCAAACTGACGCATGAGTTTTAACTAGCTACAACGTCAAGCCTTATTTATTGATTTGAATAAACCAAACCTTTTTATATATGTGTGTACACATACCCTATCGGAAATTTTAAAGTACTTTATTAAAAAGCAAGTAAAAAGGTCTTCACTCTGCTTATGAATAGTGCTTTTGAAAAGTGCTTTGCTCCCGCTACAAATTAAGCTTAAAAAAAGCTGTTTGGTTTCGAAATTCTTCGTTCTTTTTCGTTATCTACTCTGCTGACTAATCGTGCTCTTACCACTAACATCGCTTGTTGTTTTCTCATCATTATTCATCACTTGCTTACGCAAAAAGTTCAATTCGTGAAAAAGTGTTGCAGTAAAAAATGAAAAAAATAAGGTTAAAACGTTTATAAAGTGTTAAATTGTAATGTTTTCATAAAAAAGGTAATACAATTAGTGGCAACTGGTTTGGATATTCAAAACGTAATTGTAAAATATTACATCGGGCAAAAATATACGCCATCGAAAATGAAGTCGCGAATGCAGGTGCGAACAAAGAAGGCGCTCTTTCCGAAAGGAGAGCAAAGCGCTTTTTTTAATCACTTTTCATAGCGAGAACAAAGGTCTTCTTTCCAATGAAATGACAATGTTAAATAAAGCTCTATTTAAAGCGAGAACAAAGCGCTATTGTGGTTTTTTAAAGTGTTTTGCAAGTTGTTTTGAAGCGCTTTGTTTCCTAAAGGGTAGGTATAATAACAAATATCACAATTTATGTGTTTATATTTATTTATTCATTAAAAAAAAAAAAACAAAAACTTGAAACCTCTTCTATAAGTTACAAAAATAAATTTGACGTAGATTATCTATCTAGGGTTAATATATATCTCTTCCAAAAAGGATTCTTAGGGATTCATACTTTTCTCATAACCGAAAAGTGCATGCTTTTTCATTTAAAAGAATCCATTTAAAAAGCTAATAATAGAATCGAATTCAGCAGAGATTCAAGTGGAAGGCAGAAAAAAATTTACTACTTTTTGTAGGGTATCACTATGTTAAAAATGATCAAATCTAGAATCAATAATTGGAAAAGAGAATTGATTCTTTTTCCGTACACAATTGATTATTTTTTCACGGTGGGTTTATTCATGCGGAAAAAAGTTTCAGCGAATTAACTTTTGGTGAAGTTTGTATCTGTTTTTGGTTCACCTTCATGTGGCGTCGCACAATGTAACGAGGTGGACAAAAGTAAGAATGAAAAATGCATAAACTCTTAAAAGTAAGTATGAAAATTTACAGTTAGAAGTCTTAGTTATTTGAATCTAAAGGCATTATTTGATGTCTTTCTATTTGTGGTGTTATAGTTTTTATATGCAGCCTTGAAAATTTTACGAAATTTCAGTTTTTATAGTTTTGTACTGAATATTTTCCAAAATCCCAAAAGTTTAAGTAAAATTCATATACGAAACTTCAGAAAAAATATATTTTACAAGTTCTTGCTAAAAACACAACTTTAAAAATATAAATAAAAACATTTTCATACACCACAAAAAAGGTCATAAAATCACAAAAATACCTAAATTTCAAAAAAATTCTTAAATTTAAGGCTTTATTGTGCAAAGACATAATGTATAGAGACTTTACATTTTTTTCTATCTTTTATCTTAAATTTTTTGTTAGGGTTTTGACTACAACATTTACTAGAATTATTAAGTTTGGTTACAATTTACTCTTCCTAATTCTACGCCGTCATTTTCAACCATTAAGAGTTGTAGTGAAAGTTGTAGGTTTAAATATGAAAACATATTAATTGCATTGCTTTAGAAGCTAGTCATAAATAGTTTAGAAAAATTAGCTAATAATACCCGTCAAAACTTTTGAGAACTATGCAATATAGATCTATTCCATGACTTACTTCTTTCATCAGAGCCTTTTATATTTTCTCTTAGAAAAATATTGAAACAAACAGAATAATGATAATAAAAACAATGAATGAAACAAATCGTAGTCCTACGTTGGTATAGAAAACTACATATTTTCAATTTTTATATATTTCCAAAACCGATTTGTTTTGGGATAAAAGCAAGCTTACATGATTTTTATTTTATGCTAAGTGTAGACCGAAATCATGTTCCTTGTAGTATCTCAATTATAAATTTTTTCAAAATATTTAAAAACTTAAATTCCTCATTTACACCTCAACGTGGAATTTAAAAGTTTTTCTTAACGTAGGACTACGGTTAAATGAAGATCATGATACGAATGATGAAAAACTTGATTTCATTTCTGATGTCAATTTCTCTTACCTTGTGTCGAGTAACTCAACGAATTATTCTGATGACAGTCAATAATTTTCTGACTTTGTAAGATTTATGTAAAGATTTATATTAAATTTAAACAAACCCATGTATTAAAATACAAATATTTTTTCATTAATAAATTTAATTGAATATTGTGCGGGAGGCGGGTGAAGGACGTGTTTAATCTGAATAAAATAATTACATGATTATTAAGTGAAACCAGTCGAAAATAAACAGGTCAATTTTCTTTTCCTATACTTTCTACAACTGGATTTATTGCACTTTTATTCTTCATTTTGTATCGGAGGTGAACGAAGGGCGTGGCAGATTTTTATGAAATTTTAATATGGTAATTATGTAAATCAAATAAATAAAAAGTTAATTCATTCTGTTCCTTACACTTTCTACACTTGGAGATATTGCATTTTTGTTCCTCATTTTGTATGGGAGGTGGGCAAAGAGCATGTCATATCTTGATTAAATTTTTATATGATAATTATGTGAATGTAGTTAAAAAAAATAGTTCCTTTCCTCTCTTATACTTTTCAGAATTCGAGATATTGCACTTTAATTCTTAACTAGCTGAAACCCGGCGCGTTGCTGCCACTCTCCCTTGTCAAACGCCCATAAAATGTTATCAGTTAAACAGCATGTCTTAGTTGTGGTCGAATACTGAATTCCGAGACTGCGAACTATATCTACAAAGCTATTCGATATAACAAATTTGTGTTGTATGGGAAGTGCCACACCCTCTTGATCACCGCTCATAGAATGTAATCAATTAAACTGCATGTGTACATGGAGGTCTATTACCGAACTCCAAAACTTTTCGACATATAACCCCAAAACTATTCGATAGCACAAATTAGGGTTGTATTGAAGGTGCCACTCCCCTTTTACCTACGCCCATAAAATTTTACCAATGAAACTGCATGTGTAAATTGAAGTCGAATACTGAATTCCGAGGCTGAGTTACCTATAACTCGAAAGCAATTCGATATCGCAAATTTGGATTAAGTTGGAGGTATCACGCCCCCCCCCCACGACAAACTCTAAAAAATTTTATCAGTAAATCTGCACGCGTAAATTTTGGTCGAATACTGAATTCCGACGCTGTGCGACCTTGAACTCCAAAGCAATTCGACATCACAAATTTTCGTTGTATGGGAGGTGCTACTCCCCCTTGATAAACGCTTATAAAATGCAATCAATGAAACTGCATGTGTACATTGAGGTCCAATACTGAATTCAAAAACTGTTCGACCTATAACCCCAAAGCTATTTGATATCTCTATTTTGGGTTAAATAGGAGGATTCACGTCCCCTTGTCATACGCCCATAAAATGTAATTAATGAAACTGCATGTATAAATTGAGGTCGAATACTGAATTCTGACGCTTTGCGACCTATAATTTCAATGATATTCGATATCGCAAATGTGCGTTAAATGGGCGGTGCCACGCCCCTCTTATCGATGAACATAAAATTAAATCAATGAAACTGCATGTGTACATTGAGGTCGAATACTGAATTCCGACGTTGTGCGACCTATACTCCAAAACTATTTGATACCACAAAGTTGGGTTGTATGGGAAGTGCCACTCCCCTTTGCACTACACCGATAAAATGTAAGTATTGAAAGTGCATGTATAAATTTAGGTCGAATATCAAATTCTTACGCTGTCAACCTATAATTTCAAAGCAATACGATATCGCAAATTTTGGTTGTAAGGGAGATGTCACGCCTCCCATTCCAAAGCCCATAAAATAAAATTATTGAAACTGCAGGTGTAAATTGAGGTCAAGAACTGAATTCCAAAGCTGTGCGGCCTATAACTTCAAAGTTATTCGATATCGCAAATTTGGGTTGTATGGGAGGTGCCCCTACCCCTTGTCTAACTCCCATAAAATTTCATCACTGAAACGGTACGTCTAAATTGTGGTCGAATACCGAATTTCTAAGCTGTGCGACCCATAACTTTAAAGCTAGTCGATAACACAAATTTTTAATATATTTGTGGGAGGTAAAAGGTGGTGTGGCATTTCTTCTTAAACTATTTCGTACTCAAAGCAAAGCCACTTACAAAATTTGAGCTCAATCGGACCAATAGTTTTAAAGTATTTTGATATTTTCTTAAAAGTAGGCGTAGATGAAGTGTAATACTCCCGTTATTGAAGGTAATGACGGTTATCATACGAACTTATTTACCAAATTTTAACTCAATACGACCAAAACCGTCTAAAATATAGCATTTTTATTGATTTGTGGGTGCAGTTACGAACAAACCCGTAGAAGGAAGTATCCAATTTGGTCCAGTCGTTTTCAAGTTTTACGCATCCGAACAAATCACAACTCATTTTTATATATACAGATATTGATTTGTGGGCGGTAAAAGTGGGCGTGAAAACATTTATGTATCGTGACTGTCTCTTGGAGCACCTACACAGCAAGTTTCACAATAAAAATGTATAGAACTCCGGAATTGCCATGATTTCGAAAAAGTGGGCATATATATATTGCGACCACGCCCATTTTTTGTACAGTTACTGACAGTAACCATCTGAACAAAATTACTAAATCTTAGTTAAATCTTACGATTGAAACCGTCTGATATATATCCTTTATTTGGTTTGTGGTCGATAGCGCAAATTTGTCTTGTATGGGAGGTACCACGCCCCCTCGTCGAAACGTTACCATACCTCACAGGAACACTCACTCTCCTCGGCAGACGTTATTCTGCCACAGACCGCCTTACTGTCATATACGGAAATATCAAGAAATGCCAAATAAATACACCATTTTCAGTATAGCTGCCGAAAGTAGCCATATGCACTAAATAACCAAATATAGCATTTTTGTTGTTTTGGAAGCGGTAAAAAGGGGTGCGGCAAAATATTTCCCTTGAGCCATCTCGTAATCGAAACAAATGGACTGCCCAAATTTCAGCTCAATTTGGGTTAAGCCTGGCACACTTTACTTCACTTGGCGCTAATTCCCCGAAAAGTGATTTTAACTAAAGTGGGACTGGCCTATTTTTAGTGCACTTGCCGAGAGTAACCATATGAACTGAATTACAAAATTGTTGTCTAAAACGACCCAAACTGTTGAAATAAAACGTTTTCATTGGTTTGTGGGCGGTAAAAGGGGGCGTGAATACCACTTTTTAGTACAGTTGCTGACAGTAACCGTACAAACTAAGTTAACATTAACATTTTAGCTCAATCTACCCAGTAGTCAATTTTAATGATTTCTCAAAAAGTGGGTGTGGCTATAAAGCGATGACGCCTTTTTTAGTACAGTTGCCGAAAGTAACCATACAAACTTAGGTTTCACATGTTAGTCTCATACGGCCAACACTGCTTGAAATATGGCATTTTCACTGATTTTTGGGCGAAAAAGGGGGCGTGGAAACCAATTTTTCGTACAGTTACTGTCAGTAACTACACAAATCAAAGCACCAAATTTAAGTCTTATACGACCAAAACAGTCTGAAATACACAATTTTCATTTATTTGTGGGCGGTAAAGGGGGCGTGGAAACCCATTTTTAGTACAGTTGTTGACAGTAACCGTACATACTAAATTACAAAATTTTAGCCTTATACGACCCAAACCGACAGAAATAGAACAATTTTATTGATTTGGGGGCGGTAAAAGGGGGGTGTGGCAAAAATTTTTCCTCAACCATCTCGTACCTAAAACACATCGACTGCCAAAATTTCAGGTCAATCGGTTCAGTAGTTTTGGAGTCTACAGGTATCACACAGCCAGATACACATCGTTTTGCTTTTTATATATATAGTTATTGATTTGTAGGCGGTAAAGGCGGGCATTAAAATATTTATGTATAGTGGCCGCCTCTTGGAGCACCTACACAGTAAGTTTCATGTTAAAAATGTGTTGAACTCCGGAATTGCCACGATTTCGAAAAAGTGGGCGTATTTATATTACGACCACGCCCATTTTTTGTACAGTTTCCGACAGAACTTATCTGAACAAAAATACTTTATCTTAGTTTTTTACGATTGAAACCTTCAGATATAAATCCTTTTTTTTGTTTGTGATCGATTTAGCAAATTTATCTTGTATGGGAGGTACCACGCCCCCTTGTCCAATCGTTACCAAACCTCACAGGAACACTTTCAAGGTGTGGCTTCAGTTTCCCTAAAAATTCCATAAATATCGGTTCAGCGGTTTTAGAGTCTATACGTGATATAGCCACATACCCACATACATACATCCATTTTTATATATATAGATAATGGCAGGTACATTGGCGTCGGAAGCGGGGGGGCAGTTGCCCCCGCACTTTTTTAGCTAGATAAACAATTTAAAAGGAAAAGTTATTCAAAATATCAGTTTTTTTTACAACGATAATATTTTTGTATTATATATTTTCCTCTTCTTTCTCTCTTCTTCATGTTTCATGTGAAGAAATTTTGGTGAACTTTTTTTGCACCACCATTTGTACTGCCCCCCCATTTGTACTGCCCCCCCAGATGAAATTCGCTTCCGACGCGCTTGGGCAGGTACCACGCCCACTTGTCCAATCATGCTTTAATTTTGCACGTATCCTCTAAATTACGTACTTGATGATTCTTTAAATTGTGGTTTTTGTAGCATTACTGATTCTCTAAATATTGCGGAAAATGTGATCCATTTGTATGGTAGGAGCCATTGCCACTTGTCCAATCACGCGTTCTTTTGACACATTTCCTTTAAATGATGCACTTGATGACTGCCTAAGTTTTTGTTGTCATGGCTTTACTGGGTTTTCAGATATTGCGAAAAATAAGATCCATTTGTATGGGAGGTGCCACGCCCACTTGTCCAAATATTTAAAAACCCCTTTTTTGTACTTTTCTGTGCCTAAAGCATTAAAAATGTCATCAAAATAATTAGATCCCTCTAGTTTGTAGCAATCATTCCATTGTGCTGTGATCTGTATGGCTCGAACAAGACAGGTAGTGCTGATTTAAAACAGTTCATAACAGATTTGTTTATGGATAATACATCATTTTTCTTTTTTTTATTATTTCTAAGTTTGTATAAGTATGGAATATTTTTTAAAAACAGTGACCTAAAACAAAATTCTTTGTAACTCATTAAAAAAAAAAACTTTAAAAAAATTGCGATTAATTTTTTTTTTCATATACACTTCAATAATATCCATAATAGATATAAAAATTACAACTTCTTGTTTAGGTGGTTAGTTTCACGAATTTTCACTCCTAATAAAAGGTTCTTATATTATTACTGCTGAACTATAAACATTTAATCATTTTTAAGTTTACGTCAAGATAAACGGTACATTTGTATAGACTTAAATTAAGATTTAAATTTGTAAAGTTATCTATATATATAAAAATGGATGTATGTATGTGGGTATGTGGGTATGTGGGTATGTGGGTGGGTATGTGGGTGGGTATGTGGCTATATCACGTATAGACTCCAAAACCGCTGAACCGATCTTTATGAAATTTTCAGGGAAAATAAAGCCACATCTTGAGAGTGTTCCTGTGAGGTTTCGTAACGATTGGAGAAGGGGGCGTGGTACCTCCCATACAAGCCAAATTTGCTCCATCGATCACAAACAAAAAAAAAAGAAAAATATCTCACGGTTTCAATCGTAAAAAACTAAGATTTGGGGATATTGTTCAGATGGTTACTGTTGGTAACTGTACAAAAAATGGGCGTGATCGTTATATAAATACGCCCACTTTTTCGAAATCATGGCAATTCCGGAGTTCTGCACATTTTACAGTGAAACTTGCTCTTTAGGTGCTCCAAGAGACGAACACAATTTATAAATGTGTTCACGCCCACTTTTAACGCCCACAAATCAATATCTATCTATATATATAAGAATGGATGTATGTATGTGGGTATGTGGGTATGTGGGTATGTGGGTGGGTATGTGGGTGGGTATGTGGCTATATCACGTATAGACTCCAAAACCGCTGCACCGATCTTTATGAAATTTTTAGGGGAAATAAAGCCACATCTTGAGAGTGTTCCTGTGAGGTTTCGTAACTATTGGAGAAGGGGGCGTGGTACCTCCCATACAAGCCAAATTTGCTCCATCGATCACAAACAAAAAAAAAAGAAAAATATCTCACGGTTTCAATCGTAAAAAACTAAGATTTGGGGATTTTGTTCAGATGGTTACTGTCGGTAACTGCACAAAAAATGGGCGTGGTCGTAATATAAATACGCCCACTTTTTCGAAATCATGGCAATTCCGGAGTTCTGCACATTTTTACAGTGAAACTTGCTGTTTAGGTGCTCCAAGAGACGAACACAATTTATAAATGTTTTCACGCTCACTTTTAACGCCCACAAATCAATATCTATATATATTTAAAGCAAAACGATGTGTGTCTGGCTGTGTGATGTCTATAGACTCCAAAACTACTGAACCGATTGACCTGAAATTTTGGCAGTCGATTTGTTTCAGGTACGAGATGGTTGAGGAAAAAAATTTGCCACACCCCCCTTTTACCGCCCCCAAATCAATAAAAATGTTATATTTCAGTCGGTTTGGGTCGTATATGGCTAAAATTTTGTAATTTAGTATGTACGGTTACTGTCGACAACTGTCCTAAAAATGGGTTTCCACGCCCCCTTTTACCGCCCACAAATAAATGAAAATGGTTTATTTCAGACGGTTTTGGTCGTATAAGACTTAAATTTGGTACTTTGGTTTGTGAAGTTACTGACAGTAAGTGTACGAAAAATTGGTTTCCACGCCCCCTTTTGCGCCCACAAATCAGTGAAAATGCTATATTTCATGCAGTTTTGGCCGTATGAGACTAACATATGATACTTAAGTTTGTATGGTTACTTTCGGCAATTGTACTAAAAAAGGGCGTCATCGCTATATAGCCACACCCACTTTTTAAGAAACCATCAAAATTGACTACTGGGTCGATTGAGCTAAAATGTTGGCTTAGTTTGTACGGTTACTGTTAGCAACTGTACTAAAAATTGGTCTCCACGCCCCCCTTTTACCGCCCACAAACCAATGAAAACGTTTTATTTCAACGGTTTGGGTCGTATTAGACAAAAATTTTGTAATTCAGTACATATGGTTACTCTCGGCAAGTGCACTATCAATAGGCCTGCCCTACTTTAGTTAAACTCACTTTTCGGGGAGTTAGCGTCCAGTGAAGTAAAGTGCGCCAGGCTTAACCTAAATTGAGCTGAAATTTCGGCAGTCGATTTGTTTCGATTACGAGATGGCTCAAGGGAAATATTTTATCGCACCCCTTTTTACCGCTTGCAAAACAACAAAAATGCTATATTTCGCACGGTTTTGATCGTATTAGACTAAAATGTGGTTATTTAGTGCACATGGCTACTTTCGGCAGCTATACTGAAAATGGTGAATATATTTGACATTTCTTGACATTTTCGTGTATGGCAGTAAGGCGGTCTGTGGCAGAACAACGTTTGCCGAGGAGATAGATTGTTCCTGTGAGGTTTGGTAACGTTTGAACGAGGGGGCGTGGTTCCTCCCATACAAGCCAAATTTGCGCTATCGACCACAGACCAAATAAGGGATATATATCAGACGGTTTCGATCGTAAAAACTAAGATATTATCATTTTGTTCAGATGGTAACTGTCAGTAACTGTACAAAAATCACTTTTTCGTCGCAATATATATACGCTCACTTTTTCGAAATCATGGCAATTCCGGAGTTCTACACATTTTTATACTGAAACTTTCTGTGTAGGTGCTCCAAGAGGCAGTCCCGATACATAAATGTTTTCACGCCCACTTTTAGCGCCCACAAATCAATATCTGTACATATAAAAATGAATCGTGATTTGTTCGGATGCTTAAAACTTGAAAACGACTAGACCAAATAGGATACTTCCTTCTACTGGTTTGTTCGTAACTGCTACGCAAAGGTTTAGGAAAAAAGTAATGCCACACCCCTTTTATCGCCCACAAATCAATAAAAATGCTATATTTAAGAAGGTTTTGGTCGTATTAAATTAAAATTTGGTAAATAAGTTCTTATGATGACTGTCACTAACTTTAATAAAAACGGGCGTTGTCACACTTCATATACGCCTACTTTTGGAAATATCACAATACTCCGATACTATTGGTCCGATTGAGCTCAAATTTTGTAAGTGGCTTTGCTTTGAGTACGAGATGGTTTAAGAAGAAATGCCACACCTTCTTTTACCTCCCATTAATATAAAAACAATTTGTGTTATCGAATAGCGTTATGGGTTGCACAGCTTAGAAATTCGGTATTCGACCACAATTTAGACGTACCGTTTCAGTGATGAAATTTTATGGGAGTTGGACAAGGGGGAGGGGCACCTCTCATACAATCCAAATTGGTGATATCGAATAGCTTTGAATTTATAGGAATTCAGCTTTGGAATTCAGTTTTTGACCTCAATTTACACATGCAGTTTCAATGATTTTTTTTTATGGGCGTTGGACAGGGAGGCCTGACATCTCCCTTACATCCCAAATTTGCAATATCGAATTGCTTTGAAGTTATAGGTTGACAGCGTAAGAAATCGGTATTCGACCTAAATTTATACATGCACTTTCATTTCTTACATTTTATGGGTGTAGGGAAAAGGGGAGTGACACTTCCCATACAACCCAACTTTGTGCTATCAAATAGCTTTAGAGTTATAGGTCGCACAGCATCGGAATTCAGTATTTGACCAAAATTTACGCATGCAGATTTACTGATAAAATTTTTTAGAGTTTGTCGGGGGGCGTGGCACCTCCAACTTAACCCAAATTTGCGATATCGAATAGCTTTGGAGTTATAGGTCAGCCTCGGAATTCAGTATTCGACCCCAATTTACACATGCAGTTTCATTGGTAAAATTTTATGGGCGTAGGGAAAAGGGGAGTGGCACCTCCCATACAACCCAAATTTGTGTTATCGAATATATTTGGAGTTATATGTCGCACAGTTTTGGTATTCGGTATTCGACCTCCATGTACACATGCAGTTTAATTGATTACATTCTATGAGGGGTGATCAAGAGGGCGTGGCACTTCCTATACAACCCAAAATTGTTATATCGAATAGCTTTGTGGATATAGGTCGCACAGTCTCGGAATTCAGTATTTGACCTCAATTTAGACATGCTGTTTAACTGATAACATTTTATGGGCGTTTGAATAGGGAGAGTGGCAGCAACGCGCCGGGTTTCAGCTAGTAAACTATAAAAGGCTAACAAAAAAACCTTAAAAGTTGCTTTACTCGAAATCATTAAAAATTAATTGCTGCCATTTGTTATTGTACGGGAGTGTGTTCTGCCGCCACAAAAATTAATCAGATAAAATGGTTAGAAATAATTTTTTTGTGTTTAAAGAAAGGGTGTCCAAAATTCCGATATTTTGCTATACATGTGGAGTTAAAGTTTATTTTGTTGTGTTCTGTTGTGTTCGACGTCAGACGTACGGACGGACAATTTTTTTTTTTATTAAACCCATTCTAATTAATCTTATATATTAATAGGCAAACATCAAATTTTGTTGTACACTTTTTCGATATTAATTTTAGAATAAGGACAATTAAACTTACATATATCATTCATATATCATACATATATCATCTTACATATATCATAAATTTATGACCTCTGACTCGAAATATTAACGTTGAAAGTTTGTATTATTTTTAGTACGAATCTCAGGGCTAGGAAGAGGTAGAATGGTGAATGAGGTATCAAATTAAAGATCTAGCTGCACAGTATGATTACATTTTAGATTGGTGACCTTCGATCGGAAATATGAACGTTAAAAGAGCATTTATTAAATAAAAGCTAAACTGTAACAGATGGAAGAATATAATGTAAGAGGGAGTTTTAGACATTGGTAAGGTGTGCAAGAAACACTTCCAAGATTTTGCGCCATCTCTTACGGATAACCTACGTTAAGCATTTTTTTATTCAACAAGAGTGAATATATATTGTGATGTTGAAATTTATTACAAATAGTAAAGTCTGACAAATTTCCGTTATTTTGACATACAAATTATAGCGATATCTCGAAAACTATATATGTTCTCAGTACAACGTATTTTTGTATGAAAAGTCATTGGTTGAGGAATATAACGGTACACGAAAGCTTCCTTGGTAATATTTTCCACGGATAGTATGTTAAAAAAAATCCCCTTAAAATGGCACTAAAACTTTTTAGATATCTCGAAAAATTTATATCTTCTCAGTACAACGTATTTCCTTGAAGCAAGGCCATCATTGAAGCAATGAGAAAAAACCATTGAACTTTTGAGTTTTGACTTTGCAAGCAAATATCTATGTAGCAAATAAAGATCAATTATATGACTTTGGAGAAATAAGAAAAGATTAACCGTTATACTATCAATTCAATGTTTTTATTGTTTTACAAAAACCTCTAAAATATTTAGATTTTGCTCAAAAAATAAGACAAACTTTTTTTGTTGTAATTTTTTTTTTCTTATTACATTTTCTTTTTCACACTCTTTCATGTGACATACCATTTATTTGCAAAAATTGTCTCATTTTGACACATAATTCAATCAACATTTTCTATCATCGAAATTCATGAGCTACCCCTTATGATTTTTTTGATGAAAATTTAATTTTTCAAAAAGTTGTTTTTACATTTTTACAAAGTTCTGCAGCTCAAGAAATAATTTCTGTGAAAAAATTTTCAATTATTTCAAACCACTCCAAATTTATATACACAAATCTATGTTTTAAGCCATTTCGTTATATAGAAATAGACGTGGAAAAAACAGTTCTTACTTGTTTCTGAACCAATTTTGATAATTCTTTTAAATAAATTGGAGTAGGGAGAAGGAGTTCACCGATGATTTTTGTGACCTTTTACTTGAAATATGAGCATTGAAAAAATATTTCTGAAGAAAAACCGAAACTATAAGAAATGGAAGAACATAGTGTAAGAGAAAATTTTAGACATTAATACAATGTACAAAAAACATTTTTCGCTATCTCTTACGGATACCCTACAATAAGCATTTTTTTATGTAGCATGTGTGAATATATATTTTTATGGTGAAATTTCTTACAAATAGTAAATTTTGAAAGACTCCCTTTATTTTGACATCAAAGTTATGACGATATCTCGGAAACAGTTACTTTTCTCAGCATTGTTCTTTTCTGTACTTTATTGAATAATATATTGATTTTTGTAAAATTGTTCAATTTAACAATAATTTTCTATTTTTTTTTTCTTACTTTATATATTAATTTTTGGGTCATCTTCCATTTAGAAAATTTTTCATTTTATGTTTTTGGGCGATTTTTCACTGAACGATTTATTCTAGTGCCGGCTAAACGACTGCATTGATTTTGATGAAATTTAATATAAAAATTCTCCAAACTGAAAATATTTTGTTCGCGTGAGCGTGAGGTTGTGTGCCTTTTACTTTAGTTGCTGCTTTGCTTGTTTGTTTGCTTTTTATGCAATAATAAGGGTTCTCATCTAAGCATGTAACTGACCCGTAAACATTGTAAGCCATGTGAACTTACATGCGCGTAAACTATCTGTCAAAATTTGTATTGGCGTGAGTTTACATCATTTCCGAGCCTATTTTGTAGTGTAAACTAGCATGTTAATCTACGTGTGTAATGAGGGTTGCCTTTAGCGCTAATTATTACATATTTAAAGTAGTTTAAGTAAATTTGAACACGTTTTATTTATTTTTCTATGTTAATGAAGGTTTTTAAAAGGCTTGAAATTTGAAAAAGTCATAATGTTGTCGCAGCCGCAGCCGCCATTTTGTCGACATTTACGCTATTTACACTTTATCGCTCATCAAGAGTTTAAATGCTATACATGTTTACATGCTGAGATGAGAACCCTTAATATATTTCTGGCTAAAGAAATAGCCTTTTAACATTCTAGTTGATGAAGCGATTTTGATGAAATTTAGTATCAAGACTCTCTACCACAGGAATAGAAAATAGGGTATCACAAGTTTAAAAAACTTTCGGTAGAGGGCACTGTAATCCATGAAATATATATGGCTCAATGACGCCCGAACGACTGAACCGATTGTGAACAAATTTTGTATAATGGAGGAAGCAAAACGAAGATGAACAGAAGACTAAAAAGAAAACTGAAGAAAAACGAAGTCATTTCGAAAGCAAACGACGCACAGTGGGATTTTTTGTGCAATAAGTAATTTTTTCGACACATAAAATTTAAAAATGTAATAATGCAGTTTTGTAGAAAATTGATTCAGTATGAAGAATCCATAAATTGTATCCCAAAAAACCGTTTATTTGTCTTTGAAATAATGAAGTAAAGTGGCAAGTAAACTTTAGTCCAAAACAGTGTCGGGCAGCTTTGCACACCTATACTTTCTCATCTTGAGTATGTATTAATGAGCGCTCTAAAGCTCACACTGAAAACAAAATAGTACTAAAGCGCTTTATGCAGAAATTTTACTAGGCATTATGGAATATTTTTTTTATGCTTGGATTTGGATTGCGAAATTAAATTAATAAGTTGTGGACGGAATGTCAAAAGGAAACAGACCGACAGACGGATAATGTGAGATACAGATAAGCAGACGGAACTGTAAAAAGGCCTGCTAATAGTAAAAAACAAATATGTTTTCTTTTTTTGTGTGCTTATGCTGCTTATTGTGATTTGCCAAGGCTAAATTGACAGCGTAAGATGTTTTCATTATACGTATTTGGAACTGATCACTATATTAAATAATTTGAAATAATGAAATAATTTTAAATAATTAATTAATTTCTCCATTGTATGCTCCACAATTACCTTATATTGGCCATGCAAATTATCGTAATGCTTTTTTATGCATAACTTTTTAATTTTACCTCTTTGTTGCCGCGCCATGCCGTTATTTTTTATAAATAAAAAATTTTTTCATGCATACTTCCAAAAATGTTGCAAACATACAATTTTATACAGTGTAATCTTACGTTATATCTGTGTCGATGCGCTATAACAGCTTAAGTCTTATATCAAAGTTTCCAGAAATCTTGCTTAAAATTTTTCAATCGCCATATAAGTTATATGAAAGGTTCTTTTGTTTTTGCATCTTATCTTTAGTTAAGGTCATGCTAGAAGTTCTAGATTTTGTGAGTTCATAATGATATATACGCTGAACACAACTATATCAATAACTCAGTTCTGTCTTAAATCGACTTAAGCTATTATTGCTTATGGACACAGATATAATATAATACATTCAAGGAACACGCAAGCGCAGATTTCATCTGCTTGACATTCGCTTAAACACTGAAGCTTTGATCGTTCTGTAGGTGAGATTAATACCCAGCTAGCCAATCGGTACGAAAACGGCAAGTTTTATTACCCTCTCGCTGTGTGTGTTCATACGTTTCTGCTACTAAAAACAGCATGAAAACGGTACGTTTTATATATAAAATGAAAACCCGTTAAGATATAGGAAAAATGGTACACAAAAATACTTGCAGAGCGTTAAAGAAACGTACCTTTGAGATGTTATGAAAAAGTACACTTTTAAAATCACTGAAGTGGACCGTTTCGTTGGTACCAAAGCATAACTCTTAAAAGCATTGAAGCGGACCGTTTAGTTGTTGCCAAAGCATACACTGTGTGTGGCATAAATACCTACCGTTTCAAAAATATTCAAAAATTAATCCGATTTTAAATAAATTCTAAAAATTTTTTGTTTTATGTTTCTAGTTCGTTGATTCATTTTTTTTTTTTAGTTTTTATTGTTTATTTAATTGTTATAATTTTTCACATATGTATTTTTTCAAGATTAAGTAAGAATATAAAATCCAAAGAATCGACAAAAATTACAAAATTATTATTTATCAAAAAGAGCATAAAATTAAATAAACATTTTCATGATGATTTATGACGAATTAACTTGTGATTTAAATTTATTATTACTTTAATTCTTAAATGATTTTTGTAATTTATAATTTTTACATATTTATGCATCTAAACGTAAGGTGTTCATAAATAAAATCAAAACAAAATAAAAAGTATTTATTCATAGCATATCGTCTTTGCAAAAGTAAACTAACAAATCTGAAAATTTTATTTTTAATTTTCCATTGAATTTTCATAGGAAATGAAAAATGTTATTTTTCAGATTCGCTTGTTTACTTTTGCAACGACGATATCTAACTGAGAAAAAACATTTAAAAAAAGCTTTCTCAATTAAATATGTAATTTCTTCAACAAATTTCTCTAAAAATTCATCATTGCTTGCTGGTTTACTAAAGCCTTCGAATATTCCAACTGTTGCTACAATGTCTGTTGAAGCAACGTTAACTAAAATTGGCCAAATTTGCCTTTTGGAGCTTTTAGCTGTTGGTAAACCATCAACATTAAAATTTTTTATTATTTCACTGTTTTCAAATTTGTTGTTACGTAAAAAGTCTGTCAAGCTATTTTCAAGGCCATAATAGGTAAAAATTCCTCCGTCGATTGCAAAAGACACAGCGCTTGCATCTCTAGGTGTTTGCCTTAGGGCTCTGGAGTCTGATGGCAGCTCTTTAAAATGTGGTTTTAATAAACTCAGCAAATCGATCACTGCCACAGTTTTTATATTATGTTTTATTGACCATTTTGCCAAATATTGTCTTAAGTTGTCAAAATTTTTCATCAGAAATTCAATTTATTCGCTTCCACAATCACTTGCAAGCTCGTGTAAATTTCTGTCATTTTCTGGAGGCAGTAAAACAGTTTCCTTTTTAGGTATTTTAATTTGCATACTATTCAATATTTCTAATGCTTCTCTTTTAATGCTTTTATTCACTTGCGTTTTAATTTTTTATATTAAACAATTATCACCTTTTTCACTAGAACAAATTATTTTTATTTAGCTGCAAAAATAAATTCAACGATATCCGGCAACTCAACTTCACAACTGAACTACTTTGATTTCAATACAACATTCAATGCAAGTTTTAGAGTTTGATGGATAACGGGTGGAAAAGAGAGATCAGGAAAGACAAGAACAAACGACGCTAGCGCATCAAGCACATTTGACATAAATTTTAATTCAGTTCTTGAAAAATATAAAAAGGGACTTTACAATTATAGAAAACGGTTTAGAAAATCAGATACTGCCGTTTTTAACTCCGTTTTGCTGGAACAGTCAGTTTCATGGCTTGCTGGGTACATAGTTTACTGCACAAACACAATCTCAAGTGTGCAAAGCTGCCCGACACTGGTCCAAAATATTGAAAACTGTCTTCTAAACTTAAAAACTGCACTTCTATAGTGTTTGTACGTAAGATAAATTTATTGCTCTGATTTAACAAGTAATTTTTTTTTAAATAAAGCCTTTTTAGTTACAACAATAACTTATTTGGAATAGATTAAAAACAAAACCATATGATTTAACAACAATAAAAATATAACTATTTGACAAAATAGCAAATAGCGAAAGGAAAGAGATATCATTAAAATGAGTTTATTTTCTGTGTTACAAAGTGAACTGAGTTACGAACTCATTACTTGCAATGCAAGTTTGGAATTAATAACCGATTTCATTAAATCAAAAAATGCAATGCTTCAGAATGAAGAAATCGGTGTAGTGAAAAAAACAATTCAAAAGAAGTTTCTTGGTCATTTCAAAAAATGGTGGCAAGAATCGCATAAACTAAAATCCCATTTTTTTTAAAAAAATTAAGATTGACTAAAAAGTACGTTTTAAGAGTTATTAAATTGTATATGTGTAAAAGTTTTTTCCTTTTGTGTTTTTAGCTGTATTTGAAGTATCACTTAATAGCGAGCCTAGTTGTTCAACTAAACTAGGAAGGCCAGCGAAAGATTTCGAAGATTGTCAAGTTCGCACAACGAGGTTCAAGGCAGCTGAATTAGCTTCAAAATATTCACAAGAACATTTGGATTGGGCAAGTAAAGTGATGGGTGGAAATATACCAATTCGATGTTATATTCGTTTGCCGGCTGTACTAGCAATAATGATGGATGCAGAGCTTACAAAGAGTCAGTATGAAGCCATCAAAAGTTTTCTCAAAAATGAAGGGTACGATATTTTGCCACCAAATGCAAAAGTCAGAGAAGAAAAAAGCCATTGCTGTCCAGATAAAATGGAAATATCTGAAAAAGCTGCGTCTGTTTCCGTGCAAAGTTTAATGGATCATACGTTAAGCCAATTATTTCAAACTTTTCCGGATGAAAAATTAAATGGTACGACGGATAAATTAGAGTTTACATGTAAGTGGGGTTTCGATGGTTCCTCTGGACATGTTGAGTACAATCAGAGTTTAGCAGCTGATGTAAGCGATAAAAGTTTGTTACTGGCATGTATGGTTCCGTTAAGTCTACAGACGATTTCTCAAGAAGAATACTGGCGAAATAAAAGTCCGTCATCTTTTTCAGATTTTGCCGTCCTATCTCCTTTGAATTTACCAAAGAAACAAAAGAAAAAGTGCTAAGCCTTGTTGAAAAAATTAATTAAGATATTGCTGCTTGAAAAATACCGAAGTTGTAGCGTGCGGGAAGCAATTTTCAATCAATCATAATTTCGTGTTTGCAATGTTATATGGCAAGACAGCTCAAACTGTTACAGGTACATCTTCAGCAGCTGTTTGTTACATTTGTAAAGCGAAACCTACTGAAATGAATAATCTTAATTTAGTTTCAAGCAAAGCTATTGATGGTGAAGCAATAAAAATGGGCGTTTCCTCCCAGGCTCACATAGATCAATTCAGGTCCTTAGTGGTACCGGTAGCGAACAAAAGGAACCTTTGTGTTTGTTTAAAAGTCTTTAAAGATTTGCGTTGAGTTCGCAAACCTTAGGAGGGATTCTAGAGACACCCTGGCTACATCTTTAAGCGACGGGAATGTCGATGAGCCTTGGTATTTTAGTCTCGATCTAAGTAGGGCGGGGCATGTGCATAGTAGGTGCTCCAGGGTCTCCACTGTGCCCGGTTCCTTGCACTTCCTGCAGTTGTCATCCGTAGTGATGCCAAGCTTCCTCGTGTGGGCTGCCGTCATGCTGTGACCAGTGAGCATGCCCACTAGTGTCCTGCAATCTTTGCGCAGGCGTGCCAAGATGAACAGAGTTCGTTTTTCGCATTGTGCATTGCACATGATTTTCGAGATTTTGCACGATGTCGTATCTCTCCATCTACGATTCACTGCTAGTGTGGCTTTCGAGGTTCCTGTACAACTCTTGTAGCGGAGTAAGTACATGTTCTGCGAGTTCTGATTCCAGCCCGGCACCTTCCTTTGCTAAACCATCTGCCATCTCGTTCCATCTTCGTCTCAATGCCCTGGTGGCTAGGGACCCAGTAGATGCGCACTCTTTTCGAAGCGCATAGTGCATCTAGTGCATCTCTGCCAGCCAAGACACTTTTGGACTTGATGCTAGCGGAGCGCATGGATTTGATAGCCGCTTGACTGTCAACGAAAATGTTGATGTTAGAGTGTTGTTTATCCATGCTGAGGGCTATCTCAGCAGCCTTCCTTATGGCAAATATTTCCGCCTGGAAGATACTGCAGTGGTTCGGCAGTTTATATGGCTACCTTATATTAGGCTCTGCGCAATATACCGCCGCACCTACCCCCGTAGGCATTTTGGAGCCGTCGGTAAATATGTTGACCACCTGCTGTGCTTGTTCTATACCTTTGCACCAGTCATTTGGTCCCAGAAGAGTTCGTGCTTTGGAATTGACTATCGTGCGAGGCACCATGTAGTCCGTGCTACTAGGTAGATCCTTTCCGATTGTACAATGTCCAAAATTTTGAATGTGCATGTTGCCTATAATGTGCATGTGGCTATTAGTTTTGCGTGTATGTCCAGGGGGTCCATACTTAGAATGGTTTCAAGCGCTTTAGTTGGAGTTGACTGCAGTGCCCCCGTGATGCATAGCACTGCCTGCCGCTGAGTTTTCTCCAAGTGCCTGAGGAATGTTGATTTGTTCACAGCCGGCCACCACACAATAATCCCATAGAGTAGAATAGGACGCACTACCGTTATAGATCCAGTGCATCAGAAATGATAGATGATAAATACAAGTCTATATTTAAATGCTTGTATTGAAATTTATTTATAAAATAACTAGTTTTGGTAAAGAAACAAAAAGTTGTGGGAAAAAATATAATATGGGTTATATGGGTGAGTGGTGGACGGTAATTGAGGTAATAAAGGCTCTATGCCAAATTTCAAAAACTTTGGGAAACTTTCTTTCAATTTTGATGAAACTTTATATTTTTTTTAATTGAGCTAACCAAAGGTTCAGAGCAAAATTTTAGCATTCTACGAGCACTCCTTATATTTTTTGCCAAACATTGTATGAACAAATCCCACTGTGCGACCCCACATGAAGATGAACCTAAGGCTAAAGACGAAAAACGGAGACAAACTTCACCGAAAAGTTAACTCCCTGTAACTTTTTCCCCTATGAATGAAATTAAAAACTTTCTTCACAAAAGTTGCTTTTACAACCTTTTTACTGATATAACATGAGCCACCTTGGTGCTATTATATTTTTAACTAGTTAAATACTAGTTTAATATTAACCAGTTTCATACTAGTATTATGATAGCCAGTTTAATTCTAGTTAATACTAGTTTACAGTTTAATACTAGTTGAATGCTAGTATTCGTTTTGTTTTAGTCTTTTTGAAACCAGTTGTATGCTAGTACTACATAAACTGGCTTTATACTTGCATTATTAGAACTATATTTAGATTTCTATTTTTAAGAAGATTGTTCATAGCTAGTACGAATTTTCACTGCAGGGTACCACTAACTTTCAAATATATCGTACGATAATACAATAGTTTAGGTTAGGGTGGCTGTCTCAATCGAGACACTTAGGTCAATGAGGCCCATTGCGATACCAAGGGTTAATTCTTCCCATCTCTATTTAAACCAGTTTGAGCTGTTTACTAAGCTTAGGATTCGGTAAATCGAAGATTTCGAGAATTCGTCGAGGTCATGGAAAAACCAGTTGCCTAAGTGGATGAAGCATTTTTGAGCGAGCGCTGGGCAAGTGCAGAGGAAATGAACTGTAGATTCTTCCTCCTCCTCATCTCTACAGCTTCTGCTAAAGACGTTGTGGGGTATGTTTAATCTTTGAGCGTGTCTGCCAATAAGAATCCCTACCATTGTGCTAATTTGGTCTCTACACTCAGAAAAAAAACCAACAGTGAAACTGTTAAATCCTATCCAACAGAAGAGTTTTGAAATTAACAGTCTGGAATGTTGATAAAATAACTGTTTTACTCAATTCTCATTTGAATTGAAAGTTCGCCTTTTAAGTAGTTACTTAAATGGAAGGTCCCAAAGAGTCAGCCTAGGCAACAACTTATCTGCGAATAAGCAAATCTCTTGCGGTGTCCCTCAAGGGTCAGTCTTGGGACCACTCTTGTTTGCCATGTTCATCAATGACATTTTTGTGAAATGTGAGAATGTATCCATGCATGCTTATGCTGATGACTTACAGTTATATATGTCAAGACCCACAGGGCTTGTTGAGGATTTGTGCGCAAGAGTAAATGATGATTTAAAATTAGTAGTGGAATGGGCTAGGGAGAATATGCTTACACTAAACCCCTCGAAATCATGTGTCTTGCCAATTACCAAAACATCTTTCTTCAATCTTGAGTTTCCTCCGATTATTCTAAATAACACTGAGTTAAAAGTTGTAAGAAAGGTAAAAAACCTAGGTTTTATCCTGAATTCATCTCTTTCCTGCGAGTATCATATTAATATGTGTGTAAGTAAGGTCTATTATGTATTAAGAAACTTAAGAATGACTGCACCGTTTGTTCCCACCGAAACAAAACGTAAGCTTGTCCTGCAGATCTTAATGCCAATAATTACATACTCAGAAGTCGTGTATAGCAAGCTGGACTCAAAATCCTCACATAAACTGTTAGTTGCCTTGAATAATGCTACTCGCTTTGTCTATGGTCTGCAGATGCATGACCATGTCTCCCCATTTTCCATTCGATTACTTGGCCGTAGTCTGAACAATCTTTTCGAAGCAAGGAAATGCATTTTCTTGCATAAAATAATATACTCGCAATGTCCACGATATCTTTTTGCAAGACTTCAGTTCTGCAGATCAAGTAGAAATCTGAATCTCTTAATACCGCGTTTTAATTATACAGCCTCAAGTAGACTGTTTTTCGTTAGCGCAATAAGGCTGTGGAACTCACTGCCCAACCATATAAAATTAGTCTCCAATAGATTAGCCTTTAAGCAATTGATACTCAAATATTTTTCTTAACTTCACATAACTAAATTTTTAGTCTAAGCTCTAACACAACCTCTTATTCTACCTTTAGCTTTTTCACCGCAGGTCGATCATTTGATTAGTCAATTTATATTAATGTCACATCTTTTAAAAATATTTTCAATAGTTTTAAATATCTTTTTTATTGTGACATGCACATGATAATTAATTCTTGAATGTTAACATTTTCTCTAATAAAAAATAATTATTGGTATCATTTTATGAGTTGAGAATTTCTGTCATTAATGATAATAATATTAGTTATAAAATTTTAAATAGTTTAGTATATAAGTATTATATTGTTGTTATTGATTGTAAAAATGCGGCGTGCAAAAGACTCAGTCTTAAATGCCAACAATATTTTTAAATAAATAAAAAATAAAAAATTTTCAATTGTCCTGCACTAGGATGACTAATATCAATGCATATTCACATAAAAGAAAAAAAAAATCAGCTAGGAATTGAGTAAGACAGTTGTTTTATTGACAGACCAGACTGTTTATTTGAAAAAACTCATCTGTTGGATGGGATTTAACAGTTTTCACTGTTAATCCCTCTGTTTTTTCTCTGAGTGTACTGAGAGAAATGAGTTCTTTTGAACGCTTAAGATTGATTTTAGGCCACATTTGCCGTATTATATTGCGCATGTTTCCTACTGACCCTCTGTTGTTGGTTACGATAAGACAAAAGATCAAATCGTTTGTCAAACAACTTCGTACTTAAACGCATATCCCACTTACTGTACGATCTGCAGTACGACGAGCGCAGATTGTACAATAAATTTGATAGTTAGTGCATTAGACTAGACTAAATCTGCTTCTCTTCTAAAGTAATAACGCTGTGCAATTCAAAAATAAGCTAGCTTTACTCTTTTCGTCGCCGTAATAGTAAATATTCAAATATGTTAAGTAATTAAAATGTTTAATGGATGGATGTTTAATGAATGTTATATGTATTTATATTTTTTATACTTGACACTAGGTGACACACTGTTTATTTTTACGTTTTGAACTTGTTTATTTAAAGTTTTGAAAACGTTTAATTTTATTGTTTAATTCGTTTTTACTTTCATAAGAATGTAACTTAAGCTTAGATTTGAAAATGTTATGCAATATTATATATTATAAGTCAAATATTTAATCGTTGTTTACGCTACATGCTTCCGGTACTGCTAAATAAATTAAAAAAAAATTTAATTAGCGAGTGCTAAAATTGTTTACTATATACCCAAATATATCTTGAAAGGCAAAAAGATATCTGCAAGAACTGAAGCAAAATAATTCATGTATAAAGTGATGCAGACAGAACGCCTAAAGCATAGTTAACAAGCTCCATAAAATAAAAAATCTTTGCCTTAATGACTTTTTTCTATCTGCCTTCCCTTTAATAAGCCCTTCTAGTTTTTTTAACGTTCTTTCTCTAACAGTTAATTTGGGATCTCGCATCCCATCTGAATTTTTTTACAAAAACATTATTTGTTTGAAGTTCTTGAGGTTTCCTTTATTCAACTCCGAGCGAAGATTTTAAGAGAACTAGAAGAAATGGAGAGAATTAATCTACAGATTCGTGATTACAATTTCCAATAGAAAATTTCGAATACTAAGCCAAAATATGGAATTTTGCTACACAGTGATATATGCAATCCACAAGAACATTTATACTTTACACCTCTTAAGCCATGAATCAAACAACTAGTTGTTGAGTGCCTGATGATAGACTGAATAAATAGTTAAGTTATGAAAATGGCTACAAAATAATAAAAACAATGACGCAACAATATGGCATAAAAAAATTCATTGGGTTATTTGCTATCAATGAATTAAAGTTGCATTAACCATTTATTACAATTCCAATAACAACATTTTTACCACAAAAAAAAAATATTTCTTAATTGGTTATTTACGAGTTGGTGATATATTTTAAATTTAAAATAAATAATGGCGCCCAAATGTAAACAAATACATACAAGCATGGCTACGGAAGTGTAGAAAAAAGCGTTGAAAAGAACAAACATTTCAAATATTACAATATGACAAACATAAAAAAAAATTGAGTAACGACAAAAACAATATTCATTAAAATGCACAAAAAATGATAATATTTTCACATTAACCGTTATATCATAAAAAATAAATTAGGTAAGTTCAATAATAAACACAAGCTGTACAAGCCACATAGATACTCATATGAATTCACGAGCTCAGAGCGGCAATAAACAGTATTTGTGGTCAATAAAATCATAATTAAAATATATTTGTTTTCATTACTGTTTCAGTTTTATTTTGAGTAATGTACGCATACTTTTGGCACTCACTGCAAAACCACTTCAACTGATTAACTCACCACTTTGGCTGTCTTGTAGATGAGCAGAAAACGATCATAGTACGCTCTAGCGCTATCCTCCACACGCATCTGTCCCAAATCCTCTAACTCTAGCGGTTCCTTGTAGCCAAACCATAGCAAAGGCGTCAACCACCAGAAGCAGGCCTTCGAATAGAACGTGGCCAGCGTGTGCTTATAGCCAATTTTTTCATAATCCTCGTAATAGACGGGCCGATAACGCTGCAAAAGAAAGAAGACTTTACATTTTGTACATTTTTTTATCTAGCTGTAATTATTTATTTAAAAAAACAAACAACTTTATTGATATTTTATTTATTCCAGTAGTTTTTCTATATTTTCCTTTATTTTTTATTTGCAGCGTCATAAAATTTACTTGCATGGCAACACATGTATTTTGGCTGTCTGCCTCACATGACTCTACCAGCCAAATGTTTTCAATTATGAGTTCCACATCATTGAGTCGCATTTAAAACGCATTTGAAACGCATTTCGACAGAAGCTGCGACACTGATACCGCTTCACAGTTGGTGAGCAGCAGCAGCATCAGCAGCAGCTTGGCAGGATAAAAGTTCAGCATTCCTCCGTAAAGTTCATTCAACTTGGCTGCCTACTTTAAGGCACACACGCACACACACACATTTAAAGGACAAAAATCATGTTGAAACTAAGTTCTTGTTAGAGTTCAAATTGAATATTCCCGAGTGGAAATTTGCCCAAGGATAGAGCTTATATCTAAGTAAATATGTTTAGGAAATCCTTACCTTGGAATTTACTTCACACGTAACGCATGTTTTGATATTCATCCGGATCAGGTAACCTGTTTAGTTATAACGGGACCACAATATGATAAGGAGTGATCAAATACTGCACTCAATGAGTAATTACATCTTTAAGAAAACCTGATATCAACCTGACCAGATATTATTACGAGTAAAACTTTCTTAAAAAGGATATACATTAATATTCCTATGAAAAAAAAGCTTGCCGATTCCGCCCCTCATTTTAAAGCTTATGTTCAGAAGGTTTTAGTACCATACAATTGTATTTTTAGGTTAACCCAAAAAGTGTTCAAAATGATATTATTTGTATAACTTCACCAGTTTTCAAATTATCGTGATTAGTTTTCCTTTGGAACTACTTCGTTCATCTTCGTTTTTATTCATTAGTATTTAGTTCATTTTCGTTTGGCTTCGTTTAGCTTCGTTTTCATACCAAATTTATTCAGAATTTGTCCAGTCGTTCAGGCGTTATTGAACCATATACATTTTATTACTTTAAGCGCCCTCTATCAAAAGCTCTTGAAAGTTCTGCTAGCCTATCTTATATTCCTTGGTCGGGAATATTATTTCATAACATACTTTTTAATATTACATAACAAGTGCGAAAAATATTTTAATTGTTTTATTTTTATAATGGAATACAAGGGTTAGACCGATTTTGATGTTATTTAAATCCCATATACTCAGGATAAATTATGTACCCAGGAATAAAATAAAGACTCTTAAAAGGCACAAGAGTTCTGTAAGAAAGCAATAATATGTTTCTGGCTAAACGATTTTAATGGAATTTAGTATGAAATATTAGAAGGAAGGAGTGGAAGATAGGCTGTCAGAAGTTTCAAAAACTTTGGAAATAAGACACTTAAAGTAATAAAATATAGTAGTGTTGCCTGTGGTCGATATTCGACTATATCGAAATGAACTTTCCTTTGGTTTTATTTTTATTTTTATTCGAAAACGTTTGGCAAAGTTAAAAAACATAAAATGAGAAATGCTTTTGGCTTATGCAACTCCACAACACATTTAACGTATTCATTACAGTTGGCAATGTATCCGCCTGAAATCAGAATCGTTCATGGATTGGTCCCATCTTTTTATATGCATTAATGAATGCAACTAATTTTAGCAAAAAATTTGTAAAAATAAGCGCCCTTATCCTTAAAGTTCGCTGAAAGAGCAAGCATTTTTTACTGCATCTTTATGTAAAACGAAACGAAGGCTAAACGTGGTGCGAGATACGGTAAGCAACACATTTTTCCACATCAAAAAATATTGTCGCTCGTTTCTTTCAGGAAATTCAGCGTTCGTTTCGTTTTACATAAAGATGCAGTTACTATTCTGGCAGCTTAACTAAGTTCACCACATTAACAAAATAGTTAATATTAACAATTTGTTAAGGTTTCGTATTCTGCTGCAAAATTAAAAGCTCTTTTCCTTAAAATTATGTTAATGACAGAAAGAGTCTTAACAACTAATGAAATTTATGTGCTTAGATAGAAAATTGTTGTGCAAAAAATAAAAAAAATACAAATAATAATATAATATTGAGTTCATATACATTAAACTGAAGAATGGAAGAATTTTTACTTATTTTAAGTGATGATAACGAAATCTTTCAGTAGCCGTGGCAAATTTTTCAAGCGCTTGCAAAGCCACAAGCTGCACTCGAAGCATCTGTTCATATCGCGCATCTCTTCTTTCAATAGGCGTATCGATTTTCACCATGCATGGTGAACTTTAAAAGCTTTTTAAGCTTTTATATTGTAAATGATTTTTAAGAATACTAACATTTGCATAACAATCAGCTTAACAAGAGCTCCTTAACTATTTCTTGTTAAGCTAACAACCAGAATGGAGCTGTTAGTCTCCTCCATGCTGCTGAACCTCGGGTAGCAGCCGAAGTCGAGTAGTTATCGGCATACGATGCAGCTATTTTAAAAACTGCAATCATCTGCTCAAGTTCACAAACATTTTTTTTAAACTATCGAAAACCATTTAATCCTCCCACCGCAAAGCTATAAGCATATCTCTATACTCAGACATATTACAGAAAAATTTAAACAAAAAAATTATTTATTCTTATTCGATCTTAATCGAATCAAATTAAGCTACATTTAATTCCACAATGATCGCAAAAAAAAATTGAGTATATATTGAATGAGCAAAATTTTTTCCTATAAACACAGTACTTAAGTATTAGAGCCCTGCGTAGGTGCACTTAAAACCGGCTTCAAAACATTTGTTCATTTCACACTACACTGCACTGTCTTGCTCAAGGGCGTCCGCAGAACTTTTTCTAGGGGGGGCAAAGGTGTGCACATATATGAGAATGAACGTGAAATGTTACCTATGTAATTTTATTGTTTGAGATTTTCGGTGAAAATTTTGTGAACACTGCACGTTAATGCACTCCACATATGCAACATACTAATAAAAACAATAGATGCACAACAGACGACAAATAGAAAAAAATCTATTGTTAATCGTTAATCGCTGATCAGGGCTGCTTAAGGGCCATATAGACTGCACAGACTGTTTGCGCAAACAAGACTTTTTTTCTCGTCATAGCGACGACCATACACTTCACAGACTTTATTTTTCACATTTTTTCGCAGACTTTTAATTTCTATTAATTTTTTCTTTTCTGCTTTCATTTTTATATATTTTCCTTCACAAAAAGTGATTCACAGCTTATTCTATGCAGTGCATACTTTCAATTTTAGGGCTTTATACATAACAACGAAACTAACAGGAATAGAAAAAATAATATAGTATCATTTAAAAGAACAAGATGTTTAGTTTAATAAATTAACTTAATTTATTGTAAAAGTATATATTAAGTTGGCTTAAAATTAAGAAACCAGAAAATACTGTTTAATTTTATATCACAGCTTATTTTATGCAGTCACTTGTCATTTATAAATTTTTCGTATTAATTAATGATATTTGATATTTTTATTATTTGGTATGATAGCCCTTGTTGTCCACAACAGATCTGAGGTGGTTTGGCATTGATGCGACCAGTTTTTAAGTGATAGTTGGCAAAATATTCGCCCACTTCGTTTTCAATATCTCTTTCAGGTGGTTTTTGTTTGAAATTTGATGTTTTCGGATTTTATTTTCCAATAAAGATCACACATTTTCAATAACATTAAGGCCTGGCGACTGTGCTGGCGGCGTCATCAATTGTGGGCAGTTGTATATTAGCCTGGTTTGCACAATACCCGCTTTGTGCTTTCGATCGTCATCCTGGTAAAATCGGAAATTCAATTTTATACCCAGAACCTTTGCACTCTGCAACAAATTGTTGTTCAGGATCTGTAGGTACTTAGATTTGTCTATTGCTGTTTCAATAAACGGCAACTTTCCAGTACCAGCAGCTGACATTCAGGCCCAAACCATGACGCTGCCACCGCCATGTTTCACGGTTTGTTTTAAGTTTTTTTTGTTGACCTCGGTATTCGGTTTTCGCCACATATAGCACATACCATCTGAACCGAATAAATTGATATTCGATTTATCTGCAAAAATATTTGAATTCCAGTATTCTGGAGCCTTGGACATATGTTCTTTGTCGTAGTTGAGTCTACATAATCTGTTTTTGGGGATAATAAACGGCTTGTTTCGTGTTACTCGGCCATGAAAGTTCTTTTTGCGCAAGACACGTCGAATAGTTTTAGCACTTCTCTTTTTGCTCAGGTCAGTTTGATCTTCAAAAGCCATTTTCGGAGCTGAGAGTCTCGGATTAGCCTTTATCTTCCGTACAATATGACGCTCGTCGGTTGCATTAAAAATTTGGTTTGGTGCTTCTTTGCTCTTATTGTGCAATCGATTCTTATGAACGAAGCGCTCGTTGATTTTTTTGCCCTGTAGAGGAATTGCTATTAACCATTTCAGCCATTTTTTACTCCGAGCTGCTGTTTTTAAAATAGTATATAACCAATTCTCGTTGTGCGCGCTCCTATTTTAAATAATCATAGAAGCAGACACTTGAAGCAATAAAATCCGACTAAAAAGCTAACACAAAGCAATTATAGAAATATAACGATGGCATAGGTAACGAAAGTACCGTTAGACAGCGCAGCATTATAGTACCGTAACAGAGAGAAGTGACTGCATAAAATAAGCTGCGAGATGAAATTAAGCAGTATTTTCTGTTCTCTTATTTTTTGAACATCTAAATATATGTATTCATAATTAATGGAAAACCTTTATTTAACTAAACTTTTTGCTCTTTTAAATGACACCATATTATCTTTTGTATTCCTGTTAGTTTCGTTTTTATAAAGCCCTAAAGTTTAAAGTATGCACTGCATAAAATAAGCTGTGAGCCACTGTACGTCTTCACTGTATAAAACTTTCGGTATTATGGCAAGTTTGCGCAAACACAACCAAAACTTAAAATATTTTATAGCAGACATCAGCACAATCCTAAAAACAGCCAAATACACTGTCGAATAGAGTGCGCAAACACTTGTTTGCGCAGACAATCTGTGTAGTCTATTTGGCACTTTATGCAAACGTATTGGAGCGTGTTGTAGCGCTATACAAAATTGCTGTATGACCAATGCGTATAAGTAGTTAACGAAATCGTAACAAAACGTGACAAAACTAAGATTTTTACCACAATATTTAGATATTAGGACTCAGGCTTAGAACTTTTTATTTTTTAAAATTTTTTATGACTATATAACATATACACATTAAAAATAAATATTTATAAAATTTTTCCAGTCTAGGGGGCAAGTGCCCCCCCTGCACCCCCCTGTGGACGCCTATGGTCTTGCTTGCTGCAAAGAAATCATGTGTGTGATTGCAGCGAAGACGAACAAAACACGATAGAGCAATAAAAAACAGATCATTGATATTGTTGATCTAAGATATCGTTGTCAGAGAGCTCACTGCAGTCAATGCAACGAAAGCTTGTTGACTGGGAATAGATGATTTATATCAGACAACGAATACGGTGCTGGCGCGTACACTAGGTAAAAATGGGTCACGCATCATTATTTAACAGTGCTAGGAGGTTGTTGAATTCGAATCTGAAGTCAGAATTTTAAAAATAAAAATGGGTAATAGGGCTGCCACCTATTTTTTTTATTTTTACATATGCGAAGCTGGTGCGAACATCAGGTAAAAATGGGTCGCTGAATCCGAATCCGTTGTCAGAACTTAAAAATAATGTAATTTTTTTATAATAGGGTTGTCACCTAATATTATGTACAGTGTCAGACAAAACTAAAGCACGAAACTTACCTTTTAAGCATTTCATGAAATAAAATTTCAAAATAAGCTTTGAACTAATTGTTTTCTATTGAACTTAAACAAATATACATTTAAGGTAATAAACCAAACAAAAATTAACAAAATATATATTTTAAAACAAAAATATTATAACAATTATAGGATTATTACTAAAACTTCTGCGAAAAAACTAAAGCACATTACAAGGAAACACATGAAAAACTTAGTTTTTGCTAATATTTGGTGGCATATCCATTGTTTTTTAACACAGCTTGACATCTGCGAGGCATCGACTCTATTAAGATATTTAAAACGTCTTTTGAAGTACTTTTCCATGCCAATTCCGATTGTGTGAAGAGAGAGTCCTTTCCCTTGCAGTTTTCTCCTTCAATTTTCCTGTCTACAATTTCCCATAGATTCTCTATGGGATTGAGATCAGGCGATTGAGCAGGCCAATCCAACATATCGATTTTGTTTGCAGCAAACCACTCCTTAACACATTTGGCAGTGTGTTTGGGATCGTTATCATGCTGAAAGATCCACTTCAACGGCATTTCTTCTTCTGCATGAGTTAACATAACATTTTGGAGAATATCCTTATATATGAAACTACCCACTATGCCGTTGATCTTATGAATTGGGGCGATCCCATGACCGGAAAAACATCCCCAGACCATGACGTTGCCTCCGCCATGTTTCACAGAACCTGAAGAGTAACGTGGATTTAGGCGCTGCCCTTTTGGTATGCGTACTAGCTTCAATCCGTCAGAACCTTTGATGTTAAACTTTGACTCATCTGAAAATAGTATGGTTCGCCATTTCGCAACAGATCAGTTTACATGGGCTCTTGCAAATTCAATTCGTGCTCGACGATTTTTTTTTTAGAAATAAATGGCTTTTTCACGCTCTTGTATGTTTGCAAGCCGCCGTCCACAGCTCGTCGTTGGATGGATCTAAGTGAAATATTCAAATGCAATTCACTTTGAATAGATCCCGCTGATATGAATTTATCTTTTTTTATTGTTCGAATAATTGCCTGGTCCTCACGTTTGGTTGTCTTTCGAGGTCTACCACCTTCTTGTGATGTAACTATAGAACCAGTCGAACGTAAACGACTTATAGTTCGGGATATTACACTATGTTGAACACAAAATTTTTTTGCAATGCTTGTCACTGATTCGCCTTTTTTGAATTTGTTTAAAATTGTTTGTTTAAAATTTTTTGCAGAATACTTATTTCTAGCCATTTAATTAATTTTTTGTTTAATACACAGTCTAACCCAGATAAATGATCACCAACGATTGAAATAATAGTAAAATTTTGTCAAGATATATTATTTAGCTTCACAAATAACAGGTTTTCATTCAAACGGTACTTTAACTACTTATTGTTGTTACTTATTGTTAGAAATGCACTCAAACCGTGAGTGATTGAGAACAGGTGCTTTAGTTTTGTCGCCCCAAATTTCCGTATATTGTAGCATTCTTGTAAAAAAAAATTTATTTGCAATAAATAATTGCTTTTCGTCGTTTTTTATGAACCAGTCGGATATTTTTACATAAGTAATAATATAAAAAAAAAATGGAAATACTAAAAAATTTTAACTCTAATGGAATAAAATGCTAACTACATGAGCTCGTGCTATAGTTATGTCCGACACTGTATTTTTAAAAGTTTTAAACATCAGTTATCAGTGTTATTTCAATTATAAAATTTTGAAATAATAGGGCTGCCACCTAATAATATGCATTTTTAAGAGTTTTAAACATCATTTATCAGTGTTAGGGGGTCGCTGATTTAGAATCTGAAGTCAGAATTTTAAAATTCAAGATGGTGGATAGGGTTGCCACCTTCATTTTTTGCATTTTTATGAATTCGGGGCTGGCAAAAAAAATGATACACCAAAAAGGGGTCGCTGAATCCGAATTGTGGTCAGAATTTCAAAATTATAAAATTTTAAATTAATAATGGGGTTGCCACCTAATAATATGTATCTTTAAGAGTTTTAAACATCATTTCTCAGTGTAAGGGGGTCGCTGATATCGAATCTGAGGTCAGAATTTTAAAATTCAAGATGGTGAATAGGGTTGCCACCTTCATTATTTGTATTTTTATGAATTCGGGGCTGGCAAAAAAATGATATACCAAAAAGGGGTCACTGAGTCCGAGTTCGTAGTCAGAATTTCAAAATTATAAAATTTTGCTTTTACTTTTTAAAATAAAAATGAATTCGTAAAAATAAAAAATAAAATATGGTGGCAACCCTATCCACCATCTTGAATTTTAAAATTCTGACTTCAGATTCGATATCAGCGACCCCCTAACACTGATAAATGATGTTTAAAACTCTTAAAAATACATATTATTAGGTGGCAACCCTAATATTTCAAAATTTTATAATTTTGAAATTCCGACCACGGATTCGGATTTAGCGACCCCTTTTTGGTGTATCATTTTTTTGTCAGCCCCGAATTCATAAAAATGCAAAAAATGAAGGTGGCAACCCTATCCACCATCTTGAATTTTAAAATTCTGACTTCAGATTCTAAATCAGCGACTCTCCTAACACTGATAAATGATGTTTAAAACTCTTAAAAATAGATATTATTAGATGGCAGCCCTATTATTTCAAAATTTTATAATTTTGAAATTCTGACCACGGATTCGGATTCAGCGACCCCTTTTTGGTGTATCATTTTTTTATCAGCCCCGCATTCATAAAAATGCAAAAAATGAAGGTGGCAACCCTATCCACCATCTTGAATTTTAAAATTCTGACTTCAGATTCTAAATCAGCGACCCCCCCTAACACTGATAAAGGATGTTTAAAACTCTTAAAAATACATATTATTAGATGGCAGCCCTATTATTTCAAAATTTTATAATTTTGAAATTCTGACCACGAATTCGGATTCAGCGACCCCTTTTTGGTATATCATTTTTTTTTATCAGCCCCGCATTCATAAAAATGCAAAAAATGAAGGTGGCAACCCTATCCACCATCTTAAATTTTAAAATTCTGACTTCAGATTCGATATCAGCGACCCCCTAACACTGATAAATGATGTTTAAAACTCTTAAAAATGCATATTATTAGGTGGCAGCCCTATTATTTCAAAATTTTATAATTTTGAAATTCTGACAACGAATTCGGATTCAGCGACCCATTTTTACCTAGTCAATCTTGAAAATCTTGAAGTTGGTGTAAAAAAATGTCTAGTTAGGCGCTGACGACCGCTGATTAAAATTATTAAAATGATCAACATGATCCAAATGATCTATTGCCATATATTGCTTTTTATTTTTTTATTTTATTTATTTTATTGCTCATCCTACCCTTAACGATTAAATTTCATTGCTTTTGGTGTTGACGAACAAAAACACGCCATGCTTGGATTACCGAGAGATAAAGTGTGTATTGCTTGTCGTTGTAGGCTTTCGTTTGCTGTTGAGCAAATCAAACTCTCAAGTGTTATTAGATGACAGTCAACTCTGAGCAATACAATAAATCACAGTGTGTGTACGTTCAAATAGATGCACCGACGCTGGGCTTTACTACATACTTAAATAAGCTCAAAATAAAAAATAACAGATAGATGACATTAAAATAAATTATTGCATCTACTTCGTCTCTTGTTTTTACTGTGATTTGTTTCCCTTATATGAAACCATGCGTAGTCGCCAATCGCGGACTCGTTCCAGGAGCCAGTGAATCGGCGCTCTATATTTTTCATTTCCTGGTAACCAAGATTCGGAGGGAAAAATATTGTTTATTTCAAAACAAATACATTATAGGTATTTACCTTGTAAGCCCAATACGTTTCCAGAAAGTCAAGATTTAAGTAGTTTTGTATTAATCGATTTTGTAATAGATTTTTTCTATTTTAACTCAGGTGGTTTTTACACTTGTATTTAGTGACAGATTTTTAGAGTTGTATGTTATTTTCTTCGTAATAGAACATTCTTTAAAACAAAATTATGAAACCATAAAATTTCTCGTTTTTTTATAACTTTGTAAGCTTTCCATTTTATAAAAATTTTTAGAAAAAAAAACTAAAAAATTCAAATATTTTAATTAATAGAGCCTAAGATGTTTATTCCATTGGAATATAAAGTAGGGATAATAATTTAAAATACAAATCATTTAAATCGATTCATAAAAACGTGTTTTATTTGCAATAACATGGGTTCATCTTTTCGAAATTCTCTAAAAATAATAAACTATCGATAACTTAAAAACGGTGTCACAGAATTATTTTTAACCTAATATTTGGAATCAGCGTCCTGTTTTAAATAAGGATTGCCTAATATTTAACACAGATTAGAATGGCTGTCGCACAGTGGTTTCAATGAATAACACTAGTTCACACTAAAAAAAAGCAAATTGGTTTCTCATAGACCTTTTTTTGTGTATTATTAAACTTTTACGAATACTAGAACTCGAGAGTGGTAAAAATTCGACCTTTTGAAATTTTACTGTGACTTTCGACCTACACTGTGATATGAAATCGCTTTCGTTCTTATATGAGCGTAGAAAAGGGTTAAAAAAACAAACTTTTCATGCAAAATACGTTGTACTGAGAAAATCTACAGTTTTCGAGATATCGCTATAACTTTGATGTCATAACAACGGAAAATTTTTCAATATACTATCCGTGAAAAATATTACTAAAAAAAGCTTTCGTATACCGTTATTTTTCTCAACCAATGACTTTCCATACAAAAATACGTTGTACTGAGAAAAGCTACAGTTTCGAGATATCGTCATAATTTTGAGGTCAAAATAACGGGAATTTTTCAAAATTTACTATTTGTAAGAAATTTCACAATCCTAATATATAATCGTACATGTTACATACAAAAATCGCTTATTGTAGGGTATCCGTAGAGATTTTGTACATCTCAGCAATGTCTAAAATTTGCTCTTACACCGCTTTCTCCAACTCTTATAGCTTAGTTTATTTAAGAAATTCTGTTTTGAACGCTCATATTTGAGGCCAAAGATCACAAAAAGTATTCGATGCACTCCATCTCTCTACTCTTATTCATTTAAAATAAAACTTATCCAAATGGTTTGAGAAACACGGGAAAAAAGGGTACCGAACTGTTCTTCCTAGGCCTATTTATATATAGATTTGAAGTATAAGTTTGTCCAGATCGCCTCATAAATAGAAAATTAGATAACGCAAAATAAAAAGTTCTGACATAAGAGAAAAAGTTCGGACCAGTTTGGTTGGGCTTCGTGATGACGTACGGCTTCTCTTATTACAATTGCAAGCAGAAGGAAAGTTGGTAGTTCTACTTTTTTTAGGCAACTGCCATAATGATGAGATTTGGTTAATAAAGTTGACTTACATAGCGGATATTTTCAGTTCTCTAAATACTCTTCTTTGCAAGAGAATTCTTTGTGCAAGACAGAATTTATGCTACTGTTAAAAAAATGCAACAGTGGTCTGATGAGAGTGATCTTAAAGTAAATAAAGAAACATCAAATGTTATCGTTGATCATCAATCTTTGACCCCAAGGGGTCGTCCATAAACTACGTTACTGATTTTCCGGTTTTTTACCCCCCCCCCTCCCCTGCGTTACTTTTCGAAGTGCTTTTCAAAACCCCTCCCCCCCCCCCCCTGATAAAGAATGATTATATATTTTGACTAGCTCTGACAATTTTCACTAGTATTAGTGTCTAGTATGACTAGATACATTAAAGGAACAATTGGAAAAAAATCAATAATTAATATTATCTGTAATAGCTATTCCATCTGCGATCCAAGATTCGATGCTCTCAATCACTGGGATAGAAGAAGCTGGTAGCTTTGTTGAGGATTCTTCAAAATAGAATTTTTCATCGGATTCTATGTCGAACCATTCAGGTGAATCCTCATTTCTAACGCAAAGAAATTCACCTGGTCTTTTACAGAGTACCCTTAAAGGCTGCACCCGAGCTGCACCAAGTTCTGTGTTTTTGTGTAAATGCTTTCTGAAAATTGATTTATTTAAATAGTATGTTTTATTCCGATTTATTGTAAACGATATAATACAAACTTATGACAATTTATAGAAGTTTTAAAAACGAAATACAAGCCGCAGGTAGGACACGACCTTGAACCGATTTCTTCTTTCTGAGAAGGACAGTACATGTCATACGGTATCTCCTTTGATCAAGAACATTCAGGTCTTAACGTCAGAGCCTGTCGCAAAAGCAAAGACCCAAATTTTTCAGAAGTGTGCTGAGATGGTGAAGGAATACCAGAAGGTTGCTGTGTCGAGGGAAAAGGCGGTGGAAAAAATCGTTGAAACAAAAGTTAACCATCAATTTAGACGATCAAACATAAACATGTAAGGTTAAAAATTTTTGAAATGTTTGTGTTATTAATTAGAGGTTTTTCGTCGATTTTTTTAATTTTTGGTAACGTTACAATATCTAAACACCTCCCCCCCTACCGTTACTTATCGTAGTGCATTTTAAAACCCCTCCCCCTTCCCTAAATTGGTAACGTAGTTTATGGACGACCCCCAATCAATACTAACTCCAATTTGAATTCGAACTTAAATGTTCTTGACTTACCTGAGCTAACTAGTAGTTCTTTCGAGTTTTACGTAGTTAATGAAAATTATGTTGCAAGGAGTATTTTGAAACTACTATCAAATGCAATAGGAAAAGATCAAATTTAATAAATAAATTCTGCTTCAGTACTTCATGCTTCCCTAAAATGTGGAAAGTTAGAACTATAATCCCTGTTCCTAAAAAATCATCAGCTAGAGAACCTACTGATTTCAGACCCATATGCATCTTCTCATGTTTGTCAAAAATATGTGAGTCCTTTATGGTGGAACAAATTACTAATTATCTAAGCCTAAACAAACTCCTATCACCACATACACTCAGGATTCCGTTCAGGACATAGTTTCTGTACTGCCATGACTAAAGTTATTGATGATATACGAATTGAGTATGACCAAGGTTTTATTACTATTCTTCGCATTTTAAATTTTTCTAAAGCATTTGATACGGTAGATCATCATATTCTTTGTAAAAAGTTATCATGTTTCTTCTGGTTTTCAAATAGTGCTGTGAAGCTTATGTGGAATTATCTAACTGATAGATCTCAAAGAACAAAAGTTGGGTCTCTCTATTCTGAATTTAAATCTATTAAATCTGGAGTACCACAAGGATCTTTTCTTGGTCCCTTACTGTTCAGTTTGTTCATACATAATATCTTTTTGATATGTAATAGTTTCACCTTGCACGCATACGCTGATAATATCCAAATTCATCTCTCTAGACGTGTTGGTCTTATTGATGATCTGAGTTGCAGGAGGAATGAAGATTTAGAAATAATTCATAAATGGGTGGTAAAAAATTGTTTTACTCTTAATCCAACAAAATCCTACGTTTTGCCAATACCAAAAAACAAAATGTAAATGCAAGGCATTCCTCCTATCTACATTGGTTATACTGCACTTAAGTTTGTAAGTAAAGTCACTAATCTTGGTTTTGTGTTGAATTCTTCACTTACATGTATTGAGCATATTAACAGTGTAGTTAGTAAAATTAATTGTACATTGCGTAATCTAGGACTATCTGCCCCCTTTACATCTACTGAAACAAAAAGAAGGTTGGTGATTCAATTGATTGTTCCTATAATCAGATACTTTGTAGATGTTTATAGTAAACTTGACTCCCAATCCTTCATAAAATACAACTCGCTTTCAATAATGCTTCTCGCTATGTTTATGGTCTACGTAAGTTTGATCATATCTCGTCTTGGAGTAAAAGCATTCTGGGTTGTGGCATTGCTTCTTACATGAATGCAAGGAACTGTATATTTTTACATAATATCATTTATTCAAAAACTCCAATTTATTTTTATGAAAAATGGCAATTTGGCCAATCAAATAGAAGCCGAAATTTAATGCTACCGAAATTTTGTTATTTGAATTCAACAAGACTTTTCTTCACTAACGCCATAAGATTATGGAACCTTTTACCTAATAATTTAAAATGTGCTCAAAAGAAAGGAAACTTTAGACTTTTAATTTTTAAGCATTTTCTTCTTTTAACTTTTAAGTATATGTTTTTTAATTACTGAGAAAGCCAAAAATCTTTTAGCCGCATTATTTTGATATAAGATTTTATTTAAAAATAAAATAAATTAAGATATAATTTAGTTTGGAATTAATTAATTCTTAGTTTTTAAGACAGTATGCCACTAATTTTCAATTATATATTGTACTATAAAAGAAACTATTCTTAATGCACTAATTACTATTGCAATAAATCAATCAATCAATCCTCACGAAGATTTTGCTTCTAACCTAAAACTCTACTTCCCAACCATAGAAGATGGAAAGCAGTGGATTTAAAATCTATGAAAAATGCTTCTCCTTTAACTTTTCAAATATTACCGTAACTACACTCCAAAATATTTGTTTGTAAACATTACTAACAAATTTTATTCGTAGTTTTCCGCCACGAAGAGAATTCGTAGAATCGACGTAGATTAGTGCATTTTACGAATATTTTATTCATATTCGTAAAAAAAACAAATGTATATTGTAGGAATACATTTCCTACATTTATGAATGAGCCTATACCTAATAAAGACAAAAAAATTCTGTCTGAACTGGATCTTTAATATAGGCCCTTTAGCTTACGGACCACGCACTCTACCAGTAGGCTATAGCCACTTTGCAACTATACAGTTACTTATATTCTCGAGTTGTTCGACAAACCAGGCTGAACCATTTCGTTTGTAAATTTTAATATCAACAAATATTTCGTACATTCTTCGAATAATGCGTACGGTCAACCTACGAATGAATTTTTTCTACTAATATTATTTTTCATTCGTAAAAAGTACGAAAGCATTAGTAAATTCTACGAATGTAATGGGAAAAATGACGAAGGTATTCGTACGAGAAATTTACGAATATTAGTGCGATTCATGTCACTTCGTAAGTTTTCGTAAACCGTATATCTTACTGTTCGTTACTTTTTTTGACATGATCGCACTTATAAAAATTTTCGAAACTTTACTTATAAACACTATTTTGACGGCAATGATACACAAAACAAAACGGAGATTGTCAAAGTCAAGTGAAAATCTATTTATGCTATTAAAGAATTTCGATGACATATCATATTTTTTTCTGCTGCTTCTAAGACATTTCCTGCTTATTTAGAGCGTCAATTTATGTTTCCTACATTCCAGATATGAAAAGTTTTAAGGTAATTTTTTCGTAATTTTTCATCTTTTTTTCGGTTTTAGCTTTCAGGTAATTTTTACTAGATTCAGGGCATTTTTTGGTAATTTTTAACGATTTTCAAGTTATTTTATTGTCATTTTTGGACATTTTTAATTTTATGAGCATTTTTTGGTTTTTTAGGGCATTGTTGTGTAATTGTAAGATTTTTTTCAGTTTTTTTTTTTCGTAGTTTAAAATGTAAAGATGCAAATTTTTAAACATATTCCTTAAACAATAGAGTCCCTTCAATCAAAATAATTACCTCTCGAAAAAGGAGTAGCTTTGTTTATACACCTATATAAAAAAAGCTCTGCGCGTAGATAAACTGACGAAAGGGTATGTAGAAAGGTGTGTAGTGCACTCCAATCTAAACATTGCCATAACTGCAACTTAAACACATTTATTTAATGCACTTATTATTTATAAACATTTAACACATAAAGATCTACTCTACAAACTAAACATTTCTCTAAACGTAGCCTAAACACATTTATGTAGCAAACAACAAAACAAACACTTAACTATTATTTACATTCTTACTCGCTTGCACATCAATGAGGTCAGTGCACTTTATGTTTACATAACTACACTACATAACTATATTTCAAAAACTACATAAACTAATGTTCTACTTAGTTACGATTATATTAAGTTAGATATATATTTAATTTTGTATTTATTTAAGGTCTAAAAATAAAATCTCTTAAGTTTTGAGCTTTAAACTAATTGCTTCTTATTTCTATTCTAAAGCGCCCGAAGGCACCTTTGGGTGACGGCGCTAAAGAATTTTTTTTTAAACTGGCCTGTAGCGCTCTTAAGCGCTGGCAATTAATTATATTAAAAGTATTTTTCATACACGTAAAATCTTAAACCGCGTGAGCCGCGTAAGCAACATATTGCTTAAAATTACAAGCGTTCAACATTACAGGTGAAACAAGTGCTAGATAAAAACTCAGGATATGCTAGTTTTTATTAACTCTATTTTTATACACTACTAGCTGAAACCCGGCGCGTTGCTGCCACTCTCCCTATTCAAACGCCCATAAAATGTTATCAGTTAAACAGCATGTCTAAATTGAGGTCAAATACTGAATTCTGAGACTGTGTGACCTATATCCACAAAGCTATTCGATATAACAAATTTGGGTTGTATAGGAAGTGCCACTCTCTCTTCATCACCGCTAATAGAATTAATCAATTAAACTGGATGTCTACATGGAGGTCGAATACCGAATTCCAAAACTGTGCGACATATAACTCCAAAACTATTCGATAGCACAAATTTTGATTGTATGGGAGGTGCCACTCTCCTTTTCCCTACGCCCATAAAATTTTAGCAATGAAACTGCATGAGTACATTGAGGTCGAATACTGAATTTTGAGGCTGAGTTACCTATAACTCCAAATCTATTCGATATCGCAAATTTGGGTTAAATTGGAGGTGTCACGCCCCCCCGACAAACTCTAAAAAATTTTATCAGTAAATCTGCAAGCGTAAATTTCGGTCGAATACTGAGTTCCGACGCTGTGCGACCTTGAACTACAAAGCTATTCGATATCACAAATTTTCGTTGTATGGGAGGTGCCACTCCCCCTTGATCAACGCTCATAAAATGTAATAAATGAAACTGCATGTGTACATTGAGGTCCAATACTGAATTCCAAAGCTGTGAGACCTATAACCCCAATGCTATTTGATATCTCTAATTTGGGTTAAATAGGAGGTTTCACGCCCCCTTGTCGTACGCCCATAAAATGTAATTAATGAAACTGCATGTATAAATTGGGGCCGAATACTGAATTCTGACGCTGATATTCAATATCGCAAATTTACGTTAAATGGGAGGTGCCACGCCCCTCTTACCAATGAACATAGATTGAATCAATGAAACTGCATGTGTATATTGAGGTCGAATATTGAATTTCGGCGTTGTACGACTTATAACTCTAAAACTATTTGATAGCACAAAGTTGGGTTGTATGGGAAGTGCCACTCCCCTTTGCCCTACGACGACAAAATGTAAGTATTGAAAATGCATGTATAAATTTAGGTCGAATACCGAAATCTTACGCTGTCAACCTATAACTTCAAAGCAATACGATATCGCAAATTTGGGTTGTAAGGGAGATGTCACGCCTCCCTGTCCAACGCCCATAAAATAAAACCATTGAAACTGCATGTGTAAATTGAGGTCAAAAACTGAATTCCAAAGATGAATTCCTATAACTTCAAAGCTATTCGATATCACAAATTTGGGTTGTATCGGAGTTGCCCCTCCCCCTTGTCCACTCCCATAAAATTTCATCTCAGAAACGGTACGTCTAAATTGTGGTCGAATACCGAATTTCTAAGCTGTGCGACCCATAACTCTAACTAAAGCTATTCGATAACAACAATTTTTTATTTATATGTGGGCGGTAAAAGGGGGTGTGGCATTGCTCCTTAAACCATCTCGTACTCAAAGCAAAGCGTACTTACAAAATTTGAGCTCAATCGGACCAATGGTTTCGAAGTATTTTGATATTTTCTTTAAAGTAGGCGTAGATGAATTGTGACCACGCCCATTTTTTCAAAGTTAATTATAGTTATCATACGAACTTATTTACCAAATTTTAATTTCATACGACCAAAACCGTCTTAAATACAGCATTTTTATTGATTTGTGGGCGACAAAAGGGGGTGTGGTACAAAACCTGCAAAGATACACACATGCAATTTCTTATGTGCACCCTCCACACAGACCCCAATCACCCCTGAAAATTTCATTGAAATCGGGCAAGCCGTCTAGGAGGAGTATGCGAACAGGAAGTTTTGCCACTTAATTTTATATATATAGATATCAAAACAGTGGGCGCAAAAGTGGGCGTGGTCAATTTTTCTTTCAGTAAACACTTAAATTGGATTACTACGAACATTTGAAAAAAAAATTATCCAAATCGTTCCAGCCGTTTTCCGATTTTAGATAAATTGAAAAAAGTGGGCGCAAAAGTGGGCGTGGTCAATTTTTCTTTCCGACAAAACTTAAATTGGATTACTATGAACATTAAAAAAAAATTATCCAAATCGGTCCAGCCGTTTTCCGATTTTAGATAAATCAAAAAAGTGGGCGCAAAGTGGGCGTGGTCAATTTTTCTTTCCTTAAAAACCTAAGTTGGACTATTAAAAAAATTATCCAAATCGGTTCAGCCGTTCTCAACTGATGCAATTACCATCGAACGACATTTGATTTTTATTTATATAGATAGATTTCTGAAATATTTGGGTGAAAAATTTTAATACTATGAAATAAGAAGAGGAACTTTCATCAGATGACATATCGTCTTTTAAATATGTTCCTCTCGTCAGTGCAGAAGTAGAAAGAAGTTTTTCTGTTTACAAAAACATTTTGCCAGACAATCGACATTCTTTCAATTTTAATAACTTAAAAATTAACCTTGTAATGTATACTTTAATGGCATGTATAAAAACTATATTAACTAAATTTTAAGTTTAGTAATGTTTTATTTTTATAGCTTTATTTTTTGCTTATTTTTTATATAATTGTTTGCGTTTTTCGAAAAAAATACTGTAGACTGTATTTATTAAATTTTTATTGCTAAATAAGAAGTCAGGTTTGTGAGTTTTATATTCACTTACTAAGTTGGAATTGTGTGGCTATTTTAGCTTTCCCTAAAAACAAATACAGAAATCAACTCAATAATGAAAGTGACTTAAGATAAAAAAACATCTTCATTCAATACTGACATTGACGTGTTGGTTCAATCGAAAAAGTCCCAAAAATCTCATTGCTATAGTATTCTTACTTAAAAACAGCAATTTTACATATTTATAGTTTGTGTTAACAATTTTCTTAACTGTAATCATATCAAAGCTGTATGAATTTTTTTGCCTAAACAATTAAAATGGCCTTTGTATACTTCTATTATTATAGTCTTTATACGATACAAATAAGGTTTTTTACTCTGCCAAGGACCGGTGGACGGAAGAGGTATTCCGATAACGAAATTTGGGTCGCCAGCTGAAAAAGGTTGGGAACCATTCTGTAAAACCATTCTGTGTACAAGTTAACGACACACGCGCTGACTGTTGGTCAATAACCGACCCAATTAATTATGTTAACTTTCGCAATCATCATGGGCTAACAACCGCTCTACATTATATGCTGACTTTCAACCCAGCACTTTAATATTTCTTCAATATTTCGCAATCATCTGTTTATGCTGACATATGGCTTGGCACTGTTATGCTCGATTAACAACAACAACAACGATAGCAGCAGAAGAACAGCAGTGCAGCTCTAGGCATTAAGTTAACATAAGAATATTTTGTAGTTTAGTCTTAGTTCAGAATTTAATAAATAAAGTTAAAACATCAGAGTTCGCTCTGATGGTTTTTTAAAAATATAAACAAAAGTGAAAATTAATTAATTATACAATCTTTCATCGTAGTTGTTTTTTTTTAAGCTGACGTGGAGGCAAGTTCATTCTGTCCAAACTATCGGTTCTAGAAGAGAGCAGGGAAGATCACTCAAATTTTCGGTTTGGTACTTTTCGGATTTCAAAAAGTACTGCATTAAGACATAGAATAGAAATTTGCACTTTTATGTATTTTTATTAGTAAAACATATAAAAATAAAACAAACATAACAAGTTTTAAGTTTCTGAATTAAAACTAACAACTCACGAAATATATATATTAGGGTGTCCCAAGAAAAAATCGTGTTAGATGTCCACGGCTTTTCCACTTCCATTTGACCTAAGAAACACCCTCTGTGAAGCGCATCTCAATTGTTAAAGGTTTAGAGGTCACGAATTCATTTTCTAATTTGCCCATACGATTTGTATGGGGAAAAATCAGTTTTAGTGGTAAATTAAATTTAGAGCCATTATGTTTTAAACAAAATAATTAAAAAAACACGTATTCCCTCAAATTATGTCTGTTATGACATATCCAAATTTCATTTTCATCCAATTATTATTTGGTGGTCTGTGGCTCACTTCTTAGGCTACCTATATAAATTAATAATTTTACTTAGAATTATTTCATTAAAAATCAATATCTCTAAAGTACTCCATTTTCATTATTGTTATTAGTCTTAAATTTTAGATAATGATAGTTGGAATGCACAGTGAAGAAAAAGTTCATTTGGTTGTCATATTTTTTTTTATTTTTATTTGTTTTTTTTTTTTTTTTTTTTTTTTTGATTAAAAGTTACAACCAGTAGTTTTTTGTATTTATATTTTTATTTTTTAATCGTTTTGGGCAACCACCAAATAATAATCCGATGAAAATGAAATTTGTATATGTCATAACAGACAAAATTTGAGGGAACACGTGTTTTTTTAAACCATTTTGCTTAAAAGATAATGGCTCTAAGTTCCATTTACCAGCAAAACTGATTTTTCCCCACACAAATCGTATGGGAAAATTAGAAAATGAATTCGCGACCTCTAAACCTTTACCAATTGAGATGCGCTTCACAGAGGATGTTTTTATGGTCAAGTGGAAGTATTAAATCCGCGGACATCTGTCAAAATAAAGAAAAAATATTTTTGAGACACCCTAATATATATGTATATAAAAATACTATTAATTTTTTAATTATTAATAAATTTTATTAGTCGATAATAAAGTGAATGTCAGTTATTTAATTTTGTCAGTCTTAATAATTCTTCAATACACATGTTTTTAATTTTTTGGATAATAACTCTTGAGAATTTTGGCGTTGTAGCAGCACGCTCCATTTGATTTTAAAGGGGTTTTTTATTAAGTTTGAAAGAGTGCTCACTTGAAGCAGTTTTTTGATTTTTTTTTTTTTTTATTAAATTTTTATATGAAAATATATGTTCAACGTAAGCTGACGATTGAAGTACGGAAAGTAGTATTTAACTTAACATCTGCTAGCCAAAATGAACTAGACAGAAAATAAAATTTTATAATTTCGAATATATGTGTTTTTATTTTATGCATGGGCATTTCTATGGTTGCGCACGTAACGTTCGTACGCCTTTTATGTTGCTAAAAATGAAAAAAAAGGAAAAAAATTTAAATTTTTTATTGTCATGTTTTGATTTTTAAATAGCACTCTATATTATTAAATGTAAAAGTTGGAATTCATCGAAAGTATTGTCCAAAGATATAAGCAAACAAAAAAGGGCGACTTACGATACATAAATTTAAGTAGTTTTGGTCTGCTTCAACAAAACCACTCAACAGTAAACAAAAATTCTGCGAAGAGTGCAAAAGTTTTTTTATCAAAGTTATTTAAATATTATCTGAAATAAAGTTGCTATATATTTATAATTTTTTCGTTGAAAAATCTTCTTTCATTATTTTTACACAAACCATAATATGATATACGTTATGATACAGATTTTTTCTCTTCAAAGAAGTGCCAACTTTTTATAGTTTTATTTATTTAATATAACTAGAAAAACATATAAAGTATAATTCAGGATCGTAAGAATCGAAAACTGAAAAAAATGTAATTAAACTTTGTATTATTTTTTATACATATAAAAATCCAACTTTCGTTAAAGTTTTTCCACTTTTGTCACCAATTTTCAACTTTTTTGATGCTATGTTTTGAAATTTCAAATTGAAATCAGCTCTCAGTACTCTCATAATACAAATTAAAGCATTTTTTCTATATTATGAAAGTTAAAAAAATGTTTAGTAACATTTAATTTTCCAGTCGCGGAAGACCTCTTGATTTGCAATGGACCTATAGGCCCCGCGGAAGCGCCGGTAACGGTGCACAAGCCTATTTACCTAACCTAACTTAAGACCTTTTGATGGAAATGCCCATATTAAAAACAAACTAAAGGGTTTGAACCCCTGAATGCTCTTATCTACGGCGTTGGACTCCTGTTCAACTTCGACGAGCTAAAATTTGAAAATTTTCTAATTTGTTGATTTTTTTCCTCAATAAATGCTTTGCATCGAGAGTTTCGATTTCAACAACTTTCACACAAGCCGAAAATTAATAAAATATTCTTTCACTCAATTATGTCAACAGCAACATTTTGAGCAATTGATTATTTTTTATCCTTTTAGGAATTTTAGGAGTCGAAAAAGCATGACGTTGCAATATTTTCCACTGAAACCAACAGCAGCAGCAGCAACAGCAACAGCAACAAATTCGAAAAGCATTTCGCACTTCAGCGCCGCTCAAACGCTTTCACAGGCTTCACGTTATGGTTTTTTTTTATTTCCTGTGTGCACATTCACAAAGTGCGCTAACACGGCAACACTTAAAAATATGCCATAAAATGTCGCAAAGTATTTCAGCGCCATTTTCCGACACATTTTCACATTAAAAGAGTGAAATAGAAACAAAAAAAATTGAAAATGTGCTACCAACAACAAACTAGTTACTGGAAAATTTGATGAAAACTAAAACTTCAGCTACAAACATATCTACGTAGTACGTACATCAGCAGCACCAACAAGAACAACAACAACAACAACAGCTGACAATAAATGCCAAACAGCTGAAAGTGGTCAAAAACTGGGGCGATGCGCTTACAAGAAAATAAAAATAAAAATTTTCAACCCGAACTGAATGATTGTGTGAAAAAATGCTGCCATGAACATGTGAACTATTTCTATTAACAGCTGTTGGAGCCATTTTTATATTTAGTTTCATATGTCATACACCAGATGGCGTACATAGAATATTCATGAAAAGTACTTAAACGCCAATAAACTACTTTGAGAGAAAAATACTCTATTTATAGTGTTAAAAGAATACTAAAATGTTTTTTTGCCCTCCATATTTATTATTTTTAAGCGTATTATTGGGCTTTGTCACAGAAAACTATTAAGATATTGCAGGTTCAACTACAATAAAACTCTGCATATTTATTTCTTCACAAGTAAATATATGGAATTTAAAATCTTTTTTAATCTAGAGTAGGCATGTCGATCTCATTTTTGAAGGATTCTATTGACCAACATTTCAATTAATTCTCTAGATTTAGTAAAAAAATAAGATTTCGAATACAAATCAATGAAGTTGTTTTAAACACATTAGTTTTCAGTTGACGTTGCATTGTTCGGTCACTGATTTTTATTCCAGTTTGCAAATTGAATCTTTTATTGATGCTACAGGCATAATGAAAGCCACGAGTTCCTCTCGTGGTGGTATTTTCTTAGGCCTTTTACTACCACTTTTTCAAAAATTGGAGCACCCCGTATTGTAATTTTTTATTAAATTTCTTACACTCCATTCGTATGTATTCATACGGCGTGCTATTTTCCTCTTGAACCCTTTACCCTTTTTTTACCCATTTAACCCTTTAATTCCAAAAATAAAACCATAGTGTTTGAATTGAATTTCTTGAAATTTTCTGTATATATATAACACAAAAAAATAAAAAAAACCGTAAAAAATAAATAAAAATAAAAAATAGAAATATAATTTTGACAGCCGACTTTAGATAGCTTATAGTTTTTCTCTAAAAGTTCATAAGCTTGCGAAAATTCGTGTGCGTAGGTTTTTTTGTCGCTAGGTGTAGTTCCAGAGCTAAGTCATAAAAATAATTCGAGTTGTATAGAAGGCACTACACCCATTTATACAACCTGATGTTTTTATAGCCTACAACATAAACACCTGTTTAGTAAATTTTTGAGTAAGAGGTCAATATTATGGTCTCTTTTTTGAAAAAATATAAAAAAATGCTTTCAATAAAACAAAAATTCACTAAATAGCTGTAAGAAAATTTTCCACATTTAACTGGGAAAATCGGTTTCCTGGCATGCTTTCGGTTCCAATTATCCTGTATATTCGAGGGACGACTGTAATTGTACTACTTACATCCGGAAATGTATCACGTCTAAAATTAACTTTGCCTCATATTACAGCAGACAAACAAGATAAATATATCTATTTTATATAAACTTAAGATTAAGTCGACTATACCATAGAAACATTGGAATGTGCCACTTTACAAGTAGCCCAAAACAGCCCACAAGTAGCTTCCGTAAATATCCTTGCACTCGTTGATGTTTTCTAACATCTGCCAGTGAGCTGAGGCAACAACACTAATAAAAATAATAATAATAATAACAAAAAGCATTAAAACTGCATTCGTTTTGTTGGCGTGGAATGCAAATCGCCAAAGGATAAACTTGAAACTGCAACGTGAGCAGGATATTATTATACTTAATATTTCTAATATTTCTAAAACAGAAATAAGAAGAATAAAAGTACTCGTAGTTGGTAGCAAATGTACAAATATGCATTGCAACCTGGTGCTACAAAAACATGCAGGAGAACCTTTTCGACCAACATCTTCTACATGCATTGAAGATAGAAAAAAAAACAGAACAATGATATGCGGGTGAAAGGGAATTTTGGCGTTGCCAAAATCTTTCATAGTGAGTTGTCTTCATACAAATGATAGACAAAATTGAAAATATTTATTGTGTATCGATGAAGTTTTATAGAATAACTAAAAGAGGACTAGGAAGAGCAACGAATTGCCCTTTTAAAAACATATTTTTAAAAAGAATCTTAAAAGTTTTCGTAGAAGTTTTTGTTTTCGCATCTTGATCGTATTTACATTGTACGGTTTTCTAAATATCTAAATATAGACTCTTTAGACTTAAAACTTTAAATTTTATATGCAGGGAATTCAAAATTTTTTGTAGCTCAAGGTCGGAAGTAATGGGTTAAAGATACAACTATAATTAACTTCCTAACCGCGGCTCCCAAACGCTTTGTACGATTTCTTTCAAATTGCGTGTGCTTTTTATATTGATCACAAAAACTACCACACTAAATTTCAGCTTTGTATCTTTCACCGTAGTCGAAATATGAGTTGGGCATAAAAATACTCAACCGTCGTTAAAGTGTTCTAATTGGGCACAAATTCCTTCTGCAACGACAGCACAATTTTATATGAGGAATTTTTTACTAATAGCTTGTAAAGTTGGTTAGTTTGCTAAGATAGATTTTGCATTTGTTTTAAATATACATTTTTTTACAAATGATAAAAACGCAAATTTTCTGATTTTTAAACTTTATCACTTTTGACTTTGAAAATGTAGTAGTAAAGTAAAAATTTCTTGACACACTTCAAAAACAATGTATAGCTCTATGTTTTCTTAAAGTAGCAAACAAAAAATTAAACAGTTAGCTGTTACCAATCAGCCAACCAGAGATATGATATATTCTGCAGAACCATTTTCATGAGTAAAAACTACCCACCCGCGGTAAATGGGTAAAGTTAGTTTAGAGGTTAGGAGAGGTTAGGTTAAGTTAGGGTGGCGGCAGGTCTTAAGGCCAGCCCACTTAGACCATTATGGGTCCGTTGTGATAGCACAGAATGGAAGAAGGGAGTAATCAAGTGAAACTTTTATGTAGGATGTTCTTAATGTGGCAAGAGCTGTAGAAATATGTGATATTAAATCCAAAGCAAGTGGTATGCCTTGCCCTCAGTCAAATCAAGTTACTAAGCGTTCCTCTCCACAAATTTTTCCTACCACCACCAGCTACAACTATTCGTCGTAAATTGACGTGTTTTAAAGTTTCTTTGATTAGAAATAACGCAAGAAAGAATATAGCGTAGGACCCAGGATTCGAACCCAGGACCCCTGTGCGACAGTCAAGCGCGCTACCACTAGACTATCGAGGCCGCCTCGGTAAATGGGTTAAACTCCACAAAAATTATTCTAATGACTTAAAATTTTGCACATAAGTTTAACACTTTACTAAAGATGCGCTTTGAGTATGAAATTTTTAAAAATGGAATGGAAACCACGTCTATCTCCCAAACAAAGAGACTTTATGAAATTAGTGAAATCTCCTTAGATTCCTCAAAAATTAGTACAATGGCTTAAAATTTTGCAAATTAGTTTAAATCTTACTATGCACTCGATGTTTGGAAGTTTATTAAAACAATCTGAAAATTGCGCCCACCTCTCAAGCAAAGTGACGTCATACAGAGTAGCGAAGTCTGGGCTAAAAATAGATAGGATGAGGAACAAATATAAAAGGAATAATCACATTAAATTTAGCTGGTGTTATCTATACATATATATAATAATGGATGTATGTATGTAGGTATGTTTGTATATCACGTATAGACTCCAAAACCGCTGAACCGATCTTTATGAAATTGATCGGAACATCTTGAGAGTGTTTCTGGGATGTTTGGTGTCGATTGGACAAAGGGGCGTGATACTTTCCATACAAGCCAAATTTGCGCTATCACCCACAAAAAAAAGGGTATATATCAGACGGTTTTGATCGTAAAAACTAGAATTTAGTAATTTTGTTCAGATGGTTACTGCCGAAAACTGTACATAATATGGGTGTGGTCGCAATATATCTACGCCCACTTTTTCAAAACTATGCCAATTCCAGAGTTGTTGACGTTTTTATAGTGAAATTTGTTATGTAGTAGGCCATTCAATCCCGCAGGGTTTTGGCAAATCCCCAGATATCGGATTTTTAAAATAGAAATCCGTATTTTTAAAAAAGAAATCCAAACGAAATCGTTATTCATACCTAAAATATGCAGACAATGGGCACAAATTCCTTCTGCAACGACAGCACAATTTTATGTCAGGAATGTCCTATCAATAGCTTGTAAAGTTGGTTAGTTTGATAAGATAGATTTGTTTTAAATATACATTTTTTTACAAATGATAAAAACGCAAATTTTCTGATTTTTAAACTAAATCACTTTTGTTACCAATCTTGAAATATGATCAATTCTGCAGATGATAAATCTTTTATTACAGATGATAATGACAAACACCTCCTTCCAATTAATCTTACTAATTCGGTCGACTTTAATTTACTTAGCACTTTTTATAGCAACGATTGTCTGCAAGTAGCTCCCATCCATAATGGACGGTGGTTAGATTTAGTTCTTACTAACTCATACGACGAAGTCAACGTCACTCCAACCTCTGAAGCAGAGCATTTCTTCTCAAATACCCTTCAGCACACTGCATTTACCGTTCAATTAATCTCTTCCCGTATAGCTTTTAGACAATTCTTTAACAATTCTGTAGTGTATGATTTTCTTAACGCTGATTATAATAATATAAGAAATAATCTGAATTAGTTTAACTGAGACCAAATATTAGTCTTGGATTTGGATGATGCTGTTGCGTTTTTCTATCAGAGTATCTTTTCCGTACTTGATACTTTTGTTCCAAAAATAAAAAAAAAACGAAACAAACTATTTGAACCGTGACTTGATCCCAATCTTAGGCAATACAGAAATCAAACAAATAGACTCTACAAACTCATTAAAAACACTGACATTGTAAGTGATGAATAAAGGCAAGATATGCAGAGCTGTCTAAAGAGTTTTCAGTAAAGTCTGAAGAAGAATATAAATTTTACACCAACGTGATTGGTGAAAGAAATATTAATGACCCTAAAAAATTTTTCAACTTAGTAAACGTCAAGCGTAAATCGGCCGGATATCCTACAACCATGTATAAAGGTAATTTTTCTTCTTTAAACCCACAAGGGATCTGTAATCTCTTTGCAGATCAATTAAAAGGAGTATTTTGTTCTCTTTCAACCCCAACTCGTACCCCGTTACTGTATCCCAACACGACCCCTTTGGTTTGCACAGTCAATATTACACAAGAGGACATAATTAATTCTATAAATGAATTAGATCCCTACAAGTCTCCCGGTCCGTACCTTATGCCACCATTTCTCCTCGGTCAGTGCCTAGCTCAATTAATTACACCATTACATATTATTTTTAATAAGTCTTTGCAAACAGGTGTTTTTCCATCCTTTTGAAAGTCATCTCATCTTACACTAATTTATAGGAATAGCGATAAGAAAGCTACCGAAAACTACAGAGGTATTGCCTTATTATCAACTATTCCTAAGCTTTTTGAAAAAATAATATGTTCTAAGCTCACTGAAGTAGTTAATCCACACTTAAATGAACAAAAACACGGATTCCGTAAAGGACGATCAACCACTACAAACCTCACAATAATAGTATCAGATGTTCTTAACAATATGGAAAAAGGTCATCAGATGGATGCTATATATACCGATTTTAGTAAAGCATTTGATCGAGTTGATCACGTTATCTTAACTAAAAAAATTAAAAAAATTCAGTATAACAGGTTCCTTGTTGAAATGGCTTATATCCTATCTTAGTGGAAGATCCCAACATGTTAAATTTCAGGGTACTCTATCTAATAAGATTATTGTCTCATCAGGCATACCTCAAGGAAGTCACCTTGGTCCACTCCTCTTTAACATATTTATTGCAAATATATCTGAAGTTTTGTATGATATCCCACATCTCTTATACGCAGACGACTTAAAAATGTATTGTGTCATTAAATCTGATGTGGATACAGTTTTCTTACAGAATAAACTTGTATCCCTGGAAAATTGGTGCAATCAAAATAAGCTTTCTCTAAATGAAAATAAATGCTATGTTATAAGTTATTCCCGTAAAAAAGAAATGCTTTACAGTAGTTTTGAGCTAAATGGGGTTGAACTAAAAAGGATCAATCACATTGCAAATATTGGGGTTATCTTAGATTTTAGGCTGCGCTTTAATCTTCACCTCGATCATATTACATCCAGGGCAAACATGCTTCTCGGATTCATTAAAAGACTCGCAAATGAATTCAAGAACGGCTGGGTAACTAAAACCCTATATTGCACACTAGTGCGTCCAATTCTTGAATATTGTTGCACAGTATGGAACCCAAGTTTCGAAGTGCATAGTGATAGAATAGAATCTATCCAAAAACAATTCTTACTTTTTGCCTTGAGAGACAGGTACAACCCTCGGGACTATAGAAACCGGACTGTTCTCAGACTGAAAGCCATTAACTTAATGCCGTGATCACTATAAAGAAAATTTTGTATAATCCAATATGTTCGTAATTACTTTAGACACACAACTGCATTCTTAGAGATATATGGGGACGTTCAAACTATATAGAGAATTTTAACACAAAAATAAGTTTTATTAATAGTCTGGTATGAAAAATAGATTTTTAGCCATTACTTTTGATTGGAAAGAGATATTGGGGTAATTTTTTCACATAAATTATTTTTGAGACTTGACTTTTTTGTAAAAAATATAAAAACAACATTTTGGAAAAAATAAATTTCGCGAAAAAAATCAAAGGGGGTACCATTGTTGTTTTGATGACAAAAACAGTAAAATAATTTTTGCGCTTAGCTGGAAGAATTTTTGCAAATAAATGCTATGTCATATGAAAGGTAGCCAGATGTGCAATTTTTAATTGATTTCGTTTTTACAACAACAACAATTTTTGAGTCATTTTTTGAGTAAAAAGTCAATATTTTGGACCTTTTTTGACATAATCATAAAACATATATACACTGACTTAACGGTACAGTTCAACCTATTTTTGTGAAGTGTTTTTATTGAACTTTTGAACAAAAAAAAATTGAATGAAATATATTAATGGACAGCGGAGATATTTGCATCGAAAGACCAAACTTTGATTTTCATGTCGTTTTTTTCTCATTCTTAGGCAACGATGTTTTATGAAAAAGTCGTAATACTGAAAATTTCTCCAATTTTGAAGATATGTGAATGTTTTTGAAGTCAAAGCAACAAAAATTTTTTAAAATTAAATACAAAAAATCTCCGATACTAAAAAGTTTTATAATAACAAAATTACCGTTAGTTGAAAAATTTCAGAGGGGGCGTGGCAAAAACTAAGTATGTAACATTTTAAGTTGGGACGTACTTAATATGTATACCTAGTTTGATCAAAATCCGTTGAGCCGTTTAGATTTGTATAAAGGTCAAACAAACAAACAAACAAACAGAAAATGATTTTTATTACTATAGATTAATTTAATATTAGGTGGAGATTAAAAAAATGTCCGTTTTCGCTATCACCTTGAGTTTCGAAAGTGTAGGTAAAAATCGATTAAAATCTATTTTTTTCTTATTTTTAAATATGCCAAATTCGAATGCCTTCAAACATTTTTTGTTAAAAATATTAAATAGTTTACCTTTATTTACTCAATAGAATTAGTTTTAGTAGTTCTATAGAGTAGGAAAATGTTCAAAATTTTGCATAATAATCACACTTATAATGTTCTTAAAAAATTTATTTTATTTAAATGGAATAATGAAATCACTTTAGATTTTAGTAAAGATTTTACATTTTACCAATAACTTTGATATGGTTTGTGGTATTATAAAATAAATAGAAATATTTTGTTTAGTTTTTAATAGTGATAGAAAACTATGCGTAAAAAGTTTGGAAGGAATATGAAATTTTATTATGGCCCTTATTATGAGCTGCGTTCGATCTTCGACTGTAGCCGAATGGACTAATCGAACGAATTTGCATTTGGTATTATAACGTGCTTTCGACAAATAGTACGGTATTGTGATTTTCGTTAAATTGCTTTGTTCACTGTAGTATATTTTTATCAGCTGATCGTAATTTTATTTCAACTAAATATGATTTGTTTGCAAGTTGATTGCAATAAATAAGAGCAAAAAGTTATGATAACGACGGCATCAGGGTTTAACTATTCGTAAGAAGAGGATGAAAGCTTGACGGAACTGGCTTGAAGTAGAAAACGGTTGAGGAACGCTTTCTTTAGCTAAACTTAAACCACTTTGCTGTTGTACTAACTGGTGGTCCTAAACAATTTAAATCTAGAGTGAATTCTTCTCTTATCTTTTGATAACAAGAACTTGTCAACAAGAAGTTCGCTACTCTGTTCATGTTTTAAATTTGATGTCATTGCACGACACATTGACAGCGAATATATTTCCAACAAAGTAACAATTAACGGCCCAATAAGGAGAACTAGGCATACACGATTTCTGAGTGAATCACAGCACCACACCACGTACGCTTTCAACGAATCAATAACAGATGTTGTATGATATTTAATAATACTATCAGCGAGCACTACCTACCACCTATGTCTAAATACATATTTAAGCGTACCCTATCTAATCACCTCTTTCCACCCTAAGTATCTAACCTTATCACGATCACCAATCACCATCCATGCCTCTTTAACTGTTTTCTATTAATTATAAGATAGCACAGTATAATAGTCATATTTTCTACTACTTTGCATAAAATATGTTAGTATGTAAGTTCCTTCTGTTTTTTTCTTTTCTTTTCTTCTCTCCTTTTCTTTTTTACGTGTTCTTGAATTCATGTCATTTAGGTGAGCGGATTACGCCCACTTCGATTAGCATGGGTTTGTACACCAAAACAAGGAAAGGGGTGAGGAAAAAAAATAAATAAAAAAACAACCTGTTAGAATAAGTTTATTGCCTTGCTTGGCCAAATAAATAAATAATCAATTTGAAATACAGCCCGTAGCAAGGAAATTTGTCTTAAGGAGTAAGCTCCTGCTGCGCCTCGGAGCTGGCACACACACTTTTTTTATATTATCAACTTTGTCTTTGGGCTAATGCAGACATAAAAACACGTACTAAAACTAGCAACACAAACCGTCCACCAAACTTTTAACGCGCTTAAATATCAAAAAAGACATACAAAGACACCTAAAAGGATGCCTTATTCTATGCTGATGCTTGAGCTGATTGTTTTATTGCTTGTGTGTTAACGTACAATAATTGTTTTTGTCTTTTAATGAGTTGATGTTCCTATTTTGTTTAGATGTTTGAAGGCTCCTTAAGGGCTTAAGAAAGGCGAAGAAAAAAATTTTTTTGATATTCGATTACTTCATACGTCACAGCTGAGTTTCGTTATTATTTATTTATTTATTTATTTATTTCACCAAGCAAGACAATTTACTAATTCTATTTACATTTTTTACTTTTTTTTTTTTTTTTTACTTACATATTATTTAAATTAATTTCAAAAGAATACTTAAACTACGCTAATATATCTTAAGTACTGCTTTTAGGGGATGGCGGAGGGGGACTAGACCAAGAAGCATAACTCTGTAGGGAGCAGTGCTTGAAAAGGACAAATTATTCCGAGTCAAAGAGAGACTTTGAGAGGGTTCGCTTAAATGTGGATTTTGGTATGGATGGTGAATAGTGCTCGCTAATATTATTAAAAATTCTACAGCACCTACTAATGGGTTCATTATTTGCGTAAATAGTGTGGTGAATATATTCATTTAGGAGCCGCGTATGCCTAGTACGTCTAATTGGGTCATTTAGTGTAATTTTGCTGGAGATATATTCGCTATTAATAGCTCCGTTAATAACATCAAATGTGAAACATGAACTCAGTAAAGTTCTTCTTGATGATAGAGGCATCAGAGAGAGGAGCCTGAGTCTTTGTTCATACGGTGGCAAGTTGTTATAGTCACGGGGGTCAAAGATATCTCTTAACGCAAAAAGCAGGAATTGTTTTTGAATGGATTCAATTTTGTCGCTATGAGATTCAAAGGCTGGATTCTAAATGATGCAAGCATATTCAAGAAGTGGTCGCACTAAGGTACAGTATAACGTTTTGGTTACCCACACATTTTGGAATTCTTTAGCACGTCTTTTTATAAATCCCAGCTGTTTATTTGCCCTCGATAAGACTTTATCAAAATGTAGATTAAATCTCAGCTTATTATCTAGGACAACTCCAAGGTCTACAATATGGTTGGTTCTGCTCAGAACAATATTATTAAGGAGGTAACTGCATTCTGGTATCAAGTTCTTACGGGAAAAACTTATCACGCAACATTTCTTAACATTTAAGTGAAGTTTGTTTTGATTACACCATTGCTCAAGGGACAGCAGTTTCGATTTTAGGAAAGTTACACCAACTTCTGATTTAATGATCTTATATATTTTAAGGTCATCTGCGTACATAAGATGGGGAATGTCACAAAGAGTAATAGATAAATCTGAAATGAAAATGTTGAAAAGGGCCAAGATGACTACCTTGTGGTACACCAGAGGTGACCGGTATATCATTTGAAAAAATGCCTTGAAATTTAACAAACTGGGATCGTTCGCAGAGATAGGATTTGATCCAATTGAGTAATAAACCGGAAATGCCAAATTTTTCTAACTTCAAAATTAAGATATTATGGTCGACACGGTCAAATGCTTTACTGAAGTCTGTGTAAACTGCATCTACTTGGCGTCCTTTTTCCATTTGATTTAACACATCGGAGATCATGATCATTAGGTTAGTGGTGGTCGATCGGCCTTTCCGAAACCCATGTTGCTGCTCGTTTAAGCGGGGATTAATGAGACTCGTCAGCTTATCACATATTATCTTTTCAAATAATTTTGGTATAGCTGACAAGATGGCAATGCCTCTGTAATTTTCAACAGACCTTTTATCGCCACTTTTATATATAGGTGTCAAATGGGAGATTTTCCAGTAGGATGGAAAAACACCTAAGGATAAGGATTTGTTGAAAAGTATAAATAAGGGAATGGCAAGATTGTTTATACATTGAACTAACAAACTTGGTGGTATGAGGTCTGGTCCAGGTCCTTTGTTTGAATCAAGTTCCATGAAAGCATTAACAATTTCATCCAGCGCCAGACTGATATTGTTTATAATGTCTGTCGCACTAGGAGAGGGGGAGGAATAGAGAGTCTGGGTTGTGGGAGCACAGAAAACTTCTCTAAAGTGATTTGCAAAAAGATTACAGATCTCTTGGAGGTTGGAAGAAATTGTATTGCCTTTAAACATAGATGAGGGGTATCCAGCTGATTTACGTTTGACATTAACAAAATCAAAAAATTTTTTAGGATCTCTAAGAATTTTTTCTCCAATAAGGTTGGTATAAGTTCTATAAGCATCATTTGATTTTATAGAGAACTCATTGTAGAACTCTTCGTATCTCATTTTGATTTCATCGCTTACATTTACGCCTTTCTTAATGAATTTGTATAGATTGTTTCTTTGGTTTCTTATATGTCTGAGACTTTTGTCAAGCCATGGTTCTGAAAGTTTATTTTTTTTTTCTTTATCTTAGGCACAAATTTTTCAATACTTGTGAAAAGGCGTTGGTAGAAAAGTGAAATACCACTATCTATTTCCAAATTTAATAGATCGTTCCAGTTATAGGCATTCAAATCAATTTTTATACTGTCATAATCGGCATTAAGAAAGTCGAACACAATTGTGTTATTAAATGAGGTGGTAAAAGACATGTTGTTACTAGGAAATTCTACAGTTAAAGCAGTGTGGTGGAGTGTATCAGAAAATAAGTGTTTAGCCTGAGTAGTTGCAGTAATCTTTATTTCATCATACGAATTAGCAAAGACTAAATCCAACCAGTTGCCGTTCCGATTTGGGGTTAGATTAACTTGTTGTAGGTCATTGCTATAAAAGGTACTAAGTAAATTAAAGTCTATCGAGCTTGAAAGGTTAACCGGAAGAAGATAATTGTCATTTTCATCGACGATAAATGAGATATTTGGACTATTGAAGTCTCCAAAAATTATAACTTTATCTTCCTCATTTAAGGTTACGGTTAACGATTGGACTGTTTCACATAAATCGTTGTATGTTGTTTCGATAGAACAGGGGGGAATGTAGAAGACAACAATGTAAATAAAAATATTGTTCCCTGAGCGAACTTTGACGATACGGTGTTCAAAGAGTGTGTGAGAGGTTGTTGCAACAAGCTCACTTTCTAAAGAGTTATGAGTTGCAATCATAACACCACCTCCACGGGAGAGACCTGTGTGGCCAAAGTCCCGATCATTTCGATAAACTGTCCAATTGCTGTCAAGAATCTCTTCGTTTTTGAAAGTATCGTTTAACCATGTTTCGGTGAAAACTAGTACTTGGAAGAGGCAAGATTTCGCGTCAACAAAGAGTTTATTAAGTTTTCCTCGCATACCGCCACAATTGTGGTAAAATATGCCAAGAGCAGTTGTTGACGGGGATTACAAGATTATAAATCATAATCTTGTAAAGACCATGTTCTTCAGAAGATGTTGCACAACACTCGGCATTTGTGCAACAATGCATCTCGGCGCATCCAGGAGCTTACCTGGAATATAACTTTCCACAAGGAAAATTTTCTTGCCAGCAAGTCTGCGGTACAGGCAAGTCTGTACTGTCAAATTTTTCTTCTGTGCTGTTCTTTCTTTGATACTGTGCTCTTCTTTCCTTTGTATTTTCGACTTTCTGGCAAGAAAACTTGCCGTGTGGAAAAGGGGTAATACACAATTAATGCAAACACTCTTTTTCTCTTTACTATACAATATTAGTAAAGAAACAACTCACTGTGCATTCTTGTTAGCAAACGTGAATTTTGTGCATATTTAAGAGCTACAAGTAGCATTTGCATGTAGCGTTCAGCATGAACATCATGTGGAGGATATTTAAAAATGTATAGTTACGTTTCGCTAGCTTAAACCTTGAAAAAATCCAGTATTTTTATCTAGTATAATCGCACTTCACTACTCCACTCTCAACTTTACTTTGCTCAGTTGCAGTATTATTTTTAATATTTAGATTTTTATTTCTTCATAATAGGAAGTTTTCCCGCGAGCGAACGCATGCAAAAACGAAAGCAGGATGCGCGTGGCATAATCAGCGTAAGTTTTCTTTTGGGACAGCCAAGAACAACACCAACAACAACAACAAGAATAGCACGAACAAATAAGCTACTTCTTTTCTTGCCAGTCAAGTCCCTTATTTTCAAAGGTTTCAAAGTCAAAGGAAGCCAACAGGAATGTAAGAAACCGCAAAGGAGCTCAAGCAGCACAAATTATGAAATAAGAAGAAAATTGCGAAAAAATCAAGCTATTTGTGCGACTTACTCGTTTTATTGTGGTTGTTGTTTTTGTTGTTGTTGTTGCTTGCGCTGATGTTTCTTCTCAAAAAACCTGAAGGGATGTTTTTTGAAGTATCAACTTAACCCTTAAGACCCGCTTGTTACTCAGTTTCCTAGGCCGACGGCTTTAGCTGAAGTTGTAACTTTGTTGCACGCGTCGAAGCTACAAAATTCAGCCACATAATGAGCACTTTTCTTTTTACTTTTAACCCTTTCAGTGCATTTGTCCAATATATTTGACACATTTTTGCTTTTATTTAAATCAATTCGTTTGGTCGTATGAAAAAAAAAATAAACCAACATGATAAAAACTAAATTTAGAGAGATATTTGACATTAAAGTCAGTGGGATTTTCGATATTGTGCCAAATAAAAGCAAACAAATTTTGTTTGGCCTATTTTATAAGAAAAAATCGATCGGACAGAAATCAAATTTATGTTTTATCTTTTTATGGCTTTATTGATAATAATATTAAAAGAGATTAAAAACAATAATCTTAGGAGTTGAAAAACCTGCATAGGATTGAAAAAAATGTTGGTTGTGCCGAACAGGAGTAAAACCATTTTTTTTTCTTTGTACAAGTTTGCAAAACGTCAATACCAAAAGTTATGGTTTTTTTATCTTTTTAGGAACTAAATGATGCAAATATTAGCTTAAAAAATTATTTTTATCTTAGTTTAACCTAGCCATTGAAAGGGTTAACTACCGGCTTCTTCTATTATTTTGCTCTATTTAGGAACTTTTTTTCTCTTCTCATTTAACCTCTTTTGTGTTGTTTGCGTTTTTAAGTGTGGATATCATTAAAAATACAAACTTTTCTCTATATCCTTGCATAGTGGACCAAAAAAAAGGGTGCTAATTTAGTGAAGATTTAAGGTCTCCACTGTTATAGTAAATTAAAAAGGAACTTCCTCTCTACTCAACAACAAGTTTCAAGAAAATGGAGTCGTTTTTAAGATTTCTTTCAATTAAATTTTAATTGTCTTCTTAGAGTTATGTTTTAAATTACATCTTTAATAACACCGTACGAAATTTTTAAAAAAGTATGATTTTGGTATGCTTAAAGAACTTGGTTACCACAATAAAAACCAATAATGCAGTAGTCAAAAATCAGAAAGTATTTTGGGAATATCTTTATTAATAAAATAAAGAAATGCAAGATTTTTAAACTTTGTCTATTTAGTTTGAGTATATCTATGAAAATGAGTATTTTCCTTTTGCAATAAAGATTAAAATTTTTTGAAAATTTTCCGATATCTATATAAAAACTACCCTTGTTGTGCTAGACGTAGGCGTGTGCAGTCGTTCCCCTAGGTTCCGTTTCAGGTCCACTCCTCTACATTATTTATTGTTCTGATATGCCCAAATACCCAAATTGCAATATTGCAGCCTATGCTGATGGCACAGCACTTTTTTATTCGAATGAATTTGGTACATTGATTTTGAATCAGATTATATCATATTTCGAAAATTGGGAAATGAAGCTTAATGCTAATAAAACGCAAGCAATCTTTTTTAGTAGAAAAAGACGCATTTGTTACTTTCCTAGCTCTCAACCTCGGACTAAATGAAATCGTCTGGTCTAATAACGTTAAGTATCTAGGAGTCATATTTGACAAAAAATTATTATTTAAAGATCATAGATCGAAGACTACTAAAGAGGAAATGTAGCAATTTCCGAAAAAGACTGTCTAGTCAGCTAAGTGATTGACTCTATAAACAGTTGTTGTTGTTGTTGCCTTTTTAAAAATCTAACTTGAACTAATTAACTTGATCTACGTTTACATTGAGCCAAATGACTCATTTGAAATGAGTCATTCATAACTATTTACTGTTGTAGCATCGTGTAAATTTATAGAATAAACAATAAAAAGCAGCAACTACAGTGTTTGTTCCACAGTTTTGGCATTTTTAATAAAATCGACAAAAAAAATCATTTGTATTGAAAGCAAACTGGATTCACTATCCTGTAGAACCAAAGATTTATAACCATCCAAACCCTGATCAGTGCATTTTTGATAAATTACTGTAAGTCGTTTATCTCAGAATATTGAAATATGTAGATAACGCAATGTTTCTTATGACGGCAGTGTAGATGAAATGTGTAAATCACAAATATCTTTATATATAAATATTAAAAAATTACGACTCGTAATATTATACTACTTTAAAAAGAGATTTATTTATTTCAGAATAATTTTTAGTAGCTAATAGCGAAAAGTACCCGGCTTCGCATGGGATTCTTATTTTAATTGGCTTGGTAGCTTCTATGCAAAGACATTAAATATTAACAATCTTAAAAAAGGTTGTATCCAATACCGATAGGGATAAGCGGTTGAACGCACTATGCGGTAAACAGTTTACAGTCATGTATTTTTTTTTTATTTTTGATACCCTTGAAAAACGTTCCAACGACCCACCCCAATTTGCTTTAAGATAAACATTAAAATTGTTTTGTTTAAAAAATAGTATAGAACGATGGTTTTTATCTATAACTTTGTGCTATCAATGGCGCATAAATGACCCATCTCTACTTTTTCTCAAGTAAATCTTACACTGATTTTGTTAGTAAAATGTTCTAAATTTTTACTTTTTTAACCCTTTATCATTTATTATAGGTCATTTATGACCCAGTCCAGTTTTTTCATTAAAATAGAAAAGTTATTAAATGCTTAATTGCTTTAAGTTATGCTTTGTTTTGATTTATTTTTTTTTCTGATTTTTCTTGTTGGAAGTTCTTTAGTTTTATTTAATAAATTAATATTTAGCTTCACATAATATTAACGTGAGGAAATCATAATATTATAAAGGAAATCAAGCTTTCCTTTGTTCATTTATGTACAATTTCGGTGTTATATATAAGAAATTTTTACCACATCTTTTTATTGGTTTTAGTTTAGTGATTTGTGTTAAGTTTTTTATAGGTTTTGATTGCTGTATTTATAGATAATAACCTTTCTTTAAGTTTTTCCTTCCCTCTTTTTTTTTCTTGTTTTGTTTGCACTATTTAATTTTTTGATAAAGCAAGTCTTAACAAAGATATTTAAATACTTTTTTACCCAGATCAAATGAAAATTTCTTAATTTGAGTTTGTGTTATTTTTTCTTCTCTTTTTTTCTTGTTTGCACTTTTAAATAAAGCACTTTTTAATAAAGTTAGTTAAACTTTAGTAGTTTCTAAGGGATTTTTGACTTTATTTAATTGGAATTTTCTTTATTTTAGGTTATATAATTATTTTCCTTCTCGTTCTTTTTCTTTTTATTCCCGATCGCGGTCACCAAGCTCGAGGTTGAACATCTACTGAACGATAACTCGTTGCTTGTGATTGCTTGACCAGATCTTGCGGTATGGGCAAATTGAGGCTGTAGTTGTTGGAATGCATATACTATCACGAAATTTATGCTTGTTGCTGGTTGGAAGCGTAATATTACCACGATACGCTATTACGTGAAAGCACATTAACCCATTTTACGCCGCTGTTCGACTACTCTAACAGTAAGGTTGCCTTTTTTCATCTTAATTTTTTTCTATGACGAAGTATTGCTGACACTGCATAAAGTGATACGATATAATAGTAAATTTTATTTGCTTTCCAAAAAAAATAAAAGCAGTTATCCTCCACCTCCTTCGTTTGCTCCAGGGGGGTAGAAAAATACCTTATTTGCAGACCTATTTTCTCTGAGTAAAAAGTAACATAATTATAAATAATTTTTTAACAAATGTAATTTATTATTGTAAAAAATATCCAAAATATGTAGTAAATGAGTTTTACACGTGCAATTAGCACCGCCAGGTACCCCACCATACGCGCAAAAATAACTGCTCGACTAGTCGAACAATGGCAGTTCGCCACATAAAACGCGCAATAATGACTGTCCGACTATTCGAACAATGGCGGTTGGCGACAATAAAATTTTGAATGCAACCGAACATTTTACCGTTGTATTTCAACGGGACATGTTTAATTCTTTTTTGTTTTATTGCTTTTATTCAGCCACAAGTAGTTTGGCATTTAATGAGGAAAGACCTCTTGTGCATCCGTTTGAGTGAGTTTGTGAATAAGTTGTGAATAATATTTGTGGGGAATTTTTTTGCAAATAAAAAAGGAATAAAAGCAACAAAGTAAGTTTTAAATAAAATTAACGCGCTGAAAATTTGTGATTGTATTTTAATTATTTACCAATTGACTAGTAATGGACGAATCGAATCCTAGCGTGTCTTCTGTAATCCGTCGTCGCAAAGCACTTTGTGTGCAGTAAATTATTGATGAGTTGCTGCAGAGCGATACCGACGATGAAATAGAGACAGTGATCGCTATTCCACCTGAAGCTTTTGATGGAATAACTGATGAAGAAGATATTGACGACGATTTCTTGGAGCCCTACGAATTGCTTGAGAAGGATATTGCTGGAACATTTGAGATTGTTCGTCGTAATGAAAGCGAAGATGTGCCTAGTCTTGCAGATGATGAACCTGTCGTTAAAATGAACGTCCGAAAGTCAGCTCGCATTGCTGATACTGTTCACAAAGGCGAATACTTTGTTAGTAGCGAAGAGCAGCCATCAACATCGGTAAACATTTTAGCGACAAATATTGAAGGGTCTAGTTATATAGAAAACACTGAATGCACTGTTGAGCTTCCACGTAACCACAAATTGCCTTCAGCGTTCTCAGCAGCACAATCGAATAAAGTGCCTGAAATGGGTGACTTACCTTTTGAAATTGTAAATGTTCCGGAGCCATTGAAAGAGCTGAAACTCGCAGTTCAACGTCAGCTCAATCAAAAATTGCCCTTAGATATTTTCTCTTATTTTTTCGATGCTGAGGTGTACGACCTGATTGTCGCCGAAACAAAAAAAAAACGCCATGCAACACAACGACATACAGTTTGCCCAAACATTTAACAAGGTCTTGTTGAAAAGATTCATCGGGATTTTAGTATTGTCGGGCTATAACAAGATGCCTCAACTAGAATGCTATTGGTCAAAGAATTCAACTCTTGGGTCGAAAATTGTGCAGCAGACGATGCCACGCAGCTTGTTCAGGAAAATAAAGACATATCTGCATTTCCATAACAATAATAATCTCGATCGTAATGACAAGTACACCAAGATGCGTGCAATTTTTAATACAATAAACAAAAAGTTTATGCAATTTGGATTATTTGAAGAGCATTTGTCCATAGACGAGCAAATGTTACCCTTCTTTGGGCGTCATAGCTGCAAAATGTATATAAAAAGCAAGCCCATAAAATTTGGATACAAGACTTGGTGCATGGCAGGGTCCTCTGACTATGTGTTTCGTATGGTGCCGTATGGTGGAGTCAGCGAAAAATACGATAAGAGTCTTGGACTGGGTGCTTCTGTGGTAATGGATATGACAAACCAATTGGAGTTTCCTGCCCGGCATCAACTATACATCGACAACTTCTTTACATCACAATTTTTGATGTGTTTATTGACTGATAAGCGTATATGCGCCACCGGAACTGTGCGCGGCCATCGGTTGGGACGGCCTGCACCAGATTTGAAGACTGGAAAAGCATTGCCAAAAGGTATTATACGACCTATGCCCTACAAGGGGTTTAAGAATGAGAAGAAGAAGAATAACATACGCAATAGATTTTGTTATCTTTATTATAATTTATATTTTTTCCTTTTTATTTTGAGGTGAAAATTGATGCAAAGTTCGATAAAGTTAATAATATTGTCTGTTGTCATTGGCAAGACAAGCGAGAGGTGACTTTACTTTCAAACTTCACCGGAGTTTACCCGATCACATCGACATCACGAAGACAACGAACACGGGAAGGGCAGCCTGGTCAAGTCACCGTGCAGCAACCTAAACTAATTCGAAACTATAATTGTTTCATGGGCGGTGTCGATCTTCATGATAACGCTGTTTCGAATTACCGTGTCTCGATTCGTTCAAAGAAGTGGTGGTGGCCACTTTGGTTGGCCATTCTTGAATCATCCGTGGTGAATGCTTGGAAGCTGAAATGCCTGGTGAATGGAGTTGGGCCAAAAATTTCGCAGCTGTCGTTTCGGGTCGACTTGGCCACGAGCTTGTTGCTTACCCCTGATGAGATAGAGGATGAAGACGTTGCTATGGTATCTGAATCTGAGGAGAATGACACCACCACAGACAGAAATTTTTACGACCCGATCCCTTGTATCTCTGGCCAACACCAAGTTACTGTGCAGCCTGATAACAAAGCCAGGCGCTGCAAAATTTGCCACAAACCAACAAAGATAATGTGCTGTAAGTGCCAAGTACATTTGCACTTAGCAATGTGCTTTGACGCCTACCACAAATGGTGAAATTATTTAATATTTATTACCTGTAATTAACATTATAATAAATTAATATTCTAATAAATAATAAGTAGTATATAATATTTATAACAAAACAGCCGTATTGTTTTTATATTTCGAAATATATCTGTCGATAACTGCAGAAGTTTACCATAAAAAATATGTCGGCCAACCGCCATTGTTCGACTACTCGAACACCCTCCCCTGGCGAAACTATAACAGGTAGAAAAATTTTGACCACGGATTCGAGTCTAATTACCATAGAAAAGCTACTTTCAACTGTTGGTACGGCCGTTTCAAAACTCGGCGTGAAATAGGTTAGAACTCCAATTTTTTGGATATCAAACAAGTAATGATGCAAAATATTGATAGATCTACAAATCTCGATGGATTTTAGAAAATTATCTTGAAGTCAAAACATTACTGTAGTTAAGAGATTCAGTCTCGAAATTTAACAAAACAAACTTACGTATTTGACAGATTTTGGAAATGAACTACATACGCAATTGTTTGTGTGAAAAAAAAATGTTTTGTTCAAAATATGAAACTTTCGGCTGCTTTTTTAATACTTTAATACTTTGATGGGTATTTAAGCTTGAAAGTCAACTTTGCTTAAACTGTTGTATTAGTTCTATGATTTTAAATTACCTTGATATCTTTACTCGATAAAGTTTCAATCGAAAAATGGCAGGATTAAAAAGAATGAAAGAAAGAAAAATGGCAGGAGTATAATATTTTACGAAGTTGAAGAGGCTAGATTTTGTTCAAAAAGCGGTGTTTCTTAAACTTTGAAACGACTTGATACAGACAGATTTTACGTGCAAATTTGGTAGCATTGACAAGTTGCACGACACTGTAAGAAGAAGACCAACCAAATTTTTGGTAGGAGAGTTTTGTTAATAACTTTATTAGTTACTTAACAAAAAACAGAAATCATCATTTACAGTGGTTAAACCAACGTATTGAGATTAATATAAAATAAATAGATCGTTATTCTTAAATATCCTTTTCAACAATATGGAGAAAAATAACAATAAAAATTGACAAGACAAGGAACGTTACATACGTTTGTGTCTTGCATCAATATCACAATCCTTAGCAATGTTTTTTGTCTTTTCATACATTTCCTAAAATGAATTATTTCCTCTTTTTTTTAATCGGTGACTTAAAATTTTGGCAAGATAAACCGTCTGTGCTAAGTCTAAATTTTTCTTTTGGAACTACCGTCTTGATGGGAGCGACAATTAAAAAACTGATTAATTATTTGCAGTTGTTATAGGCATTTCTACGGCTAAAGTAAGCAATTTAAGGCTACGTCCATTTTTAAAGTCCAGAGCTCTTTCTCGATCAACAAGACAGGCACTCAACAAGACACTTGTTATACCTGTGTTCTTTAGAAATCTTTTTTAATATGAATTTATGAAAATTTTACGATAAATGTTAAGACATTAAGACATTTTTGGGCAATATTTTGTTATCAAAAAATGCATTCACGCAATCTATTTACAAAGAACTTATAAATTTTGTAAGAAATATTCTGAGTCTGCCATAGCTAAGCGACTTTTATAAAAAAATCTGTAATTTTTAACCCTTAAGATTCCTGTAGCGATTGCAAATTGTAACGAGACTTAATAATTCTAGTAAAGGTTGTACCGTCAAGTAACTTTATTAATATGCACTTTGACTTTTTTCTTTCCGATAAATTGGGACAAAAATATCTTGACCCTGTCTGAAAACAACAACTTGTTTTAACATCACCTAGCGAGAATAAGATGCATTAGAAAAACTTTTTTAGAATATTGCTTTTTTTATTATTTACGTTAATAAAATTTCAAGTCTCTTATGTCAATGTTTTAAATTAAATCTTTTTTTTTTTTGTTTTTCAACGTGCAATGTTAGCTTAATATAATTAAATGGCAATAGCAACCCATATAATATATCTTACACTAAACTAGACATTTTCTTTTTTTCCTTTTTTGTTTAATTATATATTGTTTTGTATATTGCTTTTCTATAAAAAAATATTATACTTATAAAATAAATTTAATTAAATGGCAATAGCAACATACATATATAGAAGACAGAAGTACTAAAATTTATGTTAATTAAAGTTTTTTCTAAATGACCTTGCTATTTATTATGTCGATTTTATATGATTTAAATACAAATTCTAAATGTTTGATATTTTAAATTATACTTGATTTTAAATACAAATTCTAATTGTTTGATAGTTTAAAATCGTTTATTGAGCTTAAGGTCAAAGTTAGAACAATTAATTGTATTCTACTCCATGCTTCACCAGTTTGTGGAACTGTTGACTGTTTGTTTTTCCATTCTAAAAATATTTAGCAATTTGTTTAAAAAGAATGTAAGTTACAATACTTACCTTTTTCAATAAATTCCTTTCTGTTTTGACAAAAATTGTATGCAAATATCTAATTCGCCGGCTACTCACCAAATATTTATATTCGTCTCTATTTGACGTTAAAGTCGAATCGCATTTGTTAAATTCGCGAACAGTGGTACCAGCAATCGTCTGTTTTGGACGTTTGAGTCGAATCACATTTGCAAAGTTCGCGAACAGTGATACCACCTTGGCGAATTTGACTTATTTTCTATTCGATTCTGGGACGGTGATATGGCTATTAGTTACCAATTGATGTTGTTATGAAAATTATTTAATGCAACCCAAATTGTTTTTTCATAAAGCCATGCAGTCCTCTTCGGGGTTTTAGCCGTAGAGGTACAAAGGTTAGAATGTGAAAAACAAAGCTGTAAAATCGGCAGTCATATTCAGATTTTTAAGTAGAACTGAATAACTACATAAGAATGCATTCAATGAATGCAAAATTGATTTATAAATAAAATTTTTAATTCACATTCATTTTTTAAGAAATGATTAATTATTCATTTTAGTTATTCATTTTCGTTATTCAAAATAATAAATCATTTTTTTAATTCATTGAATGCTACTCACAAAGAATGCAATTCACTAAGAATTTCAGAATTTTCAATTATTCTTTTTTTATTCATTATTCATTTTTATTCGTTATTCATTTTTTATTCATTATTCATTTTTATTCGTTATTCATTTTTTATTCATTATTCATTTGTTATTCATTATTTATTTTTATTCATTATTCATTTTTTATTCATTATTAATTTTTTATTCATCATCCAATTTTTATTCATTATTCATTTTTTATTCTATATTCATTTTTTATTCACTTCATTTTTTGTTCATTATTCATTTTTTAATAATTATTCATTTTTTATTCATTATTCACTTGTTATTCTTTATTCATTTTAGTCCCAAGCCATAAATAAAAAATTAATAATAAATAAAAAATTAATAATGATTAAAAATTGAATAATGAATAAAAAATTAATAATGAATAAAACATTAATAAAGAATAAAAAATTAATAATGAATAGAAAAATAATGAATAACAAATTAATAATGAAAAAAAAACTTATAATGAATAAAAAATTAATAATGAATAACTAAAGAATAATGAATTAAAAATGAATAACGAATAGAAAATTAATAATTAATAAAAAAAGAATAACTGTCAATTCTGAAATTCTTTGTGAATTGCATGCTTTGTGAATAGCATTCAAATGAATAAAAAAAATTATTCATTATTCTGAATAACCAAAATGAATAATTGAAATGAATAATTAATCATTTCGTAAAAAACGAATGTGAATTAAAAATTTTATTTATAAATCAATTGTGCATTCTTATTTTGTTATTCACTAATTCACTTTTTTGTGAATAAAATCAAATTGAATTTATTCTTTTACAGCTCTGGTGAAAAAGCATCGAAGATGGGTACAATGGTTTGAGGTGCATTGATGCTCAAATCAAATTTTTTATAATTCAAAGGGCAAAGGCCAAAACAGCGGTCTAATTTAAAATTTTTTTTACATGAATTATTATTATTCTTTCCTCTATTTCCTAGGCAAGTACATATTGACTAAGTTTTTTTTAACTATACAAGGAATCATACAAGTACAATGAAGCACAAGCTGACTTACAATGAAGCGAATTGCTTATATATTTTTGTTCAAGGCATAATAGTCTTAATAAGTAATAGATTAGTAGTAAGTTTAATATTATACTGACATACTTTGTAATATAATTTTTGTAAACTTCGTTTAATGATTGCTTTAAGTGCTTTAAACATGTTCAAAGCTTAGACTAAAGGATAAAGTTAATTGCTTTGAAGTTATTGTTTTCTTTACTTTATTTTATTTATTTTTTTTTTTTTTTGCATTAGCCCTCTTTACAAAACATGTGTCTCCTATAAATGTTTTTCTCTTTGTTTCCGTATTATTTTTCCTGTATCTTTTTATACTGTTTTCGATATTTTGCTTTATAAAGACTTAGGCCCATCTGTAAAATCTTTCATTTACTTAAAAGCTCAAAGTCTTATCTACCCAAGCAGTTTGTAGAGATTGTTATATTTTGAACATACATTCAACACAAATATTATTAATTCAAAAAGACAAGCCCACGACCAAACTGAGCTCGCTCCACTGCGTCCTGACCGCTGAGACAACATAACCATTCCATTATATTTGCTAGGCAGCATAAGTCCAATATTTAATCCTGGAACATCCGCAAAGCGTACAAAAATATTTCTCCTCATATGAACTCAGTCTTAAATCCCAACACAAACAACACAAAATTTCACTTAATCGCCATTGTTGTCTTATATTGTATCTATTATATACGGACATTTTCAAATCAAAAAAAAATTAACTCTTCATTTTGCGAAATTAACGTACTTCGCTGTTCATTGTTGTTGACTTTTCTTTGGTGCTTGGAAGCGCTTTTGTAGTCAATTCCTGACCAGAAAGCGTACTCAAGGGAAAAACTGTAAGTCGCTCGTTTGTCGCATGACGCTCTCCTTGCTGGGCCAAATCTGCTAGAAATGTGCTTACTTCATGCTCATCGTTATCTGCTCATCTTGGCCACTAGAAGTAGCAGTAACTCGAGCAACAACCGTGCCATTGTGCATTATTCACAACTATTACTACTTATTTTTATTTTTTGTTATTGTTATTGTTTGAATTTCTTTAGTAGCGGAAAGTTGTGGTTGAGTGGGCGAAACATTGGGAGCAATTGTAAGAGTAAAGTCGAAGAATACACTTGAAAAGTTTTGACTGTAAGGTTTTATCTAGAACTTGCTTTAGCAGAAAGCGTACACATTTTTCAGCAAAAACTGCAGACTGTTTAGATAATTTGACACTTTTGAAAATACTGCGAAATAATAAAAAAGTCCTCTTGACTTTAACTAGTATTATTCTTGAAAAACTATTTTTACTGCTGAAAAACCTTAATTTTTTAAAAATGAATTTGAAAACTCAAATGACCCAAAATTAAAAGTATTTTAAAAACATGCAGAAACGATATTTTGAGCAGAAAGAAAGAAACCGACAAAGGCATACTTTATAATAAATAATTTATAATCATTTATAATTTTTATTTCTTTTCAGTCAGATTTCAAATGATTAAAATCCGCTATTTTTACTAAAATTTTACTAAGTAATCGCCTTACTTTAACGATCGTAAGATCATAAAATTAAAATTAAAATCAAAAGATTAGATTAGATTTCCCCCCCCCCCCACAGAAAATAATCGATTAGATTTTGTATTGCAGTCACTGTAGATTTTCCAAAATGATATGAAAACTGTAACTCATTTAGAGGTATACTATTTATGCTATGCCATTTCCAATTGTAATTAAAGAAAGATCCAATAAAATTCAGAAGAGATCAAATAATGAAATTCGAAAAATATCCTTTGTAAATATATCTATATCTTCTATACTATTATATAAAATTGAAGTCGAAATTTGATGTTACCAGTTCTCTCCAAAAGTACTGGGCCGTTTTTTATAAAAAAAGTTTTAAAATATCATAATTGTGCTAAGCATCTTTAACTTTCCTTTTAAAGTTTTAATTATAAGCATATTTTATTAATGTGATAAGCTATTTAAGTAATCATCTTAGCCAGTGTTGCCAGTTCGAAGTTTCGCTTTTTAAGGGATTGTTCAATTGTTTTTTGATCTAAAAGATAAAACTTTCTGCTTGGTAGTACAAAACAAATGGAATTTTCAAATGGAGAACTAAAGGCCTTATTCTGATAATTTCCGATTGCAAATCAATATACAAAGTAGTTTTTATTATACTTATTTCAACATGAAGTTGGAAAGTTCAAAAAATATCATGTAATTATTTTTTGTCCAGACCTTTTTGTGTGTTGTCAGTTTTGTCAAGTAGCTTTCGATGTCATTTTATACTGAGAAAACCTTATGATTGTAAATTAATTTGGAATTTTAAATCACCAAAGTAAGTCGACATATATAAGTAGTGTATTGTTATGAATATTGTTTTGCTTTTTTTTTTGTGTCGTTTTGTTACTTTAAGTAAAAATGATTAATGAATTTGAAAAATACTACATATTTGCCTTACTAATAACAAAATTTAATACTCGAAACTTTCGAAAATACTGATATTAAGAAAACTCCGTACTAATAATGACTTAAGCTGAATATTTAATTTAATTAGTACACAACTGAGATTTAATTAGTGCACAGCAGACCTCTACATTAAATATTTAATAGCGGCCTTTACCCGACAGATTTTTGGATATTTTATTATTGTTTCAAAATATACAAAAATTTATATATGTGTCGAAAAACAGCAAAAAGTTATAACAAAAATGTATGGAAAAAACTTGCTTTTTTAGATATTGTAGATATTTTATAGATATTTAGATATTCTTGGCGACTTCAACAGCGTCAGAAAACGCAAAATTAGGTTTTTTCTCTATTACTTAATTAATGTTACGACTCATTTGTTATTTGTCCAAAAAAAATACTCAGGTTTGAGCAAAGTACCTATCATTTACTGAACTGAGCATCAATCGCGTCGGAAGCGAATTTCATCTGGGGGGGCAGTACAAATGGGGGGGCCGTACAAATGGTGGTGCAAAAAAAGTTCACCAAAATTTCTTCACATGAAACATGAAGAAGAGAGAAAGAAGAGGAAAATATATAATACAAAAATATTATCGTTGTAAAAAAACTGATATTTTGAATAACTTTTCCTGTTAAATTATTTATCTAGCTAAAAAAGTGGGGGGCAACTGCCCACCTTGCCCCCCGCTTCCGACGCCAATGCTGAGCATTAATAGAAAATATTTCATCTCATTATTATGAAGGCTGAGGCTAAGATTTCTAATAATTTACATGGTATATAATTTTTTATAACAAATACTTATGTATAAACCAGAGAAAAGAGTTTTTACAACAGAGTCTATAATTCTTTCAGTTACAAAAATTATTGTATGCTTATTAGAGTGGACCTTATTTTAAAAAAACCACCCTAAGGGCTGAAACTGTTGTAATTGATGATATAAAATTCGTGAAAATTTTGACAAGGTCGAATGCATATAAGCCCGAGCGCACATGGCTTAAATTTTGTACAAGTACATGAAAGAAAAAAAAAAATTTTTGTTTAATATTTTCATATGCAATTCCATTTGACATAAAGAAACAGTTAAGGTGTTTTTGTTTTTTTCCAAAAAATTTTCAGTTTAATAAGGGTATTCACCTTAAATTACTTGAATAACTCAGGGGGACCAAATTTTAATTTTTGGATTTTTCCAGCAATATTTGTATTATTTTCGACTGATTTTGGTGCGCTGATTTTTTGTTTCAAGTGTTTGAGTTTCAAATTTCAAATGGAATTGCAAATGAAAATTTAAAAAAAAATGTTTTTTTTCTTTCCTGCACTTGTGCAAACCTTAAGCCGTGTGCGCACGGGTTTATATGCATCCGATCTTACTAAAACTTTACACGAATTTGTTTTTTAATAATTAGCGCAGTTTGACCCCTTGGGACGCTCCATGAAATGCTTGGAAATTGTCCCCATACAAATAACGTCCACTCTAATGCTTATGTTTACAAACATGTGTTATTGTTTTTTATACTTTAATAAACTTTTGTACCTAAAATTTTATACCTTAATAAAGTTATATTGGAAAATATTTTAGAGATTTTTCAAAATTGAAAAATGGGAAAAAAGGCATTTTTCATGTGTTTATGGGAAATTATACAAAAATATACTGGCAACACTGATCCCAGCTGCCATGCATTGCTTAATCGTTTTCTTTTCACGTTTTGTGTTGCGAGAGTTTCAATAAATTTCAAGCAACATTTGTTTTGGAAAATTACTCTTGGTAAACCAAAATATACTCAAAAAGAGAGCGCTCACAATTCTTAATGGCCGCATTCAGCGCAGTGATGATATTTGATAATTTTGGAGAGGACTTTTTTTACTCTTCAGAAAGGACTTTTTCGTATGCGAGAGTACTTTCTATTAATATGATAAAATAAGCTTTTGTTTTGTTACTGAGGCACATATGAAAAAATTAATACAAATTTTATACTTAAGCCCGTCTGATACTTCATTGCTTTGTCCAATTTTTATTCATTGACAATAAAACTAGAGCAGTTGAAATAGTTCCAATCCTAAGATTCAAAAAGTGTGAGTTTATACGCATACAGTACGAATTGGACAAAAAAATGTGCGACGGATAGCATTTTCAACGCATTGTTTTTGTCGTTTCTCTCAGTTCGTTCGTCGTTAAGTTTCGATCAAATATAAAGTGTCAAAAACAAGCTTGAGCTCTTTCTTCCGCAGCCAAGAAGAACAGAGAGATAAAATAGTAACGTTGCGGAAATGTAAAAAATTGGCACAATGCATGTTTTCATCCTTTTCCAACAATATATATCTGTCTAGCCTACGCGCCACTTGTTTTCAGATTTTGAAATTGGACAAAACAATGAAGTATCATACGGGCTTTAACTTAATAAGACAGTTCACGATCTTGTTGCACCGTTGCAAATGCAAAATAAACAGCTTTTACAAAAACAAAAAGCATTGAAAAGCTTTTGCAACATATGCTTTTTGTTTTTGTAAAAGCATTGAAAAGCTTTTACAACATATGCTTTTTGGTTTTGTAAAAGCTGTTTATTTTGCATTTGCAACGATGCAACAAGATCGAGATCTGCTTTAATAATTAAACTTACTCGATACATGTAACTGATCCTGATGGAGTGCTTCTCGTGGTACATTCATCACGGTCAATGTTTCCGTCAATGCTTGAGACTGGTTTACTTGAATCGGAGTCGACAATTCAGGAAGCTTTAACAACCATCTGTACCTTTTTTGAGGCCTCGATAGTCTAGTGGTAGTGTGCTTGACTGTCGCTGAGCGGTCCCGGGTTCGAATCCTGGCCAGGCCACGCTACGCTATAACCTTCCTTTCCTTAAGCTTGTAGTGCACTTCATTTTTTTGTCCGATTTCAAAATCGAAAAACAAATGGTGCGTGGGCTAGACAGATATATATATTGTAAGAAAAGGATGAAAACATACATCGTGCCAATTTCTTACAACTTCGCAACGTTACTATCTTATCTCCCCATTTTTATTGGCTGCGGAAGAAAGAGCTCAAGCTTGTTTTTGACACTTAATATTTGATTGAAACTTAACGAGTGACGAATTGAGATAAACGTCAAGAACAATGCATTAAAAATGCTGTCTTTCGTACATTTTTTGCTCCAATTCGTACTATATGCGTATACACTCACACTTCTTGTATTTTAGCTTTAGCACTATTTCAACTGCTCTAGTTTCATTGTCAATGAATAAAAATTGGAAAAAACAATGAAGTATCATAGGGGCTTTATTTCTAATCAAAATAACTTCAAAACACATCAATTTGCGAAGAAAAGTTGTAGTTGGTGGTGATAGGAAAAGTTTGTGGAGAGAAACGCTTAGTAACTTGATTTGACTAAGGTTGAGACATAACACCTGCTTCAGATTTAATATCACATATTTCTACATAGCAAAAACATCCTGCACAAACGTTTCACTTGATCCATCTTCCATTCTTGATCCAGACACTAAGTGGGCTGGTCTAAACACCTTCACTTAACCTAACTATCTGTACTTTTAATAGATTTATAAACTAAATCATAGTTATATTTAAAATCATAACTTAAACTCAATGGTACATTGCTATAACAAAACAAATACAAACAACAAAAACACTGCACTGCATGTCCACTACACCATATGACGTTGGTAGTTATAACGTTACATTCACAATCACTAGAAATTTAAACCTGAAAACAGAACACTCAAACAAAGAAAACTAAGACATTAGCTTCTTTTGAGCATGTTTGTTATGTCAAAGGAAAAAGCAAAAAAGGGGCACGCAAAATTTACCAATTAAAACAAATTTCGTGAATCAAATCCGAAAGTACTTTTTTTGGATCAAAAGGAGTTGAGGAATTTTTAAAGTCGAAAGGAGATTAAAAAGTCCTTATCCACTACAAATATCATCCCTGCGATGTTTTTCTCAGAATGTATTGTCACTCTAAGCGTCAGGAAAGTTGCAAATTATGTATCTCGATGTTCATATAAAAAAAGTGACGTTTCGTTAGATTTTACGAAATACGAGCTAACGAAGCAGTTATGGAGTGACATGAATCGCACTATTATAAACAAATCGACATCCACCATCTTTTTGCCGACTACAAAGCCACCTTCGACAGCCCAATAAGGAAGCACCTGTACTCCATCATGTCTGAATTTGGTATACCTGCAAAACTAATCCGTCTATGCAGGATGACCAGCAGAGTAATTAAAATCGGGTAGGACCTCTTCCAACTAGTGCTCGACCAATTCCCGATTTTCGCACCGATACGTATGCCGATGTTAACTTCATTTTAAAAACTATACCAAAGCCGATTATTTAATTTCAACCGATGCCGATTCTATAATTTTGAACCGATGCCGATGTCGATTAATCGGTTGAACACTAACTTAAATTGAATTTCAATAAAAGAAAAATGTGTTTACAAAAAATCTATGTATTTTATTTAAAATATAAAAGTACAACTATAGGGCGTTCACCACTACTATTAAAATGTATGATATTATTAATGGGTGCTAGCTAGCCTTAGCATGAACACACCAGAAATGTCAGATCTATCTGTCTATGAATAGTGATGTTACATCGATTTAAATAGTATTTGGTATTGTTATAAAAATTGATAGAGAAGAATTTCCTGCCTTGATTAAGTATTACTTTTTGCGTAATAATAATAATATTACTTTCTGCGTATTGGACAGTCTGAAAGTGAAAGTGTGTGAGATAGCTACAGCCGTAGGCATATCAAGTGAGTAGGTGGTTTCAATTTTACATAAAAATTTGGGTATGAGAAAGCTGACTATGTTTAAACAAAATCCTACTGATTTTTTGCGTAAAAAAGTGACCATGGATGCAACATATATCCACCAGAATCTAAGGATTCAGCGAGAGAGTGGGTAAGTCCCAGTAGAAGTACACTTAAGCAAGCGAAGACTCAACAAACGGCCGAAAAGGTGTTGGCGTCTATTTTTTTTGGGATTCAAGTGGCATTTTGTTCATCGACTTTTTTAAGAAAGTACAAATAATCATTAGCAACTATTACTGCAAATTAATGGACTGATTGAAGAACGTAATTGCAATTAAACGGCCCCATTTATCGAAGAAAAATATTATTTTTATGTAAGACAATGCTTTAGCTCACAAATCGATCGAAACCATGGTCAAATTGCTCGAGTTAAGCTTCGAACTGCTTCCTCATCCCCATATTGCCCATATTTGGCCCGCAGCGACTATTATCTGTTCCCAAACTTAAAAAGGTGGGTCCAGGAAAGGAGATTTGTAACAAATGAACAGGTAGAGTTGGAAACTGAAGCGTATTTTGGAGATCTTGAGAAATATTGCTATTCAAAGGACATCGCAATGTTAGAAAATGGACTATGTGGAAGAGTAAACAATAATTTTGGCAAAATCGTGTTGTTTTTTTTTTTTTGTAAGGCCGGCAGCATCTTAAACGCCCTAGTAGCTGATTCCGGCTGTGCGAATAATCGCCCAAAAAACGGCTAAAATTTTTGGGCGATTGCGATTTTTACAGCCCTATTCTGTCAAATTAACAAATTGTTAACCAGAATTTTGAATATTTCTATGTGTTTGTTGTTTTCAATACAAAATTTAAAGCTCAAAAAACGAAATTTGTTAATGAAATTGTCAATAACTGAAAAGCAGTTGACAATTTTTATCAGAATTTTTTATTTTTGAGCTTTAAATTTTGTTTTTAAATAAAAAAATTACAACAAACATATAGAAATATTCAAAATACTGGTTAACAATTTGTTAATTTGCCAGAATAGGGCTGTTAGTCTGGATAATTGTGCTTTATGTCATATGCTTTATGTGCAATTTTTTATAATAAACGTTCGCCCAAATTTTGAGGAACTAATAATTGTCCAAAAATATTTTAGATCTAATTTTTGATAATTATGAAGAAAAGGTATGTGTGTTTTTTATGATGAAATGATTTGCCCTTATTCGAAATGTTGTATGATGTGCCAGGCGCAGCTGGCATAATATATTTATTATGTTAAACCGCAAACTTTTTTGGCGATTGTTCATCACACTTTTGGCGATTCTACGTTATGAACAAACGCCCAATTTTTTTTTTTTGTGATTGTTCATTTTTGGATTTTGGCGATTGTAACTTTTGCGGTTATTCACACAGCCGCTGATTCCACCAAATACAGAGCATGAGCTTGGAACCATTGATATTTGGCTTTGCTGTCGATGTTGAGGCATGGCTTTTTACTGTTTGAATTATCGTAATGGATCCAATTTTTATCAGCAGTTACAATATGATGCAAAAAACTTTTCCAATTTTGCCGCTGGAGCAGCTGTTCACAGGGGAAAAATCGTTTTTCGACGTCTCTCATCTTCAGATCATACGGCACCCAATTTCCCTGCTTTTAGATCATTCCCAATGCTTTCAGATGCCTGCAAATGGTTGACTAAAACACTCCCAATAAATTTGCAAGTTCTTATTTCGTGTGACATTGGTGTTTATCGACCAATGCCTCCAACTCCTCATCTTCGAACTTTTTGGGCTGGCCTGGACATTTTTTGTCATCGATCGAAGCCACTCCTGGCACATTCTAATCGACTGAATATATTTAAGGTATGCTTCGAGGAGCAAACAAATCGCTTCAGATGCATATTTCTTTAAATTAAACCAATAAAGAAAAACTTCACGCAAATGCTGTTTTGTTGGCAAGTAATTTGACATTTTCAACGAGATGTTGTGTGTATAGTCAAATAATAAGTTTGACAGGGATAATAGATATAAATATCTATAGGGATAGTAGATCTCCGCATTTTCGAATAAAAGCTTGACTTTTACCAATGGAAAGGAGGCCAAAAGCGCCTTTTTAATTTTGTTTTTATAAAACTTATACCAAATATCATATTAATCACGAAATCAAAATAAAGCATTTCATGAAAATCCCGAATTTAATATTTTTTAAAAAAATTGTATTTCCAATTTTTAACTAACCAAATTTTTAAGCGTGAAACTGTTAAGCGGAAGCCAAGAATCCTAGGATATTTTATCCACTGTTTACCTTGTGATGATGATGATGATGGTAATGATGACATTAATGTGAGGCAAAAATGTGGCGAAGTTGTGCAAAGGAAAGATACAATGATATCGTGAAGAAACAAAATGTAGCTGAAAGCAGGACGATGAGCCTCATGCTACCAAATATTTTTTTGTACTTTTGTACAATTTTATGCATTTTGGTTGTGGTATTAGTACCTAGTAATATCAAAGTACTGTAGCATAGAGCAAAGTACTTCCGGTTTGTGTAAATTGTTTTATTATTAAATATGTATGCAAACTTTTGTGCTATTAAATGCAAAAGGCGGAAGTTCTGTCAGAAGATTTAAGTTTTCTGAATGTTGGAGATGAGAATCGGATTTTCTTTGTTTAATTATTAAATGTATTAATTTTACGCATAAAATAAAAAATAGTGCAATGGATTTCACAAATAATTTGACTATAACTACTATGAAATTTACTTCAAGACTGAAGTGAAATATAAGTTTCCTCCATTTAATGACCTTGAAAAATGTTTTAGCTAAACTATTTGATGTCATATTTCTTACCTCCTTGTGGATAGTATAGCCGTCGGTGGTGCCCAAAGCAACCAAGCAAATTGCTGTGAATGCCTGCAGACATGCTTCCAGTTCAAGAACACTTTGGACGTAAGTGATTTCCGCCAATTCATATATTCGCAAAATAGAAATAATTATCTCGATCGTAGCGCTGACATAGAGAAATTCTGGGGAGTAAAAAAAACTGATCAAAAATACAAGTCTTATAATTATTTTAATAACATTTACGAACAAAATCGGACACCATTTTGACTAAATGAAATTAAAATAAAAATGGATGATAGCTTCTGTTAAAATAATCCAGATATATCTTAAAAATAATTTCTTTACACTATTCTTCTTCATTCATAAACTCACCGATAGCATTTTTCAGCTCCACAACGCGATGATAGCTTATCAGAACAAGCGTTAATAGAATGGCCAACAGTGCATTTAGCATAGTTGATGTGCCAACAATAACAACGACATCGTTGAAGTGATCATCTGTTGGCTCGTTTTGTTGTAGTTGTTCTTGTTGGTAATTGATAACCGGAAGTGGCAAATTAATCGCACTTCCGCTTAAAACAATCACGCCACCCGCTTCACTTCCTCTGGCCACAACTACTGTGCTGCCATATCCGTTTCCAGTATTATAAACCGTATTGTTACTATTATTGCCAGCATTGTTAGTGCTGTTGCTATAGTTGTTGTTATTGTTGTTGTTGTTGTTGTTGTAATTGTATGCTTCCGGCCATGGCAAGAAGGCGCGTGCCAGTTCCAGGGAGTTAATGGCCAGCAACAGCAACGTCAGTGCCGAGCGTAAATTATGAAATGTTAACAAAGTTTTATGGTTCCTGAAAGAGCAGCGAGGATAAAAAAATAAAATCATTTTAAGAAGTAAAAGAAAGCTTCATGGTGGTTCTGGCAAGGTGTGAAAATAGCAATAACAACAACAACTACTATGGCATAAATAAATAAAAATGCAGTTAAAGTAAGTTCCGAAGGGCGTTCGCGTTTTTTTCAAGGTGTAAATGTTTATGTGTGTGTGTGCATTAATGTTATTCTAGGAGGCAATTAAATTTAATTGTTTTGCGACTTGCCACCTGGTTGCTTCCAATCTTCATTGCAATTAAATGCAGATTAATTGGTATGAACGTAAAAAAGCTAAAAAATAATCGCCATTAACTCGCGAGAATCTCAGCAAAGTAATAATACTTAATTGTGTGTTAACGAATTAACCCTTGTATTAAATAACGGAGTTGACAAGACTACTTTTGCTAAAGTGTGCAAAATATATGTCAGTATATATGATAAAGATATGCGTCATTTACAAATTGGACACTGAAACAATAACCAGAAAAAACTTTTTATCACTATCATAAGAGTTAAATCTTTTCTAAAATAATAAAAGTTGGAACGGAGTTTAAGTCACTCCTTACATATATTTTTGAAAAAAATTAAAGTGCAGCAAATTTTACGCTTTCTTATAAAAATATTGTACGACATTTACGTATGAAAAACACTTGATATTATTCATAATAGTATGGCGACGGTTTTTACCAAAAATAAAACTCCCAAAGTAATGCGGATGGTATGATATTCTATGGGTGTGGTATCTTTATTAATAAAATTTTCTGTTTGTTTCTTTGTTTGTTTTTTTTGTTTGTTTGACCGGAATACAAATCAAAACGGCTAAACAAATTTCGGTCAAATGATGATTTGGTACAAATATGTACATCCTAGATTAAAATGTTATATACTTAGTTTTGACCAGGCCCCTTCCGCCCATTTTCACTTCACGTAAAAATTGTTATTAATATTCTTTTCAATTTGAATATAAAAAATTTCTGTTATGCTTACACCAGGAACACTTACATATCTTTTAAATTGTAAAAATTTTCAGTACAACGATTTTTCATAAAATATCGTTACCTAAGACTGAGAAACAAATTTCATGAAAATAAAAATGTTGGCTTTCGATGCAAATATATCTGTTGTTGGTTATTATATTTCAAAAAAATGTTGTTCAAAAGTTCAATAAAAGCACTTCATAAAAATAGTTTTAACTGAACGGTTAGGTCAGTGTATATATTTTTAATTTTTTTTTTTTGTAATTACAGAACCAAAATATTGACATGTAACTCAAAAAATTACTCAAAATTTGTTTTTGTTGCAAAAATAAGAACATGCTAAAATTCTATTTCCGACTACTTTTCATACGACACAACTTTTATGAGCAAAAAATCTTCCAGTTTTGCGCAAACATTAATTAACTGTTTTTGCAATAAAAAAACCAGGGTACCGATTTTTACGGCGAAACTTATTTTTTTAAAAATGTTGTTATTATTTTTTTACAAAATAACAACAAGTCTTACTGAGAAAATTACCCTAATATCTATTTTCAATCAAAAGTTATGTTTAAAATATATTTTTCTAAATTATTGACTATCTACATTCATAAAACTAATTTTTGTTTTATAAATGTGTAATTTCCCTGATATTCACGCCCCAGCAATTTTTTTTAATTCTGTGTGTGATTTTTTCAGTATTTTCTTAATATAATTTCAAGAAATATAATAGTGGTATTCAATGAACGCCGTATTGGCGATGTAAACAGCGTATTTTCGGTAAGTTTACTGCAACGTAATTTACAATAACAAAATTGTAAGGGATTAAGCATCCGCAGCTTACGGCACAAAAACGTGGTGTATACAGTACGTATAATGCTTGTTATTAGACCGTGGCTTCATTTTCTTTTTGAACAGCAGTGTTTCAATTAAATTTAACCATTTTAATACAACTACTCAGTTTTTATTCAGGATAGGTTCGTGGAAGCGCTTATCGTAAACTTATAGCTATACAATTTCAGTGTATATACGTCATTCAGTGAATACCATTAATATATTTTTTTGTCGTACACACAAACATGGTGTAATATGGACATTTGCAAATGTTTTGAGCGGAGTTGCCAGAGTTGAGTTATAAGCATAAAGAATATTTTTCATCCTTGCTAGCCAGCTTTTTCCCACTTGAAATCTATGCGAATATATAAAAGCGTTGTGATAACGCACGGATGTTTAACAACCACGCGAGAGCCATTGAACCGATTAAGACGATACAGGTATCAAACGAATTTTTTCTTTCAACGAAATAGTAATATGCTATGTTAGATTTGCCACGCTTACTTTTCACGCCCACTATTTTAAAAAATTCTATATTTCAGACGCTTTTGGTCGTGTAAGTCTTCAATTTCGTAATATACTTGTTATGGTTACTTTCGCTAGCTTTACTAAAAACTGGGTGACCAACTTTAGTTATGTCCACTTTTCGGACGATAAGCGTGGAGTGAAGCAAAGTGCACTAGGTTTAAGCTTAATTAGGCTGAAATTTGGTAGTCGATTTGTTTCGAGTACGAGATGGCTCAAGTGAAAAGTTGTTGCCAACCAAATAAAAAATGGTATATTCCTAATAGTTTTGGTCGTATTCGACTAAAATTTGGTAATTTAGTCTAATAACTAAAAAACTGTACTAAAAGTGGTGAATATATACATATTTTTTTTCCAAACAGCATGAAAATTCGTATATATGCAGTAAGGCGGTCTGTGGCAGGACAACGTCTGCTGGGAATACTATAAATCAATTAGAATGCTGTATATATCAGAAGGTTCTGATCGTCATGCATTGATGTTTCAAAAGGAAACGTCGGGGATGTGTTTTTCGTAGGGCAATTTACATACTTTCACAAATTCACAAAACGATCATAAGCAAATTCCTTGAATTGGGTCAGGACAACGTCTGTTGGGCCCACTATAAATTTATAGATAAGGAAATAGCTTAAAACATAGATTAAGAATGGTTTTAAATATTTGAAAATTTTTTCATAAAAATTGGTTTATAAGTTGTAGAACATTGTAAAAAAATATAAAAATAGCATTTTAAGCAAATTAACTATCATCAAAACAATCATAGGGGGAGGGAGGTAGGTGACCCATGAATTTTAATGATAGAAACTGTTTATGTGTCAAAATGAAGCAATTTTTACAGATAAATGATATGTCATATGAAAGAGAAGGGGAAAATGAAAATTAAAAGACGATGTACGACAAAAACAATTTTTGGCCTATTTTTGAGCACAAATTGCATATTTTAGAGGTTTTTGAAAACAATATAAAACATTGTATTAGTGAGGTAACGTTAAGCCTTTTCTCATTTTTCCAATTCACTTAATTCAACTTTCAGACAAGGAAAATTTGATGAAAATCGATTTGAAAATAACGGAGATGTTTTCTTGCTAAAGCTTAGTATGCTGTAGGAACGAAAAAAAATTTCCATAAGAAATACATTGATATTTTTAACAACGAACAGGCAGCGGAATTTTTTCCGCCAGCTAGAACGCTGTAGAAGCGAAAATTATTGCTATGTTGCCAAATTTCCATTCGTGAGTGGAGAGTAGAAATTTCAAAATTTCGCTGCCCGTACATTTAATTGTCTCGGAAATTTGCCATTCAATAATAAAAAATAAGCAATAAGTATGTTTAAGTGTTAAATTTATTATTTAACAAATTTATTGTTGCATTTATATAGTTTATTAATGTGTAGTCTTGCTTTTTATATGATATAAAATTGCAGCAATAAATATATGAATCTGTCAACCAGAACAGCAAGTGCTTTTTCTCCACACAAAACTGTTGACTCTACACCACAATTTCGCGTATAGAGTTATATGCCAAAAAATTTTCGTTTCTACAGCTTAAGTCAAAACTTGCAATTTCAATATGTTTATCTCATTCTGAGGCTTAAGAAAATGTGTCATACTGAGAAAATCTATGGCGCCTGTTACACGATCGATATTTATTGTGATATTTGGATCGCGATCCAAATCACTGGCTTGATGGATCGCGCGAGTTATGTTCCTTGCTTAGAGCAGTTTGATTGAAACACACTTTTCTTTTCTGCTGTAAACTTAGAACTGAACTTTATTACAACTCTTTCTTAAAATCTAACCAATTCGTTTTCGAAATGTAAATGTGTAAAAGTATGTAAAGATATAAATGGAAGAAATACAATTGTAAAATAGGAGAAATGTAATGTATGTAAAAGAAATACAATGTGGTTAATATGTAAAAGTTAATAGTCGCAAAGTGTTGCCTAATTTATAGTTGCAACATAATATCAAAAATGCAAGGGTTTCATTTTAATGTCTTGTGGTTAATATGTAGAATAAATAATCGTAAAATGTTGCCCAATTTATGGTTGCAACATAATATCAGAAATGCAAGAGTTTGATTTTAATGTTATACTTTAAAATTGAACCTATTTTAATAGTTGCGATTTATGAGGAAAAAAATAAAGAAAGAGTGTAAATAAAATTGGAACACTTAAAATATCTTATTGATTACGCTGCACTTTAAGTAGTGCAGTGGGGCTTATTATGTTGTTGTTTCTGGTGCTATTGTTGTGGGTGCCGAGATTTAATTGCCGTTTGTGCTGTTGTTGTAAATGTAGTAACGATGTCTTTGACTTGTTGGTTAATTTGGTATTGTTGTTGTGTTTGTTGTAATTGTTACTGTAAGTGTTGCAGCGGCGTATTGAGCCTCGATGGTTTGGGTGGTGGCTGAGAAGTATATGTATTTGTTGTTGTCGTTTGAGTGGGGGTCGTAACTCCTCCCCCCCCAGTATGAAGTGAGGGCCATAAAGATTGTGCAGTGGCCCTTACGAAATTGGTTTGCGGTGTATAAATTGATGCCATTATTTTCCTAGGGACGTAAATGAAGATCAGGACAAGGATTACAATTAACGTATATTGCAGTGCGTCTTGGGCATATGTAATTGTGCTGAGGTGTTTAACTGATGCGTAGCTTTCGATTTGATGGTCGCGAAGTTTTTCCAAGTTTAGGGCTTCGGTTACTGACAGGGCTTGTATTCCTGAGTGTGTTATTGGCAGGATATGTATCTCGTCCCAGAAAATTCCAACATTGCTCTTGTAGATGATACCTCTTATAGCGATGTCGCAGTTCCGGAAATGAATAGCACCGGTACCTTCAACTGTGTATTGTCTTTGACTGCAAGTAGAATTTATTAGTGTATAGGGTATATTAATATAGACGATAAAGTTGGCTTCTGGCTGGAAGATTGTTGTTATCTTTCCGAGGTCATACAGGTCGCAGTGTCCAGGTTGATTTTGCATGAGCTGCCCCAGGCATTTAGATTCTTGAGTGTTTTCTTTTTGGATTGGTTTTTGGCAAAAGTATATTTTAGATATTCTTTGGCATGTTTTGTCGAAAAACTGAATTGTTTTGTTATTGTAAGTTATGTATGATTTTGTTATTATTTGCTTTGTTATGTTTATAGGGGTAGGTATAATATGATATAGCTGATAATTTTCTGTATAAAGATTAGGTATTTGAACATTGAATATGACATTAGAATGATTATAATATGCTTGTAATTGTAATAGTTCGTATATTTCTTCATCTGTTTCAATTTTAATGGATTGATTAATCATATAATTTCTAATTTCTTGTAACTCTTTTTGGTTTAATATAAGCTTGGATATAATGTTTAGTTTGGCTAATAGTATGGCTTCTGCTATGTCTGTGATATGATTGAATAAAATATCTATATTGTAGTTAAGTTGGTTAAGATATTGCATTTCTTCTAGAATATTTTCATTTCTTTTAATTTTATTGGCTGTTTCTTTTGAATATTTGTTTACAAATTTTTCAATTGTGCTATGTTCATTATTCATGTGTTCAGTAATATTTTTAAATCTTGCGATCATTTGCATATTCAATTTGTTTTGATTGACCGATTCTTTTTGTAAGTTTTCTTCATTTTCTTTTAATTTTGTTATTTCATTATTTAAATTTTGTGCATCAACCGCATCCATGTTTCCTGTAATAAACTTTACTACTGATCCTAGTCCATTCAAGATACCCCTTTTTTGTCTAGCAACAGGTGATAGTGTTTGAATTTTATTCTTTAGTTCGAAAAGTTTCATTTCAGTTACTTTTATAAGATTTGGTTGTATACCTTGTGCTTTAATTTCAGTAAAGGTAGTGGATAATTTGTTAATGTTTTCATGGTATTTGTCTAGGTCGATTATATGGATTAAATTGTTATACCCTTTTACTACTCGTGCCGGTCCGAGTCTGAGTGGAATTATACCTTGGTTATCTTTGACGTTATGAATCTCTATTAACTGTCCAATGACCAGTTGTACCCTAAAAAGTGAAAATATACAAATATAATGCAAGCTAAAAGTGCCTATTGGAAAAAAAAATTCGAGGTATAATGTTAAAATTTATGGTTTATTTTGTTTTCTTAGTTTGGATTTGTGTAATTTTTGGTCTTTTATTGTGGTTAATGTGACTTTTTTATTGCGTTTTACTTTATGTTTTGTGAATCTAGGAGTCATTTTATTTCTTCTATTTTCTTTTCTAAATATGGTTTTGTTGCTGTCGAAATTTTCGGGTTCGTCTCTAGTTACATTGATTTTATCTATGTTAAGGCTTGTAATTTGTTTAAGCTGTTCACATATTTTTGGGTATAGAATCTCCTGATATTCTTTTAACTTTTGAAGGTATTCGTGTTCATTGTGAAATGAAATTATGTTATTGAATTTGTATGTTCTGCCAAAAAATAACTCGTAGGGAGTGTGTTTGGTGGCGGAGTGAATTGCGTTATTGTAAGTTATAAATGTTTCTGCTAAAATTTCGTCATGTTCAAGAGATAGATTGTTTTCTTTTCGAGTTGTAAGTAAAATTCTGTAAATTTCAGTTAAAGTGGAATGCATACGCTCTACTGGAGAATTACTACTCGATTGTTGGAATGACGTAAAATGCAGTTCTATTTGGTACTGACGACAGAAGTCCTTAAATATATTTGCCATAAATTCTTGACCTTGGTCACATACAATTTTTCGAGGTGTACCGTAAACACTGATGTATGTTTTTAATGCTTTTAGGATGGATACGCTATTTTTCGATTGTAGATTATAACCTGCTCCGAACTTAGAAAATTTGTCAATTATTGTTAAGATAGGGTGATTGTTAATTGTATATATATCGATGTGCAAAATATCGAGTGGCTTAATAGGTGTTTCTGGTTTTTCAAATTTTGTTTTAGGGGGATTCCTATCGTATTTTTGAGTTTTGCAGGTTTCGCAGTTATTAATTGTTTGTGTGATTTTATTTTTCATAAATGGAAAGTAGTACTTTCTTTTGAGATGCAAATGTGTTTCATTTATTCCTCTATGGTTATGTCGATTGTGATAATCCCTAATCAACTGTTCTTGTTCGTCGCTTTGTGTTATGTCCTGTAATATTTCCATGCAGCGTATTACACGGAATATTTGGGTATGTGAAAAATATTTGGAGTATACATCCTGGACTATTCTGAATGTATCGTCATCCGTATAGATGGCAGATAATTTATTAGGTGCCATATAGTTTTTTAAAATTTGAGTAATACTGTCTTCATTAAAATTAGTTTTTCGGATTATGCGTCTTTGTTTATTTCTAAATGGAATTTCGACTGTGATTTCAGGTGCTTGGCTTGATATTTGTAGAATTATTTGTAGATTAAAATCGTTTAGTGGTTTTTCGGAAATAGCTATTCCATCGTTGAGATTTTCTATAGCAGAGTGAATTGTGCTTCCGTTTGTAGCGTGATTAGATTCTGTATCGTTAATGTTTACGTCCACGTTAGTGTTTGGTTTATCCTGTATTATTCTGCTTAAAGCGTCGGCATTTGAATTAAGCTTTCCCTTTTTATAGACTATCTCGTAATCATACTCCTCTAATTTAAGGCGCCAGCGAATGAGTTTAGAGTTGGGTTCTTTCAAACTCATAAGCCAGGTTAGAGGTCTATGGTCAGTAACTATCTTGAATTTTCTACCATAAAGGTATGGCCGAAAGTACTTAGTCGCCCACATAATGGCGAGTAACTCTTTTTCTATAGTAGAATAATTTGTTTCCGAGTCGGAAAGCGTTCTACTCGCGTAGCAAACTGGCTTATCACTGCCTATAGTGCCTTGGGATAAGACTGCGCCTAGAGCATAATTACTAGCGTCTGTTGTGAGAATAAACGGTTTGGAGAAGTCTGGATACTGCAGTATTGGGTCATTTGTTAAAAGGTGTCTACATGTATTGAATGCCTGTATATATCGATCATTAATTACGATTTTCTTGTCTTTTTTTAGGCACTCAGTAAGAGGTTTTATAAGTTTTGATAGATCTTTAATGAATTTTCGGTAATAACCTAGTAACCCAAGAAAAGCTTTAATTTGTTTCCTAGTTTGCGGAATTGGATAATTTTGGATGGCTTCTATTTTGGAAGGATTTGGTTTGATACCATCTGTTGATACAATGTGTCCCAGGAACGCTACTTCTTTATGCAGGAACTCTGACTTGTCTAGTTGGATTTTGAAGTTTGCCGAACGTAATTTTTCAAAAACTTTTTCAAGACTTTCAAGATGTTCTTGAAGAGAAGTTGAGTAGATTATTATATCATCTAGGTAGACAAGACAAATTTTTCCTACTAATTCTCTAAGAACATTGTCCATCACTCTCTGAAACGTTGATGGAGCGTTCTTTAGACCGAATGGCATTCTTATGTATTCATAGTGACCACCTTCTACTGTGAACGCAGTTTTTTGTATATGTTTATGATGCATTTCTATTTGATGAAAACCGCTTGCTAAGTCAAGCGTAGAAAAATATACACATTTACCTAGTTTATCCAGAATTTCATTTATATTGGGGAGCGGGTACCTATCTGATATTGTTTTTTCATTAAGCTTCCGATAGTCTATGACGAGGCGCCACTTTTGTTTTCCACTGGAGTCCTTTTTCTTTGGAACGATCCAAACGGGAGAACCCCAAGGGGAATAGCTATGGCGGATTATTCCCTGTTGAAGCATTTTTGCGATTTGACATTGTACCTCGTCTTTGTGGACGTATGGATATCTGTACGATTTGGTGTAAATTGGAATGTCATCTGTTGTGGATATTTTGTGCTTAATTTCGTTGGAGAATGTTAATTGTTCTCCTTCTTTGTAGAATACGTCGTTATTTTTCTTACAGAGTTTCAATAACTTTTGTTTTTCTTCTGAATTCAGATGGTCTAATCTGAGAATTTCTGATAAGTCTACAAAGTGGTTTGGGTCACAAGTATTATCTGGGTTTATATTATTTAATTCGACAAAGTCAGAAGTGTTGTAAGGGTTTACTTTAAGAGGCTGTTCAAGAAAAAGGGATTGTTCATTTTCAGAAAAATTTATTACTTCCAGTGAAGCAACCCAGTTTTTTGATTCGTATATACCTTCTGATATAACTAAGTTAGGTTTAAGTTCTGTGTTTCTGAGATAAATTGATCCATTTTGAGTGTCTACTGGCAATTCAATAACTGTTTTAGATCTAGGTGCAATCAAGTATTTTTTTGATATTATATTTGGTTTAAATTGTAGATTAATAGTTGAGTTTTGTGTATTAAGTGATTTGCTAACAAGATTAACTGTTGCACCGAGTTGAGTAAGGGCATCAAGTCCGATTAGTCCATCGAAATAATTATGGAATTTGAAGAGAAGGAATATGAGATTACCGCGTTGATTGAATTCACGAAATATAGGTAATGATACTTGCTCATTAAGAGTATATTTTCCAAGTATAGTAGAGATTGAAGTTAATTTACATTTTTTAATATCGTCTTTATGTATGAATTCGGGATTAATAAATGAGGCTGACGCTCCCGTATCTATAAGAAATCTCAATGGTCTACCAAAAGGGGATGATATGTTAACATATGCTAGCTCAGATCCATGTCTATTTACGTCTATGTATCCTGTTGGTTCGGTGAGGCTGATCGGAAAAAATTTTGATCATCTTCAATGTTATTGATGTCTTCTATTGAGTCATCTGTATATTGATCTAATTGTTGTTGGTAAGAGGTATTGGGGCGTTGGGTCCTTGGATTTTTATTTATGTTATGAAATTCTTCTGTTCTTGGTCTTGTCATCCTGGAAAATTTAGAACGCATGCTTACATCGGAATTATTATTCCTTTGAGATACAGTGGAGTTTTTAGTGTTTGTAAAACCTGAACTTGTGTCCATTGGTTCTGGTTGTGGTTGTCTGGCAGAAAATGACGAATTGTTATTATTGTTGTGGTTATTTCTAAAAGGGTTATGATTAGGATTAAACCTATTGTATGTTGGTGGGTTATTAAATCGGGACTGGTTTGGGTTATATGTGTTTTGGTAGTAATTTGATGTGTTTGGATTATAGTTAGACGTATTTGGTGTAAAGTTACGTGGGTTTTGCATTCTTGCTGGATATTTATTGAACGTATTATATGGCTTATATTGTTTACTCTGATATGTGTTTCTTTCTGATCTCATGTAATGAATATTTTGTTCTTTTATACAGTAGGCTAAAGCAGTGGCCAAGGATTCTGGCCTCATAGCCCTAATGTTTGAGCCAAGTGGCTCTCTAAGACCACTTAAAAATGAGTTTAGACACATTTCCGCAAATAGTTCTTTTTTTGCTGCTACAACATTTTGATCACTTTCGTGTATCAAAATATTGTTGCACAGTGTAGCCTGAATTTCTATTATTTCACTGAAAAAATTTTCTACAGTTTTGTTGTATTGTCGTAAGTTGTGTAAATCCCTAATAAGTGAAGTCTCCGATCTTTTGTCAGAGTAATGCAGAATTAAGTTAGTTTTTATGTTTTCCCAATTGAGTGACGTTCCGTACATATTTAGTACTTCGTTTGCCTGACCGACTATCTTATTTCGTATTGCCCTTAGTAGTATTTGTCCTTGAGGCGTATGACTAGCACCTCTTGTATGTAACAATATTTCCTCTACGTTATTTAGAAATTCGTATAGTAGTCGAGGATTGCCATCATATTGAGGCAAATCCTTTATTGCATCTGGAATGCGAAGTGACTGAAAAATATCCACATATACAGGGGCAGGGGTGGGAAGGGTTGGGATGGGGGCTGTATTTTCCATAGTAAATTCTCTACTTGGTTCTTCTAGAATTGAACTAAGGCTTCTGCTTTTAAAAAGATTACTGAGGGAAACTGAATAGGGCTGATTTTCTGCACGTTTTTTCTGGGTTTTTTTCCACATGAATTTTTTTCTTTGTTCTTTTTTTTTTTTATTGAATAAAATTGTTAACGTATTGAAATTTTTCTTTTCTTATCCCCTTTTATTGAAAAAATTTATTTGTTTTATTTTTAAGCTTTGTTTTATTTAATTATTTTTCAGTTTTCGACTTACATGCTTCCAACGATGATGATGATTAACTGCTTTAGCTGCATGATGCTTGTTGTTCGCTAGTCGTCCTTTCAGAGCGTTGAGTTCCAATGGCGATTAAAAGTTGATATAGTCGTCCTTTCAGAGCGTTGAGTTCCAACGGCGATTAAAAGTTGATACTTAACCGATCTTGTGAAAAAAAAAATGTGCTGATATTCAGTCAACACTTATTTCAGAATATTATGTATCGATATTCTCTCGATAATAACTTCTGATAATTACAATAATTTTAGTTCGATATTCTTTCGAACAATTATTTTATCACTTATTCTTCAAATAAGAAGGATACTGATTATTCACTATTCACAAGATGGTTCGCCAAGCCGTAGACTGCGCCAGTTATGTTCCTTGCTTAGAGCAGTTTGATTGAAACACACTTTTCTTTTCTGCTGTAAACTTAGAACTGAACTTTATTACAACTCTTTCTTAAAATCTAACCAATTCGTTTTCGAAATGTAAATGTGTAAAAGTATGTAAAGATATAAATGGAAGAAATACAATTGTAAAATAGGAGAAATGTAATGTATGTAAAAGAAATACAATGTGGTTAATATGTAAAAGTTAATAGTCGCAAAGTGTTGCCTAATTTATAGTTGCAACATAATATCAAAAATGCAAGGGTTTCATTTTAATGTCTTGTGGTTAATATGTAGAATAAATAATCGTAAAATGTTGCCCAATTTATGGTTGCAACATAATATCAGAAATGCAAGAGTTTGATTTTAATGTTATACTTTAAAATTGAACCTATTTTAATAGTTGCGATTTATGAGGAAAAAAATAAAGAAAGAGTGTAAATAAAATTGGAACACTTAAAATATCTTATTGATTACGCTGCACTTTAAGTAGTGCAGTGGGGCTTATTATGTTGTTGTTTCTGGTGCTATTGTTGTGGGTGCCGAGATTTAATTGCCGTTTGTGCTGTTGTTGTAAATGTAGTAACGATGTCTTTGACTTGTTGGTTAATTTGGTATTGTTGTTGTGTTTGTTGTAATTGTTACTGTAAGTGTTGCAGCGGCGTATTGAGCCTCGATGGTTTGGGTGGTGGCTGAGAAGTATATGTATTTGTTGTTGTCGTTTGAGTGGGGGTCGTAACTCGCGCGAATGCTACACGTTCAATATTTATCGCGTCAGTATTCATATAATTTTCATTCTGAGTGGTTCGTTGCTGTCAAAAATATCACAAGAAAACAACAAAAAAGCCGGCTTAGCTATTTTGATCAGTGAACGAAAATAAACCGAACGATATTTTAATGTGCCTCACATTACATGCATTTTCGTTCGGTTTCGTATATGTGTGTGGAGACGAACGTAAATATTATTATTCTGTATCGTTCGACAGCATGGCATACAAAACATTATAATTATGTTTTCATACTTACTAGCTACTCAACACATACGGCATACGATATTTTCACGTAAGCTATTCTCTCTCATTTTGTGTCTCAGAATAAGTGTTGCCAACACTTTTTCATATGTATAAAATTATATAAATCATTTAAAAACTTTATTTTAAGCCAACTCTTAGATATTTAACTCTATGTCTGCAAAAATTCCCTCATAGTCAGATGAATCGTTATTTTTATATACAGACATGCGAAAGTAATCTAATTTAAAGAATTTTAAGAAGCCTTCTGGAATGTCAAAGTCATGACATACATGTTTTAAGTCTTTTAAATAAACACCTAATCATAAGAAGTGCAGTACTTAAATGCAATTTTATTTTGTTTCTATGCCCTGTACGCAATGTTCATTGCACTTTTTATTTACCTCTTAATATTATGTTATTAAAGAGACATCAACTTTTTTATTTTTCTAAAATCAAAATTTAGATTTGCAAAGATCTGTTCGATTGTTTGGTTTAAAAAAGTGACACACCTCAAAATAAGCATTGAAACTTTTAAATATATATATATTAAAAAAATCACTTTTCAAAATAAGCTAGAATATAGGATCAAAATGCTGGAAAAATAAGCTTGATCTAGCTTGCAAAAATGCTATCTTGGCAACACTGAGTAGAAGCAATAACTTGATCCCGCTGGTAAAACTTTTTCGGTGTTCCAAATGAAACAAGTGTGCTTTAATAATATGAGTTGCATTTTTTAAACGTCAAACCATAGCTGTTTAATTGCGATTACGATTAGAAATCAATTATATTATATATAAAAAAGAATTGTAGTGATGATATAATTCTTATGTGAAAGATTTATTTAGTAATTGATGACGATTACAAATAATCAAAAAGTTATTACGGTTACTTTAGATTACTTTACGCAAAATAATCAAAACGAATGATAAGTATGTAATAAAAAAATCGGATTTATTTTATCTGTCTTATGTCCAGTTATTTGTAGGATAGGTCTCAAAAAGTTAAAGTTTGTCAATTGTCCTCAGGGTATAAATCTGTCTTAAGTGGCGTACCACAAGGGTCTATACTTGGCCCTCTCCTATTCTCTATATTTTTAAATGACATATTCTCTGTTTGCAGTCATGCCTCTATCCATGCATATGCTGATGATGTCCAAATTTATTTATCTAGAAGAACAGGACTGGTTGATGACTTGTGTTGCAGAATGAATGAGGAGCTCAACAGCATTAATGAGTGGGCAAATAGCAATGGTCTTCTTCTAAACTCTTCCAAATCATATGTACTTCCTATCTGCAGAGGTAAAACTTGTGTTAATGATGTCCCTGATTTGTTGATTGGTCCTAACAAGCTAACTGTTGTGTCAAAAATTGTAAATCTTGGTTTCTATATTAATTCTTCGCTTTCATGTGTTGATCATGTTAATAGTATTGTCAAATAAGTTTATTATGTATTGCGTAATTTAAGAATGTCTGCAAGCGTGACTCCAGTTAGTATTAGGCGTAAGTTGGTTATACAACTTATTCTACCTGCGATAATCTACTCTGAGGTGGTATATAGTAAACTTGACTCTTCCTCCCAGTTAAAACTTCATATAGCATTTAATTACGCTACACGCTATGTGTATGGCCTTCGTAAATTTGATCACCTGTCTAGTTTCCGGAATGCAATACTTGGATGTGACTTGACTGCTTATCTCAACGCCAGAAACTGTATGTACCTTCATAAGTTTATTCATGAGAAAACACCTAGATATCTATATGAAAAACTCCAGTTTTGTATGTTTTGTAGAATTTGTATGGAATTCTCTACCACGGAGGCTTAGAGAAATCACTGGGAGAGGTTCTTTTAGGCAATCTATTTTATCTTTTTTCTCTACTCTTTGGTATCTTTATACTCTTGTTCTAAGTACTTTCTCTATTGATTTCTGCGTTTCACGCGGTCTATACATTATATTCATAACTTTTAACTTACTATGGTTTTTACGAGCATTAAGTCATTATTGTATTAAAATTAGGTTATTTGTCTTTAAAATGAGTTGTTATTATTATAAGATTTAAGTAAGTTAATCATTTTAATGTTTTATGTTGTACTATAAAAGAGCATAGCTCTTAGTGTTCAACTATATTCAACTATACTATATTTTCAACTATACGAATAAATTGAAATTGAAATTATTTTTAGTTATTTAAGAATAATTTTTGCTTATATAAGAATATTGGCCTAAAGTACAAAAGAAAAAAAAAATGCTATTCTTTGAACCCATATATTCTCACCCTTGTAAAACTTTAACCTCTCTTTTCAACTTACGATGCTATGTAAATGTTAATTATACTTTAGCTGCCATGCTCGGACAAATTTAATTATGTTTGAATAGAAACATAGGACTGACAGCTACATCTTAAAACGAAAATAAGAGGTTATGTAATGATTTTTTTTACCACAGGGATGAAAGAATGCGATTCAACATAAGATTTACCGTTAGTCATTTACGTATACTGCGTACACACATAGTCAGCGTTGCCTTAAAAAAATTTTCATATCGTAACTTTTGCACTCGAGCTCGTCGGATTTGTGAAACTCTGAAAAACAGCAACGACGTTGATTTTGCTTTGAGTAAATGAACGAAAAATATGGGTTCTTTTGCACAGCAAAAACTGCCCAAATATAAGATGTTAGTAAAATAAGATTTTATATGAAAAAATATTTCTTAAATATTAAAATAATTTTTAAGTCATATATACATTGTTTTAAAAAAGAAATTTAGGCAAAACCGGACATCGGATCTATTTTTCCTGAAATCGTATTATTTCGGCAAATATCGGATCAAGACTAAAAATCGTAACAAATCCGATATAACAGGCCATATGGCAACACTACACATAGTATTAAATTTAAAACTCCTGTTTCTCTTCTCTTGTTGACCAGTAATGTCGTGACAATAATAATAAATGTATAAAAAAATTCAAAAATGTACTCAATGCAACCACCGCACAACCAGATTATATTTTTCCACAAATCACTAGATGAATTTTAAACATTAATTTTTTTTCAGAGTTAAAAAATAAAAACATCTTTTAAGTATTTAAGAATCTGTTTCTTAATCTTATTGAGAACTGTTCTTATGTACAATATTACAAATTAAGTGAAGAATATATGTACGTCACATATATAAAATATATAAATGCATATACATAATTTCTTCGAAAAAAAATCAAACTTTGCATTGATGTATGTTTTTCAGTATAAGTTTAAGGATTAAGGAAGTGTTATCATATAGTTTAGTTATTTATTAATTTCATTTTAAGGGAGTATGATAATGAAAATATTGTTGATCTTTTAGGATTGAAACTAATTCTGGTAAATCGATACGCCGAAAATTTAAGATACAATAAAAGTACTTGTATGCTGAATTTACTCTTTTTTTTTTTTTTTTTTAAAGATCAAAGAACCAAGGCATGCGCCTTATACAAACAAGGTTTGGTCTTTGACCTGAAAGGAAAGGGATAGATTATTTAGAGGAATTGATTGGAAACCATACGTGAATTATTGATTAGGCGAAACAACCGCGAAAGACAATTTGAATTGCTTTTTTTTTAACCGAGGCTAGTGTTATGCCTTAACCTCGGCAAGCATTTCAAGCCCTTAGTTGTTCCATTCCTTCACATTTTCCACAATTTGGCTGTGGATTTAGTTTTTCCATAATTCTTTAATGTAGGACAAAGAAAGAACAAAGAAAGTGAAAAGAACCATGCCCGAGCCCGGATTCGAACCAGGGACCTTTGGGTTGAGAGTCTAGCGCACTATCCACTAGACTACAAAGGCCGACAATTATGAATTATTTACTACTAGGCAGTAGACAAGTAAAAGATTGCAACCGCTTGACTGAGTGACGCAGGCTTTAGGCTCACTGAAAATTAGACTGATACGATGAATTGTAAAATGTTCATTTTCGCTCTCGCAGAGAGTTCATTTTATTTTTAGCTGTGGAAACAACAATAAATTTTGACTAATCACTGACTTTCACTGACGTGTAAATTGCGACAATATAAATTAACCGAATAGCTTAACAAAAAGTGCATTGATTATTTATACTAAGACAAGTGCGCCATTGATACGGTGCATGTCCTTGAACACAGATAAAATGTTTTTCTCTCTGGTTTCTCAGTATCTCAAGCAACGCTTCTCATACGCTTATTTAGTGTAGCTTATACAACGGAACCATAATATTTATGTTCAAGTATGCAAACTTGAATGCAACCGAATAGAGAGCGCCATAATGAATGCTAAACAACATTTATGTTCAGTTCTCTCATATCAACGCTTTACTACCTTAACGAACGCAACGATAGAGTTTATTTTCGTTCACTGATTTTGATGGCCTTTTCTTTAAAGAAACGTAGAAATAGAACAATTTTGAGTAAAAAATGGTTGTTAGATGGTGAAAAATACACGCACTTGAATTTATTAAATGCAATTCGTGATTATAATGAAATCGACGATCTGAAAATTATTTCCGCATGTCTGATGCCAATTTTGAGCATATTTTGGAACTTGTTACACCATTCTTAAAAAAACAAGATACAACAATGAGAAAAGCAATTTCGCCAAGAGAGAAACTAGCACTGACCTTGCATTATTTTGCAACAGGAACGTAACTATTTATATAAACTGCAATTATTACATATTTTATTGTAAATATTTCTTATCTTACCATAATTATTTTTTCAGATATATCAAGAATAAGAGGTTTACAGCCATTATGGCGCGACAATCGATAAGCGAAGCTGTCCAGGATACATGCGAATGGCTAATATACGTTTTAAACGATTATATAAAAGTAATTAAAGCGAAATTTCTGCAATAATAATTTTTTAATTTTGATTAGAAATTTCAGCATACAAACTAAGGCTGTCAAAACCGAACGGTTTTTCCTCCCGGCACTGTCGGGATTTCAAATACCCGACCTGTCGGGGTTTTTTATCATTTTAACATCTTTTAGATATATATTGACATAAAAACTTATTAAAACAAAAGAAAAAAATTAAAGGGTGTTTAGAACTTTGAATTGAAATAAAACACAAGAAAATCGTTTTAATGTCCATCAATTTGGCTTTATTGGAAGGATAATTTTATGCCATTAATGTTTAAATATGATTTCGGGCATGTAGCCGCCACGGCTGGTTCGAATAAAGCCAATTCTACAGGTCCAATTTTCAACCACTTTTTCGAGCAAATGGGGCCGTATGTCGGCAAAAACGCCACGAATGTTGGCTTCCAAGTCCCCTAACGTTTCTGGTTTGTTGGCGTAGACGAGCGACTTCACATATCCCCAAAGAAAATAATCCAATGGTGTCAAATCACACGATCTTGGTGGCCAATTGACAGGTCCATTCCGCGAAATTATGCGCTCATCGAATGTTTCCTTCAATAAATCGATTGTGACGTACGCTGTGTGGCATGTAGCGCCGTCTTGTTGGAACCACAACTCATCCACATTCATGCCATCCAATTCGGGAACAAAATAGTCGGTTATCATGGCTCTATACCGGTCTCCATTAACGGTAACTGACTCTCTAGCATTATTTCGGAAGACGTATGGCCCAATGACTCCACCAGCCCATAGAGCACACCAAACAGTCAGTTTTTGTGGATGTAATGGCGTCTCAAGGGTCTCATGTGGATTCTCTTCACTCCAAATGCGGCAATTTTGCTTGTTGACGTAGCCATTCAACCAAAAATGAGCCTTATCACTGAACAAAATTTTGCGATGAAAATCAGCATCGAGATCAATCTCATTTTCGGCCCATACACCAAAATCACGACGCATTGCATGGTCTCGCGGCTTTAATTCTTGCACAAGCTGGATCTTGTAAGGTCGCAAGCCAAGATCTTTGCGCAAAATCTTCCATAAAGTTGATGGACAAAGCTCCAATTGCTGTGCACGGTGGCGAATCGATTCATTCGGGTCCTCTTCAACATTTTGGTCTACAACGGCAATTGTTTCTTCGGTGCGCACTGTTCGACATCTCTGCGGATGCGTATTATCACATAGAGTAAGCGTAGTGCGAAAACGACCCATGGTTAACCGAATTAATTGCTCTGATGGACGATTATGTCGACCATAAAATGGACGGAGCTTGCGGTAAACTTCGCGAACTGAACCATTATTTTCGAAATAAATTTGCACGATTTGCAAGCGTTGTTCTTTTGTGAACCTGTTCATGATGAAATGGCAAACCAAATTGAACATAAACGACATTAGAGTTGCCAGATTTGACCACAAAATGCCAGTTTTATCTTTATTCAAAAAACAAACCTCTAAAAAAAACACCCTTTACTAATAATGAAAGAAATATATAAAAAAATGTCGGGATCATGCAGCCTTATTAGAAACATGTTATTATCGGCCATCATAGCTTGAAAAAAGTTCTTGTATTGAAAAGTCTTGCGTGTTTGCAGTATAAACGTCTTGAGTTGCAACTATGTTTTTTTTGGTGCTTTGGTTGCTTTATAAAGTCTTCCGTATTCATAGTGTAAACATCCTGAGTTGCACCTATGTTACTTTGGTAAATCACAACCGGAGATCGCGTAGTTGGGTACTCAGCTCGTAAACCGCGGTGCTCATTGGTTGGCGACATAAAAATTTGGTGGATTTGAAAATGGTAATTAACGAATCAATTTTTCGTTACTACCCCTAGCTTTTAAAAATAAAATTAAGTCCGATCTCTGGACTTTTTTGGCCTGAGTACTTTGGTAGGGACACAAATTGTTTCTTGGGTCACTAGAGTACTAGAAACAATTTTCAAAACATTACGGCCGAAGGAGAACGTCCAGTCGAAACTGATCCGGATATTAACGAAGAAGATGTATAATTACAATTAGGGTATTCACAAGGTGTGCTATCATGTCATATTGTCCTAAAATTTTACAACTAAAATTTACAAGATAAATAAATGCAAATAAGAAACAGCTGTTTGATTACGACACTTCAATAAACATAGCTTTCATAGTTGTAATATATTAGTACTTTTTTATATGACAGGGAACAATAAAATGTTTAAACTAGTGTAAAATCTTAGGACAGTATGACATTATAACATAATAGCACACCTTGCGAATATTCTAAATAAGTTTCTCTGTACTAAAACTGCTGAATGTAATTTTCTATTGTTCGCTATATTACTTTTATATTTTAAAGATAATTTTCATGTTTCAATTTAACTTAACAAAATGTTTCTTGTTATTAAAAATTAATAATATTTTTCATTATTATTTGGCTATTTGAGTCTTTTGGCTATTTGAGTCTTTTGAAACAGACAGTCTGTCATAGATATACGGACATCAAGACAGACAAAGAGCAACCAAGCTCTTAATATTTAAATCAATTTCTTTTTTGTTTTAAAAAAAGCATTAAAGCACTAAGCATTAAAAAAATTAAAGTAAACGAAGGTAACAATTATAATGTTATATTTTATTTAAATGAAATATAACTTTTTAATAAATCTTACATTTTTTTTTGCCAAACTAACTTATTTCAAACATTTTTCTACATTTCAATTTAACAAAACGACTTGTCTTCATATAAGTCACTTAGATCATTTCCTTTTTTAATAATAGTTTTGACAAAATGACTTGTGTGGTAAAAGCTATTTTTTCTGTTAAGAATCCATTGGACAAATTAGTTATCTTATCTTTTTTATTTTCAGTTTAAAAAAAACTATAGCTCTTAGAGGAAAAAAATATCGCAAAATGTTTCCTTTATATTTGTGCATAATGCGTAAGTACAAGATTCCTTTCGATTACTATACAAAAAATTTTGTTTGGCATTTTAACAGTTTTTTCGCTCTCCTGAAAATTTGATGATTAAGAGAGAAGCTGTTTTGTCAAATGATCACAGAATTGTATGTTGCGCTCAAACTTAGGGATTTTAGAAATTTTTTACTAAAAACGTCGTTTTTATTTGTAGGAGTGTACGATTTAGCAGGAACCAATAATTAATCAAAAAGTCGACTTTGAATTTATTGTAACTTACGGCTTTTTTGGTTTATGTGACGATATTTTTAAATGTTAATATATTTTGAAGAGAACTCAAAAATACTTTTTTTAAAGTATATTTATAAATAATGCTGAGCTAAACCAAGCATGCATTTTTAAATAGCAGGTTTTACCCGTCGCAGTGATAAGTTACGATATCACTTAATTTACCCTTGTCTCACAAGCACCTTTCAATAGGTATTCCTATACTCAAAAAATTTTGTGTGTAAATATTACTAATAACTAATTTAAGTTTCTTTCTTTATTCATTATTTATTTTTCATTAATTATTCATTTTTTATTCATTATTAATTTTTTATTCATTATAAATTTTTTATTATATTTTTATTTATGGCATTTTATTATTTAAAATAAAAAAAATTAATAAAAAAATTAATTAATTTTTTATTTATGGCATTTTATTATTTAAAATAAATAAAAAATTAATAAAGAATAAAAAATGAATAATGAATAAGAAATTACAATAAGTATTAATAAAAAATTAATAGTGAATAAAAAATTAATAATGAATGAAAAAATTAAATTTTTGTATTCTTCTTTGAAAAGAGAAAAACTTGGGGGCTAAATTGTAATTAAAGCGATTTTATTTAGGGATAAAGGAGACCTCACATTATTTAATTTACTAAATTACTAAGACCTGCAAACTTTTAGCGAACTAATGACTGGGGGATTGAATGAGCTATCGCGGTAGGCAGAATCGAATTGACTGGGTATAAACCCAACAAAGACCGAACTCATTCTGTTCACAAGAAGAAGGAAAATAGAAAGTTTCACATTACTGAAACTGAACGCAGTAACTCTGAAGCTTCCCACGGAAGCTAAATACCTTGGAATTATCCTTGATAACAAGCTGAGCTGGAAACTCAATACAGAAGAAAGAAGGAAAAAAGCACTATGCGCTCTTTACGCATGTCAGAGTCTTTGGTGGGAAATGGGGTCTGCGAACGCACATAATCCACCGGATGTATACAGCAATCGTGAGACCTATTCTTACATACGGCTCTCTTGTTAGGTGGACGATAGCGCACAAAAAGAGCTACCTTAGCTCCCTAACAGGAGTCCAAAGGTTAGCATGCATAGGAATAACTGGAGCCATGAGATCAACGCCACAGGCGGGTCTGGAAATGATGCTAAATCTTCTCCCCAAGGAAGAGGTTCTTAAGTGTTCGGCGACCAAAAGCGCGATTCGCCTTAACGAATCACATGCGTGGTGAAACAACACTTTTGGACATGCATCTATTCTGAATCTCTTTGGAACCGAAGAATCGAAAAGAGCAACCTATCATACCCAGTGTGAGATTCGGCACAGAATACATTGCATCCATCCCCAACAGACAAGAATGTGAAGAAACGGCCATAGAATTCAATGGCAATCTCCAATTATATATTGATGGTTCCAAAATGGAAAACGAAACTGGATCAGGTGTATATTGCGAAACACTACAAATCAAAGAGTCCTACAAGCTCCCTGACTACTGTAGCGTTTTTCAAGCATAAATATACGCTATTGAAAAAGCTGCACAGGCCATTCATAGGAAAAATCTTACCCACACAAGGGTAGTAATTTTTGTGGATAGCCAACCGACCATCAAAGCGCTGAAAAGTAAAACGACGAAGGCTCGAACGGTACAAAACTGTAAACTGGCACTGAACAGTATCTGCAATATCCACAACTTTTGTCGGAGCTGCAAGGATCCGGAAGAAACAGAAAAAATAACTCACCTTCTATGCGAATGTCCAAGTCTACAGAATCGTCGACTCGGATATGTGGGGAACAGATTTTTCAAAGACCTGGAAGATTTAACGAACACACTACTGCTAAACATCTGAGGTTCATAAAAAGCACACTCAGGTTTGAGGAATAATCGAAATAATTATGGTTATTATGGTACTACGATGAAAATAAAAAAGGTTTTAAATTATATGAAAAAAAATTAAATTTGAAAATGTTTCGGGCATGAAACGAGAAAGATTTTTACCCCATCTTTGAAATATATATAATTTTCTTATGTGTACAAGCGTATGTCAACCGGCATATCATGATAACAAAATTAGTACCAAAAATCTCAGAAAATAAAGTTATATAGGCTACATTTTCCTTATTTGCATTCTAGACTCCTTTATGCCCTTGTCCCTACCCCCCTAGAACAAATCCTGCGGACGCCTCTGTAGTAAACTATTTAAAAATCTAAACAAGAAAACTATAAGTTTCATTTTTCTTTGTTTTCCACTTATTAAAGTCGTACGACTGTCACGTGCTTAGCTATGGCAGTGCCCATATGATATGACCTTTGTTCGACAAATTTGTATGAACTTAACCGTTCTCATAAGCTATTAAAAAATGTTTCTCATAGATAATATTATAAAATAGTAAGATTTTAATAACATTTCTGTGGAAATGCCCATACATAAAATATAAGTTTAGACTAGTTCCAAAATATCATTTTAAGTTATTTTAGCAGCTCTTTAAACTAATTTTTCCAAATCAAAGTCTTTTAAGACTCTTAAATTAAATTATAAAATAAAAGTTTTAAAGACTCTTTACACGTACTTTTTCGCTTTAATTGTAAAAGTAAACTTCTTCCTTTATTCTTCAAAGTAAAAGTTGACTTTTACCTTTAGTTTTTATATTTTATATATTAAAAATAATAATGTGTGATCTTTATATGTTTTCTTACACAACAATGAACTGAATGAAATGAATTTTTGAACTTATTTTCGAAGATTTTATAAATTAAAATTTTCAATTAATTGCTTATTGAAATTTGTGTTGGCCATATTTTTTGCCACTTCATTTCAGCAACAAATTGAGTGCAGCAACAGCAAATGATTATTCAGCGAATGCAGTTCAGCAAAAACAAACAATAATAAAAAATCTTTAATGAATTGCGAGAAAAATGAATGATAGCCAAAACGGTCAACAGGCTGAAAAAACCAAAACCAGGAAAAACTAAAATAAAAAAGAGATTGGCTACTAAATGTGCAAAGTGGAAGCATGCATGGAACAATAACAACACGAACGATAGCGTCGACGACATTGGCAGGAATATAAAAATTCCCTTAAAGCTGTAAGGAATAAAAAATTACAAAAAATTGTTAAATGGTGCGAAAAAATGCTGCATACATTTGGGTGCGGCAACCACTAACGGGCTTTAGAACACACTGGAAAGGTATTACCGCCATTTTTTGTGTGTTTGTTTTTGAGTTTTTTGTTTCTGTTATTTGGCAAATATATCAAAATTGAAAAAAAAAATTAATAATTATTTATTACTATTTTTTGTGCAGTTCTTTGTTTTTGCATGGTCGCTGAAATATGATGGCAGCCGAAGAGAAGATAAGGGAAAAGAGTATTACGATATACAAGGATACCGAAAAATTTGCTGTAAAAACGTGTTTAGGCGTATCTACATACGTGTAGACAAGCGGTATAGATAAAATAGTATCTGTAGCAAGTAAAAAAGTGCATTAATTACTTTTCACTGAAAATATGAATAATAGTTCACGTTGCATAGTTTATGAAGATTTATGCATATTTGTTAATTTTTTGTTATAAATTTTTGAGCTAACGCAAATAAAAGTGATGATTTTGTGTGCATAAATATTTAATTGAAAAAAATATGAGCTGAAAACATTACTAAAAGAACATGATTGGTTTGAAAGTTTAAATATTTTTATGACTTCTCGGTGTGCAGAAGGCAAATATTATTTTAATTTAAATGTGGAGAAAAACTGCACTAAAATACATCGTTTTAAAAATTAGATAAATGTGGCATTTGGAGCTGGAATTTGACTAATTTAAAAAAAATATTTTGATAAAACTATAATACATACCCACTTGAATGTTTTTAAATATTTATTTATTTATTTTACATATAGTGCTGGCAAATAAGAGTTAGGTCTCTTTTAAAAGCCCAGAGAAAAATATAAAATACATTAAACGAGATCATAACAACCATTCATAAGACAATAATAAAATTTTAAAGAATTTATACAAAATTAAAAACAACAATCATATAAAAATGTAAGATTAAAAATAAGACGGAATACATTATATGAATACATAACAACCATTAATTAGATAAAAATAAAATTTAAAAGAGAATTTATATAAAGTTAAAAGTAGTTAACATTTAATTAAAGAAATAATTATGAGCAGCCTTAAAATAAACGACAGCGAAATTTAAATTAGAGATAGAATCAAAGAAGAGTAAAATCAAGAGGGATAGAATCAGTAGTTAAGAAAAGTAGTTTAAAATTAAATGCTTAAAGGTCCTGTAGTTTGGAATACTTTTGAGGCTAAGTGCAAGTGAATTCCACAATCTGATCGCACTTACGAAAAACAGTCTACTAGAAACAGTGTATTGTAGTTGTATCTTGGGACCAAAATGTTCCTACTTCTACTTGACCTGCAGAACTCAAGTTTATCAAAAAGATATCGTGGGGATTGCGAGTAGATGACTTTGTGTAAGAAAATACAGTTTCTTGCCTTAAGGTATTCAAGTAAGCCAATGCCCAAAATTTGGTTGCAATATTGCGAGATATGGTCAAATATTTTCAGAACGTAAATATAGCAGGCAGCGTTATTGAATGCAACTAATAGCTTGTGAGAAGACCACGAATCTAGCTGGCTATAAACAACTTCTGAGTATGTTATGACTGGAAGCAACAATTGTAAAACCAACTTTCTTTTAGTATTTGTTGGCATGAACGAAGCAGTCATTCGGAGATTTCGTAATACATAATAAACTTTGCTTACACAAGAGTTAATGTGGTCCTCACAGGACAGGGTGGAATTAACAATGTATCCAAGATTGGTTACCTTTTTAACTGTTTTCAGCTCAATGTCGTCCAATAACACAGGTGGGAAATCAGTATTCTGAAGGTGCGTTTTCGAGATTGGTAGTATATATGATTTAAGGGGGTTTCATTTCAGCATATTGGTTCTGGCCCACACTGAAATTTTTTTTAGATCTTCATTCATTTTAAGAAATAAATCATCAACGAGTCTAGTAGGCCTGGATAAGTATAGTTGAAGGTCATCAGCGTAAGCGTGCATGGTGACATATTTGCACTTGTTGAATATGTCATTAATAAACAAAGTAAATAGAAGTGGGCCAAGAACAGAGCCTTGTGGAACTCCACTCGTGGTCCTTCTAAATACAGAAAAATTGTTTCCCCACCTTAACTCTTTGAGACCTACCAACAAGATAACTTTGAATAAAGCGAACCGCAGAGTCAGAGAAATTAAAATAGCGCTTAAGTTTTTTGCAGAGTAATGTGTGGTTCACAGAGTCGAATGCCTTAGAGAAGTCCAGTAAGCACAGCAATGTCAAATGCCGCATATCGTAAGGCTCTCTTATATCATCCAAAATTTTAACCAACGCAGTCGAACAGCTGTACCCTGATCGAAACACAGACTGATGGTTAGATATGAGGTTAAATAAATTGATGTGACCATTGATTTGCTCGGCTACGAGGCACTCACACACCTTTGACACTGAGGACAACAAACTTATTGGACGAAAATCGCCAGATCTCAGGGTAACTAGCGGTAGTGAAGCAGTGGTTTATTATGCGCAAGTGGGCTAAGCACATGTGGTAGAACAAGTTTAAGAAATCTAATAGAAATCCCGTCTTCACCGATAGCATTTGATTTGATTTTTTTAAAACACCGTGCAACATCAAATTCACTTACTGCTTCAAAACTAAATTCATTCGATAGAACTGAAATGCTTTCGTCAAAATAGGGTGAGGAGGTCACGTCATGTACAGGGCTAGAAAAGATATAGTCATTAAGGGAATTAGCATCAATTTGACATTCATCAGACTCATTTCTGCATACTCCAATACCTTTAAGATTTTGCCAAAGCTGTTCCGATGGTAAAGTTGGACTTAATTTGGATATGTAATATTGTTTTTTAGAGAGTCTGACGGCACGAGTGGCTTCATTTCTAGCATTTTTATACAGCTCCCAGTTAAGAGCAGTGGTGTTGCGTTTCCATTTGTTGTAATATTTGTTGCGATTATCTAGAGCCAGTTTCACTGAGTGTGTAAACCAAGGACAAGTATTGTTGGTAACCCGACGGGTACATAGTGGAACATGAGTATTGAAGAGATTAGTTATAGTATCATTAAAAAAGCTAATTTTTCCTTGACTGACGAAAGAAACCAAACATCAGTCCAATTTATGATAGACAAATCATTTATAAGCGACGCATAATCTATAGCTTTAAAATTTCGGTATGTGAAAAAAGTTTCAGAGGGAGTAGGTGAGATGTCTACGTTTAATATGCAAAATATTAGATCATGGTCGGACAGAAAAGAGATTTCGTCAAAAAGCAAGATAGACGATGCGTCAGAAACAACAGATATATCTAACAAGCTAGGGCTAGCGTTATTTGAAAACCTCGATGGCATAGCAGTGTTCACAACATGTAGTCCTACTTCAGTTAGTCTTTCCAGAAAATTTCTAGTAAGGTTCTCATTGTGTAAAAGATTTAAATTGAAATCACCACATAAAACTGAATGCTGAAAATCTAAGGCATAGCTAGAGATGGAAGAGAAGACAGGTTCAAACTGCAATTACGACTTGGATTATAAATACAAGAAAGAAAAATTTTAGTTACGCTACTGCATATTTCAATATTTAAAAATTCGACCTCGGATCCACTTGACTAACTTAAGAATTTCACATTGAGATTTTCTTTTCAGTATATCGCGACCCCTCCACCTCTTCTATTTGTTCTATCATGGCGGAACAGTTTAAAATTAGGTAGGTTGAAGTAAGAATCATTAACGTCCTCATTAAACCAGGTTTTCGTGACGCATACGATATCAACAGAAGAATCTGCAAACACGTATTTAATACAGTCCAACTTCAAAGTCATTAAGACTTCGTGCATTAAAGTGGACGATTTTTAGACCTGGTTGCTGTTTACTCATAACTTCAATTACAGTTTTATGATTTTCGTAAGCGCTACGATCAGAACCATCTACAGTAGTCATTAAAGGTTATATAGTTTAGGATAATGACCAAAAGCATTTAAAGTTAAGATATATACATAGTAAGAATAGAAAATTTGATAGAGCGAAAATAAAGATAAAGAAGAGAAACTTATAACTAAAAACAATATTTGAAATAAAAAACAAATATATAAAGATGTGCCATAAAACAAATCAAACATAATCAGCAGCGCCACCAAATAAAGATTGCAGCTCACTAAGGTTGGATATTTACAACAGAAAAAACTATATTAAAACTAGTAAGGAATTATCTTCGACTGGACCGAAGTTAAAATAACCCCACTGCCGTATTTTAAATTATTTGAAGTCTTATATGTTGTGTTATTTTGATGACGTTACTTTTATTGGTCGCAGTTTTTATCCAAATATTTCACATTTGAAACTCACAGTCCTGTTTCTTTATTAAATTAATAGGCATTACTATTATGATTATGTTATTTTGTATTTTCAGTTATTTTTTCTTAAATTCAAACATTGAGTGAGTTGTTAAGGCTTAAACTAATTTGAAAAATGTTGAGGCATTGTAGTAATTTTTGTGGAAATTAAAAACAATTTGTATGGGAGGTAGCCGTGGTTTTCATTCGATTCATACTTAAAGTACATATTAATTGCTAAAGCTTATGTGCAAAATTTGAAGTCATTAGATTAATTTTTGTGGAACTTAAAAGGAATTTTACCGTTTTGGTAGACTCATTTCGTAAGGGAGGTAGACGTGCTTTTTTATTCAACTTTTACAAATTTCATACGTGCAAAATTTGAAGTCACTTGATTGATTTTTGTAACATTTAAAGCGATTTTACAGTTTTAGTAACCTCACTTTGTTTGGTTTCCATTCCATTTTTCGAAATTTTATGCTTTAAGTACATGTTAGAGTAAATTCGGTAAATATGGCCTACCCTTAACTTTTTTTGAAATAAAACAGCCAGTTTAATTTGAAAACATAAATTTTTTTCTAAATTGTTTTAAATTCATTTTTTATTAAGTCTCCATAAAAAAATTACGTTACAAAAACACAACAAAAAGATATTATGGAAAAATTAAAGGAACTTCAAAATATCACTTTTCAAAAATGTGCGACTAATATAGCCCACCGTGTGTTGAATATGGACTAGGGTGGTCCATATTAAACACAACTTATACACAAGATTCACAAATATAATATTCTTTTTCGTTGTCACTGCACAGTTCATGTGCCCACATTGCGCATAAAACGCACTGCAACCATGTTTCTCCACCTTTATCTTCGGAAAAAAGACTTGAGCAATATATGCATTTGGCATCTTCCATATTAGTCCTATCAGGACTTGTATCTGATGAATCATCTGCTGTAAAATTGTCTTCAAAGTCTGATAAAGACTCTGCTGTACGTTGATTTTTCTTCTGAAAAGTAAATTTTAAGGAAAACCTTTTTCAAACCTAACTACAAATATAAATCATATCTACCTTCTTTTTCAAAATGTTTTTTCCTCGATTCGTTTTTCGCGTGAGTTTTGATTCTTAAATTGTTTGTCATTGTTTTTTTTAATAGATTCCTCTAGATTCTTTTTATGCGGTGATGATGATATCAGTTGTGCCTTTCCTGGTATTCGCCCTCGATTTGAATTTTTTTTTTAACTCGGACCGGAATAGGAGAAATTTCTTGAGGCATTATGTAAGAAGTTGACCGAATGCCAGTGGAAGTAGAAGGTGTTTCATCGGGAATTTGTTCTAATTGCACCATTTCAGGTAAAGCGATTGGTAGTTGTAAAGGATCTACATTTTGCACATTCTCAACTGTTGCATCAACTTCGTCCGCTACGAGAAAATCGTGATCGCTAAAGATTGCCTATTAAAAGGACATATTCCAGTTGACGAAAATCCTTTGACAGCAATTTCACCAGTTTGAGCTTTCATATAAGCTTGACCGAACAGTTGAATTATATCCAAATGTGTTAATGCTTTTCCATTATTTATGACCCAACATCTTATTTCCTCGGTCAAATATTTTTTCAAGGGTCCCATAAAAGATTTATCCAGAGATTGAATCTTATGGCTAGAGTGCGGAGGAATCGAAAGGATGCGAACATGGTTACTTGTACCCAAGTCAATGATTTCAATGTTTCTCGTATGGCTTGCATGCCCGTCCAATATGAGCAATACAGGAGACGATGCAGAAGGTTTTACTGTTGCAAGAAAGTGCTCGAACCATTTAGTAAATAAATGCGTTTGAATCCATCCGGAAGGATGATTTGCGTGAATCGATCCTGGCGGTGCACCTTTTATTAGAAGAGGATTTTCCCTCTTCCTAAGGAAAATAAACATAGGTGGTACAAATGACCCGCCGGCGCTCATACACAAAACAGCAGTAATCAAAGATCCCCTTTCTGCTGAAGTAAGTGCTCCTATCTGCTTCCGACCTTTCAGAGACAATACCTGTGGCATTTTTGCGGGCACAACAGAAATTCCTGTTTCGTCGACATTGTAAATGTTATTTGGAGAAAAGTTGTACGTAGTCATTTCTTTTTCCAACAAGTCAAAGAAAACGGTGACGTTTTCTTTTGAAAATCCTCTTGCACGAGCTATAGATATTCCGGTCGGCTGACGGAAGGACAGAGATGCATGACGTCTTAGAAATAAACGCAACCAATCTCTTCCTGCAGTTCCCTTTGCTACTGAAAACGGGTTTGGAATATTGTTCTTCAAAGCTAATTGAAATGATAATGATCTTATATCATTTCTTGTTAGACCAAACAATTTCGCTTCCATAAGCAATACATAGTCAACAGGCGATTCTTCGAGCTGTGGTGGGAAAATCGGTTTTCTGCCTAATTTGGCTGCTACTACTTCTTCTAACGGCCTTCCCTTCTATGCCACCAAACGTCGTAATGTGGTTTTAGGTACATTCTACTGTTTGGATGCCCTTAAGAACCCCATTCGCTTTTCTTTGATGGCCGTAATTGCATGCGCCATATCTTCTTTGCGCCATGTCTGTCGTTGCTTTTGGACTTGCTTAGAGTTCGGAGCCATTTATATCCTTGTAGCTAAAAAAAAAAAGGAAATGAAATATTAACTAGAAACATGTGCCAAATATGGTTCACTAGTCCATATTATCAGCGTTTATGATGGGCCATATTATCAACACTGTTTTTTTCTACTATGCTTTTAATTTTCGCAAACTTTATTAACTATTTTTCAGATTCGATTTTAGATAAGCAAACAAAACATTTAGCACTATATAATTTGCACAAACCCAAGAATATTCACACAAAAATTTAATTAAAAAACGCGTAATTAAACTTACCAAAAAATTTCAACGACAACGCCAAAAAATTATCAAAGTGCTGTCCTGTACACATCTGTTTCGACTGACTCACCACATTACAATGAGCGATGACCAGTTCGTTCATTTCTGAATTGAGTAGACAGTGGCGTGTCTAGCCTTTCTCAGTTAGGTAATATTGCTATGGACCATATTACACACTTGGGCCATATATCCCGAACTTACTCTAACTGTATTAATTTGAAGTCATTAGATAAATTTTTTTGGAATTTAAAGAGATTTTACCATTTTGGTTAAGTCACTTTGCCACTTTCAGTCACTTTGTGAAGGTAGGCGTGGTTTTCATCCGATTTGGCTCACTTTCGAACTTGGCCTCCATTTTTTAATTAAAAGCTTATATATTAAATTACGAGTTACGATAACTATAAAATTATCGTGATCACAGACAAACAGACGAAAATGGCTAAATAGACTCAGGAGGTTTCTCGAGTGTTTCTTTTAGTTTTATTTCGATTTCGATTTATTTAAATTAGGAGTTAGTACAGTAAGATCTAAAATGGTCTTTTAACGTACAACAGTTAAAAACATTAATAGTCTACAGAAAACGATGAAAATAAAACTTAAAACTAGTAAACATAATTATAATTTTGCAAAACAAACCAATTTAGAGAAATAAAAGAGTTACAGTTAATTTCACAACTTAACTAAATATTAGCTTATCATAACTTAACAAAATAAAAGAAGGAAAGACAGTAATTAACACATTAAAGAAGAGAAAGGAGAAGAAAGTTAAAGTGTAGAAGAATTAAAGGTTAGAGGAATAGGACACGATTGATAGCTTAAATTTTTTCGTGATGGATATGGTTTTAATGTTTAGCGGAAGTGAGTTCCAGAGCTAAATGACGTTGATAAAAAAGAGCCGCTGAGACTGTAAACAAGTATATCTTAGTATTATGAGGTTGAAGGTTCTGTTCGACACACAGAAACGCTGTTTTTCGAAAAGGTATAACGTAGTTTTACTAATAATCAGCTTGTGCAGAAATATGCAGTTTCTCGCATTTAAATATCCAATCAAGCTACATCCTAGAATTTGTTTGCTTTTAACAGTTACATGGTGAAAACATCTTAAGTCAAATATATATCTGTTCAAGTTGTTAAACGCAACAAGAATTTTGTGCTCAGAATGAGAGTCAAGGTTACTATAAACTAGTTCAGAGTAAGTAATTATAGGCAAAATGAGTTGAACAACAAGTCTTTTTTTAGTCAAAGTAGGGGTGTATTTAAAAGTTAGCCGCAGACATCTTAGCGTATAATAAATATACACGCTCAGAAATCTTGGAATTAATTTTAAGCCAAGCGTTGGAATCATGCATTTTTTAATATATTTTTGATTAAAACTGATACTTTCAAGTATATTAAAAAATTGATTTAATGTTATCTGTATTAAAGTATAATAAAAATTGTATTATATACAAGTTATAATACAAATTGTCTTAAAATATAATACAAATATCTATCAAGCATCTGTCAAATAGTCATTCTGATTCTGAAATCTGACAATGTCAAAATAAAACCTAAAGAAATAGTTTTTGTTAACGAAAAACCGTATGTTACAAAAGAAACTTTAAATGAATAAATATTTTGTTATTGGTTGACCAAATATTTTCTTTTTATTTCACTTGGTATTTTAAAAGTAAGTAAACATATAAAAGATTTATAGCTTTATTCCATAAAATTTTCCTTTCACCTTTTCAGGACAATATGTATTAAATGTTATACATCTTGTATTACTGTTTAATACAATCTGTATTACTATTTAATACAATTTGATACAATTTGTATTACTATTTAATACAATTTGTATTAATATTTAATAAAAATTTTTTTATTCGTATTACTTTTTAATAACTGAAGTATTACACTTGATTACAAATGTATTCAAATATAAACCAGAATAGTATTGTTCTAAACTTAGTTTCTATTCGAATTCTGTATTAGAATTTAGTATTATGGGATTAGAATTCAATTTTAATATTTGACATATATTAGATTCTAATGCGATTCTGGTGTGGTCATATATACAATACAGTTTTTATTAGAATTTAATCCAAGATTTCTGAGCGTGTATTCTTTTTATTATATTATTCACATGGTCAAGACAAGTAAGTTTAGAGTTGACATAGGATCCTAAATTTTTTTCTTTGTCATCAATTTGTAGACGATTTCCATTGAGACTAATAGTCGGAATTTGGTTGAAATCCAGCTTATCCTAAGATATAGGAAGAACGAACGATTTATTGGCATTTATGTAAAGATCGTTTTCAGAGGCCCACTTAGAAATAGCACTTAAGTCATCATTAAGTCTGCAGCATAAGTCCTCAAGTAGTCCAATCCGGTTGGAAGAATATAGCTGAATGTCATCAGCATATGCATGCATCGTCATATCATTACATGTAGTAAAAATGTCATTAATAGATAAACTAAACAGCAGAGGTCCAAGAATAGATCCTTGTGTCACCCCAGCTTTAATTACAGCAAAGTCAGACAGAGCATGATTGACACTGTCAAAAGCCTTTGAGAAGTCAAAAAAACATAGGGGTGTGATATTACCAACGTCATAATTAATGCGAATATCGTCTTGAATCTTAAGCATAGCAGTTGCGCAACTATGCCCTTTACGAAAACCAGATTGGTACGGAAAAAGCAGTTTTAAAGACTCAATGTATTCATTAATTTGTTTACACATCAGAGATTCACAGATTTTAGAGAACGAGCGTAAAATACTAATGGGTCTGAAACCTTGCATAGAGGAGGCATTACTGACTTTGGCAATTGGGACCACAGTAGCTAGTTTCCAAGTGTTATGAAAACATAAAACAGTAAAACAATGATTGATAACATGTGTAAGTGGTTTATTAATGAACGTTAAAATTATTTTAATAAATCCTAAAGGAATGCAATCACTACCAGTAGCATTAGACTTGGTTTTCATTATTGACAATATAACATAATTTTTATCAACATTACAGAACAAAAACTGGTCGTTTACGAGGAAGTTACGAGTGTTACGGACATTACAATGGCTATCGTTAATGTTTGCAGATGACTTAAGCAAAAAAAAATTATTAAGAGCATTAGGTTCAATATCACACTTTTGATCATCTTTGCTACGAACACCAAGGCAACGGATATTCTTCCAAAGAATTTTAGTAGGAAGAGAACAAGAGAATTTCTTAGACAGTCTATTAATAGACACAGCATTATTACGAGCATGTTTGTACAGTTCCCACTTTACATTAGTAGGGTGTCTTTTCCATTTAACATAAAGTTTGTTTCTTTTATTGATAGCTACTTTAACATAAGACGTAAACCATGGACATTACTTATTTCGAGCAATGGACTCACGAATAGACACAAAGTTATCAAAAGCATGTTTGTTGTGTGCGACGAGAACATTTAACTTATCGTCAACAGATTGGATAAACCAACAGTCTGTGGAAATGTAATTAATACTTGCATAAAAAATACTTGTTAAATATTTTTTTATACCAATCAAAATTAAACAAATTAGGTTTTGTATTTTGAGTTTTAAAATGTTCACTCGAATATATTTACTTTTTCTGAAAACACGTTTTTTCATTGTGCTACTTTGAAAATTTAAGCAACCGTCTCGAAAGCAAAAAGGGATATTTTTCAATAGGTTATGGGCCATAATGTTTTCGAGACAGGATATTCAGTCAACTGTTAACAAGCTGAATGGCGCTAATTGTTCAGTTTGGAAGATGAAACTAATTCTCATCAAGGAAGATCTCTGGGATGAGGTTAATTCAGCGAAGCCCACAGAACCTGACTCGGGATGGATAAAGCGCGATGGACAGGCACGGGCGTTCATCGGTCTCATGGTTTCTGATGACCAGTTTATTCACCTAAAGAATGCTGTAAGAGCAAGAGATTATTGGAATAATCTGAAGACATACTACGAGAAGCCATCTCTCAGCACACGCGTTTTTATAATGAAAACTATTTGTAAGATGCACCTTACGGACGATGAGAGAATGGAGGCGCATATCAACGAAATGATGGGATACATCGAGCAACTTTCAGTAATGGGGGATCCACTAAGCGAGTCATGGACTCTCGCAATGCTGTTAAGGAGTCTGCCGGACTCATACGATCCATCGAGATGAAGTTCAAAATAACCTCAGTTTTGTAAAAAGTAAACTCGTTGAGGAAGCAAAACGCAAATATCACAAGAGAGAATCGATGGACACTACAGTTATGAAAGTACAAGGCAGCAAGTACAAAACTGAAGAGCGAACGCCAAAATCTTGTATCAAATGTTATTTCTGTGAGAAGATTGGTCATATGAAAAAGGACTGCAGGCAATTTAAGGAATTTCTATTAAAGAAGAAGAGCAACAAAATCAATCTCACTGGTGCTGATGAGGAAAATGCCAAGTTTTCAGATCAGATCAACTGGCTCGGTAAGTTATCGAAATCTGATTGGTACATAGACTCTGGTGCTACTTGCCTTATTTCAAATGAAATTATTTTCTTTACCACGCTCAATGAGAAATATGCTGATCCAGTCAATGTTGCAAATGGTTATCAAATTTACGCTAGTGGAAAAGGTTCGGGTTACATACAAATTCTCAACGAATGTGGTCAAGTTAAGAAGATTCCAGTAAAGGACGTGCTTTACGTTCCTTCGATAGAGAGCAATTTGCTGTCGGTGAAGAAGTTAACCGAGATAGGATACTCTGTTCTATTTGAAAAAGATGTATGAAAAATTCAGAAGAGTAACAAAGCGGCTATTGTAGCAGATTTGGTAAATGATCTCTACAAGCTTAGGATTAAAACCGAGAAGGTTAACGTTGTTAAGGACACCGGTCATAGCGGCTGTATTCATGAATGGCATCGTCGTATGGGTCATCGTGATATACACATTGTTAGCAAGATTCTGAAGAATTCTGATGTAAATGTCAAGAATTGTGGGTTGGATTCGCTATGTGGAGTTTGTTTGGCAGGCAAGATGACGAGAAAGCCCTTTCCGAAAACATCAGGTGAGCAGTCGTCAAATATCTTAGATTTAGTTCACACTGATGTAGCAGAAATGAACATAGCAACACCAAGTGGCTATCGCTATTTCGTTACATTCATTGACGATTAACTTCATATATCTGCTCAAGAATAAATCTGATGTATTTGATCGAATAAAGGAATATTTTAATTATGTTAAAGCTAAATTTAATAAATCACCAAAAATTTTGAGGTCAGATCGCGGAGGGGAGTATCTTGATACAAAGGTCAAATTGTTTCTTGCGAAAATGGGCACTCAGCAGCAGTTTACAGCTCCTTACACGCCGCAACAAAATGGGGTGGCCGAGAGAAGAAATCGCTATTTGGTTGAAATGCTAAGATGTATGCTAGCAGATGCAGATATGTCCAATGAATTCTGGGGAGGGCTGTTCTCACAGCAAACTACATTCAAAATCGGTTGCTAACAAGATCTAATAACAAAATTCCTTTTGAAGTATGTGAAGGGAAGAAGGTTGACATTATGGAATTTCAAGTTTTTGGAGCAGAAGCTCATGTTTTGGTGCCTGGTCAACATAGGAAGAAATTAGATAAGAAAACGCAAGTGCTAACATTTATTGGTTACTCAGAGCAGTCCAAAGCTCTAAGATTCTTAAACAAGAAGAAAATGACAGTTTTCATAAGTCGCGATTATAAAATTTTGAAGAAATCAAGGCAAATTTCAGTTAGAAATGGCAGTTAGAAGATCATCGCGTGCAAATAAAGGCATACCACCAGTTCGATATGCCAGTATAATAGTCGAACCCAAGGAACCGACAACTATCAAGCAAGCTTTAACCTGCAGTGAAAAGGCCGAGTGGAGGAAGGCTATGGATGATGAGATGGATTCCATACAACGAAACAAAACATGGCAGATTGTTGAGCTGCCTGAGGGAAGAAAAGCTATTGGTTGCAAGTGGATTTATAAGATGAAGCGATGTACAGATGGTAATGTATCAAAATATAAAGCGAGACTAGTAGCGCAAGGCTATAACCAGAAGTTTGGTGTTGATTACGACGAAATTTTCGCACCAGTAGTCAGACAGACAACACTCCGCATGTTTTTGGCATTAGCAAGAACTAATAAGTACAATGTCAAACATTACGATGTTAGGACAGCGTTCCTTAACGGAGACCTGGAAGAGGAGATCTATATGCATCAACCACCTGGCTACGAAGTACTACCAAACAATAAGAAGGTTTTTGTGTGTAAGCTGCAGAAGAGCTTATACGGGCTTAAACAAGCTGCAAGATGCTGGAACTCGAAACTATTTGACGTATTAAAACAAGCAGGTTTCATCCAGGGAAAGGCCGATCCGTGTTTTTTTACGCTTAAGGTAGAAAACGAATATATTTATATTCTTGTACAATATATGTTGACGATATTTTAGTTGCTACCAACTTAGAAAAGCATTTTCTACATGTTGAGAACATCCTTGAAAGCAATTTTAAAATATCAAAACTTGGTGATGTAAATTTTTATCTAGGTATCAAAATTGAGAGGGGAAGTGACGGATGTTTCTCAATACATCAAGATAGTTATATTGATAAAATTATTTCTCAAGCAGCTTTAACTGATAGCAAAGTTTCAAAGATACCAATGGATATTGGATACATAAATCTTAATCGCAGTGAATGTGTTCTGATCAAAGACAATATGAAATATCGTGAATTGATCGGATCATTATTATATTTAACTGTCAATACTCGGCAAGACATAGCAGCAGTGGTTTCGATTCTGAGTAAGCAAACCAACTGAAAAAGATTGGGTTGAACTGAAACGTTTGGTCAAGTACCTTAAAGGGACAAGAAGTTTAAAGCTGAAACTTGGGAATGAACAACGAAGTGGCTTAATAGGATTTGCGGATGCAGATTGGGCGCAAAATCGACTAGACAGGAAGTCTAATAGTGGATATGTCTTCAAGTTCAATGGTGCTTGTATTAGTTGGTATTGTCACAAACAGCAGTGTGTTTCCTTATCTTCGACTGAAGCTGAATATATTGCTTTTTTTTATACGTGATCTTAAAACTAAGAATATTTTAAAGCTAATGTATTGTCCAACAGAGAAAATGGAAGCTGATTTATTTACAAAACCATTAGCTTCTATCAAAATTAAAAAAAATAGAGATATGTTGAATATGTATTAATAAGGAAGGGTGTTGAAATGTAATTAATACTTGCATAAAAAAATACTTGTTAAATATTTTTTTATACAAATCAAAATTAAACAAATTAGGTTTTGTGTTTAAAAGTTTTCACTCGAATAAATTTACTTTTTCTGAAAACACGTTTTTTCGTTGTGCTACTTTGAAAATTTAAGCAACCGTCTCGAAAGCAAAAAGGGATATTTTTCAATACAGTCATCCCAGCAGATGTTAGACAAATAATCATACAATAGACTGTAATCAATGGACTTGAAATCACGATACGGAACAGATATTTGAGAGGAAAGATGACAAGGTTTAAAATTAATTGTGCAAAATAACAGGTCAGATATAAACGATATTTGGTCGAAAAGTAAAAGTGAGGAACATTAGGCAAAATAAAGAGATCACTTTAATAAGGGTTAACATGAGGCGCAAAGCGCGTTGGAGATGGGGAGCTAATAATGGTCATTGCAGTCGCACTTACTTGGTCACAGAAATCTTCAGTCACACTCTCCTTATTAAGAATATTAACATTAAAATCACCACAAATAGCAAAACAGTCATAATCTATTAAACGTTGAGACAAGTCACTAAAAAATGGTTCAAGACTAAAAGATCTATTAGGATTATAAGCACACGAAACAAACAATTTCGCACCATGATTACTTGTCAATTCAACATTTAAATATTCAATATCCGACTGACAAGACTGACTTACAAGTTTTACGTTGAGACAAGATTTACAATATATCGCAACTCCACCACCCATTTTATCAATTCTGTCATTCCTAAAAAGCATATAGTTACTTATATTAAGATAATCATTGGGAATGTCAGGATTGAACCACGTTTCAGATACACAGATAACATCAATGCTGGATTCTTGAAAAACATAGCGTAGTCTAATTTAGTCGGATTCAAATTTCTTGCATTGAAATGAACAATAGATAAACCATCGCGTTGCTTACAGAGGATATTTAACAAAACTTTACTATTATCATCAACGCAACTTGATGGATTAGAATGCATCAAAGGAGACATAAAACGAACAACGAGAAGCTATCTTTGAGATAGAACAAAAGGGAAAAATATAAAGAGAGAGAACACATATGACAACAAGAATAGAGTGAGAGAGACAACAAGTGTTATAGAGTAAGATAGAGAGGAATACAAAATTTTAGAAAAATTATAAATAAACCCCACAAATTACATAATATCATTTGGTAGTTCATTAAAATGGTATGCTGCCAAAGAATCAAGATCAGCTTCACTATGTACTGCAATCGATGCATCTCCTTGGTTAACACGTACTTGTACAACGCTACGTGTATAGAAAACATTTAAAAGCTTATTTTCACGTTTAAGCTTGATTCCAGCTTGCAAGATTCTTCTCGCATCACTGGCTAGGCTTTCAAATATAAGTATCTTGCTGTCCAGATCGAAATCAGCCCCTCTAAGGGTAACTGCAGCTCCTGCTCTCTTTCTATAATCTGCGAAACCTTTCAGCACACGAGCACTATCGTACGGAGAATAGAATTTTATAATGATGACAGAGTTAGTATGTTGAGTTACGGGTTTAGGACGGAAAATATCTCGAACTTGAGGCGCCAGGAAATCAATGGAGCGACAAATCTGGTTGAATATGCTTTTCAAATTTTCAAAGATCTTTCTCTGAATACTTAGTGTGCGCTTCCAATTTAAGTGATTCCACTTCAGCTTTTAAGCGAGAAAAAACAAGTAGCTCAGCATCAATTAACGAAATTTTATTATTTAAATCAGCGATGCAAGAGTGTACTAATTTAGTTTCACACTCAATTCTGGCGTTAAGCTTTGACTCTAGAGTAGATAATTCATCGGTGAGTTTGACATTGATTGCAGCAACTTCTCTCTCCAACTTATTGAAGTTACTAGCAAAATTGGCCGAGAGGGTGTTAAAGAGTGAGTTAGTGTGCTGACGAAGACGTTCCTCAGAAAGCTTAAATTCTTCTCTTGTATTAGCTTTAAGCCGCTCTTCAAGAGCACAGAGGTGCGTAGTAAAAAGATCTGTACTGCCTTAGCAGTACCACGAGGAGCGAGCTCACGCTGTTAGCGCGTCAACATTGGAGAAGGAGACATCGGCACAAAAGTCAACCAAAAGTGTCGTTTTATGTATATCTTGCTCCATACTTCTTCTTAAGCTTTGATGCACTTAGCGTGGGAGTTGACAGCGAGAGCAGTTACATGTAGGGACAGCAACAGCATAACGGCACCGGCGAAACAGCAACCAGACAGGCAGTTCAATACTATTGCAAAATTAAAAGTTTGGTGGGTTGCGTCTTGGTAACAATGTTTGCTGGGATGCGTCTTAGTAACAAAGTTTGCTGGGTTGCGTGGGATCTGGAACGTAAGTTTTGACAGTACAGTTTCTACATCAAATCAACATCAAAAAACTTTTTTAATCACTACCAAATTGCGGTACTGAAGTTTTAAAATATAAATGGAGGCTCCACTCAATACTAAATACTTAAATTATAAAAATTAAAAACTGATTTTGTATAATCTTTTGCTTTAGAATAATATTGTGCTATATTTTTGTCGTACTACTGAATATGTTTTTGTTTTTTTCTGAACAACAAGTTCGATTTTGAAATGAAATATCTATATATTTTCATTTTGTTTTTAAATCTATTTACTTTAAAGCAAATACAAATTTTTGAAGTGAAAACTTCTTTAGGCGCGTTGAACGATTTTGGTAGAGGGTAAATCATTGGTTTGCATCATCGTATTTTTCCAAGGAAATCGTCCACAATCGGCCGCAAGCTCACAAAGAAATCACTTGGAAACTCCTGAAATTAATGCACATAATCTGTTTGTTAGTATAAAAATACTTAAGTTAGGTTGCAATAAGATGTTTGCAAAAAAAACTTATTATTAGTTCGGTTTATCTAATATATAAAATTCTTCTGTCACGGGGTACGTAATCGAACTCCTTCGAAACGGCTCGACCGATTTTCATGAAATTTTGTATGTATATTTTGTAGGTATGAGAATAGGTCGTAAAGTATATTTCAACCTCCTACTAACAGTGGGCGTGGCACCTCCCATACAACCCAAATTTGCGATATCGAATATCTTTGGAGTTATAAGCCGCTTAGCCTCGGAATTCGGTATTCGACAATTTACACGTGCCGCTTCGCAGATAAAATTTTGTGAGAGTTGGACAAGGGGGCGTGGCACCTCCCATACAACCCAAATTTGCGATATCGAATAGCTTTGGAGTTATAGGCCGCACATCATTGGAATTCGAAATTCGACCACAATTTACACGTGGCGTTTTACTGATAAAATTTTATGGGAGTTGGACAAAGGGGCGTGGCACCTCTTATACAACCCAAATTTGCGATATCGAATAGCTTTTGAGTCAATCAAACAAAGCAAACAAAGCCTCGGAATTCAGCATTCGAACTCAATTTACACATGCAGTTTTACTGATAACTTTGTATGGCGTTGGACAAGGGGGCGTGTCACCTCCCATGCAACCAAAATTTGAGAAATTCTACAGCTTTTGAGTTATAGGTCGCACAGCCATGGAATTGAGTATTCGACCACAATTTACATATACAGTTTCACTGATAACATTTTATTCGCGTTTGGCAACGGGGCCGCGGCAGCAACGCGCCGGGTTTAAGCTATCTATATATATAAAATGGAATGTGTGTTTGTTTATTTGTTTGTTTGTACCTTATAGGAGACCAAACCTCTGGACCGATCTTCCTGAAAATTTCACAGCATTTAACTGGGACTCTGGCATGATTAATAGGGTACTTTTTCGGCCGCGCCCACTTTTACGCCCACTTTTTTAATTCAGATACTTACTTATACCACTAACAATGTTTGCTATACAAAATACTTTTTTTGTAATATATATTTACCTAAAGTTTTATATAGTTTTTATCTACAGGTAAGGTAGCCATAGATTTTTTATTACCAAATCCCCCTTTTTCGCCCCATTTTACTTTAATTATAATAAATCTGCTTTCAATCTATATATATAAAAATGAATGTCTGTCTGTTTGTTTGTTTGTTTGTGCTTTATAGGAGGCCAAACCCTTTGACAGATCTTCCTGAAACTTTCACAGCATTTTACTATGAATCTGGAAAGAATAAAAGGCTATATGAAGTTTTTATTTGACAAAGGGGCGTGGCACTGCCCATATAACCTAAAAATTTAAATCGCCATATTTTGGGCATTTTTTGACCAACGTTGATGCTATTTGCTACATATGGTATTGGCATAGTTAGGAATACGTACCAGGAGAAAAGTGGGTGGGACCACGCCCCTTTTTAGGAAAATTAAAAATCGCAATATAGTCTTAACTACTGTACCGATAATCATTAAATTTTCACAATAGGATATTCTTACGAAATAATAAATTCTTGACTATATAAAGTTGTGAGTGGACGAAGGGGCGTGGCCTCGCCCATATAACCCAAATTTTAAAATCGTCATATCTTGGGCATTTTTTGACCAACGGCGGCAGTATTTGCTATATATGGTATTAGCATGAAAGAAATACGTACCAAAAGAAAAGTGGGCGGAGCACGCCCCTTTGTTTGCGATATATTGGAGGCTGGACCTGATAACCGATCTTAAATTTTCACAGCGTTCAGCTTTGACTCAGGAATACTTATTACATGATAATATTTTTCGACCATGCACACTTCTGCACCTACTTTTTTACTACGTTTATTAACGGCTATACCACAAATCATGTCATTAAAATCATTAAAATACATATTAATTAAAATAGTGGGGTAGCTCAATTCTCTTTCTTCTACCACTGTCTTCAAAACAGCTGATTTTATAATACGTGTTAATAAAAATAGAGAGTGGGGTAACCCCATTTTCATTCTCCCACAACAGACTGCGAAACAGCTGATTGTGTAATTGCTGCTTTTTGATTGGTCTAAAAATAAAAAGGGGGAGCATGAAGCAAATTACATGCGATTCAGCGCTGAATTCTAATTGGTTTACAACAAAAAAAGAGGCGAAGCATTGCAATAATTAAATTAAATAAATAAATTTTTGTAAATACATAAATACTTTTAATTTTATTTTAAACGAGGGGGTAGCGAAGCACACCGGGTTCAGCTAGTATCTATATATATAAAAGAAAGTGTCCGAATGCGATGTAATCCCATAACTCGAGATCGGCCGAACCGATTTTGATGATTTGTACTTTGTTGGAAAGGTATTTTTTCAGTTCGGGTTTTAAAATAAAAAAAGAAAAAAAAATCGAAAAAAGTGTAAAAAAATCAAAATTTCAAAATGTATACATATCTATATAAATAAAAATCAAATGTCGTTCGTTGGTAATTGCATCAGTTGAGAACGGCTGAACCGATTTGGATAACTTTTTTTTTAAAATGTTCGTAATAGTCCAACTTAGGTTTTTACAGAAAGAAAAATTGACCACGCCCACTTTGCGCCCACTTTTTTTGATTTATCTAAAATCGGAAAACGGCTGGACCGATTTGGATAATTTTTTTTTTAATGTTCATAGTAATCCAATTTAAGTTTTGTCGGAAAGAAAAATTTACCACGCCCACTTTTGCGCCCACTTTTTTCAATTTATCTAAAATCGGAAAACGGCTGGACCGATTTGGATAATTTTTTTTTCAAATGTTCGTAGTAATCCAATTTAAGTGTTTACTGAAAGAAAAATTGACCACGCCCACTTTTGCGCCCACTGTTTTGATATCTATATATATATAAAATTAAGTGGCAAAACTTCCTGTTCGCATACTCCTCCTAGACGGCTTGCCCGATTTCAATGAAATTTTCAGGGGTGATTGGGGTCTGTGTGGAGGGTGCACATAAGAAATTGCATGTGTGTATCTTTGCAGGTTTTGTACCACACCCCCGTTTGTCGCCCACAAATCAATAAAAATGCTGTATTTAAGACGGTTTTGGTCGTATGAAATTAAAATTTGGTAAATAAGTTCGTATGATAACTATAATTAACTTTGAAAAAATGGGCGTGGTCACAATTCATCTACGCCTACTTTAAAGAAAATATCAAAATACTTCGAAACCATTGGTCCGATTGAGCTCAAATTTTGTAAGTACGCTTTGCTTTGAGTACGAGATGGTTTAAGGGGCAATGCCACACCCCCTTTTACCTCCCACATATAAATAAAAAATTGTTGTTATCGAATAGCTTTAGTTAGAGTTATGGGTCGCACAGCTTAGAAATTCGGTATTCGACCACAATTTAGACGTACCGTTTCTGTGATGAAATTTTATGGGAGTGGACAAGGGGGAGGGGCACCTCCGATACAACCCAAATTTGTGATATCGAACAGCTTTGAAGTTATAGGAATTCATCTTTGGAATTCAGTTTTTGACCTCAATTTACACATGCAGTTTCAATGGTTTTATTTTATGGGCGTTGGACAGGGAGGCGTGACATCTCCCTTACAACCCAAATTTGCGATATCGTATTGCTTTGAAGTTATAGGTTGACAGCGTAAGAATTCGGTATTCGACCTAAATTTATACATGCATTTTCAATACTTACATTTTGTCGTCGTAGGGCAAAGGGGAGTGGCACTTCCCATACAACCCAACTTTGTGCTATCAAATAGTTTTAGAGTTATAAGTCGTACAACGCCGAAATTCAGTATTCGACCTCAATATACACATGCAGTTTCATTGATTCAATTTATGTTCATTGGTAAGAGGGGCGTGGCACCTCCCATTTAACGTAAATTTGCGATATTGAATATCAGCGTCAGAATTCAGTATTCGGCCCCAATTTATACATGCAGTTTCATTAATTACATTTTATGGGCGTACGACAAGGGGGCGTGAAACCTCCTATTTAACCCAAATTAGAGATATCAAATAGCATTGGGGTTATAGGTCTCACAGCTTTGGAATTCAGTATTGGACCTCAATGTACACATGCAGTTTCATTTATTACATTTTATGAGCGTTGATCAAGGGGGAGTGGCACCTCCCATACAACGAAAATTTGTGATATCGAATAGCTTTGTAGTTCAAGGTCGCACAGCGTCGGAACTCAGTATTCGACCGAAATTTACGCTTGCAGATTTACTGATAAAATTTTGTAGAGTTTGTCGGGGGGGCGTGACACCTCCAATTTAACCCAAATTTGCGATATCGAATAGATTTGGAGTTATAGGTAACTCAGCCTCAAAATTCAGTATTCGACCTCAATGTACTCATGCAGTTTCATTGCTAAAATTTTATGGGCGTAGGGAAAAGGAGAGTGGCACCTCCCATAAAATCAAAATTTGTGCTATCGAATAGTTTTGGAGTTATATGTCGCACAGTTTTGGAATTCGGTATTCGACCTCCATGTAGACATCCAGTTTAATTGATTACATTCTATTAGCGGTGATGAAGAGAGAGTGGCACTTCCTATACAACCCAAATTTGTTATATCGAATAGCTTTGTGGATATAGGTCGCACAGTCTCAGAATTCAGTATTTGACCTCAATTTAGACATGCTGTTTAACTGATAACATTGTATGGGCGTTTGAATAGGGAGAGTGGCAGCAACGCGCCGGGTTTCAGCTAGTTGGTATATATATGCCTTTAAAGTTTGGCAATTTCTTCAGTTCATTGGCGTCGGAAGCGGGGGGAAGGTGGGCAGTTGCCCCCCCACTTTTTTAGCTAGATAAACAATTTAAAAGGAAAAGTTATTCAAAATATCAGTTTTTTTACAACGATAATATTTTTGTATTATATATTTTCCTCTTCTTTCTCTCTTCTTCATGTTTCATGTGAAGAAATTTTGGTGAACTTTTTTTGCACCACCATTTGTACTTCCCCCCCATTTGTACTGCCCCCCCAGATGAAATTCGCTTCCGACGCGATTGCTTCAGTTGTTGTATTGTCAACATTTTTGAAAAATTTGCTTTTACTCAAACAGCTGCTATTCATGGTGAGATTTAAAAATGGATCGATCTTCTTCTCTTTCTGCTTTTTTCTGCTGGAACTTCGTTTGCAAACAAGAAAAATAATGTATGGATTGAGTGTTTTAACATTTTAATCTTTAAGTTGTGATAAAGGAATATGTTGAACATTCAAATAATTACATGCATACTCTTATTTTATTACATATCGTCAAACAAAGTTTGACAATTTTCATACTTGTTGTATTTGTCAGTGGCTTTTTATTTTCACCACTGCAGCATTTTATATTCAGAGTTGTCAACTATGGCTGTGTGTCAATCGAAAAGTTTTCAGTCGTAGTAGGATAGAAAATATCAAGTTGAATGAAATTTGTGTGTGTTGTAATAAATTTGTCTTTTTTGCTGTGTCAAATGAACGATGAAATTTTGACAATTACAAATTTTGACGTTTCACATTTCGGTCGTGTTTTAGCGCAAATATTTTATTTTATTTGCATTTTATCAATTTGCGACATATTTAATTCGAGAGCTTGTACTTGCAACATATTTCGTAAACTTCTAATATTGTAAACTTAAAAACCTAAAAAATAACAAATTAATGAAAAAAATGAACGAAAGTGCTTGAGTTTGTGTCTGCCTGTGTGTGGGCCAACGGTCTCCAATATCAGCAAGTGCAGTAAATTTAAATTGGCTTTCTTTGCTGACGAGCGTCCTCCAAGTGCCACCACCAGTAAGTGCAGTACAAAATTTGTTGCTAGCCAACATCCTCTAAGTGCCATCACCAGTAGCACAAGCAAGTGCTAAGTGCTTGCTAGCAGGCAAACAGAAAATATAGCATGCAAAGTGCTGTATATTTTATGCCGTCAATTCGGTTCATCCCCTCTAACGCTGCGCAACCGCTGGGATCTTGTAATTCTCTTTGCGTTGTTGTTGTAAATTTGCTAAGTAGTTTTTGTTGTACAGTAAGCTTTAATTTTTTGTGGATGTTTATTTGTAGCTACAGTCAGCATATGACATCGAACTAATTTAGAAAGCAGTTTATACATATGAATTAAAGAGTATATATAATATTGGTAAATCTATTTGTTTTTAGTAAAAGCGTTACCGTATCGGAAATACATATATATATATAGCAGTAAGGCGGTCCGTGGCAGGACAACGTCTTCCAGGGAATACTAATATTTTATATATAGGTTTTCGCTTCGGTCGACAGTCCTCTCACTGCTATACTTTTTATTTATTTTAATCGCTTTCAATAAAATTTTAAAAAGTTCCAATGTGCTATCTTTTTGTCGCGGAGTGTACATAAGACTGCATAGAAGTACTTGCATTGGTTATAGGGCTGCTGCTTACGATCTTAGATTTCATTATTAACTGATTACGCTTTGACAACTATCCAACTTGACTGTAGTGTGTCCACAATTAAACAACCTCAAAATATTGAGTTCAATAAAATTGATTTAAGAGCTCGGTTAAATTTTGAGATTTGGGATTATGTTTTTAATGCGCAAGATCCATCTGTTGCTTTCAAACTGTTTCTTCACAAACTACAATTTCTAATTTATAATTGCACCCAATTCTTGAGTAAACATAAAAACTGATCATGTATTAAGCCATGGATGACTATTACGTTATTGAAAAAAATTAAAAAGAAAAGACTAATTTGTACACGTGTTAAGAGACATCCGAACAACTTAAGACTAAAAAGATACTATGACAAATTGTGTATAGAATTGTGTAAGAATGAAACTCCATTGTGTAGAAACAATTATTATCAAGACCGTTTGATTGAAAATGCTGGCAACTCTAAAAAATAATGTCGTATTGTAAACGAAATTCTAAATAAAAATGCTTCAACCGTCGATATCGAATTAACTAGTAATAGCGCAAGAGTATCTGAACCTTTGCAAGTTTCTTTAAACCATTTACAGCTTTTGAAATACACAAATTAATATCTTCTCTAAATACATCTTCTGTTGCTTTTGACAATATCTCCAGTCTAGCACTAAAAAACATTTCTTGTCATGTTTCTGATGTTCTATGTTATAAAGGGTGGTTAAATTTTAAGGGCCGATGTTGATTTTGAATAAAACAAATTATTTAGGAAATTATTGTCATTTCCTTTTATTATGACAATATTGGTATGGCTAAATTATGTATGGAACAAAATATCGGCCAAATGGCCACCGCGACCTCGGCGGCACACCTCCATCCGATGGTCCAAATTTTCGATGATGCTGAGGCATAATTGAGGTTCTATGCCGTTAATGTGCCGAATTATCTCATCTTTTAGCTCTTGAATTGTTGCTGCCTTATCGACGTACACCTTTTCATTCAAATAACTTCAAAGAAAGAAGTCCAACGGTGTCAAATCACATGATCTTGGCGGCCAATTGACATCACCACTACGTGAGATAACACGTCCATTGAATTTCTCGCGCAAAAGAGCCATTGCTTCGTTAGCTGTGTGGCAAGTGGCACCGTCCTGTTGAAACTACATATCGTCCACATCCATATCTTCCGATTTGGGCCATAAAAAGTTCGTTATCATCTCACTATAGCGATCACCATTCTTAGTAACTGCCTGACCGGCCTCATTTTGGAAAAAATACGGCCCGATGATGCCGCCAGCCCATAAACCGCACCAAACAGTCACTCTTTGTGGGTGCATTAGTTTTTCGACAATCACTCTTGGATTATCATTCGCCCAAATACGATAATTCTGTTTATTGACGAATCCACTGAGGTGAAAATGTGCCTCATCACTGAATATGATTTTCTTTGAAAATTGATCAGCCACTGTTGCCATTTCTTGCCACCATTTTGACCATTGACGACGCTTGTAATGGTCAAGGGGCTTTATTTCTTGAGTCAATTGCACCTTGTAAGCGTGTAAATCCAAGTTTTTATGCATAATGTTCATCAACGACGAGCGTGAGAGGTGCATTTGTTGGGCACGACGACGAGTTGAGGTGGACGGCTCTTCAGCCACACTATCACGAACAGCAGCAGTATTTTCTGCAGTACGAGCTGTACGAGCATGCACTGGTGTTTTCACATCTCCTACAGACTCGGTTTGCTAAAATTTTTACACGATTTTTCCGATTGTACGCACATTAGGATGATTAAATTAACCGAAAAAATCACGAAGTGCACGATATGCATTTTGATTTAAGCGTCCATTTTCATAATAAGCCTGAATAACTTTTACGCGTTGCTCGATTGTGTATCTTTCCATGGTTCAAAATGATTTAGTCTGAAATTGAGAAATGTCAAATGAAATGCAAAAAATATTTGACGTTTAGGTATGGTTCACATTCAACATTGGCCCTTAAAATTTAACCACCCTTTAATTTCAATCTAAGTGTTCAGTCAGGAGTATTTCCAGAAGCTCCTAAAACTGCTGTTGTTATGCCACTCCATAAAAAGGGTGTTTCGACGTTATTAAATAACTATCGTCCTATTTCTATTTTATCTGTTTTTTCTAAGGTTTTTGAGAGAGGAGTACAATCTAGGATATTATCATTTTTTGATAAAACACTTTTCCTTAGCGGCTCTTATTTTGGGTTTAGAAATGGCAGATCTACTGAAACTGGAATTTTAAAACTAACTGGCGAATTATACAACAGCTTTAATAAATCTGAAGTACCTGCTGCCTTATTCATTGACATCACGAAGGCGTTTGATATGATGGATCATTCGTTATTGTTAAATAAATTATTTAATGCTGGCTTTAGAGGTTCTATGTATAGTTTGTTTGAGTTTTATTTAAAAAATCGTAAGCAAATCGTAAAAATTAAGAACTGCTATAGTTCTGAAAATTATATCAACTTAGGTGTTTAACAAGGCTCTGTTTTAAGGCCCATTCTTTTCTTAGCATATATCAATTCGTTATTCATCCCACCTTTTAAGGGTAAAGTCACGGCATTCGCTGATAATACAGCTTTGTCTTATTATAATGAAAATTCTTTGGAAATATTTTTTTCTGTTAATAATGACTTGGACATATTAAGGAGGTGGTTTAAAGACCACAAACTGTTAATCAGTAGCACAACAAAATTAATGATATTTAATAATAAATATAAAATTTTTAATGACTTTCCAATATCATTCGCCAAATTGCTTGTGATATTGTTTAAATTATTCTTGTCAAAACTTAAATAGTTTTAACGAAAACATAAATTGTAGTGAGGGTTGCTTCAGAATTGAATGTGTGGACAATTTTACATACTTAGGTATTATTTTGGATAATAAGCTTACCTGGAATAACCGTACATACAGGGTTGACAATATTCGAAGCGCCCATCTGGCAACACTGTAACTTTCCGCAGTGATGCCAAATCGACTAATGACATACCGCGTTTGAAGCGTCATTCCAAGCAAATGTTTACAATGGAACAGTACACGCCACGCGAACGCTCTAAAATTGTTGAAATTTACATTCAACAAAACAAGTCAATAGTGAAAACTCAACGTGCTTTCAAAAAATGAGCGATGAAGCTCATTTTCAGTTGAACGGAACGGTAAACAAACAAAATTGCCGTATTTATGCCACTGAAAATCCACAAGAGATTCAAGAGGTACCTCTTCACGATACAAAAGTCACTGTTTGGTGCGGCGTTTGTGCTAAAATGCTCATTGGGCCGTTCTTTTACGAAGATGATAATGGCCACAGAGTTACTGTCAATCAGGAGCGTTATCGCGATATGATAAACAATTTTTTCATGCCAATCGTTCGTCGAAAGCGTATCAGGTTTCAACAAGACGGCGCGCCACCACACACAAGCCGCACTACAATCGATTTTTTGAAGCAATTGTTCCCTGGCCGTTTGATGTCAAAAAATGGTGATTTCGAATGGCCGCCAAGATCACCAGATTTAACGCCTCCAGACTTCTTTTTGTGGGGTTATTTGAAATTAAAGGTTTACGTCAACAAGCCAAAGACCCTAGAAGAGCTGAAAACCAACATCCGTCAAGAAATAACCGCCATTCCCATCGAAATGTTGAAGAAAACCATGGAAAATGCTGCAAAACGGGCACAATATGTCGTAGAGGCCAATGGCGACCATTTACGAGATATCATATTCAAGAAATAATGTAAGCAAATCTACTTGAACCCGATTAAATGATATTCATGACGAACAGACAAAAAATTGTGGTTTCTTTGGTTTATTAAAAAATAAAATGGGCGCTTCGAATATGGGCAACCCTGTACTACTTGAAACAATACCTTGACTTAGTTGTAAGACAACTCTGGGGTCGTCCATAAACTACGTTACTTATTTTCCGGTTTTTTTTACCCCCCTCCCCCTGCGTTACTTTTCGTAGTGCTTTTCAAAACCCCTCCCCCCCCCATAAAGTAACGTGACATATGAAATTAATTCATTCGAATGATTATATATTTTGACTAGCTCTGACAATGACTAGTATTAGTGTCTAGTATGACTAGATACATTAAAGGAACAATTGGAAAAAAATCAATAATTAATATCATCTGTAAAAGTTATTCCATCTGCGATCCAAGATTCGATGCTCTCAATCACTGGGATAGAAGAAGCTGGTAGCTTTGTAGAGGATTCTTCAAAATAGAATTTTTCATTGGATTCTATGTCGACCCATTCAGGTAAATCCTCATTTCTAACGCAAAGAAATTCACCTGGTCTTTGACAGAGTACCCTTAAAGGCTGCACCCGAGCTGCACCAAGTTCTGTGTTTTTGTGTAAATGCTTTCTGAAAATTGATTTATTTAAATAGTATTTTTTATTCCGATTTATTGTAAACGATATAATACAAACTTATGGCAATTCATAGAAGTTTTAAAAACGAAATACAAGCCGCAGGTAGGACACGACCTTGAACCGATTTCTTCTTTCTGAGAAGGACAGTACATGTCATACGGTATCTCCTTTGGTCAAGAACATTCAGGCCTTAACGTCAAAGCCTGTCGCAAAAGCAAAGACCCAAATTTTTCAGACGTGTGCGGAGATGGTGAAGGAATACCAAAAGGTTCCTGTGTCGAGGGAAAAGGTGGTGGAAGAAATCGTTGAAACAAAAGTTAACCATCAATTTAGACGATCATAAACGAACATAAACACGTAAGGTTAAAAATTTTTGAAATGATTGTGTTATTAATTAAAGGTTTTTCGTCGATTTTTTTAATTTTTGGTATCGTTACAATATCTAAACACCTCCCCTCCCCCCTAAATTGATAACGTATTTTATGGACGACCCCTCTGCCATCTCAGTCTTTACTGCCAGCAGTCTATATTAAAATTTGTGTATAATGGTCTGTTAAAATCAAAACTCTAGAATGGCTTATGCTGAGGTGGTGCATATTTTAATAAAATAGAGTCTTTACTTACAAAGCAAAAGCATGCAATAAGAGTTATGCACAAAGATCTTTCGAGATTCTTCCATTACGGCATTTATACTATTACAAGGTCTTAAAAATATTTTTCGAAAACTCAGGGTTTCATTCAGTGAGACTTCAAGAAAACTATAATCTACGTGCTAACAATGGCTACTTCGTTAATGTTCCTATAACTTTTACAGCACACTTTAGCATTACTGCACCTCGTTTGTTTAATGCTCTGCCATAAAATCTTAGAAGCGAGGGAGTAAAAACATTATTTTTGAATTCTTTAAGAAAATGGCTATTCTCTTTTGATCATACTAATGTTGATTTCATTTTCCGACCTTTAATATAACATAAATATTGGCCATTAAATTTCATCTTTTTATATTAATTTTCTATTTATTATTGCTAAATTTTTGCTTTTTTGAAACTCCCCATCAATTTCATCTCATTCAATTACATTTTATATTTTGCTTAGAATTTTTTAGTTCATTCGCCACTTGTCTTTTAGACAACAGAATGTATTTACTGTTTCATATTTTAAACTACAATACTTTAAATAATATTTATATACGTCTATACATATTTTAAACTTCAGTATTAAATTAAAAAGTTTTATATATGGTTCACCTGTTTAAAATGATAACTTGCATTGTGAAATTATTATCATATTGCTACTTATTATTAATTACTTTAGTTTTGATATGAAATAAAGAATAATTAAAAAAATAAGGCGATGCTGATCAAGAATTTTTAAACTTTTCTATACCGTTCACGCCTCCTCGGCGTAACAAACGGAGCAACAAAGTTAATATATCTGATGCAATGTGTCTTTTATAAATTTTACTCGATTTAGAAAGCATTAAATCAAAAATATTTTATACAATTCAATACATCAATATTTCCTTCAACTAGATGGAGCATTCCTAACATTTGGATCCACTTCACTCACAACTTAAATCAATGCTAAGTGCACTTTAATAAAATTATCCCCTTTTTCCAAACCCCTAATGAATGTTTGCCCAGCCAACCTAAAAGTAAACATATAAAAAATTTAAATTATGCAAACCTTAGTTTTTTTTATCTATGTGGCAGCTTGCTGCGTGAGTGTGCGTGTGTTTTTGTTTGTGTGCGTTGATTTTTAATGTATTCATTGGCAGCACTTTGTTTATCAGCTTTATATTGGTCATAAATATTAATTATGATCGAGCAGCAGCAGCTTCAAGTGCAACACCAACAACAATTGCAGTAGCACGTTCCATGCTATGTATCAGCTGGCGGCTGAAGTGTAACCCTCTATTTTTTAATGCTGGAATTTGAAGTGCATTTTTAAGCAGTTCGGCAGACAGGACGACACTCAGTTGTCTGTACTGTTTTTAAATAGCTATAATATTGACACCATATGGCAATATTTTATTTTTTATTAGTTCTTTATCTATGTAGCATCACTTCTAGTTAAGGAGCTACAAGCCATAAGTGTTTTTAATTCACAAGAAATTATTATTTGGTTAAAAAATTGTATGTGAAAAACTAACTCTCTGTCCAAAGTATGCGAATCTCTTATGGCTAATTAAATATCGTCATACCAAAGTCAAAATAATCTTTTGTCTCCATTCCAATCAGGTATTCGTGTAGGTCACAGTTGCTCTACTGCAATGCTTAAAGTATTGGATAACATAAGGTCCCCTTGTGATGATGGTAAACTAACTCTGTTGTGCTTGCTTGATTTCTCTAAAGCATTTGACACTGTAAGGGCCGCTTTCTCAATGTCCGGTTAAGCACTAATCAGAACCTTAACCAGCAGTTAGCAAAAAGCTCTTTCTCAATGTTCGGTTAAGGCTTAACTGTCAGTAAAGTGCTGATTAAGTTAACGGCAAGTTGTGGTTTCGGTTAGCTGCTAATCGAAAGAACAGCTGACAAGAGTACAAAATTACAAAAAAAACCGACGGTTGCTTAACCAGCACTTAGTGAAATCAAAATTATTTTTTAGCTATCATATGGTTAGCTAACTCCTGGTTAAGAGCTTGACTAACCGGACATAGAGAAAACGGCCCTAAGTCATGAACTCTTATGTCAAAAATTGAAATACCAATTTGAGTTCTGCGACAACGCTAATCGTCTCAGGGGAGAACGTGCCCCAGGGATCCTCTGGGAGCTCAGGGTGCTCTGCTTTTCTCTATATTTGTAAGTGACATTTTTCGCTGCTGTACCTATATATCAATGCACGCTTATGCTGATGACGTTCAGATTTATTTGTCTGGCAAAACTAACCTTATGGAAGATCTAGTTTGTAAGCTTAATGAAGATCTTCGCAGTATAAGCCTATGGGCTATGAATAATAGGTTGACTTCGGAAACGTCAATTGCAATGCAAATGTACAAAGTTTGCAATTCGGAATCGCATGCGTCAAAATTTGTACAATGTGTTGTTTTCGTGAACGCCACCAAAAAATATTTGATGCGCATAAAAAGAGAAAATATGGCATCACTAATATTCTTGACTCATATTTGACATTAGCGCGTGAAAATTTTGTTGAAAATGGAAGAAATAGAAAAGTGAGTGCTATTTTATTGGTATTTAATTTATTTAGATTACAAGTAATCAAATAAACCTATATTTGTTCTTTTTTCAGTGAAAAGAAATGGACGCATGAGCGCAAAAAGCTCTTACTGGTGACACGGCTGCGCAATGAGCATGGTTTCATCGCCAAGCTCAAAAAAAAGGAGCGTGCTATGGGAAAAAGTTTTGAGAGATATGAAAGAAGTGGATGAAATTTTTTCGTTTTCCAGAAATGACATAACCCGTAAACTTTTAAATTTCATGGTTACTTATAAACGCATTAAAAAGCGCAACAATACCTCGGGAGAAGCAGCAACATCGTGGAAGTTTTATGACGAGCCTGATGAAGTTTATGGAAGACGCAGCGATATAACTGTGCTGGATGCCACATTGGAGTCGTCACTTCAAAGTATATTATCTGACTCGAACGATAATCTTGAAAATGTTGATTCCGATGCCTCATTGCCGGAATTGAAGAAAAAGAGATCAAAATGCGAGATTTTCGATTTTCTAAAAAAAGAAACGGAAGACGATAAAGAAACTATGAAGCAGTTGATAGACCTTGAAAAGGAAAAACTTAAAGTGGAGAAGGAAAAGGTAAAGGAGATGAGAAATTCGCGAGCACTTTTGTAAATAACTAATGTAAATTCCACAAATAGAAGCCTTTACTTAGCTTTAATGTGTTTTTTCTTAATTTAAAGTACGGGATAATTTAATTAATAGCAAGACATTTCATTTATGTTCCATTCATATATTTTAATGTAAAATAAAAATAGTTTGAATTAAATATAAGGTGTATTTTTAATGCTCTAAGCTGAAAGAAATGTAGTTAAAAGACTTCTCTTCATTTTGGCTTCAGATTTTTCTGGCGCAGTGAACTCGACGTTTCTGTAATCATCACAATGGTTTTCTACGTCACTCAATTCCACACTGAAGCTTATAAAAACTTTATAATAATGTTATAAAGCACCATACATGCCACTATTATGTGTTTCGCAAGCGCTATATTTTGTATCTCCAAATAGTTCAATATTCTAAATTTTTTCTTTAAAATTCCAAACACCTGTTCTTTAAACACCCTAGTAGAACTCAAAATGTTATTGAAATTCATCTGCTCTTCCGACAAATGTCCATTATCTTTATACGGCACAATTAGAAAATTTTCCAGTTGGTAGGCACCGTCTCCCAGCAAATGACACTCCGAGGGTATTATTATTGTTTGGTTTATTATAGCTTTTCTTAAAGGGGTATTCTGCCAAACAGCCGCATCGTGACATCGGCCAGGGTATCCTTTAAAAACGTCCAAAATCCTCATTTTACTGTCGCAAATTGCCTTAAAGAATATTTGGAGTACTGTAAAACAGCTAAGATTAAAATGCTGACAAAAGTTGGGTTACCTGTACAACCACAGAAAATGTCCCTTTTCGATTGTAGTAACTTATGCTGTCTTTAGTGGGTTGTGATATCCGGATATGCGTGCCGTCTATACAGCCCAACACAAATGGAAACGGGTGTGAACGACTACCTTCAAACAGTTCCATGGTAATCCTTTGGCTCTGTTCAGTGTTTGAAAGTGTTCGGCTTTTTAAGCGAGAAATTGCTTTTACTGCCTTAATGAACGCAGCGTATGCTGTACCCACTCCGATATTAAACCGGTCACCAACTTTGCGGAAGCTGTTTTGATTGCTTAGCTTCCACAAAGTAACGTGTATCGCCTTCCTCAATGGAAGACCAGGACGACAAGTCTTTCCTTTTCTCCAAAAGAGCTCCACCAATTTTTCGAATTTCTGAAAAAACATTAAAAAATAATTTTAAGAAATTCTTTAAGCAAATCTGTTATTACCTCAAAAGTGGCTTTTCCCATTCGGAAATGTCTGAAGAAAATGTCATCAGGCATTTTCACAATAACTTGCCAGAAGTGCAAGGTTTTCGGCACCCTTCTTCCAGGTAGTTTTAGCGCTGCAGGAATACGTCTCTTCATTCTCTTTTTTCTTTATAATTTTTTTAAAATGTTAAAAGAATTTTGGTTGCTTAATTTATCAAAACTATCCAATAATCTTCGTAGTAAAATATTTTTCGCAAGACTCGTGGCCATTTTACGAAATGTCAAATATCAATCTGACTTTGTATAAATGGTGTTCGGTAACGCAAACATAAACATGAATTGCCTTTATCTAAAGTCAAAATTAACCCTAGCTCAATTCCAGATGTATTAATGGATAATAAGATAATAAAAATTGTTAATAGTGTTGTTAGACTTGGTTTTAATGTTAATGCTTCCCTCACATGCACAGATCACATCAACGGTGTAGTTCGAAAAATATATTATATTTTGCGAAATCTAAGAATGCGAAATAAGACGTAAGCTTGTAATTCAGATAATTGTTCCTATCATATCGTATTCTGAACTTGTGTATAGTAAATTAGATTCACGGCCCCAGCTTAAATTACAAATCGCCTTTAATCATGCTACACGTTATGTCTATGTATTACGTAGGTTCGATCATTTAGCTGAATTACAAAATTGTATACTTGGGTGCGACATAATAACTTACTCTAATATCAGGAACTGCATATTTTTATATAAACTTATACACACCAAAGTTCCTCATTACTTACTTGAAAAACTACAATTTAATAGATCACATAGAAGCCAATTGCTAATTTTGCCAACTTTTAACTATTTTTTATTAACGCCGTTCGAATTTGGAATTCATTACCTAAAAATAAAAAATAAACTGACCATTTCAGCCCTTGGAAGTACTTTAACCTAGCTTCTTTTGATCAATTGTGTTTTGCGTGTTATTAAATGTTTGATCACAAATGACCGAGAACTGGACCTACGTGTTTTATGCCGACTCCGAACGGCTTATGTTCTCAAGAAACTTTACATGGCAATTTTTACTCTCTGAGGTTTGCCATTGTCTGCAGAGAGGTGACGACCGAACAGAAAAATTAATTCAATTGAAAAAACTTTCTGTCTGAGCTGGAATTGAACCCGGGCTACCGCGGTTCTTTTAGCTTAGGAGCCACGCACTCTACCCACTAGGCTACGGCCGCCACCTAGTGGGTAGAGTGCGTGAATTCATTACCTAGTCAATTAAAATCGATTCAGTCGAAAACGCTTTTCAAACATTCAATACCAAGGCATTTTTCATCGCCTAATTCCTAATAAAAGGTCAGTTTTCTTCCATCTCTTTCTTATGCTCTATCTCAATATCTCTCTCTTCATCCTACTTTTTACATTCTTTTTTCCTTTCTTTTTTGCTTAATAATTAATTCCATCAAGGATTTGTTAACCATATATTTATTTATTTTAATTTGAAGTTTAGATTAAGTTTAAATTCTAAATTAATTGTTGTAATAAAACTCTTTGTCATTGATCTTTGTACTTTAAAAGAACTATGTTCTTAGTGCACGAATACAATAAATGGATAAATTATATAAAAAAAACATAAGCAAAAGTACTAAATTGCATCTAGCTTGTGCGAATTGAAACAAATCTCACCGATTACATTTGAGATATTGAAAGGTTCTTATACAGTTGTGTTTAAGTAAATAGCACACTTTCACTAAGAGCAATGTTCCGAATGTTTTTCTGCCTTCTGAGGTTACAAAAAATTATGTTGATTTTATTAGATTTAAATACAAATTCTAAATAGCTTAAATCGTTCTTGTTTTTAAATACAAATTCTAGTTGTTTGAAGTTTAAAATCGTTTATTGAATTTTAGGTCAAGTTAGAACAATTAATTGCTCTAACGAATTTTTTTTCCAAAGAAACAACAACAACATTTTCAATATGAAAAGGCAAACATCACTAGGTGATTTTGCAAAGCTGAGGTTAAAAAATTAAACCACACACTATTGAAGAGTTGATGTAACGGTCAACGGAACAACTGTCTCGTCTGCTAGGAGTTTTGTTCTGTAAAGCACTTATTTTTGTTGCAACCTATTGCTTACTTGGCATAGAGCTTCTTAAATCATTTTTAATATATATTTATACATTAATAATTTTATAAAAGTTTATAATTATATTTTTCCAGAATTATAAAATACACCCAGAAAAAACTCGTAAATTCAACAAATTTAGACTTATTTTTAAGTAGTTTTTGCATTTCGTCGCTGCGCCTACAAAAATGGTTATGTGATTTTTGTTAATTTTTTTAAGTGAAAACTTCTTTAGGCGCGTTGAAGCAAGCAACCATCAATAAATTCCTCTGCTGACGCATCGTTTTTTCCCTCCCTTTGCTCCACTGCGAAACATTGAATGATACTGTTTTTTCAACGTATATGTAGAGCTTCTGTAGGTTAAAATAAAATAAATTTAAAATTTTTGATATTGGGTTTTTGTGTGACTGGCCGTGAAGTCCCTTTTGGTACCACCACTCATTGTACAACTAGACAAGGTAGTGTTGAGCTGAATGTGTTCTTTTTCTTAGTGACCATAACTGTCAAACCATTTTGGTATTTTGGTATTTTGGCCAATTTTTGCTTTCAATTTGCATTCTCATTGGTTGCAGATTTTGTATGAAATTTCAACTTTTGTTCATCCCCTCTAACGTTGCGCAACTGCTGTGAACCATTCCATTCTCACTGCGTTGTTGTTTTAGATTTGCCATGTAATTGTTGTTGTACAGTTAGCTGGAGTTTTTAGGCTTTTTTTGTAGCTACAGTCGGCATATGACAACTGATTTATTTTAGATAAGAGTTTACATCAATTTTTGAAATTTTGTATGTATAACTTAATGTACTACCATATCAAAAATATATACATATAATTCATATCATTTATTTTAATTTTTTCATTATTGAATTAATTTAAAAATTTAAATCTTATTTATACCTTTTTATATAATAACACAAAATAAGCCAAACCATTGAGATTTTTGTCTTAGTATTGGATCGAAAATCTCAATAGTTTTGCTGTTATAGGCCAAAATTTACAAAAAAAACGTGACAAAGGTGTGAGAAAAAACTGCAAGTCAAAATCTGGAATCTCGATTTTCACCGTAGACGTATGGTCTAGTGGACTTTTTTGCTCAGTACAATCCCAAGAATCAGAAACATGAAGCGCCCATTAAGATGTTCAAATCGCCCCACCCTAGTGTACATGTATATTGTGTAATTGTTATGATATATATAGATATAAATAAGCTTTAATTTTTATTTTAATTCAATAATCAAATAATTTAAATAAATTACTTTAATTATATGTATTTTTAATATGGTAACCCTTTCTGATGCACTGGATCTATGTAACGGTAGTGCATCCTATTCTACTCTACGGGATTATTGTGTGGTGGCCGGCTGTAAACAAATCAACATTCCTCAGGCACTTGGAGAAAACTCAGCGGCAGGCAGCGCTATGCATCACGGGGGCACTGAAGTCAACTCCAACTAAAGCGCTTGAAACGATTCTAAGTATGGACCCCCTGGACTTACACGCAAAACTAATAGCCGAAAAAACGGCACAACGCCTTACGGCAGCAGGCAACATGCACATTCAAAATTTTGGACATTGTACAATCGGAAAAGATCTACTTAGTAGCACGGACTACATGGTACCCCGCACGATAGTCAATTCCAAAGTACGAACTCTTCTGGGACCAAACGACTGGTGCAAAGGTATAGAACAAGCACAGCAGGCGGTCAACATATTTACCGACGGCTCCAAAATGCCTACGGGGGTAGGTGCGGCGGTGTATTGCGCAGAGCCTAATATAAGGCAGCCATATAAACTGCCGAACCACTGCAGTATCTTCCAGGCGAAAATATTTGCCATAAGGAAGGCTGCTGAGATAGCCCTCAGCATGGACACACAACACTCTAACATCAACATTTTCGTTGACAGTCAAGCGGCGATAAAATTCATGCGCTCCGCTAGCATCAAGTCCAAAAGTGTCTTGGCTGGCAGAGATGCACTAGATGCATTATGCGCTTCGAAAAGAGTGCGCATCTACTGGGTCCTAGGCACCAGGGCATTGAGACGAAGATGAAACGAGATGGCAGATGGTTTAGCAAAGGAAGGTGCCGGGCTGGAATCAGAAGTCGCAGAACATGTACTTACTCCGCCACAAGAGTTGTACAGGAACCTCGAAAGAAGAGCCACACTAGCAGTGAATCGTAGATGGAGAGATACGACAACGTGCAAAATCTCGAAAATCATGTGCAATGCACAATGCGAAAAACGAACTCTGTTCATCTTGGCACGCCCGCGCAAAGATTGCAGGACACTAGTGGGCATGCTCACTGGTCACTGCATGACGGCAGCCCACGCGAGGAAGCTTGGCATCACCACGGATGACAACTGCAGGAAGTGCAAAGAACTGGGCACAGTGGAGACCCTGGAGCACCTACTATGCACATGCCCGCCCTACTTAGATCGAGACTAAAATACCTAGGCTCATCGACGTTCCCGTCACTTAAAGATGTAGCCAGGGTGTCTCTAGAATCCCTCCTAAGGTTTGCGAACTCAACGCAAATCTCTAAAGACTTTTTAAACAAACACAAAGGTTCCTTTTGTTCACTACTGGTACCACTAAGGACCTGAATTGGTCTATGTGAGCCTTCACGAAGGCATCCGGTTTAACCTAACCTAACCTAACCTAATATATGGTAACACTTATGCTTAAAAGAAATATTTTCAGTAATATATAGAAAATTTAATAAATTGCTATAAGCTCTTAACAAAAATAATTCTTATCTCATATGCCGACTGTAGGTACACAATCAGAGTTCACAACGTCTACAAAAAATTTCCAGCTAACTGCGCCAACAACAATTACCAAGGAAATCTACAAACAAGGACGCACAGAGAAGAACAAGATCATAGCGGAACTTTTAGGACTTTTTGATTTTCATCCTACATGTAGGACGGGCTGCAGTATGAGCTTTCGCACATCCTACATGTCCGTCCGACCTGTCAAATCCGTCCTACATGAAGGATAGTCCGAAACCCTCTATTAGCATGTAAACTCTTATATAGCAGTAAGGCGGTCCGTGACAGGACAACGTCTTCCAGGTAATACTAATATTTTATAAATAGGTTTTCACTTCGGTAGGCAGTCCCCTCACTGCTATACCTTTTATTATTAACACTATCTGCCACCCATATTTCTGCATTTGCCGTTTTTTTAGTTCTTTTTGGCTTAGAAGTGATCAAAACAGAGCTCGCAGTAGTAGAAATGCTCTGAAAAAATCAGTTTTTTTGCTTCCCTGAAGAGTTGCTGAAAAACACATAAACATTTTTGTAGGCGCAACGACGATTGGTTTTATGTTCAATAAAAAAAGTTATTTAATTGTACAGCAATCGAATTGTTAATAATACCAACCATTAATACGCAATAACAACAATTACAAGAGCAGAAGTTGTTAATGTAACAATGAAAGTAATTAAAATAACTAAAACAAAAATCGTAAATTTAACAATTGGTTACTCATACATGAGGTACCTCAAATGTCCCATACATCAATATCACCTCGAAAAAATATATTGAACCGCTTCAAAGCTTTATAATTGACGAACCATATGAATTTTTTAATAAAATATAAAACGATTTGAATACAATACCGGTTTCTTTTTCTTTTTGCTCCTTGTGGAGCCACGATTTAAATACAGACTTTTTTACATTAAAAAATTTGGGCTGATTTTGAAAAAACCAGATTGAAAATTTGTTAAATTTTAGAAAAAAAAAATATTTTAAAACAAGTGCGAGGAAAATTTCAAAATTATTTGAATGATTAATAATCCTATAGCTGTCTTTTGAATATATATCTTTCTGTACACAAGTCAATTTGGTTTGCAAAAGAGTTGAATTGAGAGAGATACCTGATTTTTTGTTCATTGAGTCCGTAATTAGTTCTTTGTCGAAGAATACAGAATAATTGATTTTCTCTCAGAGAACAAATTGGGATATGAAACGGAATTAGGGCTTATAACTCTGGAGAGTTTATTCTTCCATTAATTATGTTTTTAATAAGCATTATGTTTGAAATTACTCACCTTTGAGCCAAACTACAAACACTTAACAGACGACACCACATCCAATAAGTAGTCATATCTTCACACGAGTACATACGACGTAAAGCAAACCTTGAGAAACATTTCTGAATGTTCTCGATTCTATTAATCTAACTATTATAAAATGGCTCCAAAATTACACAACCATATTCTAAGACTGAACTCACTAAGCTTAATTGCTTTAGGTGTAAATGGATCTAAAAATTATCTCGAGTTCCTTTTCAAAAACCCAAATTAAGAGTTAGCTTTAGAAACAAGATAGTCAAAGCGTATTTCAGAAGAAAAAGTTGAACCAAAATAGACACCAAGGTCTTTAATTTGATAGACTCTGGCAACATTTTCATTAGAGTTATAAATGTAGTCAAACTGAATTGGAAAATTTTTCCGAAAAAATAAGAACTTTACACTTTCAAAAATTTAAGTCCAATTGATTTTTTTCACACAAAATAAGAAGACAATTTATGTCATTTTGGAAGTTTATGCAGTCGTTTAAGTTCTTGATTTTATGATACATTTTAAAATCATCTGCGTATAGTAAACTGTTACTATACTTGAGTTTTTGCGGTAAGTCATTAATAAATAAAATAAAAATTAACGGACCCAAATGACTCCCCTATAATAGGGCACAAATCTGCCTAATAAATAGGATCGAATCCATTTTAAGAGCCGACAGTGAAATCCTAACTTCTCAAGTTTCAACAGCAGTATTTCGTCTTCAACGCTTTCGAAAGCTTTAGAAAAGTATGTGTGTAATAATACATCGACATGCAAACCGCTTTCGATGCTACCCAGGCAAAAATTAGAAAAATTAGTGGAAATAGTGTTCGTGGATCTACCTGAAAAACCATGTTGCTTTGTTGAGGTCATGTTACGCACTTCACTAAATAACAAATTGTTTACAATTTTTTTCTAATATTTTGGGTATAACCGACAGTTTAACTATAGGCATATAGCTTTCGATTAAATGTTTTAAACCTGATTTGAAAATAGATGTAACATATGCTTAGAAGAATAGGGGGAAGAAGGTCAAAACCAGCACCTTTTTTGCAGTCCAGAGTGATTTTTTGCAGATCAGGGATTGCAACACATCTCCTTCTAAAATTGTCAAAATGTGAATATCAGCCAACTGTTGAAGACTGGAAAAATCATCTAGATGTGCTTTTGTACATTTGTACATTTGAACACACTTCCAGATAAGTTTGCGAATAATTCGCTTATGTCCGATGGGTTATCAGTAGTGATTCCATTTATTTCAATGGAATTCTTTCTTTTCGAATTAAAGAACTCCCAGAAAATTTTTGGATTTGATTTGATATCTGATTCAATAGAAAAAATATAATTCTTGTACAAAAAAGTTGAAAGAAATTCAAATATTATTTTTAAAAGACAACTGCATTTTAGTTCACTCATACCTCATTTGAAGTGGTACAGCCACCTCATTTTCTAAAACTAGTAACTCACTCAAACTCACCTCAAATCTGTTTTGTGCCCATCACTAGCCTAATATCTGATGATGACTTGGAGTGCGTTCGTGACAACGATACAACATAGGAGATGTGGTAAGCGCTGGAGAACACTTTTGCTAAAAATTCTGTGACAAATTTAACTGTGGTGGCTTTGGTGATGAAGCAACTTATGACCAAGGCCTCCACAAGTATTAAGAGTAGGTCTTTTGGAGTATTTTATACATATCTTTCGGTTTCTAGCAACGCTAATGTCATTTCATTCAAACTGACGTTTCCATGGGAAAGTTTGACATTTTTTAGCTTATACATACTCACAACGTTTTTGTGTATGAGCGCTTATTGTGTTGTTTATAGTACTTTTTGAATTATATTTCAGCAAAAAAATGAACTTAATACGTGAACATTTTCGTGCGAATATCGACAACTATTGACGTGAATTATCTCAACAAGAGTGCAACAATGATTCGACTTTTGTCAATGAAGCACTAACAGAAACCTCTGTATATCGGCGATGCACAGAATTCAAGACGGGTTGTACTTCGCTCACTAACGAATTTAGTGAAAGGCGTCCAAAATCTATTGTTGTGCCACAAAACATTGATGCTGTTCGCGAAGTGATAATACTTGATCGTCATTCTACATACCGTGAGATTGAAGCATCCCTGGGTTTGATTTCCACCTGCATACATACGATTTTACAAGAACACGTAGTTGTGATAAAGATTTTTTCCCGTTGGATTCCACATATTTTGACCATAGCTAAAAAAAAGGCTCGTGTCGATTTGTGACATGTTGTCAAGCTCGTAAAAGAAGAATGACCCCAGATATTTATACCTTCTTCTAGCAAGCGCGGGACAGGAACATAGACGGAACATAGACAGGAGATGGTTTCTTACTCCTCCTCGTCCCTGCAGCTTCTCCAGAAGTCATTTGTGATGACTTTCAGTCTGGAGGCATGTCTGCCTATTAAGCAGTGCTTTGTGGTTACGGCCACTATCGTGACGGGATGCTCGGTGAGTTCCGAACCATTGATGTCACCGATGTACCTTTCCTAGAAAGCTCGTCTGCTTTTTCACTTCCCCGTATGCCCCTATGCCCAGATACCCATATTAAGGTGATGTCGAAAAAGTTTGACATTTCGCCTAATGCAGCACGGCATTCTTTGGGTACTTTAGAGTTGATGGATACTTTCTCCATCGATTTAATCGCTGCTTGGCTGTCCGAGAGAATATATATTTTTAGTTGAGAGATGACATTCTCTGAGAGCCATGTTGCAACTTCCCTAATTGCAATCATTTCGGCTTGATAAACACTGTATAGATCCGGCAGCCTACATACCAAGAATACTTCTAATTCTTTTGAGTGGACCCCATACCCGACCTTGTCATTTAAATTTGACCCATCTGTATAGAAGTGTAGACACCCTGGCTTCCACGGCGAACCTTTATTCCAGTATGTCCTAGGTGGAATAAGCGCAATGAGTCCTTAGTGGAATGAAGTTGAATTTGTAGAGTATGGATGCATATCCTGAACCCAGGTTATTCCATACTCCAGTTTCCCTAAGTCTGACCACTGAGCAAGCTGCTTTTTGCCTGACAACCAAGTCGAGCGGTAGAAAGTGGAGTAAAGTCTCTAAAGCAGCAGTCGGTACTGTTCTCAGAGCACCGCTGATGCAAATAGATGCCATTATTTGGACTTTTTGGAGCTGGTTCAAATATGTGACCTTGTCAAAGGCTGGTCACCATATCGTTGCTCCATATAGAAGTATAGGTCTGGTGACCCTTGTATACAGTGAACGATATTGGGGGGAAAATCCCATATTGTCCCTATAGTTTTTTTTATAAGTGTACAGCTCAAATGTCACTTTTCTTGTACGCTCAGAAATATTAAGTTCCCAGCTAAGCTTCCTATCAAGAATGAGTCCTAGATATTTTGCATTTTCCGACAAGAACAATGCAGACCCATTAAGCATGATTGGTGTGAGGGACGGAATTCTTTGTTTCCTTGTGAAAAGGAACAGTTCTATTTTGGCCGGATTTACTCCAAGACCACAGGGTTCAGCCCATTGCTCGAGTTTGCAAAGAACTATTTGCATAACGTCGCGTAGAGTAGTGGGCAATTTGCCTCTGACTGCAGTTGCGTTGAGTATGGATATGCTGCCACTACACAGCATGCACAGGTGGATAGCACACCACCTTGTGGCGTACCTCTTGTTAGTGCTCTTACAGTGCTGTACACACCTAGGTCTGATAAAATTACTCGGCAGTTAAGTAGCTTACCTATTAGATCAGAATGCTCCTTCTATATCTAGGAAAGCAACTAAAATGAATTCTTTATGCAGTAAGGATCTTTTGTTGGTCCCGACCAGTGAGTGTAAAGTCATTTCCACGGACCTTTTCTTGGTATTAGCATGCTGTGATGCCGAAAAGATAGCAGAGTCGATACTGCTGCGTAGATACAGATCTAGTAGCCATTCTAACGTCTTCAAGAGGAATGACGTTAGACTTATAGATCTTATAGATAGACAGAATCTTTTCCAAGATGATATTTTAGCTTTCCTGGTATCAGTTTTGAAATTTTTAAGGGAAACCTCTTAGGCTGCCCAATCAAGCTCAGCTCTCGAGCGCTTAGCTGCGTTGAAGAGCCTACTACATTCAGTTCTCAGTCCATCCAGTACAGAGGACTACCACTTTGGTTTTAGCTTCCCCCTTGTTGTACTTTTAGGACATGAGGAAGCAAGAGACCAATTCATTGCTTTGGTTAATATATTTACCAGATCATCTAGATCAGCTGCCAATTTAGGTTTGTCAAACGGACCTGATGACGTATTTTTTGCGAAAGCTCTTTTTTATACTCCCAGTTCGTTTTGCGAATATTGGTCAGAGGTATTATTTTAGAGGACGTATCGTGTAAATTATACATGTTCCATTGACACCCTCCAACCACCAATCTTGTCGAAGATGAAGTCTGACACTAGAGTTATGTCCAGAACTTCACTTCCATTTTTTATAGAAGAGATGGGTTCTTCACCCCTATTGCATATATAGGTTGGTACTTAATAAATAATCAAAAAGTAACTCACTTCTTTTGTTAGTATCCGTGCTGCCCCACACGGAGTTATGTGCATTTGCGTCGGCCGATATAATGACCCCGCGACGCATGTCACGGGCATCGTCCACCAGTTTAGTGATATTATCTGGAGGCGGGCTTTCGTCATGAGAGAAGTAGGCTGCGACCAACCAGTTTTATTGAGACTTTTTTTTCAATCACAATTCAGTCATTACAAAAAAAGTACAATAAATTAACAGGTAAATTTAGAACTGTTTAAGTGTTATTCTAAAAACAATTATAAGGGAAGAGGCAACATGCTTAAGTAAAAGAATAAATACATACAAAGCTTGCTCCCGGCTATAGAATTTACTTTGAGGCGTGTTGTCTCTCTCATATTTACAATACTTACAAACTAAACAACATACTTAAAACTAAAACAACCACTAAATTGGTGGTATCCATAACATGAAAACATTAATGTAAATGTTATTTAAAGTAAAAGTGTAAAAGTTAATAACAATGGTTCATATGAAAATTAGCCCCTGTGGGTGCTAGGACAAGATTTAACAAAAAATGCAGGTAGCAGTGGGGTATCAAGATCAAAATCTGTGTATATTTCCTCATTTTAAATACCGACTGGAGATAGATAGTTAACAGAAGACCAATTATATTGTTTTTGGAAGTCAAAGATATCCTTCAACAAAACATTTTCATGAAAAGGAAGTTTATTTACAAATTTGTTTTGTAGAGATAGGGCATATCGACATATTGGATTTATCATTGCTTTTCTATATATGAATTTATTTGAGTATCTTTTGGTAAAGGATTCAAAATTTTTATTAATACATCGTCATAGCACGCTACGTTCCAACACCTCCAATTCTTTGGCTACCGTTGGTGAGATTGAAAACCAAATAGGAAAAGCGTATAGTAATGCTGAGCGGATGCTTACTTTATAGATTAGTAGCTTCGTGTTTTGTCTTAAGTATTTGTTATTAAGAAGCCTTGAAAATAATCCAATTATTCTGCACGCTTTTTTTAAGTTCAGCCTTGCATGCTTATTAAATTTAAGCAGATTATTGAATTCTATACCAAGGTATTTAATATTATTTTTGAAATTTATTTTGGAGCCGTCTAAAAAGAATTTCAGATTCTTACTTTCAGGAGTTACTGTCCTTCCGCATTTGCCAGACGCATTTCTTATGCAGATAGCTTCAGATTTGGAAGCATTGATACGAAAACCCCAGTCATTGTAGAACTCATTTATAATTTGGAGATGTCTGGAAACTTTATTTAGAGCAGACAAGGGAGATTTGTGATGAGCGAACACAAGGCAATCGTCAGCATATAAGATACTCCTTGACTCAGACAGGATATGTGGGAAATCGAGGATAGAGATATTAAAGAAATGAGAAGCCAAGACTGAGCCCTAGGGAACACCACTCTTAACCAGACCAAGATTAGAGACAGTGTTATTGATTTCAACACAAAATTTTCGGTTAAAAAAAGCTCCGAAATAATTTTAATAAGAATGGATCAAAACCTAAATTTATGAGTTTGTAAACGATGCCAATGATATTATCATGGAAAAGTAGTAACGCATGCGTCGTAGAGTGGCTTTTTTTAAAGCCAAATTGGTAATGGGGGATATAATTATCATTCAAGTTCAAATCCATTTTGAGTTTCAGGACTCGTTCAAAGACTTTTCCTAGATTTGATAACATTGAAATTTGACGAAAATATTAAAAATATTAAATATTTATATTGATATTAATATTTAAGTCAATATTATTTGGTTTTTTTATGGGAATTATATTATATTATCGTTCAAAGACTTTTCCTAGATTTGATAACATTGAAATTTGACGAAAATATTAAAAATATTAAATATTAATATTGATATTAATATTTAAGTCAATATTATTTGGTTTTTTTTTATGGGAATTATATTAGCAATTTTCCGGGAAGTAACCATTATTTAAACAATTATTAAATAAAATAGTTAAAAAGTTTAGGGCTAAAGGTAGCAATTTTTTGATTATGAAATTAGAGATTTTGTCCAAACCAGAAGATTTTTTAATATTAAAGCTTCTTAAAATGGATTCGATGGTGCCAGTTTTAATAAAATGGTAACAGTCATCGTTTTCTAATGAATTGGCATTATCATTAAAGTTTTAAACTGAAGAGGGTAGGCTTGATAAGCTTTCTACAACAGAGTTTTTTATATCGATAGAATCAGATCTAATGGGAACATTTTCTTCATAAATTCGCTCAAAATGTGGGCGAAACGCTTCTAGCTTATCTAGCTCATCATGCATGATAATGCCATTGTAAGAAATCTCTGTTAAAGGCTATTTTTTTTTATTACCGATAATCCTATAAATTTGTTTGTAAGCTGTGGGGCCAGGTTTGATTCGTTCTAATTTATTTTTGAATCCTTTAGCTTGTTCTAGTTGAGCTTGTTCTTTAATGATGGTTTTGAGAAGTTGAATTTGATTTGACAAAAGTTTATATTCAATATTAGTTCTATTAAAATTCCTATGAAACAGTGTTTTTAATTCTTTTTGCCAATGGTATTTAATTTTGAAGAGTTTTTGTATGTTTTCGGACACGTAATACTTATTTCTTTTGCATTCAATTTTATATGAGTGTAACGAGGCAGAAGATTCAATGATTGATGATAACTTATCGATATGGAAATCTATTTCAGAATTTTCCAAATTGATGTTGTTAGGAGGAAGGTTATCGACTAAAGAAGCTTCTAAGTCTCGACTGAAATTTGACCAATTTGTTCTTTTAAAGGAGGTAAAATAACGGGCAATTTTGATAAGGAAATCATCATTAAGATTAATATTAAGTCTGATTGGAAAGTGATCAGAAAATGTTGCTAGACTTGTAATCGAGAAGTTGTGGTTAATTAAATCAATAAGGTTTGAGCTTATCAGGAAGTGATCAAGGAAGCAGCCTGCAGCAGGAAAAGATGGTCTGCTGTCGGAAATCCGGATGAATTCTAGCAACCAATTGAAGAAGGCTTTACCATTAGTATTGTCGAAACTGTTACCCTAGGAAGAATTTCTAGAATTGAAGTCGCCTCCGATGATCGTGCCCTCAAAATTTTTTGAGAAATTGAGGATTTCATAAAGACCTGAATATAAATGTGAAGGAGAAAAATTACACGGAATGTAAATGGAGCCTAAAAGAAAAAATTTATCTGGGCCATGTCCGGATAATTTCAATTTTATGAAGATGTGTGGAAAAGAGACTCCTTGGATTGAGACTCTTGAATAGGAGAATTTTTTTCAGAACAATGGCAACAATGACAATAAAATCAAAATTCTCTAAAAATACTTTTTTATTCCGTAAATGGCACTCCTGAATGAAACCAAAATCGATATTATGCCTTTGAAGCAAGTTTAAGAGATCTATTTTCCGACTAGTATCGATTAGCGATCTTATATTAAAAGTAAGAAAGTTAGTGTCATTATGGACCATAATGATTTTTAATTTGTGATAGTAAATCCATAAATTGAGATTTTGCTTGGTCAATAGGTAAGGCTTTATAAGTATTGATAAATTTTTGAACTTTTTGCTTTAAGGTTAATTGCTCGGGAATTAAAAATAAGTCAGAAAGTTTAAGGAATTCATTTATAATTGAAGGTCTGAGATTGGGTCTAATTGAGGAAAGGGTTGAAAAAGTTTGGTCACTCTGCGATTTGAAAAGGGTTGCAAAAGTGTTTTTAGAATTGAAAAGACCTAAATCAGAGACAGCATGAATGGTATTATTATTTGGAATTTTTATTTAAATCAGCTTCATCTTTAAATGTTTTGCTTTTAATCATTAAAAATTTTTGAAACATTTCGCAGCCTCTCCAATTCGCAGGGTGACCAAACTTTTGCAATTATTGCAAAAGGGCTTTGAATTTTCGATTTGGTTAAGAGAGCATTCCCCAGGCTCGTGTTTATCATTACATTTAATGCAAAGGCCATATGTTTGCAGTTTCTAGCAATATGTCCCCAATGCTGACAACGTCTACATTGGATTTCTTTTTTTTTTTGTTCTTCGGAAATTCCCAATTGACTAACTGACTCAATAAGTATCTTATATGGCTTATGTCACCCAATTTTTTTTCCCAGGTGAAGCGAAACAAGAAAAAAACCTGTATCTAAATTGTTTTTCAATGAGTAGGGAGTCGAAAATTTAGAGACTTTGTTGACCGTTTCAGGTATAAGCTCGTCGAGAGCATCTTAAATGTCAGACAATTCTGTGGAGTGGAAAATACCGCGCAAGACTAATGATATTTGCTTTTGGGTTTTGGGAGTAATTAGTATGAATCAATTTTTTTTTCATTGAGGAAGGCCATCATCTCGGAGTAAGCCGAGTCATCTTCTAACAATAGCTTACACTTAAATTTGTTTAGGTTTTTAATTTTAAAGTTGACCTTCGGTTCCAAAGCACTAAGTTGATCTATTAAATATTTGACGTTTACATTATGAAGAAAAATCGGAGGACAATTTGATTTTTTAAAAGAGGGCACTCCACTGCTAACAAGCGGACTTTTATGATTAGGAACTATATTAACATTTTTATCATTAGATTTATTATTAGTAATATTTAAGTGCGAATTATCTAAATCGCTTAAGATAGCAAATCTATTTGAAGTTCTAATTACTACCTTATTATTTGGGTGAAGAATTCTGGATTCAGCCAAAGAATGTGAATTTGAATTGGAAGAGTGGCAATGCTTTTTCCTTTTGGAAGTAATCTCTTCGTCAGCTTGGTCTGAGAAAGTGAGATGGTCCGTTGTGGAACGCCTACTAGGAGGAGCGAAAGAATCAAGATCCATGCTGTTGTTTGCAGAGTAGGCCGTAGATTCCTGTTCGGAAGCTTGTGAAGATATCTGTGTCGGTTGCAAGGGAGCCAAAGAATGAAAAGTAGTCTGCATAAGCGATGGCTTATTTCCAGTTAAAGTGACATAGTTAGGAGAAACACCAAGAGTCAGTATTATGTTATCAGCAGAAGTAGAAGCATGAGCGACATCAGCCGTAGGGCTCTGAATAGCAGCAGCGACTGTAGTAGCAACAGTAGCATCAGGAGGGCGATGTGCATAATTTTTTTGTCCAGACTTATCAGGAGGCTTTTTTTCCTTACGGGAGGAGGAGCTTTGCTTGAACTTAATGTCCATGCGATGGAGCGTATACGGCTCTATTTTTAAGCCTTCTGCGTAGAAGTTACAAGATTTTATCTTTTAGCAACAGAGAAATGCAGTCAATGTATTTAATAGAATGACTAGATGTTGCTATTATATCAATTTTCAATTTTCAGTTTTGAAAAAAATTCAAAATTCAGAAAGCTCACAAAGCGACGAAAAATTCAAACCGAATTCAATCAATATTCAATTGAAACTCCGCGGCCAACCAGTGTGTGTCCTTGCATGACTCGAGGCTGGCTGCAACCACATCTCTTTCGCAGTATTTGTGAAGCAAGAAAAGATTAGTATTATTTTTAGCTACAATACACGTTCTAGGCATACCTACATTATTGGCTACCAGCCATCGGCGTCGGAAGCGGGGGGGCAAGGGGGGCAGTTGCCCCCGCACTTTTTTAGCTAGATAAACAATTTAAAAGGAAACGTTATTCAAAATATCAGTTTTTTTACAACGATAATATTTTTGTATTATATATTTTCCTCTTCTTTCTCTCTTCTTCATGTTTCATGTGAAAAAATTTTGGTGAACTTTTTTTGCACCACCATTTGTACTGCCCCCCCATTTGTACTGCCCCCCCAGATGAAATTCGCTTCCGACGCGCTTGCTACCAGCGTATTACAAAACGATATAATGTTACAACCCTCCGTCCTCAGTCCACAAACCCTGCCACCACATACCCAGGATTCTTGAATGAGGCCTACGTGGAATCCACTACATTTAAGGTGAACTTGGAGATTCGAAGAGGCGAGTTAAGAGTGGTGAAGGTTAATCTGGAGCAGATTATCCTTATGTCAGTCCCTCCTCTTCGGATGTCTCTTCAGCCAAGAGTTCATCCTCGCAGTAGAGGTCTGACACACCGGTGAGGCCAACCGAGCTCTCTGACATGACCTCTTTCAGATCTGCGTACTGCTTGGAGTCTCTACGAATTCGACGTAGCTTGACGCCTTGACTTGAGCTACTTATTTGGCTGCGACGGGAGTAGAGCTCTTTCTGGTTTTTTAGGAGTACCGCACTCACTAGGTTTTTGGTTTTTGGTTTTTGCTGGTATTGTCCATATAGTTCCCACGAGTATGGGACAATGGACAGCCCACCCCCACAGAGGTCCCTGTGTGCGGTAGCCCTACCCTATTAGTATCTTAATAATACCTGTCGACCTCCGATACTCTCCGCTAGGGACTGGACTATTTTTAATGGGCCTCCAGCCTAGTCAACCCTCGGCACGGGTCGCATGACACCTTGATTCGGCCCATTGGAGGGGTTAAGGGGGCAGGAAAAGGAATAGATAGGATGAGTAGGAAAGGTATACGGAGTGGGAGGGGATATAGGTAGATAGAAACCACAGCGTGTTACACATTTTAAAAACCGAATATTAAAGTAACATACATTTTTAAGTTTTTTTTTTTTTTACTTTTCTAGTTTACTTCATTTTATTTTAAAAACCGTATAATCTCATTCTTTAAATATAACTAAATTATATCCAAATATTTTTTTTAACACAAAAAACCAACATTTACTGAAAAAAATTAAAAAACCTAATACATATTAATGTTATTCACTGCACGTAGCAGCCCTCGCATAATCGTATTGTAATATATAAAAAAACAGATCGTGTACACGAAGTGAATATTCTTACTAAAGGCCTCTTTGCGCAAAATATGTCAACTTCTATAGAGAAAAATAAAGAAACTTATTTCAAAACTATATTAAACTATGCAATGAAATTTCTTCCGATGACCCACAGTGAAACTTTTTTGCACAAAATGGTCTTTTAACATTAACAAAGTATTCGTCTTCTTGTATTTAACATATTATTTTAAATAAAGTATTTTATAAGTATTTTATTAGTATTTTGTATAAATACTTTTGGTATTTCAATAAAGTTTTCAAACGCCAAATTAATTATGCATAGCTTTTCTTTGTGAATTGAATCAGCACCTTTGGATCAAAAAATGAAGAGCTAAATACATAGTTTAGCCAAAACAATAATGTAAACAATAATATAAAATTAGAACATACGTACATTAATACAAATGTACACTCATATTGAATGAATTCCAAACAATCTTTTAGCGAATACGTATATAAATAATATTGCTGAAATTTTGTGTTTATAAAATAGCGCCAAAGTCATGTTTATAGAAGGCATTGAAATGTTTTGGTGAATTCTAGAGTAAAATCATACTTAATTTTGCAGGGTAAAAACATATGCATTTGGAACTGCCTCTTTAAGCATAGAAAAAAATTTAGCAAAATTTGATAATTCTTTTGTCTTACATTATGTTAAAATGGCAACCCGTAAACAATTTCTATGCTTAGATGTTTGAACTGATGTCATTTCTAGATTCTATCTATCTACACATATGTTCGTCTTCGTAGCATTTTTTGTCTTCGCTCATTTAAACTCTTCACTTTCATTGATGAAGACGATGTCGACGACCAAGATACTCAAAATAATGATGTTTATTTAGTTCATGATCTTGATTCTAATGTTCATGCTAATAATGATGATGATGATGCTGAAAATGATGCGTTGTCGCAAAGTCTAGGGAATTCCATTTAAAATATTTTTTCGCAATGCATTAGCCGCATGAGAAAGAATTCTTTGTCATTCATTTATCTATCACATTTGCAAGAACATTTTGCAAAAATCTAAAAATTACACACTTTTACAGAGAAAATACTCTTGTTTACAGTGGGAAAGCCAAATAAATACAGTCATACACATATTCATGCAGATGGACAGCAAGTTAAACAATTCGTTCAATTTTATGTACAGAATCTTTAACAAATGTTTAAATATTTGAGTATTATAGCTAATTTTATTTCGCTCAATTTAAATTGCGGCCATAATTGCGTAGGTTGTTTGTTGGGTGGTCCATGAGGCACACAAAATGAGGAAATTATTTAGCGAAAAGCTGAAATAAGAAATTTGTTGAGGCAGCTGTAAATGTAGCTGAACTGAATTTTATTCAGTTTTGACTGAAAATAGATAAAAATATTCAAAATCGACTTTTTTACACAAAGTAAAATTATGATGCTTTTTCAGAAATATGCGGAAAGCAATAATGTTCGTATTATCGCTTGATTACAATAAGGTCATAGGTTCAATCAGAGTTTTAAATTTAATTACTGCATCATTTTACACAGTTCTAAAAGAGGACATGTGGTGATTTCATTCGGGTCATCAAAGTTTACTTTTGACATGATTACAGTATTTCGTTTGTATTTTTTTGGCAAAAGCCTTAAATGAAGTCTACCTGAAATTGATCGCTTTAAGAAATCAATAAATAAATAAGCAAAATATAGCTTTCGATACGCTTGGTATATGGGTCTGTCCAGAAATAGGGAAACCACGAATATAAAAATGAAGTAAAACTTATTTAATTTGCAATAAATCTAAGTTTGGGTGTTAATAAATCAGAGAGGACAAATTGGTAACGTACGAACAAATACAATACTCAACTACACAGTTGAAAATTTTTAATTACTTTTTAATCCACGCTTTGGTTTAAATTAATTTTTAATCCGAAAAGTACTATTTTTTAATCCCTACTTTAGTTTAATTTAGCTAGGTCTCGTACCCACGTTTCTGAAAGGAACTTACATGCATTCGAAATAATCAATATAATATAATTGGATGAGTGGATAAGGTGTTGGACCAGCACATCAGAGGAGTAAATTTTTTATTTTATTGGCTTAGAAAATTGTACACTTTTCGTTGGATTAAAAAGCAATCTTTTTTTTGGTGTTTTGGTGTTGTGAAGTCGGTTACGACTTTTACAAAACATATTTAAGGATTAATTATAAATTTTTGAAACTAAATTAATTTGCAGTTAATTTTTGTTAGACTTTCGGGGTGCAACGTTTCGTCAAAAAATTTTCCCAAGTTCGGGTGCTATTACCAATGTAACAGTGTTAACTACTTTTCTTGTATAGTGACCCAAAAACATAAAATATTTTTGATTTTAATTATGAGCTTTTCAGATCAAGTAAGTTTTTAAGAGAAGGCAATAACAACTCTGTGTAGAGTCAATCCCATAGCAGACAAGGCAGACTGTGAGATAGTAGACTGAGAAGGGAGCTACTCCATCATCTTAAGTAGTCTTGAGTGATTCAGCTATGACCAACCCACGGTTTAAGTCTTTTATAATTTGACACTTGTTCGAATAAACTCGTCTGAAATATATGACGTTTAAGCAAAGGGATTTTTTTTATTTTTATGTCAAGCCTGAAACTCTAACAGGAATTTTGGCTATTCTAGTTGCGTCTTCGTAAACCCAAAAGACCTTCGACCAATTAGTCTCTCATCTTTTCTTCTAAAAATCCTCGAGAGATTAATTGATATTCACTTGAGATCCATGATAGAAAAGAAGCCATTATCTCTAGCTCAACATGCTTACACCAAAGGCAAATCAGTGGAAACAGCTCTCCACTCCATAATCTCCATCATTGAAAAAGCCCTCTATCTGAAGGAATATACAATGATAGCTTTTATTGATATAGAAGGAGCCTTTAATAACGTCGAGGCAGGGGCCATCACCAGTGCGCTGACGGAGCTTGGGGTGGATGCCGCGCTGATAGCACTCATAAACCAAATGCTAGTTGGCAGGATTATAAGTGCAAAATTTGGAGCGGCATCCACGCTAAGATCTGTACCAAGAGGAACCCCTCAGGGAGGGGTTCTATCGCCTCTACTCTGGAATTTAGCAGTGAATGAACTGCTAGGCAAACTAGAACTAGAGGGGTGCAGGGTGATAGCTTATGCCGATGACGTTGCTATTGTTACCTCTGGAAAATATATATCTACTCTCCGAGACATTATGCAAAACTGCCTAAATACTCTTGTCAACTGGACTATCAGCTGTGGGCTCAGCGTTAATCCTAATAAAACTGAGTTAGTAGTTTTCACAAGAAAACACAATGTACCTCAAATTAGCCCTCCAAAACTGGAAATACAAGTCTTATCTTCTCAGATCAAGCAAAATACCTGGGCCTTATATTGGATAGGAAACTAAATTGGAAGCCCAATCTGCTCGAAAGAGCCAAAAAAGCGAACATTGCCCTATACTCTTGCAAAAAGGCGGTGGGTAGCAAATGGGGTTTACAGCCAAGTGTTACTCACTGGCTTTATACAGCAGTTGTAAGGCCAATATTGCTATATGGTGCTATTGTCTGGTGGCATGCACTCGAAAAACAGACTCACCATAACCTTCTCCGTAAAGTTCAAAGATCAGCTGAACTGTGCCTTAGCGGAGCCCTAAGAACCACTCCGACAGACGCATTAGACACAATGCTCCATCTTACACCACTTGATATCCTAGCTAAACAGATGGCCGCTAATACAGCCATCCGCCTAGTAGCCACCTCCCAGTGGAAAGAAGGTACACTAGGACATTCTTGTATCAGAAAATTTCTCCCTCCTTTACCTAGGTCCATTGACTACATCACACAAAAACTACTCTTTGAGAGGAAGTTCGATGTATCCATTCCCTCTCGAGAAGAGTGGGAACAAGAAAACCGTTCACCTCACAATGTCATTGAGATCTTTACGGATGGATCAAAACTAGATGGCAAAGTAGGCGGAGGAGTCTACTCAGAAACATTAAACATCAATATAGCATTCAGGCTCCCTGACCATTGCAGTGTATTTCAAGCTGAAATCGCTGCTATACATGAAGCGTTAACTTGGCTTCAGAAAAATGATATATCTTCCATGGATATATGCATACTTTCTGACAGTCAAGCCGCTCTGAAAGCCCTAGGAACTGTTGAAATAACATCTGAAACAGTTTTCAACTGCCGCAGATCTCTAAACGAGATGGCAGAGCAGCTTAAAGTTATCCTTTGCTGGATTCCTGGACATAGGGATTTTCTAGGTAACTGCAGAGCAGATGAACTCGCTCGCACAGGTACTACCAAACAACTATCTTCAGACAAGACAAACCTTGGTATTCCTCTCACCACATGTAAACTCCTTACACATGAGTTATCCTGTATTAACACCAACAAAAGATGGTCAGCAGGTAACACTTGTAATATAGCACGGCAAATTTGGCCCAAACTCAATCTGAAGCGTTCAACAGAACTCATATCTCTTAGTAGAGATCACATTGGCACCATGATAGGGATCCTGACAGGGCACTGCCTTATTGGCAGGCACGCTCAAAGATTAAACATACCCCACAACGACTTCTGCAGAAGCTGTAGAGATGAGGAGGAGGTGGAATCTACAGAACACCTTCTCTGCACCTGCCCAGCGCTGGCTCAAAAACGTTTTCTTCACCTAAACAACTGGTTTTTCAGAGACCTCGAAGAACTCTCGGAAATATCGATATACCGAATCCTAAGCTTTGTGAACAGCTCAAGCTGGTTTGAATAGAGAAGGGAGATCAACCCCTGTGGTACCACAATGGGCCTTATTGGCCTAAGTGCGTCTCAATTTGAGGCAGCCACTTTAACCTAACCTAACCTAGTTGCGTCTTCGTTTTCCCTATTCTTATTTGGAGTTCAACAAATTTAGAAGTTCGATCAAAACTTACTTAAATCGAGTATTTCAGAAACACCATAAGTCAAATTTACATAGTTTTTCAAGAGACAAATACTGGTTCTAGATATAAAAGTGTGCTAAAGTGGGTTAAATTTTTTATCTTTAATTTAGTTTGAGTCATATTACGGTGTTTTTTTTTTAATAAATAATTCTTTGATTATTTTCTAGTGCTTAAAAAAACTCTCTCTTTTTTTTATAATAAACATGCAATAGTATTAGAGTTCAGCCACTACAGCATTTCCGCACTTTCTCCGCATTAGATCATCTTAAGAACTAGCCCAAATAACATTTAAAATATCTCAACGATATTGATAAGAGTGGTCCAAAACAATCTAAAGTGAGAAAAATTTACATAGATCTAATCATACATTAGTTTTCAATCTACTTTTGAGTTGACCTTTCGATAACACAGTGCAACACAAAAAAAATAGCCATATACGGACACCACTACGTGGTAAAAGACCAAAAAAAAGACCCTGTCTCCCAGTTTTGCCCAAAGTCCTCCAGGTTTTTTTTTATGGGCCCCCAAAGATATGGGGCCTCGGTGTCATTTTTGCAAAAAAATGATCACTATCTCAAGCTCATATCTTGCAAACCGTTCGGAATTTTGATTTACTCTCTGAGGCAAAGTTCTAGCTCTTGCCATAAAGAAAAAAATTGTGAACATATAAAATCACAAAAAAACTTCATCTTCAAGGTCAAAATCGCAAAAAACTTTAAAAAATGAGCGAAAAATGGCCCAAAAAGCGTTTTTTTTTTTATTTTCCGCTTTTACGAACAAATTTACTATATGAAAAAGGCGCCAATTTTCTTTGGCCTGGTAGGGCTTTCAGCGCTGATTAAAACCCCAAAGTTTTTTTTAAAAATGCCGATCCAACTTCTTGAGATATAGGCCTTTATAGCTTGAGTATATAATCGCTTATATCTCACCCATTTCTTATCCGATCTGGTTGAGATGGGTATCATTGAGAAGACCTTTGAAAACGCTATAAATATGTATATAAATATGTTAATTTTTATTAACTCATTGTGGCAAATTAAAAAAAAAAATTTTAACCTCACTTTTTTAATAAAAATCTGGTTTTCTCAAAAAACAGCCCTAGTAAAAAAAACAATTGAAGTGTAAGAAAATAAGCTATTTCTTAAAAAAAAGTTGATTTCAGATATTTGGGGGCCCATAAAAAAAACCTGGAGGACTTTGGGCAAAACTGGGAGACATAGGTCTTTTTTTTTGGTCTTTTATCACGTAGTAATGTCCGTATATGGTTATTTTGCCATGACTTAAAAAATTACACACTGTGTAAGTTAACATCAAAAAAGCTACAGTTGTTAACAAAGGTACTCATGCTATTTAAAGGAGCAGTGGCCATATAATTTGTTCTACTACAATAAAAAGGTAAGTAAATTTAGTTAGTGTTAAAATGTATAAGAGTTAGGAGTTCTGGTGAATCGAACACACCAGTTATGAGTTGGTGTAAATAGACGATATCTGCAGACTTCCTTCTCTCATTTAAAGATTGCATTTTTAATAGTTTTAAACGATCCTCATAACTCTTACCAGGTGTCTTACCAGTGTTAGCAGGCTCTGTGGGTAAAACACTGCTCTGTATGCATTTTTCATAGAAAATTAATGTGAAACTAATCCACCAATGTACTCCTATGTAGTGACTATGCCATTTAGTTCAGCAAAGTTATAGAAAAAAGAATAATGGCTTATTTAAAATTAGATTTTTTGATTCGTTGCGATATTTTCGCCTACAGAATCGAGAGACAGCATGATTTTTTATAGTATTTTGGCCACCAATTTTTAAAATCAGTGATGACTTTGGTGGAAGGCAGAATGGCTTCGAATTTATGGGAGGTTGATACACTCAATAATATGCCTCTAACTTCTTTGACTGTAAATATTCGGTCACATCTTTTTAGTTTGCGTTTTCAAACTGAAAAATCCCTGTCGCAGGGAAGGAATGAATAATTTCTTATAGGCACTGTTGCCAGATCAGCGGATTTCCCGCTAAATAAGTGGATTTTAATGTCACATGGCGGGATAAATTATCAAAAGTCCGCTAGCGGAATTTTTTGGCGGATTTGATATTGAGAGTAAAATTTTTAGACTCTTGTCACGAAAAATTTTCGTCATGAAAAGTATCTCGAGTCTCGTCACGCTTTTTGTGTGAAAATTTAGTTTAGTAAATGTAGCTTCATTATTATTAATTTTGAAGGTGATTGCGAACTTCTCCATTAACAATTTTTTAAAAGCAGTAAAAGAAGATATTTAGCCTTTTGTGGATGTAGCGAAAGAAAATCGAAATTATTATCAGTATCAAAAAATTAACCTCTTAAAATGAAACAATATATCTAATACAACTGATTTTCTGTTTGAAGTACTTGAATATAAAGATGCAGCTGGAGATTTAATTTTTGAGGAACTGCCAAACTTTTCACTGCACCTGTTATCATTGCCTTGCCCAAACGCTGATGTTGCACAAGTGATGCCAGACATAATGACATGACTCAAATATACCCCGATAACATCTAGTGTTAATTGGGTGGAATGAAATATGTATCAACAAGAACATTAATAAAGAATGTATTGATTTAAAGTAGTATACACTTTTAGTTGTTTTTAATTGGAACTTGATTTGATACTTTCTCTGATTTTTTTAAATTATGTCAATGAAATTTAAAAAATGTTCAGCTGATTTTAGCTGATTTTTTTGGGAAATGTTGCGGATTTTTATCAGCAGTGGATGGCAACACTGCTTATAGGAACGCATTGTGTGATTTCCATAAACAGTTTTGTAGATGTTAGACTAGACCATGTTAAAACAATCTATCAGGTAGCCTTGACAACTACCTATTTTCTGAAAAGCTGCAGTCAGAATATCACGAATTCCACGAAAAAGTCAAATTTTTGTTACATATGCGATTATGAATGATAGAATCTTTACTCATTTCAAGTGGTGTTTTGAATTGACTTTTAAAAATTGTAAAATAAGTTTTTTAAATAATTTTTTGTTTGGATAATCAGTTAAAATATGAGTCTCGCACATGTTACAATATGTCCATTTTTTCGTGGAATTCGTGATATGTCAAACAAAAAACTTTTTGACAAAATATTTTTGATATCTCCATTTTGCATTGGCCGCATTCAGCGCAGACAACTGTTGTGAACTGTAATGGTAGCGCTACCTTAGTTCACGATTTTTTTCTCTGAATGTGTTGCTACTCTACACGTCAGAAGTTCGATTCAATTTAATTTTTAAGTAAATTTAATTCAATTGCAAAGGTTTCTCACTTAAATTTGCTGCGTTCTTTCTGCGTTTATTAATTTAGCAGCGTCAGTAACAGCATCTGACAGTTAAGCAAACAGTTGTGTTCATGTAGCATAGAATTTGTTCGCTCGATTAAAAGGCGTTCGCTACCTTATCAGTTTTAGTTAGCGCTACCAAATTCGTACCATTCAGCGAATTTTTACACAACAGTTGCCAACTGTTGTCTGCGCTGAATGCGGCCATTAGCTGCCATAACAACCATAGCACGCTCTCGTTTTAATTTTCTTTTGTTGGACATTTATTGACCGCAGCTAGAATTGTCGCTACTACTTGTACTATTGTGCTATGGACTAGACAATATACGAATCATTGTATGATTTCTGTTTTGCCCGCCGCATCCATCTGAAAAGAGGTGCAAAGGCTCCACAGCATTCATGTTTTCCTTGAGGTATTCATACAAAAATGTACACACTTCGTTAGGTCCTTTTCCACCAACTCCTTCATGACAAAAGTAGCTTTATTGTCTCTCAGGTTGTGAATACAAAATACATTAACCGTTAATTGCTTCAAGTAAAAAGTCTCCTAAACACGTATTCCAGGCAGGTCTAAGTATCCCATGTAGTTAGTTAGTGTAAATGGCACCTATTTTTCCAGATGCATCACTCATTAATAATTCTCTAACGTCTTTCACCTTTGCTACTGCTACACGCTTTGCCGAATCATTTAAAAATTGTATTTTTATTTTAACATTTAATTCTTCGGAAGTGCAACAGGTATCAACCTGCGGTCATCCAAACATCAGGGAAAACTGCTCATAGCATATTTTCTTGTAATACGAATAATTGACATTAAATTCAGGTTGTTTCGTTCGATACATGTTCTGCATTATTTTAATTGAGAGCTTTGCATCTAAGTAATAAATCTCTGTGTACAGTGCGATAGTTTTGAAGGAAAACTCGGAATATGCTCCATAACAAGGTTTTTTAGCAGGGACCGAAAACAACAGTTATTTTCGAAATTTCTATTCAAAAAGTCAAATGGAAAGTGTTTGGGTTGTGCTTAACAGTTCCAGAGACGGAACGGACATGGAACGATTCTTTTGAAGAAAGGAACTAGTTCACGGAAACATGTCCGCGGAACTATCTAATTCCTTTGCTTATATGAACTGTATAGACTATTTGAACTGTTTGCTTGTTGAACTGCAGAGGGAATTTGAAGCATGTGAAACCGAGGAACTATTTAGTTCCTTTGTTGATTTGAACTGCAGGGACTATTAGAAACGTTTATTAGCACTGCTTTTGCTTCTTGACTTGCAGATAAAAATTGTTAAGCTCCATGTAGAATTTCAACGCAACGCTTTGACTAATCGTAAAAAAAATTTAACAAAATTTTTAGATTTATTAGTTATTTAAAATTAAAGAAAATATTTCATATAAAACGGAAGTTTTATAATATAGCAAATAATTTCATTTAATTCAAATATAAAGTATAGGTAACAAAATTGTATATAAGTATAAGGAATCATAATAAAACAAATTATAAAAATTATCTTTGTTACAAAATAAATATTTGAATTAAAAGTATGCAGTAAATTTATAATGTTGCTAAAAAGGTAGTAAAAGGCGCATTCCAGCCGTTCCTCATGCATGTCCTATGTACCAGATTTTAATATGTTCGAGGAACTATCTAGTTCTACTAGTTCCATGAATGAAAGCTTGTTCAAAACGAAATGGACAGAGCAATGCGCACAACAAAAGCAACGAAATGTCATCTTACCATTTCATATATCAGTAGCTCGGTTCTGTAACTATTGCGACAAATAGTCACTTTTTCTGATGTCACATAGTTTCATTCCAAAATACTCACTTTTGCGAAAACTAGTGTTTCTGTAACTGATAAGCGAGTAAATATTGGTCCGTGATGAAAAAGATACACAAGTGAAAGGGAATATATGAAATTGCAACTAGTGATAGAAAACTTTGTGAGAAATTGCATGACGTTCTTCTATAAGCAACAAATAAAAAACATATATAAGTATTATTTGTGCTTAATTTATGAATATGGCGCAAATATACATGTTTATGCTATTTATGCTGACAATTACTTGTTTTGATGATAAACAATTTAACACTTAGGGCCATTTTGTTCACAGAGAGATAAATTTATCCCCGAGTTAATTCCATGATTTTTCCAGTTTTTCATTCGTTCACAGCGAGTTAAGCATTTAACTCTTAAAACTGGAGATAAAAATGGTGGCGAGATAGCTTAACCCCAGAAATATTTAACTCGTGAAAATTGGTGAGATAAGATTTTTAATTCGCTCTCATCACTCTCATTTTAATATTTTTTATTTACTTGGTGTCAAAATATTGAAAATACAGACTTTTAAGCATATGGAAACAGTATTGGGGGTTACTGATTTCGAATCTGATGTCAGAATTTTAAAATTTGGATAAGGTTGCCACCTTAATTTTTATTTTTACGAATTCGGGGCTGGCGCGAACTAAAGGGTAAAAATGGGTCGCTGAATCCGAATCCGTTGTCAGAATTTCAAAATTCGAAAATTTTTCTACACATAGGGTTGCCACCTAAAAATGTTTTATTTTTAGAATTTTAAACATGAGGGAACAATATTGGGAGGTTACTGATTTCGAATCTGAACTCAAAATTTTTAAATTCATGATGGTGGATAGGGTTGCCAGCTTAATATTTTAAATTTTTACGAATTCGGGGCTGCCAAAAAAAAAAATGGTATACCAAAAATGGGTCGCTGAATTCGAATCCGTGGCCAGAATTTCAAAATGATAAAGTTTTGAAATAATAGGGTTGCCACCTAATAATATGTATTTTTTAGAATTTTAAACATCATTTAACAGTATTAGGGAGTCACTGATTTCGAATCTGAAGTCAGAATTTTAAAATTCAAGATGGTGGATAGGGTTGCCACCTTAATTTTTTGTATTTTTATGAATTCGGGGCTGGCAAAAAAAAAAATGGTACACCAAAAATGGGTCGCTGAATACAAATTCATGGTCAGAATTTCAAAATGATAAAGTTTTGAAAATATAGGATTGCCACCTAATAATATGTATTTTTTAGAATTTTAAACATCATTTAACAGTATTAGGGAGTCACTGATTTCGAATCTGAAGTCAGAATTTTAAAATTCAAGATGTTGGATAGGGTTGCCACCTTAATTTTTTGTATTTTTATGAATTCGGGGCTGGCAAAAAAATGGTACATCAAAAATGGGTCGCTGAATCCGAATCCGCGGTCAGAATATTAAAATTATAAAATTTTGAAATAATAGGGTTGCTTTTACTTTTGAAAATACATATTATTAGGTGGCAGCCCTGTTATTATAAAATTTTATCATTTTGAAATTCTGACCACGGATTCGGACTCAGCGACCCATTTTTGCGTACCATTTTTTTGCCAGCCCCGAATTCATAAAAATACAAAAAATTAAGGTGGCAACCCTATCCACCATCTTGAATTTTAAAATTCTGACTTCAGATTCAAAATCAGTGACTCCCTAACACTGTTAAATGATGTTTAAAATTCTTAAAAATACATATTATTAGGTGGCAACCCTATTATTTCAAAACTTTATAATTTTGAAATTCTGACCGTGGATTCGTATTCAGCGACCCATTTTTGATGTACCATTTTTTTGCCAGCCCCGAATTCATAAAAATACAAAAAATTAAGGTGGCAACCCTATCCACCATTTTGCATTTTATAGTTCTGACTTCAGATTCGAAATCAGTGGCTCCCTAATACTGTTAAATTATGTTTAAAATTCTAAAAAATACATATTATTAGGTGGCAACCCTATTATTTCAAAACTTTATCATATTGAAATTCTGGCCACGGATTCGGATTCAGCGACCCATTTTTTGTGTACCATTTTTTTTTGCCAGCCCCGAATTCATAAAAATACAAAAAATTAAGGTGGCAACCCTATCCACCATCTTGAATTTTAAATTTCTGACTTCAGATTCGAACTCAGCGGCCCCCAATACTCTTTCCTCATGTTGAAAATTCTTAAAATAAAACATTTTTAGGTGGCACCCCTACGTGTAGAAAAATTTTCGAGTTTTGAAATTCTGACAACGGATTCGGAATCAGCGACCCAATTTTACCTAGTGTTTCTCCCAGAGAAATTTATTTCGCATAAATAAACAAGAAATTAGGTGGCAACTTTATCCGCCATCTTGAATTTTAAAATTCTGACACCAGATTCGGAAGAAGTAACCCCCAATACTGTTTCTTCATGTTTAAAATTCTTAAAAAAATGTTTAGTTGGCAGCCCTGTGTAGAAAAATGTTAGAATTTTGAAATTCTGACATCAGATGCAAAATCAGCGATTCATTTTTACCTAGTGTTCACTCTAACCCTCAAATTCGCAAAAATAAACCAAAAATCCCCACACATTTTTTAATTAATGAGCAACACTCTAACATTCCAATGGAAATCGAGATAAACTGAGAGCGAATTTATGCTCTAAGCATAAAGCTGGGATAAAATGTGAACAAACCCACTTTTTTATCTCCCGATTTATACGCTTGGTATAAAATTAACCTAGAGATAGTTATCCCCGAATTAAATCATATTTATACCCTTTGTGAACAAAATGGCCCTTAGTGATGTTGATATTAAATGCACAAACCTTATCTACACATTGCGATCCGAGTATTCTTTTAATGCGGTTGCGTAATGCAATTATACAACTTTTATGATGGAATAAATCTCATTTATGATATATTTCACTTAATATATTTTATAATATAGGTGGCCATTGAATATGATTGTTGCACAGACAAGCAAAAATGTTTCTCACCATGTTAGAACATAGTGAGAACTTCAATCGATTCGAGTCGCATATTTTAATGTACAGAAACACTTCGTCTATCGAATTCCTTTGAACGTAGAATTGAAACAAGCGAGACGAGTCACCGATTTTCCTCATTTTATTACAGAGACAGTGCAAGTGAGAATGACGTCACAATGACGTCAAAGTGAGAAAATCTGGTGAGAACTACGGTGAGAAAAGTTACAGAACCGAGCTACAGTTCTTTCGTTCGCTCACAAACATCATCTTTGCATTTCTAGTCGATCACATAAATTCGTGTAAGCCGTAGTATGTGCGAAAGAGATGTCGGTTAATATTGCTTAATAAAAAAAATTGCAACCGGAACTGTTTGGACATGCTAAAAATTAATCGAAGGAATGATTGGAACTATGTCCGACTGTGAACATAGTTCCGCGAACTATACAGGTTCGGAACGACCCATCTCTAGAAAGTGTTAGTCTATTCGATATTTGAATATGGCAATGTGATGCTTGTTAGCTAAGGAATAAAAATCTTTAATAATTTTAATTTTTTTTTTGCCAATAAATTCTATCCAATAAAAAAAGCCAATAAATTCTATCTTCAATAGAAGTTTAAATTTGACTTTAATTTTTTTGATCAAATATAAAAGTTCAAATTTGGCTTCTATTTTGTCGATCAAAAGTTAAAGTCATATTTTTATTCTTATATCATCTGCTTGCAGTCGTTTGCGAATTAAATGAAAACAGAAAGTACAATGATAAGAAACTAAGCGATGCAATGCAACGATATGAAGATTGATAGCAAAGTTTATATCTCTGTGCAAAAATGTTACGAATATGGATGTAAAAGAATACAAAATTTACTCTATTAATTGTTTTGAAAATTTAAACTATTATAATAGTAAACAAAAAAGAGATCTGTCAAATTTGTAATATCTATTTTTGATCTTAAAAATAAAAGTTGAATTTTAACTTTTGAATTTTTGATCGAAAAAATAAGTCAAATTTTAACTATTATTTTTGTTCGAAAATTAAAAGTCTAATTTTAAATTTTATTTATTATCAAAAAAACTAAAATCAAATTTTAACTTATGTTTTCGATCGAAAAAATTAAAGTCATATTTTAACTTTTACTTTTGATAAAAAAATAAAAGTCAAATTTTAACTTGTGTATATTTTTTATCGAAAAACTAAAAGTCAAATTTTAACATTTATTTTTGATCGAAATGAAATCAGTCAAAATATAACGATTATTTTTTGACTTTTTTGAAAAAATCATAACTTGCCTGTTTTTTAGTGATGGAGACTTAGGGCCCTTTTATTCACTTTTTATAATTCGAGCTAACTTGAGCAGTTTCAATAACTTTTGTTAACTTGACTTTTTGTACAACTTGCGAAGTTAAAAATTTTAATTTCTCAAGTTAAAATTTAATTTCATTCTGTTCAAGTTGAAATTTTATATGTTGAAGTTAAATCAAGTTATAAATACTTAAGTTATAAAACATTCCAGGGAATTTTTTGATATTTGATGGGAAATGAGAAAAGAAATGACTTTTATAAATTATGAAATGGAAATTTGTTGATGTTGAAGGCAACACAATGTCAAAAAATATTTTGTTTTTAAAATATATGTGTGCAGAATAAAAACAAAGTGATTTACAAATTATGGAGGGTTTTCAATTGAAGGTGTTTCAAATTAAGATATGTTTTAATTCACTTCTTTAAATAACGAAGCATGCTTTATATGTAATTTAATAAAAATCTTTTTTAAAGACATGCGCTTTCATTAACATTTTAAATTAACCTGTGTTAGGCGTGTTTGATATTTTTAGTTCTTATTTAAAACATTATATAGTTCTTTGACAATCGAAAAAAATTGTGTTTGGAATTTTGTCTTTGTATTTTGATAACAGAAGTGGATAAATTCGAGTCCTTCAAAATATGGTCGACGGTTAATCTGAGTTAATCGGCAAGACCAATTTTTAATTAGTTTTGTTTTATTTCGTTTATTAACATGTAAGCCATATATTCTATTTTTTTTTTAGAAATCGACTTCGGCGCCTTCTAGCATATACACACAAAACCAAAATTACAAAAATAGTTTCTTTATGTTGACTTCTAACTAAATATGTTAAACTAAACCCGACTGTGAGCATAGTCGCAAAAATTAGTTTTATTTCACCAGCTAAAGGTGTGTGCTTTCAGCATACTGGAAATGAATTTCAGAGAGGTTATTCTGCTTTTCTCTAGAAATAAGTGCTGAAATTCAGCGAAGCTACTGCTGCTTTTAAGGTTTAACTGCCTTAAAGTAAAAAATTTCAGATAGGTTGAGCTGCTTTTCACTAACAAATAGGGCTGAAATTCAGCGAAGCTACTGCTGGTTTTACGATTTAGCTGCCTTAAAGTAAGACAGTTTTGGATGCTGGTTTGCAGCACATAAGGGCTTGTGTAATTTCAGCGAAAGCTGTCTTAAAGTTGTTGCAGCTTACTTTAAGACAGCTTTTTCACCTAGTTATAAGATTTCCTTTTTACAGTGTATACACACAAAACCAATATTACAAAAATAGTTTCTTTATGTTGACTTCTAACTAAATATGTTCAAATAAACCCGACTGTGATATATAATAAAAAAGCTTGAAAATAAATAGTTAAAAATGTAAATTTTTTCCGCTTGAGGATCTAGAAACCTACTTTAAGCGCAATCTTTAAACGCATTTTTTTGGAACGTTTGCTCTTTGCAATTTGACATAGCTCTTTTTTTAGAAAACTGTTTTTAACCATTTTTTTATTTATTGAAGAATAAGTTGATTTTTTTTAAAAATGGCCTAAAATGTATTGTGTTAATTTACGTTTCTCTTCGTCAAACTAATATTTACTAAATCGAACGAAAAAAGTTCCATTTTTGACTTAAGTAGAGGTTTGTGTCTTGCAGGCTGCACGAGTATTTGCATATGCTCTGTTGAAATCCTTTCAATGATGCAAATTCAGTCAGTAGAGCTGTTGAACATAAAAAGGCTTATACAAAAATTGAGTAACTGAAATTAAAAGGATTCATCAGAAATGGTGCCTTATTTTGGAATACCTTAATTTACTCTCTATGCACCTACTTCCTGAAAATCGAATGACCACCAAACTGAAATCGGCAAGCTTCATATTCCCTTCAACAAACGGCTCCAGCTGCACGTAGAAGTTCCACGTTGTAAGCGAATGCAAAAATGTAGGTACCGACTACTCATAATTATGCACATAATAACAGCACTTTCATATTACTACACACCGAAGTTTCTTTTGGCCAACTAATGATTGTAATCTTTGGAGCTGACATCGATCAGCGGAAATTAAATTACGAATATAAAGTGCCATTCAAGCCCTGAGGTTTATTTTATAATAATTATTAATTGAATACAATAAACATTCCGTCTCAGAAGTGAATTAAACCCCTGCCACCACGGTTCTTATGCATACCGCATTTTTAACAGTTAGCGGAACATAAATCTTTAATATTGTGCATAAGAAAGTTGTGAACTGTATCAAATGTTTTTATAGTAAACATTTTTTTGTCACAGCACAAACGTGTGAAAACTTGTGAATGAAGCAAAAATCACAAGTTGCATCAAATATCCCAAGTAAGAATTTATAACTGGTCATATATTTGGAAGTTAGATAAATCACAAGTTGACAAAAGTTATCAAATGAAAGTTATATCAAATCCTCAATATGTCAAAATGTTTTTGAGAAATTCAAGTGAATAAAATGGAATAACTTTTGAAATCGAATAAATCCCAAAGTTATTCCAACTTCTCAAGTTAAAAAAGTGAATAAAACGGCCCTCAGCATTTTTACTCACAGTTTTTTCTCTTATATCTTTCGGAGCTAACCCTTGGGACAGCAAGGTTTGATAGCATGAATGTTTAAGAAAGCTTTCTTGCATACTTGATGCATTTCCGAACATGTTGTAATATGGTAACAATAACTCGACCCACGAGATGGTTTAGAAAAGTCAGCTTCAGGCTTACTAATTATATATTTTATCTCTAACATTCTTTTACTCTAACACCTTTGATTTTTTTTTATTATATATAACATTTTATAGGTATTTTATATAAATCGCAAGGTTTTTATTCCTTTTTAAGACTTGACGATATGCTGCCGATTTCATTTGCCATGTGACCTATATTTTTTATACTACGTTTCCATAGCGAGTTGAGCCTTAAGGCACAACCAAAATAGACGTTTTGCTCCGTAACGAGTAAAAACGTAAGTGTTCGGTTAAATGCATATTAATGTTGTTACCCAAAATGAGCAAACGTAACTGAACGAAACTAACGAAACAGTTTGACAAGACGTATTATTCCGTAAGAACCAAACTGCTAGCGTAGCAACTCGTCAACAACAGCTGTGCAGAGTGCGTTTTTATTTTATTTTCATCAATTTGTTTCAATTTCGCCATTATTTCATTCATTTTTCACAAACCTTTATTAAAAATTACAAAATGCACAATATAAATAAATAAATAATACTCGATTGCCTACTGATCAGCTGTTTCAGACAAGTTGAGCAAATCGTTTCATTTTAGGTTAAATCCGTCAACATCCGTAACGAGTGCAGACGTTCGTCAAAATGCTATCGTTTCGTTTCGTCTATTTTGGTTGGGCCTTGAGTTGGGGTTTTCGTCAAGTTGACAAAATGGCGTTTCTACCTCGAAAGTGTTTCCATGCAACACATCGAGTCGAGAGAAAGTTCAAAATTGTCTACACATGTTGAGTCTTTGATCAGTTTCCGCTACTTGGTGTGCCTGCTGAAGGGTTTGTTATATCTTATGTCAGCGCAGTTGCAGAAATAAAATAGTATAAAAAGTAATCAATAAATTCAATAAAACCACGCTCAAGAGTTGAGCAACTGTTGCACCTTCTGAACGTATCCAATCTAATTCAGTTAAATCTATAAAGTATCGTGGAGTTTCGTAAATTTAACGAAATTCAACTCAACTCGCGTTTCCATGGGGAGTTAATCAATAGTTAACCTCGGCTCAACTCGCCATGAAAACGTAGTATTATACGACTCTAGACCCAACCAAAATAGACGAAACGAGACGATAGCAACTTGACGAACGTCTGCTTTCGTTACGAATGTTTACGGATTTAACCCGAAATGAAACGAGTTGCTCAACTCGTCTGAATCAGCTGATCAGTTGGCAATAGAGTGTTATTTATTTATTTAATTTGTGCATTTTTTAATTATTAATAAAGATTTGAAAAATATGAGTGAAATAATGGTGAAATTGAAACAAATTGATGAAAATAAAATAAAAACGCAATTGTTGATGCTGTTGTTGACGAGTTGCTACGCTAGCAGTTTGGTTCTTACGGAATAATACGTCTTGTCAAACTGTTTCGTTTCATTCCGTTCAGTTACGTTTGCTCATTTTGGGTAACTGCATTAAAATGTTTTTAACCGAACACTTCCGTTTTTAATCGTTGCGGAGCAAATCGTCTATTTTGGTTGGGCCTTCAGACACTACGACTTATGCTATGACTTGACTAAGTCATATGAAAAGTCGTATCATCTGAGGCCATCATTTATCTTCATTTCTATAAGAAATGTACATAGTTATTTAATATCTTCTTCAATTTGAATCGCTTCGTGCGCGAGTTTAATTGTGATTTTGTTTTAAGTCTCATGATCTCAAACGTTGCAAACGGTTAGAAGGTAAAAACAAAGTGAATTCATTCTCAATTTAACAAAAAAATTGTGAAAATATTGCCTTTATAAAAGGTTTTCATATTATAAGTGCTGAACTATTAACATTTAATCATTTTTAAGCTTACGTCAAGATAAACAGTACATTTGTAAATACTAAAATTAAGATTTTATATTAGTAAACTTATAATCTATAAATGGCTAACAAAAAATCTTTAAAGTTGATTTACTCAAAATCATAAAAAAATTAGTTGCTGCATTTTGTTATCGTACGGGAGAGTGTTCTAACGCCAAAAAAATTTATCAGAAAAAATTGTTGGAAATAATTTTTTTGTGTTTATTAAAAAATTCTGATATTATGCTATACATGTGGAGTTCAAGCTTATTTTGTTGTGTTCTGTTGTCATTTTATTATGATTTTCGACGTCAGACGTACGGACGGACAAATTTTTTTTCTTATTTAAGCCCATTCTAATTAAAACAAAAAGTCAAAAGTACCCTCCGTCTTCTAGGTGAATTGATATCCATTTTCAGGGTTCAATACCCCACTGTGCTGCGTCTTCTTTGCTTCATTTTTACTGTCAAGGTTCACAAATTTTTTGAGAATCACATTTCTTTCCTTCTTCTTTATATGAATAAAACAATGTTTCTTCAACTGTTAAAGCAAGAATTATGGGTGTACAACATTATGAACCCAGTAGCTTGGTTCTGTAACTTTTATCACCGCAGTTCTCACCAGATTTTCTTACTTTGACGTCATTGTGATGTCACTCTCACTTGCACTGTCTCCGTATTATATTGAGAAAAATCGGTGACTCGTCTCGCTTGTTTCAATACTACTTTCAAGGGAACACGATAGCCGCAGTGTTTCTTTAAACTAAAATATCCGACTCGAATCGATTGCAGTTCTCACTATGTTCTAACTTGGTGAGAAAAATTGTTGCTTGCTTGTGCAACAGTCATTTTCAATGAAGTTTTAGCAATAAATAAATATCCACGTTACTAATGCTTCTACCGGGTACAAAGTATGAACTTAAATTTGTTTGTTAATATATTATTAACACAATATTATATGTACTACAAACAATGTATAAATTATTAAATACATATACTGAAATATTTCATAAATGAAATTAATTTCATGATAACATTTGTATTATTGCAATAACAAACCGCGTTAAAAGAATAGTCAGATTGCAATTTGCGGATAATGTTTGTGTTATTAATATAAACATCACTAAGTGTTAAACGTGTATATCCGCCATTTTTATAAATTAAACACTTATAATATTTATATTTGTTTTTATTTATTGTTTATAGAAGAACCTCATAAAATTTCACACAAAGTTGTCTGCCACTTGTGGAAATTTCATTAATTCCCTTTCACTTGTGTATCTTTTTCATCACGGACCACTATTTACTCCACTATTTACACCACTATTTCTAAGTTACAGAAACACAAGTTTTCGCAAAAGTGAGTATTTCGGAATGAAACACTGTGACGTCAGAAAAAGTGACTATTTGTCGCAATAGTAACAGAACCGAGCTACAGAAACACTAGTTGTCGCAAAAGTGAGTATTTTGGAAGGAAACACGATGACGTCAGAAAAAGTGACTATTTGTCGTAATAGTTACAGAACCGAGCTACAGATAAGATAATAAAGTAGTTCACATAACTTACTTGCACCAATCACCAGGCTTGAAAGCTATCATTTTTTTCCCCCTTTGTAGTTAACATTAGCGGTAACCTTTACTCTTTTACTTGATTTACTCTTTGACTTGTATTTTGATTTATTAAAAATATTTTTTTTTGCTGTTACCTCAAAACTAGAGTCACTCGTTTCGTCAGTCTTAAAAAATTTCAGATAAAAGTCACTAATTATTTAAAAAAAAGCCTCTCGATAAGTTATCAATCTAACCACAATACGTATTATTTAACTGTTTTTTAACTTACATATGGTCTTCACGTGACAAGTTCGAAAAACTCAATTCATTTAAATATTTTTACACTCACATTTGATTCACTGGGATCCTACTAGCAATACAAGTAACTTGTTCATGTTACAAACAAAAATGGAAGTAAAGCTAAAAACAACGCAAATTTTAAAGTTAATTAAATAAATATAATTAATAGTTATATAATTAATAACTTTAATAATTTTTATAAGTATATAAAAAATAATTATAAAATAAAACTTCAATTGCAGCGAAAATCTTCGCATTCGACGACATCTTGTTAATCAACTTTCATTTGCAATTGTAGTCGCTTGCAACTTGCAGCTGATTTCGATTTTTTTTTCAAATTTTGAAGACAATACACTCTGTTCCAAAATAAAAAATTCACTAAAAAATTTAGCTTTTTGTGCACTACTCAATGGAATTTTGAAAAAGTCTTTTCCATAAAAGTTTCACAAAGATAAATAAAAACAAACAACAACAATTATATTTTGCTGAGAGCGCCAAACGGTAAAATAATTCATATGTTTTAAACATGTTTTAAACAGGCTTTCATTAGCCTCAACGACTACTTCGGCTATTTCAATAAATTTTCATCCAATTTATGCCATTATGTACAGATTCAATTGTTTAGCTCTTCGACTGTGTTAAACTGACGATTTTCGGCAAAAATTCGTTTTACTAAATCGCCCCAAATATTCTCTTTTGGATTTAAGTCCGGAGATCATGCTAACCAATCTAAGACCTCGACTTAATTAGCTTTAAACCACGCCATCGTCTCTTTACTAGTGTGGATGGCGGCGTTATCCTCTTGGAAAATCATATTTTGTCCACTGTCTTCAAGTAGAAAATTAAGAAGACTGCTTCGAAGGACAGTTATGTAGTCTTTACTTCTGATCCGAGTTGAAGTAATTTAAATTTCCAGGGTTTTTTTAAGGAAAAGGCTCCCTTAACCATCAAACAGCCACCACCAAAGCTTCGACGAGAGAAATAACGTGGATCTTTTCGCAGATCGTGCAAGTATCCATTAAAACCGTCTGGACCGTCAAGGCTAAATTTTTTATCATCGGAAAAGATAACCTACACATAAAATTCATCGTAAAAATTGATGAAACTAGCACTCGCATAATAACTTACCGAAGTCCATTCAGTTTAAAAATTTACTTCTGCAAATTGCATTCAGTTGATTTTGTGGCGAGGCAAAAGTCGTGGAACCAATTTCATTTTAGCGTTCTTTATATTTGGATTACGCTTCAGTGACCTCCAAATGGTTTGTCGAGACACTTCCACAGAACTTAGGTCCGCAAGTTGCTTGAGTTGCTTACTGCTCTAAAAATTACTCTTTCATTTCGTTGACTGAGTTTTCTTTTTCTGCCTCGGCCTTTTGTACATTCATAATTTTCAGGATTCCGACCAATTTTCCGTCCAATAAACCTTATTCCCAATCCCTCACTTTTCAATGAAGTAATCTGCCCTCCTACAAATTCCGTTAACTTCGTTCCACGTGGCATAGTTAAAATTTTAGTTTTGATTAAAAAAAAAAATTTTCAGACAAAAAAAATAGCCAAACAATTTAAAAACTGCGAACAGAATAGTGGATCTTTATTTGTGCAACAGTTTATAAGGAGCATATTTAAAACAATATAAATGATTTTACCGTTAGGGGCTCTCAGCAAAGTATAATTGTTGTTGTTTGTTTTTTTTTATTTGTGTGAAACTTTTATAAAAAAAGATTTAATAAAAATTTCATGGAGTAGTGCACAAAACGCTCAATTTTTGAGTGGATCTTTTATTTTAAAACAAGGTGTATGTATTCTCTACTTGCAAGTGATTACCGTTACTTGTAGATGCACTGTTAGTAACAAGATGGCAGTGGCACTACTGTTGCCAATCATATACAGGGTCCGCCATCTAACTTTTGTTTTTCAACTAGTGCTTATTTCGTGAATGGTAACACTTAGCTCATGTCTGATTTGACAGATAATTAGTTTTATCCTTCCGCTGAACGAATATGGTTGTGTATACGCTTGAACAACGCTGGGAAATATTGCGACATTACTTTTAAAATCATGGTAATGTTGCAGAATGTGTGCGAAAATTGCGTACGGATTTTGGAAGAAGAGAAGCACCGTCAGCTCCGTATGTTCGTTATCTTGTGAAAAAAGTGAAAGAAACTAGCATCCTCATCGATAAACCAAAGCGTGAAAAGCCAAAAGCAGTGCGTACACCCGAGAATATTGCTGCTGTGGCAGAAAGTGTGCGTGAAGCGCCATCAACATCAATACACCGTCGTTCTCAACAATTGAACATTTCGGAGACATCATTGAAACGAATTTTGCATAAAGACCTTAGTATGACGCCATACAAAGTCCAAATGGTTCAGGAGTTGAAGCCAACTGACCATCCAATGCGTTTTTGCTTCGCATCATCTTTTCAGATGAAGCTCATTTTGATCATGGCAGGTATGTAAACAAGCAAAATTGTCGCATTTAGGGCACAGAAACCCGAATATATTGAAAAGCCGCTGCACCCAAAACGAGTCACTGTTTGGTGCGGATTTTGGTCCAGAGGCATAATTGGGCCATTTTTCTTCGAAAATGAGCAAGGAGTGGCCGTTACAGTCAATGGCGATCATTATCGGGCCATGTTGAACGAACATTTGGTTTCAACAGTACGGCGCTACGTGCCACACAGCCGAAGCTACACTCGATGTTTTGCGCCCTGTTTTTGAAGATCGCATTATCAGCCGCAGAGCTGATGTCGTTTGGCCACCTCGGAGCTGCGATTTGACCCCGTTGGACTATTTTTTGTGGGCTGCCCTCAAAGATAAGTGTTACGCCAACAAGCCAGAGATAATTGACGCTTTAAAGGACAATATTCGTAAAGCCATTGGTGAAATACAGCTGCACACAATCGATAATGTGCTTAAAAATTTGACCGATCGTATAGGCTACTGCATGGCCAGCCGAGGCAGCCATTTGAATGAAAATATTTTCCATTATTAACCGGAAGGATTGTACTTTCAAAAAAAAAGAAATTTGAGAAAATATCCAGTAGTTTTTTTTATAGAATTTAAAAAAAAATTATTTGGCGGACACTGTATTACAGAAACCCCACAAGTCTGTGACTTAAGCTGCGGTTCTTTTTGTATTGCAGTGAAGAATGAGATTTCACGTTGTCTTATGTGATGATATAAGAATAACACAAAAACGCAAATAAAACCATTTTGAAAAAACTTGACTTATACTGCTTCTGAAATACCCGATTCACTTGATCTAAATAGCTCATAATAAATACCATGTAAAAATTCGAAGAATAGATCACAATTAATTAACAAAATATTTTAAGTAAAATAGTTTATGTGGCATGGATATTGCAAGTGTTTTAGCCCTTATCGGTCTCCTGTATGCGCACGCATACAATTTTGATCTTTAACCTTGAATAAAATAAAAACGGTTCAGCGGAATGACCTTGTATTTTGCAAAGTAGAATTATTTTGCCAAAAAAACCCTTATTTGTTTTTGAATTTGTACCTGAATTTTGTACAAATTTGAATTTGTGAATTCGTACCCTTAATGTATTTGCCTGTGCAGTTATAGTCACGAATCGGTTCCTGTGTATGTGCGCGCATACACATAAGCAGGTACCTGGAATTGCCGCTTATTTTTGTGAGTGGATTTATAGCACGCTCTTATTTTTTAGTTTTATGAAATTCAGTTTGTTCTGGAACAGGGTTCGGACTTGAAAATTCGTAAATCGCAGTAGATTTAAAAAAAAATCGCAGTAAAACGAAATTTTTCGCAGTAGATTTTTTTTTAATTTACATCTATATACGTACATTTTATATTAATATATGTATATTTTATACTTAAAACATAATATACATACAAAAATATACATAACTATAAACTATAAATTTGAGTGTAGCAAAAAATGTTTTCATAAGCATTAAAAATAAATTTGCCGTCGACATATTTATATTTTTTCAAAAATTGTATTAGTCCAAGTGGTGGTAAAAAAATATTTTTTTTGTCTGGAATCAAACAGGCTGCAAACATTAAGCTATTTACAATTTTTACATTGAGCTATTTCTAAACTTATTTTTTATTAAATTCATTTCTGAAAATTTTTTTTCTGCTGCAGCACTGCTGTGGGGTAAAACACATAAATTTAACATGTAATCTGCCAAATTTTTAAACATGAATTCTTCAAGGATATTTGTTTTATCCATGATGGAATGCCAAAAGTGCACAACATCTTTTTTGTCTATGTTGCTTATATCAAAATTTATGAGTGATCTAAATTCATCATTTAAAACTTCGATAGAGCATTGTTGAAACGGAAAAGCTTTGACGATTTTCGAAACCGATGGCAAATTACATTCCTGTATTTTCTTTTATCTATTATTGAAGTAAATAAATGTCCCGGTCTTTAAAAGCAAATCTTTTCTCAATTTGGTCGGAAAAACTTATGTAAAGCTTTAAAATATTTATTTTTATTGCAATTACAGCTTCATCTGACAGTTTACTTTCTACTGTTTCAAAACTCAAACCACAGTATACAGATGCAATTGGACTCTGAAACTCTACATTTTTATAATCAACATCAATGCTTACATATTCCTTATTAATAAAATTTAGTAAAATTGTTGTAAGGAAACCTTCAATCAAAGGGTAAAGACAATGTATCATAGTTTTTTCATATTGAAAAATTCTGTTAATTTGATTTACTTTTTGTAAAAAATAAGATAAAAACAGCAAATAGCATTTGTTGACATCGTCTAACTCTTCCACAATTGCATCAATGCTATTTTCTCTTTTTTCCTCAAAATTTAAAAGCAGAAAATAATGCTGTAATGCAGGCCATTGTTCTAAAATCCTATCAACAGCCGACTGGGTCGACAACCAGCGAGTGGAGCTTATATTCAATACTTTGTGGGCACTTATATCGAAATGCTCTTGAAGCTTTTTAAAATCAGCTTGACGCTTTGAGCTATGCGTAAAGAAATTAAAAATTTTTTTATTAACATTTCTATTTAAAAAGGAATTTCTTCAGATGCTGCTTTTGAACAAAGATTTAGAGAATGGCACGTGCAACCCAAATAAAACAGGTTAGGGTTCAGTTCCTTCAATTGACTTTTAACGCCATGCAACTCGCCTTTCATCACAGCTGCATTATCCGTCCCCAATCCAATCAAATTTTCTATTGGTATCTGCAGCTCAGAGAGATAACTTTTAACAGAATTCGTTATTGAATTCGCTGTGGAATCTTCTAGCTCAAGTAAACCAAAAAATTCATCTGTAACTAAATCGTTATTTCTATAGCGTACAACTAAAACCAAGCACTTCTTGCAGCTAATGTCGGTGCTTTCATCGAGAATAAGCGAAAATTTTGGATTTTTAAGTTTTTGAACAGTCAGTTCCTGTGAGTAAATTGATATAAGTTTCACTAATTCGGTAGCTTTTCTTGCAGAGCACTTAATTTTCCCATCTTTCGATTCTAACAGGGCGTTGAACAAATCTGGAAGTGTATCCATGGTGGTGAATGGCAGATAATGGGATACACAATACATAACCATTGCAACTTCCTTTTTCAAAACAGAATCCATCTCGGCTTGCATCTTTAATTGTTTGCTTACCAAGCCAGGCAAAAAAGACTGGTTTTTAACTTCAATTTCCTTTTTTATATGACTTTTAGTGGCAGCGTGGCGGTTTAAAGTAGTCAAATTGTTGTCAAGCATTTTTTTGCATAAAAGGCAGTATGCAGATTCTGACTCGTTTTTAAGCCACGATCGATTAACTTCCCATTCTATTTTGTACTTTTGGGAGTATTTTGACCGCTTCCTCTCGCATTCTGATTCAGAGCTTTCACCTGATGTGGAGCTCAAGTGATTTACATTATTTTCATTGGTAATTTGTCTAAAAAAGGGTAAATCCTTATTTAAAGTATAACTTTCTATCAAAAAATTCATGCTTGTTTGTTAAATATTTGTCCATATTCACACGTAAACCATTTAGCTTAAAAATTTAAAATATAAACGTTAATGCACTTGCTCTGAAATAAATTTTACAATATACGATGACATTTAAAATGTTGTGCTGCCATATGACTAATTAACATTTATGCTGCCATCTTTCAAGTTTTTATTTTTTGTAATGGTACAAGTAAACTGGTCAAGGCTCACTTATACTTGACGAAACGTAACGTTATAAAACTTAAAGGAAGAAATTGCCTGTTCTTTCTTTTGCTTGTAAGAGAAATAAAAAGAAAACAAAAAAATGTTTGCTGCAAATAAATCGCAGTAGATTTGAACAAACCGCAGTGACGCAGTAGAACGTTAAATTTTGTTAAAAAGCGCAGTAGATCTACTGCAATTGCAGTAAAGTCCGAACACTGTTCTGGAACACACATAAGTGAAGTTTGTTTGCGCATTTATTTGAATTTTGGTTGTGTTTCGAAGTATTTGATAAAAAATGGATAGTGTTTTACGTGAAAAAAAGCAGCGAGATGAACTAGAGATGGATTTTGATTTTCGAAGCGGGCGAATCTCCGTGCAATAGTGACGATGATTTTGCATTATCAGACGAGGAGAATGATGAAAGTGAAGTTAGCGTGCATTCAGATGAAGACGACTTTGAGCAAAATTTAGCAGAAGAAAATGCAGCAAATCCTGAAAATAAATATTTTTCAAAAAATAAGAAAATTGAATATTCAACACAACCATTTGAAATAAATCGAAGAAATTCATTTCGACGTGCAGAAAATTTCACTTCAGGTAAAAACCTACCCTCTTTGTTATGGGTTCATGTTAATTATATGTTTCATTTTTGTTATAATTCAGGTCCAAAAGCATTAGCAGCTGCTACTATAGTTGATGTTTCGTCTGCATTTCACATGTTCCTTGAACCGGTTGAGAATATTATTTTGAAAATTACGAATTTATATGGTGTGCGAAAGTACAAAGACGATTGGGAAAACATTGATTTGGACACTCTGCACGCATACATTGGATTGTTGCTGCGTTCTGGTGTGTATCGGTCAAACGGTGAATGTGGCACTAAACTGTGTAATGACGAAACTGGTCGGCCAATATTTAGATCAACAACGTCTTTGAAAATGTTTAAACGTATCCATGGTTGCATTCGATTTGATGCCCGCGAACAACGTATGGCCAACACTGCATCTACAAGTACTCCTGTACGTGACAAATTGGCACCGATTCGAAATGTATACGATAAATGGAATCATAATTTGAAAGTTGTATACACACCAGGAAAAAACTTTACCGTAGATGAACAGTTAGTTCCGTATCGTGGGCGATGTCCGTTTCGTCAGTATATTCCATCCAAGCCGGCGAAATATGGCATCAAAATTTGGATGCTATGCGACTCAAAAAGCTGGTATGCATACAACACACAAATATATGTTGGTCGGAATCGTAATGCCACTCCTGAACGTAATCTCGGACGGCGTGTTGTTTTGGATTTGGTGGAAGGACTTTCTGACAGAAATGTAACGTGTGACAACTTTTTCACTTTATATGAATTGGCAGAAGATTTCCATAAGAATCGCACGACTATTTTGGGAACAATAAGGAAAAATAGGACTGAAATTCCTTCAGTTCTACTCGACATGCGTCAAAAGCCAATTTATCATACAGAAGTTGTATATAAACATAAATTGCAAGCAGTTATGGTGTCATATGTTCCTCGCCGGTACCGATTTGTGGCATTGCTCAGAACATACCACAATGTTTTCAGCATAAATGAGAATAGTGAAAAGAAGAAACCTAACATCATTTAAGACTACAACAAAACCAAGAATGGAGTTGATACTATAGACCAAATGGTGGCTACGTACACATGCAAACGAAAAGTCAATCGGTGGCCAATGGCAGTATTTTGTATCATGCTTGATGTTAGTGCGTTGAATGCATTCGTGACGTTCATTGCATTCGTCGTCGCCTTTTTATGGAGGAGCTTGGATTGACTCTCGTTGAAAAACAGATCACTAAACGTAAAAAACAACCTCAAAGTAATGATGCTTCAAGTGTTATTCAAAGAATTCGGGAGATTCGCCATTTACCAAGTACATCAAAACGAGGCCGATGCTACATCTGAACATATAAAAATAACAAAAATTTGCTACACGCTGTGATAAGTGCAGAAATTTCATTTGTGCTGAACATAATTTCAATTTATGCGAAAAATGTACAATTAATTGACAAAAGTTAAAAATTCAATTTTTTTTTTCTAATATATGTGATATTCTGATTAATTTAATTTTAAATCTTCCTTTTCGAAGTTCAAATGTATTAATATGATAGTAAACAATGTAATAAACATAAAAAATCACAAAACATTAATGGTTGTTAATTTTTTTAGCTTTTTTACAATTAAAAATATATGTGTATGCGCGCGCATACAATGGGACCGATTAGATGTATTTCTCGAGGGACCGATGAGGGTTAATAAAGCTCAAAAATTGTTAAAACTATTTGTGAGGTATATCAAAACAGTTTCCAATTATAACGTCTGAACGCTAGGTTTTAACCATATGGGATATTTGATTTAATTTACTTAACGTCTATTTACCACACCTTATAAATTTGTTCATTAGATAGAGCTCATAGAAAAAAATTTCTACCAAAAATTAACACGTAAAACTAAATTTTGTGTTTCATTAAAAACTGAGTCAAAATTTATCTATTTGATATTTTGCAGAACATTATTATAAACAAAAGCGATTGTTTAAGTGATGACTTTTAAGTCGATACTACAGAAGCAATAATCGATGCCAAAATAGTCGACTTTTTCTGGCAAAAGTCGATTTTCGATTATAGCCGAAGTCGACGTACCCATCACTATTGCATGCGTATGCGGCAATCGTTTTTCATGTTCCTCTTTCTTTTGCAGCTATGGCATACTATAACTGCCCTTCAACCTGCAAAAGTCAAGTTCTCAAAGAGCATTCCGCTCTTTTTTTAATACAAGAATTAAGGACAAGTCCAGTAAGACACCTAGGAAAAATACTTTAAATGGTTAGGACATTGAACGATTTCTTACGGACGTACACAGGTCTAAAATTAAAAAAGTTGTCCAAAATTAAAAAAACGGAAGTGGTCTATAAATAAAAATAACACAACTATAACTATTTGACACCTATTTATAGTTTTTAGAAATTTTAACTTCAAAATTTTCAAAAGATACTTTACTCAGAAGCCAAATCTTAAAAACAGTCACACACACCAAAACATTTTCTTATGGAATTTCGGGAACCTTACAGACTTACCTATATTTCCAGCGATATTGTATATAGAATTGTACGGCCAAAAGCAGGCCACACAACACACCTGTTATCTCCCATTTCATGCGACTGATGCTACAAATTTCTGTATCAAAATCCTCCGTAAAATTCAGATCATCACAATTCACAAAACGCGACATTTTGTCTTCAGCCATTTTCAGACTTCCGAATTTGGAAAAAATTCTAAATTTATACTTAATTTTTTTCAAAATTTTTTCCAAAAAACTACATTTTTAGCAATGCTCTCTTTGTACGCAAAAATACACAACTTTCAAGCTACACACAAATTCAACACTATTTCGAAGAATTGATTTTCACAATAACACTATTCTGGAAAATATCTATTTAAATCAACTTTTTAAACAGCACAAAATAAACAAAATTTCACAAATTTTTTCACTGCTCCGCTCCGAGTTTTCAATATTTTTATTTCGCACTATTGAAATACTTTATATAAACGAGCAAATATTTATCTTGAGATAACTGTGCTGTTTTAGATATTTAAATTGTCTAGTCAACCGTTTAAATTTCAGCAACTTCTACGATTTGCATCCGACGAGCAACGCGTTTCATCTGAATACGAAAATCAAAATTTTGAAAACATCTTCTTCCAAAAATATTGACAAAACATATCGAGATGATCACAGTGGCATCAACCATGCTATATAGATCGGTAGCAGCTAAACAACAACTGTTGGACAGTGTGTAAGTATGTGTGTAGATTGAGCAATTTTTAGCATTTTCCGAATGCTCCAATTCCAAGTGCGGCGCTCCAGCCGAAGACTCTGTTCTTGCCGGCGGAACCTCATGACGAGTGATGTTGAAAAAAAATAGGCAGCTCAAGAGTCTTGTGTTTATTTTTCTGTTGTTGTTGTTGTTGTTTTTGTTATTGTGTCGATGTCATGCCGCGAACACTTGCAATTGCAAACTTTTTGTTTTGCTTTCTTTTTTTCGTGTGTGATTTTTTTTTTTGTGCTGTGTCTTTTCGTTTTGTTTACAAATCTTATGCGAACGTATTTCTTACGCAAACATAGTTTTAAATTTTGTTAGATTTGCTGTTGTTTTCATATGTGTTGTTTTTGTTTTTCTTAGTTCCTAATGATATTTATGTTGCGCAAACTTTCCTGTCTTGCTCATCAATTCATGCTACGATTAAGTTTGGAATCTTATTAAGCATTTAATTTTTTTAATATCAAAAACATACTTAGTACATTTAAAAGACTCTGTCTTACATGTCGACATTCTTCTTTAATAAATGAAATGAAATAAAAAAAAAAATATAAGACGAAAGTCTGGATATCGCTTCAGAGGCCAACTAATTCGCATGAATAATATTGATAACGGTTCGATTTGTTAAAGAAACATATTATTTTGTTCGGCTTGCCAAGTGACCTACAGTAATTTTAGTTACATTTTTGTAACAGTGATGGGATCAGGATTGCCTCGGGTAGAGTAGGAAATTTTTGAGAGTAACTTTTTTCCAGAAATTGTATTCTGACAGGTGTATGGGTACCATTTCAGTTAAATACTTACAAAAGTCTGTCTCTTAAGCCTTGGAAACTCTGAATATTGTGAGATGAATTTTGACAGTTCCATTCGACAATTTTACATTTTCTTCGTACTCACAACGTTTTGATGTGCGTACGAACGCTATGTACGCTATGTGCTATTTACAGGAAACAATGAACATACCTTCTGTTCAAATTGAGCTGGAGTGTGCAAATACAACAATAACGGTTCATTATTCTTCAATATTTATTTTATCACCTTCAAAATAATCACCATCGGAAGCGATACACATATGGCAACGTTTTGTCCATTCTTGAAAGCCTTTTTGGTAGTCCGATTTAGGAATAGCCTTTAACTCCCTCTGCGAATTATTTTTGATGATTTCAATTGTCTCAAAATGTTTTCCACGAAGCGACAATTTGAGTTTGGGGTATAGGATAAAGTCACACGAGACCTTATCTGGCGAATATGGTACTTTTTGAACGATATTGACATTGTTTTTTGTCAAATGATCGCGTGCGATGCGTGATGTGTGACCTTGTGCATTATCGTGGTGCAAAAACCTTAATTGTCCTTCCATAATTCTAGCCTCTTTCACCGAATATTCCCGCGCAAACGTTTTAAAACACTCAAATAATATAAAGCGTTGACCTATTGAACTTTCGGAAGGAATTCCGAGTGGACGACACCTTAAGAATCGAAGAAAAAAGTCGACATCACCTTAATTTCACCTTAATTTCAGGGTGAGGCAAGTTGTCAACTGATGTACATCCCTCTTTAAAAAATTTGTATCACTCAAATGCATGCGCACATGATATAGCAACATTTCTGTAACAATTTTAATGCTCCGGACCGCAATTCAATTGGTAAAACAAAACTTCAAACACAGTCTTTGCTCAAATTTTTTTCCATTATGAAATTCACAGGTCAAACTCAAAGTCAACTTGTTTACAAAGCAATACGAAACAAGCCTACAACAGTGTTGCCTGCCTTCGAAAAAAATCATTAGCTTTATGACAACTGTTGTTGTTTCATACGCACAGTCCGGTACGATTTCGAACTGAAGGTATTCCTGTGATTATTTTTTACGACTTTCCACGTGGATTAACAAGATAAGAATGCACCGATCAACTTAATTTGACATCTGGTAATGAAGCACCACACCTCGAGACTGTAAAACGCTGGTTTAATTAGTTTTTCGGTCTATGCATAAGAGGGCCGTTTGATAATTCCGTGAAAAATGAAACAAGGAATGATTTTTACGGCAAAAAACGTTTTATTTCACAATATAGTCTCTTTTTAGCTCGATACACTTCCTCCAACGTTCCTCCAATTTTTTTATCCCACCCGAAAAATGCGTTTTCGGAAGGTCCTCAAAATAGGCCTCTGTTTCGGTGATGAGCGGTGGTGAATCTATTTCCGCTAAGCCATTTCTTGACGTTTGGAAACAGAAAATAGTCGGAGGGGGCCAAATCTGGAGAATATGCTGGATAAGGAAGCAATTCGTACTTGAATTCATGGAATTTTGCCATTGGAGCTGGGCATGTATGAAAGTATCGTAGAAACGGTCCAATTCGACTGAATAGTATTCGGCATTGATCGTTTTTTCGGTGGAAGGCAATCGATGTAGATTTTACCGCGTTTATCCCAGAATACTGTCGCCATAACCTTTCCGACCGATAGCACCGTCTTCGCCTTCTTCGGAGCACTTTCGGTTGGTGAAGTCCACTGTTTCGAATGTTCCTTTGTCTCTGATGTGTAGTGATAAATCCATGTTTCGTTCACGGTTACTAATTGACGGAAAAAATCCTTCTTATCCTTGTTTAACATCGCCAAACACGATTTGGAATCAGTGACAGGATCGCGTTTATGGTCGAAAGTGTTCCCAAAATGTTCCACACCCATTCGATTGAGATGACTACGGCCTAAGATTTCCATCATAGTTTTATGTAACTTTTTTAAAATAATGTAAAAAAAAACTTTCAAAGTTGCAGATAAACACCTTTGTCACAGAATTTGATCCTTTTTCATAAGGTACAAAACACTACTATGTACCTTTAAAATTTATTTTAATTAATGCTTACTTTGGCCATAAAATACACCATTGTGCGTCGCAGCGAGCAGAAATTTTGGCAATACTCTATTAACATATGGTATTTGACAGGATCAGTGTTGCATTTAAAGTTACTTCTTCTACTCGTTATAATGACACTAGGAGAGATCCAGGTGGCCAAGGATGCAGATCCAATGGATTTTCATATACCTGGGTATCGCTTACTGCCATTGTTTTATTTGCATAGGATCATCGACTTTTTTATAAGAACAGATGTTTTCATAAGTCGTAACATAGTAGCTGTACCGGAAGATGTATCTAGAATGACAGTTTAAAGCTTATTAGGAAAGTATTTCATTTACATTGAAATGAGTTTTGTGCAATTCATAATAAACTGATAAAATTTTATTTGCAGATAATTTTTATTTATGACTTATTCTATTAAAAATAATTTTATTTTTTAAATTTTTAGTATTGTGAAAGTGAAAGGTAATTTGTTAAAATAATATAGAATCAGATAACGTCATCGATTTCAACTTTAAAAGAACAGCAAATCTTCACTGACTCGGTTAATACAGCGAACCTGTTGGCTGAATTGTTTACACAAAATTACACTTTTTCGAATAGCTATCAGCTACAGCTCTCTGTTGGTGGTACATATTCTGCAATACAAGATATTAACTTTTGAACGAGAGCAGTAAGAAGTGATCTTCAAATCTCAATATAAACAAAGCCACTGATGGAACCATTGGAATACCGCCAATTGTGATTAAACCTTTTCAACATCTCTTACAAAACAGGAGTATTTTCATTTTGTTGGAAGGTCGCAAATATCCAGCCAGTACCAAAAAAAGGCGTTGCCATAGCGCTGCAAACTACCGACCTATTTCGGTAAACTCTACGTTTTCCAAAATTATATAGAGCGTAATACACTTTAACCGTATGAACTATTTGGAGCACAACCAACTGCTCAGTGTCGTCAATATGATTCCTGTAGGGCCCGCTCTACTTGTGGCCCTTTTGCATTCCTTACATGAAAAATCAATCCAATGCGTTCACTTTTCCGGAGAGAGAGAAAGGCCGTTGCTCTGGGTATTTCGATGGCGTTTGACCAAGTATGGCATAAAGCGCTCTTGTTTTAGGTAACTTAGCTCGATGGAATACGTTTATCCTTAAGGACAGAACGATTTGTGTCGTAGTTTATGTTAATGTTATATGGTGGAGATGTGTACTGCGACCTAAATGAGATCTGTTGTACCTCCTTCTGAAAGCTCCGCTGGGTTGGAGGATTCCAGAGTTTTATCCAGACCTACCTCTCTGATAAATTTGAGAATTTTCTTGGGTTCAAGGGATAATATGTGCTCTAGACTTAGCTTATAGTTCCCCAATGCTAGTTTGCGTCTGCGAGCCACGGCGTCGCAGTTTGTTAGCAGGTAGGTGTATTGGAGTCTCCTCTTTTTCTTCACAGAAGCGGCAGTTGCTATCGGTTTCTATGCCCAATTTCATCAGGATATATTTAAGTTTGCAGTGTCTTGTATGGAACCCCGTTAGAATTCTTAGATTTGGTTTACCTAAGCTCATGCACAAATTTGTTCTCCGAGTGTTTAAATCTCTGAGGAGCAATTTGGATTGTCTTAGCTTTGGAAGGCTTTTCCAAATATATGAACGTTTCTGCCTCTCCTCCCTTCTTAGTTCTTCTTTTATAGAATGTGTGCCCAGTCCGCAGAATGGTTCCGGTCCTATAACTTTTGTGGCTGCACCCTGTCGCGCTAAAACATCGGCTTCTTCGTTAGTATTCCTTTGTGTACTGGGACCCGGAGTATAGTAACACAGCTATTCGTGCCTAGTTCATTGAGTTTTGTTAGACATAACCATGCTATTCTCGATAATATCTCACAGGAAACTAATGCTTTCTCTCTATGACAAGGTGTAAGGGTGTTAGGTCCAGAATTATTTCTAGTGCTACTATAGGGCAGGTCCTCATGGCATCTGTGATGCATACACAGGCCTGTCTCTGCACTTTTGTTAGCATATTCTTCATTGTGGTTAGCTTGGTTCTTTCAGCCCATGTTATTGCACCATAGGTGAGGATGGGTCTCACCATCATGGTATACATCAAGCAAAGAATTGTTGGGTTGTAACCCAAGCTTTCCCCCGCCAGGTTCCTACATACCATGGGTGCGCACGTTGCTTTTTTATGGTTTCCTCTGCATGTCTTCTAGTGTGAGTCCTAGGTACTTTACTTCTCCTTTGAAGGGAATTTCCGTGCAATTTGTGTCGTAGTTAACGACATTTCATCCGAGGAGCACCCAATTAACGCAGGAGTGCCGAAGGGTTTGGTTTTATCGATAACCCTGTTTCTGGTTTTTATCAATGAACTTTTTGTCGTTGACTCATAACCTAATTCATTCGTTTACGGACGATAGCAGCATTTGTCATTCATAAAAATAAGTAAATAAATTGGCCACTTCAGCCCTAGAAAGGACTTTGACTGAGATTCTATAAATGAATCGTGTTGCGCATGTTATTAAATGTTTGAAATGGACCTCCGAGTTTAATGCCGACTCCGAACTGTTTATGTTCTCAAGAAGTTTTACGTGACAGTTTTTCACTCTAAGGTTTTCCGTTGTCTGCAGAGAGATGGCGCCGGTACAGAAATATTAATTTGATATTACTTTATTTTAAAAAATATTCAGCGTGAGCTGGGAATTTAACATGGGCCAGTAGGCTGAGGCTGAGATTCTTCGGAAGATCTACGGACCAATCTGCGTTAATGGCGAGTACCGAATATGGTGGAATGATGAACTGTATGAGCTGTACGCTGACATCGACATAGTCAAGAGCATTAAAATCGAGCGGCTTCGCTGACTTGGTCATGTTCAGCGCATGAAAGACGATGCTCCAGTGAAGAAAACATTCTTTCATCTTCGTTGGAAAGACCAAGTAGAGGACAACCTGACGAAGCTTGGCGCCAAAAAGCGAATTTCCAACTGGCGCCAGCAAGCGAAAGACAGAAATGGCTGGCGCAAATTCTTAGATGGGGCCAAGACCGACAAACGGTTGTAGCGCCAACTAAGTAAGAAAGTAAGTAGGCTGAGGCCGCCACCATTTGTCATTCATACTCATTTAAAAATCATCTCACGTGGAGATTAAGATTAAGAGATCTATGGAAATTAGAGGAAAGAGGCAAAATATGAATGACAGACTCCTTAATGATCTACTAAAAATCTCTAAGTGGGATCTTGCTAATAGGATAGAGTTCAATGCAAGTCTGTTAACGGATTGATTGCCCCTTAGCTGCCCTCATTATTAATTGTGTGGATCTTCTTTAATCAGCGCATCTCGACGTTCTGGGCATGATCTACGCTGGAATTATCATATCTTCGATATGTCCAAAGAAGCAACCAAGTTTTTTATAACGGTGCAAAGAATTTTTTGCTCCAGCTGATCTTCGCATGATCAACACCTCATATGTCAAGCCGATAATGGAGTAATATTTGGGCAGGGACTTCAAGATCTATACAGAGCATCTGAACCAAATTCAACGTCGTGCGATATTTTTGATAGGGGATGAAAATATTTTATGCTACCTCAACTCTCTTTGGCATCAACGTAATGTTGGCTGCCGCAATCTTCAGTATAGGTACAGCCATGGGAAGTGTTCAAGGAAGATACAAGACCTGATGCCACCCCACTTCTTTACCATTGCCTCGATGCCCAATAGAATCTCACATTACCGTGATAATCTGTTTTTTAGTCGCACGGTAAAGTTTCGGAATAGTCTCCTTGCGTGCGTGTTTACGGGCAGTTTCAAGCTGTGCAAATTCGAAACAAATCTTTACACACACTACTGCATCTATCCACCCACCAACTAACTATTACCCATATTCCGATAAACAATGCTTACACATTTATACGTAACATACCCTGAGCGTTGGTTCAGTCTAAAAAACCTAGTGAATGTCAAAGAGGATTATGGGCACATTTTCCAAGGTTTTAAAGCTGGACTGGAAGGTTTTAAAGCACATTTAAATGTAATAAGAACTTATCACCAAAATAAATGTGATTGGGTTTTAGTCATCGTCGGACCCCAACCATGCTTATTGGACACAATTGGCTAATGAACACAATATTCAAAGAGTACATTTCGGCAAAAGCAGAAACTCAACGATAAGTATCCTTTGGCACATACGACGCCCGGCTTACAGCTTTTGCTTGCTTGGTCCATTATAGCGGTAAGAATTGAATCAAATTTACATGAAATATGGTATTTGAATTAAAATATTATTTAAATAAGTTCAATATTTGTGTACCACCACACATTCTATTGTAGGTGATATATTAACTTTGTCACAACGTTTGTCCGTCTGTGGATATTTGGTGCATTTGCTTTCTCTTTAACCCTTTCGATCCCAACTTTTTTCCTGTAGCACCAACATTTTTTTTTTTACTTGTAATCATGGTTTATTTGTTCAAGAAGTATATTTGCATAATTCAAGCTGCCACGCTTACGGGTGGAGGTATTTAAATAAGTTACTTTTACTATGAACCTTTTTTAAAACCGGTACATTTAAAAATTTCACCTTTGCTGAAAATTATGTCGTTTAAACATTTATCATTTTTATTATTGTTATTGAAAAAAAAAATTAAATATAAATTATGTTTTCCCAAATTTACTATAATATTTTCGCCGACATAGCTGCAGTCTGTTGACAATAACTTTCCTACATGATAGTTCACAAGTAAGTTTTCATTTGATCACACTTCCTGAAGACACATATAAGTACCGTTATCAATACGTTTCAGTAAACAAAAACAAATCGTATTCCGATAAAAAAGCGACATTGCTCACAGGCAACGTTAGGGTCGAAAGGGTTAAAACAAAGGTCAAGTTCTAAAATTAACCAAATCAAAGAAATACCACGCCTTGCGCGGTTGTTTGGGCCTGCGTCTACTTGCGTAATAAGGTTGTGGACAGAGTGAACGCCGATTCAGACAGGCAGACAGACAGGCGGAGGCAGTAGCCTGTGAAGAAACGAGAGAGAAATAAATCCAAGCTGACTTTTATCTTGCTTCCTCACACAGTTTGCCTGCGCCTGCCTGTCCGCTTCGGCGTGCACTCTGTTTGTAACCTAAGAAGCCCTTTAAGATAAATCGTTGTAACTTTTTTCTTTTAAGGTCGATTATAAAAAATTGCACAACCAAATTGGTTTAAATTTAACGACTTTTGAGTTGGCATTTACTTTGGTTTACACTCTCATACAAATTAATGTGGAGAAAATCAAAAACAAAAATACTTTTTTCTAGATTTAGAGGTAAAAGGTCACGTCCAAGATCATTAGTTCTTATACGCAAATTATGGACCTCAATTAGACAAACAACTTTGTTGAACATATTGACTTAATATCCTCAATGCATTACAAAAAACTAATTTTTTTAAAAGAGGCCTTTTACAATATGAGCAAATGAAATGTTTGTAGTAAAAGTTGTTAACCCAGGTGAAAAAAAACACAAATATTAAAGATTTTTCAAAGATTTTACTAAAATACCTTTTCAACGTTGGCTTACTCATTAAAATCGGATAATAAACAACGAAAATACGCTTTTGAACAAATTTCGCATGAATGGCTAAAATTTCAGGCAAATCAGAAATGTACTCCGATACCCACAATACAGATCAACCCACAATACAGATACAGATCAACTAAGCACTTAAGCTCCCTCACCACTACTATGTCTTCTTCACACAGATTACTGCTATACATTATACCAACCAACTTTTCCCCAAAAATTTTTGTCCTTACGAAAATTCCAGCGGCATTGACCAAATATTTTTCTGATAAAATAGTATTTCTATCAGCATCATAACTTTAGTGCTTAATTTTAATTTGAACCTTCAAAGCTTTGAATTATTCATTCTAAATCTATTTACATTGTATAAAGCGTTTAATTCAAACAAACATCCGAATTGTCAACAGAAAGACATCACTTCCATATCCTTTTCCGTTTTCTACTACAAAATATAAATAATAGCTGCCTGTTTTATCACTATTGGCCTTTTTTTATTTTGACCGCATAGCCAATAACAACATTAGCATCAATATCATGATTATCAACATAAGCTGGATTAGCAGCTTTATCATTACATAACAGTCATTATTAAGTACATCGATATCTTCATTTCATGGTAAATATTTAACTTCGTTCGGCTTCAACTTCAAAGTCAGGATATGTCAATATTATGTCGCTGATGTGTTTGGGTATAACCCAAGTTAGAAGATACTCCAGGCCAATTGTTCATGGCTGAATGAATGGGAAGGAATAAAGAGCAATGTGCGTAGAGTAGAGTAGCGGTAGGAAGTTATTCAGTGATATTTTTGGAACTATGCAAATATTTGTAAATGGTTTTGAATTGTTTGTCAGTTTGTTTGTTTGTTTGCTTGCTTGTTTATTCATATTAAGTTACACCTTGAAGCAGAAAGCTGGACAAAAGGAAAACAAGTGCTACAAAGAAGATTGAAATGTGTTTATTCAACAATAACAGTTCACAAGCAGATTAACTCTTTAGCCTAGTCAACACTTTTCACTCTTCAAAATGAAGTTTATCACTTGTTTAAGGCTTAATTAACATAGACTAACCTTTTTCTAAAATTGTTGTTGTAGTAAGAATGATTGATGCCGGTCAGTGAATCAGCAAATTTATACTCTCGACTGTAAAAACCTTTTACTGGGAAACAAATTTAGCTACTTTTGAAACATGGATGAGTTCTTAAATGGACCCTAAAAAATCAGTTTAAGGCGACAAATAAACCATTTTTCATTTTTTTTATCAGATGGGCACATATAAGCGATAGACAAAAAGTTTATATGTCGATTTAAGGCAGTATTCTAGTGTAGAGGCCCAAATTTTTGGCTTCTTTTTACGGTCGATAAAAAAGAACCAATTAATTTTTTTCTATGCATTTTTTGTTATGTGTTTATTAGTATTTTTGTAATGCAAAAAAAAATTTTAAGAAACAATTAAAAATTTTAAAAATTACAGGTGGGTGGAGTCCTAAAAAATAAGGTGCCTTCAGCTTGACACGATTTCGATCCTTCTAATCATCTGAAAAAAATATATTGTTAATTAGTAAGCCGGATAAAGGATATAGCGACATGGCCATTTTTCGAGAAATGGCGACTGTTTAAAAAAAAATTCATGTTTTGGACTTTTTTTAAAGCTATGAATTAAAGAGGGATATATAAAAAAGACCCACATCAAATTTTAAGTCAATAAGTCCATTGGAACTTGAGATATCATGTCAAACGCGTTTAAAGTTTTTAAGTTAAGTTTCAGGCAGTCTAACTGACAAGACTAAAATGGTTATAACTTTTTAAATAATTCAAATTTCGAAAAATCATTTTAAGGACATATTCTTAAATATATAAACTATCGAAACATAATTTTTTTAAATTTTCTACACTTAAATACTGCCTTAAAAGGCAAACACTTTTTTGTTTTTATTGTGTGTTGTAACCAGATGTTACTTAAAACAAGAAAACCTGCAGTATATTTTAAAGATTAAAGAACCTCCGGTCAAACATTTTGTTACCATCACAAAATTGTTACCATAATAGGTCTGTTACCGTACTCGATTGTAGTAGAAGTAGTAGTAGTAGTAGTATTATTTATTTATCGATTGTAGTAGCTTGCAATGTGCTAGAACGTGTTTCCGTACTTTTTTTGGCTCAAAACAAGCATAAAATCGCTCTCTCGAAAGTTGCTCGAAGTGTGCTGGAAAAATTTCTTCCAGCATTATAAGAACAAGCATAAATAAGAATAAGTGCCAAGAAAAACAAGCAAATGTCAAATTTGCATTTCTTGTTTGCTTATGTTGTGGGGTGAAAAAGAAATTTACAAATTGTTAAATAACCTATTAAATGTTAAATAATATTATTTAAGGTAGTATTAATGATTTAAATAAATCTCGGCAAGTTTATTTGCTTGGTTCAGAAACTAAAATGACTAATTTTAATTGGCGCTGTTTACATTTGAGAGGTATTCAGCTGTTTTTTGTGCTTAAATCTTGCTAGAAGTCTTTTCCGTACCATTGACACTATTCTCAAATTTAATTTTACTCTCTCATCTTTAACTTTACTCAGTGTTGCCAGATGCCTTTCACCATTTAACCCTAGATTGGTTTCAAATCCCCCTAAAATTCCCCTAAATTTTTTTTCGAATAATATACAAAAATTTCATTCGGAACAACTGAAAATTAGTGCAACTGCAATGCAAGCCTATGTATTTAAAGGGCTGAGCTGTTGGACGTCTTTAACAAGGGCAGAAAGTTGCTTCATAGTTCTCAATTGTCCAATGTGAAATTGACATTAAAATTAAGTCTTACTTTTGAAAGGAGGCTCCGTCTCCTACTTTTTGATATATTTTTGTCATATCTTTTTTTTCCATACTTTTTTTTCTAAAAGATCAAAGAACCAAGGCATGCACCTTACACCAACAACGTTTGGTCTTTGACCTGAAAGGAAAGGGATAGATTATTAGAGGAAGAATTGATTGGAACCATACGTGAATTATCGATTAGGCGGAACAAACTTGAAAAACAATTTTAATAGCTTACAACAGAGGCTAGTGTTATGCCTTAACCTCGGCAAGTATTTCCAGCCCTCCTGGAATTTCCAGTTGCTCCTGTCCTTTAATTCAACATTTTCCACAATTTAATTATAGATTTTTTGTTTCAATAATTCTTAAATGTAGTAAAGAACAAAGAAAGCGAAAAGAACCTGCCTGAACCCGGATTCGAACCGGGGACCACTGAGTTGATAGTCTCGCGCACTTTTTACTAGACTACAAAGGCCGACTTGATTTGTTTTTAGTTTTTACACGGAATCAATCAATTGCAAGTAAAGCGAGAAACAAGTTTGAAGTGAAGTGGGAAATGATTGATAATTCATTTTAAGTGCTGCCAATTCAGCTGTTTTTATAAATTGTTGCTGTTTTTATAAATACCCAAGAAGCCAAATATCTTCTTTTCTTAAATTTTTACATTATTTTAAGGAAAAGTAAGAAAACTTTATTTCCAAAGGTCAATTTTTCAAATACCCCTAAAAACCCCTAAATACATTAAATCTCCCTAAAAAAACTCCTAAAGATTCATTGCCCCTAAAATCCCTCAATAAAGTAAAAAACCTCCAAATCTAGGGGAAATCCCCTAACCTGGCAACACTGACTTTACTCGACAATGTGTACGTAAACACACCTATAGATCGATTCTATGCGTTACCGGTAATAGTTATCTTGTTACCGAAATTCGTTACCGGCCTTAGCAATCGGTATTCTGTGCACTCGGTAACGCTATCAAACGCTCACTTATTCTGTGTGATAGTGTGGTGAAACAAAAAAAAATGGAAAAATAGACGTAAGTACAAAGAATTAATTGAATTTTGTTAACTTTTAAAATAATATTTGCTTTTCTAAGCAGGAAATATGCACGTAAGAATTTTATAAATACAAAATTAGTTTTAAAATTTAAATCCCTTATTATTCCTAATAATTTTCCCCAATTTCAGTAGAATATTAATTTGTCTAAATGTACGGATGCATCGCTTGCTTAAACGACCCCACTGCTGGGCGGCTCGCTTGAGTTCTTTTGCGCATGCGTTCGTGGATCGCGGTGAAATTCTTCCTCGTCGATGTTTATGTTGTTGTAAATAAATATACAACATATATAAATTCAAATAAGTTCAATAACCAAGATATGTGTTTCATTACAAATCAGTTAAACGCAAATTTTGTGCGGCAAAATTTATCATAAGATTTTGCATCGTCCCTTATATTATACATACTATACTTACTAATACTCACCTATTTATAAATCTGGCCAAAAGTATCTTGTTGGAAACTACCACCACATCGTAAAACCGTCAATTATTCCCAAAGTTTTGGACAAAATTGTGGAAAACCTTTTGTTTGCTGAAGTTCAAAGCTATATATCTCCGCATCAGCACGGTTTCTTTGCGAGTAGATCTACTACCACGAACCTTGCCATCTTCTCCAATTTTTGTATCGATGTTGTCGAGGGCGGTGCACAAGTTGACACATTGTACACAGACTTCTCTAAAGCTTTCGATAGCATTTTGCTTCAATAGCTAATTCTTTACACTCGCAAATATTGAGATAAATGGAATCGTATCTTCGCGATAGTCCTTTACGTAAAAGTATGTGACCAACTTTCTTATCCAATTCTCGCCAAGACAGGAGTTCCACAAGGAAGTCATTTGGGTCCTCTTCTTTTCATTCTCTTTATAAATGATATCCCACATATATTAAAGTTCTGCAAAACACTCTTACGCGCTGATGATTTCAAACTGTTTATTTAAGTTTGTGACTCAATGTCTGTGCAATATCAACAAGTATCCGCTAAATTTTTCTAAATGTAAAATCTTATCATTTTCCAGAAGAAGCATATCAATCAATTACGACTACATCGACGGCTCTGCGCGTGAGTTTAGTAGAGTAAGTCAGTATAAGGACCTAGGCATATTCTTTGATCATAAGCTTTCTTTTAATATTCACATCGAATTTGTTATATCAAAAGCCAACTCTCAATTAGGTTTTTTAAAAAGAAATTCTAAGGAGGTTTTAGATCCCTATACATCTAAAGCAGTTTTTGTTAGTCTTGTGAGACCTCTTCTGGAGTATGCAAGTGTTATCTGGGATCCCTTCTGTGAATGTTCTAGGTCTAGAATTGAAAATATCCAGAAGCACTTCACGAGATTTGCGTTGCGTCAGTTGTACTCCTGGGAAAACATGCCTGCTTACTGGTTACGTTGTCGACTGTTGTGCCTTAATTACCTCTCACAAAGACGTGTTGTATCTAACGTTCTATTCATAAAGGACATAATTGATGGCAGAATAAATTCATCAGAACTGCTTTCTGTCATTCCATTCAATATACCCAGTCGTACCCTTAGATACTCTAATTTATTCCACACATCTTACCATAGAACTAATTATGGACTTAATGGAGCTATTAATAGATGCTTGTCCCATTGCAACACGGTTGCAAATCAGCTGGACTTCTCCAGCGATCGTTATAAGTTTAAAAGACAGTTGTTAGACATTGTTGAAAATATGTTATCTTTCTTTAATACTTACTTACTTATTTAGTTGGCGCGACAACCGTAAGTCGGTCTTGGCCTCATCTAAGAATTTGCCCTAGCCATTTCTGTCTTTCGCTTGCTGGCGCCAGTTGGAAATTTCGAGCTTCGTCAGGTTGTCCTCTACTTGGTCTTTCCAACGAAGATGCGGTCGTCCTCTTCTGCATTGACCGCCGCTGGGTACCGAATCGAATGTTTTCTTCACTGGAGCATCGTCTTTCATGCGCTGAACATGACCAAGCCAGCGAAGCCGCTCGATTTTAATGCGCTTGACTATGTCGATGTCAGCGTACAGCTCATACAGTTCATCATTCCACCGTTTTCGGTACTCGCCATTTACGCAGATTGGTTCGAAGATCTTACGAAGAATCTTTCTCTCGAATGCTCCTAAAGTCTTTTCATCTGAACTGCTCAGCGTCCAGGTTTGTGATGCGTAAAGTAGGACGGGCATGATGAGCGATTTATAGAGCGTGATTTTCGTTCGTCGAGAGAAGGCTCTGCTTCTCAATTGCCTACTGAGCCCAAAGTAACACCTGTTGGCAAGAGTTATTCTTCGTATGAGTTGGTTGAGTTAATGCTAGATCCCAGATAAACGAAGTCCTTCACAACCTCGAAGGAGGTATTGTCAACGGTAGCGTGGGTTATTAGGTTGCGTCATTAGGTTGAAAAAGTCGCACGATAAGGAATCACCTTGTCTAAAACCTCGTTTGGTAATAAATGGTGGGGAGAGGTCCTTCCCGATTTTAACTGCGCTGCTGGTGTTGCTCAGTGTCATCCTGCAAAGTCGTATTAGTTTTGCAGGAATACCAAATTCAGACATGGTGGAGTACAGGTGCTTCCTTATTGGGCTGTCGAAGGCGGCTTTGTAGTCGACAAAAAGATGGTGGGTGTCGACTTTTTTCCATGAGTCTTCTCCAAGATTTGTCGTAGAAAATCTGGTCGATGGTGGACTTTCCAGGTCTGAAGCCACACTGATAAGGTCCAATCAGTTCGTTTACAATGGGTTTCAATCTTTCACATAAAACGCTCGACAGGACCTTATATGCGATATTAAGAAGGCTTATCCCACGGTAATTGGCACAGATAGTGGGATCGCCTTTCTTGTGGATTAGGCAGAGCACACTGAGATTCCAATCGTTCGGAATGCATTCTTCTGACCATATTCTGCATAGAAGCTTGTGAATGCATTTAATTAGAGCTTCGCCTCCGTTCCTAAACAGCTCAGCAGGTAAGCCATCAGCTCCCGCGGCTTTGTTATTTTTAAGCCGAGCTATAGCTGTCAGAACTTCATCGGAACCTCGACGTTCCGTCTCGTGTCTTCCTTCCGGAATATCATCTCTATTGGCGGGATTGTTGTAAGCGTCGCCATTTAGAAGCTTAGAGAAGTGTTCCCTCCATAACGTCAGTGTACTCTGGACATCTGTCACTAGATTCCCGTTTTCATCCTTGCAGGAAGAGGCCCCGGTTTTAAAATCATCGGCAAGGCGTCTTATTTTTTCGAAAAATTTTCGGGCCTCATTCCTGTCACCATACATTTCAATCTTCTCCTGCTCGCGATTTTCTGCCTCTCTTTTTTTCCGCCTGAAAATACGTCTTTCTTCCCTCCTCTTTTCTTTGTATCGCTCCTTAGCAGCGCGCGTTACAACCGACTGCAGGGTGGCTTTGTAGGCGGCGTCTTTCTCTGCAGTGGCGTCGCGACACTCCTGGTCATACCACTGGTTTCGGCGAGGGCGGTGGTAGCCAATCACCTCTTCAGCAGCCGCACGCATGAAGTTGAAATGTGTGTCCACTGCGTGCATATATCATCGATTGGAGGAGTGCTTTGAAGCAGGAGTGAGAGTCGAGTGGCGAAAGCATCGGCTGTCTGTTTCGATTGCAGCTTGTCGATGTCTAGCTTTCTCTGTATAGGGTTGCGTGTATTCTTAGCTGCACATAGTCGTATACGGATCTTGACTGCAACAAGATAGTGATCCGAGTCAATGTTTGCACCACGGATCGTGCGTACATCCAATACACTGGAAGAGTGCCTTCCGTCGATCAAAACGTGATCAATTTGATTCTTGGTTTTTTGATCAGGGGACATCCAGGTGGCTTTATGAATATTGAGATGCTTGAATCTAGTGCTACTTACGACCATGTTTCGAGCTGCGGCGAAGTCAATCAGCCTCATTCCGTTATCGGAGGTGTTGTCGTGGAGGCTGAACTTTCTAACTGTTGGACCAAAAATATTTTCCTTGCCCACCTTAGCGTTGAAGTCAACAAGCACGATTTTTGCGTCATGACGGGGTCAGCGCTCGTAAGCATTTTCAAGGCGCTCGTAGAAAATTTTCTTGATCTCATCGTCCTTGTCTTCTGTCGGAGCGTGCGCGCATATTAGCCTTATATTAAAAAATTTAACCTTGATGCGGATTATGGCAAGTCGTTCGTTTACTGGTGTGAATCGGAGGACGCGGGGCCGTAGTCTCTTGCCAACTACAAATCCGCATCCAAACTCGTGCTTCTCCGCATGGCCGCTGTAATAGATATCACAGGGTGCATGCCGATAGCGGCACCTTCTCAATTAAGGGTTCGGACATTCCAGGTTCATATCCGTAAATTATTATCAGTTTTTCGTTTGCGGAAGTCGTCATCAGATTTGGGGATCAGTTTTCTTCTTTTCTTAATTGTTTTCATTGAAATGGGTTTTTACGGGTGGGCTTCAACACACCCGACGCACAACCTATTTTAAGCCTAGGAGGGCTAGCCGCTCAGATTAGCCGCCAAACTAACGGTTGTCAGGTTTGAGTCGACTTGAAGCGATTTCTCAAAGATTATGCTGGCCTCGCCAAGTTGAGACATTTAGACATGTTACATTGTAAAGGTTCGCCCCCAGATTCCCATACTTTAACTACTTTACAATAAAAATCAGATGGATAACATAGGCGCAATTTGCCAAAACGTAGCTTCCACACTTGGATTTTATGCGACAAAAATCAATAAAGTCTCGATTTAACTGTGCGTGATTGGAAAATATATGATCCAAAAATATATTTTTAAATGTTACTCTTTATTTATATGAATTGAACCTTGAAGCACATTTTACGATAAATTTCAAACAAATCTGAAATACATAGTTTTTGGCAGTTATTTATGTTTTTCCATTTTCGTTGAAATTGGATGAATATTGGAAAAAGGCAATTTTAGTTAAAGAATGCAGTACATACCTCAAAAATGATTTACAGTAGTAGTTATGCGTCGATACGAGTCCATTTGAGTTTCCGCACATCACCATCACCTTCGGTCCTGAAAGAAAAGATAATTTTCCCATCGCTGCATATTAACGGAGTCTATTATGTACTTAGTAGGTAAGTCAATCCCTGGATCCCGGACGATTTAAGCCCCTTTAAATCCCGGGATTTTCTTTACGGGATCTCGAGATTTTTAAATAAAAAGAATTCTCAGATTTTAGAGGTTATTTCAAACCATTTCAGCTCACGGATGGCTATCTCTAGAGTCGAAATATTTCGGGAATCATCATAACATAAGCCAAGGTTTATTACTATGGAGTATGAGGCGCTTTAATGTTCATATGATGGGTGAGTATTGTTGGTTCCTCATACGAGAAACTCCAACCGACACACATCGAAGAAAAAAACAATAATTTAAACCATGTCTGACATTTATTCTATACCTAGACCGGCATGAATAAAAAAACCGTTTTTTCATAAAATGGCATATTTTAAAAATTTAACGAAAATCAGGAAAATTCGTTAAATGCCTGCCAAAAATTCATTTTGTGTCTAATCCATGTACTATTTTATTCTATATGAGCGCAATGATCCAGGCTATTCCAATAAAATACAAAACCTTTCATATATTTTTCATTGTACCAAAGCTACCTGTCCAATTTTAGATGCGCATAACCTTCCTTCTTTATTTAAGGCTTTAGTTGAAAACAACATTTGCTAAGGTCGCTAATGGATCATCTTTTTGTAAAAACAGAAAAATTTCCAAATGTAATTATCTCGAAACGGCTCCGTAAATTTTTAAATGGTTTAAATTTTTGCAATTAGCAGCCCAAAATATATATGAAATGGTTTTCAAATTTAATAGTGCAAACATTATTTCCACTTTGTGGAGTAGTGTTATTTTTCAACAGATTTCTAAGATCAGGGGCAATATTCTGTAACTGTGAGTTTTAAAGTGTACACGGGCTGTCACAAAACCATTGGCGTAGCAAGCGGGAGGCCAAGGGGGCAGTTTCCCCCCCCCCACTTTTTTAGCTAGATAAACAATTTAATAATAAAACTTCAAAAGTTATTCAAAATATCAGTTTTTTTTTACAACGATAATATTTTTGTATTATATATTTTGCTCTTCTTTCTCTCTTTTTCATAAGCATGCTTTCGGATAACCATTTTCTTTCTCTGTGTTTGCAATTCCAATTTGAAAAAAAATCGGATACATTGAAAAAACTATTAAATTAAGTTGAAAAACTTGTTGCTTTGGTTTTGACTGTGCCTGCATCAGCAGCTTCATCTGAGCGTTCTTTTAGTGCACTAGGACGGCTTATAACGTATCTTCGAGCAACAAACGACTCTTTCATGCTGCATTTATACACATTCACAAAGATAAAACCAAGGAATTGAATTTGATGGAGGTGGTAAAAGATTTTTTTCTTGCAAGGACAGAAAGAAACATTTTAGAAGATTTTAAATTGATATAACTTTTTGTACCTTATTGCATTTAACCCTCCTTTACTAACGCTATTCGGAGTAACGTAATGACTAACCTGGGTGAAGTCCACCCATAAATTTTAATTCATTAATTAATATTTCATTTTAATAAAAATATATCAAAATAACGTCAATTAGAGAACTAAAAATAAAAAAATATTATAATTGTTTGGATAATTTCACATTCCGAGGTCAAATTATTTGCCACATTCTTCGAGAAGGCCAATTTGAAAAGCTAAAAGATGTATGAAAAATAAATTTTCTATAAAAGTTTATTTTTGCAATGGAAATTTTTTTAAATAATGACCTCTAACTATTCGTTATAATTGAAACATTAGCCTCTCATGGCACAGCAGCACAAGCATAGTAAATAAGCGGCTAGCATATAGAATAAATGTAGGTTATGCAAAACTTAGTCACATAGTCAAAATAAAACAATCAAAGGAATGCTTGGTCAAAGAATTATACAATTTCATATTTGTTTTGCCAAATCGTCAAATGCATTGAAGAATACGCTGAAATCAAAATTAAATAGAACTTCTATGTTTATCTATCTAGAGATGCATTTTTGTTTTTATCTGTGGCCATGCATTGCCACGTTGTGCATAATCAGATACACGTAAAACCCTTTAAACAGATTTCTATGTTACACTTGTTAAGTCATGTCTAATTGGACCATTACAAAAGTAATTGAATATTATAACAAAAAACCCTGTTCAAATGTTCAAATTTTTTGTCAAATGGCTAGTCAAATACAATAGAGCAATATTGAATGTTCCGTTAAAATTACAACGAGAAATTCGACCATTTCCACTGGGCTAAAACTAAATTCACAGTGGTAAGAAAGATGAGATGAGATCTTGCAATCACAAACACGTCCGCATTCTTAAAAACTTTTTATATTGATTTACATAACGTGATGAAATCGTCGAAGCTGTTTAAGTCGAGCAAAGGTTTAAATCTTTAATTTGAATTTCCTGTGTCAGGAGAGGTTTTTTATTTAAAACCTTTTTTATTTTACTTGAGAAACAAATCACACTTTTATAGTAAATAATATAACATGATTACTAACGATAGCAAAATATACAAAAAGAGATTACATTTGATATAATGTTCGCACCATTTAACTATCAATAAGTTTTTTCCATATTTCATAACTTATGGGTGTAATCCACCCTGCGTTAGTAACGGAGGATTAAATCATGTAAAGATATACCTAGTCTTGCTTTATAAAAGCAACAATTATTTCTTATATTTTCATATTACGATATAAACGATCCTTTAAAAAATGATCTCTAATATCAAAATTGGAAAAACTTTTAAAAATAATGAATTTTTGATATTTTTTTATTTAGTTTTTTTTATTTTGAAACTAAAATAAAAAATTTATTTATTCATATTCATGTTTCTTTTAAGAAATTTTTGTGATTTTTTTTGCCCCCCAGATGAAATTAGCTTCCGACGCGCTTGACAAAAGCTCAATGGTTTTTAATCGGTGAGCTTAGTCAGAAGAAGTGTACACCTTAAAACTCATAGTTAGAGAATAGGGCGCCTAGTTTACTAAAACTAACAAAATTGAGAGTTTATAACCATTTTTGTATAGCATTTTTGGCGAAACACACATCGGTTTTTTTTTTGTGATACCGATTTCGTGTATATGGGACATCTACGTGTCCTTTACATATACCTGATTTGAACGCAAATTTTGTGTTTTCAAATATATTATTTTCAAACTTATTCTTGCAAAATTTCATGGTCCTACAGAAGAATCTTTTTTTTTTGTCAAGTCGCTATATGGGAGCTTTACACTGTGTGTCATCTTAAGCATCCTTGATTAAAATAAGATCGCCTACCAAACCTTTTTAACTTTTTTAGCCTTTGTCCTGCATTACAGTTGTTACTTAAAACAAGAAAAACTTGCAATATATTTTAAATTTTAAATTCTCTGGTCCAAATAAAAATTTTATTTTTTAGTAAATAAAAAACAAATCAAATCAATCTCATAAATATAATCCCTAGATCCCTAGATCCCTTAATCAGTGTTTTAGTGTATTCGAAATTTTTCATGTTATATTGTTTTAATGATGTTACTTTTGATCGTGTATGGTTTTTATCCAAATTTTTCACATTTCATTTTATGTTTCACTTTTGTTTAACATAATTTTAACTTTAATAATAGATCAAAGTATACTTTACACTCTCACAGTTTAAATCTAAAAGGGCAATTTTAACTTTGGCATTGGATCTGCTCTTAAGAATGGTTAAAGAATGTTTTTTGTTATTGATTTATATATTAAGACTATTCACAGTTTGAATACGCTGGTCTGCTATTAGTACGATTTGGTATTTTTACGCCAATTTACGTAAGCGCTTTGTTGTTGTTTTGCAGGCAAACGAAAATACGCAAACACGCGTAAATTAAAGTAGCCCTTGGACGTGCTTTTTGCACCTCGTATTTTTATGCTGTCCACACTCAGAAAAAAGTTTCAAGAAAATCTAGAAAAATAGCACCCAATCGTTAGAAAATCGGGCTTCATTAAGCGCCATGGCCGATTTTCTAAAAATGAAGTATATATTTTTCGTTAAATTGACACCAGAAGTGTAAAATAGTTTAGGAAAATTATCCAATTATTTACGAACTATTTCGTTTAATTAAAGAAACTTAGCCCAATTGTGTTGAAATCTTATGACACTTGAGAAAGTTTTTCTACCGTATATTAATCATCGGCTATAACTAAGAGAAATATTTTCTCTGAATAAGAAATTTTCTACTGCTTATTTTTAGTCATCGGCTATAACTAGGAGAAACTTTTTCTTTGAAAATAATAAATTTTTCTTCGAATCCCTGGAAAAATTTTGGAATTTTTGCAAAAAAAAAACCACTTTTTAAGATTTATTATTTTTATACTGACGAAAAACTGCAAAAATTACTATTATTAACATTAAATTAAATTGCAAAATAACCACTATCCGGAGACTTGAACTATCCGGAGACTTGAACTATCCAGAGACTTGAACCTCGGCCGCGTGAGTGTAAGAACATCAGCTTATCCATTTGACCATCGCAGTTGTTAAGCAATCGTCGCTTAATTTGCTTCAATAAGAATCGTTCGCTTTGTAATTAATTTTAAAGTAATTTTTCTAGATATATAAGAAAAGCGATTTCGATATATAAGAAAAATTCTTTTCTGAGAAAATTCGTTTAGCAGCGCACCGATTTACGAAACGTGCGCTTAAACTGTGAATAGCCTTATTGTAGCGTTGATATACGCGTATCAACACAAAAAACTTTTATTTAGTAAATTAATCTTATGGTTGTCTTCTCATATAAAAACATTATAATTTTTTACACCATCTAAACAATCAAATCTTTTCATCCAAACAAGTTTGCTATTGCAATATTTTGGTAAGAGATTACTCAAGTTGCTGTTGTTAGTTGTTTGTTTTTTTTTCAAATTACTGCCAAAATTATATTATTATTTAAGAATACTTGAAAGATTTGTTACTATCGTCATGTTTCAATTTATTTATGTTGTTTTTTTAGATGTTTAAAAGTGGGCCATTAAGTTACGATATCATTTTTGTTGAGGGGCAGGGTCAAGTTAATTGTAGAACATATTTGTTGTGTTCTTTGTAAATTCTATTATTTCTTTTCACACATGCTTTCTCATTACCTGTGTCGTAAATTTACGTTTACACATCGTAAGAGCGTTTACAAATTACGTTTATGCTTGTTTTGGTTTTTTTTTTTTTTTTTATTGTTTCTACTAAATTATGTACAAATTTATGTTTTTATTATTTTTTTTTTTTTGCAGTTTCACTCGCTTTTTTTATATTAGTGAAAGAAGGTTTTATTTTTAGAATAGTGTATTGCAAAGTGTTGCCATATTAAGAGATTTTTGTTTAAGGTCTTAAGGTCTGTGGAGCCTGTTGTAGGGGATGGTCCGTGGTTGTTCTTCTATTGAAACGATTTTATTTTGGTATATGATTTTTTTTTAAAACTTTTTTTTACCAAAAATAAATCGAACTTGTGTGACAAAAATTTTGTTTATAAAAAATTTGACAAAATTGAAAATAATATTTTTATCAAAATTAAATTAAAGTAAAGTATTTAATTTTTAGAGTGTGTGTGATTGTGTATATTATTTATGCGTGTCATTTATGTGTGTTATTTATGTATTATTTATGTGGTGATAGGACACCACACAGTTGATGAAGAGAATTCAATTTGTTGGAAATGTCATATTAACACAAATTTTATAAAATACTAGCTGAAACCAGACGCATTACTGCCACGCCCTCCTGTCCAACGCCTATAGGCTGTGCGACCTATATCTCAAAAGCTATTCGATAAAGCTAATTTGAGTTGAAAGGAAGGTGCCACGTCCCCTTGACCAACGCCTATAAAATGATATCAAGGGAACGGCAATTGTTAGCTTTGCCCACAACCTGTTTAGCATTGCACCACTGTTGCCAGCTACTGCTGATCAAAAATAACGTAGCTTACAAGAAAATATTAATACCTATAATTATGAAAAAAATTACAAAAAATATCAATTCAAGTTCTAATTGAAAAATCTAAAATTATATACTACTTTAAATCAACCCATTCTTCATAAATTTTCTTATTGACCGATTGCATTCGACCCGTGCGATATCGTAAAAACTACGAAAAAGGCATCACTGAGTTCATTCGTAGCTTCATTCGTAGATTTTTAAAGTAATGAACTACGAATGATCTCAGTGATGCCTTTTTCGTTGTTTCTACGATATCGCACTACGACGGGACTTAGTGATAAGGCTGAATATTACCTACATTTCTCAATAATTAACTGTTTAGAGATATGAGGGAGAAAAAACACTTTTGTGCAAAAGATGTAAAAAGGAGTATGAAGGATTTAAATAAAGTCTATTCAAAGCAAACATCTTTGTCAGAGACAAAAACCGAACACCAACTTTAATTTCGACATTTCAAGCATAAATTTTTTCGTTGGTGACATTTTTGGCCTTGAACCACAATTTTCTCAAAATTCTTATGAAATAGAGAAATTTGGGTGAGAGATTCGCGATGAAGAACCATTCAAGAACAGTTGTCGGTTTCTTACCCACATTTTGGCTGTCGCATTGTGATATTTTACAACACTGACATTAATACAACAAGATTTTTTTGGGTGTTTAGAATTAAATTATGATTTAACATTATGAGCTTTACCATAACATTTACGACTGCAATCGGGATCACAAGCGGGCAAACGTTCGGACAGACAGGCCGACAGAATTGGCTAAATCGGCTCAGGGGTGATGTTGATGAATAGTGTTTTTATTTTGTTATGCCTGCCACGCCTTCTTAAGAACGTCCTTAGTTAAATTATTACAAAATAAAGAAATACTCGGTATTTTCGTCGAAATGAGGTAAATTATCGATTGAATAAAAATTATCCATCGCTTATCATCAACAACTGCTCATTTTAATTTAAAATTACCTATCTTTACAATCTGTAATTAATAATCTATTTTGTCGTTTAAAATTTCTTAAGATATTCAGGTCTATCGTGAATTCCGAAATTTTTGTTCCAAAGAAAAAAATGTCTGCATCGCATATTTCCCACGGAACACTTTTCTTTGGGAACAAAAAATAAAATTCGAAATTATTTTCGAATCCTTAAATATAAATGTGAAAAATAAAATGGAAACAAAACTTCAAAATAATTACAAGAAGATTGTAGTATATAGTATGGTAGAAGAATAGAGGTAGTCGCACGGCTGAGAGCGAACTACCATAACTGTCAAAAGGCAACTGACAGCTCATACAAAATCTGCAACCAATGAGAATGGGTTGAGAAAGAAAAAAATTAAAAAGAATCTGTCATGGCTGAAACTATTTTGCTTTTTTAATTTTTTATTGATCAATCAATTAAAATAGGATTTTGAGCAGCTTGATACTCCATAAAAAGCTGTTCGTAATGTAAGCAACTTTTTCCGTCGCTGCTAAGTGACCTTCAAAATAAGAGGTCTAACGGTATTTTTTCACTTTCTTTTCAACATTTTTCTATTTTTTAAGTGTAAATCATTACATATTTTATTTGCTTTCCGATCGTCATCTCGTGATCTGTTTTTTTTACGATGCCGCGTGTACAATATAAACAAGATCTAAAAGAGAAAATTATAAATTTTTTTAAAAATGGTGAGTCGCAAATTTCGATTGCCAAAAGATTTAATATTAATAAGTCAATAATTTCTCGACTTAAAAAAAAATATAAAGCGACTGGGTCGGTAAATACAGTTTATTTTAAAGGTCGACCACGAAAAACTCATTACAGAGAGGACAAACAAATCGTTCGTTTTATTAAAAAAAAATCCTTTTGTGTCATCAAAAAAAAATTGTTCAGGATCTTAACTTAAATACAAGTTCTAGCACAGTTAGGAAACGTGCCTAAGAAAATGGCCTAAGAAGCTACAGACCATCCAAGAAACCAATTTTAACCAAGAAACATTTAAAAAAAAGGTAAGTTTTGAAATTCCTAGACCCTGTAACGAATTTTAAACTTTGCCGTAATTTTAGGCTTGATTTTGCAACACAACATCTCAATTGGATACCCGAAAAATGGAATTCAGTATTATTTAGCGATGAGTCTAAATTTAACTTGTTTAATTCCGATGGCATATGTCACGTCCGAAGACCCAGAGGAAAGCGGTTACATCCCCGTTACTGTCGTGGTACAGTAAAGCATGGCGGTGGTAATGTCATGGTGTGGACTTGTTTTTCTGGAACAGCAGTAGGGCCCTTCATCGAGATCGATACAAAAATGGATCGATTTGTATACCGGAACATTTTAGAAAGCCATATGCTCCCATACGCCGAATGGGAAATGCCGCTGCGTTGGGAGTTTCAGCACGACAACGACCCTAAACACACCTCAAAGCTTGTAAAAGAGTGGTTTACAACAAAGGGGGTCCAAGTCATGAAGTGGCCGGCCCAATCGCCAGATTTAAACCCAATTGAGAATTTATTTGGAATACTCAAGAGGAAGATCGGCAGCTGTCGATTTAAAAATAAAAATGAACTACTTTTGGGCCTTAAAAAAGAATGGTTCCGTATTAGTAAAACTACACTTAAACGGTTAATTGAGTCTATGCCAAAACGATGTCGAGAAGTTATAAAAAACAAGGGATATTACACCAAATATTAAAAAGTTGCTTAGATTACGAACAGCTGAATATAGAGTTTTAAGTTTTTTTGTAAATATTTTTTCCTTAGTACTATTGAAAATTAATTGTTTTTATTTTCCTTATAAACCTTACTTATAATAAAATAATAAAAAAATAATTTAAGTTTAAAAACTTTGTAAACAAAACTATCATGAGACTTTGAATTTATACCATGAAACGGTTGCTTCGTTTACGAACAATACTGTATATATGACAACAATAACCTACACGCAGTATTTGAAAAATTAAACATGGTTTTTAGTTTGTTTATTAACTTCGAGTGATTGATTGTATCAAATGCCTTTGATAGGTCTAGTGACACCAAAATACTTATTTTGTTGGCATTGACGTTATGTCTAATAGAGTCTGTTAGGCCAAGAAGAAGTGTTGCCGTAGAATTGCCATTTCGAAAGCCATATTGGCACCCAGCAATTAGAGAATGCTGATTAGTATATTCCATTATTTGATTTTTTATTATGTTTTCAACAACTTTAGAGAGTACAGGTAATATACTTATCGGCCTAAGATTCTCTATATACGTAGAAGAATTGTTTTTGGGAATCGGCACAACTCTAGCCACTTTCCAAGATGAAGGAAATTTGGAGGACGTAAGAATACTATTGACGAAAAATAACAAATGACTTTGAATGTAGGGGAGAATTATTTTAATGAATTTTAAAGGAATGTTATCATTTCCAATAGCGTTCGACTTGACACTCCAAATTACCCAATTAATTACCCAATTAAATTGCAATGGAAAAATATGTCGAGTGCTAGATGTCGCGCGCTAGATTATACTTAAGCGTAAAAAAACAACTATGGTAACCATTTCAACATGAAAGCTATCATTAGAAGGATTTATTAATCCATTTAAGTTTAAAGTTAATTGCTTTGAAATTTGATGTTACGTTTCGCAGATTTTTGAATTTTTCTAGATGCAGTTGAAAACTAGTTCCATTTTTTGTCGCGCGCTAGATCGCATGTTTATTGCTAATATAATGATCTTTGCAACCTAAATTTTGTACTAAACATATTGCTACGAAAATGCTATCGAAAAATAAAAACAATAAATATTTTTTCTTAATTTTATTTATTTTTTTTTTGCACCTCAAAGGCGTACGAATGTCGCTTGCTTGACCGTGGAAATGCCCATATCCATAAGAAGATACAAAAAGCGCACAGTGTAATTGATGCAGCTTATCAAAATACATGTTCATACTAGATTTTACACTCCTATAACTAAAAACGACGTTTTTATTAAAAAAATTATAAAATCCCTAAGTTTTAACGCAACTTCCAATTACAGTTACAATTTAGAGTTTTTTTTTACTCTCCCGTAAAATGCTTTAATTGTAACTTACGGCGTTTTGATTTAATATGAAGATATTTAAGAAATTTCACTGCCTAGGGGGAAAAGCGCCCTCATTCCCCCTGAGGACGCCCATGGAGTAATATAATATTATATGAAAATACTATAAATATCAAAAAAATAATGCTAAGATGGGCGTACGTTATTTTTGTTGAAGTTCAGAAAGCTTTCCTGAGAAAAAAGATAGCCGAACAGATAAATAAGGCGTGGTATAAGAGACAAAAGTAATCCTTTGGAATTATTCTAAGAAATAATCTTTGGAAGCAAAACATACTTCCGTATTTGATAAAGACTTCCATAACTTATTTATTACAGATTCCATCAATTCTACCGGATTAATAAAACCATGTTTTGGTACTTTTTAGAATTTAGTTTAGTTAAGCTTAGTGCATGCTTGCGATTCTTTGCGGAAATAAACTATCAGAGAGAAGTAGGAAAGACTACCATGTAGGACTGGGCTAGTTAACATTTTCTGAAGTGCTTTCTTTAAAAGACACATTATATCTATCTATTTATAGTATAAAACAAAGTCGATTTTTGTATCAGTTTGTTCACTTACTTCTTCTAGACTACGCAATGGATTTTTATGCGGTTCTGACCATTCTGTTGGTGATTTCTTCCAAAAGGTTTGAGTGCATTACTATTATGGAAATTTTAATTAAAGTGCATTTAGTTTAAGTATTAAGTTTTTAAAAAACCATCCACGAATATAAAACTGTAATTAATTTCATCAGAATTAATATTAATACTAAAATAATATCAATAATGATGTTTAAGTATTACATCTTCGAAGCTTTTCTTCTTCTTTTTATGTAAGACGCACTTTAAATTCTTGTTCAATCATTAGTACTTCTTTTCTTGAATTTAGAAATTACATGTTGCGGCTTTTTTTGAACGATAAATAAATTTTTTGAACGAAATTTTTTGAACGATAAATATTTTTTGCTACAGCTTCAAAATACGTCTTCATTATTTGGCATCATTATTTCCACTCCAAACTTTTCTACCTTTCCCCCTCCCCCCCCCCCTATTCATTTCATAATTCCCAAATATAAGTAATGGACTCCTTTGTCAATGAAAATTTACATTCTTTGTGGGACCTTCCAATCAGTTTTGTTCAAATTTTATGTATTTTCTGTCCATTTCTTCCTTATGAATTTTTTTCATATCCAGCCATACCTTTTTAAAAAAGAACTTTAATTCTTAAACAAAGTTTGCATAACTTGCTATGCAGATCCTTGTGCCTTGGTAAACATCAACGTAGTTCAGCCTAGTTGGTGCGATTTACCAAGAAGGTCCTATACTATTTAAATCATAGCTTAGGTTTTTTCAATCCTCTTACTTGGCTCATCTTGTAAACCCTGTAGCAATAGCTTGATATCGTTCTATAAACTGGAGAAAAATTTCTTCCTGCACATTATTAATTGACTTTACCCTGCAAAAGTTAAATTTTGCACATTTACTAAACCTAGAATACTAAGCTTATTTCACTATACGTTAGTCTCTCTTTCAAAGAGTAGAGCATTTTAATACAAATATTAGTTTTATTAATAAGGATTGTCAATGGTAGGAAAAAATAGATTTTTTGATAAAATTGTTTATTGCATATAGATAAAACAATGCACCACAAAAATTTTTAACTGAAAAAAGAATTACTCACAAGGAGTAAGTAAATTTCACGTTGTTTAATACTTGAATTTTATATATTCGTACATTTCACAATTCGCAGTCGAAATTCCTTTGCACAATTTGTAGGGAAAAAATAATGGTCAAATAATTGTAATTTTTCTCTCAGAATTCATTTCGTGCTACTTCTTTTCGTTTTTTGTGAAATATTTTCCCTATTCGAACATTATTTACGATGCCTAGTTTGGGAAAAGGAAAAAAGTTATATGGAAAATTTTATTGCCGATAAGCCTGGTTTATTTTAAAGACAATCAGAAACATTGCGGAAATTAAAATAAAATCTCTTTTTCTTATTTCCATTCAAGTTTCCTCCGAAACATAGAAATACTGTGTCCATTATCTGTGTGTTAGTCATTGAGTTTGAAATTTTTTGAAATATTTGTTAACCAAATCGGACGATCCGATATTGAGTTGTGATCTAAAAATGTACTCGAAATTAGACTTTTTAAAAAACTTGAAAAAGAAAACTTATTCATAGAATCTAAATTATAACACAACTCTTCTAGACATCGGTTTATTGTTTGGACAAAAATATTTCTTTTTAAACAAAGCTTAACTCATCTCAATTATTAAGCGAATTTAAGAGCAAGCAAACGAATTGGTTACAAGCTTTCAACTTTGCATTAATTTTTACAGTCGCAAAGCAGCCAAAACCAACACTTCTACACAACTTAAATAAATGCATGCTTTAGCAAAAAATGCTAAAGTGCTTTTGAAGATAGACGACAGATATGTTGTTGCGTTGTTTACTTTTACACTAATTAGTAAAATTTGAATAAATGTTCATAATCAATGGGGGATGGGGCCGGTAAGTGTGGTGTTTTATAAAAAGCAAACGTTTTTATGCATCATTAAAGACTTACTACTAAAGCCATCGAAACCCCGAGCCTGAGCCCTGAGTCATCCGCACTTTGGCTCATTCATAAATCCGGAATGTTCAAATTCAATATGAAGTAAAAGAAAATAAGTACAAAAATGCGAATTTCGACACTTTCTATATATATTCTTTAATAATTCGAAGGCTTCTTATTGGTTAACTATAACTATAGACTAAGAACTAAAAACATAAAAATAAAAAAACTTATAAATATGCAATTTTTAGTTTATTTTATTAAGTATCTGAGTGTTATAATTAAAAAAAAAAATTTGGCTCCGCCTGAATAAAAGCTATACCTACAAACAAATCGACAGAAAAAACTGCAACAATTTATTAAATATCAAAATAAATTGCTTAAAAATTGCAAAAATAATCGCATTTTTCGCAAATGGCATTCAAAACGTTTCCTTGAACTTCAATGAGATGCGGTTCAACAAAAAAACTTAGGCTATTGCAACATTTTTGCTCATGTATATCAATTTTTGAACGTAGCGTAGAAGCCAATAGGGCTTCATCTCCAGCAAAGAAGAAACTGCACAGAAGAAACAACAGTTATTACATATTTTCTTTAGAGTAAACTTTACCATACCATGTATCACACTGGCATTTATAAAACGGCTTGTCCACTCCAACTGCTACTCGCTTCAAATCACTTTTCTGGCAAACTGGACACAACAAAGTATTGCTTTCAGACACGTTTATCATATAAGCTTCCTCCTGTTCTGCATCTAGCTCCATTTGGCTGGCTACCCATTCGTTAAGTTCGTCTACCAGCTCCTTGAAAATCTCTTCCTGCAAAGTTATGTCCTTCTCCAACTCTGCCAATTCCTGCCGCAATATGTCATTGATACCGAACTGCTGCAACTGGCGGGACTTCTCAAAACTGCACCGACGCGCCTCACGTACGCGCACGCGACATTTCTGTGAAATTTGTTGTTTGGAATCCCGATGTTTATCTTCAAGTCGTTATTATCACAGTTACACTTACCTCTCGCAGCAAATCTCTTATTTTTGGTGATCCGTAGCGATAAATCTTCGCTGCATTCTTTGACTTTAGCTTCTGTTGTGCGCTGGTGTGGTACTCTGGATTGTTTGGACATTCAAGTGACATTTTTATGTTTCCAAATTTTTTCACTACTTTTTTACTGCAAATTTTTTAAATATATTTAATTCATTTTTCCAAAACAATTTGCGCGCATTTAAACAAAAAACTAATTTTGGCTGTCATATGAACAGCTGTTAATTTTGACACTTCTGTAAATTTAGTACAATTTATACAAAAACCGGAAATTAAATATCTCAGGGTTTTGTAGAAGTCAGCTTTCAACAATGGCCGCATTCAGCGCAGACAACTGTTGTGAACTGTAATGATAGCGCTACCTTAGTTTACGATGTTTTTCTCTGAATGTGTTGCTACTATACACGTCAGAAGTTAAAATCCATTTAATTTTTATGTAAATTTAATTCAATTGCAAAGATTTCTCACTTAAATTTGCTGCGTTCTTTCTGCGTTTATTAATTTAACAGCGTCAGTAACAGCATCTGACAGTTAAGCAAACAGTTGTTTTCATGTAGCATAGAATTTGTTCGCTCGATTAAAAGGCGTTCGCTACTTTATCAGTTTTAGTTAGCGCTACCAAATTTGTACCATTCAGCGAATTTTTACAGAACAGTTGCCAACTGTTGTCTGCGCTGAATGCGGCCAATGACAGTGTATTTAAGTTTTATTTATGATACAACTATCAAGGCTAAGGATAGCTTGCTGCATTCTCATATACGGCGAACTTAAAAGGCTTATACATCAGCAAGCAGGATGGTCGAGCGGCGGCCATGTGACAGTTCGTCGAACCTGTTGGCTTGTTGGCAAAAATTTTTGATTTTCTCCGTCGAACAAGTGTTGTTCGACGAACGTGTTCTATACCTAACCTATCACGTCCTATACCTTTGAACGTGAGCGTCATACCTAACCAAATTCTGTATGTAAGAGCTAAAATAATGAAAGCACATGCGTTTTTTTTATTGTTCATGTTGCTGCGTTACCAATATCTATAGCAAAATTATGGCGAAAAACAATAAAAAATCGAATAAAACAAGAGTGGCCAAAGGAAAAATCGATTTATCGAATTGTTTTCAATTTATCGCATTTTTAAGAAACATTTTTACAATATGTAACATAAAGCAAGAAAACTGGCTTTATGTTTCTTAGTACCAATTTTTCAGTGCGAGTTTAAACTCTAGTCAAATTAAACCGAGCTTAACTCACCAAAATTGGACGTTTAAACTCGGTTTAGACAAAAAAGAAAAACATTATATGATAATTCAAGTCCCTTTAACTTCAACGAATGCTAAAATATCTAGTTAAACCGAGTTTAAACATAAAATTTTAGTGAATTAAGCTCGGTTTAGTTTAACTAGAATTGAAACTTGCACTGAAAAATTTGCCCTAAGTGTATACTGATATTGACGGTTAAGGTGTTAAAAGTAAAAAGTAATAAATAAATTATGCTGATTTTATATGATTTAAATACAAATTCTAAATGTTTCATAGTTTAATTCATACTTGATTTTAAATAGAAATTCTAGTTGTTTGATAGTTTAGAATCGTTTATTGAGCTTAAGGTCAAAGTTAGAACAATTTATTGTTCTAACGAATCTTTCCAAAGAAACAACAACAACAACAACAAAGTTTTTTCAATATGAAAAGGAAAAAGCTAAAGGCTTCATCAGAAATCTTTGTGATACCCGTGCAAGCGCGCACTAACGCACTGTACCACAGAGGCGATGAGATTTGAAGTGTCAATTTCTCGGTTTTTCTCAAATTTCATATATTCACATTTGTTGTTGTATTTTCTTTTAAAAAGATTCGTTAGAACAATTAATTGTTCTAACTTTGACCTTAAGCTCAATAAACGATTTTGAACTATCAAACAACTAGAATTTGTATTTAAAAAATTTAGACGATAGTAACTAAGTAAGTAAGTAATTTGACACGCGACAAAGGGAAATTTCTTCCATTGTTTACATTTGTCATTGTTTCGTGCTACAAATATTACAAATTAAATTTATAGAATTACATACATATATTAGATAGCACAAATCCACAAAAACAATTGATTGTAAATATCAAATGTAGGGAGATTACGATTTCTGGGGCATCGCGATTTCACAATGGATTCAGGAAGGTCTTTAACAAAAAATTAAAACGGACGAAGGAAAAATTGATTAATCGATTTGTTTTCAAGCTATCGATTTTTTTAAGAAATTTTTTATTTTTTAAGATGTTTTAAGAAAACTATCTATATTTTTTTAAGTGTATAGCCGATACTGCTGGTTAAGATGTTATTTGAAAGGGAAGACATAAAGCTCTTATATTAATTTTAAATGAAACAAATCCGTTAAGTATTTAATATTTTATAGCTCTTTGTATTAAGTAAAATATTTGCTTTTATAAAACTGCTATTTTCTCAAAAACTACCGTTATTACTATGGATTACGAAAAGTAAATTATTGAAGACTGATTTTTTTTTCATTTGGTATATAAAACATATGATTTTTTTTTTATTTTGATGTGTTTTTTATAATGAAATGATTTGTCCTTGTACGTAAAGTTAATTCAAACATATTTACTTTAGTTATTTTGTATTCTTATTCTATATTTTCTTATATCACCATTACAATAAATTACTGTTCTTAAGACAACATTGTAGCTGTAATATTTATATGAATGATTAGGATTTTCTAGCCAGCGAAAAAAAATTATATTACGAATTATAAGTTTTGATATATCATTTAAAAGGTAATTTAATTATCTTTCATATGACATACCAATCTTTTAGATCCATTGGATAATGGCAAAGAAATGCATGTTTTTTTGAAGATCTTTTAGCAAAAAAAACTAAAATATCGATTACTCGATAACTAGTTGAGTACTCGATTTTTTGTTCTGCCAAACATTTAATTTTTTTGTTCTCTAACAGAAAACATTTTCAAATCGATGCACCCCGGAAATCGTAATCGTGCCTCAAATGTCGTAAATACTTGCTTCTGAAGTTTGCTCCCGTTGTGTTTATTAAAATCGACAGAATCGAGACATGTCGCGCTTCGCTTGTCGTCGTCAATGTGTTCAGGCTATTAACAAATTAACTCTATTAGCACACATCTTTAAATTCTGACAGTTTCCAAACGCTTCCAAACATCAAAGTGTACTAAAACATGGCCGCTCATCAGTGCTACCAATATTAAAAACTACTTCCTTTCGCCTATTCCTTTTCTCTAACAACGTGCAAGTGACAAGTTAAGGTTAGTGAATTTTTGTGTTTTTTGCCATTTTAAACAGTTTTTACTCATGATGGCTCTTAATTCCTCAACCGCAGATGACTGCCACGGCCGCCAAGAAAACCGAAGTCAAAAAGAAGCTTCCCGTCGTGCCGGAATCGAAGCTGAAATTCAACAAGAAGGTGATAAGCAAACGCGCCTCCCTGACCAAGAGGAAATTGAAACGTACCGCTGTCATTGCTCTACGTAAGCGTGAGAATTTGGTGCGTGCTGAGAAGTACCAGAATGAATACATGAAAGCCGATCGTAGGGAAATTAACCTGCGTCGCTTGGCCAAATCCAAGGGACAGTATTATGTGCCCGCAGAATCAAAACTGGCATTCGTTATTCGTATTCGTGGGTGAGTAAAAAAGTCGAAATCGGCATTGATGATTGCAGGTTGTCAGTTTAAAGTATATGTTAAGAAATCTCAAGTTGAGTTCTAAACAAGTTTTGTCTGTAATAACAATTTCTCTCTATTAACTATTTCAAATGGTAATGTTCTATTAAAAATTTGTTTAGGCACTCTAAAATAAATCTCAAATCAAAGGCAGAAAAACAAAAAAATAACAACTTATCCATTGCCAAGTACCAATTTTAAAAGATGCATGGTGCATTGTTTTTGTTTAAGGTTAGCATTAAAAATTGCCTGAATTCAGAAATGTATAATTTGTTTCAATTTTCACTTGCTGTATTAAACTGAATTAAAATATATTAACCGGCCACAGCCCTATTTTGATCAATAACACACGAAGAAGGCCGATAAAACAACAACACTGAACTAAAATACTTGAAACTTTCCTAGTATAATATAAAATGTTTTAGTAACGATTTTTTTTTATTTAATTTTAGTATCAACAAAGTGGCACCAAAGGTACGCAAAGTTTTGCAGCTGTTCCGTTTACGTCAAATCAACAATGGTGTCTTCATTAAGTTGAACAAGGCTACAATCAACATGCTGCGCATTGCTGAACCATACATTACCTGGGGCTATCCCAACTTGAAGTCTGTACGCGAGCTTATCTACAAGCGTGGATTTGTCAAGCACCAAAGACAACGCGTTCCCATCACTGACAACTTTGTCATTGAGCGTAAAATGATGAAGGGCCATAACATTCAGTGCGTCGAAGATATGGTTCACGAAATTTTCACTGTTGGTTCCCACTTCAAGTATGCCTCCAACTTCCTATGGCCATTCAAGCTTAACACCCCAACCGGTGGATGGCGTAAGAAAGCTAACCATTACGTCGAGGGTGGTGACTTCGGTAATCGTGAGGACAAAATCAACAAGTTGCTGAGAAAGATGGTCTAAATGATTGAACGAAAAGAAGTCGCGTTTCTTCTTTTTAATATTAGGACTTTTTTAAATGAAAAAGATGTGTATGGATGTAATTTTTATTTACACAAAAAAGAAAACAAAAATACAGTTAAAAAATGAAAAAAACTATGCAATTACATGGAAAAATATGTTGAGAAGAAATGGACAAAAGCTGGCAGTTGCACTGCAGAACGAGTGGAACTCTTTCTCTCCTCTGTTGTTTACAGCCTGTTTAATAGAGTAAAACATTCCATGTGGCAAAAACAAGCTTTTTTCTTTGTTACTTTCATTAAGTAAGCAGCTGAAAAAAAGAATAGAAAATCTTTGCGAAAAAATTATCCAGAAATTTGAACCGGATAAGAAATGTTAAATTTCGTTTTATTAAACAAATCTTGCAAGTTAAGTATTTCCTTATATACTCTGCACTATTTGTATCGTACGTAAATAGAACTTGACCTAATAAACTACAAGAAACCGAATAAGCAGTTTAACGGTGACTTCATTGAAGATTCGTATTACTCGTTTATCGGACACTTTAACGGATAGCAAATGCGGGGGTAGTAGCTATGGATGACCTAAATAATAAGCTGTTTAAAACGGAGACAAAACTACATTTAAATACATTCTTGAGCTTCTATGCTACGACTAATTGAAAATATCTTCGAAATAAGTTTTTTGTTATCCGGTCCACGTTAAATAGCCCATATCTATTCCAAAGTATAACAATTTGTTGGTTGTGCGCTTCGCGTAAAATGCTTCCTATAAAAATTTTACTAAAAATGAGATTTGAAAAAGAAAAAGTAGTATGTTAAGCAGTGACGGAATGGGTGGGACCTCAAATTTAATTTGAAAAAGAAAATTGCGTGTCCGGTCATTTCACCTTAAAAGGTGAGAGTTTGAGTCTGCAAAGAAAGTTTAAAAATTAGCTAAAACGAGTAAAAACTAGTAAGAAAATATCTTCAACTTGACCAAAGTTAAAATACCTCATAGCCGTATTGTAGTTTATTCGAAGTCTTAAATGTTATTATTTTGTTGACGTCACTTTTATAAGGTATGGTTTTTATCTAAATATTTCACATTTGAAACTCTGAATCCTTTTTATTTTTTAAAGCTTATGTAATTAAAAACCAGATTTAAACATTAATTCGATATCTTTGCGGGTTTGGGCTGTTTTGGTCAATATGTTTTTGAATGATAAAAATTAAAAAAATTCTCACATTGTTTTTCCCAACGTTTCGTAGGTAGTTTCCTACATCTTCAGGAGATGTCAATTTATTAAAAAATTTGTTTAATTTCACATAGCAAGTAATTTATCTTTAGAACAATATAACAAGCACTGAACAACGATTATCATTTTTTTTTTAAGTTACTCCGAAAACTGGACTTCCCTAGCTCAAGAAGAATCCTCACTGAAGAGGAAATTATTTGGCCAAATCGTAGATTTATAACGCCATCACAAATTACGAATCTTTTTGATTCTATTTAAAACTGTACTTTAATTGTGTTAGTCGTATCAGCGGATGGACCACAAACATAATTACCGTTGGCTAGTCGCACTTCATGACCTTGGTGATGAAACGACGCGAGTCGAATGACGATTAACATTTAAACAACTGACAGGAAAAATTTTTTTAAACAAACTCATTCATGTTTTTGGAATTTGTAAAGGTTTTACTATTATGATGACGTTACTTTCTATGGGTGGTGGGCGGAATTTTAATTTTTTTTTACCAATTTCAGGCACTGCCCTGTAAAGACCCCTACCATGGTACAAATGTGGTCTCTACAAAGGGAAATGAGTTCTTTTGATCGCTTAAGGGTAAGTTTAAGCCATATTTGCTGCGTTATTTTACACTTGTTTCCAGTTAACCACCTGCTATTGGTTTTATTATAGGATAACTCGTGTGGACGGAGTTTAAGAGTAAATCAAAGTCTTGCTTTATCTGTAGATAACTGTTTGGTAGTGCCTGTACGAGCGAGTTCATCTGCTTTGCAGTCGGCAAAAAAAATCTTTATGTCCGGGTATCCAGCATAGAAAGATACTAAGCTGATTTGCCATCTCGTTTAGAGATTTGCGACAGTTGATAACTTTCAGATGTTATTTCAACAGTTCCTAGGTCTTTTAAAGCGGCTTGACTATCAGATAGTATGCAGATATCCATAGAAGATATCTCATTTACCTGGAGCCCAGTTATTACTTCATTTCGAAATATTATTGGAAGTGTCATTGTTTTTGGCGTTTCCAAAATAGTGTGATGGCTGGGTTGTGAACCACTGTGGTGATTTGGCTAAATTTGTAATAGAACTGTCAAATAGCGTCAGAAAGCACCAGTGTTTAGTCTCTTCTGGATAAAATTTGGCTATAACAAGCAGCCACCCAACGAAACCATCGAACAAGAAACAAGCAAAACCCAAAAAACAGCAGCAAAGTCAAAACCACCAGCAAAAGCAGCACCGAAGAAGGCATAAACAGCACAACCCAATCGTTCCAAGGCAAAATAACCATCAAAACCATCTGATGAGGACATTGATTTTTGCACTATTTGAGGTTTTTGCCTAAAGAACTGACGCCCAAAAACTCCATCGAATGCAACACATGTGGCCGGCTTGTTCACTTGAAGTGCTCCAGTATGGGAACGCGTTCATATTTCACATGCAACACCGATTTGGATGAAGATAAAAAAAAAATTTCGAGTGAACACTTTCATTCATTGCGATTTTTTTAGCCTAAGTGGCGGAATTATAACTTATTTTCCTTTTGAGACCTTCTGAATAAATAAAATTTCAACTTATAAAATAATGGGTGTTTTATTTCGTCTTTTCCGACTTTTATTGGTGTTTGCCATGGTTCACAGCCCAGCCCAAGATGGTTCACAGCCCAGCCACTTTTTTGGAAGTGCCAAAAATCACGGCCTTAGATAATTGGCCGTGTAGAGAGTTAAATTTTAATCAAAACTTGAATCTGTCAGTTCAGTTGTATCTTGTATTCTGTATCTTTATTCGATATCTTTATTCTGTAAAAAGTTAGAGCCCAAAAACAAAAGCCAATTCACGACCCAGCTCTTCCCCTACTATTAAGAAAAAACCCTAATAAAATAGCTCAATAAGGTCATGGCAGAACTAGACAAGGCAGTGTTAGGGCTGAATGTGCTCTCTTTCTTAGGGCCAATTTTTCAGTGCGAGTTTAAGCTCTAGTCAAATTAAACTGAGGTTAACTCACCAAAATTGGACGATTAAACTTGGTTTAAATAGATATTTTAGCATTCGTTGAAGTTAAATTGACTTAAATTGTCATATAATGTGTTTCTTTTTTTCCTAAACCGGGTTTAAACGTCCAATTTTGGTGAGTTAAACTTGCATTCTCACTGGTTGCAGATTTTGTATTATTTGTCAACTTCGTTTTGACAGTTTCGGTCACCGGCTCTCCACCCTAACACTACCTTGTCTACTTCTACTATAAGTTGATCTTCTTGATTTTAAGTGGTGGTTGGCTCTCTGCAGCTTAACGAGTGTGAGAGCGGCTTCTCTACTTTCGGCTGAAGATCTTCGAGGTGCATTGCAGACTGTTGTACCATTGATAATATTTAGTTAAAAGAATTCTTTCTAAATTATATAATTCCTATATATAGCCAGCATTTATTTAATTTTGTTTATTTTACAAAAAGTTCGCTTGAATTTTTTGGTGGAGTTTGGCAAACTTAATAAAATAAAAACAAACAAAATAGCATTATTGGAAATACAGAAGTAATATAAGATCTCTCAATTGAGTAAAACACTCTTCTAAAATTCCGTAACTGAAATCATCCCCAAACATTTATTCAACATCAAGGTTTTAAACTTCACAAAACTCGCAGTCAGTCGTAATTTTAGAGCTAACATAATGAAATTCAATATTTAAGCTTCTATCTAAAAAATGCAGATTGACTTCGAAAATATACATCCTCTACAAAGTGACTTTTTTTTCAAACGGCAAAATCTTTAACATTTATAAAAACCGACCGTCAACTGAAAATTTGTGTTTTTTTGAGTGAAATATACAGAAATATGCATTGTTATCTTATATTAATGCCCCTATTATGGTTTACAACTTTGCTTAAAGTTGAGTTGTCAAATAAAAATCGGTATTATGATTTACAACACAACCAAACTTCTAACTGCAAAGTTGTCTTTCCAGTTGTGTATGTACACTTTTTGGCATTATGAATTACAACCGAACTTGAATGCGGTTGTGTCAAGTGTCAAAATTTTACAACGGCATTTGTGAGGTTGTCTGCTGGTTGTGTTATAAAGGAAAAGTGGCAAATAACTTGTAAGTTGCAACAATTATTAATAAAAATAATATTTAGGAAAGTAACTACCAAAAAACAATTCGATAGGATGGTTTCGTTGCTAGAGAAGTATCTAGATGTGACTAGGGTAAAAGGGCATTTTGGATCTAGCAAGCATCTGACCAATGAGCTCTGGGATAAGTTTACTGTTGAGCTCAATAGCATCGGGCCTCCAACACGCTCTCCACAGGAATGGCAAAGGGTTTGTTATAAGTAAAATAAATAAAAGAAAATTTTGCAAAAACATTATTTTATTAATAAATATTATTAAACAACTATACCAACTTGAAAAGAAATTTGGTTAACAACAAACAAAATATTTCCGCAACAGGAGGAGGTCCGTCACAAGAGATTAGTTTGACTCCACTTGAAGTGTTGCCGATTGGACTAAACTCCACAATACTTTAACACCGCCAGGCAGACCTTTCACATTTCAAATTCACATTTCAATCCTCAAATGCTGATTAAAGGGAAAATGATTATAACCACTTGAACTGCCAACTGCCCAATCAATGTGCTCAAACCACAAGCCGATCTCCACTTCTTCCCAGCCAATCTCCTGCATATCAAAGCCGATCTCCTGCGCATCCTAGCCGATCTCATGTGCATCCTAACTGATTTCCTGCGCATCCTAGCCGATCACCTGCACATCTAAGCCGTTCTCCTACATATACAAGTCCATCTCTACAGCATCACCGATCGCCTACTAATCCTAGCCAATCTTCACAACCTAGCCAAACTGTTCCAAATCCCAGCCGTGGGCGATTTACCAAAGTACACAGCATTGAGGAAGAGCGTCTCAATGCTTTTAAAACACAAGCAAAGAACCAAATAGAAATTTTGAAAAATTTCTTTTAAACTTTTTCTTTAAACCCTGTTCAATTGCATTAAAAGATAAAACAGTGAAAATAAAAAAAGCTGGTTTTGTATATATTCGGCTGTAAAAATTGCATTAAATTCTATTACAATTTTTGAAAGCATTCCATACAACTCAACTTAGAATGGTTGTAAGCCATAATACCAACAAATATTCCAGTGGTGTGCTAAGTTGAGTTGAGTTGTAGACAACCCAACTCAGTTTGGTTGTAAATCATAATAGGGCTATTAATTTGAGTCAATTCCAGACCGATTTTCTGTTAATTGACGGTTTTACAGATGATTGTGTCATTTTCACTTTTAGCAATTTCTTCACTTTTCTATAGCAATAACGTTTCATTTCTATTTATACCAAAATTTATTTTAAGTTTTCAACAACAACGTTTTATTATATCATAAACAATTTTTAAATAAAAATCCAAAAAATTAATCTAATATTTTTTTGTAGTAATAAAGAAGAAACTCAAACGTTACACACACCTCTCTAGCTCAAAAGTAATAGTAATCTAGTAATAATGTCACAACTCAAACAGACACTTGCAAAATAATGCTTAAAAATTCACTATTGACGTAAAATAAAAAAATGTATATTTCTGGTAGAAAATATTATGGCATACAAATATTCTTAACAATTTTCAGTCTACCTTTAATTAATGGTCGTGATGTCATTTCAAAATTTCATAAGGCTCTTCTGAAAAATACTAAATTTTGAGTTGACAGTCGTGCACGACATGAGCAATATGAAATTTAAATTTTGTACTTTAGCTTTGCACATATTAAATGTACTCTGATTATGAAATTCAACTAAGTCGTATGAAATGAACACTTGGAGGTAGTCCAAAGTGACAATATGAAAACGGTAAACCCCATAAAATTCCACAAAAATTAATAACTTCAATTTTTGTAAATTCGTTTTAATCCTAACTTTGCACACTACGCTCTATACGTTTCACCCCAAAAATGGGGTGATTTTTCATATATTTACTTTTTGGTGATTTTTCAATTTACTTTTGGGTCATTTATTTTTTTTTTTTTGGTTATTTTGAATTTTTATACTGGTTTTTTTTTCAGTATTTATTGATTACTATATTAATGTTTGTTAAATTTTTCTTGTTATTAATTGAACATAGAATTGAAGATGAACGAAAACTCTAATTTTGTTTATCATATGTATTAACCCTCCATTACTATTGTATAAAAACAGCCGTGAATGAAATTAACAATTGTAAATATTCAAGTGCATAAAGTTACAAAATTTTTAAATACGAAATTAGTTCAACCTTTTTTTAGTAATAAATAGTTTTTTATTAATTTTATTTACTAATTCTATGCTCAGAACAACTTTGTAAATGTTTTTAGTTTTAGGACTTCGGCCGCTGCTTAGAAATTACAACCCTCAGTAAGTCCAACTTCTTGATATGGTTCTGGATATAATTTTTAAAATAATATGAAAAATCACCCTAAAAAATTAAAAATTACCCAATTTTAAATAATGTTTCAAATTTTTAAGCAAAATTGAAGATGAACAAAAACTCAAATTTAAAATTTTTTGTGTATAGGTATCCAATTCCGGAAAAATTTCAGGCCGCCTCAAGTCGTTTAGAAGTTATAGAGGTCCAAACTTGTAAAAATTGGCCTGAAAAGAGAATTATTAAAAATAAATTTATATCCAGTACTTTAGACACCGAAGCCGGTGTTGGACTTACTGAGGGTAAGCCAGCTTCTCAAGGCCGCCAATTAAAAACTGATGATGTTTTCACAGATTTTGCCAAAGCCTTAGATAAGGTCGATCATAATACCTTAATGTCTAGGCTTTCAGTTTTGGGATTTCACTCCAACCTATTGAATTGGATAAAATCATATCTACTTGATCGCCTCCAGCAGGTCCTAATTAACGACTACACATCCGATCTAATGAGGGTTACCTCAGATGTCCCGCAATGGAGTCACCTCGGCCCACTACTATTCTTATTATTCATCAACAACCTACCCCAAGTAGTCAAATTTTCCAAGTGTCTGTTATTTGCCGACGATCTAAAACTATTTCGTCAGATTAATTCTGAACATGATTGTTCTCTTCTCCAAGAGGATCTAAATTCCATCTTCACTTGGTAAGAATTTAACCATTTACCTCTCAATATCTCCAAATTTCACTATTTAATCTTTGCTAGAATAACGTCTCCTATAGTGGGAAACTATCATATCGATGCTCTACCACTTTTCTAAAAAAGACCTAGGAATAATTCTTGACCCCAACTAAACTATGGAGATCATGTCGACTTCATTGGTAATAAATCAAATGCTATGCTCGGTTTTCTTATGCGCAATAGCAAAGAGTTTCACGACCCGTACACCCTAAAGTCTCTTTATGCATCGCTGGTCATACCTCACCTTGATTACTGTTCCATTATTTAGAACCCATCTACTCACCTGCATTCTGTAAGAATCGAAAAAATTCAGATAAAATTCACAAAATTTATGTTTTACCAATTAAATTGGAACCTACCCGAGCCACCTCCTTATAGAACCAGGTGTGCCCTTATTGGATTAAGTTCTCTGAATTGCAGAAGAAGAGGGTCATCAATCATTTTTCTCAGATTCATCTCAACATCGGTTGCCCAAATCTGTTGGGGCAGAAGTACTGTAGACAGCGAAGACGGTGTTGGACTTACTGAGGCTTGTAATTCCTAAGCAGCGGCCAAAGGCCGCCTATTTAAAAGAAAAAAACTAAATACATTTAGTTTAAGTTTTCAGGCTGTGTGCGAATTGATCTAAATGCGACCTAAACTAAATTGTGTCGATAAGGCAGTAATTTTTGTTAAATTGTTCTGAATTATATTACTGTAATTGTTCTTCAATAATAAAACATTGAAACCATGGCAGAATTATACAGATAGCATGTACTGTCAAAAAATATACTTAGAAAGAAAGCGCATTTTTTGTGCTATGATATATTTATTACATTTGATCTTATTTTACGACGAGTTTGAGTGGCTTAGCTTAAGCGGGCAGCACTTTACTTGCTTTATAATGTTAGTTTTCGACACTTGCTTTTTCGCTTTGTTTTGTTAGCAGTTGTCAATGCAGTTTTGACAAATTAGCAGTTGTCAATGCTACCTGGATAATTCTGTCATGCATTGGAACATTATTTTTAAATTGGGTAATTTTTCATTTAATTTTTTGGGCCATATTTCATTTGGGTGATTTTTTATTTTCTTTAAAAAAGTTTTGCGTGATTTTAAATTTTTTTTTGGGCGGTTTCTCATTTTGTTTGGGTTTCTCATTTTTTATTTCATTTTGGGTAATTTTTCATTTGGGCGATTTTTATTTTTTTTTTTTGCGATTTTTCATAACGCCCATACATATATCTAAGGATATATTCAGCCCTATCAAGAATAATTTTTCATGCGGAATCGGAAAAGGTAGTTTTAATTTTTTAAATAAAGCTCAAGAACAATTTATACATATATACAAACAAATTTGCATTTAAAATTTCCAAAATGTTCTTGAGATTTATGTTAAAAATAAAAACTACCTTTTTATATTCCGCGTGTAAAGTTATTCATGATAGGGCTGATTAAAAAAATTAAGAAGGATCGAAAATGTTCCTTCATAGTTAAGTTATATTCAAGGTACGTGTCATTTGTATTATTTTCGATAATTTTATTGCTGCCAACCAAGCAGGACTTGATCAATTTACTTGAAATTTTTAGAAGAAATAGCTTGAGTATTTGCAATTTAAATGCCATAACTCATTTTTGCAATTTCGAACGTTTTTTTTTACTTACGGCCACCGAACCGCCGTTGCTGGCCTGGTTGCCGTAGCCTACTAAGGAACCGCGATAGCCCGGGTTCAATCCCCAGCCCAGACACCCAGTTTTTTTAAATGAAATAAAATTTCTATTCGGCCGGAATCTGTCTGCAGACAACGGCAAACAGCAGAGAGTATAAACTACTCTATAAAGCTTCTTGTGGAATGCCCTGTAAAGAAAACCATGGTTTCCTTTTTTATTCCTCATACTATAATCTTCCGAAACACTCTTACAAGTAATTTTAGCTCTTCATGCATTTTCTTGTTTGTTTTAAAAAATATTTATTCAAAACTGAAATCAAAATTTGTGGAAAGTTTTCAGGTTTAAATTATGTAGATAAATATAAAAAGTAAATTCATCAAATAACTCCAAAAATGGGTTTGATTTGAGAAGTTATGTTAAACAAATTAAATAATAAAGCGATAGCAATTTAGTACAATGGGAAATTTTTGTGTTTTTCGTTTATAAATAAGAACAGCAAGCCAATGCAAGAAGTTTACAATAATTATAATAACGATCATAATAATAATGCAATCAGATAAGAGCAAAACAAAAAAGGAAATGTATAAATAAATTAAATAAAAACGATCAATATGTGTAAAAATTCTTAAAATAAATATATATTTTTTTATTTAATGTATACATTTTTTAATGGTAAAGAATGCTGGATACTAAAAACAAACGATTTAAACAAAAGAGTGAAAATGCGGAATAGGAAAATGTATAGAGAAATTAATTAATTCTTTTTTATCTTGAGCTTAGACATTCTATTAAGAAACACATTTTCAAATGGTTAAATTAATGAATTAATCAATTCTGCTATTTTTTGGAATAACGTCTTTTATTAATTTGTTAACATGTCTAATTTTAAAAGAAAATGTATGTTTTTTCATCAAGAGAAATATATTTAATGTTGTTCGCTGTAAGTTTTTGCTTTTTCTTTTAACGATAAAGGTTTTTTCTTATCTTTGCATCTTAATTTTTAAATAATTTTGATGTGTCAAATTGGAGAATTATTTTAAGCGCAGCACTCTCACGTGTGTTGTGTCTGTAGGTTTATGTGTATTTGTTGTTGGTTTTTTTAGTTATTTATAATATTTAATATATTATTTAAAATTTTATGTATTATTTAAACGAGTATCACACTTTTGTGTGTGTGTGTGTTGTCTTGACGTCTTTTCTGAAGTCGGTTTTTTATTTTGTTTTCTTTTTAGAAATTGTATAAATGACGTTGATTATTTTATTGGTGTCCATGCGAAACATGAATATTTTGAACAAGTCGTTGGCCCCAGTATTCTTCCAAATCGAATGGTTTAAAATTCTTTAATTGATGATCCGATTCATTGCGATAAATTACAGGTTTACCCTGCTCGCTGACCTGTAAGAGAGAAAGAAAAATAATGCGTTAGAAAAGAATGCACCACATTTAATCATATACTTTAATAGTATAGTAGCTAAAAGAATGCCATTTATTGCATATTTTCAGGATGATTTTTATTAGAATTTTTTTCATCTAGTTATAATTAATAGTAATTCTTTTATGAAGGCAACAACAACAACAACTCTGTATAGAGTCAATGCCTGCATTCAGCGGAAAGAACTGTTCCACAACTTTCGGGCTGAATGGTATGCTCTCACAGAACATGTTCCTTGAGATGTCACAATTTATATAGCGAAAATATTTTATGCTACTTCGCTACTTGAGCACTTTTTCGGCTAGAATGCGGCCAATCACTTAGCTGACTAGACAATCTGTTTCGGAAATCGCTACATTTTCCTCTTCAGTAGTCTTTGAGTGATTAAGCTGTGATCAACTCACTGTTTAAACTAGCATATGAATGTGCAGATCCTCGAATTCATTCTTATGAATTGTATGACTGCTAATCATATGACACTTCAAAGCAGTAGGCCATTTTAGATCACCGCCATCAACTCTACCAAGGTTGCCATCTGTTCTAGTTGCTTCTTAATTTATTTCAATATTCATTGGTGTTCGATAGTTTGTCGATTGTGAAAATAGCCACCTTTCAGATAGTCACCTGTCTAGTCAGCTAAGTGATTGACTCTATACAGAGTTGTTGTTGTTGTTGTTGCCTTCTTAAAAAAAAACTTACTTGATCTAAAGCTCACAATTTTAATTCATGTAATTATTTAATAGATCATAAAAACTAATTAACTTAACTATGGCGGAGCACGGCCAAATAAGTATAATTAATGTCAAATCAATTAAATAATTTAATGATTGATCGATATTCGGTCAAAGTCATGTGTTATTGAATATTTGGTTGTGAAAATAGCCACCTTTCAGTTAGAACACTAGCTTCTGGCGAAGCAAAAACTCGTTTCATTTCTATGGTGCATTTCGACAAACTATCGAACACCAATGAATATTGAAATAAATTAAGAAGCAACTAGAACAGATGGCAACCTTGGTAGAGTTGATGGCGGTTATCTAAAATTGCCTACTGCTTTGAAGTGTCATATGATTAGCAGCCATACAATTCATAAGAATGAATTCGAGGATCTGCACATTCATATGCTAGTTTAAACAGTGAGTTGATCACAGATTAATCACTCAAAGACTACTGAGGAGGAAAATGTAGCAATTTTCGAAACAGACTGTCTAGTCAGCTAAGTGATTGACTCTATACAGAGTTGTTGTTGTTGTTGTTGCATTCTTAAAAAAAACTTGATCTAAAGCTCACAATTCTAATTCATGTAATTATTTAATAGATCATAAAAACTAGTAATTCTTTTCTTTTTATGTACACAACATATTTTATTTAAACTTCTAAGACGTTTAGGGATAATATTTATAAACGGTCTAAGCATTTAAATTCCAAGCGCACCATCCGATTTATTTTTAACCTTTATACACACTACTTTTTTCTTTCTTTCCTTACCTATTGCGTTGGGTATATTTTCAGTCTTCCATAGTATAAAAACTAGGTAAACTCTCATATAAATGTTGAAAAAAGTTATTATTTTTTGAAAAATATCAAAATAATTTTATCTAAACAAATCAAATTTCGGAAATTAAAATTTAGCAACGTTTTATTGCTCGTGTTACGTTATATTGGCGCGTGTATACGACAATTAGGCAAAATTAAGTTAATTGTTTATTAAAGCAAAATTTATCAGTTTATTCAAACTCAATATGTAATACTAACGAAAAGACGTTAGTTTCAATAAATAATAATTTTTGCACAAAGCAAAAATGTCAAGAAGAAATAGTGGAAAATTTAAAGATTTGTCTCGTATACCATCAAAATTGCCAGTTTTTTCAGACGATGATGACTATGACGAAGAAGATGACGATGACACGGACAATGACGATGACGACAACTTCGACAATGGCGACCATGTCAGTGAAGAATATGAAGAACAAAAATACCAGAGCAGTGTGCGTGATGAATTCGAAGATATTGAATACAGAAGCAGTTTTTTGTCATATAGTTCATCATATTTTGAGGTAAGTTGTATCTTATATAGTAAGATGCGCATAAAAAGCGTATAGATGGATGAAGTTAAGGGTGGCTGAGGGTCGAAATTCGACTTGTTTCAATATATATATATATTAAGGCGCCTCACGAAAAAAATTTGGTCGGCACAGTTGCTTAATATAATCCTTGGTCTATGTTATGATGATTCTCCAAATATTTTGACTCTAGCGAAAGCCACCCGTGAGCTGGAATGGTTTGAAATAACCTCCAAAAATATTTTTTTGTAACCATATTGGCTTGTGTAATAGTTGTAAAAAATAAACTGTCAGAAATTACAGCCCCGAAAATCTCTTCCAATTTGCATCAAAAAATTCAAATTTTTGCATTCGGTTTAAAGATAATGCTGTTTTTCATGCTTTTTTTTAAAAATGTATTTTTACTAAAATTTACAATTTTACAATTTTTAAAATTTTTTTACAATTACACTAGCCAATATTTTTACAAAATAACTCGATTTTTAGAGGTTATTTAAAACCATTCCAGCTCACGGATGGCTATTGATAGAGTCGATATATTTTGGGAGTCATCAGAACATAAGCAAAGGATTATTTTGAGCATTTGTTCCGAACAACTTTTTTTTTCTATGGAGCGTGAGGCGCCTTAACCCGAATCACCCTGAGTAAATTTTGTGTTTCGGGTTAATATATCTGTGGTCAAAAGCAAAACTGAGTTATTGATGTAGATGTGCTTCAAGCATATAGCTTTATAAGCACACAAAATCTGGAGCTTCTAGCATGACCCTAGCCAAAGTTATGACACAAAAACAAAAGACTCTTTCATACAATTCATATGGCGATTGAAAACTTTAACACGAGATTACTCGAAACAGCAATTTTTGACTTAAGCGCTTAGTGCTTTTGACCACAGATATATTGTATAACTCAAAGAATATGATGTGAAAATTTTAATAATTTGGCACAAAACTCTTGAAGCTCTCGACTATGGAACGCCAACGCACTAGTCGCCTTTAGACTCAAGTATACCACTTTAATGCATTTTTCTCGAATCTTTTTTTAACCGATTGACAAGATTTTTCGAAAATAATTCAACCGATGTTCGCCAAATTTTGAACACTTCTGTAATACATTTGGAACTCATATTTAATTTTTTATTTCGTCAATTATTACTTATTTGAAAACAAAATATGAAGCAAAATGTACGCTTAAAGTGGAGTTTCTACTTTCAACTTGCAATAAAAATTCAAAAGAAATTTTTTCACAATTCCTTTGTTCAGAAACGAAATTGTGTCATATACTATAGGTAAACACTTTTTGTATTTTCATTTCAGATGAGACCACTGGCTCATTTTCAACAATTTTTTTTTTATGAAAATTTAACAAAATACGCTAGTAATGTTACCTTTAACATACAAAAGGTATAGGAAAAAATTATTTTGTGCCTTAAGCCTGTATGACACTTAATTTTTTTGTCCAATTTTAAAATCTGAAAACAAGTGGCGCGTGGGCCAGACAGATATATATTGTAGGGAAATTATAAAAACAGACATAGTGCCAATTTTTTACATCTCCGCAACGTTACTATCTTATCTCTCTATTCTTATTGGTTGCGAAAGAAAGAGCTCAGGCTTGTTTTTGACACTTAAAATTTGATCGAAACTTAACGAGTGACGAATTGAGAGAAAAGTCAAAAACAATGCAATAAAAATGCTGCCTGTCGTACATTTTTTTCTCCAATTCGTACCATATGCATATACACTCACACTTCTTGCATTTTAGCTTTAGCACTATTTCAACTGCTCTAGTTTCATTGTCAATGAATAAAAATTGGAAAAAACAATGCAGTATCATACGGGCTTTACGAAAAAAAAGCATATGCTTTTTTTTCTAGTGTTCTGACCTTTATCCCACTTGATATATCGTCGTCCGGGGATTCTTTTGCTTCCTATTCCATTTTGACTGTTTTGAGTTAATGTTTTTTCAAATCTGCAATCCGTTTTTTGCTATCTCTCCAGAAACTTCGAAACTGTCAGAGATTTCGTGTACATTTTGCTCTATATCCCTTTAACTTTATAAGGACGATGATGCCATATGACTTCACTAAGTCGGATGTCACAAAACTAATGGTATTACATAAAAATTAGTCATAAAATTATCCCGTCTCTAAAGAATTAAATATAAACTTTTGGTGACCTCTTGCCCCATTTACTGTATCATTAACACAAAATTGTCAAAATGTCGTATGGAGCACATAACTCCCCGGACGAAGCGCAGTGGACTATTTGGCCTATTTAGGCGGAATTAAATCTGTAACTCGAGTTTGAGTCTTCATCATTAATATGTTTTTGTTTAAGGATACGCTTGAATTACAAAACACGGTAATTTTTGCATTTTCCAGGTGGAATTTTATCACTCCTTGTATATTCTTGTATTTACTTTTGACAATTTCTTAAAGTTTATTATATTTACTTAATATTTGGAACAGTTTTAGGTTTGGCAACTTTTGGCAACCCTCCCTTTCGGGGGGTTTTCGGCTCTAACCCCTTAGTTTTGTAGTTTTATGTATTTTGCTGTATTTTATTGTAATGGAAATAAGTTTGAATGCAAATATAAAATTTTTTAAATCACCCCCTCCTTCCATCCATCCTCTGTTACGCCCTTCTTTCCAAATACACTTTAGACTTAAAAATAGTGTATTTTTTAAAAAGTTTGCTAGTTTAACCACCAAATACAATACACCAAATACACAAATATCTACTAGTGTTGCACATCATTAGAAAGTTCATGATATTATCTTTCTAAAACGTCTTTGCATAAAGCTTCCCTTTCAAAATTTTCGTCACAAGAGCATTTTTAGTGAAAACTCCGCAAAACACAAAATTGGTCCATAACTCCCCAATTCTATTCTGACCCCTACTTCTAGTAAATTTTTTTATTGGTTTTGCTCCCCTATCGTTTAAAATCATAAAATAATTTGTTTGTCTAACTTGTATGGGACGGTCCACTGTGCGACGATATGATAGCCTTAAAAATATTTTTGCTTACTTTTGTCCATGCTTCCCTGATATATCGAATCAGTTCGTCATGCTGTGTCAGCGGTTCTCGTGACATTGTGGAAGCATACGAAGACATCATCGTTGCTGATGAAAGGGAGGAATTGCGATGATTATCCATGTGTTGTTGATTATTCGATGTCGAGGACAGTGACGATGACGAAGATGACGATAACGATGCTGTCTGTTGTTGTGGTTGTCCTTGGCCTTGACGACGAATGTATGTGTAGCGACTAGAAAGATATTGAAAATTTATACAGAATGATATAGGTATAGGTATAATAGGTCTGTTTCCGTATTTTACGAGTTTTTACTCGAGTAAACTTAAAAGAGTAAGCAAAACATCCCCTCATTAAAAGCATAAAAAGACTAACTGCATTATTCGGTATGTGTGAAGAAGCACACCAACGATGAGAAAGACACGTTAAGCAATACAATTTTGTGTGGTGTGCTCTTTCTCATCGTTGGTGTGCTACTTCGAGATACAGAATAATGCAGTAAAAGTACGGGAACGATTTCTAGTAAAAAAATAGTAGATAGAATATAAAATTTGTGCAATGGAATATAAAATAAGGGATAAATTCACATATTTATCCCTTAATGCCACTATTGCCAATTTCATATACATTAACTTCAACGATTAAGAAAAAACGAAATGTAAAATTACTCAAAATGCATATCCGGGCATTGTTTGCTTTTCCGCTTTTTTGAACCGCTTTTTATTATATTTTTTAATTTTTCCATTTGGGAGTTTTTTACTTATTTTTTGCTCGCAATACTTGTATCGAAATCCCAGAGGTAGATATACAGTGTCGGACATAACTAAAGCACGAACCCATGTAGTTAGCATTTTATTTCATAAGAGTTAAAATATTGTAGTATTTGCATGTTTTTTTATATTATTACTTATGTAAAAATATCCGATTGGTTCATAAAAGCCGTCAAAAAGCAATTATTTATTGCAAATAAAATTTTTTTTACAAGAATGTTACAACACACGGAAATTTGGGGCGACAAAACTAAAGCACATGTTCTCAGTTACTCAGAATTTGACTTCATTTCTAACAATAAGTAACAACAATAAGTAGTTAAAGTACCGTTTGAATAAAAACCAGTTATTTGTGTAGCTAAATAACATCTCTTGAACAAATTTTACTATTAATTCGGTCGTTGGTGATCATTTATCTGGGTTAGACTGTGTATTAAACAAAAAATTAATTAAATGGCTAGCAATAAGTATTCTGCTACATTCAGAGAAAAGATTTTAAACGAATTCAAAAAAGGCGAATCAGTGACAAGCATTAAAAAAATATTATTACACATATTACACAAAGGTGAACACAAAACCCTTGTGTAATATCCCGAACTATAAGTCGTTTTCGTTCGACTGGTTCCTTAGTTCCATCACATGAAGGTGATGAAAGACAACCAAACGTGAGGACCAGGCAATTATTCGGACAATAAAAAAGATCCATTCATACCAGCGAGATCTATTCACTATGAATTGCATTTGAATATTTCACTTAGATCCATCCAACGACGAGCTGTGGACGGCGGCTTACAATCATACAGGATCGTGAAAAAGTCATTTATTTCTAAAAAAAATCGTCGAGCACGAATTGATTTTGCAAGAGCCCACGTAAACTGGACTGTTACGAAATGGCGAACCATACTATTTTCAGATGAGTCAAAGTTTAACATCAAAGGTTCTGACGGATTAAAGCTAGTACGCAGGCCAAAAGGGCAGCGCCTAAATCCACGTTACTCTACAGGTTCTGTGAAACATGGCGGCGGTAACGTCATGGTCTGGGAATGTTTTTCCGGTCATGGGATCGGCCCAATTCATAAGATCAACGGCATAATGGATCGATTCATATACAAGAATATTCTCGAAAATGTTATGTTAACTCATGCGCAAGAAGAAATGCCGTTGAAGTGGATCTTTCAGCATGATAACCGATCCCAAACTCACTGCCAAATGTGTGAAGGAATGGTTTGCTGAAAGCAAAATTGATGTGTTGGATTGGCCCACTCAATCGCCTGATCTCAATCCCAAAGAGAATCTATGGGAAATTGTAGATAGGAAAATTTAACGAGAAAACTGTAAGGGAAAGGACTCTCTCTTCACACAAGCGGGATTGGCATGGAAAAGTATTTCAAAAGACGTTTTAAATACCTTAATAGAGTCGATGCCTCGCAGATGTCAAGCTGTGTTAAAAAACAATGGATAAATATTAATACCAAATGTTAAAATATACACCAAATACTAGCAAAAACTAAGTTTTTCATGTGCTTCCATGTAATGTGCTTTAGTTTTGTCGCAGAAGTTTTAGTAATAATCCAATTTGTTTTAATATTTTTGTTTTAAATTAAATATTATGTTAATTTTTGTTTGATTTATTACCTTAAATGTATATTTGTTTAGGTTCAATAGAAGGCAATTAGTTCAAAGCTTATTTTAAAATTTTATTTCATGAAATGCTTAAAAGGTAAGTTTCGTGCTTTAGTTTTGTCTGACACTGTATATCAGAGGTGTCAGGTCAAAGTTCAATCAAATTACTTTCTAAAATATATTTCCAAAAGCTGCTGAGCGAAAAAATCAAAGTGTGGAAAAAAGGAAAGACCCGAATATTGACAGTCACATCAGAAAAAGGGGAAATTTCGCAGAGAAGAAAAAGGTTAGCCAAAGTTAAACCGAAATTAAAGAAACTAAGGCAGTAAAAAATCTTCTAACATGCTACAACTCCGACTCATCCTAAGAAATCTCTTAGCTATGAGAGAGCTTCCTGCGGAAATCAAAAGAGGCTAATAATAATGCACTGGTTACTCAGTTTGAGAAATCCTACTTCAGTGGCGACAGCGACTTTTCAATCGATGAAATATTAAAGGCATGCGAATCTAGTCGTCGCCAACTTATTATTATCCTTTTTAATTATATCATTTACCTTATTTACCTAAACTAGCCTAAATGCATTAAACTTAAGCAGAAGCATGTGTTTTTACTTTCTTTGCAACTTTTCGTTTATTTTTTATCTTGTGGTCCAGGCTGCCATACTCATTGGGCCATTTTGAGTATCTTTAATAAAATGTGCATTACTCTGGTTTGACAAAAATTCGAAGCGTTCTATTTGCATTCCATAATCAGTCGAAGTTGTGAATGTGCCAGGTAAAGAATTCAGGCCATAATTTGAAAACAGCAATTGATTTTTAATTAAATGGTCTAAGATGCACTTTTTATTTTAAAATGATTTAAGCAATGATTTCTTTGGTGAAAACCCGTCACAACTCAAAATTCTTTCATAAATAAATTCAAAATACACATCTCTAACTAATGCAAACATTTTTTTTTTATATCGTCACCTGCATGCTAAAACCATGAATGTGAAAAAATTTGATTTTGGATTTATTGCTGTTTTTGGTGCAATTTATGTAAGGAAAATTGTATCAGCATATGGAATAGGAATATGGATTAGATCTGCCGCAATACTACAGTTCTTAATCAATGAATCTGTTTTTTTACATTTTTTTTGGCACCAACATTTGAACAAAATTGAAATTTTTCTGCATGCCAAAACAATGAATGTGTTCTAAAATCCTTAAGGAGTGAGGTAGGCCAAACATAAATTGAGATACCTAATGTCCACATACATATTTGCAAACCAAAGTATCAATAAATAACATCTTCAACTACTACAGATCGACTACATTACTCGATTCTTTGTAATAATTGTAAAAGTTGGAATTTCTCTGCATGAAAAAACAATGAATGTGTCCTTTATCCCTTTAGAGAGAGGTAGGCCAGCTAAATTTTAAACTATTGTTAAGTAACGAAATACTTACCATTCGGTAAAATAATATTTTAAGAATTTAACTTCTCCAATATTCAGAATCATTTAAACCTTTAAACTCGTTTTCCCAAAAACTATAAAAAATCACATTCATAGTTTTGGCATGCCGGTGACGATATCTTCTTAAACTGAAGAAATTCAGTTTGTTTTTCCTAATGTTAGTTTCGTTGCTTCTGCAGGCTCAACAGTTTTTTACCTCTCCTGAAAATTTGTTTGAAATTTATGTACTGTGGGCGCGTTGGGTTTTTTTTTTTTTTGTTTTGTTGAAATAAAAACCATATTTCATAAAATTTATTTTATATTAATCACCGTACGACAGCACTTTTCACACATGAAGTAAACCATATACACTAGATATACACTAGAGACTAAGGATAATAAAACTGGGTTCTCACTTTTTTCTAAAGCGTCAGGATTGTTTTAACCCATTAATGACAACGTATGATATATCATACGCGATTAAAGCATTTTTGAAAAATTCCTCAAAAATCCTCAGCCTCTGTACAACTTTTGCTTCCAATGTATTGTCACTTCGTATTTCTGATAAGAGATTGTCCTCTTTCATTTGATACCCATATTGTAATGTTTTAAATATTTAAATACAAGTTTTTAAACAATTCCTTTTTGTAACTGAAAAGACCTTTTCAAAAAAATCCTAACGTTCTAAAGAAAAAGTGAGAACGCAGTTTTATTATCCTTTGCCTCTAGTTTCACGTGTATATTGTTTACTTTGGTTTTACCATTGATTAGGATACATTCAACACTATTCAACATTGCAAAAAAAATTTGCTAAGCAGCGCACAATGGGGTATTTGACCGATTTAGGCGGCCAAAATTATTTTATTCGGTAAATAGTTTATATTTAAGTCTGTTATTTGGTTTTAGCCCTGTACGACCATTGGGACATATTCAACACTATCAATATTGCCAAAAATTTCGCTTAGCAGCGCACATTGGGGTATTTGACCGATTTAGGCGGCCAAAATTATTTTATTCGGAAAGTAGTTTTTATTCAAGTCTGTTATTTGATTTTAACTCTGTACGACCATTGGGTCATATTCAACACTATTCAACATTGCAAAAAATTTTTTATCAAATTTTAATAAAATTGACTTTTGGCAGCAAAAAATGGGTGGAATACCTCTGTGTGCATCCCGAAAAGTGTTCACACCTGAAGTTCGATTCCAAAAATCCGGGGATTTGAATAACTGCTGGCATCCCTAATTAGGGCATTTGGAAAATTTATATCCCAACGCGATTTCAAAGAAATTTACAATATAGGGGGCTTACGGTGAACTAAGGAAAAGAAAAACCAAATTTTTTACAATCATTCTGTGATTCAGTTGTTGTTTATTAAAAAATATAAACGCAATAAACATAAGAATATTGGTTATTCTAAGAAAAATTGTCATTATATGAGAATATTGGTCATAATTATTACAAAAAGTAATAACAAAAAAGCCTTTACAATCATAGAAATTCCAGTATTAATGTCCTATTACCAGTGCTTTCCTTTTTAATTATTTTTTTTATTAATTTTTTTTTTTATAATAGTTTCATTAGGTGGTTAAAATTCATTCGATGTTATATGAAAATACATCGATCCATCGAGTATATCAAAAGCTTTTCAAAACATCGGATCAAATCGATGTATCGAATTGTAAACATCGAGTAAATCCGATGCATCGATGTATATCGAATATCCCTAGTATGCATGTTGTTGTTTGTTTTTGCTGCGTATAAAGGTTTTATTTTTCCGTGTATTTTAATGTGGCAGTGCAGAATGAAACTAGCAGCGCATGTTGGGGTATTTGATCGATTTAGGCGGCCAAAATTATTTTATTTAGTCAAATTTTTATTACAAACCAATAATTTTTTGCGGATTTACGTACACTTAATGGCGCTAAACGTACTTTTAAACTGAGGTGAAAATGTTGTTGAGCATAATCTTTGTGAAATCGCCTCAAGTCGACTCAAACCTCCACGTGGTGTTTTCTGGGCAACGTCAAAACTGACAACCGTTAGTTTGGCGGCTAATCTGAGCGGCGGGCCTCCCTAGGCTTAAAATAGGTTGTGCGTCGGGTTTGAAGCCCACCCGTAAAAACCAATTTCAATGAAAACAAATAAGAATAGAAGAAAAATGATCCCCAAATCTAATGACGACTGCCGCAAACGAAAAACTGATAATGATTTACGGATATGCACCTGGAATGTCCGAACCCTTAATTGGGAAGGTGCCTCTATCCAACTGACTGATGTCTTAGAAAGATACAAAGCTGATATCACTGCTATCCAAGAAATGCGATGGAAGGGACAGGGTTGCATTCGGCATGCACCCTGTGATATCCACTACAGCGGCCATGCGGAGAAGCACGAGTTTGGATGCGGATTTGTAGTTGGCAAGAGACTACGGCCCCACGTCCTGCGATTCACACCTGTGAACGAACGACTTGCCATAATCCGCATCAAGGTTAGATTTTTCAATATAAGCCTAATATGTGCGCACGCTCCGACAGAAGACAAGGACGATGAGATCAAGGAAATTTTCTACGAGCGCCTTGAAAATGCTTACGAGCGCTGCCCCCGCCACGACGTAAAAATCGTGCTTGGTGACTTCAACGCTAAGGTGGGCAAGGAAAATATTTTTGGTCCAACAGTTGGAAAGTTCAGCCTCCACGGCAACACCTCCGATAACGGAATGAGGCTGATTGACTTCGCCGCAGCACGAAACATGGTCGTAAGTAGCACTAGATTCAAGCATCTCAATATTCATAAAGCCACCTGGATGTCCCCTGATCAAAAAACAAAAAATCAAATTGATCACGTTTTGATCGACGGAAGGCACTCTTCCAGTGTATTGGATGTACGCACGATCCGTGGTGCAAACATTGACTCGGATCACTATCTTGTTGCAGCCAAGATCCGTTCACGTCTGCGCGCAGCTAAGAATACACGCAACCCTACACAGAGAAAGCTAGACGTCGACAAGCTGCAATCGAAACAGACAGCCGATGCTTTCGCCACTCGACTCTCACTCCTGCTTCAAAGCACTCCTCCAATCGATGATATATGCGCGCAGTGGAAACACATTTCCAACTCCGTGCGTGCGGCTGCAGAAGAGGTGATTGGCTACCAACGCCCTCGCCGAAACCAGTGGTACGACCAGGAGTGTCGCGACGCCACTGCAGAGAAAGACGCCGCCTACAAAGCCACCCTGCAGTCGGTTGTAACGCGCGCTGCTAAGGAGCGATACAAAGAAAAGAGGAGGGAAGAGAGACATATTTTCAGGCGGAAAAAAAGAGAGGCAGAAAAGCGCGAGCAGGAGAAGATTGAGATGTATGGTGACAGGAATGAGGCCCGAAAATTTTTCGAAAAAATAAGACGCCTTGCCGATGGTTTTAAAACCGGGGCCTCTTCCTGCAAGGATGAAAACGGGAATCTAGTGACAGATGTCCAGAGTACACTGACGTTATGGAGGGAACACTTCTCTAAGCTTCTAAATGGCGACGCTGACAACAATCCCGCCAATAGAGATGATATTCCGGAAACCCCAATTGCGGATGACAGCGTGAAAAATAACAAAGCCGCGGGAGCTAATGGCTTACCTGCTGAGCTGTTTAAGAACGGAGGCGAAGCTCTACTTAAATGCATTCACGAGCTTCTATGCAGAATATGGTCGCAAGAATGCATTCCGAACGATTGGAATCTCAGTGTGCTCTGCCCAATCCACAAGAAAGGCGATCCCACTATCTGTGCCAATTACCGTGGGATAAGCTTTCTTAATATCGCATATAAGGTCCTGTCGAGCGTTTTATGTGAAAGATTGAAGCCCATTGTAAACAAACTGATCGGACCTTATCAGTGTGGCTTCAGACCTGGAAAGTCCACCATCGACCAGATTTTCACGCTACGACAAATATTGGAGAAGACTCAAGAAAAACAAGTCGACACCCACCATCTTTTTGTCGACTACAAAGCCGCCTTCGACAGCCCAATAAGGAAGCACCTGTACTCCACCATGTCTGAATTTGGTATTCCTGCAAAACTAATACGACTTTGCAGGATGACACTGTGCAACACCAGCAGCGCAGTTAAAATCGGGAAGGACCTCTCCCCACCATTTATTACCAAACGAGGTTTCAGACAAGGTGATTCCTTATCGTGCGACTTTTTCAACCTAATGATGGAAAAGATCATCCGAGCTGTTGATCTGAGACGTAGTGGCACAATATTCTACAAGAGTGTTATGCTGCTTGCGTATGCTGATGACATAGATATCATTGGCCATAATATGCGCGAAGTCAGTGCAGCATTTTCCAGATTAGAAAGAGAGTCAAGTCGAATGGGTCTGTCAGTGAATGCAGATAAGACAAAATACTTAGTGTCAACAAAAAAACAGTCCCAGCGTCTTGGAACCAACGTTACCGTTGACAATACCTCTTTCGAGGTTGTGAAGAACTTCGTTTATCTGGGATCCAGCATTAATTCAACCAACGACATCAGCATTGAGATCAAACGAAGAATAACTCTTGCCAACAGGTGTTACTTTGGGCTCAGTAGGCAATTGAGAAGCAGAGCCCTCTCTCGACGAACGAAAATCACGCTCTATAAATCGCTCATCATGCCCGTCCTTCTTTATGCATCACAAACCTGGACGCTGAGCAGTTTAGATGAAAAGACTTTAGGAGCATTCGAGAGAAAGATTCTTCGTAAGATCTACGGACCAATCTGGGTCAATGGCGAGTACCGAATACGGTGGAATGATGAACTGTATGAGCTGTACGCTGACATCGACATAGTCAAGCGCATTAAAATCGAGCGGCTTCGCTGGCTTGGTCATGTTCAGCGCATGAAAGACGATGCTCCAGTGAAGAAAACATTCGATTCGGTACCCAGCGGCGGTCAACGCAGAAGAGGACGACCGCATCTTCGTTGGAAAGACCAAGTAGAGGACAACCTGACGAAGCTTGGAATTTCCAACTGGCGCCAGCAAGCGAAAGACAGAAATGGCTGGCGCAAATTCTTAGATGAGGCCAAGACCGACATACGGTTGTAGCGCCAACTAAGTAAGTAAGTAAGAAAATGTTGTTCAGAAAATTCCTGATTACAGTAGCTTTAAATAAATAATTGTTTTATCGATATACAACAGCGCTGGGCGCCCCATAGCTCACTGAGCGCTCTCTGAGCGTAACTTTTCACATGTACACAAAACTCACAACAGAAGATAATATAATTCAGTCGTTCGCTGACGCTTATGCTGTGAAGACCTATGTCAGAAATTTTATGTACACTCTTAAAAAACCAACTTTTTGGTTTGTAGATTCATAATTCTTATGCATATATTTTTTATTATTTATTTTTTTAAGGTTAAATATAATTCATACATATTGCCTATTAAGATTCTTAGCATTAATTTTCATATTATTTGTATTTATTGATTTTGTGATACTTAATTTGTTGAGGTTTTGATTATAATTTTATTAATTCGTATGTATATATTAGGATTAAAAAATATTAAAACAAAAACACAACACCTAAAAAAAATGTTTGACTCTGAATCGCAATGCGATTTATGTTCTGCAGAGAACCTCTGCTATTTACTATTTGCAACTGCAAGCAAACTACTATAATTTATTTACTTAGAAGAAAATGCTGGAGCATTAATGACACAAAAGAAATAGTGAACAATACCAACACCTAAAAATAAACAAATATTACAGTATGTGTGGAGGTATAAACATACAAACTTGCAAATCTAGATAATTGTGACAACTATTTCGCTCAGTGTGCGCTATTCGAGAGCGCACCAATACTAACAAGACAAAATAAAATGTGACTGTGTTAGAATGCCCAGCCCTGATATACAATCAAAACGAAAAAAATTTAAATACACAACTTTTGGCGGGAAGACGATTAATGGAATGAAATTAAACATCTCCAAGTGTAAGATTTTATCATTTTCCCGCAAGATTTTACCGATTACTTTTAATTATTTATACGACAATCTTAAAATTGAAAGAGGATCGTCACATAAGGACTTAGACATTTATTTCGATAATAAACTACCTCGCACACAGAGATTATGTAATATCCAAAGTTAATTCTCAGCTAGGATTTTTTAAAACATTTCTGCACAGAATTTAAAAACCCATATACAATCAGAACCTTTTGTGAGATCCCTCCTAGAAATTACCAACATAATATGGTATCCGATTTACCAAAACGATATCAATCATATCGAGAAACTGCAAAAGAATTTTACAAAATTTGCTCTCCTTCAGGTATTTACATTCGATCGCATGCCATCTTACGACATCGGCTGCAAGATTCTCAATATGGAGAAGCGGTATGTTATGTTCTGTAAGACACAAAGTGAGCAGTGTATTTTTCATAAAAGACATCATCGATAATAGAATCGATTGTACTGATCTTCTTGCCTTAATTCCATTCCATGCTCCCGCAAGGTCACTAAGAGACCAATATCCGTTCTATGTTCAATCACACAGAACAAACTACGGAAATAGCGATCCGTTAATATGTTGTCTTCATTAATGTAATATTCACGATAGTAGATAGACTTAAGTTCAAGAAAAATTATCATTAAAAGAGATATAATCCCATTTTTTAACTAGCCTAGTATGTAAGGTACTATTTGTAATCTGTAATGGCATAGCCCAGTAGATGATAAAATAAATAAATAAAATAAAAAAACTCCCTCGGGTTTCTCCTTGATTAGGCGAGTAAAAATATGCAAGCATGAGGCTAGAGAGGAAAAACTTTAAAATATGTGTCATTACATTTTACTCCATATTTAATGTATCTCTTAGCCGATTTGCAAAGTTTATATTTTGTTGAGAAGAAATACAAATTTACATTAAGTTGTTTATAAAAAATTTTGATAAAGTCACAATTAAGAACTTTATGAGCTTTAATAAATATCACGAATATTAAATAAATTTTTTCAAGATTTTTATGATGTAATTTTTTATTAATGATAAAGTTTTCTATTGACTTGGTTTTTGATCTTGCCATAGTACTTCAGTACTCAATGCAAATACAACTCCTTTTTTATTTTAAATTACTGCACGTAAAACAGCTAGCAGATAGTGTGGTGCGATTAGAAAACGATTTTTGTATCATTGGTTTGAAGGTCATGTAGTCTCTTTTTCAAGATGCTTTTGACTTTGGTTTTTTGATTTTTTGATCGGTTAAGAGATGAATAAAATATAGAGTAATGACACATATTTTCAAGTTTTCACTTTCTAGCTCCGAAGAGCGGGAGGGGTGATCCTCAGCCATAAAATTTTATACTCGCCAAATCAAGAAGAATCATCACCCGAGGGAATTAACCCATTTCCAGCTATTGGCGCATTTTTGCATCAGTAACATTAGAATTTTCTTCAGGTGAGCGCGAAAGTGATATTACCTGGCACTGTAGGGATTATGTTAGTATGAATCTTTGACAATATACATTATTTTTGGTTTGAGTCGATTCGGTCGTTTACTTGGATTTTACGCCTACGGCGCATCGCAATTTTTGGGTTTTTTTTTAATTTTTGAAAATTACGGAAAAATATTTCAAATCGCAATATCGAAAATTGCTTTTCAATAGCATTTCAATAACTATTATACGTTTAAAATTTTTTGTTAAAACAAATTTAAAGCCCGTTTGCTGTTTTAAAATGGGTAGGGTTGTGAAGGTATGTGATGAAGCTGGTGGTGCAAAAAAGTATCAGGCCGCATAGCCCTTACCTGTGGAGGTAAAAATTTTACATTTTGCCAGAAAAAGTTTAGAGCCATATATAGACTCTGGGCGAAGTTAAGGAGCCGCCAGAAATGGGTTAATGCTATATCTGGGGCACCTCGTATATAATTCATGCAGCTTTAAATATAAAAATACAGGTGACCCTATTTCTTTGCACATCACTATGGTTTTCCGATTTCCATCTTCTACTGCAAATTTGGTGCACTTGTGACGAATCAAACTTCCAGTGCCTTTTTTTCCAAAGTATGCCATTATTGCTCTGCAATTGTTGCATTGCGCAAAATGTTCAGCTGCTCCTTTTTAAGTATATGACATGGAAATCTTTCCGAACATTACTTTGCGATTTATTGGGTACGCAAAATGTATATCGAGGATCTAAGGGATTCTTTCTCAGATCACTCTCAATTTCTAATTTCCTATTTTGTGCAACACACATGGCTTATAAACAGCAGCAATTTTATGGCAAGAACAGCACACAGCCAGAAGCAGCAGCAGAAACGATGCTTTCGCACAATTAGCGCCTGCCAAAAGAAGCAGAAACAGCAGCTGGTAAAAGAAGCACACAGGTAGGAACAGCAACAGCACAGATACTTTTACAGGATTAGCACCTGACAAGAGCAGCAGCAAGAACAACATTTCCCCAAGAGTATCCTCTGGCAAAAGCAGCAGAAGCAGAAGAAACAGAATGGTGATATAGCAATCAATTTCTCAGCTTTTTATTTCTATTTAAAGTTGCCAAATTTACCTCAAGTAGTCACTAACGATTCGTGAAATAATTAAAAAAAGCAAAGTTAGTTGTTGTCGCTTTATTTAAAGTGGTCAGTGTTGCATTTTGTATGCAATTGGTAGAAAAAGCGTAAAACAAACATCACGAAATTTTGCACAGATTTGAAAAATTAATTCAATCACGTACGCTCACGAATCTTTCGTGATTTGTTGTTGGGTTCGCTCGAGATCACGACATGATTCGTCGTGACATGCGTCCATCTCTAATTGGAAGCACTCAGTCGAACTATTAAAGATCTGCACAATGACTCAAGATGTTTTGGAGGCGCAATAATTCTACTGGCTGGCGATTTCCGCCAAACAATACCAGTACTTCCAAGATCGACCTCTGCCGATGAAATAAACATGTGCCTCAAATCAATCGACTCTGTGACGCCATGTAAAGAAGCTTTAGCTGACGACCAACATGCGAGTTGCATTGCTTAACGATACATCTGCAGAAGATTTCTCCGAGCAATTGTTGACTATCGGTAACGGCCGTGTTCCAGTGGACAAATTGAACGGATTGATTTCGTTTCCGCAGAATGTTTGCAATTTCATCTCAAAAAAGGACGAGCTAATAAATAATAACAAATAGTTTAGTGAGCGAGCAATTCTCGTGGCAAAAAACAAAGATGTGAATCTAACAATTCAAAATCAAGTCATTGGTCCGCTGCTGTTAACACAGCAGAAGATGCCTATGTGTGTCAGCCAAGGCACACATGTTGAAGCATAAGCAGTTGGGCTCATGTCACAGTCAATGACCTAGTCATGAGTTGTGTTAACTTAATATATTGTAGCGTTTTTTATATTACGCAATTGCAGCGTATGCATTTTAACTAAATTAAAATGTATTAAACTTTTTGTTATTTGTAAGCGTTTTTATTTTACGATATTATTAAATTGTAGAGTATGCATTCTAGTTAATTAAATTGTATGTATTAAAGTTTTGTTGTTTGTAAGCGTTTTGTTTTTACGCAACTATTAAATTAGCGTATGCATTCTTTTGTAATTAAATTATATGTGTTATAGTTTTGGTTTATTTTTGAATGCAGTATAAGCATTTTTTCTTTATAAAATACATATAAGAATTAAATAACTTGTCAGAACAAATTGTGAGTTTTTCCTTTCAATAGTGTCAAGCAACTGGTCTTAGTGGTTCAACTAAGGTCCAACAGATCAAAATCAAGGAGCAAAAATTAATGGTCTTAGTGATTCTACTAAGGTCCATTTCTTGAAAATTTTTGATACAATTCATCATTTGGTGACCCCGACCAGGAAATTCAAATTTCTGGACAAACAAAAATAACGCGTAAAGTAAAAAAAAAAATCAATCAACATTTGATTTTTGGAAAAGTTCGATATGGAGACATTTCAAGAATTGGTAGCTGCTCAGCAAAACAATGCTGTGAGAATTGAAACAATTTTGACAAACGTCAAAAAGGATCCATCTTCAAGAAAGACGAGCAGCTACTATGAAGAAAGGATCAATCGGTTGGATGAAGCACGGATAACAAGATAAGGTGTCTCGCTAATTTGCCAATGCAATACGAGTACTTCGTTGACCAATATTTGCGCATTTCGGACCTGACTCTCAAAATTAAGGAGATGTTTGAAGCCGAAATGCAGAAATTGACAAAAAATTCTGAATATGCACCTTTACCTACGGCCCCTCCACGCAAGGACTGTAGGCCTGCCACGGCTGGTGGTAAGCAGGAAGATGGCATCATAGCAGATCAACATATTGACGAAGTGATAGTGAAGGTACTTCGTAATCAACGAGCTTTAATGAGAGCGTTAAGGCGAAACATTGAAGAAATCAGGGTTCAGGCGAATCAAAGTCACCCTGAATCGTACTATCATAACAAAACAGCACTTATCGACAAATACATGAATGATTTTATTGTGAACAACGATGTCCTATGGCAGTCAACAAACAGTGATGATATAGAAGGATATACGTTGGATGAGTATTATAAAATGGAAGCAGAGGTGCACAACGTGTTAAGCGGATTACAACAGCACATCAGCAGTGCAAATTTGGATGCTCATCAGAGCACCAGCAGAAATGAACCACTTCAGGTGCAATTGCCTAAAATTGAGTTACCAAAATTTTACGGCAGCTACACACAATGGGTAGCGTTCAAGGATCTTTATACTCAACTGATTCACAACACGACAATAAGCGACGTTCAAAAAATGTTTCATTTAACAACACACTTGGGAGACGAGCCTAACAATCTTATAAAACACTTACCAATCACAGGTGCCAATTATGTTATTGCATGGAACATTTTGGTCAACAGGTACGACAACAGGAGGTTAATTGTGACAACATTGCTGAATAACTTGTTATCGCAGCCGAAAATGAAAAACGAATCAGCACAAACGCTCAAATCCTTACACGATATAACGAAAGAGTGTCTTCATGGTTTAGGCGCACAAGGCCTTCCAGTGGGCGAGTGGGATGTCATAGTAGTTCATTTACTGTTGCAAAAATTGGACCAAGCGACGCAAACAACATTTGAACAGTCGCTAAATGACAATAAAAAGCTTATAACCTTACGTGAACTACTTAGATTTTTAGAGCATCGCTTCCAAGCACTAGAAACGCGTGGAAAGGCTCATGAGCATCTCTTTTCCGGGGGAAAAGATAGAGCAAAAACAACAGCAGCAATTTCAACATCAAGCAACTGCAAGGTATGTGGATCGACAGAACATCCAATATATTATTGCGAAAAATTCCTGAAGATGTCATCAGTTGAAAGATTACAATGGACACAGAGGAATAAGCTTTGTGTTAACTGTTTCAAACCCAATCATGCCGCCAAGGTATGTCCTTCACGATCCTGTACAAAGTGCACAAGTAAGCACAACACATTACTGCATTTGGAGACTTCAGGAAAGCGACCCAATTCAGCAGCAAAATCAGCATCAGGTGAAATCAAACAAATGCAAAATATAAGTTCAAACACACCTATTGTAGCAGCTGCGAACAAGCATCAGCATAACGAGCACTACATACTATTAGCTACTGCAAGAGTTAAGGTAATTGGAAACAACGGCCACATCGATGAATTTCGAGCCTTATTGGACTCCGGGTCTCAGGTCAACTTAGTGACGGAAAGAGTCGTATCAAAACTTTCGCTACAAACATCGGATGCATCGCTTTGCATCGAAGGAATAGGTCGTAAAACAAAAAATGTAGCACAGCGCGTAAATTTTGAGATTCAAGCACACGCTGGCAGTTACTCCACCAGAATTGAAGCATTTGTTCTTCCCAACATAGTGTCACCGCAACCTACAAAAACGTTAGATACATCCAATTGGTCACTTCCTGAAAATATCAAGCTGGCCGATCCAAGATTCAATCAAACGGATAAAATCAACATACTTATAGGAGCCGAGTTCTATCATCAATTATTGCGGCCACAACAGTTCAAAATTAACAACGAATTTCCTACTTTTCATAACACCGCACTTGGTTGGATCGTGACAGGAAAAATAGAAAGATGCGGTAATAGTTCGGCAACCTGTGCAATGTTTAGCCCAGACGAAGAGACAACGAATCAATTGATTGAAAAATTTTGGAAGCTTGAAGACACAAATGACTCAGAGCATCAAATGTCATTACTAGAACAGCGCTGCGAAACCCATTTCCATCAAAATATAAGAAGGAACACTGATGGTCGCTTTGTTGTCCGTCTGCCATTCTCAGAGAACCCCATAACCCTCGGAAATTCGAGACAGATGTCCGTCAATCGATTCCTATCATTGGAAAGACGACTCAACAGTAATCCCAAACTAAGAGAGGACTACAACAAGTTTATGGAGGAGTACGAAGCTCTAGGACACATGGAAGAAATTAAAGAAAGTGATATTCCAGATTTAAACTATGTCATGCCCCATCACTGTGTTCTTAAACCAGAAAGCTCTACAACAAAACTTAGAGTGGTGTTTGATGCATCCGCTAACACCAACAGTGGGTCATCTCTTAACGACATTGTACACGCTGGGCCAACGGTACAGAGTGATTTGTTTTCAATATTATTACGTTTTCGCATGCATCGCTTTGTTTTCACCGCTGACATAGAGAAAATGTATCGACAAATATGTGTCAATGAGGCTGACCAGATGTTTTAACTTATTATTTGGAGATACAATCAAAATGAAGACATTAAATTTTACCGATTGAAAACCGTTACCTATGGAACTTCACCAGCACCATATCTAGCAACAAAATGCCTCCAATACTTAGCTTCGCAAGGCCTTATGAAATATCCTTTAGGAGCAACAATATTGCGTGATGATTTTTATGTTGACGATTGTCTTAGTGGCACGGATTCTATCAACACTGCTTTAGAATCACAAGGTCAAGTTCAAGCATTACTAAGGGAAGCTGGCTTCAAATTAAGAAAATGGTGCTCTAATCACGCTAAACTTCTAAGTGGAATTCCACCAGAAGACCAGGAAATCAACCTGGACTTAGACGAATCATCGAGTCAGTCAATAAAAACTCTCGGGATGATATGGCTACCAAAATCTGACCAGCTGTGCGGGCGAGCGCAAATATCATCATCAAGCAACATCACAAAACGAATAGTGAGCTCAGAATTAGCACGTATCTTCGACCCATTAGGCATTTTTGGGCCAGTTGTCGTCAGAGCTAAAATATTTCTGCAACAGCTGTGGCAATTACAAATATCTTGGGATGATGAATTACCTACAAATCTTCAGCACGAATGGAACAATTTCCGCGCAAATATAGTAGCACTCAATACCATAAGGGTGGACAGATTTGTATTTAAGCCTCAAAGAATTGTATCCACACAAATTCACACATTTGTGGACGCATCCGAACGAGCTTACGGAGCAGCAGTCTACATTCGTTCAACCTACACAGACAAAACTGTAGGAACCAGATTAATTTGTTCAAAATCACGAATAGCACCACTTAAAAAACAAACTCTACCACGGCTAGAATTATGTGCAGCTGTGTTGGGTGTGAAACTTACAAACAGAGTAAAGAAGGACATACGGTTACAAAACACTGAAACGTTCCTTTGGACTGACTCGCAAATTGTATTAGCTTGGATAAAGTCAACTGCAGCTTCATTTCATACCTTTGTAGCAAACCGAATAGCAAAAATTCAAGAGTTATGCATTCCAAGTCAATGGAGACATGTCAGTTCCAAGGAAAATCCTGCCGATGCAATATCTCGAGGATTAGCACCAGAAAATCTATCCAAGCATTCAATTTGGTTTTATGGTCCACCTTTTTTATCCGGGAAGATAATTTTTATGGTGCGCACTACAGCAGTCAATGGTCTGAACCATATTCACAAGACATTTCTAAAACTTGCGACTTAGAGCGAAAAGAAACAAAACGTGTCTTAGCAATATCAACAACACATCAATCGTTAGAAGAAACAATCTTCAAAATCAATCATCGAAATTCATTCCGATTTTTGCAACGCACCGTCGGTTATTTACTGAGGTTTATTCGAAATTCAAGAACAACCCGTCAATTGCGACCAAGTTACAAGGCGTTAGATATTCATGAATTGGATGACGCTCTTAGAATAATTATAAAGGTCATTCAAGCTGCAGGATTCCGTAATGAACTAGAAACCTTATCAAAAAAAATGCCTGTCAATAAGTCTAGCTCCCTGGCTTCATTAAATCCGTTCATGGATGAATATCAAATAATGCGAATTGGCGGTCGACTTGAACAATCATCATTACTGTTCGAAGAAAAACATCCAGCAATTTTGCCGCACAACCACCTCATGGTGAAACTATTGTTGCAAATGCTTCATGAAAATAATCGTCATTGTGGTCCACAAGCTCTGCTAGCAGCATCCAGAGCACACTTCTGGATAACCAGTGGGAAAACTATAACTCGCAGTATCGTACATAAGTGTGTACGATGTACGAAAGCAAAACCAAGGCTCTTCAAACAACTTATGGGAAACTTACCAGCTGTACGAATAACACCGGCACGTCCATTCATAACATCAGGAGTAGACTACTTCGGACCGGTTTGGATTCATCATAAAGTTAGAGGCAAAAGACCTGACAAGTCCTACATTGCTGTGTTTTGTTGCTTCGCTACAAAGGCCATCCACATGGAGGTGGTTTCTAACCTATCAACAGACGCATTTATAGGAGCCCTAAGACGATTTATTAGCAGAAGAGGTCATTGCAAAACATTGTATAGTGATAATGCTACAAATTTTGTCGGAGCAAGTAACAAATTGGCTGAATTAAAGGAATCCATTTATTCTCAAACAGCTCAAGAAAAACTTATACGAACATGTAGTGAACAATCAATTGAATTCAAATTTATTCCACCCATACAACAAACAATCTCGAAGCACTCACACCAGGTCACTTTCTAGTGGGTGAACCTCTGACAACGTCAGTTGATGCAAATACACAAACAATAACTGCATCTCTTGGCTCACGATGGTGAATCATATCAGAACTTAAACATAAATTCTGGAAGGAATGGTCACAAAAGTACTTACACGAATTGCAAGAAAGAGGCAAGTGGAAAACACCGTCACCGAACATAACTGAAGGCATGCTAGTGATCATAAAAGAAGATAACATTCCTGTACTTCGATGGCCATTAGGAAGAATTACCCGGGTATACAAGGGCGACGACGGACTGGTTCGAGTAGTCGATTTGAAAACAATAAATGGAACGTTCAAAAGACCTATTCACAGATTGGCCCCACTGTTCAATGACTCCAACTTGGAATATAAGGACTATGACAACCAATTTATACCACAGAACTCTCAAAAAAGAATACATTCCCGTTCATCAGAGTCTGGCAAAGAAGGTACACGCCCAAAGAGGAGAGTGGTGTCACACACTTCACAAGGAATCTTCACAACTATCATAATTTCACTTCTCTTTCTACCACTAGTATTTGCCTCATCAGTAAAAATAACTAATTTTAAGGAAGAACCAGGAATCTATTTTGAAAACATCGGCACAACAAAACTTTCATCAGCACACTGGACGTTCATGGTATTCTATGACCTCAGCCCAATGTGGTCAGATATGAAAACACTAGACGAAGGAATAAATACTCTGATAGATATGTGCATAAGGCCATCAATAGAAACATCATGTGCTCCAATTATTCATCATTTCAAGCATTCGTTCAGTACATTGCTACAAGAAGAAATGCTTCTGACAAAAAAACGGCAGAAGCGAGGAGCATTAGATATAGTCGGTAATATGGCCCATGCCCTGTTTGGAGTACTAGACTCAAACTACGCAGAGACTATGTCAAAAACTATAGAGAATGTCAAACTCAATGAAGAACACCTCATGAATTTGTTACGCAATCAAACATCAATAATTGATTCCACGTTGAACATAATAAAGGTTGATGAGAAGGCAACCGAAGTTAATTTCAAGAAGTTACAAAGGTCAATATATGAAGATATGAATCACATCGAAAATGAAACAACAATACTTCGACAATCAAATCAGCTCACGGCATTAGTGACTCAGCTGTCAATGATCACAACAAGCATGCAACAAATACAATCAGAGTTACTTCATGCATTGACTCAATCTTATAACGGAAATATTAGTCCATTGATCTTAACTCCACAACAACTGAAGCAAGAGTTACAGATAATTCAGGCTCATCTCCCTTCAACACGAACTCTTCCTACCGACAACGAAAACCTACTCCAATTTTACAAACTAATGACCGTGCGTTCTGCGGTGAACGAGAAACACATAATGTTCCTACTAGAACTACCTCTGGTGGATCCAAAAGCATATTCATTGTTTAAGCTGACCGCAATCCCTACTAAACTCAACGAAGGCATGGTAGCAATTATTCCGAAGACACAATTCTTGGCGGTTAACAATCATCGCGATCAATATGCAATGTTGACAATAGAAGACTTGAATACATGTACGATTCTAATGGAAAATATTCGCATATGTCCAAATCAACAGTCAAGATTCGGAATTGAGTATCCTGCTTTTATTTGTGAAATCCAGTTATTCAACAACAAAACGGCAATAAACTGTGAGTTCACAAGAATCCACAATAACATCACCTTCACGGCATTGCACCATACAAACAACTGGATGTTTGCAACCATGTCAGTTATAGAACTTTCTGCAGTTTGCGGCAACGACATATCACGGGAACACCTTGTGGGTTCGGGAATTCTCACCATCGAGCAAAGCTGCGTGTTGAAAAACAACATGATCATTCTTCAAGGCCATGAAGAACAGTCGAGCCAACAATTACTTTCATACGCGTCATTTGGAACCATTTCTAATACCAGTATATATGCTGAGGTGAAAACTGTAAGGGAGCACATCGAAGATTTCCAAACTCAAGTGGATAAGATCACCAATCTTCAAAGTCAACTTATAAAAATCAGGAACTTGCCAGCTAACCTGCAGCCCTCCGTAGTCCATCATCAATACATGAGCGGGGCCGCTTTGTTGCTGTCAATAATTATAATTGCACTATTTACAGCGTGGCGAATCAAATTGCAATGTCAGAAAAACTCCTCTATCAATTTAACTCCAACAATACCAAAGCCGATGCCAAGACAACATTTTTCGGAGGTTTAATTTCATGTTATCGCAACTGCTCAACGCGGCGGAGAATGTTAACACAGCAGAAGATGCCTGTGTGTCAGCCAAGGCACACATGTTGAAGCATAAGCAGTTGGGCTCATGTCACAGTCAATGACCTAGTCATGAGTTGTGTTAACTTAATATATTGTAGCGTTTTTTATATTACGCAATTGCAGCGTATGCATTTTAACTAAATTAAAATGTATTAAACTTTTTGTTATTTGTAAGCGTTTTTATTTTACGATATTATTAAATTGTAGAGTATGCATTCTAGTTAATTAAATTTAAATTGTATGTATTAAAGTTTTGTTGTTTGTAAGCGTTTTGTTTTTACGCAACTATTAAATTAGCGTATGCATTCTTTTGTAATTAAATTATATGTGTTATAGTTTTGGTTTATTTTTGAATGCAGTATAAGCATTTTTTCTTTATAAAAGACATATAAGAATTAAATAACTTGTCAGAACAAATTGTGAGTTTTTCCTTTCAATAGTGTCAAGCAACTGGTCTTAGTGGTTCAACTAAGGTCCAACAGATCAAAATCAAGGAGCAAAAATTAATGGTCTTAGTGATTCTACTAAGGTCCATTTCTTGAAAATTTTTGATTCAATTCAACAGCTGCATTCCTTGAAATCTATAGACACTGTTACAAACGAAGACGAAGCAACCACCTATCCAACTGATTTTTTAAACTCAATGGATTTGACTGGCTTGCCACCGCACAATTTACAACTAAAGGTTGGCTCGGTAGTAGTCATGCTTCAAAATTTGAACCAACCAAAACTATGTAACGGAACGCGTTTAGCGGTGAGAAAACTCATGGGTAATGTGATTCACGCGACGATACTCAAAGGAAAGTTCAAAGGTGATAAAGTTATCATTCCGAGAATCCCGATGATCCCAACTGCTATGCCATTCGAGTATAAACGAATACATTTTCCGATACGTCTTGCATTCGCCATAACAATCAACAAATCACAAGGCCAATCCTTGAGTGTTTTTGGCCTGGATCTAGAAAATTTCTCTCAGTTTTTCTCACGGTGAATTGTACGCAGCATGTTCACGTTTTGGCAAACCATCCGCTTTGTTCGTTTTCGCACCTGACAACAAAACAAAAAATGTCGTATATCACAAGGTGGTTCAATGAAAGGAATCGACCCATACGCAAGCCATCGAGCAAATAGTAGTGCAACAACAAAGAAAATGCCTTGCTGCAATTATATTTATTTCAATATAATAAATTGACTATTAATTTTATTTTAATAATAAAATAAATTTTATTTATCTTTAAAGTAATAAGTTGATATCATTTATTAAGCGGTTCGAAGTTCGCCGTGTCAGCTAGTTTGTTATAAATTAGTCTCAAAACAATAAGTGTCATGTAAGTTCTAGTAATATTCACTTTAAAATAGTATCTTTTGTTATTATCGAAAAAATTATAAGGGAAATATTGTCATATCCCTTATTACCAGATAGTCATGGTTTAACGGGTTTTAACTAAAAATCTGCACTGAATTTATTCACATCAGAAATTAAAAATATAGTATAAACACATACTGAAACAATACTTTCTAGTTAAATTATAATACTACTAGTATAAAAGCCTGTCCTACGACAGGTCTTCCCCACACTTTCTTTTTGGAACCATTTGCCGAAAGCACTTTTTCTCTTTTTAAAGCTTCATTTTTTTATTCACTTTATTTTTTTCAAAACACAAATGTACCACTTTAAATAACACTTTAAGTATTGAAGCAGTGTTGAAAAATTAGTTCAAGTGCAAAAGTGCAAAAAGTCGAGTTTGGTAACAATCTTATTCATACACAACTTTACAAACTGGCCTTGCAACCATCACATACGTAGCAACTCAGGTGTCGTTTCACGGCTGATACAATTATATTTTTTGGTACAATCGACTTAAATCGAATCAACAGAATTTCATTTAATTTGTCATAACTTTTTATAAAAGGATGAAATAAGAGGTGGTTAGATCAAAAACGTACTATTGTAAAAACCCCATATTGTCACTGATATGTATCAAATATATTTTCTGTGCATACTTTCAGGCTGAACATTTTTTAAACAACAGAATGTCTTGTAAAAGTTCTTTCCTGTCAAAAAATAATTACAGTTTGAAAAATACTGTGTGCTTGCCTTTTATATATTAAGATGTGCATACTTTCAGGCTGGACATTTTTTAAAACAGTTTGAGAGATATTGGGCTCGAAGAAGCGTGCTTGCCTTTTATATATTAAGGTTTATATATTAAGATAAGTAGATTTTAATTAATGAACTTTAATAAATGGACCTTTATCGGCCACCCAACTTAATTTTGTTCGTATTTCTCAGAAAGCACTTTGTATGCCATTTATCGACTTCCTTAAGGCACTTCCGGATACATGGTGTCAACAGCTGCACATTTGACCTTTCAGCCATTCTTCCAGACCCTAGAATCTAGGCCAAACATTTTAGTTCTCCAAATAAATCTTCAATTGGTCGGCATTGTGGAAAGTTAGTGGGGTTCCTGTCTTTAGGCACAAAATGATATTTTTGCAGATCAAGATCGTCTTTATGAATAAATGGAAGCAAACTTTTATCTAAACAATCACTTTGATAGATCACTTGAATTATTGCCAGACCAACTGGCTTGAAGTAAGACTCCGAAATTACTTTGTCAGGGACAAGTTTCATTTATATAAAGGTTGCGTACATTTTTGACGTTTTCATCTCGGCAACCTTATTTTAAAATGAGAGCAAGAGAGCGTAGTTATTAGAGCAAAAAAATTAACACGGTTTTTTTGTTTACTATTTTTAATACTTCTATTTTTTGTGATTTTTTTTCTTTGAGAACTGACTTCGACTTTAGATTATGAAAAATCAGTCGCTGATTCCTAAAATCAAATAAATACATGGCTGCTTGTGGCCTCCAGTTACGTTTTACCTGCAAAAATAAACGATAGCAGATAAAGTAGAAAACATAAATTCCTTAACTTTTCGGAAAATTATTTTTAAACGTATGAATTCACATGCAAACTAGTCCAAACTAGTCTAAACGAGTCTAAAAAAGTTAATTTTAAGGCCAAGATGTATTTTTGTTTTTTAAAAAAGTAAAATAAAAAAAATGGGAAAAATTAAAATCTTATACTAAAATTTTATGAAACTTCTAGATTCCCATTATTCTGCATTTTATTCTGCTGTTCAAGGTTTTGCTGTTTAATGCAGTGTTTAAAAAAAGTTCAAGTAAAAAAAGTTAATCTCGAGTAAACCCTTTCTTAACTCGCCATGGAAATGTAGTATTAACAGTACACAGCGAAACTCTGAAAAATGTTTTTTTAGGCATCAAAGAACCCTACCTGGCAAATGTCAAAATATTTTTATATAAATAAAATAAAGATGCGTCAAAAAATGTACGCAACCTTTATATAAATGAATCTTGGTAAAGCATAACTTTTTGCTTAAACTTTTTCTTTAATTTATATTTTACATCAGAAGAGCTTGAAGATCTATCATTTGAGTAAAATATATCGTTTCCTGGCATTTATGTATGGAGCACTTAGTGTGAAATAACTCTCCTCTTACAAAATGAACGATTTTCTATTGAAATTTTTGAAAATCCGCCATTGAGATTTTACTAATTGAATTTGCTCTTCAGTGTACTTTGGAGACCGCTGCTTCTTAATGACTTTAATATTAGCTGCGTTCCTTTCGCCTTAATATAATCGCTATAACAAATTTTCTCAAAGGAACGGCAAGAAAAACGACTCGTAGAGGGCACTACCGTTGCAGTCAAAATTAAATTCAAACAAGCAATCATGATACAATAATTAATAGGTGTCATGAGAAAGTGCGTCGTTTAAAACTGTTGTGAACTGTTATGGTAGCATACCTTAGTGAACGTCGTTTTTCTCTGAATATGTTTTACTCTAAACGTCAGAAAAATTGTAAATTATTTAATTTAACTATTAATATTATACAATTATATAAATAATTTAAGTGCTATTGTTGGCTCCGCTGAATGCGTCCAATGTGTGTGACACACGCGGTTTGTTTTGTTTTCTTTTGTTTAACATTCGATGGTCGCAGTTCGTGAGAAAATAGGTAGCTGTCATGGCTACCTAATAGTCATTGTATCAAACAAAGAAATAATTCAAAAACTGAAATGACAGCTCATAAAAATATACAGGTGCGGCACCTGTATTTCAAATTTTTTAAAGGCTATATCACAATTTTATATGGATAGCAAAAATAATCCTATTTGTTATATGATTATTATTTTTGTTTTTGCTTTGCATGTAAAAAAAAAATAATCTGGATTATTTCGCAGCGAATGGAACGCAGCTATTAAGTGATTTTAATGTTTTTGAAACATATGGTTGCGAGTATATGGATTTTCGGGCAGCTCCGGTTTGACTTATGTCATCTTTGTTGTTAAGAGCGGTTACGCACTAACGTATCAAGTGCGCGCTGCAATGAATCATATGATAAAAAGATAATTCAATAACTTATTTATTTACGCAATGCCTTCGTGGCAAAATAAAGCGTGTTGAAAATGCAAGCAATTCAAATAAGTGCAAATATAACTAAAAATGTATCTTTTGTTTATGTAACAACTTTTCGTTGGGAACCATATACATTATGTAAATACTGGTCACATTCTATTCGGTTTAGAATATCATGCGTCTTTATTCCTAGCTTACTATTGCAAGCTAAATTTTAGTTTCAACGCTAAATATTTAACAAATTTAAATGCTAAGCACCTAAAACTTAATTCGGCCCGAAAAAACCGAGTTTAAATTCGTGATCAGCGACCACAAAATGATAAGAAACTACATCGATAGCTGACGAAATATTTCCTATGTTGTACGGTGTGATTAAATTCAGTCGCTTTCTCTTTAATACATTTTTATAGCACTTCGCTAAGCTATCACTTCGTTAAGCGAACAGCGTATCCGACCATATGTTGCTTTTTCTAATACAATTCGAACATTAATCCATCTTTTTATAATTTTTCGAATACTATACACCAAAAAAGATGATAAATTTACTTGTAGAAATCACTTAAATTAGAATGATCACACTTGCATTAGATACAGTGGGTTGCCAAATTAATAGGGACAGTTTTTTATGGTTTTTTCGTTATAACTCCCGAACCATACATCTTACAAGAACGATTTATAAACCAAAATGTTTGTAATTACCCGACCGACATGACTGCGTTCTTAGTTTTTTAATAATTTTATGTACGTAACTTTTAGAGAAATTTTTATGTTTTTTTTTATTTTTTCATTATAAAATTACGATCCATACACCAAAATGTTTGTTAAGCCTCTACCTACTTTTACAGTAGGTAATTCTGTAGCTAATTCTTTGGAAAAAAATTATAAATAAATTTTAAAAAAAATTCTATATATTACAAAATATTAACTTAATACACATTTATATTCAATAAAATAAAAAAAATAAAGGAGGTAAATGCTGGTCAAATCTTTCTAATTAAATATTACTAATAAAAATAATAAATTACAATAACCAAAATTGCAAACAAAATTGTTGCAAAGAGAAATTAACATTTTTAAAGTTATCCCTATCAATTTGGCAACCCACTGTAAATTGAAATATTTAGGGAATATTCAATAATTTAAAATAACTGAACTTTTTTATAATCGCCAGTTATCCCAACGAGGCACTATAAAATCCTTTCAGATTAAATTTAAAGGTTTATTTTTATCACAAATATATTTACACATCAGTAGATCAACAAGCTTAAAAACTATTTCAAATAATAATTGTTGATTTTATTTAGATTAAAAAATATAATCAATTCACAAACAAAAAACATAAAAAACATATAAAATTACTTCATACAACACTATTTAGTGAATTTATACGCTGTACGCATATTTAATATCATTTATAAAAGTACTAAACGGATCTTGCTCGAGCCTTTTAACACGTTTGCGCCATAGAAACTCGCAGAGATATAGATCAAGATTTTCTTTGTTAGTATTGGCTTGGGAAAATTTATATTTTAATTTATGCCAACTACTGCCTGTGTTACGTGTGTCACTTTCTTTTTTTGTATTGCATACATTAGATACTTTATATTCTATATTTTCTTTAATCTCGTTAATAGAAAAGGTCGAGAATCCTTTGTAGTATTCCTCAAATTTATTCAGATTTATTAAAGTACGGCCACAGTTGGTCGATAGTTGCGAACCTTTTTTAATATTCTTCTTGATAACGTTGATAAAATTGTTCTCATCTTTAGCCGTGTTCGAGTAGAACTCATATTTATAATGCGCGCTGCCTTTTTGTAGCATGCCCAATACCCAGCACCCCTCCAGATCTTCACTACGTTTAAGAGGATGCTGTCTTTTCCCAATAGGCGCTTCAAAAAGTTCTATTACAAACCCAGGTCCACCGATTTTTCCTTGCTTATCGTTGTCACGAGCTAAAGCTAGCATGCAGACTTCACGTGCTAAAACAAAGCGTTCCTCAATAGTTTCAAGCGTTAGAGCTTCGCCATTCTCAACTATATTGCTTTCGTGTAGCGCCATAGGAAGTGAAAAGTTGTTGGCAAAGCAATAAGTGATGATGACACAAACTTCCGGAGGATGATTCTCCCAGTGTTCGAACCATGTTTTATATGATCTAGCTATCTGATGTCTTTTGCCATTGAAATTGCATACAAAAAGGCCCAAAATTTGATTTTCTTTAAATTCCATGTTTTGACAATGTCGCTGACAGTAAATTTTTGCAGGCAGAAGTTCTATCGAAGCCAACCAATCGAAAGTGTCTTCTGGTGTTTGAATGCATTCGTAAAGTTCAAATAAATTCCAGCTTTTGCTAAAAAAAATAAAATTGGTAATAACTAGATCTCTACTTTAATTTAATTTAAATTAAATACCTTGAAACTTATACATCTTCTTATATTTTGTTGAATTTTTATAAACTACTGCTTAAAGAAGAGCATCTTTTTTTCTAAATGTATTTCACTGAAGCAAGTGTCAACGAGTTCAAACAAGTGTTAACGAGCACTCAAAGGAACTTTAAAAGAAAAAATTTAATAAACTACATCCTGGAAACTTATTTTCGTGTTTCATTCAGGGTTGTGATGATTTAAATCAGTTAATTTTAATCAGTGATTCAAATCGCGATTAAAATCAAATGATATTTTTAAAAAAATCACATGATTTAAATCATTCTATAAGTCTTATCTGCTGTGCTTCTTCTCGCGTGTAATATGCGTGCCCATAGTGACTTATAGCTGCTATGCTCATATTCATAATATGCTAGCTAAGGTTTTGGAAATCCAAGAAGCACACGTTCAAAAAGTCATAAAATACTTTCGAAAGAATTACTTTACTCATGCAAGATATGGTATGGCCAGAGCAAATAACTTAATATTACCACAAGAGGTGAGAGTGATTCTCTAAAGAGCTACATTAACATCTGGCCAACATTGATGCAAACATCTGAAATAAAGATGAGATAGGCAAAGACATCAGAAATATTATTCAAAATATGTCTAAGAAAAGAAATGCTGAAGATCTTGTTGCAAGACTAGAGCCAATAGCTAAACATTGGACAAAAGAGTAACAGGTGCACAATTATAGAATGCAGTCACATATATAGAGAATTGACGGGGCTGCTGGAACTATTGAACGTGGCTTTAATGAAGAAAGTCATGAGCTGGGTTCGCCAAACTATGACGCCGGGTTACTTTTTGGCTTATATTATAAACCAAAAACTGCTATGAGAGCAATTATAAGAGCGGAACAGACAGGAATAAATTTACTAAGTAAAATCATTCACTTAAACGCAAGAGCTGAGCCCTTCGCAAGGGTTCTAATGAACGAAGGAGTCATAAAAAAGTCAACACTCTTGACTGGTGACTGGCATTAGCCCACATGAACAAATGCATAGCTCAGGATCAGTTAGAAATAACAAAACAACTGCTCACTGCAATCGCGGTTTTCCACTTTCAATTTAATGCACAATACACTAAGAAACAAACTTGGCACAGAAAAAGCTGTGAAGTTGGTATTTCTACTCAAAAATCTAAATAAATAAAACGTGTATAGCATGTCTTAAAGATCAATATATAACAAACTTTAATTACTTGATTTATTTTATTTCATCTAATAAAGCTTAGACTAAATCAAAAAAATCGGATTTTTTTTTTGATTTTTTAAAAAAATCATGATTTTTATTAACCCTGGTTTCCCTAAAACAAGTCCGTGTCACTATTTGTGATTACTTTTGGTGCCTGAGGTTGTAAGAGAGTTGTAAAATCGTGTCAAGCGAGAGGTCACTATCTGTAATTGCTGAATGTGAAAATTTGTAAGATCATGATTTTTTTTAATTTTTTTGTTTTTTTTTTAATGATCGGCTCAATAAAGTATTAAAATACTAAACTTAAGTATAAATACATATCAGCAACCAATCATTAAAGTCTGTTTTATTGTTGAGTTTTAAAATTGTATTCTGCTTTTCAAAGTTTTATAATAATGATTCAGAAAGCAGGAGCTGTAATAGTTCTTAAAACCCAACCTAATTAAAGTTGGGTAAGATTACGGATTAAATCGTAAGATTACGGATTAATCTTACAAAAAGTAAAAAATAATTTAAATTTATAGCTTCTTTTTGTAGAACTTGCTTTGAAAAACTAAGTACAATGCCCTGTACGCAGATTTTTGTCGCATTAAGTTTTTTATAGTTTTGTAAATTTTTTGTTATGCTGGTATAGATGAAATTTGTTTTTTTATTTTTGCTACTGTATAATCATCAGTAATGAAACTGAATACTTTGTTTTTCATTAAGATTTTTACTTTTTGCATAAATTAAAATTTGAATGCTGTATATAGTTTTTTGTCGGCCACTGTACGCGTTTAACGCAGATACAATTTTTGTTACCGTCTTCATCTTTCTACTGGATTGTAGAGGTTAGTTTAGTTCCACCTGAACACTTATCGTTTTAAAGATTTTTGTATTATTAAAAATCTACTTTGAATATGTATCTACTTTAATTTTTTATTTCTACCTTTTCAATTTTGGAAATTGTGTTAATTTTTTGTTTTATTTGATAGTTTCTCCTAAAAGAACTATATTTGTGACCCCGACATTTGAAATCAATTAAAGCTAAAGACACTGCTGAAAATCAACACCAACGCAGTACCAACCACAACTTTTAAAAAAATGACAATCCACGGAGACCAATTTTTCGAAGCATTGGCTGACAACAAAGCTCCCAATAACAATCAACAAGCTTCAACATCAGAACCAGCAGACGTAACTGGATTTTCAGCACGAGTTCAAGTACCTCAACTCAATGTATATTCCGTCAATAATATCAAGTCTTGGTTCACTCGCCTAGAAGCCTACTTCTGCATCAATGGCTTTGGAAAAATGCACCAAGACCAGCGCGATCAAATAAAATTCAACATCGCAGTAATGTACAAGGACGAAAGGCTACACAAACAAGCCTTTCAAGTTGTACGAAATCCTTCGTCAAAAGAAAAATATGAAACGCTGCGTCGAACTATACTAAACAAGTTTCCAGCATCACCGAAGGCCAGATTAGAACAGCTAACATCTGGAATCAACTAGGCGACAATAAACCCAGTCATATGCTCACTTAACTTCAAAGCACTGACGCCACGCGTGATCAGCAGCTTATCAAGGATTTCTGGTTATGACGATTGCCAGTATCGGCACGAGCAGTAATTGCAGAAGTTTCAAAAACTAATCCTAACACGTCATTGGAGACACTCGCTTCAATCGCAATGGAATCATTGACGCATTAACTGTTAGCACAGTCGATGCTGTATCTCTAACCACGTCTGATAATCAAACTATCAACGCTGTTCACTTTAAGAGTTCCTCATCTATAGACAACAGAGTTTCTCAAATGGAACGAGCTCTTGCACGCATCGAATCGAGACTCGATAATGTAAAAGGGCATCGCTCTAAAAGCCGTTCCCCAACTCCACAGCACAACCGATCGCGTCAACACAATGACGATGATTTTTCCTGGTATCATAAAAGGTCAAATTATAACAGACTTAACGTAATGTTAAGGTAGAATTATAATAGACGTAATGTAATGTAACGAAATGTTGTCTGTGGATATATAGAACTATCACATAAATAACGAAAACGAAACAAAAAGCGTAGTTCAACAATATAAAATAGCGCAATAATCGTATCTAACCTCAATGTTTAGTTGTTCTTTGAACAGACGTAATGTAAAGTAATCTTAATTCAACGGATCCTTACGTCCCGTTACATTACGTCATTAGTTCAACATCAAGTCAACGATGCAGTCAAGACAAATATGTGCCCAAACTATTCGCAGCTAACAATTCCATTATTGACACATTTGGATCAACACGGCTAAAACTCGACTTTGGCTTACGTGGACCTTTCGAAGGGCTCTTCATCATAGGTGACACTACTCACATCATTAGTGCTGATTATTCTGCAAATTCAATCTGCTCGTGGATATAAAAAACTCTACTATCATTGACACTCAAACTAGAGTTAAGAGTAATGCCATTCGCACTATGGAAAAGCCGACACCTTCACTTAAGACATATGATGTCACCAACAAATACTCTCAACTACTTTCCGAATATAAAGAAACTAACAGGCCACTTGTGGCGGCCGTAGCCTAGTGGGTAGAGTTCGCGGCCCCTAAGCTAAAGAACCGCGGTAGCCCAGGTTCAATTCCAGCTCAGACAGAAAGTTTTTTCAATTGAATTAATTTTTCTGTTCGGTCGTCACCTCTCTGCAGACAATGGCAAACCTCAGAGAGTAAAAACTGCTATATAAAGCTTCCTGAGAACATAAGCCGTTCGGAATCGGCATTAAACACGTAGGTCTAGTTCTCGGTCATTTGTGATCAAACATTTAATAGCACGCACAACACAATTGATCAATAGAAGCTAGGTCAAAGTCCTTCCAAGGGTTGAAATGGCCAGTTAATTATTATTATTAACAGGCTACTGTTGTACGCAGATTCGCCACGGACATTTTTTTATCAATATCCTTAACGCCTTAAAGACGGGACAATTTTTTCACACATGTGCTTATTTTTACCTTGTTTTGACTAATTTTTTTGTGATACGGTTAGTTTTGCGACAACCGACTTAATGATGACATATGGCATCATCGTCCTTTTTGGGTTAAGAAAATACATATCAAAGAAATAAAAAGTGGTACTTTTTCTTTTGGTTTGTTTTGGAGCGCCGCTCTGCACTTATATGTATCTCACTTTTTGCCTTGCTCGAGGCTCATCAGTTTTTTTTTTTCGTTGCGCTGTGTTAGCTGAGCACGAAGAGAAAGAGAAAAATTGAGAGCAACATGGAGTTTGTTGAAACCCTCGCAACGCAAACGCGCCAAAAGACAGCGAATAAGCAATGCGTGGCAGCTGGGATCATTTCTTAAAAAACTTAATACCTTAATTAAATATACTTATTATTAAATTTTCGAAAAGTCGTAACTTTAAATTTTCACTTCTATTTTATACAATAGTATAGATAATGCAAGTAAATCCTAACACATCTTCTTCTACCATATCCAACATGGTTACACACTGTATTAAAACACAAGGCCCTCCGGTTTTTACCAAACCACGTAGATTAACGTCGGAATAATTTCAAGCAGCAAAAGAATAATTTAAATACCTGATGAAGATAGGAGTTTGCCGACCTTCTAAAAGACCATACGCATCTGCACTTCATGTTATCCGCACATCAGACAACTCATGGAGACCATGCGGGGACTATCGAGCCTTGAATGCACAAACTATTCCAGATATATACCCTCTACCACATATTCAGGATCTAACATACGGATTGTATGGTAAGAAAATCTTACTAAAATTGATTTAACACGTGGTCATCATTAAATTGTAATTGAAGAAAAAGATATTCAGAAGATAGCCATAACAACTCCATTTGGTCTCTTTGAATATGTACGAATGCCATTCGGCCTTCGAAAATCGGCGCAAACGTTCCAACGGTACATGCACAAAACACTTCGAGGACTTGACTTCACATTTTGCTACATTGACGACATCTGCATAGCTTCCGAGTCACCTCAGCAGCACGAAGAACATATTCACTTGGTCTTTGAAAAACTTCGACAACATCACTTACCAATCAATCCATCTAAATATGTATTTGGACAAGAACAAATTGAATTTTTAGGACACTTGGTGACGTCAAGTAATATTAAACCAATGCCTAAGCAAATAGAAGTCATAAAAAATGTTCTTCCCAAGTTAGCGTGCGATCTGAAACGTTTCCTGGCTATGGTAAACTTCTATCGCCGATTTGTTTCACACGCAATGACTCATCAAGAACCATTAATAAAATTCATTACTGGCAAGAAAAGGATCAAACTCCGATCATCTGGAATGATGAAACAGATACACACTTTCATAATTGTAAGGAAGATTTAATCAACGCCACATACCTCTCTCATCCTGTTCCTCGAGCCGAGATCATCCTGTGTACTAATGCTAGAGATTCTGCAATGGGAGCTGTCGTTCATCAAATAGTTAACAATGAACCACAGCCGATAGCATTTTTTTCAAGAAAGTTTAGTGACGCTCAGCGCAAATACAGCACCTACAATCGTGAATTGCTTGCAATCTACACGGCTATCAAACACTTGCGTTTCTTACTCGAAGGTCAAGATTTTGTCATTGCAACTGATCATAAACCAATAGTTTTTGCCTTTGTTCAGAACAAAAACAATGCTTCTCCACGACAGATTTGTCCCCTGGATTTCATCGCCAAGTTTATAGCGAGGATTATTTATCTTCCTGGTGACACTAACATCACAGCTGATACACTTTCACTCACCAGCGCACTTCATTTCAAAGCAAACGGTATTATTGATTACAATGATACAGCAAGTCAACAAAAAACTTTTGAAGAACTAAAATAAATGCTCATATCAAACACATCTCTTCAAACTCAAGGCGATTAAACTACCTCATTGTAACACAGCCATCATTTGTGACGTTTACGGATCTATTAACAGACCATTTGTTCCAAAAGCTTGCCGCGATAATGTCATCGCTTAATATCACCCGCTGGAAAAAAGTCAACATCGCGTCTCGTAATACAATGGTTTGTATGGAACAACATGGACAAGAACAAGGTCCATTTTAAATTGAAGAACGCAAACCAAAATTTTTCAAAATTTCCATGAACAAGAAATCAATAAACGTTTCTATTGATAGAATTAAACTTACGTCACAAATACTGATATTGATGAAATAAGTAGAAATAATGAATTAATCCTACAAACACCATTTAATCCTGTTACTCAAAAATTCTTCAAAAAACCGCTCTATTCGACTTCCTATTCGTTTTACATCTTGAAAATCTTGGGAGGGGAGGGGGGTAGTGTGGTGACTGAACACATATCGTTTTAAAGATTTTTGTATTATTAAAAAATCTTCTTTGAATATGTATCTACTTTCTTTTTTTATTTCTATCTTTTTCAATTTTGGAAATTGTTTTCAAAATAAAAAATTAATAAATAATTTTTTCAGTTCGTTCATAAAATTTAAAGCTAATTGTTATATTTAATAGTTTCCTCCTTAAAGAAGTATAGAGGTATTCCGCAATGATCAATCCTAGGTCCGCTGCTCTTTATGATGTGTATAAATGACATATGCGCATTTCCCCAGAATGGTCTACCAGGACCGAAAAAATAAATATTAATAACCAAATGATTCTTTCGACCATTCTTTCTACCATGTAAATTTATACATTTTTATAATATAATAAATTTACAGCTTATCTCAGTTGTTAATATGAGAAAATTGGCCTAAAAACTGAAATGTCTTTTTCGCACTTATTATTATTATTACTAGTATAAAAGCCCGTCCTACGACACTTCCTTTTTGGATCCATTTGCCGAAAGCACCTTTTATCTTTTTAAAGCTTGTTTTTTTTATTCACTTGATTTTTGCAAAATAAAAATATACCACTCTTAACAACACTTTAAGTATTGAAGCAGTGTTGAAAAATTAGTTCAAGTATAAAGACTCAAAAAGTAGAGTTTGGTAACAATCATATTTATACACAACTTTAAGCCTGGTTTTCAGTAGGTCAGTTTTCAGTCACAAATCTTGTCAATCTAATGGAAACGTATTGTTATTTACATTGAGGCTGTTCAGACTTGCCTCAAATGAGGCGACTTACTTGACTCATTTTGATATAAGTTAGCTATCAGGTGTTCACACACAAATTATTGCCTCACTTTGAGGCTGCATCATTTTGGCATTTATTGTTTTTTTTTCGTTTGTTTTCTGTTGAATTATTAAACGATCAAGTTTTTACAATTTAGAGAATATTAATTTGCTAACAATAATAATAAACAAAATTAATCCACGCCAGAACAAGCTAAAAAGAGCAAAAATTTCAACATAACAAACTTCACTCTGACGTTACGTCAAAATGAGTCGCAAGATTTTTAAAATTTTTAAAATTCTCGCCTCACGTTACATGTCACCTTCCCGCTTTTCCCTTTTGCCTGTAGACGTCAAAATGAGGCAAGTGAGTCGCCTCATTTGAGGCAAGTCTAAACAGCCTCATTTGTTGTCATATATGACCACTGATTGTCATATAAAATCACAAACAAGTGAGAACAGATAGAATTTTGCTTGTCAATCAAAATATCGTTATATGACAAGAAAAATCGAAATGCCAACATATTGGCATTTTGTGTCAGTTGTTGCCTAAAAAACCTTTTGTTTTAATTTCTTTTTTTGTTTCACTGCTGGCAAAGTTTTTTAAATATTGTTATTTTAATTGGTTTAAAAGGAAAAGTGCACTTAAACAGGGATTATCGCAGTGGCCGGTGTTGCTTCCAAGGGATTTGTTGCAGGACGCATTTTCGGTATTCACGTTGTTGCGGTCGCTTTGGCTTGAATTTGTCATTTGCGCGAATCTTAAAGACGTATCTTGCGATAGAACGTGGCGATGGTGCCTTTTGAACCAACACCGGCCACTGTGATAATCTTTGTTTAAGTGCACTTTTGCTATTAATCTAATAATATTAACAGTATTTTATAAATTTCACCAAAAAGAAACATTTTCTAACAATCTCAAATATAAAACATCAGCTGCTGTTGATGAAAAAAGCACAACTGAACAATCCGATGGCATTTCACAAATAACATCGAAAGTGAAATCAGTATGGCAATCAATTGACACATAAATTCAACGTCAGTCTTTGACATTCGATTTTATGTCAGTTTTTGGGTTTCAATGAGCCTGTTCTCACGCGCCTTAAGTTACAGTACACCCTAATCAAGTGCGCGTTGCTCTGCGTACCCAAGCGGCACGCAATTTTATTTTACGCTGTACCTAAACAAGTGCGCTGCGGAAAGAACTGCTGCTCTCGAACCAGCTCAGTCTGATGGTTTAAAAATCTTAAAAAACTTTTAGTATTGTGTAAAAATCTATTAATATTGCAAATACTTCAATTTGCAATTGAGATTAATTAATTAATAGCAGCTGATTGCTCTTTGTTCTAATATTTTGGTTTTATGCAGCCAACTTCACATCCGAACGCACTGTCAAAATTGGAAATTCGATTCATGTTGCGGTAGTCCGGTGCGTGTTTCGGTAGGCTTCATACAAAATGTATGTGCATGAGCCGATTTTGACAGTTAAACCACGCACGCGCACTTGTTTAGGGTGGACTGTAAGGCGGCGCATCGGATTAATTTTGACGTATACAGGTAAGGTGGGAAGTAGGAAGGTGACAAGTTACGTCAAGCGACATTTTCAAAAATTTTAAAAATTTTGCGATTCAGTTTGACGTCTGTTACTTTGAAGTTTCATTATTTGTCCTTTTCCTCTTGGTTCTCTTATGTTTTGTCGCAAATAAATTTTATTTTACCTTGGTTGGGTCTTCGCTTTTTGTGAAAAAAAAGAAAAGAAATTTTGTGAAAAAAATTTCTAATTTTTTTTTTGTTGTGTTTAATTTAAGACTTACAAAGTGAAGAATTTTCTGAAATTTAACAACAGATTTGATTGACTGTTCTCGGATTTCAAAATAAGGCGGTCTTAAAAAAAGGCTGTAGTAAGAACACCTGACAGATGCATAGTGTCAAAATAACGCCATTACTCTGCATTTTTTACCAGTGTCAATGAGAGACCAGAGTCAATGAAAACGCATTTGACGTCATATGGTCAAGATACCTACTGACATCAGTGATTGTTGTCATTCAAATTGACTTAGTGAAAACCAGGCTTAACAAACTGTCTTTGCAACTGACACAGTTTTACTTTTTGATGCAGCCCATAAAAAGAATTTAATTAAATTCAGTCTTTGTTAGCTTTATGCATTCCTTAAATCTCTTTACGTCGTATATTCCTAAGAGAAGTTTAAATTGCACTAACCCTGGCAGATTTTAATAGTCTGTTTCTCATTGTTTTTCTTCATCTTTTCTTATCGAAAGGGAGAGGATCGCTTTACCTATTCCACAGAATGATTCGGAGTAATTAAAGGAGCGGATGTTCCTTTCTTTGCCAGTTCATCGGCTATTTCGTTTCTTTCTATACCTTTAATGGATCGAATTTCAGACTAAACTATTTTCCTTTTTTTATATAATGAAATAGCTAATCATTTGAAGAATGAAACAAATTTATATATTTTTAAGAATGAATAATATATATTGGTCATTCTTTTACAAACCGTACAGATTTGAACAAAAAATGACCGACTCATTTTTGATTTGCATGAAATTTTTTTTACGGGTTCTATATGGAAAAAAAAGAGACACATGTTCGAGGATTTTTTTTTTTTTTTTTTTGAAAATAAAGGGCGTTAAAAGTTTGAGATTTTCGCGATTTCGGAATTATTAATTAAGAATCCGGGGATCCCGGAATTAGTACCGGGATTTGAAAAACAGATAAAAAGTCATTTATTTAACAAAAAAGAAATCATGTGCAAGGTATGAAAGTTAGGATATTTTTTTAATAAAAAATTGTTCAAAGGAATTAAAAAAAAACAGTTTACTTAAATTTTTTATAAAAAGTTAATTTATTTTATTTCTTTATATATATAAAGGACGAAAATATATAATTTTTGATATATATCTATTGTATAATTCATAAAATTCTGAAGTCTTTGAAAAGTGTATTCTTTGGTAGCAATATTTCCAGCCAAAGAGAAGCATCTCTCGAACTCAACACTAGTTGGTGGAATTTTTATCAATCATATCAAATGCTTTTTGAAGCAGATTACTGCGAGTGCCACCATTTAAATATATTTTTATTTCATTTTTGAACATTTGACGTAGATTTAATTTTTTTTTTAAACTTTTTACTCGAATGTCAATTTAAAGTGTTGCATTTTTGCAATTTGAAGGCGGGATCCCGAAAATTCCGGGATTTAAGGCCTTATAATCCTGGGATTGTCGGGACTGAAAAAAGTCCGAGATCCCGGATTGGAAGCCTTATTTGTGTGTAAAAATTATGTATAATGAAGGTATAATTTAATTATTATTTAATTAGATAATATTGTTTATAAGTAAATCCATCAATTCTTTACTTTAGCTGTTGCAGCAGTTGTGCCCTGTCTCTTACCAATCCATGCCACCAATCTCACCATCAGTAAGACACCGACAAAAAACATAAAACCATGCCTGCAAATTAGTCTAAAAGATCACAAGGTAAAAGTATTCGTAATGATTCTTGTTTCAATCCTTTCAATTCAACAAAACATTCAAGAAAAAACACTAAAATTGCGAAAAGTTAATGCAAGTCAATTACATGCAATAAAAATACCGGTAGTTAATGAGTTATTGTAAAAAAATCTATGATTCCTGCCGCTAAAAAACTGTAATGATTAAAGATACTTTAAAATACCATTGAATGATTCCAATCTCACTTCAAGAGTTGGAAGCAAAGCAATTCTCTTTGTATGAAACAAAAAGAAAATATTATAAAAATTAGTAAGTAAAGACTGATGTTATATTGAGACAAAAAAATTGTACGTGTAGAATACTAATGAATTTAAATCGTACTATATCACTTTATTTGCTGAAATAATGTAATTGTTTATTAAAGTTTGACCCAATTTTCTATAAAGCCTCATTTATTAATCTATATATATAAAAATGGATGTATGTATGTGGGTATGTGGCTATATCACATATAGACTCCAAAACCGCTGAACCGATCTTTATGAAATTTTCTGGGAAACTGAAGCCACATCTTGAGAGTGTTCCTGTGAGGTTTGGTAACTATTGGACGAGGGGGCGTGGCCATCAAAAAGTTAAGGTTAAAACAAATTTGCAAAGTCTTAAGCCGTTGTACTAATTTTTGTGCAATTTAATGCGATTTTCCTGGTTTCATTACAAATTTCATACTTAAAGTGGAATTTCGTTACGATAGCTCTAAAATTACGGCTGTTATCGTTATCACAGACAGACAGACGGACATGGATAAATCGTCTCAGGAGGTGATGCTGATCAAAGATATATACCGCGAATCAGCTAGAAAATGCGTACCATGCTCAAAACGACACATACAATACAACAAACTAGGTAACTCCATTATTGCGACCGCTAATGATGGAAGTTCTATTACACTTACACACCGTTTATTTATATACGATACAGACAACAAAACTATTTTTCTGATTGACAGCGAAGCAGAAGTTTCAGTGTTCCCACGTACAAGACCCAGAATAGGAGCTGACTTCTTTACGAAATATCGACCCTTGATATATCTGAAACACAAAAAACTTATCGATTCACTTACAAAAATAACAGTTAACGCGGTCACAGCATTTATCGAAACATCACTACCAAAATTAATTTCTCTAGACAACAAGTACACTAAAATACTCAAAAACTTTTCATCACTAACAGCAGAACCCGATTACTTCAAACCAGTTACACACACAACAAAACATCATATCACTACAGAAGGACAGTTACCATTTTCTAGACCACGACGTTTGGACTTAACCAAATTCAAAAATGCAAAGCAAGAGTTCGATTTCCTAGTTAAAGCAGGTACCTGTCGTCATTCACACTCCATGTTAGCATCCCCACTACATCTCGTTCCCAAAAAGATGTAAACGACTGGAGACCCTGTGGAGACTTACACAACAATAACATATTTTCAAAATTATACTTAGTAGGAGCATATAACCAAATTCCTATGGCTACTAAAGACATTCAAAAACTGCAATAACTACACCTTTCAGAATGTTCGAGCTCCTAAGAATGCCAATTGGCTTAAGAAACGCAGCTCAAACATTTCAACGATTTATCAGTAAGGTTCTTCAAGAATAAGACTTTGTATTTGTTTACCTCGACGATATTCTAGTAGCGAGACTGAAGAAGAACACTTCAGACATTTCAATTTAGTATTCGAACGAATAGAAGAATTTGGACTAAGCATCAAACCAAACAAACCTATTTTCGGCGTCAACAAGGGGTCGTCCATAAACTACGTTACCAATTTAGGGGGGGAGGGGTTTTGAAATGCACTACGATAAGTAACGGTAGGGGGGGGGAGGTGTTTAGATATTGTAACGTTACCAAAATTAAAAAAATCGACGAAAAACCTCTAATTAATAACACAATCATTTAAAAAATTTTTAACCTTACATGTTTATGTTTGATCGTCTAAATTGATGGTTAACTTTTGTTTCAACGATTTCTTCCACCTCCTTTTCCCTCGACACAGGAACCTTTTGGTATGCCTTCACCATCTCATCACACGTCTGAAAAATTTGGGTCTTTGCTTTTGCAGCAGTCTTTGACATGTACTGTCTTTCTCAGAAAGAAGAAATCAGTTCAAGGTCGTGTCCTACCTGCGGCTTGTATTTCGTTTTTAAAACTTCTACGAATTGCCATAAGTTTGTATTATATCGTTTACAATAAATCGGAATAAAAAAATACTATTTAAATAAATCAATTTTCAGAAAGCATTTACACAAAAACACAGAACTTAGTGCAGCTCGGGTGCAGCCTTTAAGGGTACTCTGTCAAAGACCAGGTGAATTTCTTTGCGTTAGAAATGAGGATTCACCTGAATGGGTCGACATAGAATCCGATGAAAAATTCTATTTTGTAGAATCCTCAACAAAGCTACCAGCTTCTTCTATCCCAGTGATTGAGAGCATCGAATCTTGCATCGCAGATGGAATAGCTTTTACAGATGATATTAATTATTGATTTTTTTCCAATTGTTCCTTTAATGTATCTAGTCATACTAGTCACTAATACTAGTGAAAATTGTCAGAGCTAGTCAAAATATATAATCATTCGAATGAATTAATTTCATATGTCTCGTTACTTTAGGGGGGGGGGGGGGGTTTTGAAAAACACTACGAAAAGTAACGCAGGGGGAGGGGGGACGACCCCCAACATACATTTTATAAGTTACAATATTTCGAAATAAGGCATTCAACCATCTCCCGATAGAATTCAATGTATAGTTAACTATCCCAAACCTGAAACAGTTAAACAAATGAAGAAATTCATCGCCCATAAAACAAAGCAGGCCTGCCGATGGAAGGAATGTGGAAGTTTATAATTTTAATGCTTAGTTTTGAAGTCAACTTTTTGAAAGTTTAAAAACTTCCTCTTTACTTCTAAGTCAAATGCATAAGCAAAAGTATCATGTTTGCTAATGCAAAATTCCGGTTAATTTTAAGGGACAACTTCAATATTTTTATGATTGTTGCAATTCGCCGACACTTTGTGTAATCACCGAAGCACTTTTGATAGCAGCAATGTTCTTATGTATATTATTTCAACAACATTACAACAGTGTGAATGACTCAGTTGACTAAGGCTTTAGTTTTTATTCTTGTTTTTTTGGAATCTTGAGTAGTGGGTTAAAATCACAACAGAGACAAATTTTTTTTAATGGTATTTAGATTTGTTTTGGTTTTTTTTAGTTTGTCTTGTTTTTTTTTAATGATTTCGTTGCTTTTTTTTTGCATTAATTGCTTATAATAACAAAGCGAACGCGTTAATTTTCTTACTCTGTGCTCGTACTTTTATTCTTAATGAAGAAAATTAAGCGACGATTAGTTAACTGCGATGGTCGAGTAAATAAGCCAATGCACTTACACACACGGGGCCGAGGTTCAAGTCTCGGGATAATAATTTTTCAATTGCCGGCAACATAGGTTGAAGGTTCAGCAGACATGCTCGCCTCCATACCCGCTTAAATCTTTTTTCTAAAGGAATGTCCTAGGAAGGCATGTCCTAGGAAGGCATGTCTGCCAAATGAACTGCCGTGGCAGCGATGCAGCATGCATCTCATAGTATGAATGCAGCAATAATGATATTTACCTCACTATCAAACATTGCAGACACTATTTAGAAGAACGAAATTTCACTATTTACACAGATCACAAACAAATTGAGCATTACAGTCAGAAACAGAAAGAAGCTCAAGACAAACACGCCACCTAGAATTCATCGCACAATTTTCTAACGACATCAGAAACACCAAAGGTACAGACAACGTGGTAGCAGATGCACTTTCACGAGCTGAAATCGAAGCTTTTCGATTCAGACAAAGAACAAACAGATTCAGAATTACAAGAAATACTATCCAAACATACTAAAAATTTCGAACAAATACACATTCCACTACTAACATCAAGATTTGGTGCGAAAAAACAGATACAAGAACACGTCTATACATCCCACTAACATTACGGAAACAAATATTTGAACAATTACACAACATCTTACACCCAGGTACACGAGCGTCTCGACGACTAATAACACAAAGATACTTCAGGCAAAAAATTAACATGCAAATTAACAAATGGTCACAGGAATGCGTTAGATACCATAAATCATACACACGAAAACAACCCCACACAAAATAGACACTCCACACCGCCGTTTTGAGCATGTATATGTCGATCTAGTTGGTCCATTGCCGATACCAAACAATCATAGATATCTACTTACCTTAATCGACCAAAACACACGGTGGCCCGAAGCTACTAACGCCAATACTTTCGTAGACACTAAAGAGCTGCACAGATGTATTTGTTACACATTCGTTTGTTGTTCAAATTCCTATTCTATTCAACTCTCATTTTGATTTATAATGTTTTGAAAAAAAATTTTAAAAGAGTAAATCATCGATAATAGATCAAAACGAATATAAAGTAAAAATAATATATAGCATAAAACGAATACAGAGTAAATTGATTACAGAGTAAAACGAGAACTTCGGTCAAACAATCAGTTAAGTAGATTAAAAAATACGTTTTTGGATATATTTAATCGATTATTTAAGTCGTTACACGTTTTTTTAATGGAATCACTTGAATTATGTTTTAAATATAATTTTATTAAATAAGTTAATATTAATATCATACATGGGCACACTGCAGTAAATATTTACTGCATTACTAGAAGCAGTAATCAGTAAACTTTTACTGATAATGAAATTCAATTTGCATTACCAGTAAATTTTTACTGATTACTGGAGAAAATTGCAGTAAAAATAAATTTTTACTGATTACTGGGAAAAAATTGCAGTACAAATAAATTTTTACTGATAATGAAATTCAATTTGCATTACCAGTAAATTTTTACTGATTACTGAAAAAATTTGCAGTAAAAATAAATTTTTACTGATTACTGAAAAAAATTGCAGTAAAAATAAATTTTTACTGCTTACTGAATAAAATTGCAAAAATAAATTTTTACTGCAATATTTTCAGTAATCAGTAAAAATTTATTTTTACTGCAATTTTTTTTAGTAATGCAGTAAAAATTAATTTTTACTGATTACTGAACAAAATTGCAAAAATAAATTTTTACTGCAATTTTTTCAGTAATCAGTAAACATTTATTTTTACTGCAATTTTTTTCAGTAATCAGTAAAAATTTATTTTTACTGCAATTTTTTTCAGTAATCAGTAAAAATTTATTTTACTGCAATTTTTTTCAGTAATCAGTAAAAATTTATTTTTACTGCAAATTTTTTCAGTAATCAGTAAAAATTTACTGGTAATGCAAATTAAATTTCATTATCAGTAAAAATAAATTTTTACTGCAATATTTTCAGTAATCAGTAAAAATTTATTTTTACTGCAATTTTTTTTAGTAATGCAGTAAAAATTAATTTTTACTGATTACTGAACAAAATTGCAAAAATAAATTTTTACTGCAATTTTTTCAGTAATCAGTAAACATTTATTTTTACTGCAATTTTTTTCAGTAATCAGTAAAAATTTATTTTTACTGCAATTTTTTTCAGTAATCAGTAAAAATTTATTTTACTGCAATTTTTTTCAGTAATCAGTAAAAATTTATTTTTACAGCAAATCTATTACTGCCCATCTATGATTAATATAAACAAAACTTTTAAAACTTTCTTACTAAAACCGTTGGTCTCACTCAATTGATCTGTATAGACTCGAGAGTGTGATGCAAAACAAAAAGTCAAGAAAAAAACAAAAACAATTGCGTTCTTTATCTGACTTTCTTGAAATAATACGTATTAAAGACGTAGTGTAATAATTCGAGGTGATGTAATTAAAAAGCGTGTTTTTTTAATTTCATTGTCAATAAATGGCATTCCAAGTTTTTTAATTATTCCTGAGAAATTTATTTTTCATGTCAAAAAGGACAAAGTGGACGTCAAAAATGTGGTTAAAAATCCAATGTAGCTTTATTCAATGAAAAGTGATTTGTGTATTTGCAATTTTTGAAAGAAAATGTATTATTTTTAAACAAAGCAACCATCTGTCAATATCTTTTTAAGTCGGGGTCGTATGCATAATGTTCAGGTCTAAAAATTCGTAAGATTTTCGATGCCTAATAATATATGCGTTACGGGTTTAACTTGAAGAATTTTGATATTGTTTTTATTTATTGTTTGTTGTATTAAAAATGGTTGAGCAGATTATAACCAAATTCGTAGCTCAACCCAGTTAGGTAGTAAAAAACAATTACAATTTAGATAGCAGCAATATATTGGCAGATTTTGTTTTGAAAAAACTATAGAAATATGTGTTTCAAATTTTAATCGTTTTAGCAAACCAAATAAATGGAGTTTTTTTAAAAACTTGATTGAGTGATAACAAATAGATCAAACAAAGGTAGCCGAGTAAATACTTTTTATAAGATGATACTCTATTGTATTCATTCTGTTGTGAATGAATGGATTAAATAGGATACTTGGTTTCCCTTACTTTTTCGAATGTATTCATGCAGCTCTTTAGTAGGCACACTTCAAAGGGAGTACGTATCACGTTTTGGAGTTCCTCTGGAAATTACTTCTTATTGAGAACCTCAATTCACATCGACAGCTTTTAAAAATATTGTAAAAAGACTAGGAAGCAAACACATAACAACTACTGATTATCATCCACAAGCTAACGGAATTGTATAACGTTTGCATCGTTAATTAAAAATTTCAAAAATAGCGAGTAATAACCAAAAAAACTAGTACTCAGAGTTACCAATAATTCTTCTAGGACTCAGATCGACAGTAAAAGAAGTCATTAAAGCTTCACCAGCTGAAATGGTCTTTTTGTTTAATTTCCCGCGTAACTTCAAATGCAACACTGATCCTTTCAACTAACATCTGTTGATCTAGACTACTGTCAAAATTTCCGCCCGCTGCGACGCTTAGTTTGTGTTTGGCAGCCATTGAAAGCAGATGATCTTGTGAATTTTGGCGCAAATGGAAAAAGTTAATTTCGTGTGCTCATCAAGCATTATTTTTTGCTCAAAAGAACCATCAGCCAAACCAAGGAAAGGCTTGATAAATACTATGGGGACTTTGCACCGTCGATTGGAATGATTCACAAGTGGTTTACTGAATTCCGATGCGGTCGTACAAGCACAAGTGACGCCGAACGTTCTGGACGCCCAAATGAGGTCACCATACCAGAAATGGTCACTAAAATTCACGATATCGTGTTGGCCGATCGCAGATTATTTGGATATGAAAAAATAATCCGCAAGATGGGTGCCGCGATTGCTCACTCTCGACCATAAACGCGATCGTGTGACTGATTTAAAGGCGTGTTTGGCGATGTTGAACAGAGATAAGAATTTTTTCGTAGATGAGTAACCGTGGACGAAACATGGATCCATCACTACACATCAGAGACAAAGGAACAGTCGAACAGTTGACTTCACCGACCGAACGTGCTAAGGCGAATATTATGCAGCCGAATTGGACCGTTTCAACGACGCTTTGAAAGAGAAACGTCCCCTTTTGGCGAGGAAAAAATTGCTCTTCCATCAAAACAATGCGCTCGTTCACACATGCCCAGTTCCCATGGCAAAACTCCATGAATTCAAATACGAATCGCTTCATCATCCAGCATATTCTACAGATTTGGCCCCCTCCGACTATTTTCAGTTTCCAAATCTGAAGAAATGGCTCGGCGGAAAGAGATTCATCACCGAAACAGGGGCCTATTGGGAGAACCTTCCGAAAACGTATTTTTCGGATGGATTTAAAAAATTGGAGGAACGTTGGACGAAGTGTATCGAGCTAAAAGGAGACAAGTGCGTGAAGATAAATTCGTCAATCCGACGCTAACTTAGCGAAGACTCAAACCATTACTTTTGCTCCGCAAAAAGTTAAATTCGTACTTTTCGCAAAGTACGAATTTAACTTTTGGGAGGAAATTAAATTCGTTCTTTTTGCAAAGTACGAATTTAACTTTTAGGAGGAAATTAAATTCGTTTTTATTGCAAAGTACGAATTTAACTTTTGGGAGGAAATTATATTAATTATATTTGCAAAGTGTGAGTGTAACTTTTGATTCGAATTTAGCTTTTGCCAAGAATTTTAAAATAATATTATTGCAAAGAAAGAATTAAACTCATGATATGAATTTAAGTCATGGCATCAACTCATAAACATTTTTTAAAAGTAGTGAATGTTAGGTCCAAAGTACTAATATTCCATGCAAAATTTCTCAAAATCTGTCTGGACAATGTTTTTGTTATGCATATCATTTTACAGGTAATTAAAGCACCTTTCCAACGATATATAGCCTATAAGTGCACAATTAAGACTTTTGTCATAAAAATTTTTTAAAAAATAATGAATGTTAGGTTGAAGGTACTAAGTTTCAATGCAAAATTTCTCAAAATCTGTCTGGACAATGTTTTTGTTATGCATATCATTTTACAGGTAATTAAAGCACCTTTCCAACGATATATAGCCTATAAGTGCACAATTAAGACTTTTGTCATAAACATTTTTTAAAAAATAATGAATGTTAGGTTGAAGGTACTAAGTTTCAATGCAAAATTTCTCAAAATCTGTCTGGACAATGTTTTTGTTATGCATATCATTTTACAGGTAATTAAAGCACCTTTCCAACGATATATAGCCTATAAGTGCACAATTAAGACTTTTGTCATAAACATTTTTTAAAAAATAATGAATGTTAGGTTGAAGGTACTAAGTTTCAATGCAAAATTTCTCAAAATCTGTCTGGACAATGTTTTTGTTATGCATATCATTTTACAGGTAATTAAAACACCTTTCCAACGATATATAGCCTATAAGTGCACAATTAAGACTTTTGTCATAAATATTTTTTAAAAGTAGTAAATGTTAGGTTGAAAGTACTAAGTTTCAATGCAAAATTTCTCAAAATCTGTCTGAACAATGTTTTTGTTATGCATATCATTTTACAGGTAATTAAAGCACCTTTCCAACGATATATAGCCTATAAGTGCACAATTAAGACTTTTGTCATAAACATTTTTTAAAAGTAGTAAATGTTAGGTCCAAAGTACTAAGTTTCAATGCAAAATTTCTCAAAATCTGTCTGGACAATGTTTTTGTTATGCATATCATTTTACAGGTAATTAAAGCACCTTTCCAACGATATATAGCCTATAAGTGCACAATTAAGACTTTTGTCATAAACATTTTTTAAAAAATAATGAATGTTAGGTTGAAGGTACTAAGTTTCAATGCAAAATTTCTCAAAATCTGTCTGGACAATGTTTTTGTTATGCATATCATTTTACAGGTAATTAAAGCACCTTTCCAACGATATATAGCCTATAAGTGCACAATTAAGACTTTTGTCATAAACATTTTTTAAAAGTAGTAAATGTTAGGTTGAAAGTACTAAGTTTCAATGCAAAATTTCTCAAAATCTGTCTGGACAATGTTTTTGTTATGCATATCATTTTACAGGTAATGAAAGCACCTTTCCAACGATATATAGCCTATAAGTGCACAATTAAGACTTTTGTCATAAACATTTTTTAAAAGTAGTAAATGTTAGGTCCAAAGTACTAAGTTTCAATGCAAAATTTCTCAAAATCTGTCTGGACAATGTTTTTGTTATGCATATCATTTTACAGGTAATTAAAGCACCTTTCCAACGATATATAGCCTATAAGTGCACAATTAAGACTTTTGTCATAAACATTTTTAAAAAAATAATGAATGTTAGGTTGAAGGTACTAAGTTTCAATGCAAAATTTCTCAAAATCTGTCTGGACAATGTTTTTGTTATGCATATCATTTTACAGGTAATTAAAGCACCTTTCCAACGATATATAGCCTATAAGTGCACAATTAAGACTTTTGTCAAAAACATTTTTTAAAAGTAGTAAATGTTAGGTTGAAAGTACTAAGTTTCAATGCAAAATTTCTCAATATCTGTCTGGACAATGTTTTTGTTATGCATATCATTTTACAGGTAATTAAAGCACCTTTCCAACGATATATAGCCTATAAGTGCACAATTAAGACTTTTGTCATAAATATTTTTTAAAAGTAGTAAATGTTAGGTTGAAAGTACTAAGTTTCAATGCAAAATTTCTCAAAATCTGTCTGGACAATGTTTTTGTTATGCATATCATTTTACAGGTAATTAAAGCACCTTTCCAACGATATATAGCCTATAAGTGCACAATTAAGACTTTTGTCATAAACATTTTTTAAAAGTAGTAAATGTTAGGTCCAAAGTACTAAGTTTCAAAGCAAAATTTCTCAAAATCTGTCTGGACAATGTTTTTGTTATGCATATCATTTTACAGGTAATTAAAGCACCTTTCCAACGATATATAGCCTATAAGTGCACAATTAAGACTTTTGTCATAAACATTTTTTAAAAAATAATTAATGTTAGGTTGAAGGTACTAAGTTTCAATGCAAAATTTCTCAAAATCTGTCTGGACAATGTTTTTGTTCTGAAAATCATTTTACAGGTAATTAAAGCACCTTTCAGACGGTATATAGCCTATAAGTGCACAATTACCTCTAAAATGATATGCATAACAAAAACATTGTCCAGACAGATTTTGAGAAATTTTGCATTGAAACTAAGTACTTTGGACCTAACATTTACTACTTTTAAAAAATGTTTATGACAAAAGTCTTAATTGTGCACTTATAGGCTATATATCGTTGGAAAGGTGCTTTAATTACCTGTAAAATGATATGCATAACAAAAACATTGTCCAGACAGATTTTGAGAAATTTTGCATTGAAGCTTTGTACTTTCAACCTAACATTTACTACTTTTAAATAATGTTTATGACAAAAGTCTTAATTGTGCACTTATAGGCTATATATTGTTGGAAAGGTGCTTTAATTACCTGTAAAATGATATGCATAACAAAAACATTGTCCAGACAGATTTTGAGAAATTTTGCATTGAAACTTAGTACTTTGGACCTAACATTTACTACTTTTAAAAAATGTTTATGACAAAAGTCTTAATTGTGCACTTATAGGCTATATATCGTTGGAAAGGTGCTTTAATTACCTGTAAAATGATATGCATAACAAAAACATTGTCCAGACAGATTTTGAGAAATTTTGCATGGAATATTAGTACTTTGGACCTAACATTCACTACTTTTAAAAAATGTTTATGAGTTGATGCCATGACTTAAATTCATATCAAGAGTTAAATTCTTTCTTTGCAATAATATTATTTTAAAATTCTTGGCAAAAGCTAAATTCGAATCAAAAGTTACACTCACACTTTGCAAATATAATTAATATAATTTCCTCCCAAAAGTTAAATTCGTACTTTGCAATAAAAACGAATTTAATTTCCTCCTAAAAGTTAAATTCGTACTTTGCAAAAAGAACGAATTTAATTTCCTCCCAAAAGTTAAATTCGTACTTTGCGAAAAGTACGAATTTAACTTTTTGCGGAGCAAAAGTAATGGTTTGAGTCTTCGCTAAGTTAGCGTCGGATTGACGAATTTATCTTCACGCACTTAAAGGAGACTATATTGAGAAATAAAATTTTTTGGCCGTAAAAATCATTCCTTGTTTAATTTTTCACAGAATTATCAAACGACCCTCGTAGTAATACGGAATCAGCGCCGGATTATCCATAAGGCAGTATAGGCAACAAAATTTGAAAATATTTTGAAGTGACAATTTAATTTGAAGATTTTTTTATCAGGTGGGTTCATATTTTTCATAGAACCAAACGATTTGATTTAAAAAAAGCTTTTCATAATCTATATATATAAAATAGGATGTGTGTATGTATGTAACGTATGGACTCCAAAACGGCTGGGCCGATTTTGATGAAATTTTCAGGTAATGTTCATCTTGGTACGGTGGGTAACATAGGCTATACTTGGACCCGATAGGTGGCGCTGGGGTGGACTTATATCGAAAATTTGAATTTATGGACCAATTTAACTGAAATTCAGAATGTATGTTTGTTTGATCATAAGAAAATAATTTGTGTATAAATGGACACGGTAGGTGGCGCTGGGTGGACTTATTTCGAAAATTCGATGGCGTGAAAAATATATAAATACTTGTAATTTTATTTTATAACGAGGGGAGTAGCGAAGCACACCGGGTTCAGCTAGTAAATACATATAAAAGTTACTTTCTCTCGTGTCCAATATATTGGGCAAATCCACTGAAAGGGTTAAATTAATACAATGTGTTAGTCATTAATATTATTTAAGTTTTTTGTGTTTATTAACAATAAGGGTATTCACAATTGTGTGGTATAGTAGTACTTTTGCCATAGTGGAAAATCCCAATTGTGAGCACCCTTTAAAATAGAATTTGTGGTTGGGAACCTCCCACTATAGCTTTTTGTTATATTCAATTTGATATATTTTATTAATATATGGCATAAAAAAGTTTAACTTGCATTTTGAGCTTCTTCCATTTTTTGCAATTAGAAAATTACTGGCAACCGATCAGTTGTTTATGGAACCTTAAACCTTGGGTTTTAGAGATTTCATGTAAAATAACAAAAAATATAAAAACCGCTCGGTAAAGTGTGATATCAATACCACGAGTTTTTTTTAACTTCACTGAAAACAACGCAATTGTGAATACCCTTAAGGTGTTTTGTTTTATTTTTGTTTCTTTATAAATGAATTAACTCACATTTTTTAGTTTCAAGTAAAATATAACATAAAATTGTTTTAAAAACGTTTTAAATTATTTACTTCTTAAAAATTTCAATCCCGAACTAGTCCCGGGATCCCGGGATTGAGATTTTCAATCCCGATAATCCCGGGATCGCGAAAATCTCCGGGATTGGACTCCCTAATACATGCATACATATATACATACATGCATACATACACACATACATACATGCCAGCTAATAAAAAACAGCTAATAAAAAACTCGCGAGAGAGAGAAGCTTGCAAAAATGGCAAGACCGCTGGGATAGTTCAGAGAAGGGTCGATGGACGTACCAGCTCATCCCTAGCCTAACCGAGTGGTATGGCAGAAACCACGGCTCAGTGAACTTCTACCTTACACAGATACTGAGCGGACATGGTTGCTTCAGGGCATACCTTCACAAATATAAACACGCGATCGATCCTTACTGCACTAATTGCACAAGAAATACGCTGCAAGACGCAGCGCACGTTCTTTTTGTGTGCCCATGTTCCATAACGCCAGACTTGAGGCCCCGACCTGTCTCGGCGAAACGTTAACACAACAAAATATGGTTTCTCTTATGCTAAAGAGCGAAGAGAACTGGTCGATGGTTAGCACCCTGGCTAGGAAAATAACCGAAGAGCTGCGAAGAGTTGAGCGCGCGCAAGATAGATGAGGTAAAGGTTGTTGACCCGACGACCATTCCACAGTAGATCCCGACAGTAGCCAAACAGTTTCCAGCCTAGTGCTGTTCCCAAGCACCGCGAAGTTATGCTCTACGGCGGTTCCGCGGGGTTCTATAGGGTCGAAGATTCAATGCGGAGGTTATGATACCGAGAGGTATCATGTAGGTTTAGTGTGAAAAATCGTAAACTCCCACCTGCACGGTGGAGCCTTTTGAAGGTTCCCCCTTCGCGAATAAAATAAAAAAACATACATGCCAGAAATGCCAGTCCGTTGTAGTTTACTAGAAATAAAAATTCATGCCAGGGACAATGTAGTGACTAAATGGCAAGAACGTTGGAATCAATACATGAACGGGAGCTAGACATATAGCCTTATCCCCAATATAAAAGTCTAGCTGGAAAGACAACATGGAAACATGGGATGTTTTCTGACTCAGGCTATGACAAACCATGGTAGTTTTAACAAATACCTGCATAGATTCAAACTAAAAGAAATAAGCAGCTGTGATTCATGCGCAACGCTAGATGTAGATGCAAAGCACATACTTTTCGAATGTGAAAAGTGGTTGGAAGAGAGACGAGCTTTAAATGATATGCTAGGTGTTACATTAACTCAAGAGAATCTGTTGAACGAAATGTTAAAATCTTAACATGCATGGACTTTGTGTGAAAGACACATAAATAAAATATTAAAGGAGAGAAACTTCAGTAGTTCCGAACCTCCTTGCTTAAGGAGGATGTAGGAATCTTACGAAAACAAACCCCCGTCCTGATGAAATGCTGACGCGGTTCCGGGGTGGAGCTGGTGGAGTATCGTGGGGCCACTTGATGATAGCGCGCTATCACTACGTCCAACAAAAATACATACGATACATACGATACATACATACATACATACATACATGCCAGAAATTCCAGTCCGTTCAAGCAGCCAACCAACGGAGACGCAAATGAGAGTACTGCAGTTGAACCTCAACAACTGTGGCGCAGCACAGGACCTCCTAGGGCAAACCGTCAGAGACCAGGCCATCGACCTGGCTATATTGAGTGAACCTTACGCCGAAAAAACCGTAGGAGCATGGGCCTCGGACTTTACCGGAAAAGCCGCTTTATGGTCTTATGGAAGGGCTCCCTGCTATCTAAGGCTTCATACACGTGCAAACGGTTTCGTCCGCGCGGAAGTAGATGGCATACATGTCGTGAGTTGCTACCTAGCGCCAAGTCTGTCGATCCAGGAATACACGGAGATTCTTGAAACGATAGTCAGCGAAACGCGAGGCCTGAAACTACTCCTTATCGCTGGTGACTTTAACGCGTGGGCAGTTGACTGCGGAAGTCAAAAAACAAACCAACGTGGCTTTATTCTCCTTGAAGCGGTTGCGCTACTAGACGTGGTGCTGCTCAATAATGGATCCCAAGCCACATTCAGCTGTGCGGGCGAAAGCTCCATCATCGACCTGACTTTCGCCAGCAGCGAGTTAAGTAGGCAAGCAGAGTGGCGTGTTAGCAATCTGTTCACTCACAGCGACCACCAAGCTATCATTTATAAGCTCGATGGTCGACCGTGTAGCCGACACAGCATAAATACGGGAAATAAATATTCGTACAGAGTCGAAACACTAGACGAAGACATTTTGAAAGTAGTAATAGCCGATATGCATCTGTCTGGCACGCCAAATGATATGGCAAGGCAGACCCTGAACCAAACAAGAAGAGCTTGCGATGCAGCGATGATCACGAGGCGGTCTAGCAAGCGCAAGCAAGATCCGGTCTACTGGTGGACGGCGGAAATTGCTGAAGCACGCAGGAAATGCCTCGAAGCAAGAAGGATGTACTACCGTTCAAGAGGTTCATATAGCTTCAACGAACTCCGCGAAACCCATCGAATGCTCAAGAAAGTCCTGAAAAAAGCAATCCGTACGAGTAAGCACCAATGCTTCCTACAGCTATGTGATGAGGCAGAAACCAATCCATGGGGTACTGCATACAGATTAGTTATGAAAAAACTGAAGTCGTTCAGACGACCAGCACCTACGGACCCGCAGGTACTAAGTGTTATAGTTAGAACACTCTTTCCACAGCAGCCAGCGTCCCAGCCGGTCGAGGAACACATCGAGCTACGGACCATATTGGCTGTAGCCATAGAGGAGATTGAGATGGCTAACGTAGTAAAAAACATAAAAAACGACAAGGCACCAGGTCCTGATGGTATTCCGAACCGCGCACTGGAGATTGCGATTATGTCGCAGCCGCATCAGTTCGCCCAGCTTTTCAACGCGTGCCTTCTAGAGGGTATTTTCCCAACACAGTGGAAAACACAGAAGTTAGTGCTCATACCGAAAGGCAGTGGCTCCACGGACGCCCCCTCAGACTACAGTCCGATTTGCCACCTCGACACAATAGGCAATGTCTTTGAGCGAGTGGTGTGCAACCGCCTGGAAAATGCGATCCAAGCCGGAGGAGGACTTTCCGCTCGGCAATTTGGGTTTCGAAAGGCCCAATCAATGACGGACGCTATTAAGCTAGTTACGAGCACCGCGCAGGAAGCAATTGAAGGAGTGAGGGAAGCAAAGCAGTACTGTTTGGTGGCAACACTCGACGTTAAGAACGCTTTTAACTCAGCTAACTTTGGAGTGCCACGATACCTCACGAAGATCTTGTCACACTATTACTGTGAAAGAGTCCTGTTCTACGGCACAAATCAAGGCACGAAGACATACAATGTCTCCGGTGGAGTCCCAAAGGGGTCGGTTCTTGGCCCCCTGCTATGGAACGTCATGTACGATGGGGTTCTCAGGCTTGAGGTGCCAGCAGCCGTCAAGACTGTTGGCTTTGCCGACGACCTTGCAGTTGTAGCGACAGCAAAATGCCGTGAAGAAGTTGAGGCCCTCAGTAGTGTAACTTTCGCTATGATTTGCGATTGGCTGCGAAGAGCGGGACTTAATCTAGCTGAACATAAGACTGAGATGGTACTTATTAGTAGTTGGAAAAAACTAGAAACCGCCAGCATCAGTATTCGTGGAACAGTAATTGAATCGAAGCCATTCATTAAATATCTCGGTGTAATGATCGATTCCAGACTGTCATTTAAGCAACTTATGCAGTACGCACACAGGAAAGCATCCGAAGCATGTCTGGCGCTATCTAGAATAATGCCAAACACAAGCGGCCCCAAGCAAGCACGACGAACACTGCTCTTCAACGTAGTGCGATCTACTATGATGTATGGTGCGACTGTATGGTCCACAGCGATGAAAACTAAGTCCTACCGACACGGAGTAGAGTCAGTTTACAGACTTGGCGCTCTCAGGGTCTGCTGCAGCTTCAGAACGGTATCCGTAGATGCAGCACTGGTTCTAGCTAGCGCGATCCCTATTGACCTTCTCGTGGAAGAAGCGCTACTCACAGCTGGTAGCAAGGGCACAACAGCTTATAAAAAACTCGCTAGAGCGAGAAGCTTGCTAAAATGGCAAGACCGCTGGGATAGTTCAGAGAAGAGTCGGTGGACGTACCAGCTCAACCCTAGCCTATCCAAGTGGTATGGCAGAAGCCACGGCTCAGTGAACTTCTACCTTACACAGATACTGAGCGGACATGATTGCTTCAGGGCATACCTCCACAAGTATAAACACGCGAGCGATCCTTACTGCACTAATTGCACAGGAAACACGCTGCAAGACGCGGCGCACGTTCTTTTTGTGTGCCCCATGTTCCATAAAGCCAGACTTGAGGCCTCGGTCTGCCTCGGCGAAACGTTAACACAGCAAAATATGGTTTCTCTTATGCTAAAGAGCGAAGAGAACTTGACGATGGTTAGCACCCTGGCTAGAAAAATAACCGAAGAGCTGCGAAGAGTTGAGCGCGCGCAAGATAGATGAGGTAAAGGTTGTTGATCCGACAACCATCCCACAGTAGATCCCGGCAGTAGCCAAACAGTTTCCAGCCTAGTTCTGTTCCCAAGCCCCGCGAAGTTATGCTTTACGGCAGTCCCACGGGGTTCTCCAGGGTCTAAGATTCAATGCGGAGGTTATGATACCGCGAGGTATCATGTGGGTTTAGTGCGTAAAAATCGTACACTCCCACCTGCACGGTGGGGCCTTTTGAAGGTTCCCCCATCGCGAATAAAAAAAAAAATCATACATACATACATGCATACATGCATACAAACATGCATACATACGAACGAAGCAAGTTATAATCAGCTTATTATCAGCACTGTAGTTTTTATTTTATTTTATTTATTAAGTCTATGAAACAAATATTTCTTACAGACCATTATATACATATAATAAAAACTAATTACAAAAATTTACAAAAAATTATTTAATACATTTTTCATTTGATTTTTAGAAATGAAGAAATTCAGATTTGGATTAGAATTGACAACATTAAATAAATTAATAGTTCTAGAAATAGGAGCGTTGGATGCATAATTAGTGCGACATATGTCCAAATAGAATGGACAAAAATGTCCAAGTACTCTAGTAGGAATATTAAAATTAATCATAGATAACAGTTCAGGACTGTCAACAAATACCGGTTATGATATCATGTACAAAAAGAAGAGATAAAATATTTCTCCTAATCTCTTAAGACCAATTTAATTGGCAACGGGCACTATATGAGGGAATAGAACCTTCAAAATTAAGGGACCGCAGAGCAAACCGGGTAAATGATTTTTGGATACGTTCAAGTCGAAGCTTATGCGACTCATAAAATGGGTTCCAAACGATGGACGCATACTTAAGTCTCGAGTGGACTAGACTTGTAAATAGGACTTTAAATGTATAAGGGTTACAAAAACACTAGCCATTTCGACGTATAAAAGCTAGCATTCCGTACGCTTTTGGTACAATATAATCCAAATGCGGAACAATAGAGAGTTTGACATCAAAGACAACACCAAATGTAATTAGTTTAAACTGATCCAAATGTAATAAGTTAGTACCATCGATGCAATAAGATGTTTGAGTGGAATTTTGAGACCTAGAATAAGACATACAAATGCACTTGTCCAGGTTCAATTCAAGAGACAATTTTTATGACACCAACTGTTAAGTTTAAAATGTTCATATTGAAAGTATTCAATATCAGCCAAGTTTTTTACTCTGAGAAAGACCTTAAGGTCATCGGCATAAAAAAGGCATTTACAGCTTTTTAAAATAGTAGTAATGTCATTAATAAAAATGATAAATAATAAGGGCCGCTACCCTGCGGGATATCAGACGTAGCCATATATGGGTAGTATTTAACATTATCAACTACGACACACTGCTTATTAGACAAGTATGAAGTCAACCAACTAAGAAAGTCCGAATGAATTCCAATCCATTGAAGTTTTTGATTAAAAGAGAATGGGAGACTTTATCAAAAGCTTTGGCAAAGTCTGTATAAACGACATCCACCTGACATCCATCCTGAAACGCAGATAAACAGCACTCTGTGAAAAAAACCAAATTTGAAATTGTAGAGCGACCAGGCATAAATCCATGCTGATACGGGGATATAACTTTCCTTCAAAAGCTTTCAAAAGGATTCAAAAAGCTTTGAAATGGTGGAGAGCTTGGATATAGGTCTATAATTGGCAAAATTGTTTTTGACCCAGATTTATGGACAGGAGTTACCAAAGACACTTTCCAGCTATCCAGAAAATTGTTAGAACACAATGAACTATTGTGTAAAAATTAGCATAAGAGGAGATACTCTGATTGCACATTTATCTAAGAGAAAGAAGTTTTGAAGATATAGGATTTTTATTTGTTTGTGGGCGGTAAAAGGGGGTGCGCCACCATTTTTTTCCTCGACTTGAAGAAAATTAACTGCCAAAATTTTAGCCGAATCAGCCCCGTAGTTTTGGAGATATAGCATTTTTATTGATTTGTGGGCTGTTAAAAAGGGTGTGGCCAAATGTTTTTCATAAACCCCATGCTTTATTTGATGAAACTTTACTGTTTAAATTTCAGCTGAATCAGCCCCGTAGTCTAAGAGTTCTAGCATTTTTATGGATTTGTGGGCGGTAAAAGGTGGAGTGGCAAAACATTTTCCTTAATTACCCTTATTCGATATTGGGTTCGTGCATGAAAAATCACGACGTTTCTGCATTGCGTCTTGCACGAATTTGGAACATTTATATGAAATTTTCGTCAATGAAATGTATAGCCAAATCAGCATATTTCGTCAAGGATCAAGAAAAATCGTACCTGATACATTTGAGATTTCTTCAAGACTGGAACTACTGGGTACATACATACATACATACATACGAAACGAAGCAAGTTAAATAAAAGCTTATAAAAATATGTTACCACGAATCGCTTGAAATAAATATTAAAGTGAAATCCATAGAACGGGGTGCTGACAGAAAAACTATAAAAATAATCAGATTTAGTGAAGACAAATTTCGCAACGAATTAGTGAAAAATGGCACTGCTATCCAACTTAGTAGCAGCGTGGATTTCCATGATTATACAAATGATTTTAAAAATAATATTTACGCAGCTCTGAAAACTATGATTATAAATAAAACTATTAATGATAGTAAAATGTGCAACAAGTGTTTCAACACAAATTTATTTAACATGAAACAAAATAAAATTCGGTGCTACAATACTGCTGTGTGGTCAAAAACTGTAGCAGACTGAGCAATGTACAAACGGTGCAGGAATGAGTATGCAAAGCAAATAATGATAACAAAAAATAACTATATAGCAAGAAAAATTGATAAAGCGCAAGATCAAAAAGCTATGTGGAAAACAATTAAATCTTACGTGTTAAATGACAATAAATCTGTAATAGATAAAATTAATATTGTCGGGTAATAGTTAGAAATAAACAAGAAATAGCGAATCGATTAAACGACTATTTTATAAGAAGTGTGGAAGAGTTACACAAAAATTTACCAATTATTACATACAGTAACCTAATTCAAAGTACAAATAATATACGATTTGAATTTGATTTAACACTTTAACTGCCACCATAAAAAAATATCGGGTCCTCCGGGACACTGTTTTTTTACAGATCTAGTGTATTTTGGTATCAGAAAATCCGAACAAAATATCAGATAATGTTTTTTTTTTTTATATTTCTGTGAAATTTTGAAATATTTTATTGAGGCACAACACATGTACCTCACGGCGTACACATTAGGCCGCAGCACATGTACCTCACGGCGTATACATTAGGCCGTACGTGTGTGCGTATACATTAGGCCGTGATGTACATGTGTTGTGCCTTGTTTGTATATTTGTGCAATTTTGTTTTGATCATAGTAAATAACCATTTCGACTGGCAATATTGAACTGCGACACATTTTCAAGAGCATGATACAATTGCAATGTAGGCTCATATCATTATTTATATATCAATACCATATATCAATATTTGTGGAATTCTCAGAGATTTTACCGTTTTGATAAAGTCACTTCGTATAAGAGGTAGGCGTGGTTTTGTACCGATTTGGCTAATTTTCGAACTTGACCTTTATTTTTTAGATAAAAGCTTAAATATTGAATTTCGTGATGAGAGCTTGAAAATTACGGCTGCAATCAAGATCACAGACAGACGGACAGACGTACGGACGGACAGATGGACATGGCTAAACCGATTCGGGTGATGATGCTGATCAAGAATATATATACTTTTCTATACCTACCACGCTTCCTTATGGAATTTCCAAACGGAATGACAACATTAATATACCCCAGTAAAAGGGGTTTTTTAACGTGGGGATATAAAAATGATGCGCTAAAGATAGGTTTAAGTATGCCAGGCCATGCGGAACTTAACTACGTTTACAGATTTGCATTTCGAGGTTCTAATTTTAAACCATGAACTATAATGTGTAATCAAATACTGAGGCACATACGCTGTGCCTCAGAGCCTACGTGGACATTTTATTGAGGCACACCGTATGTGCCTCATGGCAGTTAACGTGTTAATGGACCTTCAAAAACTTCTGTTATTGTTAAAAATATGAACAATAAAAAAATTTAAATTTCTTAATTACGAAAATGATTTCATCGGCTTTTGATATAATTGGTCCAATTGATATATAATTGGTTATTGAATATAATAAATAACTCTTTACAATCAGGAATTTTTCCTAACTGTTTTAAGGAATCTATGGTGGTGCCGATCGTACGAAGGTAAAAAATGTTTCAATACCATCTGACTATCGACCTGAAAATATGCTTATGACTGAAAGCAAGATCTTAGAAAAAGTGGTACATCGTCAACTGGAAACAAATCAACTGTTAATGCAACATCAGTCCGTCTTTAGACGTCAGCACAGCTGTGAATCGGCACTTAACCTCGTTGTATCCTAATGGAAAACGGGGGTGCAAAATAAAAAAACCGTAGTGACAGTGTTCCTGGACTTTCAAAGACCATTTGAGACAATTGACAGAACGATATTGTTGCATAAATTGAAGCGGTACGGTATAATGGGCAACGAACTAGAATGGTTCAAAAGCTAACTGTCCAGCAGAACGCAGCGTACAAGAGTTGCTGAATGTATTTTATTATTTATATAAATGATATCGAAAAAATCCTTACATATAGTAAAATTTACTTATTTGCCGATGATACGCTGATATATATGTCAGGAGCAAGAGCAGTTGAATGTATTGAGAAAATTAATGAAGATTTTAAAAAAGTAAAATTGTACGTAAAAGTTAATAAGCTTAAATTTAACACAAATAAGTCAAAAGCAATTCTGATCAATGGTTTTTCTAAAGAAAATATTGTAATAAATGGAGAAAATATTGAAAAAGTGAATGAAATAGATAAGACCCTTTCACTTAACCTCGGAAAGACAATTCTATGTCTACGCAATACGTGTTTGGAACTTCTTTTCCATTGAGCTTAGATCTGTTCATAACGCTGTGCAATTTAAAAATAAATTATCTATGTATCTCTCACTGTTGCAATGATATAATATAAAAAAATATAAATAAATTTTATTTGTTTTCACATTACTTTATTATGTTTTAAGTAAATTTATATTATTTTTTATTTTAAAAATTTATAATTCTTAATTTCAAGTCATAACTCATGTTACTTCCTAAGTTATATTCATGATAATTAACTAGATGCATGAAGCTGGTACTATAATTATAAGGTTTATTTAATAAATTTTTTTGTACTAGCTAGTCACATAAATAAAAAAAACAATATTTAGGTATTGTTATTGACAAATTAACTTTTAACGAACACATTAATTATGTATGTAAAAAAATTGGTAAAAAATAGTATTTTTCAAAGAATAAGATGCAGGATATCTTTTTCTAGTGCAATTAAAATATAAAATACTATAATCAAACCACCAGTGACGACCGTAGCCTAGTGGGTAGAGTGCGTGGTCCCTAAGCTAAAGAACCGCTGTAGCCCGGGTTCAATTCCAGCTCAGACAGATAGTTTTTTCAATTGAATTAATTTTTCTGTGCGGTCGTCACCTCTCTGCAGACAATGACAAACCTCAGAGAATAAAAATTGCAATGTAAAGTTTCTTGAGAACATAAGCCGTTCGGAGTCGGCATAAAACATGTAGGTCCAGTTCTCGGTCATTTGTGATCAAACATTTTAATAACACGCACAACACAATTGATCAATAGAAGCTAGGTCAAAGTCCTTCTAAGGGCTGAAATGGCGTTTATTTTATATTTTTTATAATCAAACCACATTTTGAATATTGTTCAACAATTTTGTTTTAAGGTCCAAATACAATGTTATCTAGATTGCAAAAGTTGCAAAATAAGGGTATGAGATGTATTTTAAAATTCAATAGGTTAACTCCAATAAGATATATGCTAGACACATTAAAATAGCTATCTGTTAATCAAAAACCATTATGAATGTTTAAATATTTATTTTTAAAATTAAGATGTTAACATGTTACCTAAATATTTACGCAACCAATTAAGTTATGTTGTGGATGTACAGCCATATAATTTAAGAAATGTATCAAATTTTAGAATTGATTACTTTCCCAATAATAGATGTAAAAATATTATGCTTTTTAAGGGACTTAAGTTATATAATGTACTCCAACTGTTTCTTGAATACATATCTACCCATACTAAAGTTCAATAGAATAGCTACCGGGTTGCTTTTCGAAAGGCACCTCGTCAATGGTTCATTAAGGCCATAATTTTTTGTATGGTGGGATATATAAAACAGTTCATTTTCTCTGAGACAACGAGCAGGAAACTGAATGAGGGATAATAGTTCCGGAGAATTTATTCTTCCGTCGACAATGTCTTTTATAAACATTATATTAAATTAAATTATTAAATTAAAATAAATAAATAAAAAATATATTAGCCATTTCTCGTCTTTCCGCCAGTGTATGTAAATGTAGCAACCACTCGGGCATATTCTCCCACGTGTACATACGGCGTAACGCAAACTGCGAGAAATGCTTTTGGATTTTTTCAATTCTGTTGATTGAGTTTTTGTATAGTGGGTCCCATATTGTGCTGCCATATTCTAGAATATAACCAAACTGGAAAGGATGGTTTTTAGCTGTATATGGGTCTGAAAACTTTCTGGAGTTCCGTTTTAGAAAACCTAGGCTAAAATTTGAGTTGGATATGATGTACTCGAACTGGGCATCAAAACCAAAATTCGAGTCGAAGTAAACTACTAAGTCCTTAATTTGGTCATTTATCGGAAATATGTTACCGTCATTAGACATATTTTTTTATTTTTTTATTTATTTATTTATTTAGCTTCTTCGCTATTTAAAGAAACAGTACATTTTTTACTTAAACTAAACTTATTCTAACAGGGTTTATTTAATTTTTTTCTTTTTGTTTTCCTCCTCATCCTTTCCTTGTTTTGGTGTTCGAAGATATGGAATTCAAAGTGGGCGTAATCCGCCCACCTGATTGACATGAATTCAAGAACATGTCAAAAGGAAAAGGGGAGAAGAGAAGAAAAGAAGAGAAAGGAACTTACATACTATCATATTTTTATTTTCTTAATCATAATTATTCTTTATATAAATTATAAGTTTTCTCTTAAATATATTACTATTTACCTCATTTTTTAAGCTATTGGGCAAACTGTTAAATAAGTTTAAACCTTTATGCCACAAACTGTTTTGTGCTCTACTCGTTGGAAAGTAAACATATAAGAAGAAAAATAGAAGACTAAAATATAGTTATATTTGATAGGTATATTTGATAGGTTTATTCTTACGGGAAAAAGATATAACATTTTGAAACGTTCAACTTCAAGTAGTTTATTCTGCACCATTCAACTAGAGCATATATATCTTTTTGTAATCTTACACAATTATCTACAGATTCGACGCTGCAGAAGATTTTTAAATCGTCAGCGTAAAGAAGGCTCTCTCTCGCTGTACTCAAATATTTGGGGTAAATCATTAATAAATATGGTGAACAGCAGTGGACCCAAATGACTCCCTTGGGGTACTCCAGATTTGGCATTTATAATTCTAGACACTTTGTCACCGACTTTAACAAGTTTCTACCTTTTAAATAAGACTCAATCCAAATTTACAACCTCGAGTGGACTCCCATTCTTTCGAGCTTCATCAATAAAATACTATGTTGCAGACTATCAAAGGCCTTAGATAGATCGGTATATAATACGTCTGCCTGTAAACCTGTCTCAATGATATTAATGCAAAAATTCGAAATTTGTCTCCACGCCCCCTTTTTCCGCTCACAAATCAGAGAAAATGCTATATTTCAGGTGGTTTTGTTCGTATAAGACTAAAATTTGGTAATTTAGTGTGTATGGTTACTTTCAGCAACTGTATGAAAAATGGGCATGGTCACACTATAGCCACGCCCACTTTTTAAGAAATCATTAAAATTAACTTCTGGGCCGATTGAGCTAAGATTTTGGCTTAGTTTGTATGGTTACTGTCAGTAACTGTACTAAAAATTGGTTTACACGCCCACTTTTATCGCCCAAAAACCAATGAAAATGCTTTATTTCAGACGGTTTGGGTCGTATTAGACTACAATTTTGTAATTTAGTTTATGTGGTTACTTTCGGCAACTATAATAAAAATGGTGAATATATTTGGTATTTCTTGGCAATTTCGTATACAGCAGTAAGGTGGTTTGTGGTACGACAACGTCTGCCGGGGAATACTATTCGCATTATAAAAAAAAATACCCTTGAGGTACGAGAAAAAAGTCAACAATATTATTTTTTACAATAGTTGTATTGTATTTTTACAGGTTATGTTCAGACAAAGAACGTAAGCACGTGTATGCACTAAACACGGATTATTTACAAGCCCGGCGGATGGTGAGGACTAATTTAAACCTCTGTACTTTTGAGCTACTACATCAAATGTGAGTGTGTTGAATTTTGTCCCATGGTTAAGAGTTATTACGCTATTTAAATTTGGTTGATTTAGGATGGTCACCCTAAGATTCTTTTATGCATAACTTTCAAACGGCTCAATATTTTAATATACTTTCTTCAGATGGAATGTAGAGAAATGTTTGCCATAGAATCGCTTTGAATATTACTGGCAGAAAACCATCTCTTCATTCCTTAATGGGATGAAAGGTAAAAACAATTGTATTTTGCATCCAAATTTTTACAAGATTTCGTGTCGATAACTTGAAAACTAGGAAGAATATGTCTTTAATTTCTTCGCCGAATAAGTCTTACTTATTTAAATATATAGGTACACATATACTTATTAATATCATAAAAAATATCAACCAAAAACGTAAATATTTACTTAAAAATTTCCGGACTTTCGCATATGACTCGCATAACTGTGCCCGTTAAGAATATTGTAGTAAACAAAAAGTGTCGTTTGGGTGCAAAACTTTGAAAAGAAATTAAGTTTGAACAAAATTAAATGACTTGACTGTTTCCAAAAGTACCTACTTACATTCAGCAACTAATATTATATTTTAAAAACTTCCCATGCATTGAAATGTCTTGAAATTAATTGCATTTACTATGCGCTATCATCTATGGGGACTGAAGTGGTGCCTAGTGCAGTGCCGTAAACTATTGATTTTTAAATGAAAGAGATCTATAGTGATTACAAGAAGGTAATGCAAGCCATTAAACAAAGTATCCTAGGCTAATGTCCACTTATGATCAATAGTCTGCTCCTAAAGGATTCATAATTTTAATTTTAAGCTTCACAGAACAGGAAGTACGGCTACAGGGGGAGCAAAGCAACTTCGACACCCTTCGCGCTCTTAGGGCCTTGACACCATTTTCTTTCATTTATCGCATTCGCTTTCGTCTGCAGTGAAAATTTTTCACAATGTACGAAATAAAAATTCAATAAAATTTAAGAGAAGTTAATTGGAATAAAATTAATTTCCTCTTTTCACTTACCTATTATTGCGATCCATTTCGGCTTGTCTGCGTGTGTGTGTGTGTTTGTGGTTGAAACTTTAATTAATAAGTTTTGTAATTTTATAATTACCGCGAAACAATCTTGTTCGTTGTTCAAATTTTGTTTATTGAAAAATTTGTCTGTTTTCGCTAGTCTGCTTTCTCTCGTCTTTTTGCTTTTGTTTTCTTTTACTCGGTTTTCTACGAAAATGGCAAAAATTTCACGGAAACAAGCGCCAAGCCTGCAACAAACACAAAACAAAGAATGTTAAAAATATCAAACAAAACGAATGCGACGTTGACGAACTATCGTTCAAAACGGGAAAGTGATAAGCAAAGAATTGTGTTTAATAATGCAATTCCGCTAAAATAACTAATTCTATCTATGCAATACGAATTAATTAAATATTATTTTATTTGCAATGGCAAATTGATTTAATTACTGATGATAGCTCTATTTTCGACACCCTTTTTAATAAAATAAATAAGTAGAAGAGAAATCGACGAAGTATATGTAGATGAAGATAGAGGTGTCAAACTATCGATGGCACTATCGATAGTTTGATATTTTTAAGACTATCCATGGTAAAACTAGACAAGGTAGTGTTGTGGCGGAGAGCCGACCGAAACTGTCAAAACGAAGTAAACAACTCATAAGGGCCCCTCAACGATACTACATGTCCATCCGACCTGTCAAGTCATCACACATTTAGTATCGTTCGTGTGCAAGATATCAAGGCGGATGGACATGGAAGACAAAAATTTTTGTCTGTTTGCTAAGTACGTCCGACATGTAGTTCCGTTTGCGTGCGTGGCCATCCAACTTAGTACATTTTGCCATTTGTTGAAAATTTTCAGAGAGAGCACATCTCGAGGCAAAACTGCCGAACGTAACAAATGTTATATTTTGACGCGAATTTTTTCTATCTTTACCTAAAATTGTGATGGCTTGGAATATTTAAAGCAAAAAAAAATAAAAATAAATGTTCAAAACAATTAAAATTAATATTTTTAATTGATGTTAACTCTTCGGCAGCTAAAAATATTTAAGTCTATCCAAAGTCTATCCATCATGTGCGGTGTGATTGATCGAACTACATGTACGTCCGTCATGTAGTATCGTTTGCGGGCCCCTATGCAAAATATGCAACCAGTGAGAAAGCAATGGGAAAGCAAGAATTGGAAGAAATAGCAAAATGGCTGAGTTTGACAGTTATGGTCACTAATGCCCATATTACACGATGCTCGCTTGCTCGGCGTGCACATGACCGTGCAATATGGTTGTTGTTGTATTCTCCAACATTTTTGACAGTTTTGCATTGGAAGCAACAACAAAATAATCTGCTCGCTGAGCAAACGAGCATCATGTAATATGAGCAAAAGAAAGAGCACATTCAGCCCTAACACCACCTTGTCTAGTTCTGCCATGATAGAACTACTGAAGTTATATGCATTTCAGACTGCTCTCTTTTTCTCATGGCCAGAATTGTCAAACTCAAGCATTTTGCTATTGTTGTCTATTTTTGCTTTCTTATCGCATTCTCATCGTGTTCAGATTTTGTATGAGCTGTCAACTTCGTTTTGACAGTTCCGGCAGTCTGTCTCTCCGAAATGCATCTATCTACCTTCTCTAATTCTACTATGAGTTCTATCATGAGACCAAGAATGATAGATAAAAGGATTACGTATTGCGCAGGTCCGACATGTTGTTTACTTTTCATTTTGACTTTTCTAGCTATGATAAAAATATTTTTTACGATCATGACGTCAGGCTAGACGAAGTTTGTTTCTTGAATCTTTTGCCAGAGCAATTTGGTTCCATTCCAACTTGCTTTAAAACCCAAAAAAAAAAACCCAAAAAACTAGCACGAAAATTATATGCGCAGCACTCTTTCATAATTCTTTATTCATATTTTAATATAAAACGGTGGAAAAATTGTTTGGCCAATTATATTAACAATTTTATTGCACTGCTTACAGACTAGTTTCACATATGTTTACATTAATTGACAACAATCTCATATCGTAAGTTCATATCGTAAGGCTATCATGACGAAATGCGCAGATCGTAGACAATTATTTTTACGATCTGCGCAATCTATTATTCTATCATTCTTGTCATGAGACTATGAGCCTGTTCTCACGCGCCTTACGTTAGGCGGAACATCGGATTAATTTTGACGTCTACAGGTAAGGTGGGAAGTGGGAAGGTGACAAGTTACGTGAGGCAGCATTTTCAAAAATTTTAAAAATTTTGCGATTCATTTTGACGTCTGTTACTTTGAAGTTTCATTGTGCCTCATTTTCCTCGTGGTTCTCTTATGTTTTAGCGCAAATAAATTTTGTTTTGCATTGGTTGGGTTTTCTGTTTGCGTTGCTGTTTAATTTAAGACTTACAAAGTAATGAATTCTCCGAAATTTAACACCACATTTATGGACTGTTCTCGGAATGCAAAATAAGGCGGGATTAAAAAAGTCGGTAGTAAGAACACCTGACAGATGCATAGTGTCAAAATAACGCCATTACTCTGCCTTTTTTAAGGCGAGTGAGAACAGGGTCTATCAATACTCATTGATAGTTTTTTTTATATAAAGGAACTATCGATAGTTTAGTAAGACATCGAACATCTCTACTAAACATTGCGAAATATCTAAATCGCGGGTAAGTTCCCTTTCACATTGGTCAAGAATTTTTTTAAGGCGCGTTTCTACAGTCAATATTTTTTTATGCAATGTTGGATATTGCATACAAAAACTGTTTACAAGCTCAAAGTAATTTTGTATGCAAATGTCATCGGTTTTGTTTTGCGAAGCAGATGAAAGGCGAAAAACAAGAAAATAACAAAAGAGAATGCGAAAATAAAAAAATTATAAGAATGACAAAACAAAACAGGCACTATTGAAAAAAGTTGTTATGTTATGTGCAACCTGGAACCAGGACACCTTCGGCACATACGCTTCATCTGCTCCTGCCACCGAATTTTGCTCTTTTTTATCTTCGCAACTTCTGCGGCGTCAGATGTCCTTATCGAGCGAATATTTGTCTTGGCATCTGGAGCAGTCATGCACATTGCCTTTTTTATACAGTGAAGAATGCACAAGCAACTTTGATTCTCGTATTCCTCCAGAAATTGTATGATTCTGTCTCCACTCCACTTTTTGGCAACTGTAATCTAAAAATATTTAATTAAATTCAATGTTTTTTAATAATTTATCTCATAAAAGTTACTGAACAGAAATTGAACAACTTGGAAAATCAAAACAACGATAGAGAGGAGACAGAAATAAACAAAACAAAACGTCAAAAATTTTGATCAAGTAACCAAATTGCGCAAGAAAAGTTGGAAGTCAACCTACATTTTTTCGATTGCATGCAATTTCACAAATGACGTGCAATCAAGTGTTTACACTTTCAAAATTACGTGCAATGCCTATTTTGCGCAAGAAAAATTGACTGTGGAAACGCGGCTTTTAGTTTCTCTTTTGGACTTGACGAAAACTTTGACATTTGTCAAGAATTGAATTCAACTGCATGTCATCTATGCTTGCTTTCTTAAAAACAAAAGCGATTGCATCAACAGATGGAAATATGCTTATTATAAATAAATATCGAAAAAAAATTCAACAAAATAACTTACATTCAAGTTTCAGTACAACAAACGCACGCTGAAAAGAACAAAAAGAACACGAAAAAATTGACGGTAGAAAGACACCGGTACCGTCAACTTTTTCTCCCTTTCGTCGCTTCCGAATTGCGGCGAATTGCCTACAAACTATGAAAATTGAATTAAATTCTTGACCAATGTGAAAGGGATCTAAGTTTTTTAGCAGAAATGACAATAGGGTGCTCACGATTCAGTGCCCTTTCCTGTGCAGTTGAGGACTTGACGATTTGTGCAGTAAGGTTTTTATGAACACACCACATTCACTATTTCAAAGCTGTCAACATTTTTCAATGCACACAAGTGCAGAACTGCTCAAGTCCTCAAGTCTAAGGCAATAGTAGAAAAGCACTTGTGCAGATTCTTAACGTACGTACATTTTGTTTTTGTAAAGTGCACAACCCTACAAGAAGACTATCAGTTATTTAACTAAGCAAAAACGGTTTTTCTAAACTGAAATATCGGTTTCCTCTTCATACAAAGTTTCGGTTATGCTAGGAAGAGCCACGGGAAGAAATTAGCCGAAACTCATGTATACGTGTGATCTGGCATCAGTTTTTCAGACGTATCAACTTCCAATACCATCGAAATATAGCCGTCTCGCTCTCTCTAGTTAGGGCTAACGTAAATACAGGTTATTGGTAACCAAATCTCACCAAAAAAATCTAACCGAAAACTCAGTTATATGTAACTGTTAGATATAACGTATATATAAGTTTTATCTAACGTACGTACATATTATAAAATTTGTAAACTTATATTCTACATTAATTTTTTTTATATAAAAGTAGTTAACAAAGCCAACTGCTTCGTTTCTTCACTCATATTTAACTCCAGCCACAGTTCTTTGATTTCCGTGTCCATTTGCTATTTGCTGCTCGCTGTATTACAAGCGGCGGTGTGCAAATCTGAAGACTGTTGAGAACTGTGATTGCTGTTGTTGTGATGATGTTCATGCTGCTGTTATTGCTGAATGAGTATGAAAATGTAGTTGTAAACAGAAAAATTTATGTGCTTGTGTTGGAGTTTCGGTTACCCACTTCTTGCAGGGAAGTCCTAAAGTCCTCAACTGCACTAAATCGTGAATACCCCTAGTGAATTCTGAACTTTGTTATAATTTCACAGATAAATTGCGTGTGATTTGGCATGGTTCCCTTTTTATTTTGAGATGGTAACTGATGAAAATAGCTCTGCAGGTTTGTCGTTTGTTCAAAGTTGCTTGGTTTGTTGTACAATTACTTTTTTTCGCACAGAAACGCTAACTATAAAGAAGCCAAGAAAATGCAATTAGGAAGCTTAGACCCCTTTTCTACACGGAAAGATTTCTTGCCAAAATGTCTGCGGTACAGGCAAGTCTGTGCTGGCAAGTTTTTCTTCTGTGCTGTTCTTTCTTTGATGCTGTGCTCTTCTCTCCTTTGTATTTTCGACTTGCTGGCAAGAAAACTTGCCGTGTGGAAAAGGAGTATTAGAAACATTTTAAGTTGAGTCCAAGCAAGAAGTTTGCCAAATGTTTGAAATGCTGAAACTCATAAAAACAAGTGGAAACACGTCCAATATTTTAGACCATTTGAAGCATTCTCACCCTTTCCTTGATGAGCTTACGAAACTTATGGCGTTTTCTTTTCTCGAAAAAATTCTGTATTTTTTCTCCCCTTTTTGAAAATTTTGTATTTTTCCCGTTTTTTTCTTGAAAAATATTCTGACCTCAAAATGAAATCGTGTTCTTTTCTTTAAAATGTTGACCTCAGAAGTAGAAAAAATTCAAAATTTTTCCACTCTCAAGATCGACGGTTTTAAAATTCTGGCTTTAAATGCTACCAACTGAATGAAAAAAAGTGACATGTTAGGAAAATATTAAACATTATCAGACACTTAATTTAAGTCTAAGCTTTTTCACGGATGACCAAATAAATATTATAAAATTTGTGTTGTGGCAAATATAAACGAAACAATTAATATTATTATAAAATAGTTGCTTGGAACGTCTTCGTCCTCATCCAATGATGAAAATCTAATGATTCTTCATTACCAAGGAACAATATAATGAAAGAAAGATAACATTATTTAACTCTTTTATTTACTTTTCTTCGTAACATTGCTTCTTTAGATATTTTCTGAATTGTTCGCACTTGTTGTTTAGCAATTTAACTTATTTTTCAAAAGTAAACAACAGTGTAGTCAACACACCATCATTGGAAAAAAATATGCATTTTTTCGACCAATAACTGGTCAACATTTTTTGAGTCCTGAACTCTTTCCCCTTCCACATGCGTTGATCGCCATAAAACAAAAGTCTTGACGAGTGTAAATCAGTTTCTTTTCTTTTCTCGCAAAAAATACTGCCCTCTGAAAGTGCAGAATTTTTTACTCTCAGAGGGCAGCATTTTTTGCCATTTTTTAAACTGATTAAAATTTAAAAAATTCCGCAATCTCAGAGAGCAGCATTTTTTGCCGAGAAAAAAAAAGCCATTTAAGTCACGGTGGCGCAGTATTTTCAAAAAAGTGAAATGTATGACATTTTTTAAACTTTCTGGCAAAGAGGAAATCTAAAAAGTTTACTATATCGGAAGTATTAGTATTAACCTTAAAAAATTATTTGCTGTTTTTTAGTTGGTTTTGTTGTTTGCATTTATTTTTTTATACTGTTACCAGCGACTAAAAATCCGATAGTGCCATCGATGGTTTTTTTTTCAGACTATGTTCTGGTTTACGCTCGTCAAGACTTTTGTTTCATGGCGATCGACGCATGCGGAAGGGGAAAGAACAAACTTGAACGTGCCATCAATTCTTGCGCAATTCGTTTTATGTTCGTTCGCTGACCCGTTATTTTTTATATTATTTCGGCGTCATCAGAGCAAACTTCAGAAGAAAAAGGGAGAAGTGAAAGAAACAATTAACCGTCAACTCTTGGCGAGTGTAAATTAAATCGTCAAGTTTAAAAGGGAATAAGCAAAACTTGACCGTCAAGTCTTGACGAGTGTAAGCCAGGACTATCATGAGTATTGATAGTTTTTTTTTAAATATTAGGATTATTACATCAAAAAAAATTATTTTATTCTTAGTTTAGCCTAGCCATTGAAAGGGTTAAGGGCATTGCGATTTTGGAGGCCTCAACATTTCAAAAGCAAAAGAGAAATTTTTAAATGAAACCAGATATAAAATTTATCATAATGAAAGTTTTTTCTAAATGACTTTGTTACTTATTATGTTGATTTTATATGATTTAAATACAAATTCTAAATGTTTGATAGTTTAAATCATACTTGATTTTAAATACAAATTGTAGTTGTTTGATAGTTTAAAATCGTTTATTGAGCTTTAGGTCAAAGTTAGAACAATTAATTGTTCTTACGAATCTTTCCGAAGAAACAACAACAACGCTAAAGGCTTCATCAGAAATCTTTGTGATACCCGTGCAAGCGCGCGGAATAACATAAGCATAAAAGATTTCTGATGAAGCCTTTAGCGCCGAAATTGCAATAAAATCAGCTAGTGATTTCTCCCTTTTCATATTGAAAAACGTTGTTGTTGTTTTTGTTTCTTTGAAAAGATTCTTTAGAACAATTAATTGTTCTAACCTTGACCTAAAGCTCAATAAACGATTTTAAACTATCAAACAACTAGAATTTGTATTTAAAATTAAGTATGATTTAAACTATCAAACATTTAGAGTTTGTATATAAATCATATAAAATCAGCATAATAAATTCCGAATTTAATATAAAAAAACCCGCTTGACACTTTACATTATAGTTCACAATGGCATTTTCAAGTTCAAGTAAGTAAGTAAGTACTTTATTGAGACTTCAGAAAAAACAAAACAAATGAACAATGTGTGTCTTACTCTTAAACATAAAAACTTGGAACTTGTCATGTTTCCTTACCGTATTTGCGGTAGATGCGTCATGTGGCAAGGTAGCCCTTGTTGCGCATCCCTGTCGTCCCTCTGGCAGCACTGGTACGCTGGCGTAATGCGCGGCTAAGGCTCGCCGGATGGGGTGGTGTTCTTGCCAGCCTGGTCCGACAGACGGAAACTGCAAACGAATGAAAAATCATACCAGTATATTTTAAAAATGACCGCCTGGAAAAAAAACCCGATAAACCATACAAAAAGATTTAAATCTCGAAGGAAGATAAAAAAAACCGATTATATTGCGCGACCGAGCTGAAAATTAAGAAGGAATAGAAACCGGTTGCTTGCTGTTGCCACGTTGGCACGTCCCTTGGGTCGATCTCTGATGTGGGTCGATCGCCCTTGGCTAGCCCACCCCTTTTGGCCTCAAAAGAAGACCAGCCATGGTGACCCTGCGCCTTGGTTTAGGTCACCCCAAGTACTTACATACTCACGCCACCCTGTCTCGTCTACGCCACCTGTTCCCCTTTACATTAACAACTCATCTTTTACCTGTATTCAAATTATATTTATTATAGTAATACAAAAGATAATCAAACCCCCTTTTTTATATCTATGCTTATACTAAAACAGTGATATATTTAATAGTATAGTTTTACAGCCGAATATTGAAGAGTATGACAAGAGATCGTATTTCTAAGGAGATGAAAAGATTACTTAAGATTTTTTTTTTCTGAATTCCTGAAAAAGTTTAAGCATTAATGCGATTTCAATATGCGATATTTTTCGATTTATCAAATATTCCGGAAATTTTAAGATTTTTTTATCATAAATGCATTTAAAAAGCTGTTTTTTTTTAAATAAAATTCCCTTGGAAGGGCAGCTATTTCCATATATTAAACCTCTTAAACTGTGAAACATTTATAAATACAATATAATGAAGCTTAGCATTAAATGCAAAAAGGTAGTTGAGAGCAAAACAAAAATCTTTTCCTTTGTATATTTTAATGGATACCGTTTTAGCTTAGTTTGTATTTAATTTTTAAGAGTTTTATTTAAAGTTAGACTCATTTAGATTAGTTTTATTTTAAATTAGTTTTCCATTAGATTAGTGCAATTTTACATTAGTTTTCATTTATGTTGGTTTATATTTAAATTAGTTTGCATTCATATTAATTTTTGTTTAATTAGTTTTCATTTAGATTGATTAAATTTTAGTTAGTTTGCATCTATATTAATTTTTGTTGAGATTAGTTTTCATTCATTTTGATTTTTATTTAAATTAGTTTTCTTTTATATCGGTCTTAGTTTCAATTAGTTTGCAGTTATATTAATTTTAGATTAAATTAGTTTCCATTAATATTTATTTTATTCGAATTAGTTTTCATTAGTTTTAGCCTAATTTTAAGTTAGTTTTTAATTTATATTAGCTTTATTTTAAATTCGTTTTATTGTTATTAGTTTTCTTTAGATCCGTTTGAATTAGTTTTCATTAGTTTTAGCCTATTTTTAAGTTAGTTTTTAATTTATATTAGCTTTATTTTAAATTTGTTTTATTGTTATTAGTTTTCTTTTAGATCCGTTTGAATTAGTTTTCATTAGTTTTAGCCTAATTTTAAGTTAGTTTTTAATTTATATTAGCTTTATTTTAAATTCGTTTTATTGTTATTAGTTTTCTTTTAGATCCGTTTGAATTGTGTTCGTTTTATTTTGTTTATATTAGTGCTCATTCCTTTTATTTTAGTTTAATTTCGATTTATATTGCTTCATTTATAGGGGGTTAGAGTAGGTATGTTAAAAAAACCCATCATCAATACCAATTAATCAATTAATTTAAATGCGTAAGGCAATACAATGGAGTAATGTAATAATAATAATTATAATAATATATTAAGTATAATCAGCGCTTAATGTAAAGATAACTATAAAAATTTTTTTTTCTTTTTGCGCTGAATCATGCAGCATTGATTTTTCTTTTCTCTTTAACCTTGTATTTTAACCCCCTTAAAAACACATTGCAGACCAATGAAGCCAAAATGCACCCTGCATGTTTTGCAAAAATCTAGCATCAACCAACCCAACACACCCACACACCGAAAACATTTGTGGCGTGCAAAGTCGGGAGAAAACGAAAAATCAATTACAACACGTTCAGCCTATAAAGTTTAAATTATAACAAAGTCACTTTATGTTCACCCAATGAAGGTATTAAAATTTAAAGAAACTAAAAAAATATTGACGTAAGTCATCAAAAAAATCAAAAGCTCAAATACCAAGTTTAATGAAAATTGCACCAAAACTAAAATGCAAAACTGGATTAACTCCTTTGCCGCGTATTTCTTATGGCTAGAAATTAATGCACATCATCAACCGTAACGTGTTGCATATTTGTTCGTCTTTGTTTTAAGTTGTGTACAACTTTGCAAAATGCTAGAAAGCAAGCTGTTTTGTTTGACTGCTATCGCGTCAAATTTGCGTCAAATAGTTTGCCCAAAAAGACGACAATTATTTAAAGTTAATCTTTGACACGCTTACCAAGCCCAGGTAACATGTCTCAAACCTGGCGGTGATGACCGTGTACGCTGCAGTTGTTGGCGTAGGTGGTGTAGGTGTTGCGTTGTCCGAGTGTCGATGCTGAGTGAGGTGCCGGGTGGTTTGCTGGATGTTGATGCGGTTGGTGATGCAGTGGTGGTGATGATATAGATGGTGTAGTGTCATGGGCACCTGCACATAGGGAATAACACATTTTATGAATACCCATGGTATTTCCACCAGCGCCCTCTAGTGTGTTAGTGCACACAACTTTTTCATTTAAATGTGGCACCTCAATGATGGTCGAGTATGTTCGGACAAACAAAATGGCCATACAGGGGATTGAAAGAAAAAAAATACCAACAAAAATGGTACCACTCGTTTCAGCAGGCATAAACCGTTCAGGAAAATGGTGTGATCCGACACGCGCTTGAATCGGGAACCAATCGGAATTCCGAAACAAGCGTCGGTTAACGGAATCTTGCCGACGTGTCATCCGCAAGTCCAACCCAACCATTACCTACTCCCTTCGGTTATGGTCGATTCCACCGAAAAGGGAGCGAAGTTGAAAAAACATCGCTAGTTTGCACGTCTAAATGCCATCAAGATGCATGCGAACGTACCCTTTTCAAGTATAGGTGGCAACACTGCCAAAGTACCTAAAATCATTGTACTGAAAAAAAAATACAACCCTGGGTAGACGTTTCTGCCACCGAGGTCGCCATTACCAAAGAAAAAGTGAAGAAGTGTCATTGCTACTGCAAGAAAAGAAAAGTTAATCCTGCATTGCAACCATGAAGGGGCAGCATATCTTGCCAACGGATTAACTAAAGTGCCAACAGCTAATATATCGGATCGCACCCTAAGCGAATACGACGCGCTAGATTTGCGTCGATTAGCAGATATACTATTGGCTGATCGCAAGCCTACACCAGGCAGGAGCATTTTTGTTCAGGAAACAAGTGGTCACTTGCCGCGGAAGTCAAAGGCCTCTGTTCTGGCCTCGTTTGGAGCGGCGGTTGGCTCAAAAGCAGCGTTAGCGTCGGGAACAACACCTTCGCCATAGCCGCAGGGAATTTACTTCGGAGGTCTTAAGGCCAGGCAGGCATGTGCGGTAGAGCCGCGGCACTACATAGTCCCAAGTTCGACGTTTTTGTGCTCTTTGCCAGCGCCAGTTAATGGGATAACCCTACTACAACAACCTCGTATCAGCCACGGTAGTACCAACACGCAGTAGCCGTAATCACCGTCATGATCACCAGCAGCAGCACTCGCAGTGGGTAGCAGTAAACGCAGGTAAGCAGGTGTCCATATGACTTAGGGTATGTTAAAAGCCACGCTAACCTTTATACCCCCGCAGACCGCATCGTCACAATCATCGTCGCGCCACGCTGCAGACCGCCAACACCATCGTCAACATCACCAGCAGCAGCCCCATCGTCAACACCCAGCCTGTGCATCCGGATCACCCTGCAGACCACAACCCCAACAACAACAACAACGACAGCACCAGCCAGGTCATCACAACCAGCTCCACCATCGTCAACATCACCAACCACCAGCGTTTGCCAGCATCAGCCAGCGGGTGGCCAACGACACCAACGGCACCGCCAGTAGCGACGACACCAACTACCTCCACCACTACGGCACTCACCCCAGGTTTGCGAATTGCGACCTGGGATTGGTAAGCGAGTATCTGATAAGTTTGAAATAATTACATATGCCACGCGTTGGGTCAGTTGATGCTGGATTTTGGGCTCATGATCAGGAACGTGACTAAACTGCGTCTAATTAAATACAATCTGCAATGTTTAAATGAAAATTTAAAAATTTTTTTTTGTTACCACAAAACTGATCCATGTAACGCTCAAAAAGTCAATTATCAAATTCTAATGATTACTGCTCGATTACACTGCTTCATACTATTGTTCACCTCTTGTTTTATGCATTGATAACTTTTTCATATTTGCCCTATGTTTACGATAGATGTTCTTAGAAAGGATAAATTAAGTAAAATTTTTCATTCTCTTACTTCAGAGAACAGAAATTGAACCTCCGCCATTGCTTGAACCCCAATTTAAAGATTGTTTAAGCTTACAACCATCATTTAAAACAAGTATCAATGTTATCTGAGCTTTAAACCTTATGCTAGTAACCAACAGATATTAAGTTAAGTCTTTGCTAAATGACAATTTCTTCTTTAAACCTAGACATTAAACCTAGTAGAATACTTTTTGAATTAATTTTTTTAAAATTTAAATAACTACACCATTAAAAGAAATAAGCATTACCTCCACAAAAAAAAATGATATATGGTACAATACATTTAAGAGTTTTGTTTTGGTTCAAGTGCGTTCTTGATATTATTTAACGAAAATTGTTTCTTCTTTAATTATAATTGGTTCTTTACTTTAAATTTTTGGGAACGAGTTATTCTTATTCGAAGGATACTTAAGTTTTAAGTCCAGAGTATACAATAACAATATACAGTCTTATAAGCAACTATATCTATATATATGTGTAAGGTTTTATTTTTAAATCAGAAAACTACTTATCTCAATTTACTAGATTGAAAATGATGAAGCGATGAAGCTACACATCTAAAAATTCATAAAAATTTAATAGGATGAAACTATCATCTACAAATACAATACCATAAATACTGTGTTAAGAAAATGAAAACACACTGAAATGTTTAATAAAGAAAGATTCGTTATTAAAATAAAAATACAAAACAACTTAAATACAAAAATACTTTTTTAGATTTCTATTAAACAACTTAAATACTAAAATACGATTTTTTTAGATTTCTATTAAAATACAAAACAACTTAAATACTAAAATACGATTTTTTTAGATTTCTATTAAAAGACAACATGAATTAAATACTAAAATACTATTTTAGATTTCTATTAAAATACAAAACAACTTAAATACTAAAATACCATTTAAATCTAATCGGAACTAAAACAAACTTAACTAAAAACTAAACTACAATTTAAATGTATATATAACAAAACCCTACGCGATTAGAACAAAACTAAAATACAATTTAAATCTAATCGGAACTAAAACAAACTTAACTAAAAACTAAACTACAATTTAAATGTATATATAACAAAACTATACGCGATTGAAACAAAACTAAAATACCATTTAAATCTAATCGGAACTAAAACAAACTTAACTAAAAACTAAACTACAATTTAAATGTATATATAACAAAACGATACGCGATTAGAAGAAAACTAAAACACAATTTAAATCTAATCGGAACTAAACCACCTTAATTTAAACTAAACTACCATTTTGTCGTATAGTTACTTAAACTAAACGTAGTTCTAACGAAACTTAATACGATTTAAATATATGTTAAATTAAACTGAACGTAATTTAAACTAAAATAAACTAAACTAAACTACTTTTTAAATACATGTTTAATTAAACTTATGGTAATTAAAGCGAAACTAAAATACAATTCAAATCTAAAAGGAACCAAAACAAACGTAGTTTAACTAAGCTAATCTACCATATTAATGTATATAATCAATTTGTAACCTCCATGTATCTCTAAACAAAAGACGGAGCCAATTAGGACATTTAGGAATTAAAATGTACGCAAATGTTAGAACTAAATAAATGACTTTGTAAAGCAGAATGAAAACCATGGGTAATTAATTTACAAAGGATAGGTGGCGAGAACAAATCAAGAGAGGCGTAAGTATGAAGAGTTTTTGGGGTGACCTAGACCTTGGCGCAGGGTCACCATGGCTGGTCTTTTGGGGCCAGAAGGGGAGGGTTAGCCTAGGGCGATCGACCTACACCAAAGATCGACCCAAGAGACGGGCCAACGTGGCAACATAAAACAACCTATTTCAATTTCCCGCTTAATTTTCAGCACGGTCGCGTAAAATAATCGGGTTTTTTTTTACTGCCTTCGAGATTTACATCTTTTTTGTTCGGGTGTTTTTTCGGGTTTTTTGTTTTAACGGTGAATTTTAAAATACAGCTGGTACGATTTTTTCATTCAGTGTAGTTTCCTGCTGTCGGACCGGACTGGCAAGAACACCACCCCATCCGGCGAGCCTTAGCCGCGCAATACGCCAGCGTACCAGTGCTGCCAGAGGGACGACAGAGATGCGTATCAAGGGCTACCTTGCCACATGACGCATTGACCGCAACCAAGGTAGGTCGGAGGGAAACATGACAGTAGTTGTTGTTGGTGCGGTTGGTGGAGTCGGTGCTGGATGTGTTGATCTGGCTGACGCACGATTCATAGGCTGCAATTGGCGTTGCTGCAAATTAAGGGTGCCTATGTTGCTGTCTGTCGCGAAAGTGCCACCGGTGGCAGCGTTGCTGTTGTAAAATTACAATATTTTAGTGGCTCTCGCCTGTGGTGAAGAATTGTCACTTACCGGCAATTGGGGATGGGGTTGGTGGTGTGGTTGACGATTGTACTGGTGGCCTGGAGCGTGACGACGACGATGGTTGTGACGATGCTGTATCGTTAGCGATAAACATGGTCATGACGGTGATGTAGGTGGCGGTGATGATATAGATGGTGTCGTGGTTGTAGCTTAGGTTGACGATAGTAGCTGTGGTTTTGCTGCTTTAGCTGGTGATGGTGGTGCTGGTGGCTCTGTGGCCAGTGATACGCTTACTACTGGTGTCGCTGCTGGTGGTGACGATGATGTGGCTGAGCGTGTCTTGGCTGTTGAAACGTAAAGATTAGTGTGGTCCATTTATTTTTTTAAATATCTCGTGTCATGATGGACACCTGCTTACCTGTCCGCTGTTGGTTTTGGGTGGTGGAGCTGGTAGCGTGGTATACTACCGAATGATCTGGGTGCACAGGCTGGGTGTTGACGATGGTGCTGGTGGCCTGACACGTGACGACGATGATGTTTGTGACGATGATGTAGGTGGCGGTGCCGCTGCTGGGGTCGCACGTGTGTGGGCTATGACGGTACCCAATCATTCGTCGTGGAAGTGACGATGTGTTCTTCGTCGTTTTCTGTCGCAACAGTGGAGTTTGAGTTTAGATGGCAATGTTGTATAACTTCCTCTTGTAAACTATTTGTATCCTTCCTTGCTCTGCGTTGCCGAGTCTGGTATAAACATATTGGGCAATTATTGCAGAATACCAATTTTCACATATTTTCCCTAACCAATAACTATTGATTTATGCTCACCTTTTCGTGGTATTAATATTGCCGTTCGTGCATAGATGTCTATGGCTTGCTTGCTTTATTCAAATGTTTGCTATTTTTGGTCGCGTTTTTTGTCACTTTAGCACTCGACTACTTTTTGCAAAATTAAAAAAAAGTTAAATTTTCCTGTTTAACTTTGGAATTTACAGTGACTTTTTTTTCTACTAGCTGCCAAGAGTTGAAAAATGTGCGACTTGTCACTATTTTCGTTCAGAAATTTTAGCACTTTAATGCACAGTTCGAATTGAATTTTTTTATGAAAAACAGTCTTAAAATGTTTTAATTTTATTTTAATACCACTTTTTATTAGGATATCCAACGTTTTAATGGCTTATTTAATGCTTGAAAAACGCGTTGGTTCTACGAAAAGTTTAATGCCGACATCTTTGCTTTAGAGGTGGGTAACTCAGTGCTGTGCTATGGCACTGTGCTGACTCTCTGTCAGTGTGCCATGTGTGCTAGCACACTACGTTGACTCACATAGTGGCGCAATAGCACGCAAAAAGCAGAGCTTTGATGAACTTTTGCGCGTAAAGTTACTTTTGTGTGCTGTGTTGGGGTGAATAGCAGAGTGTTGTGCTAAGCTTCTTCACTGACACTCATTGGGTATCGCTACTGTGCACTGCATTACTTACATTTTGTAAGTTTTTGCTTAGTAAAGTTGATTTGGTTTTACTTTGGTTTAATTGCAATAATTGACAATATGCAATTTGTGAATATTGTAAACAAATCAATAGAAAAGGCTGTTAGCACTCTTTTGTTATCGACACTTTTATAAGTGCTTTGTTCGATTGTGGCACAATTGTGCTAGCACAGTGTGCTGACACACAAGGGTGCACATGTGCTGGTGAGTTAACACACAAAAAATTGTGCTATTACCCACCTCTACTTTGCTTTGCACTCTTTTTCCTAATGTCGAACCGCTGTCAGAGATAAAGAGATGGGAAACTCCGTTGGAGAGGGATAGCATTATGTTCGATTTTACGTTAAATTGGCTCCAATACTAACACAAAACACTTATATTATGTCGTAAAATCAACGGAAAACAACCCTGGCTTATGGTAGATTGGAGAAATTCACCAGTTACGTTTGAGGTCCGATAACTGTAAAACAGCATATTATTGGAACAAAATAGGTAACAAAAGGTACACCACAAAAGACGTCGGAAAAGCAATGGAAAACATCCCTGAAAAATCATGGTGAAATTATCTTAGAATAATTACACCATAGGAATAAGACCAAGCAGTGTTGCCGTTACGAAAAATTTATGGATACTTTTTTAAGCCTTATATATGAATATATGTTTTTATTTGCAAAAATATAAAAAGTAGGCATTTCTTTAAATTCGACAAAAACGTTAAGAAAAATTATGATATTGAGACATTTTTGGACAGTACTTTTTTATCAAAAAATGCATAAACGCAACCTCTTTACAAAGAACTTTACAATTTTGTGATAAATATATTAAGTCTGCCTCATAGCACAGCTGCTGCTGACTGAATGATTTTTTTCTAATTTAAAGCTTACTATAAACGATAAGACTAGTAGATTTTTTTGGGAATAGATAAAAGTATATTGTTTTGCAAAATACTTAAAACGAATAATTTTTTAATTTAATATAAATAAAGGGCAGTAGCAACCCATTTTATTTATATTTCATTAAACTGAATAAGCTATTAAATTACTTTTTTGTGTATTTATATATTATTTTGTATCATTGCTGTTAAATAATTACTACTAATCGTATTCATTAGCAATTCGATTATTTTTTAAAAATGTGAAATAATTTATTAAGTACAATCCTTTTATGTTTGCAATCGTAATATAATAATGACAATTACAAAATAATTACGATTACTTCAGATGAAAAAAATAATCAAAACTAATTAAAAGTAATCAAGAAAAATAATCCGACTACTTTTAGAAATTATGTTTTATTCTTTTTGATTATTTAAAAAATTCCAGTCTAAAATACTAAAAATGTTGTTAAATTTTTTTATAAGCAAACATAGATATGTCTAACTATTAAACAAAGATTGTCAAAAAACAAGAACGAAAAGAGTGCATTACAACATTTGCTCTGTTAATTTTGTCAATTTGAAATTTCTTTTCTTCTTTCTTTTTTAATGATTGTATACATACTTATATGTTTATTTATGAAGAAAATTTTACAAAATATTTCGTACTTTAAAATAAAATTCTTAAATTAATCAAACAGAATCAAAGTAGTAGTAGTACTTTATTGAGTCTTTAATTAATCGATATTACATAATATACATATATAAACAGTTTCTTATTTGTAACAGCCGCTAATGCTGTAATGTATGGCCTGCCTGGTCTGTTACCCTATTAACTAAATTAATAATCGAAAGCCACTTGGAATTAATTTTAAAGGTTTTTTTCGGTTTTTGAGCATTTATTTAGAAACAACGGTACAATGTATATTATTCAAAGTATTGTCCATCGTTAGCTACAACATTTTCCCATCTTTCTGGCAGCATATGGATTCCGCGCCGGAAGAACGATTCGTCTTTTGAGGCAATCCACGAATCGACCCATTTTTTGGTATCCTCGTAAGAAGTGAAGCGCTGCTCAGCCAAGCCATGCGTCATCGATCTGAATAGGTGGTAGTCGGAAGGGGCTATGTCTGGGCTATAAGGCGGGTGGGGTAGCACATCCCAATTCAGCGCCTCCAACGTTTCCTTGACGGTTCTTGCAACATGTGGCCGTGCGTTGTCATGTTGAAAAACCACTTTGTCGTGTCTTTTGGCATATTCCGGCCGTTTAACCTTTAATGCTCGGCTCAATTGCATCAATTGTTGTTGGTAGCGTTCCCCAGTGATGGTTTCGTTAGGTTTTAGCAGCTCATAGTACACGACACCCTTCTGATCCCACCAAATACACAGCATAAGCTTGGCGCCATGAATATTCGGCTTGGCCCTCGATGTTGATGCATGGCCGGGTGGTCCCCACGATTTTTTTCGCTTAGGATTATCGTAATGGATCCACTTTTCATCGCCAGTGACAATACGATGCAAAAAACTCTTCCTTTTATGCCGTTGAAGCAGTTGTTCGCATATGCAAAATCGCCGTTCAACGTCTCTCGGCTTCAACTGGTACGGCACCCAGTTTCCTTGCTTTTGAATCATTCCCATGGCCTTCAAGCGTTTGCCGACCGTTGATAAGTCGACTCCCAATGATTCTGACAATTCTTGAAGGGTTTGACACGGGTCTTCATCGAGCAAAGCCTCCAATTCCTCATCTTCAAACTTTTTCGGCTGGCCCGGACGCTCTTTGTCTTCCGTATCAAAATCACCACTTTTAAACCGACGGAACCAGTACTCACAAGTAGAAATCGATGGAGCATAGTCCCCGTAAGCCTCAGTAAGCGTGCGTTGTGCTTCAACCGCTTTTTTCTTCAAATGGAAGCACAAAAGTAAACCTTCCCGCAAATTGCGTTTTGTTGGGACGAAAGTCGACATGTTCACAGAGAAAAAAATATATGTTGTTTACACTTCAGTGGAATGACACATACTGAAAAATGAAGCTTAGACAATGTGCTTTGAAATGAAGATAGTCACAGGTGTGCCCGATGCGATCTATTGATAGTTACGCCATCTCTTAGAAAACCTTTAAAACTAATTCCAACCCCCAATACAAGCACTAAACATACTATATAATATGATGTGTTACTATAATATATACAGTAGCCTAGTGTGAAAATGGGAAATATAGATAAATAAATACATACATTTTAATATATTACATCAAATGCAGATTTTACGTTCACGTATAGAATTATAAAAATACGCAATCACTAAAAACATAAAATATTAAATCATAAATGTTATGGTCACGATAACCACTAATAAAATTCAGCTGTTCAGTTGAATTCAATCGCAGCGGCTAGGTAGGAATATATAGTATAGTTCGCTTCAACTCGTTTAGGATGACGTCAAGTATTATTTTTTTTTATAAAAAAATGCTCTACATTTAAAATGCTATGATTTCAGTTAAAAATGACTGGTTGCACTTCAAAACCTCACCGTTGAAACGATGCGAGTCGACCTCAAACAGAATTAAAAATAATTTCTAAAAGTAGTTGGATTAATTTTTTTTGATTACTTTTTATTCTTTTTGATTATTTCCGTAATTCTAAGTAGTAGTTATTATTTTTTGAGTATTTGTAACTGTTATCAGTTACTTATCAAAAACATCTCCGTCAAGGATTATATTATGATTACAATTATTTTTAAAATATAACAATAAAACATAATTGTTTATTAACGTAATCACAATTTAACAGCTGTTTTATATATTGTTTTTTGTATAAATATCAAACCTTTAAAATTATTGTAATAAACTTAATTTATAAAAAACTTAAACATAACACAAAATATAGCAAACTGAAGTACTGAAATGTACATATATTCCTTTTTAAGGCAGACGCCGGCTGTCTAAAATTTTATCTTCTTTTTCTTTTTAATCTTTCAAAAGTATAGTTTTTGAAAATTTACTGTTAAATTTTTGTATGGAATCTGACGTTATCTTCGCTTCTACAACAGTTTTAACAGGTATCGAGCGCACAGCAGAAATATCCATACTCACTCTCTTTACACTCATTTATCTCAAAAATATATTTTTCGGCAATGTGTTGTAGCGAAAAAAAGCTATTCAGATGAATCATCTTAAATTTTAATATGTTATTCACATCAGTGACTTTCGCTATCAAGATTTTAAAAAATAGTATATTTTACACTGAATAACCAGTAAAAACTCTGTTTTTAGAACTTAAATTTCAAAAGCGCGTCATTCTGCCAATTTTCAGTGTTTTTTTTTTCTAGTCCCGGCCATAGCTGATTTCATAGTAATTAATTATATTCTTGGTTTTAATTTTTAGGAATAATAGAAGAGTAAATATCAACAAAAACGCAGAAGTTCTTTCTTCGAAAGGCTCTAATTAAGCACCATTTTGAACATAATCAAAAATTATTTTATGAGTTTTGCAATTAACCTTTAAAGTTTAAATATCGTTGTTCATTATTTTAACTTTTAAAAAATAAATCGTAAAAATATTTCAAATATTCAAGCGCTAGGTCTTAATATTATTACTTATTATATATATATATGAACATGCTTTGTTTTTTACTATTACATTTTAACAAAGCTATTTGTTAGTCTTCAAATTAAATAAATGGAATTGTTTTTAAAGCTTAAAAAATTAGGTTTTAGTACTTTAATATGTGGATACTTTATTTCTGAAGTGGATAAATTTGTGACTTTTTCATAGATACTTTTTTTAGAATCGTCGCGGCAACACTGATCTGAGGTGAACTCACGTACACAATAATTGAGTTTCACCAAAGTACATAAAAATGGAAAAAACATATGTTTTGACGTCACAAAATTTAAGTTTCCTATCTCTTTATCTCTGCCGCTGTTACAGCAACATCTACCTAGGGTTGCATTTTTGTCTAATTCAATGATTTTAGGTACTTTGGCAGTGTTGCCACGTGTCATCGGTTAAGGTGAGTTCGCATTCCTTTTCGAGGCATTTAGACGGGCAAACTACCGATTTTTTTCCAACTTCGCTCCTTATTCGGTGGAATCGACCATAACCGAGGGGAGTAGTTAATGGTTGGTTTAGACTTTGGAATGACACGTCGAAAAATGGCCGTTAACCGACTCTTGTTTCGGTATTCCCATTGGCTACCGATTCAAGCGCGTGTTGGATCACGCCATTTTTCAGACCGGTTTATTCGCGCTGAAACTAATTTGGCCATTGTTGTTGGTGTTTATCCACCTCAAGCATGTTTATCGCCATTTTGTTCGCCCGAATGTTCTCGAACCTCACCGAGATGCCACATCTAAATGGAAAAAAAATTGTCTGCACTGCCACGCTAGAGGGCGCTAGTGGAATTACCAAGGGTATTCATAAAATGTATTATTCCCTATATGCAGGTGCCCATGACAAACTATTAGTATTATTCTAATAAAAATACATTTTAACGCTACTCGCTTGCATTAAGTGTGAAAGAAGAAAAGCATTATACATTAACATTGAAATTATTTTGCTCAAAAATATAATAAAAGTTTATAATGACTGCTTGTTAGTCAAGTATAAGATCTTATAAAAAACAACTTAAAATTACACTAAACTACTACAACATATATACAAAAAAGAGAAAAAAATATTCTATCCCCTATTGGAAAATGGAAGTGAATGAGAATAAAACCAATCAAACCAAAGTTGAGAATGAAGAACACTTTTCATTAACCTGTTCTCATGACAATCAAGCCGCTTAATAAAACCGTTTAGAAGGACTAAAGCATACGAAGAAAGAGTTTGCACTTCGGCTTTTTTATAAATATTTGTATTTGAAAACCTTTTAACAACATTTTCATAGCTGTCGTTAACGCAAAGTCTCAAACAACTCCGTTCTAAAATCTCTAATTCCATTATTACCGTAGGAGAGATCGAGAACCATATCGGAAAGCCATATAGCAAAGCCGATCGGATGCATAATTTATAAATTAATAACTTTGCCCTTTGACCCAAAATGTCTGTTTAAAAGCAATTTTAAAAAAACATGCCCTTAATGCGCAATCCCTTATTTTTGGCAATTCGTCCATTCGTACTCTATTTGATCTCTAAAAGGAATATTAAAATTGTGCAAAGAAAGATTCAATCCCTTACTTTGTCGTACAACGTTACGCGGACCCTTTCCTGAAGCGTTTCTGAAACAAATAGCTTCAGATTTAAGAGTGTTGCTTTTGATACCCCAAACTTTATAAAAGTTATCGATTACCGAAATGTGGTCCTTTCCCAGCGCAATCTCAGGATCCTTGTCGTGAGCGTAAATAAAGGAGTCATCAGCAAAGAGGATACTTTTAGAACCATTGTAAATATGGGGGAAGTCATAAACGAGAATGTTATATAACATAGGGGCCAAAATTAGTCCTTGTGGGACACCACAGAAAATGTTACCCGTTTCCGATCTTATATCATTAATTTATACAAAAAATTTTCTGTCTACGAAAAATTTTCATGTGTGATGGAATGTGAGATGTTGCAAACAACTGAAAACAAAGTGTGTTCGAATCTGTTTTGATTTTTTTGGCATGTCGTATTACATTTTAGTTTTTAAGTTTTTTTCTAATTTCATTACACATTCTATCCCACCAGATATGCATTTTACCATAAAATTTTGAAGTTTTAGTATGGTGTAAAGTATAAAGTGTAATGTGACTCTGTGAGATAGTCTCAAAGGGAAAAATGGATCCCTTTATACAAAAATTAAAAATGAAAGTATGATGAAATTTGATTATACTTTCTATCTCATATGTCGTAACACACATTAGGACAATGTAAAGCGTCCTTTAACTGTTATTGACGGCTAGATGACGCTGCTGCTGTAAAAATTGGCAGTAATGCATTATTATTATATTAATACGTTTTCATGGCGAGTTGAGCCTCATTGGGGTTTTCGCATGATTCAATTACTATAGGTTGTCCCATGGCAGAACTAGTAAAGGTGTATGCATTTCAGACTGCTCTCTTTTTCTCACAGCCAGAATTGTCAAACTCAAGCATTTTGCTCTTCTTGCCTATTTTCGCTTTCTTATCGCATTCTCATCGTTTTCAGATTTTGTATGAGCTGTCAACTTCGTTTTGACAGTTGCGGCAGTCTCCCTCTCTGAAATGCATATACCTTCTCTAATGGGTTGTCCATTCATTTGACGTTTACTCACAAGAATGAAGATAAACACCCGTAAAATTGAAGAGGAGAGCAAAAAAGTAATTTTTTAATGCCATCAAAGCAATCAGTTGCAGGAATATCATACTTTTTCGCAGCACTAACAGCCCTATTCTGGCAAATTAACAAATTGTTAACCAGTATTTTGAATATTTCTATGTGTTTGTTGTTTTCAAAACAAAATTTGAAGCTTAAAAATAAAAAAATTTGATAAAACTTGTCAACTGCTTTTCAGTTATTGACAATTTCATTAAATAATTTTATTTTTTGAGCTTTAAATTTTGTTTTGAAAACAACAAACACATAGAAATATTCAAAATACTGGTTAACAATTTGTTAATTTGCCAGAATAGGGCTGTAAATACCTAAGGATACATTTCACTGCTGCTTTTTCTACTACGTCCTGCACTGCTTGTTTGTTTTTATAGAAAATTTAAGTGAGTTTGTAAAAAACTAATTTCAATATTTTGTTGTGCAAATCTATTCACACCGCTGACGGCTTATTGGATCCACTGGCACATTATATTTTCGAATTTTATCACCAAAATACACTGTTTTGCAAATACCGCCCGTTATTTTTACAATTACAACTTAATAGTAGCGATTTATATTTCAATTGAAAAAAAACGACTCGCAACAAAATTTAAAAACAATTTTCAATAATAATTATCACAGCAATAATTATTATAAACGCAATGCACACTTTTTTTTCCTGCTAACAGCAAAATATTGTCATGGGCACCTGCACATAGGGAATAATACATTTTATGAATACCCATGGTATTTTCACTAGCACCCTCTAGCGTGGCAGTGCACACAATTTTTTTTACATTTAGATGTGGCATCTCGATGAGGTTCGAGAACATTCGGAAAAAAAAATGGCGATAGACATGCTTGAGGTGGATAAACACCAACAACAATAGCAAAATTAGTTTCGGCGCGAATAAACCGGTCTGAAAAATGGCGTGATCCGACACGCGCTTGAATGGGTAGCCAATGAGAATACAGAAACAAGCGTCGGTTAACGGCCATTTGTCGACGTGTCATCCAAAAGTCCAAACCAACCATTACCTACTCCCCTCGGTTATGGTCGATTCCACCGAAAAGGGAGCGAAGTTGGAAAAACATCGGTAGTTGGCTCGTCTGAATGCCTCAAAAAGGCATGCGTACTAACCTTAACCGATGACAGGTGGCAACGCTGCCAAAGTACAAAAAATCATCGAACTGGAAAAAAATACAACCCTGGGTAGACGAAGCTGTCGCTGAGGTTCGCGATAAACGTAAAAGAAAGCGAAAGGTGTGAGTGTTGGGCTAGCGAGACAGAAAAGAAGCTAGTGGAAGTCATGAGAAACCTAAAACTAAATCTCATCTTTATACTGTAAAACAAAATCAACTTAAGGTGTAGCCCATCTAAGCGGAACAGGTATGAAAATACATTTAAGAGTTTAAGTTTACAACAATTTACTACTCTCCAAATATGGGCTAGCAAGTGGCACAAAGGACTGGATTAAAAATCAGCAGCTTAAACCCAAAACTACGTACCTAAATGTCAATCTTCGTTGCGGTGCCGGAATTAATTCTGCTCCAGGAAAGAAGAGACACGGAACGCCGGCAACAAAGAGACCATAGCATATTTCGTTCTAACAATTGTACGGACAAGGAATTGGTTAGCAGCAAGCAAGCATCATGAAAAATGATACACAAAAATGAACATACCGTGGGGAGAACCAAATGAAGAACATATCCAAAATCTGAAGGTGCTACATAGCTCAAAGATTTTTTTGAATCGCTATAGCTTATCTCAGAAAATGAGATAAAAATACTGACGAATTTTTTATTTAACCTAAGAGCATAATCCCCAAAGAAACAATACTAAAAAACTTTAATTTACAGGTGTGGGTTGCCGCGATAACTGATTCCAATTGGGTATTGTAATAATTTTGATTTGTCTACTCTTTGGTGATAAAATGTAAAACAACCACCACCAGTAGGCACGAACGCGCTTAGCGCTCCGTGGTAAAATAGCGCACGACGGGATGACTAATATCAATTGGGCCACTCACACCACCAACTGCTAGCTCTCGACAGCAACCACAGCGTCGGCAACACCAGAGCCGCACCAACATCTAGCGCTCCATAGTGTCGCAGCGCCAACAAAATCGTCACCACCGTTGACGTTTCGCCAGCGGTTCGCAACAGCGTCACCCTCACCTAACGCAACACAGACCCACAAAGAACCAGCAACAGCAGCTAGCGAAAAGCTAGCACGCAGAGCGTGCAACAGCAGCAGCAGCTGAAGCCTCGCGGCAGGGCAGCAGCCAAACCCTCAGCACCCCTTGGATCCCCCTGCACTCCATCGCACCCCACTACAACCAGCGGCGAAAATAACAAAAATAAAAAAGTGCGTAAAGCTGAAAGAAAAATCAAAAATAAAGAAAATTGAAAAAAATTCAAACTTGCAATGATAAGAAAGTAGAAAAGTGGAAATAGAAAAGACAAAAGAACTAAAATGAAATAGAAAACAACTAGTCTAATGAAAAAGAAAAGTGAAAGAAAATCTAAAAGAAGGAAATCCAAAATACAAAAAATCAGACTAACGAAAAAGAGTGAAAGAAAGAAACAATAAGAAAAGTAAAAGAATAGAAAACTAAAATTTAAAAAGAGAAAAAGAAGTGTAAAACTAAAAAAAAAATAAGAAGTAGAAAAGTGAAAGAAAAACTAAAAGAAGAAAATCCAAAATACAAAAAATTAGACTAACGAAAAAGAGTGAAAGAAGGAAACAATAAGAAAAGTAAAAGAATAGAAAACTAAAATTTAAAAAGAGAAAAAGAAGTGTAAAACTAGAAAAAAAAATTAAGAAGTAGAAAAATACAGAAAATTAAATTAATGAAAAAGTGAAAAAAACAATAAGAAAAGTAAAAACACAGAAAACTAAAATTTAAAAAGAGAAAAAGAAATGTAAAACTAAAAAAAATTAAGAAAATAAGTGAAAGTGTAGAAAACATACATTGAAAAAAACATAAGACGTGTAAAACTAAAAGAAACTAAATACACTGAAAAATAAACAAATGAGAGAATTGTAAATTGGAAAAAAAAGATGAAACCAACTAAAAAGAAAATAATATAAACAATAAGAACGAAGAGAAGTGAAAAAAAAGAAAACACAGCAATAGAAAAAAAAACAATAAGTTTAAAGGAAATGAGAAAAATGAAAAATTAGAATAAAGACTGAAAACAAGAAAACAAGATACACTAAGGAAAAAAAATGTAATAAAAAAAATGCACGACAAAAACAGCAACAAACAATCATCTACGACATCACCATTATAATCACCACTCACTACGTCAGCATTATCATCACCACCAGCAACGTCACCATCGCATCAGCAGCTACACCATCACTAACCACAATATCCAGCCACCACGGCTTCAACAACGGCGGCATCAGGAGCGGACCCTACAATACTGCCAGGTTTGAGACAGGTTTACCTGGGCTTGGTAAGCGTGTCACAGTTTTTGTTTATATCATTTTTTTTTTGACGAACTTAACACATATTTTGACGATACGAGTTAAAAACTAAACATTCTTTAAAAAGATTAATCTACTGATTTTGCATCCAAAGAAGACTTGACGCGACGTGACTTCAATCAAGATGACAGTATATCAGAGTTAAAAAAAACTTGCATCTTTCTCTGGAAAAAAAAACAAGTTTGCACAAGTTTTTTTAAAAAAATAATTTAAGCAGATATATACGCAAAAACTTGCTTAAATTTCTATATTGAAAATATCAAAACGTTGATAGCTTTTTTCATTTTTTGTCGCATTTTAACTTAATTGATTTAGTTTTATTAAAAATAATTACATATAAATTAGTAGTTATTTATTTGCTTGGACAACGTAAAATACTTTTTTTTTGTAATGGCTTAAAAAGAAAAAAAAAACTTTTATAATATTCTTGTGGCAATAATTTCTATAATAATTTTTAAGCTTTTGCTTTTGGAAATATCTTAGTTTTAATGCGGTTGCAGAACTTACAATTTTATAAAAAATCTTTTAAACTTGTTTTTTTTTTGTTTTCAATAAAACGGACGATAAGATCTATACATTTTGTAAAATTACCAAAATTAAGTCGAACAAGCTAATATCTTAATAATCTATCATATGGCCAGTAAATATCTAGAAACTTATTTTATACATAAATGAATATTTATAAAATGTTTTTAAACATTAAATGAAATACATATTTAAAAAAAAAAACAAATATGTTTATGGTTGCATTAATTAACTTAAATATTAACTTTTTATTGATTAAACTTAACAAATTCTTATAATTACTGTTAATACATTGCGTTATGGTTTTAAGCCATTTTATGGTAGTACACATTTGAATTGATTAATTAATTGATATTGATGATTGTTTTTTTTTAAACATACATACCCTTACTCCGAGAACTATGAAACCTAGATCAAAAAGGAAAAAGACAAAGTATAATACTAGTAATAATTATTTTTTGCATACAAACAGATTTTGTTTAGCCAAAAATAAGATAAATTTAACCTAAGAATATAATAAAATAAATTCTGCAAAAAATAAGATAAATTTAACCTAAGAATATAATAAAATAAATTCAACTAAAAATAAGATAAAGTTAATATACGAATATAATGAAATAAATGAAACTAATATAAAATAAAACTAAACTAATATGCGGTTAACATAAAATGAAATTAAACTAAAGTAAATCTAATATAACGAAAAACAAAACAAAACGGAAGTAAATTAAAGCGAATTTACTAATATAAAATAAAATTTAATTCGGAAATTAAAATGAAATTAATTCTAAATGCAAAACAAGATTTACTTCGAAGATAAAATAATCCTAATTCCGAATACGAATTAAAAAAAAAAAAAAAATATATATATAATTTAACTAATTAATTAAGAACGGAAATAAAATTGAATTCTAGACCAATATATAAACTAATTTAAATTTGATAACAAATGATAATTCAAAATTAAAATGAAAATCCAACGCGAAACTAAAATAAAATCTAACTAATGCAAAACGAAAATAAAAACTGATTAGAAATTAAGATAGAATCCAAGGCAAAACTAAATGTTACTATAATTCGAAACTTAAACAAGTGTAATGATTACGCGTAAACGATTTTAAATTAATTAAAAATCTTTAGGTCCTGCCTAAGTGTTGTGCCGGCGTATATTCGCCACTGGCTCTAAATTTGTTTTTTTTTTAGCCGTTCACTTTATAGTGCAGAGGCTTTATTTTAAAAGTTGGCAGCTTATAAAAGCTCAAGGACTTTTTAAAAATGAAAATAGTTGGCAGCTGTTAGAGCTCAAAACTAGATTGATTTATTTTCAAATATGTTCATCCTTTTATAATAAGCATAACGGTATTTTGTCTTAAAACTAGTTAACAATTGTTTGTGTAGTTTAGAATGTAAATAGAATCATATGTTCTTTAATTAGTGTAAGAGTAATAGTAGAATATCGTAATACATATTTGTAATTAAGTATTAATAGTTTAATATGAGTGAGTGAGTAGACTTATATTAATAGAAAACGTAAACATAATCATATGTTAACATATTTGTGTAGGAGTAAAAAGTATAATATAATATCATATGTTTTGTATTCAGCCATATGGGTACATGTGTGCGAATGAGATAGATAGTAGGGCTTAGAATGAACATATGTTCTTATTGTTTGAATGCATGTTCTCGAAAATTATTACAGTAGAGGTTTTTATATTATTACTCATTTTAAGGAAAGTATTTATAGCTTGTTTTATAATTAAATACATTGATGTAATTTAAATAATATGTATAGGTATACTACACCCTTACCCTTAAGAAAAAAAATTTTTATTTTGAAATTTATGAAAAATTAAAATTTTTTTTGTTTTAACTTATACAATATTTTAATATAATTCATATATTTACAAGATTTAAATTTTCAAAGATATAATTTTTACAAATATTTCTTTAACATATTGTTATGATATTCTTTAAGTGTTCCATTTAAATTTACTATTGAATTTACTCCTTTTTTATTTACAATTATGAATGGACCAATATAAGGAGATTGATTTTTTCTTCTATTCATCCTTTTTATCAAAACTTTATCTCCAATGTTTAAATTTAACGGATTTATGTATTTATCTTTTTTTATTCTATTCATTTTTGCAATATTTATTAATTCATTTGCTTTTTGTAAAGAATAATTTAATCTATGTTTCAGTTCTTGTGCGTAATTGTCTGTATTATATACTATTGATTCGAAACGATTATCATTTGGAAGATTTGCAAGTTTTCCAAAAATTAGCTCAAACGGTGTATAATTTGTATCAACATGAGGTGTTGTGTTATATGAAAAAGTGAAGTATGGGATCCATTGGTCCCATTCTTCATTTTCACAAAAGTTTAACAAATATTCATTTAATACTCGATGGTTTCTTTCAATCGAGCCTAGAGTCTCATGGTGATATGGAGTGCTAAAAATTTGTTTAATATCTAATAAATTGCATATTTCTGACATTAATTCATTGAGGAATTCTGTACCTCTATCCGATTTTAAAATTTTAAAGTGACCGTATATTAAAAGTACGTTTTCAACAAGTGTTTTAGCAACAGTTTTCGCGTCTTTTGTCTCCATTGGACATGCTATTACATACTTTGTTAAGTCGCACTGCATCGTTAATATATATCTGTAATTGTTGGACAAGCGTAGGGGACCTACTGTGTCGATAGAAACTACTTCAAAGCTAGTACTTGGTGTGTCTGTCATTGTTAAATTTTCTTTTGTATGTTTAGTTTGTTTATTAATTTTGCAATTGTTACAATTGAGAATAAACTTTTTTATCATTTTGCTCATATTTTTCCATATGTATTTTTGTTTTAGTTTCATTATTGTTTTTCTTATACCGAGATGACCTCCATGTGTCGAATTGTGGTATTCTTCGATTAATTTGTTTTGTTTTATTTTGTCGACTATTCTTTGTGGTTCATTATAAATTAAAATTTTTAAGTTTTCGTTTGTTCTTTTTATGTTATTAAAAATATCTTTGAACTTATCCATTTCAATGGTTTTAAATATATCATCATTCTTCTTTAGCGCTAATTCTTCTATTCCTACATTATACATTTTTGATGAAAGCTTCTCCAAAGTCAGCGGTGTGAACAGTGGACTATCACTACATCGTATAATTACTTCCTCATCATGTATTTCAATTTTGGTATCCTTAAACTTTCTTTCTGTAATGAACCTTAATTTTTTTATTCTTTTTATATCTGTTATGGATGTACAATCCCAAACAAAAAGTTTTGCGGGCTTTTCGCTGGCAGGACATTCTCTTTTGTTTAAATCCGTGTTTTTTGTATGTTTATCTGTGTTCATACTTCTTGTAATTGCTAGTATATTTTGTTTGCTATCTTCCATTCCGGTTGGAATCATAGCTTTTAGGGAATCACTATTTAAAATTATTCTTGACAATGCGTCTGCATTGGTATTCATTTTACCCTTTTTATAAATAATATTGAAATCATAATCGCTAAGATCTAATCTTATGCGTATCATTTCAGAAGAAGGATTTTTATGAGAGAAAAGAGACACTAGCGGGCGGTGGTCTGTTAGAACCGAAAATTTTCTACCGTAGAGGTAGGGTCTGAAAAAATTGATTGCGCAATGTATAGCTAAGAGCTCTTTCTCAATAATTGGTTTGTTTAGGTCATGTTTTGCAAGAGATTTGCTTGCGTACGAAATTGGTAAGTCTGAGCTTACTTCGCCTTGCGATAGGACTGCACTGAGAGCGTAATTAGAAGCATCTGTGGTGAGTATAAAGGGTTTATTGAAGTCGGGATATTGCAGTATCGGTGGGTTTAAAAGTTTTGTTTTTAGCTCTTCAAAAGAGTTCTGGCAATTTTCATTCCAGTCAAATTTTGTGTTCTTCTTTAACAATGAGTTTAAATTTTTAGCAATATCTGCAAATCTTGGAATAAATCGACGGTAGTAGTTGCAGAAAGCAACAAATCTTCGTACTTCGTCCGCGTTTTTTGGTATTGGATATTCTTTTATAATATTATTTTTAGATGGGTCAGTTTTTATACCATTGGCCGTTATAAGATGCCCAAGGTAAATAACTTCTGGCTTTAAAAAACAACATTTATGTGAATTTAATTTTATATTATATTTTCTTAATCTGTCAAAAACTTTTATTAAATTGTCGTTATGATGTCTTAAACTACAACCGAAAACAATTATATCGTCTACATAAATAAAAGCTTCTGTATCTAAATCACTTAATGCAATAGTCAGCATTCTTTGGAAGCTGTTGGATGATATCTTCAATCCAAATGGTAGACGCTTAAATTGGAAATGTCCATTTCCAGTTGAAAAAGAAGTTAACGGTCTTGAGTCTTTGTCTAAGTTAATTTGGTGGAAAGAGCTGGTCATGTCCAAAGTCGAAAAGTATTTAGCTCTTCCCAGTCGGTCGAGAACGTCTTCTATTTTTGTAAGTGGGAATTTATCGTTTACAATTTTTTCATTTAATTTGCGAAAGTCTACTACAAGTCGCCATTTTTTGCTGTCATCTGTTGACTTTTTGGGAACTACTAGTTGTGGTGAGTTGTAGGGGCTTACTGAATGTTCGATTATGTTGTCTGACAAAAGTTGGTCAACCTGTTCATTTATCTCTGTTAACTGTGTTTGTGGAAGTCTGTAATTTTTGATGTATACCGGGGTCGAATCTGTTGTTTGTATTATCTGCGTGTAAAAATTATTTGTACTTAAGTGTTCTCCAGGGAGATGAAAAATGTCACTGTATTTTTGTATAATGTTTATTATTGATGTCTTGGCATCTGGGTCGTTACAACCAATGTCTAAAGTTTTTAGTAATGTATCTAGTCTATTTTTGTCAGTCTTATTATTGATTTTACAGGCAAATATATTATAGTTTTTTAGTGGTTGAGTTTCAAAATCAGTATTTTTTAATACAACATTGTTAATATTCGTATTTAGAATTTTAACGTGAGCATTGCCATTTGCTGGTATCAAGCTATTACCTAAAAATACTCCGTTTTCTATCTCTTTACTTAAAATAATACTATCTTCATTTACTTTAATATTTATTGGAACTATAGATTCTGAACGAGCAGGAATCACGATATTTGTTCTACTACAACTATTTAAAATTATTGGTAAAATTATTTCTTTATCATTTATGATTAATGTTAAAGTATATGTTTCAAAGTCAATTTTTGCCATATACTTCTCTAAGAAATCGCGTCCTATAATGCCATCAGTGGCAATTGGAAAATTGTTTTCTACTATATAAAATTTATGTTGGATATCTTCATCGTCCACTATTAAATTTAAATTTTTTGTACCAATGCATTCAATTTCTTCATTTGTAATACCCGTTATTGTTGAAATATTCTGTGTGTTTATGTGATCTATATTTATAATTTTACATATGGAGATATCCGCTCCAGTGTCAATGAGAAATTTCAAATCGTCGTTTGTATTTTCGCATTCTAATGTGATGTAAAAAGAAAGATTTTTATTAAGTTTGCAAATTAATTTTGGCCCCTGTGGGTAACAATCTCTGCTACCCGGCCATAGCGGTTTCCCTGCAAGTTGTTGCTTCTGAAAGTATTATTATTAAAAGTTCTATTGTTATAATTGGAATTTCTATTAAAATTTCGGTTGGGATTACTATTGTTATTTACGAAGTTATGATTTCCATATAAATTTCTATTATTATTACTGTTTGCAAAATTGTTGTTTCTGTTAAAGTTTCTATTTGCATTATTTGTATAGTTTGTATTGTATCTTGTATTCATAAAATTGTTATTATTTCTATTATTGTTTTGTGGAATGTAGCTATTTCTAATGTCGTTGAATCTATTGTAATTTTCTCTGTAAGTATTTCTGTTTCTAACTTGGAAAATATTAGATTTATTTGTCTTTAAACTTTGTTCTGCAGTGATGCATCGTTCTACCGCTTCATTGTATGTTTTAGGTGCATTTGCTAACAAAATAGTTTGGTATTCTAAATTAACACCTTTCATGAAAACATTCAATGTCATGCTTTCGTTAACCTTGTAAATTGCATCTTTTGCGTCTTGCGTCGGATTAGTTAAAGATTTAATTTCGAAGGTTATTAACTGTTCAGAAAGTTCTGAAATTTTTTCTCTGAATTCAGAAATACTTTTATTGTTTTGTTTAATTGTACCGATTTCACTTAAAACTTGTTGTAACGTTTTCGGATTGGGGTAAGCATTTTCCAATGAATTTTTTAAATCAGTAAATGTCGAAGGTCTATTAGTTCTACCTATTATACTACGCACTTGAGCAGTAAGTTTGAAATTATATACATATTTAATGAAAAGAGCTTTATCTTCATCTTTTAAAATATCGTGAAGCAATTCTGCTTGCGATATAAAATCTTCCAAATTGATAAACTGTCCTTTAAAAATTTGTTGGTTTTTTCCCACAACATTGATATCAAAACTAGTCATATTGTTTTCTTCTTTTATTTCTGGTTTTTGTTTAGTTGGTAAATTTTTCAAAATTGTATTTAAATCTTGATAGATGTTATTAAATTTTTCTTTTAAAATCTCATGATTTTCATCTATCGATTTTTAAATATTTACTTTGTTTTTTAGACATTCTAATGTTCGTAATTTTTCTTCAATATACTGTTCAGTATATATTTTCTATTTTTACTTTTGTTTATATTTAGTTTTAATTTTTCTAAAAATTTTATGTTTTCTTGAAGATTTTCCATTTAATCTTGAATACCCGTATTGTTTAGTACTTTATACTTAAAATTTTTAATATCTCTAACACCCTGTGCTACATTCAGCTTTTCGTTACAAGTTGAACGTGCAGGTGGCGCAACAAGTGTTCGTCAAGTTTTAACGAAAGAAGAAATGTCAAAAAAAAGAAAACAATATACATAGCTAAAGTAAAATGTCGGTCGGTTGTTTACGTTCGGTTTCTAATTCGTTTGTGAAAAAATTTATGATTGTGTTAAATGAAATTATGTATATTCAGTGTATTTTATTGCTATAGTGTATTTTAATTGTATTTAGTGTATTATAGTGTATTTTAAATGATAAGGAATCAGTATTGTATAATAGAATATACGTTGAGAAAAGTTTTTGTTTTGATGCGTATTGATTTGTATGTATGTGTGTTTTAAAGTGAGACGAAAGAATAAATAATGCATATGACTTTTATGCACTAGAAAAAGCAAAAAAATGTATCATAAAGAAATAAATATTGCAATTCTTATTGCTTTAAGAAGTATAACAATTTTATAGTATTTATAGTGAAATTTTCGAAAAATAGATGAATAAAAAAATGTGTAGTATTTTATTTTGTTTTCATTATGTATGATTAAAGTTATTAATTTAATAAAATTTTGTAAAAAGTAAATTGATTAAATTCATGTTGTATAATTAAAATTATTAATAAAATTTTATAAAAATGAGATTGATTAAATCGAATTTATTACGTGCATTTGTTGTTTTTTGTTGGTGCGGTCTTCTATTTGTCTCTCTAGCTTTTCTATTTGTAGCCAGATTTCGGTGGCTACCTTCCAATGCGGTGGAGGGTCGTTGTTAACGATTTTTTTTTAGGCTCGCTAATCGTCTTCTCTCTCGCACTAAACGTCCTCCGCGTCGTGGTTTGGGCTTGTCGACCTCCGGGATTCTTGTTCTCGTCTCGTCCTTATATTTTTGCTGGCGCCTTGTGTATTCTTCCAGCGTAATTTTTTTTGGCCCAATTTTGGTTGGGATGTATGTTGGTGTATTCAATGGTGCGCCAGACGGTGCGTACTCAGGCACGCTTACGGTTGCCGTTGGTATCTTGTCGCAATTTGGCAGGATCGCCATGTAATGATTACGCGTAAACGATTTTAAATTAATTAAAAATCTTTAGGTCCTGCCTAAGTGTTGTGCCGGCGTATATTCGCCACTGGCTCTAAATTTGTTTTTTTTTTTAGCCGTTCACTTTATAGTGCAGAGGCTTTATTTTAAAAGTTGGCAGCTTATAAAAGCTCAAGGACTTTTTAAAAATGAAAATAGTTGGCAGCTGTTAGAGCTCAAAACTAGATTGATTTATTTTCAAATATGTTCATCCTTTTATAATAAGCATAACGGTATTTTGTCTTAAAACTAGTTAACAATTGTTTGTGTAGTTTAGAATGTAAATAGAATCATATGTTCTTTAATTAGTGTAAGAGTAATAGTAGAATATCGTAATACATATTTGTAATTAAGTATTAATAGTTTAATATGAGTGAGTGAGTAGACTTATATTAATAGAAAACGTAAACATAATCATATGTTAACATATTTGTGTAGGAGTAAAAAGTATAATATAATATCATATGTTTTGTATTCAGCCATATGGGTACATGTGTGCGAATGAGATAGATAGTAGTGCTTAGAATGAACATATGTTCTTATTGTTTGAATGCATGTTCTCGAAAATTATTACAGTAGAGGTTTTTATATTATTACTCATTTTAAGGAAAGTATTTATAGCTTGTTTTATAATGAAATACATTGATGTAATTTAAATAATATGTATAGGTATACTACACAAGATCTTGCTCAGAACTAAGCACATTTTGAAACCAAATGCAATTTAATTCAAAACTAGAATATACTATTATTTTATCTTGTTTTAATTTGATTTTTGCCTTGGACGGAAATGTAATTTGATCTAAGACTGAAATCAAAGTTTATCGAAAACAAATATATAAACGAAGCTAAGACTGACCCAAGTTAACTAGGCTGAAAATAACAGGCGTTATCAGTAGACTTAAACTTATCAGAGTTAGTGCTAGATTTCAATAACTTCAACTCAAACCGTGCTGCTTGTACGTGAATTAAAACATGAATTATAAGTAATTTGTAACCTCTATATATAGTTAAACATAAGACAGAGCAATTAAGAAATTTAAAGCTAAATGTATTAATATTTTAGAACCCAATAAATAACATTGTAATGCAGAAGAAAAAACATGGGTAATTAATTTATAAAGGATAGGTGGCGAGAGCAAATCGGGAGAGGCGTAAGTATAAAGTTTTTGCGGTGACCTAGACCTCAGCGCAGGGTCACCATGGCTGGTATTTGTTTTTGAGGCCAGAAGGGGCGGGTTAGCCAAGGCCGATCGACCGACAGCGAAGATCGACCCACGAGACGCGCCAGCGTGGCAACAGCGAGCAACCGGCTCAGTTTCCTTACGGATTTTCAGCCCTTCACTCTTCAAGTTCAGCACTTTCGCGTAAAATAATCGGTTTTTTTTATCTTCGGTTGAGATTTTTCCTTGTTTATGGTTTTTTCGGGTTTTTTTACCAGGCGGAAATTTTTCTATTAAACTGGTACGATTTTTTTATTCGTGTGTAGTTTCCGTCTGTCGGACCAGGCTGGCAAGAACACCACCCCATCCGGCGAGCCTTAGCCGCGCGATACGCCAGCGTACCAGTGCTGTCAGAGGGACGACAGTGATGCGTGACAAGGGCTACCTTGCCGCATGGTGCATCGACCGTAAATACTGTGAGGAAACATGACAATATATAATAACTACTTTTTAAAAAAAAAATACACAACAAAACACTGAAAATAACTTTTTTCATAGAAGACCACATAACCCTGGTTGTCATTTATATTTGGGAGAGAATATATTTCTTTTACAAATTTACGGGTGTTGTCAAACGAATGGACAACCTATAATAATTGAATCATGGATTTTCGTCACATTGACAAAATGGCGTTTCTAGGTCGAAAGTGTTTCCATGCACAATATCGAGTCGAGTTGGATTTCGGCCATTCCATTCGCCATTTTTTCTTAGTATAAATGTGTACTACGATCACTAGATGCAAAATTTACTAAACATGTTGAGTCTTTAATCAGTCACCGATCGTTTCCACTGCCCGAACGAACGAAGAATTCATCGCATTCAATACAAAGCGATAAATTTTTCGTTTGCTCCAAACGTTTCCACTGCACGAACACAAGTGGCGAACATTGGTAAGTCGCCATATTGTTCGTTCGTGCAGTGGAAACACTTAAATTCAATGGCCCATTATTATAGTCAAAATAAAAGTTGACTCTAAATTTAGTATAAGCATTTTTGACAGTATTTTTAATACAATATGTTGTCAAAAAGCTTGCACTAAATTTAAATTCGACTTTATTTTGACTGTGATAATGGGCCATAGTTTGCTATATTGAAAACTTAAATAGTAAGAAAACTTGACAAATAAAACAGTGTTATTTTGTCTTAAGTTTTTAATTTATTTTGTTCCTTGTTTTTTCCCACGTTACTAACTACCATTTCAACAAATCTACTACTCTATTCACTAAGAAACACCGGATTCTCTCAAAATGTTCAAGCGCCAGCCGATCAGAGAAAACGACGAAATCTTCGTTCGTTTGTGCTGAAAAAAGTTTCCACTGCACCAACAGCGTTCGCGAGCATTTAAAAAACCATTTAAAGAACCAAGGTTCGCACCAAATTGTTTCAGGCAGTGAAAGCGCTCGGTTACAGGCACCTAACAAGTTTCTTGGAGTTTCGTGAATTTAACAAAATTCAACTTAACTAGCGTTTGCATGGGGTATTAGGGGGTTTCGGACGATCCGACTTGCCATCCGACATGTCCGACGACAAATTAGCAGAGCAAATTTTTTTGAGCTTTCGAACAGTCCAACATGTACGACGACTTTATTCCATTGCAGGCTCTCAAACAGAACACATCGGCATAGTAGCTAAGCAATTTTTAGATGCCCTTATAATTGACCAGTAATTTTCCATACTTTATAGAAATTTTTATTAATTATATCTATAATTCAATGTTTCTAGCGTTGTTCATATTAATTTTCTATAATATTTTTCCGCTTCGTCGGTGTTTACCCGCTGACGCTTTTATTGAAATGAAAAAATGCAGCAAGTCGGACCGACTTGCGTTTACATGCCCAACAAGTCGGTCCGACCGGCAGAAAATCAAAACTTTTTGATTTTCGTCCGACATGTCGGTCCGACTGTCTTATTTGCTTTCGAATGATCCGACTTGTCGTCAAGCATGCCATATCTGTCCGACATGTCGGATCATCCGAAACCCCCTATTAATCTCTAGTTAACCCCGGCTTAACTCTCCATGGAAACATAGTACAGTGAAACTTCCCTAATTCGAACTTCCGTAACTCGAAATTCTCCATAACTCGAAGTAGTATTTGTGCTTTTTGCTTTCTCAAGACATTTTCCTTATATTTTGATATTTATAAGTTATAATATTTTATTTTTATTACATTTTATTTATTGGATGAATTCCCTACTTCTATGCTTATAAGGGATTAGGGGATTGGCCACAAAGCCTTTCTATCTCAGCCGTAAGGCTTTTAGCATTTGCTGCCCTTAGGCAGAATTATGTTAGCCACAGGGCTATGTTTCTGTTTTGCCACAAACCAAATTGATTTTTGAAGCCACAAGGCTACTTTAAAATAAATCAATCAGAGGTTTTAGTTTTGCCGAATGTTGGCATTCTCCTCTTCTTTATTTCTTGCATGGGTTTTTATACACACATCATTAAGTGAAAACTAACAATGTAATATTTTCACTCAATATAATATTTTTACAAAATGCATTCTTAACATAAAATAACTCAAGCTATTTAAATTCACTAATAATACTTACTATTACATTTTATTTAGACGTCTGTTTGTCATAATATCCATCATAACCCACTTATAGGTTACACATTCTAGTGACTTCTTTTGGCAATGTGTAACATGAATCATGCCGCTAGTAGCACTTAAATTTGTTTCTGCTTGCGCTTTACGCTTTGGTTCGCTGTAGAACTCAACGTAGAACGTTTGTGGCGTTGTGTGTCAACAAACAAGTTGAGGTAGGTAAGTAGTAGCTATATGTAGAATTGTGAAATGTAGAAAACTACAAAGTAAAATTTCCCTAACTCGATTTTTTCTTAAACTCGAACGGAAATCTCATTTATATTACCAAGACTTTAACGCATATAAATTTCCATAACTCGAATTTATCTCACTCACAACAACTTCAATATTTCTATGTGTATATAATTCGAAGAATTGACTTCGTCAGAGCATCGCGCTGCGACCGCATGAAAAAATTAGCATGGCATCTTTGTTAACTAGCGTCGAAAGATATAAAAGTTATTGTATCTTGTGCTGTGAGTATTTTGTTGGTATATATTTTGTGTTAGTAAGGCTGTGTGTCAATCGGAAACTTTTCAGTCGGATGATCAAATTTTGACAAATGGTAGAGCAATTTTTAGCATTTGTGAGGTGAATATAACTGTCAAAATTTTGAATTTTTGACACACTCAAAGATAAAGAAAAAAAAAACAACACGTCAATTTCCGCGACATATTTAGTTCGAGAGCTTGTACTTGCAACTTTTTTCGTAAACTTGTAATATTGTAAACTTAAAAAATAACAAAATAATAAAAATAAAAAAACTAAAGTGCTTGAGTTTGTGTTTGCGTGTGTTGGCCAACGATCTTAGGGTACATCAGCTTTCTAAAATTCAAGATACATTGGCTTTCTTTGCTGGTGAACGTCCTCCAAGTGCCACCACCAGCAGCACAAGCAATTGTAGTGCAAAATTTCTTGCTAGCCAACATCCTCCAAGTGCCATCACCAGCAGCACAAATGAAGCGCAAATTCTCCGCTTTCAATTTATTTAATTCACGCCGGAATATAATGGCAGAAATATGCCTCTGCGCTTGAGACATGCTGAAATGGTGCTTCTGAAATATTGGAGAGTTGACCAGTCAATTGAATTGTGCTGCACTTGTTGGTGCTGCTCGTGGCGAATCTCGGAGAACGTTGGCAAGCCAAAGAATCAGGAAATTTGCGCTCCACGTGCTTGTGCTGCTGGTGGTGGCACTTGGAGGACGTTCGTCAGCAAAGAAAGCCAATTGAACTTTGCTGCACTTGCTGATGAACCGGGAGATCGTTGGCTCACACACGCACACACAAGTTCAAGCACTTTCGTTTTTTTATATCTATTATTTTGTTATTTTTTAAGTTTTTTATGTTTACAATATTACAAGTTTACGAAATAAGTTGCAAGTACAAGCACTCGAATTAAAAGTGTCGGAAATTGAATAGAATGCAAATTAAATAAAATATTTGCGCTAAAATACGACCGAAATGTGAAACGTCAAAATTTGTAATTGTCAAAATTTCATTGTCTATTTGACACAGCAAAAAAGACAAATTTATTTCAACACACACAAATTTTATTCAACTTGATATTTTCTATCCTACCACGACTGAAAAGTTTCCTTTTGACACACAGCCTAAAGAGATTTTGTTGTATTTTGCAAAGTAAGTGTTCGGGTAGCGAACGATCGTGGGAGAATTGACGGAAAAGAGAACAAATCGGGTTATAGTGGATGGCTTAAAACAGATGTATTTATTTTATACCTTTTTGGTACAAAAATTCTTGCGTTACAATGTATACGTTGATTTTGTGGATTGTTGGTGGTATTTATGTTGTTGACGTCATTGTCTTCTAAGTGGATGAGTTTTATCTTGTATGTTCGTGACATGTAATCCGTGTTGAAGTTCTTGAATTTAAGTTGCTATTGTAGTGTTCTACTTAATATTTTATATTTTGATGTACTTCGATTTTTTTAAATTTGTTTTCATTGTTTTTTTAAATTCTAAAAAAAGCATTTTTGTTTTTCAATAATTTTAGGTTCATAAAAAATGTTGAATTTTAATTGTTCGTTATGTTGAATTTATCAATTTCTAAAATCACCTAATCTAACAAATAAATTTGAATTAAATAGTTTTGACTTTTAATAATTGTGTTTAACTAAAAACCATATTGGTGATCTCAGCTTACCGCCCAAAATTTCAATTCAACATTCGCCATAACGAACGCCTCCGCACGGTAATGCTGACCCTTAAATCCGCTGACCCAAACAACTTCAGCACCTCCAACCCTGCTTCCTCAAGTTTCTCCAGCAGCCACAATTACAGATCCTTCGTCGCATCACATAGCTTCGTCTACCGTGTGGAAAGGAAATCCAAGTTTCTGGAAAGGAAACCCAAGGATTTGGCTTACTCAAATAGAAGCAATCTTCAAAGTCAACAGGATCACACGAGGCGACACAAAGTTTGATCACATCTTATGCAACCTGGACCCTACAACTTTAGAATTCATCGGCGATATAATTTTGACACCGCCTTCTGAAGGATGCAAGTATGAAGCCCTAAAGAAGAAACTCATAGCTACATTTGCAGAATCCGTAGGGAAGAAATTACGAAGATTACTAACCGGATACTCTATCGGAAATCAAAAGCCAACACACTACTTACAATTCATGCGTAATTCAGGATGTGGTCAGGTGAACAAAACAGTTCTTAAAACTTTATTTATGGAACACATGCCCGAAAACGTGAGCGCCATCGAAAACTTTCGAACCATATTTCCCATTCGGTCTATGAAAATCATAGCAGTCGCAACAGAAATCGAAAGAGGTCGAAAAGTCGTTCAGGTAGAACTGATTGATGCTGGTACCATAACAATTTCAAGGATAAAGCCTTGAAAGGTATTTCCCCTTGCTTTTAAAAAAACTAAGCATATTTTCGGAAATCGCGGCATCCGAAAATTTTTCCAACAATTCCTGCCGCCTTTTTGCTCAAGATCGCCGTTCCAAATATTTTTTTTAATAGACACAGGCCCCGATGTTTCTCGTGTTACCCAAATACTCTCAGAAACAACCACAGTTTTTCATAGAAGATGCTAATCTTCCGCTTAATTTATATGCTGCCAATGGAACTAAAATCCAAATATTTGGAACCGTTGCTCTTTTTCTCGATTTTGGTCTACGTCGAAATTTTAAATGGAGATTTGTCGTGGCTGAAGTTACGAAACCGATCATAGGTTCTGATTTCCTTACTCACTTTCATTTGCTTCCCGACCTAAGAAATAAGGAACTCGTGAATGGAAAAACCCTAATTAAGTCGAAAGCTAAATTAGCACAAGAACCATCTCTCGGCATTACAACCATCCTTAAAAATGATTCCCCTTTCACGCAGCTTCTTTTGGAATATCCAGACATCTATAGGTGTCAAATATTCTTCAGCGTTTACCACAACACACTGTGTGCCATCACATTGAAACAAATGGCCCACTCTGTCACACTAAATGTCGTCGTTAAGATGCAGATAAACTTGTTGCAGCTAAAAAAGATTTCGAATATATGATCGAAGTGGGAAAATTCGTCCTTCGAAGTCGCAGTGGTCAAGCGCTCTGCACATGGTGCCAAAAAAGCATGGCAAATGGCATTGCTGGTGATATTCGCAAGACTGCAATTGTCACACCTTTTGGCCTTTACGAATACATCAAAATTCCCTTTGGACTCATGAACGCAGCTCAAAGCTTCCAACGGTTAATGGATACCGTTTTTAGAGGTCTGGACTTTGTATTTTGCTATATGGATGATGCACTCATTGCATCCAAAAATACAGCGGATCATTTAGAACATCTAAGTATTGTATTTCAAAGATTTAAAGATCACGGAATTATCTTAAATTAAGAAAAATGTATTTTTGGTAAGAGTGAAGTAAACTTTCTTGGTTATAAAATTAACGCAGATGGTTTAATGCCAATGAATGAGAAAGCAAAGAAAATAATAAACATTCCAAAGCGAAAAACAATCAAAGGCACGCGTAAATTTCTCGCGATGCTTAATTTTTATCGCAGATTTTGGCCAAACCGCTCAAAATCAAGTAATTTTGAATGAATATTTAAAAGGAGCTAAAAAAAGGATAAACGACTAATCCTTTGGACAAAAGAGTCTGAAGAAGGTTTCGATAAATGCAAATTCCAACTCGCGAATTCGACTCTTTTATCACACCCCGTTTCAAACGCAGTTTTGGCTCTCAAAGTCGACAGAACATCAACAACACTTGGCAACCGTTAGCGTATATCTAGAAGAAGTTAACTCCAGCGGAAGAAAAAAGCTTTTCTTGAAAACCAGCAATCAACATTGACTTTAAGCAATTCAAGAAAAAATTTATCAAGTGTTCCTATCGTGCGTTTCGCACTGGAAGAGGGGTAGTTCTGGTGTTCTACTTGATGTTTTGAATTTTGATGTATTTTGATTTTTTTAAATTTAATTTTCTTTGTTTTTTTTAAATTCTAAAAAAATCATTTTTGATTTTCAATAGTTTTTAGTTTCATAAAAAATTTTCAACTTAAATTTTTCGTTATGTTGAATTTATCCAGTTCTAAAATCACCTAAGCTAATGAATAAATTTTAATTAAATAGTTTTGATATTTAATAATTGTGTTTAACTGTGTCGATATGTTGGTTTTTGGGTGAGTGGTTGCGTCGATGTGTTTAGACTTCGAGTATTCTGAAACGAATGACACGACGCTGGCGCAACGTTGCTGTTGCCGAAAGACAACCGTCAGCGGTTGTGCGACTTGCAGCTAGTAGATCGAGCGGACATGTTTAATCTACACTGTGTTTACGTTTGACGTAAACAGTAAGTGTGTCTCATTTTACAGTATTCAAGAAGATACTTCCCAACCAGCAAAGAATGCACAAAATTAGGCTTAAGGCCCAGTTATAATAGACGTAATGTAAAGTAACGTAATGTTGTCAACAGTCATCGTGACGGGACGTAATGTAAGAAAACGTTGTAGCAATTATAATAGGCAGTAGCCAGGCAGTTGTTTGTCGTAAATAATTGCACGTTCCTGTACAAATACAATTAAATCTTCGTCATCCCTAGCTGTGATAAAACTATCACATTAATAACGAAAACTCAACAAAAAGCGTAGTTCAACAATATAAAATAGCGCAATAATCGAATCTAACCTCAATGTTTACTTGTTCTTTGAACAGACGTAATATAAAGTAACGTAGAAATCGAACGGATCCTTACGTCCCGTTACATTACGTTACTTCTATTATAATCACTTGTATAAGAAAAGTATTGATTGAAACAGTAAGTGACAGAACACACTGCTGCAGTGGCATTTCACTACATTACGTTACGTCTATTATAACTGGGCCTTTATACAGCTAGTTCTCTAAGCTGCTTTGCAGTGTAAACACATAAAAATTTAAGTAATTTTTCGTACTGCTAAGCAGCGTTCTTGATTTGTAGTCCACCGCTTTACCCATTGAGCTATGTCGCTGCTTATTGAAACGAAGATTTTTGTTTATTTATACACTTAGCTTGAAGTGCGAAATTAGCAACATCTGAACTATTATGCAGCTTTTGAGTTCAAAACGACGAGTAACTACCATTAAACAGCTTTTGTCTTGAAGCTTTTTTCTTCGTTGCACTGCATAGAACAACTTTAAACTTGTAAATTATAGGTCATATTTCCTTAAATTGTTCCCATAACACACTGTCTCCACTTACAATATTTGATTGCATGCAAACTGTCAAATTGAATTTCATGGTACCCAGATTTCATGCTATAATATTTAGGTGGGTACTTCATCTCATGAAATTTCATTTTGGAATTGTTTGTTAAAGTTTATTAAATTAATAATTTCTTCTATTACTATTCCATTTTATATTTTTTCACTCTTTTAATGCTTTTGCAATATTTTTTGCTTGAAAAGTTTTTAAAAATGCACACACTTACATATTTTACTGAAAAGTGACAGCTTATCTCATGATATATCTCAAAAAATATTTCAAGAGATAAATTTCATTATATGAACAATTTCATGATATGAGTGGTCTACACTTGAGATATATATCATGAAATTTAATTTGACAGTTCGCATGCAATCAAATATTGTAACTTCAGGTGCAACAAGTACCACAACGTACCATAAAACTTCTTTAAGTGCGACAAGTTCCACAGCTAACTATAAAGCAGCTTTGAAGTGCCATCCCAATCAACACTGAAATTTTCTTTCTCAAGTGTTTTGGAGAAAACCCTGGTAAATAATAAACTTAATCTCAACTCAAAATCTCCAGTCTATTTTGTATGCTAATTTTTATAAAGCCCAGTTAGTTTCCATGTGATCTTCTAAGATCTTCTAATTTCTCCCACAATCACATCTTCAGTGGGACAGAATTAGAATTCGAGTGCCTCTTTATGGGATTGATAAAGGAGCGTGCGAAACATACATACATTTTGCATTTTATAGCATGTGATATCTTCTACAATCTCATGTGATGTTAGAAGATCGTAGAAGATCATGAAAGATAAACTTTTTTAACTTTTGCTATAAAAGTCTATCACTTGCTATAAATGTTTTGGCAGTCATTTATGTTTTTTATTGTTGGACTATTGTCATCACTGACAACTATTTTTATAGCATTCTAATAAAATAGAAAAAAATCGAAGCTGTCAAAAAAATTACTAAAAAATATGAAGAACAAAATAACCGCCAGGCACAATAAAAAGGATGCAAAGAGGTTAGTGCAACAATATTTACTAGTGAAAATAACTTCTTTTCTTTTGTAGATATCAGTTGCAGTAGTTGTGACACCCATCATTTGAAATAAATAGTCTGGTGCATATATGTATACAGCAAGTCTTCGCCACAGACTCCGGGAAAAGCTGGCAAGGCCCCCATTAGCAAAAGGACGACACCAGAAAAGGCCGTTGCAGCTGCTGCTGGTTCGACAGCAACGCCGCCAGCAAACTTTCGGCAAACTGATATTAGTCCTGTTGGTTGTTTGGCCATTGGAAATGAAACTAAGGATGGTAAAGAGGGCAAAGAGAATAGCAAATAAAGTAAATTGCAAGGTAAAACATTTCCCTCATTGGTGGTGCTGGCAGAACCATCGTTTAAGGTTAAAGATATGTCTGCCACACGCAGTAAATTAGATTCCAAAGTAAAGCTTGTACTGCTGCTTACTCCAAACAAATTTCCGGAGTGGCTAATACAAGAGGATCTCCTTAAGTCTGAACAAAAGTATGCCAACCTTCGCACCAATGAACTGAAGCTGGATGCGTAAAATTAATGTTAATAAATAAAATAATATACAAATTTAAATCGATTTTTAACAGGTGTCCATTCGGATGCAATAAAATTTCCGTATACTGGTGGTTATGTTTAGATCAGCGAGTATTGTCCAATGCGTTTCGTTTCTGCTTTTCATGATTTTTCGTAGGCGCACCGCATCCTCCATCGTGTATTTTAAAACTAATCTATCACTAGTCTTGTCAGAAAAACATTCAATGTTGTTCAATGGGTTAAAGCTGATAATGTCTACATCAAGGGCTTCTACACATGGCTATACACACTGAAAATTGACAATTTTTGCTTCAGGTTGGAGTTATTTCTTTGGGAACCACTTCGCAAGATGGCCAACAACGTCAAGTTAAAGTCGAAGTACTTGGAGTGCTTGATTATGCTGAACTATACGCTTGTACTGAAAAAAAAAGTTTTCAAACCACAAATCCTTTTAAAGATTGGAGCGTTTTCCGGCCAATGCGAAAGAGACTAAAGTTAATACAACACCAAAACTATTGAAAAAAAAACGTTAGGTAACAGTTAATAGATCACTATTCAGCAATCATCTAACAAAAACCATAAATTTGCATTTACACTCATGATCAACTGATCTCATTCGGCCTAACCAAAAAACATTTTACTGTCGACTCTAAATTTAGTGTGAGCTTTTCTGACATTATTTCTACAGAATTTGTTGTTAAAAAGCTCACACTAAATTTAGTCGACATTAAAATGTTTTTTGGTTAGGCTGATTAAAAATTTCTAATTACAGCCCTCTTTAAATTAACTTTCTTTGAAGAAACACATGTTTTTGTACCTCAGTTTATTAAATGTGTTAAGTTGTTTTAGCCATACTTTTTCTATATTTTTAAAATATTGAAGTTAATACAGTTTAATTGTTAGGAAGCAATTTTTTCTAACTTTTTCATTCCGTGATTTCGTTCGCTGTGTGCGAAATTTGATGTTACTAAAATGTTGCTTCTTGTATTTAAAAAGTGTTTTCAGCTCTTAATTTGCATTAGTAATGTGATTACTTTTAAATAAACTAAAACATAAATTAATAATTAAAAGTAAATATTATAATAGTTTTTATTGACTAAGTTCACACAAAAAGCATCGACTTGTAATGAACTCATAAGAATATTTGGTATTATACTTTTTGTTGCTGGGGTGCAAGGAATTTAGTTTAAAGAAATACGGAAGTATTGTAAATACTTAATATATAACTTCAAGTTCTAGTATTCACTAAAAATAGGAAAAAATGTGCTAAGGTTGGTAAATCTAATCCTAAGCAACAATGGCTTAATGCATTTATGTAATGCATCAGTGTGTTTTATTTTGAATTGGTACTAAGTTTAAATACGAAAACTTCGCAACTCTGTTGATATTTAAAAAAAGAAGTAAATAGCTAGTTGCGCAGTTTTGGTTAAAAAGTTTCAGACCATTCAAAATAAAGCACGCTGATGTATGCTTTATTTTAATAAAATAATGTATTAAATTTGATTTTATTTGCAAAAAATTGAATCAGTTTCAATCAATAACGAAATAAGGATGCATTAAATGAATGCAAAATTAATTTAAAAATAAAATTTTTAATTCACATTCATTTCTAAAAATATTATTAATTATTCATTTCCGTTATTCAGAATAATGAATAATTTTTTATTTTTTCAATTATTAATTTTCGTTATTCAGAATAATGAATAATTTTTTTTATACTTTTGAATGATATTCACAAAGAATTTCTTTCTTTAATCATTATTAATATTTTATTTGTAATTAATTTTTTATTCATTATTCATTTTATATTCACTTTCATATTTGATTCATTTTAGTCCCAAGCCATAAATAAAAAATGAATAAAAAATTAATAATTAATTACAAGTGAATAATGAATATAAAGTTAATAATGAATAAAAAGTTAATATTGAATAAAAAATTAATAATGAATAAAAAATTAATAAAGAATAAAGAAAGAATTATTGAATGCTATGGATATCGTTAAGTAAGTTTTAATGAATAAGTTTTTAATGTTTTTTTTAACATATATCCACTCTTTATTAGAAATAATGACATTTTAAATGTATCCCATGCTAAAGGACGGCTGAATTATGCAACGCTGCCGCAGCGAAAGTACGATATAATTATCTCCGAATGGATGGCTATTTCTTTGTTGTTCAAAGGCATGCTTGACACCGTTATAAATGCACGCGAACATCACCTAAAGGAGGATAGAATTGTTCTTCCTAATTTACATCGCTTGTTAAGTTCTGGGATAATGTTTATGGCCTGAATAAGTCGAACATGCGCAAAGAAGTAATGTGTGAACCACTCATTGACGTCGTCAACCCAAAATAAATACTTATGGAGTCAGAAATGATGGCCGATTTGAACATGCTTACTGTAGATGTAAACTTTTCAAATTTTATACATAAATTTTGTATGAAATGCAGCGAGAATTATAAAATAAGCGCAATTGTAGGCTACATCAATACTTATTTCGATTTGTTAAATTCAGTAATGTTTGGTACAGCACCTACAGATCAATCAACCCGGAAGCAGGTAGTCTTCTTAGAAGATAAAGTTAAGGTAGATGTTGGTGAACTTGTAAGTGGTACTATGCACTGTAGACGTATCTCTAGCAATGCTTGATCGCTGGATATAACAATAGAGGTCTTTGGAAAAAATAAAAATATTATTTGGAATAACAAAAATTGAATTTTAACTTATTTTGAATCAGAATTTATCGAGTTTCTGGTACAATCTTAAGTAGTTCCACTCTCGATCTTCGTGGCTGGTATCTCCTGCTCTTCATAATTGTAAACATTCTCGACCATTTGCCAAACTTGCATTATATTGTCTTCCGATACAGCAAATAATCCTTGGCTCGTTTGGATTCACCAAGAAATCTGATATTTTAGCAGCCCACCATGAATAAGAAACAATTCGGGTGGTCCATCGTCAGCATCTTCGGTAATTTGTTCTTTACGAATTTTTGACAAATCCCAACCATGCAAATGACGATCCGCTGAACTTGGAAGATTTCATCCTCATGCGATTCGAATGAGTGCCGTTTTATCTTGAGATTACTTAGTTCCAAAAGTGCCACAGCTTTATCAGCAAATCCTGTTGCCAAAATGAACTAAGTTCATGAATTCCATGGTAGGGATTATAACTCAAACAATTGACCTCGGCTGTGTGCGCATCTACTGTATGCGAGGGCTTCGAATTATTGTAGTTACGAGTATCCCAAATCATAAGTTTTTTATGGTCGGCAATTGAACCGAATATAATAAATTAAGACTGAATTTATTATATTATTAAAAAAATGAAAAATTTTCACGTACATATATCAAACTTGCTATAAACCTAACCACATATATTTATCTCGCTTTTATAGCAAAAAATTTGTGATATGGGATACTGGAAGATAGTAAAAGATCACATGGAAACGCGGCTTAAGGCAATACTTGGGTGTTGTTTCACATTTAAAAACTTCAATCTGGCAACACTATTTATAAACCATTTTGAAACAAAAATTTTAATATATAAATACTAGCTGAACCCGGTGTGCTTCGCTACTCCCCTCGTTATAAAATAAAATTAAAAGTATTTACATATTTTTCACGCCATCGAATTTTCGAAATAAGTCCACCCCAGCGCCACCTACCATGTCCATTTATACACAAATTATTTTCTTATGATCAAACAAACATACATTCTGAATTTCAGTTAAATTGGTCCATAAATTCAAATTTTCGATATAAGTCCGGGGTGGACTTGAATAAACTATATAAACTTGAATAAAATCTTGCGAAGTGGTTCCCAAAGAAATAACTCCAACCTGAAGCAAAAATTGTCAATTTTCAGTGTGTATAGCCATGTGTAGAAGCCCTTGATGTAGACATTATAAGCTTTAACCCATTGAACAACATTGAATGTTTGTCTGACAAGACTAGTGATAGATTAGTTTTAAAATACACGATGGAGGATGCGGTGCGCCTACGAAAAATCATGAAAAGCAGAAACCCCAGCGCCACCTATCGGGTCCATTTATACACAAATTATTTTCTTATGATCAAACAAACATACATTCTGAATTTCAGTTAAATTGGTCCATAAATTCAAATTTTCGATATAAGTCCACCCCAGCGCCACCAAATATAGCCTATGTTACCCACCGTACCAAGATGAACATTACCTGAAAATTTCATCAAAATCGGCCCAGCCGTTTTGGAGTCCATACGTTACATGCATACACACATCCTATTTTATATATATAGATTTTTTAATATAAACCAACAGAAGATTCAAAATCATTAAAAATAAAGGAAAGAATTGGAAATGCATCGGAAAAAGTTAAAATTGAAGTGACGCAGGTAATGGAATTTTTTCAGTCAGGGGCAGTGCAGTGCAGTTGTAGACTCCCCAGTTCCTGTACAGGATCAAGGCTCTAGTAGAAACTAAAATTTCTATCAGGAAGTGGGTTCAGAGTTGGAAGTTTTTTATTATTAATACATGAATTCAAATATAAGTTTGAAATAAAATAAATGGATTTTTATTTATATTTATAACTTATGTGAAGAATTTAAATAACAAAAATTAACTATAATTATATTGGAAGTCACTTCTTCTAGAAGTCACTTGTTCTTAACTTGAGAATAGCACTTGTTATCAAACTGTGAAACACACCTTATATCTAGTAAAGAAAACATTGGAGAACTTATGTTCTACATTGAAAAATAACACTTAGTTATGAGTTGAGATTAAGTGGAGAATATATTGGAGAATCATGGTACCGTTCTTGTTGATAAAACTATGATTCTCGACTTAAATGCTATTAATATCCAACGTTGGAGATATAAGAAAAAGTTGGAGTTTCACTTAAGTATAAGTTGATAAACAATCTTAATGCTTGTTGGGATGGACCTTATTTTTCCCCTGTGTAACAGAACGTCCACTGGGAACATCAATATAGCAGGACGTCTACTGGGAACATCAATGTAGCAGAATGTCCACTGGGAAATTGAATTAAATATTACCGCAGTTCTCATTTCTTTCTGTTCCTTTTGTTCAATGTTCATTGTTCTTCTTTAACTTTACTTTGCCTTTGTGTGTCAAAATTAGCAAATTCATTGTCTTTCACTTGTCACGGAGAACAGATTGGAGCGCAAACTACGGTAAGATTACTTTGATCTTTAAGTTTATTATAAAGTTTCAATTGAGATATTTTATAGAAATAAATAAGCTAAATTCTACAAATCTATTGGTTTATTAAAATTTCGAGCTTCATCCGTGACAATTCTTTATTTCGCATAAGCGAAAGCTTCCTCTGCCGAGAAGTATAATACGTTCGCTTGTGTTACTGCATTTAGAAGCAAACAGTGCTGCTTCTGCCAAATTGATGTATGTGAGGGAGAGGAATGCAACGCACACCAACAAGGAAAAGTCCGCGATTTCAACAGCAACAAGTTACTACAGTAATAGCTTCAGGTTCTAGCGATATGGAAAATTCTAACAAAACCCTGCCACTGCCGCCTTAGGTGCCATTAAAAACCCTGCCATTGCCGCCGTAGGTGCCATTAAAAATCCTGCCACTGCCGCCGTAGGTGCCATTAAAAATCCTGCCACTGCCGCCGCAGGTACACACCAAAATCCTGCCAATGCCGCCGCAGGTACAAACCAAAATTCTGCCACTGCCGACGCAGGAACAAACCAAAACCCAGCCATAGCCGCCGAAGCCGCGGGCTCCGTTAACATATCATGCACTCAAAGTGACAGAGATGAAATTCTACAAAATATGCAAAGGCAACTTAACGCGTTGGAACAAGAGCTTAAAAGTGCCCAAATTAAGTTGCAGGTGAGTAATATTCAATGTCAAACATTAAATAAGGCTCTTCAAAGTCAAACAGCACCAACGTTCGAAGTGGCTGCGCCGTCGACGTCAACAGTTGCAGCTACGCATTCATCTTCATTTGCCGCCACAGTTCCAAACATAATCGTGTCATCGATTCCGTTAAGCACCAATACAGCTGCATCATCTTTGTCTTTTTCTAGCGCCACAGTTCCGAACATAGTCACGTCATCGATTCCGTTAAGCACCAATACAGCTGCATCATCTTTGTTTTTTCCTAGCGCGACAGTCGCGAACATAGTCACGCCATCGAATCCGTTAGCCTCTAATGCAGCTGCCACTGATATGATTGCTGCACCGCTGCTGCCAACAATACATCAAACATTTCGTGTTCATAGTAATGAAACTGCAATACCGACTAACCTAGGATCACAACCATCGCCTGCAAACAGAAGCTTTCATTCCTACGACACTAACTGCTTAGCACAAACTCACTCAGCTATTTTACGGAAAGTTCAGGATTTACCTGAATTCAGTGGTCAAGCCGAGGATTGGCCAATGTTTGCTACAGCTTATGCTCAGTCTACCGCCATTTATAGTTACTCTAATTTAGAAAATAGCCAACGCTTGCAGAAATGTTTAAAAGGTGAAGCCAGGGAGACTGTTAAGTCATTGTTAATTCATCCTGACAACGTGTCTGCTGTGATGGAGCAACTCCAGTTCCGCTTTGGTCGCCCCGAACAGCTAATAAGGAGTCAGTTGCGCCAAATTCGTGAAGTTGCACCGATACCAGAGACTGCAGTTGAAAGATTAATACCCTTTGCAACCAAAGCAAGAAACCTTGCCGTTTTCTTGAAATCTGTAAACGGTCAGCAGCATCTGTCGAACCCTACTTTGCTCGACGAGCTAATTGGAAAACTTCCAATGAGTAAAAGAATTGACTGGGCAAAATACGCAGCTTAAATCAGACCATATCCCACTGTTACTGATTCCAGCAATTGGCTGAGTGAGATAGCTTCCCTTATTTGCACAGTTCAGGATAATACATTTAGATCGTCAGCAGAACCCAAGAGATGCGTGGTACTTCATGCCGCTTCACATCAACGAAATGATGCCATAAAGTGTCCTGTATGCCAAGGACGACACAAGACTTTTGAGTGCCAAACGTTTTTAGGACTGAGCGTTAACGAACGATGGATTGAAGCAAAACGTATTCGCATCTGCTTCGCATGTTTAGTAGTTGGTCATTCGATTCGTAGCTGTCGACGTCGCAAATCATGTCTTGTTGATGGATGTCAAAAAGGTCATCATAAATATTTACATGAAAATAAGAAAGTTAATAGCAACACGCTAGAAATGAAGCAAACAGGCGAGACTCCATCAACATCATATGCAGCTACAGAGATTGTAAGAGCAACCGAAGCCGTTCTTAGTTGCGCATCCAGCGCAGTTAAAAATAAAAATAATTTGTTGTTTCGCGTGTTACCAGTTCTGCTGTATGGGCCAAATAAACAAATTGAAACATATGCCTTGCTGGACGAGGGCTCCGCAATAACAATGATTGATGATACGCTTATAGAAGAACTAGGACTTCAAGGCAACCAACGTCGATTAAATGTACAGTGGTTTGGAGGGCGAGCTGCACAAGAACCGGCGACAGTTGTTGACATGCATATCTGTGGTGTCGGTAAAAACAAAAGGTATAAATTGAGTAATGTGTATGGAGTATCGAACCTGAGTTTGCCAGTGCAAAGCCTCCAAGCAGATGATATTAATTGTAATAGTAGCTGTTTTAATAAGCTTCCAACACAGCTATATTCAAACATAACTCCAAAATTGTTAATAGGTTTGGACCACTGCCATCTCGGCTTGCCGACAGAGACCATAAAGTTACGCGAAGGGGGACCATACGCAGCCAAAACTGACTTAGGATGGGTCGTGTTTGGTCCAACAAAGGGTGCTGTGGCAACAATTTCATCTTGCCTGGCGTTAAGTCAAACAAGTGAGGACGGCTTGCATGAGTTAGTGGCTGATTATTTTCTGACAGATAGCTTTGGTGTTAGACCGGCACCAGCTTTAGAATCGAAAGATGACATACGAGCTCATAGTATACTTAAAACAACCACCACCAAAGTAAATGGCCGATTTCAAGCTGGTCTCCTTTGGAGAAACGATAACACAAAGCTACCAGACAGTTACAATATGGCCAAAAAGAGATTGGTCGCAATTGAACGCAAAATGAAGCGTGATTCCAGTTTTTCTAGCGCCTATATTAACATAATTAAAGATTATGTCACCAAGCAGTATGCACGCAAGCTACTGTCCGCAGAAGCTACAATAATCGGACCAAGAACATGGTATCTTCCCCACTTTGCCGTCGTGAACCCAAACAAGCCGGGTAAAATACGTTTAGTGTTCGACGCCGCTGCCATGGTAGATGGTACCTCATTGAATGCTCATCTTCTGAAAGGCCCACAGCAGTATCAACCACTGCCATCAGTGCTCTATAATTTCCGAGTTGGAGCAGTGGCCGTCTGCGCGGACATTAAAGAAATGTTCCACCAAGTGGTAGTCCGGCCAGAAGATAGGTGCTCCCAAAGATTTCTTTGGTGCGATGGAGATGATAGCCGTCAACCTGATGTTTATGAAATGGTCGTTATGACATTTGGAGCTGCTTGTTCGCCGTGTATAGCTCAGCATGTCAAAGCAACAAATGCTTTGAAACATCGTGATAATGACCCTCGAGCTATTAAATCCATTCTGGAGCACCACTACGTCGACGACTTCGTTGATAGCTTCGAATCAGTGTCGCAAGCAATTAATATAGCAAAAGAAGTGCGCGACATACACCAAGACGCAGGATTTGTACTACGCAATTTTACATCAAATTCGCTGGAGGTAGCTGAGGCACTGGAGGGTGACGATAAAAGTATTAGAGTGGATTACAGCTATTGGTCTGAAGACAGTCTAGCAACGGAAAAAATTCTTGGAATGTATTGGCAGCCCAGAAGTGATACCTTTAGATTTCAATTAAAATTTTTTTATGTTGATGCCGAGGTTATTAATGGAAGAAGATGCCCAACCAAAAGAGTGTTGCTTAGTACAATAATGTCGGTGTTTGATCCTATGAGATTTTTATGCAATTTTTTGATAATTACAAAATTAATTATGCGTGAAGTTTGGAGGCATCGCATAGGCTGGGACGAATGTCTGCCTGATCACATTAATAAAGCATGGAGCAGATTGCGTCAAGACTTGAGAAAGGTTGTAGATGTTGAAATCCCTTGACATTACTTCAAGCAAGGTGAGCTACAGCAACTACAATTACATATCTTTGTCGAAGCCAGCAAAGAGGCGTTTTCAGCAGTCTCGTACTGGAGAGCCATTAATGTTGATGGAAATGTAGAGGTATCATTTGTTTGCGCCAAATCAAAGTGTGCACCTTTAAAGCCATTGACCGTGCCCCGTTTGGAACTGCAGGCGGCTGTACTAGGAACGCGTTTGATGCAGAATATAATCGAAAGTCACACTCTGTGTGTCACTAGCTGTGTCCTTTGGACGGACTCTAAAACGGTCCTCAAGTGGGTTACATCGGAGCAGCGTCGCTACAAACCATTTTGGCACATAGAGTTGCTGAAATTCTTGCCGCTACTGAGGTATCGAACTGGAAATGGATACCTACTGATAGAAATGTAGCTGATGAAGCCACTCGGTCCAAGTTTCTAGTTGAGTTGAGTTCTTCGTCACGATGGTTAAAAGGGCCCAATTTTTTGTTGAAAGAGAAGAATATGTGGCCATCCGAAACATACGAAGAGCTTCGAGAAGATGACGGCGACGAAGAGCTTCGCCCCAAATTCACCCTATTTACTGTAAGCAATAACTTTATAGACATAAATCGGTTTTCTTCCTTTATTAAACTTAAAAGGACAATGGCTTGGGTTCTAAAATTTGCTAAGCGTTGTCGAAAAACATACAGTGCGGGTGAGGTAGAAGGCTTGACTGTAGACGACCTGGAGATGGCTGAAGCAGTTATAATACGACAAGTGCAGGCAGAGGTGTATAGCAACGAGATCAATGGAGTTAAGAACAATCAAAGCCTTTATAAAGATAGTGAGTTATATACTTTGACGCCATATATAGAAAGTGAAGGCATCTTACGCGTAAATGGTAGAATTGACGCAGCTAGCTGGTTGCCATATAGCACAAGACGGCCGATTATTCTGCCGTCAGACCATTTGTTTACAAATTTATTATTAATTCATCACCATCGTTTGATGAAGCATCAAAACCACGAGGCAACGATTTGTGAGATTCGACAACGATTCTGGGTACCTCGCTTGAGGCAAGTCTTGCGGAAGGTAATTGCAAGCTGCAACGTGTGCAAAATAAGGCGCGCAGTTCCAACTGTACCGTTTATGGGACCTCTACCAGAAGATCGGTTGACGCCATTCATAAGGCCATTTTCATTTACTGGTTTGGACTACTTTGGTCCGCTAACGGTAACAATAGGGCGGCGCACGAAAAAGCGGTGGGTGGCTTTATTTACATGCCTCACGGGCCATCCATTTGGAAATTGCTCATGACTTGTCAACTGATGCATGTATTTTGGCAATTAGAAATTTTACAAATCGTCGAGGACTGCCGGCAAGAATTCGCAGCGACAATGGCAAGAACTTTATTGGAGCTGACCAGGTTGCAAAACGGTTCGATGAGGTGTTTGACTGTGGTCGACTTCAAGATGAAATGTCGTCGAAAGGAATAGAGTGGATATTTAATTGCCCATGCAATCCGTCCGAAGGTGGTATTTGGGAACGTATGGTCCAGTGCGTGAAACGGGTGCTGCAACATACGCTTAAGGAAAGTTCTCCACGAGAGCATACGCTCTATTCATTTCTCATTGAGGCGGAAAATGTTGTAAATTCGCGACCATTAATGCACCTACAGATTTCGGTCGACCAGCAAGAGCCGCTTACACCGAATCATTTTTTGTTAGGCGCGGCGAATACTGCTCAAACACCTCGGGCGCTGGAGGTGCAAGGAAAACCAATCGTTGTGCGGAAACAGTGGCAAATCGCGCGTCAGTTAAGGGATCGGTTTTGGAAACGTTGGATTACTGAATATTTGCCAACATTGACACGCCGCACAAAGTGGTGTCAGAAAACGAAAGCACTGCAGGTAGGAGATCTAGTCTTCGTGTGTGATTCAAACATGGCAAGGAAACAGTGGTGTCGTGGCAGGGTAGAAAGAGTCTATTGTGGCAAAGATTCAGTAATACGGCGAGCATATGTACGAACCAAAACGGGCATTTTACGTCGGCCAGTGTCCAAGTTGGCCGTTCTTGACTTGGATTGTGGTGAATCGAGTGAGTCGATCCACGGAGGTGGGAATGTAACAGAACGTCCACTGGGAACATCAATATAACAGGACGTCTTGTGGGGGGTGAAAAATTCTCAAACGTCAAATGGTCGTTTGACAGCTAGTGGTAGCAGAGGTTGGTGAACCAACCTTGATAAAAATGTCACTGACATAACGCAACCTCAATTTTGACAGCCAAGTCGACAGTTGTTTCCCTGCTCGGGCTTGAATTTGAATTCAAGATTCAGTTCAGCAGAGGAAACACTACGACATACCAACCGGAAGAGTTTTTCTCATCGGCTCACCCGGTGGAACCCGTTGTGTTGTGCCCTCTGCTGGTCTGGAATTTGAATTCAAATTCAAGCCTGAGTTGGGATCTCAACCCGGAAGCCGGTATTTATAAATGATGTTTTTTTTTCTTTCCTTTTTTTGTTTGCAATATAATTAGCCACAACGCGTCTGCCGTGGTCAATTAGGGCCTTCAGATGGACATCGTTCAAATTACCAGCTGTATTGTATGTGTGTTTGCTAACATCGAAAAACAAATGGTCAAACCCCGCGTCCGACAGTTTGGGCAAACAACGTTTGCACCAACTTTCGGTGTAAGCGATCATTAAACCATGTCTTATAACATCGCATGTTGTACTGTCCGACTTGCGTATGTAAATGACAATACCAAAAAGTGACGGCTGTCAATGAAAAGAACGATGGCTGGCGAACTTCCGGCCTTTGTCTTTTCTTTTCGTTGATGGCTACCTGTGCAGACATTCTTGAAGTTGTGGGTAAGTTATAATCTTAGCAAATAAGAAAAATCTTATATTCTGTATATTTTTTTTGTCCAACCACAGCTGCACTTCACTTGCATTCGTTCATTCCCGGTGCTTTGTTTTTGGAAAACATAATCAACAATTCTCGTCTTTTGCTTGGAAACTGCAATACTTCGGTGGCTTTAAAGTAATACCACCACCCAAAGCTGTCTATGTTGCAGCGCAACCCTAAAATCATTTCGTTCCAAATACAAGCCTGAAGACGAAGTGCTCATTGCAATCCGGCTGCCGAGCATATAATTGTTGACCATTACAGCATCAATAGCACCGACGTCGTCACTATTCGTTCGAGCGATTCCATCTCTAATCGAAGATAAGTCAATAGCGACAGACGGAGCAACGACAAGTTATTGGTTAATAATATTTCAACCGACCACAAGTGCGGCTAACCACACCAGCAAGTCAACCAGTGTCCTGCATAAGATTAAAGCAAGTAGAGTAAAGTGACCCTCCACCAAAGTGCCAGCCCAACTGTTACGCCAGCCACATGGCCACCAACACCGCTACCCGATCAGCCAAAAATATTTCCTTGGTCCTGAACACCAGCTGTACACCCATCACTGGCAACACATCATTAGCGGGAATGGGTAGCAACAACCATTACGCTAGCACCAACAACAGCAGCAATTAACAACAACCACAGCAGCTAAAAACGACAACAGCAGCAATTAACAACAACCACAGCAGCTAAAAACGACAACAGCAGCAATTAACAACAACCACAGCAGCTAAAAACGACAACAGCAGCAATTAACAACAACCACAGCAGGCAACGGACACCACCAACACCACTAAGGATCTAACCCCCCCCCCAACCAAGTGGGACACCAGGTTTTTTTTATGTTCGATTTTATTATTCTCTGTAACAAAATTTTCAATTTCTACAATGGGTCTGTTTCCGTACTACGCATAATTTCAAGTAAGGTTCAGTAAGCGTTCAAGTAATAAAGATTAACTTGATTATTTGCCAAAAGTATGTAATCGACTTCCGTTGTGTTTCAAGCTTAACAGCTGTGCGCTGTAGGAAACCAAAATTGATTTAAACATTAACTACACAAATTTTTAAGTTACTTAAAGCAAGTTCGGAAGCACACCTGTAGTAGATATTGTCACTTATAAGGTTAACATATAAGCGAAAGAACAAACTAACATTTGTGTTGTATGGAGATTTACATTATTATTTACAAATAAGTTAAATCGACGAGTCGGAAGTAGATGCCAGAGCATTGTTTATTTTGTTTAAATTTGGTTATAACATTGGTAATAAGGTCGTAAAAGGTAAAACGGATAACAGCCGTAAAATAATATCGGTAGAACAGGTTGTAAAGTAGGGGTGCACCTCAGACCACCTTCGTATAAATTTAATTCAAAAACGGTTGACGTTTCCTGCCAGGGCACAAGACTATCGATGCGTTCGTTGAAACTCGTCGCGTATCGGTTTTCCGGTTGTAGTCGGTCATTCGTTCGTTTACTTTCCTTCGGGGCTGTTAGTATAAATCGTAGTGTATCGCAGTTAAACTGAAGGTATTGATGAATTTTAACCAAAAGAATAAGAATTTTTTTTGAATGACGTACTAACTAAACCATGACCTAGTTTATTTGATTTTTTTTTTTTGTTAGAAAAAGCTTGCCTACAGTACCAAAAATGTACCAAATGCAATGGCAGCCATAAAGGCGATATTTTAAATGAATTCCTTTCGCGTTCATGGGAATCTAAGTTTGTTGTAAAGCCTTTAATGTAATATGATAACTTTAATTTACCCTAAAACAAATTGAATCAAACTTAAAAATATTATGATTCTAATTTATTCTAAATCATATTGATTCATACTTAGAAATATGATATTTTTGACTAAAACTATTATAATTCTAACTTATTCTAAATAAAATTGATTCATACTTGAAAGTGTGATAATTTTAATTTACCCTAAAAATAAATTGAATCAAACTTAAAAATATTATGATTCTAATTTATTCTAAATAATGTTGATTCATACTTAGAAATATGATATTTTTGACTAAAACTATTATAATTCTAACTTATTCTAAATAAAATTGATTCATACTTAAAAGTATGATAATTTGAATTTACCCTAAAAATAAATTGAATCAATCTTAAAAATATTATGATTCTAATTTATTCTATATAATATTGATTCATACTTAGAAATATGATATTTTTGACTAAAACTATTATAATTCTAACTTATTCTAAATAAAATTGATTCATACTTGAAAGTGTGATAATTTTAATTTACCCTAAAAATAATTCGAATAAAACTTAAAAATATTATGATTCTAATTTATTCTAAATAAAATTGATTCATACTTAGAAATATGATATTTTTGACTAAAAATATTATAATTCTAACTTACTCTAAATAAAATTGATTCATACTTAAGAATATGATATTTTTAATTTACCCTAAAAATAAATTGAATCAAACTTAAAATATTATGATTCTAATTTATTCTAAATAATATTGATTCATACATAGAAATATGATATTTTTGACTAAAAATATAATAAGTCTAACTTATTCTTAATAAAATTGATTCATACTTAAAGGTATGATAATTTTAATTTACCGTAAAACTAAATTGAATCAACCTTAAAAATATTATGATTCTAACTTACTCTAAATAAACTTGATTCATACTTAAAAATATGATATTTTTACTTTACCCTAAAAATAATTGGAGTCAAACTTAAAAATATTATAATTCTAACTTACTCTAAATACATTTGATTCATACTTGGAAATATGATGTTTTTAACTTACCCTAAAAATAACTTGAATCAAACTTAAAGAGATTATGATTCTAACTTACTCTAAATAAAATTGACTCATACTTAGAAATATGATATTTTTAACTTATCCTAAAATTAAATAGAGTCGAACGTAAAAGTGTTATATTTTTAAATTACACTAACCATAAGTTGATTCCAACTTAAAAATATGATATTTTTGATGTACACTAAAAATAAATTGATTCCAACTTAAAAATATGATATTTCGAACTTACCCTAAAAATAAAATTGATTCAAACTTAAAATATGATATTTTAGATATACACTAAAAATAAGTTAATTCAAACTTAAAAATATGTTATTTTTATCTTACCCTAACATTAAATGGATTCAAACTTAAAAATATTATATTCGTAACTTACACTAAAAATAAATGAATTCCAACTTAAAATTATTATATGTTTATACGGAAAGGAAAAATAATTCTAACGTAAAATATTATACATTTATCTTACCCTAACCACGAAACGGTTTAAGTTTAGAAATTTTAATCATTATAAATAAAAATCCCTTAAAATGGGTATTTTGTTAAGTTGCTAAATTGGTGTAATTTTCTTTGGAAGATAAAAAGTAAGGGCATGGTAAGGGGCTGCTGCACTTAGGTGCACTTGTAGGGTTAACGAATCCGAAGTTTCCTGTCGTTAACTGGTTGGGCGGGTGTAGAAAATGAGGGGAATTAACACCTTCCTCCTCATGCTACACGGTGTGTAGAGTCTATGGCTCGGGTAAGTCGCCTCTTTCGGTTTTTTTTTATTTTTTTTTGTTTTCCTCTCCCATCCGTTTCCTGTGTCCGCCCATTTGAATTAAAATTCAAATTATTTGAATTTTAATTCAAATGATCCTTATCCGTTTCCCGCTAACGTCTGCATACAAATAACTTGTGCAGATCGCATCCCTTGACTTCCTGACGAAGCAAACCCACGACCAATTTCCCTGAGCTAAGCTGAAGCATAGCTAGGTGTGCAGACGCTCGCTAAGTCAGGAAGTGCCTCGTCATCCGGTACGCGGATGTCACGACGCTGCGAGGTGGATGTTCGGTCTGTCACAACAATGGCGCCCAACGTGGGGCCCATGAAAATATGAATAGCCTTACTCGTAAGGTCAAATCACCTAACTTCTGACCACCCGAAGTACCGTATTTTCGTTCTGCCTCAACAAAACTTAAATTTTTCCTTTTTCAATTTTGATTATTTGCATAAGGCATGTTCTGGATTTAGTTCCTGGAGTTTTTTTTTTGGGATCTTACCGAACCTCTGCCAACCAATTCTTGAATTGAGTTAAACTTGTTCTTGAAAATTTCGATTTTTGCTATTGATAATCTTTTGGATCGTGTCATGATATTATTGTTGTGTTAACCAAAGGTTATTTAACTTTTAATTGGGAATTTATTAACAAATGTATGCTTTTGAGATTTTTATCTTTGGATAATTTCGAAGATTTACTCAAGCATACTGAATATAATCTCTTTTCTCGTGGTTTTTGCAAATAAAATTAATTTTTTTCTTATCCCGTTAACCGAACGTTTTCTCTATGCACCTGTGCCCTAAGTCTGTAGCAGTCCTGCCATGGCCTTACTGAGTAATTTCCAAAGAATAGTAATTATATCATTATACATTTATATTTGTTATACAATATTTTTTTTGCGCGAAATCAGTGGATTTCATTTATTCACCACCGCATAACCTGGGTTATGCTATATTTACCTAAAATTGACCTACTTTATTTCTGAAATTGATATTTTTTTTCTTATCGCGAAATTCGGTTTTCGTTCCGTCGTACCATAAAAGTATTAAACAATACTTTAAATAATTAAGTGGTTCGATATTTTCTTTTCTCAGTCTTCATTGGTTGTCTGTCGCGCGAAATCATTTGATTTCATTCGTGCGTAATAGCAAAACTTGTTTATGCTATACGCCGGTTTTAACGATTAAGATCGGAAAAATATTTTTTTTGTTTACTACGTTGTTTCGCGAGTGAAATACTCTAGATTTCATTTTACTTGGACAGCATAAATTGAGTTTCTCCACTAATAATTTTTCAATTAACTCCTTAAATGGAAATTTTTTTTTGTCTCTCCAGAGAACACTAGAATTGTTTAGTTCATTTCTTCACCACCGCACAAGTGTGGAACTTTACGTACCAAATATTGATAGATTTTCTTTTTGATTCCTTTGTGGAAATTTTTCTCGCAAATTATTTCGTTTTCACTTCTCGGTAACTGCACTAATTGTTGATGCACTACTTATAATTTATCGATTAAATTCGTATTGAGATTTTTTTTGTGTGAAAACATTTGGTTGTCATTCTTCTTGAACAGCTTAAATTGCTTATGCTCTACGTATACATTATTCTTATAATTTGGTTCTTGTTTATTTTTCCAACCATTTCGATCGTTTCGCCAATTAGTCGCTTCAATCCAATTACAACGCCATAAACTTATGTATGCTGGACTGGTTTGCCAGTGATTGAGATTTGTATTTCTCTTTTTGAAGTTGCATTTTTTTTGTTGAAATCTTTTTGGATTCAATTCCTTGCTTCGGCCTAATCGGTTTAGGTTTCACTTATAACTAATTGATTGTCTTTTTATCTGACGAAATTTTTTTGTTGTCGTGACATCATTGAGTTCCAACTAATCATCTTTCACCTAATATTGATTGAGATTTTTACTTCATTTATTTTTTTTGAAATCTTAGGATTTCATAACTTATTGTTTGGTTTAAAATTTTTTTTCTCCAACTTTCCTTTTTTTTCTCTCGTTCCGCTCGTTCCGCTTACTAGTCGCATTCACTCCGCTACAACAGCATTCAACTTTTCTACTATAATTACTCAGTAATAATTGAAAAATTTTATTTTTGAATATACAGACGTTTCCGTGGAATTGTCTGGTTTTTCCTTTTTGCCAACAGTATAAAACTGGTGAGGCTGTAAATATAAATTTTTGATATTTTGTTTTGATATTTTTGTCGTGTCGACGATGCCTGTGACGCGAAGTACAGAAGACCTGTTAGGAGTGGGTAATCCTCCCAACGATGCCATTTGTACCGTGTGCAATGAGACCATTCATCCTACGGATGAAGTGGTTGAGACTTCGTGCAATCATTGCTTCCATGCTCTGTGCTTGCAGACTTGGCTAGAAACCAACAAGGCATGTCCGGTTTGTCGGTTGGCATTGGTTCCGGCAGTTGTAGGTCCTTCTCCGGCGGCTAATATACTCGAAGTTGCTGGCAGTGTTAATCAACCAAAGCGGGGAAGAGGTGGTGGAGCACCACGGTATCGCCCCAACACGCGACAACAAGCAAATTTTAGATCGGACCATCGTGATAGTAGGCCTGAACCGCTGGACAATGCCATCTTACCAAACCAACCGAACCAGGTTTCTGAAACCAAAGTACACCAAATCGTTGCCGACTCATTAGGCCAACTCCGAATGGAGATAAGCTCCATCATTTCCACCGAGCTTCAAGCGATGCTGCGCAATTTGAATCTTGGAGCTAACCCTCCTGCTAACGCGCCTAACCTTCGCCAACCTGAATGGCCACAAGTTCTGCCTGAAGAAGCTCAGAGGCCTGTTCCTCCTTCATCGTCTCGGCGTCGAGCGAATCCTCCGCTTCCCGGTAGCGATAGAGACCCTGGCTCGAAAGAGCGAGTTTCCAACGTTGTGCGAAACTGGCACGTGAAATTCAAGGGCACTGCCGATGACATTCCAGTAGATGAATTCATCTACCGAATAAATACTCTGACTTCATTGCATCTCAATGGTAATTTCTCTGTTCTTTGTGAACATGTTCACTCTCTTTTCGAAGGCAAAGCTCATCAGTGGTTTTGGCGATATCACCGCAACGCTGACGAGGTAGAATGGTTTGACCTCTGCGATGCCCTGCGACGTCAATTCAAAGACTACACCTCGGATTTTGACATTCAAGATGATATTCGTCGTCGAAAACAAAAACATTCAGAGTCGTTTGACGAGTTTCTTGATGCTATTTTGTGCTTGAGTGACAGGCTTCGACACCCAATGTGCGAATCTGAGCTAGTTGAAACAGTGATTAGGAATTTACGACCGGATTTACGTCACGAGTTACTCCACCTGGATATTCGCAGCATTGCTATTCTACGTCGCGAGGTTCGTAAGCACGAAAAGTTTTTCGAGGACGTGCGTCCTAATTATAGTGTTCCTCCCAGAAATGCTGGTGCTCGTCGGCAATTGTATGAAATTGCTCAGGATAGTGACCCAAGGTTAAACGAGTTAGAGAGTGACCATGTTCAACAAGAACTCAATGCGCTAGACATGAGTAAAGTAAAATGCTGGAATTGCGACGAAGATGGTCATCGGTACCAAGATTGTCTGAAGGCTAGGCGCGTATTCTGTTACGGTTGTGGTGCTGTTGACACCTACAAACCAAGCTGCCAGAAGTGTGCTGCGAAGGCAGAAGGATTCAAGCCGGATTTTTGTCGGGAGTCGAGCAGACCCCAATTAAATCGTCCTCGGATGTAACTCCGATTAAGATTTTACCAAAATCTGACGTTCCACCAATTGTGTCTGCCTCGACTGCAAAGTTTATTGATGATCCGGTGGATTCTCGACCTCTACCTCCTACCTTCAAACCTTACCACGTTAGACTTGCGGAATATAATAAGATACGTGAGGAAATATTTGGTACTTCGACTGTTAGGCGTCGTTCCGTGCGTTCTTCAGACCGTATTCGCCTGTTCTGGAAACGGATAAAAAATTTGCGCAAGAGTGTGGTCTCGGCCATAGTCTACCAAGGTTCCGACATTCGTCCTTACACCAATCTTTTGATTGACAATACTGTGTATCTTTCGCTTTTAGATAGTGGCGCTACAAAGAGTTGCATTGGTGGACGTTTTGCTCAAGTAATTCTCTCTGACTCTACAAAGAAACTGGTTAAATTAAGAGGTAACGTTCGAACGGCTGATGGTAAACATCAACAGGTCGTGGGTTCGATTACTATCCCAATTACCTTTCAAAACCAAACGAAAACTTTTGATTTCTTGATTGTACCTTCTATTGTCCAAGACGTGATATGCGGAATGGATTTCTGGAATTTGTTTGAGCTTAAGATCCAAATAGACCCGACCGTGAGTGAACTCTCTGCTTTAGAGATAGACCCTGATAGCGTTCAGTTGAATGCACTCCAGCGTAGAATGCTTGACTCTACCATAGCCGCCTTTCCGTCTTCGGAAAAAGAAGGCCTTGGTACTACCTCTCTGGTAGAACATGTCATTGATACAGGTGTAGCATCTCCTATAAAACAGAGATACTACCCTATATCACCGGCTATGGAAAAGCTTCTATGTCAGGAAATCGACAGAATGCTCGAACTAGGTGTCATCGAAGAAGCAGAAAGTTCACCCTGGTCTTCCCCTGGTGTCTTGATTGTAAAGCCTGGAAAGGTTCGATTTTGTATTGACTCGAGAAAACTCAATGATGTGACCATTAAGGATGCTTATCCTATTCCAATCATTGATGGGTTACTTTCTCGTTTGCCACCTGTGCATGTTATTTCAAAGATCGACCTTAAAGATGCTTTTTGGCAAATAAAGTTGTCCAGAGATTCGTGTCCAAAAACCGCGTTCACGATACCCAATCGTCCATTGTATCAATTCACCCGCATGCCTTTCGGCTTGTGCAATGCACCGCAAACAATGTGTCGATTGATGGACAAGGTGATTCCGTATAATCTCAAAACTCGAGTCTTTGTTTATTTAGACGATCTTTTGGTCGTATCACAGTCACTGGAAGAACACATAGTGCATCTATCTGAAGTTGCTTCTTGCCTTAGAAAAGCCGGTTTGACAATTAATGTCAATAAAAGTCAATTTGGTCTCAATAAGGTCAAGTATCTTGGTTTTATAGTGGGAAATGGTTCGCTTACTGTTGATCCCGACAAAGTGAAAGCCATAACAGAATATCCCGTTCCTAGAACAGTTCGTCAAATTCGCCAATTCCTAGGAATGACTGGGTGGTACCGGCGATTCGTGTCGGACTATGCAGCGGTTACTTTTCACCTTACTGAGCTCCTAACGAAAAAGAAATCCTTTACGTGGAACCCTTCGGCTCAAGAAGCTTTTGACGCCATCAAAGCTAAGTTGACGACAGCTCCTTTCCTCGTGCATCCTGACTACACTAGGCCGTTTATCGTGCAGTGCGACGCTAGCCAGTGCGGTGTTGGTGGTCTTTTAGCGCAAGTTGATGAGAATGGGGACGAAAGGCCCATTGCTTTTATGTCTCATAAACTCAACAAAGCGCAAAGAAACTATACCGTCACTGAGTTGGAATGTTTAGCTGTCGTGCTAGCGATAAAAAAATTTCGCGCCTACATTGAAGGTCACGAGTTTAAGGTAGTAACCGATCACGCAAGTCTAAAATGGCTAATGCGTCAAAAAGACTTAAGCGGAAAACTAGCTCGATGGGCGCTAAAAATCCAAGGTTTTAATTTTACTATTGAGCACCGGAAAGGTAGCGAGAATGTTGTCGCTGATGCTTTGTCGCGGTCTTTTGAACCAGATGACCCTGAATCGGTCGTGGCTGCCCTTGAGATAGAAACTTTGCCTGAAATAGACCTTGAGTCTTTACACTTCAATTCTGACGAATACCGAAAATTCCGAGAAAAATTGGCATTATCACCTTTGCCAGATTATAAAATCATGGATGATTATGTTTACCGTCGTTTGGAATTTGACTCTGATACAACCGATCCTTCTCTAGCTTGGAAATTACTTGTTCCTGCCGAATTGCGAGAAAGCGTAATCTATGCCTCTCACGATACTCCATCTTCTGCTCATGGTGGCATAGCCAAGACGCTTGAACGCATTCGTCGTTATTTTTACTGGCCAGGTATGGTTGCACAAGTCCGAAATTATATATTGAGTTGTGAATTGTGCAAAACTTCAAAGTCACCTACACATATCCTTCGTCCACCTATGGGCCAAATGACTGAATCGGAACGTCCATTTCAAAGACTTTACGTCGACCTAATTGGACCCTTTCCTCGTTCTAAGAGAGGTAACATTGGAATGTTGATAGTCTTAGACCACTTTTCGAAATTCACTTTTCTGAAACCCCTGAAAAAATTTACCTCGAAACTTATCATGGATTTTCTGAAAGAAAGCGTGTTTGACACCTTTGGTGTTCCTGAGTCAGTGGTGTCCGATAACGGAAGTCAGTTCAAGAGTAAAGACTTTGAACTTTTTCTGACTAAATATGACATAACTCATGTGTGCACCGCCGTGTACGCTCCCCAATCCAATGCGTCTGAGCGAGTCAATCGTTCGATCAACGAAGCTTTACGCTCATATATTCGAAAAGATCAACGCTTGTGGGATGTGTATATAAGTAGCATTAACTGCTCGTTGCGCAAAAGTATCCATCAGTCAATTGGACAAGCACCATATTATGTTGTCTTTGGTCAGCACATGATGACGCACGGTAAAGATTACAAAATCTTGAAAAATCTTAACTTGCTTTCAGAGGGGTCAGAGAGGTTGAATCGAGAAGACGAGTTTGCTATAATACGCAGTTTAATTCATAAACGAATGAAAGCGGCCTATGACCACAATGCCCACTCCTATAACTTGCATTCACGAGGACGTCAGTTTGAAATTGGTCAAGAAGTGACAAGACGAAATTTTTGCCAAAGCAACTTACTTAAACATTTTAACGCCAAATTGGCTCCAACAGGTGTAAAGGCAATTGTAAACGAGAAGCTTGGCAATGCATATTATGTGCTGACTGATTTAGAGGGAAGAACGCAAGGCACGTATCATGCGAAAGATATTTGGTAGCGGTTACTTGGAATTCTTCCATTAATGCTGTTCTCAGAGGAGAAGCTTTTTGGGTACGGTTGGGATATCCGTGTTGGTAAAGAAAATTTGTTGTGCATAGTCCACTATAAATGGACTGCTCTCATTCCTGATTTTTGTTGTTGTTTTGATTGCGACGACCATGGGTAAACTGACCTAAGTTGAAAAACTAAAAGATATACACCCTTTTCAGACACTTGTCTGCAGCTGGCTTTGTCAAGCATCTGTTTTGTGGGGGGTGAAAAATTCTCAAACGTCAAATGGTCGTTTGACAGCTAGTGGTAGCAGAGGTTGGTGAACCAACCTTGATAAAAATGTCACTGACATAACGCAACCTCAATTTTGACAGCCAAGTCGACAGTTGTTTCCCTGCTCGGGCTTGAATTTGAATTCAAGATTCAGTTCAGCAGAGGAAACACTACGACATACCAACCGGAAGAGTTTTTCTCATCGGCTCACCCGGTGGAACCCGTTGTGTTGTGCCCTCTGCTGGTCTGGAATTTGAATTCAAATTCAAGCCTGAGTTGGGATCTCAACCCGGAAGCCGGTATTTATAAATGATGTTTTTTTTTCTTTCCTTTTTTTGTTTGCAATATAATTAGCCACAACGCGTCTGCCGTGGTCAATTAGGGCCTTCAGATGGACATCGTTCAAATTACCAGCTGTATTGTATGTGTGTTTGCTAACATCGAAAAACAAATGGTCAAACCCCGCGTCCGACAGTTTGGGCAAACAACGTTTGCACCAACTTTCGGTGTAAGCGATCATTAAACCATGTCTTATAACATCGCATGTTGTACTGTCCGACTTGCGTATGTAAATGACAATACCAAAAAGTGACGGCTGTCAATGAAAAGAACGATGGCTGGCGAACTTCCGGCCTTTGTCTTTTCTTTTCGTTGATGGCTACCTGTGCAGACATTCTTGAAGTTGTGGGTAAGTTATAATCTTAGCAAATAAGAAAAATCTTATATTCTGTATATTTTTTTTGTCCAACCACAGCTGCACTTCACTTGCATTCGTTCATTCCCGGTGCTTTGTTTTTGGAAAACATAATCAACAATTCTCGTCTTTTGCTTGGAAACTGCAATACTTCGGTGGCTTTAAAGTAATACCACCACCCAAAGCTGTCTATGTTGCAGCGCAACCCTAAAATCATTTCGTTCCAAATACAAGCCTGAAGACGAAGTGCTCATTGCAATCTGGCTGCCGAGCATATAATTGTTGACCATTACAGCATCAATAGCACCGACGTCGTCACTATTCGTTCGAGCGATTCCATCTCTAATCGAAGATAAGTCAATAGCGACAGACGGAGCAACGACAAGTTATTGGTTAATAATATTTCAACCGACCACAAGTGCGGCTAACCACACCAGCAAGTCAACCAGTGTCCTGCATAAGATTAAAGCAAGTAGAGTAAAGTGACCCTCCACCAAAGTGCCAGCCCAACTGTTACGCCAACCACATGGCCACCAACACCGCTACCCGATCAGCCAAAAATATTTCCTTGGTCCTGAACACCAGCTGTACACCCATCACTGGCAACACATCATTAGCGGGAATGGGTAGCAACAACCATTACGCTAGCACCAACAACAGCAGCAATTAACAACAACCACAGCAGCTAAAAACGACAACAGCAGCAATTAACAACAACCACAGCAGCTAAAAACGACAACAGCAGCAATTAACAACAACCACAGCAGCTAAAAACGACAACAGCAGCAATTAACAACAACCACAGTAGGCAACGGACACCACCAACACCACTAAGGATCTAACCCCCCCCCCCAACCAAGTGGGACACCAGGTTTTTTTTATGTTCGATTTTATTATTCTCTGTAACAAAATTTTCAATTTCTACAATGGGTCTGTTTCCGTACTACGCATAATTTCAAGTAAGGTTCAGTAAGCGTTCAAGTAATAAAGATTAACTTGATTATTTGCCAAAAGTATGTAATCGACTTCCGTTGTGTTTCAAGCTTAACAGCTGTGCGCTGTAGGAAACCAAAATTGATTTAAACATTAACTACACAAATTTTTAAGTTACTTAAAGCAAGTTCGGAAGCACACCTGTAGTAGATATTGTCACTTATAAGGTTAACATATAAGCGAAAGAACAAACTAACATTTGTGTTGTATGGAGATTTACATTATTATTTACAAATAAGTTAAATCGACGAGTCGGAAGTAGATGCCAGAGCATTGTTTATTTTGTTTAAATTTGGTTATAACATTGGTAATAAGGTCGTAAAAGGTAAAACGGATAACAGCCGTAAAATAATATCGGTAGAACAGGTTGTAAAGTAGGGGTGCACCTCAGACCACCTTCGTATAAATTTAATTCAAAAACGGTTGACGTTTCCTGCCAGGGCACAAGACTATCGATGCGTTCGTTGAAACTCGTCGCGTATCGGTTTTCCGGTTGTAGTCGGTCATTCGTTCGTTTACTTTCCTTCGGGGCTGTTAGTATAAATCGTAGTGTATCGCAGTTAAACTGAAGGTATTGATGAATTTTAACCAAAAGAATAAGAATTTTTTTTGAATGACGTACTAACTAAACCATGACCTAGTTTATTTGATTTTTTTTTTTTTGTTAGAAAAAGCTTGCCTACAGTACCAAAAATGTACCAAATGCAATGGCAGCCATAAAGGCGATATTTTAAATGAATTCCTTTCGCGTTCATGGGAATCTAAGTTTGTTGTAAAGCCTTTAATGTAATATGATAACTTTAATTTACCCTAAAACAAATTGAATCAAACTTAAAAATATTATGATTCTAATTTATTCTAAATCATATTGATTCATACTTAGAAATATGATATTTTTGACTAAAACTATTATAATTCTAACTTATTCTAAATAAAATTGATTCATACTTGAAAGTGTGATAATTTTAATTTACCCTAAAAATAAATTGAATCAAACTTAAAAATATTATGATTCTAATTTATTCTAAATAATGTTGATTCATACTTAGAAATATGATATTTTTGACTAAAACTATTATAATTCTAACTTATTCTAAATAAAATTGATTCATACTTAAAAGTATGATAATTTGAATTTACCCTAAAAATAAATTGAATCAATCTTAAAAATATTATGATTCTAATTTATTCTATATAATATTGATTCATACTTAGAAATATGATATTTTTGACTAAAACTATTATAATTCTAACTTATTCTAAATAAAATTGATTCATACTTGAAAGTGTGATAATTTTAATTTACCCTAAAAATAATTCGAATAAAACTTAAAAATATTATGATTCTAATTTATTCTAAATAAAATTGATTCATACTTAGAAATATGATATTTTTGACTAAAAATATTATAATTCTAACTTACTCTAAATAAAATTGATTCATACTTAAGAATATGATATTTTTAATTTACCCTAAAAATAAATTGAATCAAACTTAAAATATTATGATTCTAATTTATTCTAAATAATATTGATTCATACATAGAAATATGATATTTTTGACTAAAAATATAATAAGTCTAACTTATTCTTAGTAAAATTGATTCATACTTAAAGGTATGATAATTTTAATTTACCGTAAAACTAAATTGAATCAACCTTAAAAATATTATGATTCTAACTTACTCTAAATAAACTTGATTCATACTTAAAAATATGATATTTAAAAAAAAAAAAAAAAAAAAAAAAAAAAAAAAATAAATAAACTGGCCATTTCAGCCCTTGGAAGGACTTTGACCTAGCTTCTATTGATCAATTGTGTTGTGTGTGTTATTAAATGTTTGATCACAAATGACCTAGAACTGGACCTACGTGTTTAATGCCGACTCGGAACGGCTTATGTTCTCAAGAAGCTTTACATGGCAATTTTTACTCTCTGAGGTTTGCCATTGTCTGCAGAGAGGTGACGACCGAACAGAAAAATTAATTCAATTGAAAAAACTTTTCTGTCTGAGCTGGAATTGAACCCGGTCTATCGCGGTTCTTTAGCTTAGGAGCCACGCACTCTACCCACTAGGCTACGGCCGCCACTGATATGATATTTTTACTTTACCCTAAAAATAATTGGAGTCAAACTTAAAAATATTATAATTCTAACTTACTCTAAATACATTTGATTCATACTTGGAAATATGATGTTTTTAACTTACCCTAAAAATAACTTGAATCAAACTTAAAGAGATTATGATTCTAACTTACTCTAAATAAAATTGACTCATACTTAGAAATATGATATTTTTAACTTATCCTAAAATTAAATAGAGTCGAACGTAAAAGTGTTATATTTTTAAATTACACTAACCATAAGTTGATTCCAACTTAAAAATATGATATTTTTGATGTACACTAAAAATAAATTGATTCCAACTTAAAAATATGATATTTCGAACTTACCCTAAAAATAAAATTGATTCAAACTTAAAATATGATATTTTAGATATACACTAAAAATAAGTTAATTCAAACTTAAAAATATGTTATTTTTATCTTACCCTAACATTAAATGGATTCAAACTTAAAAATATTATATTCGTAACTTACACTAAAAATAAATGAATTCCAACTTAAAATTATTATATGTTTATACGGAAAGGAAAAATAATTCTAACGTAAAATATTATACATTTATCTTACCCTAACCACGAAACGGTTTAAGTTTAGAAATTTTAATCATTATAAATAAAAATCCCTTAAAATGGGTATTTTGTTAAGTTGCTAAATTGGTGTAATTTTCTTTGGAAGATAAAAAGTAAGGGCATGGTAAGGGGCTGCTGCACTTAGGTGCACTTGTAGGGTTAACGAATCCGAAGTTTCCTGTCGTTAACTGGTTGGGCGGGTGTAGAAAATGAGGGGAATTAACACCTTCCTCCTCATGCTACACGGTGTGTAGAGTCTATGGCTCGGGTAAGTCGCCTCTTTCGGTTTTTTTTTATTTTTTTTTGTTTTCCTCTCCCATCCGTTTCCTGTGTCCGCCCATTTGAATTAAAATTCAAATTATTTGAATTTTAATTCAAATGATCCTTATCCGTTTCCCGCTAACGTCTGCATACAAATAACTTGTGCAGATCGCATCCCTTGACTTCCTGACGACGCAAACCCACGACCAATTTCCCTGAGCTAAGCTGAAGCATAGCTAGGTGTGCAGACGCTCGCTAAGTCAGGAAGTGCCTCGTCATCCGGTACGCGGATGTCACGACGCTGCGAGGTGGATGTTCGGTCTGTCACAGTCTACTGGGAACATCAATGTAGCAGAATGTCCACTGGGAAATTGAATTAAATATTACCGCAGTTCTCATTTCTTTCTGTTCCTTTTGTTCAATGTTCATTGTTCTTCTTTAACTTTACTTTGCCTTTGTGTGTCAAAATTAGCAAATTCATTGTCTTTCACTTGTCACGGAGAACAGATTGGAGCGCAAACTGCGGTAAGATTACTTTGATCTTTAAGTTTATTATAAAGTTTCAATTGAGATATTTTATAGAAATAAATACGCTAAATACTACAAATCTATTGGTTTATTAAAATTTCGAGCTTCATCCGTGACACCCTGTAAGCAGCTTTAAAGGGAATTATTAAGAAAATTTGGACTCATTTGGCTGGTTGGGTTATTGATTTAACGAATATATGAAAGTGATAAATCTGATAAGTCTGAGAATGCTGATTGATCGATTAATAAGAATTTTAATCAAACCTTATTTAAATGTTTGTTTGAATTTAAAATAAATAAAAGAACACGTTAAGAACAATAATACAATTTTTAAAATGGTGCAACCAAACCAACCGTAAGTTAACATAACAAATTTAACATCATTTCATTTAACATCATAGTCTCTGAAAAATTATTTGCTATTCTAATTATAGAGAAGAATCTAACTAAAAAAAAATGGTCAGAAAACGCCAGCTATTCAATTTTTTTAATAGAAAATAGCTGTCTTTGTTAATATATTAGAAAAAATTTAAACTAGAGCTATAAATGTCCATTGCAAACCAATAGCACTAATATTATTTGTTAAAATTTAAATAAAAATATGTATATAAAAATATGTTATTAATATTGTACTAATATTTATATTCGCTGTTAAATATACACTTTATTCTACAAATATTAAATAATGCAGATCTCAAGTAATAAAGTTTCGATTAATCAGATACCTGATTAGGGGGTTTCAGACGAACGTACTTGTACGCTGACATGTACGACGACAAACTAACGGAAACATTTTGTTGAGCTTTCAAACAGTCGTACATGTGCGACGACTTCATTTCATTGCTGCCTCTCAAATAGAACACATCGGCGTAATGGCTAAACAATTTTGTGATGACCTTATGATTTAGCAGTCATTTTTCATATTTAGAGAATTGTTTATCAATTTTAATTAATTATAAACAATTATAAAATGTTTCAAACGTTTTTCATATTAATTTTCTCTAATATTTTTTCCGCTTCGGTGCTGTTCAACCGCTGACGCTTCTAATGAAATGAAAAAATGCAGCGAGTCGGACCGACATGCGTTCATAACATCGTACATGTCGGTCCGACCGGCAGAAAAATCAAAAAATTTTGATTTTCGTCCGACATGTCGGTCCGACGGTCTCATTTGCTTTCGAATGATCGTACATGTCGTCGAGCATGCCCAAGTCATCGCACATGTACGATGGTCTGAAAGCCCCTATTAATGGAATAATTATTCAAATAGGGGCTTTCAGACCATCGTACATGTGCGATGACTTGGGCATGCTCGACGACATGTACGATCATTCGAAAGCAAATGAGACCGTCGGACCGACATGTCGGACGAAAATCAAAAATTTTTGATTTTTCTGCCGGTCGGACCGACATGTACGATGTTATGAACGCAAGTCGGTCCGACTCGCTGCATTTTTTCATTTCATTAAAAGCGTCAGCGGGTGAAGAGCAACGAAGCGGATAAAATATTAGAGAAAATTAATATGAAAAACGTTTGAAACATTTTATAATTGTTTATAATTAATTATAATTGATAAACAATTCTCTAAATATGAAAAATGACTGCTAAATCATAAGGTCATAAAAAAATTGTTCTGCCATTACGCCGATGTGCTCTATTTGAGAGCCAGCAATGAAATGAAGTCGTCGCACATGTACGATTGTTTGAAAGCTCAACAAAATAGTCCCGTTAGTTTGCCGTCGTACATGTCAGCGTACAAGTACGTTCGTCTGAAACCCCCTAATAATTAATCGGAAGTCTTATTAATCGATTAATCAGCGGTTTGATTAATCAGTAAATCTTAAGGCCCCTATAGACGAGCAACTAATCGAACAAATGGTTGATCAACTGATTTGTGTTTTTCCTACAGACACAACTTTCAATTGATGGCAGATGTTAAAATTTATTTCAAAACATTTTATTTATAAAATGCTCACAGCAGAACTTCAACAAAAACCGAAGAAAAAAATTCAGTTTTCCGTTTAGTTGCTAAGTTTCCTAAAAAAACGACGACTAGTTAATCAACTCAACTAGTTAATCAAGAAGCTAATTAATGAGCTTCAGCCGAAAAAATCAAAACTTTTTGATTTTCAGCAACTGGTTGGAAAACTGGTTGAAAAACTGAAAAAAAACCAAAAACCCACCTACACACTGCTTATTTTCATCAACCAGCAACCATTCTATCAACCAGTTGTGCGATTAGTTGCTCGTCTATAGGGGCCTTTAAATCTGATTAATCAAAATATGAATAAGGGGTTTCGGATGATCCGACTTGTCATCCGACATGTCCGACGACAAATTTACAGAGAAAATTTCTTTGAGCTTTCGAACAGTCCGACATGTACGCCAACTTCATTCCATTGTATGCTCCACAGATAACCAGATAGGAAACTTCGATTTTGCAGTCAAAAATCAGCTGATCTGAGATTGGTTTTGCAATTTGTGAGACTCACGTATTGTGTACGTGAGTTCACCTTTTTTCACCTCATAGCTGTCAATGTTGTTTAATGTCGGATGCTTAATGTCGAAGTTTCCTAAATTGTAAATTTTTGTGTTTATCAGTTAAATCGTTTCATTATTAAAGAAACTTGTGTGGAAAATAACAGAAAATCTAATAATTAATCATTAATAAAGAAATGGCAAACAGAAAATTTATGTGTGTGCTGTTGTTGGCTTTGGCAACTTTCCCAGCGCAGATCCTTTGTGGTGCTGGTAAAAAGGAGGAAGACTGCAGTGGATCTACACTTTCTGATGAATATCTATGAGCGCCAAACAAATTATATCCTAGATGCATCGCACAATCAAACAAATGTTTTGGCGACCATCTATCAACGTAGCACTGAGATCTGTAAGAAGATCTATGTTAAACCTACTATTGGGCCGGATACCCATTTGGATCTGTTTCGTAAGTCAAAGCGTGTATTTGATAATCGTCAAATGTTAGCGCTGCGCCAGATTTTTGGGTTCCGCGATAATGTTGCACGTCTGGAAAATAAAAGTTACGGCTACGTGCCAATCATATGATGCAGATCTGAGAGTTTTCCAAGTGAAATGCAAGGTATTTAGTCATGATGCAGTCCGATACCTCCATTGGTGCGTCAGAATTTGCATACGTTGCATCAGACTGTGCTGCGTGCTCGAGAGCAGCATTGATATATTTCTTAGCCAATTCTTGCAACAGCCGAAGTCGTCAAGGGAAATTTTAAAAAGATAGAGCAAATTCAATTCATCAGTCCGTATGAACGCTACTTGGCTATGTTGCTTCCCATTGCGGACAAGGAAAAACGAGAAGAGGCTGCACGCATAGAGGCGACGAATAAGAAACGACAGTTGTGTCCAAATGCACCTACGCTGATGATCAAACAAGAGGTATTTTTATGAAACATTTTTGTTAGTTTAAATATAATTGTGTGCTATGTACTTTACAGCTGCCCGAATCTATGAACACAGACGAAACTGATGAGCTATATAGCTTGCCAATTAAGGAGATGCTTAGGCGAAAATATGAAGATATTTGTGGCAAAGAACGGTTTATCAACAAATCAGCATTAAAAATTTTAAAATGTTTTTGAGCTTTTATTAGAAAATTATTCATAATAATGGTGATTATCTAACTATCTTATTTTTGTATAATTTTACATAAAACACAAAAGAATCATGTCTAAGTTTTTTTAACGAGGATTTTTATCAGGTATATCAGTGCATTGCTAGAGTTTGTGTACAAGACATCAAAAAATAAGATATGTTGTGAGAGTTACTTGCTCTCACCAACAAAAAAAAAACAATTCAACGCAAGTTACTTTTACAGTGAATGAATGAACCGAAAAGCCCTTAAAAAATTACTAAGTGAGAAACATATCGCACACCCACTTCAAAAGTGCACAACTCAAAATTTATACATATTCAGGAGGAGCAAAAAACAATTTTTTCTTCAAGTGACTTCATACAAAACAAAAAGAGACAAAACGATTTTTTTTTAATTAAAGACTTACTGCATTATTCTGTATCACGAACAAGCACACCAACGATGAGAAAGACACAAGAAGTAATACAATTTTGTATGGAAGAGAAAATTGCTTCTCGTGTCTTTCTCCTCGTTGGTGAGCATCTTCGTGATACAGAATAATGCAGTAAGAATATGTGTACAAAATTAAGACTGCCAATGTAGATGATCACTACAAACAGTTTTACACGAAAAGGTCGAAATTTCGAAATTTTGAGCTGTGCACTTCTGAAGTGGGTGTGCGATATGTTTGTCACTTATTAATTTTTTAAGGGTTTTTCGGTTCATTCATTTACTGAAAAAGTAACTTCCGTCGTATTGTTTTTTTTTGTTGGTGAGAGCAAGTAACTCTCACAACATATCTTAATTTTGACGTCTTGTACAGAAACTCCAGCAATGCATTGGTATACACAAAAATCCTCGTTAAAATAACTTAGATATGATTCTTTTATATTTTATGTAAAATGATACAAAAAGAAAATAATTAAATACTTTCACTTTTGAAGTGGGTGTGCGATATGTGTTTATGTATATAGAAGAAATATTTTTAATCTTAGTATTTAGTATTATTGATCTAGATTCTGGACTACTCAGCATAAAATAAAAAATATTATTTTGTATTTTAAAAAATATAAGTTTTTCAATCAATATATTAACAACTATCGAGTCATGTGCTGTAGCAGAGCTAAAATTTTCAGTTTATCCAACGAAATATTAACAATTTTTGTATCTTTTGTTTTAGCAGAGCTGTAATCGTCCAAAGTTAGAATTTAGAAAACAACTGTTGATTAAGTGTATTTTTACATGAAAAACACATTTTAAATTTGGACGAATTTAATATTCTTATTATTAAAATTTTGAAAGAAAAATAACTCTCAATAAATCTGTAGCACAACTATATTTTAAAAAACTTTTAATAAAAATCGGACCAGTAGCTTTGCAGTAAAGTCGTAACTTTTAATTTTCACTTCAATTTTATATAATAGTATAGATAAACATTAAAGACCACTCCCACGAATTAAGCCTCAGCTTCGGTCTTAAAGGTCTCTATCCAGCTCTCAAGTAATTACTCAAGAAAAAAGTTACTTAAGTTTCTTGAGTGTAAAAAAGTAGGAGACAAGTAATTTTGACGGCGAGAGTTTTGACAGTTCCAGCATTGTATCACTTTGTATTGAAAATTTAGGCTGATTTGTTTTCATCAAACATTGAAATAAATTTGTTGCAATAAATATTGAAATAATTCATTAAATGAGTAATGGCTGAATTGCAAAGGTAAGTAATAGAGAAAAGCGTTTGTTTACATTTTATTACATTTTGTTTACATGTTGGCAGACCGCTTCTTCCGGACAGCTTTTGACCGCTTCTCGGAAGACATCTGCCCCTCAAAATTGACTGCCTCTTCTTCTCCCTCCGTAGAAATGTTCATGTGCATGTCTAAAATATTCTTTTATTAATTTTAAATCAATTAAGCAATGATATCAAAAAAATTATTTACCTTTGAATGTTGGTTGCCAAAATTTTACTTGAAGTAATAATATAACTTGCATATATTTCTTGACATTCACAGTGTTACCGTTGTCACTTTTCAATGAAAAAAAAGTAGTAAGAACAGAAAATTTTTCTTACGAGCTGGATTCTCTTTCAAGTAATTTTGACAAGGAAAAATTACTTTTCGATTACTTTTCAGATTTATGTATGAAAATAAGCTTTACTTGAGAGCTGGAAACAGGCCTTTAAGCTTGGTGATGTAGGCGGCCTTGTGCTCTGCTTAGACTTCCTTTCAGGGTTGGTAAGTTTCTTAGGGCTAATTTTTCAGTACGAGTTTAAACTCTAGTCAAATTAAACCTAGCTTAACTCACCAAAAATGGACGTTTAAACTCGGTTTATCTAGACATTTTAGCATTCGTTAATGTTAAATTGACTTAAAATATCATAGGTATAATGTGTTTCTTTTTTGCCTAAACGGAGTTCAAACGTCCAATTTTGGTGAGTTAAGCTAGGTTTAATTTGACTAGAGTTTAAACTCGTACTGACAAATTGGCCCTTAGCATTTCACCGTTTCTTGGAAACTCCTGTCCGTCTACTCCTGCTGTCTTTTGAGTAGGATCGGCACGAATTTGTTGATGAGCCTTTTTGTAAATTTCTTCAATCATTATCATCAGCGCGGATTCCCAACTTGATGTAACGGCTGAATTGGCGTTTGAAGGCTTCTTCTTCAAGAGTGCGCATATAATCGGCAACATGTTGAACAAAGATATGAACGATGAACATCGGCATTGAAGCTTTTGGTCTCTGCAGAGTAGCCAGGGAAACGCTTGACGGAGTGTGGAATATTCAAACCACCATCGACAGCACCTTTCATGGCACCGATTACACGGCACCAGTAGTGGTAAGTGCTAAACCGACATCTAAGTAACAACGGAATGCACCTGGTCCCATCATCGACAGGTTCAACATTGTATTCCTCACCGGTAACTTCAGAGCAACCATCATAAATCGAGTCTGAACCCAATTTGTTGAGCACACGACGTACCAACAAGCCAGTGCAGTAGACGGCTTCAGTTCTGGCATAATTCTGTTGAGAGACAAACGAATTAAACAATTAAGAATACAATTTTTACAACTTACATGAAATCTATTTATTTATTTTCCTTGTTTGACAAAACATTATTAGTGGTGAATTTATACAAACAGTGAAGTCGAACAGTGTTGCTGCGACGAAGTTAAAAAAGTACCCTAGAAAAGGTCCCAAATGTATCCACTTTAGAAAAAAAGAGCATCCACGTATCAAATTCGAAAAATAAATAATATATTCATTTTTTTACACAAAAATAAAAACAAAAATTTTTCAAACAATGAAACCCAATTTTTGACGCTTTAATACCAATTGCACTAGAAAAAACGGCATATTTAACCTTTAGCTAAAATACATTTTTTTTCACTTTTTATTCGTGGAACATATGTATTAAAGCCTTCTAATTACAAATCTGAAAAAATTAATGGTCGCTCTCATCTGGTTTAGAAGTTATATGGATCCAAAGTTGAAAAATGGCCTAAAAAAAACTTGCTATATATAAACAAAACTAAGTAAAATGGGCATTAAAAGAAAGGTAGTCCATTACCTATTCAATAAGCTATTAACAATAAAATTCCATTAATTACTTTCAAAGAAATAACTCTTTTTATGTACCAACTATTTTGCATCAAAAATTTTATCAGGTAGCCTTGACAATAACCATTTTCTTACGAGCTGCAAACAAAAGATAACGAGCGTTCAATAACAGTTTTTTCAATACTTTTTTAAAGCACCACCTCCTCCGCTGACATCGTATCGTGGAGTTTCAGTTTCTATCAACAAAGACAAAGATTAATTATGGAAATTATTAATTTGCATACATTATTTACAAATTAAATTTATTGATTTATTTTATTTATGTGACACAAAACATTTTTGATATCTCCATAGCAACCATAGCACGCTCTCGTTTTGATTTTATTTTGTATGACATACAGTTATCGCAGCAAAAACTGCCGCTCCTACTTTATAATAATTATACTATGGTATATTGTAACACTCCACATAAGAAATAATTTTTTTATTTTGATAAATTTTCAAAATAAGAGCCTGGACGGTGTTGGAGATTTTCACTCTTTTATTTGTATTCAAAATAAAAACAAAGATTATTAATGGTATTCATTACACCATTTAAGCCCTGCAATTTGCTAAACTTAACAAATTTGTTAAGTCCTGTCAAAATTTTGTATGGGAAACGATTCAGCAAGTTAACAAGCTCAGCTCCGTGCTTTTGCTTAGCCGATACCATTTCTTAAGTTGGAAATGTCAACCTTATTGAGTGAAGTGATAAATCGTTTTTGGATTGAGTTCTAATAAGTACTATATTATTTTTGATTTGTAGCTTTAAATTCTAAAAACTGCTCCTTATTAATAAAAAAATAAAAACTTTGCTATGGGGTTGGTAGAGATGCAAAACATTTCAAAGGTTCTGAATAGCAAATGTTTAAAAAGGGTTAATGAACTGTAATATAAAAATTTAAATACATTTTTTACAGAGTACTGGTTACACGAGTTATTAAAACAACATATTTTTATAGTTGCAGAAGTCTGTCTTTCGATTTTAACAATCAGTTTAGCACTTTATTGTAAAATGTCTTAGCAGGTTCATTCATATCCACAGCTGCTAACTTCAACAATTTAGCAGTTAAGCAGAACTTAAAAAATTTTACTGAATACCATAACTATTAAATAATAACAGAAGGATGTGCTTTTGAAATTTAAGTTTTAAAAACAGGGTTTTTAACCGGTTTTAAGTGTAACATATACGATTTTTTAAAATAAAATTTTGCTAGCGATAGCCACTGATGTTGTGAATTACATATTTCGGATGTTTAGGTTGAATAGCTTTTGTTTTTCTACAACACATCGCCGAAAAAAAGTAGTTTTGAGATAAATAAGTGTTAAAACAGTAAGTATGGATATTTTTAATGTGCGCTCGATACCTTCCAAAACTGCCTATAAAATTTAAAATTTCAAACTTGTTCGTTTTTTAGTAGCTATATTAGAAAAAATATGCTAAGAAAATCTATAAGTCTTATCGTTTATTGCAAGTTTTGAATTACAAAAATTAAATTACATCAGAAAAAACAGCTGTGGAAAACTTAAAAGGTTTATCACAAAATTTGAAAGTTATTTGTAAAGAGGTGGCTTTAATACATATTTTGATAAAAAAATATTACCCAAAAAAGTCTCAATGTCATAATTTGTCTTAAAGTTTTTATCCAATTTTAGGAACTATCAACTTTGTTATATATTTGCATACAAAAACATATATTCATATTAAAAAAATATCCTTACAGAAGCTCAAATAAAAGTATCCATCCATTTTTAAAAGAGAAAAGTATCCAAATTGATTTGCAGCCAAACGGCAACACTGAAGTCGAAGATTTTCAACATGGCTTATTCACCACTAAAAAACCAGGGAAGTTTTCCTGTGCACTTCTGATTTCTTTTTTGTCATACCTTTTATTACCCATTTTGTTCCAATAATGTAACTTTTTAAAGTACGCGGTTGCCACCTATTATAGGTGAGATTCTCTTTGATTACCAAAAACCAGGGAAGTTTTCCGGTGGCAATTACGACCACAGTCCAAAGAAGTAAAATAGAAGGAAGTGGTGTAATAGCAGAAAAGTGTGGTATTTTCTATATTGGTGTTGGTTCGCACAAATACAGAAACAATCACAAAGGGCCGTATTCGGTTGTATCGTAAAAGAAGGCCCAAACTGTTAAAGTTTGTTCTTATGCATTAAAATTTTAGAAACACTTCAAGAATAGCAACAACTCTAATTATTTTGAAAAATTTTTGATCGCTCGCAATTGGCTTAGAAGTTATAGGCATCCAACGTTGGAAAAAGTGGACTTAAAATTTAGCTGATTTTTTAAGTTCTCCAACAAAACTAAACTTTATGGGTATCAAAAGAGAGATAAAACAAGTATCTATTCAACAAGATATCAAACATAAAAATACATGCATTTAAGATACAACCTTTTTTTACTTAAAATCGCGAGGTTTTTCCAAATTTAATAAAAAAAAATAAATGTATCAAAAGGAGGCCTTCGGATGCTGCTTAGGGTTTACAAACCTCAGTAAGTACCACACAGGCTTCTCTGTCTACAGCAGCTCTGAATGTAGTTATCTTTTTAATAATTCTCTTTTTAATGTATTGCTTTCGTAAAAGAGAAACCACTAGTCTTTCAGACAAATTCTAATTATAAAAAATTATATCTTAATGAATTCTTATGGAATTTTAAATTTGACAACTCGTTGAATAGATACGCACATTACCTTTGTTTTAATACCCATAAAGCTTAGTTTTGTTGAAACTCTAGAAAAACTGCAAGATTTTTAGGTAATTTTTCTATATTTGAAGGCCTATAAATTCTAAACTTCAACTTTAATTACAAATTATATTAGGTTAATTTTTTAAAATCCTTATTTTTTTGGGTGTTTCTGCCTAGTTGTTGTGTAAAAATCAGAAAAATTTAACAAACAGGTACTAAATCTGATTCACTATGCTGAAATTAAGAGCGCCCCAAACATGTATTCAACTGCGAAAAATGACTGCGCCCCTGAAGCAGTGTTTATGTTTTGACAGATGTGGTTTGATCAAACTGGCGGAAAATCAACGGGGTCTAAATTGCATTTTCAAACCATTTTTAATAAGAAATATATACATTTCTAACACAAATAAGTTAAAAAAATATCGTTAGAAACTAAATAAAGCACTTTTGTTAAAAAAATTTAAACCGTATGGACATATTTACCTGTGGAACGAATGCGCATTGTTTTTAAGTTTTCGGGAACTATTACAATTCTTAACCGCACAACTCATATTGCATTTGTTTTAGTGGTTTTTTTTCTTTAATTTTGTTGCTTTTTAAGCAGTGAAAAATGCTTAAAATTAAATTATTTTCAACTATTTTGCTGAGGAGTCTTCCAATCAGATGCCAGGGTTCTCAAAAATGTCAAAAAACACACTCTTTCTCGCTCGCACAATTTACGAATGGTGCGACAGTTCACGTACAGTGTATGTGTAAGCAACACCATTTCCTTATATTTTACTTCTTTGCCACAGTCAAACATTTTGCGATAGTATTGGGGCAATTTGACGTAAAATCGTACATCGTGCCATCCCTTTCTACAAGTCGCCCATCGAAGTTTCCTATCTGGTTATCTGTGGTATGCTCTCAAACTAAACACATCAGCATAATAGCTAAACAATTTTTAGATGCCCTTAGGCGCCTGTTACACGTTCAATATATATTGATCAATATACAGTATCGTGGTATTTATTGAGCGTGTAGCATGCAATATTGACGGATCGTGATCCAGATCGCAAAATATTTAAATATTTTGAAATCTAGATCGCGGATCGCAAAACTGTCAATAAATATTGAACGTGTAGCATATTTTGTGTCATCAATACGTGATACGGCAGTAGGCGGTGAAATAAAAATTACCGGTATTCACGGTATTCATTTGCCTGTGCATTTAAGTACTTGTGCAGTTAGGTTTTCGTGAGTACACTTAGCAAAAATTGTATGAATACTGACGCGATAAATATTGAACGTGTAGCATTCAACCGCGATCCATCAATCCATGAATTTGGATCGCGATCCAAGTATCACAATAAATATTGAACGTGTAACAGGCGCCTTAGAATTGACCATAATTTTCCATACTTTAGAGAAATTTTAATTAATTATATCCATAATTCAATGTTTCTAACGTTGTTTATATTATTTTTCTATAATATTTTTCTGCTTCGTCGCTGTTCACCACCTGACGCTTTTATTGAAATGAAAAAAATCCAGCAAGTCGGATCGACTTGCGTTCACATGCCCAACATGTCGGTCCGACCGGCAGAAAAATCAAAACTTTTTGATTTTCGTCCGACATGTCGGTCCGACTGTCTTATTTGCTGTTGCTGTTCACCCGCTGACGCTTTTAATGAAATGAAAAAATGCAGTAAAGCCCGTATGATACTTTATTGTTTTGTAAAATTTCAAAATCTGAAAAGAAGTGGCGCGTGAGCTAGACAGATATATATTGTTGGAAAAGGATGAAAACATGTATCGTGCCACTTTTTTACATCTCCGCAACGTGACTATTTTATCTTTCTGTTCTTCTTGGCTGCGGAAGAAAGAGCTCAAGCTTGTTTTTGACACTTAATATTTGATCGAAACTGATCAAAACTTAACGACGAACGAAACGTCAAAAACAATGCATTGAAAATGCTGTCCGTCGCACATTTTTTTGTCCAATTCGTACTATATGCGTATACACTCAAACTTCTTGAATTTTAGATTTAGCTCTATTTCAACTGCTCTAGTTTCATTTGCAATGAATAAAAATTGGACAACACAATGAAGTATAATACGGGCTCAAGTCGGACCAACTTGCGTTCACATGCCCAACATGTCGGTCTGACCGGCAGAAAAATCAAAAATTTTTGATTTTAGACCCATATATCGTTCCGAAATGAGACATTTGCTTTGTCCCATGCTACGGTGGCGGACATGGGCTCATCATGGTTATGCATTGTTGTTGTTTCAATGTAAATTAAAAATTTGAGAGCGAGAGCAAGAGAGTAAATTTTCACCACCACGGTCACCAAATGATTCGACAAAAATATGAAATCATGGAATCAGAATAGTGTTGCGTTGTGGAATTATTCACAACATTTGTGTTTAGGCACGAAAATAGTACACTTTCAGTACGAAATGTATGAAAGCAGTAATGAAACCTGCTTAATAGCAACACTCGTCGGTTGAAAAAATACTAAAAGTAGCAAAAGTGTACTGACCGTCAAGTCTTGACGAGTATAAACCCGGACTAAAAAGTGACATGACCAGGGATCATATGACGACCACCGTAACAATATCCTTTCGAATGATCGTACATGTCGTTGAGCATGCCCAAGTCATTGCACATGTACGATTGTCTGAAAGCCCCTATTATATGGACATTATATACCCTGCGTCTACACGGGACAGTGCAAGTTCAAATGTAAAGCATACATATTGGCCCGTTCGCATAAAATAAGTAAACACTAGACTAATGCCTCATGTACACGGGTGACATATTTGTCATTTTTTACATCATTAAGTACCATTATCGTGTAAATGATGTTATTTTGTTTCATTATTTTAGTCATAAAATAATGATTAAAATCAGATGTCATTAGTTTTGTCACTTAAATGACATCGTGTAAACCCGTCTACTCTCATAGTGACCAACTTAAAGAAAAAATTAAAAAGTTCATTCTTTACTGACAGAGTGCGTTTAAATGTTTCCAGAAATTTAACTGTTTGCTTAAAAATGGACTGGCTAGTATAAATTTAAAGAGTTTAAGGAAATTAATAATCATAATCAATATTTAATCTCATTTATTTTTTTAAGTGAACCCAGCCAGTATATTTCAGGAGATGGAACGTTATTCCCCAGCGTTCTTCTTTCTCCTCGTCCTCTTCAATTAATATATATGCTAAATAAGCACCAGTTTTTATTTTGTTGTCTTCCATTTGTGAAATAATTTTTAACTTCTTTGCTTTGTCAGTATTTGAGAATTATAAATTTTGTCATTCATGTAAACGCCTACTTTGCTGGTCAAATCATTATTAATTTGAAAGTTGCCAAAATATAATGAAACGTTGTGACAAAGCTCTGTGCAAGTCATTTTTTTGTGCCGTCTAAATAGCAGCGTCATTATGATATGTCATCAAATTATTATTAAAGTCAGTAAATGTCACTCGTGTTAATGAGGCATAAGTAGTGAACATTAGATTTTTCACTTTTGATATGCATAAAAAGAAAACACTATGTAATGTTGACTTTCTTTTTTGACTACACTATTTTCGAAAAACTACTTGCTTATATTTGATACGCATAAAAAAAGTGTTTACTACTTAAAAAAGAGTAATCACTATTACATTTCTGTAGTGTGCTTTTGATTAGACTTGTTTGTATAAATTTGTTTCAAAATGGTAATGTGTAATCGCGAAAATAAAAAAATGTTACAAATTAAGAAGATTTGGCCATGAAGATAATTTTCGGTCACTTTATCGATTCTCAAAAGTGGGGAGATTACGATTACTTGGGCGCCGCGATTTGACAATGGATTCGTAAACGGCTTTCAATAAAATAGGAATTGCGGAAGGAAAAATCGATTTATCGATGCGATTTATCGATTTGTTTTTGATTTATCGATATTTGAAAAGAATCTTTTTCTTTAGTGATCGTCTTAGAAAACCTACTATAGTTTCCTTATGATATTACCGATTAGGGGGTTTCAGACGAACGTACTTGTACGCTGACATGTACGACGACAAACTAACGGGAATATTTTGTTGAGCTTTCAAACAATCGTACATGTGCGACGACTTCATTTCATTGCTGCCTCTCAAATAGAACACATCGGCGTAATAGCTAAACACTTTTTTGATGACCTTATGATTTAGCAGTCATTTTTCATATTTAGAGAATTGTTTCCCAATTTTAATTAATTATAAACAATTATAAAATGTTTCAAACGATTTTCATATTAATTTTCTCTAATATTTTTCCGCTTCGTTGCTGTTCACCCGCTGACGCTTTTAATAGGGGCTTTCAGACCATCGTACATGTGCGATGACTTGGGCATGCTCGACGACATGTACGATCATTCGAAAGCAAATGAGACCGTCGGACCGACATGTCGGACGAAAATCAAAAATTTTTGATTTTTCTGCCGGTCGGACCGACATGTACGATGTTATGAACGCAAGTCGGTCCGACTCGCTGCATTTTTTTATTTCATTAAAAGCGGCAGCGGGTGAACAGCAACGAAGCGGAAAAAATATTACAGAAAATTAATATGAAAAACGTTTGAAACATTTTATAATTGTTTATAATTAATTAAAATTGATAAACAATTCTTTAAATATGGAAAATGACTGCTAAATCATAAGGTCATCAAAACATTGTTCAGCCATTACGCCGATGTGCTCTATTTGAGAGCCAGCAATGAAATGAAGTCGTCGCACATGTACGATTGTTTGAAAGCTCAACAAAATAGTCCCGTTAGTTTGTCGTCGTACATGAGAGCGTACAAGTACGTTCGTCTGAAACCCCCTAATGAAATGAAAAAATGCAGCGAGTCGGACCGACATGCGTTCATAACATCGTACATGTCGGTCCGACCGGCAGAAAAATCAAAAATTTTTGATTTTCGTCCGACATGTCGGTCCGACGGTCTCATTTGCTTTCGAATGATCGTACATGTCATCGAGCATGCCCAAGTCATCGCACATGTACGATGGTCTGAAAGCCCCTATTGAGATACTTGAGGTGTTACTTTAAAAAGAAAATAATAGGCTTTCATAACAGTGATAATTAATAAAATTCGTTGAGTATTGCACATTTTATAGCTATTTGAATGTAGAAGTAAAATTTTTGTTTATATTAAACAGTTATTTTCTCAAAAACTACCGTTATTATTACGGCTTATGGAAAGTAAAAAGCTTGCAAATATATCTTTCATTTGCTTTTTATTATTAATAATTTATTTGATGTTTAATAGTGTTTTTTGTGATATGATTTGCCCTTGTACGGAAAGTTGTTATTTCAAGCATATTAACCTTAGTTGGTTTACTTTCTAAGGAGACTACGATTTTCGGGGCAACGCGATTTGAAAATGGATTCGTCAAATACTTTCAATAAAAAGAGAAATGCCCGAAGGAAAACCTGGATTTAGCGATTTGTTTTCAGGTTATCGATTTTTTACGAAATTTTTTTTAATAAGTATCTTTTAAGAAAACTAGCTATATTTTTCATAGTGTATAACTGAAATTGATATTTAAGGTATTATTTAAAAGGTAATATATAAAGCTCTAACATAAAGTATTTTATGGTATTTATTGCCATGAAATGATTTGCCCTTGTAAGAAAAGTTGTCTTTTCGAGCATTTTTACCTTAGTTGTTTTGCTTTTCTTATAAAAAATTTTTATAATGCACAAAATATATTTATTTTAATGTATCAAATAAAAAGTCAAAGTTTAAGAATACAATTTATTTATAGTACCTTAATAACGCAAATTTAGTAGAAAATAAAGGTTCTTTCAACTAAAAAATTAAAATTTGAATGAATTTGCTTATACAATTTAAAATATACTTGCAATGATATTAGTATTTGATATCATTAAAAAGGTAATTTAATTATCTTTCAAATGGCATGTCAATCTTACGAATCGATTGAATAATGGCAAATACATAGATGTCTTTTAAACACAACTTTTGGTACGAAAAAAAATTTCAAAATCGATAACTCGATAAGTAGTTGAGTTATCAATTTTTTGTTCGGTCAAAAAAATTTTTTTCTCTTCCACAAAACATTTTTAAATCGTGGCGCTCAAGACATCGTAATCGTGCCTCAAAAATTTTATTTTTATCAGAAATAAAATAGAAGTGAACACTTAAGTTCGAAATTCGAAAATAGAGCTTTCTTAAAATTTGTATTCATACCAAAAGTAGTGTTCACTACTGACCTTTCACTACTTACCAGCAAACACTGCTTTGCAGCGTTCACTCTTTTTCATGCATACGGGCCATTGTCTTCGAAAAAATTAAAAAAAAACTCAAATTATCTGAAAGTCGCAAGCGACTACAAGTGCAAGTGCAAGTTGATTAACAAGATGTCGTCAAATGCGATTTCATTTAATAATTTTTATATAATTGAAGCATAATCGCGAATAATGTTGTAAACGACATTTTTTTGGTGTATTTTTTGCGAATACCTGTTAGAATCACTCTCTTATATTATATACAAACAGAACTGAGTAAGCAGTTGAGCAGTTTGGGGTATTTTTATCGCATCCCCAAAAAAAATTAATGAAAGTGCTTGTAAAATGAATAAAAGTGAACAATTACAATTTTGTCGTTTACAACGTTATTCGCGAGAACGCTTCAATTATAAAACATTTGGGTAATTCACAGTTCATGCTAATTAGGGTTTAATGTGCTAATTCTGAGATGTGCTATTTTGGCTGTTAATTTTTTGTTTTTGTTTAGTTAAGATAAACCGGTGTGTTAAATATTGCCACTTTTGTACATGAGGCATGCTTTTGTAAAGTGTTATTGTGTTATTTCATGAACAGTTGTTTTACGTGAATCAAAAAAGAGTTGGCTGGAATATTAAATTGGATTTTTTAATTTTTAATAGAATCCAAAACATTTGAGCTGCATATTAAAGATTACAGCGCTGTTTTGAAACTACAAATCAAGACTTTTCTTTTAAGTTGTGCTCACAGTTGTCAAAAATTAGTACATTAAAATATTAGTATATTAAAACATTACAATGAACTGTGAATTGCCCAATTATAAATTTATTAATTATATAACTATTAATTATATATATTTAATTTACTTTAATATTTGCGTTGCATTTAGCTTCACTTCCATTTTTGTTTGTAAACATAAACAAGCTTTTAGTGTTGCTTGCTTATTGTTAAAATAGCAGATATCCCTAAAAATTTGAAAAATATCCCCAAAATTACAACAAAACCAACACTTTAATCCCTTTACTGTCTGCAAGTGCCAAAATCCACTGTCTCTAAAATTTCGTCTGATAGTGAACAGTGAACTACGGCAGTGAATCAAAAGTATAAAGCCCGGTTTCCATGTGATCTTCTAAAATCTCCGACAATCACATTTTCTGCTATAATGAGCGAGATGGATATATATTATTCTTGCTATAAAATAATGACATTTGGTTTGTTGTTGTATGTTGTGTGTAGCTTTTATTTGTTTGCTTAAGAAATTATTTGATTGCATTTGTTTTAAACTCTAAAATTTAATCTTGTCAGAAATTTAAAATGTCAGAAAAGTTCAACGGGGTCAGTCAAGGCGATATAAAGAAGTTGTCCACCGCGTCAGGATTTTAAAGCACACCAATCAGTGCCGGCTCTATAAATCCAGCTTTTAGAGGCCACCATGGCATAACACTCTAACAACACGGAATGTATTAAATCGTAAATTTAATAATTAATAAATACAATTTAACAATAGATATAATAAAAAATTTTTTGTATCTTAAATAAGTACATATTGATTACAGCAAACATTTACAAATTTCTAAACAATGCTAAATACAAATTTCTAAATATTTGACATGTGAACGCATCTTTGGAATAATATAAAAATAGTTGTCAGTGATGACAATAATCCAAAAACAAACAACTTAAATGGCTGCCGTATTTGTAGCAAGTGATCGACTTTTATAGCAAAAGTTGATCTTTCATGATCTTCTACGATCTCCCAGTACCACATGAGATCGTAGAGGATATCACATGCTATAAAATGTATGTCTGTTTACACGCTTCTTTGAAATGTATACACGCTTCTTTGAAGATCTTTGAAGATCACATGGAAACCGGGCATAAGTAAAAATGTTTAATAGCCCAAACAGAATAGGCATAGCCAACACGTAGCGAGCTGTCGAAAACGTAGCAAACGCAATGTTGTGCACAGAATAGAATTTGTGTTGATAACGCAGATAGCGCTTTATGCTTACAATATTTTGTTATTTTTTACTAAATTAATAGATACAGCCTTTTGCATACAATAATTTGTTTGTTTTTTTACTAATTTGGACTAATGTTTTAGTCAATTTTAAGTTTTCTAATTTAAACTATGTATTTTGACATTTGGCTACCGTTGGCTGCGGCAAAAGTTAAAAGTTCGTCAACATTTTTGTGTCGGCTGCGTTCGCTACGTGTTGGTTATTTTCATTATGTTCATTTCATAAGGTTGCAAGGCAACCAACTTCTATGTTGACATTTTTTCTGTTGGCTGCCTGTTGGCTATGCTTAAGGCTTGATTACCCAAGCGTAACGTGAGGTGACGCAGCGGGATGTAGCGTAGTGCGACGTTGCCTCGAGGATAAGCGATTACCGAAATCGTAATCCAACGTAGTGCAGGCGGCGTAGTGCAGGGCACTCATTTTATTCTAGAAGGCTTATTTACTTCTCCTCGTCAATAAAAGATTGCATTCTTTCTTATATAGAAAGAATGAAAGCCTAATGAAAAGTAGCTGCTGAATAGCATTTGAGAGTTGCTGAATGTCTATTAAACAAAGCTTTTATGAAAAATAAATGTAAGCAACTTATTAGATGGTAGAAAATATTTTCAAAAATGACTTTATTGAACATGATGATGACTTTATTATGACTTCAACATTCTTTTTATTGATTTATGAAGAGAAAACTTAAGGATTTTTAGGAGGAGACTTCGCGATGAAGAAAACTCAGCAGAATTTCGGAGGAACACTTCGACTTATATCGCTTTCCCAAAGCTATAAACTTGATTAAGAAAGTAAAACTATATATTAAAAATAAGCAATAAAAAAGAAAAGTATAATGAATTTTGCATAAATAAATATAGCCAAAATAAGTTTTCCGGTAGCATAAAATAGCCGAAACTAATATAGCAAGTCGATAACGCGCATTTGCAACCAGCGTTAACTTTGTTTTCATTTCAACTAAAAATAAACAGCTGTTGCAGTTTTAACACACAACGGGAATCGCGTTTTCCATGTAAAGCTGAAAACACTTTTCATATGACGATAACGCAGAACGGGAATTGACCCCCAGATTGTCTACGCCGCACATCACTGGTTTCGGAGTATCCTACATGTAGGACGGATGGACATGTAGGATTTGATAAAGCTTTCAATACGATTGAAGGCCCAACCAAAATAGAAGAAACGAGGCGATAGCATTTTGACGAACGTCTGCACTCGTTACGGACTTAGCCCAAAATGAAACGATTTGCTCAGCTCGTCTGAAACAGCTGATCAGTAGGCAATCGAGTATTATTTATTTATTTATATTGTGCATTTTATAATTTTTAATAAAGATTTGTGAAAAATTAATGAAATAATGGCGAAGTTGAAACAAATTGATGAAAATAAAATAAAAACACACTCTGCACATGCTGTTGTTAACGAGTTGCTACAGTTCTTACGCAGTTCAGTTCTTACGGAATAATACGTCTTGTCAAACTGTTTTGTTTAGTTTCGTTCAGTTACGTTTGCTCATTTTGGGTAACAACATTGGCCGCATTCTAGCCGAAAAAGTACTCCGGTAGCGAAGTAGCATAAAGTGATACTTTCTGCTGAATGGATTTTTTTGCGAAACGTCAAACGACAAACAACTGTTCGCCATTCGTTTTTTTTTAACATCTTAAATTTGTTTATATTATTGTGCATTAGTTTCACACAAGAAATCATTAATTAACAGTTTTATTGAAGAATAATCTTCTAATAACAAATAATTATCTATTTCCACCTCACAGCACAACTTCAGCAACAATTAACAATTTGCAGCCATGTTTTTTTTTGCTGTCAAAATGAAAAGAGCATAAGCAGCTGTAGCGTGGGTTTCGAACATTCCCTCCAACGTGAAGTTTGATCGATCCTGGAAGCTGGAAAATAAGGAAAATAAGTATAACAAATTGTATAAAAATATGAAATTAGAAAGAAAATAATGAAATTAGTAAAATCAAATATAAAATAACAGGTAGCCTGAAAATAGAGAAAAATGGGAAATTAGTAAAGAAATAAGACAAAAACTTACCTGGAAGCATGACTTAATTATTTATTTATTAATAATTAAATCATGTCTGAAAGTAAAGAAAACAAGAAAATAATTTTAAAATATAATACTAAATAGGCCCTCTTTTTACTGACGTCCGTCCGTTGCCTTGCCTGAAAGGAAATAAAAAGATAGTTTTAAATGTAAATCCATTCAACAAGTTTAGAACACATAAACAAACCGACGTTCCGAGTCCCATCTTGTTCGTTTGAAGAAAGAGGTCATCGACCTTTGCTGTTCCACAATTGCAATTTGTTTCAACGAACTGAGCAAGCATTTCGACCCCTTTATGTTGTTGTTGTTGTATCTGAAAGTAGAACAATCAGCTTTATTAAAACAATAATTTGATTGCTTTTAATTTCATTAATAACATTAACAAATTATTATTATTATGCATCTTGAAGACTAGCTGAAAATAACAATTTTATTAGTTTATTAGCCAAGCAAAACAAATCGCGGCACAACAGAGTGCGAATGCTTGCACCGCGTTTTACAGGTTGTTGCTGCTGGCAGTTGAACACATTTTCTTTTGTGTACCCTTGGCGAACAGATTTCATGGCACTTACCTGTGTCCTGCAATGCCCATGCTGTTTTCTGCGCTATATTTTTGCAATTATTGAAATTTAATTAATAATTAAAGAAAATCAAAACAAATCCTGACCGAAGAAAATTTGCTATTTTTTTTTTGACAGCTGGTGGTATGTTCAACGCTTATGGACGTTCCGCAATTGGGAACTTTCATTTGCGGCGAATTAACAGTGAGCCTATTTACACAAACAACTAAGTAGAACAGGTTTGAACGTTACAGCAACAAAGCTCACGTAACGAAGAACACGATTGTTCCTATACAAGTTGGAGAGGGTGAGAAGGATACAAAAAGGTGTGGGTGGTGATGACCTACATAAAATCATGCGCGCCTGGTAGAAACGATCCCAAATTTTAGTTTAAATAGGGGATAAATGGGTGAAAATGATAATTTGGTTATTTTTAAATTTTAAGGAATACATAATACGTCCGTTATCAAGAATCGGTGGTGTGATCCAGGTCGAGTCAGACTTTGACCTCAGGATCCAGAAATAGGAAAATCTTAAATTGTGTCGTTGAACTTTGAGTCACGCGATTCCGAAAAATAAAACGGTATGTAGTTACTCGAAATTGACTTCAAAGAATAAGCTGCCGAAAGACCTAATCAGCAGAAACAAGTTCAATTAGATTTCGTCGGTGTGAGCTTAAAGTCGAGCGACTCAAAAATTTGTGTGTGCGCTAAATAAAAAAAAAAAAAAAAATAACGAGAACGGAAGGAGCGATTCAGGAAAAAGGATCCAGAAGGATAATTTATTTAAGACTGGTGAAATTTTGTGAAAAAAATAATATAAAAAAAAGAAGAAAGTAATTAATAGCCCCGGTGAACAAACAGTTGAACACACTTATTTTCCAAGCTGCTGCGCCTAAATATGTTTCACGCTGGAAAAGGATACTAGGATATTGAGCTTTCTATGGTGGTGCCCACGACGTTCGTCAGTATTGCTCGAAGACCAAAGCCAAGAAAATATGCAAATCCTGAATGCTAGGAAGAAAAATATTCCGAAAATTTAGTTCTTGGGTCACCATCGCTCAATATCCGGTGAGTTTTTTTTATTTCAACCCGTAAATTTTCTTTTTAAATGAATGTCCGAGACCATAAAGAAACAAAGAAGAAAAGTGAAATCTAAAATAACAAAGTATTTGAAAAGTTTTGTACCTGCAAAAATAAAAAAAAAAAAAAAGAAGGAGCAAGAAAAGTCATCATACCTAAAAAAAAAGGAGAGTAAGAAAAGTAGTTATACCCAAAAAAAATGTATTAAACCTAAAAAGAAAAAGAAAAGTTAAAATACCTGTAAAGAAAGATAATAAACCTGCAAGGGAGAAAAGTTAAAATATCTATAAAGAAAAGATCATAAAAAACCTGCAAGGAAGAAAAGTTAAAATACCTGTAAAGAAAGATAATAAACCTGCAAGGGAGAAAAGTTAAAATATCTGTAAAGAAAAGATCATAAAAAACCTGCAAGGAAGAAAAGTTAAAAAAACCTGTAAAAAAAAAAGAAATGTTAAAAACCCATAATCTAAGAAATATTACAAATCATAAAAAGTAGAAATTTAAGAAATTTATATTAACAACAAATAACTTGCATCACGAAAAGGAAGAGGAGATTAAATTTATTTTAGGAAGTTTAAATTTATAATTGGAAAAATACTTGCCTTTGAATATTTTTATGTGCATTTTTCAATATTTATTCATTTATTCTTAATCTTCGTGTAATATTTATGTACTTACCGTTTATTTTCGTTCTGATTGTTCGGCCAAAACAACCAGATCAATAATCATAATCATAAATGTCCATTTCCGTTTCCGGAAAATATATTTTTGTTATTGCCCCTCTAGAGAGCTCTGTCGAGGTAGGAAAACCTAGCAAAAATTTTAAATCTGTTACTTTAAGTAAAGAGTGTTGTTAAGGCCCCGTTATCGTTAAAAAAAAAACTAATATTAGCCTAGCTTAAATATTAACGTAATATTTAAGAAATAGGTTTAGATTATTATTTATGTAAATTGTTTTGATTTTCAACGTAATATATTTTTAAGTGTTTATTTTTATATATAAAAAAACAACTTCCTCGTTCAATCAGGATAGTGAATTTTCTTTGTCTTATTTATGAAATTAAATTTTGATTGATTAAATAAATTATTGTACTTAAGTGCTTTGAAAAGCCTAAAATAATTCATGTTTTCTTTTTGTTGATTGGTCACCTTAAAGTTTTTCTTGCAGCGAATTAACGAGACAAAATGAGTGGCTAAATTCACTACGATGGGTTGGTAGTGGCGCGGTATGGTGGAGTCGTGTGCATAATGTTCATAATGTAGGTGTAGGGTGTAATGATTTTATGGTAGGTTTTCAAACGTAAGACTGTTTATCGACGTTTAAATCCTACCATAATAATTCAAGATCGTTTATTTTGTCTGTTAATTTTTGTTGTTTCATAACTTTATTTATTTCGTGATTAATATTTTTTTTTGTTAACCGGCCGGAACCGGATGTGACGGGTCGTACCTCCCCTGAGTGCAACCTGAGCTACCGGAAGGTCACATTCGGTAAATAAAAAACAGGGCCGCTGCAACTTCTAGGCCCAAACACAAACTTCCAGCCAGGCCGTGTTACAAAAATGGCGCCCAATTTGAATCTAAAGGGTTTCCGTTTCGTTTTTTTTTTTGCCAATACGCAATGAAAATAACGTGAAGGAAATTTGAGTTAATTAGTGTGGTACGACATCAAAACACACACAGTACGAAATTTATAATTGATCTCCAGTGGAATCTCGTCCAGCTCTCATATGTTTTGGTAACTAAGTGCAAATCAGTAAGAGAGGCTTAATGTACCAGGCAAATGAGGGGTGGATGATATTGTCACTAAAAACGATTTTTAAAAAAAAAAAAAAAAAAAACTTTGTCACATCGAGTAAAATACAAAAGAAAATTTAATTGGATTACTTAAATACAATGTCGGTGGCATGGTATATGTTTAACTTAACGTGTAATACTTTTTGCACCGTATTTGTAAAAATTTTTGCATTTCGAAGATACAGTGGCATAATCAGTTCCAACTTAAAGGCTAGATTATTTGCATTGCGTTTGCTTTTTGAAATACCCGAAGTTGTTAAGAGTATTTGAAAACAGATACTGGCAAGATGTGATAAAGTTAATTTTTTACAGTATGCATGTGATGAGTATATGTTATTATGAAAATTTTTTTTGTGAATGCAACGACTCAAACAAACCGTCTTAAAACTACCAACCCCAAGTCAAGTTAAATTGTTTAAAATAGTAACTTTGATAAAATTTTGATATTTCGTGTATTTGGTTAAAGAAGAATAGTTCGTTTTGCAAAATGAGCTCAGAAAAAAATCGGTTGAAACAGAGCGCTCAAAGGAATTTGGCTTTTGATTCTTCCCGCAATACTAACGTAAATAGACCCGCGGTGGTTCACTCACCAGTGGCAAGCGTATTTTCAGATCCATTTATTAGGGATATGTCAGATACGATAAATACTAATAGAAACCAAGAGAAACAGGGAGCTATTCCAAAACAATCTGAACAGACGCTAGAAGTAGAAGGAGCGTGTTTACTAACTGACTTTTCTATCCCCCCACCAAATTATCATGACTCGTTAGGAAACGTTAGAGCTGCAATGAGCGAAAACCCAATAGGTAGGCAGCTGAACAATTCTGCATCAGCTGGGGCTGCATGTTTACTACCTACAGAATACCAATCTGCAATCAATGTAGCTATTGCGCAAGCACACGAGACTTATCGTGAGTCTTTAAAGGGAGAATTTGCAGAATTCATGCAATCCAGCATGATGGACTTCATGAAGCAGATAAACGAGATGATCAGGCCCTTACAGAGTGACCAACCTTCCCCGAAGTCGTCTGCCGTTATAGACTCGGTACAAAAGGAAGTAAGCTCAGGAGACCCAAGCAAGTTCAATCAAAATATTAATAAAACAAATGAGAACAATAACTTACCTAGTGTGAATGCAGCAAAGAAAGGGATGGATTTACAAAATCAGCGGTATGCAAACCATTCTGTCTTTGAGCCGCGTGCAGCTATACAAACAAATCAGGCGAAATTTTCAGGACGCGCTGCTGATGGGTTCCGACAAGCCGCTTCGAATTTCGGTGAAGCTGTTGTAGGTCATAACCGGCCGTATAATAAAATCAATAATCGCGAGTCCTTAAACCAAAATGAATCGGCACAGAGTCAATGGCGAGGTGATAATATTCAAAACGCTGCGTCAAGAAATTTCAGCGGGCCGGTAGGTACGTTTAACGCGAACGTTAAAGTAGATAAGTGGGATCTAGTTTTCGATGGGGACCAAACTAAATTGACCGTAGAAGATTTTATCTTTAGGGTAGAATATATGCAGGCCCACTACGCGATGCCATGGGCCGAGGTAATACGCGATTTCCACCGTCTCGTTAATGGACCAGCAAAAGAATGGTTCTGGTTACTTTTAAGATCAACCCCTATACCCGACTGGCAGACATTAAAAATGGCTTTGTATAGGCAATACAAGACTAATAGGTCTGATTTCGAGGTGATGAGCGAAATAGTTGGTCGAAAGCAGCAGCCCGAAGAATCGATTGATTCATATTTTCAGGCAATGCTTAGACTTAGGACCCGTTTGAGTACGCCACTATCAGACTATGACATGATAAAACTTTTAAAGCGTAATTTACGAGAAAACTTAGCCCGCATAGTGTTTCCGGCTACCATTTACAACATCGATCATTTACGCGACGAATGCCATGAGGCCGAAGCATGTTTTCCACGACACGAAACGAGGGCTTTTAAACAGACAACCCATCCGAGATTTCCGCACAAAATTGCTCAAGTGCATGAAATTGAATACGGAGCCGATTCAAGCCATAACGATTGGCAGTATGAAATTGCTCATGTAGAAGCGCTACAGACAGAACCGCAGGAAAAAAATCCACCGCCTAAGCGAGTGCTAACCTGCTGGAATTGTCATGAGCAAGGCCATACGTATTTCGATTGCGATGCGGAAGTTCGAAATATATTTTGTTTTCGTTGCGGTAAAGAAAACGTGATTTGTCCAAAATGCCCAAATTGTAAGGGAAACGCGAAAAGGAGTGTGTTGAAAGCGGAGGAACCACGCTCCATGCCAAACTCCGCCGAAACTCAGCAACAACGATGGACTCATACGTCGTAAAAGATGATAACCTGAAACAAATAAAAAGTATTAATATTTTGAGAAAAGATAAAGTTAGTGATACGATTAGTGTTAGTAGCAAACCAACAAGTTTTTGTAACAAACCAATTGATGAAAGAATCCGCAATTATTTCCAAGTTCGTGACCGTATTTTCGCTGATAAGTGTTTAGAAGGAATGCGTTTAGTTTCAAAGAAAGTCAAAAAAGCTCGCGAGAGATATCAAGCTAGAAAAGCAGTGCGCAAAAGTGTGGCTGAATCCGTGAATTCTATCCACGCGTCAGACAACAGAGTTTATGCCCATATCTTTATAAATAAAAACCAGCTCATTGGCTTGCTAGACTCGGGTGCATCCATCAGCATTCTAGGTAAAGGTTGCCGCGAACTCGTTGAAACTTTGGGGGTAAAAGTGCACCAATATGTATCGCTCGTTAAAACAGCTGGCGGAAAGAAACATCAAATCGTTGGAAAAATTGTCGCACCTGTAGAATATAAGAATAAATGTAATGAAATTGTTTTCTTTTTATGCCCAACTTTAGAGCAAGAATTATATTTAGGTATAGATTTTTGGAGGAAATTCGAACTTGCTCCTGACATTATAGGAATCGCTGAAATTAACGTTTGTCCGTCCAGTGAAGCGAGAAGTCCAGATTCAGTACAACATGAACTTTCGAGAGATCAAATAAGTAAACTTGAGGAAGTAAAAAGGGCTTTTAAAACTTTTGAAGATCACGGCCTAGGAAAAACGCAAATAGAAAAGCATGTAATTCAACTAAAGGAGGGTACTGAGCCCGTTAAAGATCGTTGGTATCCTGTGTCTCCAGCAGTTCAAGACCTACTGTATATCGAAATTGACAGAATGCTTGAACTAGGGGTTATTGAGGAAAGCGATAGCCCAATCGCACGACTCTTGTCAGGAGACCTGATAAGAATCGATTCTGCTTAGACGCAAGAAAACTAAACGATCGAACGGTTAAAGACGCGTACCCTCTACAAAATATTGAAGGGATACTTAGCCGAATAGATGATACAATATTCATTAGTAGTGTAGATCTAAAATTCGCCTTTTGGCAAATTGAACTGGAAAGGGACAGTAAGGAATATACGGCTTTTACTGTACCAGGCCGCCCCCTTTATCAATTTAAAGTCATGCCATTTGGCTTATGCAATGCCGCACAAAGACTTTGCAGGCTAATGGATAAAGTCATTCCTACACGTCTCAAAGGCCAGGTCTTTGTCTATTTAGACGACTTATTGGTAATAGCAAGGGATTTTGAAACGCACCTGAAAATTTTGAAGGAAGTAGCTGAGTGCCTTAAAGCAGCAAACTTGACGATCGGTCTAAAAAAATCCAAATTTTGCTTTAAGGAACTCAAATACTTAGGATTCGTTATCGGTAATGGAGCCCTAAAAACAGATCCGGAAAAGGTTTCGGCTATATCAAAGATTCCGATACCTAAATCGCCACGGCAAGTGCGCAGTTTTTTGGGAACCGCAGGGTGGTATAGGCGATTTATCCAAAATTTTGCGTCCCTTTCTGCTCCACTAAGTGACACACTAAAAAAGAGTACCGTATTTAAGATGACTTCAGAAGCGATCGTCGCCTTTGAAAAGCTAAAGGAAGCATTAACAACGGCTCCTGTTCTTGTGCACCCAGATTTTGGGAAACGGTTTTTCATTCAATGCGATGCTTCTCATATTGGCGTGGGGGCTGTCCTATTTCAGGTAGATGAGGAAAAGAACGACCGGCCCATAGCTTTTTTCTCGCAGAAGCTAAATAGCGCACAACAAAATTACAGCGTTACCGAGAAGGAATGCTTGGCGGCAGTGTTGGCTGTTAAAAGGTTCAGGCCATATATTGAACTTATGCCCTTTACGGTCATCACTGACCACGCGAGCTTGAAATGGTTAATGAGCCTGCGCGATTTGAGTGGACGCCTAGCGAGATGGTCGCTGCAACTGCAAACGTTTGATTTTAATATCGAACATAGAAAAGGAACGGAAAATGTAGTTGCAGACACACTCTCGAGAGCTTTTGAATGTCCTTCAGTAGAAGCATTGGAATTACTGGACATTGAAACGACGGAATTCGAATCACCAGAGTATCTAGACCTAATAAAAAGCGTAGAGGCAAACTGCGAAAAACTGCCAGATCTAAAAGTCGAAGACGGTGTACTATTTAAGCGAACGGACTATGCTCAGGATGAACTGGTTGAAACAAAGTGGAAATTATGGATTCCCGAGGGACTGACTACAACATTAATTGCGAAAGCCCACGAACCTGCAACTGCTGCACATGGCGGAATCGCAAAAACACTTTACAGGCTGCGAGAGTTCTACTATTGGCCCAGGATGACGGTACAAGTGAGAAACTATATAAAGAATTGTAGTATCTGCAAAGAAATAAAACCCGCTAACTATAACTTGCGACCAGGGATAGGAACCGAGGTGGTTACAGACAGACCGTTTCAAAAGCTGTATATAGACTTCCTTGGCAAATATCCTAGATCAAAAAGAGGTAATGCATATATCTTTATCGTTGTCGATCACTACTCAAAGTTCGCATTTCTCAAGTGCATGAAAGTCCCGACCTCTAAAAATGTTGTAAAATTTCTCACAGACGAGATATTTCATAAATTTGGGGTTCCGGAAATAATTCATTCAGATAATGGGAAACAATTCGTTTCCAAAGAATTCCAAAAACTTATGAATATTTACAAAATTAATCATATGAAAACTGCGTTTTATGCCCCTCAATCCAATGCCGCAGAAAGAGTGAATCAGTCTGTTTAGGCAGCGATCAGAGCTTATTTGGACACCGATCATAGGGATTGGGACCTTTATATTTCAGAAATTGAATGCGCGTTGAGAAGTGCGGTACACGCTGCAACAGGTGTAAGTCCTTATTTTGCACTTTTTGGACAGCATATGTTTACCTGTGGAACTGACTACCAACTTGCGAGAAAACTGCAAAACCTAGAAGACGAACACATTATAGACCCTGAAGATAGGATTAAACTAATAAGAGATAGAATAAAAGAAAATCTCCACAAAGCCTTCGAAAGAAATGAGCGCAGAATGAACACTCGCGCTCGGCTAGTTAACTTTGTGCCAGGCCAGGAAATCTATAAAAGAAACTTCATTCTTAGCGACTTCAAAAAGAATATAAATTCCAAATTCTGTAGCAAGTTTGTAAAATGCAGGGTGACGAAAGTATAAGGTAAGCACATGTACGAAATAGAAGACATGCGAGGCAGACCAACAGGAATCTATCACGCTAAGGACTTAAAGCAATAAAAGGTGCAATAAAATGTGCAATAATAGCTTGCTTAACATATAAATTAGTTCAATTTCATACAAACAAATCTTACCATCTGTGATAGAAATCTTGCTTCCTTTAGGTTACGTTTTTGTTCCATGCTGTCCAGTTTTATTTTTTCTCTCCAAAGCCTGTGATATTTTTTGTTCATTATTGTCTGTCCACTAATTTATTAACACTAGTACCTAATAAAACTAAAAATTTTTTACACAAAGTAACACAAACTTGGAAAAAATCACGATAAATGTACTTCCCGTGTATAATGGATGACAGTAATGAGTAAATATTATGCGCTCTGCAAAACAAAAACTAGCCCGGCTAAGCAGTGGTAGAGCTTGAGACATCTCAGGGGTGGGCGCTTTCCTACGTTGGGCAGTTGGGAATATAACCCAATAAGGACCCACAGCCCACTGCTTTTTCTACACATCCGTTGGAAAATGCAGAGTTTTGTAGCGTGGGTTTCGAACATTCCCTCCAACGTGAAGTTTGATCGATCCTGGAAGCTGGAAAATAAGGAAAATAAGTATAACAAATTGTATAAAAATATGAAATTAGAAAGAAAATAATGAAATTAGTAAAATCAAATATAAAATAACAGGTAGCCTGAAAATAGAGAAAAATGGGAAATTAGTAAAGAAATAAGACAAAAACTTACCTGGAAGCATGACTTAATTATTTATTTATTAATAATTAAATCATGTCTGAAAGTAAAGAAAACAAGAAAATAATTTTAAAATATAATACTAAATAGGCCCTCTTTTTACTGACGTCCGTCCGTTGCCTTGCCTGAAAGGAAATAAAAAGATAGTTTTAAATGTAAATCCATTCAACAAGTTTAGAACACATAAACAAACCGACGTTCCGAGTCCCATCTTGTTCGTTTGAAGAAAGAGGTCATCGACCTTTGCTGTTCCACAATTGCAATTTGTTTCAACGAACTGAGCAAGCATTTCGACCCCTTTATGTTGTTGTTGTTGTATCTGAAAGTAGAACAATCAGCTTTATTAAAACAATAATTTGATTGCTTTTAATTTCATTAATAACATTAACAAATTATTATTATTATGCATCTTGAAGACTAGCTGAAAATAACAATTTTATTAGTTTATTAGCCAAGCAAAACAAATCGCGGCACAACAGAGTGCGAATGCTTGCACCGCGTTTTACAGGTTGTTGCTGCTGGCAGTTGAACACATTTTCTTTTGTGTACCCTTGGCGAACAGATTTCATGGCACTTACCTGTGTCCTGCAATGCCCATGCTGTTTTCTGCGCTATATTTTTGCAATTATTGAAATTTAATTAATAATTAAAGAAAATCAAAACAAATCCTGACCGAAGAAAATTTGCTATTTTTTTTTTTTGACAGCTGGTGGTATGTTCAACGCTTATGGACGTTCCGCAATTGGGAACTTTCATTTGCGGCGAATTAACAGTGAGCCTATTTACACAAACAACTAAGTAGAACAGGTTTGAACGTTACAGCAACAAAGCTCACGTAACGAAGAACACGATTGTTCCTATACAAGTTGGAGAGGGTGAGAAGGATACAAAAAGGTGTGGGTGGTGATGACCTACATAAAATCATGCGCGCCTGGTAGAAACGATCCCAAATTTTAGTTTAAATAGGGGATAAATGGGTGAAAATGCTAATTTGGTTATTTTTAAATTTTAAGGAATACATAATACGTCCGTTATCAAGAATCGGTGGTGTGATCCAGGTCGAGTCAGACTTTGACCTCAGGATCCAGAAATAGGAAAATCTTAAATTGTGTCACGCGATTCCGAAAAATAAAACGGTATGTAGTTACTCGAAATTGACTTCAAAGAATAAGCTGCCGAAAGACCTAATCAGCAGAAACAAGTTCAATTAGATTTCGTCGGTGTGAGCTTAAAGTCGAGCGACTCAAAAATTTGTGTGTGCGCTAAATAAAAAAAAAAAAAATAACGAGAACGGAAGGAGCGATTCAGGAAAAAGGATCCAGAAGGATAATTTATTTAAGACTGGTGAAATTTTGTGAAAAAAATAATATAAAAAAAAGAAGAAAGTAATTAATAGCCCCGGTGAACAAACAGTTGAACACACTTATTTTCCAAGCTGCTGCGCCTAAATATGTTTCACGCTGGAAAAGGATACTAGGATATTGAGCTTTCTATGGTGGTGCCCACGACGTTCGTCAGTATTGCTCGAAGACCAAAGCCAAGAAAATATGCAAATCCTGAATGCTAGGAAGAAAAATATTCCGAAAATTTAGTTCTTGGGTCACCATCGCTCAATATCCGGTGAGTTTTTTTTATTTCAACCCGCAAATTTTCTTTTTAAATGAATGTCCGAGACCATAAAGAAACAAAGAAGAAAAGTGAAATCTAAAATAACAAAGTATTTGAAAAGTTTTGTACCTGCAAAAATAAAAAAAATAAAAAAGAAGGAGCAAGAAAAGTCATCATACCTAAAAAAAAAAGGAGAGTAAGAAAAGTAGTTATACCCAAAAAAAATGTATTAAACCTAAAAAGAAAAAGAAAAGTTAAAATACCTGTAAAGAAAGATAATAAACCTGCAAGGGAGAAAAGTTAAAATATCTGTAAAGAAAAGATCATAAAAAACCTGCAAGGAAGAAAAGTTAAAAAAACCTGTAAAAAAAAAGAAATGTTAAAAACCCATAATCTAAGAAATATTACAAATCATAAAAAGTAGAAATTTAAGAAATTTATATTAACAACAAATAACTTGCATCACGAAAAGGAAGAGGAGATTAAATTTATTTTAGGAAGTTTAAATTTATAATTGGAAAAATACTTGCCTTTGAATATTTTTATGTGCATTTTTCAATATTTATTCATTTATTCTTAATCTTCGTGTAATATTTATGTACTTACCGTTTATTTTCGTTCTGATTGTTCGGCCAAAACAACCAGATCAATAATCATAATCATAAATGTCCATTTCCGTTTCCGGAAAATATATTTTTGTTATTGCCCCTCTAGAGAGCTCTGTCGAGGTAGGAAAACCTAGCAAAAATTTTAAATCTGTTACTTTAAGTAAAGAGTGTTGTTAAGGCCCCGTTATCGTTAAAAAAACAACTAATATTAGCCTAGCTTAAATATTAACGTAATATTTAAGAAATAGGTTTAGATTATTATTTATGTAAATTGTTTTGATTTTCAACGTAATATATTTTTAAGTGTTTATTTTTATATATAAAAAAACAACTTCCTCGTTCAATCAGGATAGTGAATTTTCTTTGTCTTATTTATGGAATTAAATTTTGATTGATTAAATAAATTATTGTACTTAAGTGCTTTGAAAAGCCTAAAATAATTCATGTTTTCTTTTTGTTGATTGGTCACCTTAAAGTTTTTCTTGCAGCGAATTAACGAGACAAAATGAGTGGCTAAATTCACTACGATGGGTTGGTAGTGGCGCGGTATGGTGGAGTCGTGTGCATAATGTTCATAATGTAGGTGTAGGGTGTAATGATTTTATGGTAGGTTTTCAAACGTAAGACTGTTTATCGACGTTTAAATCCTACCATAATAATTCAAGATCGTTTATTTTGTCTGTTAATTTTTGTTGTTTCATAACTTTATTTATTTCGTGATTAATATTTTTTTTTGTTAACCGGCCGGAACCGGATGTGACGGGTCGTACCTCCCCTGAGTGCAACCAGAGCTACCGGAAGGTCACATTCGGTAAATAAAAAACAGGGCCGCTGCAACTTCTAGGCCCAAACACAAACTTCCAGCCAGGCCGTGTTACACAGCTCAACCAAAGTAGCATACAATTTTTTCGATGCCTAAGATGGCATCCGATCGGGGAACATGTTGTTTGAGCACATTATGATACATACCATTCAGCCCGAAAGTTGTGGAGTAGTTACGTAGCAAATTTTCCGCTGAATGGGGCCATTAATATGTATTTTACCGAACACTTAAGGCCCAGTTATAATAAACGTAATGTAAAGTAACGTAATGTTGTCAACTGTCATCGTGACGGGACGTAATGTAAGAAAACGTTGTAGCAATTATAATAGGCAGTAGCCAGGCAGTTGTTTGTCGTAAATAATTGCACGTTCCTGTACAAATACAATTAAATCTTCGTCATCCATAGCTGTGGATACATAAAACTATCACATTAATAACGAAAACTCAACAAAAAGCGTAGTTCAACAATATAAAATAGCGCAATAATCGAATCTAACCTCAATGTTTAGTTGTTCTTTGAACAGACGTAATGTAAAGTAACGTAGAAATCGAAATCCAACGGATCTTTACGTCCCGTTACATTACGTTACTTCTATTATAATCACTTGTATAAGAAAAGTATTGATTGAAACAGTGACAGAACACACTGCTGCAGTTACATTTCACTACATTACGTTACGTCTATTATAACTGCGCCTTTACGTTTTTACTCGTTACGGAGCAAAACGTCTATTTTGGTTGGGCCTTGACACGCAGAGAGATGTGTTGATAACATATAACCTCATCTAAAAAAACGTGGAGTGAACATATAATGAAAAACGTAAGCAGAGTTAAAAGTTTAATATATAAAAATGGCAGGTGATTCGCATACTGTGTTTTGGAAGGAGTTCATTAAACTTTATAGAAGTAAACTTCATATATAATAAAATGGTAAGTAATGTAGCGACCGTAGCCTAGTGGGTAGAGTGCGTGGCCCCTAAGCTTAAAGAACCGCGGTAGCCCAGGTTCAATTCCAGCTCAGACAGAAAGTTTTTTCAATTGAATTAATTTTTCTGTTCGGTCGTCACCTCTCTGCAGACAATGGCAAACCTCAGATAGTAAAAATTGCCATGTTAAAGCTTCTTGAGAACATAAGCCGTTTGGAGTCGGCAAAAAACACGTAGGTCCAGTTCTCGGTCATTTGTGATCAAACATTTAATAATACGCACAACACAATTGATCAATAGAAGCTAGGTCAAAGTCCTTCCAAGGGCTGAAATGGCCAGTTTATTTATAATTTTAAGTATTTGTTTAGCCATTGCACGATACTATCTTCTTGATTGCTGAAAAATAATGAAATCCATCCGACATTTAGGATAATCCGAAAGCTCGAACAGACTTTCCCGTTATTTTACCGTCCTACATGTCCATCCTACATGTAGAATATTCCGAAAATCCCCATGATTCAATTATTATACGTTGTCCATTCGTTTGACAAGACTCGTAAACTTGTAAAAAAAATATATTCTCTCTCAAATATAAATAACAACCAGGGTTTTGTGGTCTTCTATGAAAAAAGTTATGTTTCATCTAATTCGAAGACACGCCAAGAACATATATTTGTTGACAATATATGTTCTGACTTACAACTAGTTGTATTTATAATAGTCTGGAAAGGCTGCTTGACCTAGTCTTAACTACAGACAGTAACAATGTCATTGTTCAGAAGGCACTTCATGCTTTGACTACTATTGATAATTACCATCCACCTTTGAGTATTTGGTATAAATCCAATAGGGATAATATGGTAAATTCAAGCTCTGTTGACACAGTTTATGAATTCAATTTCAAAAAAGCTGACTTTTTGGGGTTGAATCATTTACTTTATAGTAAATTAAATATAATTACAGAATACATAAATAATAATAATCTTAACAGTTCAATAAATTATTTCTATACGGAGCTCTTTGCCATGTTTTCTCAGTCTGTACCATATAGTCTCAAATTTGCGAAAAATTCTGCGTACCCTTGGTACACAAAGGATTTAAAGACTCTTCGCAACAATAGGAATAGGGCATGGAAGAAATATGTTTGTAGTTTTGACTCAAATGACCTAGAAACATACAAACGTTTGTTTCTGGAATTTGAGAATTGCTCAGTTGCATTATATAATGAGTATTTGGATAATATGAAGCTGAGTATTTTGTCTGATCCAAGAAAATTTTGGGTATTTATTAATGTTAAGAAGAAGACTGATGGATTTCCTTCTTCTTTCAAATTTCAGGATGGATTTACTGACAATTCCACCATTATTTGTGGCTTATTTGCCAATCTTTTTAAAGAATCATTCTGTTCAGATTCTTTTAATCCTGATTTAGCGTATTTTGATTATATGAACAACGCATCCAGAGTTTCTTTGGGGCATATATCTTTTACCTCAGAGGATATTTTTAAGTATATTGAATCAATCGATGAGGATTTTAGCGCTGGACCAGATGGAATTCCTGCCGCAGTGTTAAAACAATGCGGCTCCGTTTTGTGTCAGCCTCTCTCGTTACTTTTTAATAAATCAATTGATGAAAGTAATTTTCCTCTTTTTTGGAAAAAATCTTATATCAGTCCTATTTACAAAAAAGGTTGCAGGAACGACGTCACTAGTTATAGGCCTATCGCTAAATTGTCTTCGATTCCTAAACTTTTTGAGCGAATAGAGTACGATCGAGTGAAAATTCACTGTGGGCAAGTCATGACAACTCGTCAGCATGGTTTTGTTACTGGCAGATCCACTGTGTCTAATCTCCTTGATTTCACTACATTCTGCTTAAAATCTGTTGATTCTGGTAGCCAGGTCGATTGTATTTACACTGATTTTAGCAAAGCTTTTGATAAATTACCACATAATCTAATTTTATTTAAACTTAAATTAATGGGATTTCCACAATACTTTGTAAACTGGATCAAATCGTATTTGATGGAGCGATCTTATCAAATACGGTTCCGAGGCATGTTGTCTTCTGAATTTGTTGCAGAATCGGGTGTTCCTCAAGGAAGCCACCTGGGCCCACTTCTGTTTATTTTGGCAATTAATGATGTTACTCACGTCATTAAACACTCTCATTTGCTTATTTATGCAGATGATATGAAAATATACAGAACAATTGATTCTAATGACAATTCAGACCTGCTCCAGTCAGACTTGAACTCCTTTGAGGTTTGGTGTTCTAAAAATAACATGTTTTTAAATCCAGATAAATGCCAAACTATGACCTTTTCGCGTAAAAGGAACAATTTTATTTTTGATTACAAAATTAAAGATACTGCTTTAAATCGTGTAACTACCGTCAAAGACCTTGGTATATGCATGGATTCTAAATTGTCGTTTAACATGCATATTGATACAATTTGTAAAAAAGCGTCTTCTATGCTTGGTTTTATTAAAACGGTGGGCCAAAGAGTTTGATAGCTTAATAACAACTACAACTCTGTATTATTCAATCGTGCGTCCTCACTTGGAGTACGCAAGTCAAGTATGGTCCCCACATTACAATGTGCATGTTGATCGTATAGAAAGAATTCAAAAACGTTTTGTTCGGTTTGCTCTAAGAGGCTTGAGTGGAACTGACACATTTAACCTTCCTCCATATGAGGATCGTTTGAAATTATTAAAAATGCAATCTTTAAGTGAGAGAAGAAAATATGCTGATATCGTCTACTTACACCAACTCATTACTGGTGTATTCGACTCTCCAGAGCTTCTTTCTCTTATAAATTTTAACACTAACCGTAGAAGCAGTAGAAACTCTAACAACTTGATTTATTTACCATTTAGTAGAACAAATTATATGTTAACTGCTCCATTAAATCGCATGAGTACCTTTGTTAACAACTGTAACGTGTTTGATGTTAACTTGTCGAAAGGTCAACTCAAAAGTAGATTGAAAACTAATGTATGATTAGATCTATGTAAACGCATGGTTAGTTGTTATGTCTTGTGTTGTCCCTGAGCCCAACCCATATTATGGTGGGTAAATTTTTCTCCCTTTTGGTTTTTTATTGGACCACTTTTATCGATATCTTTGAGTTATTTCAATGATATTGGATTGGTTCTTAAAATGATCTATTGCGGAGAAAGTGTGAAAAAGCTGTAGTAGCTGAACTCTATTGTTATTGCATGTATGTTTCAGTGTTTTGTAGTGTATTTTTTTTTTAAAAGTACTTATTCTATATTTTGCTCCTAGCAGCAAAAAAATAGTGTGCATTGCGTTTATAATAATTACTGCTTTGATAATTATTATTGAAAATTGTTTTAAAATTTTGTTGCGAGCCGTTTTTTTTTCGATTAATATATGAATCGCGACTATTAAGTTGTAATTATTCAAATAAACGTGCGGTATTGGCAAAACAGTTTATTTTTGTGATGAAATTAAAAAATATAATGTGCCAGTGGATCCAATAAGCCGTCAGCGGTGTGAATAGATTTGCACAACAAAATATTTAAATTATTTTTTAAGAAACTTATTTAAATTTTCTATCAAAACAAACAAGCAGTGCAGAACGTAGTAGAAAAAGCAGCAGTGAAATGTATCCTTGGGTATTTAGTACTGCGAAAAAGTATGATATTCCTGCAACTGATTACTTTGATGCATGGCAGAATTAGAAAAGGTATATGCATTTTGGAGAGGGAGACTTGCTCAACTGTCAAAACGAAGTTGACAGCTCATACAAAATCTGAAAACGATGAGAATGCGATAAGAAAGCGAAAATAGGCAAGAACAAGGTTCATTTATAAGGTTGTGCCACTTGAGAGAAATTTATTCTTTTTCCCGGCTTTGCTCGAACTGTCACTGTGCTTTTCCTTGTTCTAAGCATTCATTTTCTTCATTTCTTTTCATCCATTCTGACAGTTCGACCGAGCTCGCTCTCAAGTGCCACAACCTTATAAATGAGCCTTGGGCAAGAATAGCAAAATGCTTGAGTTTGACAATTCTTTCTATGAAAAAGAGAGCGCAGTCTGAAATGCATATACCTTCTCTAATTCTGCCATGCTTTGATGGCATTAAAAAATTACTCTTTTGCTCTCCTCTTCAATTTTACGGGTGTATATCTTCATTCTTCTGAGTAAACGTCAAATGAATGGACAACCTTTAGTAATTGAATCCATGGTGTAAGAAATAGAGGTGTTAGTGAGTTTGACACTTGTCTCTCAAAATGATAAAATTATGTTTCCCCGCTCTTGTCAAAAACAGCTGATGGTGAATTGCAATGAAAACAAATTTTGTTAAATTCATGTTTTTCTGCAATTTTGTAAGATTTGTACTGAGATTAAAGTGAGAATAAAATGATATGGAAAACAATAAAAAATATATGAGACGCTGAGCGTTATGAAAAAAAAAACGATGTGAATGCAAGACAATTTGCATGCTGGCCAAAGCTTCATGTCGGCGGCACCTTCTAGCGCACTTTTCTGATAAAATGGCCAAAACATTCAATGACAAACTTGGCAAATCGGCGAAGACTACTGCAATAATTTTTTGTCAATACAACTCGGCACAATAAATTGCATTAAATATTTATTTATACTTAATTCGCATAATAAAAACTACACCATGATTGAATCATGGAAAATCCCTATATACCGAAAATAAGGCAGTCTGATATTTGACAGTTTGAACTTAGCAATTTCATTAGCATTGTCGTTGAAAATAGTTAAAATAAACCGCCAAACAAAAAGATGCACGAGCAAAATAAAAAAGGTCTGGCCGTGCCACAGCCGAACAGTGCAACATCATTTGGGAGCATGGCAGAATTAGAGAAGGTATATGCATTTTGGAGAGGGAGACTGCCGCAACTGTCAAAACGAAGTTGACAGCTCATACAAAATCTGAAAACCATGAGAATGCGATAAGAAAGCGAAAATAGGCAAGAATAGCAAAATGCTTGAGTTTGACAATTCTGGCTATGAGAAAGAGAGCGCAGTCTGAAATGAATATACCTTCTCTAATTCTGCCATGTTTGGGAGCAGTTAGCAGCAATTGCAGAGCAGCAAGCGAATGCTATGACTAGATGCAAGCTGAAGCAACGAAGCAACAAGCTGAAGCAGCGAAGCAACAAGCCAAAGCAATGGTGCTACAAGCAGTGGCACTTGAGCGCATAGCTTCAGCCTTGGAGCAACTCTTAGGTTCGCAGGCCCATGATGCAATTCCTTAATTATTTAAATTGCCTTTAAATTGGTTCGAGGCTTTTTAACCAAAACTATTTTTCAGAATATTAACAGAGTTGCGCAGTTTTGGTCAATATGCTTCGAACCAATTCAAAATAAACGACTTATGCATTGCATAAATGCATTAAGGAATATCTTCAATATAATAGCACATTTTTTTTTTTATATGTATATTTTTAATTAATAAAAACAATGAATAGTTTAAATTTCAAATTTTATATGATTCCCAATCAGCCAACATGAACAAAAATAGACTCATTTCATTTACATATATTTACTTAATTTCAAAAGTAAATATTAAAATTTTAAAGAAAACTTAATTCAGTGTAACAACTTAATTCAGTGTAAAAAAGTTTCAAATTCAGTGTAATGCATTGCTGCATGGTTTGTTCTTCAAAGAAAATCTCCTAGAAGATTTGGTTAAAAGTCTTAATTTTGTTCGAGTCAATGTTCCTAATGGCATTAAAGCTAACGGTATAGAGAAAGTCAAATGCTTTTATTGCATATAGAATTGTATTAACAAGTCCTGTATCGACTGCATCAGCTGAAAGAAGTTTTTCTAAATTAAAAATATTTAAAAATCATTTATTTTATTTATTTATTAATGTAATATAAAGAAGCCTTGTTGGCCAAAAACTAATATTATAGTGGTTGTGTTAGAGTATTGAGAACTACTTTACAAGTTAATTATTCTTAAAAATTAGCCTTCAAAATAAACAAATAAAAGTTAAAAAAATACAAAATAAAAAAAGTAGCCTATCTTTTACCAATTTTTATATTAAGAATGAAATTAAAATGGAAAATTCTTATGAGAGATGAAAATTGGCAGTTACAGTTGCCAGCGATGATTCTTTTATGACGCAACTAGGCGTTATGCATCGAACATTCATTATATTATGGAGCTTGAATTGATTAAAAAGTTGGATTAAAAACGGCTTACTTTAAAATATTAAACAAAACACATTTTTAGGGTATCAAAAAAAAGTTTGAAATTTTAACATCATTCAAAATCAGCGACCCCATAATACTGCCAACATATACACAAAACGTATAAGCATAAAAACATTTTCAGGCACATATACAAAGAGCATAAAAGAAAAAACACATTTTTATGGTCCACCCTAGTGTCAAAAAAGTTTTTGAAATTTCAACATCAGATTCGAAATCAACGAACCCTTAATAGGCTGAATTCCTAAATGCATTTATGCAATGAATCAACGTTTTATTTTGAATTGGTGCTAAGTGATGCATTGAATAAATGCATTTAGGAACTCAGCATTACTTCCGGCACATATACAATCAGCCTAACCAAAAAACATTTTAATGTCGACTCTAAATTTAGTGTGGCTTTTTGACAACAAATTCTATAGAAATAATGTCAGAAAAGCTCACACTTAATTAAGAGTCGACATTAAAATGTTTTTTGGTTATGCTGAAAGAGTATAAGCAAAAAAAAACACTTTCAGGGCCCACCCGTGGTAAAACTTTTTGAAATTTTAACATCAGATTCGAAAGCGACCCCTTAATACTGTCAGCACATATACAAAGAGTATTAAAAAAAAATTTTTTAGGGTCCACCCTAGTGTCAAAAAACATTTTGAAAATTTAATATCAGATTGTACTATTACATACATCAGCTGCAGTTTCAATTAAAAATCTTAAATCTTAAAATTTACTGCATGTTTATGTAAAACGAAACGAACGCTGAACGTAGTGCGAAACAAAGTAAGCTAAACATTTTTCCACATCAAAAATATTGTTGCTCGTTTCTTTCACGACGTTCAGTCTTCGTTTCGTTTTACATAAACATTCAGTTAATTGCAATAAAGATTCTCACGTATGATTTAAAACAAACACACAAATAAAAACAACAAATGCGTTTTAAAGAAATTTCTTCGTGTCAGAAACAGAGACACACAGTTGCAGAGAGAGAGTTGCGCACTCGCCTACTCGTTTGTTAGTATGCTAAAATCTTGCTGTTACGTGATGATTTCTACCAAATCACACCACTCGCAAGCCGCGAAAAGGAACGTCGTTCCAAAAATTAATAGTGAATTAAAAATTAATAAAACCTGAGTAATGGATAAAAGCATTGGCGTCGGAAGCGGGGGGAAAGGGGGGCAGTTTCCCCCCACTTTTTTAGCTAGATAAACAATTTAAAAGGAAAAGTTATTTAAAATATCAGTTTTTTTTACAACAATAATATTTTTGTATTATATATTTTCCTCTTCTTTCTCTCTTCTTCATAAGCATGCTTGCGGATAACCATTTTCTTTCTCTGTGTTTGCAAAAAGATAGAACAAAATGTAGAGTTTCTACATCAGTTAAAGCACCCTTAAGTATGTAGCTTAATGCTTGTTAATTTTGCAACTCTGGTAAGAAAAAATTTGACATGTTCTTAGGGGCTTTCCATATTGGACGACATGTTGTACGATAAGTTAGATGGAAAACTAATGGGACTATTTGATTGAGCGTTCGAACGATCCAACTTGTAAAGAAACATCATTAATTGGAAGCTCTCAAGCAGAACACATCCGGCTAATAGCTAAGCAACTTTAAGATACCCTGCAAGAGCAGTAATTTTACATAGTTGTACAATATTGTACAATCGGCAGAAAAAACCAAAAATTTCGACTAACGTCTTAGCTTACGCATGGTTCTACATGTTGTACAATCTGCCATGTTGGTCCAATGTTTTGGACCATGCGAAAGCCCCTACTGTGAATTAGCTGATGAAAATCCACCTCGACGCTTTGAACAAAAATCAAATCCGGTTCCTTCAGTACAGTTGCCATTATATGATCGGCTACGAAAAGATTATTTCGAAATTTTAGATCTTCTCTCAAATGAGATAACGGCTAGATTCGATCAAACAGGTTGATATTTGTTTTTTTTTTTTATTTTTGCATGTTTTCCGACTCACTTTGATTTAACATTCGGTGAGTCGGTTGAGTGAAGCTAGTGTAAACTGGCACTTTGTAAATCTTATTGTACATTTAAACAGATCTTGACACTCTGGAATCGTTGGAAAATATTCTAATCGAAGCCTTCAACGGAAAAGTGCCTTCTGAACAAAATCTAAAAACAAAACTAGATCTTTATGCAGATGACTTTGATGTGAGCGACCTCCACGCGCAACTTAAATTGCTGAAGCAATTGCCTGGCCAAACACCTTCAAATTGTAGTGGCATTGTATCCCAATTTGCAAAAAATTCGGATACTGTAAAAAAACTTTTAAATGAAGTTGAAAAACTTATTGCTTTGCTTTTGACTGTGCTTGCATCAGCAGCTTCATCTGAGCGTTCTTTTAGTGCACTAAGACGACTTAAAACGTATCTTCGAGCAACTATGACACAGAAACGACTCACTCATGCGGCACTTATACACATTCACAAAGATAAAACCGAAGAATTGAATTCGATGGAGGTGGTGAAAGAGTTTGTTTCTCGCAAGGACAGAAAAAACATTTTGGAATAATTTAAATTGATATAACTTTTTGTATCTTATTGCATTTAAACCATGTAAAAATATACCTAGTTTTGCTCTATAAAAGCAACAATTATTTCTTAAATTTTCATATAACCATATGAATGAACCTTTAAAGAATGATCTCTAATATTGAAATTGGAAGAACTTTTACAAATAATGAAATTTTAGTATTTTTTATATATTTTTATATTTTTTTTTTATTTTAAACTAAAATAAAAAATTTGTTTATTCACATTCATGTTTCTTTGAAGAAATTTTGGTGAACTTTTTTTGCACCACCATTTGTACTGCCCCCCCAGATGAAATTAGCTTCCGACGCGCTTGGATAAAAGAAGAATAGTCGAATCTGGATAAAGTGAACTAATTTTTCTCCGTTTTTTTGGAATTATCAATTGTTCGCATTTTCGATGTTGAACCATTTTTATAAAAATTTAAATTTTTTGCTTAATTTTTTTTTTCTTTTACTTTTTGCTTCTTATTCCTTGCAATGTCAGTTAGTACTTTGTTCACTATTTAGAGTAAAATCCGTGTAAAAAAAAACAAACTTTCACTATTTCGGGGGTTCGTTATATCCAGATTTGACAGTAATGGAAAATTCTCAAATTCTTTGTGAATTGCATTCTTGTGAACGAAAATGAATACTTAAAATTAATAATTAATCAATTTTTTAAAACTCAATGTGAATTAAAAATTGTATTAATGAATCAATTTTGCGATCATTGAATGGATTCTTATGTCGTTATTCAATTGAACTTAAAATTCTGATTATGAACGCAGATCTTACAACTTATTTTATTGTTGTCTATCGCTTATATGGAAACAACGTAGATAATTCCCTTAAGCGCTCATGTCCTTTTATGTAACTAAAAATTTAAATTTTAGTTAAAAATATAAGATATTTTTTCAATAGATCCAGTAAAATCAATAAAAATAGATCAATAAAAAATCCTATTAAAATTATAAAACCACAGCCGAGATTCGAAATCAAAAAATATTTCTCACATATCATTATTGCATAAAACATTTTCAAATTTATTTTTAGTTTATTTATATTTAGGTATGTATTCTAAAATTTCAATATACAAAAAGTAGGCATAAATGGATTAAGAAAATATTTAGTATTAAATACGATAATCAATATGCGAAATGCGAAATCTCTTATTCCAAATGGATGAAAAGTTGTACAACTTAATTTTTAATATTATCTAAATGTTCCATCATAAGGGAATCAATTTTTCAATAACTATATGTGTAAAATTTTAAAGATAACATAACTTGTCGAAATTAGACTATAACTATTTGGCGATATGGATACGCATTGCAAAGTATCCAAAAAACGGCAACATAAATACTGTGCTTGAATAGCAACTCGCTTCGATACCAATTTTAAAGCACAGAAACCATAAAAACACAGAAGATTTCTTCATTAGCGATTCATTAGAGATCATCATCGCCAATGTCCTCGAAGGCTTCATTGTGCACAGATTCCTCAGTATTTCGAAAAAATACAATCGGCGACGCCGATGAATAAGCGCTCAGCGATGAGGTAACGGAAGAAAACGGTAACGTTTTCGGTTTTATTTTGCGACGTTGTGAAAAAAATCGGCTTTGCGTGGGAGTAGGTGACACAGAGATCAGCTCATTCGCCAAATACGTGGATGAAGCGTTTATTGTTTGCGAGCCGCTTCCATCTCGGAACACATAAGATAAAGGCGGCGTGGCCTCCTGTTGTTGAGGTGTCGGTGGTGGGGTGCCACCTGCGGACGCATCCTTGTGCTGCAACAGTTCGTCGACCATCGATTGCAAGCAAACGGACATGAGCATGGCCTGTGGGCTAGTTATAGTGATCCAACGAAGCGTTTGACGTGAAAGCAAATATTCAAAAGATAACTGTAAATTCGAAGGATGATTTTCTTGCGTTCCACTATTTCCGTTGGCATTGTTATGATGCATCGAGGTGACGCGCCAGCAACGCATGCGTGTTACTCGAAACTTTGTCTCATAGATTTTAGCACCCTGAAACGTACGCATACTTAGCTCCTTGTTGCCTATGGCAATGAGCACGGAGCTTAGCGATGGCACATCAGATGGGTAGTCAATACTGGAAGCCATGAACTGTAAGCACCCGTAGAGCGGTAACTGCCGTGCCAGTTCCATGTACTCGCGTTTCTGGCCACGCTCTTGCATTCCTCGCAATTGTTTGCGTACGTCCGGCGTTGCGATGATCCACTCGCGTTCTACATCCGAGACAGTCTGTATGAAAAGTAGATTAAGTCCAATGCTATCTTGCATCAACTCAATATCGTAGGCGGGGTTCCAGTAGGATTTGCGCAGAACAAGCTGGCAAGGAGGAGAACCGGCTTGCTGACGGGATATTACTGGCGCCTCAAAATCCATGAGTCGACGCAGCAGCACCAGCGTATCCTTGGCATCTTTACGCATTAAATAGAGACAAAAGTAAGGTTCCAGGGTTGCCGGCAGATTAACACATTGGCAGGCCTTGTGCAGCAGTGTAGAGGCGTTATCGCTGCTAAAACACTGCAGTTGAATTTGATAACCATTCATTAGTTGAACGTCGATACAGCTATCTGATAGGAAATTGCGTCCTTCCGCTGATGATGCTGCGATTGCAGATTCTTGCTGTGCATTTAGGAGGAATGTCTGAAACAGTTCCAATTTATTCAGTGCTGGTACTTGGCCAACCAACTGAAGGTAGTGTTCCAGTGCAGCACGTCGCTGCTCAACCTGTCCATTAGTTAGCGGCAGAAGCTTTTTTGGTGGAAATGGCGGCAATGTGATGCCACTGCCACTATTTAATTGTTCCAATTGCATTTGACGCCGCAATTGCTCATGCAGACTATGGAGCTGCTTATAGCGTAGGCAGCAGTGGTAGCTGCCGTTGATGTAGATATTGTATCCTGTGTAGGTGGAACCAGTTGCTTCATTGAAGAACTCCTGTGTTTCGGGTATGGAAAAATGCATTTTGTGCGTTTGTGATTCTAATTGTGGCTCTTAAATTAATACATTTTTCTCTTTGTTCAAAGTTTTTCTTCTTATAAGTCAGTTATTATTAATTAATAAATATTTGTTTTTTTTTTCGACAATTTTACTAGATGACACACACTGGGTGCATAAAGTGCATTCCACACTGACGTTTTCGCCTTTTGACATTTCATTTAATTCCTTATAAAAGTTGATGGCATATAGATGGCGCTGCTTAAAAAATAAAAGTAAATTAAAACGGAAATAAAAACTTAACGAAAGAGCATAGTACTGATTTCAGGGATCACATTTTAGCCCATGGCAGAATAATAAAGTAGGTTAAAGCCAGTATGACACTTCATTTTTTTGTCCAATTTCGAAAACAAGTGACGCGTGGGCTAGACAGATTTATATCCTAGGAAAACGATGAAAACATACATCGTGCCAATTTCTTACATCACCGCAACGTTACTATCTTATCTCTCTTTTCTTATTGGCTGCGGAAGAAAGAGCTCAAGCTTGTTTTTGACTCTTAATATTTGACCGAAACTTAACGAGTGACGAATTGAGAGAAACGTCAAGAGCAATGCATTCAGAATGCTGTCTGTCGGACCTTTTTTTCTCTAATTCGTACTAAATGCGTATACAATCACACTTCTTGAATTTTAGCTTTAGCAATATTTCAACTGCTCTAGTTTCATTGTCAATTGGACAAAACAATGAAGTGTCATACAGGCTTAAAGGGCCAACATACTGCACAGACTGTTCGTGCAAACAAGAAATTTTTCAAGTAGCGACGATCAAACACTAGATAGACTTTTTCTGCGCAGAATTGATTTTTTATATCACTTTTGTAACTATTTTCCATTTTTATATATTTTTTTCACGCACGTTGTATTCGACTCGAGTCGTTTCAACGGTGAGGTTGTGAAGCGCAACCAGTCATTAAGGCCTTTTCCACACTTGGTCAACGCAACTCCAACTCAAGTTGCTAGCCTGTGTATTTATACCGGAACCTTCAGATTAAGCAACTTGCACGCAACAAGTTCTCGACACGTTCTCAACCTGTTCAACGCAACGCGGCTTTCCGCAATTTTCATCGTCGACGTGTTGCATCAGTTTGTTTGTTTTGTGAATTCAAGTATTTGTAGTGCAGTAGGCTTTATATTAATCAAGGTGAATAAGCTAATTAATTAGTTCCTAAAAGAATCTAAAAGAAGAAGAAATAGTTTGCAAGATGAATGAGCAAGTGTTAAATATTAAATCAGTGCAAGAAGTCGAAAAACATGAGTTATTATATAATAACAATTATTATATGTTGCATGACTTTTGAAGCAAGTCTGAAAGCATTCGGTTTATAGTTGCATTGCTTTACAACTTTTTCACTGTTGCGTTGAAGTTGTGTTGGAATTGCGTTGACCAAGTGTGGAAAAGGCCTTATAATTCACGGTTTTTTTATACAGTTATACGAATAACAGTTATAAGAAAACTTAAGCAGTTTTATTAACAAAAGTATTGGGAGCTACAGTATGAAATTTGGGTTCATGGTTCCTTTTTACCGCTGCTAGTGCTATGCATGGCTTGTATCATGATGTTATTATAATAAAGTGTTCTCATTCGGAATATCAGAAAAAACAGGGGCCTTATTTTGACATTTCATATGCAAATTTTTATACGAAAACCCTACAATTGTCAAAATAAGGCAGCATGTCACAGAAAAAATATTGAAATAGGTTTGAATAGCATTTTTTACCAAAAACAGAATAAAACTTGACGAAACGCAAAACAATGTCAAAGCTTATTGTTACTGTATATTAGCCTAGCCGCTGCGGCATATTTTACTTTTCGCATAAATTAATTTTTTCATGTTTTTTCTTTGGAAAATTTGTATTTAGAGCTTTTAATTCCAAATATGAAAAAATGAATGGCCGTTATCATCTGGCTTAGAAGCTAAAAGAATCAAAAGTTAAAAAAATAATATCGAAAAACTTGCTATATCTTTGCAATATATAGACAAAGACACTAAGCAATTTGGATATTAAAAGAAAGGCTATGCTATTACCTATTTAATAAACTATTTACCATAATTCCATTAATTAGTTTTTATGATAAAACTCCTTTTATGTATCAAAAGTTTAGTTTTTTTATTTTGTATTGATGTCCAGCTTAATATATCATAAACGAAAAATCGCTCAATTTTTTTATAAAAAATTTTCGTCTGTGGAGCTTATTTTATTAATCTCAACATTACATATAAGTATAATTACTTTGAAAAATTTAAAAAAAATTGCATGAGAAAACTTGGGTTTTACATCAATTTGGGACCATTTCTTCCCATCGTCCTTCTTACGTAACATTTTCTAAGTCCAAAAAGAGCAATATCTTCAAGAGATATGCATGGTTTTATACCTCGTTGAATAGATACTTTCATTACCTTTCTTTTTATATCCGTAAAGATTAGTTTTGTTGGAAGATGGGAAAAAATCACATGTTTTTAAGGCTATTTTTCTAACTTTTGACCCCCACAACTTCTAAACGACTTGAGAGTTTACGTTAGTTTTTTCACTATTAGCTTTCTTAGCTCCAAATATACATTTTAAACAAAACAAAGGCCATTTTTTCTAAAGTAAAATGTCCCAAAAATATAAAAAATACCTTTTTTACTAAAGGTAAAATGTTCCTAATTGTGCTTTTCATCGATCAGGTGAAAATTTTATGTTTTGAAACAAGGGTTGCAAGTAAACCAAAATAGACTACACAATTTGTGGCAAATTTTTACAATTGCACAAACTTGCTAACTCAAATGCACAAGATTGTGAATCGCCCTATTATTTTTCTTGAACTGCATTAATGGCCAAATAAACTACACAGACTTTGCGCAAACAAGACTTTTTCTCGTCATAGCGACGAACATACACTACACAGACTTTGTTTGCGCAGACTTGATTTTTTAGTTAAAAGGCCAAATAGGCTGTGCAGACTGTCTGCTCAAACACGTGTTTGCGCAAACTGTCGATTTGGCTGTTTGGGCAGATGTCTGCACAATTTTTAATTGAACAAATATTTTAATTTTCAGTTGTGTTTGCGCAAACTCTCTGTATAGTGTATGGTAAAATTCACTCCGACTTGCCATAAGCCCGAAAGTTTTATACAGTGAAGGAAAAAATACATAAAATATATTTATTTTTACAAAAGTTGAGTAAAAAATCCACTCTGCGCTAACAAAGTATGTTTAGTGTATGGTCGTTGCCATGACGAGAAAAAGTCTTGTTTGCGCAAACAGTTTGTGTAGTCTATTTGGCCCTTAACTTTTGTAAAATAAATATATTTTTATATATTTTTTCCTTCACGAATGTCTTCACTGTAAAAAACTTTCGGTCTTATGGCAAGTCAGTGTGAATTTCACAGAGAGTTTTCGCAAACACAACCGAAAATTAAAATATTTTCATTTTTGCGCAGACATCTGCACAAACTTAAAACAGCCAAATACAGTGTTCGACAGCTTGCGCAAACACGTGTTTGCGACAGACAGTCTGTGTGGTCTATTTGGCCCTTTAGTAGTTATCCTTTGGTAGAGTCTCTGCCAGGGTTGCATCGGCAGAAAATAAAAAAGTACTCTCAAAATAATAAAATATATATGAAAAATATAAAAAGGTCGAAACAGACAATGAAAATGTGGGGATTTTCTAAACAAAGATACAAGTTTGACAAGCAAAAAAAAAAAAGATCGCTACAAAATATATAAAACATACTTGTGCAGTACGACAAAATATCCTTCTTGTTATTCCCTATTCTTTCTTCCTATAACATACCTATAAAAATTCATATCAATATCATATATAATCTCTTAAATGTGTTAAAGAACTAATTTGTTATTCTTTCACGTCCTGACGAAGGCCCACAAAGTGAGCCAAATATCGAAAAATAGTATAATAAAAAAGCAAAAAGTTAATAAAAAACAGTTTATATTTTTATACGACCACAGCCCAATTTATAATAGCAACAAACGACAGAAGGCCGAAACAACAACAAAATTTTTCATTGTTAAATAGATACATATATATAAAAAAATTAATTCTGTCACTCCATGTCCCATTATAACAAAAAATAATTGAATTTTTAATTTATTAAAATGTTCACATCACAAATTTTTATAAATAGATTTACGGTTTTCTCGCCATTTAGCTGAAAATTAAAAAATTATTTCAAACTACGCTCCGTTTTAGTTTGGTATAACAACTAGAACTGAATCCAATTACAAAAGCAAGTGTTTAAAAAGGCGTTATTTTCTTTTAGCTGTCAATCTTTTATTTTGTTTTCTTTAGTTTGTTTTTATCTGAATCAAGTCTATTTCGCTATTTCACATTTTCTCGAAATTTTTATAAACAAACTTATGAAATTTTAATTGATCACTTATAATTGCAATCTTAACTAACGGTTCCTTTTTTTTTTTGCCCTAGGAATTATTTTTTGTGTGTCAACGTAAAGCAAATTAGAAAATTTGCTCTACACTTGCTGGCTGACATAAAACCCCTCTTTTATTCATTCCAGAATTAATTTGATAAGAAGAAAAACAGAACTTAAAGTATCACAAAAATGCTGATCGTTTTCCATTAATTTAAATGCCAACCATTTGCAATTTCAAATGTCTATTAATGCATAATATTAATTTCAGAACAGATTTGATAAGAAGAAAGGCAGAATTTAAAATACATTATAAATTTCAATAACAATACGCTTAGAAAAATTTTATACTGTGGTATACTTTACACCACAGAAGCAAATAGCAACCATTATTTCAACCTCAAACCCAATTAGATAGCATCCCTTTTTATTTCGCCCTAGTTGATTAAGAACATTAACATAACGACATGGCAACATCTTTTTTTCATATATCTACCACTCTTGGCAGCTTAATTTAGGAACAGTTAACTTTAAAAATTATCTTCATCTTCTAATAATTAATTTATTATCACCACTGCTGCCAAAACGCTATACCTGTTGTCCATTCGATATTTTTTAGCTTAATGAGGTTCAACAACAAATGGGATCGCTTAGACGCAAAGATTAATTTTTAGTTATTCAGTCGTACACCCAGGCTTGGCAACATGTAGTATCGTCTGAGCCCACCTTATAAAGTGTTTTCAGCCCTGCTGCTGTCCAAAACAAAGTTTACTGATTTCAGCTGTAAAAGGATACAAAACATATCTTTAGCAAAAATGAATGATATTTTTAAGTGATTTATCTAAAGTGTTTACAAGATTAGATTATTTCCAACAGATTTCTCAGGTGCTCGGATGGACAAACGATACATCTTGCACAAAAGCAAATCGGAAGATAAAAGTTCAGTTCAGTTTTTTTTTTCGTACCAGAAATAATGCCAAGCTATACTAAAAACAAAGGAAGCTTTTGTTTTTGTCGAATTATTTGTAAACAAACTGAAAAATAAAGCCATGGCAAATTGTTATGAATACCAACATAAAGCAAAAGTACCGACGTACTAGTACCCTCTGATTTATATGAAACTTTCATACAAGCTTATAGGTACGAGTACCATTGGTACCTTGGTACCATTCGCACCACAGATGTGATTCGCACTTTTTGTTTGTTTGCACTTCATACGTAAACAAACAACCAAATGCTAGAAGTGCTGCCAAATCGCTATAATGCGAACAAAAAAAAAACGAGTGTGGCCACACCAAGAAAAAAATACACAGAAAAGCGATGAAAATAAAAGTGTACTAGTACGGAAAATGTTGTACCTCGTACGTGAAGAATAAAAACGTGTCCAAAATGGTACGAAAGTACGTACCTGTGCAACCTTGGTCTCTGCCATTTCTTTTCAGAGTTGGCTGCACTGCTTAACGAAAGTTTTGCGAAAACGAAACGAAAAGTGGCAACAAACAGTCTTGTTGTTGGTACGCACCGTGTAAAAAGTGGAAGAATTCAATTTTCAACGGACGTCAAAAGACAACGCTGCGTCCTTTGTTGGAAATTTCGACATTCTTAAAAATTTATTAATTAAGTCACTTAAATGTGTGTTTGCTTGTTGAAATAATAATCTTTGAAAGAATTGAATATTTTCTTAAAAGCATAGTTAATTTGTGAAGAAGCGGCTATAGCAAAAACAAAAACAAAATCTATTGTCTGCGGCGTCTTCTCGACTTTCAATCGGCGTTAAATTTCATAAATTTGCACAAGAAAAAAAGATTATCAAAGAAAAAGGTAAGGATAGAATTAATCACCAAAAGATAAGTAAATTTTTGTTAAAAAATGTGGAATTATGCACATCATTTATGATTCAATAAAAATTGTTAGATGTATTTTCTAGCTTGCGAGAAAAATTAAAAATGGCGCACTCGGGTGAGCATTAAAAGATGCTTGTACCTAAATGTAATTAAAAGGTTTTCATTGGCGAGAGGAATTCGTTGAAGATTAAGATTCTATTTGGCTCCGAATTTCAATTAGTTTAATATTAATAGTAATATTTCTTTTCAGCGGTTAAATAAAAAGGATTCGGCATGTTTCATATACATTTTTTCTCTCATAACCTCATTTCTTCTCAATTATAATTGCTGATTTACAGGGTGATACCGCGCCAAAAATCGTAAGTTTTGAAAGTACCTATTTTCATATGTACAGTTATCAACTCCTATGTTACGATTTTATTTCAAATATTTTGACAAGAATTTAATGTTTGGAAAATGTTTGGAAAATGTTTGGAAAAATGTTTGGAAAAATAGAAAATAGTAAATCCAAGAATTGAAAAATAAGGTGTACCAACCAAAGATAACATCTGTTCAATATATGAACTAGTTATGAACTAAATAAATTCGTGCTAATCAGCTTTGTTACCTGAGATTTGCCAACTTGAAAAAAAATCTACAAATTCGCTAAAAATTCTACTGTACCCCGCATAAGTTCAGGTATTTTTTGGCCTGCTCTTTAGTTGAGCTAGGAATTTGTTAATTATTTCATCTGTTAACAGGGATCGTCTGATTGATGGAACGTTAAAATCGTGAAACAACTAAAATCTGAAAAAAATCTTGAAAAATAATCTTAAAACAATTTTTTGCCATAATTTTACTTACACTTTGGCCCGGACACGAATATTTTTGTTTTCATATTTTTATTAAATGTACTTGGGACTCTTAAGCCAATTTGCACTGAATTTTCAAACTTTCGCGAATTTTACCTCCTAAACCAAGTACATTTCATGAATTCAAGTACATTTCATGCTTTTCACAAGGGTTTAATTTATAAATTAATACAAATTGGTTTTGACCCATTTTTAATCAAAATTTTGAAAAACTTCTTAGATAATCGAACTTTTATCACGCAAATTGGTCAGGCCTTGGAGCAATCAAATGTGGAGTTCCACAAGGGGCTATTCTCGCTTCACATCTGTATAATATTCTAATATTTGACTTTCCCCATTTTGCATTCGGGTCTAAAAGCATTCTATATGCAGATGACTTGCTGATTTATGCGCATAGTGACTACCTACGTACGGCCTTATTAGTACAAAAGCATCTATTAGTAAATTTTATCGCGAATGGGGTATAAAAATTAATACAAGCAAATCAGTTGCAATTTGCTTCAGAAATGCTTCAGGCAAATGCCCTAGAAAAGTTGTTCCTGAAAGTAAAACTTTGAAAATTGAATTGGAAGGTACCGAGATACCATTTAAAAACCAGATGAAATACCTAGGATGAAACTTCAACAACTTCATGAAATTCAACGCAAGATTAGCTATAAAAAAGCGAACACTAGACAATATTGTTTTTCTTCCCTCTTTCGTAACAAATTCCTGGAACAAAAGTTCAAACTTCTTTTATACAAAGTCAGCGTTCGTGCTGCGATTTTATACGCCTTTCCAATTTGATTCTCGATCTCTCCCACAGTGGCAAATAGGATAGAAGTGATTGAGAGGAAAATTTTAAGACTCTGCATTGATAAACATTTCAAAAACGTAAATAAAAAATATTCAAACAAATTCATTTACGAATCGGCAAAGATCACGCCTATTCTACAATATGCACAATATGCAAATTGCAGAAGAGATTCGTAGAAAGTCTTGAGTCTCACAACAACGATATCATTGTGGAAGCATTTAATGAACAAAAATCACTTTCATGGCTTAACTCTAACTACTTATCGCCAGTCAGAATTCAATATAAAATTCTTAAAAAATCTACTCAAAGCATGTTTTCTTTGATTCGTGCGCGTGGTTTGGGTCAATATATCAAACAATTAATATTGGGTTTCAAACTTTTTTGTTTTCAACATTTTTTTAAGGCTTAAATTTTTTTTTGTAAGTTTTTTCAAGATTTTTCAATGCCGTTTGTTGATACGGTATGCCTTGTTTTTACAAATATACTTGAAATTCTTTAATAACATATTCATCACCATTATCTGTTCGAATAGTCTTAAATTTCTTGCTGAACATGTTTTTACAATTAATATTGGGTTTCAAACTTTTTTGTTTTCAACATTTTTTTAAGGCTTAAATTTTTTTTGTAAGTTTTTCAAGATTTTTCAATGCCGATTGTTGATACGGTATGCCTTGTTTTTACAAATATACTTGAAATTCTTTAATAACATATTCATCACCATTATCTGTTCGAATAGTCTTAAATTTCTTGCTGAACATGTTTTTACGCATCTCTACGTATTCTCTGAATTTACCGAACGTTTCTGATTTAATGGTGGTCAAAAGGTACAAAACTATATTTGGAATAATCGTCAATGAAAGTGAGTATGTATCTTATTCAGGATGAAGATGCTGTTTGCATGGGTCCACATATGTCTGAATAGACCAATTCTAAAATGGCTTTATCGCGTTTTTCTGCTTTTTGTGGAAATTTAATTTCATTTCATTTTAAACAAATTTCGCAGTTGAGTTTGTTCTTACTTTCATCTCCGCAATTTAAAAATTTAACAACATCGACTAATTTTCCGGATGCTTATGAATTTTCAACTTCGATATCTCTGGCCAGTGATGAACACAACTGATCGTAAAGTTTTTAATTTTGTATGCTAGATTCAGAAGCCGTAACTCTTACAAATTGCCAACATCTGCAACCGCAACTTGCTTTTGATCTTTTTGGATTTTAGTATTTATTCATTTCATCTAACAGAGATCAACTCTTACAGACTACTTAAAAACATACAAATCCAAAAATTTTTTAAATTAAGTTAACCTTATATTTAAATTAAGTTAATAATTCGAATTAATAAAATTTATATAATTCAACACTGACAAAAAGTAAAAAGAGGTTATTGGATCTTAAACCATTAACCGCGGCTCCCAAATGCTTCGTACGATTTTTAATTAATCAGAATTACATATATCACATAATAAAACAATATGGCTTGGAACATATGAACTTTAAAAGCAAAAATCAGAGTATAGTAGGACACTGGATATGGTGATGGATCATGTCTCGAATAAAAAATTACAGATTGTATTTAATAACATATAATTAAGAAAAACGTTCAAGTACTCTAATTTGATTTAAGACCAAAAGAAGATTTTGTTTGAAACAATATCCAGAACAATTATGAAACATAAATTTCAGCTAACAATAAATTCAGTTATACTGAGACAATGAGCAAAATTGCTTCTCAGTGTATTGCACGGAAAATGAAAACAACCTCTTAAGTTTCTAAAAGGAACATAGAAATTAATCATAGCCAAAATACTTGGACATTGAATATAGCAATGAATAATGTCTCTAACAAATACAACCGAATACATTATGCCACGGCATTAAAGTGAAAACAAACTAAACAAAACACAACGCTTTTTGTACGCCGGTAAACTGATTTGCCAGTTCAATTTGAAAAACAAATTTTCTAAAAAGTTTCTGGACTCTTTCTAGTCTCTGAATATGCGAGGCATATGAATAATTCCATATGACACAACAATATTGTGAGTTTGATCTAACCAGACTCTCAAACAGAAGCTTAGATATAAGAGGATTTCTGAAATCTTCAGCTGAATCTCGTACTCGGATTTGGCATGCAATTAATTTTGCGGTCACCAGTAGCAAATAAACGCGAATATAGTTGATTTTTTGAACAGAAGCTTAGATATAAGAGGATTTCTGAAATCTTCAGAATTCCTCTTTAAAAATCCTAGCATTGAGAATGCTTTAGTTGTAACGTAATATTATTAGGTATTTATTATTTATATCTATCGACACAAAGTCTTATAGATTACTTAAGGTTTAACAATATAAAATAAAAACTTCAAAAAATTTAAAATATTATTGATTAATTATCTAAGAATAAAGAATAACAATAAATTCATTACAAAAAATCGCAAAATCTTTTTAATTTGTATATACAGTATTGCGCAAAACAATAGCAACAAAATCAATGTGCTGCTACAAAATCGTGCATCTTTTTAAATATTGGGAACACACAAATGATTATAGAAACCAAAGCATATATTCATTAGATACAGTCCAATCCTACTTTGCGTCTGATTTTTCGTGCCCCCCCCCCCCCACCAATATGAAAGGTGCTTGCATAAAAATAGTAAAACGCCCAAAAAAGACCACACTTCTCATAAAATGGATGAGCTGCAGTTAAAAATGTTTTTTTGGGCTCTCAGAGATAATGTGAATTTATTAATTTTTCATACTGGCATTAAAGCTTCACGAATATTACAACAAACATCTATCCTCATGTATTTTGGTCGCTGAATCTCGTACTCGGATTTGGCATGAAATTAATTTTGCGGCCACCAGGAGCAAATAAACGCGAATATAGTTGATTTTTTTCCACCCAATTATTTAAAATCTCTCAATCTAGTAGATAGTGATGTTCATTTAAAAATTACACACTTCAGTTCTGAAGCCTGCTTAATGTAGATAATATTTAAAGAAAAAAAATTTGCAAATTGAACAATGTTTAAGGGAAATTTGATTTATAATTATATGAATATATTTTTTCGATAAATGTGAATTTGTTGTATATCTGCGTTAATTATTAAGAATATTTTTACTTCTGTTGTATATTTGTAATAATGTGTTTTTTCGAAGTGCTACTTGAAGAATGATTTGCTTTTCGTCCTCCGACGAAGTTACTCAAACATTTAGACTCTTTTTAAGATTCTTTCTAGGCTCTTATTTATGGGGCTTTATCATCGTTATGCGCTCAAAAATACTCTTATTTTTTTTTTGTTTTTTTCCTAGATTAAGGCACCCCAATATGACTCCTTTTAGTGATTATTTGATGATGCAAAAAAAAAAGAAGATTCTTTTATGACTCTAATTAACTAATTAATTATTATTTTGAAAAAATTATAAGAACTTACTTGATTATTTGTTATATTAAATATGTTTAATAATTAAAAATGAAATCACTTCCACGCACAGTTTTAACTCACAATCAATATTTAAATTTTGTTTATAGTGCTTGCTGCGCACCATAAACGCAGCAAGTTGATCGCAGCAAGAATGGAATTCCCCGGATTTTAGCGCCAGCATAGCAAGCGCCCTATTTATACAGGCAAAAATGACGTCTTATAAAACATGCATTAAAACTATTCTCTTATGAGTCCTTCTTATAAGATATGAAATACGCATAAAAAGTACTCTTTTATGACTTCATTTCATGAACACGCATAAAAGTTTTTTTTTATGACTCCATTTTATGAACTCTCAAAACACATTCATAAAAAGGATTCTTTTATGAAACACATTCATAAAAAGGATTCTTTTATGAGTCCTTTTATGAACACTTACAAAACATGCGTAAAAGGATTTTTATGAACACTCATCGAACACGGATAAAAAGTATTCTTTTACGACTCCTTTTTATGAACATATCTTATGAAAGGGTCATTCTTTTAAGAGTCCGTTTTCATGAGTACTGATAAAACACGTATAAAAAGTGTTATTTTTTAAAAAAAAAAAAAATTTCAATCAAGGGATTTGAAGTCCTAGCTGACTTGAAGGTGACTTAAATGAAATCAATTGCCAAATACATGAATGCGAGACTGCAATAAAATTATTAAAAATGATTTCTGATTTCAAATGTTCAAGTTAGAAGAACTGAAAAAGAATTATGTATTGCAATCAATTTCAACAAAATCAAAGACAAATGAAATAGTCAATGTCACAACTAGCGCAAAAACAAAACTAAACTTTTTTTATGACTTTTTTTATGACTCACAAACAACACGTGCTTTACCATTATGGAACTTTTGCCAATAATTCTTGGAACTTATGTTCTCTTTTTACATTTTTGAATTTTTGTTAATTTTGTTTTGTTCTCAAACGAATTGAATGTAGTCACATTAATATTAAATTTAATAATAAAAAAAAAACAACCAAATTTGAATATGATTTGTTTTATATATGATGCATGAATATATGCCCTGATTCCTATAATAATTTTTGTATGTCCCCAATATTTAAAAGATACACGATTTTGTAACTCCACTTATTTCGTAACTATTATTTTGTGCAAAACTGTATGTTATTACTTAAAAATAAACAAAATTAGTCTTAAAGGTATCTCTATCTTGACTGAAATCAATTAAATCGCACACAGTAAAATGCAGCGCACGAATTATTGACCACATCATTGACACCATAGTTAGTTCTATGTCCCGGTTTATACTCGTCAAGACTTGACGTTCAAGTTTTGCATATTCTCTTTTAAACTTGACGATTCAATTTACACTCGTCAAGAGTTGACGGTCAATTGTTTCTTTCACTCCTCCCTTTTCCTTCTCAAGTTTGTACTGATGACGCCGAAATAAAATTGAAAATAGCGTGACAACGAACGAACACAAAACGAATTGCCCAAGAATTGACGGTACGGTCAATTTTTTTCTTTCCCTTTTGTTACGATTCCCGCACCACCGAACGCAAGACTTGACCGTCAAGTCTTGACGAGTATAAACCGGGACTATGATATGTTATATAAAATACTAGCTGAAACCCGGCGCGTTGCTGCTACTCTCCCTATTCAAACGCCCATAAAATGTTATCAGTTAAACAGCATGTCTAAATTGAGGTAGAATACTGAATTCCGAGACTGTGCGACTTATATCCACAAAGCCATTCGATATAACAAATTAGGGTTGTATAGGCAGTGCCACGCCCTCTTGATCACCGCTCATAGAATGTAATCAATTAAACTGCATGTGTACATGGAGGTTGAATACCGAATTCTAAAACTGTGCGACATATATCTCCAAAACTATTCGATAGCACAAATTTAGGTTGTATGGGAGATGCCACTGCCCTTTTCCTTACGCCCATAAAATTTAACCAATGAAACTGCATGTGTAAATTGAGGTCGAATACTGAATTCCGAGGCTGAGTTACCTATAACTCCAAAGCTATTCGATATCGCAAATTTGGGTTAAGTTGGAGGTGCCACGCCCCCCGACAAACTCTAAAAAATTTTATCAGTAAATCTGCATGCGTAAATTTTGGTCAAATACTGAATTCCGATGCTGTGCGACCTATAACTCCAAAGCTATTTGATAGCACAAAGTTGGGTTGTATGGGAAGTGTCACTCCCCTTTTCCCTACGCCCATTAAATGTAAGAAATGAAAGTGCATGTGTAAATTTAGGTCGAATACCGATTTCTTACGCTGTCAACCTATAACTTCAAAGCAATTCGATATTGCAAATTTGGGATGTAAGGGAGATGTCAGGCCTCCCTGTCCAACGCCCATAAAAAAAATCATTGAAACTGCATGTGTAAATTGAGGTCAAAAACTGAATTCCAAAGCTGAATTCCTATAAATTCAAAGCTATTCGATATCACCAATTTGGGTTGTATGAGAGGTGCCCCTCCCCCTTGTCCAACTCCCATAAAATTTCATCACTGAAACGGTACGTCTAAATTGTGGTCGAATACCGAATTTCTAAGCTGTGCAACCCATAACGCTATTCGATAACACAAATTGTTTTTATATTAATGGGAGGTAAAAGAAGGTGTGGCATTTCTTCTTAAACCATCTCGTACTCAAAGCAAAGCCACTTACAAAATTTCAGCTCAATCGGACCAATAGTTTCGGAGTATTGTGATATTTCCAAAAGTAGGCGTAGATAAAGTGTGACAACGCCCGTTTTTATTAAAGTTAGTGACAGTCATCATAAGAACTTATTTACCAAATTTTAATTTAATACGACGAAAACCTTCTTAAATATAGCATTTTTATTGATTTGTGGGCGGTAAAAGGGGTGTGGCATTACTTTTTTCCTAAACCTTTGCGTAGCAGTTACAAACAAACCAGTAGAAGGAAGTATCCTATTTGGTCTAGTCGTTTTCAAGTTTTAAGCATCCGAACAAATCACGATTCATTTTTATATGTACAGATATTGATTTGTGGGCGCTAAAAGTGGGCGTGAAAACATTTATGTATCGTGACTGCCTCTTGGAGCACCTACACAGCAAGTTTCAGTATAAAAATGTGTAGAACTCCGGAATTGCCATGATTTCGAAAAAGTGAGCGTATATATATTGCGACGAAAAAGTGATTTTTGTACAGTTACTGACAGTTACCATCTGAACAAAATGATAATATCTTAGTTTTTACGATCGAAACCGTCTGATATATATCCCTTATTTGGTTTGTGGTCGATAGCGCAAATTTGGCTTGTATGGGAGGAACCACGCCCCCTCGTCCAAACGTTACCAAACCTCACAGGAACAATCTATCTCCTCGGCAAACGTTGTTCTGCCACAGACCGCCTTACTGCTATACACAAAAATGTCAAGAAATGTCAAATATATTCACCATTTTCAGTACAGCTGCCGAAAGTAGCCATGTGCACTAAATAACCACATTTTAGTCTAATACGATCATAACCGTGCGAAATATAGCATTTTTGTTGTTTTGCAAGCGGTAAAAAGGGGTGCGGTAAAATGTTTCCCTTGAGCCATCTCGTAATCGAAACAAATCGACTGCCCAAATTTCAGCTCAATTTAGGTTAAGCCTGGCGCACTTTACTTCACTGGACGCTAACTCCCCGAAAAGTGAGTTTAACTAAAGTAGGGCAGGCCTATTGATAGTGCACTTGCCGAGAGTAACCATATGTACTGAATTAAAAAATTTTTGTCTAATACGACCCAAACCGTTGAAATAAAACGTTTTCATTGGTTTGTGGGCGGTAAAAGGGGGGCGTGGAGACCAATTTTTAGTACAGTTGCTAACAGTAACCGTACAAACTAAGCCAACATTTTAGCTCAATCGACCCAGTAGTCAATTTTGATGGTTTCTTAAAAAGTGGGTGTGGCTATATAGCGCTGACGCCCTTTTTTAGTACAATTGCCGAAAGTAACCATACAAACTTAAGTATCATATGTTAGTCTCATACGGCCAAAACTGCATGAAATATAGCATTTTCACTGATGTGGGCGCAAAAGGGGGCGTGGAAACCAATTTTTCGTACAGTTATTGTCAGTAACTTCACAAACCAAAGTAACAAATTTAAGTCTTATACGACCAAAACCGTCTGAAATAAGCCATTTTCATTTATTTGTGGGCGGTAAAAGGGGGCGTGGAAACCCATTTTTAGGACAGTTGTCGACAGTAACCGTACATACTAAATTACAAAATTTTAGCCATATACGACCCAAACCGACTGAAATATAACATTTTTATTGATTTGGGGGCGGTAAAAGGGGGTGTGGCAAATTTTTTCCTCAACCATCTCGTACCTGAAACAAATCGACTGCTAACATTTCAGGTCAATCGGTTCAGTAGTTTTGGAGTCTATAGACATCACACAGCCAGACACACATCGTTTTGCTTTATATATATATATAGATATTGATTTGTGGGCGTTAAAAGTGGGCGTGAAAACATTTATAAATTGTGTTCGTCTCTTGGAGCACCTAAAGAGCAAGTTTCACTGTAAAAATGTGCAAAACTCCGGAATTGCCATGATTTCGAAAAAGTGGGCGTATTTATATAACGACCACGCCCATTTTTTGTACAGTTACCGACAGTAAACATCTGAACAAAATCCCCAAATCTTAGTTTTTTACGATTGAAACCGTGAGATATTTTTCTTTTTTTTTGTTTGTGATCGATGGAGCAAATTTGGCTTGTATGGGAGGTACCACGCCCCCTTCTCCAATCGTTACGAAACCTCACAGGAACACTCTCAAGATGTGGCTTTATTTTCCCTGAAAATTTCATAAAGATCGGTTCAGCGGTTTTGGAGTCTATACGTGATATAGCCACATACCCACCCACATACCCACATACATACATCCATTTTTATATATATAGATAGATATTGATTTGTGGGCGTTAAAAGTGGGCGTGAAAACATTTATAAATTGTGTTCGTCTCTTGGAGCACCTAAAGAGCAAGTTTCACTGTAAAAATGTGCAGAACTCCGGAATTGCCATGATTTCGAAAAAGTGGGCGTATTTATATAACGACCACGCCCATTTTTTGTACAGTTACCGACAGTAACCATCTGAACAAAATCCCCAAATCTTAGTTTTTTACGATTGAAACCGTGAGATATTTTTCTTTTTTTTTGTTTGTGATCGATGGAGCAAATTTGGCTTGTATGGGAGGTACCACGCCCCCTTCTCCAATCGTTACGAAACCTCACAGGAACACTCTCAAGATGTGGCTTTATTTTCCCTGAAAATTTCATAAAGATCGGTTCAGCGGTTTTGGAGTCTATACGTGATATAGCCACATACCCACCCACATACCCACCCACATACCCACATACCCACATACATACATCCATTTTTATATATATAGATAACTCTCTGCCTTATATTTGCCAATTAATGGATCGCAATCGATATGGGACACATGACATCTCAAGCCAACATTAAAGATAATATTTTCTTCTTTGTTAAAGTATTTTGAACTCAAAATGTGAACACCGGTCGATATGTGTTGCAGCGAAATTCCAATTTAGTTCAGAGTCGCAAATCCTCGTAAACCTTTTCTGAACATTTTCAATCCTTTTAATAGTATAATTATAGTAGGGATCCCAAACTATGCAACAATATTCCAGACCAGACTGTACCAATGATATAAAAATTGACTTTAAAGTTATGGATCTTTAAAATGTTGAGTATTTCGCTTTAAAAATCCAACATAGCATTCGATTTGGATATATTATCCTATCATAATGATTACAATAGCTAAGCTTTTCATCAAATAAGACACCGGGATCCAATTTAGTAGTTACTATAGACAATAAATTGTTTATTTATTTACGTCTATGGACATGATCCTTACAGACTAAGCAAACTTAAATAATAATTAAAGAACTTAGTTACTATTTAACAAAAAAGTCATGGTATTTTTAAAAGCATATTTCGGCATCAGTTAGTATTATATATACTGTTTAAAACTACAAGAACTCTATTTATTGGCTCATTAATGGCATAGTTAGTTCTATGTCTTTTAATGTGAAAATAATTACAATTTCTGAGCAATCTTTGAGGAACATTAAACATTCAAGTATTATTCGCAGATAATATTGCCATTAATTAAATCGTAAATAAACGTAATGCTATGTACAATATGGCGTATCAAATTACAATTTGTTCGAATTTCAAATTCTAAGAGGTCTCAAAAAATGAATAGGGTGGTCAAGATCTCCCAAAAAAAATTTTACAAAAATATAAAGATCTCCCGCAAGGACAAAGTTGTTTTTTGAGAAAAACAGTAAAAAATCACGATCTCAAAATGCTTCAATTATTGTAAGAAAAACTACATGTCTTAAATCAAAAGTAAATGTAGACTTTAACAATATTCTGACAAACATGATGCCACTCTTTGTTTTTACCTACAGTGCCCTGTGTGAAGAATATTCGAATCCAAAAGTACACTCGATATAGCACAGAACTTTTAATTGTTTAAATGTTGGTGATTTGACAAATTCGAGTTTTACAAATTTCATACGTGCAAAGTTTGAAGTCATTATATTAATTTTTGTGAGATACTCACTTTGTATGGAAGGTAGCCGTGGTTTTCATAAGATTTTTCTAAATTTCATATTTAAAGTACATATTAATTGTTAAAGCTTATGTGCAAAATTTGAAGTCATTAGATTAAGTTGTGTTGAATGAAAGATTGTACCGTTTTGGTAAACTCACTTTGTATGAGAGGTAGACGTGATTTTATTGGAATTTTCCAAAATTCATACTTAAAGTGCATCTTAAAGGTTAAAGCTTATGTGAAAATTTGAAGTCATTAGCAGGGAAGACAATTATATGCAAATGCATATAATATATGCTTTTGCATATTTGGACGTTTTGTTAATAATTTTGCATATTTATAACGATTGTGCTTATTTGTGCATATTTTTACATATTGTTAACTTTTCGAACAGATTTTAGCTTGTAATCGGGCAAATTTTGATACTTCCTTCACATCTGGCAACATTGTAATTTCTTTGATATTATATATATTTATAAAGAGATATTATATTATATATGTATAAAAAATATTTTGTTTAAAAACTCACAGACAATGGATCCATACGCAGAAAGTCTCCTTCCGAACGAAGTCCCTTATTTTAAATGGTGCCCAACTACATCCTGCGATGTCGAGCGGTCTTTCTCACAATACAAAACATTGTTGGCTGAAAATCGTAGAAAATTTCTTTTTGATAATATAAAAATGCATTTAATTGTTCAGTGTAATCGCTGAATGCAATACACTGTTTTTGCTATAAGCACCATATAAAATAATTGACTTCGTCCGGAAGGAGACTTTTGGCATTGGCTTCGAGCTACCAAACAAAATATTCATTAAATGATTAAAATAGAATTAAATTTTTACTTTATAATTAAAATTATAATTTATTTAAACTGAAATATTTACTTTTACGCCTTGAAAGGGCTATTGTTTTGTTTTTTTTATGAACTATTGAATAAAATTTTGAATAATAAATCTCCGACTTCGACATTTTTCGTGCTTATTTGATGGCATATTTTGCCATTTTTTAGAGCATATTAGCATACTTATTTTAGATTTTTTCGTGCATATTTCTGTCTTCCCTGGTCATTAGATTAATTTTTGTGGAATTTAAAGAGATTTTACCGTTTTGATTAAGTAACTTTGTATGGGAGGTAGGCGTGGTTTTCATCCGATTTTGATCATTTTCGAACTTTACCTCCATTTTTGAATAACAAGCCTATATATAGAATTTCGTTACGATAGCTATCAAATTACGGCTGTTATCGTGATCACAGACAGACAGACGGACATGGCTAAATCGACTCAGGAGGTGATGCTGATCAAGAATATTGTGCCTTTCTGGTAATCGCTTTCTTTGCAATAAGAACACCTCTGCTTTAGATGGAGGTTGCTTTATTTCCTAATTAAAATAAAATATTTAAATATATAAAGATTTTACATTTCTGATAAGATTAACTTACGTTTTGTACGATTGATAAGCAGAAAATGCCGGAAATTTACAATTCAATTCTAAACTTTTTGAACGAATAGTGTACGATCGAGTCAAAATTCACTGTGGGAAAGTCACGACAACTCGTCAGCATGGTTTTGTTACTGGCAGATCTAATGTGTTTAATCTCCTCGACTTCACTACATTCTGCTTGAAATCTATTGATTCTGGTAGCCAGGTCGAATATATTTACACTGACTTTAGCAAAGCTTTTGAGAAATTACAATCTTATTTTATTTAAACAAAAATTAATGATATTTCCTCAATATTTTGTAAGCTGGATCAAATCGTATTTGATAGAGCGATTTTATCAAATACGGTTCCGAGGCATGTTGTCGTCTAAATTTGTTGCAGAATCGGGTGTCCCTCAAGGAAGCCACCTTGGTCCACTTCTGTTTATTTTGAATTTTTTTCAATTGCTACCTGGGTTGTGACTTTAAATGAGAAAATGTTGTGAAAGTACGAAAAAGCTGTAGTAGCTGAATTGCATGTTAATTTAATGGTGAATAATTTGTCAATTCAAGGGGGTGTTTAGAAAAAATTAAAAGAACAAATAGCATTAATACGATAATGCATCACTAACGGCTACTAGGATTCCCCTACCAGATCTAACTTTGCCAGAATGCATGCCGGTCTTCTTATAGTGCCACCACTGCACCTTACTTCTGCTGAACGAACCTGCTGGTCCTTTCCAGGAAAAGTACTCACCATGCGCTCCATTGGCCACCTCGATCTATAGATGATGCTGTCGCAGACTAGTACCACGTCATTTATCCCAAGTGGCTTCACTGGATGACACCACTTTGTCCTTCGGCATGGCTCGGGTAGGTATTCGGACAACCATTTTTTCCAAAAGCAGTATTGGAGTTGCTGGACCTTTCGCCACTGTTAAGTCGTCACACGCATCTTTTCTTCTTCGAAATGCGACGTCTGCTCGGCGTTTGTTGTGCTATAAAAAAGTGATTAGGGGTGAGAGGTTGAAATGTGGGTGTATCTATAGGTATGTGAGTTAGTGTACGCGAGTTCACTATATTCTCCGCTTCGCACATAATTCTATATAAACAATGTTCTTGGAGACCTCTTCTCTGCAGCGAATGTCTAATGGCTCTTTTCACGCTTCTAACTAGGCGCTCCCAACATCCGCCGGAGTGAGGGTTAAGTTGACAATTAATCAGCTATTCGATATTATTGGTAGCTAGAGCGTTCTTGATCGCTAGAGCTGCCTTTTCAGTTCTCTTTCCGCTTCTACAAAATTGGTACCATTGTCCGATCGAATTCTCGTTAGGGTGCCGAGCCTGTTCATACAATTGCGGATACACATCAATCATGTGTCAGTTGTGAGGTCTCGCGCGACTTCCAAATGGACGGTTCGAATCGTCAAACACGTGAATAATACTCCACCGCTTCTCACTTCGATGACCAATTGCTACCATAAATGGACCCATGTAATCTATGCCGACATACGAAAAAGGCCTTACAAACGGAGTCAGCCGGTCTTCGGGTAGTTGCCCCATAAGTGGCGCCTCAGGTGCGGCTATATTGTTTTTGCACACCCGGCAATTTCTAGCGTTTAACTTCCACTTTTATGTGAGGCACCCCAAATTTGCGTCGAATTTCAGCGACAATGGTAATCTCGTTTTGGTGTTTCCATACACGGTGATAAAACCAAACTCCTCCAGCAACTTCGTGACTCGATGAACCTTAGGCAAAATTATTTGCCTACGCGTGTAAAATTATACCGCCGCTGCCCGATCTATTCGTCCTCCAACCCGCATCACTCTATTCACATCTTTATAAGGTGCATAGCTCAGCAGCTTGCTAGATTAATCGATTTTCCCACCTGAGGAAAGAATATTGTACTCATCCGAAAATTCACCTATCTGAGCATTGCGGCAAACTTTATTTTCCCCCATTTGCAATTCCTTCAGACTCAGCTCTTTTTTTAATCGTGCACACATTGTTCTCAGACAATTATTACGAAAACGCAAAATCCACGCAATTACCTTTTCAATCGCATGTAACAAGAAAATCTTTGAAAGATGTTTTTCTCAGCTTTCATCACAAATTTTTGACGAACTTCTTTATTTGTTTCAATTGATACCTGTATTGATGGCCATTTGCTTTCGTCTTCGTGCAGGAAAGAAGGTCCTTGCGCCCGACTCGACAAAATTTCGTCGACTCGGTGACCTATATATGACTTGTAGCGTTGATGGTCAGAGCATATCCACGAAAGTACCGTTCTCGAGTCAGTCCACATTAAAATCTTCGTTGGCCTTTTATCATGACTATCCAGCACAGTTTTTCGTAGGCGAGTTGCTAAAACTGCCGAATATTCGGTTTTGGTTACGGCCAGTTTCTGCCCTTTTTAAGGCCGAATAGCCGAAACTTTTGTTAAAACTTCTTGCATCAGTTATTTAATTTAAATATACAAATATTTACAACGCATTTTACAAAACAAAAATTATGAATTCGTCTATAATTTGATTTCTCGTGGTAACGCAAAACATTTTGGTTAATTTTATGTGTTCAATCGATACTATCATTTTCGATTTTATCATCTCTATTGCAATTAATATTAATGTTTTATGGGGGTACTGAAGCCAAAAAAATGATATTAACCTTCCGAACTAATTATTTGTGTGTGGAATAAAGGAAAAGAAAATTAAATATTTCTATTTTTATAATACTAAACCTTAAAAAAACAATACTTTTTTTGTAGTTCTATAAAAATATAATTTGTAGGTGCATACTATTTTGAGTGTGTACTGAAGATAAAAAGTATGCAATGCAAAAGTATGTAATAAAAAATAATATAAAAAATTATTTCATTTATTATTATAGTAAACTTCAATTAACTATTATAAACTTCAATATTCAAATAATACTGTTTTATATTAAATTTTTTTCTTATGAGTATGAAGTACTTAAGCGAAGTTGCGTGACTGCTATACTTGACGTCAGCGATGAAATTCGAAGTAACCTCGATCGCAATGAAATCACTTTATTGGTTTTGCTAGATCATTCGAAAGCTTTCGACACTGTTGATCACCAAATTTTTTGTTCGAAGTTATTAAATATGTTTAATTTTTCCGCCACTGCAACTCGACAAATGAGCTCATATCTCACAAACAGATCACAAGCCGTAAATATAGGCAGCGTTACTTCCTATTTCTTACCTGTAAACTATGGCGTTCCTCAAGGTTCTGTAATGGGCCCTCTTTTATTTTCGGCTTATATAAACGACTTGCCAACTGTGGTGCAAAATAATGGTATACAAATGTACGCTGATGATGTACAACTGTATACTAGCTGTCGCAAATGTGATATTACCACGTGTGTTGATAGCCTGAATGCTAATTTGTATAAAATTTACGATTGGGCTTCCGCTAATGGCTTAAGCATATACCCAAATAAGTCGAAATGTTTAGTTATAACTAGAAAACATAACTCTTCCTTGCCCTTTCCGGAAGTTACTCTAAATGGGTTATGTATTGAAGTTGTAAAAACGGCAAAAAATTTGGGTATTACCTTCAGCAGCACTTTAGATTGGACGAATCAAGTCAACATCACTGTAGGAAAAGTATATGGTATGCTCCGCAGCCTATGGGCCACACAGTTTTTCTCCCCCTTTAACATAAGAATGTTATTAGCTAAAACGTATCTTGTGCCCACCTTATTGTACGGATCCGAAATTTTTGCATACTGTGTGTTGCTAATAAGCGCAAGTTAGTTGAACGTTTCTTATAACAACATCGCACGTTTGTCTTCGGACTTAAACGAACCGACCGTATATCCCAGTATGCAAAACAAATATTCAATTTGACTTTTGACAATGAGGGCGTTAGTTTTTCTGCTCAAAATTCTTTTTACCAAAGAGCCAGTTTACCTATATAATAAACTATAATTTTAAGATCTCAGCGCGGAATCAACCTAGTCCAACCAAAACATGCCTGCTTAGCGTCCGAACGTCAGTTCTTTGTTAATTCCATACGTCTTTGGAACTCGCTCCCACCGCGTATCTACAGCGTATTTGCAATACAAACATATTTAAATTTAAATTATCAGATTATTTGTCTTCCTTTAAATTTCCTAACTTTTATCTTCTTTTACTTGATTCGATATTCTATTATTTTTCTTCATTTATTTCTTTTCATTCGATTTCTTGCCTAATTCATTTCTTTTTAATGTTGTTTTTCTCACTAAATTAATGTTTTATTGTTCAAGATTATGTTTAAGTGTTTAACATTATAAAATTTTTTGATTTATATCCACACATGTTATTGGTGGTTAACTATAGGTTTATTTCTTACAAGCTCTTTTAAATAAATAAATAATAATAATAAAATAAATAACAATAATAAAAAAAAACATTATTTGGAAAACCTTTAATTTTCATATTAATAACCAGTTTCGGTTTCGGCCGAATATTTTAAGTTGGCCGTATATTCGGTTTTGGTCGGACACTAAACTGCAGATTGTAGTACTAGCCTTGAGAACGAAGTCAACTTGATCGGTGAAACCTGTAACTTCCCAAGCACAAATCCATTATGGCCGACTATTCTCCAGAATGCGCCACTGCTGCGTTTGCAGACTCACTCGCGTCACCAAATACATGAAGCTCTACTGTCGCCTGCATGAAACCAGTTCCATAACATCTAGACACAACAAGTTTATCAATGTCTCAGTGTTTGCAGCCTTTTTCGCCACCTTAAGCATCGTCATCTGGTATCGTCGTATACCAATATAGTTTTTTGCGCCAAATCCTTATCCAGGGTGGTTGATCATCTTATGAGGCACCAAGTTATGAGTCATGGCAATACCAAACTCCATTGTTGCCAATATGGTTTCCGGAGCGTCTATAACACCACATCGCTTCTGATTGGTCTTACTGACTGTATCAGGAAATGCTATAATAACTCGAAAGTTTGTATTCTTCTGTCAATAAGATTTAAGCAAAGCTTTTGATAGCATAAATCACGGTACTTTGGTTTGGTTGAGAAACTTCATTATGAGTCCAACTTTTCTCTCTCATCTTGCAAGCTGATTTTATCTTACTTTAAATATTATTTTGGTTGAAACGCCTTAAGGGAGTATTCCTGGTTGGAAGGCTGTTTTTGGGCCCTTTTTGAAAAACTTCTCATTTGAAAACGCAAAGAGTTATTTAAATTCTGTTTTTATTTATTGTATTAAGAACATATTAAATTAAATAAATTTTTTCCTTCGTACTAGGGCTGTTCAAAAAGTTGTCGGCCTTCAAAGTTGGGCGTCGAAAAAAAGGTATGCTGCTTGCGGCCCGGATAGCTCGGCTTCGGATCATCTGAAATGGAAAAAGTAAACGGAGTTAGATTCAGTACAGATGTAATACTGGTCCCTACCTCAATCATAATTTTGCGATTAGTTTTTACAAAATGGCGTTCATTGAAAAATTAAAAACCTATTTTGGGTCTTTTTTTTTAGTTTAGTGTAAAAAAATAGTAAAAAATTGTTTAAAATTGTGATTGAGGTATGGACCAGAATGGTGACAATTTTGCGCCGGTTGTACTTTGTTTCTCTGGGCCGCAAGATCGAAAACCGAGGTTTCGAGATAAACGCGTTTAAGTTTGAAGTTATTTTTTGCATCAAAAAAATTTAAATAAAAAAATTTAGCATGCATTTTTAGAAATTCAACTAATTCATGTTTGTGCATGCATCTTTGTTGCACAAATAATCGTAATTGTTTTGCAGATTACCATAATCAGACATAATTAATTATTATAAGTACAATTTTACAATAAAAATGTAAATATCTTTGAAAAAAACACTAACAACCAATGTAAAATAAAAACAAAATTTTTTTGCTCCCATAAGGACCATAGGAACATATGTGCCCCATTAAAAAACTACATAACGGAAAATACTTTTTTGTGCATTTTTGCCTTAGTTGAATCTCAATTAATGCCAAGATTCCAAAAGAAAATTTGCCAAAAGCTTATGGTCCCCAAAGGGTTAATGACATACGTAGTTTTTCTTACAAAAATCAAAGCATTTTGAGATCGTGATTTTTTTCTAAAATTTTTTTTGGGAGATCTTGACCACCCAATGCAACTTTTGAGACCTCTTAGAATACGATCTAAATTTGTCGATACGCCCTAATGTAAATGTATCTATTATTATAAACACACTAGCTTGCTTCTAGCATGACCCTAGCCAAAGTATGACACAAAAACAAAAGACCCTTTCATATAACTTATATGGCGATTGAAAACTTTGAAGCAAGAATTTTCGAAACTTTGAAATCAGACTAAAGCTGTTATTCGACACAGAAAAATAAAAACCTGAAATAAATAATTTACCACTGTTACACCATAAACTTGAATTAGGCTTGACCAAAAAATAAAATAAAAATTCAGCGTCATATGAGTTCAGATGTATTTACAGTCCTGGCAAACAGTATTCTGGCAAATTAACAAATTGTTAACCAGTATTTTGAATATTTCTATGTGTTTGTTGTTTTCAATACAAGATTTAAAGCTCAAAAACAAAATTTGTTAATGAAATTGTCAATAACTGAAAAGTAGTTGACAATTTTTATCAAAATTTTTTGTTTTTGAGCTTCAAATTTTATTTTGAAATAAAAAAAATTACAACAAACATATAGAAATATTCAAAATACTGGTTAACAATTTGTTAATTTGCCAGGATAGTATTGTAAATACATCTGAACTCATATGACGCTAACTCTTTCTATTTCTGGGCATATATATTAGATAACCGATTTTGGTTATATGTGAGATGTGCATTTCAATCATCATATTTCAACGAAATGTGTAAATAGTTTTCTTATCATAGAACTTATTTTCACGAAATTTCTCAACTCCTATTTTTGTCCGCGGCTTATATGGAGCCGTTATTATTATCTCTTCTGAGTCGTCCAGTAAACATATCGCAGTAACATTGAAGTGGTTGCTGAGTCTGTTTATATACCTCTCGGCATATTTTTTAATTTCTTCGATAACTGTAGGCATGTTTATGTCGTTATGAATCGTAAAATTTGACACAAACCATGGGGCAAACAAATATTAAATAATGTAGATTTCGATGAATCAGATACCTGATAATTACTCGAATGATTAATCGGAATTTTGATTAATCGATTAATCAGTGGTTTGATTAATCAGAGAAACTGACTAATCAGAGAAACTTCTTGAAGGAAGCAAAATGTATTTTTGAAAAAACTTTGTGTTTGTTGAAATGACTGATTCAATTAAATTTTATTTATAGTTTTGTCTTTACCAACACGCCAACATTTTGTAAATATTATCACCCAATTCGTAATTCCATTCTAAAAATATCCTAATGCCTTAATAATATCAATAATAAAAATATTTTAAGAATATCCTTCTTACCTTGTAGCTTTCCAACTACCCCGTTATGCAGAACGGCAGCATGTCCATAGAGAAGATATACCAGAAAAAGTCTCAACTTGAGCACATCTTATTGCGTCCAGACACCTATATCGGTTCGGTCGAGCATACAAAGGAGTTGATGTGGGTCTATAATGAGGAGAAAAATCGTATGGTCCAACGCGAAATCTCATTTGTTCCTGGCCTCTACAAAATCTTCGATGAGATTCTTGTAAATGCAGCCGATAATAAGCAACGAGATAAAAATATGAGCGCAATTAAGATAGACATTGACCCGGAAAAAAATGTTATTTCGATATGGAACAATGGTCAGGGTATACCTGTAACAATGCATAAGGAACAGAATATGTATGTGCCGACTATGATCTTTGGTCATTTACTAACATCATCCAATTACAATGATGACCAAAAAAAAGTAACGGGCGGACGCAATGGTTACGGAGCTAAATTATGTAACATTTTCTCCACCAGTTTTACTGTGGAGACTGCGACCAAAGAGTATAAGCGTAATTTCAAACAAGTATGGGGCGCCAACATGACTAAGGCATCGGATCCAAAGGTAAATATATTTGAATTTAATAAATATTTTCATTTGAGATTTTCACCACGTGATAAAATGAATCCACAGATAAAAGAGTTCGCTGGAACTGATTTCACTAAAATTTCCTTCAGTCCTGACTTGGCTAAATTTAATATGGACCGCTTAGATGAGGATATAGTTGCACTTATGTCACGTCGTGCTTATGATGTGGCTGCTTCAACGAAGGGTATTGCTGTATATTTAAACGGCAAAAAGTTGAGCGTTAAGAATTTCAAGGACTACATCGATCTTTATGTCAAGCAAGATGAGGAATCAGGTCAACCCATAAAGATTGTCTACGAGAATAGCAGCGATCGTTGGGAGGTGGCATGCTGCCCTTCAGATCGTGGCTTTCAGCAGGTTTCCTTTGTCAACTCCATAGCTACTACCAAGGGTGGTCGGCATGTGGATCATGTGGTAGATAATATCATTAAACAGCTCATTGAAGTAGTAAAAAAGAAGAATAAGGGTAAGCTTAATGATTCTTACATTATTTTAATCTTAAAAACGTTATTAATGATAATGATGATGCGGTCTTTCAGGTGGCATTAACATCAAACCATTCCAGGTACGCAATCATCTTTGGGTTTTTGTCAATTGTTTGATTGAGAATCCGACATTTGATTCGCAAACTAAAGAAAACATGACACTTCAAGCCAAGAGCTTTGGTTCAAAGTGTGCGCTCTCTGAAAAATTCATTGGCAATGTTTCCAAGTCTGGTATCGTAGAGGCTGTGCTCTCGTGGGCTAAGTTTAAGGCACAAAATGACATAGCCAAAACGGGTGGCAAAAAGTCATCTAAAATAAAAGGTATTCCAAAGCTGGAAGATGCCAACGAGGCAGGTGGCAAGAACTCATACATGTGCACGCTCATTCTCACCGAGGGAGATTCGGCAAAGTCTTTGGCCGTTTCTGGACTCGGCGTCATTGGACGTGATCTGTATGGCGTCTTTCCGTTACGTGGTAAATTGTTGAATGTGCGTGAGGCTAACTTCAAGCAGTTGGCTGAGAACGCGGAAATCAATAATCTTTGTAAAATTATTGGCCTGCAATATAAGAAGAAATACCTATCAATGGATGACATTAAAACGCTGCGTTATGGAAAAGTAATGATAATGACTGATCAGGATCAGGATGGATCACATATTAAAGGATTGCTTATTAATTTTATACATACAAATTGGCCGGAGTTGTTACGTTTGCCATTCTTGGAGGAGTTTATTACTCCTATCGTCAAAGCAACTAAGAAGAATGAAGAGCTATCATTTTATTCGCTGCCCGAATTTGAGGAATGGAAGAACGATACACCCAACAATAACACCTACAACATTAAGTACTACAAAGGTTTGTATTGAAGCATTTTAATTTATAATCTACATAGTAAACTTAATAAGAATCTAAACAGGAAAATGACGAATTTTGAATAATTTAAACGATTCAATTACATTTTATACACATTTTTAAGATGTAATTCCTTAGATCTTTTTTTCTCATTACTTTAAAAAAACAGAGATCCAAAATAACTATTATTTATTTTTTTAAGGTCGAAAAAGTTGTCAACATTTTGAAAAATATTTTATACGTTGCTTGATAACGTTTATTTTCAATTTGTATTTTTTTACGTTGCCTCATAACAGTTATGGATGAGAAAATTTTTTTACGTTGCTCATAACTTTTATTTCTGAAATTTTTTTTACGTTGCCTGAAAAGAGCTATTTAAGAGAAATAAATTTTTACGTTGTGTTATAGGTATAATGTAATTTAATTTTGACTTTATTTCATGAATTGAATTTAACGAACAAAGTTTGAGAAAGTGTTTCGTCCCAAAAATTGCATCTTTTATCTGTCAATAAGAGACGTAAGGCCGAAAGCGCTCGCTCGACAGAGACTTGTGACTTGTTATTTTTTTCTAAGACGGTAAAAATTTTTTTGCAGTAATTCTTAACGGGTATTCCTTAAGGAGTTAGTGACTTGCGGGAAAGATTGATGCACGTTCTTGGACTTGTTTCAAATAATTTAAATTTTTTTGCGTTTCTTGAACTGATAATCGCATTTTTTATTTTTGGAAGCTCCATAATAAAGAAGCATTGCATCTGGCAAAAGTGCTTTAATACACATAAAAAAAATTATATAAAAAAAGTGTTATTTGAATATTAAAGTTTATAATAATTAATTGAAGTTTACTATAATAATAAATGAGATAATTTTTTATTTTTTATTACAAAAGTATTGCATACTTTATATCTTCCGTACACACTCAAAATAGTATGCACCTACAATGCACATTTTTATATAACTACAAAACAAAGTATTTTCGTTTTTTTAAAGGTTTAGTATTATAAAAAGAGAAATATTTCGTTTTCTTTACCTTTATTCCACACACACATAATTCGTTCGGATATTCAGTTATCAATTTTTGGCTTCAGTACTATAAAAAATTAATATGAATTGCAATAGAGATGAAAATGATAGTATCGAACGCATAAAATTAACCAAAATATTTTGCGTTAACACGAGAAATCAAATTATAGACGAATTAATAATTTTTGTTTTGTACAATGCGTTGTTAATATTTTTATATATGAATTAAATGACTAATGCAAGCAGTTTTTACCAAAAGTTTCGGTTATTCGGCCATATTGAGGCCGAATAGCCGAAATTTACAAAAAGGGCCGAAACCGGCCGTAACCGAAACCGAATATTCGGTCGGACACTAGTTATGAGCACTAGTTATGATAATTCTTATCAGAGAGAAAAAAAGTTTATGTTGAAAATAACAATTACTTAGAGATCAACAATTTTCGTCTTGCCATATAACAATTATAGCCCAATTTTTTTAAATATTTCTTATAACAGTTATGTCTCTGAAAAAATGCAATCTAAGAAAATATAAAAATTCAAAAATTGTCAGAATTTGTCGCAAAAAATTAAGTACATATTAAATAATAAAATAAATTTGGACGAAATAATGGATATTTGTGTAGACAATGAAAAAGACGATGTGAAAAGCGTTGATGGTGCTATATAACAGTTATGTCTCTGAAAAAATGCAATCTAAGAAAATATAAAAATTCAAAAATTGTCAGAATTTGTCGCAAAAAATTAAGTACATATTAAATAATAAAATAAATTTGGACGAAATAATGGATATTTGTGTAGACAATGAAAAAGACGATGTGAAAAGCGTTGATGGTGCTGTTAGTAGCTTATTACATACTTGCAGAGGTGTCGTGACAGTGAGCTAAATTACAAATTAAAAAAAATAAATGTTAAAAAAAGGTTAAATAAAATGTAACCCAAATGTGGCTGCGTGCAACAGTAAATCAAAAATAAAATGATTCCAGGCAAGTGATATTGAAAATGCTACAACAAAAAACTCGCCACCACTTTGAGTGTGCGCTACGAGAACATACCAACAAAAAAAAAGAACACTCCATCAGAGAACTGCAATGAGTATCCGACAGAATTCGGATACCCAAATCATACCCGAGTGTCGTGCTGTTCTGAACTCTATCCATACTTAATAATATGTGTAAAATACTTATAGGCATTCGGCTCATTAGCATTTTTTCGGTTATAAGTACATTCTCATATCTGAGAGCGGCGTGATCCGATCCACTTCGAGCCGTTTATAATGAGTGCGTTGAGTCAGTTTGTTACAAAAGTGCTCGATCCGAATGTATTTTGAGTGTACTCTGAGTACTGCTCCTTCTCTGCCAACGTCTCTTAGCGTTAATTAGTTTTTTTTTTGTGTATGCACTTTTCGTAAGTATTTGTCTGCAGGCCATGTGAGCTCTCATTTTTTGTTTGTTTTTTCTCGAAAACGAGTTTTTGGTATTTTATTGTTGCACTCTATGGAGAAAGAAACAATAACAACGCTTGTGATTTTGGTTTGTTAGACATAAACAAAAATAACACAAAACCAAAAGGCCGGCGCACAGTGGTTAAAAGTTGGAAATAAATACCAAAACTGATGATCTCTTTTTGTGATTTTTTTTTCTTTGCGTTGCTTAAGAATATTCAAACTCACATGATTCCAAAATATTTATCAGAAATATATGTATATAGGTTTTCTGTGTAGACGCCTTAATATACGATTGATGTAAAAATGTTGAAAAAATTTCGTAAAATATTGATATTTTTCAAGAGTTATTACAGACAATTGAGAAAACGTATTGCAATCTGGTTTTTTTAAGTACACAAAACATTATTGAAAAAGTTTTTTGCATTCTTGAAATATTTTTTTTTTATTTTTGCAATAAATTTCTTATGCAAAGTTGATATGACAAAAAAACGTAAATTTATTTTTTTGCAGAATAAAACATAATGATCTATGGATGTCGACGATATTTTAAATAAAGAAATGCTTTTATTGGACTGTAAATTGAACGATTAAAAAAAACTGACAGAAATTTTTGAGTCCTTGAACAACATTTGGTAAATGCGTTTAGAAGAAAATATAGATATGTTTAGTCTCAAGGTTTATTGCTATAGTCATTTTCTTTAGTATTATTTGAGGCATTTTTTGTTTAACGATCACTTCTTACGAGTTAAAATCGTTAAATTTTTAATGTAAATAGTGAAAGCATTTACTTACTAAATACGATAAATGCTTTAAAAATGTTATTATTCTTCTTTTGCAATACTTTATATTTGCAGAGTACTTAAATATTCTATAGTGTGTTTCTCAGTCTATTAATTTACTATGTTAATATATGTGTATTAAATATTTTTTTAAATAATTACAACTAAATTGAATTAGTAAAACAGTAATGTGATATGTATAAAGTTAAATTAATTCACATTATCTTATAGCTTACTATGAAACATTTTAATGAGTTTCGCAATAAAATGCTTTCAAAACTATTCAAACATTCAAATTCCCTTGTCAAGAAATGTTCTTCAAACATCTTCAATTAGCTGAAAGTGAAATATATATTCTTTGATTCTAAACAACAGAATTATAATACGTACACGGAGAAAATTAATTTGCTTGAATCAAGCAAATGTTTTGCTTAAAAGCAAATCAGCAAAACTTTGCTCAATCACAATGTGATTTAAGAAAAAGATTGCTAAATTGCAATCACTCCTCGATTATTTAGGAAAAAGTAAAATTTTGATTACATTCAAATTTTTACTTAATTTCAGCAAAAATTTGCTTAGTTATTATAAATGGGAGGAGCAAATGCTTACTTAATTCAAGCAAATATTTGCTTAGTTGTTATATATTAGAAAAGCATATTTTGATTAGTTTTTGCTAAAATTTTGCATAATGTTGAAGTGGCTTAGAATCAAGCGCAAGTTTTGCTTAACCACAATACTAATTTTGCAAACAGTTTTCTCCGTGTATGCAAGCCATATTTTTATGCTACACGACCTGTGCTCACTTTATCACAATGCTAAAAAGTATGCTATTATCTTTTTTAACTGTTGATAGTATCACATTTACAACCAGTGCCAATTTGTGGCAAAAAGCATGAGGTTCACTCCTTTTTTTGGAATTCAAACGAAACGATAAGCTTTTTTTTGATGATTTTTTTTTTTGTTTTTATAAAAAGCAAACAAATAATATTTTTGAATACTATAAACCTTTAATTTAGACAGTTTAGATGCAGCGCTTCATTGAACTTGGAATACGGAAAAACACGTGAAGTGGAAAATTTCGTATGGGAGGTGGGCGTGGCAGAAAATACTTTTTTTATAATAGACATATATTGAAGATTTCTGACAGAATGGTTCTTGTATTGGTTTAAGACAAAAAAAATATGGCGTTTTAAATATTTGTGTTGTATGGGAGGCAGGCGTGATTGAGGGCGGATTTAAAAATATTTTTGTGTGTATTCTAATAAGGCAAATTCCAAATAATACACAAAATTTAATTGGTTTACGATGAGTCCTTCTATTTATTGACAACTTTTGTATGGGGCTCAACCACTGTGCGGCGCACGTGTCTGTTTGCTTCTTGTGCGTAAACACGTGCAATAGAAGTGTAATTTATATTATGCGCATGTGATTTGGTAACTGAAGGCTACAGAAAAATAAAAAAATACTTTACAAATTTAATAATAATTGCTGATTGCAGAAAATGAATGACTTACGATACTATCGAAACTGCGTATTATTTTTAAGCCTTAACAACGTTACCTCATGCGCAGCTTTCACTGTGCACGATAAAAACAAAAAGCAACACAAGAATAACACATCTGTTATTCAGCATTTAGATATGCGTAGGAAAAAATAGCACAAAACAAATACAAAAAACTCGCTCACTATTTACTGCTGCGCTCTACTGCGCTCTCTTTCATATCCGTGGCAGATGAGCCGAGTGATTCGGCTACTTGTGTCGATTATGAGTATTTGGGCAAGTAGGATAAGTATCAGCAAGACGACAACAACCATAAGTATTTATGAACCGAAAAAACCCGATCTTTCCTGATCCGACTCATGACTTAGGATACTCATATTTATTTGAGCCGCCGCATTCTAGCTTCGTAGAAGAGAATATGAGTCGAGTTGTGTGCGCTTAGGGTGAGTAGGTTTTTGTACTTATTTTTTTCGGATATACTCAGAGTCGCAAAAAAGCTATCCGTTGCAGATCTCTGCACTCCATGTACATGTACGCCATGAACATAATTCCTTGAATTACAACATACACGGAAATATTGAAGTTGTTGTAAGTTGGCTAAAAGAGCTATGGGATTTACAAATCTGCTTTAGTGGAATCTAACGACTTACATTTGTTCGAAGTTACGCATCGAGAACTACTTTCGTTTAGACCCCTTTTCCACACGGAAAGTTTTCTTCCCAGCAAGTCAGCGGTACTGGCAAGTCTGTATTGGCAAGTTTTTTTTCTGTACTTTCTTTGATGCTGTACTCTTCTTTCCTTTGTATTTTCGACTTGCTGGCAAGAAAACATGCCGTGTAGAAAAAGGGGTATAACTAAAGGTGGTAAAACTACTACGAAAAAACTGTTCCCCAATACAATCTACTTTATTTGAAGAATCACAATTGAGGTTTTACCTATCTATCTATATATATGCAGTGATGTGTTAAGAAATAGGGACACCTGTATTTTTATATTTAAAGCTGCATGAATTATATACAAAGTGCCCCAGATATAGCATTAATTCCCTCGGGTGGTAATTCTCCTTGATGAGGCGAGTATAAAACTTTATGGATGAGGATCACCCCTCTCCCCCCTTCGGAGCTAGAAAGCTCGGAGCTTACTCTATATTTTATTTATCTCTTAACCGATCTCCAAAGTCAATAGCATCTTGAAAAAGAGACTACATAACCTTCAAACTAATGATACAAAAAACCATTTTCTAATCGTACCACTCTAAAAGCTGTTTTACGTGTGGTAATTTAAAATGAAAAAGTAGTTATGTTTGCATTGAGTACTCAAGTACTATGGCAAGAACCAAAAAACCAAGTCAATAGAAAACTTTATCATAAAAAAAGTTACATCATAAAAATTATAAAAAAAATTATTTAACAATTATCACAGTTGAATTAAAATTTTTTTTAGAAATTAGTTTCTCATAACTATATTAATTGTGACTTTATGCAAAATGTTTAATAAACAACTTAATGTAATGTAATGTCAATTTGATTTTATTCTAAACAAAATATAAACTTTGGAAATCGGCTAAGAGATACATTAAATATGGAGTAAAATGTAATGACACATATTTTTCAGTTTTTCCTCTCTAGTTCCTAAAGGGGGGAGGGGTGACCATCATGCTTGCATTTTTTTACTCAAATTATGGGGAATCACCAACCGAGGAAATTGATGCTATATCTGGGGTACCTGGTATATAATTCATGCAGCTTTATATATATATACAAATACAGGTGCCCTATTTCTTTGCACATCACTCACTGTATATAAAAAATGTTTCTGTGTGTTAATGTCCAATAGACTCATAAATCTGAATCGTCACATCTCTTGTCACACAGCGCATTTACACCAAGATAGTTTTGCGCAAATATTTGCCAAGCAACTGTTGGATATAGGTCACGGAAAGTTTTCGATTAATTTTGCAACAAGCGAGATATTATTTCCATTAGGCTTTTGCCAAGTGCAGTGGTCGATTCAGGACGTTGAAAAAATATTTTCCCGGACATTTCGCAAAACTACAAAAACCGCAAATGTCTTTGCGAACGTGCAATTCCTGCGCCAAAAAATGATCACGTCAACAGAATCAATGATCAGATTCAAATTCATCTTCCTGAGAAACAACTAAATACAAATCAATCGACATAGTCACAGATGAGGATCAATCCGTTAACTATCCGATTCAGTTTTTAAATACATTGGAACCATCTGGAATGTTATCTCACATATTGACTCCCAAAGTTGGCTCTCCGATAATGCTCCTGTTGAATTTAGATCCATCAAAACTGTGCAATGGATCCAGGCTTGCTGTTAAAAAGCTGATACTGAATGTGATCGAGGCAACAATAATACTATACTATACTATACTATACTATACTATACTATACTATACTATACTATACTATACTATACTATACTATACTATACTATACTATACTATACTATACTATACTATACTATACTATACTATACTATACTATACTATACTATACTATACTATACTATACTATACTATACTATACTATACTATACTATACTATACTATACTATACTATACTATACTATACTATATAATAATACGCTTATGCAGCGTATTCCAATGCCCAAAGGTGCCCACAGCTTTACCCTTCAACTTTAAGCAACTACAATTTTCAGTTAGTATTGCCTTCGCGATTTCTATCAGCAAAGCGCAAGGGCAATCTCTGTTCGTTGTAGGATTGAATTTTACGTAGCTTGCACCAAATTATAAAACAAAATATTCTTTCTATATTCTCTTGCAGTACAATAAAAATATTGCATTTATTAATCACAACTTTAATAATACACCAAAAATGTATGCACAAAGACACAACACAACCAAAGAGAAATCCACCTCGCATGTTTATGCAATGTAATAATTCCAATAGATAATTGGAAAAAAAAGTCAAATTGTAAATAAAGCCAATCAGTTTTTTGGTTCAACGGTGATTCTATGGACCAAGAGGCAGTCACTATAAATATAAATTTTGCAAACGCCCAATTTTACTATATTTCGGACGGTTAAAGGCGTATAAGATTAAATTTTGGTAATTCAGTTTAAATGGTTACGTCAAAAATTAAAAAAATGGGCGTAGCCGCACTATAGCTACATCCACTTTGCCGAAAATCATTTAGGGCCGTTTTATTTAGGCATGTTCTGCATTCCTCTTAAGAGTGGAAGTGAAAATAAATTATAATTGAATTCGATATTTGGTGTTCCTATATATAACTTTTTTCGTTAATATAATTAATTATATTAATAAATTAAATAAAATACAAAATGATTATGTAGAAAAAATATATCGAATTCAATTATGATTAAATTTCACTTACACTGGAAGTGGAATGCAGAACATGTCTGATTCACTTTTTATAACTTTAGCTAATAACTTTTCAATAACTTTTGTTAACTTGACTTTTTGTACAATGTGCGGAGTTAAACATTTTAATTTCTCAAGTTAAAATTTAATTTCGTTCAGTTCAAGTTGAAATTTTCTACGTTGAACTTAAGTCAAGAAGTTATAAATACTCAAGTTATTAAAACACCCTAGGGAATTTTTTGATATTTGAGGGGTAAAGAGAAAAAATTACTTACAACTTATGAAATGGAAATTCGTTGATGTTGATGGCAACGCAATTGCAAAAAATATTTTGATATTAAAAAATATTACAAAAATGTTACACTTATTTATTTATTTTATTATTTATTTATTAATCAATATAGACTAGCTAGCACAACACAACCGAGATCTTATATATCTTAACAGCACAAGCTTCATGAATGTACAAAGTATACAAAATTTATAAAATTGCAAAACTCGAAATTTTATTTTTCTCACATTTCAACGAAGTAAAAACTTTAATGCATATGGGCATTTCCACAGAAAAGTCTACCCTGACCAAAAAATTAAAACTTAATAAAAACTTATTATTTAACTACAATGGAAATTTAAGTAACGTAATAAAATAAAAAACTAAAGATTTTTAAATTTGATTGATCACTTGGAAAATAAACTTATGTTATTTTAAGTCCTTTAAAAAAAAGTTGTATACGAAAAGTCTTGCCCAATTCAGAGAGTTTTGCAAATTTTGTAATCCAAGTCAAAAATCACTTCCGTTTTTTGTAACGTAACCCAGCACATATTTTTGCTAATCAGACCTATTTCAAAATCCGTCGTAGCGTAAATTTTCTTTCGGATTCGTAATGAAGTATTCTACAATCCGAATAGAATTCGAACATTCTTACATTCGTAGCATTGCAACTACACATTCCGAACGTATCAACTTTTGACAGCTGTGTTTCGGATTTTTTCACGAAAGCCTTGCCTCGACGGATTTGTTTACGACAAAAGAAAACAATTAAATTTTTATAAAACTTAAGCAAATTCGTAGTATTCGTAGCGTAGCTTTACGTTCGGAAATTCATTACGACGGATTCTGGAATAGGGCTGAATATCTTAAAATCCTTAGGGTCGGTTGTTGTCATTGTTTTAACTTAATATATTGCTACTTTTAGAAATTAGACATTTTCATTATTTTTTTAATACTTCGTACAAATATATAAATATATTAATATATTTTTTTTATTTTTTCTGAAAATAATTTTATCTTAGATTTAATTAGCCTCATAAGAGCTTGCACAGTTGAGTTAGGTATCATATTGGTTGCCCGCAAATACTTTTTTGTTTAATCTTCGACATTTTTAGCTGGCCCAAGATATTTTCGCAATTGAGTTTTAATTATTTTTGACCAATATCTTTTAATAGGCCTTAACTCCTCTGGGCAGTTTGGTGGATTTATATGTTTTTCAATAAAAATGATTTGTTGGCTTCGGAACCAATTTTGTACAACTGACGAATAATGGCAGGTATCTAAGTCAGGCCAAAATAGTATAGGGATAGAGTAGAGGGTTTCCTTATAAGTGGCAAAAGCCACTTCTTTAAACAGTCCTTCAGGAAAACTTTGGAATTTATTGACCCAGTTGCTACAAACGGCGTACTGCGTTTTCTACATTGACAAATCGTCTGCCGTACCATAAATTTTTTCGGGAACTTTTCCCGTTTTATTGTTTTAAATTTTTCTGGAAACTTGGTCCTTTCAATTGCAGAAAAGTATTCCTTGCCGTGCAGCGATCGAAAGTGTTTTTATTATTTGCTTCATCGTCAAGTATCATGCACGCGCGTTTATTGTTCAAGAGGTGCTTGTATAACTTTCGACTTCGTTAAACTGCTGTTTTTTGTTGTTCTATTTTTTTAGAGTTTTAGTTTTAATAACCTAAGTTGTTATTACTATCATCATTATCTTCTTCATCACCATCTTCAGAGCCATCATCATCAGCATTCTGTTTATCATATCTATAATTGGCATCACTTTCAAGTGCTTGCTTTTGCTTGAAATAACAGGATGAGAGCTTAAAAGGAAGGAGTCTGCTAAATATATCTTCATTTGACTTTTCACGACTGCATTTACGAGAGAAATGCTCTCTATAGTTTTTTAAGTCTTTATTACGAGCTTCTGCTTCCTCCGACAATTGGTTTAATTGGTAGCAGTACATGCTTTATAATTTCTGGTCCGTTTATAAAAAAACTTATGCAATGTTCGAGGCATGATAAACCAAGAGTATTTTTCAACAAAACACCAAGCATAAAATATTCAAACTATAATCGCACAAATTTTTGTATCTGTATTAGGTATAGTTTTACAAAATATTTCGAAGACATTTCGCTTAATTTTTATTAAATTTGGATTTTTTAAATTTTTTTAATACAACAAGAAAAAAAACGAGATTTTTCCAAAAGTAAAAAATCAAAAATCTTAATTTTAGTCTTATTTTCACGTTAAAAAGAAAAATTACATGAAAAATGAAAAGCGTACCAGTTTTTAGAAAGTTTGAGCTTAAGGCTCTTATGAGCCGCGTTCAATTTTCGACTGTAGTCGAATGGCCTGATCGAACGAATTTGCATTTGGTATTATAACGTGCTTTCGACAAAGAATAGCGCTATTGTGAATTTCGTTCATTTGGTTTGTTCACGGTAGTATATTTCTATAGCTGATCGTAATTCTTGCATTTTTAACAATTATTGCTCAGCAAGCATCGCATCGAAAGCAAAATTCTATTCGACTGAAAATTCGATGAACAACGAACATTTCGATAGGGTTGGTTGCACTGCTCATTATAAGAATTTAACGTTCGATAACCATCGAAGATCGAACTTCGAAAGAGGCTCATAATAAGGGCCTAAATTTTTTTTTTTTTAAAAACGCTATTTTGCCATATAAATCAAATTTTTTAATCTAGAGATCACTGAAGGCACGTTTAAATATGAATATTTTTTCCTGAAAATTTAACAGTTTATTTTTTACATGTAAAGAAAAAATCGAGTCCCATGCACATTTTGAATTTGTAAAAAAAGTTTCTTCCATACAACTAAGGGCCACTCTAATGTACAGACATGCATTTATTTAACCAGATACCAAGTAACATATATGCACAATATTTACAACACTTTCGAAGACAAGCAAAAAAAAAATGCAATAAAAAGACAAAAACAGGTACAAGAAAAACACATTTGTTATTGTTTCTTCTAAAAAACAGCAATAACCAAAAAAAAAAAAAAAATAGTCTACAAAACAAGCAAAGTGGAAAAAATGTGTACACACTTCAAAATTTGTAAAGAATTTTTGCACCGATCGGTGTTTCAGGGAGTCCTACACCGTTCGGTGTTAAAAAACATCGTGTCAGAGTGTTAGAATTTAATATCCGAAAGAGAATATTTTTTTAACACCGAACGGTGTAAAAAAAGGAAATATCAGAAATGTTTGTTTTGTACCCTGTTAGATGTTTATTTATAATACGCAAAATGATTATTTTTTAACACCGAATGGTGTAATTTTTAACTATTCGAAAGGATAATTTTTACAATTTTTATTAAATTGTCATTAAATTTATTATTCGTCAGATGAAATAAACCCCTTGAGCTTATTTCATTGGGCTTTATTTCATAATGAAATAAGACCCAACCAAAAAAATTAAATATTTCCCAAAATTTATAAGATAGTCTCCGAAAATTGGGAGTTATTTAATTTTTTGGGTCCATTTCGTGGTGCTAAATATTACATTTAAATCTTTATTCAAGATTTACAAAATTAAATTGAACAAATAAAATTGAAAAATTTAATTTTTTAATTTGTTTATCAATGAGAACGTGATTTTAATATTGCTCTTCTTCTTTGCCTTTCTTATTTCACACCGATCCGATAAGTTCAACATTTTACACCGAATAAGCGGTGTAAATTAACACCGTTGGGTGTAAAAAATGTAAATATCTGCTCAGCGGTGTGAAGTTATTTTTTAAATTTTTTAGTGTGTATGCTTAGTAAATGTAATGTTATTAGAAAAGCAACAATACGTTTTTAGCAGAGCTATTTTTTTTTTAAATCAAGGAACCAAGGCATGCGCCTTATACAAACAAGGTTTGGTCTTTGACCCGAAAAGAAAGGGAAAGATTTATTTAGAGGAATTGATTAGAATAATACGTGAATTATTGATCAGGCGAAACAACCGTGAAAGACAATTTTAATTTCTTTTAACCGAGGCCTGTGTTATGCCTTAACGTCGGCAAGCATTTCCAGCTCTTAGTTGTTCCATTCCTTTAATTCCACATTTTCCACAATTTAGTTGTGGATTTTTAGTTTTCTATAATTCGTAAATGTAGGAAAGAACAAAGAAAGTGAAAAGAACCATGTCCGAGCCCGGATTCGAACCAGGAACCTCTGGGTCCCTCTCGCACTCTCCACTAGACTAAAAAGGCCGACAATAAAATAGTTTATTTCACATAAAATAGTTTATTTTGAGTTCGCGCAAATCAATATGCGCAAAATTTCAATTCTGATTCTGAAAGTTGAAATGCCTTTTTTTAAATATATAAGCACTTTTAATAAATTATTGTCAATTCACATTTAAAACTCAGCATGTACATGAAAAATTCCGTAGCTTAAGAACTTTTTAAAAAATAAATACAAAAAATTTTTCAACACTTTCTCACCACTTATTTTTTAATATATAGAGAAATTACAGTTATTTTACAAAAAAAAAAATTTGTTTAAAAACGTTAAAAAATCAGTTTTCACCACTTTGCGCAAACATACAAACAATGAATGAACTTTGACAGCGTGCAGTTACATTAATAAACAAATAAAAAAAAAATTTACTTAGTGATGGACCACATCGAGCAACCACATCCTGAGTAAGTTCTTCCACAAATCTTTGTCAATAAATCCATTGTTTCAGAAAACTAAAACTTACACCCACTTCTTTCATTTCGCTAAACTCAAATTAACTTGATTTGAGTATTTCATTTATAGATAAATCTCTAGCTTCACCATTTCACTGGCATCCAATCCTCACTCATTTCTTCATGGTGAAGAAATGAGTGAGGATTGGATGCCAGTGAAATGGTGAAGCTAGAGATTTATCTATAAATGAAATACTCAAATCAAGTTAATTTGAGTTTAGCGAAATGAAAGAAGTGGGTGTAAGTTTTAGTTTTCTGAAACAATGGATTTATTTACAAAGATTTGTGGATGAACTTACTCAGGATGTGGTTGCTCGAAAAGTGAACGAGTACCAATCTTGATACAAGAAAGGAAGTTAACAATTATTAAATATAAGCAATTTTGACATATTAAAGCGACAGGAAATAGATAAATTGTAGTTTGTATAGATGAACGTGAAGCGCCATCTAGGTTTCAATATAACTTTATCGTAAGTATAAATTAAATGAAAGCTTAGCTTAAATATAAATATAATGTAAAATGTTCACCTAAACATTCCGCCCGCCTTGCAGTACGGCTGCAATAAGATTTATGTATAGATACAATTGTCAAAGAAATGTATGAAATATTTATGCAATTAAAATATATGAATTCAAATAGGAAATTCAAATTTTGTAGATAATATTATAGACTCATGATAACTAGGTACCTTCTACTTTAACTAGGTACCAAACATTATTGTCAAAACTTTGTTTGATTTTTTAATCCAGTGTGGGACGGTAATTCGCAATTGGGAAAAAACTATTACATAAGTGTATATACATCTAGCTATAGGCTCATTATTAGCATAGTTAGTCCTATGAACATTTTCTTCTAACATACGATTTCTTCTCAAACTCCTTGGGGCTGTATATAATTGAAAAAGATGTTTACAATTGATTTTTCGAGATAAAATATTAAAATCAAAGTTCTTTTAAAGATATCTTTAAGCGAGCATCGCAAGTTGGAATACCGTCATGCCAATAAAGTTTTTTCAGCGCATATTTACTCCATATCTTTTGAACTCTTTCGATGCAGCTCGAATAATCAATATAATATGGATTCCACACAATAGAACAATATTCAATAAAACTACGAATCAATGAATTTAAAACATTATTTAGTTTTTTGACAGTAGAAAAAAATTGCTTTTATAATTTTGACTTTGTATTTTAATAGTAGAGGATGACATATTCAAGTCCTTCAAAAAATGGTCGACGGTTAATCTATGAGTTGGTTAGACCGATTTTCAATTGGTTTGGTTTTGTTTTTTTTTTGGACAAGTAAGCCACGTAGTCTATCGAAAAATTCATAATAAAAATTTTCCGAAAAGTTTTTTCTAATGACCGCCAATTCGTTTTCTTAACGATTTTTAAACAACTGTGGTCAGTTACTGTTGCAAAAAGCTTCGAATACCAGATTTGGTATTAAGATTGTGGTAAACTGAATCTGTTCTAGTCAGATAAAATAATAAGAGTTTTAAATGATTTTATAGTAAACATTTTGTTGTCACAGCACAAATATGTAAAAACTTGAAGTTACACCAAATATCCCAAGTTAGAATTCATAACTGGTCATATATTTGGAAGATGAGAAATCACAAGTTGACAAAAGTTATAAAAAAAAAGTTATATCAATTCTTCAATTTTTATAGTTATTTTTGAGAAATTTAACTGAATAACATGGAATACCTTTTGAAATCGAATAAATCCTAAAGCTATTCTCCACTACTCAAGTTATAAAAGTGAATAAAACGGCCCTTAGTTCGATCTTAGTTCGTTCTTAGCTAGTTATTTATATAAAAGTAGAATAAGAAAATTCTGCCCCTAATTAAAGAAATTGTTAACGGTAAATCCTTCTGAATAGCCGCTTCGAAGTTTTGTTTGAATTCCCATTTGCATCAAGTTTCTGGTAGGTTAATAATCCGGACCAAACCTGCGAAATACGTTTTAATCTGTTCTCGAATTTCAGCATTATCTCTGACCTAAGGATCTATGCTTTTTTTTAACAACTGACATAAGTAATTGAATAAAAAAAATTAAATCTGACTTTATTACATGTGAAAAGTATAAATTAGTATTTATTGTTATGGTATATCAATATCTATTATACTCTCTCTCTCTTAGGTTTGGGTACATCGACCTCCAAGGAGGCTAAGGAATACTTCCAAGACATGGAGCGTCATCGTATTCTATTTAAATATGATGGAAGTGTCGACGATGACAGCATTGTAATGGCTTTCTCTAAAAAACATATTGAAAACCGTAAAGAATGGCTTACTTTGCACATGGACGAAATTAAGAGACGTAAAGTACTCGGCTTACCTGAACGTTATCTCTACACCAAAGGTACCAAACACGTGACCTATGCCGACTTCATCAATCTCGAATTGGTGCTCTTCTCTAATGCCGACAATGTGCGTTCCATTCCATGTCTTGTCGATGGACTTAAACCTGGTCAGCGTAAGGTGCTCTTTACCTGCTTCAAGCGTAACGATAAACGTGAAGTCAAGGTGGCCCAGCTCTCTGGATCCGTTGCAGAAATGTCTGCATATCATCATGGTGAGGTCTCACTTCAAATGACTATCGTTAATTTGGCTCAAAACTATGTGGGCTCTAATAATATAAATTTACTCGAGCCACGTGGCCAATTTGGTACACGTCTCACTGGCGGTAAAGATAGTGCTAGCGCTCGTTATATTTTCACAATGATGTCGCCTCTAACACGTCTTATTTTCCATCCATCCGATGATCCATTGCTTTCCTACGAAGTGGATGATGGTCAAAAAATTGAACCACTATGGTATATACCAATTATACCTATGGTCTTGGTCAACGGTGCCGACGGCATTGGCACTGGCTGGTCCACTAAGGTCTACAACCATAATCCACGTGATCTCATACAGAATCTGCGCCGTATGTTGGCTAAGGAAGAACCTGTGCCAATGCATCCTTGGTATAAAAACTTCAAGGGCACCATTGAGTTTATATCTGACGGTCGTTACATAAGCTCGGGTAATATTCAAATTATTCAAGGCAATAAAATTGAAATCTCTGAATTGCCGGTCGGCACCTGGACCCAAAACTACAAGGAAAACGTGCTCGAACCACTTTCGAATGGTACCGAGAAAGTGAAGGCTATTATTTCGGACTATAGAGAGTACCACACCGATACAACCGTTCGTTTTGTCATCACACTAGCAGCTGGCGAGTTCGAAAAGATACAAAATGAAGACGGTGGCTTCCATCGCATTTTCAAATTGACTTCATCTATGTCTACCAATCAAATGCACTGCTTTGATCAAGTTAACTGTCTCCGTCGCTTCCCTACCTCTATGGACATAATACGTGATTACTTTCCCCTACGCTTGGAGTACTATTGCAAGCGTAAGGACTATATAGTTGGGCAACTAACAGCCATGGCCGATCGTCTTACCGATCAGGCCCGCTTTATTCTTGAGAAATGTGAACGTACACTTGTTGTGGAGAACAAAAAACGCAAGGTCATGATTGATGAGCTCATTAAGCGTGGCTATCGTCCGGATCCTGTCAAGGAATGGCAACAGCGCATCAAAATGGAAGACGATGAACCCGCCGATGATGAAGAAGAGGATGAGGATGAAGCTTCAACGAGCTCTGTCAAAAAAGAAAAGAAAAATGTCGATCCCGAAAAAGCATTCCAAAAGTTGTCTGATGTTAAAAAGTTCGACTACTTGTTGGGCATGTCCATGTGGATGTTGACAGAGGAGCGTAAAAATGAGTTGCTCAAGCAGCGCGATCAGAAACTTGCTGAACTAGCAGCACTCAAAGCCAAAACAATTGAAATGTTGTGGTTAGATGATTTGGATGAGTTGGAAAAGAAACTCAACGAGGTGGAGGAAAAGGAACGGCTCGATGAATTGGGTATCAATAAGAAGCAAGCCAAGGCAATGACAGCCAAGGCCAAGGCACTTGCCAGCCAATTGAAAAAGCGCACTGTTAAGACTGGTGGTGATGATGTGTTCCCAGATCCAAAGGGCATAAAGGTGGAATTTAAGGTAAGTGGTGGGGGACAGAGCGAGAGTTAGCCTCGCTTAGAGAGTTTATTATTAATAATAAAACTTATTAATAATAGAAATAATAACTATCTCCTTTTTCGCCTTAAACAGATCACCGAAGAAATCATGAAGAAAATATCCACTTCAGTAGCTAATGCCTCAAAGCCCAAGGTTAAAAAAGAGAAGGTTGATAATAAGTCTAAGGGTGATGGAGCCGTCACTAAAATCGATGAGTTGGATGAATTTGATGCTATGGTAGATGGTGGTGCCAATGGACCAAAAGGCACAACTCCACCGAAAAAAAAGGCTGTGAAGACTGAGCCTGGCGTTACAGAACCTAGAAAACGTGCTCCTGGAGGTGGTCGAAAGAAAAAGGAAGATGCGGGCGATGGGTTAAAACAATCTAAAATAAACTTTGGCAAGGGCAAAGGAGGAGGGCGTAAAAAGAAGGTTAACATTTCTGATGAAGAGGGTGGCATTTCTGGTAGTGAAGTTGAAATGAATTTGGAGGTAGCACCACGCGCTGACAGACCTGGACGTAGAGCTACTGCCAAAGTATTTTTAATTTTCTAAATGATATCTGAACAGTTTTGTCTACATTGCAAATCAACTTTTTACAGAAAGTCAACTACTCTAGATTGCTCGATTCTTCTGAGGAGAGTAGCGACGGCGAAATTGTTCTTAAGGATAATACAGCTGTGAAAGAAAATACAATAAACATGGGTAGAATATCGGACGATGGAAATAGTGATTTTGATGATGGCGTCAGCAGTGAGGAAGATCATAGACCGTCTGCTAAAAAGCCAACAGCGAAGCGCCCTCGCAAAAAAGCAGTTTCAAGTGACAGTGATGGAGAAAAAAAGGTTTGTATTAATAAAAAATGGTTTAAAAGAATTTTTTTAATAATTTTATATCTTGTTTTTTTTTTAGAAAAAGAAAAAGGTTATGATTAGTTCTGATGAGGATGAAGCTGATTCAGATTTTGAATAAGGCCACCAATAGACGATCAGCTTAAGACAACCCTTAAAAAGAAATTAAAAATACTAGCACATATGTACGTGAAAGTATTCCTATTAATTAGAATTTAATATTTTACTTTATGTTTCCACGATCTTGTTTTAACCCCGCAATGTTCAATAATTTGTGTTTATTTTATTTTTTTAAATAAGTACTTCAATAATAATTGTTTCTTAAACAATAAAAAAGGGAACTTTAAAAAGAGTTAAATATTGAATTGATTATAAAAATGTCATGATGGTTAAAAAATAAACAGATTCTCGCGGTGAAGCGCAAATATTTCAAATAAGCGTTAATTTAGGCAGTTATGTAGCATTTTATGATTTTAAAATTTTTTATATTATTTTATATTATAACGTCTTCATAAATATTTCTAAAGAATTTTTGAGTTTATTAGTAGTTTTGAACACTTCTTGTAGTATTTGTTTATTATTATCACGCAACATTTCTGTTTCATTATTTTTTGTAAATATTTAATTATATTAATTAATCTTTAAACAAAATTACACACAACTCGATTATCTCTCTACAATAACAAGTTTATTGATTGATATTGATTTGTATACTCAATTTAAGCAAAACCCGGAAAATATACAATACGATTTAAAAATCATTGTATTAAATCATTAAATCATTTATTTAAATTAAAATAAAGATTTTAAAGAAACACTAAAGATGTTCTTAAATATTATGCTATAAATATTATTAATAGTTTAAGATAGCTGCCTGCCAAGATTTATTCAACTCATCAAGAAGCTCGATCAAAGACTTTTCAAGGGCAGACACCAAAAACTTAATAGAACGTTGCTTGCCGTGTGCTGTTTTTATTATATTTCGGCTTCGTGTCGCACCTGTACATTAAAATTAAAAGCTTGAAATGTATTTCTATTTTTAGATTCATTCATAAAGGGAAAAGCTGTAAATTTCAACAGTATTTCATGGTCTAAATATGTGACTTCCACTCAAATGTGTTTATAACCGTCGGAGAAAGGAAAAATATCATTCCTTGCTTCCTACTCGCTGGTGTTTACTTATTGGTGCTTTGGTCAATATACAGCCCTATCATGAATAATTGCTTCCATTTTTAATATAAAGCTCAGGAACATTTGGTAAATTTTGCAAATTTATTCATCGACGGTTGATCAACATTCCGTGATCAATGATCGAAATGAGCTTTATTTAAAAATGATAACTCCCTTTTCCGATTCCGCGTGAAAAATTATTCATGATTGTGAAATTAAATTTATTATTTTCTCTATGCGATTTCGGACATGGCCGCTAAAACACTGATTACATCTACCTTACACAGTAAGTGAATATGGGAGTAGTATGCTCAATTCCCCGGGAAAAATTATTCAGAATCGGGCTGACAGTGTTTCATTCTAAAATACTCACTTTTGCGAAAACTAATGTTTCTGTAACTGATAAGCGAGAACTGATAAGTGGTCCGTGATGAAAACGATACACAAGCGAAAGGAAATATATCGTCACCTAAAATGCAAGAAAATGCGTAGCAACATTTTGCTTTTACAGTAGAAGCAAACAACTTTCTAAATTTCTCAAGCGCTTGCAATGAGGGCTTTTAGAATTTTGTTAATAGAAACGTCGTTTTTAGTTGTAGAATTGTGAAACCTTGCAGGAACATGTATTTTGATACGGTACATCGTAATCAATCAAAAAGTAGATTTTGAATTTTTTGATACGCCTTCTTGCATTTTAGGCGGCGATACGAAATTGCATCAAGTGACCGAAATTTTTGTGTTAAATTTCATGAGGTTCTTCTATAACTAATAAATAAAAAACAAATATAATAAAGTGCTTAATTAATGAATATGTCGAAAACACAGTCAATGACTGAAATCTACATATAGCACTATTATAACGGATTATGCAATATGGGCAGATGAGTGGAAAAATAAAAAATAATTAAATTCGCAATTTTCTATTTTGATTTTTCAATAGTTTATTAAAAGTGCCTATACACTATGGGCCCAATCGCGTTAGCCGACGAAAGCCCGTCGATCGACTTGTTCCGATTTCCGCTAAAAAAGCAATCGGGGTTTCCGTCGGAAATTCGAACCTATCCGTCTGAAAATGTGCAATCGGTTTTCTTGACTGATGGAAATTATCTGTCAAATTTACTCGCGCAAATTTTGATCGTGAGATTGATAAAATCGAAGGAAAAATAAATTCAAATGAAATTTAAATCAAAATATTTATTTTTTATTGAAAATTAAAATAGTTCATAAAAAGGAGAAATGAAAATACATTAATAAAAAATTAAATCAAATAAAAAGATTAAAATTTTTTTTCTAATTATATTGCGTCAGCTGAATTTCTATTATAAAGTTTAAAAATTCTGCAGGCACCTCAAAATGTAGGCTGGCCAATGACCATTTAGTAATCTTTGGCAGTAGCTTCCTGACTACCGCCTTCTGTAAGAATATAAAGAACACACACCAGTTTCGTACTAATAGACAAGTCTGCTCTTCGAGGTGGTAGCTGTGCTTTAATTTTCCAGGACAAATACTTAAAAGTTCCTTATTTACTCTGAATTTCTTAATAAAAATGAAATATGAAGAATCATTTAAAACTTCGTTTTAAAATTTATGCACATACTCAGAGCAGATAGATAGTACATACCTAAAATTTAAAAAAATAAAATTTTTTTATGATTGATTTTTGTTCAAAAGACCTCAAAGAATCTATTTTTAATGATATTAAAATTAGAAATCAATTTCTATGTTCAGTGGTGATGGTTTTAAACGCAAAGCGTCAAGGCCGTATAGTCGGTACTAAAAACTTTAAAGTGCTTTTTCTAGAAATCACATTTTTTGAGTTAGCGGGCGTGATAAAACAAAACTACTACACTGATCGTTCTGAACTTTTAATCAGCCTTATTCCAGAATCCGTCGTAATGAATTTCCGAACGTAAAGCTACGAATACGACAAATTTGCTAATCCAAAATCCGAACGAAACTTCCCTTTTTCGAACTTACTTTCGGGATTTCGAAAACAACTGGTTTCAACAGCAGGCAAATAAATAAAAGGAAAAATTGAAAAACTGAAGTGTTTTTGATCAAAATTGTATTTTTTAGCTGTGATTTTTAATGGATTTCATTGCAATTGCAATTTTCGCACAATAAAAGGAAGATTTCTCACATAGAGAATCTATGAAAATTCGTCGAAGAATATTGCAAGATCCCATCAACCCTTTGGAAATGGATTACGAAACGTAGGAAATGCACTAAATAAATTTCAACTAACATATTCACAGGTTTATATAAAAATAATTTAACTTTATTAACCAAAAATTAATTATAAGTTTTATAAAAATTTGTTTTCTTTTGTCGTAAACAAATCCGTCGAGGCAAGGCTTTCGTGAAAAAATCCGAAAAACACATGTCAAAAGTTGATACGTTCGGAATGTGTAGTTGCAATGCTACGAATGTAAGAATGTTTGAATTCGATTCGGATTGTAGAATACTTCATTACGAATTCGAAAGAAAATTTACGCTACGACGGATTCTGGAATAGGGCTGAATATGTTATTATACACATATAAGTCTATAGATTGAACTACGGATAGAAAGATAGCAAGCGCGTCGGAAGCGAATTTCATCTGGGGGGGGGGGCAGTACAAATGGGGGGGCAGTACAAATGGTGGTGCAAAAAAATTTCACCAAAATTTCTTCAAAGAAACATGAATGTGAATAAAAAATTTTTTATTTTAATTTAAAATAAAAAAAAAATATAAAAATATATAAAAAATATTAAAATTTCATTACTTTTAAAACTTCATCCAATTTCAATACTAGAGATCATTCTTTAAAGGTTCATTCATATGGTTATATGAAAATTTAAGAAATAATTGTTGCTTTTATAGAGCAAAACTAGGTATATCTTTACATGTTTTAAATGCAATAAGATACAAAAAGTTATATCAATTTAAATTATTCCAAAATGTTTTTTCTGTCCTTGCGAGAAACAAACTCTTTCACCACCTCCATCGAATTCAATTCTTCGGTTTTATCTTTGTGAATGTGTATAAGTGCCGCATGAGTGAGTCGTTTCTGTGTCATAGTTGCTCGAAGATACGTTTTAAGTCGTCTTAGTGCACTAAAAGAACGCTCAGATGAAGCTGCTGATGCAAGCACAGTCAAAAGCAAAGCAATAAGTTTTTCAACTTCATTTAAAAGTTTTTTTACAGTATCCGAATTTTTTGCAAATTGGGATACAATGCCACTACAATTTGAAGGTGTTTGGCCAGGCAATTGCTTCAGCAATTTAAGTTGCGCGTGGAGGTCGCTCACATCAAAGTCATCTGCATAAAGATCTAGTTTTGTTTTTAGATTTTGTTCAGAAGGCACTTTTCCGTTGAAGGCTTCGATTACAATATTTTCCAACGATTCCAGAGTGTCAAGATCTGTTTAAATGTACAATAAGATTTACAAAGTGCCAGTTTACACTAGCTTCACTCAACCGACTCACCGAATGTTAAATCAAAGTGAGTCGGAAAACATGCAAAAATAAAAAAAAAAAAACAAATATCAACCTGTTTGATCGAATCTAGCCGTTATCTCATTTGAGAGAAGATCTAAAATTTCGAAATAATCTTTTCGTAGCCGATCATATAATGGCAACTGTACTGAAGGAACCGGATTTGATTTTTGTTCAAAGCGTCGAGGTGGATTTTCATCAGCTAATTCACAGTAGGGGCTTTCGCATGGTCCAAAACATTGGACCAACATGGCAGATTGTACAACATGTAGAACCATGCGTAAGCTAAGACGTTAGTCGAAATTTTTGGTTTTTTCTGCCGATTGTACAATATTGTACAACTATGTAAAATTACTGCTCTTGCAGGTTATCTTAAAGTTGCTTAGCTATTAGCCGGATGTGTTCTGCTTGAGAGCTTCCAATTAATGATGTTTCTTTACAAGTTGGATCGTTCGAACGCTCAATCAAATAGTCACATTAGTTTTCCATCTAACTTATCGTACAACATGTCGTCCAATATGGAAAGCCCCTAAGAACATGTCAAATTTTTTCTTACCAGAGTTGCAAAATTAACAAGCATTAAGCTACATACTTAAAGGTGTTTTTAAACTGAAGTGGTGGGCTTGTAGTAGAAACTCTAAATTTTGTTCTATCTTTTCGCAAACACAGAGAAAGAAAATGGTTATCCGCAAGCATGCTTATGAAGAAGAGAGAAAGAAGAGGAAAATATATAATACAAAAATATTATCGTTGTAAAAAAAAACTGATATTTTGAATAAATTTTGAAATTTTCTTGTTAAATTGTTTATATAGCTAAAAACGTGGGGGCAACCAGCCCAATCCCCTTGCCCCCCCGCTTCCGACGCCAATGAAAGAAAGGTCAAGAATTTTTGGTTTTGAAGGGTTTTTTGGTCCAAAAAATCGGCTAATTTCGAAAACACGCTGCCATATTGGTAATTTTTGCCAAAAAAATTCTTTTAGTTCAATCTATAGCGGCTTTGATGCTGATTAAAACTACTTTTTTATTTTTTTTTTCAGACGTTTCAGTGAGCCAAAATCACGCCCGCCGTGATTTTTTTATGTTATTTTCAAAACCTGCAGCAGCCAAAAAACTCCCTGTAAAATCCAAAACCCAAATCCATTTTGTATACTATTTTTACATAAAAATAAATATGCAAATTTTCAATAAGATATCTTGTTTCTTTCTTAATAAAATTTGCATTTTAAAAATTTCATTTTTGAAAAATCCAGGCGAGTACTGTTCCCTTAATATGCCGCAAAGATTTTTTTTAGTTACAACGTCCTTGCTGCCTGAGTTTCCTCGCGTTGCGCAAACAAAAATTTTTGTATTGATTCCATTTTTCTATGGAGATACAAATTATTTTTTATTACATTCATAACTTTATTTGTGTTACTTTTGAGTTGGTTTTCTTACCGAACTCCTTATAATTATAATTTTAATTTGATTTGATGCTCTTTTTTTATTTGTTTTGATAATCAGCTGTTTTTTGCTTTGATGAAGAAACCACCACGGTTGCTTATTATTTTCATGGGATTCTGATATCATCACAAAAATAAATAAGGTTTCTTCGATTATTAAAAATATAATCTGATAATTTTATCACAAATATGTTTTTTAATGCTATACAGCAAATTTGCGTTTCAATATTTACTAATAAAAGCATAACTTGTACAATAATTTCTTCAAAGACTTCTAAATATCCTATTTTTTAAAACACTCCATTGTGTCTACTTTTCAATCACTTCCAAAATTTGACAACGAACATCGAAATTGAGAGGAACAGTGCTGTTGTGCTATTTTAATTAATCCCTTCCCGACAGAAATCTCGATTGAAATTGTATTCACGTCGGGAGGAAAGCTTTCCGGCGAGCGGAAAATCCGACAGTATTCCGATTGGGCCCTATATGTTTCATACATATGACAAATCAAAAATTACAAATGGTTTTTAGCTACAGATAGTGTGGAACATATGAAACTGTGGTTTTGAAATGTCGTTTGTATTTGCGTCTGTAAATTTTTGAATAAGAACCGTCTCTAATTTCGTATTTTGTTCCATCTGTACGAAATGTCAGTTTAATAATTTTTTTTGTGAAAATGGGAGAAAAGGTAAATTTTAAGATATTTATTCAATAAATTGATTTATAATGAATTTATTCTTAGTTTGATGGCCAAAGGAGGACACTTTCGAGCTTTACGGTGCCCAAAATTTCAAAAGCTGCTTTTTATTTTCAAATGGCGTGTCAGATAGTGTGGAGGCAAAAGAAAAAAGCTGTCTGACAATAAATTAATTTTGACACACAGATGAAATTCGGTATGTAATTTTTTTGACATGTCATCTGTATGAAACATATAGTCTGGGGGCACTTAAACGCACTATCCAAGGTGTAAAATCTACAAGTTGTTAAAAGTTTAGCTCTTAGAAACCAACAAAAATTATACGTTACGTGACAAAAAACGAAGTTGTTTTTGTCTCCATCAATATTAAGGAAAAATTCTGCGAAGTGTGCACGAGTTTTTTAATGAAAGTGTTTTAATATATTCTGGAATAATGTTGCTATCTTTATAGAAAGCATAATATGAAACGTTACGTGATGTATGTTAAGTGACAATTTTTCCCTTCAAAGCAGAAACCGTACTAAGTATGCATTTTATAATAAAAAGCAATAAATAATAATTATCTTGTGACTTACAATTTTGAGCAAAAATAATTATTTCTACTTTTTATTTTTTAAGGTAAAAATAAAAATCAAAATCTGCCCGATATTTTTTTGGTCACAAAATAACTGGTATGTTTTGATATTTATTTTTTAAAGCAAAAATAAAAAGTAAAGTTTGTTTGATATTTTTTTTTGTCACAATTTACTGGTATGTTTTGATTTTTATTTTTTAAAGCAAAAATAAAAAGTTAAGTTTGCCCGATATTTTTTTGGTCACAAAATAGGTAGTATGTTTTAATTTTTATTTTTTAAAAAAAAAATTAAAAGTAAAGTTTGCCCGATATTTTTTTGAGCAAAAAATAACTGGTAAGTTTTGATTTTTATTTTTTAAGGCAAAAATAAAAAGCAAAATTTGCCCAACATATTTTAGAGCACCAAATAACTTGTAAATATTGATTTTTATTTAAAAATTAAAAGCAAAATTAGTATTTCAATTTACGTTTGAAAAACTTATATTAAGGGATTTATGCCATTTCGTAAGTGCTTCATAAGGGACCGTTCAAGTATTATGTAAGCAGATTTTTTGCAATTCTTAACCTCCCGTCCCCCTCGTTAGCAAAAGTAAGAAAAGCTCTTGCCCCCTCCCATTCTTACGTAAAAATTAGTACATGTATTTTTCAATGTGTTCTGGTTTCTTTATTGATTGATTCATGAGCAGCAGTTGCAACATACCGCTCCATGAGGCTTAGCACATGCCATCATATACATCAAGGTATGAGCACCAACTGTTAAAATATGCCACAGTATTTGCTTGGTGGTCATTCTATGCCATGGCATGTTTGTCGAAATATTTCGATTCCATTGAAATTCAGGTATGCAATACAGTTCATGCCATGAGATAGATGCCATGAAAAATATGATAAGATAGATGCCATATGAAAAATATCATGGCATTTATCGCAGGCATAATATATGCAATGGCATAGGCGGTCTCCACTAGATTTTTCGATGCCTGCTTTATAAAGTCCCACACCAGCCCAATCTCCAGATATTAATATCATCGAAATCGTTTGGGGCCTTATTGGAAAATGATATTACATCGAAAACATCCCTTCAGAAAGCCATTTCAACTGAATGGAAAAAGTTGTCACTCCACTCGAACTCGAAAAATTAGCATTTAGTATGAGAAATAGACTGCAAGGTATTATTGATGCAAAACGCTATCAAACAAAAAACTAAAACGTTTTAAAAATTGGTTTTGTTCTCTTTGAATTTTTTTTTGTTCAAATACCAAAAAGAGTAGAAATATTTACTTTTTAAGGAAAAATGTTTTGTTTCTAAACTTTTTTGAGTCACTGTAATAATGCAGTCAATTTTCTTTACATTCATCTCTAACCTATTTCCACTCATTGACGCTTTTTGTTGGTGGCCCATCACTATTGAGGGACTCTGTTAGTAGCTTCCACTCTTCTTCTATTGCTACCTTGTCTCTTCTTGTAATGCCTCTTGCAATATCGGAATTGTGTCCCAAAAAATCCAGCATCGTGGCATTTCGACTTGCTGTTTTATGCTTTCCCCTAATTGAAATCAAATTTAGCCGATTTTATAACAAACGATTTGCATACTTACATTTTTGCTTGTTCTTAACTTTTTTGTATTTTGATGCAAACTTAAAAAAAAAACGAATTGTTTTCGAAACCTGGTACTTAATGTAACACCAAAGAGTAGTAAAGAGTTGTCAGTTCTGCACAGTTGCGTTTGTGCAGCTATTTCTGGTCAGTGAGGATTGGGCGAAAGTGGATGTAAAGGAAAATAAAATTGAAATTTTTCGGCTGACTTTGCTCAGCTCTGCTTAGCTGACGTAGCTTTGTGGTTGCGACGCTTAGCGATATATGAGCTGTATGAGTGCGAAAAAATAAAAAATAGAAAGCGTGTGATGAAGCGAAAAGAAAATAGTTTGCTATTGTTTCTTTTCGCTTTGCTATGATTTTTTTTGTTTCCTATAAGAATCTTGCACTCATATAAATGTTTACATTTTTTAGCTAGATTGGATTTGGTAAATTGAATGAATTTACCGAATTCAATCTTTTTAAATGATGAGAACATTTTTATGCCCCCTTTACGCATAAATTTGTTTTAATTTTTGCAGGTAAGAAATTTTTTTAATTTGAAGCTACATTTTTTACCAATTTCCAGGTACTATGAATTTAGAAAATTTTTTCATTTGAAGCTAAATTTTTTAACTAGATTGTATTTGGTAAATGAAATGAATTTACCAATTTCCATCTTTTTAAATTATGATAAATTGATTTAAATGATTTTTAAGCTAAATAGTATGTACACATATATGAGATGTATATACTTTCTTTATGTAAAAACATATATACAAATTTCTGTCAATTGTTGCAGGTATTTAGAAAATTTTTTCATTTTAAACAAACTCAGAATGTTTACGAAAGTGTTTCAAATATTAAATACCATCTAAAAGTTTGGAACATTAAAATTTAAGTAGTTTGTTGTGTTTTCAAATACAAATATAAAACTAATTGTGTTTGTTTAATAATCCAAAAATGGTATTAATATTTAAAGATATTTTTTTAATTTTAATTACTTTCTTTAAGCAGTAATTGTTATGGTGACATAAAGTTGCTTGTTTTTTTTTATTTTGATATTTTAAAAATTTTGTATAAAATCTATTTGCTGAAGGTATTTAAAAACTTTTTAATTTTAGCAAACAGATTTTTTAATAAATTAATAAAATTAATCAATTAATAAAGGAAGCAATAAATTCATCTTTTATCAATTATAAATTTATTTATAGATTTTTTAATACATTAATAAAATTAATCAATTAATAAAGAAAGCAATAAATTCATCTTTTATTCATTTTAAAGAAAAATTATGTTTTACATACATATGAATTTTTTTTGCAGTTTTGGTTTTGAATTGTTGGTGTTTTAAAACTTACCTCATTTTATTCTTCTAATTCAATAAAAAATTAAAAAATTTTTAAACTGGCTCTTATTATATCATATAATACGGTGCTTATTATATAATATAATATCTTAAAACCTAGAATGAAATCTTATTACATAATATAATAATTTAAAACTAAATGAAAATCTTATTACATAATGTAATATTTTAAACCTAAATGGAAATCCAATTACAGAATGTAATAACGAAAAACTAAATTGAAAACTTATTACATAATGTAACAAATTATCAACTAAGGCAAACACTTTGAATGGATTTAACTAACGTCCTCTACGAATGGGTGACAATCTTGACGCGATGTAGAGGCTTAAGTTGTAAAGACACAATGGCTATTGAGTTAGGCTTTGTGGAGCAACGAACTAAAAGTCACCCCCCATTTCTAAGGTTGTAGACGCCATGCCGAGGGAGATAGCACCGATGGTGCAGGGTCTAGGGGTATTAGATCGCGAATGGTGTCTCCTCAGGGCAGCCCATGTATCCCTGTTGTATACTAGTAGGGTAGGGCGGATAATGGGGATCTCTGTCTGTCCGGTCCGTATACTTCTCCCCAACTCGTGGGATTTTCTATGGAAAATAAAGATAAAAAAAGGAAGGGTGCGCTGAGGTAACGAGTCCTGAAGCGGTGGAGTCCCAAAAGGATTTAATCGTGGAAGGGTGCCGGAAGCCGCAAGGTGACCTGCCGGGCCTGGTGGACGATAAAACTCCGAAAGGAGTGGAATTGTCAGCCAGTCCCGTCGGAGCTGCAGCGATAGGGAACGACGCTGATTCCGAGGCAAAGCGACTCCGTGTTAGGGAGAAGCAGAGGCGGAGGAGAAAGCGAAAGAGGGCGGGCACAACCGCTGGGGAGAATGCTTTGGAGTCCCCCGTCAGTAAAATGGCGGACCAATTCCAAAGCATGTCATGCGATGAGTCCACCCCGGAGACGAACGAGCGGAAAAGATTCAGGGAGCAGCCTGGACCTTTCGGCGAAGTCGTTACAGGGACGACTCGAACCGGTGAGTCGGAAGGTGGACAGCTTACGGCTGTTAGCTCTTCGGCTAAGGATGGGGATGGGGAAGGTGGACATCCTGTAAAGGTTGATAGCCTTCCACATAAAGGAAAGACATTGGGAGCTGGTGGACGACCCTCAAAAGTCGATAGCCAGGGCAAATCGTGGAGGGCTGATAGCCAGAAACCGAGCGGTAGTAAAACTTTGCCAAAACAAAGGGTTGCGGACGCGAAGTCGAAGGCTTTAGCTGGAGGAAATCAAACCAGGTAGGGGTTATTGGAAGCTGCCGGACATCCTATGCTATGGTAGCAGAAAAAGACCTCTTAATGGGCATCGTAGATTGTTCCATCGATGGTCAGTTGGGAGAGTCTCAGTTAGCGGTCTTTCAATCCGCTCTCTTGAAGTCTCTCGACACCATCGATGAGAGTTATGGCGATGTAGGTTTTGTGGGCAATGCAAACTTGGAGAATGGAATAATTGTACTTAAGTGCAAGAACTCATCATCCAAGGTATGGCTGTGCCGAAACGTGACAAAGCTCAAGAACTTATGGGAAGGGGCTGAGTTGCGGATCGACCGACTGTACGCATTGAAGGACGTTAGAAGGATGTTCATCTTTGTCTACGGAACTTCTGAAGGCAAGGAGGTCATCCTTAGGAGGTTGCAGACCCAGAACCGGTGCGTTGCAGATACTTCTAAATGGAGAGTTAGTAACGTAACGAAGTTCGGAAATGCAAAGAAAGGAGGCGTCAAGCTCACCGTGTGGTGCCGGAAGGATGAGGTGGAGGCGATCAGGTTGGCAGGAGGGAAACTCAACTGCGGCCTTGATCAAGCTCTCATCAAATTCGAAAAGGATGCAAGGTGAGTGTGATGGAACCCCTGGTACGGGGCGGGTGGTGGGCCCGTACCAGGAAAACCTCATTGTGTGTCAACTCAATCTACACCATAGTAGGGCAGCATCAGCAATGATGATGCGTTGCATGGAGGAGGATGGAATTGACATAGCAATGCTTCAGGAACCTTGGATTCTTCACAATAGAATTAAAGGTCTCTCAGAGCGAAAGGCCACGCTGTACCAACCAGTAACAGATGGCAGACGACGGACTTGTATCTTGGTGAGGCATGGTATACTAGCGGTACATATGCCACACCTATGTTCCCCGGATCTCACCGTTGTGAGAATTGGGGATGGTACAGGTGCTTGTATGGTAGCTTCAGCGTATCTTCCCTACGACTCTCCAGACCAACCACCTTCAAAAGAGGTGGAGAATCTGGTAAAGTACTGTGAGGAAAGGAACATTGGAGTGATGATAGGATGTGATGCTAACGCGCACAATACTGCGTGGGGTAGCACCAACAACAACGACAGAGGAGAGCAATTGCTTGAGTTTGTGGAGAGGTACAATCTGTTGGTAGCAAATAGAGGAGCACAACCGACTTTCGTTGATGCGAGGCGAGCGGAAGTGATTGATGTAACTCTCATCTGCAGGAAGATTCTGAACAGAATAAAAAATTGGAGGGTCGTGGATAGGCTAACCATGTCGGACAACAGATCCATACAGTTTGAATTCAAGTACGGAATCCGACGCCAGTGGAATATCAGGAAGGTCAGGATTCCCAAGAATACAGATCCTGTGAAATATAAGGCGAAGTTGAGGGAAACACTGACTCAAAAAGCGATAAAAGTACCAGGGAATACGGTGGAAGTAGAAAGACATGTCAAACACCTTAGCTCGGCCATGGTCGAAGCCTACGAGGTGGCATGCCCAATACTTTCAGTAGACGATGGTGATCCAACGCCATGGTGGTGCACGGAAATCGAATCTCTGAAGAAGAAGGTTAGGAAGGCCTTCAACCTGCACATGAGAGGGGGAACCCCAGAAACATGGGCAAATTACAAGGCACGGAAAAGGGAACTGAAGTACCTCATACGACAACGGAAAAGGCAGTCGTGGAGAGACTTCTGTTCTGGGATGGAAACTATATCAGAAGCATGTAGGCTTCAGAAAATGGTTTCAAAAGACCCATTCTCCAAAGTGGGACTGATCCGAAAGAAGGATGGAACCATGGCAGAGAACCTAGAGGAGTCCATGGAAGTTCTGATGGAGGTGCACTTTCCTGGAAGTTCTAAGTCTGATGACCAGTGGACACCCTTGAAGAAAGGAATGCACAGGGTTGACAGGCTGGAAGCCGAAAGGATGATCACTATGGACGGGGTGAGGAGTGCTATACGCTCATTTGCTCCGTACAAAACATCAGGGATGGACGGTATATTCCCTGCTATGATGCAGTGGGGGGAAGATCTCATTGCACCTAGGCTGTGAGGTATATTCGTTACTTGCCTAGCGACTGGGTATGTTCCGAGAGTCTGGAGAGAGACGAAAGTTGTCTTTCTTCCGAAGACTGGAAAAAAAGATTATGCGGAGGCGAAGTCGTTCAGACCGATCAGCCTAACATCTTTTCTCTTGAAAACGATGGAAAGAGTGATGGTTGACTGTCTTGAGAGCACCTCGCTGATGCAAAATCCTGAGTAGATGCCAACATGCATATAGAGCAGGTAGGTCTACGGAGAGTGCTCTTCACGAATTGGTAAGAGTGACTGAAAAGGAGGTATTTTCAGGAGGCATTGCGATGGCCACATTTATGGACATCGAGGGTGCTTTCGACAAAATATGCTTTGGAAGGCTGCGGCAAGCCCTGACAGAACGCAATGTAAGCCCAATGATAGCAAATTGGGTGGACAATATGCTCAAACACAGGGCTGTCAACATGCAGAATGGTAGAGTAAAGACTAGAGGTAGAGTAAGTAGAGGATGTCCCCAGGGCGGGGTGTTATCGCCAACCCTGTGGAACATAACTGTGGACTCACTACTGGTTAGACTGGATGAATCGGGCATACACACGATAGGGTATGCAGATGACATTGCGTTGGTGGTCCGCGGCAAGTTCATTGACACCATCTCTGACATCATGAAGGGAGCACTCCGAATGGTGGAGGAGTGGTGTCGAGAACAAGGCCTTACCGTAAACGCAGGCAAGTCAGACAATATTCTCTTTACTAGAAAGAGGGTAGGCCTGAGTACAGAACCACTCAGACTTTTTGGAGCTGAAATCAACATGTCCACGAAAGTTAAATATCTAGGGGTAACCCTTGATAGCAAACTGAACTGGAACGAGCATGTAGAAGACAGGATTCAAAGAGCCAAGAGGGTTCTGTTCCAGTGCAGACGCGTTTGTGGTCTCAAATGGGGGCTAAACCCAGAGGCTATGAAATGGGTTTACACTATGATGGTTAGACCTGTCATCACGTACGCTTCGGTGATTTGGTGGACAAAAGTCAGCCAGAAAACCATTAAGAAGAGACTGGACAGAGTCCAACGGCTGACGTGTGTTGGAATAACAGGTGCAATACGCACCACTCCAACAAGCGCAATGGAGGTTCTGTTAGGTATGCTGCCGTTGGATTTAGAAATAAAGAAAACAGCGGCGCTGTCAGCCCTCAGGATGTTGCGAAATGCTACGTGGCATGGGGCAACGGCCCTGCATGGTCATATTCGCATCCTTGATATTGTACAGAGAGATGTCAGGGAGGCGTTTATGCCTATGGATGGAAGGCAGAGAGTAAAAATAACAGAAAAATGTTATAAAACTCTTATAACGGATAGAGCCGTTTGTGAAGAAATCGCTGGTAGCGATATCAGTATATTCACAGACGGCTCTCTGATGAATGGCCGGGCCGGGGCAGGCGTGTACTCAAAAGAGTTAAGCCTATCCTGTGTACTGAGGTTGGGGAGGTTTGTGTCTGTATACCAGGCAGAAATGCTTGGCGTAGTGCATGCGCTGGACCACCTGATAGATGGCCGGATCAGTGGCAAGAAAATTGTCATCGCTCTCGACAATCAGTCTGTGATTAGGTGTATGCAACGGACAGACATCACTTTCAGGTTGGCCATAGAATGTCTTACAAAACTCAATAGGTGCGCCCAGACGAATGAGCTCACACTTATGTGGGTGAGAGGACACTCTGGCATAGAACAGAATGAAGAAGCTGATTCTTTAGCAAGAGCAGGATCAGCAGAAGAATTCTGTGGACCAGAACCATGTATCGCCATAGGCGACAATATGGTTGCAGGCCTTATTCAACAATGGACGGACTCGGAACACAGTAAAAGGTGGGAAGAAGCTGTTAACTGCAGGCAATCAAAGGCGGCCGTGAAGTGGTCTCGTAGTGAGGCAGCAAAAGTTATCCGATACAATCGATGGACTTTAAGCTGGCTTACTGCACTGGTCACAGGACACGGTCCCTTCATGTACCCTCTCGGGAAGATGACTCTGACCGAGGACGATGCGTGTAGGTTATGCCTAGAGGAGCCGGAAACAGCAGCATACATTCTGTGCCAGTGTCCGGTGCTGGCAAGCATAAGATTGACCACTCTGGGACGCCCATTTAGTGGCGAAGCCGAGATTGGTCAACTAACCTATAAGGATATGCTTGAGGTGACAAAGGATGCTTACACGAGGAGCATGCTCACGTACGAGTACTCCGAGCAGTAGTACTCTTTGTCCAATGGGGGACGAAAAGGGACCCACTGTGGTCTGCTTCGGCAAATCCCCAACTTATTATATATAACTAACGTAAGTAATATAATAAAGTAAATATTTACAACTTAAAACTAGAAAAGTAAAAGTATTAAATGTACTTCCAATATTTACACTATTTACATATTTACAGATATGTAAATTACATAAAGTAATTTAATAAACGGTTATTGTAAACTCAAAAATTTATGTACAATATTTACATTATAAAATTTAATTTTTACAATATTTACAGTAAATATTTACACAAATGTATTTACAATATTTACAGTATATACAAAAAGCTTTTGTTGGTCCGGGAAAAAAAAAGACAAGTAAGGCTTTCTTGTGTTTAAAAGAAGGAAAGAATTTAATAAGCTAAAATAGTAGATAGAAAATTTTGAAAATTATAAGTGAGTCTACCGAGCCCAAAGTTGAAAACGGTCATTTTTATAAAAGAAAAAAGAAGTTTTTAAGCGATGCCATAAGAAAGATTTCGAAATATTATGATCGAATTAGCCTCGCATGGTACAGCAGCGAATGCAACTTATATAAGCGACTAGTATACAGCAAAAAATCATGATTATGCAAAACGTAATCATTTTACCAATAACAAAATTTAATACTCGAAACTTTCAAAAATACTGAGTATTAAAAAAAATCCGTACTTATCATGATTTAAGCTGAGTATTATATTTCATTAGTACACAACTAAGAAAATACACAGCTGACCAATATTAAATATTTAATAGGGGCGTTTACCAGACACATTTTTTGACATTTTATTAATGTTTCAAAATATAAAAAAATATATATATATTTGTGACAAAATGAAATAGAACTTCTATGTTAACATATCTTTCGTTTTTTTCAATAACGTCAGAATTAAAAAAAAAATTATTTTTCAGTACAAGAATTTAAAGTCTTAAGCAGAAATTAAAGGAAGTACAATATTTACTTATTAAATAATATTTAAATTGTACATACATTTACATATATTTTGCAATATAAGTGAAATAAAAATTAAATAAAATGATGTAATCACAAAGTCGAATAAGTGTTTTTCGGATTATAACGTTATTGAAGAAAACGAGCGATAAGTAGTTAGAGATGTAAGTGATACTTGCTAAGCCATGCAATGCTATGCATTATTTGATTAATTTATTTATTAATTATTTTTATTAATTTATTAATTGATTAATTTTATTAATGTTTTAAAAAATCTATAAATTAATTTATAATTGATAAAAGATGAATTTATTGCTTCCTTTATTAATTGATTAATTTTATTAAAAAATCTGTTTGCTAAAATTAAAAAGTTTTTAAATACCTTCAGCAAATAGATTTTATACAAAATTTTAATAAAATATTAAAATAAAAAAAAACAAGGATCTTTATGTCACCATAACAATTACTGTTTAAAGAAAGTAATTAAAATGAAAAAATATCTTTAAATATTAATACCATTTTTGGATTATTAAACAAACACAATTTGTTTTATATTTGTATTTGAAAACACAACAAAATACTTAAATTTTAATGTTTCAAACTTTAAGATGGTATTTAATATTTGAAACACTTTCGTAAACATTCTGAGTTTGTTTCAAATGAAAAAATTTTCTAAATACCTGCAACAATTGACAGAAATTTGTATATATGTTTTTACATAAAGAAAGTATATGCATCTCATATATGTGTACATACTATTTAGCTTAAAAATCATTTAAATCAATTTATCATAATTTAAGAAGATGGAAATTGGTAAATTCATTTAATTTACCAAATCCAATCTAGTTAAAAAATTTAGCTTCAAATGAAAAAATTTCCTAAATTCATAGTACCTGGAAATTGGTAAAAAATGTAGCTTCAAATTAAAAAATTTCTTACCTGCAAAAATTAAAACAAATTTATACGTAAAGGGGGCATAAAAATGTTCTCATCATTTAAAAAGATTGAATTCGGTAAATTCATTCAATTTACCAAATCCAATCTAGCTAAAAAATGTAAACATTTATATGAGTGCAAGATTCTTATAGGAAACAAAAAAAGTCATAGCAAAGCGAAAAGAAACAATAGCAAACTATTTTCTTTTCGCTTCATCACACGCTTTCTATTTTCTATTTCTTCGCACTCATACAGCTCATATATCGCTAAGCGTCGCAACCAAAAAGCTACGTCAGCTAAGCAGAGCTGAGCAAAGTCAGCCGAAAAATTTCAATTTTATTTTCCTTTACATCCACTTTCGCCCAATCCTTACTGACCAGAAGTAGCTGCACAAACGCAACTGTACAGAACTGACAACTCTTTACTACTCTTTGAGAGAACTTTTCAACTGAGTTACATAAACGCACCACTGAATACGTTCGAAAACTTATGGAACTTAGCTGCACTTGGGTGGGATCACACGGCAGTAAATGATTAGTGTTATTTCACCACTTTATTACATTTTTGCATTACATGTTGTCATATTTTATTTAATTTTCAATATTTTTCTTCTTTCAATATTTTCAATATTTCTTTCAATATTTTTCAAAAACCATGGTTGATGGTAAGGAAAATGATTTACATTTCAATGACCATTTTGAATTTTCATGTTTTAGATACTCCATCACTCGCAATTACTGCAGCAGTGGCACTATAATTTTTCTTCATGGTCTCACCAGATGGCGCATAAATCGAATACTTTTAAACATTTTTTTATGAAAATATACTTTTTTATAATAAATACAAAGTTATATTTTGTATTTCTCCTGTAAATTTTGAAAACAATGGTACTTAAGTACAATTAATTTCACAACTTTCACATTATAAGGGAAATAACAAGCATTAAAAATTACAATTGCAATAAAAAACGAAGTTCAGTAATAATTCGAACACATGGGAGTGATTATTGTTAGCCTTTTAGAATTTTATATTGGTTAAATAAATACTTATTATTTTCTTTGTTGGTTATCTATGTGCTTAAAAAAATATATATGTAATAGGGCGGATCAATTTGTTCTAAACAAAATTTTGATTCCTGGAATCATTTATTTTCGTATTCTACGTAAACTCTAAAAAAATAACTCTTTGAGAGCATATAGCTACGGTGACATCGTTTTCTCCGTAATGTCGTTTTAAAAATTTGATTTGATATGGAAGTGCACTGTGGCGTATGAGTGACATTTTATGTAACAAAAAGTGTACAAAAAGGGTAAGAATGATATGAAAACACCTTGTAACCACCAAAAGGTCGTTACAAATAATCTTACTAATATTATAATTCACAAAGTGTGTTTGGGTGTGTAGCAGAGACCTGCAACGAGTAGTTATAAATTGAGTTGACTCGAGTATATACGTCTTAATTTGCCTTCTACTTCATAATCGGACTCATTCCAACATGTTGTTATACGTATAACACGCAGCTTAATTGTAATGCTTCATAAGCCATACTCCAACGGCCAGTCGTACGTAGTCGATAACAAGTTGCGTACAACATGTTAAAGGCCTTCAAACGAATTATCGTGACTTTTGTAGGGTTGCCAGCTTTGGCGTAAGTTAAGAATTTTAGTTTGAATCTTATTCTTGAATTATTCTGATGTTATTGATTGTGTCGTAGCACTATACATAACGGTACAATATAAAGAGCAACGGGTTTGTTTTATATAATTTTTTGGAGTTAAGTGCGCCATTATTCTTTCGATTGCTGACTGCATCAAAGCGTATTAAGTAAGTTTAAAAAATGTTGTCAACACCTGAAATTATAAAATACCCCAGGAAAATTAAAATCAAATAAAAAATCAAATCAGGCTTGGCTTAGCATAAAAAAATATTCATGAAAATATTAGTTCGGAAATTATTATCGATTCATACGCATGTTCATTTCTTTTAAATATATGAAATTCGGTTTTCTCGGTTCGATATAATTTGTTGTATGAATTTATTATTTTTAAATAAATATTCAAACGCTAATTTATATAGCGTGTTTTTAGTTCAGAGTGTTTATAAACATTTATACAAAATTTAAGAAAATAAATATTTTTGTATGCATAACCTTAACAATAGTAGTTTACCACTTATTGATGATTTTAATGACTGAACTAAAATTTTTTATTTTAAGCTTTTATTTTATGCTTATGATTTTCATGATTTTGAAGTGTGTGAATATAATTATTTTAGTTAGTTTAAATAAACAAACCTCATTAAATTGATATGTCTGCTTATTATTTCTTTCGAAGAAGCCCCCTTTATATACAAGGTGTATTGTCTTCGTTTTTGCACCATGGCATAAATCGCACAGAAAAGTTCCATTAAGAAATGTTTACAGTAACTTAAGGGGACAGTACACACCTGAATTTTCAAAAAATCAAATTTTTTATGATTGATTTTTGTTCAAAAGACCCCAAAGAATCTATTTTTAATGATATAAAATTAGAAATTAATTTCTTTGTTATATGGTGAACGTTTTAAACGCAGAGCGCGTCAAGGCCGTATAGTCGGTGTCAAAAACTTTAAATCGCTTTTTCTAGAAATCACATTTTTTGAGTTGGCGGGCGTGATAAAAAAAATATGCTACACTGATTGTCTATAGTCATAAGTCTATAGATTTAACTACGGATAGAAAGATCGGTAAAGTATTTTTGGTTTTCAAGGGATTTTTTGGTCCAAAAAATCGGCTAATTTCGAAAAAACGCCGCCATTTTGTCAATTTTGCCAAAAAAATTCTTTTAGTTGAATCTATAGCGGCTTTGATGCTAATTAAAACCCTGTTCTTATTTTTTTCAGACTTTTTTGATGGAAAAAATCCGAAAATTTTTTTGTATACTATGAAAATAAGTATGCAAAGTTTCAAAAAGATATCTTGTTCTTTCTTAAAAAAATTTGCATTTTCATTTTTGAATAATCCAGGTGTGTAATGTTCCCTTAAATAAAAGCAAGCGAATTATATTTATTTCATTAAAAAAAAATTCGGTGGTAACTCTTCTACTCTTCTAACAGCGGCAGAAATAGAGCGTTAGTTTGAAACAGCCACAGCGTTTTCATACAAAATACGTTAGTAATGACCTATGGGACTGCTAGTTGAGCTATGTGACTTCTGTTTGAGCTATGAGTATTTGGTATGATTGATAACAAGATTTGATGTTGAAGTCAGTATTAGGTTGAACTATGACGTTCGATTGATGGATCAAACAATGAACGATGTGTTACTCTCGGAAGCAAAAGTGCTTCCAGTGGTAGTGGTGGTTGTTGTTTGATGTGCACGTATAACTATTCGATTTTGCATGAATCACTATAAGTCGCAAACACATGACTCGTTGCAGGTCTCTGGTTTGAACCAGTATTATGGCCAAACGGCTAATCCGATTTTTATGAAATTTGGCATGTAGGTGCACTAGAGATTGAAAACAAGCTTAGACTACAAATAGTTCGAAGGACTTCTATAAGAAGGCGCTTTATGCAATCATATGTTTGGAAGCCAACTAGACATAAACGGGTAGACCGGTTTAAATGAAACTACCACGGAGATACATCATTGCTTCGAAAAAAAAATATTAAACATAAAACGTTAACAAAATTTGTGTCAGAGGGTGCTTTATGCGTTTTATGTTGAAAAATAATTAAAAGTTAAATTTTATATATGTTTCGGATTAATGCCGGAGATAAAAACGAGATTTGTTAATTTTATACGTTGTTAAGGTTTTTAACATAACGAAATTTAGAGAACGACTTTTTTTAAATTAAGTTCTATGTCTGTCTCATTCTTTTGAAATCTTGTTTGCTTTCGATTCTCGGCCATTGATCTCAACTTTTAAGTGATACCCCGCGAAAAACACGTTCGCGATGTTTGTGAATAACACGCTTTGGCACAGTGGTGCATAATTGAACGTTTCTCTCAGTAGCTTGTATGTGGCATGAAATGTCTGGAAAATTTTGGATCGTGGGATATCGTCAGTATTTTGGAGCTGCTCTTTTAATTCGTCGTATGGAATGTGCTTTGTGAAATCAATTATATTTACGTAATCTTCACAATCAAAATCAATGTTTGTGGGTTTGTAAATAATAACAATATGCCCACTATCATCTCTTAAATTTATGTCCTTAAAAAGGGCTGTTGCTAAACATGCACTTTGTCTGTCCTGTATACCGAATTTATCACATATCATATCGAAATTGAATGCTATGAACGAAAGGTCCACGTGTCATTGCATCTTCAGGATCATTTACAGAAGCGGACTTACCAACATCCACATAATTGTATAATTCGGAATAAGTTGGTTCATATAAAGACACCTCTGCAGAAGTTTGTGATGTTTATATTGTAGCAGCTACTATTTCTGAAGTATATATGATTAAGCAGGAATTATTATAGATGTGTTGGTATTTTGCCACATGAGCATTGCGTTGTTTGCAAATAACATTTACATAGCCCAATATAAAACAATTTTTGGATAGAATTAATAAATGTTTCAAATTTCTTGATTTGGTTTTTGTTAAAACTTGCTATTAAGTTTTGTACAAATGACTTTTCTATCATAAAAATTCTTTATTTAGTTTTCTTCAAATTTCAATAATTTTATTTGCAACTTTAGTCGTAAATGACTTGTACGAACACAGTTTGTTCCTCGCTCTAGCACGTGGATAAGAAGGCAAAGAAATTGTTGTCATTTCTGCAGATGCACCAAATATCAAAATATCGTGTTCTATTATTTAGTTTAAATATTGGCGATGCTCCAAAGATGTTATTGGTATAGATTCACCAGCTCCTACAGAACCACCTCTAATAGACGATGTTGATGGTTCCATTTAAAACCGCAAAATTTTACACGATTATGTCTGAATTTAGTGGTTCAAAATATTGTATTTATAGATTAAATATTCATTCAGCACTTACCTGTTGAAGATACACGAGCTTACGTGAAAGAATTTTACCAAAAAGTAGCGTGATTAGTTGCTGGTACAAGTATGCTGAAATATTTGAAGGCCACGATGAGTTTATCGATAAGTTGTTCTTTGTTATGTTGACACTCGCTGCAAAATTTTATTATTTTTTAAAGCATTTCTGAGTGTTCTTTGAAACTCGAACACTATTTTTACTCTTTTTGTGCACTTTTTGTTATATAAAATATCACTCATACGCCGCAGTGCACTTTCATATCAAATCAAATTTTTAAATCGAAATAACGGAGAAAATTATTTCACCGTATCCATAAGCACTAGACCACCCATATGTGCAAAAGTGTTATTTTCTTCGCTCCCCGCGCATTTTCGTAGAGAACTAGACTAAAAAATAAGAACTGGGGGCCGATTCTGACATGCGATGCGAATCGCATACACTGGCGCTTTTGAAATTTCTTATTATTAAAAGCGCTTTCGCTTTTTTTCGCTTCGCAAACACCCTATTTTGAAATGTGAATGTGACGGTTCGCTTTCCAGTTGCGATTGTTATTTCATGTCGTATTCAAAAGCGAACTTTAACTTATTTTAAATTTGTGCGCATATTAATTCAAAATGTAAGTAAAAAATATTATTGATTATATATAGTACTAGCTGAACCCGGTGTGCTTCGCTGCCCCCCTCGTTATAAAGTAAAATTAAAAGTATTTATATATTTACAAAAATTTATTTATTTAATTTTAATTTAATTATTGCAATGCTTCTCCCCTTTTTTTGTAGTAAACCAATTTGCTTCATGCTCCCCCTTTTTATTTTTAGACCAATCAAAAAGCAGCAGTTACACAATCAGCTGTGTCGCAGTCAGTTGTGGGAGAATGAGAATGGGGTTACCCCACTCTCTATTTTAATTAACACATTACAAAATCAGCTGTTTTGCAGACAGCTGTGGGAGAAAGAGTATGGGGCTACCCCAATATTTTAATTAATATGTATTTTAAAATTGAGGTGAAGCCGTTAATAAACGTAGTAAAAAAGTAGGTGCAGAAGTGTGCATGGTCGAAAAATATTATCATGTAATAAGTATTCCTGAGTCAAAGCTGCACGCTGTGAAAATTTAAGATCGGTTAACAGGTCCAGCCTCCAATATATCGCAAACAAAGAAGCGTGCTCCGCCCACTTTTCTTTTGGTACGTATTTCTATTCATGCCAATACCATATATAGCAAATACTGCCGCCGTTGGTCAAAAAATGCCCAAGATATGACGATTTTAAATTTTAGGTTATATGGGCGAGGTCACGCCCCTTTGTCCACTCACAACTTTATATGGTCAAGAATTTATTATTTCGTAAGAATATCCTATTGTGAAAATTTAATGACGATCGGTCATATCGATTTTTAATTTTCCTTAAAAGGAGCGTGGTCCCACCCACATTTCTCCTGGTACGTATTTCTAACTATGGCAATACCATGTGTACCAAATATCATCGACGTAGGTAAAAAATTTTTTGGGTTATTTGGGTGGTGCCACGACCCTTTTTCCAATGAAACTTCATAAAGCCTATAATTCCATCCAGAGTAATAGTAACATGCTGTGAAAGTTTCAGGAAGATCGGTCTAAGGGTTTGGCCTCCTATAAAGCACAAACAAACAAACAGGCAGACAGACATTAATTTTTATATATATAGATTGAAAGCAGATTAATTATAATTAAAGTAAAATGGGACGAAAAAGGGGGATTTGGTAATAAAAAAATCTATGGCTACCTTACCTGTAGATAAAAAGTATATAAAACTTTAGGTAAATACATATTACAAAAAAGTATTATGTATAGCAAACATTGTTAGTGGTATAAGTAAGTATCTGAATTAAAAAAAGGGGCGGTGAAGTGGGCGTGGTTCATAGTAATATGGCGAAGTTAACAGTATTAAGAGCAATGTACTACCAAATAAAAAAAAAATCCGTTGGAAGGAACAAATTTGTACAGAGAACAAAAAGTTTAGAACTTAAATTTGGCTTGAAAAGGGGCTTGAAAGGGGCGTGGCGTAAGATATGTTTATTTCCACCTCGCCTGGAGTATAATGTGTATACAATTTAAAGTAAATCTGTTAAAAACTATATGGGAGCAATTACATAATTTTAAAAAAGTGGGCGTAAAAGTGGGCGTGGTCAAAAAGTACCCTATTAATCATGCTAGAGTCCCAGTTAAATGCTGTGAAAATTTCAGGAAGATCGGTCCAGAGGTTTGGTCTCCTATAAGGTACAAACAAACAAATAAACAAACACACATTCCATTTTATATACATAGATGTTGTAGAATTTTATTTATGAGAATTAAATGAAATGCACTTTTTCTTACTTTTATTTAGGAATTCAAAACAACACACAAATCAAACTCAATTCAATATTCTTATTGAGTTTATGAAGAAAAATGAAGGACTAGCTAGAGGATATCTTTCTGCTCCTGAATATAGGTCAAAAACTACAGGATTGTGGATTAATTTAACAGAGAAGCTTAATAGTGTTGGACCTCCCACAAAAACCACAGACGCATGGAAAAAAGTAGATTTTTCATACGTGTTGCTTAATAAACAATACATAAAAAATATTTTTAGGTTTGGAAAGATTTCAAATACCACACCAAGGACAAAGTACGTCACAACTATAAATGTGTCCGTGGTACAGGCGGTGGACCAAACACTCAGCAAGTCCTCTCTGCCGTAGAGAATGAGGTGATTGCTTTGCTCGACCTTAACGCTCTTGAAAGTGGGCTTAATGTTAAAAAATTTGGGGCCTCTCAAACACAAACGACTGAAGTAGTTGTAGAGGAGGAAGTTATGGAGCAAAGCGACATTTTATACTTGGAGGATGATGAAATGTCCTGGACGCAGCCTGAACTACTTTCTCCAGTTGCTCAAACACCGAATTTAGCTGATCAATCTTCGTCAAGTCAAGTGGTGCCCGGAATTCAACCGCAGATGGAAGTCCCAGTGCCAAAAAAACAGCGAAGAAATTGTTGGAATTCCAAGTGGAGGAACAACAAAAATACTGCAAAAGAAGTATTGAACTGCTGGAGGAGCAAAACAAATTACATGAAATAAGAAACAAAGAAACGAAGTTGCAAACTGAAGAGATGAGAAAAAATAGAAAAATTAATGAAAAAAAATTAGATTTGCTAAAGAGAAAGTTAGATTTAAAAGAAAAAGGATTAACTGAAAAAATTAAGTGCCGTATGGAAGCATCCAAACAGAGAATAGCCGATTTAGAAGTTAAGAGGCAGGAACTTGATCTCAAGAAGGAAAAGTTGAATCTTCTAAAACGTTAAAAGTGATATTATTTTAAGTAAAATAAAATCAATCACTAAGTGCATTGAAGCAAGTATTTTAAACTATTTTTAGTTATTTATGTAATATATAGTTTTTTATTTAATTAAGCATTGAAGCTATAAGCATTTTAACTGTCTTCATTTTATTGATAGTAATAAACTGAATTTTGTTAATATTCAAATTTTGTACATTTTATTGGAAAAATCTAATTTTATCTACAACGAATCTCTTATCTGATCTCTTATAGCACTTGCAATGTTTTGGTTGGAGATATCTGAAAAATCATTTAAATTTGAACTATCGGAATTTACTACGAGTAATTGATCTTCAAAATGCAAATTATATTTGAGACAGACATTATGTAACATCGCACATACGTTTACAATTCGTGCAGCTTCTTCAGGTTCATAATGTAATTGCCTTGCATTCAGCAAACATCTAAACCGCGATTTCAAAATTCCAAAACATCTTTCAATAACAGATCGGCATTTTGAATGGACCGTATTATATTTTGCCTCCCGAGAATTTGGGTTTGGTGACCTGTAAGGTGTCATCATCCAAGGCTCAAGAGCGTAACCGGAATTACCTGTGAAAAATTTGCTTTGTATTTTATCATAACCATCTATTTTATAAATAACCTAGCATTTTACTTCTATCTCCATTATCAAAATAAGTTTTCAGTAATTCTCTTTCGGCACTCATTGACCAAACAACTGAATCATGCGCACTCCCTCCATGGCAAGCATTCACACAAGTTATTCTTGTGTTATAAGTACAAGCCTAATTGAAATAAAGTGTTCTATAGTAGATTATAAAAATTACTGTAAAAAAACTTTACCATCATGACATTTAGGCTATGGTTTCCTTTTCTATTAAAAAAGTGATGCTCATTTTTAGCGGGACGGATGATAGATACATGCGTTCCATCAACACACATTATTACTCCTGGAAATCCACTTGCTCGGTAAAAATGCTCCTTTGCATCACGTTTCTCAAGCTCACTCATATTAAATGTAATCATTTTAGGACACATTTTTCGCTCTAAAATTTGTAGTGTTTCGTTCAAAGATTTGCTAACCGTAGGTTGTGCCATACCAATCCGACAATCCTGACCAACGCTCTTTTGGTATGAACCTTCCGCAAGAAATCTTAAAGCTGCGGCCAGCTTCAAAATTGGTGGAATGCCACTGCTTGTTCCAGAAGCGAACTCTCCTTTTATTTCATCAAGAATAAAGGTAAAAGCTTCTTTGGACAACCGAAAAAGCTTAACGAATCTTTATAATTACTTTACTTACTCGATATTAGGAATATCAATCAAAAAAATGCCAGTCGCATTTGACTTAAAGCCTCAAAATTACATGCAATAACAATAGAGTTCAGCTACTACAGCTTTTTCACACTTTCTCCGCAATATATCATTTCAAGAACCAATCCAATATCATTGAAATAACTCAAAGATATCGATTAAAGTGGTCCAATAAAAAACCAAAAGGGAGAAAAATTTACCCACCATAATATGGGTTGGGCTCAGGGACAACACAAGACATAACAACTAACCATGCGTTTACATAGATCATACATTAATTTTCAATCTACTTTTGAGTTGACCTTTCGACAAGTTAACATCAAACACGCTACAGTTGTTAACAAAGGTACTCATGCGATTTAATGGAGCAGTTAACATATAATTTGTTCTACTAAATGGTAAATAAATCAAGTTGTTAGAGTTTCTACTGCTTCTACGGTTAGTGTTAAAATTTATAAGAGAAAGAAGCTCTGGAGAGTCGAATACACCAGTAATGAGTTGGTGTAAGTAGACGATATCAGCAGATTTTCTTCTCTCACTTAAAGATTGCATTTTTAATAATTTCAAACGATCCTCATATGGAGGAAATGTGTCAGTTCCACTCAAGCCTCTTAGAGCAAACCGAACAAAACGTTTTTGAATTCTTTCTATACAATCAACATGCACATTGTAATGTGGGGACCATACTTGACTTGCGTACTCCAAGTGAGGACGCACGATTGAATAATACAGAGTTGTAGTTGTTATTAAGCTATCAAACTCTTTGGCCCACCGTTTTATAAAACCAAGCATAGAAGACGCTTTTTTACAAATTGTATCAATATGCATGTTAAACGACAATTTAGAATCCATGCATATACCAAGGTCTTTGACGGTAGTTACACGACTTAAAGCAGTATCTTTAATTTTGTAATCAAAAATAAAATTGTTCCTTTTACGCGAAAAGGTCATAGTTTGGTATTTATCTGGATTTAAAAACATGTTATTTTTAGAACACCAAACCTCAAAGGAGTTCAAGTCTGACTGGAGCAGGTCTGAATTGTCATTAGAATCAATTGTTCTGTATATTTTCATATCATCTGCATAAATAAGCAAATGAGAGTGTTTAATGACGTGGGTAACATCATTAATTGCCAAAATAAACAGAAGTGGGCCGAGGTGGCTTCCTTGAGGAACACCCGATTCTGCAACAAATTCAGAAGACAACACGCCTCGGAACCGTATTTGATAAGATCGCTCCATCAAATACGATTTGATCCAGTTTACAAAATATTGTGGAAATCCCATTAATTTAAGTTTAAATAAAATTAGATTATGTGGTAATTTATCAAAAGCTTTGCTAAAATCAGTGTAAATACAATCAACCTGGCTACCAGAATCAATAGATTTTAAGCAGAATGTAGTGAAATCAAGGAGATTAGACACAGTGGATCTGCCAGTAACAAAACCATGCTGACGAGTTGTCATGACTTGCCCACAGTGAATTTTCACTCGATCGTACACTATTCGCTCAAAAAGTTTAGGAATCGAAGACAATTTAGCGATAGGCCTATAATTAGTGACGTCGTTCCTGCAACCTTTTTTGTAAATAGGACTGATATAAGATTTTTTCCAAAAAAGAGGAAAATTACTTTCATTAATTGATTTATTAAAAAGTAACGAGAGAGGCTGACACAAAACGGAGCTGCATTGTTTTAACACTGCTGCAGGAATTCCATCTGGTCCAGCGCTAAAATCCTCATCGATTGATTCAATATACTTAAAAATATCCTCTGAGGTAAAAGATATATGCCCCAAAGAAACTCTGGATGCGTTGTTCATATAATCAAAATACGCTAAATCAGGATTAAAAGAATCTGAACAGAATGATTCTTTAAAAAGATTGGCAAATAAGCCACAAATAATGGTGGAATTGTCAGTAAATCCATCCTGAAATTTGAAAGAAGAAGGAAATCCATCAGTCTTCTTCTTAACATTAATAAATCCCCAATATTTTCTTGGATCAGACAAAATACTCAGCTTCATATTATCCAAATACTCATTATATAATGCAGCTGAGCAATTCTCAAATTCCAGAAACAAACGTTTGTATGTTTCTAGGTCATTTGAGTCAAAACTACAAACATATTTCTTCCATGCCCTATTCCTATTGTTGCGAAGAGTCTTTAAATCCTTTGTGTACCAAGGGTACGCAGAATTTTTCGCAAATTTGAGACTATATGGTACAGACTGAGAAAACATGGCAAAGAGCTCCGTATAGAAATAATTTATTGAACTTTTAAGATTATTATTATTTATGTATTCTGTAATTATATTTAATTTACTATAAAGTAAATGATTCAACCCCAAAAAGTCAGCGTTTTTGAAATTGAATTCATAAACTGTGTCAACAAAGCTTGAATTTACCATATTCTCCCTATCGGATTTATACCAAATACTCAAAGGTGGATGGTAATTATCAATAGTAGTCAAAGCATGAAGTGCCTTCTGAACAATGACATTGTTACTGTCTGTAGTTAAGACTAGGTCAAGCAGCCTTTCCCGACTATTATAAATACAACTAACTTGTTGTAAGTCAGAACATATATTGTCAACAAATATATGTTCTTGGCGTGTCTTCGAATTAGATGCACAAAAATGTGTTTCATCGTCAGAAGAATGCCATTTTAAGTCAGGCAAATTAAAATCGCCCAACAATAAAATGTCGTCATTAACGTCAAGTAAATTTAATATAAATTCTATGCAATCCGCAAGGCTTTCATAGACCTCTACACTGCTCTTTGGAGGAACGTATGCATTAATAACATATACATTAGAATTACAATGTACAACCTTAACGCATATAAGTTCGATATTAGCAGAGCAGGGAATATCAATAAAGGAACTAACACAGGAGTTCCTTACAGCTAATAGGACACCACCACCAACTGCAGAATTATTGTCAGCGTGTCTGTCCTTCCTATATACTTGAAAACTATTGTCAAACAGTTCTAAGTCAGTAATTCCTCCGTTCAACCAAGTTTCAGTTAACGCGATAATATCTTCAGAAAAATTCTGAGTTGACAAAAAAATGTCGCGCGTCTTTGAACGCAATCCCCTTACATTTTGATAGTAAAGGGAAAGCCTATTTAGTTTTTTTGGGTCTGACTGGTGATATTATTCGTCCTTCTAGACCTGTGTTTAGGCTTAAACTCAGAAACAAAGATATTATCAGCCCACAGATTAGAGCTCAGAACAGTTGCAAACTCTTCAGCAGCTACTGTGAGAATAACTGTGAGAATAAATGATGCGTGGGACGGTTTATTGCCAATTTTCTTGCATGAGCAGAAAGCAGCCTGACTTACTAATTGGTTGTGTTTAACAAACGTCAATAAATTTTCACTTGTTTTTTTTTAATTTAATGAACTATTGCGCTCATTAGTCATGTCATTTCTAGCCGGGGGAGAAACAGATGGAGAAGATGGAGTAATAACTATATTATCTATTCTCACTGGCGTAAGCACTGGTTTAGCCGAGATCTGCTTCGTTTCTAAAGTCGCTTATTACTTTTATTTTTGGAATTATTTCTCTTTTTCTTCGAAATATTTAGGTCTTTTTTAGATAAAACTATTTGAGTCTCAGAAGAAGAGGCTGGAAGAGTCTGAGACAATGCGGTCGAAATATTTACCGATGAAGACTTTTCATCATAAATGCTAGTACTGGGTGAGGTGCTTACTTCATTAAAAAATGTAACAATTTCTTTAAAATTGTTATTTAAAGCGTTAAGACTATCACCGAAAAGCTTAATTTTTGAGAAAAACTCATCTGGTGAAAGAACCCTACACGAAGCACAATACCAGCGAAGACCTGATCGTGGTGAGATTAAATCATCAAGACACGACTTAGAGATCCCAGCACATGATGTATGGAACAAACGCCCACATGGGCCAGAACAACTGAACATACGGTTCAGAATGTTTTGACTTTTGCAAAGCTCGTCTAAAGAACAAGCAGCAAAATTTTCTACGGAAAAATATTCCATAGCGAATAAACAAAGTTCAATAATTTTATGTGAGCAAAAATAATGTCCACTAAGTGCTAATGGGTTAATATAATATGTTGCAGTTTAAAAGCAACTGCAACAGTTCTCTGTGCTTAGTTTATGCAAATAAAAAACACACTTTAAAAAAGTTCAAAATTTTTTTGATCTGTAACTCTTTTAAAAAGTTTTAAAGTAGTTCGTGATTGGGATTTTAAATTTAAGAATAACCTAGCCAATAACGTAGACGTAGTGGCACAATATTCTACAAGAGTGTTATGCTGCTTGCGTATGCTGATGACATCGATATCATTGGCCATAATACGCGCGAAGTCAGTGCAGCATTTTCCACTTAGTGTCAACAAACAAACAGTCCCAGCGTCTTGGAACCCACGTTACCGTTGACAATACCTCCTTCGAGGTTGTGAAGAACTTCGTCTATCTGGGATCCAGCATTAATTCAACCAACGACATCAGCATTGAGATCAAACTAAGAATAACTCTTGCCAACAGGTGTTACTTTGGGCTCAGTAGGCAATTAAGAAGCAGAGCCCTCTCTCGACGAACGAAAATCACGCTCTATAAATCGCTCATCATGTCCGTCCTTCTTTATGCATCACAAACCTGGACGCTGAGCAGTTTAGATGAAAAGACTTTAGGAGCATTCGAGAGAAAGATTCTTCGTAAGATCTACGGACCAATTTGCGTCAATGGCGAGTACCGAATACGGTGGAATGATGAACTGTATGAGCTGTACGCTGACATCGACATAGTCAAGCGCATTAAAATCGAGCGGGTTCGCTGGCTTGGTCATGTTCAGCGCATGAAACACGATGCTCCAGTGAAGAAAACATTCGATTCGGTACCCAGCGGCGGTCAACGCAGAAGAGGACGACCGCATCTTCGTTGGAAAGACCAAGTAGAGGACAACCTGACGAAGCTTGGAATTTCCAACTGGCGCTAGCAAGCGAAAGACAGAAATGGCTGGCGCAAATTCTTAGATGAGGCCAAGACCGACATACGGTTGTAGCGCCAACTAAGTAAGTAAGTAGTATCCAATAACAACAGTGTATAAACTTTTGACTAACTTGTATTATTTGTGGTAAAATCAACGTTTAAAGACAAGATTTTTGAAATTTTTTGAGCACTTTTTTTGCAAAAACGGTTGCCATTATGGTTTTCGTACGGATAAAATTATGTGCTTTATTTCATAATAGTGATAATTAAGCAAAGTTTAAATCAAAATTTTTTTTTATAGAAAATATTTATTTTTAGTGCCAATAGCAAAGGTTCAAAGTAAGAATATATAAAACAATAATTAAAAACATTAATACAAAAAATTATGTAATTCAATTACAGTTAATAATATAACTCAAGCAGAAATAATATTTATTATGTTTTAAATCATTGGTAACACATTTAAGAACAAAGAACATTAAACAAATATCTTAAAGCTAATTTTTCATTTTAACAACTGGAATTTTATTTTGGGTGATTTTTATCAAAATATTGTAAAAATTTTGTCTTAGAAAAATTGTTTGATGACAAATTTTTATAATATTTCTCCATGATACAAGGAACTACAGATAAAGTATTGCGCATGTCCGCCATCTTTGCTGTGACGTGCAAGGTGCTCCTTGGTTAAAACGTAGTCACAATTTATTCATAGGGTATAAAGATTTTAAAATGCCTACATTTTCTTATGAAAACTTGTTTTACTGATATGAAATAAATATTGTTATATAAAGCACATGTCCAAAATAAAGTAAATATATTTTTAAGTACTGTTTGTGAAGAAAAATTTGCATATTTTGTAGGGGTGCTTTTTCCCCTTTTTACCGATTTACACAAAAAGCGGCTACGTTGCTTGATGTGCTTGACAGAATTTTGACTGTTTTTTCGTTTTCATTTTGCTATCTTCGTCACTTTTCTACATTTTCTTTTGAATGTATTCATCAAGTGTCACATTTGACGAGCACCGATGACGAGGTGCGCAGTAAATTTTGTTTGTTGCGCCGGGAATACTTTACCTGGAGCTCTTTGTATCATGATATTTCTCCATTGGATGCAGGATAAACTCTTTCTGCTCTTCTTAGTGAGTTAAAACGGCATTAAAACGTGAAATTATTGCTACGCCACGTTCTGCAATATCATCAATAATTTTTTAACAATTAATTTTTGCAGCAAGATAATCTTCATTTTCCTCCCAGGTGGCTATTTTCCATTTTCACATTTTATCTGATATAGTTGCGAACGCCAAACACTATTACTACATTATACAAAGAACTACAGATAATGTATTACCGGCGCAACGAAAAAATTTACTACGCATCTCGTCATTGGTGCTCGTCAAATGTGACACTTGATGAATACATTCAAAAGAAAATGTCAAAAAGAGACGAAAATAGCAAAATTAAAATGAGCATACAGTCAAAACTCTGTTAAGCGCATTAAGCAATGTAGCCGCTTTTTGTGTAAAGAGGTAAAAAGAGGGAAAACACCCCTACAAAATATGCAAATTTTTTTCACAAACAGTACTAAAAAATATATTTACTTTATTTTGAGCATGTGCTTTATTTAACAATGTACAGTGGCTCACAGCTTATTTTATGCAGTGCATACTTTCAATTTTAGGGCTTTATAACAACTAAACTAACAGGAATAGAAAAAATAATATAGTATCATTTAAAAGAACAAGATGTTTAGTTTACTAAATTAACTTAATTTATTGTAAAAATATATATTAAGTTGGCTTAAAATTAAGAAACCAGAAAATACTGATTAATTTCATATCACAGCTTATTTTATGCAGTCACTTGTTATTTATAAATTTTTCGTATTATTTAATGATATCTGATATTTTTATTGTTTGGTATGATAGCCCTTGTTGTCCACAACAGATCTAAGGTGGTTTGGCATTGATGCGACCAGTTTTTGAGTGATAGGTGGCGAAATATTTGCCCACTTCGTTTTCAATATCTCTTTCAGGTGGTTTTTGTTTGAAATTTGCTGTTGTCCAATAAAGACCACACATTTTCAATAACATTAAGGTCTGGCGACTGAGCTGGCGGCGTCATAAATTGTGGGCAGTTGTATATTAGCCTGGTTTGCACAATACCCGCTTTGTGCTTTTGATCGTCATCCTGGTAAAATCGGAAATTCAATTATATACCCAGAATCTTTGCACTCTGCAACAAATTGTTCTTCATGATCTGTTGGTCATTAAATTTGTAAATTGTTGTTTCACTAAACGGCAACTTCCCAGTACCAGCAGCTGTCATTCAGGCCCAAACCATGACGCTGCCATCGCCATGTCTCACGGTTTGTTTTAAGTTTTTTTTTGTTGACCTCGGTATTCGGTTTTCGCCACATATAGCACATACCATCTGAACCGAATAAATTGATCTTCGATTTATCTGCAAAAATAACTGAATTCCAGTACTCTGGGGCCTTGGACATATATTCTTTGTCGTAGTTGATTCTGCATATACTGTTTTTGGGGCTAATAAACGGCTTGTTTCGTGTAACTCGGCCATGAATGTTCTTTTTGCGCAAGACACGTCGAATAGTTCAGGTCAGTTTGAACTTCAAAAGCTATTTTCGGAGCTGAGAGTATCTGGTTAGCCTTTATCTTCCGTACAATATGCTGCTCGTCGGTTGCATTAAAAATTGTGTTTGGTGCTTCTTTGCTCTTATTGTGCATTCGATTCTTATGGACGAAGCACTCGATGATCTTTTGCACTTTAGAGGAATTGATATTAACCATTTCAGCCATTTTTCGCTGCGAGCTGCAATTTTTAAAATAGTATACAACCAATTCTCATTGTTGTAGCGTTGTGCGCGCTCCTCTTTTAAATAATCATAGAAGCAGACACTTGAAGCAAAAAAATCAGACTAAAAAGCTAACACAAAGCAATTATAGAAACAGAACGAAGGAATAGCTAACGAAAGTACCGTTAGACAGCGCAGCATTAGAGTACCGTAACAGAGAGAAGTGACTGCATAAAATAAGCTGTGAGATGAAATAAAGCAGTATTTTCTGTTCTCATATTTTTTAAACAACTAAATATATGTATTCACAATTAATGAAAAACCTTTATTTAACTAGACTTTTTGCTCTTTTAAATGACACCATATTATCTTTTGTATTTCTGTTAGTTTTGTTTTTATAAAGCCTTAAAGTTTAAAGTATGCACTGCATGAAATAAGCTGTGAGCCACTGTATATTTCATTTCAGTAAAACACGTTTTCTTAAGAAACTTTCGACATTTTAAAATCTTAACACCCTATGAATAAATTGTGGCTACGTTGCTACCAATGAGCACCTTCTACATCACAGCAAAGATGGCAGACATGCGCAATACTTCATCTGTAGTTCTCTGTATCATGCTATTACTATATAAATTGTTAAAATGTCAAAAAAAAAAATTACAAGTGGATTTTACGTTAGCAACGAAGCATATTTAGGTTCAAAATGTTTTAGAAAAACTGTACGACTAGAAAAACTGAAGGTCTTTGGATAAGCTGAGCATGCAGTTATTCTTTACTTGGCTTGAGAATGAATTTATTTAGATGTTCACATAATTTCAAGACTTTGTCGCAAATTTTTTTAATTAATATTTTATGTATTCTTACTTTGAACCATGTTTTCGTCGCTAAAAATAAATATTTTTTATAAAAATTTTTTTCATATAAACTTTACTTAATTATCTCTATTATGAAATAAAGCACATAATTTTATCCGTACGAAAACCATAATGGCAACCGTTTTTGCAAAAAAAGTGCTCAAAAAATTTCAAAAATCTTGTCTTTAAACGTTGATTTTACAACAAATAATACAAGTTGGTCAAAAGTTTATACACTGCTGTTATTGGCTAGGTTATTCTTAAATTTAAGGTCCCAATCACGAACTAATTTAAAACTTTTTAAAAGATTTACAGATCAAAAATATTTTGAACTTTTTTAAAGTGTGTTTCTGAGGCTTTAAGTCAAATGCGATTGGCATTTTACCACTAGACGCACCCGGTTTTTTTTTGCAGTTCTTATTTTTTAGTCTAGTTCTCTACGAAAATGCGCGGGAAGCGAAGAAAATAACACTTTTGCACATTCCATATATTTCATGGGTGCTCTAATATGCACCCCAAGAGTTTTTTACTTAAAATTCAAAGTAGAATACGAAAAGCAATGATTCCAGGACGAAAAAAAATTGATCCGTCCTAATATATAATGATCCAAACACTTTAAGTTGTATTAACTTTCTTTTGAGTGGCAATTTATTTACCGATAGTGTACTATCGATAAATTTTTTTGTAAATTTGGATGTGATAGTTTTTCATATGGATTAATTTAACTGAGAAGATAAATTTGTGATTTTATGTTAACTGCGAGCACATAAGATTTCTTAAATTTCTTAAAAACAGGTGTTAATAGCTTACAATAATGCTTGCTTCCAATTATTTTATAATTGCTTTGATAATATTTTTATAACACTTTTTTCCAATTTTTTAAAAACAGTTGTAAAAAACTTACAATAATACTTATTTCCAATTAATTAATAATTGTTTTCAATAGTACTTTTACAACACTTTTCCAATTGCAATTGAATAGTAAACGCTTTTTTCCATTTTTTCCGCACTTTTATCCAATTGAATAGTAAACGCTTACAAAAATATTACAGTAAGAAACATTTTTCTAAGGGTTCCTTTTTGCTTATTCTACAATTACTTGAAATTATTTCACAACAATTTTTACAAGCTTTTTCCAAACACGATGCTTACGCTTGTAAGCTTACTACAAGCTTATTCCAAGCTTTTTTACAAAGTTCCTGAAAACATACATGTATTTTGAACTTTTACACTAGGATAACGCCTTAAGCAATTTTGTTATTTTCACATTATTTCTACTCAACTGAATATGCTCAAAAATAATCGCCAAAAATATACGTACTTACATTTTTGCCTGTTTTGAGCTTTTATCTAATTCAGATGCGAACGATTAAACAATTAATTTAATTCCACTGAAGTTCAGCTGAACGGAATAAATCTGACTATTATTTCCGAAAATTGCAATGCAGAACACCAAATTTCCGAATGAAATTTGTTCGGATTTCAAAACAGCATTGCATCGGAAATAATTTACGAAGATAGGAATGCAGAACACCAACAATCGGAATCAAATCCATTTCCGATCCGAATCGGATTCTGGGACAGGCCTGACTAATTTTGCTTCTAATTTTTGAATAAAAAATAAAAATTAATATTTACAAGTTATTTTGTGCTCCAAAATATTTTGGGCAAATTTTGTTTTTTATTTTTGCCTTAAAAAATAAAAATCGAAACTTACCATGTAACGGTCGACCACTGCTTAGTGTAGCTCCAGTACAGCTTTATTTTATTTATATTATATGATTCTTATTATGTTGATACTTTTCGTATTTTTATACAAAACATTTTGTATTGAATGAAGATTGAGATTTGTTATTAGAAGAAGAAGAAAATACAAAGTCAAGAGTAACACTTGTCCCTAGGCATGGGTGGACGCTCACAGCTTTGTTTTCGTTCCAATTCTTTAGTTAGTAATTTTTTTGTAATAAAGTTATGTTAATTTAAAAGCCACTGACGCTTTTTTACTTAAACCGCATCCTCACCATTATACTAAACTTAACACTGGCGCCCAACGGGTTCTTTTTCTTTGATCTTTATGCTGTTGTTGTAAAACTTTACAACAACTTAAATGCATTGAGACGAAGGCAAAAGTTGAACTCACCTTAGAACAAGCTTTAGTGTAGTGGGAGTAGCATTAAAACAACAACTCACACAAGAGATCGATTTAAGAGTAAACAACGTCATCTCTTACACATTTTGTTACTGTTTCATATAAAGCATGAACCGGTTATGAGTGCATTAAAGTAAGTAGAGTGATTAAAATTAAAATTACAATAATGTTTCATTGGTCTCCTGGCAAGCAAACAACACGAACGTCTTTGTAAGATCTTAATTAAATAATTATTTTTGGTCAGCCAAGTGCATTTTTGTCAAACTGAATTATAAAATTAACGAATCTAAAATTTGATTCAACGACTGCGTTTACCACATTTATATATATATGCGTATATAATTTTTGGGAACTAACGGACTTAGCTTTCGGTAACAGTTCTTACCGCATGTCTAAATTTTTTGGAATAATTAATACATATTAAAGCTCGTGGGCAAGCGTCAGTTTATTCATAATTTTTTTTCCGTTTCAATAATTACATATACATATAAGTAATTTACAAGTGTCTTTTGTACAATTTTTACAACATTTTAAAATTCTACTCGATTGTTGGTTTCGCCACATGTCAGTATAATTTTCGGATTGTTACAAAAGTTTTATTTTACAATTATCTATCTATAATATAAGTATATATTTTTTGTATTTTCCTTGAACATACGTGCTTAAAAGTTATAATTTATTAATTATGGCCAACAATAATGAAATTGCGCCCGATTTGCCAAATGTAACGCGATCCGTGAGTCAGGATTCTATTGTGCAAATCTCATCAAGACAGCTCGAATATTTAATAACAAGAGTCCGAAATTCACGCGATGAATTCAGTTATTTGAGCGAGTGCCAGATTCAACCTTTTTCAGGCGAAGTTTAGACCATTTTGTCAATAAACTGTCCATTTTTAAAGAAGTTCACAAAATTTCAGACAAGCAAGCAATCAAAGAATTTCCCATTCTTCTAGAAGGTTACGCTGCTATATGGTGGGATGGCATTAAACATGAAGCAACAACATGGTTGGATGTCATCACACTCATGCAAAATGCTTTCAGCTCTTCTAAGGCCAATCATGAGATTTTTACAGAAATATTTTCTTGTAAGCAAAAGGAAAATGAGCTGACTGAAACGTTTGTTGGACAAAAGAGGGCTAATCTAAAAAATATAAGTGACCTTAAGGAAAATCTGAAACTGGACATTGTATACGGACTTTTACACATTACAATTCGGAAAGACATTAAGCGTGAGGATATTGATTCATTCGCAGATCTAATAGCTAGTGCTAGAAGGGTAGAGAAAAATCGAGCAGATTTGGCAAAATTAAGACGAAATGATGTTCCGAAATTTCAAAATTCCACCTCAGCGCCGGATAAGAGGCCAAGGTGTACATTTTGCAGAAATCGTGGACATCTTTACGAAGATTGTCGCAAAAGACTAGCAAAAGAACCAAAAATTGAAGAAAAGAAATTAGAATGTTATGGTTGTGGGTTAGAAGGATATTTTAGAAGTAATTGTCCAAATTGTAAGACAAAAAGAACAGTAAAAGATTCAAACGATGCTGCGTTTAACGTCATCACCTTTCCAGTAGGGGGAGACCTCCCAACGGTAGCTATTGAAATCCATGGAGTAAGAGGGTTTGCCGTCATAGATACAGGAGCGAAAATGTCTATAGCAGGGCGCAAACTTTACAAATTATTACTTCAAGCAGGAAATAAATTTGACACGTTCGAGGCTGATGTCACCTTAGCTGACGGTAAAACAAAGAAAACGAAAACGCTTGGCACTAATGCTGACATTATAATAGGCAAACGATCTTTGAGTATTAGGTTTTCGGTGTTTCCCGACTCTTGTGATAGTAGAACATTACTTGACATTGACTTTTTACAAAAAGCGAGTATTGTGGTAAATCTCGCCCAACAGACATGGCATTTTGCGGATCATATCGATCAACACTTCGATTACTACGAAGTAAAGCATAAAGTGGCACTTGCCAGTTGTTTTAATAATTTTCAAACTCAACATGAGACCGAATTTTCATACAGTGAAGATGACAGCGACGATTTGGACGTCCTAGATCTTCACGACGAAGATACTTTTGAACATGAAGAGTACTCACCTGATGCGATTTATGATCTTTTTTATGATGCATTGCCTTTACATGTACGAAGCCCTGCAAAACGAGACAGAATGTCCGATCTATTTGCACCACCGCGTAGACGAAAGCGTCTACACATAAATATGTGTGACGTCACATTGCGAGAAGACGAAGCAGTCGACATATCTTCTTATGAAAGAAATAAAATTAATATTCTTCTTGAACAATATTCTGAAGTATTTTTATTAAAATCCGCCAAAATTGATGTCGAACATCACATTGACATTGGAAACAATTTCCCTTTAGCATTGCCTCCGTATAGGTTGTCAACTCAGAGGAAAAATAAGCTTAGAGAGGAAATTGATAAAATGCTTAATTTAGGTATAATACAAGAATGCGACTCGCCATGGGCTGCACCTGTTGTAATGGTACCAAAAAGGGATGGTGATATTCGAGTTTGTGTGGACTACCACAAACTCAATTCCATCACTACTCCAGTTAGATATCCACTGCCAAGGATTGACGATCTGTTATATGCTGCGAAAAGTACACCTTTTATGAGCACAATCGACTTACAAAGTGGGTATTGGCAAATTAGTGTAGCTCAAGAAGACAGAAATAAAACTGCATTTATAACTCCATTTGGCACTTTTCATTTTTTAAAAATGCCATTTGGTTTGCGAAACGCTCCAGCTACGTTCCAGAGAGTGATGGATAGGGTATGCAGAGGCATAGATGCAATTATATTGATATACTTAGATGATATAATTGTATGCTCAGTGTCTTTTGAGACACACTTAAATGATTTAAAACTAATTTTTGAACGTTTGCAATCTTTTGGGTTGACAGCAAACCGTGGGAAATGTAAGTTCTGCTGCGCTGAGGTCCTCTTTCTCGGCCACGTTCTCACAAAACATGGTATCAAAGTCAACCCAGGAAAAACGTCAGCAATACAATTAATGGAAACGCCCCGTAATCCTAAGCAGGTTATTTCTTTCGTTCAGATGTGTTCATGGTATAGGCGATTTATCGAGGGTTTCGCTGATATTTCACGCCCTTTGACAAATCTTTTGAAAAAGAATGCTTCTTGGAAATGGGGACAAAACGAACAAAACGCTTTTGATAAACTCAAATACCTTCTAACAAATGCACCAGTACTTAAACAAGCAGATGAAACAAGGGCATTTGGAATTCGAACGGACGCTAGCAGTTATGCTTTAGGAGCAGTATTAGTCCAAGACTTTGACGGACAGGAACATCCAGTTGAATTCGCGAGTAGACTTTTGACATCTGCTGAACGTAACTACAATACAACGGAAAGAGAAGCTCTAGCAATGGTATGGGCAGTATCAAAGTTTAGGGGTTATATTGAAAGTTCGGAGGTAACAGTATTAACAGATCACCAACCATTGCGTTGGTTAATGTCATTGAAGGCGCCAACAGGCCGCTTAGCGCGCTGGGCCCTTCACTTGCAACAATATGATTTAAAAATTGAATACATATCCGGAAAACTGAACAAAGTCGCTGACACACTATCACGTCCATTTAACTCCGATATGGTATTGTACACCGCAGTTGATATGCCATCACTGAGTGCAAGAGATTTACGAATAAAACAGCTCCACGATCCAAAATTAAAACAAATCATTGAAGTTTTGGAATCAACTGAAATAGCGAAAGCGGAAGAGTTCACTTCAAAAGGTTATATAATTACAAACGGAGTGTTGCATAAATATAATGAAGATGTAGATACTCCAGATGCTCAGCTTGTAATCCCAAATGAAGACAAAATCGCTATTATAAAAGATAACCATGACACAGACACTGCTGGTCATTCCGGTATAACGCGAACTATTGCTCGAATTGCTCCATACTATTATTGGAATAATATGAGAAGCGATATTCGTGATTACATTCTAAAATGCAATTTATGTCAGAGATATAAAGCCGATAATCAAAAGCCACAGGGTCTTATAAAAACCAGAGCAAATACTCAACGTTTCGAAGTTCTCTCCGTTGATTTATTTGGCCCTTTACCTTTAAGTTTTGGGAAAAAGTGGATTCTGGTGGTGGAAGATGTTACTACAAAATGGGTTGAACTGTTTGCACTTACAGAAGCAACATCGCAAACATGTGGAAAAGCACTGATTAATGATGTTTTTCTCAGGTTCGGTTTACCACGACGTATCATTAGTGACAATGGACCACAATTTGTATCTGCTATTATGCAATACATAGCATATTGTTTGGAGATCGAAAATACATATACACCAGTATATCATCCACAAGCCAACCCCGTTGAACGGAAATATCGTGACATAAAATCAACGCTTTCTATTTTAGTCGGTACTCAACACACTAAATGGGCTCAATTTATACCAGCAGTAAGATTCGCTTTAAATTCTTCTCTTACACAATCCACTGGATATTCTCCGGCGTTTTTCATGTTTGGTAGAGAATTACGTACTCCTTGTCAGTTGAAGCATGACATCAGCGAGGTTATAAGAAACGAGAATTTTGAAAATGAAATAACACCAGTTCTCCGTAACTTAGCAGATGTCTTTGAAATTGGAATTCATAACATGGAACAATCGCAAAGTAGAGCTAAAAAGTATGGAGACCAGAAAAGAAGACCTGAACAAAGATTCTCTGTTGGCGACTATGTGTGGGTCACAACACATTTTTTGAGCCACGCAAGTAAAGGAATAACTGCCAAGTTTGAACCAAAGAGAGACGGTCCCTACGTGGTCACCAAGAAAATCGGGTCGATAATTTATGAAGTAGCTAATCCAACAAATTTGTCTCTTCCCTTAGGTACTCATCATGTATCAGCACTAAAATTGGTTAGAGGCAACAACAATAATCTTCCTATTCACCCAATGAGAAGAAGAGGTCGACCTTTAGAAAACTAATCACTCGTAGGGACTACTTTGTGATTAGAGGGGGAGATTGTAACGGTCGACCACTGCTTAGTGTAGCTCCAGTACAACTTTATTTTATTTATATTATATGATTCTTATTATGTTCATACTTTTCGTATTTTTATACAAAACATTTTGTATTGAATGAAGATTGAGATTTGTTATTAGAAGAAGAAAAAAATACAAAGTCAAGAGTAACACTTGTCCCTAGGCATGGGTGGACGCTCACAGCTTTGTTTTCGTTCCAATTCTTTAGTTAGTAATTTTTTTGTAATAAAGTTATGTTAATTTAAAAGCCACTGACGCTCTTTTACTTAAACCGCACCCTCACCATTATACTAAACTTAACAACCAGTTATTTTTTGCTCAAAAAAATATCGGGCAAACTTTATTTTTCATTTTGCTTTGAAATATAAAAATCAAAACTTACCAGCTATTTTTGCTCAAAATAATATCGGGCAAACTTTACTTTTTATTTTTGCTTTAAAAAATTAAAATCAAAACTTACCAGTTATTTTGTGACCAAAAGAGTATCGGGCAAACTTTACTTTTTATTTTTGCTTTAAAAAATAAAAATCAAAACTGACCCGTTATTTTGTAACCAAAAAAATATCGGGCGAATTTTGACTTTTATTTTTGCCTTAAAAAAATAAAAAGCAGAAATTATTATTATTTTTTGCTCAAAATTTTAAAAAATCAAAATTTTAAAAATCAATAGGAAATCAAGTTCTACAATGTGAGAGGATTCTAATGGTACCTCCAAAAACGGCGTATGACAATTTTTCCACAATGCTTTTTTGGTTTGAAAATCCAAAAATAATTATTATTATTTACAGTCTCTGCTTCAAATAAGTACAAATATTTTATCTCTAATATATAAAATTCTTCTGTCACGGGGTACGTAATCGAACTCCTCCGAAACGGCTCGACCGATTTTCATGAAATTTTGTATGTATATTTTGTAGGTATGAGAATAGGTCGTAAAGTATATTTCAACCTCCTACTAACAGTGGGCGTGGCACCTCCCATACAACCCAAATTTGCGATATCGAATATCTTTGGAGTTATAAGCCGCTTAGCCTCGGAATTCGGTATTCGACAATTTACACGTGCCGCTTCGCAGATAAAATTTTGTGAGAGTTGGACAAGGGGGCGTGGCACCTCCCATACAACCCAAATTTGCGATATCGAATAGCTTTGGAGTTATAGGCCGCACATCCTTGGAATTCGAAATTCGACCACAATTTACACGTGGCGTTTTACTGATAAAATTTTATGAGAGTTGGACAAAGGGGCGTGGCACCTCTTATACAACCAAAATTTGCGATATCGAATAGCTTTTGAGTCAATCAAACAAAGCAAACAAAGCCTCGGAATTCAGCATTCGAACTCAATTTACACATGCAGTTTTACTGATAACTTTGTATGGCGTTGGACAAGGGGGCGTGCCACCTCCCATGCAACCAAAATTTGAGAAATTCTACAGCTTTTGAGTTATAGGTCGCACAGCCATGGAATTGAGTATTCGACCACAATTTACATATACAGTTTCACTGATAACATTTTATTCGCGTTTGGCAACGGGGCCGCGGCAGCAACGCGCCGGGTTTAAGCTATCTATATATATAAAATAAAATGGAATGTGTGTTTGTTTATTTGTTTGTTTGTACCTTATAGGAGACCAAACCTCTGGACCGATCTTCCTGAAAATTTCACAGCATTTAACTGGGACTCTGGCATGATTAATAGGGTACTTTTTCGACCGCGCCCACTTTTACGCCCACTTTTTTAAAATTATGTAATGGCTCCCATATAGTTTTTAACAGATTTACTTCAAATTGTATACACATTATACTCCAGGCGAGGTAGAAATAAACATTTCTTACGCCACGCCCCCTTTTACGCCCCTTTCCACGCCAAATTTAAGTTTTAAACTTTTTGTTCTCTGTACAAATTTGTTACTTCCAACGGATTATTTTTTATTTAGTAGTATATTGCTCTTAATACTGTTAACGTCGCCATATTACTATGAACCACGCCCACTTCACCGCCCCTTTTTTAATTCAGATACTTACTTATACCACTAACAATGTTTGCTATACAAAATACTTTTTTTGTAATATGTATTTACCTAAAGTTTTATATAGTTTTTATCTACAGGTAAGGTAGCCATAGATTTTTTATTACCAAATCCCCCTTTTTCGCCCCATTTTACTTTAATTATAATAAATCTGCTTTCAATCTATATATATAAAAATGAATGTCTGTCTGTTTGTTTGTTTGTTTGTGCTTTATAGGAGGCCAAACCCTTGGACCGATCTTCCTGAAACTTTCACAGCATTTTACTATGAATCTGGAAAGAATAAAAGGCTATATGAAGTTTTTATTTGACAAAGGGGCGTGGCACTGCCCATATAACCCAAAAATTTTAATCGCCATATTTTGGGCATTTTTTGACCTACGTTGATGCTATTTGGTACATATAGTACTGGCATAGTAAGGAATACGTACCAGGAGAAAAGTGGGTGGGACCACGCCCCTTTTTAGGAAAATTAAAAATAGCAATATAGTCTTAACTACTGGACCGATCATCATTAAATTTTCACAATAGGATATTCTTACGAAATAATAAATTCTTGACTATATAAAGTTGTGAGTGGACGAAGGGGCGTGGCCTCGCCCATATAACCCAAATTTTAAAATCGTCATATCTTGGGCATTTTTTGACCAACGGCGGCAGTATTTGCTATATATGGTATTAGCATGAATAGAAATACGTACCAAAAGAAAAGTGGGCGGAGCACGCCCCTTTGTTTGCGATATATTGGAGGCTGGACCTGATAACCGATCTTAAATTTTCACAGCGTTCAGCTTTGACTCAGGAATACTTATTACATGATAATATTTTTCGACCATGCACACTTCTGCACCTACTTTTTTACTACGTTTATTAACGGCTATACCACAAATCATGTCATTAAAATCATTAAAATACATATTAATTAAAATAGTGGGGTAGCTCAATTCTCTTTCTTCTACCACTGTCTTCAAAACAGCTGATTTTATAATACGTGTTAATTAAAATAGAGAGTGGGGTAACCCCATTCTCATTCTCCCACAACAGACTGCGAAACAGCTGATTGTGTAATTGCTGCTTTTTGATTGGTCTAAAAATAAAAAGGGGGAGCATGAAGCAAATTACATGCGATTCAGCGCTGAATTCTAATTGGTTTACAACAAAAAAAGAGGCGAAGCATTGCAATAATTAAATTAAATAAATAAATTTTTGTAAATATATAAATACTTTTAATTTTATTTTAAACGAGGGGGTAGCGAAGCACATTGGGTTCAGCTAGTAATTTTATATATTTATTTGAACTAGAAAAACATATCCAAGCATGTGATGCATTTCACTTTCAAACAAAATTAAGTGTGAAATCAAAATACCCTGTCCTGTAATCCACATTCTATTTCACTTGTTTCGAACATATTAAATCGTTCGTTTTGGCATGTGGCAGAAATCTGTTTTTACGTTTTCGCACCGTTTTCAATTCGGTCAGCTACTTCCTAATGAATTGAATTCTTATGCTGGGAAAAACTTAAGTAAATTGTTATTTAACTAAGGTATCGTATTGAGCTATACATTTTTATTGAATTTTAATTCTTAATTTTATTTATTGAAGGGGAAAACACAAAAATAATCGGCAAGATGAAACTATCTTGAACTTGATGCGTGAGCACCAGGACTTGGCCAAAATTTTTTTAAGGATAAACATACCATCGCAGAGTCTTTGTGGGCAGAACTAGCAAAGGAAGCTTAACAGTGAAGGACCTCCACAAAAAGATGTAAGCGGTTGGAAAAAGAAAGTGCTCCGTATTGCTATGCAGTATGCCTTTTTTAATTCTTAATTGTAAGTTGCTCGCTGGTATCCGCCTTCTGCAAAGAATCTAAGTGTGGCAGAAAGCTTCAGCATCAACGGAATCAAAGTCTCTTTCACAGAGGGGTCTATTTCCATTAGGATGTATTCGAAGGTTTCTTTATCTATGCAGTAGAAGGCGGTAAGTTTACAAAATATGAATTGGTGCCAATGGGCGTATCTTCACTGTGTAAACAATACTTATGCTTGGTTTTCAGTGGTCAGTTGTCAATCAGATTGAAAATAACACCATGTTGACATTTTTTCTAACTTTGGCAATCTTGAAAAATTAAAAGAAAAATAAATTATTAAATGGAGCTATGCAGAAAATGTTCTAGAGTTTTATTAAGATGATATTTCACGTGATAAACTTTTGTGTCGTCATAAAAATGACACTGTGAATACCAAGCCTTACTCTGATTTCGTAACTTCTAAAGGGTTCGAATCATAGTAGAGCTAGACAAGGTAGTGTTAGGGCTGAATGTGTTCTCTTTCTTAGTGACCATAACTGTCAAACTTAGCCATTTTGGCATTTTTGCCAATTTTCGCTTTCATATTGCATTCTCATTGGCTGCATTCAGCGCAGACAACTGTTGTGAACTGTAATGGTAGCGCTACCTTAGTTCACGATGTTTTTCTCTGAATGTGTTGCTACTCTACACGTCAGAAATTAGATTCAATTTAATTTTTATTTAAATTTAATTCAATTGCAAAGGTTTCTCACTTAAATTTGCTGCGTTCTTTCTGCGTTTATTAATTTGACAGCGTCAGTAACAGCATCTGACAGTCAAGCAAACAGTTGTTTTCATGTAGCATAGAATTTGTTCGCTCGATTAAAAGGCGTTCGCTACTTTATCAGTTTTAGTTAGCGCTACCAAATTTGTACCATTCAGCGAATTTTTACACAACAGTTGCCAACTGTTGTCTGCGCTGAATGCGGCCATTGGTTGCAGATTTTGTATGAAATGCCAACTTCGTTTTGACAATTTCGGTTACCAGCTCTCCGCCCTAACACTACCTTGTCTAATTTTGCCATGGGTTAGAATGATCCCAGAGCATACGCCTTAATTTTTGCTTCTCATTTTCAATTAATAAATAATCAGCAACAAAAAAAGCACTCATCTTATTTTTTAACTTTATAATAATTTCTCAATTTATTCATTTGACGTTAACCAGCTGTTTCAAAAGTGAATTCGAACTTGGAAAAATCGTTCGAATAGCAGCACACCCATTCTAAATTCACGCGATTTACGATTTCGGTTTCGAATTGAATTCGCACGAAATGTATCACATGACTGATAAAGTGGAATTCAGGACCATTACAATCGAAAAATGAAAAAATTTAATTAAACTTTGTATTTAACGGGTATTTATTATACTTATAAAATTTTAACTTTCGTTAAAATTTTTCAACTTTTGCCACCATTTTTCAACTTTTGTTGCCATTCATCATGCTTGCTGCCATTTTTTTAAATTGAAATTGAGATCAGTACTCTCTATATAGGATGTTTATTGGATATAACAGTATGTATTCAGAACATTGTACTTACAGAACAGTATAATTACAGAACAGTATACCTACGAGTTCATTAAAATGTATTAAAAATAGATTAGCTTATATTACGCTTTGTATATTTATTTGCAATTTTGATGTTGCTTTTCACAAGGTAAGTACATATTATATTAATATTTCAGATATTACTTGTTCATTAACCTTCAAACGCATTTGATTCTTTGTAACGTAAAAGACTTTTAGTGTCAAATTGGCACTATGCATTGCATCCGAAGATTTGCGTTTAATACCACGGTAAACCTAATTTTTTTGCTTACACTCATGTTAAATTAAAATAATTATTTAAAAAAAAACTCAAAAGGAATATTCCAGATTTGTTTGCCACATTAGAACTATAAAATTAGAATAATTTATTAAATGTAAAATAAAAAATAACGATTTATTTGTTATTCACCAACTACACTAAGTTTGAGCACAGTTTTTACACGGGGCAAGAAGATGAATTGGACAAACTGAAGATGACCAGTAATAAAGAAAGATAATATTTTTGTAAAAATGAACAAAAAGTTTACAGTTATAGTTTTTATTTTTTCTTTGCGTTCTTTTCTTTGCTTTATGTCAATTTGACACTGAACGTCGTTTGATGGAAATTTTGTGTACAGCTTAACAAAGGCATCAGTTGGAATTTTTCTATGGTAAAATCTAAATTTAGGCATGATTTTCACATTGAGTCAAAATCCCAAGTGAATTTGAGCTCAAATAAGAAAGATATGGGCATTTCCGCGGTCAAGCACTCGACATTCGTACGCCTTTGAGGTGCAAAAAATAAAGAAAATGAGGAAACAAATTTTTTTGTTTTTATTTTTCGATAGCATTTTCGTAGCAATGTGTTTAGTACAAAATGTAGGTTCCGAAGATTTTATTTTTTCAATTTATAAGCAATAAACATGCGATCTAGCACGCGACAGAAAATGGAACTCGTTTTCAACTGCATCTGGAAAAATGCAGAAATCTGCGAAACGAAACATCAAATTTCAAAGCAATTAACTTTAAACTTAAATGGATTAATGTATCCTTCTAATGATAGCTGCCATGTTGAAATGGTTACCATCGTTGTTTTTTTTAAGCTTAACTATAATCTAGCACGCGAAATATTTTTCCATTGCAATTTAATTTTGCAATTAAGTAATTAGGATTTTAAGTAATTACGTAATTTAGTAATTAAAAACAAATTTAATATATTTTCCTTTCCATGCATCAACCATTTTTTCGTTATCTTTAGCCAATGCCTTCCATTTTTACTAAGACAAAAATGTTTACGAAACATTTACTAAACATTTACGAAAAAAAAAACTACATTTGTGAAATAGTGCAGAGGATTTGATCATCTGCTAAAATGTTTCTCTAAGATAATATCATAAAATAATAAGTTTTTAATGAGTTTTAATTTTTTGGTCACGGTAGACTTCCTGTGGAAATGCCCATACACAATTTCCTATATACAAATAGTGTCAAATTGACACTAAAAGCGTTTGAAGGTTAAAAATAAAAATAGTTTAACGCAGTTAATTTTAGTGAATAGTTTTTATCTATATCATAGGTTTCTGTTCAATGAGGATAGTAAAAAGCTTAATGCAAAAATAACAAAGTAAAATAAAAAAAATTTTCAATAATTTTTATGAAATACAGTAAAAAAAAAGAACATTTTATAAAATACAGAACATTTATATGCTTTGCATAACAAAAAAATGTATGCAGTACATTGCCTTAAAAATACTGTACTGTATTATAAAGTACGGATGGTCACCGTACTTATAGCCCCCATGCTGCTGCCAGCATAAATTTTGGAGTAGTTGATATTTATCTATAAATGTAACAAAGTATAGTATATATTGTATAAATAGACTATTGTTAGTATTGTGTTTTTAACCTCACCATATGTTATGGTGTTTGATTTTAGTTTGAGTTTAGTTTAAATTTAGGTTTAGGTTGCGTTTGACTGTTTTTTATTTTACTTTTATTATCAGAGACAATACGTCAACACTTATTAGACAAGTGCCGGGAGCAAGCACTATTCTCATGAACAAGAAAAGAGTCTATTTATGTATTTATCTCTGTCTTACATAAGCACGTAGCTTTAATCTTTTAATGTATTTAGAGCAACACAACAATAGCTTTAAGTTTTCTCTGTATTCGAATTTCTCACTGTATGAGTGAAATGTACATAAGTTTTATAAAAAATGTACATGTACGTAAAAAAAGTCTCAATAGACTTACTTATAGTTGAATTATATATAGTGTTAAACCTTGCGGTTTAAAAATTAAACTTTGTAAATACCAACTCATAATTAAAACTTTTCTGTACTAAAATTTAAACTTTGCAAATACTAACTCATAATTAAAACTTTTCTGTACTTAAATTGCTAGATCTTGACACAACAGTCACTGGACATCAGGAAGAGTTTTTTTGATTTTTGTAGCCCAGGTAGCCTTTTTGAAAAATAAAAAAGTATTTTTATCGATCATAATTTTCGCAGCTGCTGCTTGAAACACCTTCAATTTTTGAGGTATATCACACTTGTGGTGAGCAATATTCCTTAAAGTGGGGGCCATACCAAAAGCTTATGTCAATTCAGCTCGCTCTGCGTTAAAGCGTGGCCAGTTGAAAAGGATAGACGAGCATCTTCAATTTCACCCGGACAGTTTGTGCAAAATGGGTCTTCTTCATGCTTAAATCGGTGGAGGTACTGTTTGAAACATCCATGACCGCTAAGAAGTTGTGTCACATAGAAGTGCACTTATCCGTGCTTCCGATCAGCCCATTTTTTCACGTCTGGAATAAGGGAAAAGGTCCATCTTCCGTTTTGAGACTGCTACCAGCGACGTTGCCAACACTCATTGCTGCGCCGTCTTTTGATGCATTTTCACCAGCTTTGTAGCAGCGCTGGAGTTCACATGCCAGTATATCGAACGGTGGCATAGCTGCTATTACAATATCGTCATCTGAAACTGTGCGGAACGCACTAGCGACCCTCAATGCGCTGAAACGATAAATCGCCCGAATGCCAGATATGTATGACGACCTTTGCGTAGCATCCGCCCATACTGGTGCTGCATGATGGAGCTCGTAACATTTGCTAGGAGTTTTCTTTTGCTGGATCTAGGTCCACTGATATTCGCCATGATGCGCGAGAGTGCACCATTGACATTCGATGCCTTTTTGCTAACGGACATTAGGTGGTCTTTAGAAGACATGCGTGTGTCAATTACAACACCAAGGTAACGCAACTTTGGATGTGAGGCTATAATATGCTCTTCTGCTCTGAAGGTGAAACATTCCCTCACTTTACGTGAGCTCAGAAGAATCGCCTCCGTTTTCTGCGATGCAAGCTTAAGATCAACACTTCGCAGCCACGTCGTAATTCTTGAAATCGCTTCAGGATCGCCAGGGCGATGTCATCCGCGTAGCCTACCAATGAAGTATTCTCAGGGAGACCAATACGAAAAACATCACCATACATAACGTTCCACAAGGTTGGTCCCAATACTGAGCCTTGTGGGACACCCCGGGATACTTTGTACCTCTTGACGCCATCTTGAGTGTCGTAAAGCAGCATTATGTTGCTAAGATAATCGGCGATAATTCGCTGAAGATATCCCGGAATACCGAATGTGCCTAGCGCTTGCAATATGCGTGGCCAGCTAGCCGAATTGCAAGCATTTTTAATGTCGAGTGTTACCACTGCGCAGTACTGCTTATCACCCCATTTCCACCTAATGCCACTTGTAGCGTCCCGAGCTATAGTCATGACTACGTGGATAGCATAGATGGTCGATTTTCCTCGTCTAAAACCAAATTGCTTGGAAGATAGTCCGCCTGGTGATTCAAGGGTATTTTGGAGTCGTCTGACGATGATACTCTCTAGTACTTTGCCCAACGAGTCAAGCATGCATAGTGGTCTGTATGCAGAGGGTTGATCGGGCTGTTTCCCTGGTTTAAGCAGCAAAACTAATCTCCGGACTTTCCAGAAAGACGGGAATGCTCCTTCGTTCAGGCACGCTGTGTACATTCTAGCAAACACGTCGGGATCTGCTCGTATGGGGGGTTTTCATCGCCACGTGTGTGTGTGTGTGTGTGTGTGCTTCATTCATTCATTCATTCATACCCTGAGATCCATGCTGTATTGGATGAACGGCATGTCTGCAGTTCATTCGACAGAAATGCCGTCCTAGGACATGCCTATTGAAAAAAATATAAGATGGTATAATTTGCAAGTAATGTTGCCGGCTGTTAAGTAAGTAATCCGGAGACTTCAACCTCGGCCGCGTGAGTGTAAATGCATATGCTTATCCATTCGACCATTGCATCTGTTAACTAATCTTCGTAGCCCAGGTAGCCTTTTTGAAAAATAAAAAAGTATTTTTAAAAATAAATTTTTAAAGCAAAAACTAAGTAGATTACTTAAGGAAGATTTTATGTAATCCAAAATGTTCGTAATTACTCTAGACACACAAATGCATTCTTTGAGATAAATGGGGACGTTCAAACTATATAGAGAATTTTAACACAAAACTAAGTTTTATTAATAGTCTGATATGAAAAAATAGATTTTTGCCATGAATGAAATATATTAATGGACAGCGGAGATATTTACATCGAAAGACCAAACTTTGATTTTCATGTCGTTTTTTTCTTATTCTTAGGTAACGATGTTTTATGAAAAAGTCGTTGTACTGAAAATTTCTCCAATTTTGAAGATATGTGAGTGTTTTTGATGTCAAAATAACAGAAATTTTTCAAAATTAAATACACAAAAATCTTCGATACTAAAAAGTTTTATAATAACAAAATTACCGTTAGTTGAAAAATTTCAGAGGGGGCGTGGCAAAACTAAGTATGTAAAATTTTAAGTTGGGATAAACTTAATATGTGTACCAGAGAACTGCACAAGCCTGCTTGAAGTCTATTTCAAGCGCTTGCTTAAAATACAAGTTCAAGCTAGCTTGAGCTTGATAATTTTGAATCAAGCATAGCTTGTAATTGAATATAAATAAGCCCACGCACAGCTTGCACCTATTCTAGCTTACAAGCGAACGGCACGAAGTTTCAAGTAATGGAAAGCTTGATGCCTTCGGCAAGTATCCAAATTATTGAATTAAAGCAAGTATCCAAAAAATTCAATGAGCTTCTTTAGAGAGAGCTTAAGCGTAATAGGACTTTTAAGGATTCTGTGGACACCGTGGTGTGAAGTTTTAGGGTAAATGATTTCGAAGATGCTGTCAAACTTTAAAATTTAAGATGGCGGATAGAGTTGCCACCTAGATTTTCTTTTTATTTTTGCGAATTCTTGTAATTTTGAAATTCTGACAACGGATTTGATTTCGAATATAATGTCACAGTCTTAAAATTTAAGATGGAGGTTAGGGTTGCCACATAAATTTTTACCACAGTATTGCCACCTAATAATATGTATTTTTATGAGTTTTAAACATCATTTATCAGTGTTAAGGGGTCGCTGATTTCGAATCTAAAGTCAGAATTTTAAAATTCAAGATGGTGGATAGGGTTGCCACCTAAATTTTTTTTAGTTTTATAAATTCGGGGCTGGAAAAAAAAATGGTACGCCAACCTTTTTGTGAAGTAATTTTATTGAACTTTTGAACAAAAAAAATTTGAATGAAATGTATTAATGGACAGAGGAGATATTTGCATCGAAAACCAAACTTTGATTTTCATATCGTTTTTTTCTTATTCTTAGGTAACGATGTTTTATGAAAAAGTCGTTGTACTGAAAATTTCTCCAATTTTGAAGATATGTGAGTGTTTTTGATGTCAAAATAATAGACATTTTTCAAAATTAAATACACAAAAATCTTCGATACTAAAAAGTTTTATAATAACAAAATTACCGTTAGTTGAAAAATTTCAGAGGGGGCGTGGCAAAAACTAAGTATGTAAAATTTTAAGTTGGGATAAACTTAATATGTATACCTAGTTTGAGCAAAATCCGTTGAGCCGTTTAGATTTGTATAAAGGCCAAACAAACAGAAAATGAGTTTATAGGCAATATTAGGTCTGTTCGCGTAGTCGAATGCAAACGAAATATTTCAAAAGTTTTTACAAAAAGTGCCTGAAAAGCGTTCGTTAACTGAGAGAATTGGGTAATAGAGAGGAAATCACATTTTCTCTCCGTTCAAGTTTTTTAATGTTTTTACAAGAAGAATTTCATCTTTTAAAAATATAAAAACTGTCAAATGGTAGCTGTGTGTGTGTAGCAGCTGAGTTTTTTAGATTTTCTTTTCCATATTTGGTCATGCGGCAAAGATTTTGCGAGAGCATTAATGCATGGCAATTAGTTATTCACAAACACACTTACCTTACTTTCTTGCTTGCTGCATATAATGCAAAAATATGTACATAAAAAAAATTACCTGCAACAAGTGCCATCATGACCATATTGGGTCATGCGAAACTGAATAGTTGTCATGAAAAACATTATTGATTTTTGCTCGTTACTGATTTTTGCTGAGGTAGGCTCAGTGAGTAAACCAGGGGTTCTTATAAAATAATTTAATTACCAATGATTCCGTTGGTTTAAATAAGAAAGCCAGCGTTTTAGTTTAAACTGTAAAGTCTTTATTATTTTCATCTGTTTTATTTATTACTTAATGAGTACGTTACTTAATTATTATTAAACATTATATAAATTAAATTGATATAATATATTCTTGCTTATTCATATTTATTCCATTCCTTGCTATGATCCCTCTCGCTGTGAGTGACTAGATTAAAACTCAGATTAAAACTATGTTCGAAGGGTGAGGACACCTTCGCTTAAGATAACTACGTTTTGAACTTAGAGCTATGTTCGAAGGGTGGGGACACCTTCGTTTAAGATAACTACGCATACGATAACTACTCAGTCTCAAAGCATGTGCATGCTACTGCGCTTTCGACAAGACTGCCTGCTCTAAGCAAACGCGACTGCTTTATATTCTCTCGTTGCCTTTCTGTTCCACCGTTCACTTGTTTTGTTTTCCCTGTCTGTGTATATGTGACTGTGTACATATTGCTCTTTGCATATTTGTATATATTATTTATTTATTTAGTATTTATTCAATAAAATATACTTTTAATACCTTTTTTGACATAAACTATTATACTTTTCCATATTTTTAGTTTCCAAAATAAATAGTAAATCCTTTAAACTCAATTAATTTAATTTAATTTACATTTCATATTTCAAATTAATTTTACAATTCATTTGTATAATTAGTTAGTTACTGTACTTCTTGCAAATTGTGAAGTGAAACAATAAATTAGAGTAGTGCTTATGAGAAATAAATCAATAAAACAATGTTATAAATTTTGGCCGTAAGACTAATATTTTATATAATGTTTTTAAGCAATATTTTAAATACATTTTGAAAAAAGCCAGAAAAAAAATCAAAATATAAACCGAATTGAAAAAAAAACTAGAAAAAATAAAAAGTAATTTTTTTTTTAAAAATAAGCTTTTATTTGAAAAAGACGTGAACTAAAAAGAAAAAACTAAAGTGACATTTTTCATACACATATGTACAGTTGCGGTCAAAATACTAGCAGCACCCTTATATTCGGACATGTTTGGATAAATAATACTAGTCTACGAATTTCGGATCCGGTAAGTCTATTTTCATTCCTATATGTACTTTCAATACTCTTTCCAACTCCGTACTCAGTTTCCTCGTATATTGTAAAATTTTCAAGATACAGGGTGTTTCACGTTTTTGGCAAGTGTTTAGTATTATTGACCTCGAATCTAAACTACTCACCATAAAATAAAAAGTATTATTTTGTATTTTTGAAAAATTATCAACTTTTCCATCAATGTATCAACTACTATCGTGTCATGTACTGTAGTGAAGCTAAAATTCTGAGATTATCTAACAAAATATCAACAAATTTTGTATCTTTTGTTTTAGCGGACGTAAACACCCTGTATCTTAAAAATTTTACAATATTGGAAGAAACTGAGTACGGAGTTGGAACGAGTGTTGAAAGTACATATAGGAATGAAAATGGACTTACCGGATCCGAAATTTGTAGACTAGTATTATTTATTCAAACATGTCTGAATATAAGGGTACTGCTATTATTTTGACCGCAGCTGCATATAGTAGGTATATTCTAGGTGCAAAAGAACCCCTCTCTTGGTTATTCATCATCATAATATAAGCGTACGTAAATTGGTAAGCTCTAAGGACTTATATAAATGTAGAATATTTCAAATACATTTCTATTTAAAAGCTTAAGGCTGATATTGGGTAGTAAACCTGTATCCTGGGTTCCTCCAGGAACCACCGGTGGGTATTGCGTCTGGAAGCCGTCAGAACATTAATGCTTAATCGTCAGTGTTGATCATTAGATCGTCTCAGTCCGGTCGTCCGTCGTTGGTACAGAAGGATTACGGCTACTTTCACCTGCGTTGCGTAGGTTTGTACGCTCATTATATCTTACCCGTTCGATGCGGCGAAGTTCGATCATAATTTTCGCAGCTGCTGCTTGAAACACCTTCCATTTTTGAGGTATATCACACTTGTGGTGAGCAATATTCCTTAAAGTGGGGGCCATACCAAAAGCTTATGTCAATTCAGCTCGCTCTGCGTTAAAGCGTGGCCAGTTGAAAAGGATAGACGAGCATCTTCAATTTCACCCGGACAGTTTGTGCAAAATAGGTCTTCTTCATGCTTAAATCGGTGGAGGTACTGTTTGAAACATCCATGACCTCTAAGAAGTTGTGTCACATAGAAGTGCACTTATCCGTGCTTCCGATCAGCCCATTTTTTCACGTCTGGAATAAGGGAAAAGGTCCATCTTCCGTTTTGAGACTGCTCCCAGCGACGTTGCCAACACTCATTGCTGCGCCGTCTTTTGATGCATTTTCACCAGCTTTGTAGCAGCGCTGGAGTTCACATGCAAGAATATCGAACGGTGGCATAGCTGCTATTACAATATCGTCATCTGAAACTGTGCGGAACGCACTAGCGACCCTCAATGCACTGAGACGATAAATCGCCCGAATGCCAGATATGTATGACGACCTTTGCGTAGCATCCGCCCATACTGGTGCTGCATGATGGAGCTCGTAACATTTGCTAGGAGTTTTCTTTTGCTGGATCTAGGTCCACTGATATTCGCCATGATGCGCGAGAGTGCACCATTGACATTCGATGCCTTTTTGCTAACGGACATTAGGTGGTCTTTAGAAGACATGCGTGTGTCAATTACAACACCAAGGTAACGCAACTTTGGATGTGAGGCTATAATATGCTCTTCTGCTCTGAAGGTGAAACATTCCCTCACTTTACTTGAGCTCAGAAGAATCGCCTCCGTTTTTTGCGCTGCAAGCTTAAGATCAACACTTCGCAGCCACGTCGTAATTCTTAAAATCGCTTCAGGATCGCCAGGGCGATGTCATCCGCGTAGCCTACCAATGAAGTATTCTCAGGGAGACCAATACGAAAAACATCACCATACATAACGTTCCACAAGGTTGGTCCCAATACTGAGCCTTGTGGGACACCCCGGGATACTTTGTACCTCTTGACGCCATCTTGAGTGTCGTAAAGCAGCATTATGTTGCTAAGATAATCGGCGATAATTCGCTGAAGATATCCGGGAATACCGAATGTGCCTAGCGCTTGCAATATGCGTGGCCAGCTAGCCGAATTGCAAGCATTTTTAATGTCGAGTGTTACCACTGCGCAGTACTGCTTATCACCCCATTTCCACCTAATGCCACTTGTAGCGTCCCGAGCTATAGTCATGACTACGTGGATAGCATAGATGGTCGATTTTCCTCGTCTAAAACCAAATTGCTTGGAAGATAGTCCGCCTGGTGATTCAAGGGTATTTTGGAGTCGTCTGACGATGATACTCTCTAGTACTTTGCCCAACGAGTCAAGCATGCATAGTGGTCTGTATGCAGAGGGTTGATCGGGCTGTTTCCCTGGTTTAAGCAGCAAAACTAATCTCCGGACTTTCCAGAAAGACGGGAATGCTCCTTCGTTCAGGCACGCTGTGTACATTCTAGCAAACACGTCGGGATCTGCTCGTATGGGGGGTTTTCATCGCCACGTGTGTGTGTGTGTGTGTGCGTGTGTGCTTCATTCATTCATTCATTCATACCCTGAGAACCATGCTGTATTGGATGAACGGCATGTCTGCAGTTCATTCGACAGAGATGCCGTCCTAGGACATGCCTATTGAAAAAAATATAAGATGGTATAATTTGCAAGTAATGTTGCCGGCTGTTAAGTAAGTAATCCGGAGACTTCAACCTCGGCCGCGTGAGTGTAAATGCATATGCTTATCCATTCGACCATTGCATCTGTTAACTAATCTTCGCTCAATTTGCTTCATTAAGAATAAACGTACGAGCACAGAGTAAGAAAATTAACGCGTTCGCTTTGTTATTATAAGCAATTAAGGCAAAATACAGAACGAAATCACTAAAAAAAACCACAAATTAAAAAAAACGAAAACAAAACTAAAATCCATTAAGAAAAATAAAAAAAAATAATGTCTCTGATAGGATTTGAACCCACTACTCAAGATTCAAAAATACATGACTAAAAATTAAAGCCATGGTCAACTGAGCCATCCGCACTATTGTAATTTTGCTGAAATAATATACTTAACATTGTTGCTATCAAAAGTGCTTCGACGAAAACACAAAGTGTCGGATAATTGCAACAATCATGAAAATATTGAAGTTGTTGTCCCTTAAAATTAACCGGAATTTTGCATTAGCAAACATGATACTTTATTATGATAAAGTTGTTATTATAATTATACTAGCTGAACCCGGTGTGCCTCGCTACCCCCCTAGCGCTATTGCACTTGGTCGTTATCATCCGCTTGTCCCATGAAATAAATTTGTAAAAACTTAGGGTCTTCATCGGGAATTGGCAATATTGATCCCATTCGGTGATATATTTGGCCTTGAACTCTAAATGTTGGCATGAAGTTGTCTCGAACCACTTTAGTCGCACCAAACGATGTCAATTGAAAACACGAATTGTATTTTCGTATGTTGCTTAAGAAATATTAGGAATCCGCTGTTGTTCCTATGTAGTGGAATATTATTATTTTGAATAATAATCATTTAGCAATTTTAACATTTGCGCAGCACATTCCAGGTGCTTCATTTTTATATTTCTTAGCATTGCAGTATTGGCAAACTTTATTCATTGGTCCAATGGCGACTAACTTATCTTCACTGCAATCAATTTCTGATGTGTAGTGGAATGCAATCAGCTATATGATGCAGGGCTTAGACGATGCTGTGATCTTCGACTACGATCTTGGTGACGGTGTGCCTCACGTTGCTCTGGTGTCTCGGCAGCTCTTGATAAAGAGCTTGATAAAGAAAAAAACATGCGTGTTTGACGTTGAGTAGAAGTCTCGGAAGCCCTTGATGTCAAGGTTCGAGAACGGTCGCTTCGTAACCGTGTTTCATGCTGAACAGATGTCTCCGAAGCCCTTGATGTTGAGGTTCGAGATCGCTGAATTTCTAAGCGTGTTCTGAAGCTCTTGGTGTTGAGTCAAGAAGTTATTATTTCGTAAGAATATCCTATTGTGAAAATTTAATGAAGATCGGTCCAGTAGTTAAGACTATATTACGATTTTTAATTTTCCTAAAAAGGGACGTGGTCCCACCCACTTTTCTCCTGGTACGTATTCCTTATTATGCCAATACCATATCTACCAAATATCATCGACGTAGGTCAAAAAATTCCCAAAATATGGCGATTTAAATTTTTGGGTTATATGAACGGTGCCACGCCCCTTTGTCCAATCAAAACTTCATATAGCCTATTATTTCTTTCAGAGTCACGTAACATGCTGTGAAACTTTCAGGAAGATCGTTCCAAGGGCTTGGCCTCCTATATAGCACAAACAAACAAACAGACAGACAGACATTCATTTTTGTATAAATATACCATATTGAAAGCAGATTAATTATAATTAAAGTAAAATGGGGCGAAAAAGGGGGATTTGGTAATAAAAAATCTATGGCTACCTTACCTGTAGATAAAAAGTATATAAAACTTTAGGTAAATACATATTACAAAAAAGTATTTTGTATAGCAAAAATTGTTAGTGGTATAAGTAAGTATCTGAATTAAAAAAGGGTGCGGTGAAGTGGGCGTGGTTCATAGTAATATGGCGACGTTAACAGTATTAAGAGCAATATACTACCAAATAAAAAATAATCCGTTGGAAGGAATAAATTTGTACAGAGAACAAAAAGTTTAAAACTTAAATTTGGCGTGAAAATGGGCGTGAAAGGGGCGTGGCGTAGGAAATGTTTATTTATACCTCGCCTGGAGTATAATGTGTATACAATTTGAAGTAAATCTGTTAAAAACTATATGGGAGCAATTACATAATTTTAAAAAAGTGGGCGTAAAAGTGAGCGTGGTCGAAAAAGTACCCTATTAATCATGCCAGAGTCCCAGTTAAATGCTGTGAAAATTTCAAGAAGATCGGTCCAGAGGTTTGGTCTCCTATAAGGTACAAACAAACAAATAAACAAACACACATTCCATTTTATATATATAGATTGAATGTATTTATGTTGTGCTATAAAAGAACTTAGTTCTTACTATACTGACGTTTTTCGTTTATAAATAATAACAATTATGCACCTCACTTAAAAGTAAAGAGGAAATTTTTAAAATTTAATAAATAGACCTCTACGCATTAAAATTATAACCTGCCACATCGGCAGGCCTGCTTTTTTTTATCATTTGGGAGGTTACTTTTTTTTTCTTAGCTTTAAGCGTATTCATAGTTGGGTTATTAAACTTGAACAATTTTCTTTTCCAATGTAATAAAACAAAAATTGTTTTCATTACATAATTGATTTATTTGCAAGAACAAAAAATTAAACATACATTTTTTTCATCAATGGAATGCTGTGGATGTGAGAGTGAGATAAGTGTAGGGGCTCAGGGACACTATCGGGGGTAAATAGATATTGTGCTCTTAGATTTACCACATGATGGGAGCGACAAGTGAGCGTGAGTGGCAGACCACCCAGCCACGAAAGTCGGAGAAAGAAGTTGAAGAGTTCGTCAGCGAATTCGTCAACGAATTAATGATGAATTTGTTGGGGAATTCATTGACGAATTAAAACATTCTTTTTACGGAAATTCCTTTTTTTTAATTTTTTTATATATTTTGTCTATTGAAGCAAGACCTTTTTTTCTGTGCTTACGTGTTTATTCTTGCGGGAGGAACACGACCTTAGATAGACTAGTCGGTGCAACCAATCTCATCTTGCAATTTTTCCCCAGGATATATGTATGTCGAAAATAGTTTTTTTTTAATTTTTTTTTTAATAAAGAACTGTAAACAGCGCGTTACATAGATGGCGCCTAACGCAAGGCCATCGAAATTTTTATTTTTTGCGCTAAACTTTTTTATCGTTGTGGACGTAATATTCTGACAATGGATTTGGCATTAGCGGCCCATTTTTACTTAGTATTTGACCCATCTCCGAAATTACAAAAATTAAGGTGGAGGCCCTATTGTCAAATAAATTTTGGAACTTGTAAATTTTGATCAAAAAAAATAGTTTTTTATACCCATAAGTACCCAGTAAGTACATTCCTGCATACAGACAGCATTGATGATGTACGCATACGTTTGATGCCAGCATGCCAGCATAAATGCAAGCTTATTTCTATTTTACATGGCGATGTCATACAAGGGCAAATGCACCCGCATAATCACTAATGCTGTATGCATGGGGAATTAGTTGTACTCTATGCATACATTGTCATTAATACTGCATGCATACATTGCCATTATTACTGTATGTATACATTGATATTAATATTGTATTTAAAAATGGCTGTTGTCATTAATTAATAATATTATTTATTTTTGTTTTTAATTGTATTTTGCTGTTATATTAATTCATATTTTATTAATAAAGTATGTACAACTTCACTCCTTATAGTTTTAACGAACAATGGGAGATAATATTTTTAAGCAAGACTATTATGCATAATTAATGCGTAAGTACCAATACAGCATGCATATTTTAGTATGCATGCTACTGTGTATAAACAACAGGAATACTGCTAGCATAAAGGTCTTCCCCCTTTTCACTTTCCTATTCTAGTTGACTACAATCTACGACCAGTGAAACATATATTTCCTTAGGTCACTAACTACTGTCATTATTTCCTTCAGTATGACTTATCACTACGGCTGCTCAAACAGAACTGACTAATTCTAACTGAGTGCCGCTATTTATATGCTAACGACGCCCCTTTACTCTACTTAACTGAGGCAGTTCTCTCTTTATTAAAATATTCTTACTAGCTTTACTACGGTCTACGACCAATGGAACACATATTTCCTTAGGTCTTCCTCCTTTTCACCTTCCTATTCTAGTATACTACAATCTACGACCAATGGAACACATATTTCCTTAGGTCTTCCCCTTTTCACCTTCCTATTCTAGTTGACTACAATCTACGAACAGTGGAACACATATTTCCTTAGGTCACTACTACTGTCTATATTTCCTACAGTATGACTTACCACGACGGCTGCTCAAACAGAACTGACTAATTTTAACAGAGTGCTGCTATTTATATGCTAACGACCCCCCTTTACTCTTCTTAACTGAGGCAGTTATCTCTCTATTAAAATATTCTTACTAGCTTCACTACGGTCTACGACCAATGGAACACATATTTTCTTAGGTCTTTCCCCTTTTTCACCTTCCTATTCTAGTTGACTACAATCTACGACCAGTGGAACCCATATTTCCTTAGGTCTTCCCCCTTGTTACTTTCCTATTCTAGTATACTACAGTCTAAGACCAGTGGAACACATATTTCCTTAGGTCTATATTTACTACTGTCTATATTTTCCTACAGTATGTTTTACCACTACGGCTGCTCAAACAGAACTGACTAATTCTGAGTGTTGCTATTTGTTTGCTGGCGACAGAGCTTTTCACTGAAAGCTCTTTTCTCTATTCTCCCATTGGTTATCAGCAACAGCTTTTGTGTGCTATGCAGCTGCATGTCAGCTCCAGCTGATCGTGTGCTTCATGACTACCTGAGAGCAACATAAAATCTTTTAACTTATATTAAAAATCTTACCTTAAACCTTAATCAATACAAAATTAATATAATTTATTAATTAATTTAATTATTATGGTGAAATACTTCAGGTGGTAATAAATACAAAAATTAATGAATTCATTCAATGTTAACAAAAATATAAATGAAAGTGGTAGCGGCCCACATGTGTGGTCAAAATTAAACTAATTTTGTCCTTCTCATATCCCACCTACTTCGGGGGGTGAAGGATTTGGGTTACTGTGTCTCGTCCGGAACGGGCAATCCTTACTTGGAATATAACTCCTTTTATAACGACTCTAAAAAACACGTGGAGTCTCTTCTGGCGACGCGTTATAGCATCGTCAATTCTAGCGCGTAGCTGCGCCACGATGTCATCGCAGTATTTGTTCCAATCGAGCCCTTACACTTCGTTTTCGCATGGTTTAAGCGTGGGCTGAAGGCTTCTTCTTGTCCGTTCTGTCTTCTTCAACGCTACTCTCGTCTAAGCTACTAGAGCTGTCAGAACTATCTGAGTCATCGGAACAGCTAGATTTTGTTGACCTTCTTCTACGGTACCTTCACAAACATTTTTGTCTTCGTGGTGGGACACCGGGGATTCATCATGGGTTGATATTTCCATTTCTGGTCCGGAGGGAGACACATGAAAATCCCTGTTGCCATTGTGAGAAATCGGCGGTTCGGGGAAGTGATCGTTGTCATTATCATGCTCGCTGCTATGTGGTATGTCCATTGAGTGGGTGTTTAAAATCTGGTCTCGTCGCTTAGGTTGGTTATAGACAGTACACTCCATCCGAATTGTTTGGACATATTTGGTGAAGCCGACACCTCTGTTCGTCTCAGAGTGGTCTTCACGACGACACCACCCATATATAGGCTTTGGCTGCGGTGGTCAGATCTCTTCGTCGCTTGTGTCATCAGATGAACTTAGAGGAGTAAGTGGGGACGGCGGCGTTGGAATTCTGACCTCCAATTGTCCTTCGTTGGCGTTGAAATTCTGACCTCCAATTGGTCACTTGATTGGTCTTCGTCTGACTCCTCGGTTATGGTGTCCACGAGATCTCTTGGTTGCGGTACCCAAAAGGGTGCTTCTGGTACAACTACCTGCTCTTCTCTGGCCGAGGTTAAATTTGGCGACGCCACCAGATCGTTGCACGGCGTGCCTTTGTCACTTTCGGTGTATATCAGGCAAATCATGTCTGGTGATAGGGTTGTTGCCCCACTTACCCCATGGAAGTCTTCCGTGGGCGTGGGGTTGGATCTTCTGGAGGTCGAAGGTACATCGTCACCCTGGGGCGGTGGGTATGGATCATCTGTCGTAGCAGTTTTTTGGGACTTTGCCGGGCAGCGGCGTCGGTAGTATGGGTCTGGATTTGAATGCACCACACGTCGATGTATATAGGCGTTTCGGTTTGGTAGTGGGTGTTTTGTTTGGGCTGATGGCCCTGGAGGTGGGTGCACAGTTGTGGGTCATGGCAGTACCCGAATATGACTATGATCGAATCAGCTTGGTACCTCGACAATCTCATCTCCCAATGACTTGGTGCGTCGCCCACAATTAGACGCTTTAAGCCAGCTGCGCCGGAATCGTACCCTTGCTGCTTCGAATTTTTCTTCGTAATAAATTTTCGGCATTTTGGTCAAGATCGATGTATATTACAACCTTTCGAGTCGCTTCCTTCGCTCCCTTTTCAGCATTAATAACTGAAAGAATATAACCCAGTATTAGTTATTATGATTTTGTAACGGATACATATAATAAACTTTTCTTTTTATAAATGTAGTACATATATGTATTTCAAGACATTTTAAAGTTGTTTTTAAGATATATTATTGAATACTACTAATGTCATCTGTTTCGTCTGGACATTGAGAACTCGCTGATATGCGCTGTTCGAATACGAGTCTCACCATTGCGTTTTAGGCGTACCGGTGAAATGAAACTCAATACTTTGTACGGACTCGCGTACTTGGGTCCTAGTTTGGCGGCAAAGCTGTCTATTGCTTTTGATAGGGAATGCTTTTTGGCGAGAACTTCTTCTGCGATGCTCGACTTCCATTGTCGTCGACGAAGATTGTAATGTCTCGCCTGGTCCGTGGCTGCTCGCAAAAGGTTCTCCCGAACGACACTAAATATCTCCTTCAGTCGGGTAGCTCTTTAGTTTGGCTCTTAATGCTCTGTACCAGTGCCTGGTGTAACTTCGTCATATAGCGAACGTGGTAGTCGAGGCTCCCTTCCTTGTGTTAAGAACGCGGGGCTGTATACAGTTGTCTCCGAAGCGCTGGTATTTATAACAAGTGAGATCTCTGACAGGCTTTCATCCCATATCCTCTGTTGATTGTCTGCTATCTGCGCTATCATCGTTTTCACCGTCCTATTCGCTCGCTCTGTTGGGTTCTCTTGTGGTGTGTACGACGAACTGCTGCTGCACCTCCAGTTAATCTATATAGCGTTTAAATATCCTACTTGTCAACTGTGTTCCATTATCCGTGATGATAACTTTGGGTACTCCGTATCTTCCCACGATTTGCTCATGGAACGCCTTGATCAAGCTATCTGCTGTCGCTTTGCGGAGTGGAATCAGTTCCGTCCATTTTGAAAACCGTTTGGAAAATACTAACAACATCGTGTTGCCATGCTTCGACCGTGGTAAGGGCCCTACAAAATCGGCACACACAGTTATCCATAGTTCCTCATGTATCTTTGTTAACATTTCTCCCGCTGGGGCCTGTTGACTACTTTTATAACGCTGGCACGAATCACAACTCCGCACGTAGCGACTTATGTCTCGAAACATACCCGGCCAGCAGTACCGGTTCTCCATTCTTGCGATCGTCTTCCGGATACCCAGGTGTCCAGCACATGGACTATCGTGATTCTCTTTCAACACACGTTCTCGTTGCGATGTCGCAACGCAGAGTTTCCACGGCGCGCAGTCTTCGTCACTCGCACCTCGGGGAATATGTCGATACAGCTGGCCCTCAATGATGGCGTAATCTGAATACTCGTCTGGAAACTTCTGTGCTTCGATGCATCTCTTACTTAACCATCATGGACAATCGGGTTTTCTAGTGTCACACACGGTCACCCGCTGAAGCTCTACTGGTTGTCTCAAAAGAGCATCAGCCACGACATTCTGCTTCCCTCTGCGATACAGCACCGTAAAATTTAACTGTTGTAGTTCAAGCTCCCATCTTGCTATCCGACCTGACGGACTCTCAATCGAATTTAACCTTTTTAGGGACAGGTGGTCGGTGATAACTACGAACTGGTATACCTCCAGATATGGTCGCATTTTTTGGATACCCCACACGATGGCCAAGCACTCCTTTTCGGTAGGCGAGAAATTTTTCTAGGCCTTGTTTAGATGTCGGCTTGCATACGCTATAACCCGGTCCGATCCTTGCGCCCAGACCACTTCCACTGGCATTGGTTTGTAGTGTAAACGTTTGGTTGAAATCAGGACAGGCTAATACTGGTGCCTCGGTGAGCTTCGTCTGCAATTCCTCGAACTGTTGGGATACTGTCCACTTCCAGTGATTTCCCTTTTTTAAAAGTGACGTCAGAGGTTGAGCTATGGTCGCAAAATCGGTGATGAACCGTCTGTACCAAGACGCAATTCCTAGATAGCGTCGCACTCCTCGCACATTCTGAGGGGGTTCCAAGTCTCTCATAATGTTGTAAACAACATTTTTTAAGTTGTTTTTTGCGGAAAATTTTTTATTTAACTGCTTTTATATATTTTTATTATATTATTGCAAATACATGCTTTACTATATGAAAAGTACTCAGAAATGCAATTTTCAATTGTTCTTATTTATACAACAAAAACATTTTTTAATCATTTTGTGAGTAAAAATGCAATATTTTGGACCGTTTTTGAAAAACAAAAATTAAAGAATATATTCGCTGACCTAACGCTACAGTTGAAACTATTTCTGTAAAGTGCTTTTATTAAAACTTTGATCAAAAAATTTTAATAAAATATACATATATAAAAATAGCGGATATATTTGCATCGAAAGTCAAAGTTTTGATTTTCATGTCGTTTTTTCTCGTTCTTGGGGAACGATGTTTTATGAAAAAGTCGCTGTACCTGGAAAAGTCTTAATGATTTTTATTATCTAGAAAAAATACTCAATAGAACTAGCAATGTCATTTTCGTCGCGCAAACTTTTTTCAAATTGTTTACCACTGTTATTAATTTCTTATTCACTTTTAAATAAAAAATACAATGGATAAAAAATTTTGTTATTCACTACTATTTTATGAATAAAATGTTCACTATTAATTTTTTTATTAATTTTTTATTCATTATTAATTTTTTTATTTATTATTAATTTTTTATTCATTACTAATTTTTTATTCATTATAAATTTCGTATTCACTTTTAATTTTTCATTCACTTTTGAATAATGAATAAAATTAAAAAATCTTGTTATTCACTTTTGAATAATGAACCAAATTAATAATAAATAAAAAATTAATAATGATTATAAAATTAATAATAAATAACATGAATAGGCAATGAATCAAAAAATAATAATGTAAAAAAACGAATTATTGAAAAATTTTAAATTGTTTTTGAATTGCATTCTTTGTAAATAGCATTCATATGAATAAAAAAATAATTAATCTGAATGACGGAAAAAAATAATTGAAATTAATTACTAATCAATTTTGAAAAATTCAATGTGAATTAAAAAATTTATTTATAAACAATTTTGAATTCATTGGATGTATTTGTATGTCGTTATTCAGTTTTCCTTAAGATTCTGAATATATATGCAGATTTTACTGCTCTGGCTGAGTCAATCAAAAATAGTCAATATTAATAGCAAGCAGTGAATAAGAAAAATCTGCTTCGCACAAAATAAGGAAATCATCATGACAATAATGCAAACAAACAAAAACATTTGTTGCTGTCAAGCAGAGATCACAACTGCTTGGTTCCAACAACAACAACGGAAAAAATAATTACAACATTAAATTCCACGATTCTCGCTAGCTATGAGAAAGCATGCAGTGGTGATCTATGCTGTGAAGCATTGTGTAGTGAAGAGTGAAAGAGCATTGCAGAGAGAATTTGCATGCAAGGATTGGAAACTTTTCTCTCAAGAAAGCTTTTTCATCGCGCTCACAAAAGCTTACGTATTGATCTGAAAAATATTTGTTACTTTTTATTGTTCTACGTCGCACATCTCTATACTATATAATCTTTGCTACAACCTTGTCAAATAATTATTATATCATGATTCAGCCCTATTCTGAATATTTTCCCCCGGGGAATCGGAAAAGGGAGTTTAATTTTTTAGGTTGCAGATAAAGGCATCACACTTTTTTGTTTACACTCATGTATATTGACGGTTGATAAACAAATTTGCAATAAAAATTTTCAAAATGTTAAAATTTATCTTAAAAATTAAAACTATCTTTTCCGATTCCCCGGAAAAAATCATTCAGAATCGGGCTATTTATTTATGCTGACAATTGTTTTGATGTTTAAACACTTTGACCCTTAGTGATATTGATATTATATACACAAAACCTTATCCACAAATTGCGATCAGAGCAATGATACAATTTTATCATGGAATAAATTTTATTTATGAATTATTTCAGTTTATATATTCAATAATATATACATTGTAGTGCATACAATATTGTGTTAATATATTTATATTTGAAAAAAATTAAAGTTGATACCTTGTACCCAGTAGAAGTACTTGTAACGTAGATACATTTATTTCCACAACTTCATTGAATATGACTGTTGCACAAATACGTAGAAATGTTTCTCAAAGGGGAGCTCCAGTACATAAAAAATTTCAAAATTTAAGAGTCCATTTTATTTCACAGAAAAAAAACATACCCCGGAATACGTTTTTGTAGTCTTATAAAAAAATCTATACAAGAACTTAATTTAATAAAATTGGACCATTAAAATTATTCACAAAATATATTTTGAAGCACGTTTACAAAATATTATTGTTGAAAGTTATAAGAATACATGGCTTAAGCCAAGCAAAATATTTAAACATCTAGTTGTTCCAGAAAAAAATTAAATGAATTTTTAATTTTTTCGCTGGCAATCTTCTGCTTACGAAGTGTTTCGCGTAGTGCAAAGCGACAGCTCTTCAAGTTGTAGGAGGTGTTGAATTTTTCTTCACTTCGCAGCAAGCCCAATTGCATGAGATAATAGTTGAGCACACGTCGCTCTTGCTTAGTTTCGACAGCATAATCAAAAGATTCTTTGTATAACGCCATAGCAGCTTCCAGAGCATCAGAGGAGGACTGGGAAAGATGAGCACACTTCAGAGCAGTAAAAATAAGCAGGAGCAAATAGTTGTCATCGGTAAATTGCTAAAAATTAATCGAATTTCAGAAAAAAGGTTACAATTAAAAAAAAAAACAAAAATACATGCAAACTTACATTTATAACTGTTTTAAATGCTTCTAAATTGTTGCCCTCCTGCAGGGATTCAAACATTTGCAATGAGCAAGGCGTTCGACTCAAACAAAAAGCTACAACGGTGTTTGGTGGTGCAGAGGAATTCGCAGATGTTGCAACGCTTTTATTGGAATTCAATGAATCATTTGCATTCATCATCATCTGATTGAGAATGTGAAAATTAGTTTTTCTGTGGGAATGACAAATATACATACATTTGTTGAGAATGCTCTTGTTGTAGTGTATGCACTTTCCTCAGCATCATCAGCATATTCAAAGTCGTCATCTTCATCAGCCTCTTCGGTGGTGTCGTTTTGGTGGTCGTCATCAAATACTTCTTCCTCATCGCCATCGTCGTCATTATCGTCTTCATCATTATCATCTTCCTCTTCTTCATCTTCAGATTGATCTTCATCGAGAGTTCCGAGTGCATTCGGATTGGCTGATAGTTTCATTGTTTCTTTGACACGTTCACGGCCCTCGTAACCAAACTTGTAAAAGAAATAATTTTAAATTAAGTAAATTAATTTTAAGACTCCAGAGTTTAATGCGTATAAATGCTTTAAAGTTTACCTGATTTCCGTCTAGAATCAAGGACTTTAAATTTGGTTTATTCTGTAGAGCAGAAGCTAAGACTATACCACCATCCGGACCGATTTCATTGAAACCTAAATCAACAACCTCCAGACTGCAATGATTCTCTTCCAAGGCTTCAGCAAACAGGTAAGCGCCATTGGTTTTCATCAAACAATCGCCAAAATTTATTTCACGCAAACTGAAACGTATATAAGAGAGGCTTTTAACTAAAATGCATATTTTTTATATCAAAAAAACTATACATACATTGGTGTATAATTAAAAGCTTCAGCAAGATATGCAGCACCCTTTGGAGTTACGGTGTTGTCGTTCAAGTTTATCACACGTAGGTTTGGATTCTCCCTAAAGCCCTCCGCCAGTGCTGCGATGCCCGCATGATGGATGGAGTTCTGTGGCATCGCAATCTCCTCTAGTGTTTTAAGGGTTATAAATATTTTTGAAATAGCTTTAGCTCCATCATTTTCCAACCGATTGCGTCCAGCAACGAATATTTTCAATTTTAATGGAGTGCCGGCTGCAGTGCTTCTGCTATGACAATCGAGCAAAGCTTGCGACAACATTCTACCACCTCCAATACCCAGACCACAATTATTAAGGCGCAGCTCATTAAGCGTGTAGCATACACGAGAACGCAAAAGTTCCTCTAAGCCTACCATGCCATTCGGTCCCAGTGCATTGTCGCTGAGGTCAAGCACAGTAAGCTGTGCTTGTGCCACCATCAAGCCATTGCCCAGATGCTTCAAAGCCTGTGGTATTTCGTTTTTAAGCCGTCGCGTAAACATGTTTTGCCACAATGCCTTTCGGAACTCGGGATGTTGCTCCAGAGCTTTGCCAATGGCAGCTGCTGCATCGACACCCATTGTGTTACCATCCAACTTCAGGAAGTGCATGACCTTAGCACACTCAATGGCAGCCACAACTTCCTTAACTATTTTTAAAATTTTCTTTTAATTCTATTGGTTCTTTTAAAAGTTTTCTCACCATCTTCTGCAGTGTCCCAAGTCAATGCTTTGTCCTCGAATGTTACGCCCTTCTCCTCAACTTGTTGCAACTCTTTGGCTATATCACTGAACTTAAATGAAACCATTTTTTAGTTTTCAGCAATGATTATAATAATTAAATGTATTTAATACAATTTTTTCTAATTTATTCAACTCCTTAGATATCGCAAAAAATGCCGCTAACAACAGCTGCCAATTCCTCGTTGTCAAATATGAGAGCAGTTTTTATGAGGTTGAAAAAAAACTTGATTTGCAATACAACAAAAGGTCGATCTACACTAATTACTGGGAAGGAATTCTGTGCAGCGGCTTAATATATCATGACTGTCAGTCAGTGAGTCAATTCTGCAACTGTGTACATGTAAAGGCTTGATTACCCAAGCGTAAGGTAACGTAGCGCGAAGTTGCCAACTGTCAAGCTAAAATCTGTTTAATGGTGTGTACATGTTGTTACCGAAATCGTAACGTAGCGTGACGCAGCGTAGAAATCAGTAGAAAATAGATTTGTACGCTACGTTACGATTTTTGACAGTTCGACAGCTGTGGGACAAGCGAAAAATTTTGTTTAACTTCACAAAATTCCAAATTTTAATACTATATAAGAAAGGATGCAGTCTTTTATTGAAGAGGAGAAGTAAGTAAGCCAAATAAAATAAAATGGGTGCCCTGCACTATGTTGGACTACGATTTCGGTAATCGTTTATCCTCGAGGCTAAGTCACACTACGCTACATCCTGCTGCGCCACCTCACGTTACGCTTGGGTAATCAAGCCTTAATTTTGAACAATGAATTTTTCAAGTTTTTTTGTGGAATGTATGTATTAAGGGCTTCTAATTCCAAATCTGAAAAATTTAATTAAAAATTTTAAAAATCTGGTTTAGAAGTTATAAGGGTCCAAAGTTGAAAAATGGGCTCGAAAACTTACAATATTTTTGCTGCACTTTGAAAAATCGCAAAAAAAATTAAAAATTGCCCAAATGGATAATGGCCCAAAATGAAATGAAAAATGGGCCAAAAAATAAAATGAAAAATCGCCCGAAAAAATGAAAAATCACCCAAAACTTTTTTAAAGAAAATTAAAAATCACCCAAATGAAATATGACCCAAAAATTTCAATGAAAAATCACCCAAATGAAATATAACCCAAGAAATTCAATGAAAAATCACCCAAAAAAATGAAAAATTACCTAATTTTAAAATTATGTTTAAAATCAAAAAATCACCTATTAAAAAGATAATTATATCCAGAAGTACTGTAGACAGCGAAGCCGGTGTTGGACTTATTGAGGGTTGCAATCCCTAAGCAGCGGCCGAAGACCGCCTATTAAAAAGAGAATTATTTCCAGAAGTACTGTAGACAGCGAAGTGTCTTAAAGAAACTAAATTAATAATCACCCAAAAAACATGAAAAATTACCCAATTTTAAAAGAATGTTTAAATGTTTAATTATTAACAAAAATGGGAATCTGGGGGGCGAACCTATACAATGTAACATGTCTGACTGTCTCAACCTGGCGAGGCCAGCATAATCTTTGTGAAATCGCCTCAAGTTGACTCAAACCTCCACGTGGTGTTTCCTGGGCAACGTCAAATTGACAACCGTTAGTTTGGCGGCTAATCTCAGCGGCGGGCCCTCCTAGGCTTAAAATAGGTTGTGCATCGGGTTTGAAGCCCACCCGTAAAAACCCATTTCAATGAAAACAATTACGAAAAGAAGAAAACTGATCCCCAAATCTGATGACGACTTCCGCAAACGAAAAACTGATAATGATTTACGGATATGCACCTGGAATGTCCGAACCCTTAATTGGGCCTTATGCAACTGACTGATGTCTTGGAAAGATACAAAGCTGATATGACTGTGATATCGCGATGATATAGCGATTCACACCTGTGAACGAACGGCTTGCCATAATCCGCATCAAGGTTAAATTTATTTATTGGCCAACCAAGGCAATTTACTTATTCTAACAGGTTTTTACAAATTTATTTACTTATTCTAACATGTATTTATTTTTTATTTTTTTATAATTTTTTTTCCTTTTCTCCCCCTTCCTTGTTTTGGTGTTCAAAGATGTGCAATTCGAATTTTTTAATATAAGCTTAGTATGTGCGCACGCTCCGACAGAAGACAAGGACGATGAGACCAAGGAAATTTTCTACGAGCGCCTTGAAAATGCTTACGAGCCCCCAGGTGCTGCCCCAGTTACGACGTAAAAATCGTGCTTGGTGACTTCAACGCTAAGGTGGGCAAGGAAAATATATTTGGCCCAACAGTCGGAAAGTTTAGCCTCCACGACAACACCTCTGATAACGGAATGAGGCTGATTGACTTCGCCGCAGCTTCTGGTGACTTCTTCCAGTGTATTGGATGTACGCACGATCCGTGGTGGAAACGGATCACTATTTTGTCGCAGCCAACAATCCCGCCAATAGAGATGATATTCCGGAAACCCCAATTTCGAATGACAGCGTCGAGGTTCCGCTCCGACTATGATGAAGTTCTGACAGCTATAGCTTGGCTTAAAAATAACAAAGCCGCGGGTACCGATGGCTTACCTGCTGAGCTGTTTAAGAACGGAGGCGAAGCTCTACTTAAATGCATTCACGAACTTCTATGCAGAATATGGTCGGAAGAATGCATTCCGAATGATTGGAATCTCAGTGTGCTCTGCCCAATCCACAAGAAAGGCGATCCCACTATCTGTGCCAATTACCGTGGGATAAGCCTTCTTAATATCGCATATAAGGTCCTGTCGAGCATTTTATGTGAAAGATTGAAGCCCATTGTAAAAAATTGATCGGACCTTATCAGTGTGGCTTCAGACCTGGAAAGTCCATCATCGACCAGATTTTCACGCTATAATAAATCTTGGAGAAGACTCAAGATAAACAAGTCGACACCCACCATCTTTTTGTCGACTACAAAGCCGCCTTCGACAGCCCAATAAGGAAGCACCTGTACTCCACCATGTCTCAATTTGGTATTCCTGTAAAACTAATACGACTTTGCAGGATGACACTGAGCAACACCAGCAGCGCAGTTAAAATCAGGAAGGCCCTCTCCCCACCATTTGTTACCAAACGAGGTTTCAGACAAGGTGATTCCTTATCGTGCGACTTTTTCAACCTAATGATGGAAAAGATCATCCGAGCTGCTAATCTGAGACGTAGTGGCACAATATTCTACAAGAGTGTTATGCTGTTTGCATATGCTGATGACATCGATATCATTGGCCATAATACGCGCGAAGTAAGTGCAGCATTTTCCAGATTAGAAAAAGAGTCAAGTCGAATGAATGTGATAAGACGAAATACTTAGTGGAAACAAACAAACAGTCCCAGCGTCTTGGAACCCACGTTACCGTTGACAATACCTCCTTCGAGGTTGTGAAGGACTTTGTTTATCTGGGATCCAGCATAAACTCAACCAACGACATCAGCATTGAGATCAAACGAAGAATAACTCTTACCAACAGGCGTTACTTTAGCTCAGTAGGCAATTGAGAAGCAGAGCCCTCTCTCGACGAACGAAAATCACGCTCTATAAATCATACCCGTCCTACTTTATGCATCACAAACCTGGACGCTGAGCAGTTCAGATGAAAAGACTTTAGGAGCATTCGAGAGAAAGATTCTTCGTAAGATTTACGGACCAATCTGCGTCAATGGCGAGTACCGAATACGGTGGAATGATGAACTGTATGAGCTGTACGCTGACATCGACATAGTCAAGCGCATTAAAATCGAGCGGCTTCGCTGGCTTGGTCATGTTCAGCGCATGAAAGACGATGCTCCAGTGAAGAAAACATTCGATTCGGTACCCAGCGGCGGTCAACGCAGAAGAGGACGACCGTATCTTCGTTGGAAAGACCAAGTAGAGGACAACCTGACGAAGCTTGGAATTTCCAACTGGTGCTAGCAAGCGAAAGATAGAAATGGCTGGCGCAAATTCTTAGATGAGGCCAAGACTGACATACGGTTGTAGCGCCAACTAAATAAGTAAGTAAGTAAGTATTAACAAAAATAATCTAATAATTACTATGATTATTAATTTACTAAATTAGGGAGCACTGCTTTATCAACACAATTTAGTTAATGTCGCATTTAGATCATTTGCACACAGCTTTAAGACTTAAAATAAATATTTTTAGTTTTCTCTTTTTAATAGGCGGCCCTCGGCTGCTGCTGAGGGATTACAACAGTCAGTAAGTCCAACAATGGCTTCTCTGTCTACAGAATTTCTGTATATAATTATCTTTTTTATAGGAGGCCTTCGGCCTTTCCCAAATTTGGGATAATTTCCCCTTTTTAAGCAGCCATAATCCCAAACAAAAGTTTTGTATTCTTCTTTGTAAAAATGTGGATAAAAAATTGATTTGCCCTTGTACGGAATGGTGATAACAACTAAAATTTTTCAAGTTAAATAACTCTTTAATAATTTACATAAATAATGGAAGAAGAAAGCACCGCAGCGATTTTCAGTAAAGCTTTTTCAAATATTTATTAAGTATTTAAGTAAGGCAAATATGCCTAAACTAACTACTTTCCGTACAAGGGCAAATTGATTTTTTTGATGGTGTTTTCTACGATATAGCTCATCACGCATATAGCTCTATAAGCACACAAATTTGAAATATGGGATTATGTCCCGGCACCCCTTCGGCCGCTGCTTAGGGATTAAAACACCTTCTCCTATTAAAAAGATAATTGTATCTAGAAGTACTGTAGACAGCGAAGCCAGTGTTTGACTTACTTAGGGTTGTAATCCATTAGCTGCGGCCGAAGGTCTCTTATTAAAAAGAGATCTATATCTAGAAGTACTCTAGACAGCGAAGCCGGTGTTGGACTTACTAAGGGTTGTAATCCATAAATAGTGGCCAAAGGCAATCTATTAAAAAGAGAAAACTAAATACATTTAGTTTAATTTTTAAGTTAATTCATAATTTCATACATAAAAAATGAAAAATTGCCCAAAAAAATGAAAAATAACCTAAGTTTTTATGTGATTTTTCCATATGAAAAATTACCCAATTTTGTATGAAGAAATTTTGGGCGATTTTTATTTTTATTTTTTTGCGATTTTTCATAGTGCTTATTTTTGCTATATATTAACGCATACATAAAAGGCTATGCTATTACCTATTTAATAAGCTATTAACCATAAAATTTCATTTATTACTTTTTGAGATATAACTCTTTTAATGTACCAAAACTATAGTTTTTTATTTAATTTGGACTTCCAGCTTAATGTATCGAAACATGAAAAATTTTTATAAAATATCACGCGATTATGATCTCAACATTACGTATTAGTATAATTTATTTTTAAAAATTTCATTAATCTCAACGTTACGAATGAATATTATTACTTTGAAAAATTTTTCGAAAAAAATACTTTTTTAAAAACAGTTCCTATTTTCGAAATCACAACGCCTTATTTATTATTGTAATACTTATTTACCTTATTTATTGTAAAAGCTTTGATTTTACATCAATTTGGGACCATTTCAAGGACAAAAATTTCTTATCACAAAAACATCTTCAACCGAAACATTTTCTAAGTCCAAAAAGAGTTATATCTTCAAGAGACATGCATGGTTTTTCAATTTTTATACCTCATTGAATAGATACTTTTATTACCTTTATTTTTATGCCCATAAAGATTAGTTTTGTTAAAAAATTAAAAAAGCACATGTTCTTAAGGCTGTTTATCTAAATTTGGACCTCTATAATTTCTAAAATGTCAATTTTACATTACTAGCTTTTTTAAGGTCCAAATGCGCATTTAAAAAACCATTGCTGCTAAATGTAAAATGTTCCATCGTATTTATAGCATTTGTTATTGTTGAAACTGTGAGCACTCCGCCATGTAACTGTCGTATTCAGAAATTATGCAACAAAGAATTCTTCGTTCTTTCGGGCAGTGAATACAGTTTGGTGCGAACCAAGGTTCGGAACATTGGTTTTTTGAAAATGCTCGCGAACGCTATTTGTGCGGTGGAAATACTTTTTTAGCACGAACGAACTGAGATTTCGTCATTCGCTCTGATCGGGTGGCACTCGAACATTTTGGGCGAATCCGGTGTTTCTTTGTGAAAAGAGTAATAAATTTGATGAAATGGTAGTTAACAACGTAGGAAAAAACAAAAAAGGAACAAAATAAATTAAAAACTTAAGACAAAAGAACACTTCTTTCTTCGCGTTAAGTTTTCTTACTATTTAACACTAGATTTAAGGACTGAGCCAATTTAACTCATTTAAAATTTTATTGATATATGTATAAAACTGAAATATTATTTTTTAAATACATATGTTGGTTTTTAGTAACGTTATGAAATATAGGTAAATTTGGGTTACTCCCCTCCGACGACTCCCTCATTTCGCATATTCGAATGTGGTGTACTTTTTTTTACTGCTATGAGCCAAATTGACTCATAAAATGATTTAACATTTAATTGCTTTAAGAACATGAAACTTATGGCTTACATAAAGATAGTTATTCTCAGAATTCTAAAGAAAACTGATCTGTTTTTTTCAAAAAGTTTAACTTTTTTGTATGAGTCTAATTGGCTCACTTCAGTAAAAATAGGTATATAATCAACACCCGTAAATCTAGTGCTATAGCCCATTCATGCTGGGGGAAAACGCAGCTTTTTTTGTAAAACGCAACATCAAAGCAGATGTTTTATATGTCAATAACAAATATAATCAACAAAGTCAATAAGTAAAGGATTGTAAGTATTTCGATATATTTAGTTACAATATAGCAATTATTGTCATTTACATCTTTTTATTCCAGAAAATAGCAACTGTAAAGCGATTAGCCAGGACTGCTATATCACACAAATGTCAAAATAAAAGCTAATGCTATTAAAAGCCAGAATGAATGCAGTTCGAAAAAGCATGTTCGAATATGCAAAAAGCAGATTTTTTATGAGCATGAACATGGTATAAGTTTTCAATATCGCAAATATTGAATTTAAGTTTTTCCACTGCACGAACGAACAAGATGGCGACTTACCAATGTTCGCCACTTGTATTCGTGTAGTGGAAACGGTTGGAGCGAACGAAGAATTCATCGCTGCGTTTTGTTCGCTCGCGTTCTTCGTTCGTTCGGGCAGTGAAAACGCTCGGTAATATGGCGGCCATAGACAGAGCATAAAAATACGAGGTACAAAAAACACGTCCAAGGGCTACTTTATTTTACGAGTGTTTGCGTATTTTCATTTGCATGCAAAACAACAACAAAGCAAAATACGCTTACGTAAATTGGCTTACAAATATCAAACCGTACAAATAGCAGACCAGCGTATTCAAACTGTGAATAGCCTTAATATTTTATTGGAACTTTTTGAGTAAAATTTTGAATTTAAAAAGCTAGAATTCACTAAGGATATTCACTTTATTTGATAAATTCAGCTAGTTTGTATTTTGTATTTGAGTTATATAATTGTTGACAAATAAGATTAAATCTTTTGAATGCCATATAGATGACGGAAATAACAACATTATACTTATATTATAAAACTAACTAAAAATAACTTAAACTAACATAAAAATTTATTATGTTACTGTATAACATAATGTAAAGCACTTCAAAGTTAATCATGAGAATAAAGCAAAAGAATAGAAGTTAAAGGAGAGAAACATAAAAAGAAATATTAGGTTTTTAAGAAAAATGTTCGAAAACTAAATGCTTAAAAGTATTTCTATTAGTAATATTTTTAATATGTGTGGGTAAAGAATTCCACGATCTGATTGCGCTTACAAAAAACAATCTACTGGAGTTGATGAAATTATTTTTTGGGAATTAAAATGTTCATGCCTCTGCTAGATCTACAAAAAGATAGTTTTTCGAACAAGTAGCTAGGGCTCTGTGATAATTATTCTATGCAGGAACACATAGCTTCTTGCTTCGAGATGATTTAATAGGCCTCTTCCAAGTAATTGTTTCGAAAACATAGTTACATGGTCATATTACCTTAGGCCATAAACGTAGCGAGCAGCATTGTTGAAGGCAACTAAAAGCTTATGCGCCGACCGCGAATCAAGCTTGCAATATACTGCTTCCGAATAAGAGCTGCAATACCAATTTTCGTCTAATTTCTACGTTCACAAAACTTTCAGTTATTCGCATGCTTCGCAGGCCAAAATAAACTTTTTTAACACAAGAGTTAATATGATCCTCGCATGACAGAGTTGAATTTATTATATAACCGAGGTTAGTTACTTTGCTAACCAAATTGAGCTTCACGTTATTGAGAAGAATTGGAGGCAAATCTTGAACAAAAAGCATATTTTTCATTATTGGTAAAACATGTGATTTTAAAGGGTTTAACATGAGCAGATTATTCTTTGCCCATTCAGCTATCATGTTTAAGTCCTCATTAACTCTGACACAAAGATCCTCTATCAGACCGATTGGCCTGGACATATACAACTGGAGTTCATCACCGTAAGCGTGCATTTTAACGTGCTGACACCTGGTGAAGATGTCATTGGAAAACATTGTAAATAACAATGGGCCAAGAACTGAGCCTTGCGGCACTCCACTTCCCATAGTTTTAAGCTCTGAAAAATTTAGCTCAGATTTAACCTTTTGTGATCTACCAACCAGATAGTTATTTATTAGACGAACAGCAGATGTAGAAAAGCTAAAATTTTGCAAAAGTTTTCTACATAGTATTGAATGATTGACTGTATCAAAAGCTTTTGTAAAGTCTAGCAAACAAAGTAATGTAATGTGACCCATATCATACGGAACTCTGATATCATCAAGTATTTTGACCATTGCAGTCGAACAGCTGTGACCAGGCCTAAAACCATACTGGACATTAGACATTAGTCCAGAAGTGCGCACATGATTAGAAATCTGCTCGGCCATGAGCGACTCACAAACTTTAGACAAACAAAATAGCAGACTTATTGGTCGAAAGTCACATGGTTGGCAAGCGAATGATTTTTTTGCAATGGGAATTATAATTTCTACTTTCCAAATTTCAGGGTAGCATGAAGAAGTGAAGAAATAATTTATTACATGGGTGAGCGGACCAATAACAAAAGGCAACAAGAGTTTAATAAATTTAATTGAAATACTATTGAGTTGCTTAATTGTTAAAGTTATTGGCCCGTTATCATATGTATAATAACCATTTGATAATGGTTCATTTGCTTTTGATGTAAACTCACATTTTCAAGTCTTTTCTTTCGGAATTTTTATTTTATGTTAGTGTAGCGCAGTTTTTGGGCTATAAAGCCTAGCATAAAAATAATTTGGTACTTATAAGAACTCATTTCCAAACTGTTCATCATTACATTAATAAGTTTGACGTTTTGGTGCTAAGCATTTGAACTTGTTTAGCTGAAGTCGACTCCCATACAAAATTTTAACTGGACTTAAAATGCATTCAGTTTAGCAGGTTAGCAGGGCTGAACAAATATAGTGAATGCACCTTCTTTAAATTTACAACAAAAAGTATTACTCTTCCCCAAAACAAGTCAGTTCTCGTATTATAAGTTAATTAATAATATTTTAGTTTACAGATTTTAATTTGGTGATGGGTCTCATTCTCGTTTTAAGAAATTGAAGGAGTTTTACTTTTTTTTTTAATTTTATTTTATTTTATTTATTTATTTATAGTACGATAATAACTTAGTTCTTTTAATGTACAAGTTGGAATAATATTTTTAGGATTATACAAATTAAAGATTTTCTTAAACCTAATTTAAACAATTATACTTGTTATAAAATTAATCTTAATATTAAGTAGAAATAGAGAAATCAAGATAGAGTATAAAATTGAAGTAAGTAAGTAAGAAAAAAAATGACAAGAAGAAAGTACAGATTTAAAGAAAACTGGCGAATTCATTAATAGTTAATTAGAAGCAAAATGTTGAAATACGGCAAGTCTAAATCTTGTTATTTCCCTTAAAGCTTTTACATGGCTCGGTAAGGAATTCCAAAGACGAGTGGCATTAATAAAAAATAATCTTGTGGAGTTGAGGTAGTTGAAACTTGTAGTTCATTCCTAAATGTTGACATCACAAGCAGAACAAATGCTTGAAAGAGATATTGAAGCAAAAAGTGTCCACTAAAAACATTACATGTGCTTGAAAAACTTGTGAAAATTACCCCCACACAAGCCGTGCTGTACGACGTTATTAATAATAACGTCGAATAATAATATCAAAATTCGACTACTCGGTAGATAATCGATATATCAATTTTACCGGCCTAGCTTAAAAAAAATAATATTCATATTTGAAATTAACATATTTAAAAAATAATTGATAGTGTTGATTTAATTTCTTAAGGGAATGCTACTGAATTTTTCTAATAGGCAAAATATTAAACTATTAAATTAGGGGTATTAGCGATTCAATGCACTTTAAGGCACAGGGCAAGATGGGGCGATTTCCCACCCCCCTAGATCTGAGATTTTTTAATCGATGGCTTTTTTAATAGTTTCTGTATGAGATCCATTTTTAATGTGTAGTTTTACTTTTTTATTTGAATCTAGACCTGAAAAAGTTAAAAGCAAATCAGTATTTTTAAAGCGATATTGTATAATTTTGTAAAATATTGTATACTGTTCAAACGAGGAGTTAAAAACTTAGATATTGCCATGAAGTAGATAATATGAATACCCTAGTAGCACAAGGAGAAGTTATAAGTACAAAATCCTGCTTACAAAACAGCGATGTGTTTATAATAGCTCTGTTATGTAATTAAAAAGATACTCTGCTTTAATATTTTAACAAAGCGTTTACAAGACCATTAAAAAGAGACACGTAAAAAATGTCTTTAATATGCATTTTTAGAGCTCATATTGAAGTTATTATAAAGACATTGCTGCATGTCGCATTAGTGTCTTTATAATGTGCGTAATAAAATGATTATAAAGACATTGTCATGGGTACCTGCATAAAGGGGATAATAGCATTTATTATGAATACCCCTGGTATTTGCCTTAGCGTGGCAGTGCACACATTTTTTTTTCATTTAGATGTGGCAGCTCGGTGAGGTTCGAGAACATTCGAGCGAACAAAATGGCGAGAAACATACTTGAGGTGGATAAACACCAACATCAATAGCAAAACTAGTTTCGGCGCGAATAAGCCGTTCGGAAAAATGGCGTGATCCGACACGCGCTTGAATCGGTAGCCAATGGGAATACCGAAACAAGCGTCGGTTAACGGCCATTTTTCGACGTGTCATCTAAAAGTCTAAACCAACCATTACCTACTCCCCTCGGTTATGGTCGATTCCACCGAAAAAGGAGCGAAGTTGGAAAAACATCGGTAGTTTGCCCGTCTAAATGCCTTGAAAAGAAATGCGTACTCACCTTAACCGATGACATGTGGCAACACCGCCAAAGTAACAAAAATCGTCGAACTGGAAAAAAATGCAACCCTAGGTAGACGTTGCTGTCACAGAGTTTCGCCATTAAAAGAAAAAAATAAGAAATTGTGCTGCTGTGTTCGCGTGTATGGGAAAAGTAAAACGAAGTCGTTCTCACAAAATTTTGTTTTAAAATTAATAAAACCGGCAAAAAGTTGCGATCTAACGATTATTGATCGTTATTGGAAGAATAGTGCAAAAGTGTGCCAATACGTTGGAGAAAATTTTATAATATCACATCGGGTTCTACTCTCAAATCCTTGTCCTACATCGATGTCTTCGCCATGGGTTTTGTGTTAAGCGGGCGAAAACGAACGATCACGATTGGGTACCAAAAGAAATGGAGGAAGCACCAAGATTCTAGTGGCTTGACGTTGCATGGTAAGAAGATTAGAGCCACTCGAACTTTGCTATAATTTTTTCTTAATATATATAGAAAAAAACAAATATTCCATAAACCCGTAAAAGTTAGCGGAAATTGGCAAAATCGTTGATTGAGCCATTGGGCTACAAGGCTGCTCGACAGTTTCTGAGTTGGCCATTCTCAGCTATTGATCTTGCTAATATTCCAGCCATCCACAACTCCAGCACATCGGCAAGCAAAACTATTAGGCGGACAATTGAACAAACAATTGCAGCCAAATCCGCCCAGTCGTGCTAATAGATGTTAGGCTGTTGAGAATTGTTTGCTACGCCATCGGCATTGTCCGCAGCAACAGAATCATCAACGGAAAGCAGGAGCCAGCTCCGCAGCTACAATCTTGCTGCAGACCAGCAGCGGCACCGCCACCTTCCTCACCATCACAACCATCGTCATCGCTAAAGAGACATCATCGTCCCAGCCATCGTCGTCGTCACGCTGCAGGCCACCAGTACAATCGTCAACACCCAGTCGTTGCACCCGGATCATCCAGTAGTATACCACACTACCAGCTCCACCACCCAAAACAAACAGCGGACAGATATTTAAAAAAAGGGACCACACTAATCTTTACGCTTCCAGCAGAAAGACAGCCCCGCAATCAACACCGCAGCAGCTACAAGAGGAAAAAAGCTAGCAGTAATGGCAGCGTCAAAAGCAAGCAGCAGCGTCACCAGCTTCGCAGCAGTGCACCTGCACCATCATCGCACAGCAACACCTAGCGAACCACCCGACACCTCACTCAGCATCGCCACTCGGACCACGCAACACATACGCCCACAACTGCATCGTCAACAACATCATCGCCAGGTTTGAGACAGGTTTACATGGGCTTGGTAAGCGTGTCCAAGATTTTCTTTATATAATTTTCGTCTTTTTGGGCCAACTAGACACATCGACGATGTGATTTTTTTAAGAAAAAAAAAAATTTTATAAAGCCAAAAGGCAAATTAAACCAATAGCAGATGATATAGCAGAAGACGCTGCTGAACTACAACAACAACATGTTAATTAAAAAGAATTACTACCCTGTGCCTATTAATTATTCTAATTTGTAATAAGAGAAATATTTTCAAACTTTTACTTGCTACCTTAAGCCTGAAATACGCGATAGTGGTCAAACGAAAACAGCTTGCTTTCCTGCACTTTGCAAAGTTTAACACAACTTAAAATAAAGACGAACAAATATGCAACACTTTACGGTTGATGATGGGCGTTAATTTCTTGCCATAAAAAATACGCGGCAAAGGATTTAATCCAGTTTTGCATTTTAGTTTTGGTGCAATTTACGTTAAGCATACATTTAACATACGAATATAATGAAGTAAATTCAACTAAAAATAAGATAAATTTAACATACGGATATAATGAAAATAAATGAAACTAAAAATAAGATAAATTTAACATACGAAGATAATGAAATAAATCCGACTAAAACTAAGATAAATTTAACATACGAATATAATGAAGTAAATTCAACTAAAAATAAGATAAATTTAACATACGGATATAATGAAAATAAATGAAACTAAAAATAAGATAAATTTAACATACGAAGATAATGAAATAAATCCAACTAAAAATAAGATAAATTTAACACACAAATATAATGAAGTAAATTCAACTAAAATAAGATAAATTTAACATACGGATATAATGAAAATAAAAGAAACTAAAAATAAGATAAATTTAACATACGAAGATAATGAAATAAATCCAACTAAAACTAAGATAAATTTAACATACGAATATAATGAAGTAAATTCAACTAAAAATAAGATAAATTTAACCTACGAATAGAATGAAAATAAATGAAACTAAAAATAAGATAAATTTAACATACGAATATAATGAAGTAAATTCAGTAAAAAATAAGATAAATTTAACATAAGAAGATGACAAAATAAAAACTAAATTAAAATAAAATAAAAGCCATAGGATTCAAAATTAAACTAAAATAAAATCAATAAAATTCAAAACTAAATTACAACAAAATCAATAGCATACAAAACTTAACTAACCTAAAAGCAACGTAATTCAAAATTAAACCAAAATAAAACGAATATAAATCTTAAACTAAACTAAAATAAAATCAATAAAATTCAAAACAAAATTAAATTTAATTCTATAAAAAAAAGAAAAAAAACCTAAATAAAATTTAATACGAAAATTAAAAATAAATCTAAGTCTACAAACGCATTAAAATCTAAGTCTAAACTTAATGTAGATCTAGTTCAAAAACGAATTAATCTTTAGTTGGTCTAAGTCCAATATACTTAGTTTGTTCTTATTCGCAAATGTTATTTTATTAAGCTTACCTTTTTTCTTATAATAAAACATAAAAATCTGTACAATACCAAAAAAAGAAAATAATGAGTTATTAAATAGAACAGGATGGGTGGTGAGGGGAATAGGCAGGGATGGCGTGAATTGTAACGGAGGGGCGTGAGTACGGAGGTTGTTGGGGTGACCTAAGCCAAGGCGCAGGGTCACCATGGCTGGTCTTTTGGGCCAGAAGGGGTGGGCTAGCCAAGGGCGATCGAATTACAACAAAAGATCGACCCACGAGACGTGCCAACGTGGCAGCAGCTAGCAACTGGTTTATAGTATTCTTCGTTTTCAGCACTTTCGCGTAAAATAATTGGTTTTTTTTTTATCTTCTTTCGAGATTTTGCGTTGTTTATGGTTTTTTCGGGTTTTTTTACCAGGCGGTATGTTTTTTTGAATGTCAGCTGGTACGATTTTTATTCGTGTGTAGTTTCCATCTGTCAGTCCGGGCTGGCAAGGACATCACCCCATCCGGCGAGCCTTAGCCGCGCAATATGCCAGCGTACCAGCGCTGCCAGAGGGACGACAGGGATGCGTAACAAGGGCTACCTTGCCGCATGACGCATCGACCGAAAACAAGGTAGGTCGGAAACATGACAACATGCGAGGCAGTTAAAGTTATTTAGCAACCCTGCGTATTCCTCCTGTTTGTTGAACAGCAAAATCAGAAAAAAATTAGAAAGTTGAATAGAAAAATTAAAAGGTAAAATATATATGTGTGTTTTAATTATATGTCTTTTAATAAATAAAAAATTGTAGATGGCAGCTTCATTTAAAACTATAAGCACAAAGAACGGAAAAAAGCGATCGCTAGCACTTGTTCCAGCTAGTTGGTAAAACCGTGGAGAGCTCTCATGGCCAAATCTAAAAAGCAATCACAAGGTTATTCAATTCATTTTGAATAATATAGCTCCTAGAACTCCGCCCAAGATAGAGTGGATCAAGTGTCCAGCAAAAGTGGTGGAAAAGGAAATTCTTTCTTACGCTGCTGGCAACAAAAAATTGTCTGTTCTGAATTTAACCTACTATTTCTAAGATCTTTGTAAGGTGCCTTTCAAAGACCTCTGAAAGATACCTTACCGAGTCTCTTCAAAGACACTAAGCATGTCCTTATATCACATACGCCAAATTGGCCTTATAAGCCTTAATAAAGAATTTACAACTACAATTCCTGTCTTTGTACTTATCTTTAAAAGTTATGTAAAAGAAGCTATAAATACTGTTTGTGCTACTAGGGTATTTTTAGATTTATAATTAAATTGTGACATTTTTAGGGTTTAACAAGGTTATAATTTTTAGAGCTTTAGGTCAAGTAATTTATACATGAAAGAAACTGCAACATTTTTCGCTACACAGAAATTAAAATAACCTTCTCAGTACCGTTTGTATTGGAAGTTTGGGTATCAGTCGTAACCGAATAAAACTGAGAATTACCAACATCGAGCTGCTTCAAAATATTTCAACTTCCATCGCTTTTTAGCTGAAAAACATGTTTTCAAAAAAAGTGTTCACACTAAAAAAGTAGCTTTTTATTTGACAGTCAACTTGTAAATACAAAATGCCCTTATTCGGAGGAGTCAAATGTTATGGCAGCGTTACCTTAGTGAGCGATGTTTTTCTATGAATGTGTTGTTACTCTAAACACCAGAAAAGTTGTAAATTATTTCATTTAGTTATTATAACTACTGAATTATGTAAATAATTTAATTGCAAAAGCTAATTTTCTGCATTCTTTTTGTGTTTATTAAATTTAACAGCGTCAGTAGCAGCATTTACCAGTTGAACATTAACATTTTTTCATGTTGCATATAATTGTTTCGCTCGCCTAAAAGGCGCCTGCTACGTGATCAAATTTAATGGGCGGTCTTATAATTTTACCATTCATCGAATTTTAACACAGTAGTGGCCAACTGTTGACTTCGCTGAATGCGGCTAATATCAACAGACAGATAAAATGTCAAATACAAGCGACATCTTGAATAGATAATGACTTTACCTCAACGAACAGTCTGTTCAACAACCATAATCAGAGTTGTTTTTAGCTTTTCAGAGTTTTTCGGAGACAATTAGCAGCTTTTCATTTGACATTTCTTCTATGGCGAAGAACTTAATATCATGCCACACATTTCCAAAATGTTTTTGAAATTTATCTTAAAAATGAAAGCTTCCTTTTCCGATTCCCCGGGAGAAAAGTTTCATGATTGGGCTGATTGTGTGCCATTTTCCTCTTGCACACCTTTCGGGGTCTCAGCGTCTGGCTCAACCTCCTTAAATCTTGGGAAAGAAGGTGTTGCATTCAAAGCTTGACTGTTTTTTGTACATTCCGATGCAGGCACGCAAAAGAATGTTTTACGTCCCATAATTACAGCATTGCGTGTGCTTGCATCCTGGGCTCGTTTTGTTGTGGTACTGGAGATTTATTTCACTTGGCTGTCAATTGTTTGTGGGCTGTCAAAATTATGGACTTACGCTGTCTTTAAATGCAAATATTCGCGTTTAAGTTATGTAGCTCTTTAACAAACTTGCGTAACACACTGTCTTCACATAAAATATTTGGTTGCATGCGAACTGTCAAATTTAATTTCATGATATCCAGATTTCATGCTATAATATTTAGGTGGGCACTTCATCTCTTGAAATTGAATTTTGGAATTGTTTGTAAAAATTTATTATATTAATAATTTCTTCCATTCGCCATTCCATTTATGTTTTTTCACTCTTTTAATGATTTTGCAATATTTTTTGCTTGAAAAGTTTTTAAAAATGCACACACATATTTTACTGGAAAGTGACAGCTCATCTCATGATATACATATATCTCAAGAAATATTTCAAGAGATAAATGTTATGATATAAGCAAAATCATGATATGAGCAGTCTACACTTGCGATATTGATCATGAAATTCAATTTGACAGTTCGCATGTAATAAAATATTAGGTGTTTTCGCTTATTTTTCAGATAAAAAATGAAAAACATCAAAATTAATAAAATTGAGAGAGAATGAACTTGAACCTTAAAAAGTAAAGGAAAGCTTTTCTGGTAAAATAATGAAAAATGTCAAATACGTCAGTTAAAAATTAAAAAAATCTAAAAAAAACTTCTACACACACCTATCATTTGACAGTTTTCATATTTTTACAACATGAAATTCTTCTTGTAAAAACTTTAAAAAACTTGAACGGAAAGAAAATGTGAGATTTTCTCTATTACACAATTCTCTCAGTATGCGAACGCTTTTCAGGCACTTTCTAGTAAAAACATTTCGAAATATTTCCTTTGCATTCGACTATTGCAAGTGTAGACACTGTGTTAAGGCCTGATTAAAGTTACGCAGAGAAAAACGCTACTGCATTTTTTTCATATGTGCATATATTAAACTAATTATGAACAGTACCCATGAACCAAGAAATAAAGATCATGCAAAGAAAAGAGCCGCCATATTGTAAACAAAAACAGCTCATAGGTCTGACGTCATCGGTCACAAAATCTTTTGTTTACGATTAGTGATTGGATGTTGAATGTTATTTGTTAAAATTTTAAAGAGTAATTATATAAATGTAATGTGTTTTTATATTAAAACGAAGTGTGCTGTAGCGACATGCATTAATTGCAACAGCAAAAAAAAAACAAATACGTTAATTTCTACCGTTTCCCCAAGGCAAAAATTGCTTGTAAGCAATGGGAGATTTTTTGTCGGCTAAATGTCGACACTGCAATGGCAAGAATGTGTGGAGATCATTTTCTGCCTGAAGACTTCGAAAGAAGGGTCCAAGTTCAAATGGGTAAGTACTTCTACATTTCCACGTAAATATTCTTTTAAAAAATGTTACGATAGGTTTTGGCAAAGCTATGCGCTTAAAGCCGGGCGCTGTCCCAACATTTATGACCAAGGAGGTGCAGCCAACAAATGCAGAACGATGTCAGTGAATTTTAAAGCGCGAAAACAAAAAAATCGTAAGTGCTCTGCTTCAGGAGTCGTTGGTCATGGAGAAGTTTTTCCTGTAGAGGAAATAGAAAAACTAAACAGGGACGCTTCTATTTCTAACCGCTCTTCAGAGCAGTTACTTCAAGCGAAAATACGGCAGCTATATTCGCAAGTGTAAGTAAAATTTAACAATTTTAAGAATTCAATATTTTTAATCTTTTTCTTGGAGTGAACAGCGGCTTGGAAAACCTCGCGTGATACATCTGCCACAAATTGCACAAAGACGTTCCGAACATAAGGCTGGAAGATGAAGCGGCAGCATCACTTAGTTAGGTAGATCATTTAAGCGAAGGCGGTTCGCCAAGCCAACGGAAGAGCTCATGGCGCATATGACTGCGTTGGAAAAAGTTTTCAACGACGTAAATGGCGACGGGCTGCTAATAAGCAAAAATTATTTGCAGACGCACATTACAAGTGCAGAGCATGTTATTTGTGACTACAAAATAAAAAAATGTTTTTCCGCGCACGAATGTTTTTTAAAATAAGATTATTAAATAAAGAAATTGTGAACAATTCGATGCAGAGTAAAAGAAAATTGAACAAAACAGTTCAATAATAAAAACAAAGTGAACATCCAATTTTGTATTCTATTTATTTGCAGTTTTTCTTTTTACAGCGTTCTTTGCATTTAGTTACTGCATGGAAATATAAACAGACAAAGTATTCAAACACTTTTTTCGCGAATTAAACTTATTATTTTTATAATTTTTTACTTTTATACGTGTTTTCACATGTTTTGCATGCAAAACATATGCAAATTGACAGTTTCATAGCATGCTTGTGACCGATGACGTTGCACGAAAAATTACTTTTTTCTCGCACTGCTCTTTGCGTGATCTTCTCTTATTGGTTCATGAACAGTACCAACTTGTGCTATATTTTCAGCCGCTGTACCTGATTGTTGTTGCCTGGCACTGTCACAACAATTTTAACAAATGTCAACATTCCATGGAAAATTTTGCATTCTTCTCACGCAGCTGAAATAATTAATCTTAAGAAATAAAATGTGCATGGAGTCATATAAATAATTTCATAGGATTTTATTATAAGTACAATTTTATAAAGTGTTAAGATACAAATATGTATAAAAACGCAAAGGCTCAGCAGCCACTCAAAATACAGGACTGATGATGATGGTCAACTACAAACTGCGAAAACTGAAGAAGATGTTGGTGCCAACCAAACTAAACATTTATTGGGTGCTTCTACTGGCACTGTGTGTGATCATCAGTGGCTACTATTGGTTGCAATGGTCTGAGGTTCGCTTCGAAACGCTGCACAATGGTGAGTCCTTTGACAGAATCAATGAAAATTATTGAACTGAATTTTGATTTTATTTTTAAACAACAGCAGTTGTTAAGCCTTTATCCAAAATAGCAGCAACCGGAGCAACACAAACACCTGCCAATAACTACAATGAAGCTACCTTTGATTATGATGAGAATCTAGTGGTGCTCTATAACCGCGTTCCGAAGACTGGTTCGACTAGCTTTGTGAACATAGCATATGATCTTTGCAAACGCAATAAATTCCATGTGCTGCATATTAATGTTACTGCGAACATGCATGTCCTGTCACTGCCCAATCAAGTGAGTAGCGTTATGCATATGTATGTTTTATATATCAAAATTATTTTAACATTGACTTGAAATTTTGCACACATGCTTTGGCGTGAAATATTCATCACATATTTGAAATTTATCCAAATCTGATGAAAACCATGCCTACCTCCTATACAAAGTGACTACCAAAACGGTAAAATTTCTTTTAATTCCAAATATGCAAATATGCACTGTGAGTATGAAATTTGTAGGTATCGAATGAAAATCGCGCCTACCTCCCATACAAAGTATCTTAAGGCAAACGGTAAAATCTCCTCAAATTTCACAAAAATGAGTACAATGGCTTAAAATTTTGTAAATATGTCTTAATCTTGATTATGCACTCGATGTTTGGAATTTCGTAAAAAGAAACTAACAACTAAGCTTTCCTCCCTACAAAGTGACGTCATAAATATAATAGTAAAACCTTCATAAATTCCAAAAAATAATGATTTAAACTTAATATTTTACTCATATGCTTTGATAAATAGTATGTGCTCTTTTTAGAGTTCAAATTTAAAATATTTGGATATAACAACGACCTATAAAAGTGGTGTCATCAAAATAATACAACATTGACATCTTTGAATATACGGATGTGGAGTATCTTAACTTCGGTCCAGTCGAAGATAATTCCCTAAAATTTAATTTATCAAAAACATATAACAGATCTCTAAAATGTAGTGCATTTTTTTAAAAAAGTAAAAAATTGTTAAACATGTTTATATATAAATTTTAAAAGGATTTATTCTAGTCGTTGCTTATAATGTATTTTATGTTATGTTTTTATGTTCTTTTTTAAAAATACTTTGTCAAATTTTTTGTTGATGTTTACACATGGGCTAAAAATACCTTACTGGTAAAAATTTTTACTGAATAAAGACTGTTTTTAAATACATATATATTTTTGGGGGAGAATCAGTTGCAAAATGGGGGAATTCGATCACCAGAATTGGGGAATTTGGTTGAAACGAGTTGGCAGCCCTGATGACTAGTGTCCGACCGAATATTCGGCTTCGGTATTCGGCAGATTTTTTAACCTTCGGCTTAGGCTTCGGCACAAAATAGCCGAATATTTGCCGAATGTTTTTGCATTTTTGAAATGCAAAAAATGTTGTATATATTTGTTTTTTGCATTTTTCGATAGCTATAACTGTGTAAAATATCATTCTAAAAGGTTAAATAAAAATTCGTAATTTTGATGACTGAAAAAACTGCAAAAAATTACCCTAATATATCATCAATAGAGCATACAAAAAGAGTTAATAAAAACTAGCATACTCTGAGTCTTTATCTAACACTTGTTTCATCTTTTAACATATCCTTTCGTCAGTTTCGCCACGCGCAGAGCTTTTTTTTAATCGAGGTCTACAAACAAAGCTACTCCTTTTTATAAAGGTAACGTTTTTGAGTGAAGGGATCTATTGTTAAAAGAATATGTTTAAGAATTGGCATTTTAAATTTTTTAGTACGTAACAAGCGAAAAAAAATTCTTTTAAAATTTAACTAAAATGCCCTAAAGCATCGAAAAATGCTCTGAAAATAAAAAATTGTCATGTTTCCCTCCGACCTACCTTTGGTTGTGCGGTCGATGCGTCATGTGGCAAGGTAGCCCTTGATACGCATCTCTGTCGTCCCTCTGGCAGCACTGGTACGCTGGCGTATTGCGCGGCTAAGGCTCGCCGGATGGGGTGGTGTTCTTGCCAGTCCGGACTGACAGACGGAAACTACACAAGAATAAAATCGTACCAGTTTATTCAAAAATTACCGCCTGGTACAAAAAAACCCGAAAAAACCATAACCATAACTAACGAAAAAATCTCGTAAAACGATAAAAAAAAAAAACCCGATTATATTGCGTGAACGTGCTGAAAATAAAGAACGAATAGAAACCGGTTGCTTGCTGTTGCCCCGTTGGCACGTCTCGTGGGTCGGTCTCAGGTGTTCTCTGACCGACCTAGGCTAACCCTCCCCTTCTGGCCCCAAAAGACCAGCCATGGTGACCCTTTGGCCTATATTTAGGTCACCCCAAAACTCTTAACACTTACGCCTCTGTCTTACATTGCCTACGCCACCAACCCGCTGTAATTTAACACCGCATAATCATATATCCTTTACTTTTTTTTTTTTTTTTTTTTTTTTTTTTTAGAAAATCAACGTTTATTATACATTCATTCGTTGGCTTAGTATCTAAACTTATAATAATGAGAATTAAATGTAAGGTATAACTAACAATTCAATAATTAACAATAAAGTCGCCAAACTAATTTTAAGGTAGTTGAAATGTTTAACATGTTCCAAAAAAAATGCTTTCTAGGCAGTTTAACCAGTTACTCATAACAAAACTTTCAAAAACAAAAAAAATGTTCTGCTTAACCTGGGTTGTTTTTTTTTTTTTTTTTTTTTAAATCTAACTTAATTTTTATTTGAGATAAGCCTATTATAAGAGTAAAAAGTTAATTGCTTTAGAAGGATTCATATAATACAACCAAATGTAATATGTTCCTTGGTTTTTTTTTTTCTTTAAATTAAATAATAATACAAATCGCACAGTATTTCCTCAAAAGTACTATAAAGTTATTTTCATCATTCGAAAATAAATTCAACGCTAAATTTTTGAACCAATACTCGTAAGACTACTAGGCTTATATTTTATAAATCATGGATCAAGTTATGTTTTGAAATGTTGGCTACTAATATGGGATAATATAGGAGTTTGGCTATTAAATGCTGCTGCTGCAGAGTGAACGCTTAAAACTTTTGTTTGATAACTTTATAACTTGTTTCTTTGCTAAACCTGAAGCAAAACTACTTAATGGGTAACAAACTGTTTTTTTTTTATATATATTTCCGTTAGTGTTAATTTATATTAGTTTTATTTCAGTTAAATTTCCTTTATATTTGTTTTATTTTAGTTGGGTTTATTTTATCTTTATTTTGTTTTATTTTAATGTTCGTTTTAGGTGAATGTATTTTTTTTCGTTTAAATGGGTTTTAAGTTACGCGCGCGTTCAGTTATATTAGTTAACTTTTAATTTTGTTTCAGTTTGATTTTTCTTTTTTTTTTCTTCCTTTTTTTTATCTTAAAAATGATGTAAGTAATAAAATTTATAATTTAAAATCCCTTGTTTTTTTGTTGATTTATTTCATAAGAAGCTATTTCCTAAAGAGAATAAAATATGCCTTAATTTACTTTGTAAGGTCCATCTTCAATGTTATACTGAATATATATATATGTCTGATATATATTAATATAAAGTAATGGTTCGTCTCGCCCGTGACGCCTTTGAAAACATTACTAAACGCTTAACTTAATAATAATAAAAAAATGAAGAAAATTAATTTTAAGGCCTAATCAAGTGTTTACCTTCTCTCTGTGTCACAAGGAAAAATATTTAGGCAGAGAATAAACAAAATACCTCAACTCAGGTTAAAATTGTGCCAAATTTCATTCTTTGATCTGATGGTTAAGTTTTCCCGTTTGCTTAACCTATTAGTAAATAACACACAAGCTTACATTTGGAAAGTGTTTCATTTAAATCTTAACCCTTACACCAGCATAATTGCAAATAATGTCTTGTTTAATCGTATTGAAATGTATTGAAGATACGCTAGAATAGGGTTTTTCTTTCGCTTAACAAAATGTTCACTGTTGTTAACCGCTGCAGAATTTTCTTTAAAATTCTTTTGTATTTCAATATTTTACTATGATGTTTTGGCAAATTTCTACGAACTATAAAATATAGTATGTAATTGAACAATAATATATTATAATATAATAATAAAAGGGAGTGTGCGTGAAAGCAGCCAGGTACCTACTTGAAAACTAACAAAATTTATCGCATTAGTGTTTAATTGTAAATATTGACAATTTAAAATATTAAGTTTACAAGAGCATCAATCGAAAAAAGCATTAATTGGAAGTAGATTTGGGAATACATTTTAAAGCTACTTTGAGGATTTACTTGAGAAATATATTATTGCAATTTTCGGGAGCTTTTTTTTTTTTTTTTGCTTAACATAAAACTAGGTTTGCTATTTATTAAAAGGGTGCTAAAATAGAACATACTAAAAAAATGACTTATTAAACTGAGCCCTCTAATGACTTTTAATTGAAGGTTTGCAATTCGTCTTATTTAATTATTATTCAATTTGGTAGTAGCGAAAAATGGGCCTTTTTTACTTATCTCATTTTATTTGAAACTTAATTGTGATAAGTTTCATGTTGCATGTTACACCTAAAAGTTAAAAAAAATATGCGCAACCCTTTCAAAAAAATTAAAGCACGAATGACGTAAAAAAGTATTTTAAAGTATTGAGGTTTATGCTATTTGCTAAAATGTTACACAGCTTGTTCCCACTAGTGCTAATTTGTTTCTCTTTTTGGGCTATATAATTTTAAACTCTATGTTCTTTTACTTCTTACGAACGCGCTCCTTCTTAAAAGGATAAATTGAAAATGATTTGCCTTTTAAAGGGTAACATTTCAGCAAATATTTACACGGCTGCTTAGTATACGTCTTTGAAAAGGGGGGTGGGAGTTGATTTTATCTAAGTATAGTTCTCTGAATCTTATATATAGTCCTTTAGCTATTATTATATTCGAATTTTCGAAATGTTTACTTGGGTGTATTTTGTTATTCTTTCTTATAAACGCTTACCACCCCCAGGGACTATCTTCAACCTGGGAAGATTTTTATGGCTGACGGGCCTAGATGAAGACGGGATAGTAGAGATTGTGCTGTTGCTGGATCTGACGGAGGCGAAGTGGTAGATGCCGTTCCTGCTGGTTGTTGGCTGCTACTGTGGGTGGTGATGTGCTGGTAGCTTGCTGGTTGTGCCGATGTTGCTCCCGCTGCTGGGGGTAATGCCTATGGTGTTGTAGGTACTGATGAAGACGATGCGGTCTGTCGGAGGTAACAAGGTTAGCGTGGCCTTTAAAATACACTATTTCATGTGGACACCGCTTACCTGTGTTCACTGCTAACCACTGGAAGTGCTGCTGCTGGTGAGGATGACGTGGCTGATGCGAGGTTGTTGTTGTTGATGGGGTTGTGGGCAGTGACCAAAGCCGACTGTGGTGCTATTAGCGCTGCTGCTGCTACTGTAGCACGCGATACTGACGTCGTGGTGTGGTGGTTGGCTGCTGTCGTTATTTGGTATGCGTCGCTTAACTTGCTTATAATAATGCGTTATGTGTTGCGTCGCTTCGGCGGAGTTTCGATTTGTCGCTGCGGACGTATATTTCCCTGTGAATTGTTGTGGTTGTTGCTGCTGCTGCTTATGCTGGCTGCGTTTCCTTCTCCTTTCTCTTTTTTTTTCTTATATTGATTTGCTTTTGAAAATTTTCTTTATTGTACTTGAATTTAGCTCAGCGTTAACTAAATCTTATTTTCTAAATTAGCACCTATAGATTCTTCACATATTAAAAGTAATCAGCATAGAATCTTTATTCAATATGATCCACTGAAGCATGAAGTTGTAGTAAAAATAATCCCACGCTGCCAAATGATCCTGATTATTGCATTAAACTTATGATTAAATATTTTTAAAACATTGTTTTTGTGCCTCTTAATTTGCTTTGATACAAACTATTCTGTTATTCTTTGTTTTGCTTAACGATCGGATGATTTTTAATTGCAAACACACGTTAAAAGTATGCACTTTTATTTTTTTTTTTATTATTATTTATATTTTCTTATTAAATGGTTAACCTTAGCTTTTGACAACGCACTCAAGGTACTTAAAGAATATGTACTTTTGAAAAAATACACACATCATTTCATTAGCAAAATACAGTTCAATTATATTGTTAACCGAATTTAACGCAGTATCTTTTCGCCCGATGGAGTGTGTGTGTGCTCTAATAATTACTATCTGCAAAATTTTTGTTCAGCTTGAATTCATGGCGCGCCGCTTGCTTGTTCACTTCATCACTTTTTTCATCCTTGTCATTTTGGTTAAATGCTCGACCTCTGCTGCAGCATCGTTTTCGCAGAGGTGTATTTTTTTCATTTCGATGATTTTTGGTACTTTGGCAGTGTTGCCACATGTACTTTTAAAGGGTGCGTTCGCATGCATCTTGACGGCATTTAGATGTGCCAACTAGAGATGTTTGTCCAACTTTACTACCTTTTCGGTGGAACCGCCCATAACCGAAGGGAGTAGGTAATGGTTGGGTTGGACTTGCGGATGACACGTCGGCAAGATTCCGTTAACCGACGCTTGTTTCGGAATTCCGATTGGCTGCCGATTCAAGCGCGTGTCGGATCACGCCATTTTACCGAACGGTTTATGCTCGCTGAAACTAATGGTACCATTTTTGTTGGTATTTTTCCCTTTCAAGCCCCTGTATGGCCATTTTGTTTGCCCGAACATACTCGAACATCATTGAGGTGCCACATTTAAATGAAAAAGTTGTGTGCACTAACACACTAGAGGGCGTTGGTGGAAATACCATGGGTATTCATCAGATGTATTATTCCCTATGTGCAGGTGCCCATGACAAACCCAGGGACTCTCGACAAGCTTCTCGGCTTAAGAGATACCTGGGAAAAGATGGCATCATTGGCTCTCTCCCTACCTCCGAACTTGATTATTGTTTTAAGTCTTTCGCGTGAAAAATTCCTATCGTCTTGCCACTTAAATCTTCCAACTCATACAGACTATTACCTACTGCCCTCACTATTCGACACTTTAGAAAACGCTTTGAAAGTTTCGCGCTGATTTGCTTGGAGAAATCACTAAGCTGAAAGTTCCTTCGGTAGACTTCCTGTCCAGGTTGAAATTTAATTTTTCGACTCTTCAAATCGTACCTCTTAACATTCTGTTCATGACTTTTGTGAAGTTGCTCGCGGATTTTGTTGCGAATCAAGTCTTGCCGAACCGGCTTCGGTATCACCAACGTTTCAGGATCGCTTAGCAGACCCAGTCTCTTTGCTACCTTGTATGCACTAGCATGTGTGATCATGTTATGACCGAAGAGAGCAAAATAAGGTGTCATTCCTATGGAGGAGTGCACCGAAGAACGCAAGGCACATTCAATGTCTGACAAATGCTGGTCCCAGTTGGTTTGATCTTGGTCGAGGTATGACCGAATCGCCGCGAGAATGGACTGGTTGACCCTCTCCGAAGCGTTGGCTTGAGGGGCGTAATTAGCAGTGCGTACATGTCTTATTCCAAAATTATTGATCATTTCGGCAAATTCTTTACTTAAAAATTGCACGCCATTGTCGGACATGAGTATTTCTGGGGTACCGAATTTATGAAAAACTTCTGAAATTAGAAACTGGATTACATTTCGCGCGGTCGCTTTCGTCATTGCTTTCAACAGGGTAAATTTTGTGAAATAGTCCAAGACTATGAAGATATAAGTATTTCTCTTTTTAGAACGCACGTATGGACCGAGAAAATCCACGTAAATTTTTTGAAACGGCCGTATTATTTGCGACTCTTGCCCCATAGGTGGTCTTAGAACCATTTGAGCTGGTTTGCATTCCTTACAGACTTGACAATCATTAATGAAATTGAGGACATGTTGGTTCATATTTGGCCAGAAGAAATATTCTTTGATACGTTTTAAAGTTTTGGTGAAACCACCATGAGCGACTTGAGGAGGTTGGTGTGCGTTAGCAATAATTGAATGCGTCAAAGGCGCTGGAACCCATAGTTTCCATGCGAAATCTTCACCATCGGGTGTACCATCATATGGAACCGTACGCTTGTAGGCAAAGCCATCAATAACCTTGAGGTCAGGCAACTGGGAGTGATTTTCGGTTATGGTATTTAACAATTCCCTATACTCTTCGCTTTGAAACTCTGGTGACTCGAGGTCAATTAATGCCTTTACCTCACAACTTACTTCGTCCATGTCGTAGCGTGATAATGTATCGGGAACGACGTTCTGAGCCCCTTTACGGTGAGCTATCTCGAAGCTAAAGCTTTGCAGATACAAACTCCACCTCGCCAATCGACTGGTTAAGTCTTTATGCGACATTAGCCATTTTAGGCTGGAGTGATCCGTTATCACTGTAAAAGGCATTAGCTCGATGTAGGCTCTAAACTTAGTTATCCCCATTACCACCGCTAGACATTCGCGCTCAGTTACTGAATAATTCTTCTGCGCAGGCGTGAGTTTCTTTGAATAATAGGCGATAGGATGTTCACCACCCTCATCATCTTTTTGAAACAAAACGCCGCCAATTCCAATGTTGGATGCATCTGTTTGCACATAAAAATGTTTCGAAAAATCTGGATGTACCAGGACTGGACTAGAAATAAGAGCTGTTTTTAATTTATTGAAGGCGCTCTTAGCCTCATCACCGAACTCAAAAGTTTTCGCTTTCTTCAGCGTGTCGAAAATAGGTGCTGCTATAGTCGCATAATCGCGAATAAAGCGCCGGTACCATCCCGTGGCTCCCATGAAACTTCGAACTTGTTTTGGAGTTTTTGGGTATGTATATCGGTCAATGGCATGGACCTTGTCTGGGTCTGGTCTTAATTTACCTTCGCCTACGATATATCCTAGGTACCTTAGCTCACTACAACAAAACTTCGATTTGGCCACGTTAATGGTTAGGTTGGCCGAACTTAACAACTGCGCTACCTGCTCTAACTTTTTGAGGTGACTATCGAAATCTGAGGACACAACAAGAAGATCATCCAAATAAATGAAAACGCTTTCACGAAGATTTGCTGGCACGACTTTGTCCATTAACCGACATAACCTTTGGGCTGCATTACATAGCCCAAACGGCATGACGGTAAATTGACAAAGCGGACGACCTGGCACTGTAAACGCGGTTTTCTCCCTACTACTGACGGCAAGCGGAATTTGCCAGAAAGCATCCTTAAGATCCACACTTGAGATAAAGTGTGTGTCGCCAAGACGACTAAGCAACCCCTCTATGTGTGGAAGTGGGTAGGCATCCTTCTCTGTGAGTGCATTGAGCTTGCGAGCGTCCAGGCACAATCGACATTTCTCGCCTTTTCGCACGAAGGCCACTCGATTGTTCCATGGACTTTCGCTCGGCTCAATGACTCCCAGCGAAAGCATCCTATCCAGTTCCGCAAACATGAGACCCTGAACAGCCGGTGAGACTGGGTAGTGCTTATCTTTCACAGGCACTGCGTCGCCGGTATCAATATGGTGCTCTTCTAAAGACGTCTTGCCTAGACCTTTCTTCGTAAAGCAGGGAAATTTTTCTATAACAGCGTTAAGCCTGTGTTGTTGCTGGGTTGTCAAAACTTTCATTTTCGGTGCTGCATGGCTTTGAACTTCTTCCTCCAACGCTATGTTGTTGGTCGTTATGCTATCAACTTTGAGCTGCATGAGATTGAATTTCTTAATGAAATCTACACCTAGAAACAATTCTCGTTTTAGAGAAGGTGTTAAATAAAAAACAATCACCTGCTCTTGGTTGTCGAATTTAATTTTAGCTTTAACGCGACCTATGATTGAATGCATTCGCCCATCGGCAGTTTTGACGAAAGATTTAAACTTAAAAATTGGCAACTTGCATTTTTCCACAAAACTTAAGCAGTTGTTCCCTAAACACGACACTGTTGCTCCACTGTCTAATAATCCCTCAATTCGCTGTCCATTGATTTCGATGTTCGTATAAAATCTACTGTCTTCGCCCTCATAAAGTTCTGATGCTGAAATTTCTTTATACTTATTTTTCCTCAAACGATATCTAATTCTTGTCTTTTCGATTTTTGTTGGCTGCTCTGCAAATATTCTTTTTCGAACTTCCTCATAGTTTTTGAGTCTCACATGAAATGGCTTAATTTCTTTCAACTTTACTTCAACGGTATTTACGGCTTGATCGCAACTACTTTGATTACCATGGTTACTAGATGTTACAACTACAACTCTCTTTTCTATTTCGGTCTGTGTGGCTGAGGTTAGTCATTCCGTCGTTTCTTGAGTTTGAGTCTGCGTCTGCGTTTGAGCTGATTTAGACTCCACCTGCACATTTCTATTTGGCCTAGCGGTTCCCTGGCATTTCGGACACTTTGGGGTAACTACGCCCTCCGTTCCGCACCTGTAGCAAAAAATTCGCCTTACGGCTGCCGTACACTCAACGAAATTATGCCCTGGCTGTTTACAGTTCCAGCATGGAAATGTTCGAGAGGAATTAATCGCATCTATTTCAAACGCTGGAGTCGAAAAGTCCTGCTCTACATTTAACTCATGCACTTGCGCATTGCGAGGTACATATTGACGCGGAGGCGGTTGATAAGCCTGGCGTTGGTAGTTTATATGAGTCTCAGCCTTTTTGCAGGCTTTGCAAAACTCCGTCAAACCCTCTATGCGCATGGCAAATAGTAGCTGTGACATCTCTTTCCTCAGGTTGCTCCTCATTATTTCGACTAAATCCTGTTCAGCCAGTGGATTACGCTGTTGGTTCCTCAGTGTCAAAACAGATTGATAAAAATCGTCGAAAGCTTCATCCCGTTGTTGTCTTCGATCCATTATTTGTCTTTGGATTTCGAAGTCGCTTTCGTGCCGCTTGAACTGAGTTACCAGCGCTTCTCGAAGTGCAAACCAACTAGGTATTCGGTTTAACCGTCGAAATCCCCAGAACCATTGAGCTGCGTTTCCAGTTAGCAAACTATGAAAATTTCTAATTACTTCCGGCCATGGGTATCGGTAGTCATTACACAAGGTCTCTACTCGAAAAACGAATTCATCCACGCTGATTGATTTATTTGTACCATCGAACTTAAATCCCCATTTGTCCATTTCTACACGCCGCGGTTGTTCGGTTTGCTGGTAAGGCGCAAAAGGCGCTTGTACCGGCCCTGTATATGCAAATGCACTCGGCTGGCGTATCGAGGGTCCAGCTCGTTGCTCTTGGTGTCGATTTCTGGTCTCTACTTGATACGTCTGCGACTGAGAAAAAACTTGCGGCTGCGGTACAATCGTCGGTTGCGGCCTATGCGGTGGTGGTTGGGAAAAATCTGGGAAAGTTTGCGAGGTGCTCCTGATATCCTGAGATCCAATTTGTTGTTGCTGCTCTATATTTCGATCTGGCCATGCCTGTGAATTGATAGACGGGGGTGGTGGAGGTGGTGGTTGTAAAGTCACTAACTTCGTAACCGCTGGTCGGCTCTCTGAATACTGAGGCGTCATGGACCCTAAGCTTTCGGCTATTAATTGTGGGACTAATACCCGCAAACGCTCCTCCATTCCCGACATCAGATCCACTTGGGCTAAGCCCACTGCTGACTTGACGTAATCCCTTATATTGATGCTCGAGTTGACCACACCTTGGGACGCTGGTGCTCTTCCTGACGACCTGTCTCTTACGCTTCCCATCTGCGCATGTTGCTGGAATTGCTTTCGCACGTTTAGAGCGGTTAGGCTGCTAAACTCTGGAGACGTGATGCTACTATTCGAGAAGTTAAGCTCTTCCGAGGTACGTCTAGGTGCTGTTGGTAGTGCACTCTGCATCGCCATAGGTGTTGTAATCGTCGTCGTAGCTGTGGTAAAAATCGGTATGGTGGTACTCATCGGGCCTGTTTTTGGAATTGCCCCCGTACTAGCGGTTGTTGTGGGTACTAGGCCTCCACTGCCGGTTTGGTTAGGATTGGTTTCACTATTATCCATTCTGCTTTGCTGCCTAGTGTGAACCATGCCCCCAAGGAATCGTTAATAAAAAGAATCAAAAATATCAAGAAAATTTAGAAAGCTTCAAACACCTAGGTTTTGCAAATCGACAAACGAGAATTCGCTGAATCAAAAGTAGCGTCCGTTAGGACCTGAGAATAAATTTATTCAAAAACGAGAAACTTCAATTATTTTGTCCGAACCGATGGTTTCAATGCGACACAGTTTACTTAACTGTTGTTCGCCAAATGCCAAAACGAAAGAAAAAATTACAAAAAAAATTAAGATCAAAATAAATGTCCTTTAAGAACGGTGGTTGCAAAACTTAGCAAAAAAAAAAAATTTAAAATAATAATATTAATGGTAGTATTAGAAATGATAATAATATATATAGTAAAGATATGTAAAGGAAAATAATATAATATTCAAAAAGTTGATAAAATATAATGATATTAATTAAAGGTAAGCATAATAATAACTGAACTCCATAGAGGTCAAAGAAATTTTGTCGTAGCATGTAGTAATATAGAAAAGTGGGAACGTGATATCAAAAAAACTTTTGTAACTATTTTAGAGGTACAATGTTAACTGTCTAAAATTTCGCACATTATCAAAAAATTAAAAATTTAGGTTGATTTTTCTCTGAATATACCTATACATACATATATATATATATATATATATATATAAATATATGTTTAGATGAAAATAAAGTAAAATATTCGAAAAAGGTTTGTATCAAAAAACTTTTGCTAACTAACGTTTATAGATGAAAATGAATTTAAATAATTTTTTTCTCAAAGGTATTTTGTTTATCAGGATATATTAAAGAAAGAGGAAATAATTCGGATAATCAAAAGAACTTGGCTTCAAAACAAGGTATACGTAAAATAAAAAAGGAGACTAACTTCGGTGAAGTTAATAGTCTAAACAAAAAAAGAAAATTATAATTCCGAAATCAAATAATCAAAACTAAAATAGCTGATAATAATAAATCAAACAAAAAAAATAAAAAAATATATAGGCATTAAGTGTGGATGGTGGCGTAAAACAAACAAGAGTGGCGTAAAAAAACTAACTTCGACGAGACCAGCGAAAGCAACCTTCTTCTTTGTGCAATAATTGCACCCTCCAAATCGAGGTTCTTAACCGAAACTTCCCACAATATTTTCCTATGCTGAGGTCGCTCAGGCATATTCGCTTCACCTAATGGTGTTGTGGTAGTTCATCCCGAGTTGGAGTATTTATTCAAAACGAAAAAATTTTTATTTATATTTGTCCCTACTCAAGAGTGCTTTGCAACTCTATACCCCCCTTAATTCAGCAGCGCCAAACTCCAAATCGAGGTATTTTTTTTTTTTTTTTTTTTAACTTAGCTAGCCTGTCAAATTGATGACCCCACTGACCTGAGGTCCTACTCTGCAATGCGACTCGAAAAGCAAATGCGATTCGAAAACAAAATCACACCATGTAAATACATGGCTTTAAATTTCTAAACGGCAGTAAATTCTACCTCTGCTCTACAATTCCGTTTTTATCTGCATTGAATTTGAACACATCAAAAATTTGTCAAAAAACATGTAAATCCATGGCACGATCCTGCTCTCGAAACGCACCCGCACCCCGAATCGCACTACAGAGCAAGGCCCCTGGCTGCTCTTCCCGATAAGGAGCGATTTTCAAAAACAAAACAATTTAATTTTAATTTAACCTTACTCTTAGCCCGCACCCAGTGAAGCATATGAGCCGCACTGTGCACAAACCCCAAACTGCAACATGAACGCTTGCGAAGAAACGAGATGCGCTCGATGTTCGCTGTTGCACTCATAAGCAAAACGCCTTGCTCACAGTCCAGCCCATATGCTTCACTGTGTGCGCTGCCTAAGAGTGCCGCTACCCCCCCCTTTTGTGCACTAGGTACACCCTCCGAGTCGAGGTATTTTTGCTCTCAGCTAGCCTGTCCCATTTATGACCCCTCTGGTCAGGCTGCTCTTCTCGGTCAGGAGTTTTTTCAAAACGAGATTTTTTTTCAATTGGTTTACATGCCGACAAACCCCGGCATGTTCGGGTTTTTCACCTTACGGTGTAATAAACAGCCGCCCAATCTGGGAACAGACGCTGGCCAACACGCCGCCCAATCTGGGAACAGACGCGTGTTGGGCTCGCTGGGGTACGCGGGTGCGCTACTCCCGTCATCCTACATATTCCACGCAGGATGCCCCTGCGGGTGTGAATATCAAAAATAGAAAAAAAGTTATAAAAACAAAAAAAAATTTTACTATCGTTCATCAGTCTACAGCCAACCGTCGCAACTGAAGTCGCGGTTCAAAGACCTTTACGCTTCAGGACTTACGGAAAACTGAAAACTTGATGCAACCTAACAAAAGAACCCTCAACTTACTTCTAAACTATTAGCCCTAGCAGTAAAAAATCCTACTATTAAAACTACGTCGCAACTGCAGTCGAGGCGCTGTGGCCTAAACGCTGCAGGACTTACGTGGTCTTATGTATTCGGACCTGCTTGGGGTCTAACCAAAATATTTTTAATTTTCACCCTAGCAGTAATAAAATCCCACTGAAAAGGAAACCGAACCACGTCGCAACTACAGTCGAGGCTCTGTGGCCTAAACGCTGCAGGACTTACGGGTTCTTACCCTAAGAGGACCTGCTTTGGGTCTTACCAAAAACTATATCTAAAAACTTACACTAATGCCCGAAACGAGATATTTCATTGCTTTCTTGATTGGCTCCTTTTGCCTTAGACCACGTCGCAACTGCAGTCAAGGTTCAAAGACCCAAACGCTGCAGGACTTACGTGGCCGGACGCCAGGAGACCAAACCAAAAAGCAATAAAAAAATCCTAAACTTTGTCGGGCCCCACGTTGGGCGCCAATTCTGTCATGTTTCCCTCCGACCTACCTTTGGTTGTGCGGTCGATGCGTCATGTGGCAAGGTAGCCCTTGATACGCATCTCTGTCGTCCCTCTGGCAGCACTGGTACGCTGGCGTATTGCGCGGCTAAGGCTCGCCGGATGGGGTGGTGTTCTTGCCAGTCCGGACTGACAGACGGAAACTACACAAGAATAAAATCGTACCAGTTTATTCAAAAATTACCGCCTGGTACAAAAAAACCCGAAAAAACCATAACCATAACTAACGAAAAAATCTCGTAAAACGATAAAAAAAAAAAACCCGATTATATTGCGTGAACGTGCTGAAAATAAAGAACGAATAGAAACCGGTTGCTTGCTGTTGCCCCGTTGGCACGTCTCGTGGGTCGGTCTCAGGTGTTCTCTGACCGACCTAGGCTAACCCTCCCCTTCTGGCCCCAAAAGACCAGCCATGGTGACCCTTTGGCCTATATTTAGGTCACCCCAAAACTCTTAACACTTACGCCTCTGTCTTACATTGCCTACGCCACCAACCCGCTGTAATTTAACACCGCATAATCATATATCCTTTACTTTTTTTTTTTTTTTTTTTTTTTTTTTTTAGAAAATCAACGTTTATTATACATTCATTCGTTGGCTTAGTATCTAAACTTATAATAATGAGAATTAAATGTAAGGTATAACTAACAATTCAATAATTAACAATAAAGTCGCCAAACTAATTTTAAGGTAGTTGAAATGTTTAACATGTTCCAAAAAAAATGCTTTCTAGGCAGTTTAACCAGTTACTCATAACAAAACTTTCAAAAACAAAAAAAATGTTCTGCTTAACCTGGGTTGTTTTTTTTTTTTTTTTTTTTTAAATCTAACTTAATTTTTATTTGAGATAAGCCTATTATAAGAGTAAAAAGTTAATTGCTTTAGAAGGATTCATATAATACAACCAAATGTAATATGTTCCTTGGTTTTTTTTTTTCTTTAAATTAAATAATAATACAAATCGCACAGTATTTCCTCAAAAGTACTATAAAGTTATTTTCATCATTCGAAAATAAATTCAACGCTAAATTTTTGAACCAATACTCGTAAGACTACTAGGCTTATATTTTATAAATCATGGATCAAGTTATGTTTTGAAATGTTGGCTACTAATATGGGATAATATAGGAGTTTGGCTATTAAATGCTGCTGCTGCAGAGTGAACGCTTAAAACTTTTGTTTGATAACTTTATAACTTGTTTCTTTGCTAAACCTGAAGCAAAACTACTTAATGGGTAACAAACTGTTTTTTTTTTATATATATTTCCGTTAGTGTTAATTTATATTAGTTTTATTTCAGTTAAATTTCCTTTATATTTGTTTTATTTTAGTTGGGTTTATTTTATCTTTATTTTGTTTTATTTTAATGTTCGTTTTAGGTGAATGTATTTTTTTTCGTTTAAATGGGTTTTAAGTTACGCGCGCGTTCAGTTATATTAGTTAACTTTTAATTTTGTTTCAGTTTGATTTTTCTTTTTTTTTTCTTCCTTTTTTTTATCTTAAAAATGATGTAAGTAATAAAATTTATAATTTAAAATCCCTTGTTTTTTTGTTGATTTATTTCATAAGAAGCTATTTCCTAAAGAGAATAAAATATGCCTTAATTTACTTTGTAAGGTCCATCTTCAATGTTATACTGAATATATATATATGTCTGATATATATTAATATAAAGTAATGGTTCGTCTCGCCCGTGACGCCTTTGAAAACATTACTAAACGCTTAACTTAATAATAATAAAAAAATGAAGAAAATTAATTTTAAGGCCTAATCAAGTGTTTACCTTCTCTCTGTGTCACAAGGAAAAATATTTAGGCAGAGAATAAACAAAATACCTCAACTCAGGTTAAAATTGTGCCAAATTTCATTCTTTGATCTGATGGTTAAGTTTTCCCGTTTGCTTAACCTATTAGTAAATAACACACAAGCTTACATTTGGAAAGTGTTTCATTTAAATCTTAACCCTTACACCAGCATAATTGCAAATAATGTCTTGTTTAATCGTATTGAAATGTATTGAAGATACGCTAGAATAGGGTTTTTCTTTCGCTTAACAAAATGTTCACTGTTGTTAACCGCTGCAGAATTTTCTTTAAAATTCTTTTGTATTTCAATATTTTACTATGATGTTTTGGCAAATTTCTACGAACTATAAAATATAGTATGTAATTGAACAATAATATATTATAATATAATAATAAAAGGGAGTGTGCGTGAAAGCAGCCAGGTACCTACTTGAAAACTAACAAAATTTATCGCATTAGTGTTTAATTGTAAATATTGACAATTTAAAATATTAAGTTTACAAGAGCATCAATCGAAAAAAGCATTAATTGGAAGTAGATTTGGGAATACATTTTAAAGCTACTTTGAGGATTTACTTGAGAAATATATTATTGCAATTTTCGGGAGCTTTTTTTTTTTTTTTTGCTTAACATAAAACTAGGTTTGCTATTTATTAAAAGGGTGCTAAAATAGAACATACTAAAAAAATGACTTATTAAACTGAGCCCTCTAATGACTTTTAATTGAAGGTTTGCAATTCGTCTTATTTAATTATTATTCAATTTGGTAGTAGCGAAAAATGGGCCTTTTTTACTTATCTCATTTTATTTGAAACTTAATTGTGATAAGTTTCATGTTGCATGTTACACCTAAAAGTTAAAAAAAATATGCGCAACCCTTTCAAAAAAATTAAAGCACGAATGACGTAAAAAAGTATTTTAAAGTATTGAGGTTTATGCTATTTGCTAAAATGTTACACAGCTTGTTCCCACTAGTGCTAATTTGTTTCTCTTTTTGGGCTATATAATTTTAAACTCTATGTTCTTTTACTTCTTACGAACGCGCTCCTTCTTAAAAGGATAAATTGAAAATGATTTGCCTTTTAAAGGGTAACATTTCAGCAAATATTTACACGGCTGCTTAGTATACGTCTTTGAAAAGGGGGGTGGGAGTTGATTTTATCTAAGTATAGTTCTCTGAATCTTATATATAGTCCTTTAGCTATTATTATATTCGAATTTTCGAAATGTTTACTTGGGTGTATTTTGTTATTCTTTCTTATAAACGCTTACCACCCCCAGGGACTATCTTCAACCTGGGAAGATTTTTATGGCTGACGGGCCTAGATGAAGACGGGATAGTAGAGATTGTGCTGTTGCTGGATCTGACGGAGGCGAAGTGGTAGATGCCGTTCCTGCTGGTTGTTGGCTGCTACTGTGGGTGGTGATGTGCTGGTAGCTTGCTGGTTGTGCCGATGTTGCTCCCGCTGCTGGGGGTAATGCCTATGGTGTTGTAGGTACTGATGAAGACGATGCGGTCTGTCGGAGGTAACAAGGTTAGCGTGGCCTTTAAAATACACTATTTCATGTGGACACCGCTTACCTGTGTTCACTGCTAACCACTGGAAGTGCTGCTGCTGGTGAGGATGACGTGGCTGATGCGAGGTTGTTGTTGTTGATGGGGTTGTGGGCAGTGACCAAAGCCGACTGTGGTGCTATTAGCGCTGCTGCTGCTACTGTAGCACGCGATACTGACGTCGTGGTGTGGTGGTTGGCTGCTGTCGTTATTTGGTATGCGTCGCTTAACTTGCTTATAATAATGCGTTATGTGTTGCGTCGCTTCGGCGGAGTTTCGATTTGTCGCTGCGGACGTATATTTCCCTGTGAATTGTTGTGGTTGTTGCTGCTGCTGCTTATGCTGGCTGCGTTTCCTTCTCCTTTCTCTTTTTTTTTCTTATATTGATTTGCTTTTGAAAATTTTCTTTATTGTACTTGAATTTAGCTCAGCGTTAACTAAATCTTATTTTCTAAATTAGCACCTATAGATTCTTCACATATTAAAAGTAATCAGCATAGAATCTTTATTCAATATGATCCACTGAAGCATGAAGTTGTAGTAAAAATAATCCCACGCTGCCAAATGATCCTGATTATTGCATTAAACTTATGATTAAATATTTTTAAAACATTGTTTTTGTGCCTCTTAATTTGCTTTGATACAAACTATTCTGTTATTCTTTGTTTTGCTTAACGATCGGATGATTTTTAATTGCAAACACACGTTAAAAGTATGCACTTTTATTTTTTTTTTTATTATTATTTATATTTTCTTATTAAATGGTTAACCTTAGCTTTTGACAACGCACTCAAGGTACTTAAAGAATATGTACTTTTGAAAAAATACACACATCATTTCATTAGCAAAATACAGTTCAATTATATTGTTAACCGAATTTAACGCAGTATCTTTTCGCCCGATGGAGTGTGTGTGTGCTCTAATAATTACTATCTGCAAAATTTTTGTTCAGCTTGAATTCATGGCGCGCCGCTTGCTTGTTCACTTCATCACTTTTTTCATCCTTGTCATTTTGGTTAAATGCTCGACCTCTGCTGCAGCATCGTTTTCGCAGAGGTGTATTTTTTTCATTTCGATGATTTTTGGTACTTTGGCAGTGTTGCCACATGTACTTTTAAAGGGTGCGTTCGCATGCATCTTGACGGCATTTAGATGTGCCAACTAGAGATGTTTGTCCAACTTTACTACCTTTTCGGTGGAACCGCCCATAACCGAAGGGAGTAGGTAATGGTTGGGTTGGACTTGCGGATGACACGTCGGCAAGATTCCGTTAACCGACGCTTGTTTCGGAATTCCGATTGGCTGCCGATTCAAGCGCGTGTCGGATCACGCCATTTTACCGAACGGTTTATGCTCGCTGAAACTAATGGTACCATTTTTGTTGGTATTTTTCCCTTTCAAGCCCCTGTATGGCCATTTTGTTTGCCCGAACATACTCGAACATCATTGAGGTGCCACATTTAAATGAAAAAGTTGTGTGCACTAACACACTAGAGGGCGTTGGTGGAAATACCATGGGTATTCATCAGATGTATTATTCCCTATGTGCAGGTGCCCATGACAAAATGTCCAAAAATGGCAATAAAATAACTTAAAATCCGCTAAAAATTATCAAAAAATGCCCTAAATCTAGTAAAAATTACCTGCAAACTAAAACCGATAAAAACAATGAAAAATTACCTAAAAACTTTTCATATTTGGAATTTAGGAAACATAAATGGACGTTCTAAATAAGCAGGAGATGTCTTAGAAGCAGCAGAAAAAATGACATGTCATCGAAATCCTATCCCTGGTTATAAGCCGACCGCGTCACAGCAGGAAGCGTACTGTGTTTGAAACTTTAAAAGCGTTTTCTTTAAAACTGCGTTTTCGAGCTTGTGACTTTCATAACTCAGTCATTTTTTAACGAATCTTTATGTTGTTGAAAAAATGACAAGTCATCGAAATCCTATCCCTGGTTATAAGCCGACCGCGTCAAAGCAGGAAGCGCACTGTGTTTGAAACTTTAAAAGCGTTTTCTTTAAAACTGCGTTTTCGAGCTTGCGACTTTCATAACTCAGTCAATTTTTAACGAATCTTTATGTTGTTTTTCAAAAAACGAGTTTTTAAATTGTCAATGGATAAATTTCATATTGAAATTTTTATCAACAAAAAAGTAACGAAAATATTCAGTAAAAATGACAAAAATTATCCCATAATCAAATTAATACTTAACAGGAAAATATTTTTATTTTTATTTCAAATGAATTTCGCGACCTGTAGGAAGGTCGCCAGTTCAATTCGTGTTTTAAGCACTGATCCACGTCGCCCTGTGGCTTGCTACAGTGTATTAATTAAATAATTATTGATTATAATCTGAAAATTTTATACAATCTTCTTCAAAGTACTGCAAATTTACCTAAAATGTTTAGAGTACCTATATTATTTACTTCTCAAAAAAAAAAAATAATGATCATCGCATATTTTTCGGCCTGTTCAAACAGACTGGACCTTTAATGACCGTTTTTGTACTGAAATTAATAAATAACGAAAGCAAGGCCTAGATTTTATTATTTTTATTAGTTGAAAAGAATTGTTAGTATTCGGCTTCGGCCGATTATTTCTCTTTAACCGAACATTCGGCTTCGGCCAAAAATCCACATTCGGTCAGGCACTATGCATTACATAAAAAATAAACTGGACATTTCAGTCCTTGGAAAGACTTTGACCTAGATTGTATTTATCAGTTGTGTTGTGCGCGTTCTTGAATGTTTGAACTAGAGATGGGCGCGTGCAACATTTTTGAGGTACGGGCACGCACGAACACGAAATTTATTTTTCGTACTTGCACGAAAAAGCACGATTTAGAACTTTGCAAAGTTATGCATATTTTTTTAAATTTATGTTTTAACTTGAAAATATTGCAATTATTATAACGTTAGAATGTGTTGAAAATGGAATCCAGTAAATACGAAGCCCAAAGACTGAGAAAAAATTAAATTTTTTCCAGATATAAATAATTCAAGATTTGTTTTCTTCTAACATCCCCACTAAAACTTAATTTATTTTACTTTACAAACCCCCATTAACTAGGAAAAATGATGAATTTTTAATGACGAAAGAGGTTTGGTGAAAATGTCTGCAATCATATCATCCGTGCTAATCGTATCGAGGCATATCTTTTTGTTGTTTATTGTATCACGAATAAAATGATGCCGGACATCTATGTGCTTTGTTCGTTGATGATAGCCCTCATTTATTGCAAGCTGTACTGCTCCATGATTGTCACAATAGATTTTAATCGGATCGCCTTCAATAATTTTTAGCTCAGCCTCAACACTTCTTATCCACAGTGCCTCTTGCACCGCAGATCCCATATCCATGTATTCTGCTTCACATGTGGATAAAGCAATTGTTGTTTGCTGCTTTGATCCCCATGATATAGCTCCATTTTGTTTAATAAATGTATAACCACTGATTGACTTCCTTTCGTCGTTGTCATTTGCAAAATCAGCATCACAATATCCAATAATCGATGAATCGACATTATTTTCATAAATCAGGTTGTAATCTATTGTAACCTTTAGATATCGCAAAACTCTCTTGGCTGCACTCCAATGTTGCTGTCCTGGATTGTTGTTAAACCGGCTGAGATAGTTGACAGCAAAACATATATCGGGTCTTGTCAACTGTGCTGCGAACAAAAGACTTCCCATAAGCTCCTGATACGGATAATGCTCAATTTCTGCTTTTCGTTCTTCTGTAAATGGACATTGTTGTTTAGCAAGCTTGACATTGGAGTCCATGGGCGTCGCTACTGAATTACACGACATCATTCCAAAACGTTCGAGCATTTTCAGTATATACTGCTTTTGATTAACTCAGATAGTTTCTTTATATGTGTGTTGCAAATGAAGACCCAAGAATGACTTGGCCTCACCGAGCTCCTTCATGTGAAAACATTTCTTCAAATGTTTTACCAACTGTTGTTTGTGCTGCTCATTTTTCCAAAAAACCAAAATGTCATCTACATAAACTGTTAAAATCATTATCTCACTTGTGCTGCTATGCATCACATTAATGCATTGGTCAGATTTAAGTTGCTTGAACCCATATTTGACTAACACGCTGCTCAATTTAATATTCCACATTCTTGATGACTGCTTTAGCCCATATATCGGTTTTTTAAATTTCACAACTTTGCCGTCTGGAACATCAATTCCATCAGGAGCGCTCAAATATATTTCTTCGTTTAGATCACCCTGCAAAAATGCAGTGACAGCGTCTAAATGATCAATTCGCAAGTCAAGCTCAATCGCAAGCGATAAAAGATATCGCAACGAGCTGTATCGAACCACTGGTGAGTATGTTTCCTGATAGTCTATACCACTTCTCTGTGCGCAGCTCATGCTACCAGTCTTGCCTTAAATCTACATATCTCACCTCTCTCGTTCGTTTTGGTTTTAACAACCCATTTCCTTGTCAGAGCCTTTTTTCCTTTAGGCAAGTCTGCAATGACCCATGTTTTGTTTGCAATAATAGACTTGTGTTCTTCTTCAATTGCTCTCAACCAATGATCTTGATGCTCACCTGGATCACCACTACTTTCATTGACGAAATATGTTACTTAATCCGTCATAACAGTAGGACATCGAATCCTGTTTGACCGTCGTACATTATTTTCTGTGCCTAAAGAAACACCTTCTTCATGCTCACTCTCTGCAGACTCATAACCCACAAAATCGCCATCGCTGTCGACGGATTCGGCCGGCTCATCATTGTCCAATTTTTCGTCGACAGTGCTGTGCTGTTTCTGAGAGTGATTTTCGTTTATAAAAATCCCCACTAAATCGCTATCATTTGTACTTTTTCTACCACTTGCATCACTGCCAATATATTCCAAGTTGTTATTATTTTGACTTTTGCTCCGTTTAGGTGAATAATACATTTGGTCTTCAATAAATACTGTATCGCGACTGATCATAAGCTTCCTGGAAATTGGCTCGTACACTCGGTATGCCTTGCTCGTTTCACTGTAACCAAGGAAAATACACTTTATGGATCTAGAATCCAATTTTTTTCGTTTCTCCTTCGGCTTTAATGCCATTACCGTGCATCCAAATACGCGCAAAAACGATAAATTTGGTTTAGTGCCTTGCCACACCTCTTCCGGCAATTTGTTGTCAATCTTCGTGCATGCTGTTCTGTTCATCAAAAATACTGCTGTATTTGTTGCCTCCGCCCAGTAAAACTTCTTGAAGTTTACGTCAGCCATCATCGAACGCGCCTTTTCAACTATACTTCTGTTCATGCGCTCAGCTTTACCGTTTTATTGCGGACTGTATGGTGATGATGTTTGGTGAAGTATACCACTCTTTGCGCATATACGCCGCATCTCCGCATTGCAAAACTCTTGTCCATTATCTGATCTGAAAATCTTCAATGTCTTACCAGTTTGATTCTCCACCATGGCTTTAAAATTTTTAAAATGTGTAGCTTCCGATTTATTCTCCATCATATAAACAAACACTTTGTTAGAAAAATCATCTAGGAACAGAATATAGTATCGCGCACCACTCATTGATGCCACCTTCATAGGACCACATACGTCAGAATGAACCAGCTGCAAAATTTCTGTAGTTGCACTTGTCAATGATCGAAACAGGAGTCTTGCCTGTTTGCCTTCAATACATGAAATACAATTTTTTTTATCATTCTCGTTCTTTTTTATGTCATGCCATATTCACGATCTATCTTGTTCAAATTTGCAATATTCACGTGAACTAGACGCTTGTGCCAAACTTCTTTGCTAGCGACTTGAAAACATTTTTGCTGATATTTTATTTCAATTCGATACATACTTTCAAATTTCGTTGCAGCTCCTACTTGTCTGCCTTTGTCAGCAATTACACATTGATTTCCAGAAAATTTAACAGAGTATCCGTTTGCAGTAATTTGACTTACCGATTGTAAATTTGCGCATATATCGGAAACCACCAAAATATTTTTAAAAATAAATTCATTCCACGTGCCTCCAACACGCATACTTGCAGGAACATCACCTTTGCCAACTACGAGTAACTTCGTTCCATTTGCCACAGTAACTGTCTCCTCTGCACTGAATTCTTCAAATGTTACGAAATTTTGCTGTGTGTCGACGCGCCAGAATCTAAAAACCAGCTGTTTACATTTGTTGCGAAGTCCACTGTGTACGCCGTCAGCATTGTCTGCGCTTCTTTTTTAGGGTCTGCTTTACCATTTGACTTGCCAAACTTCGCTATATGCCCTTCTTTGTTGCACTTGTAACATACAATACGACGCGTACTACCACCAGCACGTTTTTCTTTGCGCTTTCCAAATAACGCAGCATCGCTACTGCTACCGCCTCATTTCGATATGTATGAATCATAGTCCTGGAGCAATTTTGTCTCCTGTGATTCGTATGTTGCTACTCTCAATTGCCATTATCATTGGTTTAAAGTGCTCCGGCAGTCCGCTGAGTAGTAAACTACCTACCCATTCCAAACCATTCCAAACCAAAGGTTTTTAAAAGATTTAAAATTGAATAAAGGTTATTCCGCAACCCTAACCGCAGCTGTCGTTTTGTTGACATTTACGCTTTTTACTCTTTATCGCTCATTAAAATTTTAAATGTTTTACATGTTTACATGCTTACATGGTTATGCTATGTTCACACTGAGAGATAAATGCTCATTTTCGAAATCCACATTTACGAACGTTCAGGGCGGCAGGGTACGGAATGTTTCCCCCCAGGCCCGAAGTCTTCAGGGGGCCCGGATTTTCGGAAAAGTAAAGTAACAAAAAGCTAATTTATTGTTGAGGGATACAAGTGGTGTTTGTTTTCTTGAAAATGATTATTTTTCTTATTTCTAACCTTGCTTTTTATTAACAATATCAAAAATCATAATAGTGATATTCACTAGATTTGTTAAATTCTGCTAATTTGATAAACTTAACAAATTTGTTAAGTCCTGTCAAAAATTTTTATGGGAAAATACTTAGCAGCTTGTTAGCAAGTTAAGAAGCTCAGCACCGTGGCTTAGTTTAGCAGATACCATTTGTTAAGTTGGAAACGTCAAACTTATTCAGCCCTATCATGAATATTTTTCTAAGCGTTATCGAAAAAGGGAGTTTTCATTTTTAAGATAAAGCTCAAGAACATTTTGGAATTTTATTCTAAATTTCAATTTTATTCATCATTTCCAAAATGTTCTTGAGCTTTATCTTGAAAACGAAAACTACCTTTTCCGATTACGCGTGGCAAATTATTCATGATAGGGCTGATTGAGTGTAGTGATGAAGGAATGAGTTCTAACAACTTCCAAATTATTTTTGATTTGCAGCTTTAAAGTCTAAAAAATGCCCTTTATTAATAAAGAAATTAAAATTTTGTAACAGGGTTGGTAGAGATTTTAAACATTTCAAAGGTTCTGAGTAGCAATTATATCAAAAATTTTAACGCACTGTAACATAAAAATTAAAATACATTTTTGGTTACAGGAGTTATTAAAACTACAGATCTATTGCTGCATTGAAACTTGCCAAACCAACATTTGCAAATATCTTAGCAGGTGCGTTCACATTAACAGCTGCTAACCTTAACTAACTTATGAGGACTTAACAAATTTTACTGAATATCCTTAGGGACACTTTTTCGTGGCTTGGGAACTTTAAAATTTAATACATACTTAATAATTCTGGATACAATTTTTACTGGCATGGATATATTTTTTTATATATGCGGCGGCAACACTGTATACTAGTACTTTAATCAACAGTAGAAATACCCAGTAGAAAATTTATCTTATAGTATTGTAAAGGGGGTTTTGTTCAGAGGCTGAGGTATGCTCAGCGGTTCCAGGGTCAAACAAAAGACCCTCAAACTTTTGTCCAAAATAAATAAGTAGACTTGGTGATTTTCGTGCTCAGACGATATTTTCTGTTTTATTGTTAAATCAAGTCTTTCTTACAATACACAATATTTTAGGAATATGGTTAATATATAGCTATGGGTGAGCCTGCCGACGCTGGTTCAATGATATTCGGTGATGTTCGGCGATGTTCGGTGTTTGCTGGAGTTCGGTGCTGTTCGGTGATATTCGGTGTTCGCTGAGGTTCGGTGATGTTCGGTGATGTTCGGTGTGACTGACTACGGCAAGACCCGACTATGCTGTGTGACTTACTAATTTGTATTATTGTATACAATTTTCATTCTAAAGTACATATCTTTATAAATATGGCATGAAGCGCCTTGGCATACGTTTTTAAAAAAAAAACGAGACTTCCCGATATGCCGAAGCATACGTAATGAGCCTCTAAATAAGTAAAAGTAAAAGAAAAGACGAGACTTCCCGATATGCCGAAGCATACGTAATGAGCCTCTAAATAAGTAAAAGTAAAAAAAAAAAAGACGAGACTTCCCGATATGCCGAAGCACACGTAATGAGCCTCTAAATAAGTAAAAAAAAGACGAGACTTCCCGATATGCCGAAGCACACGTAATGAGCCTCTAAATACTTAATACAATACAAAAAAACTAGATTTATTCATACGAGCCACCTTGCGATAGCTCGTTCGAAACAACAAACTTGTTCTCGTTTCCAACAAGTAGCGACGGTACAAAGCACTACGCTCTCGAGCCGTGCCGAAGTCTGTCACAATGCGCTCTATTTATCCGTATGCTGCCATTAACCTTCTGGGAATTATAGCGTTGAGTGTGGTTTATGTAGACTCGGCTGTTGGCTACGTTGAATGTGCTGGCTGTATGTGTGCGTGTGTGTGTAGGTATGGCTGTTGGTTGAGTTAAGCGCACAGTGGTGTAGTAAGGCAGTGGCGTAGTGTGCGGGGTGCAACCTTGTAACGGGGATCACCGTTACAACTCCCCCCCACTTCGGAGAGTGATTTGTCACTTGAGAGAAAAGAAAAAAAAAAAGATAAGAAAAGAAAAGAAAATAGAGATTAGATTATATCATAATGATGAACGGTAAGACTACGGTGATGTAATTTTGTTGGTTTTCAGTTTCGGTTAGTTCATAATAAATGTAAAAAAAAAATAATATTTTTAGCAACAAAATTAAGAGTTAGTACTTAGAAAATAGAAAAAAAAGTTAAAGAACGGGTGGATAAAAAAAAAGTACGCTTAATGCGGATGAGTTCATCGTGAACTTAGAAGTATTTTTCCTTATAATACAATTAAAACTAGAGTCTTAAAATAGAAAAAAAGTAAGAAAATAAGTAAATTTAAAAACGAAACGGTGCTTTTAAAAACGAAAGGCGAAAAATTTTATTGTTTTGCTCTTTACTTTACAGCATAGTCGAGCCTTGTCGTCTGTTAAAAATAGTTACGGTTATTTTTTTCCTCTTTTTTTGATGTGTGCTTTGTAGTGGTCCTCGATTAAAATTCTGGGCTTGCCGATGGAGTGAAGCGGCAGGTGTAATGGTGGGGCGGTGTACGGTTCGGTGCGAAGCTGTGGTGTGGGTGCGACGGTTAGTGTTGTTGGCGCTGTTATGGTCGACGGCTCGATGCGTGGCTGTGATGCCGGTGCGGCGGTTAGGGATTTTTTTTTTTTTTTTTGCTTGTGTTTTCGAAACGGATTTAGCTGTAGTAGTGCCAGCGCAGTTTCATCAGTTGCGCCTTCTGCGTCCCTGGTCTCTGGCACGTCAGAGCTTCCGTCTGTATGACAGGGTGTCGGCAGGGGTGATAAACGAATAGTCGGCCGAGTATTTCGGGTTTCGGAGATTTTCGGTGGTTCGGGTTTAATAATGCGGTCGATGGTGCGCTTGATCGTTGCCGGCGCATAGTTCGTGCTCAAAGGCATCGCTTTCCTTTTAAATAATTGTTCGTTTGGTTCTGGTGTCAAATTGTCTCGTCTGACAAGAGAGTACAGGCTTGAGACTTTTTCCGCTTGGTCATTGCTTTGGTGGTCCAGCTCATGACCGTCCATCGTTAATTTTATGCCTCTGCGTTGTAAGAAATCAATTCCTAGGATCATTGGCTCTGCTAGTGATGATAGTGGGGAGACTGAGACAAATACTGATTTTTGCCCATAGTCGACTTGGATGGGATACGCGTCCTCGCAATCGACTATAGAGCTATCTACTAATTGCATTTTCCTGCTGTGTGGCCGCGGTTTAATATTTTGCTCAGTTAAAAATTGTTTGATGCTATCGTCGACGTATGATAGTGAAGATCCGGTGTCGATCAATGCCTTTATCGGTCGTCCCATGACCTTTACGGTGATATAATAGCGACCATCAGTCAAGCTATCAGAAGGGTCGGGAGTATACGGTTGTAGGTTCACACAGTGGCAATCGCGGGATAATGTGCCGTCCAGACCACATCGTGAGCAAAATTTTCGTGCTTGGCTTCGGCATTCATAGCGCCAGTGGCCTCGTTTTTTGCACCTCCAGCAATGTGTGGTTTTATTGTATGGTGTCGCATCTCGTAGGCAGTGAGCGGCTGTTCGGCTCACTTTCGTTTCGTCTCGCCTGAGCTCTTCGTATTCTTCGGTGAGGTCCATTAATTCATCAAGCGTAGTAAAGTCACTTCGTCTGGCGTAGAGCTTGTATTCTACTCGTAACCCATCGTAAATCCGGTCTGTGTGGTCTAGAGTTTTAAGCTGCGGGTGTTTGCGTATGAGGGTTTGCATACATAATATGTAATCTTTTGCCTTTTCTCTTTGCATCTGTTTACGATTATAAATTGCTTCCTCCAGGTGGCTCAAGAAACGCTTCGGCAGGAAAAATCTTTCGGCTTCTGCACGAAACGTGGCCCATGTGGTGATCGTTGGTCGTTTAACACGATACCACTGTAGAGCCCTACCTTGCACTGTCTCTAGTAATGTGGGTAACAATTTATTTCGGTCCAAGTGATAGCATTCGGCTAGCTCTTCGATTCGCTCGATGAACTCAAACACATTTTCGCCACCCTCGTAGTGAATGTTCCATCGACGTACGGTATTCATTACTTCGATGTCCGAAATCTGGTAGTACTCGGGTACCAAAAGTGTTGTTGACTGCATAGGTGTGTTGTCGCTTCCGATTGTTATTATTGTTGTGTCGTTGCAGATCGGCAATTTTTCTTCTGCTTCGACTTCGGCTTTCAGGGCTCGAAATATATTTTCGGTTGATGCTCTACTTCGTTTGGTTTTGACGAAGTGGCTTAGTTGCCTTCGTAAATCCTCTACAGTGCAGCCATCAATCGGTAACCCGATCTTGCGGCACTCGTTAATGAGCCGCTCCTTCTTAAGTAAATATATCCAGCCGAGTGAGTCCGATGTTAAATGTTTGTCCATATTATTATTTTTATTGTGTATTGCACCTGCTTCGTCGTAGTTGGTGGGTGCGTTCGGTTTTCCACTGCCGTCTTTGGAAGCAGGTCCCTGCTCGGGCGCCATTTGTAAAGGGGGTTTTGTTCAGAGGCTGAGGTATGCTCAGCGGTTCCAGGGTCAAACAAAAGACCCTCAAACTTTTGTCCAAAATAAATAAGTAGACTTGGTGATTTTCGTGCTCAGACGATATTTTCTGTTTTATTGTTAAATCAAGTCTTTCTTACAATACACAATATTTTAGGAATATGGTTAATATATAGCTATGGGTGAGCCTGCCGACGCTGGTTCGATGATATTCGGTGATGTTCGGCGATGTTCGGTGTTTGCTGGAGTTCGGTGCTGTTCGGTGATATTCGGTGTTCGCTGAGGTTCGGTGATGTTCGGTGATGTTCGGTGTGACTGACTACGGCAAGACCCGACTATGCTGTGTGACTTACTAATTTGTATTATTGTATACAAAAGTTTTTCAAAAAAAAACGAGACTTCCCGATATGCCGAAGCATACGTAATGAGCCTCTAAATAAGTAAAAGTAAAAGAAAAGACGAGACTTCCCGATATGCCGAAGCACACGTAATGAGCCTCTAAATACTTAATACAATACAAAAAAACTAGATTTATTCATACGAGCCACCTTGCGATAGCTCGTTCGAAACAACAAACTTGTTCTCGTTTCCAACAAGTAGCGACGGTACAAAGCACTACGCTCTCGAGCCGTGCCGAAGTCTGTCACAATGCGCTCTATTTATCCGTATGCTGCCATTAACCTTCTGGGAATTATAGCGTTGAGTGTGGTTTATGTAGACTCGGCTGTTGGCTACGTTGAATGTGCTGGCTGTATGTGTGCGTGTGTGTGTAGGTATGGCTGTTGGTTGAGTTAAGCGCACAGTGGTGTAGTAAGGCAGTGGCGTAGTGTGCGGGGTGCAACCTTGTAACGGGGATCACCGTTACAGTATACAACACAGAAAAAAGCATGGTCGTTTTTCAGTGTATATCTGGACAAACATTGTGCTGCCATGGTATGTTATATTATGTACGTTAATAATTCTCAAAACACTCATAAGAACTTAGTATACTTACAACTCATAGCTGTTCACAGTGGAATAGTTTGCAAATAATTTGATTACATTTTATAAGTGAAAGTTTGAAAATTTCTAATGCAACAAATAAAGTATATTATAACTATTATAAAAAATTAACTATCATAAATAATTCATATCGAATTGCTGAAATTTGACAAATATAAATAAACTAAATTCGAAGTTTTTATACATAAAAAATCCTTAAAAATATTTTGTTGCTTTGACAGTAATGCGTGTGTGTGTGTAAGGTTATCCTTATTGAATTAAACATAAAAAACGTATGTTTACATTTTTTCAATTATGGAAATGACATCATTTTTGCACATTTAATTTATTTATCTCCTCGTAAACTTACAGATGTTTGAAACATTTCCTCTTACTTTCGAATAAAATAAGGATTTAATTGATAAGAAAAAATATGTTATTTATAAGATGAAAAAACTGATATCACAATAATAGAAATTGATACTTTACAGTCATTTGCCACGGATCCTTCTCAATTTACTTAAAAAATATTGTAAGTCTGCTGCTGATGCAACAATTTTTTTTCAAAAAGGCAACACTTAAAAAATTATTTTCAAAATTTCTCTCTTATTTCTTGTAAATCTTATCCATCTTATCTAATAATAACTTAACTAAAAATAATCGTTTTTGTTTTGGCCTAAAAGCGAAAGTCTTGCATGTTTTATTATTGACGTCAGTTTAAAGTTTTATTAGAATCTTAATTTCTGCTGGGTATGTAATATTGCAAGATAATATGACAAAATACAAAAAAAAAAACCATATCACTTTCAGTAAAAAAATTGGAGATGTTCGAAAAAAGAAACTAGTTAATCGTTCATTTAGAGATACTTGAAAAATAGAGTTATTCGAATCGAAAATTGACGACAGTTGTACTATTCGTGCTGTGGGGACAAGGAAATTATCGAAGAATCAAATAAACTCGTTACAAAACTAGCTTGCGTTTATTCAAAAATAAGTTTTTCCTACATTTATACTACAAATACCGACATAAATTTAATTTTGATATAATACAAGTTAGGTTGTTTTGTTAAATTCTTTGTTAATATTCTGAATGTTATACAGTTTTTTGAAAAATCCTTGAATAATTCTGATTGTAAAAATTTTGCTTGAATTCCTTTGAAAGTAATAAAGATATTCATGATTATAATCAGTTAAATTTTTTAATGATGATAATTTACTTTCAAATGATATTAAACTAAATTTGACGCTATTTGTAAAAATAAATCCTTTTGTCTTTTTTATATATGCTTAAATTCTCTTCAGTGTAAAAAGCAAGTGTACATTTTTTGTTGACAAAAAAAATGCCAATAAATGTAAAAAATTCCAATCTGAAATTATGCGAAAAATTAACCCTTTCATATGTATAAAAATATATAAAATTTGCACAGAATTTCATATATCAATCATTTAAGGAAAATCTCAAACTTCGGGATTTTGCAATGAATAAACAGAATTAAAAAAAAAATAATAAAAAGGAAATCAGAAAAATGCAAATCATCAGTACATTTTAATTATTAGGAGTGTCACAGAAAAAAATTCGTTAGGTAGAGCCCCTACCCTGCAAACCATATGAGTTTTTAAAGACTCTTTTATGACTCATTTGTAGGAGCCTGAGCCGTCATAATGAGCTCTTATAAGTTTAAAAAAGGGCAGTTTTTTCGTTGAAAGTGGTCCCTTTTTAAGAGCTCAAATAATAGTACCCAATTATACTTTTTTGGCTCGCAAAAGTAGTTTATTCGGGCTCTTAATAGATTCTTTGATGAATCTTATATTGGCATTTTAAGAATCATATAAGACTCTTCGAAGTTTCAGAAAAGTGCTAGTTTTCCTTTGAAACTGGTTGCTCTTATGAGGCATCAACATGCATCTTAAAGACTCTTTTATGATTCCTATTTTTTCTATATTTTTTTTTCATAATCTATATCAGTACGACCTCGCTCAACGCAACCCTCGCTACACGCAACTCCTCGATAATCTCAACACCCAAATTGTACGCAAAGTATAAATTGCAACAAAGTGCAGACCAAAATTTCCCAATTTTTAAAAAAATAAATTTTAAATAAATAAATAAACCTCAGATTTCGCAATTGGCTTGAATTTAATTGGTTGCGTTGAGCGAGGTCGTACTGCGATCTTTATGAAATTTTCAGGGAAAATAAAGCCACATTTTGAGAGTGTTCCTGTGAGGTTTCATAACGATTGGAGAAGGGGGCGTGGTACCTCCCATAAAAGCCAAATTTGCTACATCGATCACAAACAAAAAAAAAAGAAAAATATCTCACGGTTTCAATCGTAAAAAACTAAGATTTGGGGATTTTGTTCAGATGGTTACTGTCGGTAACTGTACAAAAAATGGGCGTGGTCGTTATATAAATACGCCCACTTTTTCGAAATCATGGCAATTCCGGAGTTCTGCACATTTTTACAGTGAAACTTGCTCTTTAGGTGCTCCAAGAGACGAACACAATTTATAAATGTTTTCACGCCCACTTTTAACGCCCACAAATCAATATCTATATATATATAAAGCAAAACGATGTGTGTCTGGCTGTGTGATGTCTATAGACTCCAAAACTACTGAACCGATTGACCTGAAATTTTAGCAGTCGATTTGTTTCAGGTACGAGATAGTTGGGGAAAAAAAATTTGCCACACCCCCCTTTTACCGCCCCCAAATCAATAAAAATGTTATATTTCAGTCGGTTTGGGTCGTATATGGCTAAAATTTTGTAATTTAGTATGTACGGTTACTGTCGACAACTGTCCTAAAAATGGGTTTCCACGCCCCCTTTTACCGCCCACAAATAAATGAAAATGGTTTATTTCAGACGGTTGTGGTCGTATAAGACTTAAATTTGTTACTTTGGTTTGTGAAGTTACTGACAGTAACTGTACGAAAAATTGGTTTCCACGCCCCCTTTTGCGCCCACAAATAAGTGAAAATGATATATTTCATGCAGTTTTGGCCGTATGAGATTAACATATGATACTTAAGTTTGTATGGTTACTTTCGGCAATTGTACTAAAAAAGGGCGTCAGCGCTATATAGCCACACCCACTTTTTAAGAAACCATCAAAATTGACTACTGGGTCGATTGAGCTAAAATGTTGGCTTAGTTTGTACGGTTACTGTTAGCAACTGTACTAAAAATTGGTCTCCACGCCCCCCTTTTACCGCCCACAAACCAATGAAAACGTTTTATTTCAACGGTTTGGGTCGTATTAGACAAAAATTTTGTAATTCAGTACATATGGTTACTCTCGGCAAGTGCACTAAAAATAGGCCTGTCCCACTTTAGTTAAACTCACTTTTCGGGGAGTTAGCGTCGAGTGAAGTAAAGTGGGCCAGGCTTAAGCTAAATTGAGCTGAAATTATGGCTGTCGATTTCTTTCGATTACGAGATGGCTCAAGGGAAATATTTTCCCGCACCCCTTTTTACCGCTTGCAAAACAACAAAAATGTTATATTTCGCACAGTTTCGATCGTATTAGACTAAAATTTGGTTATTTAGTGCATATGGCTACTTTCGGCAGCTATACTGAAAATGGTGAATATATTTTGCATTTCTTGACATTTTCGTATATGGCAGTAAGGTGGTCTGTGGCAGAACAACGTCTGCCGAGGAGAGTGAGTGTTCCTGTGAGGTTTGGTAACGTATGGACGAGGGGGCGTGGTACCTCCCCTACAAGCCAAATTTGCGCTATCGACCACAAACCAAATAAAGGATATATATCAGACGGTTTCGATCGTAAAAACTAAGATTTAGTAATTTTGTTCAGATGGTTACTGTCAGTAACTGTACAAAAAATGGGCGTGGTCTCATTAAATATACGCCCACTTTTTCGAAATAATGGCAATTTCGGAGTTCTACACATTTTTATAGTGAAACTTGCTGTGTAGGTGCTCCAAGAGGCAGTCACGATACATAAATGTTTTCACGCCCACTTTAAGCGCCCACAAATCAATATCTGTATATATAAAAATGAATCGTGATTTGTTCGGATGCTTAAAACTTTAAAACGACTAAACCAAATAGGATACTTCCTTCTACTGGTTTGTTCGTAACTGCTACGCAAAGGTTTAGGAAAAAAGTGATGCCACACCCCTTTTATCGCCCACAAATCAATAAAAATGCTATATATAAGACGGTTTTGGTCGTATTAAATTAAAATTTGGTAGATAAGTTCTTATGATGACTGTCACTTACTTTAATAAAAACGGGCGTTGTCACACTTCATCTACGCCTACTTTTGGAAATATCACAATACTTCGAAACTATTGGTCCGATTGAGCTCAAATTTTGTAAGTGGCTTTGCTTTGAGTACGAGATGGTTTAAAAAGAAATGCCACACCTTCTTTTACCTCCCATTAATATAAAAACAATTTGTGTTATCGAATAGCGTTATGGGTTGCACAGCTTAGAAATTCGGTATTCGACCACAATTTAGACGTACCGTTTCAGTGATGAAATTTTATGGGAGTTGGACAAGGGGGAGGGGCACCTCTCATACAACCCAAATTGGTGATATCGAATAGCTTTGAATTTATAGGAATTCAGCTTTGGAATTCAGTTTTTGACCTCAATTTACACATGCAGTTTCAATGATTTTTTTTTATGGGCGTTGGACAGGGAGGCCTGACATCTCCCTTACATCCCAAATTTGCAATATCGAATTGCTTTGAAGTTATAGGTTGACAGCGTAAGAAATCGGTATTCGACCTAAATTTATACATGCACTTTCATTTCTTACATTTTATGGGCGTAGGGAAAAGGGGAGTGACACTTCCCATACAACCCAACTTTGTGCTATCAAATAGCTTTGGAGTTATAGGTCGCACAGCATCGGAATTCAGTATTTGACCAAAATTTACGCATGCAGATTTACTGATAAAATTTTTTAGAGTTTGTCGGGGGGCGTGGCACCTCCAACTTAACCCAAATTTGCGATATCGAATAGCTTTGGAGTTATAGGTAACTCAGCCTCGGAATTCAGTATTCGACCTCAATTTATACATGCAGTTTCATTGGTTAAATTTTATGGGCGTAAGGAAAAGGGCAGTGGCACCTCCCATACAACCTAAATTTGTGCTATCGAATAGTTTTGGAGATATATGTCGCACAGTTTTGGAATTCGGTATTCAACCTCCATGTACACATGCAGTTTAATTGATTACATTCTATGAGCGGTGATCAAGAGGGCGTGGCACTTCCTATACAACCCTAATTTGTTATATCGAATGGCTTTGTGGATATAGGTCGCACAGTCTCGGAATTCAGTATTCTACCTCAATTTAGACATGCTGTTTAACTGATAACATTTTATGGGCGTTTGAATAGGGAGAGTGGCAGCAACGCGCCGGGTTTCAGCTAGTATAATCATAAAAGTGCCAAAAATGGGTTTGTTTTTTCAATTTAGTCACTTTTTATGATTCTTTTTATAAAGAAAAAAAAAGTGTCAGAGAACATGAATTACTCCTTAAAATTTTTCCGCTCTTCCTGTGCTGAAATATTAAGTTGTAAGCATATTACGATTACCGAACCGAATGAAATATTTTAAATTTAAAGTGAATGAACAGTATTTGAAAGCATGCTTTTTTTTCTTTAAATTTCTACTCCGAAAATGCTCCCGCTTGGGATGTTTTTAGGACCTCATTTTATTTTTAAATACAGCAAATACACATACAATTTCATATTCTGGAGGCTTTTCACAAAACACTCCTAAATGTGAGCTCTTTCGGAGCTCAAAACTGAAATACTCCAAAAACAATCCGAAATATGTTTTTTTTCAGTAGTGTACGTTATGAAACAACAAAAAATACACTTTAAAAACTCATAAATAAGAGGGAACTTATAAAATCCACTTCAATAAGGCTCTTTTCAGAATCAGAATTATGAGCGCTCCAAACTTGGTTTAAAGGGTAGGTAGAGAAAACCAACAACGATAATAAGATATGTTTTGCTTGTCATGGCGCATGACTTAAAGATCACTATGTACTGTATATAATAACTAGGAACTAAATAATTTCCGCATAGATCTGGCAATGGCTTTCACTGATTTATACTTCTCCTATTTCATTTTTTTAAGTGTTTCAGGGGGGCCGTATGTTGTAACCCTCGGGCCCAAACTTGGCTCTCTACGTAACAGGTAGGAGTAACAGGGACAAATATGTATAGTAAATGCTCTAAATTAGCATATAGCTCTCAGTGTGAACATAGCATAAGATGAGAACATAGCCTTATTATTTATAAAAAATATTTTTTTATTTCACTTCATTTCAACGATTCTATATCCATTTTGACTTTTAACGTTTTATTTATAAATGGATTGCTTTTGAGCATTAAGCATTGAAAATAAAACTTTTTTCTGTTTTTTTTAGAAATGAAAACAATAAAAATAAATTTTTTGTTAAAAAGTTAAAAAAAGGAAAATTAAAATTATTTTTTTATTATTATTGGTTGCCAGATGCATTATTTTAGCAAACCCCTCTATACGGCCCTGCAACCAGCACCACCCAAGTGTCCCAAGGCAAAAGAGCCATCAAAACCATCTGATGAGGACATTGATTTTTGCACCATTTGTTTGAGGTTTTTGCCTAAAGAACTGACCCCCAAAAACTCCATCGAATTCAAGACATGTGGCAGGCCTGTTCCCTTGAAGTGCTCCAATATGGGAACGCGTTCGTATTACACATGCAAACATTGCGACACCGATTTGGATGAAGCTGAAGAAAATGATGATTGAACCCTTCCATTCATTACGATTTTTTAGCCTAAGTGGCGGCATTATACCTTATTTTTCCTCTTCAGGCCTTATTTTTTTATTATTATTATTATTATTATTTTTTTTTTATTATTATTATTATTCCTTATTCTCATAGTAAAAAGTTTGGACAAGATTATTCACTCAAATATACAATCATTAGAACAATTATTACTTATAAGAATAGTATTGACATTTAGTATTATAATAAATAGTGTTAAATGCCACTTCAATAAATATATAAAACTAAATAAATTGTGTTAACATAAAAAGTGTTTTTTGGGGTGAATTGAATTAAACATTATAAGTAAAAAGCAGTTATAAAAATTAACAATGATTATTAGAAGAGAAAAAAATTATTTCTGTCTAAAAAATAAAGAACAAACAAAAATTAGCTAATGGAGCGCAACAAAAATTCAACTTCCGAGTGGTCAACTCAAAGATCCACAATTTTATTTTTCTTAAGAAAGTACTCAAATTTATTTCAAGGCGTATACTTGCAGGGAGTCTATTGTAAAGTCTTTAGGATAAAATCGAAAAAAAGGTTACGATAGTGGGTTGTACGAAAAACTGAAACAGTCACAGTAGAATTTTGGTTCGTTCTTAAGTTGTAATTACCATATATGGGATTCTGCATAAACCCACTTCTTTTAAAAAATATTTTTAGAACTTTAAAATAATAAAGATGCCGTAACGGTAAGATCTTTAGACGCCTAAATAGATTAATAGATGAAGTTAAGCAATTTACTTTACAGATTATTCTAACGACAGACTTATGTAATATTAACAGGGGATGTATATTATTCAGATAAGCACCTACCCAGCAGCTCACACCATATTGTAGTCTAGAATAAAAAATCCCGTAGTATATTTTAGTTAATGTACTTTCAAAACAAAAATGTCTTAGTTTATAAAAGCATCGTAATAAAGAAAAAATATATTTCTTCAACAATGAAATGTGTGCGGTCCAGGTACGATGTTCACCAACCATTACTCCAAAATATTTATAGCAAGGCACTCTTTCCACAACAAAGCAATTATTACTGCAAGGAATTCTACTGTTATAGATTGAACCTAGGTTATGACTCGTATCCGATGTTAATCTAAATCGACAATCATATCCATGAAAAATGATATCAATTTCCGGCGATACTATATTACATAAGCTAAAATACATTAGTTTAGTCTTCCTGCTAACAAGTAACTTATGTTCTGCAAACCAAACTCTCAGTAAATAAACGTCATGATTTATATCTGCAATTAAGTTAAAGGGGTTCACTGAAGCATAGCCAATGGCTAGATCATCGGCAAAAGCAGCAAGTTTACCAGCAAAATTTAGAGAAGAAAGAGAATTAATATAAACTAGAAATAGAACCGGACCAAGTACAGAGCCTTGGGGAACTCCTATATTTATACATTTAGAGTCACTTAGTTCGCTACAAATTTTTACTTTCTGCTTTCCGCAATTCAAAAAGGACATAAGCCAATTGTAAATAAAACCACGAAAGCCAACATTATGCAGTTTTTACAGAAGAATATTGTGATCAACCATGTCAAATGCCTTTGTTATATCAACAAAGAGGTCAGCATAATTTTTCTTATCATCAAGACCTTTGTAAATCGATTTACAGAAATCAAGTAGTGCGTCTTCAGTTGAGAGACAAGTTCTACTGACAAGAACTGAAAAAATGTTGTCTGTTCAGAAAAGCTAAAATCTTAGCCTTACGGGCTTTTTCAAAAATTTTTAAATTGAAGATAGCAAACAAATAGGTCTGTAATTATTAGCATCTCTCCTGCAACCTGTTTTAGAAAGCGGAATAACAATTGCGTCTTTGAGTTGTTCAGGAAATATTCCAGATACGACACTTAAGTTAAATATATGTTTTAAAATACCAATTATATTTAGTGCAATATTTTTCAGAATATTGTTTGAAATCTCAATGCCACCAGAGTTCGAGTTTTTTAAGGATTTTATTATTCTTAGTAGCTCAAGATCAGAAATCGGCTTAAAATAAAAACTGTCATTAGAAAAGTGTTCCAAATTGAAAGAAGAGCTTATGCATGCTTCCTCCGGAAATAGAAGCTGCCTAGACGTTGCAAAATGATTATTGAAATCATTTGAAAAACGGATGTTTCCAGCATTTATTTTTTAGTTTATTTTTTAGCTTATTTTTCTCAAGTAGGCTACGAGTCATCCATGGTTTCAACATACGCTCTGAATTTCTAAGAACAGTTGCAGAACTAGAACTATTAATATGATTTCTCAAAATACTTAGGAATATGGTATATGCATGAGATGCATTATGTTCGGCATAAACAAACTCCCAATATTCGAAACGTAAAGCATTATTAAGTTGTACAAAATTAATTTTCCTGACTTTTACAGGAGATTTATGATAATTAACTTCTTGTTGTCCAAGACTGTTTAAAAGAATACCCGTTAGACAATGATCCATCACACGAAGATCTACGTTTATTCCAAAACAGAAGTTGAGAGGTATTTTAGCGAAACGACCAAGTACATGGTCAAGACAAGTACCTGACACAGGTCTGGTAGGCTCATTAACGAAGGAAATTATTCCATTTTCAGCCGTTAGAGTTAGATGGTTCAACACCCAACCACATTTTTGGAAAAGCCAAAAATCACTTCTTTAGAAAGTGAAATTTTAATCAACACGCTAACCTGTCTAAACATAACAGTTGCGTTTTATATTCACCTTCCCAACGGTATCTTGGATTATTTGATATCTTTATTCTGTGAAAAGGTAGAGCCTAATAACAAAACCCGTTTCACAACCCTGTCCTTTACCCTAAATCAATGAGGCGCTTTAGCGTTGTACGATCCACTAGGATTTTATTATTTTCGTAACCTTGGTAGCCTTGATTATTACAATCTTTGCGAACATCCAAGCTCTATGTATATCGAGACAATCAAATCGAAGTCGGTTTATAACTGTATCCTAACAATTAGCCATTTCCACGTGGTCAATATGTATACAATTCACTGCTTCATAGAAGGAATCAAAATTGCAGACCAATTGACCAAATAGGGCTCTGAAATGGATGCCTGCGATCACTTTCTCTTTTGGGGTAAAAATATATATCATAAAACTAGAGATAATATGAACATAACAGGATAACAGGAGGTTAAAAAAGCAATTGTGTTATCTCCGTCTACTTTTGATTTAATTTTTTTAAAAATGACTAACTCACTGTATCAAGGGATCCTTACGAAACGACGTTTTTATTAATTTGGTTTTTTAATTTTTGATTCTAAAGTAGTTGTCATCTAATAAACTATAATATAATAACTAATAAATGTTTTACATATCACATTACATTTAAAACTGTTTCTTCCAGATATCTTTTGTACGCAACGTAACCAAGTGGCAAGAGATGAAACCAGCGCTCTACCACGGACACATGGCTTTTCTAGACTTCTCCAAGTAATTAACTTACATTCTTAATGCATCTTATGTCTACAGTGTTTTGTTTTATAATTATAGATTCCAAATTGCACGCAAACCAATTTACATTAATTTAGTACGTAAGCCCCTTGATAGACTTGTTTCTTATTATTATTTTTTACGTTATGGTGATAATTATCGACCGAATTTAGTACGCAAGAAGGCGGGAAATAAAATTGTAAGTTTCGATTTTTGCATGAAAGCAATGAAATCGAATATTATAATATTAATAATTTTTAATTTAAATATTAATTTTAATATAAAAATTAATTTTTTTTAGACTTTTGATGAATGCGTTGAATCAAAACAACCAGACTGTGATCCAAAAAATATGTGGCTACAAATACCATTCTTTTGCGGTCATGCTGCTGAGTGCTGGTACGTTTTATTTTGATACTTAAGAAATTTTAACTATTTTCGAAGAAAAAATTAAAAAAAACAATGGCCCATAACCACCATAGTCAAAATAAAAGTCGACTCTAAATTTAGTATAAGTATTTTTGGCAGTTTTTTAATATAATAATATGTTGTCAAAAAGCTTGCAATAAATTTAGAGTCGACTTTTATTTTGACTATGGTAATGGGCTAATAACTTTTAAAATTAATGTTTTACTATATTGCCTTCACTCAGGGAACCTGGCAGCGAATGGGCTTTAAGTCAAGCAAAACATAATCTGGTCAATGAATACTTTTTGGTAGGCGTTACTGAACAGATGGAAGATTTTGTCGATTTGTTGGAGCGATCATTGCCAAGGTTCATTATTTATTTATGTCTCTAACAAAGCAATATTAATTTAAAACATATGTATATTTTAAGAATATTCGTCGGTTTTCGTGAGCATTATCAGCACTCAAATAAATCTCACTTGCGCCAGACTTCTTGGAAAATAGCGCCTAGCGAAGAGACAGTTAACGCCATTATGAAGTCGAAAATCTGGCAAATGGAAAATAATCTTTACGAATTTGCTTTATCCCAGTTTGAGTTCAATAAACGTAAACTCACGATACCCGATAAAAATCGATTGCAAAAATTTATGTATGAAAAGATAAGACCAAAATGAGTGCAATCCCAGTCACTGTACATACAATTAGATACATTGTTTACCCCCCCCCCCCCTTCTATAAATATATATATATATATCTGTATATATATCAAGTTAGTTTTAGTTTTTATATACCTTATAAGGTCCATACACAGGCAAACATGTTTTGAAACATGTCCGGTTGTATGCAATGTATCACTGTGTATATCGTTGTTGGCGGACAGATTTGAAGGTTTGTGAGTTGGTCTGCTCAAAATCAAAAACTTTTGGTCTTATGGAGACAAACATTCAGGTTGGCAAACATGTGGAGCAGTTTGTAGTGTCAGCTTACTTACTATTGATCAATGTGTATTACAAAATAATTCGCGAATTTCATAAGTATCATATTCTTATTAATTAACTTTGTCGCCACTGTAGAAACTACAAGAAATAAAAATAAATTATTGCTGTATGCGAGCTAGGGCTTTCAATCCCGAAGGGTTTTGGCAAATCCCGGGATTTCGGGATTGAAAGTCCTAATGCGAACACGTACAGAAACATGTTAAATAAGTGTATGGTAAAAACAAAATAAGGTACGCGTACATGTTTGGAGATCTGTTCGCTTGTGTATGGGCCGCTTTAGATTTACTTTATTTTGGTTAAAAATTAAAAATTTTTTTTAACTTTTTGTACTTAACTCTTTTTTGGGTTACTTTTTAACCAACTTTTATTTTGTTGTACATTTATTGTAAGACCAAGGCAGACTATTTTATAAATGACATTATTTAGCATTATTTTAAAGGTGATTTTATTTTTAACTTTCTATTATTAATTAGATATTAAACATATTGTTTTTCTTTCCGCGGAAACTAGCAAGAACGTTCATATCAATTTATTTATATATATATTATGTAAATTAACGGAAACAAAAGAAATAAAAAAGATAATAAACAATTTTTTATACTGACAATACTTAAGTAAATGCAAAAATAAATAAATAAATACATGCATATATCATTTTGTTATTAGCTAATCATTGTAATAAAATGCAATATCTTATTCTATAAGAAATATATTGAAGTGACATTGTGAACTTATTATTGTAGTCATAATATGTATGCTATACTAGTAAAACTTGCAAATGTGTAAATGTAAATATACTGTAGTCATGAAATAAAAGTGGTAAGATGAAGAAATAGCAAGACGAATGCTTTTTATATTGTTACAAGTTGAGCTTTCTTAACCCGCCGTTAGTGTGGTGGGGTATGACATACCCCAGAGACCTTATTTCCTTCAATATCTTATACTTACAAGATTATTTGTAGTATTTGTAGGTTTCAATAAAACTATTTTTTTGTTTAAATTGCAACGCACTAAAAATATTATTTTTTTATAGTAATTCAATCCAGAAATCAGAAGCGATCTGAACTTTTTCGATAAATTTTTTTTTGTAATATTTATACGACTTTTACTTTTGGGGTATATCATACCCCACCACACTAAGGGCGTGACCCTTCCACCACACTAACGGCGGGTTAATATTAAATCTACCGTTTCTGTTGAATTTTAAGTAACTCACAACAATTAAAAATTATACACAACATATTTTGACATAACGTCGTTTGAATTTAAGTACACATCATTATAGTAATACACTAAGAACCAAGGTTTTCGCACACTTTTTAGTATTTATTTTAAAGGAGCTTAATGAATTATATATCAATTGTAAGGTACTGTTACATAGATGTGCAGAAATAAGTTGAATTTCGGATTGGTGACCTATGACAATATGATAAGCCGTAAAAGGTTAATAAATTTAAACAAATTTCTGTATCAGGATAAAGAGTGATGTTTTAATATTGGATGAAGAAATTCATGGGGCACGGGCCATGAACTGTTCTTAAAAATGAGTTCATTCTTAAGGCACGTCTCTTGAATTATTCATCAGATTTCTGTAAAACAAAAGGTCCACAACATACAACCTTGGTTGTTGGTTGCCGAATCTTGGAGAAGGCATCGTTATGATTTTAAATAATCATTACTAATAGAGCTAAGCCTTCGATGTACGATCAATCCAATATAGCTTGAAGCGCGAGGATAGTCATCCATAAATTGACTAGAAAACCCTTGATCGCAGACCCCTTGAATGCCAATGAAGACACATAACGCTTGTTTTGCCTCAAAAGCCTTTTCGATAATGCCGGTTAGGCTGTGTATTGCGGTGACTGGATTTGCCAGCTTGATAGGCAAACTAAAACCTGTTAAGAGGGATGCTCTTTAAGCTTGTCTCCCTAATGTTTAAATCCAGTATTGTCTTTAAAAAGAAGAAGCATAGGCTGATTGATTTATACGATTTAAGCAATTTTTTGTGGTTTTTAACCACCTTTGGTATAAAAACAACCTTTATATTTGTCCATTCGCGAGGAATATGGCCTAATGAGGTACTGGTGAAAAGGGTGATTTCGATTTTAAACAAAAACCATCGTTTGTGGGATTTAGGTTTGAAATCCCGGTATTCCGGGACTAGAAATTGAATCGGGATCCCGAGATTGAAAGCCCTACTACCTACCCCATTAAAAATTTTTTATATTTTTATTAATAAAGGGAAGTTTTTAGATTTTCAAGCTGCAAAGCAAAAATAATTTGGTACTTGTTAGAACTCATTCCCAAAACTATTCATCTCTACACTCAATAAGTTTGACTTAACAAATGGTATCTGCTAAACAAAAACACGGTGCTGAGCTTGTAAACTTACTAACAAGCTGCCAAGTCTTTTCCCATACAAAATTTTGACAGGCAGGAGTTACAGATTTGTTTAATTTAGCCAGTCAACAGAGCAGGGCTTCACATAAAGGCCCCTATAGACGAGCAACTAATCGAACAACTGGTTAATCGACTGGTTGGTTTTTTTTCCTGCAGACACAACTTTCAATTGATGGCAGATGTTAAAATTCAGTTCAAAACATTTTATTTATAAAATGCCCATAGCAGAACTTCAACAAAAACCGAAGAAAAAAATTCAGTTTTCCGTTTAGTTGCTAATTTGCTAAAAACACGAAAACTAGTTAATCAACTCGATGAGCTTCAGCCGAAAAAATCAGAACTTTTTTATTTTCAGCAACTGGTTGGAAAACTGATTAAAAAACTGAAAAAACCAAAAACCTACCTACACACTGCTTATTTTCATCAACCAGCAACCAGTTTATCAACCAGTTGTGCAATTAGTTGCTCGTCTATAGGGTCCTTAAGGGGTGTTCACATTTCAAACCGCTCATCAAATCGTTTGTCAGATACAATAGAACAGCGTGAAATTTCCATGAAATTCCCACGTTGTTCTATTGGATTTGACAAATGATTTGATGAGCGGTTTGAAATGTCAATAGCCCATTGTAGTGAATACCATTAATATGTTCTTTCTTTCATTATATTGTTCTCGGTAATTGCCTTGTTCACACTCATCAAATCGTTTGTCAAATCCAATAGAACAACGTGGGAATTCCACAGAAATTTCACTTTGTTCTATTGTATTTGACAAACGATTTAATGGTGCTGGTCTACACTGGCCTCACTCAACCGACTCACTTTGACGTCTACAGAAGAGATGAGGAAGTGGGAAGGTGAATGAAGTGAGGCAAGAGTATTAAAAATTTTGCGACTTACTTTGATTTGACATTCGATGAGTCGGTTGAGTGAAGCCAGTGTAGACAGGGTCATGAGCGGTTTGAAATGTGAACACCCTTAATTGCCCTGTTCACACTCATCAAATCGTTTGTCAAATCCAATAGAACATCGTGGGAATTCCATGGAAATTTCACGTTGTTCTATTGTATTTGACAAACGATTTGATGAGCGGTTTGAAATATGAACACCCCTAATGGAAAATCATTAGACAGTTATTTTTTATCAATATTTCTTCTATCAGAAATAAAAGATATTTCGTGGTCGTTATTTTTTTCAATCAGAAATAGAAGTTATTTCTTGTCCATTATTTTTTTAAATCTGAAATAAAAGTTATTTCGTGGTCGTTATTTTTTCAATCTATATATATAAAAATGGATGTATGTATGTGGGTATGTGGGTATGTGGGTGGGTATGTGGGTGGGTATGTGGCTATATCACGTATAGACTCCAAAACCGCTGAACCGATCTTTATGAAATTTTCAGGGAAAATAAAGCCACATCTTGAGAGTGTTCCTGTGAGGTTTCGTAACGCTTGGAGAAGGGGGCGTGGTACCTCCCATACAAGCCAAATTTGCTCCATCGATCACAAACAAAAAAAAAGAAAAATATCTCACGGTTTTAATCGTAAAAAACTAAGATTTGGGGATTTTGTTCAGATGGTTACTGTCGGTAACTGTACAAAAAATGGGCGTGGTCGTTATATAAATACGCCCACTTTTTCGAAATCATGGCAATTCCGGAGTTCTGCACATTTTTACAGTGAAACTTGCTCTTTAGGTGCTCCAAGAGACGAACACAATTTATAAATGTTTTCACGCCCACTTTTAACGCCCACAAATCAATATCTATGTATATATAAAGCAAAACGATGTGTGTCTGGCTGTGTGATGTCTATAGACTCCAAAACTACTGAACCGATTGACCTGAAATTTTAGCAGTCGATTTGTTTCAGGTACGAGATGGTTGAGGAAAAAAATTTGCCACACCCCCCTTTTACCGCCCCCAAATCAATAAAAATGTTATATTTCAGTCGGTTTGGGTCGTATATGGCTAAAATTTTGTAATTTAGTATGTACGGTTACTGTCGACAACTGTCTTAAAAATGGGTTTCCACTCCCCCTTTTACCGCCCACAAATAAATGAAAATGGTTTATTTCAGACGGTTTTGGTCGTATAAGACTTAAATTTGTTACTTTGGTTTGTGAAGTTACTGAAAGTAACTGTACGAAAAATTGGTTTCCACGCCCCCTTTTGCGCCCACAAATAAGTGAAAATGATATATTTCATGCAGTTTTGGCCGTATGAGACTAACATATGATACTTAAGTTTGTATGGTTACTTTCGGCAATTGTACTAAAAAAGGGCGTCAGCGCTATATAGCCACACCCACTTTTTAAGAAACCATCAAAATTGACTACTGGGTCGATTGAGCTAAAATGTTGGCTTAGTTTGTACGGTTACTGTTAGCAACTGTACTAAAAATTGGTCTCCACGCCCCCCTTTTACCGCCCACAAACCAATGAAAACGTTTTATTTCAACGGTTTGGGTCGTATTAGACAAAAATTTTGTAATTCAGTACATATGGTTACTCTCGGCAAGTGCACTATCAATAGGCCTGCCCTACTTTAGTTAAACTCACTTTTCGGGGAGTTAGCGTCCAGTGAAGAAAAGTGCGCCAGGCTTAACCTAAATTGAGCTGAAATTTGGGCAGTCGATTTGTTTCGATTACGAGATGGCTCAAGGGAAACATTTTACCGCACCCCTTTTTACCGCTTGCAAAACAACAAAAATGCTATATTTCGCACGGTTTTGATCGTATTAGACTAAAATGTGGTTATTTAGTGCACATGGCTACTTTCGGCAGCTGTACTGAAAATGGTGAATATATTTGACATTTCTTGACATTTCTTGACATTTTTGTGTATAGCAGTAAGGCGGTCTGTGGCAGAACAACGTTTGCCGAGGAGATAGATTGTTCCTGTGAGGTTTGGTAACGTTTGGACGAGGGGGCGTGGTTCCTCCCATACAAGCCAAATTTGCGCTATCGACCACAGACCAAATAAGGGATATATATCAGACGGTTTCGATCGTAAAAACTAAGATATTATCATTTTGTTCAGATGGTAACTGTCAGTAACTGTACAAAAATAACTTTTTCGTCGCAATATATATACGCTCACTTTTTCGAAATCATGGCAATTCCGGAGTTCTACACATTTTTATACTCAAACTTGCTGTGTAGGTGCTCCAAGAGGCAGTCACGATACATAAATGTTTTCACGAACACTTTTAGCGCCCACAAATCAATATCTGTATATATAAAAATTAATCGTGATTTGTTCGGATGCTTAAAACTTGAAAACGACTAGACCAAATAGGATACTTCCTTCTACTGGTTTGTTCGTAACTGCTACGCAAAGGTTTAGGAAAAAAGTAATGCCACACCCCTTTTATCGACCACAAATCAATAAAAATGCTATATTTAAGAAGGTTTTGGTCGTATTAAGTTAAAATTTGGTAAATAAGTTCTTATGATGACTGTCACTAACTTTAATAAAAACGGGCGTTGTCACACTTCATCTACGCCTACTTTTGGAAATATCACAATACTCCGAAACTATTGGTCCGATTGAGCTCAAATTTTGTAAGTGGCTTTGCTTTGAGTACGAGATGGTTTAAAAAGAAATGCCACACCTTCTTTTACCTCCCATTAATATAAAAACAATTTGTGTTATCGAATAGCGTTATGGGTTGCACAGCTTAGAAATTCGGTATTCGGCCACAATTTAGACGTACCGTTTCAGTGATGAAATTTTATGGGAGTTGGACAAGGGGGAGGGGCACCTCTCATACAACCCAAATTGGTGATATCGAATAGCTTTGAATTTATAGGAATTCAGCTTTGGAATTCAGTTTTTGACCTCAATTTACACATGCAGTTTCAATGATTTTTTTTTATGGGCGTTGGACAGGGAGGCCTGACATCTCCCTTACATCCCAAATTTGCAATATCGAATTGCTTTGAAGTTATAGGTTGACAGCGTAAGAAATCGGTATTCGACCTAAATTTATAGATGCACTTTCATTTCTTACATTTTATGGGCGTAGGGAAAAGGGGAGTGACACTTCCCATACAACCCAACTTTGTGCTATCAAATAGCTTTGGAGTTATAGGTCGCACAGCATCGGAATTCAGTATTTGACCAAAATTTACGCATGCAGATTTACTGATAAATTTTTTTAGAGTTTGTCGGGGGGCGTGGCACCTCCAACTTAACCCAAATTTGCGATATCGAATAGCTTTGGAGTTATAGGTAACTCAGCCTCGGAATTCAGTATTCGACCTCAATTTACACATGCAGTTTCATTGGTTAAATTTTATGGGCGTAAGGAAAAGGGCTTGGTTAAATTTAATGGGCGTAAGGAAAAGGGCAGTGGCACCTCCCATACAACCTAAATTTGTGCTATCGAATAGTTTTGGAGATATATGTCGCACAGTTTTGGAATTCGGTATTCAACCTCCATGTACACATGCAGTTTAATTGATTACATTCTATGAGCGGTGATCAAGAGGGCGTGGCACTTCCTATACAACCCTAATTTGTTATATCGAATGGCTTTGTGGATATAGGTCGCACAGTCTCGGAATTCAGTATTCTACCTCAATTTAGACATGCTGTTTAACTGATAACATTTTATGGGCGTTTGAATAGGGAGAGTATCAGCAACGCGCCGGGTTTCAGCTAGTTAGAAATAAAAATTTAATTTTTCAGATTCGCAAGTTCACTTTTGTAACGACGACATGATCTTTTGATCTAAAATTTAAAAAATAATCGTTATTTTCGGTCCCTGCATTAGATCTTCATCATTGGATGAGGACTTTGTTCATTCAGTTGTGCCCGTATTACACGATGTCCGTTTGCTCGGCTTACAATATGGTTGATCTATGGATATTGTTGTATTCTCCAAAATTTTTTACAGTTTCGCATTGGAAGCAAACAACAAAATTATTTGTACGCCGAGCAAACGGACATCGTGTAATATGGACATTGGTAGCATTTGAAGGCAGAATTTTAAACCGTCGATCTTGAGAGTGCAAAAATTCTGCATTTTTTCTACTTCTGAGATCAAAATTTTCGAGAAAAGAACACGATTCCATAAAAAAGGGGAAAAATGCAGAATTCTCAAAGAAGTCAGAAAAAATGCAGAATTTTTTCGAGAAAAGGAAACGCCATAAGCTCTTAACATAAAGGGATTTCTTGTTGTAGCGCTTTTAAGTTACTTTTCTATTTGGTTTTGAGGATCAGTTGCGTTAAAATTTAAAAATGTTCATAGTATTGTTTTATTGAAGTATTTCTAAGAGCCATTTGACACCTTTCATATGTTTTAAAGTTTAAACTTTTTTAAAACTCTCATATAAAAGATCTAGATCTTAGCTACTCTTTTTGTCAGTTTTATGAATCTCGCCTATCGTGATAATTAAACTCGAAGCTTGCACTATAAAATACGCTCTGCTATTACTGTACTAATTATTGTTGAACTATTTACGACGACAACCAATAAAAAAATTACACAATTTAATATACTAAAATACAAAGCTTAAATCTTGTGCTACTAAATATTATAATTTAATTAAAGCTACGTACGTGCTTCACTTGCTTGAGCGTGTTTACATGAAATGACTTTAATTTTGATATCACACTCATGAGATATAATTGAATGCGAAATAATTACAGTCGGTTGTAGGTTATTTATGTATAAAACCGGCAAATGCGAAAACAGTATTCTATCATCAAGGGCAGGCATATTGAAAAATCTACTAGTGGTAGTTATTGGTTCAAACCAGGCGCGTACCCAGAAAAAAATTTCGGGGGATTTTTAATTTTATTTTTTAGACCTACTCCAATTTTTTTATATTATATAATATATAATAATAATATATTTTTTTTCGGGCTAGTGCATTTAAAATTTCTTCCGTGGTCACTTCTACACCCCTGTGAACATTGAGCCTTTCTTCTCCAGTCTTACTTCTCATGCATATTTTGAGTCTATGAGGGTTCTCTTGAAGCGACTGAAATCGGCAACGTTGCACCCATGATACAATTATTTGACAAGGTAGCCGCATAGACTGGCTTTTTTCTCACGAGCGGCGATGGGTAGTTGTCAAAATTAGCTGTTTATGCAATTAATCAAAGAAAAGTAAAAAAATAAGCTATGAATTAAGCATAGCTAGTCAACCGCAAAAAACTACAAACATTTCAATCAACTTCGCGAATAAATTTAATGAATAAAAGATAAGTTAAAAATAAGCACATTGCTAGTCAACAGCAGCAAACTACAACATTCTTTAGCTGTTTTTGACAACTACCAATCGCCAAAAAACTGTCACGGCTACCTTGTAAAATAGTTATACCATGGGCTACTGCAAATTTTTTCAATTATATTCACCTCACAAATGCCAAAAATTGCACTACCAACTGTCAAAGTTTGATCATCCGACTGAAAAGTTTCCGATTGACACACAGCCAAATTGTGTCTTTTAACGCACAATTTTTTTTTGTTCTATCTTTGGTTTTTAGTGCGGTAAATTTGTTAATAAATATAATTTGCCGCCAGTTAAAAACATCTGACTTGTTGTAAGCAAAAGCAGCTGAGTTGAAGTTTTTTAAGTAGATGTACGTCGGCATAATCAACACGAAATAATCTACGTGCAATCCGCCATATGCTACGACCACCTTGCGTTGCGTTACGCGAACATAATTGGACCATAAACACAAGAACTAATTATTTTCACTACATTCGAAAGGTGGACGTTTCTGACTTACATATGCCGGTTAAGTAGCTGCTACGTCTTTCCCCGAACAAAATTTTGACAGGACTTAAAAAATTGGTAAACTATAGCAGGTTAGCAGGATTTAACAAATGTAGTGAATACCCTCAATATATCCAGAGTATAATCATATGATATTTTAAGATTGGTAAAGTTTTGAGACTATTTTTGTCAAATTGTGGTAGAAAGAGTTCTATCTTTTAGCAAGGACTTGGCTGGTTTTTCGATCTATTGTTAACTGCTTTGTACTAGAACAAAATATCAATATACATACGTTTACGCTATTGTTTTACTAATGAACTGCATAAAACTTTGAACATCAATGAGAAGCATCGAAACAGAAAAGTGACAACAAGAAAGAAATACGTTGAGGCGACAAATTGTTAAGTAAATACTAAAGTGTTTAATTAGACGTTCTCAATGAATTCTTAAATACATTTCAATGAATCGACACATTTGAAACAAATTTGTTACACAAATGTGCAAATATTTCAATGAAAAACAACAGTTTGATTTAGTCATATTGGTGACATTAGAGGTTTTAAAGCCAATCAAAAGTGTTTTAAAAAAGTGTTAATGGAAGCTTACCACTAACTTATTTGAAATCAACGTCTTGTGAAATGAAAGAAAACCAATATAAAAAAAGTGTTATTGTGGAGCAAGGCTTATATTACAGAAGCACTTATAATTAATATATAGACCAAAGGTGAAACACGCTGATCTCTATGATAGTTAAGAAAAACATACACATACATTTTAACCACACAGTAAAATTAAGTAAAGACAAACAAAATAGTTCACAGTAAAAATGTAACTGCTTTTATAATTACAATAATAAAATAAAACAGTGGAAATAATATATGTATAGTTAGTAAAAACTTTATAATATTGTATTTTTCAAATTTATGTACAAGGCTAGCGCATATAATAGTTTTATGAAAAAAAGACACATACATTAGAATTGAGGGAAAATTAAATTTAGAAAATCTCAAATATATGTAACAAGGTCTATAACTAAAATTTTTGATGGGCTTGGGGAAGAGTTTTGATTACAAATGAGAGAGTTTACATGCACAATCGTTTATTAACCCAGGGAAATAAGACGAAATAAGCCAAAAAAAAAAATTCAAGTGACGTTTTTCATCGAAGTTTTCTTCATTAGGACATAATAAAATATGTGTCAAAAGTCCATTTCGAAACCGGGTGTGTGAAAGTATTAGTATAGGTATTCATAGCTTATGATCGCGAAAAATGTTTTTTCAAAACATTTCATGAACTATTGTGCTTATGGAAATTTTTGCTTTTATTTCAAAGCTTACATTACAGACAAAAAAAAATTTTTCAAAATTTCTGCAGCCCAATATATCTAAAATAGTTCTGTCTTAGACCTTTTAGACCTTATGATAAACTATGGAGAATGTTTTATGATTTTTTAAGTAAATGGTCTTTTTATGATATGAAAACATATGCACAAATTTTGATATTTTCATGTCCTTCAAGAATTTTCAACAACCGAAAGTTAGTTCAAAAACACATTTTTCTAAGATTTTAAAATCTTTTATTTTAATTTTAATTTTTTTTTTATTTTATACGAAATTACAGCTTCTTCGTTACGTTCCTTTAATATGTGATATAGCTTAATAGTGTTGTTCTAGTCAAATGAATTAAAAGACTAAAATAAAAAATAAACTGGCCATTTCAGCCCTTGGAAGGACTTTGACCTAGCTTCTATTGATCAATTGTGTTGTGCGTGTTATTAAATGTTTGATCACAAATGGTCGAGAACTGGACCTACGTGTTTTATGCCGACTCCGAACGGCTTATGTTCTCAAGAAGCTTTACATGGCAATTTTTACTCTCTGAAGTTTGCCATTGTCTGCAGAGAGGTGACGACCGAACAGAAAAATTAATTCAATTGAAAAACTTTCTGTCCGAGCTGGAATTGAACCCGGGCTACCGCAGTCCATTAGCTTAGGGGCCACGCACTCTACCCACTAGGCTACGACCGCCAATTAAAAGACTGTAATTTTATTTTATAGAACTAATTTTTATTTTATATTTTAGAATTTTAGTTTTTTAAATTAAATTAATATGTATAAATTTTCCAGTTTACAATAAAATTTGTGTATTTTTATTTATGATTGTTTTTACAGTATGTATTTTTTACGGTATACTATATTATTATTGACATCTTTAACTGTACAACTGGACATCTTTAACAGATTTTTTTTATTTTTACGTACAAAGTGGACACTTAGAAAGAAGGTGTGTTGCTGACCCGGGTGCTTGTGGCACTTGAAGACATTTGATACCAAAAAATTAAATAGATTATTGTTCTTTAGATTTTTCATTCTGGCAGATAGTAGATTTAAACATATTTTATTAAAAATAACAAAATGGCGAACTTAAAAATAATAGGCAAAATTAATAAAAATTAAAAATTCTACTACCTGCGAGAACAATTAGCGTGTAAAATAATGTATTAAAATTTCAGTCCAATCGGCTCGATAGAATTTTTTTAAACACCCGAACCAATCAAATAATCGTTGTTTCGAGAAAAACGCTTTTAAAGTTGTAACAACATACAGCGTGCAGTTATGAGGCGCTATCGCCTATGAGCTATAACTTCGTTAATCTTTTAAATTTTGGTTGTAAATTTTTTCAGTTACTCTCAATATACATATTGTACTTTTGAAATACATTAAAAAATAAGCGATTTTTTGAAACTTGAACATCAGACTACATCTTTAAAGTTTTATTTTGTTTTGGCAGTTTTTTGTTAAATTTGGTAGATTTTTTTAGATGAGATTGGTAGCTAACTTTTTTTTGAGTGGCCAGAAATAGAGACATACCGTGAGAGAGAGATGGAAAGAGAGAGCTGCGCACTCGCCTACTCGTTTCCCATCGGGTAAAAAGCACTTCGAAAGGCCATTTTGAGTCAGGGCACGGGCTTTACCACTATTGTGGTAGATCTACCACATTTTTTCAAAATTTTAATATCCACCACTTTGGCCACCGATGGCTTAAAATCTACCACTATTTTCACCATCATAAAATTTTTTGATGAATTTGTTCTCTATGAAATACTTTTAATAAACACGTCACTAGAAAGCTTAATTGTGAATATGATTAGATTTTGACATATGCTTAATACTTGTTATTGTGAATGAAATGATTACTTTGGCGTTGGCTGTCTGTAGCTGTTAATAAGGGGGAAAAAAGTGGAACGGCATTTTTTAGGGGTTTTATATTATTAGGGGTTTTTTTAGGGACTTTTTGATATTCTTAAGCATTGGATAATCCAATTTACTACGAAGTTTTTGAATTTATTCCGATTTTGCTATGCATTTACTCCTTAATTTGTTTCCCTTTTTCATTCCCCGCCCGTTACCATGGTGTAAAAAAACAAGGTGAACATGACGTCTAAATATTTTGCTAAAGCTGTAAAATTTTTAAATGAAAGAGAAAAGGTGATTTTGTATGGTTTGACAACTTAAGTGTTTGATTTTTACAATAAAAATTTTAAATCGTGTTCCACTTGTTTTGAATAAAAACCGAAGAAACCGATTTTTTTGTAAATATTAAATCATTTATAACTAAAAATAACAAAATGTCAATTGATCTTTTTTTTTTGAGGGATTTCCAAGTAATTGTAGAAATTTTAGGGGTTTTTGACTAAAGCTTTAGGGATAAATATTTTTGGGAGTTGGTAGCACTGGCGCGGGAGGCTTAAGGCCCCTATAGACGAGCAACTAATCGCACAACTGGTTGATAAAATGGTTGCTGGTTGATGAAAATAAGCAGTGTGTAGGTGGGTTTTTGTTTTTTTTAGTTTTTCAACCAGTTTTCCAACCAGTTGCTGAAAATCAAAAAGTTTTGATTTTTTCGGCTGAAGCTCATCGAGTTGATCAACTAGTTGTCGTGTTTTTAGCAAACTTAGTAACTAAACAGAAAACTGAATTTTTTTCTTCGGTTTTTGTTGAAGTTCTGCTATTGGCATTTTATAAATAAAATGTTTTGAACTGAATTTTAACATCTGCCATCAATTGAAAGTTGTATCTGTAGGAAAAAACACAAACCAGTTGATCAACCAGTTGTTCGATTAGTTGCTCGTCTATAGGGGCCTTTAAACGTGGCACGAATCGATAAAAGTTGCCGACCCGTAAAAGTCACCGTCCCGGTAAACCCGCAACTTGCTGGAAAATCATACCTCCATTTCCGGCGAATTCTGCGTATACGGGACGGTAACTTTACTGGACTGTAACGAATTGGGCCTTAAGGGAGTAAAAATACATATTTGAGCCAGTTTGCACTAACTTCACTAAACCGACTCACTTTGACGTCTTCGGAAGAGATGAGGAAGTGGGAAGGTGATTAAAGTGAGGCAAAAGAATAAAAAATTTTGCGACTCACTTTGATTTGACATTCGGTGAGTCGTTGATTAAAGCTAGTGCAAACTTGCACCTTAAAACAAAATAAGGCTCCTACCCCTAAACTAGATTTGTTCCATATTGTTTTGTTTTATTGACTGAAAGTTTGTTCGTTTTTAATCTATTAAAATTTTTTTTTATTGAATATATACTATTTTTCCGGGAAACCGGAGGCAAAGCTTTACAGGGTAGCAGGTCTGACTGTCTCAACCTGGCGAGGCCAGCATAATCCTTGTAAAATCTCCTCAAGTCGACTCAAACTTCCACGTGGTGTTTCCTGGGCAACGTCAAAACTGACAACTAGGCTTAAAACAGGTTGTGCGTTGGGTTTGAAGCCCATCCGTAAAAACCCATTTCAATGAAAACGAATAAGAAAAGGCAATCCCACTATCTGTGCGAATTACCGTGGGATAAGCTGTCTTAATATCGCATATTAGGTCCTATCGAGCGTTTTATGTGAAAGATTGAAGTCAATTGTAAACGAACTGATTGGACCTTATCAGTGTGGCTTCAGAGCTGGGAAATCCACCATCGACCAGGTTTTCACGCTACAACAAATCTTGGAGAAGACTCAAGAAAAACAAGTCGACACCCACCATCTTTTTGTCGACTACAAAGCCGCCTTCGACAGCCCAATAAGGAAGCACCTGTACTCCACCATGTCTGAATTTGGTATTCCTGCAAAACTAATACGACTTTGCAGGATGACACTGAGCAGCACCAGCAGCGCAGTTAAAATCGGGAAGGACCTCTCCCCACCATTTATTACCAAACGAGGTTTCAGACAAGGTGATTCCTTATCGTGCGACTTTTTCAACCTAATAATGGAAAAGATGCGGCGACCGTAGCCTAGTGGGTAGAGTGCGTGGCCCCTAAGCTAAAGAACCGCGGTAGCCCGGGTTCAATTCCAGCTCAGACAGAAAGTTTTTTCAATTGAATTAATTTTTCTGTTCGGTCGTCACCTCTCTGCAGACAATGGCAAACCTCAGAGAGTAAAAATTGCCATGTAAAGCTTCTTGAGAACATAAGCCGTTCGGAGTCGGCATAAAACACGTAGGTCCAGTTCTTGATCATTTGTGATCAAACATTTAATAACACGCACAACAGAATTGATCAATAGAAGCTAGGTCAAAGTCCTTCCAAGGGCTGAAATGCCCAGTTTATTTTATATATTTTTATAATGGAAAAGATCATCCGAGCTGCTGATCTGAGACGTAGTGGCACAATATTCTACAAGAGTGTTATGCTGCTTGCGTATGCTGATGACATCGATATCATTGGCCATAGTATGCGCGAGGTCAGTGCAGCATTTTCCAGATTAGAAAAAGAGTCAAGTCGAATGGGTCTGGCAGTGAATGCAGATAAGACGAAATACTTGATGTCAACAAACAGTCCCAGCGTCTTGGAACCTACGTTACAGTTGACAATACCTCCTTCGAGGTTGTGAAGGACTTCGTTTATCTGGGATCCAGCATAAACTCAACCAACGAAATCAGCATTGAGATCAAACCTAGAATAACTCTTGCCAACAGGTGTTACCTTGAGCTCAGTAGGCAATTGAGAAGCAGAGCCCTCTCTCGACGAACGAAAATCACGCTCTATAAATCGCTCATCTTGCCCGTTCTTCTTTATGCATCACAAACCTGGACGCTGAGCAGCTCAGATGAAAAGACTTTAGGAGCATTCGAGAGAAAGATTCTTCGTAAGATCTACGGACCAATCTGCGTCAATGGCGAGTACCGAATACGGTGGAATGATGAACTGTATGAGCTGTACGCTGACATCGACATAGTCAAGCGCATTAAAATCGAGCGGCTTCGCTGGCTAGGTCATGTTTAGCGCATGAAAGACGATGCTCCAGTGAAGAAAATATTAGATTCGGTACCCAGCGGCGGTCAACGCAGAAGAGGACGAACGTATCTTCGTTGGAAAGACCAAGTAGAGGACAACTTGACGAAGCTTGGAATTTTCAACTGGCGCCAGCAAGCGAAAGACAGAAATGGCTGGCGCAAATTCTTAGATGAGGCCAAGATCTACATACGGTTGTAGCGCCAACTAAGTAAGTAAGTATATACTATTTTTGTTATTGTAAACTGTGTTACGTATATTTTTTTAATAAAAGACATAAAATACATATATTGATATATTATATGAAATATCAAATCTACTTAATTTTATTTCGATCTAGCACACTTTTTGAGTCCAATATACCACTAAAACTTTTTCTAGCCCGTGCACTATTTTGAGTGCTTACAAGTCAGGTGAAAGCGCTGACCCGACGTATGACATACCATTGTAATTTTAACATTGCATGTTATAGGAAAAAAGCACTCCAATTTAGCTTACTTTGAATAGCTTAAAAAAAGGCCTCTCTTTGGAAAGCTTTGGGTCAGCAGCAGGCATGCCAATTGGTGGGGAGTCCCCTTATTTGCGGAAAATTTCATGTCGTTCGGGAAATCGGGGAATGAGCTCAAATATGCGGGGAATTTAATAATTCATCTAATTTTTAACATTTTTTCTAATATTTGCGGGGAATTAGATTTTATATTAAATTTTCTGATGCAATGTTCTTATTGCAACATTAGAAAAATATAATTAACATTAATAAAAAAATCCTTGTTGCCAAATTAATTTTTTAATGATACTGTTTTGTTTAAATACATTTTTGTTTATAGCCTTGGAATTAGTTGAAAAAAATTTGATACTTCAATTTGCATTTCAATAACATCAAAAATCTGCGAAGTCGACTTAAGAGAGGTTTTAGGCAAAAAAGGTTAAAATTAAGGCATATTTTAGAAAAATTTTTCTAAAAAAAGTATACAATATAAATTAAAAAGTATAAAATACAAAAAATTTCATTTGCATGTTAATTTAACATCATCAGTGTAAGTAAAACAAATCTTTTCTTTCTTTAACATATATTTTTTATATATAAAGATTGCGTTGAAGTTAGTGTGCTTAAAAATAAGTGAAAATCGGGACACACCATAATTCCGCTCCAGATCGTCTGAAATAAGAAGATGAATTCAAAAACAGACCTTTAAATGCACATCTTTTACCAAAATGGAATTAAACCATTTAAAATAAAGAAAGTTATGAAGCGTGGAAAAATTGAAAAATGTAGGATATTTTTTACCATATTGTTGCGTGTAAAAGCTAGACAAATTTTCCAAAGACGCTTATTTTGGTAAAAGATGTGTAGAATTACAAAAAAATAGTTTAAAAAAAATCGGCCGATTAGTTTGTTTTGAAAAAGTATGTTGCGAGAAAAACGTGTTTAAAGTTACTCTGGTTAGTTAAAGGTACTCTGGCGTACCGAGTTTTAAGCGCTAGAGAATCTGTATTATAAGTGGGATTCATTTATAAATTTTTTTGACATATTTGTGAATAGTTGTACAACAATAATCAAATGTAAAAAAAATTCGATTTTTAAAAAATTGTTTCCCTAAAACCACCCTTAACATACTTTGGAATCGAGCCATTGACTTCAAAGTAGCTTCAAAGTTGGAAGTCGCAACTCGAAAACACATTTTCCTTTTTTAAAGTTATTTTTTTTTTAATTTTATAGTGTGTTCTTTTTTTATCAAAATGAATTGTTTTCATAAAATTTATAAAATCCATACATTATTTTTTGTAATATTCAATTAAAAAAATCTAAAAGTAAATTCATTAAAACTTTTTTGGGGGGAATTTGATGAAATATCGGAGAATTTCGAAAACCACTGCGGGGAAAACCATAAAATCAGTTGGCAACCCTGGTCAGCAGTTCGTTTTTGTTTCGAAGCTTCTTGAACTGGTCGCTTGCACAACAAGAAAATAAAGTGCTGACGTTTTGCTCCTGGAGGAAGCCAATTTAGATTACTTTGAATTGCTTTAAAAGGCCTCTCTTGGAAAGCTTTGGGTCAGCAGCAGGGCTGCTGTTTTGGATATTTCGGATAGCACAGTTTCTGGTTTTTGGGTAGTACCGAAAGTTTTTTAAAATTTTTTATCTAATAAAAAAAGACGAAATACATACATGTGCATATAAAAAAGCAAATAATTTTTGTTGATTGTTTTTTATATATGTATATATCGCTTTACAATGTTGATGCTTTATCCTTTAATGTATGAATGAAACAAGTTACTGTTTTGACAAGAAATTATTTTGAAAAGCTTAAAACAACATTATGGTAAAAGTAGAAAAGAGCTTTCAGAAGTTAATCAAGAAAATATGAGTTAAAAATAATTAAAAATTTTGTACGAACAGTTTATATAGAAAAAGTTTAACCCATTAACAAAAATACTGCAGTTCTTTTTGTTTTAAATTTCTATCCTTAACATTTTAACTTTAATTGATGAATTTGCAAATGGGTTTACAAATGTAATGTACTTTTTGACTAATAGTGCATTCTTTTCTAGAAAATAATTCTGCATTTTTTCTAACCTTTTCAATAGTTCTGCATTTTTTTTTGGTTCTTTTCTAAAAAAAAAATGTTGATCTCAAAATAAGTCGTGTACATTTCTCGAAAATTCTTTCCGCAAAAGTATAACAAATGCAGAATTTTCTGACCTGTAAAATTAGGTGGTTCTGCATTCCCATCTCTAGTAATACCAACATAAAAACAAAAAATTTTTTTTTGACATTAATATTAGGTGCTGTGACAATTGTGATAGGCAAAAAGTTGCAATTTTGAAAAATGTTTTAAATTGTTTTCAAAACCATTTTGATTAAAGTGGTTAATTTTAATAAAACGGAACAGCTCGATGAATTTTTGTAGAATACTATTTGTAGGCGGCTTATACATAACCCCAATCGTAAATACATGGGCATTCAAAACAACAGTGAAGCCAATGTCAAATTAAAAAAAATGTTGCCTTTTTTCCGTCTTTTTCTCAGCTCAAAAGAGGTCAACATTCTGTAAATTCAGGTCAGAATCTAAAAAATTCTGCATTCTGTAAGGTCAGAATTTTATTTTCAAGAAAAGAATGCGCAATAAGGTATGCTTTAAAAAAATTATAATATGGATTAATTTTGGGACTAAGTTTTTCTGCATCATAACTATCCATCAAAATAGAATTGATCGCTGCCGTCGTAAGTGAATTGGGTTCTTTATCTTAAATGAGGTTTAAATCAGAAAACTTTCTTTCTGCAGCCGCACTGCTATGAGGAAAAGAAAGAATGCTACGAACTTTCGGAAACATGCTATTATTTAAACCATTTTTGAGTTTAAAAACATTGGTCCAAAATCCTTCCAACTCCAAATCTTTCTCAAAATTATCGAAATTCAAAAAACATCTCCATTCCTCATCAAGAAGTTCTATGTCGGACTCATCTTGAAAATTTGGAAATATTTCCATAAGCGGAATAAAAAACATGCCAAAAAATTTCAAAACATATATAGATAAAATTTTTCTAAGCTGAGCAAATAGTAGTACATTTTAAATTTGAGAAGTTTCTATTATAGTAGAACAAGCTAAATATGGGTAGTAAGGAAGACATTCGAGTATTACATGTACTTCTCAATAAGTATTTACTTTCGGCAGCACTGGTCATCAATTCGTTTTTGTTTTCAAGCTTTTTGAACTGTTCGCTTGAATAACAACAAAATAAAGTGCTGACGTTTTGCTCCTGGAGAAAGCTACTGACATGCCGGCCTATTTATCCTCTTTCATCGGGTACCAAATATCATTGTGTACCTGAAAACATTTCCAATTAATCTACAGTTTCGGTCCCAAATACTCCACTGTGGGGCGGACTGAAAAAAATCCCGGTGTACCACTCAGCATAGATCATCATCATCAGTATCTATGATGATCAGTATCTTCTTCATCAGTAGTTGCTACTAAATCATGCAACAAATTTTTGCAAATTTTGTGCGTCTTTTTCTCAAATGCCGGATGAATCCTTTGCCCCCTAATGCGCCCCTGGTAACACATTGTTTTGATAGAGAATGCATTTAGCTTTAACTTGAATAGAGCAAACAATAAATAACCGTATGCACACAACAATACATATAAGCACTTGCTTGGAGATTTTAAGCAAAAGTAATTGCTTAATATTTAATCATCAAAATCACTGTCTTTCTTATTTAAAGTCGGAACTATTCGTACTTGCCATTCAGAAGCCGATATTTTTAACTGCAAAGTGCTCACTAAGGAGTAGTAATTTTATAATTTGTAAGCTGCCATTTTGATTTGAAAACTCTTGACTTCGCATTTGAAGTTAACGAGTCCAATATGGTTACTTACTGATGGAAATAACGCCACTTTTAAAGTTATAACTCAGCTTTTTGGAATACAGACTTCTGTGCAGCTTCAACATCACAATAAACACTGAAATTTTTTTCTCTAGTAATGTTTACAAAACCCTGGTAATCAAACTTAACCTCAACTCAAAATTTCCAGTCTATTTCGTACGCTAATTTTTATATGGCAATACATGGGTTTCGTTCCACATTTAAAAACTTAAATCTGGCAACACTGTTTATGAACCATTTTGAAACAGAAATTTTACCAATATTTTTTAATATAAGCCAACAGAAGATTAAAAATCATTAAAGGTAAAAGAAAGAATTGGAAATGCATCGAAAAAAAGTTAAAAGTGAAGTGATGCTGGTAATGGAGCTTTTTTCAGTCAGGGGGCAGTGCAGTGCAGTTGTAGACTCCCCAGTTCCTGTACAGGAACTCAAGGCTTTAGTAGAAACGTAAATTCCTATCAGGTAGTGGGTTCTGAGCTGTAGGATTTATTTTTATTTTTAATACATGAATTCAAATATAAGTTTGAAAAAAAATAAATGGATTTTAATTTATATTTATAACTTATCTGAAGAATTTAAATAAAAAAGGTCTATAATTATATTAGATATCACCTTGAGAAGTCACTTGTTCTCAACTTGAGAATAACACTTGTTATCAAACTGTGAAACACACCTGATATCTAGTTGAGAAAACATTGGTCGAGAAAAACTTATGTTCCACATTGAAAAATAACACTTTGAGTTATGAGTTGAGATTAACAGCCCTATTCTGGCAAATTAACAAATTGTTAACCGGTTTTTTGAATATTTCTATGTGTTTGTTGTTTTCAAAACAAAATTTAAAACTCAAAAATCAAAATTTGTTAATGAAATTGTCAATAACTGAAAAGCAGTTGACAATTTTTGTAAAAAATATTTATTTTTGAGCTTCAAATTTTGTTTTGAAATCAAAAAATTACAACAAACACATAGAAATATTTAAAATACTGGTTAACAATTTGTTAATTTGCCAGAATAGGGCTGTAAGTGGAGAATATATAGGAGAATCATAGTAACGTTTTTGTTAAGAAGGCTATGATTCTCGACTGTATATGCTATCAATATCCAACGTTGGAGATATGAGAAAAAAGATTTACAAAAAAAAAAAAAAAAAAGTAAAGAATGGAGATTAAATCTTATGGTATGTATTTTCGATATGAGTATACATTTATATTTATATTTATTTATTTTAGTACATTAGTATAATAAGAACAAGTTCTTTTGCTATACAAAGAAATATAATTTAGAATAAAACATTACATATAACAAAAATTACAAAATAAAAATTAATCATTTTGAATTTTGAGCATAAGTTACTTAAGTTTATAATTGAAAGAAATATACGATTATTATTATAATTAAAAATATAATTTAATTTAGCTTTTAAGTATTTGAATTATAAAAGATGAAGATAGACAGTATTATAAAGAAAACAGAAAAGAATCAGATGAAAGAGGATAGAGGGAAAGAGTGAAATAAAGTAAGAAAACTGGTTACATTAACAAAACTCTGTAGTTAAGTAAACATTTTAAATACAGCTTGTCCAAAGCTTCCAATTCCATCAATGGATTTTAAATGGTTTGGTAAAGAATTCCATAATCGAATGGCGTTAATGAAAAATAATCTCGTTGAATTAAGGAATTTAAAATTAGGTACTATCAGAACATTACTTCGAGCTGACTGGGAGAATTGTAGTTTTTCAAATAGGTATAAGGGAGTTTTAGACTGAATTAGTTTGTATAAAAAGATACAAGTCCTGGCGTTAAGGTAATTAGATAAGTCGCAACCAAGAACTGATTTCTTGTACTGTGAAATATGATCGAATTTCCGAATGCCATGGACATATCTAGTAGCGTGATTAAATGCTACATGTAGTTTATGCTCAGAGTGTGAATCTAATTTGCTGTATATAAGTTCAGAGTACGTTATTATAGGTAATATCAACTGTACTACAAGCTTACGCCTGGTTTCTAAGGGCGTAAAGTCAGAAGACATTCTAAGATTTCTAAGACAACAATATATTTTACGTATAATGCTGTTAACATGATCGGTGCACGTCAGTGTTGAGTTTATATGGAAACCTAGGCTTACAACATTGGTAACAAGTTTAAGTTTCTTATCACCTATAAACAAGTCAGGGATATTTTCAAAAAAAAATTTTAGATGCCGAGATCGGTAGAACGTGAGATTTTAGTGCATTAAGCTGCAAACCGTTTCTTAAAGACCACTGGTTTATATCTTGGAGATCTTCATTAAGTCTACAACTCAAGTCCTCCAAGAGACCAGTTCTACGAGAAAGATGTAATTGAATATCATCCGCGTATGCATGCATAGAAGAATATTTACAAGTTGAGAAAACGTCATTTATAAAAACTGAAAATAGCAATGGGCCAAGAATTGAACCTTGTGGCACTCCACTGCGTACCAAATTAAATTGAGAACACCTATCACCAACCCTTACTCTTTGCAATCTATTCGACAAGTAGCTTCTCAAAAGACTTACAGCATTATCACAAAAGCCATACCAGCACTTTAGTTTTTGGCAAAGTAAGTTGTGATTTACAGTGCCAAAAGCCTTGGAAAAGTCGAGCATGCAGAGAAGAGTAATCTGCCCTTCATCATATGATTTTCGCATATCGTCCAAAACTTTCATAGTAGCAGTGGAACAGCTATGGCCAGCTCGAAATCCAGATTGTAGAGGAGAAAGCATATTATTAGCATTCAAAAAAATTGAGATTTGATCTGCCATAATCGCTTCACACACCTTAGACAGCGAGGACAAAATACTAATTGGCCTGAAATCATTGGCTTCGACCGCAGACGATTTTTTAGCAATTGGGACCACCTTAGCAATTTTCCAGGAATGAGGAAAAGAAGACGTTGTAAAACAGTGGTTAATGATGTAGGTTAACGGACTAAGAATGTAGGGTATAATTATCTTTATAAATCTTATCGAGATTCCATCCTCTCCAACAGCATTTGATTTAACTTTCATTATGTACTTGCCCACATCATTCTCACTAACTGAAGAGAATTGGAAGTGTGGTTCAACAATGACATCAACTATATTTATGTTTTCTTGAGAAGAATTGCTGGAGAGAAAGAAATGGTTAAGAACGTCAGGATTAACGTTACAATCAGAGCCAGATTTTTTCCCAATTCCTAGGTTTTTTAGATTTTTCCACAGAACTTTGGAAGGAAGTGAGGTATTTAATTTAGCAGAGCAGTAGTTCCGTTTCGATTGCTTAATAGCTAGAACTGAAGCATTTCTGGCAATCCTGTAATTTTCCCAATTTTCAGACGACGGGATTTTTTTCCAACAACTGTGCATTTTGTTTCGTTTTTTTTATAGCATTTTTGACATTTGTATTAAGATGAAAAAATTAAAACTATCACCCAAATTCCCTGGGCCGCCTTATAAAAAGACACTTTGCAAATTTGAAGTCCAACGATAATACTTACAATGTAGCTGACTGTTTTCAAATTAGACAAACTCTTCATAACATTTAAGTAGTAAGGAACAAATAAAAACGTTTTAAATAAAGTTGAACAAACAACATTTTTCAATGAGTGTAGACAATTAAGCCATATTTGAGTGTGGAGATCTATGGAGATATGAGTGTGCTTTCATATCACCAGAATCAACTATACATTAAAATTTAAATGTAAAATTAATCTTTTACCACTGCTCATGTTTGCTTTTTGTTATGCTTTTATATGTTTGACTTGGTGTGAGAGTATGTGTGCTTTTTTTTACTTGTGCGACTTTTGTAACGATTAATATAATTAAGTCGTTACGTGTTCAAGCTCAGGCTCTGAGAAGTCAAGAAAATGTCTCGCCTGACGTCGAACAGTGGAGCAATAAGCTAATGGTCCACCCAAACTTTTTTCTAGTCAAAGAATTTAAGATAGCGCAAATTCAATATTAAAATAAAATTGAACAAAACATTGCAAATTGTGCGTTTTCTATTTCTATTTTAATTTTAACTTCAAATTCTACATTTATATCTATTTCCATTTCCTTTTCCATTTCTATTCCTATTTCTATTTCTAATTCTATTTCATTTTCTATTTCTATTTCATTTTCTATGTCTAGTTCTATTTCTATTTCAATTTTTTTTTTCTATTACAACATCTCCGCTGTTTTTTATACATGTATTTCATTAAAATTTTGTTAAAAGTTAAATTTGTTAAAAAGTTCAATATATTTTTTAATATAAATCTTTGTTTAGATGTTAAAATGTCCACATCTCAAGGACGCATTTAGTACCACCATAATTTTTATATTGTTGAAAAAGTAATTTTGCTAGCTTTAAGATTAAGTAAATATAAAAATTATTATTAATTTTTTAAATATGTTTTTCGTAATCCTTTTTCGAATTCAATTAGCTCACTGCAAGAGATGAAACCACTAACAACAAAAAGTTTCCACAACGTTTTTGGATTAAAGTTCGTTCAATTACCTTTTTAACGGTAGCTTAAAATAATATTCAACATGTTTTTCATTATTCCAAAATTTAAAAAAATATTTAATCGAGAAGTGTATATTAAAATGTTTATATAAATGACTCTCGAGTAACACCGGGTATATCAGCTAGTAAATAGATATATAAAATAGAATAATTATGTTGATTTTATATGATTTAAATACAAATTCTAAATGTTTGATAGTTTAAATCATACCTTAAATCATACAGCTTAATAAACGATTTTAAACTATCAAACAACTAGAATTTGTATTTAAAATAAAGTATGATTTAAACTATAAAACATTTAGAATTTGTATTTAAATCATATAAAATCAGCATAATAACTAACAGGGTCATTTAGAAAAAACTTTAAATAGAATAATTTTTATAAAATTCTATATCAAAATTAAAATAAATATGTTCTTTAATTATTTGGTCGGAGTCGGAGCTTCGATATTTTGAGGAGTCGGAGTTGGAGTCTAGATTTTTTGGTCCTACTCCGCAGCCCTGCTTTTCTTGATCTTTTAGAATGAGAGTAATTTTTAACGAATAATAATTTTTTGATCACTTATGATTTTTTGTTGTGTCTACTTGTTGTTTTATAATACTTTTGTTATAATTTTTGTTTATTAATTTTAATTAAATAACTAAATATTTGTTTTAAGCTATATGTATTGCTTATAACTGGTTTTTTTATGTTATTCTAAATGCATTTAAAAGAATCTGCCATATATGTGAACATTATTAATAAATTGAAATTGAATTGATATTGAATTAATTTAATAACGAAAATTTTTAAAGAAATCCCTAAGCTAACTCAAATTTTGCCGATCTTTAGATTCAAATTTAAGTAAATATCGACTTTCCAATAGAAAATTTTGAAAGATTTATAGACACTTCAATTAGATACATTAAAAAATTTCCCTATAGTTAAAACTCTATGACCAGCAAATCAATTGTAGTACTGTCCCACTGTGCGTTGCGGAAATACAAGTCTAATCTAACTATACTTACATTGTCTCAATATACGTATTTTTTTTGTATGACGCTGGAGCTTGAGCTATCAACTATCAACAGCTTAGTTTTAAGTACAGCTCATTTCACTGCAATTTTATCTCAATCTCTCTTAAAGTATCTCCAGTTGGCGTAGTTAATGAATTAAATAGCAGCGCATTCAAATGTATTCTTTTAGTTGTTATGCGTCCACTTGACTAAACAAAAGTTCTTACTTAAAACAAGTGACTCCAGTTACTTTATCTAGCTTAATTTGAAGTACAGAGTACTATAATATGAACTAAGAGTATGATACTTTTTAAATACAAACTAAGTTAATTAGCGCGCCCTGTTTTGCTATTTTTGTTTTCTTGCTCCCGGAAACTTAAAGCTAAACTTTTATAATTGTCTTAAATAAATACAAATAAAAAGTGCTGAAACAAAATAAAATGCAAACAAAGAAATTGTGTCAATAAAATAAGCTCTATTACGTATTTGCATGTACATTTAATCGCTCCAATTCGCACTAATTACGAACTTGTAATATTAATAAATGCAAAAATTATAGAATCGCCAAAATAGCTAATTTCCAGGCAGCAAATAAATTTCAACACTGTTCTTTGGACTGACTGGCTGCCTCTGTGAAGTGCCGATATAAGCATTTATTTGTGCTAGTTTTAATTTTGGATTAGCTGTGATTATTCCAAGGTAAGTTTTTTGGGTGCTCACTAAACTAAATATGCTTTTTCTAAATTCAGCTTTAACCAAATTATATTTTAAACAAAAGTAAATTGTTTTCAAACCTATATTTAAAGCAAATTATCATGAACCGATCAGTATTTAAGAAATATCAGCTTACATTAATATTTTTAAAATCTAAAGTATGTTACATACAGACACGCATTTAAAGATTTACGCGTAATTTATCTTTATTTTTACATACTTTTCATTAACAATACTGTTTAACAAACAACTTTTTAACAAAAAAAAAACCAACTTCATCACATTAATTCTTGGTCAAATTTGTTAATTTATTTATACATATTATTAAATTGGAAATCTTATTACTATACATTTTTTCTATTTCTTATTATCATAAATATATTAATTTCTCCATGAATATAAAACCTTTAAAGCCAGAGCGTTTATTTTATAAAAGTCTGATTATATAAGCGCCGACTTTAAAGGTTTTATATTCTTGGAGAAATTAATATATTTTTGATAATAATAGAAAAAAGAAAAAATTTATAGTAATAAGATTTCCAATTTAATAATATGTACAAATAAATTAACAAATTTGACCAAGAATTAATGTGCAGAGTAATTTAAAATTATTTTTTACTTTGTAGTGGTTTTGAAGTTGGTTTTTTTTTTTGTTAAAAAATTTTTATTTCTTCCTTTTTAGAGATTATGATAACAATTTTCGCATTCTTGTTATTAATTTTCGTACCCTAGTGTCAACATTATCTGAGAAACAGTATTTTTCTTATATTGCCATGCCCTTTTGTTCAGTAACGCCCACTATATTGACTGTAAATTTTCATAATTAATCCTAACCCTGTACCTAATTTCAGTATACTAGTGTCGATATATTTCAAGTTATGGCGTTTTTCTAATATTGCCATGCCTTTGTCGAACAACGCCCACTTTTTTGACCGTAATTTGTAATAATTGTTCCAACCCCTGTACCAATTTCTAGTACCCTAGTATCAATATTAACTGAGATACAGTATTTTTTATATTGCCACGCCCTTTTGTCCAACAACGCCCAATTTCTTCACAGTAAATTTTCATAATTATGCCTACCCCTTTACCTAATTTCAGTACCCTAGTGTCAATATTATTCGACTTACAGCGTTTTTATTATATTGACACGCCCTTTATCGAATAACGCCCACTTTTTTAACATAACTTTTAATGATTGTGCCAACCCAGTACTAAATTTCAGTACTCTAGTGTTAATATTATTCGATATACAAAGTGTTTCTTATATTGCCACGCCCATGTGTTGAATGCCGCCCACTTTTTAGACGGGCACCTCCGCGTCTGATATCTCTATCTGTTGACAAAAAATTGTGGCAATCGGGCAAGTACTTTAGGAGTTATCGATGTACATACATTAATAAAAAAAAACAACCAACTTGAGAACCTCCTCCTTTTTGAAGTCGGTTAAAAATGTAAGCTCTATCGTCCACATGAAATTTGCTTTAATTCCCATTTGAATGCGAAATCAGAGCACATCCGTAAAGTAACTCTATAACTTCAGGATTTTTAATTCTATCCAAAACATGCGAAAAACATATTTTTTTTGCTAGTTTTGCGATTAAAGTATTACAAATAAAAGTATAATAAGACATAAACATGATGTCGTAGTTAATCCCACTTTGAAAATTAATAAATGTTTTTTATTATTCGAAATGTAATAAAAATTGATTAGTTTTAATTGAATATTGCAGAAATACTACACCGTACACAATATCAAACTAATATATTTCACATTACAATACGAAATTGTATGAAAAACAAGGTGTGCCTTGTGGCCATAGAATTAAGGGCATTCCACAGAAAAGTCAACCGTGACCAAAATATGAAAACTTATTAAAAACTTATTATTTTATGATATTATCTAAGAGAAATTTTTAATTTTATTAATTTAAGTAAGATACCTATAAACTCATGTACCATGATGATCAAATCGTCTGCACTGTTTGAAAAATGTAGTTTTTCTTTTTCGTAAACGTTTAGTAAATGTTTCGTAAACTTTTTTGTTTTAGTAAAAATGCAATGCATTGGCTAAGATAATGAAAAAATAATTGATGCAAGGAAAGAAAAATATATTAAATTTGTTTTTTATTTATTTAATTACATAATTACTTGACTACCTAATTACTTAATTACGCAATAACACTACAACATTGTCAGTCTGTCAGGCACGTGACGTGATTTGTCTCCAAGTGACGATATGTAAATATAATATTAAAAAAAAACTGCACTTTATTTAAAATCTTTTCACGCTGAAAGCATGTTTATGAGTAATACAAATGTGGCTTTCCAATAACTCTTGTCAGGGGCGTAACTAGCGGGGGAAAAAGTGGTAGACTACCGTCCTTACTTTTTTAAGAGTCGGCTTAGTTGTTATTTTTTACTAAATTTTTTTAAAATATTGATTTTTATAAATAATAAATTCACAGGTTTACAAATAAGGGTCCACTTTCGGATCAGAGAAGACAAAAGTGGTGCTATATGTATTTTTGTGCGCTGAATTCAAATCAGCAGTCCATTTTCCTCTATCAGAGGCCGGATTCTGAAAATCGCCTAGCTAAAGCTAAATCTCTATAGCTTAAATGCTAAAAAAATGCTTCGTTCAATTCCTTAGCGATTTCGCTAAAATGCGATTCTGAGTTTCAAATCGCCTAGCTAAAAATGTTGCTTCTACTACTCGCCACAGGAAGCGTTGTTTTAGCGATTCTTATGTCAACAAATTGATTTGGTTATGGCTGTGTGCCATTTGGTTTAAATTGTCATTTTTTTGCTGTGGCAAATGAAACCTGAAAATGTTATCCAGAAATTTGGACGTCTTCTCAGCGAATGAACGAGTTTTTCAAGACACATTTGACTGCCACTACTAAAAAAATCCTTAAAGGATTTTAAATCCTTAAAAATAAGGACCTAAATATCCTTAACCTACACTATACGCGAGCATAAAAATCGCACTATACCTAAAGGTTGCCATACCCGAAATACACTTACTGCCCAATTTTGAGCTCAATCAACTGTAATACGAAAGAAAATATTGACTTATGCTCAGTCGATCAAGCAGCTAACCATAAAACATCCTTGAACACGTATATTCAATGTATTAGTTTTGCAAGTTGAATGCAGTAAAGAAAAAACTTAATACACTGCGTATATCAGAAGTAATGAACTTCCAAATTTAACATAAATATTTATTTTAAACTCTTTAGCTCCTAAGACTTGCCTAATTATAAAATTCTTAAAAAATAATTGTAGTAATTTTTATTGACGCTAAAATAAATTAAAGACGACTGAAGTCACTCCATGCATTTTAATTGCTCCTCAAGCCTGAATTTTTAGCCTAAAAATAAATATTTTCTAAATATTAAAAGCAAAGCACAAACCTATTTTTTATACAGAAACATAAATAAAACTACTTTTTTTCAGAAAAAATACACAGCAAAACACTGATACTAACAATTTTGTAAGGGTAAAGCACAACCCTTATGCTTCACTCAAAAATTCTTGTGCCGGTTGTCAAAATTTCTATTAGTCCCCGGGGCTTCATGAAGTTTTGACAATAAAACTCACCTCACTGATATCAAAAATTCTACTTCCGACTGTCAAAAATTCATCATCCGAGTGAAAAGTTTTCGAAAACTTTTTAAAGTTTCTTTCGAACCTTAATTAAATTAATATAATATTTAAAATAAGCTTGTTTCTTATTTTTAAAATGGTTTACTAACTGCAACAATATCTAAATAAAAAGTGCAAAATAAAAACATTCAGTAATTTGAAAAAATTTTAAATAAACTTAAGTTAACATACTTAAAAATTTGTGGTTAATTTTTTAAGTATATTTACACGAGTACTTTATGATTTTTCATTAAATATTCTCGTGTTGTCATAGAATAAAACTATGTAAAAACTAGTAAGGATTTATTTTGACTGGTTCAACTTTACATACCAAAACAGTCGTGGCTTATTGGAGGCTTAGGTTTCATTCAATTATTCAAAATTTTGCACTCAGAGTACATTTTACATATTAAAAATTAGGTGCAAAATTTCTTGTCAATTAATGACTTAATTGCAAACTAACTGCATTATTCCGTATAACGTAGAAGCATACCAATGATAAGAAAGACACAAGAAGCAATACTTTCTTCCATATAGAATTGTTTTGTTTCAAGTGTCTTTATTATCGTTGGTGTGCTTCTTCGTGATACAGAATTATCACATAAGAGTGTGTCACAACAATTTTAGCTTATTTGCAAACTACCAATTCATTTATTAAATTTTTATAAAGTTTTAAGAGATGAAACCTTTTTCTAAAAGTATGTTATATGATAACAATAGGGGTATTCACGATTCAGTGTACTTGCCAGTGCAGTTGAGGGCTTCTGCACTTTACAAAATCAAAATATACGTGCGTCAAAAATCTGCACAAGTGCTTTTCTACTGCAGCCTAAAACTTGAAGATTTGAGCAGTTGTGTACTTGTGTGCATTGAAAAATTTGACAGCTTGGAAAAAGTGTTAGTGGTTTGTTCACGAAAACCTAACTGCACAACTGCACAAGTCCTCAACTGCAAAGGCAAGTGCACTGACACGTGAATACCCCTAATATTAATACAACTGATAAATACAAACAGCAAGTTTTCGGAAAAGTGCTTTAAATTGGTATATTTTTCTTTAAAAACATTCAAAAGAGACAAAGCATTAATTTTTCTTAATATATATATCAAAAATTACGATTTTAATTGAAAAATCTTTTAATTTTTAACTTAGCGGCAACAAAATATTGGTCTCTAAAATTATAGATAAAAATAAAATTAGAGTTTCTGTAAATCGCTAAAAAAAAGTTTAGAATCGCAGCAATCGCTAAAAATTTAGCTATGACAGCTTTAATTTTATTCTTCAGTCTCTAAATTTTTAGCATGAAAATAAGCGATGGAGTTTTTCAGAATAGCAATAAAAAACTATTAATTCAGCTTTAGCGGTGGATATTTAGCTTTAGCGTTTTTCAGAATCCGCCCTCAGGTCGAGCTTAAGAGTTATAGGCAAAATTAAAAACATTTCTTTTTCTGATAACTTGACTATATCCTTTTAACGCATTAGCCGATTTTAATTATTTTTAATAGGCTTGATTAAAAAATACTAGGTCTAACTATAATTGTTTACAAAAATGCTTTGCCTTTTGTGGTTTTAAAGATATCAGTCTTCAAAGTTCAAAATTTTTAAAATTAATAAATTTTTTCATGTTTGCAACCCTGTAACCTTTTTTCCTTGCATTTTCAAAAACTTCATTTTGTCAGATGAAATATCTTATTAGCTTTGGCAAACTGTTTACTTTTTGTCAATATCTTTGACAGTTTACGAGTTATTTAGAAAGATCTAAATTTTCAGCCACATAATATTTTTTATAAAAACTCCAGTTTCTTAAAAAATTTAAAAAACTCTCTAATACTACGTTTACATATAGAGATTAAAATGATTTAAAGAGATTAACTCCTAAATCTTATTTAATTTTATTAGATTAGCCATAGAAAATTTAACCTCATTCTGAAGTAGTTTAATAATTAATCTCCTTGCTTATCTTCTAAGAAAGTTTGAAACTCTGCAAATATTAGGAATTTCTAAAAAATTACAACACTGCAAGTGGAAATAAAGTAAACTAACTTATTGAAGGTCAATAACGGCTATATTATAGTGGCGGTTATATGATCCCCGGTCACGTGTTTTCATGCTAAAACACAAATGTTGTGAATAATTTCACAACGCAACCTGATTTTACCCAATGATTTGGTCAAAATTTATTCCCTTGCTCACTCTCTACAAGTTCCTATTAACATTAAAACAACCACAATTCATGACGTGCCCTTGACCGCCACCATAAGATAGCCCTAACATAAAATAAAATAAAAGGAAGCAACGAAATATCAAAATTAATCTCTTTCACACTAGTGCAGATTACAGTGTAGATTACAAAAGGGGATTTTCTTAATCTTGTTTGTTTTAATCTCGTATGTAAACGTAGTATAAGATATTTCAAAAGGTAAAAAGTACACTAAAACTCCAGAATTTTTCAATTTTTTTATTGATTAATAATAATAATGATTAGAATCTCTTACCACTTGTTTCTTAAAACAGATCAATGTGACATTTTCTGCAATTTTCACGGAAAACCTATTATTTTATTCGAAAAAATTTCAAAAACTAAGGGCGGCGAAGTTCGCCGTTTATAACTGTCAGTGTCCGTTTCACGTATTAGAGACCAACAATAATCGCTCAGCATACCTTCATCCCAAAAACCTTTGTAACTTTTCTCAATTCTGTGTAAATCTTGGTGTAGTCGTTCACTTGCTCGTCGCTAGTTTCGCCTAAGTTGTCGGGAAAGAAATCCAAATGGGAATGAAGAAAATTAATTTTTAACGGAATTTGGGCACCCATTTAGCAGCAGTTCTTCAAAAGTTTCTCAGCAATTTCCTTGTAGTCGTTACTCTTTCTATTACCTGGTAAATTTTGAACAAACTAGACTTATAGTAAAAAATTTCAAGTGGCAAAAACTAAAAAGCTTGCTAAAGCTAATAAGATATTCTATCTGACAAAAGAAAGTTTTTGAAAATAAATGGAAATAAAAAAATGTACAGGGTTGCAAACATGAACAAAATTTAACAATTTCAAAAACTTTGAACTTTGAAGGCTGATATCTTTAAAACTACAAAAGGCAATAAATTTTTGTGAACAGTTATAGTTAGGTCTAGAATTTTCTAATCGAACCTGTTAAAGGCAATTTAAATAGGCCAATGCGTTAAAATATATAGTCCAGTTATCATAAAAATAAATGTTTTTTAATTTCACTTATATCTCCTAAACTCGACCTGATAGAGAAAAACGGACTGCGGATTTGAATTCAGTGCGTAAAAATACATATGGTACCACTTTCGTCTTCTCTGGTCCGAAACCGTGTATACCTGTGTTATGAACGCATCAAAGCTATTCGTACCTTTTATTGCCATTTTCATAACAAAAACTAACTTTAGTCAGCTATTTCAATTTATTTCATACCCAAAACTATCTTCAGTTGGTCAATTCACTTTTAGTCGTACCTTAAACAAACTTAACTCGGCTAATCTCTAAGATTATTACCTACTCATAATCATCTATTGAAATCTAAAACTCGAATTTTTAGAGCTTTAGAAATGTAAAAAATAGGGTAATTTTTCAATTTTTGTTTTGAAAATGGCGCCAAAAACAGGTATGAGGTTTAGTTGGCTGATTATACGTAATCTTATAGTTTCAAGTATTATCGTATAGATGAACTAAAATAATTTTCAGTTACCTGTTGGAAAAGCTGAGAAATCGTTGCCACCTTTTTGGATTCGAAAAATGATGTCCAAATTGCGAAAAGCTTAAGAGCGCAGAAAAAAGGCCAACCCAAAAAAAAATCAAAACATACTTAATTATATGTATATTGATGTACACAAGTTTTTTTTTTCATCATTAAAAAAGTTTTTAGTAAAAATTATTACAAAGTGTTTTTCTTAGCCGTTTAAGTGAAAAAGACCCCTTAAGATTTATTTATATTGATCGAACGGATGAGTAACTTTATATACTTCAACTAGGTTGTATTTAAAAAAGTCGGGACTTAAGGGTATCCAGTCGGCCGAAATACATTGATACCCCCCAATCAAAATGGCTTCGGTATGCCCCTGCCTCTTGTTACCCCATGTTAGATACTTTCGCTAAAGTTTCTAATCGAACACAACAATTTGCAACGTTGGTTGACTGGACCAGTCCGACACGTGACAGTAGATGTCTTATTTTTTCTTTTGCATTTAATAATATTTAAAGAATGTTTGAATGTACAATAAAGAAACAGAATGTAATATATTTAATTAGACAAAAGGACTTCACTTCCAATGTGTAAATTTAGAATTGGCTGTACAATAAACTCAAAAAAAAAATAGTTGCATTTTTCTGTACGTGTACCTCCATTAGAGTAAGAATAGTAAGCAACGCCGTAGATATGGCGTTGGAATTCAGGGGGCATAACCCCCCTTAGCAATTAAACATTTTTTATATATTAAATAAAAGCACAGAATGGTTTTCTTGTTTTCCTACGTATTGCTGCTTACGTACTAGCGTTAGCAGAACGTATACATATAAATTGAAAAAATACTTCTAAGCCAGTCTGTGCAATTCAAATGATGATAAGCAATGCTTCATTGTTCATTAAATTACACTGTAGGTTAAAAAAAACGCTATGACACGTAAACTTAACTTTCGGTCGTAGAATTTAGTGGCATATTCAGTTTTTCCAAATCAGATCAAATTCTCGAGATATTCAGATTTTTGTTATTTGACCATCATTTGACCTTAATTTAAAAAATTTTTTTATAGTATTTTAATAATTAATTTTTATTGTATTTTTGAAAATACCTCCAACGTGAAAATCAAGTTAGCCTTGTGTAATCTATGATTTTTCAAAAGTTAAGCAATTTTACATTTCTCTCCATTTTGATCAAATTTGAATGTTAAACGTAAATCTTTAAAAAAATCTTAAAATTTTTTACTCAAATTAGTATTTTTAGAAGTAGATTAAATTCTGAAAGTTTAAGCAAAATCGGAGAAAGTTTAAGCAAAATCCTTATTTTGTTCTCCAAAAATAAGGAAAGTATAACTAAAAATGGGTCTAAAAGTGACTAAATTTCCATCGTAAATATCTCGAGATTTTGATCTGATTGGGAAAAACTGAGTATGCCACTAAATTATACGGCCAAAAAAGAAGTTTATGTGTCTCGTCATTTTCGTGTGTCTTTTTGACGTCTCTACAGTGTTAATAAATGAACGTAAAAGTGTATTTCATTGATACATTTGTCAGTTTCACGATTTCTTAGCTGTGTAGACTATCGCCAAGTGGTTTTAAAAAAATGTTCTCCTCAAATTCTAGCGGTGACACTTCGTCTCAAGTACACAAATTAATGTATGCAATTACGAGTCCAGAATTTTTCGTTGCAGTTTATTCAATACATAAAATATATTAATTTATGTCAGCTTTGACTATACTGTTGTAAAAATTGATAAAGATCTAGAAGAATGATGTTATGGTTTAGCGCTATTAAATATTCATAAGGATATTTCTATGAAAGAGGAAACTGTCATCGATAAATTGGCTTAGCGTTCCAAAAAAATTAATGAACTAACTATGAAAGGATCTACAACTGTGTATATTAAGGCGCCTAATGCTCCATAGAAAAGAAAAAAGTTGATCGAGTTTATCCTTCAAAATAAATGAATTTTGACTCTACAGATGGCCATCCGTGAGCTGTAATGGTTTGAAATAACCTCTAAAAATCGAGTTTTTTGTAAAAATATTGGTGCGCATTTCTTTCATCATTTAAAATATAACCAGTAAACTCTGAAAAGCAGAGTGCTTTCAGCGGGTGACTATTACAAAAAAAAATTTTATTAACAATTTAGAAGTTCTGATTTTTTCGCACTCAGAAAATCAAAAATATTTCCAACATGTAAAATTTATACAAAAAAACACTACAAAAAAGTACATTATTAAAAAACAGTACTTTTGCGTACTGTCTTGGGTGCATGTCATAAAACAGTACATTGCCCAAAAAAACAGTACTGTACTGTTTAAAAAAGCGCATCTGGCATCCCTTTCCTGTACCCTCTGAAAGCGTTCATGTCTATGATAGAAGTTACGAACATACATTTGCGATTAAATGGACTTGCTAAATTTTTGCATATGCATATAATATGCAAATATGCAATTTTTAATTTGCATATGCAATTAATATTTGCATATGCATTTTGTATGCAATATGCAAATACGCAAAAATTGTGTTATGTTTTCCGAGATAGAATTTATCGGGACGCATATCTGTGTAATCGAAATTGTTTTGTGATCATTCAATACAAATATGCAATTTCATATTTTCCGCTGTCTAGTTATTATAAACTACAAAAGCAAATTTCTACTTAATTCAAGCAAATATTTGCTAAGTTATAATAAATTGGAGTAGCAAATTTTGATTATTTTTTGCTGAAATCTAGTATATTTTGAAGTGAAATAATTATTAACATTAATTAAATTGAAAAATTGCCATTATCCGGAGACTTGAACCTCGGCCGCGTGAGTAATTATGCATTCGACAATTGCATAATTTTGAAATTCTGACAACAGATTCGCCAACACCGAATTCGTAAACATAAAAAAAATTAAGTTGGCAACCCTATTTACCATATTGAATTTTAAAATTCTGTCTTCAGATTCGAAATCAGCGTCCCCCTAACACTGTTTCAAATTCTTAAAAATACATATTACTAGGTGGCAACTCTTAAGATTTAATTAATTCTTTACTTATTTGATTCACTTTGTTTTGAATCATGGTATAATTATTTGACAAGGTAGTAGCGTAGACTGGCTTTTTTCTCACGAGCGGCGATGGGTAGTTATCAAAGGTAGCTATTAATGCAATTAATCAAAGAAATTTGAAAAAATAAGCAACGACTTAAACATAGCTAGTCAATCGCAGCAAACTAAAAACATTCCAATAAACTTCGCGAACAAATTTAATGAATCAAAGAAAATTTAAAAATAAGTACATAGCTAGTCAACAGCAGCAAACTACAACTTCTTTAGCTGTTTTTGACAACTACCAATCGCCAAAAAACTGTCACGGCTACCTTGTCAAATAATTATACCATGGTTTTGAATCAATTACATATTACTTTGGTCACTACTTATACTTATTCATACTCATTTTATCTCATCTTTTTATTGTATTCCCTTGTTTTCAATGTCAAATCGAGAATCGTCATTTCCTCGATTTGGCAAGCCTACTTCATTCAGTGACAGTTTTTTATGCTTCAGCTGGATTATCTCTTAAACACTTATCGAGACATGCGCTCTGACCGCATCAACTTGTTTCACAACATTTCCTTTAATTTTTTTGTTGCCTAATCATGGCTGTTGCACTTTCGTCTCTGATATATATGTTTAGTGTACTATATAACATTTTTGCATATGATTTATTCTGTCCGTCGTCTCGTTAGTCGTTTGATTGACTTGCCTGCAGCTCAGCAGAGGTCATTCGTTCTTGTAGTTATCAAGAAAAAGTTGATTTTGTTATATGTAGCTTTAAAATTAAGCGACATTGACCTAATTTTTGTTGGCGATGCAAAATTTCCGTAACTGTTTGCAAAACTTGTCATCATTGTTCAGCAGCTGCAGTAGAAACAGGGCATGAAAGTCAAGGCTCCTTATTTTGTGTGTTAATTGCATTTCAACAGCAAATATGTACTTATATATTTTTTTAATTTACATTTTAAGCACATAAGAAAAAATCACAACACATAACCTCAAAAATAATTATTGCACCATCGTTAATGCAATACGAGAACTTGAACAACAAATAATTAATTGTCAACACAATTATTGAGTTGCTGCAGTAATATAAATATTTTCTGGAATTTTTTTTTTAAAACAAAATTTAGTGCAAGTCATACATAAATGATGACGCTGATTAGTGCTGCTGGCGGCATTGAATGTCATCACCATCTTAATGGTGGCTACACGGGTAAGCAATTTGTTGTTATGTACATTGAATAGTTTTCTTTGACAGTTTTTAACAGTTAACGTATATAAAACTTGTATAACGTTAATGGGTTAAAGCTATGGCGGCAAGTTAAGATTGCAAAAAAAAAATCAGGTTGCTAACTGTTCAGAAATCAAATATGCCCCATCAAATCTTGATATTTTGTTAAATCACAAAAAGCACAACACCACAAAATCTCCTTCCCAGCTAGATCGAATGATTTCTCAACAACAATGCTAAATGTTTTCTTTTGTAAACATGTCTTGCTTGTTCTTACTGCAAGCAAAAGTAGATGATTCAGAAATATTTAACGCTCTGTTATATTGCCAATTTTACGAAGTTGTGCTGATTTTTTGCTTGCCCTTCACATACAATTTTTAAAAATTCCATTATTGACCTCAACTAAAATTCAAGGATGTTGAATCTGTCAATTAATATAATGAATTTAATGCATTAAAACTGAAGCTACAGTGAAGCAAAATTTATCAACATTTATTAAATTAAATTTATGATTGTTTATGGGATTCTGACAAAAGCAGGAAAAACTTGGAGCAAACTTGCTTAGAATATTTAGTAAATTGCTTAATATTATGCTATATGAAAATCGATGTGAAAGTATTTTAGCAGTAGAGACAGAAAATCGTCATGTGTCACTTAATGCTCACATGTCAGGATGGCCGAGCGGTCTAAGGCGCCAGACTCAAGAGCAATCTTGCCACTGAATTATGCACAGCGGTTTTACGAGCGTTCTGGTCCTCTCTGAGGGCGTGGGTTCAAATCCCACTTCTGACAAATTCTTTTTTTATTTTTTTTTATTTTTTTATAAATTATTAATTTACAATAAAAAACTTGTTTTTTTTTTTTGCGAATAGATAAAAGACTAATTGCTTGCTTGTGCGGCTTTTACTGTCTTGATGGTTGTCATTCATTTCTGGTTAAACTCGCAATTATAATCACATAAATGCAAGCTGGCATCAAAGTTCATTGGAAAAAAATACACGTAGCTGCTACCTCAATTCAAGTACGCTGAAATCCCACAAATAAAGTGTTTATCTTGTGATGGCAACAAACAAGATATGTGTAGGTACTTTTATAGCAAAAAGCATTATCTTATAATTATCGTAATTGACCCTGCAGAGTAGTGCCAAGTTAACATTTTGCGCAGCTTAAGGCATTAGATCAGGATGAAGTTTAGAAAACGTTAGACATAGTTCTTGGACATTTTCTACACAAAATAAATAGCCAAATATAAATAAAATTTTGTACGTGATACAGCACATGATACAGTTGTAAATGATACTGTACCTACGCGGTACTGCAATAATTTCACTACTAATCTACTTGATTATTTTATTGTTTCTGATCTTTCAGTAGTTTCTCTATTCGATCAACTCTATTTTTTATCTGACCACGACCTAATCTTTTGTTCGTTAAATTTTAATTTGTCTCGTAATGCAATTTCTAATAATTTTTCTTTCCGTGATTTCAAAAATATTAACTATCAGTCCCTGTTCCTTGATGTGTCAATGTTATCTTTCAATGTATGTTGGCTTCATCATAATATAAAGAATAAGCGTAGGTCTCTTTTAGCAGCGATTACATATCTTTTTGACAAACATGTACCGCTACGTACGACAACCGTGAAAAATGTGTCTTGTCCCCGGTTCACCCAATACGTGTCTAATAGCATTAAAAAAAACAAATTACAGTAAATATGGAAAATCAGACCATCTCCTGAAAACTGGGAATCTTTTCGCTTGGCTAGAAATGAAGCTGTTCTGTTAGTAAGACAGGCCAAAACACGATTTTTTCTGAGAAACTAGATTTATCCCTTAATTCGAAAACGTTGTGGAACAATATAAAAAGACTCGGGTTATGTAATAAAAATCGTAATGAATGCAATGAAGATCCTGAGATTCTAAATAATTTTTTGTTGACATTTTTTCTACCTCTAATGATACCTCTACGCTTTCCAGTGATAACCTGACTATCACAGTCTATCACAGACTCACAGTCTTTTAAGTTTGAAACGGTTAGTGAAATTGATGTTTGGAAACTGTGCTATGCAGATAAAATCAAATGCAGTTGCAGAAGATGGCATTCCCATCAAATTCTTTAAACTTTTACTACCTCACATAATAACATTATGTTTATAATTATAACATTGCGCACATTATAAATCATTGCTTTATAACATCCTCCTTTCCCGACACGTGGAAAATTGCCATCGTTACACCTATAGCTAAAAAGCAAAATCCTTCTGGTGCGAATGATTAGAGGCCTATAAGTCACCATTGTCAAAGGTATATGAAAAACTTATGGCTCAACAAATTAGCAAATATCTTTCTGAGAAAAAACTGCTATCCCGCTATCAGTCTGGTTTTAGGGCAGGGCATGGGTGTTCCTCAGCGGTATTAAAGGTTCTTGATGATATTCGACCCGAATATGATGCCGGCTCTATGACTTTACTCTGCTTACTTGATTTTTCCAAGGCCTTTGATAAAGTCAATCATAGTTATTTGTGTCAAAAGCTTAGGTATCTTTTTGGGTTCTGTGATAGTGCTGTTAATCTAATGTCTAGTTATTTGTGTAATAGAATGCAAAGAGTTCAGGTTGGTCAGGTATCCTCGTCATACAAGTTAGTAGTAAGTGGTGTTCCACAAGGCTCTATACTAGGTTCTCTGTTATTTTCAATTTTTATAAACGACATCTTTATTGTTTGCCGGAATGCATCTGTTCATGCTTATGCAGATGATATCCAGCTTTATCTTTCGCGACGAACTGGACTTCTTGATGATCTGTGTTGTAGGTTAAATGAGGATCTAAGTAGCATCAATGAGTGGGCAAAAAGTAATGGCCTTCAACTAAACGCTGCCAAATCGTAAGTTCTTCCTATATGTAAAAGTAAAACTTGTGTCGTTGATGTCCCTGATCTGTTTATTGGCAATAGCAAACTGACTGTGGTGTCGAAAGTAGTAAACCTAGGTTTCTACATTAATTCTTCTTTGTCCTGTGTAGACCATGTTAATAGTATAGTCCAAAAAGTTTATTATGTCCTACGAAACTTAAGAATGTCTGCTAGTGTCACTCCTACTGAAATTAAACGTAGATTAGTCATACAGCTAATTTTACCAATCATTTCTTATTCAGACATAGTTTATAGTAAACTTGGCGCATCTTCCCAGTTAAAAATTCAAATTGCATTTAATTACGCCACGCGCTATGTGTATGGTCTCCGAAAATACGATCGTTTGTCTCGTTTCCGAAATGCAATACTTGGATGCGACATAAATGCTTACCTAAATGCTAGAAACTGTATTTACCTGCACAAACTAATCCATGGGAAAACTCCTTGCTATCAGCATGAAAAACTTCAGTTTTATATGTCAAGTAGAAGCCATGTTCTGATAGTTCCGAGGCACAACTCATTATACTCTTCCCACTTGTTTTTCATTAACGCCATTAGGTTGTGGAATGCTTTGCCAAGATGGCTTAGGGAGGTCACTGGGAGAGGTCCTTTTAGGCAATCTATCTTTTCATTTTTCTCTACTCAATAGCTTTTCACTTCCTCACTTCTCTTTGTTATCTATTCTTTGTATCAGAAACTTTTTTCAATCTTAACTTAACTTTAATTCTTTTTTTTATATTCTTTAAAATAAAAAAATAACATAAAGCCAATATTGCTTGAAAATTAAGGTCATTATTTTTGATTCTGTTTTAAACAGTTGTTATTATTCTTCATTTTTAGTTTTTAACTTTAATTTCAAATTTTTAATATAAAATTATTCATTTTCTTTTTCATTTTAATTTCAATTTTAATATTAATTTTAATTAAATTTAATGTAAATTAATTATATTTATGCATTTATGCATTTATGTTGTACTATAAAAGAGCATAGCTCTTATTGTACTTATGATTACTTAAATAAATAAATAATAAATAATAATAATAATTAATATTTTGTGAGTTTTAAGGAATACAAACATATATTTTTAAGTCAACTATATCGCAATTTCTAATGACACTACAGATTTCGCCGGTTACATTGAGAAAAGAATTTCTTTCTATGTTTCTTGGCTACAGTAAATAAACGGCATACTTGGTTAGGGCGATATAAATATTTAGTAATTGAAAATAAATTTTAAATTTAAGCCTTTAAGTTAAGACAAAATTTTAATTGATTATTGTAACAAAACCACAAAATGTTTTCTTGAATTAACAAAAATCGAAGAATTTATAAATTTCAATATCTTTCAATATATATCCTTGTTTTTTTACGAATTCTTCTAAGGCCAGGTTATGTTCAATCTATTATCGTTGATATATCACATATGAAGGGTCATTATTGTATCATAAAAAGAAATACATTTTTATTTTTATGGTCCTTTTGAAACCAACTAGTAGTCAGTCTATAGAAAATTAGCTTATATCTGGCTACTTTCATTCTACTTACTAGTGAGAAGTAAGACGACTACATTTTAATTGGTTTTTTATAAACTAGCTTTTAGTGTAAATATAAAATATTTAGCTATACCAAAAATATTTTAAAGTCGACTCAAAATTTAGTGTGACCTTTTTTTTAAAAAAAAATTGCGAAAACAATTTTAACTAAATTTCAAGTCAACATTAAAATATTTTTTGGTTAATCTATTGATTTTTATCTGGCTATATGAAGTCAGTTGGAAATTTTTAATAAACAAAACAAATAATTTAATTATATTTAATGCTAAAACATGGGTTTTTTAGTCTTCAATAACGTAGTCAATTTAAAAAAGTGATAAATATTTAGTAAAGTGTGTTAAGAATAAATAAATTTATATTCCATTGAAAAAACATAGTTCTTCCAAAATGAGTTTTTTAGTCTTCAATAACGTTCAAAAGTGATAAATATTTAGTAAAGTGTGTTCAAAAAATTTAAATTCCATTGAACATTATTTTAACTTTTTTCACATTCCATTAACTTTCTAACGATATAAAATGAAGGTGTGCTCTTCAAGTGTTTAAAAATTAGTGCATTGTTATTGGATTTTCATTACAAGTTCGACTTCTTGAATTAATATTCTAATTATGGAAATTGTATTTTAATTAACTGAGCTCCGTTGTCTCAAAATAAACCCTATTTTGACCATAAAAATCAATCAATTAAAAAAAGTTGAGCCTAATCGGAGATGGTAAATTCAACAGAAATGACACTTCAATGTGAAATAGGCGCTATACAAGTATTTCCAAAACATTTTTTTCCATTTGTTTTGTATAAAAAAGAATTCTACGTCTACACTTCCGATACTATCGAAACTGTGTCGTTTTCTTAAAGCAAACCACAACCCTAGCCATGGAAAAACAAATTGAAGCAACGCTGATACTTTTGTTTTGCTCGTTACTACAATCGTGAAATTCTGGTTCGTGGCCGCTCAACTCACTACTTTTCGATGACTTTTCAACTAAATGAAAGTTACTCCGTGAATAACTACATTAAAGTTACTTTACTTTTCGAACTAGTTACGTTTAGTCCTGCAGTGTCATTATTCAATAAAAAATTATTTAATACGAATAACAATTACTATTTATTCTTTATTTTTTCAATCAGAATTTAGTATCAATTGTTTTTTATTTTATTATTTACTAGCTGATATACCCGTTGTTACTCGAGATCAATTTAAATAAACACTAGCTGATATACCCGGTGTTACTCGGGGGAAAAAACGTAAAATTTTGATGTTTAGGTTTTATTTGTTCAGAAGATAACGATTTTTAGCCAGAAAAAATAAGCTTTTGACGTAAAGCGTGTGGAAATATGCAAAATGGTTTTTTGTCATTCTAAGGAAACGGCGTTATTTCAAAATGACGTTGTACTAAAATTTGTGCAATCTTGAAGATATGTGAATTTTTTTTGTGCAAAATTACAGAATTTTTTAAAATTAATTAAACGGAGCTCTTCGCTAAAAAAAGTATGCTAGTTGGTTGATTTCCCTTACTTGTAAAAGGGTGGAAGAGGCGTGGTCAAAACTAATTATGCCAAAGCATAATCTAAGATTCAAGTAAAATGTGAGCCAAATTTGAGTCAAATCCGTCCAGCCGTTAAGATTTGTATTCTGGTCAAACAAACAAAATGATTTTTATTAATGTAGATAGTTAACTTTCATATAATTTTTTTCCGTGAATTTTTCCAAAATTTTAAAAGCTATTTTGCTATTTAGGGCAAAGAAAAATCCAATTAATATGATATTATTTAAATCGGTCCTGCCGATCTTTATATGTTATATGTAATTGGTATAATTAACCCGTACTTGAAAAAAATGGTAAAAGAGAGTGCAGTCGAGAGAGTAAAAAATTTCCCCTCACTGTCAAAAGTTGCAAGTTTTAGCCCGAGAAATTTCTTCTAGTAAAAATGGTTAAAGTGTCAAACTGCTTAAAATCAGCTATTTACAAGTTAGCAAAGAAATTGCAAAACATAAAAAGTTCTTCGAAATAAATAAAAACTATTGGAATGGAAACCAGCAACACGTTAAATTGTGCAAAACTACATGTTAATGTTTACTTTAATACATATGAATGTGACAATTTTTGTTCATTTCGGTAGACGATTTTATTTGACAGTTTGCACAATTTTAGTCCGTAAAACGTTCTCGTATTTTTTTGTGTTTTTATCTATTTTTGAGAGATTTATTCATACTCTCACGCTTTTGACAGTTTAACCATTTTTAGTCCAAAAAGTACGGGAACAGACCTAAAATATATGCATATGACGAACACGATTGGTTTGTGTCTAAAGCCTGGTTTTCACCAAGTCAATTTCAATGACAACAAACACTGATGTCAGTAGGCATTTAGACCATATGACGTCAAATGCGTTTTCATTGAAACCCAAAAATTGACATAAAATCGAATGTAAAAGACTGACGTCGAATTTATAAGTCAATTGATTGCCATACTGTTTTCACTTTCGATGTTATTTGTGAAATGCCATCGGTTTGTTCAGTTGTGCTTTTTTTATCAACAACAGCTGATGTTTTATATTTGAGAATGTTAGAAAATGTTTCTTTTTGGTGTAATTTATAAAATACTGTTGATTTTATTAGATTAATAACAAAACTGCACTTAAACAAAGATTATCACAGTGGCCGCTGTTGGTTGAAAAGACACCCTCGCCACGTTCTATCGCAATATACGTGTTCAAGATTCGCGCAAATGACAAATTCCTGGCAAAGCGACCGCAACAACACGAATGCCGAAAATGCGTCCTGCAACAAATCCCTTGGAAGCAACACCGGCCACTGCGATAATCCCTTTTTTCCTTTTTTCCTTTTAAACCAATTAAAATAACAATATTTAAATAACTTTGCCAGCAGTGAAATGAAAAATAATTAAAACAAAATTTTTTTGTATGCAACAACTGACACAAAATGCCAACAAAATGCCAACATGTTGGCATTTCGATTTTTCTTGTCATACAACGATATTTTGATTGACAAGCAAAATTCTATCTGTTCTCACTTATTTTTGACTTTATGTGACAATCAGTGGTCATATATGACAACAAATGTAAATGACAATACGTTTCCATTAGATTGACAACATTTGTGATTGAAAACTGACCTAGTGAAAACCAGGCTTAAGAAAAATATAGTACACTGCTGTCATTGTTATTTCACTGTTGTCATTTAATTTTATAGCAAATTCTATTAGGAAATTATTTTAGTACATTTCAACTTGAATAAGTGTACTTTCGATAGCTCAGTCGGCTCCACCATCAGTTTTGAAGCCATGAGGTAGTGGGATCGATTCCCACAATGAGCGGAACAAATAATTTTTTATAATTTTTTTTTATTTTTAATTTTTTTTATTGTAGGGAAAATGCAACAAAACCAACTTTACCAAAAAGGAATGAAGATAAAAATCTCTTTCAGTTGCAGAAGTTACAGTTTTAAAATTAAAAATGAAGAAATTTTTATTCGTTTAGAAGATTTGATTCTGATTACTAAATGCCAGAAAAAAGTTAGTTTTTGCAGTTAAGTATATTGAATTGAATTTAGCTTGTGTGGGCGAAGCCACGCCAAGTTTCCAATGCCCGTGCCAGTTTTCCAATAGAAATGCCTGACCAATAAGTAGCTCCATACTGAATTTCATTGTTATATGATATTAATTTCCAAAGCTATTTCGATATCAAAAATTTGACTTGTATGGGTGGAGCCACACCCCCTTGTTCAATGACCGTCTCAGTTTTCTAGTAGAAGGATATCACCCAATAGTAATTCCATACTGAATTTCGTTGTTATACGACATTTAGTTCCAAAGCTATCTGATATCAAAAATTTAAAGTGTAAGGGCGGAGCCACACCTCCTTTTCCAAAGCCCATCCCAGTTTTCCAGTAGAAAGATATCACCAAGTGGCAACTCCATACTGAATTTCATTATTATACGGCATTTAGTTCCGAAGCTATTCGATATCATAAATTTTAATTGTATGGTCGGTGCCACTCCCCTTTGGCCTATACTTGCTCAATTTTGCCAGTCGAAAGACACGACTAAATAGTAAGTTCTAACCGAGTTTCATTAATGTGTGACTTATAGCTTGAAAGTTATACTGAAAATTTGGGCTGCTGAAAAAGTGCCACGCCCAACGTCCAACGCCCATAAAATTTTACCAGTAGAACGGCAAGTGAAAATTAAGGTCGGATACCGAGTTCCGTTGCTATGCGACCTATAATTTCAAAGCTATTCGATATAGAAGATTTGATTTGTATGGGAGGTGCCACGCCCCCTGAGTTTTTCCGATATTTTAATAGTTATTCTGCTATTCGGGATGAACAAAATTCCAACAAATAAAAGATCATTCAAATTGGTCCAGCCGTTCTTGAGTTATAAATGGTGTAACAAACCCGACTTTGGCAAAAAAAAAATAGACGTTCTAAAGGAATATTTTACGGATAGATCATTTTAATATAGCTGGCATGAAAAAATAGATTTTCAACCATAACTTTTGATTGAAAACAGATATTGGGGTAATTTTTTCACATAAACTCTTTTTGAAACCTGAATTTTTTGTAAAAAATATAAAAACAAAATTTTGGAAAAAACAAATTTCGCGAAAAAATCAAAGGGGGTACCCTTGTTTTGATAACAAAAACAGTAAAATAATTTTTGCGCTTAGCTGGAAGAATTTTTGCAAATAAATGCTATGTCATATGAAAAGTAGCCAGATGTACAATTTTTAATTGATTTGATTTTTACAACAAAAACAATTTTTGAGTAATTTTTTGAGTAAAAAGTCAATATTTTGGACCTTTTTTGACATAATTATAAAACATAGTTACAGTGACTTAACTGTACAATTCAATCTTTTTTTTGTGAAGTAATTTTATTGAACTTTTGAACAAAAAAAATTTGAATTAAAATTATATTAATGGACAGCGGATATATTTGCATCGAAAGAACAAACTTTGATTTTCATGTCGTTTTTTTCTCATTCTTAGGTAATGATGCTTTATGAAAAAGTCGTTGTACTGAAAATTTCTACAATTTTGAAAATATGTGAGTGTTTTTGATGTCAAAACAACAGAAGATTTTTAAAAATAAATACACAAAAACTCCGATGGTAAAATCTATTATAATAACAAAATTACCGTTAATTGTACAGAAAATGAGTTTTATAAAGGGTGTTTTTGTAGAGTGATACAAGTTTAAATCATAATAAAACATAGTAATATATTTTTAATATCAATGAAACGGGCTTTATAGGATGGATGTCACAAAATTGAATTTTATGACATTAACGTTTAAATATGATTTTGGCCATGTGGCGGCCACGGCTGGCGCGTACAAGGCGCAAACTGGAACACCAATTTTCACAAACTTTTCGCAGCATTTGCGGCCGTATCTCGCCGATAACTCTTCGAATGTTGATTTCCAGATGTTGAATTGTTTGTGGTTTATCGGCGTAGACAAGTGACTTTACATTACCCCAAAGAAAAGAATCCAATGGGGTTAAATCACACAATCTTGGGGGCCAATTAATTGGGCCATTTCGTGAAATTATTTTTTCGTGAAAAGTTTCCTTGAGTATATCAATTTTAGCGCTCGCTGTGTGGCATGTGGCTCCATCCTGTTGGAACCACATATCAGCAAGATTAATGCCAGCTAATTGAGGTACGAAAAAACTTCGAATCATGTTCCTATGCCGTTCACCATTGACAGTAACATTCTGACCATCATCGTTTTTGAAGACATATGGGCCAATGACTCCGCCAGCCCACAAAGCGCATTAAACAAAAATTTTCTGTGGATAAAATGGTGTTTGTGGATTGTCCTCACTCCAAATACGACAATTCTGTTTATTTACGTACCCATTCAACCAAAAATGGGCTTCATCGAAAAATAAAATTTTCCATGGAAATTCAAAATCAATATCAATTTGTGCTTCAGCCCATTCGCCGAATTGGCGGCGCATATGATGGTCGTTTGGCTTTAATTTCTGCACAAGTCGAATATTGAAATGTTTTAAGCCAAGATCTTTTCGTAAAATCTTCCATAAAGTGGAAGGACACAACCCCAGTTGCTGAGAACGGCGACGAATTGATTGATTAGGATCATCTTCAATGCTTTCCTGTACAGCGGCTACAGATTCTTCAGTGCGCACTGTTCGGCGTCTCATGGGATGCACATTATCAGTAACAGTAAATGTGGTCCGAAAACGATCTATTGTTCTTCGAATTAGCGAAGGACGATTATGTACGCCATAAAATGGACGAAGTGCACGATAAATTTGACGAACAGAACCATTATTTTGATTAAAAATTTTCACAATTTGCACGCGTTGCTCTGGTGTAAGTCGATCCATAATGAAATGTTAAAACAAACTAAACAAAAAGCAAATATTAGCTGTTAAATATAAATAAAAAAAAAAACTGGCCATTTCAGCCATTGGAAGGACTTTGACCTAGCTTCTATTGATCAATTGTGTTGTGCGTGTTATTAAATGTTTGATCACAAATGACCGAGAACTAGACCTACGTGTTTTATGCCGACTCCGAACGGCTTATGTTCTCAAGAAGCTTTACTTGGCAATTTTTACTCTCTGAGGTTTGCCATTGTCTGCAGAGAGGTGACGACCAAACAGAAAAATTAATTCAATTGAAAAAACTTTTCTGTCTGAGCTGGAATTGAACCGCGTGTTCAATTCCAGTTCTTTAGCTTAGTTCAATCGCGGTTCTTTAGCTTAGGGGCCACGCACTTTACCCACTAGGCTACGGCCGCCACAGCTGTTAAATAGGTGGTCAAATAAAGCAATGATGCCAACTCAAAGTTGTATCACTCTATAAAAAACACCCTTTATTACTATAGATTTGAATTTCAAATAAATTCCTTATAGGAACAAACTGTTTTTTTTTCAAAACAATTAACTGAAAAACTAATTTAAGAACATGTAGTTAATAAACTACTTTGAATTATATTAAGGCGGAACCCTTTTTTAATTTTTTGGGTTTCGAACAAACATTTGAATATTTTGTAAAACAAAAAATCGTAATAAACTAATTATTTATTTAATTTTTCTAATTAAACTTAAGAATTGGTGTTGTCTGGGGGTTAATCCATCTTTTTTGCTCGTTCACTATCTCAATTTTGTAATAAGTGTGTGCTTTCGGCTTTTTGCTTAAAACAGATATTTGAAAAATCCAAAAATCCTGTCCCGATAATCGATTTCGAAAGTTAAGCTCCTTTTCGGGAACATTTGCCTTAGATGAATATGGGGCCTTTCATCTAAAGAGGAACCTGCGTGACCAAGAGAATCGGTCACTCAGACGACGTTGTCTGTCACTAATTGGCGTTGTCGTGCTTGCCGGCTTAAGGTTAAGGATTCCCGATTTTTTATAGTAGTGGTGCTGCTCTCTTGTCGTAGCCAAGCAAACGAATCAGCTATCTACATTGGAATCTATCTATCCAATGATAAATTATATTCATTGGATCTTGTATGGTATGATTGTATGATTATCCATCTCAGAAGGTTAACATTGAACATATAAAAAAATGTTTGAAACCAAATTGTTCGTATTTAGTTTATTAAAAACATATTTAGAATTGATGTATTCAACTCAAACAGTTAAATAAAAATCAAATAAAATTTGAGAACCATTAAAAACTGTTCCCTTTCTGTTGTTAAATTTATTTGTATCTCGTTAATAGCGTTAAAATAGTAAAAAATTGATAAATAATATTTGGTTTAATCGTTACGATATATTTGGAGAAAGCTTTTATACTTTAAAATTCATTTTCAATAAGTGCAAAATTAAATATTTTTTAATGGACTTATTTTTAAACCAATTCTCAACTAACTTAAAATCAACTAGTTTCCAAGCAGTTGAAAATATATGCAAACAAAGTCAATTGACTTATTAAGCGGACATCGCCATACAAAATATGTGAGTCCGTTCAATGGAAAAAAGTCAGAATTTCAACCACTTGTGGTTGATACAAAATACTTTTTCAATTAATTTTAAATTGGTTGATTTTCCTATAGGGCTATTCAAAATTTTTATTCGTTATTCATTTTGTGTTTGAATAAAAATTAAAAAAATTATCAAATTTATCCGGAATATTGTGAAAATCAAATGTCAGTCATCTATTACGTTCCTCGTTATGTTCCTCCATCTTTCAAGTTTTCTTCTACCACTATGAGAATGTTATAGGTTAAGAATTTTAAATAAAGAAGATGATGGCCACAACGTGAGTGCGTCTTAATATTAAAGGAACGTGGAATTCACTTTAAAGTTCTTGCATTGCGACGCGGTTATTCTAACTTTTGAAAAAATATTATAAAATTATGAGTTGGATATTGTACTCTTATAATAAAATAGTACCTGGGCGACCGAGCTTAGCTCCTCTTCCCGCCAAAAGTTGTGTATTTCAATTTTTTTCGTTTTGATTGTACGTCGATAAAACAATTCTTTTTTTAAAGCTACTTTAATCAGGAATTTTCTGAACAACATTTTTACCTCTCAGTTTAAAAGCACGTTTAGCGCCATTAAGTGTACGTAAATACGCAAAAAAATTATTGGTCTGTAATAAAAATTTGACTAAATAAAATAATTTTGTCCACCTAAATCGGTCAAATACCCCGACATGCGCTGCTAGTTTCATTCTGCACTACCATATAAAAAAACACGGAGAAATAAAACCTTTATAGGTTTTCGCTCATATTAAAAACAACAACATGCAAAAAATTATTACTTACGCCTCGATATATAAGAAAAGTAAAATTAAATGGAAAGTAATACAAATTATTTGAGTGAAAACACGGAGAAAACGAATTTTTTGAAAAATGAAATTAAGTTAGATCGATTTGAAATATTGAAATATTCTTTGAAATAGCTTTGGGATATAAATTTTCTTAATGCCCTAATTAGGGATGCAATTATTTATTCCAATCCCTGGATTTTTGGAATCGAACTTCGGGTGTGAACATTTCGGAATGCACATAGGGGTATTTCACCGATTTGGGCTGGCAAAAGTAAATTTTATTAAACACAGATTTGATAAAAAAATTTTTTGCAATGTTGCAAATTTTCCCAATGGTCGTACAGGGTTAAAATAAAATAACAGACTTGAATAGAAACTACTTACCTTATAAAATAATGTTGGCAACCTAAATCAGACAAATACCCCAATGTTGTTTGGGGTATTTGAACTAAACGAATTTTGTTTGCAATGTTAAATAGTGTTGAATACGTCCCAATGGTCGTGCAGGGTTAAAATCAAATAACAAACTTGAATAGAAACTACTTACCGAATAAAATAATGTTGGCCACCTAAATCGGTCAGGTACCCCAATGTGCGCTGCTAAACGAATTTTCTCCGAAATGAGACCTAGTTAGATCGATTTTTCGCCCCCGTAAGCTCCTATACTGAAAATTTCATCGAAATCGCTCGGGCCGTTTTTGATAACTCATTTACAAACAAATATTGATCGTTTAATAAGAGTAGTATAAGATATAGACAATAATGCAGCTGAGACTAAAGCACTTTTGTCAAAAGCTTCATTACACTCAGAGTGGAATGAAAAAACATATATTGATATTAAAGGCATTGTGTTGAATTTTAAAACGTGAAGATTTTTCAGTGTTTATATTGAGTTTGACCAATATTTTGCACCCCATATTTCGTTGCTTGAGAAAATAAATGTCGTAAGTGAAAATTTTCACTTTTGAGATTATTCAAAAAAAAAAAAAGAGCTATAATTCAAAATCTAGTAGAGCAATATTCTTCAGAATTACAGGCCTATTTGCAATACACATTTCATAATAGATTACGAAAATTTTGTGGACTTACCGCTATTTTTTAGAATTTATTTAAAAGTGAAAACTTGCACAAACGACATTTATTTTCGAGCAGTAACTTTCGCTGGGTCTCATATGTTCCAACAGTAACGTATACCAAATTAATTGGCTTGGCTCATAATCAGCGAAAGTTATCCAAAAAGGAAGCGCTAAAGAGTTATTGATGATGAAATGATTCGAAAAGTATTGAAAGACACCGACTCTGAAAGTGGTAGTGACTTCGATGGTGACAGCATTCTTGATCCAACTTACTCAAATCAAACTGATAGCTCACCTGAAGAGAACTCTGATTTCGAAAGAGAAGAACATACTTTTTCAGAGGAACAGGAGACGCAAATCAGCGCCGGTGTCGTATGGAACAATGACAATATTAATTTCTTGCCTCGAAAAACAGTTCCGAATTTGGAACAGCCAGTTATTCATGCAAACTTTAATAGGGGTTCAAAAGAACTTGAAGTTTTCTTCAAAGTTTTCCCGAGAAGTTTATTTATAAAAATTGCCAATTGTACAAATAAAAGAATTGAAATATTTAACAGAAATATTCAAAAAGAGAAGAAAAACCTTAACGATAAGAAAGCAAAATCCCCAGTGCAGGCTACTGATCAATATGAAATGATGATTGTTGTCGGTGTAAACTTGGTCATGTCTTATAATCATTTACCACACATGCATATGTATTGGTCGCAAAACTTTTCTTTGGGTAATACACCAGTAAAAAACAGTATAAGCCGAGACCGGTTTTTATTTCTGTCATCAAAATTATATATGAATAACCCAGAAAAGCCTTCAGATGCTACGAAAACGTACTATGTTGATGAAATGGTTTCATGTCTAAAATACACATTCAAAAATTGTCGGACTGACTGCGTGTTTCAGTCAATTGATGAAGCTATGGCAAAGTTTAAGGGTAGATCTTCCTTGCAACAATACAGCCCTAACAATGAACCATATAAAACGAGGCATTAAGATTTGGGAACGATGTGATTCTATAACTGGATATAGCTATGATTTAGAAATATACTGCGGAAGAGAAACAGCTCTTTGAGATGGCACTCTTGGAGAACGAGTTGTAAGAAAACTGTGAAATACTTCAGCCATTATATGTTGTGATCCGTTACTTTATCTCAGACTTTGGATTATGGTTTAGTTGGTACAGTTATGAAAAATAAGAAATTCTTACCAAATCTTGATGGTCCAAAAATTTGAAAGAGGTCACAATGATACCGTAACGAGCGTTTAAAGGACCAACAAAAAAGGAGCCGCTACTGCAGTTTCTTGCCCTAAGGTCATTGCTTTCTACAAAAAGTATATGGGCGGAGTGGATCTTTCAGATCAATTTTCTTCTCTTTATGATCCTGAATGAAAATCTGGAAAATGGTGGAAGAGTTTTTTAAAAGCTGCTTATGGTTTCTATATCTAATGCTTGGATTCTTTTTCAAGAAAGTCGGCGTACACAGGTACCATTGGTTGGTTTTCTCGTTGAATTGGCAGAACAGCTTCTTGGCTATGGAGAAGAGAGAGCAAAAAGCCAACGTCGTAGCACAAGCGAGTGCCCTTCCCGGCGATTAAAAACACTTTCAGGAGTTGGAGAACATCTTCCTGTTGAGGGAAACACACGCCGTCGTTACAGAAGCTGTGCAGATAATAAAAAAGAGCAACGTACGAGAATGATGTGCGTTTCTTGCAATATTCCTTTGTGCAAGCTATGTTTTGCCAATTATCATTCCAGTTAACTTAGATTTGCATTCATTTTATATGATACGTATTTAATGTTTAGTTTTTTCTTTCAATAAAAAAATACAGGATTGAAGTTTAAAAATTATGTGATTAAAATTCCAAATACCTTTATTTTGCTTTTTCCCTTATTATGTTACTATTGGAACGTATGTGCCTGATGCTCAATTGCTGCAGGGACATCCTTGTCCCAGAACATTTTTCGTGTTCTGGTTATCGTTTTCTTAAAAGCACCCTGTGGAACATTATTTGCGCCTGAATCAACCAATACAAATCAAACAAAAGCTCGCATCCTTAAAACAAAAATCCGTAAAAACACTGCGTTTGGCCTAATTTAAATTGAATAGGTCAATACCTTTATGCAAAAGCCTGTTTTTTAATTATTCAACAGTATTTTTGAAAATCTGAAAAAAATCATAAATACATAATCAAATAAGTCGTGCATATAATTAAGGACACTTGAGTTTTTAACATTTTATATAATATCTTATAATTATGTCAATATTTTGTAGCAAAACCATTGTTGTCAATTACTGCTCGACATCTGCGAGGCTCCACTAGACTCCATAGACTCCACTAAATTTTCACAAACACTGTTAGGAAGTGCTTTCCAATTTTTTTTTGTTTTATAGTACAGCTTATCAAATTAATTAAAAATTACCAAAAATAGTACTAATAAACCTTATACTAAATACATATTTTATTTGGCGGATTCTTTTAGAAAGTTCGATATTCTAACGAATTTGAAAAATTTTTTCCTAAAATCTGTTCAAAATATCGTCCTGAAAAATAGAATTGTATATATATTTATGATTTCAATTTTTTTTCACATAGTCTAAATATACTTCAGTAATAAAAACATTGTTTCACAGATCTTCAGTGCATATGATTTTATAGAGATCAATATTTATCAAAAAACTACGAAAAAGTCGAATTTTTACGATATGCGGACATTCTAGGGCGTGGCGCCACCTGAAGAAATCAATTGTAAACCTTCCCCTTGCACAGGTTTTTTATTAAAATTAAATTTAAGCATCAGAAAAATGCTTTTAGAAGTGAAATAAAAAAACTATGCACTCTACTGTACATATCAAAAACCTCTGTCCCTAATTAGTTGCACGCAGCTGTATGTAGTACCTAAAAGTTGAAATTTTAGTACAAGATATCTAACCGTGTACCTGTATTAAGCTATATTAAATATTAATATATTAAGCTATATTAATAGCTATATAAAATGTAGCTATATTAAAAACTTAGTTCTGTCCTAAGTCGACTTAAGCTTTTATTGCTTATCGACACAGAATTAGTGGAGCTCTAACTGATAAACATTTTTACCCCAACTAACAAAACAGAAGCAAGTGCTCTCACAAACAATCTGCTTTTATAAAAAAGTTCACTCAAACAGCATCAATCTCTCACAACTAAGCAGAGAAATATTATCGAAAAAGCATATCTTATGGTCCAGTTAGCCTCGCATGGCACAGCAGCGCATGCAACGCAGATAAGCAGCTAGCACACAGCTAAATAAATGGTGATTATGCAAAGCATAGTCACATGGTCAAAATAAAACAATAAAAAAGAAGAATACAACGATTTTATTTTAATAAATTAACCGCACTTGATCAAACAATTTTACAACTTCACATCTGTTTTGCCAAAACGTCAAATACATATAAGAATACACAGATATTAAAATGAAATAGATCTTCCATGTTTATCTATGTAGTCAGAGATGCATTTCTGTTTTTATCTGAGCATTGCCATGCGTTGCCATGTTGTGCATAATCAGATACACACAAATCCCACTAAACAGATTTCGATGTGACGCTTGTTAAGCCATGCACTGCTATGCCATGCGAGGCTAACTGGACCATTAAACTCGAGTTTTACGTATATGGCAGCGTTGCCAGACTTTTTTTTAAAAAAAACTGTGAGTTCCCAAAAAAAAACTGTATTTTCAACGAAAAAACTGTAACCCTAAAAGAAAACTTTATTTTTCAAAAAAAAAAAAAGCCCAAAAAAAAAAGCCTAAAAAACAGCAATTTTCTTGGTATTTATTAAAATGAAAATAATAAAACAAAATTCATTTACAAACACATAAACAATAACATAAGCAGTTAAAAAAACTTTAAATAGCATTTGTACTTTTGAATAGATCAAATTTTGTTTTTGAAATTAGATTTAATTATTTTTCGTTAGTTGACTGTCAATTTTTTTGTACATTTGGTTTGATTCATGGCAGAATAACCAGGTAGATGCACTAGAAATACGCTCTCTCCGACAACAAAACAATAACAAAGGCGTAATTATAACGGCAAAATTAGCTGTTTTGAAAATGTTATCAATTTTTACTTACTTATTTATTCAGTTTTGACATCGGATTTTCTGGACTACCTATAACTTCCTCCCGTCGCGACAATTCGAAAACAGTTCATTAATTGTTAGCTTCCGTTCCAACACGATAAAATTAGAAACAATCGTCGATTTCATTAAATAAATTTTATGTTTTCCAACAGCAATTTCACTTGTCAAAATATGTTTTGACAGTTTAAATAAGCCGTACATAGCTACACAAATAAATTGGTTACTACACAATCGAAATAAGTAGTCGAATGAAAATTATATTAAAAGTAAACTTTTATTTGCTTTATTTAAGGCCAAACTACAATTAATTATGTTTTATATCTTAAAACACGGCTCATTTTATGAGATTTTTAAAATTTTTATTTAGTTTTTTTACATGTTCATGCATAAAAGCTGGGTACTCAATTGATTTATACGGTTACAAGTAAATTATACATCCCTATGGCTGAAAGAATAAACATTAATTGTCAATAGTGACATTATAGTAACGCCAATGTTTGGCTTTCTCGTTTTTTGCTCCCCGAATTTCATCTACCTGGTAATTCTGCCATGGTTTGATTTATCAAACTGAATACAGTTTGATGTGTTCTTTTTTATGAGATCTTTTGTACTTAGAATTCCACTAAGTGCGGGAATCTCTAACTTATTACTAAGTTTTTTTTTATTAATATTAATTACTGAAAATATTCTTTCAACATTTGCAGTGGCTATTGGAATGCATAGAATAGCAGAAACCATTTTTCCCTAAAGAAGAAATGCTTCACAACCATCGCTTTTTAAAAAAAAAAAAATAGATTCCCAAAAACTTCAATATTACTGTCAGCATTTAAATTTAAATCGCTTTAATCACTTTGACGTATTTCGCGCCATTCATCACCAACTTCTTGAAATTCGTCAATTCTTATAACATTTGTCAAATGTCGACTCAATTTTGGTATAGATAGTTGATAGGTATTTAAAACTTTACTTGGAGACAGAAGTTTCACATCCTTTAAAAATTCATTTTCAAATTTAAATTTCATTAACAGTTTATTATATAGCTCAACATGAAACTTTACGCAATGTTCTCTGAAATCGATTTCCTCCGACTGTAGTGATTTATTTAGTTGACACCAATGCTATAGATATTTCACTACCTAAGTAAATATCTTTCAGAGGCTTAAGATTGCCCATAATATTATTTTTTTTTTAAATTCAGTTACGTCAACAAACTCATCTTCCAATTTTTTTAAAAACTACATGCAAAAAATCAATGACAACCAAAAATACTTCAATTTATTATTTCACATCTAAAATTTAAAAAAAAACTGTAATTTGCACTACGAGTCATTTAAAAAAACTGTAAGCCGGTTCAAAAAACTGTAATTTACAGTCAAAACTGTGAATATGGCAACGCTGGTATGTGGTTTAAACAAACTCTCACGCATGCTCAGATGAAATGCACGAATGCATTTTAAATACATGTAAATGCAAGAGAACAAAAACTCTTTGTAGAGTGCAATATTCGAATTAAATAAAATGAGTTAAAACAAGTTAAACTAAAGACAACAACAAACAACAGCATTTGTACTAAACACGTTTTCGAACTTGCAACTGAGTGTAAGTTTTAGTCATTCTTTCAATGAATTAAAGCTTAGTTTGGATTTTTCTCACTCTGAAGACTGGCTTTTTGGTCACAATTTAACTTGGGTTTTTTCTCATGAAGCTGCTGTTGTCGTCAGATAAAATGCTTGTCTCGCGGAAATGACAAATTTAGTTGTTTCTTGACGTTGGTATTGTTAGTGCGCGCTACAAAATATAAGCGTGTAACGTGTGTTTTAGGTTTAACGTGGTTTAATTAATTATTTCGTATAATTCGTGTTTCTTAACAGATTAAAGTTTATGCTAGCTGTGCGGCAAATCTAAAAAGAACTATTTTCATATTTTACATAAAGTATTGAAAAAATCTGCTCTTAAATTCTAAAAAGTTGTATTTGCTTCGTTTATGACTGTATAAAAACTATACTTATAAAAACTAAACCATATTCATTAATATTCATAATCAAAAAACTTGTGTGGCTTTTGCTAGTTTTATGAAGTGGAATTTTTGTATAGTTAAATTCTTGTTTTGATATGAAAAGTTGTTGTCATTTGCTATTTATTTAGTAACAAGGTTCACTTGCCATAAACCAGTTAGAGAAAATGATGAATAAAACTTCTTTCGACTGAAATTGAACAAATAAATAATGTTCACAGATGTTCAAAAGTGTGAAAATTTCGATAGAAGGGGCGGCCATTTGGGGGATTTACACCCTAACAACCATGAGTTTTTATTCTAAATCAACTGTACAAATAATAGGTCTGTTTCCGTACTCAATTCAGTTGCTTGAACGCGTTATTTTACAAATTTTTGAAGCCCGAGAGAGAAGGGTTACATGCAAAATGTCACTCTCTATTCTATTATAATTACTTGAAATTAGTACGGAAACTGACCTAACAATGAATGAATGAATGATATTGCCTTTACTTTGGTTTGATTGTTTTTTTTTTAAATATGCAAAAGTGGAGGTTTTTAAATGTTTTTAACTGTTATCTTAATTGTTATACAGACTTATTGAATCAATAAGCATATGTTACTGATATCAAACAGTTATAATTAAAAATCAAACAAAAAAGATTGATACAAAGAAAATTAGGTCTTTCATTTAACCCTGGGATGCTTCATGTAGTATTTTTGTATACTGTTTTGCAGTAAGAGCTTTGGGCTTAGCGTTACCCCGTTGAGAATGACACTACTATTCATAAATCCATATAATATTTATAAAAAGTGCAGCTTTTAGAACAATACATCTTAAGATTTCATGACAATCTGAAGATTAGTTCACAAATTACAGTCGAAACTATGGTATTTTTAAAACAATGGAAAAATAAAACCATTGTAACTTGAGAACTAAACGTCAAATTGTCTTAAAATTTCAACACCTATCGTTTGAAGGTAGATATTTACTAAATGTTTTTTGGATAAATGAATTGTGGTGTCATCTATACTATTCTATGAAGTTATTGAGTTATATGTTACAAAATACTGGGGTTACGCTAAAGCTAACGCTATTTAAAATATTTATTGTGACACCTTTCGTTTGAAGGTTGACGTCCTTAAAATCTATAAGGCGCCATCTATATGTCATTCTACAATCAAATTAAGTAACGTGTTAAACTGTGAGAAAATATACTGAATTCACTGTATATAAGATTTGGGATGTTTTTTCGAAATTTCGGATCATGACTTTTGGGCGCTTCATTCATACTTTTTTAATAATCAACGATAAAAATTTTTTAAAATACGTTTGAGAAATATATGACTTATTTTTATTGTAAAATAGATTTTTAAAAATGCCATTGTAAGCGTACCGGAAAAATAAAAATTAAGGAATGTCCATCTCCGATTTTAGTAAAATTTCGCATGGAACATCACTGACAAATAAAAAAATAGATGCGTCTCTGGACACACGAGAGAAGCGAAGCTTTTTCGCATTCATGCTTGTGAATGATAATTTAATGATTTTTTTAATAAAATGTTAACTAAAAAAAATACACAATAATGTTCCCAACAGTAAATTGTATTACCTTACATTATTATTTTACATTAATTTTGAATTATTTTTGTAAATGTTAATAAAATTATTGGTTTTTAATATCTAAAATATAAAACGTATGTTATATAGATGTTATGTCATCGATATTTCTAGCAAATATTTCATCAATAGTTGTCCTAATCGTGCTGTGAAAATATTTCGATCGCTTATCATTCGCAAATTATATTTATCAAGACAACATTGTTTAAAGCCTAGAATTTTTAGGAAATTGATTTTTTTTTATATTTCAAAAGTACAGTCTTTCTGACGTTCTTTTGACTTATACAGCCGTTTTAGTAGGTGTAGAGCCACAGTGTTTGGTCTACATTCATTCTCTTTATACTCATTTATCTCGAAACTACTTTTTTCGGCATGGTGTTGTAGAAAAAGCCAAAACAATTCATGTCCATCAGTATCAGATGTTTCTCCTACTGTTAGAGATATTTGCAAGTCGCTGCATTTCTTTAAAAGTTCACTATATCACTATTTTCCTTTAATCTTTTTATGTCGTTCATAAAACCAAATATTCTCTTATGATGTTTAAGTGCCTTAAGTCTAGATTGGCATCTTACGCGCGCAGTATCGAAAATGACATTAAAATAGTTTATTTTAAAAATCTCTTCCGCATTCAAGAGCTTTATCTTCCCCTTCATAATAAGAATTCTTCCTTTTACGTCGCCTCCTTACGACGTAGAACTTTTTGTCAATATCATTTTCTCAGCTATTTCCCTCGCTGTTACCAAGGATGATTGAAAACCATTTTCCCGATAATTATCAAGCCAATTTGTTAACGCGTCTAGGTGTTGTATAGCTGCATTTAGGTGCATTTTTTTTTTGCTCTGCCACATTTTACTTATAACATTTATCTTGCAACTACAAATTCGTAGTTAATTATTTTTTTTCTTCTATAAACTTGCATTCACTAACCAACTGACAATCTGTTGTATTTTCTGCTTAATCCTTTAAAGCATCACATACAAATATCGCTTAGTTGGTACTTCACAGCAAAAAAAGCAAGTGGAATTATTTCAAGTATACGCTTCTGAATACCCCATTTTTTATTCTCGCCGCATATTAGCTCTATTTTCATATCCTTGGCCTCTGCAATTTTGCAATGATACACACAGCTGTTCTATCTAAAAGGCAATAAAATATAAAAAGGCAATAAAATATTCTACAATGTCAGATGTACTTGTATTAAAAAAAATATTAGAAAAACTTACAGTTGCTAAACACGAGAAACATCACGAGTAAAATCAAGAATAATCGAGTAATATTTATTCTCTTTTACTCTTTCAACAATTTTAGTCTCTACGTGACTTGTCATTTAATGTATGAGCTCATTTTGAATAATTTTTCCGAGATAGTGGTCATTAATCGTCTTGTCTGTTACTTGTTTTAGGTAAAGTCGCAACATTAGATCAAATCGGGCTATTAACTTTACTAAACCTATAAGGTTTCCGCTAATCTCACTTGAATCTGGGTCAGATATAAACTTCTCTCTATAGCCTCTGAAGGCCAAATTGTGAGATGCTAAAATATTTACAATAGCAAACAATCGTTCTAAAATACATCTCCAACGCTGCCTATTTTGTTCTATTTGATTCTGGGCTAAAGAGTCAAAAGTAGTACAGATTTTTAGCCCGCTTCTTAATTTAACCATTTCAACATATAATCTTTGTGCAGTCGGCTAAATTCATGAGACTTTAGGATATCACACAAGTGCTTCCAATTACACACTCCTACACTGAATCTAATTCTTGTATTTTTTGGTCCGAAAATTCGACACAGAAAGTTGTAAACGGCATCCTTTGTTTGTGAGTAAATCATCCAGTGCCTGTCAAGTTTATAACCGTTAGCAAATATTTTACTGTACTGATATTCGCTGAATCGTCGTCCATTATCAATAACGGAAAAAATTAACTTTAACCTGGATTGGACCTTTTAATAACATTTTAGTTCGGTTTACATCAGTAATTGTTAATGGCCACAAACCTAGGTCATTTTGAGGATTCAGTTTGTCATTCCCGTCAAGAACGGGACTCAGATACGTATTCTTGATTGGATAGTGCTGACGGTCGCGGCGGTCAATACGTAGTCTTGTGTGTGAGGTAACAATTGTATTGACTCATTATTATCGCTAATGTTACTAGGTGGCAGCCGCACCCATGACGATGTTGAAGGAATAATTTCAGCTGAGCTAGGGTTAGAGTGCAATAATGTGGCACTTTCAGTCAAAGAAGGGTCTTGAGCGGTTTCTTGACCATCACTTTTTATATAGTTACATATAAAGACCCACGTAAACTACCAGACTCAAATTTTCTAAGGGCATCACGGGGATCGGGATGCAAACTCATTTTACAAATCTTGCTTTGCACATAAAGCTGAAATTAATATGTTAATAACGTAAGATTCACTAAAACTTAATATAAACTATTACTTACTTCTTGTAATAGCGAATTAAATTTATAGTTTTTTTTTTCTTTTTTTTTTACTCTATGCGAGGCCCCTGCAAGAGCGAGGCCCCGGGCGATTGCCCTGCTCGCACACCCCTAAAACCGCCACTGCCTAAGTGTGTCTCGTTTGAGGCAGCCACACCAACTAACCTAACCTAACCTGTAAAGCACGACTAAAAATCACAGAAAATTGCATTTCTTGGTGAAAATTGTTTATTGGGATCGGAGAAAATTACAAATTTTTATGATTATTATGTATTAGAGTTAAGAAAATGAATAAAAATTACAACTTTGAAGTTTTCTCATAATGTTCGTAGTTTTCTCATAGTTTTCTCATAGTTTTTTCATAGTGTTCATAGTTTTCGCATAGTTTTTAAAGTTTTCTCACTGTTTTCTTATAGTTTTCAAAGTTTCCAAATAGACTTAATAATTATCATAATTATCATTTGTAAACTCCTCGAGTTGAAGGCTGTATTTTTTGTTAGGGAAAACACAGAAAAATAACAAAATTTATTGAAAAATCCTTGGAATTGCACTAAACATTGAAACTTTTTACAAATAATGCGTAATACGCATGGAAAATACGATTTCAGAATAACATCTGGTCATATTGGCCGTGCTTATGATGTACAACTCCTCATTTGATGTACTTCATTTCTCATCATTTGCTACTATTTTAAAATTGCCACCGAGTCAGTAACACATGGAATGTTTTTGCATAAATCCTTTTGAACGTCGAAAGCCTAAGAATTGCTGATTATTTTGATATTCGTTTTCGATTTGTTTGAAAATGTTTATGAAAATGCCACAAACACGAAATGCTCAAAAAATTTTTAGAAAAAATGTTGAACACACTGTCTGGAGAGATACGAAAAAAGTGTGCTATCGGGTGTGCTAGTGCAAAACAGAGATATAAGGTGAAAAATGTTAACAGTAGGTAAGAGCTACCAAAACCACTGCTAAGCGACATCTATGGACGTGCTTCGCAACTCCCCACTGTCCCCTACATGTTATCTTAAATGAACACTTGCCACAAACGTATTTGTTGCATGTGTTGCAGGTATAAATCACTTCATTTTTGTAGCACAGTCGAATTTGACAAGATTTGTGTTCAAAAGGACTTTTAATGTCAGTTTTCTGGGATACAATCCATTGCATTATATTCTTGTTTTTCGGAGGAGGCTTTTTTCTGCGGTTTCGGTGGCTCAAGAGCGTTCGGCGATGTACCAACATTCGGAGGACTCCAAATGTTTCCAGTAAATGCCTTAAAAAGATGTGCAAATGAGTATAAATACGTATTGATGTAAATAATTGCATAGATGGTCCATAAAATAATATTAACTTTAGAATTGTTAAAGCTGTAATTTTGACGGCTCATGGTATAAGTCATACTGATTATGGAAGCTAAAATGGCTGAGTGGAAATTGAATAGGAATATGTAAAATAAAATAAAAAAATAAATTGGCCATTTCAACCCTAGAAAGGACTTTGACCGAGTTTTCTATTGATCAATTGTGTTGGGCATGTTATTAAATGTTTGAACACAAATTATCGAGAACTGGACCTACGTGTTTAATGCCGACTATGCACGGTTTATGTTCTCAAGAAGCTTTACATGGCAGTTGTTACTCTCTGAAGTTTGCCATTGTCTGCAGAAAGGTGACGACCAAACAGAAAAATTAATTCAATTGAAAAAACTTTCTGTCTGAGCTGGAATTGAACCCGAACTACCGCGGTTCTTTAGCTTAGGGGCCACGCACTTTACCCACTAAGCTACGGTCGCCACTTTTGATGAAAGTGAAAGCAAATCGAACTGATGTTTTCGTACTGAAATACAATTGAAAGGTGTTAACATAGCTTCAAGCAGAAAGTTTATTTTTTTTGTTATTTTATTGCCGAACGGCTTTTATTTATTTAATTTTTTTTAAACGGCAATAAAATAAATCAGCCAACGAATATATTTTGACATTCAACACCGAATCATCCACCAAATTTTAAATTTACACTTTGAATAATGTAAATTGAAAATGGATTCACTGCCATCGTTCAAAGTTCACTATCATCGTTTTGAGTGAAATGTGTAAATTCGCCTTAAGCTTGAAAACAAATTTTCATGATGTTCATTGACAGTTTTGCGCAAAATATTATACTTTTCTTCAGGTACATAGATCCAAATCTAAATAAAGTGTCAATGCCACCAGTACTGACTCATAGGCCACTTTGTGTTTTAATATTGCCTTTTCTTCCCGCAACTTCTGGTGCATACTCTAATTCCTCTTCAGTATAGTCAGATACTATTCCAGCAACTTTCCGTACTTTCATTTGTTCTGACAACAAGTGAACTCCTTTTTAGGCCTTCCGTGACTAGTGCTAGGTTGCTAAAATGTAAAACTTTATGCAAACTGCGTATAGTTAAAATACCTTTAGCTTTGTGTTTTAAAAAATATGGCAGATCATAGGTGTAAGAGTACTGAAAAATTTGAATATTGTGTTACCGTTCACGTAGCTTATTACAAAAACCGTTATGACCATGACACTGTTAAGACATGGCGAGTAAAGTTTGCAAATACCAAAATTATGACAAATTCTTAACTTACATTTATAACACGTTAAAAAAACAAAAAAAAAAATTCAAATACCTACGAAAAATAACGGGTTCATATCATTAGCATTTATTTTGTACAATTATTTTTGATTTTGAATATTAATGATCATTTGCATTAAGTTTTAAGAAAACTTAACTTTTAAAAAATTTTTGAGGCTTTCTGGTTTGTTTAGCTTGTTCAGTTTCACTCAAAGCGGATATTTTTGTACTATCTTTTAATTAACACTATCTCACATACAAAAATATATATTACATACATACCTGCTATTAACACTAGGTGTAATATTGTAATACCCAGTTAGAACGATTGGGGTGCTAATTAATGACTAAGATTTTTCAAGTTTATTAACCAGACCAAATAATTATATGCATTAGCTAAGACATTAAGGCATTAGACCAAGGTGAAGTTTGAAAAATGAGCCTCTTAGAATTTGTCTATGAAAATTTGGTAGACCAATAACAATTTGAAACAACAAACATTAAAGGGAGCAGTCATAATTCGTCTCCAAAGAGAGTCTCATTTATGAAGATTTTACGAGCCCTCATAATTCTGTGCCCAGAAGCAATAATTGCTTCTTAAGTCGACTTAAGACAGAATTGAGTTATTGATGTGTTCCACACGTATAGCACTATAAGCACTCAAAATCTGGAGCTTCTAGCATGACTTAAGCCAAAGTCATGACACAAAAACAAAATATCCTTTCATATAACTTATATGGCTGTAGAAAACTTTGAAGCAAGGTTTCTCGAAACTTTGTAATCAGTCTTAAGCTGTTATTGCTTAGCGCCACAGAATTATGAGTCTGAAAAGAGCCTTATCAATAAGGATTTTATATAACTCATAAGAATGGATCTCTTGGATCTCACTGGAGGAAATTTAAAGCTATTGGCAAAATAATGCTAATAAACAATTTAAGTAATTAACTTAAATGTTAATAAATATAATACACTAGCTGAAACCGGGCGTGTTGCTGCCACCCCCTTGCTTAACGCCCATAAAATATTAACAGTGAAAATGCATGTGCAAATTTAGGTCGAATACTTATTTCTGAGGGCATAACTGTATGATTGGAAAGAGATATTGGGGTAATTTTTTCACTTAAATTTACTTTTTTGTAAAAAATATAAAAACATTTTGGAGAAAATAAATTTCGCCAAAAAAACCATAATTTTTTTGATGTAAAAACAGTAAAAAAATTACTTTTTCGTAAGAAATATAAAAACAATATTTTGGAAAAAATAAATTTCACCGAAAAACTATAGCGAGTAGTAATGCTGTGTTATATGAAAGGCAGTCAGAAATGCAATTTTAACTTTATTTTATTTTTACAACTTGTGAGTAATTTTTTAAGTAAAAAGTCAATATGTATTTTAGATTTTTTTTTAAATATATAAAAAATATATACATTGACTTAACGGTACAGTTTAAACTATTTTTTGAAGTCGTTTTATCGAACTTTAGAAAAAAGTGGCATGACAGGTTGTTAATTGTGACTTAATTTAGAGGTTTGTAAACAAAATTTCTGTAAAAAAAATATGGCAATAAATACAAAAATTCTCGGGCAAAGTCAAAAGTTACAGTCAGTCTGGTAAGAACGTGATCGGCATAACTTTTAAACCCTTAGCTCGATTCTTTTAAAATGAAAAACATTTTGTTGCATGTTTAATTGGCTAGTGCGCAATTTATTTAGTAAAATGTATAATCGCCCCCATTAACGATAATAGCTTCACATCTACGAGGCATACTTGAACTAATTTTTGAGCAAACTCCCGTGGTAGCTCCCTCCAAATTTTTTTAATATTGCGGATAAGCTGTTTAGTAGTCCAGATACATTTTCTTTTGAGCTTTTCCTTCATAATTGACCAGATATTTTCGATTGGGTTTGCATCTGGAGACTGTGAAGGCCAATCCAACAATTCGACCCCATTTTGCTCTTTCCACGCTTTGCACAAACGACTTCGATGTTTGGGGTCGTTGTCTTCTTGCAATATCCAGGATACTCCTCTCCTTTTAAACATTGAATCAGCTGATGGTAACAGTGATTTCTTGTATAATTTCGTCATTAGTTCAGCGTTCAAATTGGCAGTGAATATGTTAAGGTGTCCAAAACCCCGTTCTGAAAAGCAGCCCCAGACATGAACTTTAACTGGGTGTTTGCCAGTTCGCTGAACTAATCTATTCGCTCCAGTACACCACGATCGACTAATGAAACCTCCGGCCCAAAAAGAAGATTCATCCGTAAATATTACATTGCTCCAATCACGATCCTTGTTTGCAGTCGCCCAAGTGAGTCTTTTTTGCATATGAACTGGTGTAAGTAAGGGCTTTTTTAAAGAACTGCGATATTTAAAGTTATTTGCTCGCAAACGTTCTCGGACAGCATCTTTGGACAAATTTACTCCCTTTTCTTGCAAAATTGCCGCACCTTTACGCAATAAGAGTCCAGGATTTTTTTCGAAGACGTGGAGGACTTTCTTATCATCATTATCTGAGGTCTTCTTTTTTGTTCCACGCCCAGGGTAGTCATCGACATTTTTTTCACACATATAGCGATTAACCCACTTTGTCACAAACGCTTTTGATTTTTTCATATATTTTGCTGCCGATAAACGGGACATTTTCGGTCCTTTTGAGTGCAAACACAGAAACACTGCTTCAAACCGCTTTTCAAATGCAGAACTCATAACAATATTTTACACTTCCACTTGAAACCACAAATGTAATTAAACTGTTTGATATATTGCGTAATGAAGCAACCTCTCCTCTCAATTTTTGCATACTTCGTTCACGCGTAACGGTAAACCACGAAAAATGTTGCCGATTACGCTCTAACCAGACTGACTCTATGTCGCAGAAAAAACCTAAGGATGCAGAAAAATTTGTTTTGATTTTTTTAATTTTTTTTTTATTATTAACAAAAGCATTAGTGCAGTAAGAACTAAGTTTTTTTATAGCACAACAAAAATACATTCAATATAAGTATAATAACAACTGTTTAGTGATTTTACTTAACTAAAGATACAATATATGTTTAATATCAATTTTTAAATAGCAAATAACAGTTCATTAAATTAAAAACAGAATATTTAATAAGAGATTGTGAATTTTAAAAAATTGTTTCGATGATTGGACAGAAAAAGAAAGAATGAAGAAACTTAGTTGGATGAAAAATAAGTAAGAATAGCTTGCCTAAAAACAACTCTCCCTAAGACCTCTGTCAGTCCACGTGGCAGTGCATTCCACAGTCTGATGGCGTTAATGAAAAACAAGCGCGAGGAGGTTAATGAAGTATATCTTGGAACTATAAGAACATTACTTTATTTGGAAAAGCTAAAATGAAGTTTATCATATAAGTAGGAAGGTGTTTTTGTATATGTAGATCAGCTTATGCAGATAAATACAGTTTCTGGCATCAAGGTAGGAAGGTAAATCACACCCAAGTATGGCGTTTCTGAAACTAGATAAGTGGTTAAACCTAGGCAACCCATAAACATAGCGCGTAGCATAATCAAAATCAATTTGTAATTTTAACTGAGAGGTTCAGTCGAGCCTACTATAAACCAACTCAGCGTAAGTTATCACAGGTAGTATCAACTGTATTACCAACTTACGTCTAATATTGACAGGAATGACACTAGCAGACATTCTTAAATTACGCAGGACATAATAAACTTTTTAAACTACACTATTAATATGATCAGAACACGACATAGAAGAATTTATATAAAAACCCAGATTTAGAACTTTTGACATTAATTTCAGCTTGTTTGTCCCAATAAACAAGTCAGGGATATCAACAACACACGTTAAATTTTTACATAAAGGTAGAACATATGATTTAGCAGCATTCAATTGAAGACCATTTCGTTGGGCCCACTCATTGATGTTATTTAGATCTTCATTCATTCGGCAACAAAGATCATCAAGTAGTCCAATTCGGCGAGAAAGATGCAACTAAACATCATCAGCATGAACGGATGACTTTTTGCAGACAGAAAAAATGTCATTAATAAATATGGAAAACAATAGTGGGCCAAGAATAGAACCTTGTGGAACACCACTGTGTACCGATTTATACTGCGAGAACTTATTCCCAACTTTAACTCTTTGCAACCGATTTGAAAGATAACTAGACAATAAGTTAACAGCACTCTCACCGAAACCAAATAAAAGCTTGAGTTTTTTACACAGACAGTTATGGTTTACTTTATCAAAAGTTTTAGAGAAATCAAGTAAGCCCAGCAATGTCATGTTACCAGCATCATATTCCGACCTTATGTCGTCCAACACCTTTACTACAGCTGAGGAACACCCATGCCCTGCCCGAAAACCCGACTGAAATGGGGATAAGAGTTTTTTATCGTGAATATAGCTATTTATTTGTTGAGCCATTAGCTTTTCACATATCTTTGCAAAAGGTGAGAGAATACTTATAGGCCTGAAATCAGTAGGCCCTGAAGGGTTGGGTTTTTTTGCCACAGGTAGCACAATAGCAACTTTCCTCATGTCCGGGAAAGATGACGATGAAAAACAGAAATTAATAAGGTGTGTAAGCTGGTTAATTATATGAGGTAATATGATTTTTATGAACTTAATGGTAATTTCGTCTTCACCCATCGCATTCGATTTCAGCAGCATCACACATTTACGTCAAATTCATTAACAGGCACAAATTTAAAAGATTGCTGATTGGACATATCACAACTAACATGAATATTATTATCAGTCATTATCTAAGAAGAATTATCTAAGAAAAAATTATTTAGTGTTTCAGGGTCAATTTCACAGTCAGAGTTTTTCTTATTACACACCCCCAGGTTTTTAATATTAGCCCACAAAGTTTTTGAAGGTAGGGATAGGTTTAGCTTAACTGAGAAGTATATAGCCTTAGACTGCTTTGTTATTAAAACAGCTTCGTTTCTCGCTAACCTATACTGCTCCCAGTTTGCCGGTGATGGGTTTCTTCTCCATAATTTATGCAACTTGTTTCTATTTTTGATTGTATTGAGAACATATTGGGAAACCAAGGACAAGACACATTTTCACACGATAAGTACGCAGAGGAACATGTTTTTCAAAGAGGTATTTAATAGGAGTTGAAAAGGCACTAAGTTTGTCATTACAGCGATAACATTCATTAAAAGAAATCAAGGATATGTCATTGAACAAAGACGGATAGTTAATGTGTTTGAAATCACGATAAGAAAATGAGTTAGAAGAAACATTACGAGACAAATTAACATTTAACGTACAAAAAATTAAGTCATGATCATAGAGAAAATATATGTGATCAAACAAAGAAACAAGAGACGAATCAGAAACAATAAAATAATCAAGAAGACTTGGATTGGAGTTATTAGAAAACCGAGTAGGCAAAGTCTTATTAACAACAGATAATCCTAACGTATAAATTTTATCGTATAACAATTGTTTTACTGAATCATTCGACAACAGATTAACATTAAAATCACCACACAATAAGATAACGTCATGATTGGTAATATATTTAATCAGTTCACAAAACACAGGATCCACAGGATGACATTTATTGGGGTTATACACACATGATGGTGTTATTGTCAGATATACTTAAATTTAGGAACTCAATTCCATGTCCACACGATTTACTTATTATTTTGGCTGTCAGATTATTTTTACAGAAAACAGCAACTCCTCCTCCCTTTTTTCATATCTATCATATCTGAACAACTTATAATTATTAATATCACCGATGGAATCATTTATACAGTCACTCAGCCAAGTTTCAGAAACGCATATAATGTCAACTGTTGAGTCTTTAAAAACATATTTAGTGTAGTCGAGTTTAGCCGAATTCAAGCTCCGGGCATTAAAATGAAGTACATTAAGGCCAGTATGTTGTATGCATAACACCTGTATTAAAACCTTATGGTTTACATTAGCGCCAACAGACGAATGATTAGAGCAACGTGATAAAGAGTACCGATAAGCTGAAGAATTAAAAGAAGAGAAAAGAATTACAAAAATAAATTTGTTAATAATAAATAAAAGAAATAAAAACTTAAATAACAGAAGCAGCACCATTTGAAAACCCATCAATAGTTTTTTGCAGATCATCCACACTGTTGATACGAATCCCATGTGCATTTTTTTCCATTCTGATGAAAATTGAACCACGATACGTGAAGGCATTGTAAATGCTCTTTTGACGTTTACAGACAATCGCAACTTGACTTACGACTCTCCGCATCCAAACTTCCATGTAAATAGATATTGTTGTCAGTATCAAAACCCGCAGCTCTTAGATTTACAGCTGATTTATATCGCCTCCGAAAATCTCCAAAAGCTTTCAGAACGCGGCTGCGATCGTACGGATAAAGGAATTTAATAATAATTAGGGAGTTTGGATTTTTGGGGCTTGGCTTGACTCGAAATATATCTTTGATTTGGGGTGGCTGAAGCTCAATGTAGAGGCAGACTTGATTGAAAACACTCTATAAATTGAGGAGTTTTCAGATATAAATGAAGCCGGTTAGGTAAAAAATAGTTCCACTGTAATGTGTATGCAGTCAGAGCTGAGTTGAAATGTACTCATTAAAATTCAATTCCAGTACCTTGGAATTAGGAATTCGTAATTGGTTCTCTCAACTCCTCAGGAATGTAATTGGAAAAAATCGTCAATTCCATTACAGGACTTGTATTTGGAAGTTAAACTCCTCAGGAATGTAATTGGAAAAAATCGTCAATTCCATTACAGGACTTGTATTTGGAAGTTAAAATTTTAATAACTTTTCCAATCCTGCCCATTTTTTGCAAGGTGCTTGGTTTCATTTTATTAATAACTATACTAACCAAGTGATTTTTCCCGATTCTACTCCTGAGGAATTTAGGCGTTCAATTACCAATTACAATTCCCGTTATGGAATTTATAATTTTTTCTCTTATAACTTCAAAGTTGAAGTTTATAAAACCTAGTAAAATACTGACTTATACTTTCAAATAACACATGAGTTTTCGAATGATAAATCTAGATAAACAGAAGTTATTATCACTGTACAAACTGTACAAGTACTATATCTTAAATAAGATTTTAGCTACTTACAAAACTGTTTGCTTTTGCAAATGTATGCATATTATTGATATATTAATTATAAAAAGTTGCATATTCATAAGCTTTTCCGCACAGGGTTGCTACATTAATAGTATAGTATATTAAAAGTTTTGTTTTAATTTACAAGTGTAAACGAAATATGCACTTTTAAAAATCAAAGAAATAGTTGAAAAAAAGTTTTACAAAGAGTTTAGTAAATTAATTAATTTAACATTAGCATCAATTCTTAATCTTTTTAGCAGAAACTTTAATCTGTTTTTGTAGAACGCATACGATAATTATTTTAAAGAAATATATCAATTAAAAAACATTAAAAGCATCAATTTAATTACAGCTTATAGTGAAAAAAAACAAATATTATATAAGATATCTACACATAAACCTTCAATTGCTCACACAATCTTAGACACAATGAGTAAGTATTAAAAACAATTAAGTCTTATATTAAAAAAAATACATTAAACAGGTAGTTGAGAAAAATATGAGTTGCATTTTGTTGCTATTACGGTATAATTAAATTTTTTGGTGTTGCTGTCTAAAACAACAAAAAGGGTCAATGTTAATTATTTATTATTAAATACGCTCTTGCTAATTACAGTTAGTTAAATAATTTATATTCTAAGCGTGAATATTGAGAATACACAGTGTTCATAGTGAACGATTTTTGTTGAGCCGAGCCGAAAAACACTTTGGAGCAATAGAGGACGCATGTCGTGCATTTTTTTTTTTGCCCCAAATGCGTTTTTGAGTTTCAGTTCAGCTCGGCTTAGCAAAAAGCGTTCACTGTGAACGCTAATGCCCTTATTCGAGGGCGATATTGAATCTAAAGATTATTAAACTTTTGCTCTGATGTGTCAATGACTCAAGTAAAATTGATGTAGAGATAATTACAACAAAGCTATTTATAATTACACACATAACATTTTTTGATACGCCTTCAAATGTTTAAATATGTATATATTTTTCTATATTCCAGGAGTTCCAACAATGTTATCGGACATCACCGATTTGCCCTCTGTACAGTTGGGTGAATTTTTATTACAATTTGAATTGGGTGAACCTACGGAAAAATCTAAAGAAGTTGCTGAAAGAGAATTAAGAGAAACACCAGAGGTTAAGAAACAAGCCATAGAAGATTTGAAAAACCTGCTCGAACGTAAGTTATTGAATTAATATTGCTATAGCATGTAGCTAATAAGCTGATTTGTAGTCTGTATAAAATAAAAACTCACACTTATTCAGTTGAATGATACTGATTAAAATTTCCCGTCTTAGATATAATTCATTCGAATTAGTAATTTCAATTAAATGTAGTATTAATGAACCTTACCTGTTCGATTGCAAAATGCAATTGATCATAAAATAAGCTTTATGCGCATTAATTGCTGGACTTTAAGCTTTAAAAATTCCCAGTTATGTGTGTATATATTTCAAATGGAAACTCTTCAATCAGCATACCAAAGCAATTTAATAAGTCAGTGGCTATTTAAATAAAAGGTATTTTTTTGAAAGAAAAACTGTTTAATTTCTCAACATAGTCTCCTTTTAGATCGATACATTTAGTCTAGCATTTTTTAAATTTTTTATTCCTTCCAAATACATAATAGGTTTTATCAAGGTCCTCAAAATAGGCTTTTGTTTCAGTGATGCCCCTTTCATTCGACTCAAATCTCTTATAACTAGGACTAGGGCTAATGAACTAAAAAAATCAAAAATATGCGCATATTACATGCACTTACAATTCTAAAATATGCGTTAAAAATAGGTAAAATATGCAAATAAAAATATTTTTCTAAGATTTTATTATAGGTTCAAATAGAAATATTACTTGTAATTTAACAAAAAAAGAAAAACAATAAGGGTATTCATGCAAAGTGGCAATCTTATAATTTGAGCAATTAGTTATTTATATCAGCAGGTTGTATGAACAGCCCTTAAAGTCGATTGTTCATTTGCAGCATATAAGTTAGCTGCATTATACTTTTATATGCTGCATATGTTGCCAAAAAGTTTTTTAGTTGTAATTTTCAATTAAATATTTGTTACTTTTGCACCAATTCACAAATTCTTACCTCTCTTATTGGTTTTTTGCCGGCTTCTAATAAGAAATTAATTAACTTTTGAAATACGAAAACAGCTGATTGATCATAAAAGTTTGCCACCTCGTTTGCTTACCTAATGCATTGAACACATTGACGACGACAGCAACAGTGCGTCAAATGTCAAATTATTTTTACATGCTTTTCTAAAGGAGGTGAATGTGGTGAAAATGTTGCAACAACAATGAGTGATTGCAACAAAGTCGCTGTCGTCGGTTTAGAATTTTTTTCCTAACTTGACGTGCGACAACAACGTGTGACGACAACGTCGTCAATGTGTTCAGTACATTAATCGAAGAGCAAATATATCTTGTGGCAACATGTTATAACTTCGAAAGTTTCGAAGTTGTCGAAAGTCGGTATGTTTTAACGCTTTCGACAGGCGATATTTGCGATAAAATATCACTTTATTTTGGTGGCAGTGATCGAGAAGCGAAGTAAATATAAACGGAAATATTTATCCATTTAAGCATGGTTTTATTTATTATATATTATTTATGTAAATTAGCGGAGTTAAACAATGATTTTAAGTTAGTGGAATAATAAAAGTATTGGGTTTAATAAAAGTATATATATGGTTATTTAGAACTGTTTGTTCAAATTAAGTTACCCTTAGTTTTGCCAAACAATGTTATTTGTTGAAAATAACCAATTTATCATTTTTAGTTTAAATTACATTTTTTATTAATAAAACAATTTGTAAAAATATTAGGGGTATTCACGATTCAGTGCACTTGCCTGCGCAGTTGAGGACTTGAGGACTTGTGCACTTTGCAAAAACAAATTGTACGTACGTCAAAAATCTGCACAAGTGCTATTCTACTATTACCTTCAACTTGAGGACTTGAGGACTTGAGCAGTTGTGCACTTGTGTGCATTGAAAAATGTTGACAGCTTTGAAATGGTAATTGTGGTGTGTTCACGAAAACCTAACTGCACAACTGCACAAGTCCTCAAGTCCTCAACTGCACAGGCAAGTTCACTGAATCGTGAATACCCCTATTGATTCAATTTCTTTAGCCAAGTATCAGAAAAAAAGCTTCCGTGCAGCTGTGAAATGTTCGAATATAACTTCGAAACAAAACAAATCGCCTACCGAACGAAAATATCACAACATACTGCCAGATCGAAAACTTCGCTTCGATAGTGAAGTTACAACATGTCGCCACTGGTTTGTGCAAAGGCTTCTCCATAAAAATTTGACAGTTCAATTATAAGGCTGATAAACTTATACAGTTTATACCATTTATAAGAGTATTGCCTATTTGCATGAATACCCTTAATTAATTTTAAGATACATATAAAATTAATTTATCAAAGCCAACAAAAATATGAAGTGAACATAAAAATAATAATTCTAAGTTATCTTTTCTAAATGGTTGCAAATAAAAAAAACTAAAATATATAAAAACCACATGCATTTCATGTAAAATATACAAAAATGTGCACAATAAATTTCCAAAAATAAGATTTTTTTGTGAAATATTCAAAAACATAGATTTATTGAATTGAATGCTCTTTTGAAGGAAATCTCATGATTCGTAAAAATAACTTTACCATGTCTATTTTAAGATGCCCAATAAAAACATGCATCAGGATATAACAAGCCACATTTTTCAGGTTTGAAATAGGAAATGTGTCTAAATCTGGAAAATATGGTGAATACGGTAACAGTTCGTAGTCCAATTCATGAATCTTTGCCATGGCGACTACAGACTTGTGCGCCGCACAGTGGCATTTTGGCGAGGTTATGATAAGATTGCCCTTGACAGTTTGAAATGTTAATACCAATGTCTTGTCATTTCTGATCTGTGTTTGGAATTAACACAACACTGTATTGGAATAAACACTGTGTTTGGCTTGGAATTTCTGCCATAAGCCGAATGAATTCTTCACATATTGCCGAAGAGAGATATCTCGTTTGTCCAGTACATGGATTTTCAAAGTGTGATAGGTGTCGGGCCAAGAATGGATCGAACTCGGCAATCAGCTCCACAGACATGAAAAAAATTCCCATTGTGTAATGATCCGAATTGTTTTTCAGATCCTCTAAATGGCAAACTGCGTGACGCAAGCGCTTTCACACAAGCAACACTCTTTCTTTAATATTCCTCCAGTAATTTATTTCTTCATCGTGCTGCATTGTCAATGCGAGATCAATATCGAGTGATATATCTTAGTCCCACAGTGAATCGTGTAGAACATGCTAGCTGGACAAAATTGATTTTCTCACTTTGAGAAAATAACTGTACAATTTGATGTCTAATGATCCAAAAGAGATGGTTTTAAGATTTTTTTTTGTCTCTGGAAGAAAAGTATTGAATAATAAGCAGTGCCAAACAGGTATTTAGTTTTAATAATTTTATTTTTATTATCAGTTGAAATTAGTGCAGTTTTTAATAAGCAAGTGCATTTTTCTACAAAATTTTTTTTTTTTAATTTTGCAATGGAATTTTAAGTGAAAGATATGATTTATATAATCTTATTAAAAACAAGTGTAAAAATGAATACATATTTTGGAAATTCTCAAAACTGTCAGAAGCGCTCTTTCTGCGCTATTTGTTTTTATTTTTAAACTTCCAGAAGGTGGGACTTATTTGACACCACTTGACACCGGGCTGATTTTTCAGTATATGTTGAATATGTGTTTATTCATTATTTTAAAACTGATTTTGGGTTTCGCACACGATCGCTTCTATATAATTTCCTTTTTTTAGAGTACAACACATTCTCCATCACTAAATCGGAATTGTATGAAATGTGGTGCAAATTTTGGAAGAACGAAAGAGACGAAAATCTATTTAAGTTCGTTGAATCAAAATTATATCTTGTCGATGCTGATAAGGAGTCGTTAAGAGCCATTTAAAATTGTTTGATTTTTTTTTTTTTTTTGTACTTTATGAGCTTAATTTTAATTTTGTAAAGAATTATAGAAAAAAAAAATTAATTTCTACTGAATTAGTTTTTTTTTTTTTTTGTTAAGACTTCGTGTAACAATGTTTTATATTGTAAATGGGCAAAATATGTAAGGGAGGTAAACCATTTTTTGAAAATACATTTTTTTTTACAACTATTCAAGAATATGTAAAGAAAATATCAGATCTATCCCGCTTATAAAGGGTGTTTTTTAAAGAGTAAATACAACTTTGAGTTGGCATCATTGCTTTATTTGACCACCCATTTAACAGCTGATAGTTGTTTTTTGTTTAGTTTGCTTTGACATTTTATTATGGATCGACTTACACCAAAACTACGCGTGCAAATTGTGGAAATTTTTAATCAAAATAATGGTTCTGTTCGTCAAACTTATCGTCCATTTCGTCCATTTTATGGCGTACATAATCGTCCTTCAGAGCTGCTAATTCGAAAACAATAGATCGTTTTCGGACCACATTTGCTGTTACTGATAATGTGCATCCCGTGAGACGCCGAACAGTACTCACTGAAGAATCTTTAGCCGCTGTACAAGAAAACATTGAAGATGATCCTAATCAATCAATTCGTTGCCGTTCTCAGCAACTGGTGTTGTGTCCTTCCATTTTATGGAAGATTTTACGAAAAGATCTTGGCTTAAAACCTTTCAAGATTCAACTTGTGCAGAATTTAAAGCCAAACGACCATCGTATGCGCCGCCAATTCAGCGAATGTGCTGAAGCACAAATTGATATTGATTTTGAATTTCCATGGAAAATTTTATTTTCCGATGAAGCCCATTTTTGGTTGAATGGGTACGTAAATAAACAGAATTGTCGTATTTGGAGTGAGGACAATCCACAAACACCATTATATCCACAGAAAATTATTGTTTAATGCGCTTTGTGGGCTGGCTGAGTCATTGGCCCATATGTCTTCAAAAACGATGATGGTCAGAATGTTACTGTCAATGGTGAACGGTATAGGAACATGATTCGAAGTTTTTTCGTATCTCAATTAGCTGGCATTAATCTTGCTGATATGTGGTTCCAACAGAACGGAGCCACATGCCACACAGCGGCCGCTACAATTGTTTACTCAAGGAAACTTTTGACGAAAAAATAATTTCACGAAATGGCCCAATTAACTGGCCCCCAAGATTGTGTGATTTAACCCCATTCGATTATTTTCTTTGGGGTTATGTAAAGTCACTTGTCTACGTCGATAAATCACAAACAATTGAACACCTGGAAATCAACATTCGAAGAGTTATCGGCGAGATACGGCCGCAAATGCTGCGAAGTTTGTGAAAATTGGTTTTCCAGACTGCGCCTTGTACGCGCCAGCCGTGGCCGCCACATGGCCGAAGTCATATTTAAGCATTAATGTCATAAAATTGTCTATCCAATAAAGCCCGTTTCATTGATATTAAAAATATATTACTATGTTTTATTATGATTTAAACTTGTATCACTTTATAAAAAACATCCTATAATACAGATTTTGCGGTTCGGCGCTTAAAACCCGATGCGGGAGAGTACCTTTAACTAACCAGAGTATCTTTAAACGCGTTTTTCTCGAAAAATACTTTCTCAAAACGGGCCAAACTACTGCAAACAAACTAATCTACCAATTTTAATTCACTTATTTTTTAATCTATTTATAATGTAATTCTTCACATCTTTCACCAAAATGAGCGTATTTGTAAAATTTTTCTAGTTTTTACACGCAACAAAATGGTCAAAAATACAGTAAATTTTTCGGCTTGTTTTCAACGCATCATAATTTTCCATATTTTTATACAATTTTGGTAAAAAATGTGGAGCCGAGCTATGAAGTGGCCCGATTTGGCACGATAACGATTTCCGTGGCTCCAAGATCTGAATATGCAGCTTTGAAGAGCTCATTGAGAAAATAAGATTCACTGAAGGATTTATAGATACATCGATTAGTTATCTAGTTATCGATTTTTCAAAAAATGTACTAAAAGAAGTCTTAATGTAAATTCGACTATATCTATGATAATATTTGACCGATCGGGATAACTTAGTTATCATTAAAAAAACAAATAATTGTGCAATTTGTAAAAGGCAGAGCCACTTTTTTAAAAAAATTAGGACAAATATCAATATGTACTTCAGAATGCAACAAACGACCTTTGATAAAAGTCTATCTGGCTCCTTTTTCAGAAAAAGTACATTTTGTAAAAGACAGTCTGTAGCGTGGCTGATTTGCGAAAAAATGTCTATTTTTCATTCCATATTAGAAACTTTTTAAATATCTTTTGAATGACACCTTAATCATTCATATCGGACAAATATTAGCGAAGATATAACCGAATTTAAATATTGGTTCCGTTGAGTAAATTTCTTTTGAAAAATCGATATATCGATATATAATCGATACATCGATAAATCCTTCTGCGAATCTCAAAGAGTACTTCAAAACTGCATACTCAAATTAAAGGGCCATGGAAATCGTAATCGCCCCCCCCCCGCTTTTAACCATCTTTTAAGCACACCATCTTTATATTTACAAAATATATGTTAAAAAATAAAGAAAACATTTATTTTACTTACACTGATGATGTAAAATTAACATGCAAATACAATTTTTAGTATAAACTAGCTGAAACCCGGCGCGTTGCTGCCACTCTCCCTATTCAAACGCCCATAAAATGTTATCAGTTAAACAGCATGTCTAAATTGAGGTCAAATACTGAGTTCTGAGACTGTGCGACCTATATCCACAAAGCTATTCGATATAACAAATTTGGGTTGTATAGGAAGTGCCACTCTCTCTTCATCACCGCTAATAGAATGTAATCAATTAAACTGGATGTCTACATGGAGGTCGAATACCGAATTCCAAAACTGTGCGACATATAACTCCAAAACTATTCGATAGCACAAATTTTGATTGTATGGGAGGTGCCACTCTCCTTTTCCCTACGCCCATAAAATTTTAGCAATGAAACTGCATGAGTACATTGAGGTCGAATACTGAATTTTGAGGTTGAGTTACCTATAACTCCAAATCTATTCGATATCGCAAATTTGGGTTAAATTGGAGGTGTCACGCCCCCCGACAAACTCTAAAAAATTTTATCAGTAAATCTGCAAGCGTAAATTTTGGTCGAATACTGAGTTCCGACGCTGTGCGACCTTGAACTACAAAGCTATTCGATATCACAAATTTTCGTTGTATGGGAGGTGCCACTCCCCCTTGATCAACGCTCATAAAATGTAATCAATGAAACTGCATGTGTACATTGAGGTCCAATACTGAATTCCAAAGCTGTGAGACCTATAACCCCAATGCTATTTGATATCTCTAATTTGGGTTAAATAGGAGGTTTCACGCCCCCTTGTCGTACGCCCATAAAATGTAATTAATGAAACTGCATGTATAAATTGGGGCCGAATACTGAATTCTGACGCTGATATTCAATATCGCAAATTTACGTTAAATGCGAGGTGCCACGCCCCTCTTACCAATGAACATAGATTGAATCAATGAAACTGCATGTGTATATTGAGGTCGAATACTGAATTTCGGCGTTGTACGACTTATAACTCTAAAACTATTTGATAGCACAAAGTTGGGTTGTATGGGAAGTGCCACTCCCCTTTGCCCTACGACGACAAAATGTAAGTATTGAAAATGCATGTATAAATTTAGGTCGAATACCGAATTCTTACGCTGTCAACCTATAACTTCAAAGCAATACGATATCGCAAATTTGGGTTGTAAGGGAGATGTCACGCCTCCCTGTCCAACGCCCATTAAAATAAAACCATTGAAACTGCATGTGTAAATTGAGGTCAAAAACTGAATTTCGCAAATTTACGTTAAATGGGAGGTGCCACGCCCCTCTTACCAATGAACATAGATTGAATCAATGAAACTGCATGTGTATATTGAGGTCGAATACTGAATTTCGGCGTTGTACGACTTATAACTCTAAAACTATTTGATAGCACAAAGTTGGGTTGTATGGGAAGTGCCACTCCCCTTTGCCCTACGACGACAAAATGTAAGTATTGAAAATGCATGTATAAATTTAGGTCGAATACCGAATTCTTACGCTGTCAACCTATAACTTCAAAGCAATACGATATCGCAAATTTGGGTTGTAAGGGAGATGTCACGCCTCCCTGTCCAACGCCCATAAAATAAAACCATTGAAACTGCATGTGTAAATTGAGGTCAAAAACTGAATTCCAAAGATGAATTCCTATAACTTCAAAGCTATTCGATATCACAAATTTGGGTTGTATCGGAGGTGCCCCTCCCCCTTGTCCACTCCCATAAAATTTCATCACAGAAACGGTACGTCTAAATTGTGGTCGAATACCGAATTTCTAAGCTGTGCGACCCATAACTCTAACTAAAGCTATTCGATAACAACAATTTTTTATTTATATGTGGGAGGTAAAAGGGGGTGTGGCATTGCCCCTTAAACCATCTCGTACTCAAAGCAAAGCGTACTTACAAAATTTGAGCTCAATCGGACCAATGGTTTCGAAGTATTTTGATATTTTCTTTAAAGTAGGCGTAGATGAATTGTGACCACGCCCATTTTTTTAAAGTTAATTATAGTTATCATACGAACTTATTTACCAAATTTTAATTTCATACGACCAAAACCGTCTTAAATACAGCATTTTTATTGATTTGTGGGCGACAAAAGGGGGTGTGGTACAAAACCTGCAAAGATACACACATGCAATTTCTTATGTGCACCCTCCACACAGACCCCAATCACCCCTGAAAATTTCATTGAAATCGGGCAAGCCGTCTAGGAGGAGTATGCGAACAGGAAGTTTTGCCACTTAATTTTATATATATAGATATCAAAACAGTGGGCGCAAAAGTGGGCGTGGTCAATTTTTCTTTCAGTAAACACTTAAATTGGATTACTACGAACATTTGAAAAAAAAATTATCCAAATCGGTCCAGCCGTTTTCCGATTTTAGATAAATTGAAAAAAGTGGGCGCAAAGTGGGCGTGGTCAATTTTTCTTTCCGTAAAAACCTAAGTTGGACTATTACGAACATTTAAAAAAAAAATTATCCAAATCGGTTCAGCCGTTCTCAACTGATGCAATTACGAACGACATTTGATTTTTATTTATATAGATTCAATTAAATTTCGTTCATTTGTCGTATGACCATTTTTTCCCTTTGTTATTGGTTGCGTGCTATTTTGATTGCTATTTCCAACAAAAATAGCGCGTATGTACACAATTTGAACTGCATAAAATTCATACATTTACTTTTCATATCAATTAAAATCAAATTTGCAAAAAAAAAATTTCCAATAGGTCCAAAACCCTTCACTCAAACACATATAACTCGACCAAATCAAAACATTTTCAAACAATTTTTTTTTAAAACCATCTAGAGAACGTACCCTACAAAATGGTATCGGCAGATTTTTTTTTTACTCAGCCGAACTCTCAAACACTCGTCACAAACAGATTTGACAACATTTTTTTATATATATAGATAATAAACTTTTTCAGAAAACATCTTCTCAAGTATGCCTTAGTTTAAACCGCATTTGCCTAAAACCTCCCTTAAAAATCACGCTTACTCATATTTAACACAAATTAAAAGAATTTTATAGCTACCGCTTTGCTAACCAAAAGTTTTACATATAAAAATAACCATATCAAACAGGGGCACGGAAAGCACAGATGTCATACAAAGCACACATTAAGTGTTTACAATACAGTTTAGGATGTGCCTCAAACAAAAATATTAAAACATTAAAATAGTCTTTATGCATTTAGCAATGAAAAAATTCAAGAAAATAATTTTGTCCAGCTAGCATGTTCTACACCAGCGATGCCCAGTGCCTAACTCTTTCCACTCTTTCCATCCACTCTTTTACAACAACTTTAATATTTTCTAACTGTTGTAATTCGCCGAATCCAGTTAGAAATTTCAGCCTCGCTTCTTAATGTTATTGTTATTGTTTTTGTTCTTTTGAACCATCGAGAGAGCTTTTAAAAAGATTTTAATCTTAATTATATAACAGTTTAGTTAATAATAATACAGTAAGATAATAAAAAATATAAAAAATAAAGGTTTAGCAGTGAAAAAAATTTATGCTGCATATGATTTTAAAATTTGTACACTTGCACACAAAAGAGATTTAATGAAACTATTTCAAACATACTATGGCAAAGGTATGTTATTAATAAGTTCAGAAATGTTAATTTTGTTATCGCAGTTTCTCATTAAAAGAATGCTTTTTAGAGGAAAATTAGTTAATCTATTTCGCTGCTTTGAGCATATGAATTTCAGGTCGGAAAAAATTTGTTCACAAAAGTAGGTGGAAGGATAAAAAGCTAACAGTTTGTAAGAAACTGCTTTTAGTTTTGGGTAAAAGCTGCCATCAATGGTTTTCCAGAATTCTACAATATGCTGTTCATCGATCATTTCTATTTCGGTTCGGAGAATTATCAATTCAGATTGAATCTGGAATTCATACTTCGTTACTTTTAAAAGCGTCTTCGCGTGGACTTTGAATGCTGTGTAACAAATTAAGCATTGCATTTCATTAAAGGCATTCCTAAATAAGAAAAATTTTTCGCATATATTTTCAGCTTCCATTTTGCGCACGATGTTCTCACTTCGGTGGCTCAAAGGCGAATGAACAAAATAACATATTTTGCGCTGTGTGGTTGAACGAAAGAGCGCAAAATACGAAAGAGCGTAAGCGTCTGTGTGAATTGGTTTTCCACAATTGTGGTATGGAGTGCCGATCTATTTAGATTCTAAATCAGCGCTGGGCGCCCCATAGCTCACTGAGCGCTCTCTGAGCGTAATTTTACACATGTACACAAAACTCTCAACAGAAGAGAATATAATTCAGTCGTTCGCTGACGGTGATGCTGTGAAGACATACGGTGGTGAGCAAAATTGGGACAATGTTTGGCAGTTTCATACTTACGTTGTCATAAAATTATAAATAACAAACCGATTTGAAAAAAGTATTTGATTTTGAAATCTTTGTTTGTTTAACTTTAATACAAAAACAAACGAATCAATTCAAAAAAATATGCAATACTTAATTTTTTGCAAAGCTCAAAAAAGTGCATGTATCCATTTTTTTACGCATATGAAAAACTATTTGTTAACTACATTTTTAGTATTTGGTCCATAGGCCTTTATTTTTAATTACTCCTGTGATGCGGTTTGGCATACTTTCTACCAATTTTTTTATGGTTTTAGCTCGAATACTTCTCCACTGTTCATTTATTCTTACCCATAGCTCCTCTAGGTTGGGCGAACGCTCGTGTGCTGCAAGTCCTCTTTTGACGATATCCCACAAGTTTTCGATGAGGTTAAGGTCTGGGCTTTGCGCCGGCCACTGCAAGACCTTAAAATACTGTTTTTGTAGCCATTCTTTACTATTTTTTGAGATGTGTTTGGGATCACCATCCTGTTCAAAGTATATTTCCTCTTCAGGATAAGCACACATCTCAACGAAATCTGGCCAATGGTCTTCCAAAATTTTCAGATAATCGACTGCTTTCATAGTTCCTTCAATCTTTACTAAAGGTCCAATGTGCCCCCAAGTAAAGCAGCTCCAAGCCATAACATTGCCACCACCATGTTTGACGGTTTGCTTGACTTGGTTCTTTTGAATGGATTCTTTGGGTCGGTGCCAGTAATAAGATTTACCATCTGACTGGAATCGATTAAATTTTGTTTCGTCGGACCAAATTATTCGTTTCCAGTCTTCAATACTCCAATGCTTATGCTTCTCGCACTTTGACATTTCTTTCTGATAAAGCTGGTTTTTTTTTGTTTTGTTTAATAGCTGATACTAACCCAATCCTACGAAGTGCTCTGCGTGCGGTCCACTCGCTAATGCTTTTGTTCAGCATAGCTGCAGCTGACTTAGGTGTTGTTAGGTGATTGCATCTTACTATACGTTCCATACAGTGGGCATCTCTGTCCGTTAGCTTTCTTGGTCGGCCTCCCTTGATGATTGTATGCTCATTATTGCGCCGCTTTTGGACACGGATAACTGTTCTATGACTAATTTTCAAGGCTTTTGCTATAGTTCTTGATCGCTGACCATTTTGAGTCATAACTACTACATTATCTTCGATTTCAACAGATAACTTTTTCATATTGGTTAGATTATTTTTTTTTCTTATATAAGGCACGCTGAATAATTAACATGCAGCTGTTCTTTGCACTTTGAACTCAAAACTAACAAAACAGAAGCTAGCCACAAACATTTTCAAAAAAATAAAATGAAGAACGGGAAATTTCCAGCTATAAAACCAAAAACAGTGCAGGCGTGCAAAAATGGATACATGTATTTTTTTGAGTTTTGCAAAAAATGAAGTATTGTATATTTTTTTAATTGATTCATTTGTTCTTGTATTAAATTAAAATAAACAAAGATTTCAAAATCAAATACTTTTTTTAAATGGGTTTGTTATTTATAATGTTATGACAACGCAAGTATGAAACTGCCGAACATTGTCCCAATTTTGTTCGCCACTGTATGTCGGAAATTTTATGTACACTCTTAAAAAACCAACATTTTGGTTTGTAGATTCATAATTCTTTTTTATATAGTTTTTATTTTATTAAGGTTTAATATAATTCACACATATTGCCTACTAAGATTCTTTGCTTTTTTTTCATATTATTTGTATTCATTAATATTTGATACTTAATTTTATGAGGTTTTGATTATAATTTTAGTGATTCATACCATATATTAGGATTAAATAATATTAAAACAAAACACCTGAAAAACAATGTTTGACTCTTGATCGGAATGTGACTTCTGTTCTGCAGAGAACCTTTCTTGCCAAGCAGACTGTAATTTTCCACTGCAAGCAAACTAATATAATTTATTTACTTAGAAGAAAATGCTGAAGCAATAATGACATAGAAGAAATACTAAACAATATCGATGACTAAAAATAAAATCAAAACACATATTGCAGTATTTGTAGGGGTATAAACACACAGACATGAAAATCTAGATAATTGTGACAACTATTTCGCTCAGTGTGCGCTATTCGAGAGCGCACCAATACTAACAAGACAAAATAAAACGTGACTGTGTTAGAATGCCCAGCCCTGATCTAGATTTAAAAAATTTCTGATGTAGCTTTTTGTTGTTGTTGTTTTTGCACTCTTCAAATAATTTTCGTGGGCATCGCTGATCTACACGATTCACTGTGAGTCCGAGTAAAAAATTTTCCTGTTTACGTCAATGTATTTTTTCTCGATTGGCCGCCCTTAAAATCTGGCCGCCCTAGGCCCGGGCCTAGTTAGCCTAGTTATGCCTAATTAGGGCAAGTCCGCTTCTGGTTCTTAGGTGTTGCGTGAGTAATGGCATAACATGCAATATGGCATGAACAAGATAAATATAGTATATGAGAAAAACTCAGCTTCTTTTAAAGTCCGTACCATAAAATGTTACCTCAATTGCTGTTAAAAATTCTTATTCAAATCTGGTTTTTATGACCAACTTAAAACACTTCCAATTCATTGAACCCATTTAAAATAAGTGCTCCAAATTTTTATACAAAAATAATTCTAAAAATTACTCATATATGCCATAGCTAATGAGTGCCATTTCAGCGTTCACGCAATAAAAATAAGTAATTGTCAATTAAGTGATTTTGCTTTTGGCTTGTACCAAACAATTAGTCATTTTAATGAATCGTTTAACAACATCAGCGTAACAAAAACTATTGATACACAGCGGACAATAAATAATACGCCAACATGAAACAAACTATACACTTCTAACTGTATTCAATCGATTTATGATGTGAAACATACGAACACGTAAAACCAAACACCAAATGTTACGGTTGCGTGAACAGAATTCAAAGCAGGTATGACGTTTTGCGGCATTTTGTCAGTTATTGTGAACAATGTTGACAGGCGTTAATTACAATGTTTTCTCGCTAATTCGATGGCAATATTTATTTAGCAATTTATTCATGAAATCCTCAGATAAAATTTGCTATTCGTCAGACGTTTGTTATTGATTTTTGGATTGTTTATTTATAGCTAAGTTATGAAAATAATCTCATATTAAGGGATTAGTTCAATGAAAAAACCCAAAAATTTGTTTTTAATTTTTGAATAGTAATATGATCTAAGAAAACGGTGAAACTGATTCGGAAGGCTTGCAAGATTGAAAACAACATAGTCAGCGCAAAGGCAGGTTCGAGAAAAAAAAAATGTAAATGCATTTTTCTCGTAAAAAAATTTTTGACCTTGCGTTTTGACGAATTCTTGAAAACCACATATTTAAGAAGAAGGGCAAATACTTCAAAGTTCGAAATACTTCCAATTTGTTATTTTACGAAAAAAAATTTGTTCGTTCCAGTTCTGGCGATAGCCAAAACCATCATATAGTTTATCAATTTTTGATTTCAGATTATTTTTCGCCGAGTTTTCGCCAACGCAAATAAAAACAAAAATTTTTTTATGGTCGCCATTTTAAAAAGAGGAGTAAGAACACAAATATTTTTGATTAATTTTACATTCTAATCAAATATTATTAAAAAAATCAAATAATTAATTTCTCTATGAAATTAAAATATTTTAAAAAAAATTACAAACTTCCGAGCTACCTCCTTAATCTGTGAATGAATAAAGGTGTAAAGGTGGAAAAGCACGCGATGTTTACAAAACACGATTAACTATGACTAGATACTTTTAAAAATTTTAAAAATAAAGTGTGGGAATTAAAGAAAAAATCTACTTCAGAAAAAGTTTTACTGATAAAAAAGTTTTTAGTGCGGCGAATATTTTTACTAGAGATGGGCGTGTGGCTTGCTGTTTCCGTGCAACGGCGTAAGAGGCCGTGCACATTTTATTTATTTTTATTTTATTTAATTTTAATTATCATGTTCACATATAAGACAAAGTCTTTTAAATGCTTTAAGAAATCAAAGAATAACAACAAGTTGTAACCAACAAATAAATAAAAACAAAAATTTTAAATTACTTATTTTAAATTAAAAAATTGTAAGCAACGACTAAATTTTAGTTTAAATTTAAGTTATAATCAACAAACAAATGCATTTTACTCAAGAAATTACTTAGTTATAAGCTTAAATTTTAACAATAAATTATAATTGAATTGAATTTAGACTTATGTATAAATACCTTTAAGAAACTTTATAAAATAATGAGGAAGATAACATTAATAAAGTAGAAAATAGAATATAGAAGAAAGATAGTATCAAGAAAAGTGTTCGGAATATTGCATGCTTAAATTTGTGCTTATTTCGGACACTTTTGATTCTTGAAGGTAGCGAATTCCAAATTCCAGCTTAGTATGCTATAGCAACGAAAATTTTTGGGCATATAAGGCCTTTTTCACATGGAGCAATTGAAAAGTAATGCAACTGCAACAAAAGTTGCTAACCAATGTATTTATACCGAAACCTTCACATAAAACAACTTGTACTCAACAAGTTGGCAACTCATTCGCAACCAGTTCCATGCAACACGGCTTGCTGCAATTTGAATCGGCGATTGGTTACGTTTGCGATATGTGTTGTGCACTACGAAAATAATTAATCAGTTAATAAATATGAAATAAGTGCAGGAAGTGGAGAAATATCCTTTTTATCCTCAATTTATTTTTTATATCTATTTAATAAAGCTTCCATTAAGTAAGTGTTTGTGTTGTTGTGAATTTTTCAATGTTGCTTTGCGATGTGACTTGCTCATCTGAAAGCGTAGGTTGCAGTTCAGTTTAAAATTGAAGTGTTTTGAAACATTTTAAGCTGTTGCGTTTTAGTTGCATTACTTTTCAATAACTCCATGTGGAAGAGGCCTAACTCTTCACGCGAAATTTTGGTGTACAGTCAAAATTTTTGTGTGGAGAAGAAGCACTTGCTGTTCTGGTTGGCTGGTTCATATTTTTATTGCTGCAGAGTTTATATGATCTTTACAGGAAAGTGATGAGTTATATAGTAACCGAGATTCTTAACTTTACCTATAAATTTCAAGTCGATGCCATTCAGAAAAATGGCTGGTATATCAGAAAAAGAGTATCTAGACTTAAAAATCGACAGAACAAATGATTTTAGAGGGTTAAGATTAAGCTTATTAGCTTTAGCCCAATCTACTTTTTTACTCATGCCTTCATTTACCTCAATACATAAATCATCAACAAGATCAATTGGTTTGGACAAGTACAGCTGAAGATCATCAGCATATGCATGCATGGTTACATGACGGCATTTGCTGAAAATATTATTAAGAAATTATTTTAAAGGGTCCTTCTGCAGCTGTAGAAAAGGGATCATATCGCGATGAGAGTTTGTATCAATAATCATCGCTTCAATATTTATCAATTCCATTCATTAGAAGTTTTTTAAAAAATCGTTTAAAAAATGTCCTGTTTTTGGCTCAAAACCGGAGATGAAGGAAGATGAAGTCTTATCCTTTCAAAATTTTGTATCGTAAATGTATGATACTATATCTATTGATCTTCCCCTGAGCCAGTTCGATACAAGGGTACTTTTATTTTCACATATATAATCGCTCCGCCCTACTAATATACAGTGATGGCCAAAACTGTTCACGAAAGTAATAAAATTCACCATTTTAGAAATTTCGTGGTATGTTCTATATGTTTGACAAACCTTTTCTTTTTTTTCACGATCATGTAATATATTTACTATATGATAGCAAACTTTTTTAAAGTAATGGTTCTTTTCCATATTTCTAAAAAATTTCAAAGAAAACACTTGCCTGTGAACAGTATTTTGCCCGTAGGAAGACTTATTAAAAAATTCAAAGACAATTGGAGAACTATTCTGATAAAAATTGAGTAACATTCTAAAAATTTATTTATGATTTTACAAAAAATACAGCCAGCTATCAATTACTGTATTCATTAAGCTTTTGGACATGGGAAAAGCAAAAAACTCAGTTTATCAACAAAGTAAAAAGGAGTCTAATGTGCTTGCACCAAGGAAATGTGGCGGTAAGACACATAAGCTACCTCCATGCGTAGAGCGCATAGCGAGGCGTTTAATAGTCACTGGGGCTTCAAATACTGCAGTGGAGACCAATCAGATCCTGAAGCAGGATCTCGGACTTGAGGTAAATGACAAGATAATCCGAAGGAGGCTAAATATAGGTGGATATTCTCCTAAAACACAAGTGAAGAAGCCTCTTTTGACTGATAATAACTAGAAGCAAAAATATACATTCGAAACTGGTCTACAGCAAATTTCATCCCTTGAACCTTAAACATACTCAAATTCATCAGAGAACTGGGTCTGGATGAAATTCTGTAATCCGCCAATCTAGCGGAGCCTTGAGAGGAAGGTATAATAGATCTTTATTAGGTCGCAGTACGCATCTCCACCATATAACATTAAAATAAACATTAACATCATACATTCGAAAAAAGTATGAGCACAATTTATGATTGGATGAATGTACATGGTCAGATGAAACTAAATAAACTGTGTTGGATTAGACAAGACCATATGAACTTGGGTTGATACAGGTATATAGCTTCAAGAGCAAAATATTTGTCTGACATTGAAATTGGGAGGTGGTGTAATGATGCTTTGGGGATGTGTTCGTGGCAATCAAGTCGGAGTTCTGCAACGAATCAATGGTATACTGAAGGCCACAAATTATATTAATATTTTGGAAGACTCGTATTTACCTAGTTTGGATTTATTTGAGGCAGAACAGAGGAAGGATGATGTCTTCATGCAGGATAACGATCCGAAGCACACAGCCAAAACAACAAAAAGGGGGTTTAATGAAAATTAAATGAAACTTTAAAATAGCTCTACGCAGTCTCCTAATAATATCCCCATCGAACATAATTGGGTCACCTTCAAAATAAAAATATTTGCAGAAAAAAATCCTCTAGCCCTAAAATAACCACGATGTGGTCATACGAAATACTAAATGATGGAAAACATGAACTGCCAGCAGTTTATGAGTTCAGTTTACATGTTCACAAGTTTAATATATAAGAAAAATCACATTTTTGTATGAAATAAAGATTTTATATAAGTTTTTTTCTTTTACTCATTGCTGGGTTAATAGCAATTCTAATTGTTTTCTCTTATTTTGAAAAAAATTAAATAGATAGATAATAAAAGCTGAGCCTTTTTGTGTATTTTTACTAATTCGTGAACAGTTTTTCCGTTACTACATACTAAACTAGCAGTCCACAGACGTTTTATCCTATATCAATCTTTTAAAGACAATACAAGTGCATGCCAAGCGAAAAAGAAAACATTTCTGATTTTGTTTTGTTTGGTTTGGAGTAAGGCTTATTTATAAGGTTGAGGCCATTGTAGATGAATAGAGGTAGTCGCACGGCTGAGATTAAACAATCATAGCTGTCAAAAGGGAACTGACAGCTCATACAAAATATGCAACCGATGAGAATGCAATGAGAAAGGCAAAATTAAAAAAAATCTGTCATGGCTGAAACTATTTTGCTTTTTTAATGTTTTTTTGATCAATCCATTAAAAAACGACTTTGTGCAGCTGTTGAAGTAATTTATACGAGGTTCCAAAAAATCATATTCATGGAAGTGTTCATATTCACACCAATCATATTCACACCAAACACGAGCATCTTTTTTAAAATTTTTGGCACATGCCATGGTTTCATCGTTGTTTTCTAGGCTCGTCAGCTGGAACACGAAAACTCGGCCCATTTTCCTTGCCCAAATGTTTTTGGCACAACACGCACTTCATTTTAATTAAAAAAAAATTAATTCACTTTTATTCAAGTTTTTAAATACAACACAAAAATATCCAATTGGAGTAATTTAATTGTTCTCTATTATTTTTAAAAAAAACTTATTTTGACAATTCTGGTAGTATTGTCAAAGAGATCACGATTAGCCACTAGACTACCTTATAAATGAACCTCGGCTTAGAGCGCAGCACTATATGTGTATATCTCCTTTTTCGCCTTGCTCTAGGCTCATTTGTTTCTTTGTTGCGCTGTGCTTGCTGAGTACAAAAAGAGAAGAGTAGAGAGCAACATAACGATTTACGGATATGCACCTGGAACATCCGAACCCTTAATTTGGAAGGTGCCTCTATCCAACTGACTGATGTCTTGGAAAGATACAAAGTTGATATCACTGCTATTCAAGAAATGCTATGGAAGGGACAGGGTTGCCTTCGGCATGCACCCTGTGATATCTACTACAGCGGCCATGCGGAGAAGCACGAGTTTGGATGCAGATTTGTAGTTGGTAAGAGACTACGGCCCCATGCTCTGCGATTCACACCTGTGAACGAACGACTTGTCGCATCAAGGTTAAATTTTTTAATATAAGCCTAATATGTGCACATGCTCCGACAGAAGACAAGGACGATGAGACCCAGGAAATTTTCTACGAGCGCCTTGAAAATACTTACAAGAGCTGCCCCGTCATGACGTAAAAATCGTGCTTGGTGACTTCAACGCTTAGGTGGGCAAGGAAAATATTTTTGGTCCAACAGTCGGAAAGTTCAGCCTCCACGACAACACCTCCGATAACGGAATGAGTTGGATTGATTTCGCCGCAGCACGAAACTAGTGCGCAATCGTAAGTAGCACTAGATTCAAGCATCTCAATATTCATAAAGTCACCTGGATGTCCCCTGATCAAAAAACCAAAAATCAAATTGATCACGTTTTGATCGACGGAAGGCACTCTTCCAGTGTATTGGATGTACGCACGATCCGTGGTGCAAACATTGGCTCGGATCACTATCTTGTTTCAGCCAAGATCCGTACACTTCTGTGCGCAGTTAAGAATACACGCAACCCTACACAGAGAAAGCTAGAGGTTGACAAGCTGCAATCGAAACAGACAGCCGAAGCTTTCGCCACTCGACTCTCACTCCTGCTTCAAAGCACTCCTTCAATCGATAATATATGCGCGCAGTGGACACACATTTCCAACTTCATGCGTGCGGCTGCTGAAGAGGTGATTGGCTACCACCGAAACCAGTGGTACGACCAGGAGTGTCGCGACGCCACTGCAGAGAAAGACGCCGCCTACAAAGCCACCCTGCAGTCGGTTGTAACGCGCGCTGCTAAGGAGCGATGCAAAGAAAAGAGGAGGAAAGAGAGACGTATTTTCAGGCAGAAAAAAAGAGAGGCAGAAAAGCGCGAGCAGGAATGAGGCCCGAAAATTTTTCGAAAAAATAAGACGCCTTGCCGATGGTTTTAAAACCGGGGCCTAAATAAGTAAGAGAGCAACATGGATTTTATTGAAACTCTCGCAACACAAACGCGTGAAAAAACGATAACACGATGCGTGCCATTTGGGATGATTTCTTAAACAACTTATCACTTTAATTAAATATTAATATTCCTATCATTAAAATTGTATATCCCTATAACATTCTATAGCACATGTTTTAAAATCTGTATATATAAAAATGGATCGTGATTTGTTCGGATGCTTAGCACTTGGAAACGACTGCACCAAATTGGATAATTTTTTTACGAGTTTGTAATTGCTACTCAAAGGTTTTGGAGAAAAACAAACCCCCTTTCACCATCCACAAATCAATAAAAATTCTACATTTAATACGGTTTTGATCGTATGATAACTGTCGGTAACTATACTAAAAATGGGCGTAATCAAACTATAGCTACGCCTACTTTTAAGACAAGATCAAAAGATTTTAATAATAAAATTTGAAATCAATTTTTAACAATTGTATAAATAATGGCTATTTTCCGCTAAAATGGAAAATTGCTAAAATCATTCCTATTAGAAAAAAACACGATTCTTTTGCATTAAACAATTTCAGACCGATTTCTTTACTGCTCGAAAGAGTTATTAAATCAAAGATGGATTCTAATATGAACTTTAGCTTTATTCCTGATCATCAGTTTGGTTTCAAACCTGGTCACTCAACTCTTCACGCTTTACTAAAATTACATGATGACGTAATAAGTAATTTGAGGGAAAAATCATGTACAGTTGCAGTATCACTTGATATAGAGAAAGCATTCGATAGAGCTTTTCACAAAGGACTTATTTACAAATTGATTCATATTGGATTTGATCCCTTCATTATAAAATTGTTTTCGAGTTTTCTTAGTGATAGGATTTTTTATATTCAAATAAATAATCTAAATTCAAATTTTGGTTCTATTAAAAGTGGAGTACCACAAGGTTCTGTTTTGGCTCCCCATCTTTATAATATATTAATTCATGATTTCCCTCACGAAATAAATAGATCCAAAAGCATCCTTTATGCGGATGATTCTCTTATTTACGCTCATGATAATTCTCCTGCTGATGCTCTCCGGCTAGTAAGAACTCATCTTAGAGTAATAAATGACTATTATAAATCTTGGGGCATTACTATAAATGCCGCGAAATCACAAGCTATATGTATGAGAAATGCTTCAGGTAAATGCAACAGAAAAGTAGTTCCAGAAAGCAAAAGTCTCAAATTGAGTTTAAATGGTGCTGATATTCCTTTTCAAGACAGTATAAAATACCTTGGAATCACATTTAACAAACTTTTCAAGTTTAATGAACATGCTAGATTAACTATAAAAAAATTAATAAAATTAAAGCAATGTTTTCCAGATTATTTTACTGCAAATCACTAAGTCAAAAAACAAAATTACTTATTTATAAGGTTAGTATTCGCTCTGCAATTTTATATGGTTTCCCTATCTGGTTTACAATCTCTCCATCAGTAGCTAAGGAATTACAAATCATCGAAAGAAAAATCCTAAGATCCTGCGTTAACAAGAACTTTGAATCGCCTACTAAAAGATTTTCTAATAATTACATATATAATAAAGCTCTTGTAGCTCCTCTTTGTAGCTATGCTTTTGATCTTCAAAAAAGATTTGTTGACAGACTCGAATTTCACGAAAATTACCTTATTAATGAAATTTATAATCGAGAAAAGGAATTTAATTGTTCTAATTCTTGCTACCTTTCTCCGATTGGTATCTTGAATGAGACATTATCTAATTCCAACTCCCCAACCGCTTTACCAGAATTTTATAGAATTAAACTACCTAACATGCATAGAGGCTAATTTTTATTATCTTTAATAATTCTCACTGATTACTTTACTGTAAACTTATCATTAATTCACATGTGCTTTAACTCTTCATGTTTAAATACAAACATTATAAATGTATAGTATTTTAATCTTTTGTATTTTTATATTAGTTTTAAGTTGTATACAGTTGATTATGAGAATAATTCCTCAAAACCAACATGCAAGTTATGAGAAAAACTTGGTCACTCTAATTGTCTCAATTATAAAACTCCTTATAAGATTTCGGTTGTTATCAACATTCTATCCTAAGCACGTTGCTTCTATATATTATTGCCAACTCACTTAGATAATACATTATAGTCTATAATTCAACTTGTTAAACACGATGCAATGTAACTTTAACAAAATTTTGAAGTCTCAATAAATAAATAAATAAATAAATAGATCAAAAGATTTCGAAACTACTGGTCCGATTGAGCTCAAATTTTTGCCATGGATTTGTTTCGAGTACCGAGATGGTTTCAGAAAAAATTGCCACACCCCCAGCTTTGGAGTTATGATTCTCTGCACAGCCTCGATCTAAATTTACACATGCAGTTTCACTGACAACATTTTATGACGTTTTTCAAGGGGGCGTGGCACCTCCCATTTAACTAAAATTTGCAATATCGAATAGCTTTGAAGTTATAGGTCGCACAGCGTTTGAATTCAGTATTCACACTCACTTTACACATGCAGTTTCATTGATTTCATTTTATGGGCCTTGGATAAGGGAGCGTGGCAGCACCTTCAGCTAGTTATTTTCACAAAAATTGCGTCAGTACTTTTGGAATTAAATTGTAAAAGAAAATTTGCACCTCAATTTTATATAATAGTATAGATATATTGGCTTCTTTTTTAAAAAATAAGTCCCCCGACACATCTTGACACACTCTTCCAGGAGACCTATTTTCTCCTTCTTTTTTTTTGTTATATAGTATAATTAGAAAGTGAATTAGTAATTCATAATTATTGCGAAACATTTATAACGATATAATGGACGATAATTGAAAACATGGCAAAACTAAAAAATATAACGGCGTTGGAAAGCCACGCATACCGACTATCTAAAAATGTCTCATCAAGTTGTTGCTTCTTGCTATCATTATTGATAGCAATTTTGGGAGCATTTTGCGCGATACTGTTTTTGCCATTTACATCAACTAAATCCTTAGAATTCACTTTTCGAAGTGGCTTCGATGTTGTGTGTATATTTTTTCTGATTCTTTGTGGTATTGATGTTGAATTTCTTAACTGTTCTTTAGTTTCTTCGCAAATCTCTGGAAATAATTCACAAAATTTGGCATCATTCAAATTGAAGGCCAAGGATTTTCTAGCCATTTGTTGTTTTTCGTAAGGCGAACTGACAATCGAACCAAAAGTGGGCGTTTTTTCGAGCTATAGAAAGTTTGTATTAAGCATATGCTGCATAACGACATAATTTAGTATAGAGATAACTTACCATAAAACTTAAAAGACCCGTTAGTATTGTGCTTACAGACCAAGTGGGATTCCAAGTGTCTGGGTGAAAGTCTTGGAAAAAAAAGGAAATTTTTTGGTAGATAGCATCCAGATGAAAGCTTTTAACCCATTATATTGGACTTAACTCACCTGAAATGCTTAAGCAGAGTCGTGTATTTGTTCGAAATCTTCCGTTCGGCGTCAACATGTAAATCGCTGGTGGCTTAAAAGGAAATTCGCGTGGAAACTGCAGAATTCCATGATAATACCCCCCTGCATAGGGCGTATCTTCAGGACCTCGTACCACATAATGCCACTCGAGCAGATTGCGCGGTAAAGGTTCGGCTGTTATGTAGGGCAACGGGTCACGTTTTAAATGCATGTAATCACGTTTGATACGTCTAAGCGCTGTGGGCGTAGGTGGCAACGTAGGGCGTGTCTGTGCTGCTATTGTGAATTTCTTTGGGAAATCCAGTTTTTAAGGCGTTAAGGTTGTAGTGTTAAAAGTTTAGCAAAATAATTGCAAATCATATCAATAGCAATTTTTTTTTCTGGAAAATCTCTTAAATCTATTCAAACACACGTTAATTTATGACAAAAATTTGTTTGACAACAAAATGAAAAGCAAAGAAAAATATAGAATTACATACTACGTTTGACATTGATATTCACTGCGTTGCCAATATAGATTAATTAATTTCGACCATGGAATTTTCATTTTGTATTTTTGTTTTTCAATTTCAAATTGTTATCGATATTTTTTTAACCAGCCAAATATTCAAACGTTTTCTTTTTATTTTGCAGAGGAACCAGATTTAGTCTATCCAAAGGACAATGAAGAATGGATGGTTCGATTTTTGAGACCGTGTAAATTTTATGCCGAGAGCGCAAAAGATTTGGTAATTATTATTTTGTTAAAAGTAAAAAGAAATGCAAGTGCTTAAGTCTTAAGGCCCAACCAAAATACACGAGATGCTTGGAAACGAGTGAAATCGAAACTGTTTGGTCAAATGCAATCTTCTTCTATATATTTATTTCTGTAAGGGTCCCTTTATTCCAGCAAATCTACAAACGCTACAGAAACACTTGATATATCATAAGAAAGGTCTTGAGATGTAGGTATGCACAAAAGTATTAGACTTTTGATAGGTGATACCATTTAGCAGATATAGATACAGTGGTGGCCATACAATTAGAAACACCCACTTAGCATTTTAATTTTATATGATCACTACTTCCTTACAACGAAAATTAAGAAAATAGATATCATATGTTATAAGGCTCATTTATTACTGTATATCCTAGATATATTTCGAAATGTAGGAATATTTGTGAAAGGTGCAAACTAGATTTTCTTATTGAACTCAAAAAACGCATTGGTCACGGAATTAGAAACGATAACAAAAGTAATATTTAATTCTATCTTTTTTAAAAATGTATTATAAAATAATGGAAAAACAACTTAGTACTTCGTAGGATAACCCTTATTTTTTATAACTTCTGTCAATCTCCTTGGCAAACTCTCAACCAAACTTCGGCATCTTGAGGATGGTATCGATTCCCAAACTTCTTTTATATTTCGAAAATGTTCGTCATTATTTTTGGGTATTTTTGTTTTTAAACCTCTTTCGACATCTGTCCATAAATTTTAAATTGGGTTTAAATCTGGACTTTGCGGTGGCCATGACAAAACATTAGTATTCGTATCCATAAACCATTGCTTCACAACTCGGGAAGTATGCTTAGGATCGTTATCCTGCTGGAAAATATACGTAACTGGCATATTTCCAAACGAAAATGGTTCCATTACAGTTTCCAGTATATTTTTATATTGGTGTTGGTCCATTCGTCCATCTAAGCGATGTATCGGGCCAACGCCAAACCAACTGAATGCACCCCATACCATCACATTTCCTCCACCGTGTTTGATAGTCTTGATAGTGTATCTGGGATCCAAAGATTTGTTCACTGGCCGTCTTACATACGATTTACCGTCTGATCCAAATAAATTAAACTTCGATTCGTCACTCCAGAGGATCTTTTTCCAAAATGTAAGAGGTTTTTGCAGGTGCTCTTTGGCAAATTGTAAACGCTTCGTCATATTTTTTTTTGAGACGTGCGGTTTTTTCCGTGCAATGCATCCATCTAGACCAGCTTCTTGTAATCGACGCCTAATGGTTCTACATGAGATATTCTGCGATATTTGAGGCATTACAATGGCATTAATTTCAGTTGAGGTCAAAAATGGGTTGGCTTTACTGGTTCTACAAATAATTCTATCATCATATGGAGTGGTTTTTCTTGGCATTTGAATTCTTTTTGGGTTCTCAAAACTTCCAGTCTTCTTTAATTGCCTTATTGCTCCAAAAACCATTTTTTTAGAACAGCAAAATCTTTTTGCTATGGCTGACATTGATTGTTTTTCGTCTTGATAGCAGTGCACAATTAATTTACGAAGTTCTGACTTCGAACGAAGCACGACTTGTTTTTACCCATATTTACACTAAATTATAATAAAAATTAGTTAACCCTAAATTAAAGAAATAAAAAAAAAACAACTTACGTTGAAAATATAAAAAATTTCCAAAATTAAGGTACGCGTTTCTAATTATGTGTCCACCCTCATAAACACGTGTTGCTACTGTTTTTGCGATTGTGAGAAATTGTCTAAAGTATTTGCTGATATTTACACATCTAACAACATATTACACTGGAGTGAGTATATAACGGGACCTGCAATAAAGAGAGACTCATTACAAAAAAGTTGTGAAAATAAATATAAGATTGAAGTCATCGTTTCTAATTGTATGGCCACCACTGTATGAGCGTTTAAAGTTGAAAAATGACAAAAAGACTTAAGACACGAACTTGCTTTAATGTGAATGGGAAAGTGTGATTCTAAAGCGAATATTTTAGCCATTTCTTAATAGGTTTTTGTGTTTCTTTTTTTATATTTTACTTTAGTAATACTTCTCCTTATCTACTTATATATTTATTTCAGTTTGGATATCTGAGATGTCAGGATTGGCAGGGTCTAGAATGGTAAATGGGGTATAGAATGAAAGTGCTGGATGTGGAGGCGTGTACAATGTGGTTGGTTTTTCGATTAGAGACCTTTGGCCTGAAATATACGCGCTTAAACAGAATTTCTTAAAAAAAATCTAAACTAAAATAGATGGAAGAACATGGTGTAAGATGGCATTTATACAGGGACCGAAAATTATGATTATTTTTAAAATTTTAGATCAAAAGATCATGTGTAAAAAGTTGTTGTACAGGGTCCGCCATCTAACTTTTTTTTTCAACTAGTGCTTATTTCGTGAATGGTAACACTTAGCTCATGTCTGATTTGACAGATAATTAGTTTTATCCTTCCACTGAACGAATATGGTTGTGTATACGCTTAAACAACGCTGGGAAATATTGCGACATTACTTTGAAAATCATGGTAATGTTGCAGAATGTGTGCGAAAATTGCGTACGGATTTTGGAAGAAGAGAAGCACCGTCAGCTCCGTATGTTCGTTATCTTGTGAAAAAAGTGAAAGAAACTGGCATCCTCATCGATAAACCAAAGCGTGAAAAGCCAAAAGCAGTGCGTACACTCGATAATATTGCTGCTGTGGCAGAAAGTGTGCATGAAGCGCCATCAACATCAATTCACCGTCGTTCTCAACAATTGAACATTTCGGAGACATCATTGAGACGAATTTTGCATAAAGACCTTGGTATGACGCCATACAAAGTCCAATTGGTTCAGGAGTTGAAGCCAACTGACCATCCAATGCGTTTTCGCTTCGCTAAAAGGGCCTGCGATCGACTTACAGAAGATGCCGATTTTGCCAAAAAAAAACATCTTTTCAGATGAAGCTCATTTTGATCTTGGCGGGTATGTAAACAAGAAAAATTGTCGCATTTGGGGCACAGAAAATCCGCACGCATACATTGAAAAGCCGCTGCACCCAAAACGAGTCACTGTTTGGTGCGGATTTTGGTCCAGAGGCATAATTGGGCCATTTTTCTTCGAAAATGGGAAAGGAGTGGCCGTTACAGTCAATGGTGATTGTTATCGGGCCATGATGAACGAACTTTCGTTCACAAAAATTGAAGAGGAGGATATTGGCAACATTTGGTTTCAACAGGACGGCGCTACGTGCCACACAGCCGAAGCTACACTCGATGTTTTGCGCCCTGTTTTTGAAGATCGCATTATCAGCCGCAGAGCTGATGTCGTTTGGCCACCTCGGAGCTGCGATTTGACACCGTTGGACTATTATTTGTGGGGTGCCCTCAAGGATAAGTGTTACGCCGACAAGCCAGAGACAATTGACGCTTTAAAGGACAATATTCGTGAAGCCATTGGTGAAATGCAGCTGCACACAATCGATAATGTGCTTAAAAATTGGACCGATCGTGTAGGCTACTGCATTAAGGCTACTGCATAGGCAGCCATTTGAATGAAATTATTTTCCATTATTAACCGGAAGGATTGTACTTTCAAATAAAAAAAGAAATTTGAGAAAATATCCAGTAGTTTTTTTATAGAATTTTCAAAAAAAAAAATTATTTGGCGGACCCTGTATAATTCTTTCAAACATAGCAATGTGACGCAAGGGAGCTAGAGATTCCACTTTTCACATAATTTTTTATGTTTTTAAAGATAAAAATCACCTCAAACCAGTTATTTTTTATCGATATTTTTTCGATCAGAAATAAAAGTTATTTTTCTTGGTCATTATTTTTGTTCAATCAGAAATAAAAGTTATTTCGTGGTCGTTATTTTTTCAATCAGGAATAAAAAGCTATTTCGTGGTCGTTATTTTTTCAATCAGAAATAAAAGTTTTTTTGTTACCGTTATTTTTTTTGGATCAGAAATAAAAATTATTTTTTTATAGATTTTTTTTGATTAGACTCATGACTTTTCTCTTGTTTTCTCAACTCAACTCTTCTTATAACATAATCATTGGCCGCATTCAGCGCAGACAACTGTTGTGAACTGTAATGGTAGCGCTAGCTTAGTTCACGATGTTTTTCTCTGAATGTGTTAGAAGTTAGATTCAATAAAATTATATCTAAGTTTTATGTAATTTAATTCAATTGCTGCGTTTTTTCTGTGTTTATTAATTTAACAGCGTCAGTAACAGCATCAGACAGTTAAGCAAACAGTTGTGTTCATGTAGCATATCATTTGTTCGCTCGATTTAATGGCATCCGCTGCCTGATCAGTTTTAGTTAGTGCTCCCAAAATTCGACCATTCAGCGAATTTTCACACAACTGTTGCCAACTATTGTCTGCGCTGAATGCGGCCATTATTAGCGAAATAACAATGCAGCAGTTGCAACGAAACAAAGCAAATTAATCTGATGGTCTTGTTGGTAAACAAACGAACTACAAACAAGGAAAAAGCCAACTGCTGTCAAAACAAACCAAGCACCGCACCTATTTTTTGTGTAAGAGAAAACGTGAGAAAACCTCCACAATATATAATTTTTTTTGTTAAAACTTATTAAATCTGCAATACTGTTGCACATTCATAATAGCTTTGTTGAAAAATCCTTTTTTGTTTTTTGTATACAGACTATAATATACGTTATGTTACAGATGTTTTCCTTCAAAAAAGGACAACTTTTTATAATTTCTTTTATATTATTGAACTAGAAAAAAGTGTAAATTGTAATTCGGGACCAAAAAAACAGAAAACTGAAAAAATCTAATTAAATTTTGTATTATACGAGAATTTAATCTGCATATATAAAAATCAATTGCTGTGCGTTAGTCTTGCTAAGGCTCGAAAATGGCTTAACCGATTTAAATGTTTTTTTGTGTTTTGTTAGCCTCATAGCAGGGAAGGTTTAAAAAAAAGAAAATTTTGTCACACCCTCTTTTATCGCCTAAGATTTTTGTATGAAAATTTTATATTTTTTCTGGGAAATATTCGAATAGCTTTGCAGTTATATATTCGACCACAATTTGCACGCGCCGCTTTACTGATAACATTTTATGGGCGTTGAACAAGGGGGCGTGGCACCTCCCATACAATCCATATTTGCGATATCGAATAGCTTTGGAGTTATAGGCCGCACAGCCTCGGTATTCGACTACAATTTACACGTTCCGTTTCACTGATAAAAGTGTATGGTGTTGGAAAGGGGGCGTGGCACCTCCCCTCCAACAATCTTTGAGAAATTGAATAGCTATTAAGTTATAGATCGCACAGCCATGGAATTCAGTTTTCGACCAAAATTTACACATGCAGTTTCACTTATAGCATTTTATGGGTGTTTGAAAAGGGGCGTGGCACTTCCCATACAACCCAAATTTGCAATATCTAATTGCTTTGGAGTTATAGGCCGCACAGCCTCGGAATTCCGTATTCGACCACAATTTACACACGCATTTTCATTGTTAAAATTGTATGGGCTTTGGACAAAGGGGAGTGACACCTCCCATACAACCCAAATCCGTGTCGTTTTAATGTGTTTATTGCAATACCAAAGAGAACAAGCTAACATAGGTTGTCGAAGTAAGTCGAATGCGTGGCGAGATACTTCACGTGCAAACTGTCATAATCGCTTATTAAGAGCTACCATCATCAAAGAGGTGTTAATCATCCGGATATGGAAAGTGTTTACAGAATCGGGGATGGCTTTGGCTTTATCTATTTAGCTATATCTTGAACATTAGAAGGAGCTGTAAGAACTCATGAAACAGTTTGGAATGTCATATTACATTTTGACCGTGAAAGTTGGTTCATAATTCTCACAAGGTCACAAGGAATAACGACTAAACTCAAAGTATCGTAAAAAAACTATATTTTACTTGCACGAACTACGACCCATTATTTTGAAAAATATGAACCGTTACAAACAAAATATGTGCAAACATAAGTGCTAATCAATTCTGGACAAAGAATGGATATCTGCATACTTCCAAAAATTGGCAATAAAGTAAATTTCATATCGCTTTTTTACGATATTTTGAGTTTAGTCATTATTCCTTGATCACAGAATTAATACTTCATTGAAATATAGACCCGCCGCAACTGATTAATGAAATGAGACTTGCAGTCATATAGCCAACTACCGGAAGGGGGAGAACAACGTCTACAGGCCCAGCTAGTACACTTATAAAATTCAAACATTCGTTCAAATTTTCCCACTCTTGTCACCATTTTTTCCAACTTTAAGTGCCATTCATTATTTTGTTTGCCCTTTTTTTTAATATTCAAATTAAGATTAACGCTCAGCACTCTCACAATATAAAATTTAAACAAATGTTCTCATATGAGTATGTCAGTTTTTTGAAAGAAATTATATCAGTCAAAAAATATTTTTTTTCTTCTGTTCGAAAAAAATCGATCAAAAAATAACTTTTATTTCAGATCAAAAAAATAACGGTCAGAAAATAACTTTTATTTCTGATCGAAAAAATAATGACGAAGAAATAACTTTTTTTTCTGATTGAAAACAATAACGGTCAAAAAATAACTGTTATTTCTGATCGAAAAAAATAATGACCGAGAAATCACTTCTATTTCTGATTGAAAAAAATAATGACCAAGAAATAACTTTTATTTCTGATTTAAGAAAATAACGACCACGAAATAACTTTTATTTCTGATTGAAAAAAATAATGACGAATAACCAAAAAAAACGACCAAGAAATAACTTTTATTTCTGATCGAAAAAAGATCGATAAGCAAAAAACTGTTATTAATAATTGATTGATTGATAGCGATAATCGTTATTGGCGGTCCCTGCATTTAAGACATTGCTAAGATGTACAACAAACACTCCAGACATTTTTAGCTATCTCGTACGGATACCCTACAGTAAGCAATTTTTTTATATAATTCGAGTAAATGTAAATTGAATTTTATCCCCAATAATAAATTTGAAATTTGATTTATGGCAATATCTCGAAAAATTTATCTTTTTTCAGTATAACGTATTTTTGTATGAAAAGTCGTTGGTTGCGAAAAATAACGGTATACGAAAGTTTTTTTGGTAATATTTTCCACAGATAGTATGTTAAAAAATTTCCGTTATTATGATATCAAAATTATTGCGATATCTCGAAAAATGCAGATTTTTTTAGTACAACACATTTCCTTGAAGCAATGCCATCGCCTCAGAATGAAAAAAAAACGATCGAAATTTCAAGTTTTGATTTTGCAAGCATATATCTCAGCCATTTTACAATCGATTTTCAACAATTGTTTTTTTTTCTGAGAGTTCAATTAAATAACTTTGGAAAATTAAGAAAATATTTACCGTTACCTTACTAATTCAATGTTTCATATGGTTTCAAAAAACCTCTAAAATATTAAAGTTTGGCTCAAAAAATAGGCCAAAATTTGTTTCTGTTGTACATTTTTTTTTTCAATCATCAGCTAACTACTATGATTTTTTGATGAAAATTAATTTTTTAAAAATGTTTTTTATATTTTTTACAAAGTTCTACAGCTTTTAAAATATTTTATGTGAACAATTTTTTAATATTTCAAACCACTGCATGGCCAGTGGTGCTAACAGTTCATGTCCAGGAAGGAATTAAAACGTTGCCACATTGTGTAACGGGGGGTGGGGTGTATATAATATGGGATAGGGCATAATTTGGTAATAAAAAATCATAATTTTAACTATAATTTTTGTATAACGAATTGAGTGTTCAACTTAGTTTATTTGAGGAGCTCAATCTTAAAACGAAAACTATTCAAGAGGGCTTGAAAATATTTAATCGCTACGAAACTTTAACAAAAGAGCGATCATATTTTTTATACTCACGAGTGGAGAAATTAAGGTGAATCGTACGTCAAATGAATAATATTGATCCGAAGTGGTTTTAGCAAACCCTGTATTGCCATGTAGTTGTTGCTTACAACTTGGTTGGTCTCTTACAGCTCTCTTGCACGGCAGTACAATGGGTTAAAGTGTTATCACTGTCAAATTGCAAATGAGGTTCATTTTATATTAACTCATAAAAAGTTAAAAATTATGTTATTGAACAAAAATCTATCTCTAGATTCTGCAAATTAGTACACTAGAGCCTCGAGTTGCGTCGTTTTCGAGTTGCGTCGATACAATATTTTGAATTCGAGTTGCAACTTTTTAAAGACGCAACTCAAAAAACATTCATCCACCGAAATTCCGGAGAATTTCATCAATAGTTGCATTTATCATATTTATATATGCATGCATTGTATGCAATTTATATTATAATTTTATAAATATTTTATATTTATGCATACATATTAAAGAGCTGCAGGAATGTTTTCCATGCGTTTACCATTCTATACATTCTATGAGAGTATTCCATATTCTCAAACCATTTACAAATCGGAACGAATGAGCGCGAAACATTAATTTTGCGAAGCGAATAAATGTGCCATTCTGTTTGAGAGAGTTTTAATGAATATTGATCATTTAGTCGTTTGTAGCTGTTTTTTATGGAATGCATTGGGATAATTTTGAAATTCGGACAACGTATTCGCATTCAGCGACCCATTTATACCCCTTAGTTCGCGCCAGCATAGAATTCGTAAAAATAAAAAAGTTAGGTGGCAACCCTGTTAACCATATTGAAATTTAAAATTCTGACTTTAGATTCGAAATCAACGACTACCTAACACTGCTAAATCATGAATAAAACTATTAAAATACATATTATTAGTTGGCAGCCCTATTATATTACAAAAATTACATAATTTTGAAATTCTGAAAACGGATTCGGATTTAGCGACCCATTTTTACCCTTTAGTTTGCGCCGGCCCAGAATTCTTCAAAATAAAAGAATTAAGGTGGCAGCCCTATCCACCATCTTGAATTTTAAAATTCTGACTTCAGATTCGAAATATGTGACTCGTTACAAACACGTTCAATGATGTTAAAAATTCTTCAAAATACATATTATTAGGTGGCAATACTGTGGTAAAAATTTAGGTGGTAACCTTAACCTCCATCTTAAATTTTAAAACTGTGACATTATATTCGAAATAAAATCCGTTGACAGAATTTCAAAATTAAAAGAATTCGCAAAAATACCCGAAAATCTAGGTGGCAACTCTTGAATCTTAAATTCTGATATCAGATCCGAAATCATCTACCCCCTAAAACTGCCAACACGGAGTCCACAGAACCCTTAAAAGTCATAATACGCTTAAGCTTTTCCTATACAAGCTCATTGAATTTTTTGGATACTTGCTTTAATTGGATACTTGCCTTCAATTTCAAGCTTTTCAAGCTTTTCAAGCTTTTTGCCGAAGTCATAAAGCTTTCCTTTTCTTGAAACTTCGTGCCGTTCGCTTGTAAGCTAGCATACTTGCAAGTCGGAAGCTGTAGTGGGCTTATTTAAATTCAATTATAAGCTATACTTGATTCAAAATTATCTTTGTATGCCATGAGAATCGAATTCGTAACCCTTCGATTGATAGTACTTTACACTACCAACTGATCGAGCATTCATTGTTGCGTTGGTTGGTTTATTCAATATTAAGTATTAACTGAAGATATGTTGCACCAGATAACAATCTTAATACATAAAAGGCAAGCATACTGCTCTGCACCTATATCGCTCAAACTGCCCTACAAAATGTTCAGCCTGAAAGTATGCACACCTTAATACATCAAAGTCATTGCCACTTATACAGTGCTTTTACAACATGTCCTCCAAAATGTTCAGCCTGAAGTTATGCATATACATACTTACAGATTATTTTATGCTATACACGAGCAGTCTTCATTGAACTCGGAGAAACTTATCACAAGGTACCAATTGTTTGAATGTTCACAGGCACTTAAACAATGCCTTTTTGATAAATATAATTTACGAATGATAAGCGATCCAAATATTTGTGCAATACGATTAAGGACAGCCATTGATGCAGTATTTGCTAGATATATCGATGATATGTAATATACGTTTGCTACTTTAGACATCAAAACCAACAATTCCATTAATAAATTTTCATAATAATAATTTAGAACATTTACAAAAATAATTCAAAATTATGTAACATGTAATCAAATAAAATAATAATGTCATGTAATTAAATGTACTGGTATTAAACGTATATTTTTTAGTTATCTTTTTGATATTTAAAATTTTTGAATTTAAAAATTCTTTTATTAAAAAACGAGTAAATTATCAAATCTATTAAAATGCGAAAAAGCTTCGCTTCACTTCGTGTGTCCAACGACGCATATGTTTTTTTATATTTCGTTATTCGACGCATCTTGAGTTGTGTCGCGTTTTTTGGAACTCATTAACGACGTAACTCGAGGCTCTAGTGTATATCAAACCAGTCATAATACTAATAATAAGATCTCTAAAGCTTATATCCAACCCACCCGATTTTCGGGGGACAATCACTAGTATCTTGAAATCCTTTATATCCCAAAGTCGATTGTTGACATTGTTTTTACTCAATATAGGTACTTAATCACTACGCAAATATAAAAAACCTTTTAAAAAATTAGGCTTTTTCATTCTTTATTTTTAATATTCTTTCGTACAAGGCGTACGTAACGCCATTTTGGAAATGCCCATATTGACTTACGTAGTTTTCGTTTCTCGAAAAAATGTTTCATTTTTCTGCCCTTTTTTTGTCATCTTTGAGAAATCGGAATTTTTTTCTTCTTTTGAAGTCAACATTTTCGCGAAAAGAACACGATTCAATTTTAGATCTTTTTTTATTCTCAAGAGGGCAGAATCTCCAAAAATGGCAGAAAAAATGTTGCATTTTTTCGAGAAACAAAAACGCCATTAATATCTCAAACGGTATGGAAGTTTGAAACGGTACAAAAAATTAAAATTGCAAAAAAAAAATGTATCTTTTCTATAACGAAATTTTAATTTTTTTTTTCAAGATAAAATCTTACTTCGTGCAAGAAAAAAAAATTTATTTAAAACAAGGTGGTCTTTTTAAAATATGAACAAATGAAATGTTTGTAGTAAAAATTGGCAATCCTGGTAAAAAAAAACCATAAATGTCAAAAGTTTTACACTAATACTATTATTCATTGAAATCGGATTGAAAAAGTAACAAGGAAGTTACTTTTTTTGAAAATGACCCCATTTTGACAATTTTTAGTTTCGGACAAAATTGGGATTTCCATAGTTTCGCGATGAATGGCTCAAAAAAAATTAAGCATTTTAGTTGTTATAATTTGAAAACAAACTTATTCTATTTCGTGAAAAGATTTTGGACTTTTTTGTATAGTAAAATCCTCGTATTATCCACAATTGATTTTGACATGATCGTGATTTTTCTGGCATTTTAATCTTGTAAAAACTCGATTTTCCTGGAGAGAATTCAGCTATAAAGGAAAAAACGACATTTTTCATAGGAACTTTTTCAAGTTATTCAAAACTTTAGCGCTTCAGGATCCAAACAAACCCACAGGAAATTGGTAATTTTTCAGAAAATTGCACAAAAGGCATCTTTTATTTTTATCATTTGCATTGAGAAATAAAACACTAGCTCGGGCCAAAGATTTTACAACATAATTTCTTTGAACTTATACTTAAGAACAAGGGTTTTGGATTTTTATAAGTTGTAAAAAGCTCAATTTTAAAATACCAGAGTCTTGTAGAGCAAAGTCTGAAATAGTCGACTATGAAATTCTGCAATATTCTATGAATAACTTGCAAAGATACACTATAGAAAAGTTGCGGCTATGGAAAAGTCAATTTGCAGCGTTAATGGGTTAAGATATTTCGGAGAAGGTTTTATGCTTTAAACGCTTTAATCGCCTTTAGCTTGAATTGCTTTCGACTTTAAAATTTTCTTTAATGTACGAAAAAAGATTACTAATCTTCAATTTCTTTTTTTATGTCCTTCAGATCAAACGCTATTACGCCTTCAAAGTTAAACATTCCGATGTCTACAATGGTCTTGTACCTAGCCGAGAAGGCAACATCTTTAAACACAACATACTCACAGTGTTTCCCAATCGAGATCAATTGGGACGACGAATTTTGCTGTTAGAGTTGGGCAGTAAGTAGTGCTTTTTAGTAATTAACAGCAACATTTAATATAAAATTCCATTCTTCTATCTAGAGCGCTGGAAACACAAGGAGGTAACCCTTGATGAGGTCTTCAAGGGTGCTGTTCTTTTCTTAGAGGCAGCCATGTTGGAACCAGATTCTCAAATTAACGGTGCCATCGTTATATTCGACATGGACGGCCTAAGTCTGCAGCAGACGTGGCAGTTCACACCGCCTTTTGCCAAGCGTATCGTTGATTGGCTGCAGGATTCAGTGCCATTGCGCATTAAGGGGATACACATAGTAAATCAGCCGAAGATTTTCAATATCGTCTTTGCGCTATTCAAACCTTTTCTGCGTGAAAAGCTGCGCTCGCGCATTATTTTCCATGGCACTGATCGGGAGTCGCTACACAAACATATCTCACCCAAATGCTTGCCTGCCTGCTATGGCGGTGTACTCGAGATACCGCGTGTTGATGGCGAGGAATGGTACAAGCTGTTAATGATGTGCGATATGGAGTATGTGGCGATAAATTCATATGGTTATAAGAAGAAAAAGTAGTTTCTTAGTAATTTTCTTTATGGTTTTGTTTGCTTCCTAATGCACAGTGGAGTACATTGTTACAGTTTAACTTAGTTTGTATTAAATTTGAATTATTAAAAAAATTGTTGTGATTGTGAATAAAATATAAATTTTTCTGGCATATTACAATTTAAAAAAAAATTTGCGAAAATTAGAAGGCATTCAATCCATTCCGCTTTGCCAGCATTATTGTGTGCTCAAAACTTTTGTATTTAATTTTTAGTGATATTTTAAAATAGTTTCGTATGAAATAAGCAACATCATCATAAGAAGTAATAAAAGTACATACAGCATTCCAAGGAAAAGACAGGCTAAAAATTATATTATTATATTATGCAATTAAAAATATTAAAAAATTTTATATGTTTTAATAGTTTATACAATACTTTTATTATATCTAAAACAAATTTGCCAAATTACTTAATTTTTACATAAAACTTAAACTTATACCATGTTGTTAAATAAACAAAAAAAAACAGCACTGTTAGGCATTTGCCAAGTCTTGCTTAGTATAAATTACAAGTATATAAATATTTTTAGCTACTTTTGTCGATAAGGGGTTAATAAGTTATAATGATGATATTTATATATTACTTTTGTGTGGGCACTCAAGGGTTAAGAATAATTTTGTTTTATCTAAAAGAAATAAAAAAAGATAACTCTTTAATCTTATTAACGAAAAGTATTTTTTATTAAAAAAGTTTATTTTAAGAATATAGTCTAGTGCTCGAGTTTTAAAAATCTTGCTTTTTTTTAATGTTTTTCGAAAGTACAATATATTAAGAGTACATATTAGGGCGGATCGATTTAAAAACCGCCCATTGCACAGTGAAAATCGTATTCTAGGGATCAAAATAAGAAACTTTGACTGAGGAACTATACCTCTAAAACGAATTCTAATGCCCCAACTTTTCCGTAAGGTCAAATTTTGAAAAGTCCCTCTTTGACTTATTTAGAGTGCCCCAATTGAGTCCAAATGTATGACCGATCCACCGAGGGCCGATCCACCCATGCCCTGGAACCCCCCCGGGGTTTTAGAGGTATAGTTCCTCGGGCAAAGTTTCTTATTTTGATCTCTAGAATACGATTTTTACTGAGCAATAGGCGATTTTTTTCCCTCCCCACAAATTGACCCGGCCTAGTATATATACTGCAAAAATTTTAGACTAAAATTCAAAATATTAACGAAGTTGTGGCATATAGTCGAGAGCGCCGCATATTGCGATTTTTTAACATTTCTATTTAGAATTTTTCCATTTTGTTATTTTTTAATGAAAATATTTGAATCTACTACCTGGCGGAATGACAAGTCTACAGAACAATGATCTATTTAAATTTATTGTTTCAGATGACTTCAAGTGCCGTTATCACCCGGGTCAGTAACTCACCTTTTTTTTGTGTCCACTTTGGGCGTAAAAAACTTTAAAAAAAATAGTAAAATGAAAAATTTTTTTTGTACAGTTTGACATGTTAATAACATATTAAAAATTCAAACGATTGTATTTTGTTTTCTTATCAAAAAAATTCCGAAATAAACCTAGAAAATTAGGCTAGATCATCTACTACATCCTTAATTTTCTTTAGAGAAGACATTTAAAAAACGTAAATGACCTAGAACTGTGTCTACAAGTTTTATGTCGATTCTGAATGGATGACGTTAATGTTCTCAAGAAGCTGCATTATTTGGCTCTGAGCTATTTTGTAGTTTATGATTGCTATAATACAAAAATTTTAATTAGGACGTCAAATTATCAATGCTCATGGCTATTAACAAACATAGAATCGAATTTTTTCTAATGCTTTTTTCTTGAAATTGTGTACAGTCAAGCTCAAAAAATTTTTAACAATCATATTGTCAATTGAAAGTTTGTTTTTTATACATTTACGCTTAATATGAACCTAAGTTCGGAGTAATATTATTGTTTAAAGTATTTTTTTTTTGCAATAAAATTATAAGTAGGTACATAAATTATGCTCGTTTTTAAATACCTTTAAAAATACACTGAGAGTAAAAACAACGTAAAATCAAAAATTCCAACTTTAAAGCAAAAACTAAAGTAACAAAATTAGGGTAATGTTGAAAATTTTTAAATCAACTACGGTATTTTCATTTTTAAAACTATTCTCACTTTTATTTCAAAAATGGATCATTTTTAGTTTAATATTGCTTTATTTTCAATCTAAAAATAGAAAATTTTCTTTAAAAGTTGATAATTTTTGATTTTAAAATACATAATTTTGATTTAAAAATTCGCATTGTTGATTTAAAAACGCACATTTTTGATATGAAAACACAAATTTTTGTTTTGAAAATGTTTTATTTTTATTTCAAAAACGTAACATTTTGATTTAAAATTGTTCTTTCTTACCTTTTTATAGCCTTTTCCACGATATAACATTGAAAATAGACAAAAATTTTTAATTGTTTTTTTACTAATTGTTAAGTTTTTATATAAAATAAAAAATAGTAAATTAAATATATTTAAATTTCACATTTGTTTTCACATATAGCTTACCCTTCAGAACTTCATTTCACTCCATATCAAATTCCTTTAGGAGTTCCCCGAGTTTTTCAGCATCCTCGCTGGCATCCACTTCTTGGAATGAGCATTCCTCTAGTGGAGATGTAGATAGTGATGGGCGCTATCGATTGATTTCAACTATCGATGGTTTACTATCGAATGATTTCAACTATCGAACAATTCGTTCGAATATTTCTTTCATTCATTTACCTCAAAATAATAGTAAATAGTACACGAAAATATCGAATGATATAAACTATCGAATAATTCACTCATTCATTCGAATTAAAAAAATTGTAACTAGTAACAAAAACTATCGTACGCTTTTTACTAATGAACAAATTATTCATTCATTCGAATTATATAAATAGTAGCTAGTACAAAGATCAAATGATTTTTGCTATCAATTCAAGTATTCATTCATTCGACTTAAAAAACCTCTAAATAGCTATTAACTGGTGTGATTTCTTTATAATTTCCATTTAAACACAAGTCAAACAGTGTTGTTAAACGTACTTTTCCAGTTAAATTTGCAGTACTCATGATTCATGAACGTAAGCAAACGAAGAGCAATTGAAAAAGCTATCGAATAAAAGAAAACTATCGAATGAATGAATAATTTTGAACTATCGAATAATTCGAATATTTTAATTCGATAGTTCCCATCACTAGATGTAGATGATGAAGTGATGTGAGGACTAAAATCAGGCGCCTCACCATCCAAAGCCAGCCATTTTTCATCACAATATTCCATATTTAATAAACACAATTTAATTTTATTTTGCACTAAACGACGCTACGCAATGGATAAGAAAAAAACAAAATGGCGTTGTTATTTTTTCTGTATCTGTTTCAACTTAAAATTAAATATGCATTTAAAATTTAAATTTAAAATTTTTTTTAAGTAATGTCACAAAATAACTAAAATTTTTTTAATGAAAACAAAATTTAATGAATTCAGTCCTATCAGGAATTTATTTTAGATCTTATTATTAAAAAACATTAATTAAAATAAAACTCTACCCGAAAACGAACGCAAAACTCTCACTTTATACTTGTGATTCAGTAAGGAGAAAATTTAATGATTCTATTTTGAACTCATTTAAGTATGTAAAAAAATAATCTTTATTGTTCATTTCTAAACTTATTTATGGATAAGAAATGGTAAATTTAAAAGTAATTGTTTCTTACTAAAATGATAAAATAATATTTCTTTTTTGGCTCAAAATAAGTTTGTTAATAATTTTGCAAAAGAATTAACATTTTTTTTTATGGAAAAAATTCACAAAAAAAATTTCTACCCGAATTGGTAGGCTGTTATACGGTGGTCGTCATATGATCCCTAGTCATGACACTTTTTACTCTCTTTTTTTCGTTTGATGAGCTGTGTGACGAAAGTATGTTATGCTGGTGGTCATATGATGCCTAAGCACCAGTACACTTTTTGCTACTTTTAGTATTTTTTGAGCCGATGAATGTTGCTATTAAGCAGGTTTCATTACTGCTTTCATACATTTCGTACTAAAAGTGTACTATTTTCGTGCCTAAACACAAATGTTGTGAATAATTCCACAACGAAACACTGTTTTGATCCCATGTTTCATATTTTTGTCGAATCATTTGGTGACCGTGGTGGTGAAAATTTACTCTCATGCTCTCGCTCTCAAATTTTTAATTAACATTGAAACAACAACAATACATGACCATGATGAGCCCATGATCGCCACCATAACATGGGACTTATTGGTGCTAAGTTTAGTTACGAAAACTGGGCAACTCTGTTGATATTCTTAAATATAGTAGAGTTGCGCAGTTTTGGTTAGTAAGCTTCGGACCGATTTAAAATAAAACACACTGATGCATTGCATAAATGCATTTAAAAACTCAGCCGTAATCAAAACTATCGCTTTACACAAAACCTTCGCGTTCAGTGGGATATTTTTAGAATCATATTTGCGTTTTATGCCATGAAGCAACAATAAGATCAAGGTTGAAATAACAACAAGTACTTTATAGAACAAACCACCAAACAGACAAGACAGCTGTTTCGTTGATCGCTACATCAACTCTTCAGTAGACTTCTGTAGCTTCTGCTCACTTTGACAAGCCTAAAGGCACAACTTTTGCTTAATCAAAGCAGAATTAGGTGATTAAGCAGTCAAAGTAGTTTTTTTTTACTGTATTTCAAAATAGTGTTTTGTTTTTAGATGCGCGCAAGTAAAGTATGGGTACTTTGAAAGTAAAAATTTTTATTATTAAAAAGCAAATAAAAAATAAAGGAAAAATATTTAGGATAAATCTGATACTGAGTTTGTTTTTATTTTTTCATATGATCAAATTTGATTTTCTTGACTGACATTAAACAAAAAAAAAAAAATTCAAATCTATGCAATGTTCAGAAGACGTTCAGCCGCACGAGTTTCCGAGAGTTACTTTTAGATTTATATTGCCATATTTAGTGATTAATATTGATCCTGCAATGTTAATATTAACCACCATTTTTGTTCCGTTTTTATATATTTTATTTTTTTTTTGTGTCAGACCATTTTAATATTATACTTTTATACTTGACTGTGGATACATTCAAACACTTAAATGTTGATACTTTATTCCTATCTAATATTTACGCAACTTTATTATCACCCAAAAAGGTCTCAAAGGATCCTTTGAATAAAGATACATGTCTTAGATGTCTACATATGAAGATAAAAAACAGTTTTAATGACACTAAGAATCTATTGGAATTAGCTCCGATGCCTAAAAGTCCTTTAAGAGCGAGAAGGTGTGAACCCGTGATAACTGTAGCCGGGTTCACCAGCCACATTACCTAGTTCGTGTTGTTTTCGCTTAACAATCACGTGTAGTTTGAAAGACGTGAATAAGTTTATATTTTAAGTAACTAAAAAGTTTTTCAAAGAAGTTTTTGTTAAATAAAATACCAATTTATTATATTTAATTTCAAACGCTCTTATAGCCGCTTTATTCACTTTTTCTAACTTGAGTTGACTTTTGCATGTTATGTAACATTTGCCAACTACCAAAATTATTCAACTTGAGAAGTTAAAACTTTTAATTTTCCAAGTTAAAAATTGGTTTTATTCATTGCAAGTTATTATTTTTAGCACTAATGTTTAGTAAAGTTATAATTATCAAAGTTAAGAAACTATCCCAAGGAAATTCGTGTCATAAGACGTAAAATGACAAAAATTTTGAAACTATAACCGTATCATCATTGAGAGAAAAATACACGAAAGTCAAGGTGTGGCTTCGCACGTCACAGTGTAGGATTGCAAAGGATTTAAAAAAAACTGGGGGTGGCCTATGTTCGAAGGAACTGAAACTGACGTCGCTTCTTTGCCCATATATGACACGTTGCGTCAGTCGGTGATAGTGATTTCATGAGTGATTGCGAATGCAGGCAAGAAACCAACGCACAGAGCTCTTTTTTCGATGACATTTTAAGATGACATTTCCATTATCTCAGAAACAATCAGGCATGTTCTGCATTCCACTTACGAGTGGAAGTGAAATGAAATCATAGTTAAATTCGATATATGGTGTACTGCATATAACTTTTTCATTTTGTATTTTATTTAACTTATTAATATAATTAATTGTATTAACAAAAAAAGTTTTATATTATAACACCAAATATCGAATCAATTATGATTTATTTTCACTTCCACTCGGAAGTGGAATGTAGAACATCTCTGTATAATAGCTAGGGTCATGAAATTTTATACAAGTGAGTTTTAGCTTAAATTAAGTAACAACACAAGCAAATCATATTTTTTTAATAAAAAAAACCGCACAAAATTGCTTATTTGTGTTTTTAAAGAATATATTTAGTTTATTTAACTACACTTAAACGTCATGCCAGAAATTATTTAAATCGATTAACTTTTTGATATATCTCGCATAAAATTAGATTACCCAATTAACGAAGTGTAAAAAAAATTTAAAAAAGATTTGTTAAAACAAAATTACCTTAATTTTATTTTTCCCTAAATTTAAGAGTATCTACAAATTGTCTTGAAAGTAGTGCGTTTATAAGCAAAATATGGTTTTAAAGCGTTTTTTTCAAATGAACAATTTTTTCTTTTACGCAAGTAAACGCAGAGTATTTTTTAGAAATATTATGACAAAGTACGCATTGAAGGTGTGGTTTTTTCAACATTTTTTATTTTTGTGGTGTTGTTTTTTTAATACAAAGGTGGTAACGAATAAAAAAAAAAGTTATGTCAAAATACATGAAAAGTTTCAAATATATTTCAAATTGTCCTTCAGTTTTTTCTTTGCTTAAGCTACTTTTTGTTTGGGAAAAGTTTCAACTTTCACGAATTTTTTAAAAAAAGTAATGAAGGATTAATGTTTTAAGTAACACATTTTTTTATGAAATTAACAGCCTATTCTGGCAAATTATCAATTGTTACTCAGTATTTTTAATATTTCTATGTGTTTGCTATAATTTTTTGATTTCAAAACAAAATTTTAAGCTCAAAAACAAAATTTTTTAATGAAATTGTGACTATCTGAAAAGCAGGTGACAATTTTTATCAATATTTATTATTTTTGAGATTTAAATTTTGTTTTGAAATCAAAAAATTGCAGCAAACACATAGAAATATTAAAAATACTGGGGAAAAATTAATACTTTTTCCAGAATAGGGCTGTAAATAAATAAAAAAATTATCTCTTGTCATCCTAAAATCGAAAATAGCGCACTGTGCAACGCTGTTATAAACGAAATCGTAGAAGTATTTGGATGAAACGGTACCTGCAATGTGTTTACGAGAAGATGGCACTGCTTTGAATGAAAACTTTAAAAAGGAAATGCCCACTAAATTTAACAATCAACAAGTAATGGAAAAGCAACTAATTAGATTAAAAAATCTCATTAGATTAAAAATAAGGCATGCACGTGCAGAAATAGAGCGTGGACACGCAGCACAGTGGGGTATTGAACCCCTTAAATGGGTTTCAAGTCCCCTAGAAGACGAAAGGATCTTTTGATTTTTTTTTAGTTCGAATAAGTCCAAATAAGAAAAAAAACTGTCTGTCTGTTGTTCCGTCGACACGATTACAGCCATAATTTTGAAGCTATCGTAATTAAATTTGGTATTTAAGCTTGTATCTAAAATATAAAGATTGCACAAAAAAACTAGGCCTACCTCCCATACAAAATGACTTTATCAAAACGGCAAAATCTCTTTAAATTTCACAAAACTTAATGTTTGTACTTGAAATTCTGCATATAAGCTTTGATATTTAATATGCACTCTAGGTATGAAATTCAACAGAAACGAGTAAAATCACGCCTGCCTCCCATACAAAGTAATTTTAACAAAACTGTAAAATCTCTTCAAATTCCACAAAAATGAATAAATGGACTCCAAATGTTGCACATAAGTTTTGATTTTTAATATGCATTCTGCGTGAACAAGTAAATCTATTTTGTACATTTTATTTTGCTCAAGGAAATCATAGATTAGTGACACGAATTTTTAGTAAAAAAATTTAAATACCCCGAAAACGCACAGCAATGACGCAACTTTTTTTTTACAGAATGTAACTAGAATGTCCATAGTTTACGATAATCAAAACTGTTTTCCTTAATTATACTCAATTCATAACTATATCTACATTAACATAGTAAAACTACACATTTTTTTTAAGGTAAATAAATATTAAAAAATAAAATATATAGAAAAAAAAAATGATTTTGTGTTGCTTGAATACCAGAGCTGTAAAAGAATGCAATCATTTGTGATTTTAAATCATGTGATTTATATTCAAAATGAATTCAATCATTTTCCCAAATCATTGAATGTGATTTAAAATTTAAAATCCCGGGAATTAAATAATTTTTAATCACAAATTAATGCATTCTTTTACAGCTCTGCCATGATGGACCCTAAAAAGTGTGTTTTTATATTCTCATTCTCTTTTAGAATTTTTTTCCATAGAAACCGGTTACCACATCGATTACCGACGACCGATTACCTAACCGAATACCAATTACTGAAGCGACTACCAAGCAATTAGCTGAATACCGATTACTACGCTATTATATAACCGAAGTTTGATTACCGAAGCGATTACCAAGCGATTTCTTAGCTGAAAACCGGTTACTTAGCGATTACATAACCGAAGACTGATTACTGAAGCAACTACTAATTGATTACTTAGCATTAACATTACAATCTGATTTCAAATCAGTGACCCCTTAATATTGGCAGCTCATTTACCATTTTTGAAATGGTTTTATACACAGGCTGAGTTAAAGCACCGCAGCTCCAAGATCCTGTGAAAGATCCAGTAACTCAAAAATTATTTGGTATTAAATAAAAGACGCAAATTGTTATCTAATCGCTTAGTAATCGGTGTTCAGCTAAGAAATCTCTTGGTAATCGCTTCGGTAATCACTCTTCGGTTATGTAATCACTTAGTAATCGGTATTCAGCTAAGTAATTGCTTGGGAGTCGCTTCAGAAATCGGTATTCGGTTAGGTAATCGGTCGTCGGTAATCGATGTGGTCCCCGGTTTTAAAGGAAAAAAAATTCTAAAAAAGAATTCGAATATAAAAACACACCTTTTTAGGGTCCACCATGGTCTCAAAAAACTTTTTGAAATTCTAACATCACGACGATGACGTAAGATGATTACCCCATATCGTCCACGGCAAAGGTGTGTGAGTCCATCCCAAAAGAAAGATAGTTTTTTCTTGATTTTTGACACCAATAACCGAAAAAATTCATATCAGAAAATAAGTGTTATAAGTCAACCTAAAAATTTATTCCTCAAAAAAAAAAGTTATGCAGCAACCAAAAAATTTTTCTTAACAATAACAATTATAAAAAAAATTTATTTTAACCCATTTTAATTATTAATTTTAACCAATTCCATGAAAGTTGCATACAGTTATGTCCATGGTATAATTACTTATAATATCGTAATTCGCGTTTTTGTTTACGTTTTAATATAAAAACGACTTAAAAGATTAAAAATTTTTGTAGACTATTTATGAATTCTACTCAAATAGATTGCTTTGGCAATAAAGCATAGTACTATGTTTGTTTAAGCATAGTACCAAAGAGTATAAATGAGTAGAAGAGGTCCAGCCACTCAATGTTAAATTTTTCTCCTTAATCTCGGTGAGGTGCGCAAGAGATGTCCTAAACTTGAAGCGCAGCTGCAGCGGCAGAGCGATGCCGCTTTGCAGCCAATTTCGAAAATCTCTTTTAGGACTAGAGAGATTTCGAATTAGAAATTAAAATGCGTGCGCACAAGCGAGCTAGAAATATATTCCCTTTCTTAAATGTGCTGGTTTCTTTCTTCCTTTTATGATCCCAATAGAATCGATCGAATTATTATAGAAAAAAAATGTTTGTTTACATTTTGTTTTCTATATTTTTAATAACTTCGCCTGTGTGCACAAGGGAGCAAAAAGATTTGTTTTTTTTAATGGCCTTGCCTGTTTCTTCCTATTTGAATATAAATCGCATTGTTGTCATTCTTATTACATTTGGCTACATTTGGTAAATTGCAAGATTTATGAAAGAAATGAAGCAAAGCAGATTTCTTGCAATTTACCAAATGTAGCAAGTGTCAATGCGTTGCCAATTTTTTTTTTTCTTAATAGCTGGGCATTTTTGTTGTACTTTTTTGTAGCTTCTAATTATTTTGTAGCTAATTATTTTGATTGCTGCTGCAAGAAAGATTTTCAGATATTTCATTAGCCGAATAGAATACGGATTTCTGATTCGGCTAATGAAATAATTATTGCTTAGTAATGAGTTCAAAAAAATGTTTGTTCATTAACAAATTAAAAGAATGCCCTTTACAAATTGTTCCTATTATTTATTTAGAATATACCTATTAGAAAATTTAAATTAAATTAAATTTATATTTAGTGTTGTCCATATTTTTATATTTATTTGAAAAATTATACAAACCAACACCAAATATATATCTTTCAAATCTGAAAAGAAGAGAACGGAAATTGATTTCAAAGTATTTCTTTAGAGAACTTTATATATTTTGAGTTATTCAAATTATTATATTAATTTATGTTCATTTATATTCATGATCACTACTATTAACGCATAGAGAAAAGCGTACAGAAAAGTTGCGAGATATATTGGTACAGCCACATGTAATAGATCTTGCAGCTTTTGTGTTCGCTTTTCTGTAAATGATATCTAGGAAATGCTTGTTAGAATTGCCAAAAAAGCTGCAAGATGTATTGCAGGTGGCTGTACTTGCAATTGTCGTCATTGACGTTGTGAAAGGCAAACAAGCTACATCGTGAGCATTCCCGTTAATAAAAATCGATCAGCTTTTATTTTTAAAATAATCAGCCGTGATTTTATTTTGTATCGTGCTATTGTTTTAATAAAGACATGTCTTCAATTAACTGTATAGTTAAAAGTTGTCTGGGAGTCAAGGCTGGCCCTGGAATAACTTTATTTAGATTTCCGGAAAATCAGCCGGAACTAATGGCGAAGTGGTGCAAAAATTTAGAAGTGCAAAGTTCGCAGCTCAACTCGAATTCACGAGTATGTGTTCGTCACTTCGATTCGTCCTGCGTGGGCTTAAAAAGATTAAAATTGGGTGCAATTCCTACTCTTTGCCTTGGTAAGTAAATAAAATAAAAAACCTTATTTTTTTACGAAAAATTTACGAAATATAATATGGCATGACATTTTTTTAAAAATTTTCTGCTAGTAAAATTTTTTCCAGTGAATTTGAAAAAATTTATTAAAGAAAGATATTATTGATTAAAAGATTTCAAAGAAAGAAATTTATTAAAAGATATTATTAAAATAACTTTTATAAAAAATGTCGTGCACACTTTCATGTATTATAATTACATTACTTACTTATAATTATAATTACTTACATGCATTCATATTTCATAAATAAAAATTCATAACATATCATCAATTCATTCATAATAATATTACTAGACAAAAACACTTTTATTTTTTTAAATTTTTCTATAAAACGTTTCGTGATTTTTTTTTAGTAAAAATGGACGGAATTATCTAAATATATTAAATTTGTTTTTAATTACTAAATTATATAATTACTTCACTACATAATTAACTACAAAAATTAATAAGTTATGCAAAAATGAAATATTACAGAGTATAAAAATTGCTATTTTCGCTTTTTATTATTTTTACAACAAAAACAACTTTTGCGCCATTTTTTAATGAAGAGATTTTTGGATCATTTTTAAAAAATATTAAAAATTTAAGTCCATGTCTAACGGTACTGTTGCAACAATACTTTTCAAGTACTTTAATTAAACTCTTAGACAAAAGAAGATTGAATAAAATATATTAAAAAAACAACGATATTTGCGTCGAAATTCAAAATTCAGTGTACTAAGATTTTCTATAGTTTTCAAGATATAACAATGTTATTGGTGAAAATTTAAAAACTTAGTATGCATTAACATACATTGGATAAAAAAATAATATTGAAATATCTTACATTATTAAACGAGCAATATTTGTTTGTTTGTTTATTGTTTATGTTTGTTAATCTCGAAAATGGTCCAAGCGGTTTCGATGAAATTGTCAAAATAGGTAAATTCTGTAAATATTTTCTATTCAAGTCTTTTATTTCATTTTAACCCTGTACGACCCATTAAACAGTTTAAATAATTAAAGACATTAAAAAGTAGTAAATATCAATATTGCAAAAAATGTCGATTAGTAGCGCACATTGGGCTATTTGACCGATTTAGGCGGCCAAAATTATTTTATTCGGTAAAAAGTTAAAAATGTCAGTTTAGATTTGTCTGTCTGTTTGTCTGAATGTGTGCATACTCTTGTATATGTATGTCTATCTGTCTGTTTTTATATACGTCTATCTGTCTGTTTCTATGCATGTCTATCTGTCTGTTTCTTTATATGTCTATCTGTCTGTTTTTATGCATGTCTATCTGTCTGTTTCTATGTTTCTATGTATGTCTGCCTGTCCTATCAAACCTTTGCTGAAATTTATTGCTGTTACCTATCTGATAAATCTACATTAGGCATTTTGTTTATTCGGTTGGAGCAGCTCGTAAAGTTTCATTTTAATACAATAGCGCTTTGTTATTGTATGGAACTGGGAGTTCACGCACTGTTCTAATATTATAAAGAAAATTGTCCTTTATTGACCATTGATGACAGAATAACACAAAAATATTTTTCGATTTATATTGGCAATTGTCTATCATACAAATGAAATCTTTTGATCTTAAAGCCATTTTCTATCAAACAGAGTAAAGGTTCAATGTAAGTAACATCGCGGTAATGCGGTAATTTCGTCCTTGCGGAGTTTTTAAATTGGTTGGGACCCCTATTGAGTCTCTTGTTTTTTTTTATTTATTAGAGGTCTTCTTTTTGGAAGTTTCTTGGAAACTTCGTCATTGGGTCTCACTGTCACAAAAACTAAGCCCTCTCCACAACGTTTGACATCCGCCGTCCGTCCGTCCGTCCGTTTATCTGTCCGTCCGTCCGTCCGTTTATTTCAAGAAGCCTCCTAAAAACTGCCAACTAGCCCCAAGAATGAATGTTTGAGTGTATGAGTGAGTGAATGGATGTATGGCTGCTTGGTTGCCTGTATTTTAAGTATTCCTAACACTTTTATTAAGTCAAAATTCCTTTTTGGCAAACTTAACTTTCGCCTGGTCTTTTAACTTCCTCGCCCTTGACTTTGCCACATTCAATTTTATCCTTGAGCTCTTTAAGGCCCAAACATAATAGGCTCAAGCTGCCTGCAGATAATGTCAAATATCAACGGAAAGCTAGCTCAAGTTCTGTCAAATAATCAATTTGACCCTTGACAATTGGTGCTCTGTTTTGATATTCAATCAAATTGTCAATTGAGTCTCGGCCACACACTTTAGAAACTTAACTGAAATACTTTCCTAAAAAGTATTTGTTAAGTTGTTGCCTTCTTAAAAACATACTTGATCTAAAGCTCACAATTTTAATTCAAGTAATAATTTCATACATCATAAAACTAATTAATTAAATACTTTCCTTTAACTGTCAAATATATATTATTAGTTAAAAAACAATTGTAGAATTTTCTTCACAAACGACAGCTAAAAATATGTATGTTGACAGCATATCAAACGATTTGACCATACACAGCACAATCGATTTGAAAGACTTGCCAGAAAACTTGAAAAAATCAAAATCTTTGATTTGAGCAACAACCGACTCAGTTGACGATTGGATTTTATTTTGCATGACTTGAATTAGTCATAAACACTTTTGACATTTGTATTAACGAAAATTAAATAGCTGCCTTGAGCTGTTGTGGTTTGTACGCATCATTTCTATGCATTCGTATAAAAATTGACATTACCAGCCAACTCGAGGCTATTATGTTTGGGCCTTTATTTTTCATTAAGTTTTTTTCTTTGAGTTTCGATTCTTTTTTGAACCGACCACTGCTTTCAAGAGCTCTTTTACTAGTTTGAAAGCTTTTTCGTAGTATTTCTCACAAACACTTTCTTTTAACACGTTCGCTACCACCCATCACATATATGTACATATTATATATTGTAAATATTATAAACATTTTGTAAATATTGTAAATACTTTGTAAATATTTTGAAAAATATTTTGTAAATATTTTGTAAATATTTTGTAAATATTTTGTACATTTTGTAAATATTTTGTAAAGATTTTGTAAATATTATGTAAATATTTTGTAAATATTTTGTAAATATTTTGTAAATATTTTGTAAATATTTTGTAAATATTTTGTAAATATTATGTAAATATTTTGTAAATATTTTGTAAATATTTTGTAAATATATTGTACATTTTGTAAATATATTGCAAATATTGGAATACATGTAAATATTTTAATAAATTGCTTGTATTGCCATGTAAATATATTGTACATATTGTAAATATTTTTTTTAATGTAAAATTTTATTTTGGCAGCGAACGTGTTAATAACAATACCCCTTTCAGCTTTGTCCTCGTTAGACTCATTACGTGTTTTCCTTTATTTGTTGGGAGCAGAGCAAGAACTAGCAAACACCATGCTCGTACATTAATCGTGTTTTTGTATACACTCGTAGCACGGTGAAAGCGTTCTCGACGTTACTCTACGTGTTCTCAATCAAATGGCCGAGCACGTAATATATTTATATTTAATATTTATGTATTTGTATATAATATATTTATTTAATTTGTTAAAACGACCGAAACAAAATACTAAGTGACACCCTTAACAATTGGTGTTCTGTTTTGATATTTTATTAATTCAGAGTTTTCCGAGCACACTCAGAGTATACTCTTCTCGGAACGTTCGGTATGTGCCCTGCTCCCAACAAATAAACGAAAACGCATATTAAAACTTTTCAAAATTTTCTATCTTCTCTTTTTGGTTTTATCTTTTAGTTAATTTTTATCAAAACAAATCTCTCTTGACCAACAGAAGCTTTTTGTAAATATTGTAAATATTAATATTGTATTAATATTTAATAAAAATTTGTTTAGTTTTGTAAATATTGTAAATAATTCCTAAATATTGTAATCAATGTAAAATTCTATTCAATTTGGTTCAATTTTGTAAATTCTGTAAATATTTTGTAAATTTTGCAAATTGTAAATACTTTGTAAATATTGTAATTTTTTGTAAATATTTTGTAAATATTATTAGGTTAAGTTGTTAGCTTAGGATTATTTACATACGATGAAATTAAATTAAAATGTTTGCCGCTTCAGTTAGTTTGTAAGTTATTATATTAAATAATAAGATTTTCATTTAGTTTGTAACATATTATATTACATAATAAGATTTTCATTTAGTTTGTAACATATTATATTATATAATAAGATTTTCGTTTAGTTGTTAATGTATTATATTATATAATAAGAATTCATTTTAGTTTGTACGTTATTATATTATATAATAAGCCATATAGTTTGTAAGTATTATATTAAATAATAAGATTCACATTGAAATTTATTTGGAATTTTATTTTAATTACCTAAAAACCTTAATGCATCAGCAACTGCATCTGCTACGTTCTTGTCTGGTTTGGAAGATATATTTTTGGTGGTGGTTTGTATATAATTATTTTTTTCAGATCTTTTATTATCTCTTCTTATCTGGTTTGGAAGATATATTTTTGGTGGTGGTTTGTATATAATTATTTTTTTAATTAATATAATAATTTGAATAACTCAAAATATATAAAGTTCTCTAAAGAAATACTTTGAAATCAATTTCCGTTCTCTTCTTTTCAGATTTGAAAGATATATATTTGGTGTTGGTTTGTATAATTTTTCAAATAAATATAAAAATATGGACAACACTAAATATAAATTTAATTTAATTTAAATTTTCTAATAGGTATATTCTAAATAAATAATAGGAACAATTTGTAAAGGGCATTCTTTTAATTTGTTAATGAACAAACATTTTTTTGAACTCATTACTAAGCAATAATTATTTCATTAGCCGAATCAGAAATCCGTATTCTATTCGGCTAATGAAATATCTGAAAATCTTTCTTGCAGCAGCAATCAAAATAATTAGCTACAAAATAATTAGAAGCTACAAAAAAGTACAACAAAAATGCCCAGCTATTAAGAAAAAAAAAAATTGGCAACGCATTGACACTTGCTACATTTGGTAAATTGCAAGAAATCTGCTTTGCTTCATTTCTTTCATAAATCTTGCAATTTACCAAATGTAGCCAAATGTAATAAGAATGACAACAATGCGATTTATATTCAAATAGGAAGAAACAGGCAAGGCCATTAAAAAAAACAAATCTTTTTGCTCCCTTGTGCACACAGGCGAAGTTATTAAAAATATAGAAAACAAAATGTAAACAAACATTTTTTTTCTATAATAATTCGATCGATTCTATTGGGATCATAAAAGGAAGAAAGAAACCAGCACATTTAAGAAAGGGAATATATTTCTAGCTCGCTTGTGCGCACGCATTTTAATTTCTAATTCGAAATCTCTCTAGTCCTAAAAGAGATTTTCGAAATTGGCTGCAAAGCGGCATCGCTCTGCCGCTGCAGCTGCGCTTCAAGTTTAGGACATCTCTTGCGCACCTCACCGAGATTAAGGAGAAAAATTTAACATTGAGTGGCTGGACCTCTTCTACTCATTTATACTCTTTGGTACTATGCTTAAACAAACATAGTACTATGCTTTATTGCCAAAGCAATCTATTTGAGTAGAATTCATAAATAGTCTACAAAAATTTTTAATCTTTTAAGTCGTTTTTATATTAAAACGTAAACAAAAACGCGAATTACGATATTATAAGTAATTATACCATGGACATAACTGTATGCAACTTTCATGGAATTGGTTAAAATTAATAATTAAAATGGGTTAAAATAAATTTTTTTTATAATTGTTATTGTTAAGAAAAATTTTTTGGTTGCTGCATAACTTTTTTTTTTGAGGAATAAATTTTTAGGTTGACTTATAACACTTATTTTCTGATATGAATTTTTTCGGTTATTGGTGTCAAAAATCAAGAAAAAACTATCTTTCTTTTGGGATGGACTCACACACCTTTGCCGTGGACGATATGGGGTAATCATCTTACGTCATCGTCGTGATGTTAGAATTTCAAAAAGTTTTTTGAGACCATGGTGGACCCTAAAAAGGTGTGTTTTTATATTCGAATTCTTTTTTAGAATTTTTTTTCCTTTAAAACCGGGGACCACATCGATTACCGACGACCGATTACCTAACCGAATACCGATTTCTGAAGCGACTCCCAAGCAATTACTTAGCTGAATACCGATTACTAAGTGATTACATAACCGAAGAGTGATTACCGAAGCGATTACCAAGAGATTTCTTAGCTGAACACCGATTACTAAGCGATTAGATAACAATTTGCGTCTTTTATTTAATACCAAATAATTTTTGAGTTACTGGATCTTTCACAGGATCTTGGAGCTGCGGTGCTTTAACTCAGCCTGTGTATAAAACCATTTCAAAAATGGTAAATGAGCTGCCAATATTAAGGGGTCACTGATTTGAAATCAGATTGTAATGTTAATGCTAAGTAATCAATTAGTAGTTGCTTCAGTAATCAGTCTTCGGTTATGTAATCGCTAAGTAACCGGTTTTCAGCTAAGAAATCGCTTGGTAATCGCTTCGGTAATCAAACTTCGGTTATATAATAGCGTAGTAATCGGTATTCAGCTAATTGCTTGGTAGTCGCTTCAGTAATTGGTATTCGGTTAGGTAATCGGTCGTCGGTAATCGATGTGGTAACCGGTTTCTATGGAAAAAAATTCTAAAAGAGAATGAGAATATAAAAACACACTTTTTAGGGTCCATCATGGCAGAGCTGTAAAAGAATGCATTAATTTGTGATTAAAAATTATTTAATTCCCGGGATTTTAAATTTTAAATCACATTCAATGATTTGGGAAAATGATTGAATTCATTTTGAATATAAATCACATGATTTAAAATCACAAATGATTGCATTCTTTTACAGCTCTGGTATTCAAGCAACACAAAATCATTTTTTTTTTCTATATATTTTATTTTTTAATATTTATTTACCTTAAAAAAAATGTGTAGTTTTACTATGTTAATGTAGATATAGTTATGAATTGAGTATAATTAAGGAAAACAGTTTTGATTATCGTAAACTATGGACATTCTAGTTACATTCTGTAAAAAAAAAGTTGCGTCATTGCTGTGCGTTTTCGGGGTATTTAAATTTTTTTACTAAAAATTCGTGTCACTAATCTATGATTTCCTTGAGCAAAATAAAATGTACAAAATAGATTTACTTGTTCACGCAGAATGCATATTAAAAATCAAAACTTATGTGCAACATTTGGAGTCCATTTATTCATTTTTGTGGAATTTGAAGAGATTTTACAGTTTTGTTAAAATTACTTTGTATGGGAGGCAGGCGTGATTTTACTCGTTTCTGTTGAATTTCATACCTAGAGTGCATATTAAATATCAAAGCTTATATGCAGAATTTCAAGTACAAACATTAAGTTTTGTGAAATTTAAAGAGATTTTGCCGTTTTGATAAAGTCATTTTGTATGGGAGGTAGGCCTAGTTTTTTTGTGCAATCTTTATATTTTAGATACAAGCTTAAATACCAAATTTAATTACGATAGCTTCAAAATTATGGCTGTAATCGTGTCGACGGAACAACAGACAGACAGTTTTTTTTCTTATTTGGACTTATTCGAACTAAAAAAAAATCAAAAGATCCTTTCGTCTTCTAGGGGACTTGAAACCCATTTAAGGGGTTCAATACCCCACTGTGCTGCGTGTCCACGCTCTATTTCTGCACGTGCATGCCTTATTTTTAATCTAATGAGATTTTTTAATCTAATTAGTTGCTTTTCCATTACTTGTTGATTGTTAAATTTAGTGGGCATTTCCTTTTTAAAGTTTTCATTCAAAGCAGTGCCATCTTCTCGTAAACACATTGCAGGTACCGTTTCATCCAAATACTTCTACGATTTCGTTTATAACAGCGTTGCACAGTGCGCTATTTTCGATTTTAGGATGACAAGAGATAATTTTTTTATTTATTTACAGCCCTATTCTGGAAAAAGTATTAATTTTTCCCCAGTATTTTTAATATTTCTATGTGTTTGCTGCAATTTTTTGATTTCAAAACAAAATTTAAATCTCAAAAATAATAAATATTGATAAAAATTGTCACCTGCTTTTCAGATAGTCACAATTTCATTAAAAAATTTTGTTTTTGAGCTTAAAATTTTGTTTTGAAATCAAAAAATTATAGCAAACACATAGAAATATTAAAAATACTGAGTAACAATTGATAATTTGCCAGAATAGGCTGTTAATTTCATAAAAAAATGTGTTACTTAAAACATTAATCCTTCATTACTTTTTTTAAAAAATTCGTGAAAGTTGAAACTTTTCCCAAACAAAAAGTAGCTTAAGCAAAGAAAAAACTGAAGGACAATTTGAAATATATTTGAAACTTTTCATGTATTTTGACATAACTTTTTTTTTTATTCGTTACCACCTTTGTATTAAAAAAACAACACCACAAAAATAAAAAATGTTGAAAAAACCACACCTTCAATGCGTACTTTGTCATAATATTTCTAAAAAATACTCTGCGTTTACTTGCGTAAAAGAAAAAATTGTTCATTTGAAAAAAACGCTTTAAAACCATATTTTGCTTATAAACGCACTACTTTCAAGACAATTTGTAGATACTCTTAAATTTAGGGAAAAATAAAATTAAGGTAATTTTGTTTTAACAAATCTTTTTTAAATTTTTTTTACACTTCGTTAATTGGGTAATCTAATTTTATGCGAGATATATCAAAAAGTTAATCGATTTAAATAATTTCTGGCATGACGTTTAAGTGTAGTTAAATAAACTAAATATATTCTTTAAAAACACAAATAAGCAATTTTGTGCGGTTTTTTTTATTAAAAAAATATGATTTGCTTGTGTTGTTACTTAATTTAAGCTAAAACTCACTTGTATAAAATTTCATGACCCTAGCTATTATACAGAGATGTTCTACATTCCACTTCCGAGTGGAAGTGAAAATAAATCATAATTGATTCGATATTTGGTGTTATAATATAAAACTTTTTTTGTTAATACAATTAATTATATTAATAAGTTAAATAAAATACAAAATGAAAAAGTTATATGCAGTACACCATATATCGAATTTAACTATGATTTCATTTCACTTCCACTCGTAAGTGGAATGCAGAACATGCCTGATTGTTTCTGAGATAATGGAAATGTCATCTTAAAATGTCATCGAAAAAAGAGCTCTGTGCGTTGGTTTCTTGCCTGCATTCGCAATCACTCATGAAATCACTATCACCGACTGACGCAACGTGTCATATATGGGCAAAGAAGCGACGTCAGTTTCAGTTCCTTCGAACATAGGCCACCCCCAGTTTTTTTTAAATCCTTTGCAATCCTACACTGTGACGTGCGAAGCCACACCTTGACTTTCGTGTATTTTTCTCTCAATGATGATACGGTTATAGTTTCAAAATTTTTGTCATTTTACGTCTTATGACACGAATTTCCTTGGGATAGTTTCTTAACTTTGATAATTATAACTTTACTAAACATTAGTGCTAAAAATAATAACTTGCAATGAATAAAACCAATTTTTAACTTGGAAAATTAAAAGTTTTAACTTCTCAAGTTGAATAATTTTGGTAGTTGGCAAATGTTACATAACATGCAAAAGTCAACTCAAGTTAGAAAAAGTGAATAAAGCGGCTATAAGAGCGTTTGAAATTAAATATAATACAGTAGAATCGCGGAAAAGTTAACTCGCGCAAAAGTTAATCTCTCGGTTAAGTTAACTGAATTTCAGCGTCCACGTACCGCTCTAAAAAGTTAACTTTTGAGTTAACTTTTCTGAGCGCACGAATCTTTGAAACCAACCGTTTTTTTGGCGGGCTCTAATTTCGGGCTCTAAACACAAGCGCGAGCTCTAATTTCGTTCGTTGATATTCCCCAAATTTCTTTTTTGTTTTGAGCTGCAAATGCATATGTTAATTTTCATCGCCGCCAAAAAGCATTAATTTAGTCAGTCAATTAAAAACAATGTCAACAAAGAAGAACAAATCATCGCAAATTCAGATTAGATTTACAGCAGAAAATGGAGATCTTGAAAAAGATTGATCAAGATATTTAGGGAAAACGATTGGCGTTGGATTAAGCTAAAGTAGCTAAAGTAGCCATCTCAAAAATAAAGAACAAACGTTAAGAAATTTTGGAGGCAGTGGCGAACACATATGAAACCGCTCACAAGAAAACACTCCATAAGCCGCAATATGCTGATCTGGAGGCAAGCATATATAAATGGTTCTTGAATCAACGACAGCGAAATTGTGCAATGACTGGTCCAATTTTAAAATCAAGAGCTAAGCTCGAATTCGCCATACTGCACCCTGAAAAAACATTTAATGCAAGTGATGGATGGCTAGCAAATTTTAAGAAAAGACACGGTATTCGCCATCTTAAAATTTGTGGCGAAATCCTTTCAAGCGATACGTCGCAAATAACACCATTCATTCATAAATTGATGAAATGGGAATCGCCGACTCGCAACTATATAACGGAGATGAATCTGGACTATTTAACCGTTTTTTATCGGATAAAACATTTGTCGCAGCAAACGAAATGACGGCACCGGGCCGAAAAATAGAAAAGGAAAGAATCACTTTTTGTTGTGTGCGAACGCAGATGGTTCACACAAGTTGAAGCCGTTGGTGATTGGTAAATCCACAAATTCACGTCGCTTTAAGAGATTCGAAAACCCATTAGAATACGCAAATTCGAACAAGTCGTGGATGAATTCCGAGTTTTTCTTCAACTGGTTCCCATCATTCATTTAAAAAACAGAAAAGCTTGTCTTTTGTTTTTTGTTTCATTTTTAGTTTTTACTTATGACATTCAAGTTTTTGCTGGTTCGCAAATTTTCTGTTGAAAATAATTTACCACCAAAGACATTGTTGCTGATTGACAACTGCACTGCACATAAACCAATAGACATGCTTCAGTCTGATAATGGATACATTGTAGCAATGCTTCTACCACCTTGAAGATGACATTCCGTTGTCTAAATTGATTGAATCTAGTGCTTACAACGATACACTTCGAGAAGTTCAATTGTTGATGTCGAAGGTGACTGATAATGTTGACATCAGCATTGATGACATTTAAAATTGGAACATGGATCTTATAAATGAAGATAACGAAGATTTCGAAGTGTCTGATAGTGATAACGACGGGTCAATTATCGAGCAAGATATTCAACAACCGAAAGTGAGCTTCTCAGAAGCAGTTCAAAGCATCAATATTTTGATAAAATGGTATAAAAACAATAACGATGCAAATCAGGTGGCAGATCTTGCCTTTGAACTTTAAACCAGCCAGTACAAATTAATTATAAGTTTCTTTTCTGTAACGATAAAAACTAAGTCTGAAATAAATTTAACGTGTTATTTCCGGAACATATATGTTTATAATTGTATTTTTTTAACTTTCAACGCCGCTTAGAAAAGTTAATAGTTCGAAAAAGTTAACTACCCTTGGGACATTTTGGTTAACTTTTCCGCGATTCTACTAAATTGGTATTTTATTTAACAAAAACTTCTTTGAAAAACTTTTTAGTTACTTAAAATATAAACTTATTCACGTCTTTCAAACTACACGTGATTGTTAAGCGAAAACAACACGAACTAGGTAATGTGGCTGGTGAACCCGGCTACAGTTATCACGGGTTCACACCTTCTCGCTCTTAAAGGACTTTTAGGCATCGGAGCTAATTCCAATAGATTCTTAGTGTCATTAAAACTGTTTTTTATCTTCATATGTAGACATCTAAGACATGTATCTTTATTCAAAGGATCCTTTGAGACCTTTTTGGGTGATAATAAAGTTGCGTAAATATTAGATAGGAATAAAGTATCAACATTTAAGTGTTTGAATGTATCCACAGTCAAGTATAAAAGTATAATATTAAAATGGTCTGACACAAAAAAAAAATAAAATATATAAAAACGGAACAAAAATGGTGGTTAATATTAACATTGCAGGATCAATATTAATCACTAAATATGGCAATATAAATCTAAAAGTAACTCTCGGAAACTCGTGCGGCTGAACGTCTTCTGAACATTGCATAGATTTGAATTTTTTTTTTTTTTGTTTAATGTCAGTCAAGAAAATCAAATTTGATCATATGAAAAAATAAAAACAAACTCAGTATCAGATTTATCCTAAATATTTTTCCTTTATTTTTTATTTGCTTTTTAATAATAAAAATTTTTACTTTCAAAGTACCCATACTTTACTTGCGCGCATCTAAAAACAAAACACTATTTTGAAATACAGTAAAAAAAAACTACTTTGACTGCTTAATCACCTAATTCTGCTTTGATTAAGCAAAAGTTGTGCCTTTAGGCTTGTCAAAGTGAGCAGAAGCTACAGAAGTCTACTGAAGAGTTGATGTAGCGATCAACGAAACAGCTGTCTTGTCTGTTTGGTGGTTTGTTCTATAAAGTACTTGTTGTTATTTCAACCTTGATCTTATTGTTGCTTCATGGCATAAAACGCAAATATGATTCTAAAAATATCCCACTGAACGCGAAGGTTTTGTGTAAAGCGATAGTTTTGATTACGGCTGAGTTTTTAAATGCATTTATGCAATGCATCAGTGTGTTTTATTTTAAATCGGTCCGAAGCTTACTAACCAAAACTGCGCAACTCTACTATATTTAAGAATATCAACAGAGTTGCCCAGTTTTCGTAACTAAACTTAGCACCAATAAGTCCCATGTTATGGTGGCGATCATGGGCTCCATGATAGAATTACCAGGTATTATTATTCGCTGAAAATCAGCTGGGGATAAACTGTCATTTTGGGCATATAGTGTCAAAATGTAGCGAGTAGGTGGAAACAGTGTTGCTTCTTGTATTGTTTCAAACCAGAAATCTGCAAACGATAGGGGTTTCATAATGTGGTGTATTTGTGACTAGTTTTTATAAAATATCCCATATTTAAAAGTTATTGTGAACGAACCTTTAATAAAGTGTTGTATTTTTAAAATCAGTTCATTTTTGTGTGTATTTTTGTTTGGAAATATAAATGGAAATCATCATTTTACTGTAGAAAATCATGAAAAAATTTAAACAAAACTCTAGCTATAATAATTTTTATTAAATAAACCTACAATGCAGCCAGTAGCTTCTTCCGTGTTGAATTAAAATGTTTTTGGGAATAAACATTGTGCATTTTGTATTTGTAATTTTACAAAACTTAATACAAATATAAAATTTAAATATTTATCTTGTCTTTGCACTTGATATTAGTCGCGTGATAAACAACAATTTTATTAGTGCATTACATCAAAAATTAAGTAAGCATAAGAGAAACAATATAATCTTAAGTTCTAAAGTATGACTTTAAAAATCCACATATTGCATTTACTTATATTCTCCATAATAAAATAAATAAGTTAATTAAAAAGTAACACACAAAAATACCACGCTTATTAATTTAACTTATCAAAAATTATATGTAAGATATGGCATCAAATTCAAGAGAAGTAACTTCCAGCAGAAAAATCCCCGACTTCAAGTTCATATGTAGACATCTGGGCAAAAGTAAAAATCCCCTTTTACTTCTTGGTGTGTTTGCAGTACTTTTATTTGAAACCAATTTGACACTATATGCCCAAAGTAAGGAGTAAAAGTAGCGATTAATAGTACCTGGTAATTCTATCATGCATGGGCTCATCATGGTCATGCATTGTTGTTGTTTCAATGTTAATTAAAAATTTGAGAGCGAGAGCATGAGAGTAAATTTTCACCACCACGGTCACCAAATGATTCGACAAAAATATGAAACATGGGATCAAAACAGTGTTTCGTTGTGGAATTATTCACAACATTTGTGTTTAGGCACGAAAATAGTACACTTTTAGTACGAAATGTATGAAAGCAGTAATGAAACCTGCTTAATAGCAACATTCATCGGCTCAAAAAATACTAAAAGTAGCAAAAAGTGTACTGGTGCTTAGGCATCATATGACCACCAGCATAACATACTTTCGTCACACAGCTCATCAAACGAAAAAAAGAGAGTAAAAAGTGTCATGACTAGGGATCATATGACGACCACCGTATAACAGCCTACCAATTCGGGTAGAAATTTTTTTTGTGAATTTTTTCCATAAAAAAAAATGTTAATTCTTTTGCAAAATTATTAACAAACTTATTTTGAGCCAAAAAAGAAATATTATTTTATCATTTTAGTAAGAAACAATTACTTTTAAATTTACCATTTCTTATCCATAAATAAGTTTAGAAATGAACAATAAAGATTATTTTTTTACATACTTAAATGAGTTCAAAATAGAATCATTAAATTTTCTCCTTACTGAATCACAAGTATAAAGTGAGAGTTTTGCGTTCGTTTTCGGGTAGAGTTTTATTTTAATTAATGTTTTTTAATAATAAGATCTAAAATAAATTCCTGATAGGACTGAATTCATTAAATTTTGTTTTCATTAAAAAAATTTTAGTTATTTTGTGACATTACTTAAAAAAAATTTAAATCGACAGTTAAAAAATGATTACAGAAATGAATAAAAATTGTTACTTTACGTTATAAAATGAATTAAAAAAAAGAATAATGAAATTGACAAAAAAAAAGGAAAAAAAATTAAAATATTTTAGTTATAGGCAATTAAACGTTACCTTTCAAATGAACGTCAAAAGCATAAAAATTATTCCGGTTTTTAATTTTTTTTTCAATTTGTATTGGGTTAAAGAAAAAAGTTCAAGACCTTTTAATTAAAAAAAAAATTTAAGGTCGAATATATAAAAGTTATGAATTTGGCAGTGGATTAAAAGGGCAAAATATTCAGATTTTCATACAGAAATCGTCTAATCAGTCTTGAAATATTTATTTTTAAGCATATAATCGATATACAATAATAAGACAATTATGATTTAAAAATATTTATTTCTGAGTGCTCACTTTTTAAGCACTTTTCTATGGTTTGTTTTGTTACTCGTTTTCGAAAAAAATTTTCATTTTTGAAAGGCAGTTCAGTCTGGAAAATTAGTTAAAAATGGTTAATTTCTGAGTGGAAACCATTGAAAAGTTATTTTTCAATGGTTTTCATAAATAAAAAAGAAAAATAACTTTTCAATGGTTCTTTTTTCAGATCGTCTCGAACTAAAAAAAGTACAATTGATGATTCTTTTTTTAACTCATTTCTGAAGAAAAAATAAGTTTGCTTTTGAGAGGCATTTTAGTCCGACGAATAAGCCCAAAAGGGATAAATGAATTAAAAAATATAGTTCTGGTTCACTGGAATTATATATAAAAATAAATAATATAATTTTCGTAGAATTATAATATACTATGTATGTGTATTATGGCCTAGCTTCCCTGCACCCTTTCATAGTTTATAAATTAATTTTTTAAAGTATGCTTCAATAAATAAATAAATGCATAATATACAAAATAGTAATATAAAAAATGGCATAATTAATATTTCATTTAACGTTACACTAAAAATCTACAAAACAAAACTTGTTTAATTGGAGTATGTACTTTATGCTGCAGAAACAACATTTAGTTTTGGGAGTTTTGGCGAAATAATGTGATCAGATTTACCATTGTACAGCATTTCAGAACAGATAAAGCATTGTTTTTAGATAAAAACGTCGTATTGCAAGCATTTTTGCTAATTTTTTTAAGTGGTTAAGTCAACGCACTCGACGTTAATAGAACAAAACTTTGAATTTTAACTATTTTTGAGTGACTTCAAGATCACAAAAAGAAATGATTGTTTATAAATCTCGCTTGGTCAGCCAATAGTTATTTGCGTATAGTAGTAAAGTGGAAATATGAAGATCTACTATAACTACTAGGTTAAACTTTCATGGCAGAATTTATGTTTATAGAAAAACAGGCAAGTCGAAAAGTTTTGCAAGTACTCCAAAGGACGTGGGTTGGTATTATAATAGAAAATCAATGTTAATACACTGAATGTAGTTTCATACAACTGTTGAAACAAAAGAGAAAGTTTAATATGCCTAATGTAAATTCATATGAAACTCGCAGACGAGTCATGCATTTTTCGGAGCAGTACTCTTCCCAAAATAGCCGCCTTCAATAAGTTGACTCATTTATAACATTTTGTATGAAAGATATTGCTCAAATACAAGTTATCAGTAACTGATGATTATATCTTTTTCTTTATTAACATATAAAGCAAATGTATACGAGCTGAGCTTTAACTTAGATCTCTGTGACAAAATAAGACTAACAAAAAAGTCGTATTAAAAAACTCATTGGTGAACAACATAAAGATTTCAACACATAAATTATAAGCAATTTGTATTATTTTTTCATAAATAAGTAATTGGAATGTTACAAAACAAATTATGTTTTTGTTTTAATTTTATATGAATAATTTTACAAATATATTTAATCTATGATTATTTTTACTTAAATATAAACATACGTACATACATACACATACAAAGTGCACAATTAGATTGCTAAAAAGGCACAAATAATTGCAAATTATTAAAATTGTAATTGCATCTGCCAGAATGTGCAGTACTTAAAAATGCATTACCACTAAAAATAATTGATTCATATTAAAACATTGAAAAAATTGCCATTATTTAGCTGCCAGTGTTTAAGATTGAATGCTTAAATTTATATAGACGTTATATAAGTAAAGTCTTTTGTTAGATATTTGGAATATTTTGAGTATGGGTCAAGTAATAACTGAATATAAAATGTTAGGTAAAAAGTATAAATTTATAAGTTTACCCAACTTTAGTTTAATTTAAGAGTCAGACATAAACCAACTTTATGAGTAAGAATGTAAAAGAAAAGTTTTTGATATGCATTAAAACTTAAATTAGATATAATTTTAAATTAAAATCTAGCAGAACTTACTTAATTTTAATATTTGGTGTGTGTTCGTTTTATTTAACTGAGTACATGTAGCAAAAATATTTGGGTTTGTCTCAAGAAAAGTCTTCCAACATTTGTTAAATTTAATATTTTAAAAATCTTTCAGAATTATTATTTTTTTCAGGAATGATTGTTAAAAAAAATTAAAACAGAGTAAAATTACTTATAAACTCAGCGTTAAAGACAGTTTGATATACCTTTATATATATATATATATATATATATAAATAAATTAATTTTTATATATAAAATTATTATTGATGTATAAAAAATGTTCGTCGTTATTTCAATCAATTGTAAAAAAGTCAATGATTCAATGGAACCCAAATTAAACTTAAATTAGCAACCCACAAAGTTTGCCTCTGCGTGTGCTTTTAACTTATCTAGTCCATCTCTGTTTAGTTCAAAAGATGGAACTCACACTGTTTACTAAATATACGAGTAGTTAGTACATTACTGAAGAGTTAAGAGTATAAAAAATCTAACTGACATTTTTTTAATTTCAATTACAAAAAAGCCCATTTTCAAATAAACTAATGATTAATACGAGTAGCTGTCCTTTTTGTTGGGCATCTTTTAGAGCGTAATTTATCATTCAAACTATAATCAATTAACAGCATCTTTTTGATTCTTGATAGCTCCTTTTGTAGTTTTTTTTTTCGTTATTGAGATTGTATTAAAACATAAGTGTTAAATAAATGTTTTTTAAGAGTTTTTGAAAGCTTACATCTACACACCAGACCAGCTGAGTTTCCTTCTTTAACTGAACTATTGATTAAAGTTGAAAATGTGTCTGTTGCTGACGTTGCCGACGTGGTGTTAATATGCCGCCGCCTCCACTCATGTGCGTCTCATCATCTGAGTCATAGCTTCTACCTGCAGCACCATTACCGCCTGCGCAACAAAAACGACTATTTGCCAAACGTATGGTCTTTGTCAAGTCAATCGTGTCACCATGCTGTTGACGCAATTCAATTTCGGCTACACGCTCCATGTGCTTCCAGCGACGCACGGCCATGGCAAAAGCCTCAGTAACATTTGTTGCTGTTTTCGATGACGTCTCAATCAGGCTGGTGATTTTGTTGTCATCGCACCAGTGCTGTACCTCATCATATGAAACTTGCCGGTTGCGTAGCGCCATATCGTTCTAAGGTCACGCAAGAAGTGAATAGAAAATAATAACAGAAATTATATAAATAAACTTCTACTCACCTTATTGCCAACAACAATGAATGGAAATTTATCGGCCTTCACATCAGCATAGTTAAGAAATTCATCACGCCACTGCTTGAGGCCGTGAAAACTATCACGATCGTTGATCGCAAAGCACAGCAGGCACACGTCAGAGCCACGATAGAAGGGCGTGCGCAACGCCCGAAAACGCTCCTGTCCAGCAGTATCCCAGATCTGTTAATTAACCAAAATTATATTTTCATTTGCACAAATATTTCTCTATAAATAATAGCGAGTCAATTCATTGTGTTATTAATTTAATAGATTAGTTCATTTACAATTCAACAGAATTAATTAAACCATTTTAATTGATTTCAAATATGACAAGCGTTTTACGTTATGGTTTTAATTAAGTGTTGTTTTTCTGGAATTAATTTAAATGGATTTGAAAGTGTAAATGTCTGTGGATAGGAAGAACAAAAATACTAAGGCTTAACAGCTTCTTGGAAAATGTAGAAATAACTGCGCTTATTAACAAACGTTTTTTATTTTTAAGCTTAGCAGATAGTAAAGAATATTCAACAAGACAGATAAAAAGAAGGTTAAATAAAATTAGCTGTTAATTTAATAAAAAAACACTGTGAATGGTTTATTTAAAGAGATGTCACCAGAATTGAACTGCTTTTGGATAATTGGTTAAGTAATTCTTCGAAATGATTGCAAGCTGTCTTACAACTAAAATCGTGTGTTAAAAACAAATGTTTTAATTAAAATATCATATTCTACTTTTAGGCACATTTAACTTCGATTGCAAGAAGACAAAAATATGGGGTTATTTCAAATAAAGCAAGCAATTGCTTGAATCTTTAAACTCCTAGATAAGTAAAAGCACAAACCTTTTAAAGTTTTTTATTTTTAAGCTTAGCAGATAGTAAAGAATATTCAACAAGACAGATAAAAATAAGGTTAAATAAAATTAGCTGTTAATTTAATAAAAAAACACTGTGAATGGTTTATTTAAAGAGATGTCACCAGAATTGAACTGCTTTTGGATAATTGGTTAAGTAATTCTTCGAAATGATTGCAAGCTGTCTTACAACTAAAATCGTGTGTTAAAAACAAATGTTTTAATTAAAATATCATATTCTACTTTTAGGCACATTTAACTTCGATTGCAAGAAGACAAAAATATGGGGTTATTTCAAATAAAGCAAGCAATTGCTTGAATCTTTAAACTCCTAGATAAGTAAAAGCACAAAGCAGTAACTGGAATTGTTACTAAAAAGCTTTATCTTCTAAATGCTTTTTTCGACGTAATTCTAGTAAGATTTTAGAGATATGGTCAAGCTTTATATTCTTTTTGCTAATGTTATAAATGCACAACTGCAGTTATGTGGGTTTAAGTTACGTCAAAGGTGCTGCTACTAAACAAACTCTAAGCGAACTAAAAAACAGTGGTGAAATAATCTTTGGAGTGAGAAACTAAGACATAAAACAAGCCAACCGTAAAATATGATGGTAGCAATACTAGAAAACTTGGTGGTTGCTTGTTTTTGATCGTGCGAGTTTACCTTAAACCTTCGGCAAGGTAAATACTAAATTCCAGAAGGTTAATATTCGAATAATAACAGAACTTCCAATTAGTATATTAATAATTAGCAGATTTTTTTAGAGGCAGGTCCTTAGCTAAGATTTTTTATTGAAGGGTAGGATTTTGGTGCAATTTCAATGAAAAAATATATTGGCACCAATATGATATTTAAAGTAAGGATATGGTACTTTTTCATGTGCAATATTGTTTTTAAATTTTATGATTAGATTTTGATTATTCTTGAATGTGCCCTTCAGTTTTCTATTATTGAATATTTTATTATTATACGCCAACCATTGTCTATGTTATTCAATAAATTAATAAGCAGTTTTTTAAAAAAAACCTGTAACAGTCTTATTTATAAAAAAATTTTTCAGGAATGATAGCAGCAACTATAAGCCTATCGTTAAACTCTCATCGATTCCAAACAATTTTATTGACTCGTGTATGATCGTGTAAAATTCATTGTGGGGAGGTCAAAACAACTCGTCACCTATAGAAAATGTTATCGCCATTCGTTGTGGAAAACTTTGAGTAGTGATACCAGAAAAAAATTAAAATATCTCATACGCCAGTTCAGGATAATATTAATGCATATAAAATAACCGGAAAAACTGAACCAGATAAAAAGACATACATTGCTAAAGGAAAATATGAATAAAAAACCAATGATTAACTGCTGCATTAGAGTGAAATGGAATGTGCAAATCAACAGCATCAGTTATTACTTCCATTAGAGAAATGTAAACAAAACAAATTTTACAATGTGGGTTTTCAGTTAAATTTCCAATTTTATTTACTTTTAATGTATTCAGCAATTTTAAAGTCAAAAATAAGTTCTTGCTTACATCAACGCAGAAAAAAAACGACTGCGTTGGGGATCATATGAATTCAACCTGTCGTCAATGGAACTCAATAATTTAGAGTGAAGAATAAAGGTTTGAGATATCGCACACTAAATACAAAACAGTCACAACTCAAAAAATATAAATTTTCAGAGAAGCAAAACTGTTTAAGATCAAACGATTGCAATATTATAAACAAATTTGGTTCCACAATGTAGAAACCCCATTTTGAAGAAAGTTTTGCTATATTTTTTTTAATTTTATATTATAATTGTGGAAATAAGGGATAATTTTGAATTATGACTTTTTAGCTGAAATTTTTTCACACGACTAGTGATATTATCTCAAGTTTTGCCTCTTTGACTGATAAAAATTCTTTAATTTTAAAAGTCTCCTACTTAACACGCATTTAAGTAAGAAAATGACCAAGAAACATGAAATTTATTTCATAATTTAAGTTCAAAGTAAAACTTCATTCTTATTAGAAGAAAGTTTAGCAAAATTTTTTGTCATTTTATATCAAAGTTGTACAAATAAAAACATTTCGGAGTTATGACACTTTAACTAAAATTGCTCAATTTTTACACAATTCATTAAAAATATTCGAAAATTTTATGCATAAAAAAAATTCAAAATATGTCATAAGAGTTGAAATAAAAACAGAATTTAAAATTTTGTGACCTTTTGGGCTTAAAGACAAATTTTAAAGATAATTTTAGGAGAAGGAGAAAATAAAATTTTATTGATTTAATTCAAAAAATATACTGGTAAATAAAATAAACAAAACTCATTTTTTTTGGTATATAATGGCTTTATTATAAATAATTTTTAATAAAAATCATCAAAATCTTGATTTGGTCAAAATAGTCTGCAGAAGAATAAAGTTATCACGTGACTTTAATTTTTTACTGTAAAACTTTGCAGAATTATTGATTAAAATATGTGTCTTTAATTTTATTCTTTGAAAATTTTTAAATTTTTTAAAAGTTAAACAAACAAAACAACAAAAATAAACAAATTAAGTCGGTTAAAAAGTTACGACTGTTTTAGTGTCGTCAAATAGGCACGATGCACCCTACAATTATGGTTGCCAACCGTACTATAATATATATCATCTATATATATAAAAAAATGTTGTCAAATCTGTTTGTGACGAGTGTTTGAGAGTTCGGCTGAGTAAAAAAAAAATCTGCCGATACCATTTTGTAGGGTACGTTCTCTAGATGGTTTAAAAAAAAAATTGTTTGAAAATGTTTTGATTTGGTCGAGTTATATGTGTTTGAGTGAAGGGTTTTGGACCTATTGGAAATTTTTTTTTTTGCAAATTTGATTTTAATTGATATGAAAAGTAAATGTATGAATTTTATGCAGTTCAAATTGCGTACATACGCGCTATTTTTGTTGGAAATAGCAATCAAAATAGCACGCAACCAATAACAAAGGGAAAAAATGGTCATACGACAAATGAACGAAATTTAATTGAATCTATCTATATAAATAAAAATCAAATGTCGTTCGTTGGTAATTGCATCAGTTGAGAACGGCTGAACCGATTTGGATAATTTTTTTTTTAAATGTTCGTAATAGTCCAACTTAGGTTTTTAAGGAAAGAAAAATTGACCACGCCCACTTTGCGCCCACTTTTTTCAATTTATCTAAAATCGGAAAACGGCTGGACCGATTTGGATAATTTTTTTTCAAATGTTCGTAGTAATCCAATTTAAGTGTTTACTGAAAGAAAAATTGACCACGCCCACTTTTGCGCCCACTGTTTTGATATCTATATATATAAAATTAAGTGGCAAAACTTCCTGTTCGCATACTCCTCCTAGACGGCTTGCCCGATTTCAATGAAATTTTCAGGGGTGATTGGGGTCTGTGTGGAGGGTGCACATAAGAAATTGCATGTGTGTATCTTTGCAGGTTTTGTACCACACCCCCTTTTGTCGCCCACAAATCAATAAAAATGCTGTATTTAAGACGGTTTTGGTCGTATGAAATTAAAATTTGGTAAATAAGTTCGTATGATAACTATAAATAACTTTGAAAAAATGGGCGTGGTCACAATTCATCTACGCCTACTTTAAAGAAAATATCAAAATACTTCGAAACCATTGGTCCGATTGAGCTCAAATTTTGTAAGTACGCTTTGCTTTGAGTACGAGATGGTTTAAGGGGCAATGCCACTCCCCCTTTTACCTCCCACATATAAATAAAAAATTGTTGTTATCGAATAGCTTTAGTTAGAGTTATGGGTCGCACAGCTTAGAAATTCGGTATTCGACCACAATTTAGACGTACCGTTTCTGTGATGAAATTTTATGGGAGTGGACAAGGGGGAGGGGCACCTCCGATACAACCCAAATTTGTGATATCGAATAGCTTTGAAGTTATAGGAATTCATCTTTGGAATTCAGTTTTTGACCTCAATTTACACATGCAGTTTCAATGGTTTTATTTTATGGGCGTTGGACAGGGAGACGTGACATCTCCCTTACAACCCAAATTTGCGATATCGTATTGCTTTGAAGTTATAGGTTGACAGCGTAAGAATTCGGTATTCGACCTAAATTTATACATGCATTTTCAATACTTACATTTTGTCGTCGTAGGGCAAAGGGGAGTGGCACTTCCCATACAACCCAACTTTGTGCTATCAAATAGTTTTAGAGTTATAAGTCGTACAACGCCGAAATTCAGTATTCGACCTCAATATACACATGCAGTTTCATTGATTCAATCTATGTTCATTGGTAAGAGGGGCGTGGCACCTCCCATTTAACGTAAATTTGCGATATTGAATATCAGCGTCAGAATTCAGTATTCGGCCCCAATTTATACATGCAGTTTCATTAATTACATTTTATGGGCGTACGACAAGGGGGCGTGAAACCTCCTATTTAACCCAAATTAGAGATATCAAATAGCATTGGGGTTATAGGTCTCACAGCTTTGGAATTCAGTATTGGACCTCAATGTACACATGCAGTTTCATTGATTACATTTTATGAGCGTTGATCAAGGGGGAGTGGCACCTCCCATACAACGAAAATTTGTGATATCGAATAGCTTTGTAGTTCAAGGTCGCACAGCGTCGGAACTCAGTATTCGACCAAAATTTACGCTTGCAGATTTACTGATAAAATTTTTTAGAGTTTGGTGGGGGGGGCGTGACACCTCCAATTTAACCCAAATTTGCGATATCGAATAGATTTGGAGTTATAGCTAACTCAGCCTCAAAATTCAGTATTCGACCTCAATGTACTCATGCAGTTTCATTGCTAAAATTTTATGGGCGTATGGAAAAGGAGAGTGGCACCTCCCATACAATCAAAATTTGTGCTATCGAATAGTTTTGGAGTTATATGTCGCACAGTTTTGGAATTCGGTATTCGACCTCCATGTAGACATCCAGTTTAATTGATTACATTCTATTAGCGGTGATGAAGAGAGAGTGGCACTTCCTATACAACCCAAATTTGTTATATCGAATAGCTTTGTGGATATAGGTCGCACAGTCTCAGAATTCAGTATTTGACCTCAATTTAGACATGCTGTTTAACTGATAACATTTTATGGGCGTTTGAATAGGGAGAGTGGCAGCAACGCGCCGGGTTTCAGCTAGTTGTACTATATTTTGGGTCGGCGTACTATGTACTGTTAAAAAATATATAGTACGCTAAAATACTATATTTTTCTTCAAAAAACTTTAAAGAAAAAAATTAAAAACAATTTTCTAGTATGCATTGATAAGAGTCTAGAATATCTCAATAAATGCTTTGATTTTGATAAAAGCAATTGGTTATTCAAAATGCAAAACCTTAATTTAAAATCCGAAATTACATTTACAGACTGCGAGGCAGTAGTAAAAGTTCTAAATATAGATGAAAAACTTAATATCACAATGGATGAACTTTACTCTGAATTAATTTTATTCAACGAAATATTTGCAAAAGAAAAAGATTGCTGTGAATTTACCAGCAGAACTACAGGTCACAAATGGCATCATATTTAAAAAAATACAGATAAAAGCTTTCAAAATTTATTTCAAATTATTTCATTTCTGCTCTCTATCCCCGGCACATCGGCATTCACTGAAAGGATTTTTTCAAATATGAATGCTAAATGGCGAGAAGAAAGAAACGAAGCAAGTACCTTGTTAATAAGAAATGAGCTTTTAATAAATATTAACTTAAACATTGAGTACAATAAAGCCTATGAATCTTTTATTGTTAATGCCAAATTGTTGAAAGATGCAAAAAGTGCAAAGAAATAAATTTTTTATAAAAAAAAATAATAACAAAAATTATCTTACTGCATTATTCTGTATCACACCAGCAGAAGCACACCAACGATGAGAGAGACACGAGAAAATACTTCCATACAAAATTGTATTGCTTCTCATGTCTTTCTTATCGTTGGTGTACTCATTCGTGATACAGAATAAAGCTTTTTCTTTTCAGTTTTCTATAAAATACTATATATAGGGTCCGCCATCTAACGTTTTTTTTTCAACTAGTGCTTATTTCGTGAATGGTAACACTTAGCTCATGTCTGATTTTAAAGATAATTAGTTTTATCCTTCCACTAAAAGAATATGGTTGTGTATACGCTTGAACAACGCTGGGAAATATTGCGACATTACTTTGATGCAGAAGATGCCGATTTTGCCAAAAAAATCATCTTTTCAGATGAAGCTCATTTTGATCTTGGCGGGTACGTAAACAAGCAAAATTGTCGCATTTGTCGCAGAAAACCCGTACACATAGATTGAAAAGCCGCTGCACCCAAAACGAGTCACTGTTTGGTGCGGATTTTAGTCCAGAGGCATAATTGGGCCATTTTTCTTCGAAAATGAGCCAGGAGTGGCCGTTACAGTCAATGGCGATCGTTATCGTGCCATGTTGAACGAATTTTTGTTCACAAAAATTGAAGAGGAGGATATTGGCAACATTTGGTTTCAACAGGACGGCGCTACGGGCCACACAGCCGAAGCTACACTCGATGTTTTGCGCCCTGTTTTTGAAGATCGCATTATCAGCCGCAGAGCTGATGTCGTTTGGCCACCTAGGAGCTGCGATTTGACACCGTTGGACTATTATTTGTGGGGTGCCCTCAAAGATAAGTGTTACGCCGACAAGCCAGAGATAATTGACGCTTTAAAGGACAATATTCGTGAAGCCATTGGTGAAATACAGCTGCACACAATCGATAACGTGCTTAAAAATTGGACTGATCATGTAGGCTACTGCATGGCCAGCCGAGGTAGCCATTTGAATAAAATTATTTTTCATTATTAACCGGAAGGATTGTACTTTCAAATAAAAAAAGAAATTTGAGAAAATATTTAGTAGTTTTTTTTTATAGAATTTTCAAAAAAAAAAAGTTATTTGGCGGACCCTTTATTTTCGAAAATACCATAAGGGTATTAATTTCAACGCTGAAATTTTCGAAATGCTGAAATTTACGAAAACTTCAGTGCAATTGTTGTTGTTGTTTTGGTTTTTCGAAGGTTGCTTAAACTTAATCACCTATTCAGTTGATGAAAAATAATCGTCGGAAATTTGCGAAGAAAAGATGTGTTCAGTAACCATAAGTGAGTATGTTTAATGAGTGTAAGTTATTGGCCGCATTCAGCGCAGACAACTGTTGTAAGCTGTAATGGTAGCGCTACCTTAGTTCACGATGTTTTTCTCTGAATGTGTTGCTACTCTTCACGTCAGAAATTAGATTCAATTTAATTTTTATGTAAATTTAATTCAATTGCAAAGGTTTCTCACTTAAATTTGCTGCGTTCTTTCTGCGTTTATTAATTTAACAGCGTCAGTAACAGCATCTGACAGTTAAGCAAACAGTTATGTTCATGTAGACTAGAATTTGTTTGCTCGAATTTGTTTGTTTTTTCAGTTTTAGTTAGCGCTACCAAATTTGTACCATTCAGCGAATTTTTACACAACAGTTGCCAACTGTTGTCTGCGCTGAATGCGGCCATTGTGAAAATGATAATTTCGACAATAAGAAGGGCATTCTGTCAAATCCCGTCTAAAAGCTGATGCAATGTCTGCGAGCAAGAACAAAATTATCATTAATTCTATTGTAGCTGAGTGGTAGTCGATTTATATATCTGTGTATTAATCTGTGTTTAACAAAATATGAACATAATTATTTGTTTTGGTAACAAGCGCAACAACGAAATGAAGCAATGGCGATTTTAAGTTTGACAGATGTATGTGAAAAAACGAAACATTACAAATGAGTCGCTCACTTCAACTCGTCGGAAATTTCCGATTTCTGAAATTTCAGCATTGAAGTGAATACCCCTTATATTTTTTAGAGATTATTTTGAAAAAAACTATAATTTGAAGAGAACATGTTGGCAACCCTACCTACAATTCAAACATTTTGACTGCTGCACGCTGTTTCACAACAATAACCAATCATGAATAAACAAATGGCAGTGCTCGTATCTATTTGACATGTAAATTTTGACATAAAACTAATGTTAATCAAAATTATTTCAACAAAAATGTCACATATCAAAATAATACATTCAATTTTACTTAATTTTTTCAGCTATAGGAGCACAATTTGAAATAATACTCGATAATTTTTTTCACTTCTTTCAACAAAAGTGTCACAACTTAAAATAAAACACTTTATGTGTAACATACCATGTCAATTCATTTAGAACACCTAGACACAACCATGGTGTAAGAAATAGAGGTGTTAGTGAGTTTTTGACAACACCATGAATTTCTTTGCTTCTGTCAAAAAATTGTGAGCGAAAGAGCGGAACTGTTCATAGTTGTGTTATTTGTTTGTGTTGCTAGATGATGATGTGCTATAGTTTTTATAGTTTATTGTACGAATTAAGTATAAATATATATATAATGCAATTAATTTTCCTGTGTTTTGTTGACAAAAAGTTATTGCAGTTGTCTTTGCCGTTTTGCCAAGTTCGTCACTGAATGTTTTGGCCATTTTATCAAAAACATGCGCTGGAAGGTGCCGCTGATATGAAGCTTTGGCCAGCATGCAAATTGTCTTGCATTCACATTATCTGCTTCACTATAATATCACTAAAAATCATATAAACTTGCAGAAAGACATGAATTAAACAAAATTTGTTTTCATTGCGATTCACTATCAGCTATTTTTGACAAGGGCGGGGAAACATAATTTTATCATTTTGAGAGAGAATTGTCAAACTCACTTACACCTCTATTTCTTACACCATGGACACAACTCAAAATAAAACTCTTTAGTTGAGAGTACAGAAGCAATGCAATTATCATTAAAACAGACATAACGGCATTTTTCCAGCTAAAGAAGAAAGTGATGGTAAATAAATTTTTGCAGTAGTTAGAGATGTGTATTGTGAATAGATTTATGACAAAAAGTCGATTTTGGAAAATTTTGAGTTGTGACTGTTTTGTATTTAGTGTGCGATATGTCTAAGGAATAGTCTAAATATAGTACTACAAACATCATCTCAGTCCTATCACAAAGATTCTCATTCGGCATTTTGAGATTATTTTATACACATTAGGAGGTATTTTATATACATTTATGACAAATTTTTACACAACGTTTTGGAGTATTTTTTATTTTTTCTATTCTATTTTTTAGAATATCTTGTTCACTTTTTAGGCAAATTTTAACACAAAGTTTTAGAGCTTTATTTACACTCCCGCATGTGTAAAAAGAATGCACCTTTTTTAGGACACTTTTCAGACAAATTTTTGCGTAATATGAGAAATAAACTATTGATGTTATTGTTGTTGTTGTTGTCTTCTTCAAACTTACTTGATCTTATAGGCTCACAATTATAATCATGTAAATTTTCTCACTTTTAAATAAAAAAAAAACAATAAATTTTCATATTACTTTAGAAATGGAAAAAAAGAATATGGAAATGATTTTTTTTTTCTCGACATGCTTTCGAGTTTTTAATGCTTGTAACACATACAAAAATGTGAAAGCGTAAAAAAAACACTAAAAATACCAACTTCAATATCACCACGGAGAAAAAAATTATTTTAAATGACTTTTCCAATTAATTTCTTGGTCAAATTTAATGACTTATTTATATATATTATCTAACTGGAAATCTTATTATTTTAATTTTTTCCTAATTTATTTTATTATCATATATACATATATTAATTTCTTTATGAATAAAAAGCCTTTAAGACTTTAATAAAATGAATGCTTTTCATCACTGAACACAATAACGAGAACTTTTGTTTGTTGGGAAGTGCGCCTGTTACTCGCTGATCTTAACCCTGAAAAACCAATCATATTTTTAATACATTATAACCAATGTCAGTTGATTCGACTAACACGCTCCAAAACTCGTTTTAGAGGGAGCTGTTGGTACATTAAATATTGTACATTAAATACACACCAGCTGTTGAAAATGGAAAAACTATGTATATCTTACGAAATCAAAAACATTAATATTCGTCTTTTTTTTTGCATATTTTCATAAGCTACTTATTTCATCAGTTCGAGGTACAAATATCACATAAGATTATTGAAAAAAAATTTGTAAATAAACATAAAAATTTTAAAAGGCTCTTCTATCATTATACGAATAGAGCGTTTTTTATTATTATTAAAATAAAAAAGTTTAAATCAATTGTTTAGCACAAGAAACACAATTCGTTGCACTGAACCGACTGAACCGAAGTTAAAATACCCCTACATCCATATATTAGTATAGACGAAGTCAATGTCGTATAATTTTGATGACGCCACTTTTATAGGGCGTGGTTTTTATCCAAATATATAAAATTTGAAACTCAGATGTCATCCTAGTTATCAAAGCTTATGTATAAAATATGAATTTTAAACCATAATTTTTTTTTTGAATTTATGAAGGTTTTGTATTATAAGGATGCCACTTTGTGTGTGAGGTGGGCGTGGTTTTCATCCAATTTGGACAAATTTCAAATATGTGGTGAATATTTTACTCCAAAGCTACTGTGCAAAATTCGAAGTTCATGTATTAATTTCTGTGGCATTTGAAGAGATACCGTTTTGATAAAGTCACTTCGTATGGGAGGTAGGCGTGGTTTTCATCCGAGTTTGCTAAGTCCCGAATTTTATTTTCAAATCTGTTTGTGACGAGTGTTTGAGAGTTCGGCTGAGTAAAAAAAAAATCTGCCGATACCATTTTGTAGGGTACGTTCTCTAGATGGTTTAAAAAAAAAATTGTTTGAAAATGTTTTGATTTGGTCGAGTTATATGTGTTTGAGTGAAGGGTTTTGGACCTATTGGAAATTTTTTTTTTTGCAAATTTGATTTTAATTGATATGAAAAGTAAATGTATGAATTTTATGCAGTTCAAATTGCGTACATACGCGCTATTTTTGTTGGAAATAGCAATCAAAATAGCACGCAACCAATAACAAAGGGAAAAAATGGTCATACGACAAATGAACGAAATTTAATTGAATCTATCTATATAAATAAAAATCAAATGTCGTTCGTTGGTAATTGCATCAGTTGAGAACGGCTGAACCGATTTGGATAATTTTTTTTTTAAATGTTCGTAATAGTCCAACTTAGGTTTTTAAGGAAAGAAAAATTGACCACGCCCACTTTGCGCCCACTTTTTTCAATTTATCTAAAATCGGAAAACGGCTGGACCGATTTGGATAATTTTTTTTCAAATGTTCGTAGTAATCCAATTTAAGTGTTTACTGAAAGAAAAATTGACCACGCCCACTTTTGCGCCCACTGTTTTGATATCTATATATATAAAATTAAGTGGCAAAACTTCCTGTTCGCATACTCCTCCTAGACGGCTTGCCCGATTTCAATGAAATTTTCAGGGGTGATTGGGGTCTGTGTGGAGGGTGCACATAAGAAATTGCATGTGTGTATCTTTGCAGGTTTTGTACCACACCCCCTTTTGTCGCCCACAAATCAATAAAAATGCTGTATTTAAGACGGTTTTGGTCGTATGAAATTAAAATTTGGTAAATAAGTTCGTATGATAACTATAAATAACTTTGAAAAAATGGGCGTGGTCACAATTCATCTACGCCTACTTTAAAGAAAATATCAAAATACTTCGAAACCATTGGTCCGATTGAGCTCAAATTTTGTAAGTACGCTTTGCTTTGAGTACGAGATGGTTTAAGGGGCAATGCCACTCCCCCTTTTACCTCCCACATATAAATAAAAAATTGTTGTTATCGAATAGCTTTAGTTAGAGTTATGGGTCGCACAGCTTAGAAATTCGGTATTCGACCACAATTTAGACGTACCGTTTCTGTGATGAAATTTTATGGGAGTGGACAAGGGGGAGGGGCACCTCCGATACAACCCAAATTTGTGATATCGAATAGCTTTGAAGTTATAGGAATTCATCTTTGGAATTCAGTTTTTGACCTCAATTTACACATGCAGTTTCAATGGTTTTATTTTATGGGCGTTGGACAGGGAGACGTGACATCTCCCTTACAACCCAAATTTGCGATATCGTATTGCTTTGAAGTTATAGGTTGACAGCGTAAGAATTCGGTATTCGACCTAAATTTATACATGCATTTTCAATACTTACATTTTGTCGTCGTAGGGCAAAGGGGAGTGGCACTTCCCATACAACCCAACTTTGTGCTATCAAATAGTTTTAGAGTTATAAGTCGTACAACGCCGAAATTCAGTATTCGACCTCAATATACACATGCAGTTTCATTTATTCAATCTATGTTCATTGGTAAGAGGGGCGTGGCACCTCCCATTTAACGTAAATTTGCGATATTGAATATCAGCGTCAGAATTCAGTATTCGGCCCCAATTTATACATGCAGTTTCATTAATTACATTTTATGGGCGTACGACAAGGGGGCGTGAAACCTCCTATTTAACCCAAATTAGAGATATCAAATAGCATTGGGGTTATAGGTCTCACAGCTTTGGAATTCAGTATTGGACCTCAATGTACACATGCAGTTTCATTGATTACATTTTATGAGCGTTGATCAAGGGGGAGTGGCACCTCCCATACAACGAAAATTTGTGATATCGAATAGCTTTGTAGTTCAAGGTCGCACAGCGTCGGAACTCAGTATTCGACCAAAATTTACGCTTGCAGATTTACTGATAAAATTTTTTAGAGTTTGGTGGGGGGGGGCGTGACACCTCCAATTTAACCCAAATTTGCGATATCGAATAGATTTGGAGTTATAGCTAACTCAGCCTCAAAATTCAGTATTCGACCTCAATGTACTCATGCAGTTTCATTGCTAAAATTTTATGGGCGTAGGGAAAAGGAGAGTGGCACCTCCCATACAATCAAAATTTGTGCTATCGAATAGTTTTGGAGTTATATGTCGCACAGTTTTGGAATTCGGTATTCGACCTCCATGTAGACATCCAGTTTAATTGATTACATTCTATTAGCGGTGATGAAGAGAGAGTGGCACTTCCTATACAACCCAAATTTGTTATATCGAATAGCTTTGTGGATATAGGTCGCACAGTCTCAGAATTCAGTATTTGACCTCAATTTAGACATGCTGTTTAACTGATAACATTTTATGGGCGTTTGAATAGGGAGAGTGGCAGCAACGCGCCGGGTTTCAGCTAGTTTTTTTAATATAAGCGTATATTTTGTATTTCAATACGATAGCTTAAAAATTGGGACTGTAATCGTGTCGAGAGACAGACAGATGGACAGGAGGTGATGCTGACCAAAAATACGAACGGAGTGACAAAGCTAATATACCCCTTACGTAGTACGCATGGGGGTATAAAAAGTTACGTTAAAGCCAATGTTAGTCGCTTCGACGTACACATTTATAAAAAGATTCACACCATCAAATTAAAAAGCCAAAAAGCACATCCGAACACAACGAGGGCAGCTTAACAACTAATGAAAGGACTAACATTGGTTATCCAGGGTTAACTTCGGGACTTAAATCTCGTTCGTATTGGCAATGCAGAGATGGTAAAAAGATCATGATTGTATGGGAAGGGTTAGCGCCGACTTCAAAGTTTTTATATTCATAAAGAAATTAATATATTTATTACTAGTATTGCCCGTAATACGTTGACCTGCCATCTAAGGCGGTCTTACTGCCATATTCGAATATGTCAAGAAATGTCAAATATATTCGCCATTCTCAGTGTAGTTCACGAAAGTAACTCTATGAGCTAAATTACCAAATTTTAGTCTAATACCATCAAATCGCGCGAAAGAAAGCATTTTTGCTGATTTGTAGGCGTAAAAAGGGGTGCAGCAAAATTATTTCCCTTGAACCATCTCGTACTCGAAACAAATCAACTGGCAAAATTTCAGTTCAATTTAGCTTAAACCTTGCGCGCTTTGATTTGACATTCGGTGAGTCGGTTGAGTGGGGCCAGTGAAGACCAGCACTTACACTTATTGTTGAGTTGCCAACAATAATTTACAAAAAGTTTACCTTTGAATATCTGTTTACATGACTGTTTTGTGATGCCGAATGTAATGTTTCACAGCCTTACTTTGTTGAAACGTCGAAAAACGGTAGGTAGATAAAAAAAGTATGGGCTTATTGAATTGAATTTAAGCAACACCAAATTTCTGGAAGCTACATATGTCACATATCTCTAGTAATTGTTGACCGATTTAGGAAAATTTAGCACTGAACTAAATCTAATTTTGATAACTTTCTTGAGAAAAAAATGTTTAGCAAAACATATACATTTGGATTCGAGCTTAACTTAATAGAATCAGTTCACAATAACGTGAGATATTTAGTAATGTTTCAATGGCTCGGGGCGCCCAGACCCGCGGATCTCCCCAATATCTACGCCACTGTATACAGATTACAACAAAAGTGTAAGCTTTGGATAAGCATTCTCAATCTAATTCAATAATAGTAAAAAATATAGTTTTGATTGGCATATTTTGGCATATTGGCAGGTATCCATTCAGAACTGAAATCCAAAGAAGAGCCTGAAATAACAATTAGTTAAGTTAATGGGTTAAAAATATATAAAAAATAACTTTTAAAAATTTCATACAATTAGTTTTGTAATAGACAATGAGAGAATTCTCAATTTGGTTACATATCCTTTCTTTTAATATTTTATTTATTTTATTAATGCGGTAAGTAAATCCTTATGCTGAAGATTACAAGAATCTTATATTAACAGCATAAGTCACCAAAGGTACGTTAATAAATACATATGCATAATGAAATGAAATTAAAAATATTTTAATTTTTAAATATTTTCAAAAATAAAATTATTTAATTGATATAACAAATGGTTACAAATGAGTTGTAAATTTTATATACATTTTTTGAAATCATAACCCCCTCATTCAAAATCCTGACTACGGGCCTGCAAGCATGTATCATAATAATATTATTGTATATTGCCATACAATCAACGCTAAGCGGTGGCAAGACAACGCAGCGCAAAATTCAGTAATGATCGCTAAAGTAATTTAAAAAAAAAATTGTAAGAAGCACAAATGCCGCTGATCGTTTTGGTTTTTGTCGGGTAAAAAAACACGTGATAAGTAAAAAAAGACGGACGGATCGGATTGGGGTAGGCAGGAGTGCGGATGACAAAACGAAAATGGGCTTTTAACTTAACGTTTAATAACAAACTTGCAAGTTATATATAAATTGTTCGTTTGAATTTATAAACTTTAGAAAATAATTACTGTTCATCGAGCAACTTGTGGAGGCTGATAGCTTGACCTGAATGTGTTTGTATATACAGTGATGTGAAAAGAAATAGAGACATCTGTATTTTTATATATAAAGCTGCATGAATTATATACAAGGTACCGCAGATATAGATTTGACTCCCTCGGGTGGTGATTCTCCTTGATTAGGCGAGTAAAAATATGCAAGGATGAGGTTCACCCCTCCCCCCTTTGGGAGCTAGAGAGGAAAAACTTGATAATTTGTGTCATTACGTCTTACTCTATATTTTATTTATCTCTTAACCGATCTCCAAAGTCAATAGCTTCTTGAAAAAGAGACTACGTGACCTTCAAACCAATGATACAAACACCGTTTTCTAATCGTACCACACTTAAAGCTAACTGTTTTACGTGTGGTAATTTAAAATGAAAAAGTAGTTATGTTTGCATTGAGTACTCAAGTACTATGGCAAGATTAAAAACCAAGTCAATAGAATACTTTATCATAAAAAATTACATCATAAAAATGATCAAAAAATGTATTTAATAATCGAGATATAATTGTGACTTTATGCAAAATGTTTTATAAAAACTTAATGCAAATTTGATTTTCTTCTCAACAAAATATAAACTTTGGAAATCGGCTAAGAGATACATTAAATATGGAGTAAAATGTAATGACATATATTTTCAAGTTTTTTCTCTATAGCTCCCAAAGGGGGAAGGGGTGAACCTCATCCTTGCATATTTTTACTCGCTTAATCAAGAAGAATCACTACCCGAGAGAGTTAAATCTATATCTGTGGCACCTTGTATATAATTCATGCAGCTTTAAATATAAAAATACAAGTATCCCTATTTATTTTCACATCACTGTATCTACTACGTTTCAGATAAAATAAGTAGATACGTTTCTTTAAACTTTTTGAAGGAGAAAAAAAATATTTGTTCTTGCCAATTTGTTTAAGATAAGCGAAAAAATATAAAATAAAATCAAAAATTCAGCTTAAAAACCAGTATCTTTTATGTGTTTTTGTTTCCTCTACTGTAGTTGTAAATTAACACGTATATCTTTTTTTTAAGTGAGCAAATAAAGTGATCTTGATCGCTTCCAAATGTGATTGTTTTAAATTAGCAATTTTAAAAATATTCACCGGTAACTGGTTTGTAAATGACAACAACAACAAAAATTACATCTGAAAGCAAACCTTTGTTTGCGTTGATATTTAGTTGGTTGTGTTCTTTGTGCACTGCACGTTTAATCAAATGGAACAATATTTGATTTTATTTTTTTATGGCAATCGACAATTAATCATCGTACGGTAGAAATTCCTATGTTAATAAATACTTAGATGCTTGATGCGATGTAACAGCATTTATTAAATTCAACTTGAACTTAATGTAGTTTCGATGTATTTCCTCTTGTCCCGAAATAGCAATTGTGTAGAAGCAAATGTTCTACGTATATAGGTATAAGTAAAATCCTGCTTATTTTATTTAAATAACTACGTACTTCTTTATATTAAAGGTATTCTAAGTAATTACACGAGGAATTACACGAGGATTTAATTGCTTTTTGAATAATGATGTTGTGCCGTTCATAAAGGATTCTCTTCAACTTTTGATTTCAAATGAAAATATATTTTAAGTTAATTATTCAGGTAAAAAACCTAGATTTTTAATAGAAATTTTTATGAAGTTTTACGTGTAAACTTTTTACAGCTTTAGGTATAAAAGTTCCCTCACGTATCATCAGCGTTTAGCGCCGTTATTCAGGTCGAGGCAGCTTTGATAGATCATCATTGAGCATCGATCTATGATGCCATAAGCTTATTTTATTCCAATGGAAGCTATTCCGTCTAGTCCTTATATTTAACTATTTCGTTTTAAGCTAGTTATAAATTGCATATTTTATTTTGTGCGAATATTTTTAAAGAATGAAACAGAGGGTAGATGCTTTTCCTGAGTTGATGCTTTATCTATCTTTGGGACCTCAGTAAAATGTACTTTAAGCTTATTTCAGATGTGTATAAAAACTTTATTTTATATTAAAACCAGGGACCAAAAATAACTGTTATTTTACAATTTTCAGATGAAAAAGGCATAACGAAAAAGTGGCCGGAGGACTTTTATAAATATACCATTATTATCGTAATGGCAGCAGCTTCGCGAATATTAAATGCCTTTTAAATTTTTGGCTGTTACTATAAAATTGTAAATAAACTGTTATTTTTGGCCTTTTATTTTTCGGGCAAAAATAACTGTTACTTTTGACTTTTAGTTTTTAGGTACAAAATAACAGTTATTTTGTGTCTTTTATTTTTTTGGTCAAAAATATCAGGCAATTTGTATTTTTTCAAAGGTCGAATAAAAAACTTTAAGAACTAAAAAGTTTTTTAGCTCGAAATTTGCGCGCTGATGAGACTATAAAAATTGCATAAAACTTTTTTGCCGTTCAAGTGGCCTTTAAAAAATTCAAATTGCCTGATATTTTTGACCGAAAAAATAAACGGCACAAAATAACTGTTATTTTTGACCAAAAAAATAAAAGTCAAAAGTAACAGTTATTTTTGCCCGAAAAAATAAAAGGCATTAAATAACTAGTATTTTTGTCGGAAAATATAAAAGTTAAATGATAACTGTTAATATCTGACTTTTTTGATAAAAACCATAACCGGTACGGTCCCTGATTAAAACACATTTTGTGAAATTTTTTTCTTACCACTTTCTTTTCAAGGAGGAAGAAATACGAAATTTCTATAAAAAGTCAACTATACGAAGCTACTTACTTACTTATTGGTCCTATTTAGTTTTTCTTAAATAAGACAATATGCTTTTAATTAGATAAGAAAAAGTATGATATAAAATAAAATGGCTGATTACGAAACACGCTTAAATACCTACAAATATTAACATAATCTTTCAGCTATCTTTACTGTCAATAAATCGATCAGCATTTCGGTGTGAAAGGCAGCAAGACAATATAAAATTTTAACACATCAGGAATGAAAATATTTTGTTGATATTATCTCAAATGTTCAGCGGAAAGAGCCTTAAAAATAAATGTTTCTGTAAATATTAAATGTTCAACAAGAGTCTCTGAAGAACAAGCGAAACATGAACTTCTCATGAACTTAAGCAACAACCCTTAACTAACTAGTAACTACTGATCCTACCTAGTAACTGTCTTAATGTCAACGAGGTGGAACCCACACACATTACTCAGACAACAAACGACTCAAAAATGTTTAATAAAATACATTAAGCATTATACTCGTTATTCTAAAATTCATCAATTATTCAATTTTGAGTTCAATTAATTACAAAATTATTGATAAGAAAATTGTTGTTCTACAGTCAGACACAAAAGCCAACTATAAAGTAGTTGTTTTAGGCTCTACCCTCGTTCTGATACCTTCAAACTGAACTCATTGTTTTTATAAGCAGAGTTGCTAATGAAGTCGCGATCATAACTTTTCCATCTCAGGAAAGAACATTATAAATTCTTTTAAAATATTTTCAGTTTAACATCAAAATGGCAACATTACTTTTAAATGAATTTAAAAATATAAATTTTCTTAAAGGAAACTCGGCTCACTCCAACTTTCTCAACACTTCCATTCTCACCCACCTGCAGTGTATACTTCTCGCCATCGACTTCGATATCCTTATTCATGAACTCCACACCAATTGTATGGAAATTGTTCTCATCGTAACGGTTGGAAACAAAGCGATTCATTAGACATGACTTGCCGACACCACCATCGCCAAGTATGACCACCTTTAGCAGGACAGTCTTGTTGGGCGGTCGCATGTTATTCATTGTGGCGTTGCCGAGTACTCTGTGCAGGCGTGTATGCCAAATTTAGAAACAACAACAACCGATCAGCTGAAGACACAAAAAGTTATGTATTTAGTATTGAATTATATTACTTTTCAGTATAGTATTTAACTTTATATCAATGAATTAAACCATTCCACTTGCTTACTTTTCACACCGTTGTTTATGCTGTTATTATTGGAACTTCCTGTAAAAGTTTAAAGTGTTTTCGTTGCACTAATTTAGATATTTTCAGTATTTATTCTTTTTTTTATTCTATTTACATCGCGGAGCAAGAGCAAACAACGTTGGACAACATTAAAAAGACACGGAAAAACAACGACTGCGAAGCAGCAGCTGAAATCAGATGATAAGCAGATAGCCCAAACGTCAAATAAGAATGTGCACGGTTGCAAGACTACGTTTAAGTTTAATACTTTTTAAGGGCATTATCGCCCCAGTAAGAAAAAGACTTTTTCAATAAAATTATCTCATATAGAAACTTTGGGAGAGATTTCGATAAATGGTGCTCCGCGATTTGAAAATGGATTTGTGAAGTATTTTATAAAAAATAGGAATTGATGAAGGAAAAATCGAGTTATCGTTTTGTTCCCGGGTTATCAATTTTTTTAAAATAATGTTATTTTTATTAGATCTTTTTAGGAAATGAGCTATAGTGTTTTTACTATATAACCAATATTGATGATTGACATCTTAAACTTAATGAAAACTGATTGAAAACTTAAAAAAAACATGCGTTAAGTATTATGAATTTAATAGCTATTTGTATGTAAAAGTAAAATTTTTTATTACTATGGCCGTTATTACTATGGCTCACAAAAAGTAAATTCTTAAAGCTTACACATTTATTATATGAATTTTAATTGTGAGCTTTAGATCAAGTAAAATTTTTAAGAAGGCAACAACAACAACAACTTTGTGTAGAGTCAATCACTTAGCTGACCAGACAGTTTGTTCCGGAAATCGCTACATTCTCTCTTCAGCAGTCTTTGAGTGATTTAGCTGTGATCAACTCACTGTTTAAAGTCGTATATGATTTCACACATTTTGGAACTCATTCATCTGAACTGTATTGAACAAATTAACGTTCAAATTGGTTACTTTATCATATGACATTTTAAAGCAGTGGGCTATTTATAGATCACTGCTACCAAGATTGCCATTTGTTCTAGTTGCCTCTTATTTATTTCAATATTCATTGGTGTTCGACAGTTTGTAAAAATGCAGCATAGAAATGAAACGAGTTTTAATACGACCTTAGCGGAAATTTTTTTTGGAGCCTAGATGTTTTTTGGCCCTGCATTCAATAAAAAAACGCTGTTATTGCAGCTCGCACCGGTGCACAGAGGGGTATTTTTGAAATCTAGCCGGCCAAAAGTCGGTTTTACAAATTTCTTCCGGGTTAAAAAAACCTTTGCAATAGAAAAGTGAATATCCGAAGAAGAATTCGCACAAGCCTGTGTACCCTATGTGTGAAATATCCCTATGTGCGGTGGCTTACATTGAATGCCCGAATGTGATCTTCCGGTAGCTCGTTCCGTTCTCAGGGGAGGAACGACCCTGTCACATCCGGTTCCGGCCGGTTAGCAAAAAAAATGGTTTAATTATTTATTTAAACTACGAAAATCAACAAAAAAAAATAGAAAATTAAAAAAAAAAATACATGAATTCATAAACGAAATCCACATATCGACTGAATTAATGACCAGTATTGGAAAAAAACAAGAAAACAATCAAAAGGAAAAGAGAATTAAAGTGAACAAAATTTAAATTTCAAAATAAACAGGATTAATTTTTGTAATGTTTTGTTATTTAAAATTTAATATAAATGGAAAAAAGTGTTATTTTAATTGCGCCAAGTAAAACTTACCCCTTTCAATCACAACATTCGTTCCACGAGCATGCCCCATCACGCCACGCACACCGTCACTCGCTTACATATCCAACCTAGCTGCTCATGTTGACCGCAAAATTTTATTCAACTGCGGAAACAAACTTGATATAAGAAAAATCGCGAAATTCTTTCCTTTTTTATATAGATTTAGGTTTTATTTTAACTTCAGAGGAATTGAGTTTCGATGAATCTTTACATATTTTTACAACAAAAAATTATCAGGTAAGTATTTTATATTCGCCAACAAGGCATTTTATATTACTTTTAGCACAGTAGAAGTTGAACTGGTTCTCCTTAAATGTAATGAAGGTAACTTAAACAGACTAAAATTCTGGCACTTTTTGGATTTAATCTAATTCACCGAAAACCAAAAAACCAAAACATTAATACAAATAAAAATAAAACAGGAAATTTTACGAGCTACTTTGGTATCTCTAATATTTTAATATTAAAGCAATATAAAAGTTAGATACGATAAAATTAAAACTAAGTAACCTACACACAACCATTTATCACCGGTATATACTTGCTTCGATTTATCGTTCTACTAAAGTATCTACCTCAATAAAGCTGTGTGGAGGGATGTTTAAAGCATATGTGCCTATTCCGGAAACGGGAGTAGTAACTATTGGTTTATTCGGTTGCTTAGGCCTAACATTTACTGACGAAATAAATAGAACAAAAAAATAAATATTTACAAATTATATATCTTAACACTTATTTGAATTTTCCTTTTGTTTTAGGAATAAATTTTAGTTTCTAATAACAAATTTTCACAACTTTTCACAACTTTTTGAAACCTTTTCAAAAACCCTTGTTTTCTGCCTTTATTTTAAAATTTATTCTAAGATTTTTGTTTCCTTTTTCAGGTATCTTTTCTTCTTCTAATTTTTTTAAGCAATTTTAATTTCTTTCTAATTTTCGGGCTATTTTAATTTTTTATTATTTTCAGGCGATTTGAATTTTTTCTTATTTTCAGGCTATTTTAATTTTTTCTTATTTTCAGGTTATTTTACTTTTGTCTCTTATTTTCATGCTTTTTTAAATTTTTCTTATTTTCAGGCCATTTTAATGTTTTCTTATTTTCAGGCTATTTGAAATTTTTCGAAATTTCAGGCGATTTTCTGGAAGAAATCCTTTTAAACAGTTTCTTGCGTTGGTTTTGTTTTCTTCGCTGCCTTTTATTTACGGTTTTCAGGGATATGAGTGCGGATTTTCACGCTTTTATGATACAAAAAAGAAAAGAATAAAAATAACTCACCAAGGATATGAGCGGTTGCCGTTATTGGATCGACTATGAGAACACTTCGGAAGACTCTTATTTATTTTTAAGGATGGTAACGTTCCTTTTTTCTAATTCGACGCTCGTCGCTTTCCTCACGATCTTATGCAACACTTTGTAGCTAAATATTGAAACAACAAAAAAAATTTTTCTTACTTCACTGCTGAAATTTATAGAATTGAGTCTTCATATTAATGGTTTACCTCAATATCCTTGATGTATTCTACCTGATAAGCTACTTATCCTTTGCCACTACTGCCACTTATTTCACCGATGGCAGAGACTATAAATACTTATAGACATTGCATGTGAAAGCTCCGGTACGGAATGAAAAATTTGCACGTACAATACAAGAGACCCGACGAGTAAATAACCTAGCGAGTAATCGCTTGCATGGATTTGTGTTGCTAGCACAACATGTATAAGTTGCTAAAAATTTTGTTTATGTTGCTAGAATTTATAAAAGAACAGCAATGATGCAGAAAACCACTGCTTATACATATATTTTTTAGATTTCTGAGTAGAGCAGCCTGACATTGTTTACATTTTTTTTGGCTCGATTTGTTGTTGCTGCATTGGACTTTTTTTGTTACGCTAGGATTTTGTTCACGTTTCGGAAGCATTTCGTTGATCGTCAGATATAAATCATATTTTTGCGATTTTGTCTATCTAAAGCAAAGACGTTTTAGATAAATCGCTATATCTTTTTTATTTCTGATCGGATTCAAATGCTCCAAAGAACAAAATTTTAGAAAATTTATCAATCTTCTAAATGACATTAAAATTAAATTTTAAAAAAATGATTTCAATTACTTATTACCTATTTTAAACAGATTTTAAAGTAAAACTCTAATCTGCTGCACAGAGTTAAATCCACTCATAACTTTAAATTGTATTTTTTAAAGAAAATGCCATCAATTTTGTTTTCTTGTTTTTATTTCTTTGTAATTTAAATTGATATTCGGCTAATTTGTTAAAAAAAGTATATATTTATCTATTTGAAGCAAGGCGGTTTAGATAAATCGCTATATCTTCTTTGTTTCTAATCGGATTCAAATGCACCAAACGACAACATTTTAGAAAATTCATCAATGTCTTAAATGACATCAAAACTAAATTATAACAAAATTAAACCAATAATTTATTAACTATTCTTACCTTTATCCTTTCAAATTACATCAAAATAAGGTTTTGCAAAAATTAATCCATTTCTTTATTTACTATTTTTACCTTTATCCATTCAAATAATATCAAAATTAAATTTTAACAGAATTAATCCAATTATTTATTAACTATTTTAAATAGATTTAAAACAAAAACTCCAATAATAACTTTTAATTGATTTTTTTTTAAGAAAAGACCATGCATTTTATTTTCTTGTTTTATTTATTTAGAATTAAATTATGATTTGTCTAATTTGTTGTGAAGAAAAAAATAAAAAGTAGTATTCTATTGCCACGCAGGACAATCGGCAGCTACACGAATTGCCTTGTGTTATTCTTGTTGCTTTGCCTATTTTGTAGCATCTTCCAATTGGAGACTTATTTTTTTTTTTACATTTGATTAAATTGCGATTCGGCAATTTATATTATTATTATTATTATTATTTATTTAGATAAATTGTTGACATTTAAGACTTAAATCTTTTACATGCCGCATATAAAAATAGATAACAACTAATTAAATAAATTATAATAAACTATTACTATAATTACTAAAGTAATTATAAAGATATTAATTCAAAAAAATTTCAGATTATTTTACTGAGTCATCATATAAAACGGAATACAATTCAATTATTCGAGGATAAAAATACAAAAGAAAACTGTTTCAAATATATATAAAAACTAGCTGAAACCCGGCGCGTTGCTGCCACTCTCCCTATTCAAACGCCCATAAAATGTTATCAGTTAAACAGCATGTCTAAATTGAGGTCAAATACTGAATTCTGAGACTGTGCGACCTATATCCACAAAGCTATTCGATATAACAAATTTGGGTTGTATAGGAAGTGCCACTCCCTCTTCATCACCGCTAATAGAATGTAATCAATTAAACTGGATGTCTACATGGCGGTCGAATACCGAATTCCAAAACTGTGCGACATATAACTCCAAAACTATTCGATAGCACAAATTTTGATTGTATGGGAGGTGCCACTCTCCTTTTCCCTACGCCCATAAAATTTTAGCAATGAAACTGCATGAGTACATTGAGGTCGAATACTAAATTTTGAGGCTGAGTTACCTATAACTCCAAATCTATTCGATATCGCAAATTTGGGTTAAATTGGAGGTGTCACGCCCCCCCGACAAACTCTAAAAAATTTTATCAGTAAATCTGCAAGCGTAAATTTTGGTCGAATACTGAGTTCCGACGCTGTGCGACCTTGAACTCCAAAGCTATTCGATATCACAAATTTTCGTTGTATGGGAGGTGCCACTCCCCCTTGATCAACGCTCATAAAATGTAATCAATGAAACTGCATGTGTACATTGAGGTCCAATACTGAATTCCAAAGCTGTGAGACCTATAACCCCAATGCTATTTGATATCTCTAATTTGGGTTAAATAGGAGGTTTCACGCCCCCTTGTCGTACGCCCATAAAATGTAATTAATGAAACTGCATGTATAAATTGGGGCCGAATACTGAATTCTGATGCTGATATTCAACATCGCAAATTTACGTTAAATGGGAGGTGCCACGCCCCTCTTACCAATGAACATACATTGAATCAATGAAACTGCATGTGTATATTGAGGTCGAATACTGAATTTCGGCGTTGTACGACTTATAACTCTAAAACTATTTGATAGCACAAAGTTGGGTTGTATGGGAAGTGCCACTCCCCTTTGCCCTACGACGACAAAATGTAAGTATTGAAAATGCATGTATAAATTTAGGTCGAATACCGAATTCTTACGCTGTCAACCTATAACTTCAAAGCAATACGATATCGCAAATTTGGTCGAATACCGAATTTCTAAGCTGTGCGACCCATAACTCTAAAGCTATTCGATAACAACAATTTTTTATTTATATATGGGAGGTAAAAGGGGGTGTGGCATTGCCCTTAAACCATCTCGTACTCAAAGCAAAGCGTACTTACAAAATTTGAGCTCAATCGGACCAATGGTTTCGAAGTATTTTGATATTTTCTTAAAAGTAGGCGTAGATGAAGTGTGACCACGCCCATTTTTTTCAAAGTTAATTATAGTTATCATACGAACTTATTTACCAAATTTTAATTTAATACGACCAAAACCGTCTTAAATACAGCATTTTTACAGCGGCACAAAACGTGCAAAGATACACACATGCAATTTCTTATGTGCACCCTTCACACAGACCCCTATCACCCGTAAAAATTTCATTGAAATCCGGCAAGCCGTCTAGGAGGAGTATGCGAACAGGAAGTTTTGCCACTTAATTTTATATATATAGATATCAAAACAGTGGGCGCAAAAGTGGGCGTGGTCAATTTTTCTTTCAGTAAACATTTAAATTGGATTACTACGAACATTTGAAAAAAAAATTATCCAAATCGGTCCAGCCGTTTTCCGATTTTATATAAATCGAAAAAAGTGGGCGCAAAAGTAGGCGTGGTCAATTTTTATTTCCGACAAACCTTAAATTGGATTACTACGAACATTTGAAAAAAAAATTATCCAAATCGGTCCAGCCTTTTTATGATTTTAGATAAATCAAAAAAGTGGGCGCAAAAGTGGGCGTGGTCAATTTTTCTTTCCTTAAAAACCTAACTTGGACTTAAACGAACATTTTAAAAAAAAATTATCCAAATCGGTTCGGCCGATCTCGAGTTATGGGATTACATCGCATTCGGACACTTTCTTTTATATATATAGATTATTAAGATAATAATGCCAAAAAAATTATATTGAAAGGAAAAAATTTTAAGAAAGTAATTAAAAATTAATTTATGTTTTAGTAAAGGATAACAAGATCAGAAACAGGAGAGATAGAGTTAAGAGAAATAGGTGAAGATTAAATGCTTAAAGTGGTTAGGGTTGGAAATTGTTTTAATGTTTCTTGGAAGTGAATTCCATAGTCTTATGGCACTAACGAAAAACAATCGGCTAGAGTTTAGGTAGTTATGCCTCGGAATAACAAGGTTCATGCTTCTGTTTGACCTACAAAACGTTATCTTCTCAAATAGATATCTTGGACAACGAGAGTGGATGACCTTATGTAAGAAAATGCAATTTCTTGCTTCAAGATAGCTGAGCAAGTTACGGCCTAATAACTGTTTATTAAAGGGTGTTATATGCTCATCAGGGACCGTACCGGTTATGGTTTTATCAAAAAAATCATATGTTAACAGTTATCATTTAACTTTTATTTTTTCCGACAAAAATATTAGTTATTTTATGCCTTTTATTTTTTCAGGCAAAAATAACAGTTACTATGTGTCTTTTATTTTTTAGGTCAAAAATAACAGTTATTATGTGCCTTTTATTTTTTCGGTCAAAAATATCAGGCAAATAGAATTTTTTAAAGGCCGCTTGAACTACAAAAAAAAGTTTAGTGCAATTTTCATTGTCTCAGCAGCGCGCACATTTTGAGCTATTACACTTTTTTAGTTTTAATAGTATTTTATATAGTCAAGCGGTCTTTGAAAAAATACAAATTGCCTAATATTTTTGACCGAAAAAATAAAAGGCACATAATAACTGTTATTTTTGACCTAAAAAATAAAAGTCAAAAGTAACAGTTATTTGTGCCCGAAAAAATAAAAGGCAAAAAATAACAGTTAAGCTTAACTTTTATAGTAACAGTCGAAAATTTAAAAGGCGTTTAATATTCTCGAAGATGCTACCATTACGATTATATTGGTTTATTTAAAAAAGTCCTCCGGCAACTTTTTCGTTATGCCTTTTTCATCTGAAAATTGTAAAATAACAGTTATTTTCGGTCCCTGATGCTCATACCTCCGAAGATCATAAACATAGCGTGTAGAGTTGTTAAATGCAACTTGAATTTTGTGCATAGATCTCGAGTCAAGTTTGCTATAAACGACTTCCGCATAAGAAAATATTGGCAATAACAGCTGTAAGACAAGCTTCTTTCTAGTTTCAACAGGTACGAACGCAGCAGTCATCCGAAGATTTCTGAGAACATAATAAATTTTACTAACGCAGGAGTTTACATGATCTTCACAAGACAAATATATTATTTATATTATATATTTATAAAATAAATAAATAAATATATTTACAAAAATATTATTTTTTTAAAGCAAGATGTAGGCTTATTAACAAATTGTAAGCTCTAATTTTTGTATTAAATAATGAAAAAGGAATACATATATGAAAACCAAAACAACTGCAATGCTTTTAAGTTTTTTGTTATATTGCTGACTTAAACATGAATTATTATAAAATAAGTTTTGAAGTTTTTTGTGATAAATTTAAAATTTGCTAAATAAATGAAATTTTTAAATTTTTTTCCTTTTCCTTCGAAAATTTAAAAATTACAAAATAAATGAAATTTTTTTAAGATTTCTTCTTTGCTTTTAAATTTCAATTATTTCAAATGTATAGAAGTTTTAAGGAAATACCATACAAAAATAAAAATAATTACAAAAGCCTGGGGGAAAACATTGCTAAATGAGGTGCACTTATTTTTAACAATATGAGGTGCATTCAGTTTAGAGTAGAGATGAGCGATATTTTGATACCGGTGATTTAGTCACCGTGATTGAAAAATCACTGGTAACTGTGGTGATTAAATACGATTAAAAAACCGTGATCAGTGATTGAGCTTTTGTTAATTTTTTGTTTTTATGTATGGTGACCGAAACAACATTAAAACTCATATCAAAGTGCATATGATATGCGTACTTGAGAGACAGAGACAAAAATTCTCGCACAATCAAAAAATCACTGGTTATATCACGAATCGCTGCAAACGACATAAGACAACAAATTAATAAATAATTAATAGTTAATAAATAATTGGATTAATTCTGTTAAAATTTAATTTTGATATTATTTGAATGGATAAAGGTTAAAAAAGAGTAAATAAAGAAATGGATTAATTTTTGCAAAACCTTATTTTGATGTAATTTGAAAGGATAAAGGTAAGAATAGTTAATAAATAATTGGTTTAATTTTGTTATAATTTAGTTTTGATGTCATTTAAGACAATCATCAATTTTCTAAAATGTTGTCGTTTGGTGCATTTGAATCCGATTAGAAACAAAAAAGATATAGCGATTTATCTAAACCGCCTTGCTTCAAATAGATAAATATATACTTTTTTTAACAAATTAGCCGAATATCAATTTAAATTACAAAGAAATAAAAACAAGAAAACAAAATTGATGGCATTTTCTTTAAAAAATACAATTTAAAGTTATGAGTGGATTTAACTCTGTGCAGCAGATTAGAGTTTTACTTTTAAATCTGTTTATAATAGGTAATAAGTAATTGAATTCATTTTTTTAAAATTTAATTTTAATGTCATTTAGAAGATTGATAAATTTTCTAAAATTTTGTTCTTTGGAGCATTTGAATCCGATCAGAAATAAAAAAGATATATCGATTTATCTAAAACGTCTTTGCTTTAGATAGACAAAATCGCAAAAATATGATTTATATCTGACGATCAACGAAATGCTTCCGAAACGTGAACAAAATCCTAGCGTAACAAAAAAAGTCCAATGCAGCAACAACAAATCAAGCCAAAAAAAATGTAAACAAAGTCAGGCTGCTCTACTCAGAAATCTAAAAAATATATGTATAAGCAGTGGTTTTCTGCATCATTGCTATTCTTTTATAAATTCTAGCAACATAAACAAAACTTTAAGCAACTTATACATGTTGTGCTAGCAACACAAATCCATGCAAGCGATTACTCGCTAGGTTATTTACTCGCCCGGTCTCTTGTCTTGTACGTGCAAATTTTTCATTCCGTACCGGAGCTTTCACATGCAATGTCTATAAGTATTTATAGTGTCTGCCGATGGTCATTTAAACTTAAACTTTTCACTTTTTAAAATTTTCTTTTATGCTCTCTATGATTTCGACTGGCTTATCCCGCTACCGAAAACCTTTTGACTCAGTTTTCCACAAGCAGGTCTAACGTTGCTAACCTATTATTAATTTGAGTCCTAGCTCTATCCTTTAGTCCTAATACTAATTTGAGTCCTTTTAGATCCATAGCTTACGACGAGTAATCATTACTTATTCGATTCTTTTTTCAAAAAATAATAACGATTACTTAAGATTACGCAAAATAATAAAAATAATCAAAAGTAATCAAAAAAATAATGCGATTACTTTTCGAGATTATTTTTGATTCTTTTTTGATTATTCTCACATATAAGTATAAACTGGTCTTTAAATTCGCCGCGTAAGACCAGCTCACAGTAGACTCTCTTGTTAGTACATATATAAACAGGTTTGTTTTCATTTTAGCTGCCGGCACAGAAGCAGACAACGAGGTAAGTGTTTTAGATCCATAGCTTACGACGAGTAATCATTACTTATTCGATTCTTTTTTTCAAAAAGGTAAAATAATTGATTAAGTTCGATTCTTTTTTGTTTGGCTTCGTAATCAAAAGATTACGATTACAAATAATAAAAAAAATAACGACTACTTAAGATTACGCAAAATAATAAAAAGAATCAAAAGTAATCAAATAATAATCCGATTACTTTTCGAGATTATTTTTGATTTTTTTTTTATTATTTTAAGAATTTCAGTCTTAGGTACAAAAAATTTTGTTAAATTTTATTAAAAAAAAGATTATAAGACAAAGATTGACAAAAAACAAGAACGAGAACAAAAATGTATTATAGTGCAACATAAACGAAACAAAAATAAAACCTTTTGAGTCTAAATTATGGTTATCGTGTGAACTAAAATTTTTAAGTTTGCCAAACAAAAAAAAATGTATGAAGATTTAAAAAAAATTGTAAGAAACGCAAGTTTTTCTGGATTTTGTGCAAAAAAAAATATAGAAAAAATAAAATTTTTTGCAATATTTTAGTTCACACGGAAACTATACATGTGGAAAATATACAGTCGAATACCAAGCGCCAAATAGCAACCTGCCTTAAGGATTGTTGGCTGTTCAGTTGTATTAAAAACGATTTCTTGACTCTTGAAGAAAAAAAAACGGGCACAGAAATTTTATGATTCTGAAATGTTTGGCGTGTTTGCTGTTTCAAACAGGTAATTAGCGAGGTAATGAGCAGGAGAGAAAAGCTTATATATCATTTTATGCGAAAACACTAACAACAAAAAAGCTCACCCAACAAGTTTGCCTAGCATACCCACAGAATTCCTCGAAATTAGGAATTACTATTTTTACTAAGACTAAAAGGAATTACTATTTTTACGTATTTATTACGCAACAGGTTTTCAAAGAAGGTTTTGATCTTTGAGCATAAAATCTTGATATACGGCATAAGACTGAAATTCTTAAAATAATCAAAAAAGAATCAAAAATAATCTTGATAAGTAATCGGATTATTTTTTTATTACTTTTGATTATTTATGATTATTATGCTGATGTAAGTAATCGTTCTTATTTTTTGATTATTTGTAATCGTAATCAATTACTAATCATAAACTCTCCCTTCAGGATTATATAATCATTACAATTCTTTTTAAAAAGTAATCTAATTGATTACTAATCGTAATCGCAAGTTAACAGCTATTTAAATACAAATACACGTTTTGAAAAAAAAAATAAAAGGTAATTTTAGCTGAAAGTAAAATGTTCCAAAAATCTAAGTGAGATATTGTGGGCAAAATGCCTGTTAACCTGTGTATTTAACGCAATTTATTTAAAGTGGTATAAAGCTGTTTACGGACCACGCGCAAATAATTTTTTTATTTGTATTAAACGTATTTGGGCCTCTTTAAATCAAAAGTGCAAAAATAAAATGTCTGTCTCGAATGGCTTAGGAGATAAAATTCGCAAAAGTTTAAAAATTCAGTGTAAAATATGAAGTGTGTGGAATAAAGCTCAAAATAAAGAATGAAATATCGCACAAAATAAAAAAAATATGAAATCTTATTAAATAAAAAGACAGTTTTATCCAGAAGTACTGTAGTCAGTGAAGCCGGTGTTGAACTTACTGAGGGTTGTAATCCTTAAGAAGCTGCCGAAGACTGCCTATTAAAAAGATAAAACTAAATACATTTAATTTTTTCATTAAATTTTAAATTTAACAGATAAAATTATTTGCCCATGTAGGGAGTGTTAAAAACAAGCCCTAAATTGTAATTGTTAAATTTTTCACGAGTTTTATCTCCTAAAGAGGTTAAATAAAAATAAAAAATTATTTACGAGTGGGCCGTGAACTGCAATTATTTCTTTAAACCTTAGCCGTGTTCATATTACGTGTTTTAGCTGCGATTGCACGGCTCTCACTTTTCTTTTGCAAACGCGGCTGAAAAATACTGAATTTTGCATGTATTTAAATTGTTAAAAACATTAAATAAATACATGTATTTAAAATTTATTTAAATTTAAATAATTTATTTTACATTTTTATATGAACAATTATTTGAAATTTTTTTATTATTAAAAGTTTTTCAAATACTGGTTTTTGTTTGGGCACTTTTCTAGTGTAGAGGCCTGAATTTCGGGCCTCTTTTGAGGGCCCTAAAAAATTATATATTAAAAAAGTTACAGGCTGGTGGAGTGGGGGTGAAAAAAGGGTGCTCCCATGTTGACACGATTTCAACCCTTCTAGTCATCTGAAAAAAAGGGTTTTTAATTAGTAAAAATGTCGCTATAGCTCGAACTAGGGATATAGCGAAATGGCAATTTTTCGCGAAATGTTGACTGTTTAAAAAAATATTCTTTGGACTTTTTTCTAAGTTTTGAATTTTTTAAAAACATTAAAAAGCAACATTTGTAAAAATCCTAGTGCGGGATATAGAGGGATATATAAAAAAGGCTCACACCAAATTTTAGTTAATCGGCAGTGTTCGATGAAACAAACACTAACTTTAACACTTGTCTACGCGAGTCAGGTGTGGACAGTTGTTGATTTTTATTTTTATAAACAATGTTTGGTTCAGTGGCTACCAGTGGCTACCTCATAATTAGTTTTTGTTTTTTTTTTTTGTTATTTTATATTTATAATATAGTGTTCTACCCGTTCTACCAGGAATAAACAAATTTTTATACCAATAATAACATCCTCTATTTTTGAGCGTTTTTTTTTTCTTGTGCGTGCAGCACGTTGTTGGAATAGGCTTCCTTCTTCTTTACGCACCTTTTCTAGGACTTAAGAATTTTAAATACATGCAAAATTCAGTATTTAACCGGGGGAGACTACGATTTCTGGGACACCTCAATTTGACAATGGATTCGTGAAGTACTTTCAATAAAAATAAGAATGGCCGAAGTAAAAATCTATTTGTTTTAAAGTTATCGATCTTTTAAGAAAGTTTTTTGACAAGTATCTTTTAAGAAATCCGGCTGATATTTATGGTATTATTTAAAAGGTAGTATAAAAAGCTTTCACATAAGTTTTATATAAATAAAAACTGTTGAGTATTTCAGTTTTCATTAAATTTCATTTAATTTTCATTCAGTATTTCATTTGCTTCAGTATTGAAGCTTAAAAATTTGTCTTTCATTTAGTATATAATATATATGATGTTTTTAATGTTTTATTGTTTTTTGTTGTGATAAAATTATTATCCCTTGTACGAAAAGTTGATATTTTAAGCATATTTACAATAGTTGTTTTGCTTTTCTTATAAAGACTTTTTTATTCTGCATATATATGTATATTTTAATATTTCAAACGAAAGGTAAATGTTACAGCTTAAAGAATACAATATTTTTAAAGTACCTTAATAACGCAAATTTAGTAGAAAATAATGGTTTTTTTCAATTAAAAAATTTAATCCAATGTAAATTGGCTTAAAATCTAATATATAAAATCAAATGTTTTCCTTTTGTCTGTCTGTCTGTCTGTTCTGTATAGGCTCGAGCACCGTGCATCCGATTGAGCTGAAATTTTGACACCGAGTACGTTTTATAGGGAGGAAGATCATAGGGGATGTGAAAAGTGGCCACAAGTCTGTGGGCGTGGCACTCCATAATAACTTCTAAACCCCTGGACCGATTTTAAAGAAATTTGGTATGAAGGTTCAACTAAACCCAAGATAAAACCTCGGCAAAAAATTCCAAAGACTTCCGCAAGAGGGCGCTTTAAGTAGTGCATTTTTAAGACTCAATAATTCCTAAACGACTTGACCAATTTTGCTAAAATTTGGTATGTGAAATAACCTGACCCTGTCCTGCAACAGAATTGAGGGAAGAAAACAAAACCTGAACATAAACCGAAGACCAACTTTTGTTTTAAATTGTTCTTTTTTTAATTTCGTACACTATAATATTTCTGATTAAAAGCATTTTTTACTACTTTTTTTAATTTTAAAAAACTATTGCCCATTATCATAGTCAAAATAAATTCAACTTTAAATTTAGTGCAAGCTTTTTGACAACATATTATATTGAAAAACTGTCAAAAATGCTTATACTAAATTTAAAGTCGACTTTATTTTGACTATGATAATGGGCCTATGTAACACTGTTTTCGCTTAATTTAATAAGTTCATTCCAAATTATTTTAAAAAATATGGAAACCTATTAAATAGTGCCAAACATAACTTAAATACAATCCCGAGTAACACTGGGTAACATCTGCTAGTATTTAATATATTCTTGCAAGGATATTTGTATTGCATATCATTGAAAAGGTAATTCAATAAATACCTTTCATATGACACGTAAATTTTATTGATCCATTAGATAATGCCAAAGATATAGATGTTTTTTGGACAGATAATTTAGCAAGGAAAAAATTAAAAAATCGATAACTAGTTGAGAAATCGATTATTTGTTCGGCTAAATAGTTTTTGTTGTTCTCTACCAGAAAACACTTCCAAACCGCAGCGCCCCAGAAATCGTAGTCGTGCCTTCAGACTTGCCTCAAATGAGACGATTTACTTGCTCAATTTTGACACACAAATTATTGTCTCATTTTGAGGCTGCATCATTTTGGCGTTTCTTGTTTTTTTCGTTTGTTATCTTTTTAATTATTAAACGCTCAAATATTCACAATTTAAATAATATTAATATGCTAATAACAATGAATAAACAAAATTAATTCGCACCAGAACAAACCAAAAGGAGCCAAAATTTCAACATAATAAACTTCACTCTAACGTACGTCAAAATGAGTCGCAAAATTTTTATAATTCTTGCCTCACGTAACATGTCACCTTTCCGCTTTTCCCTTTGTCTGTAGACGTCAAAATGAGGCAAGTGAAGGCCTAACCAAAATGGACGAGTCGCTACGTAACGAATTTGTAGACGAAAATGCTCGCTTAAATGCAATTCAATGTTGCTCTCCAAAATAGGCACACGTTAACTCATCAAAACAAAACGGAACGGTTTGACAAAACGTTTTGTTCCGTAAGAACCGAACTTTTGGCGACTCAGCTTGTCAATAACAGCTGTTGAAAGTGTGCGACATTTTTTTTCACCCATAGTTCACAAATGTTTATTTTATAAATAACAAAGTTGTAATTGCACATATTTATAACTAAAAGAAACTCTGTTCGCAATTGATCAGCTGTTTCAGACGATTTGAGCAAATTGTTACATATTGGGTTAAATGTCAAAACAGACGAAACGAGTGTAAACATTCAGCAAGTTGCAATCGTCTCGTTTCGTCTATTTTGGTTAGGCCTTGAGTCGCCTCATAACCAGCGTTTGCGAAAAAAAGTGAAATCGTGCAATCGCGATAAAAACGCGTAATATGAACACGGCTTAACACAAGTAATCGAGCGTTTCCACTGCCTGAACGAACGATGAATTCTCCAACTCTGAAGTTTAAAGCGAGCCAAGGTTTGAAACATTGATTTTTTTTTAAATGCTCGCGAATGCAATTCGTGCAGTGGAAACACTTTTTCAGCACGAACGAACAAAGACTTCATCGTTCGCTCTGATAGGCCGGCGGTCGAACATTTTTGGCGAGTCCGGTTTTTCTTTTTGAATAGAGTGGTAGATTTGTTCAAATGGTAGTTAATAACTTAGGAAAAAACAAAAAAGGAACAAAATATATTAAAGATGGCGACTTACCAATGTTCGCCACTTGTGTTCGTGCAGTGGAAACGGTTGGAGCGAACGAAGAATTCATCATTACTTTTTGTTCGTTCGGGCAGTGGAAGCACCCCGTAATAAGTGACCGGTTAGGGGCCCTCAAACGATACTACATGACGGACGTACATGTAGTTCGATAAAGTAACGGGACTTTTTTCGTTGCCCTCACACACATCGCTCATGACGGATAGACCCCTTTTATATTGGTCAAGACTTGAAGTCAAGTTTCAGAGTTTGTTGGCAATTCGCCGCACATCGGAAGCGACGGAAGGGAAAAAGAAACTTGAAGCTGTACCGGCAATTTTTCGTGTTTTTTCGTGTTCCTTTTGTTATTTTCGCGTTGTTGACAGTGCTTTTTATTTTATTTTTCGCATATCAATGTGAGTTTGTTAGACTTCGGTTGCATTAAAACTTTTTGCATCCAATATAATTTAATTTTGCATTAAATTTTGAAGCAAAAACGTTTTGTTAACTTCCAACGCGATAAAAAAATAAAATTCAGTTTGCAAATTTCTATAAACTATCTATAAACTATCTCGTTTTATTTTTAGAAAACAAGGAAAGAAGACAAGAACTTGAATTCAAGTCTTGACCAATGTGAAAGCTTTCGTCAAGTTCAAAAGAGAACGTCAAAAAAACTTGACTTCAAGTCTTGATCAATGTAAAAGGAATCATAGACTTTGGATAGACTTCATTATTTTTTAGCTGCCGAAGAGTTAACATCAATTAAAAATATTAATATTAATTGTTTTGAACATTTATTTTTATGTTTTTTGCTTTAAATATTCTAAGCCATCACAATTTTAGGTAAAGATAAAAAAATTCGCGTCAAAATATAATATTTCTTACGTTCGGCAGTCTTGCCGCGAGATGTGCTCTCTCTGAAAATTTTCAACAAATGGCAAAATGTACTAAGTTGGATGGCCGCGCACGCAAACGGAACTACATGTCGGACGTACTTAGCAAAAAGTCAACATTTTTCAACTTCCATAGGACATGTCCATCCGCCTTGATTTCTTGCACACGAACGACACTACATGTGTGATGACTTGACAGGTCGGATGGACATGTAGTATCGTTTGAGGGCTCCTGTTGGCACAAGGCCTGTGCTTACAAAGAACCCAAATTAATAAATCAGTCTGGCAGCATCACAAGCACCATGAATTTTCATATTCCAATTCAACTCACCTGCAGGATTTTCAACCTGTACAACGAATGAATATATTGATCTCCTTTGCACACATGCGAGATACAGCATAAGCAGGTTTATGCCACAGCTAAATGAGAAGAAATCGACTTTGCGTTTTGGACGGCAATTCTTGAAATTTAGTTTAATTTGAGTGGCCAATGAATATATACGTAAATTGAGGCGCTATTTAGCGTGAAAAAGGGTGTAAAAGAAATAGTGGAAAAAGGATTTTTATACAAGTGAAACGAATTCATAAATTAAAACAAAAAGTTAATAAACAGCGTTGAGGCGTTTAAGTAGTGAAATAAATAATAATAAGCCGTAGATATTTGTGCATTGTTGAAAAATAAAGTGAAGTTTTTGCTAATTTTTTATCTTATTGATGTATGCATCTCTTTTGCACTGGAAAGGTCGTTCATGTGTAGAAAAGTGGTAATAAATAGGAGAAAAGTATTGGGGATATGTTTTTGTGAAAGCAAAGAGAATGAGATAAGTGGTTTATCTGTGAATTTAAATTAAAATTTTTAATTTTTCAAATAGAATGTAAAGTAGAAACTTACAGAATGAATAAAAAAAATTGATTGAAGGTTATGCTTTAAAATGTATCAACAAAAGCAACCGAAGACAACACGAAAAGCAGTGCAAACACATTTTTCATTACTTTGAATTGACAAACTGGTTGCTGTGTTGAACAATGCATTAAAGTGAGACAAATATATATGCGGAGCGCCAACCAGAATTTTTTTGTATTTTGACGTTTTATAAATTTTCATTGGAATTTTTTGTTTGTGTTTTTTCAAATACATCTCGCTCACTCTCTTTCTCAGTGTCTTTGCTGCTGAGAGCACAAAAAGGAGAACACGAAAGTGTGTGCATAAAATAAACGACGCAAGTGTCAATAAACTCTGCTGTTGGCTTCGATTGCAAAGGTGAAAGAAACAAGAAATAAGTATGGAAATAAATATAGAATGAAAGAAAGAAATTGTAGTAAAAACTGTAAAAATCACTAGTAGCAACAACAAAAATAAGAATTAAAACAAAAATATATAATAAAAGAAGAAAGGTGGCGACAGAGAGAAATACCTTGAAATTTTGCCCATCAATGTGATTGACTGACTGGAGCCGTGCTTCCGTCTTTTCCTGTGTTCTTCTCCAGCTTCTGCAACGTTCGGCCATCATTTGGTCCAGCAGCAACAAGCGTCTGCAGAATTACCTGTTTATTTGACGTTGTGTTTAGCTGCAACAGATTTAAAATTCGTCCCGTGTTATTGCGACTGTTTTGCTTGAAATAAAGTGTGCAAGTTTGTGCATCGCTGCATACTCCAAAGTAGCCGCATTGTTGGAGTGCAGCATTTCTACAACCTTCAGAAGTATCTATATTCATTACCCTATTTACCTGCGTAATTTTCGGAAAACATTGGACTATCTATCATCTTGGCTCTTAAGTTTGCCTGATTTGTAGAAAAATAATTTTTTTAAATGACTGCAATTAAGGTAATATGTTGATTTATTTAATTATAATTAATGAAAAATGAATAAATTTTTTTGCATTCAAAACATAATTGCAAGGACATAAATCTGTGTGAAAAATACTAGTAGCGCCAAGGTTGCCAGTAATAATTTTTAATTGGTTTTGGAAAATTTTTTTTTGGAAATTTCCATGGTATTTTTTAATCCAGCGTGGTATTTTTAAATAGGCGTGGGAATTCAGCGTGAAATTTCTTAATTGCATGCAGCGTTGCCATATGGTCCGATATATTGGAAATGTTACGATTTTAATGCTTGAAACCGACGTTCCGATATTTGACCAAAATTCTTCAAAATGTTACGATTTCAGAAAAAGATCTTTTTATATACATAAAATAAAATATAATAAAATTGATGACAACTTTAAAATAAAAAGATGCGATAGTACTTCTGCATTTCCAATAATGGGAAAATTTATTTTTGAATTCTTGAGCTTACCGAATTCCTCAGCTAACGTTGAGCGAACTTTTAGCCAAATAAATATTAATAAAACTAATGTTCGCAATAGATTAGAGTTAGATACAATGGAAGGAACTCTGCATACAAAAGATTATCTGCGTATGAAATCTTACAACTGTTTTAGTCTTGAAATTGATAAAGAATTGATAAACAAATTTAATAAAGCAATGTATATATGACTGTGAAAAAATTATATTTTTTTACACATATTTTTTTCACTAAAATCTAATTTTTTTGTAGTTTTGCTGGCTTAAAACAACAACATTTTTTCGGTAATTTACTTGAAGCAAAAGCTTTACATTTATAGAGTTAAAATTGAAAAATTATGTATTAAAGCTCTATGCATTTTATTTTTACCGATTTGAGAGATCTACATTAAACCAAACTGTGCTGCAAATGTATTTAATTTGATTTTTACTCTTCGTTTATGTGTTAAAAATATTTTCAAAATGTAATTTATTATAATATATTTTCTGTATTTATAATGATTATTGAATTGACTTTTGAAAAAAATGTTATTTATTTAAATAAATAAACCTTAAATATACGTCATACGTCTACTAAAATGCAATATTTTATTTGTCTTTGTTGTACAATCCGACTGAAATTTCTTAGTTCTTGTTTTCACAGTTTCACATGTCCGACGAGAAATCCGACGAGCAGAGTGCAAAAGTTACGCTGTAAAATTTTTTTTCATGGCAACACTGATTGCATGGGATTTCGGAAATTTTCTTAAATTTTTTTTTATTTTTATTAAGCGAATGTAATGTAATATTGGTATTCGGTGAACGACGTTTATATACAGAAGCGTAAAGCTATAAGTTTACGCAGTACATTTTTTCGAACTTACCCTTAATAAGAACGATTAAATTGCATATTTGTTTTAAGAACAAGTTGCCATCACAAAATTGCATAAAAACGAAGTAGACATTTTTACATATGACAACACTATCCTGCATGTTTTATTTTTTTTTATATAATTACTACTAAAACAATAATAAAAAAATATTTGTAAGTTTGCTTATCGAGTCTATTGGTTTTCAAATATCTTTTAAAATGAAAATGAAATCACAGTTGACATTATACGCATTATACGCTCTGCTTCCACCGCATTGTCGTAAGCTGCGTATGTAAAATCCCTTACATTTTTGTTGTTGCAAAATAAGCTTCAGTTAATATATCGCTCTTACGCTATTCACATCACAAATACGCCGTTCATTGAGCCTGTATTCACGCGCCTTACGTTAGGTGGATCATAGGATTAATGTTGACGTATATAGGTAAGGTGGGAAGGTCACAAGTTACGTAAGGCAGCATTTTTAAAAATTTTAAAAATTTTGCGATTCATTTTGACGTCTGTTACTTTGAAGTTTCGTTGCTTGTCATTTTCCTCTTGGTACTCTTATGTTTTAGCGAAAATAAATTTTGTTTTGCATTGGTTGGGATTTCACTTTTACTCATTTCTAATTTTTTGCGTTGCTGTTTAATTTAAGACTTACAAAGTAATGAATTTTCCGAAATTTAACAGCACATTTTATTGACTGTTCTCGGAATTCAAAATAAGGCGGTCTTTAAAAATTCGGTAGTAAGAACACCTGACAGATGCATAGTGTCAAAATAACGCCATTACTCTGCCTTTTTTAAGGCGAGTGAGAACAGGGTCATTGAATACCACTATTATTTCTTTGTAGTATTTCTAATTTTTTTTTAATTTGTTATTTATATTGGATTTATTGAGGTATTTTGTAATGCGTATAGGATTTGTTGTGCGATTTTTGAATTCATATGGTATTTTTGGTGGTATTTTTACAACGAGTGGTATTTTAGTAGCATTTTTTAATCGTCGTGAAAATTTTCTTGATATTTTTTAATTGCGGTGGAAATTTTTTTGTTTAGCTTTTCCATGGAAATTTTGGTGGTATTTCATTTATACTACTGTGGGAAAAAGGTAAATTTCGTGGGAATTGTTTCTAATTTTGACTGGCGACTTTGAGTAGTGCCCTTATATTTAGACATGTTTGTATAAATAATACTAGTCAGGCGCGTACCCAGAAAACAATTTCACAGGTTTTTAATATATTTATTTTTAGACTTATTCCATTTTTTTTTTTATTTATATAATACATGTGGCGATTTTGTTTATTAATTCAAAGCGATGAGCGCGCAGGGGCTGATCAGTCAAAAAATTATCCGAGTAGGGAGGGTGTAGTGCGTTTTAAACTCATTTTGAAACGCATTGAGCACAAACTGCCAAAAAATAAATTATTTTATTTTACAAACCATCTGAGCAATTGATTTAATTATTTCCCGCCATCGCACTTCAATAATAACTTTAATTCGATTTGATCTGTCATTTCATTGGTTTTGTTATGTGCTCTGTTCTGCGCTCAATTTACTCCATCACATGAGTAGCTGAGCGCGCTCAAAATTTAAAAAGAAACACCAATATGGTTCTCTGAGCGCTCAAAACCAAAAATGAAACACTAGCATTTATATTGACAGTTCTCGCCCTACTCTATTTGGATAAAGAAAATCGAATACAATATATTTATTTTGTTGGGCTAGTGCATTTAAAATTTCTTTCGTGGTCACTTCCACATCCCTGTCAACATTTAGAAGAGCTAACCCATTGAGCCTTTCTTCTCCAGTTTTACTTCTCATGCATGTTTTGAGTCTTCAAAGCGACGAAAACGAGGGTTCGCTTGAAGCGACTGAAACCGGCAAAAAAGTTGCAACAATCTTCAGGAATCGGCTTATTGATGGATATATAACGTATGGATATATAAACGTTACATGTCGATTTGTCTGATTCAAGCATTGCCTACAAATATGGGGTGCAAAATATTTGTCAAAATCAATATATACACTAAAAAATAATCACGTTTTTAAATTCAACTCAATGCCTTTAATATCAATACATGATTTTTCATAAAAAATTTTAAAAAATGGTTGAAGCAATTTTTTTAACCACAGTATGTTTTAATTAACCACAAAATTTGCATTAAACGTTTTTCGTCAAAGTTGGAACAAATTGTTTTCAATATGTCGCCCATATCACATTGAAGTGTAATATCAGTTGCACGGTGCACGGTGCATGTCGGTCTTGGCCTCATCTAAGAATTTGCGCCAGCCATTTCTGTCTTTCGCTTGCTGGAGCCAGTTGGAAATTCCAAGCTTCGTCAGGTTGTCCTCTACTTGGTCTTTCCAACGAAGATGCGGTCGTCCTCTTCTGCGTTGACCGCCGCTGGGTACCGAATCGAATGTTTTCTTCACTGGAGCATCGTCTTTCATGAGCTGAACATGACCAAGCCAGCGAAGCCGCTCGATTTTAATGCGCTTGAGTATGTCGATGTCAGCGTACAGCTCATACAGTTCATCATTCCACCGTATTCGGTACTCGCCATTGACGCAGATTGGTCCGTAGATCTTACGAAGAATCTTTCTCTCGAATGCTCCTAAAGTCTTTTTATCTAAACTGCTCAGCGTCCAGGATTGTGATGCATAAAGTAGGACGGACATGATGAGCGATTTATAGAGCGTGATTTTCGTTCGTCGAGAGAGGGCTCTGCTTCTCAATTGCCTACTGAGCCCAAAGTAACACCTGTTGGCAAGAGTTATTCTTCGTTCGATCTCAATGCTGATGTCGTTGGTAGAATTAATTAATTAATTTTCATTATTTTAATTTTTTTACGTTCGATTACCTTATGAAATGAAAGTTAGCAAATGAACGTGTGTTATTTAAGGGTTCAGAAGATATGGCGTAAAAACGTAAAAAAAATTGATATTTATTGTGAAAAGACTACAATACATAAAGACTTAAAATTTTTTTTACGTAAATAATATAAAAAATATTGTTCAAAGTACATTTTTTGTTTGTTTTTAAACGCATATTCTCCTCGCTATGTGGCATGAAAAAGTAGTCCTTATCAGGCGGTGCCAAGATATTTTGGCTATCGGAAACAAAAAAATCAAAGTGCATATTAATAGGATAACGACAACCTTAACTAATATTATAAGGTTTGGCTACAAATTTCCACCGCTACGTGGATCAAAAGCGTTGAAAATGACAGCATTTTTTAAAAAGTCGCACTAAATTTTTTCTATGGCCCAAACATAATAATTCTAGTAAAGGTTGCAGCCTTATTTAAAAATTATTTTATGTTGCAGCCTTATTTAAAAATAAGGTTGTACCCTTATTTAAAAAGTGTGTGAAGATAAATTCGTCAATCCGACGCTAACTTAGCAAAGACGCAAACCTGTGACGTAAAAGCGGGCGCAACTAAGCTAGGGGCGCCCTCAAGTACCTTGATGAAATTGATAACCTTGATGAAATTGATAAAGTGGAGAACGACGCACAGTGTAAAATAAGCGGCCAAAAACCTAATATAACGACGTTTGAATTTTTCCAAATTTTTATAGCCATTTGTTTGACAACACCCGTAAATATGTAAACAAAAATATATTCTCTCTCAAATATAAATGACAACCAGGGTTTTGTGGTCTTCTCTGAAAAAAGTTATGTTTCAGTGTTTCGTTGTGAATTATTTAAAAAATGTAGTTATTCTATATATTGGTATATTCTTTATTACAATAACTGGGGCGCCAAGATTTGAAAATGGTTTTTGGCTCAGAACAAAAGAAAATATGTTTGGTCACACAAAAAAACGATACCATGACTTTACCAATTTATCGATTTATCGATTTTTAAAATTGTTTGTTTGGAACAATATCTCTTCAGTAAAATATCTATATCTTTACCATTATCTAATAGATCTAAAATATTGACATGACATTTGAAAGATAATTAAATTATCTTTAGACAAAATATAAATAAAATAAATTAAAGCAATAATTTTAATTTTGTGCGCAGTTTTATATTACTCTTGCTTTTAATTACTGATAAAACCGTTACTTTGTCAAAAAATTGCAGCGTTAAGGTGTCAAAAATATATTTTATATTTAAAGCCTGCAGTTTTAGCTTTGATTTAATATATAGAAATCCATATTCGTTTTTTAAATTGATTCTTAGTTTAATATATTCATTGCGATGGTCAGCTATTTAATTTAATAAAATGGAAGCTGTTGACCAAAACTGACCAGCTAAAACTTTCAACTTTTTTCCATTGCGTAAATTGAAGCATCAAGTTTAAAAGTCTTGACGAGTGAAAACCAAGATAAAGCTGTAATTGCTGTAACCAACTGTGTATTCAGTTAGTGGTAGACTAAAAAGAAATTTAGTATATCACATTAAAGTAGTTATCAAATATGAGATAAAAACGTGCGGAATAGTTTTTTAGTTATCTCTGATACCTGCGATCTCCAAAAAAAGACAATTTTATCATTCCTGACAATTTATGTCATTCCTGTAACAACAAAACAAATGCATACAAATCAATTTCATGATGCTCAACATTAGCTCTTGAGCTAAGGGCTTTTTCATCTATGTATACTTATATAAATTCTGGCGTCGCTAAAAAGCTTTCAGTCTGAAGGATTACTTATTGTTGCTTCAGACTTATTTTTACATTTAAGCAAAATGCTACGAAAACATTCCATATATATTTAAAAACATGTTTTGAATTAAATATATTTCTAAACTGATTCTTCTTTTACTAATTGTAAATTCAAAGATAAAAAAATTATACAAATATTCATCAAATTTCAAAATTCTTTGTGTAGTGAGCTGTATACTTTTTTTTATTTCTGTATAAATTTACACAACAAAACATTGTCATTACCTTTTTAAAAACTCAATAAAATTTTCAATCAAAACAAACAAGTAGTGGAAAACGTAGTAAGAAAAGCAGTAGTGACATGTATCTTTAGGTATTTAGTACTACGAAAAAGTATGATGTATAGGCAACTGAGCTATATTTTGTCATTAAAAAAATACACTTTTGCTTTCCTCTTCAATTTTACGGGTGTATATCTTCCTTCTTGTAAGAAAACGTCAAATGAATGAACAACCTATAGTAATTTAATCATGGTTAGGACAAGCCGTCAAAGTTGCATTTTTTAAAATACAATTTTTCTTGTTATCCAAATTATATATTTTTTTTATATCAAAATAAAGTTTAAAATTTCTTATGTCTGGCAACATTACTGTTTTTGTTTAAATTTTGAACATATGGTTTTAAGCCATGGTTTTAAGCTTATCATAAAAGTGAGATACAAATTTCTAAATATTAAATTTTTAAAAGTGTTAAAAAAATCATTTTGAGAAAGATTGACCATAAGTTTTTCATGAAAACATCATTAGAACTGCGTTACACCAAATCCAAAAAATCTTGCTAATGCGGTAGATATACATTTTTTATGGTGACCTGTTTAGTTAAAATTTGAGATATATTTAATGTATGGCAGCTGATTATTTTTCAAACTTTTGACTTATTTACAAACACAAAAAAAAACTCAATTTTTAAAATTTCCTTGCTGTAATCAAAAAATCGTACAAATATATACAAAAACGTAGTTAATTTGTGTGGGTGGTATTTTCCAAAGCTGAGTTAATTTTTAATTTTAATTCTTAAGTAGTTTGTTGTTACATAACTCCTAAATGTGTTAGCTTATAAATGTGTTATTACTTGTTGTTATCTATTTCAATTTCAATTTGAATTCAATTTTAATTACAATTTTAATTCTAATTTTTAGTTTAAATTCTTAAGGGTTTTGTTTTTATACATATATTCTAATTTGCGGCATGCACAAGAAATCTTTTCTTATATGCTAACATACCTGCTCAATAAATACAAATACCAATACTAAAATATAATTAATCACAAAAGAAATTTATGTAGCAAACTTCGTTGTTTTGAGACAAGACTGAAGTTTTAGGCAAAAATGGGTTTCGTTTATATGGGAGCTGGGTGTGGCAGAGGTCGGGTTTTTATAACTTTTTCAAGATTTCTTAATTTTGTCATGAAAGATATTCGTTCCAATTTTCATAGCTCTACGATCACTCCTTCTTTTTTTGGCCAAGAATGGGGACGTTACACTGTGCGACGTTTGTGCTGAAATAAAATTGAAGTCCCGTACATACGATTTAGCAGGGTGCAATAATCGACGTCAAAAAACCCGAATATTTTGAGCAAAAGTCGTCTTTGTATGGCAAAATTCGATTATGGTCGGAGTCGATTAGCCCGTTTGCTTTCATATTTTCAGCAAGTCAGCAACTGATGTTATTTTAATCACTCCATTGGTCGTATTTTGTGACGATAGCAAACTCTTTAGTTAACAGGTAACGTTAAATACAAAACATTTAAGCTAAACATCTTAAACTTATTATTTCACAAATAAAAAAAATTATTGATCCCATTAGTTCAAACTTTAAGTGAGTTTACTTTTTTAAATAATTAATATGCGATGTTTTCTTTTTTTACCTACTTTGTGATAACATCTTACAAATTGTATTATATAAAAAAAATTAACTGGCCATTTCAGCCCTTGGAAGGACTTTGACCTAGCTTCCATTGATCAATTGTGTTGTGCGTGTTATTAAATGTTTGATCACAAATGACCGAAAACTGGACCTACGTGTTTAATGCCAACTCTGCACGGTTTATGTTCTCAAGAAGCTTTACATGGCAATTTTTACTCTCTGAGGTTTGCCATTGTCTGCAGAGAGGTGACGACCGAACAGAAAAATTAAATCAATTGAAAAAACTTTCTGTCTGAGCTGGAATTGAACTTGGGCCACCATGGTTCTTTAGCTTAGGGGCCACGCACTCTACCCACTAGGCTACGGCCGCCACGTTTAAAATGTAACTATACATTTTTAAAATGTAACTGTTGTAATAAATGATGATCATCATATGACCATTGGATTAAAAAAGCCTCTTTTTGTTCTCTTTTTTTTGTCAAGAGCTCTCTTGTTTTCTCCTACGCTTCTAGTAACCTAGTAATAACATAGTTTTAATCTAAAAGTAAATAGCAGGGCGCTTTAAGAAACCTGCGGGCGGGCGCGCAAAATAAAGTTACGCTACTGACTCAAAACAAAATTTTTGATCCGCAAAAAGTTAAATTTGTACTTTGCAAAAGGAGGGAGGAAATTAAAATCGTTCTTTTTACAAATAAGGATTTTAGCTTTTTTGGAGAAAATTAATTTCGATCTATTTACAAAGTACGAGTTTAACTTTTGATTCAAATCTAGCTTTTGGCACAATTTTGAGTGCAAAATTAAGACTTTGGTCATAAACATTTTTTAAAAGTAGTGAAATCTGTGCGTCACGTATATTTGTTAAGCATATCATTAAAAAGTTGATTAAACCACCTTTATAACGATATATAGCTTATAGGGGCACAATTAAGACTATTGCCATAAAAATGTTTTAAAAGTAGTGAAATTGGCGCTCATGGTACTAATTTTCAAAGCAAAAATTATGTGCAGTACAGTGTATATCTCCTTAAAAGGATATTTCGAAATTTAAATTTTTAAAAAGTTATAGCCATTTTAGTGTCGTTAGTTAGACTGCCTGAACCTTGACTTAAAAACTTAAAACATGTTTTTCTCGAAACTACTTTTTCCAACACGGTTGACATGATAGATAACTTAAAATTTTGTGTGAGCCTTTTTTACATATCCCTCTATATCCCTTACTAGGATTATGTACAAATTTTGTTTTGTAATGCTTTTAAAAAATTCATTACTTAGAAAAAAAGGCCAAAAAATTACTTTTTATATATAGAGGAAAAAATGGTGACTTAATCAACCTAAATTAAGCTATCGATATATGGGCATTTCCGTAGCTACGCACGTGACTGTCGTACGAGTGAAAAAATGAGTGAAAAAACAAAGAAAAATTAAACTTACAGTTTCTTATTTTGATTTTTCAATAGTTTATTTAGCACACTATACTACAAGGTGTAAAAGCAAAAATGATACGTTACGTGACATAAATTATAAGTGGCTTTTTGCTTGCAAAAATATAAACAAATAAAATCTGCGAAGTGTGCAAGAGTTATTTTATGAAATTTTTTTAAAATAATCTGGAATAATGTTGCTATGTATTCATAATTGTTTCGTTGAAAAATCTTGTTTAATTTTTTTTATACAAACCATAATACTATACGTTATGTGATATACGTTACGTGACAGATTTTTTCCTTGAAAGAAGTAAAAATATTTTATAGTTTTATTTATTTAATTGAACTAGAAAAACAAATAAAGTGTAGTTCAGGACCGTTACAATCGAAAACTGAAAAATATTTAATTAAACTTTGTATTGTACGATCGTTAAAATTTTTCAACTTTTGTCACCATTTTCCAACTTTTTTCGCCATTCATCATGTGTGTTTACATTTTTATGTCATTTTTTTAAAACTTATTCTTAAGTACAATAAAAAAAGTTATCTACTATATTATATTTTTTTTATACAACTTTCGACCACTTTAGAAACAACTTTAAATTTATATTTAGTTATTAAGTGAAGTGTTAACCACAGCATAAATGAAGTTTTGAATTGAGTTAAGTCTGCACCAACCACTTTTTTGAATGTTTACCTTACCGTCTTCACTGTTGGAGGTGCATTAATTTCGCTAACTTGTAAACAGACAACGCAACCGCAAAAACCTTTTAAATTTAAAAAAATATTAAATTTTAAAACCGACTCCTATTTGCTGTTGCTTTCAATTTACTAACAACAACAACAATAACAACTGTTGATGATTTGGGTCATATGAGCTATAAACAAGCATTTCGCAGATGCAAATCTTAAAAGTTGAACATAAATCGTATACTTTTATATAGCTCTTCGCTAATTAAATCTGCTCAATGAACATGTAGTTTTTGGAACATGTAAGTTTCTCTCTCTCTCTCTCTTTATGGCTTAATGTTTGGCTATATTAAATTTTAAATTTACATTTATCACTACATTAAATATCTTAAAAAAAAGCGAAAATATTTTTGTGAAAACAATAATTTTTTGTGTAAAAATCAGCAACAGAAATAAATATTTAGTTCGCAAACTTGTCTCGTCATATCCGCAGCAGTGTGGCTGCGCATGCGCTCAATTGGTGCGGCGCAGTATAGCATAATTTCCAGGTTTACCTTGTGCCAGCAATTACAACAACAACAACAATGCAACCACAAAGTAAAACTGCAACAAAGCGAACCAGCGAGCAACCGAGTGAATCGATGGACGCCAACACAATTGCAGCAACAATAATGTTGCTGCACTGTAGCTTTGTAACTGGAATAGTTTACAGTGTGTTTATTTTATTGTTTCTTTTTTTTTACATTGCTGCAAATTTGCTAGTTGTGCATTTGATGTTTTGTCCGTGCACTACTGCACATTCGGTAGGTTGATTTTTGTTGTTGTTTTATGTTGTGGCCGCCGCCGCTGCTTTGGTGCCCCTTGTCGAATATTGCTGCCGAATTTGTATCTAAAACAGCAACAGTAACTGTTTTTGAATCATTTTAGGACAGTATTAGCCATATATGCATGTTAGTGTTGCCATATTGCTTAAAACTAGGACGTCTTAGACTGGCTATTGTGAAAAAATATAAAAATTTAGCATAAACATACAGTGAACAGAAAAAAACTTGTACAGTATATTTACTTAAATTTATTTTGCATTATATTTGAAACGATGCACACTAACCATATCAAATAAAATGCTAAAATATTCTTTATTTTATTTTCACTTTTCCAAAAGTTTCAACTAAAGTTGTGAAATTATCATGTTCTTTAAACAAATGAAAAAAACCAAAAAGTTACATTTCATGAAGCTAAAAAAAATTGTACTCTGTAGAAATTTAAAAAAAATCAGAGGTTTTAAGTAATTTAATTTTAAAACTAGTATTTTGTGGGATGGTCCTTAGCAATTGTAACGGCGTGCACCTTTTTTGGCATTGATAGAGACCAAGTTTGTGTGATGTAAGGGGTTATTGACGCCCATATTTTTTATATTGCAACTTTAAGCTCTTTTATGTTTTGAACAGTTTTTTCTCTTAGTCTTTTTTCCATATGGGCCTAAAAATGTTCGATTGGGTTTAAATCAGGACTTTGGTAGATGGAGAAGCATTATTTTATAGTTGTGCAGCAGCCATTCTTCAACCACAAGTGTGGAATGCTTTGGATCATTGTCGTGTACGAAGCTTTAATTGTCGATGATTTCCAATTTTGCAGCTGTTACTTAATTTTGCAGCTGGATAAAAAAGTACTCATTTCTACTCAATTCCAAATCCTTGGAATGAGGAATTGGTAATTGGTCCTCTCAATTCCTCAGGAATGTAATTGAAAAAAAAATCGTCAGTTCCATTACAGGAATTGTAATTGGTATTTGAACACGTCATTTCTTGGAATGGAATTGAAAAAAGGTCAATTCCATTACAGAAATTGTAATTGGTAATTAAACATCTCAATTCCTCAGGAATGGAATTGGAATAAAAGCGTCAATTCCCCATTACAGGAATTGCAATTGGTAATTGAACACCTCAATTCCTTGGAATGGAATTAAATGAATTGTCAATTCCATTACAGGAATTGTAATTGGTAATTGAACACTTCAATTCCTCATTAATGGCATTGGAAAAAATCATCAAGTCTATTACAGGAATCGTAATTTGGAGTTAAAATTTTAATTTCTTTTTCATTAACTGAAAACTACTTCATTATGTATAAAAAAACTTTATTTGACTCCCACTGTTAGTCGGTTAATGAAATATTTACAAATAAATGTAATATCGAAGATACCAATTTAATACCACATTTTCAGTTAGAACAAAATATATAGCTGCTACGCTACCTGTTTCAATATCGCCGACGCTTTGCAAGGTGCTTGGTACACAACTTCCACACCCCTGTTTAAAATTTCATTAATCTACTAAAAAAGCCCTGCTTTCCAATTCTATTCTTAAGGAATTGGAGCGTTCAATTACTAATTACAATTCCCTTAATGGAATTTACAATTTTTTTTAAAAATTCCATTCCTGAGGAATTAAAGTGGTCAATTACCCATTACAATTCCTGTAATGGAATTTACAATTTTTTCCAATTCTATTCCGAGGTATTAAGGAGTTCAATTACCAATTACAATTCCTGTAATGGAATTGACGATTTTCTCCAATTCCATTTCTGAGAAATTGAGATGTCCAATTACCAATTACAATTCAAGTTTTTCCAATTACATTCCTGAGGAATTGATATGTACAAGGAATTGGAATTGAGGTGGAATTGAATAAAATAGGAATCATTACAACCCAGCTCTGTTTGTCGCAAATTGTTCTTTGAAATCTTTAAATAGTCAAATTTCTTAATCGTGCCTTCAGCAAACTAAAAGTTTCCAACCCTATAAGCTCCCATTACACCCCAAATCATAACACCGCTGCTGACGTGTTTGATCCACTTCTTCATCCACTCAAAACTCGTCTATTCGATGCAAATATGTTGAATTTTGAATAATCAGTAAATTTCACTGAGTTCCAAAACTCTACTAGCTTCCTGAAACACTTTTGCATACTCCAGCCGCTTGCAATAAATTTCGTACTGATTGTGGGTGTACAGTGTTCGCTCAGTTTTGCGCTTTTCCCCCTTCAGATATTTTGGAATTTTCGTTAATTATTCGACCTATTTTCCTTTGTGCTTGTAGAGATAACATTTTTTTTGGCCTTGCACTTCAACTTACTTACTAACTTAGTTGGCGCTACAACCGTATGTCGGTCTTAGCCTCATCTAAGAATTCGCGCCAGCCATTTCTGTCTTTCGCTTGCTGGCGCCAGTTGGAAATTCCAAGCTTCGTCAGGTTGTCCTCTACTTGGTCTTTCCAACGAAGATGCGGTCGTCCTCTTCTGCGTTGACCGCCGCTGGGTACCGAATCGAATATTTTCTTCACTGGAGCATCGTCTTTCATGCGCTGAACATGACCAAGCCAGCGAAGCCGCTCGATTTTAATGCGCTTGACTATGTCGATGTCAGCGTACAGCTCATACAGTTCATCATTCCACCGTATTCGGTACTCGCCATTGACGCAGATTGGTCCGTAGATCTTACGAAGAATCTTTCTCTCGAATGCTCCTAAAGTCTTTTTATCTAAACTGCTCAGCGTCCAGGTTTGTGATGCATAAAGTAGGACGGGCATGATGAGCGATTTATAGATCGTGATTTTCGTTCGTCGAGAGAGGGCTCTGCTTCTCAATTGCCTACTGAGCCCAAAGTAACACCTGTTGGCAAGAGTTATTCTTCGTTTGATCTCAATGCTGATGTTGTTGGTTGAGTTTATGTTGGATCCCAGATAAACAAAGTCCTTCACAACCTCGAAGGAGGTATTGTCAACGGTAACGTGGGTTCCAAGACGCTGGGACTGTTTGTTTGTTGCACTAAGTATTTCGTCTTATCTGCATTCACTGTCAGACCCATTTGACTTGATTCTTTTTCTAATCTGGAAAATGCTGCACTGACTACGCGCGTTTTATTGCCAATGATATCGATGTCATCAGCATACGCAAGCAGCATAACACTCTTGTAGAATATTGTGCCACTACGTCTCAGATCAGCATATCGGATGATGTTTTCCATCATTAGGTTGAAAAAGTAGCAGGATAAGGAATCACCTTGTCTGAAACCTCGTTTGGTTACAAATGGTGAGGATAGGTCCTTCCCGATTTTAACTGCGCTGCTGGTGTTGCTCAGTGTCATCCTGCAAAGTCGTATTAGTTTTGCAGGAATACCAAATCCAGGCATGGCGGAGTACAGGTGCTTCCTTATTGGGCTGTTGTAGGCGGCTTTGTAGTCGACAAAAAGATTTGTCGTAGCGTAAAAATCTGGTCCTGAGATTCCAATTGTTCGGAATGCATTCTTCCGACCATATTCTGCATAGAAGCTCGTGAATGCATTTAAGTAGAGCTTCGCCTCCGTTCTTAAACAGCTCAGCAGGTAAGCCATCAGCTCCCGCGGCTTTGTTATTTTTAAGCCGAGCTATAGCTGTGAAAACTTCATCATAGTCGGGCAGCGGAACCTCGACGCTGTCATCCGCAATTGGGGTTTCCTGAATATCATCTCTATTGGCGGCATTGTTGTCAGCGTCGCCATTTAGAAGCTTAGAGGAGTTTTCCTTTCATAACGTCAGTGTACTCTGGACATCTGTCACTAGATTCCCGTTTTCATCCTTGCAGGAAGAGGCCCCGGTTTTAAAACCATCGGCAAGGCGTCTTATTTTTTCGAAAATTTTGGGGCTCATGCCTGTCACCATGCATCTCAATCATCTCCTGCTCGCGCTTTTCTGCCTCTATTTTTTCCGCCTGAAAATATGTCTCTCTTCCCTCCTCTCTTCTTTGTATCGTTCCTTAGCATCGCGCGTGGCGTTGTAGGCGGCGTCTTTCTCTGCAGTGGCGTCGCGACACTCCTGGTCGTACCACTGGTTTCGGCGAGGGCGTTGGTAGCCAATCACCTCTTCAGCAGCCGTACGCATGGAGTTGGAAATGTGTGTCCACTGCGCGCATATATCATCGATTGGAGGAGTGCTTTGAAGCAGGAGTGAGAGTCGAGTGGCGAAAGCTTCGGCTGTCTGTTTCGATTGCAGCTTGTCAACGTCTAGCTTTCTCTGTGTAGCGTTGTTTGTATTCTTAGCTGCGCACAGACGTGTACGGATCTTGGCTGCAACAAGATAGTGATCCGAGTCAATGTTTGCACCACGGATCGTGCGTACATACAATACACTGGAAGAGTGCCTTCCGTCGATTAAAACGTGATCAATTTGATTTTTGATTTTTCGATCAGGGGACATCCAGGTGGCTTTATGAATATTGAGATGCTTGAATCTAGTGATACTTATGACCATGCTTCGTGCTGCGGCGAAGTCAATCAGCCTCATTCCGTTATCGGAGGTGTTGTCGTGGAGGCTGAACTTTCCGACTGTTGGACCAAAAATATTTTCCTTGCCCACCTTAGCGCTGAAGTCACCAAGAACGATTTTTTCGTCGTGACGGGGGCAGCGCTCGTAAGCATTTTCAAGGCGCTCGTAGAAAATTTCCTTGATCTCCTAGTCCTTGTCTTCTGTCGGAGCGTGTGCACATATTAGGCTTATATTAAAAATGTTTTCCTTGATGCGGATTATGACAGGTCGTTCGTTTTTACGTGTGGGCTTCAAACCCGCCGCTCCGATTAACCGCCAAACTAATGGTTGTCAGTTTTGAAGTTGCCCAGGAAAGACCACGTGGAGGTTTGAGTCGACTTGAGGCGATTTCACAAAGATTATGCTGGCTTCGCCAGGTTGAGACAGTCAGACATGTTACATTGTCGCCCCAGATTCCCATTCTTTAGAATCTACTGTTCTGTATATTTTCATATCATCTGTATAAATGAGCAGATGAGAGTATTTGATGATGTGGGTTACATCATTAATGGCTAAAGTAAACAAAAGTGGACTAAGGTGGCTACCTTGAGGAAAACCTGATGTAGCAATAAATTCATCAGACAATACACCTCGAAATCGTATTTGATATGATCGCTCTGTCAGATACGATTGAATCCAGCTTACAAAAAATTGTGGAAACCTCATTAACTTTAGTTAAAATATAAATAATTTGTATGGTAGTTTATCTCAAATGCTTTACTAAAATCAGTGTAAATGCAATCGACCTGGTTACCTGAATAAACTGAATTTAAGCAGAATGTTGTAAAATCGAGGAGATTAGACACAGTGGATCTGCCAGTAGCAAATCCATGCTGACGAGTTGTTATAACCCTCTCACAATGAATCTTCCTACGATCATACACGAGCCGCTCAAAAAGTTTTGGAATCGATGAGAGTTTAGCGATAGCCCTATAGTTGTTTAAATCATTCCTACAATCTTTTTTATAAAAAGGATTTATAAAAGATTTTTTCCAAAAAAGTGGAAAATTACATTCCCTAATTGATTTATTGAATAACATGGAGAGTGGTTGGCTTAGAACGGAACCACATTGCGTTAACACTGCGGCAGGAATTCCGTCGGGTCCAGCATTAAAACCTTCTTCGATCGATCCAATATACTTTAAAATATCCTCTGAATAAAAAGATATAGGGTCCAACGAAACCCTGGGTGTAGAGTTCATATATTCAAAATACTCTTCATCAGGATTAAAAGAGTCTGAACAGAATGACTCTTTAAAGAGAGTGGCAAATAGGCCACAAATTATAACGGGATCGTCAGTCCATCAGATTTTTTTTGGTGTTTATGAAACCCCAGAATTTCTTTGGATCAGACAATATTCTCAGCTTAATACTGTCTAAATAATTGTGATACAAGGTAGCTGAGCAACTTTCAAAATTCATAAACAAACGCATTTTACAAGGTCATTTAAGTCTAAGCTACAGACATATTTCTTCCATGCCCTATTCTTGTTGTTGCGAAGAGTCTTTAATTCCCTTGTGTACCAAGGCTAAGCACAATTTTTTGCAAATTTGAGGCTATACGGCACGGACTCAGAAAACATAGTAAAGATTTCCATATAAAAAAAATTAATTGAATCTTCAAGATTATTACCATTAAAATATTCTAAAATTACATTAAGTTTACTTCAACTTAAAAAAGTCAGCTTTGAATTGTGATTGAATTGGAATTCACTATATTTTCCCTGTCGGACTTGTGCCATATGCTCAGTGGTGGATGGTAGTCATCAACAGAAGTTATAGCATGAAGGGACCTCTAGTGAGAGGTATATGAGAGTAATAATGATATATTGTCCTCTTAAAAACGGCTTTAGTAAAATTAATTTCTTTGTACGGAATTTGACGAATTGTAAAAAGCATTCATTAAAAATTTGCTTTTAATACCCATTAATGTAGAATGGAATATATAAAACATCAAATTATAACAAAGAAATCTATCAAATATTTTGCAGATTCCGCAAATTTTTAAAGTTTTCTTTTTTTAAAATTTTTTTTTTATAAAACAAATACAAGTCAAACACGATTCACTTATCTTGAAGGTCATTGCTGAAGTGTAAACATATCTTTCTTCGAACCGATGATGAGTTGTCAAATAGCAACAACAAAAATAAATCTTATATTTGTATTAAATACTCGACATAGACCAAACCGCAAAACGAAATAAAAAGCAACACTTACAACAACAACAACAACAAAAACAATATCAAGAACAACTTAGCACTCATTAATTTATGAAGAAAACTTGTAAGGAAGCTCACACATAGTTTATTACCATCAACTTTGATTTATGCAAAGATAAAATCTAATCAAATTAACAGCAAAAAAACACAATAACATCGGCAGAAGACAAAAAAAAACTGGTTGAAATAAAATCGGGGAGTCAAAAACAAAGCTAAACAACTACAAAATAAACTGCGAAGGGCAACAAACGGTTAGAAAAAGATTTAAAACATTTGAACCGATCAGCAGCACAGATCAAAAGGTTGAAGCTTTGGAAGAAAAAGAAAACTAACGGAGACCAAAAAAGAAAAAAATATAATAAAATCGAGCCACCCAACTTACCCGTGACAACAATGGCTGACAGCAACAACAACAAGAAAAATAAAAAAAAAAATAAAAAGACCAAAGTAAATATTAAAGAAACGATGAACCTTAGAATAGAATCGTTAGAGAGCGTTGGTCGCCATCAACACGATCATCGGCAGCAACATGTTGATCATCAGAAAACATGTTGACCATCATCATTATCACCAACATAATCATCATCATCACAATCATCATCAGCTCCATGAAGCTTGCCAAACATAAACGGATTCATCGTTAAAATATGGCTCAAAGACAGGCAAAAAATCCCTGCTGTTGATGAAGCGATACGTTTGCCAGCCAGTCAGACCGCCAGCCAACAGTCTTGATGACTAATAGCTTTAAAATTGTTGGTAATTCAGGCAACTAGAAAGAGGGGACGATGACAACCGGCAGTATAGCTGGAGCAAGTTGTATCTGAAGTTGGAAAGAGGTAGGAGCAGCAGGAGCCGCGGCGGCGGCTGGTTTAGCAAGTTGTCGGAGCTGATCTGAATTGAGTGCGAATATCAACAACAACAACAAAACGTGGCGTAGTTACTTTAGAATTTGTAAAAAAGAAAAGAAACGAGAGATTGCAATAGAGATAAAGGAAACAGCACCCAAACAAGTTGTTGAGTAAAAACAAAAAAAAAATTAAAAAAAAAATCCCACTAATGGTTCTTAAGACGTGCAAGAATTGAATGTAATAAATTGGCTTTTTAAAGCTGTTCTATTCTACTTCATAGATTCTTTTTCTATTCTATCTATCTAGCCAACAAAAATTAAAATATCCACTAAAACTTGATTTCACTAGATATGTACAAGATAACTATACATATATTAAATGTTTTGTACAGTTCATATTTTATTAACACTGCATAGATCAAGGTCATTAGAATAGTTAAGACAGGGACCATTAAAGTAAAGGAAGAAAAACATGCAAGCTTAAGAAATAAATGACTCATTCTTGTGTGTTTAAAAGTACTCTTAAAAACTGCGTCCAATGTTAATGCTAGCCCAGAGTGGTTCAGGTGATAGTCGTTATTTTTACAACAACCGCTTTAATGTCCTAAAACCGCATTACACGTCTGAAAATACTATAAAAAATTGAATGGGAAATTTAAAGTTTAAACAGCTGATGAAACCATTAAAAATGGTTCAACATTAAAGTTAATAGGGAAATATTTAGTTTTCACTAGTTCAAATTGAAATTTATGAGTTAGACATCTATAATTTTAAGATAAATATTTTTGATAAGACTTTCAGATGGTGTTTCTATACTATTATATAAATTGCTTGTTATAATGTTCGTTTGAACGATTTTAGTACCAAAAGATTCGTAATTTGTGCCAAATAGTTATAAGCTGATCGAAAGCGGACTATTACTTTATTATAAGCTTGTAAGCTTTTTAATATTTGTCACGTCCACTTCGCCCAATAAATGCAACAAACTCAACAACTTAACCGACTTAGACGATATAGATACCAAACGATTCGAAATTTGAGCCCAATCGTTATTAGCCCCAGAGACTTTCTAGTCCTCTAGAGGGCGTCATATTAAATTGAGTGTGACGTCATATAGCCTATAACCAGCGCACGAGGAAAACGCTTTCAACGATACCATAGTTGTCATATTATAATAAATAGTTTAGAAGTTAGGAGCTTAGTTGACTTTCGCTCCTCTAGAGGGCGCCATATTAAATTTAATGTGAAGTCACAAAGCCTATAACCAGCGGAAGATCAAAACTCTTCTAACGATACCTCATTTGTCAAATTATAATAAGTAGTTCAAAATTTAGAGCTTTAGTTGACTTTCTGTCCTCTAGAGGGCGCCGTATTTAATTTAGTGTGACGTCACATTCCCATAAATAACACACATAAATAAAACACACAAATAAAACACACATTAGAAGATACACTTTACTTTAATTTACAAAATAATTCAAAAAATTTATTTCATCATCAAAAAAATTATACAAAAATTTTCAATTCGAAATTGGTTCTTAATAAAAATAGTTTGTATTTTTTTAAATAATTATAAAATAAAATTAAAAAAAAAAAATAAAAAGGACCACCCCACCCCTGCACATTCATACATACAAATCTAAGATAGGGTTTTTATTTTTATAAAAAACCTTTGCATTGTATTAGCTTATTTGAATTTTAAACCGTTTCCGAGATCTCGTGTTTGTTTCGAATTCATAACTAAGCCGAGTTTTTTAAATGGAAATATTTTTGATTTTTATAAAAACTATTTTATCATTGTTAGCTGCTAAAAATACATCAGTTAATATATAAAAAATTCAAAGTCTTTTCATAGAATTTTGAAAATATTTGAATAAAAACTTTTTCATTTTTAGCTTTTTTGCAGCTAAGACAGTTAATACAAATAAAAAACATTTTCCACATTTTTATATGAAAAATTCTAAGTCCTTTCGCATATTTTTGTATGGATCTGAGATCTCGTATTTGTTTCGAGCTCGTTTACGAGTCCGAATTTTTATATGAAAATATATAATTTTTTTAATAAAAAGTATTTTTTCATTGTTAGCTGCTAAAAATACGTTAATTAAAAACAAAAATATTTTCATAAATTTTATATGAAAAATTTCTAAGTCTTTTTATAAAATTCTCTGTGAAGAAATTTATATGAAAAAATTCTAAGTGTTTTGATATAATTTTGCAAGGTTGTTAATTTCGCTCTTTTTTTGGGGGCGTAAGTGAGCGCGCTCAAAATGTGAGCTCGCTCAACTTTACAAAATCAATGAGCGCGCTGAAATTTAAATAAAACATAATACTTTAATAGAGGTAATGAAAACAAACATTTTCAGTCTGTGTTTTTACAAAACTTTTACCTTTTTATTTATTATTTTTACATAATAACTGCATCTCAAAATTTTTGTCGAGCAAGCTGCATCGTTAGTTTTGCTAAAAATCGTAATTTTTGGCATAAAATTGAAAAATCGTCACGTCATAATTAGTGCCAGAAATAGTTTAAATGACGATAAATCGTTAATGTACATAACACTGATTACTATCAAAAGTGAGCGTGCTCAAAAAGTGAGCTATGGATCCGAGATCTTGTGTTCGTTTCGAGCTTGTTTACGAGTCCGAGATCTCGTTATCGTTTTTTCATTTCCTTGTAAAAATTTTTCTTTAAAACATTTTTAAAAAAAAATCAGTTATTTTTTAGTTCGCTTATATTATAATATGTTTTAAGCAAAACATTTTTTTTAAATATAAAATAAAAAAGTTTATAAAAAAATAACATTTTGGACTTATGTAAAAAAATTTTGTATAAAAAAACCTATATTATAAAACAGCACAACAAAAAAAAATTTTTTTTCCCGGTTGGGGTTTGAACCCACGACCATAGGCGCTAGCTCTCATAATCTTGCAAATTAAGCGACAAGTACTTAACAACTGCGATGGTCGAATGGATAATCTCATGGACTTACAATCACACGGCCGAGGTTTATATCTCCAGATGGTGCTAATTTTTCAATTTAATTTAATGTTAACATTGAACAACAAAATCATTTTTTTTCCAAAATAACAAGGTTATGCCAACGAATTCTGATAGAGGGTACAACAAAAAATATACGTGTATCGGCGTTTTGAAAGTTTACGTCTGAGTTTTATTTTGGAGGGGGTTTAATTTATCCCCCTTTTGAACATTCTCATAGTGAATTGGCAAACGAAACCACCCTTACTTTTTTGGTATAGGATGTGTTCAGCACATTTATGTAAAATATTATGTAAAATATTTTCAAAACTCTTCAATGTATGTGTCTTTTTTGACCTGTTTTTGATAAAGGGCAAATAAGACCCATAAAACAGGGATATAACGGGTTCAAATATTCCACAAAAATATTTGCCATAAAATTTTACTATAAAGCCTGGTTTTCACTAATTCAATTTCAATGACAACAATCACTGATGTCAGCAGGCATTTTGACCATATGATGTCAAATGCGTTTTCATTGAAACCCAAAAACTGACATAAAATCGAATGTCAAAGACTGACGTTGAATTTATAAGTCAATTGATTGCCATACTGTTTTCATTTTCGATGTTATTTGTGAAATGCCATCGGTTTGTTCAGTTGTGCTTTTTTTATCAACAGCAGCTGATGTTTTATATTTGAGATTGTTAGACAATGTTTCTTTTTGGTGTAATTTATAAAATACTGTTAATTTTATTAGCTTAATAACAAAAGTGCACTTAAACAAAGATTATCACAGTGGCCGCTGTTGGTTCAAAAGGCACCCTCGCCACGTTCCATCGCAAGATACGTGTTCAAGATTCGCGCAAATGACAAATTCCTGGCAAAGCGACTGCAACAACACAAATGCCGAAAACGCGTCCTGCAACAAATCCCTTGGAAGCATCACCGGCCACTGCTATAATCCCTGTTTAAGGATTATCCCTGTTTGCATTTTTCCTTTTAAACCAATTAAAATAACAATATTTAAAAAATTTTGCCAGTAGTGAAACGAAAAATAATTAAAACACAATTTTTTGTAGGCAACAACTGACACAAAATGCCAACATGTTGGCATTTCGATTATTCTTGTCATACAACGATATTTTGATTGAAAAGCAAAATTCTATCTGTTCTCACTTATTTGTGATTTTATATGACAATCAGTGGTCATATATGACAACAAATGTAAATGACAATACGTTTCCATTAGATTGACAACATTTGTGATTGAAAACTGACCTAGTGAAAACCAGGCTTAAGTCTCTAAATACACCAAAACCAACTTGAATGCCAAAAATAAGTGAAAACTTAAAATGTGTTTAAGGGTTAATTTCTCACTTATTTAGAATTGGTGTTAAAATGTCCCACAAAACTCAGTGTTAGGGTGTTAGTTACTATAACAAAAATGTTTTACGTTAAATTTCACTCTAAATCACCATACAAAAGAAACCTCTACATATAATATCTATAAATACAAAGAAGAGAGCGAATATGGTTATTTGAGGAAGCATTTATTTATTACATGTCTTTTAGCTCTAAGCAATTCTATACCATTATCAAACAATGTCCAGCATATATCAGATATGAGAGAATAAATTCTCTTGCCTTTATAGCGTTCTTCAATAGGTGCATATGTCCGATAAAATCGTTCACCATGTTCATCAGATTCTGTTTCCAACAGATGCTCGAAGTAATCCATATGAGAACTCAAAAAAGCAATTTCTGTTGACATATGAACACCTAGTTTTTCAAAAGAACTTATCATTTTGTCGACGTCTATTCGAGCAGTTGGGGAAAGATTTTTGCCTAAGAAACTGTAAATTACTTCTTTAATGCTTTTCCATGCGGCAAGCTCAATTGCTGAGAGCATTTTCTCAAACTCAGCGTTTTGCATAAGCTTTCTTATACCAGGGCCTACAAAAACACCTGTTATAATGAAGAGATAAAATTTTTGAAATTTTTTTGATATTAAAACAATGACAAAATTTTATCTTATCTTTTTATTTTATCTTTTTATCTTATTTTATTTTATCTTTGCTTCGCTAACTTTTGGAAACAATGTTTTAAAAAAATTGAATGCCGATCCATTTGTGTCCAAACATTTTACAAAGTTTTTTACCACACCAAGTTTTTTTATATGCAATCGTGGTAAAAGAATTTTTTCATTTGGTATCAGCGATGGATGAATAATGTTGTAATCGCCAAATGAGCTATTCATTCTCATTGTTTTTTGGAATATTGGTAAAACTAATCAAGTTTTTCTAAACAATTAGACATTTTCGCTGAAACTGAAATTTCATTATTCACTGCTCACAAACCATGTATTTCACAAATCAATTTAATTTCCTTACTTAAACTTGATGTTATTTTGATTAAGTAAATCACTAAGGCTTTGTTTTAAAATCTGCAATTATTTTAATAAGCACCAAGAGTTGTGTACATAATAAGAAATAACACAGTAACACACTTCGGTACAATAAAAAAGAATGTGGAGCGGAGGAGGGAATTGATTTTAATTTTGGTTTTGATTTTGCTTTTCATAGTTTTTTGTTAGAACGTAACGGATCTTATCAGCCTAAGTGCAGCTGATAAGGCTCATTGTTATTGCTAAGTATGACGCGCCAAATTAGTGCATCAGTGGAAAAATTACAAAATTTGCTCTCTTCTTTTTATTTATAGATATTATATACTCGTATAGAACTTTCTTTTGTACAGTGATTTAGAGTCAAACACTGAGTTTTGTGAAACATTTTAACACCAATTCTAAATAAGTACGAAATTAACCCTTAAATCCATTTTAAGTTTTCACTTCATTTTGGCATTCATGTTGGTTTTTGAGCTTTGGTGTACTCAGAGACTTATAGTAGAATTTTATGGCAAATATTTTTGTAGAATATTTTAACCCGTTATATCCCTGTTTTATGGGTCTTATTTGCCCTTTATCAAAAACAGGTAAAACAGACCCATACATTGAAGAGTTAGAGGGTTAAAATGTTCCACGAAAATGTTTCTCGTAATATTTTACATAAATGTGCTAAACACATACATCCTATACCAAAAACATAAGGGTCACATCGTTACGTTTATCGATTCACTATGAGAATGCTCAAAAGGGGGATAAATTAAACCCCTCTAAAATAAAACTCAGACGTAAACTTTGAAAACGCTGATACACGTATATTTTTTTTTTGGTCCTCTCTATCAGAATCCGTTGGCGGAACCTTGTTATTTTTCTTTGTGTTGAACAGTGTAATAATGTTTGCAGTTTTCCGCTAGTATGAAAATCATAATTCTCATAAGATGCGGCTTAAAATCTTAAAAAATTTGGGTTTTTTTTTGTAAAAAAAGTGGTTGGCAAATATCTTATGATTTAGGCAGTTCGAGGAGGATTCGATATTTTTAATTAACGAATCGTTCTCGAATCGTATTCTCGGACTCGTTAAAGAATCGTTTTTTCGGACTCGTTAACGAGTCGTATCTCGGACTCGTTAACGATTCGCATTCTCGGACTTGTTAACGAATCGTTTTCTCGGACTTGTTACGGGTCGTATTTTCGGACTCGTTAACGAAAGGTGATTTTCTCATGTTCGCGTATTCGAAAACGATTCGAAAACGATAATCGTTATCGATTAAAATGTCCGAGAATGCGGATTCGTATCGAATTCGTTTGGCTTATTGGGATATTGCAGTTATACAAATATTAACACAAAGAAGACAGTCTATAGTTAAATAAATGAAAAATTTTTTGTAAACGTGCTGCATGTAAAAAATATAACAAATATTTTCTTAAGAAGCCATGTTTCTTTGCTCAATTCTGTTATATACTGTTAATATGTTGCTATTAAGAACAAAAAAGTTTTGCTGCAACTATTATTTTTTAAAAATTTTTTTTAAGTAACCTTGTTATTTATTTTGTTGATTTTATATGATTTAAATACAAATTCTAAATGTTTGATAGTTTAAATCATACTTGATTTTAAATACAAATTCTAGTTGCTTAAAATCGTTTATTGAGCTTTAGGTTAAGGTTCTAACGACCAATTAATTGTTCTAACGAATCTTTCCAAAGAAACAAAAACAACAACAACAACAACATTTTTCAATATAAAAAGGAAAAAATCACTAGCTGATTTTATTGCAATTTCGGCCCTATTAAAGGCTTCATCAGAAACTTTGTGATACACCGTGCAAGCGCTCGCATTAGCGCACTGCACCACAGAGGCGATGAGATTTTAAATGTCAATTTCTCAGTTTTTCTCCCATGTCATATTTTCATTTTTTTGTTGTTGTATTATTTTTTATTATGAATAAATTTTATGTCTGGTTTCATTTAAAAATTTGAAATGTTGAGGATTCCAAAATCGTGATGCCCTTAACCCTTTCAATGGCTAGGCTAAACTAAGAACAAAATAATTTTTTTTATGTAATAGTCCTATCATTTACTTACTTACTTACTTAGTTGGCGCTACAACCGTATGTCGGTCTTGGCCTCATCTAAGAATTTGCGCCAGCCATTTCTGTCTTTCGCTTGCAGGCGCCAGTTGGAAATTCCAAGCTTCGTCAGGTTGTCCTCTACTTGGTCTTTCCAACGAAGATGCGGTCGTCCTCTTCTGCGTTGACCGCCGCTGGGTACCGAATCGAATGTTTTCTTCACTGGAGCATCGTCTTTCATGCGCTGAACATGACCAAGCCAGCGAAGCCGATCGATTTTAATGCGCTTGACTATGTCGATGTCAGCGTACAGCTCATACAGTTCATCATTCCACCGTATTCGGTACTCGCCATTGACGCAGATTGGTCCGTAGATTTTACGAAGAATCTTTCTCTCGAATGCTCCTAAATTCTTTTCATCTGAACTGCTCAGCGTCCAGGTTTGTGATGCGTAAAGTAGGACGGGCATGATGAGCGATTTGTAGAGCGTGATTTTCGTTCGTCGAGAGAGGGCTCTGCTTCTCAATTGCCTACTGAGCCCAAAATAACACCTGTTGGCAAGAGTAATTCTTCGTTTGATCTCAATGCTGATGTCGTTGGTTGAATTAATGCTGGATCCCAGATAAACGAAGTTCTTCACAACCTCGAATGAGGTATTGTCAACGGTAACGTAGGTTCCAAGACGCTGGGACTGCATTCACTGACAGACCCATTCGACTTGACTCTCTTTCTAATCTGGAAAATGCTGCACTGACTTCGCGCGTATTATGGCCAATGATATCTATGTCATCAGCATACGCAAGCAGCATAACACTCTTGTAGAATATTGTGCCACTACGTCTCAGATCAGCAGCTCGGATGATCTTTTCCATCATTAGGTTGAAAAAGTCGCACGATAAGGAATCACCTTGTCTGAAACCTCGTTTGGTAATAAATGATGGGGAGAGGTCCTTCCCGATTTTAACTGCGCTGCTGGTGTTGCTCAGTGTCATCCTGCAAAGTCGTATTAGTTTTGCAGGAATACCAAATTCAGACATGGTGGAGTACAGGTGCTTCCTTATTGGGCTGTCGAAGGCGGCTTTGTAGTCGACAAAAAGATGGTGGGTGTCGACTTGTTTTTCTTGAGTCTTCTCCAAGATTTGTCGTAGCGTGAAAATCTGGTCGTTGGTGGACTTTCCAGGTCTGAAGCCACACTGATAAGGTCCGATCAGTTCGTTTACAGTGGGCTTCAATCTTTCACATAAAACGCTCGACAGGACCTTATATGCGATATTAAGAAGGCTTATTCCACGGTAATTGGCACAGATAGTGGGATCGCCTTTCTTGTGGATTGGGCAGAGCACACTGAGATTCCAATCGTTCGGAATGCATTCTTCCGACCATATTCTGCATAGAAGCTCGTGAATGCATTTAAGTAGAGCTTCGCCTCCGTTCTTAAACAGCTCAGCAGGTAAGCCATCAGCTCCCGCGGCTTTGTTATTTTTAAGCCGAGCTATAGCTGTCAGAACTTCATCATAGTCGGGCAGCGGAACCTCGACGCTGTCATCCGCAATTGGGGTTTCCGGAATATCATCTCTATTGGCGGGATTGTTGTCAGCGTCGCCATTTAGAAGCTTAGGGAAGTGTTCCCTCCATAACGTCAGTGTACTCTGGACATCTGTCACTAGATTCCCGTTTTCATCCTTGCAGGAAGAGGCCCCGGTTTTAAAACCATCGGCAAGGCGTCTTATTTTTTCGAAAAATTTTCGGGCCTCATTCCTGTCACCATACATCTCAATCTTCTCCTGCTCGCGCTTTTCTGCCTCTCTTTTTTTCCGCCTGAAAATATGTCTCTCTTCCCTCCTCTTTTCTCTGTATCGCTCCTTAGCAGCGCGCGTTACAACCGACTGCAGGGTGGCTTTGTAGGCGGCGTCTTTCTCTGCAGTGGCGTCGCGACACTCCTGGTCGTACCACTGGTTTCGGCGAGGGCGTTGGTAGCCAATCACCTCTTCAGCAGCCGCACGCATGGAGTTGGAAATGTGTGTCCACTGCGCGCATTATCATCGATTGGAGGAGTGCTTTGAAGCAGGAGTGAGAGTCGAGTGGCGAAAGCATCGGCTGTCTGTTTCGATTGCAGCTTGTCGACGTCTAGCTTTCTCCATGTAGGGTTGCGTGTTTTCTTAGCTGCGCACAGACGTGTACGGATCTTGGCTGCAACAAGATAGTGATCCGAGTCAATGTTTGCACCACGGATCGTGCGTACATCCAATACACTGGAAGAGTGCCTTCCGTCGATCAAAACGTGATCAATTTGATTTTTTGTTTTTTGATCAGGGGACATCCAGGTGGCTTTATGAATATTGAGATGCTTGAATCTAGTGCTACTTACGACCATGTTTCGTGCTGCGGCGAAGTCAATCAGCCTCATTCCGTTATCGGAGGTGTTATCGTGGAGGCTGAACTTTCCGACTGTTGGACCAACAATATTTTCCTTGCCCACCTTAGCGTTGAAGTCACCAAGCACGATTTTTATGTCGTGACGGGGGCAGCGCTCGTAAGCATTTTCAAGGCGCTCGTAGAAAATTTCCTTGATCTCATCGTCCTTGTCTTCTGTCGGAGCGTGCGCACATATTAGGCTTATATTGAAAAATCTAACCTTGATGCGGATTATGGCAAGTCGTTCGTTCACAGGTGTGAATCGCAGGACGTGGGGCCGTAGTCTCTTGCCAACTACAAATCCGCATCCAAACTCGTGCTTCTCCGCATGGCCGCTGTAGTAGATATCACAGGGTGCATGCCGAATGCAACCCTGTCCCTTCCATCGCATTTCTTGGATAGCAGTGATATCAGCTTTGTATCTTTCCAAGACATCAGTCAGTTGGATAGAGGCACCTTCCCAATTAAGGGTTCGGACATTCCAGGTGCATATCCGTAAATCATTATCAGTTTTTCGTTTGCGGTAGTCGTCATCAGATTTGGGGATCATTTTTCTTCTTTTCTTATTTGTTTTCATTGAAATTTGTTTTTACGGGTGGGCTTCAAACCCGACGCACAACCTATTTTAAGCCTAGGGAGGCCCGCCGCTCAGATTAGCCGCCAAACTAACGGTTGTCAGTTTTGACGTTGCCCAGGAAACACCACGTGGAGGTTTGAGTCGACTTGAGACGATTTCACAAAGATTATGCTGGCCTCGCCAGGTTGAGACAGTCAGACATGTTACATTGTTCCATCGTCCCCAGTTTCCCATTCATTTAGGTCCTAGAAAAATGAAAAAACATACCTTTTGTTTTGCTCCTGTATAATAAAAAAAAATTAAATTTTTGTCTGGTTGATTTTTTCTTATTTATTGATTTAATTTTTTTGCTTTTCTTCGGCACAAAATCGAAAATCCAACTGACTTTAATGTCAAATATCTCTCTAAATTTATTTTTATCATGTTGGTTCGTCTTTTTTTCATAGAACCAAAATATTTGATTTAAAAAAAGCGTTGCAAAATAAATATTAAAATTACTTTCTGACGTTTCCAATATATTGGGCAAATCCACTGAAAGGGTTAATCAAATGCTTAAAAATTTGTTTGATAATCGGCATTGATTGTTACTAAATTGAAAAATTAAAATTCTGCTTTTGTCCTCAATTTTGTGCTCATAAATTGAATATTTTTGTTGACAATTTAAGATTAATATTTGTGCTGTGTTGCTTTTTTAAACAACTTACATACATAATCTAAACTTATCGCTCGTTTTCTTCAATAACGTCAAAATTCGAAAAACGTAAAAAAAGAGTTAATTATGCAGAAACGTTTGTTCTACCATTATTTTTATTGTATGTATTTTTGCTGTCGATATCTTTTTTATATCCATCGTGGTTGTAGATTTTGTGATTTTTTCACCTAAGATATTTTAAATTCACTCTGATAAAGAATGGTATTATATACCTGAGATTCTTTTTTCCATGCCATTGAGTAAGGTTCCAACTGTTTCAAAACTAATGGCATACTTTGTGCATAAGCAATAATTAATAAACTAAGAATAAATTCAAGGTATGTTTAAAACTTAAATTGGTTATTCTAAAAATTCCAGTTGTTTTTTAATTTGTGACGTTGTTGAAGAAAACGAGCGAATTGACAATTTTTTATGTTATTTCCAAAAATGGTATCAAAATGCAGGTTACCACCTTTGTTTGCTTGAGGTGGCCACCCTCGCTTTTTCGTTTGTTAGCAAAATATTTTTTGTCACTGTTTAACATTGTTCGATGTTCTGACACAAGAAATTATTTTGTTTCGTGGTGGAAAAATTCATTGTAGGATTAACATATGTTATACAGTAGAGCTGTTCATATTGGCATGTGTGTCCGATTTTCACTCCCCTCAAAAAATCTGAATATTTGAGTTAAAAAAATAAGATATAAAAAATAATATCATAAAAATGTTGAAAATTTGGACCTCTCTCTCTCCAAACATAGAAATTTTTAGAAAATTTAATTTGCTCTTAAATTTTGTATTTACAATAACATATGTTTGTGCTTCTCGGTATGCCCAATCGGTGATTTTATAACAAAAAATTAACTTATTTAATGCTTAGGGGCCTTCAAGAATTACAAAAGCACTACAAGGGGGGAGGGGTCTTTGCTTTGCTTATTTTTGATGACATGGGGGTTGGGAGGGTCTGGATGGTAATTACGTCAACAGTATTTATTTTTTTACTTTATCGAATTTTCTACGAAATTTAGTCGATTTTGGCTTGAAAATATATGGCAACCCCAAGAATGATAGAACACAAAGATTGCGCCGAAGACAAGAAAATGAGTACAACAAAATTGTCGTTCTGCGCATGTACGTCATAATATCAATGCTGTTTTGGAGAGCGTTCATTTTGCATACGATTTCTACACAGAAATGAAAATTGCATTCATTTTAGTTTGTATAATTAAAATAATAGAAGTAAGAAGCAATTTATTGGAACGAGAAGAAGGTAAATTTATTAAGTACTCCTTTGCAAACATATTTTTTACTATTATTTTATTGCAGCCAGTAAGCAGCTTAGTAAAAAAAAATTGGTCTGAGAAACCAACTTCAATGAGCATTATTTTTATAAAAATGTTTATTAAGAGTTTAATTGATATAGTTTAAACATTCCCAGATATTTTATTTCCATTAATTTACCTGTGAATTGAAAGGACAAATAAATGATAGTTCCAAGTTTTAAAATAATGAAACAAATTTTGTTAAGGTAATATATTTTTGCATTTTTGTTTTCGTTTGTGTGCGTTTTCTACAATTTCTTTGTTTAATTTTTGTATTTATTGCAAACATCAGGTTTCTGAAAAATATTTGTTTGCTACTGTTACCACAATTAGCAGCTGCACACTTCATTTTTTAAATTTTAAGTTAAAAACTCGCAAATATACTTCGATATATACACAATTAAATAAAACACAACCGATCGCAGTACGTTTCTCAATGAAATAAAATATTGTGACGTAGTCAACTGAGCAGGTGGTTGTCAAACTCGACTAGCAGAAGTAACGGACCTGCGCAAGGCGTAATCTCTTATTCTATCATTCTTGTGGCAACCCTACTTGTCTATGCTTAAAAACGAACACACATTTTCAGGGATTCCCGATGCATGCACCCATGATGTAAGAAATCAAGGTGCTAGTGACGTCTAAATATACCTCTAAAGCTGTCAAACTTGTGAGTGAGTGAAAAAGACAATAAAGTTAATTTTGTATGGTTCGACAACTTAAGAGTTAAATTTTTACAACAAAAATCAACTACTGATCTACTGATCAAAAACAAAAAAAAGCTTATAATCAGTCAGGAACGAAGTTCCTTACACTTTTTTTTCAACTCCGAATTTAGTTGGAAGTAAAATCTGTATTTTTATTTGTTTTTTATTATTTTGTATTTTATATAATTTTCCCAAGGCAAATAATGTAAATTAACAATCAAATCAAAAAGTTTAATTTAATATTTTAGAAAAAAATTATTTATTTATTGAAAATTAAGATGTAAGATTCTCATGAGAGGTAAAAAGAGGCAGTTACCGTTGCCAGCGATGTTTGTTTCATTACGCGACAAGGCGTTGAGCATTGAACATTCATCATGTTCCTCGTATGGAGCTTGAATTGATTGAAAAGTTGGATTGAAAACTGGACTTACTTAAGAGTATAAAACAAAAAACATATTTGTAGGGTCCACCGTAGTATAAAATAACTTTTTGAAACTCTTACACCAGATTCGAAATCAGAAAAAAGCGTATTTACAAAAAGTATAAAACAAAAACATATTTTTAGGGTCCACTCTAGTGTCAAACATTTTTCTGAATTCTTACATACGATTCGAAATTTACGACTCCTTAAACTGCCAGTACATACACAAAGAGTATAAAGTAGAAAACACATTTTAGGGCCCACCCTAGTGACAAAAACTTTTTTAAAATGCTTACATCATGTTCGAAATCAGCGACTTCTTAATACTGCCAGCACATATGGTTAGTATAGGTTAGGATAAGGTGGCAGCAGGTCTTTAGACCAGCCTTCTTAGACCATATTATTGGTCCGTGCTTGCTCATATACAAAGAGTATAAAACAAAAACACATTTTAAGGGTCACCCTAGTGCAAAAAATATTTTTTAAAATTCTAACATGAGAGTATAAATTCATCTACAGAGAATATAAAACAAAAACTTATTTTTAATGTCCACCTTAGTATCAACATTTTTTGTAAGTTCCTTAATACGATTTGAAATTTACGACCCCTTAATACTGCCAGCAGATACACAAAGAGTATAAAGCAAAAAAAACACATCTTAGGGCCCACCCTAGTGTTAAAAAATTTTTAAAATTCTTACATCATGCTCGAAATCAGCGATCTCTTAATACTGCCAGCACATATGGTTAGGATAGGTTAGGTAAAGGTGGCAGCAGGTATTTAGATCAGCCTTCTTAGACCATATTATTGGTCTGTGCTAGCTCTTATACAAAGAGTATAAAACAAAAAACACACTTTTAGGGTCACCCTAGTGCAAAAAATATTTTTTTAAAATTCTAACATGAGATTCTTCATAGAGTATAAAATTAAACAACAACACTTATTTAGGGTCCACCCTAGTAGAAAAACATTTTTGACATTCTAACATCAGATTCGAAATCAGTGAACCCTAATACTACTGTGCTAGCACATAAAAAAGAGTATAAATAAAATTTTTTTTTTAAATTTTAACATAAGATTCAAAATCAGCGATTTACGAAAAGTATAAAATAAAAAAACCTGTTTAGTGTAAATACATTTTTGAAATTCTTACATCAAATTGGGTTCAGGGAAATAACGCCCAATGAAATAAAGCCCAAAATAAAAAATGAAATAAAGCCCAAAACATTTTGGACATAAAAAATGAAATAACGCCCAAAATAAAAAATGAATTAAAGCCCCCAAAAAAATGAAAGAACGCCCAAACTGAAAATGAAATAAGACCCAAAATATTTTGGGCTTACAGGAATGAAATAGCGCCCAAAATCAAAATTAAAATAAAGCCCAAAAAACTAAATAACGCTCAAACCGAGAATAAAATAAGACCCAAAATATTTTTAGAAAAAAATTGGGAACATTTTACCGGCTCCGCGAAATAAGTCCTAACGAAATAATTTCTAATGAAAGAACTCCTAACGGTAAATTAAATAAGTACTAATGTTCAAAGATGAAATAACTCCTAACTCCTGATGAAATAATTCCTAAAGAAAAGATGAAATAAAACCTAACATTTAGGAGTATGCACGTCCGCGACGGCTCGCGCCCTTCAATAAAATGATATTTGGCCGGTATGGTTGGCCAAATGGTTTTCCCTTGTACGGAATTTTAAAACCACATTTCATATAAGGGTAAATCGTTATATCTATATCAGAGAACTGCAATGAGTATCCGACAGAATTCGGATACTCAAATCATACCCGAGTGTCGTGCTGTTCTCAACTTTATCCATACTTAATAATATGCGTAAAATACTTATAGGCATTCGGCTCATTAGCATTTTTTCGGGTATAAGTACATTCTCATATCCGAGAGCGGAGCGATCCGATCCACTTCGAGCCGTTTTCATTGAGTGCGTTGAGTAAGTTTATTACAAAGGCGCTTGATCCGAATGTATTTCGAGTGTACTCTGAGTACTGCTCCTTCTCTGCCAACGTCTCTTAGTGTTAATAAGTTTTTTTGCGTATGCGCTTTTCGTAAGTACTTGTCTGTTTTTTCTCGAAAACTCGTTCTTGGTACTTTATTGTTGCACTCTATGGAGAAGAAAACAAAAACAACGCTTGTGATTTTGGTTTGTTAGACATAAACAAAAATAAAACAAAATCAAAAGGCCGTGGCACAGTGGTTGAAAGTTGCAAATAAATACCAAAACTGATTATCTCTTTTTGTGATTTATTTTCTTTGCGTTGTTTAAGAATATTCTAACTAGCATGACTCCAAAGTATTGATCAGAAATATATATAGGTTTTCTGTGTAGACGCCATAAAATACGATTGATGTAAAAATGTTGAAAAAATTTCGTAAAATATTGATATTTTTGAAGAGTTTCATTCATTTTATTGAGAAGACGTATTGCACTCTGGTTTTTTTAAGTACAAAAAGAGTTATTGAAAAAGTTTTTTCCATGCTTGAAAATTTTTTTTATTTTTGCAATAAGTTTCTTATGCAAAGTTGATATGACGAAAAAAAAGTAAATTTATTTTTTGCAGAATCTTCGGATGTCGACGGTATTTTAAATAAAGAAATGCTTTTATTGGACTTAAAGTTCAGCGATTAAAAACAAACCTGACAGAATTTTTTGCCTCCTTGAACAACATTTGGTAAAAACTAAATGCATTTCGAAGAAAATATAGATATGTTTAAAGGTTTATTACTAAAGTCATTTTCTTTAATATGCTTTTAGGCATATCTTTATATAATGATCACTTCTTACGAAAGTGCGGCATTTTAATATATACGTATATTTTTTATTTAAAATCGTTACATTTTTAATGCAAATAGTGAAATCATTTACTTACTAAATACGAAAAATACGATTTGCAATACTAGAATATATTTACAAGTACTTAAGTATTCTGTAGTGTGTTTCTCAGTCTATTAATTTGCTATGTTAATTTGCTATGTTAATTTGCTATGTTATATTTTTTAAATAATTACAATTAAATTGAAATAGTAAAACAGTAATGTGATATGTATAAATTTAAATTAATTCACATTATCTTATAGCTTAATATGAAACATTTTAATGAATTTCGCAATAATATGCTTTAAAAACTATTCAAATATTCAAATTCCCTTGTCAAGAAATGTTCTTCAAACATCTTCAATTAGCTGAAAGTAAAATATATATTCTTTGATTCTAAACAACAAAATTAGAATAGCAAGCAAATGTTTTGCTTAAAAGCAATTCAGCAAAACTTTGCTCAATCACAATGTGATTTAAGAAAAAGATTGCTCAATTGCAATCACTCATCGTGTATTAAGGAAAAAGCAAAATTTTGATTAAAATCAAGCAAAATTTTACTAAGTTATTATAAAATTAAAATCAAATTTAAATCAAATTAAAGCAAATATTTGCTTAGCTATTATAAATTGGAATAGCAAATTTTTACTTAATTCAAGCAAATATTTGCTTAGTTATTATAAATTGGAATAGCGCATTTTGATTAGTTTTTGCTGAAATTTAGCATAACTTTGAAGTGGCTGAGAATCAAGCGCAAGCTTTGCTTAACCGCAGTAATAATTTAGCAAACAGTTTTCTAAGTGTATGCAAGCCATGTTTTTATGCTACACGACCTGTACTCACTTTATCACAATGCCAAAAAGTATGCAATTATCTTTTTTACTGTTGATAGTATCACATTTGCAACCAGTGCCAATTTGTGGCAAAAAGCATGAGGTTTACTCCTTTTTTTTTTAATAAAAACGAAACGATAAGCTTTTTTTGATGATATTTTTTGTTTTTATAAAAATCAAACAAATAATATCTTTGAATACTATAAACCACTAAAAAAACAGTTTAGATGCTGCTCTTCATTGAAGCTGGAATTGGGAAAATCACGTGAAGTGGAAAATTTCGTGTGGTAGGTGGACGTGGCAAAAAATACTTATTTTTATGTTAGACATATATTGAAGATTTATGACAGAATGGTTCTTGTATTGGTTCAAAACAAAAAAAAATATTGCGTTTTAAATATTTGTGTTGTATGGGAGGTAGGCGTGATTGAGGGCGGATTTAAAAATATTTGTGTGTATATTCTAATAAAGCAATTCCAAATAATACACAAAATTTAATTGGTCTACGATGACTCCTTATATTAATTGACAACTTTTATATGGGGCTCAACCACTGTGCGGTGCACATGTCTGTTTGCTTCTTGTGCGTAAACACGTGCAATAGAAGTTTAATTTAAATTATGCGCATATGATTTGGCATCTTAAGGTTACAGAAAAATAAAAAATACTTTACAAATTTAATAAAAATTTCTGATTGCAGAAAATGAAAGAAACTTACGATACTATCAAAACTGCGTATTATTTTTAAGCCTCAACAACTTTACCTCATGCGCAGCTTTCACTGTGTAAGATAAAAACAAAAAGCAACACAAGAATAACACATCTGTTATTCAGCATTTAGATACGGAAAAATAGCACAAAACCAATACAAAAAACTCGCTCAATATTTACTGCTGCGCTCTACTGTGCTCTCTTTCATATCTGTGGCAGATGAGCCGAGTGATTCGGCTACTTGTGTTGTTTATGAATATTTCGGCAAGTAGGATAAGTATCAGCAAGACGACAACAAAAATAAGTACCCGATCTTTCCCGATCCGACTCATGGCTTAGGATACTCATATTTATCTGAGCCACCGCATTCTTACTTCGTAGAAGAGAATATGAGCCGAGTTGCGTGCGCTAAGGGTGAGTAAGTTTTTGTACATATTTTTTCGGATATACTCAGAGTCGCAAAAAAGCTATCCGTTGCAGATCTGTGATCTATATATATAAAAAGCAAAACACTGTCTGTCTGTCTGTCTGTGTAAAGCCTATAGACTCCAAAACTACTGAACCGATTGATCTGAAATTTGGACAGTCGATTTGTTTCAGATAGGAGATGGTTTAAGAAAATTTTGCCACACCCCTTTTACCGCGCCCAAATTAATTAAAATGCTATATTTCACACGGTATGGGTCGTTTAAGGCTAAAATTTAGTAATTTAGTTTGTATGGTTACTAAAAATGGGCTTCCACGCCCCTTTTTACCGTCCACAAATCAATAAAAATTTCGTACGTTTTTTATCGTATTAGGCTTAAATTTAGTAATTTGATTTGTATGGTTACTGTCACCAACTGTACGAAAAATTTGTTTCCAAGCCACCTTTTTCCGCCCACAAATCAGTGAAAATGCTATATTTCAAGCAGTTTTGGCCATATAAGACTAACATTTGGTACTTAAGTTTGTATGATTACTTTCGGAAACTGTACTAAAAATGGGCGTTGTCGCTATATAGCCACACCCAGTTTTTGAGAAATCATTAAAATTGACTACTGGGTTGATTGAGCTAATATTTTGGGTTAGTTTGTATGGCTACTGTCAGCAACTGTACTAAAAATTGGTTTCCACGCCCCCTTTTACCGCCCTTAAACCAATGAAAATGCTTTATTTCAGCGGTTTGGGTCGTATTAGACAAACATTTTGTAATTTAGTTCATATGGTTACTCTGAGCAAGTGCACTAAAAATGGGCCTGTCCCACTTTAGCTAAACTCACTTTTCGGGAGGTCAGCGTGGAGTGAAGCAAAGTGCGCCAAGCTTAAGCTAAATTAAGTTGAAATTTCGGCAGTCGATTTGTTTCGATTTGTACGAGATGGTTTAAGGTAAATAATTTTGCCGCACCCCTTTTTACCGCTTACAAAACAACAAAAATGCTATATTTCGTACGGTTTTGATCGTATTAGACTAAAATTTGATAATTTAGTTTATATGGTTACTTTCGACAGCTATACTGAAAGTGGTGAATATATTTGGCATTTCTTGACATTTTCGTGTTTGGCAGTAAGGTGGTCTGTGGCAGAACAACGTCTGCCGGGGAATACTAGTCATAAATAAACAAACCATTTGGGCTTTATACGGACATGCCCTTTTTTTTCGTTAGCTAAAATGGCTTTTATCAAAATGTGTATTTGGAGCTAAAAAAGCTAATAATGAAAAAGTTAAAGGTTGCTCTCAAGTTGTTTAGAAGTTATAGGGGACAAAAGATAGAAAAAATCGCTTTAAAACTTTATTTTTTAAATTTTTCAACAAAACTATGGGTATCAACAGTGAGGTTATGCGAATTTGTATTCAACGAGGTATCGAACATAAGAATCCGTGTAAGACTTTTTAAGATATAACCCTTTTTATACTTAAATAGCACCGCTGGAATAAGTCCAACGCCGGCATCGCTGCCTACAGTACTTCTGGATATAATTTTTTTTAATAGGCGGTCTTCGGCCGCTGCTTAGGGATTACAACCCTTAGTAAGTCCAACACCGGACTCGCTGTCTACAGTACTCTGAACTGAATTTTAAATTGATCTAACATTTTGATGCCAAATAGTTCACATAAAAAGAGTTATATCTGAATAATAATGAAGTAACGCCCCATATAGAAAAATTAACTAAAGCCCAATTACAATAAAAAATACGACCAAATGGTATGAAAAATTTTCAGGCTTTATTTAATTTTTTTATTTTGGGCGTTATTTCCCTGAACCATCAAATTGAGCTCGAATCTCAATACTCTCTCGTATACACACAGTGCACTCGCCTGCTAGTTTGTAGTCTGCTCGATACTTGCACGCATACACACACAGTGCAATCTCACTGTTACGTGACGGTTTCTACCAAATCACACCACCCGCAAGCCTCGTAAAGGAACTTCGTTCCAAAAATGGGCAGTTGTTGCAAAGCATTTGCAACATCATAATATTAAAGATGTGCTCACAAAAATCTACCATTGCAAAAACGCATTTGCAACGATGCAACAAGATCGTGAATTACCATATTAATTTTTTTTAATTGTTTGCCTCATCGATGTAATTCATAAAAAGTTATTAGTTCATTTTTACATGATTTAATTGTGAGCTTTAGATCAAGTAATTTTGAAGAAGGCAACAACAACAACAACAATTCTGTATAAAGTCAATCACGCAGCAGACTAGACAGCCTGTTTCGAAAATCGCTACATTTCCTCTTCAATAGTCTTGAGTGATTCAGCTGTGACCAACCCACTGTTAAAGTCTTATATGATTTGACACGTGTTCGAACAAATTCGTAAGAACTTTAGTTAATAGTATAATTATTACGAGCCCTAACCACTATTAATTCGTACACCAAGCATTTGTAGTGCAATTTAGCATTTAAGGCTAAATATTTCCCAAAATAATATTGTCTGCACAGCAAATATTATACTTTTCTGAAAGGTTGTTTTATTATCTTTAAATTCATAAACAAATATGTGAACATATTATGATAAAACTTTTTTAAAACAGAAAATAACCGAAAGTTTATTTATTTTAATAAAAATAATTTGACCACTATTAATTCGTACAGTGAAATTTTTTTTTAATTTAAAACAGCTTCTAATCGCTTTGGCATTGTATTTATTAATTTTTTTACACTCTTCGGGGGTAATAGAGTCCCAAAATTCCTGAATTTTTGATTTTAATCCGCTAAGAGTACGCTGGGGATCATTTCGCAACTTCCTCTTCATGATTGCCCAAAGATTTTCGATTGGGTTGAAGTCTGGACTAGATGATGGCGAGTCCAGAACATCAATACCATTTTCTTGTAGCCATTTTTTTGTTGTTTTGGCTGTATGGGGAGACGCACCATCATGTTGGAATACATATTCGCCACAGTCAGATAGCTTTGGTATTGACGGAATAAGATTTTCTTGCAATATATTAATATATTTTTCTGCATTTACTGTTCCATCAATAAAGTGAAGCTGACCGACACCCTTTGAGGACATACATCCCCACACCATGAGGCTAAATGGAAACTTAACTGTACGCTTTAAGCAGTCTTTATGATATGCCTCTGTGGTCTTACGAATCACCCTTTTCCTGGCATCACCAACGCATACGTCAAACTTAGATTCGTCGCTAAATATAACGGTGTCCCATTGTCTTTTTACACAAGAACGTCTCTCTTTTGCCCATAACAAACGTTTTTTCATTTTAAGTGCAGTAAGTAGGGGCTTTTCTTTGGCCTAGCAAATATAAGTTTCAATAAATGTTTGTTTTTGCAACATGAGGTTAATGTTAAACTTACTTTATAAAAGCCATAACCTATATCTTTCATATGTTGTCGCGTCCATTCACGTTTTACGGGTTTTCCAATTGCTTCAGACCACTTTGAAGCTATATCTCTAACAGTGCTTCGACGATTTTTTTTAATTATAGCTGCTAAAGCTCTTTTGTCGCGAAATGTTATTTTAGAGACCCGGCCTCTGTTTGCAACATTATTGCTGCAATTTCCATCTTTTTCATATTTTTTAAAAATACTTTGTATGGTTGATCTAGGAAGCTTGAGATTAATCGATATTTCGCCATAACTTTTTCCCGATTTGACTTTGTCAATAATTAATAATCGAATTTCTTCACAAACTGGCTTACCACGTGCCATCGTTTAAAATTAAACAATTAAACACAACTAAAATAAAACAATATGAAAAACATCGCAGTTTTTGTTCCATTGCATTTCTTTATTCTTCTATAACGGTAAATTTTCATTATTTGTTTACATTTTGATTTTAGAGTTAATTTGAGCTGATTTTATACACTGGACGAATTAATAGTGGTCAAATTAATATGTATAAATAATAATGCACTTAAAGTTAATTTGAGTTTTCAAAATATTTATTATTAAATCTAAAAACATTTTTAAACTAATTTCAAGAAAACAATATGAAATTTCAGAAAAGTACAACTTTTTTTGTGTAATATACTCTTTTTCATTATAAAAATGGCAATTTGTGTTCCACAGTCAAAAAAATGTTTGGTGTACGAATAAATAGTGGTTAGGGCTCGTAGTATAGTTATTAGTTAATAGTATATGAAAATATTAATTGAATTTTCTGATTATTTAAAATTTCATAATCCCGAGGAAACACCGGGATTCTCATTTGGAATTGTCCTGAAACATTAAAATCGCCTACTTCTTGCTAGCAAAAGAGAACATATCTCTTTTTACACACAAAACAATCGATTCCATGGTTTATTACAAAATAGGCATTTCAACATTTTATTTTCTATCCCTAACTTATTGATTATCTTTGAAATATCCCATAAACAGGTGTTTGGAATAATCGACTCAATTAATTAATTTTATAGAATAATTTGACTCAACTGGTTTTAAAATAATTTTTATTTCTAAGATTATTGCTCAGTCGTGACACGATAGCATTGGCAACATTAGGCAATAAAAACTTCCCCAAAAAAAAAAAACAACTTTAAAATTAAATTGTGCAATTCCTTGAGGCAATTGAGTAAATAAATTTAATCTCTGTAAATAGCAGCAAAGACCAACGTTAAAAGTTTGAATAAATAAAAACAATTCATGAATCATTGGAAAACTCAATGAATTGCGTGTTTTTCGACAACGCCCACTGAAGGTCGTTTGTGCGAGCTTCTTATTTATTTACTATTTTTTTTTCACGGCTGTTGTTAATACTATTTTCAGCTTCAGACTCATGCTAGACGACAGTCAGCTTTTTTTTACTTTGATTGCTTAAATTAAAAAAAAGCTTTTATGTGATTTGTAGTAAAGGAAAGTAGTCAAAGAATTTTTGGGGGAGATCTATAATTTACAAATAGAAATTCGAAGAACTCAGAAAAAAATTCAAGTTCATAAACTTTTTATGTAACAAAAGTTTGCATTTAACACAAGACATAAATTTTGACGTGCATAAATCCATTTTGTGCTTCACATTTTCTGGATTTTTGCAAAACTCTTTTTTATTAACATTGCACATCAAAGCACCCGAAACTTGCTGTTTATGTTTACGCTCAAACTTAATTATTTATTCAAAGTAAACTTAATCAGAACATTCGTGCCATAAATATCGAAATCGTTTCAGCATTTCTTAAAAATACGAATACAGGTGTTTAGTGAACCACATCAGCCGTGAGATAACATGATTTAAAATAATTGCATATCGCTTGCTGTAAAACCATGCGTCATTTTGTGTTGTCTTTCCTTTTATCTGCTTTTTCTTATACTTCATTCAGCTCACAAGAGAAGGGCTTCGCAAAAGAAGGCATGCTTGCACTGCTATTATTGGCGTCAATACACCTTCCATGATCACTGCATTGATGAGTACTTCTGTTAGGACTACCTTGTGAAGGTTCTGATTCTTTTCATATTATTTTATATTAAAAAATTTACAAAAAAAATTCTATATTATATGAAAATATTTATATGGAAAAACTCAAAGTCTTTTCTTATATTTTTGTATGAAGAAAATTTATAAAAGAATTAATAAAAAAATTTTAAATACACAGATCAGTTTGTAAAAAAATGTAAATTTAAAAAAAACAAAAAAATTTTTGTTTATCCGTGTTGGGTCTCGAACCCGGGCTCTAAAGCTTACTTTCATTTGTATTGATGCAAAATAAGCTATTAATTTTTAACAACCACGATAGACGAGTGGGTAAGATGTCGGACCGCCACATGAGAGGACCATGGTTCAAATCTGAAATTGTTAGTAGTTTTTTATTTCAAGTTGATATTTATATTGCTTTTCCTTCTAACGTGACTTCTCGAAAGATCGCTTCTGGCAGGTCTCGTTTGAGCAAGGAGAGCGGAGGGCCTGACAAATTTTCCCATTTCATACAAGCAATAAAACGGTGTTTGCAAGGAGTGTGGAGGAAGGCCTTTTAAAACCTAACGCAGACCTGCTAGAAGGCATTCGGACTCCTGCAATTGCCCACTGGGAAGATGCATCATCAGCGATAGAGGTACTTGTGTACCTCCAAATAATTTAGTGAGTTCCTACAAAGAAATGATATAGAGCAGCGATGCCCAGCGCCTAACTCTTTCCACTCTTTTACAACAACTTCAATATTTTCATGATTGTTGTAATTCGCCGAATTCAGTATTGCCCATATTACAAATCGTTTGAAATTGTCTTAAAAACTTTTACAAGCCACATATTTCTGGGCCGCTTTCAAAACTTTCTAAAAACAATTAAGGTACTGTTACAGTGTGCAGCTAAAAAAACCTTTTTATTAATTTTTTACCTAGTACTATAAAATTTAATCATTAAAATAGTGAGTTTACATAATGAAGAATTATTCATGAGGAAATAAAATTTTTTTTTTCTTTATACTTGTAAATTTTCTACAGGGTGTTGAAGTTAGCGTGTTTAAAAAATTGTTGCAATTGGCTTCTCGTGTCCAGTATTTACAAAGCGTCTGAAAGTGAAAAACCAAAGTGCATTCTTGAGTTAAGGGTTGTAGTTGAGCACTCAACCTACACAAATACAAAATAAATAAAAAAAAATGTCATGCGTTGAAAAAAAAGTGTACAAAAAACCCCTTTTTTGCCGAAACTTTCAGTCATACAAAAAAAAAAAATATAAAATGGCTTATTATAAGTCTAGTGCTTAACAGAATCTATAAGGATCACAATGAATCAAGATTCATCGAAATCGATCAAGTAGAAATCCAGATATCTTAGAAGCCGATTCGAAAAACCTTGTTTCGAAAAAAACGCTATTAAAGATTTAAAGGTTCTTGAATATTACGCGACATACGAATATAATATATGTTATAATTGTTTCTATTTGATATTTTTTTCTAAAATTTTGTATACGTATTCCTAGGACCTTAAAGAACCATATTCTAACGAAAAAAAAAATTGATTTTTAATTTTTTGCACAATGTAATAGTACCTTAAAGTTATTCATACGCCACACAAACCACTGTCCCTTGCAAAGATTGGAAAAAGTAGAAGGAGTCGTCTTAGAGCGATAAAATTTGGTGAATAACAATTGAATAAAGAATAAAAAAAGAATAATGAATAACAAATAAATAATGAATAAAAAATGAATAATGATTAAAAATGAATCATGAATAAAAAATTAATAATGAATAAAAAATTAATAATAAATAAAAAATTAAAAATGAATAAAAAATGAATAATGAATAAGAAAAGAATAATGAATAACAAATGAATAAAAAATGAATAATGAATAAAAAATTAATAATGAATAACAAAAGAATAATGAATAAAAAATGAATAATAAATAAAAAATAAATAATGAATAAAAAAAGAATAACTGATAATTCTGAAAAAAATTATTCACTATTCTGAATAACGAAAATGAATTATTGAAATTAATAATTGAAATGAATAATTAATCATATTTTTAGAAATGAATGTGAATTACAAATTTTATTTATAAATCAATTTTGCATTCATTTAATGCGTTCTTATTTCCTTATTCACTGATTCACTTTTTTGTGAATAAAATCAAATTGAATGCATTCTTTTACAGCTCTGAATTTTGACATTAGCTGCAGCCAGCTCGAGCCAATTACGTTTCAGCCATAATTTAGAATGCGAGTTAAATTAGTACTAAATCTGAACGTAGCCCGTCTAACGGTTTAGCTTAGAATTCGGGTCAAACAAACAAACAAGCAAAATCAAGCAAAACATGAATACTATTAATAAAGCTATGTGCTCAAAACATGCACCCGATTTACCCCCATTGAGAAAAAAACAGCACCCTTTCATTTCATTGACTCTTTGCTAAGTAACTAACTAGTTGCAATGTCAAAGTCCTCAACAACGAATGTCTACAAGCTACCTAGCAATATTTAATGCTTTCTTTAGCACGGTCTCTTCCAGCGTTTTTTTCGTCTCTACATCGCACAATTCTTGCGTGTCATTCAATCCTTAGTGCATTTGCATTTTCCGTTCTTTTCTTAGTTAAAAGTTTGATGCTGTTGTTGTTGCTTTAGTATTAGTGGTTTAGGTTGTTTTTCGGGCAAGGTCATCAATGAGACAAAGTCAATGTCCGCAAATAACCTCTCCCCAGTTTACACTTTGCTGCTTCTATAATGTTGTTGTTGTTCTTGTTGTTGTTGTCAATTGTTTCTTTTTTTGTGTTCGTTGTTAGTTTTACGCTGTTTGTTGTTGGTTTTGCTGACTACATCGCTTCTTCTATACTTACAATGGCTAAAACTACAGCACCATGACGTGTTTTCTCTTTAAATATGTTCGTACGTTGTTGTTGCTTTCGATTGTTTTTTTATTTCTATTATTTTTTTCTAACAAATGTTTTTTCTTCTGGATTATTTTTTTGCTGTGTGCCCGTTTGTGTAGTTGTTGTTTTTGTGCTCATTGTTAATGGCACCAGGGTTGCCACTCAAAAACAAAAAATATTTATTTCCAAAATCATCTAAAAAAAACCTCTATCAAATTAAAGTAAAAGAATCTAAGTAAAATAAAAGCTTAAATACTTTGTTAATGTTAACATACCTAATCCCTCAAACCCACCATTAATTAAATGTCAAACAATCATTAATAAACACTTAATTATTTATTTTTAACCCGAAACCCAGTATTTTTATATACACATGCCATTTTTATCTGTATGCCTGTTCTCTATAGCCTCGAACTATGTATCGAGTACGCGATATTTTCGGGTTAATGAAAGATAGCATCGGATAACGGTGCGTGGCACCTCCCATACATATTTGACACCTTAAAGCGATATCTTGACACTTATGAAAAACAAAAGCCTTCAAATTGGGAAGAAAGAAAAACAAAAGCCTTCAATTGGAAAGAAAAAAAAATATATACAGTAATGTGAAAATAAATAGGGACACCTGTACTACTATATATAAAGCTGCATGAATTATATACAAGGTGCCGCAGATATAGATTTTACTCCATCGGGTGGTGATTCTCCTTGATTAGGCGAGTAAAAAATATGTTAGAATGAGATTCTCCCCCCTTTGGGAGCTATAGAGGAAAAACTTGAAAATATGTGTCATTACATTTTACTCCATATTTAATGTATCTCTTAGCCGATTTTCAGGTTTATATTTTGTTGAGCAGAAAGTCAAATTTACATTAGGTTGTTTATAAAACATTTTGCATAAAGTCACAATTAAGAAAGTTATGAGCAACTACATTCTAAAAAAAAATATTTTATTCAACTTTGATAATAAATATCTCGATTATTAAATAAATTTTTTGATGATTTTATGATGTACTTTTTTTATGAAAAAGTTTTATATTGACTTAGTTTTTGATCTTGCCATAGTACTTGAGTACTCAGTGCAAACATAACTACTTTTTCATTTTAAATTATCACACGTAAAACAGTTAACTTTTAGTGTGGTACGATTAGAAAGCCATTTTTGTATCATTGGTTTGAAGGTCATGTAGTCTCTTTTTCAAGATGCTATTGACTTTGGATATAGAGTAAGACGTAATGACACATATTATCAAGTTTGTCTTCTTTAGCTACCAAAGGGAGAGGGGTGAACCTCTTCCTTGCATATTCTTAAAGAGTTAAATCTATATTTGCGGCACCTTGTATATAATTCATGCAGCTTTAAATAGAAAAAGATAGGTGTCCCTATTTATTTTCACATCACTGTATGTGCGGAAAAAAAAACAAACAGTTTATGCTTAAACTAAGCATAGAGCTAAGGTTCTCACTCATACATAAAACTGCAATTAAAGCATGCTTTTTTTGTATTGATAGTAAATAAGAAAAAAAAAATGGCTTAGTCTTTTTGTGCTAGTCATAGAAACATTTTCTTAAAGTACATATATCTTAAAGTCTCGATTCTACTTTTATTCTTACCTTGAAATGATATAATTTACTTGAACCAAGTATAAAATTTTCTTATACTAAAATCATTTTGCTTAATGTAAAAAACTTTTTTCCAGAAAAGAGAATAATTCAAATCAATTTCAAAACCTTCTAGAAAAGTTTTGAAAGAATTTTTTCTGAAAATAAGCACATTTGGCTAAATATAAAAAACTATTTAGTGGGCAAGAGAAGAATTTGCTTTATGAATTTATTTATAAATAAATTGTTTATATTGTAGTCAGTCAAATCTGGATAAAGTGAAGCAATTTTTCACTTTTTTCGCATTTTTGATTGTTCGAAAAATTGATTTTTTTCTAAAAATATATTTTTAACTGTTTCTTTTTTTTTTACTTTTTTGCTCTTATTCTTTGAAATGCCAGTTACTTTTTTGTTCACTATTTGTTCACTATTTGTTCACTATTTGTTCACTATTTGTTCACTATTTGTTCACTATCGGTCGTTCACTATATAGAGTAGTCCGTGTAAAAAAAGTTCACTATTTCGGCGGTTTGTTATATCCAGATTTGAATGTATATCATTATAATATAACTCCTGTATTATTAATTAATTTGTGTTCATGTACTTCGTTTTATATGTATTAAAAAATATTTTTGATAACTTTGATTTTATAATTTTGCTCTGAAAAATTATCTAAATATGAAAAATAGAATTTTAATTTGATCTAATATATAACCCTGCAGTAGTTGCGTACCTAAATTTGACATGATTCGTCGCTCGGTCTACGTATGAATGGCATTTTAAAACTAAAAAATAAAAGACAAAACTTTTATGGTTCTTTTAAATAATATTATAAATTTTTAATTCATTAACATTAATAAAATGAACATAAATAATTTTTCTGTTCGATTTAACATGAGTGAGATTAATTTAACATGAGTTGACTACATATCCATAGCAGCAGACCGCGCAACTACTGCAGGGTTAAACTAAATTAGAAAAAACTTCTTTTTAAAATGCCATAAAAAATACAATTCCATTATTTTTCAAAAAAGCATTAAACGGCGTGAAAGTTAAAAAAAAATGTATGCTGTGGCTCATAGGATTATTTGCCTCAGCTAAAAAATCAATTTCTCAAAATGTAAAGTTGAGAGAAAAATTTTGTTATACATAGCTATTGTTAAATACCCATGGAATAATCTACCATCATTTTTTTTTTAATTATAATGCACACACTTCGTCACTTTGTGAAAAAAATTTATGCTATGGAGGATTTAGCTGCAGGTATTTACTTTATGATAAAGCTATTTTTATGGATATTGAAGCTTTAATAAAATAGTTATTGGATTTACTTGAATGTAAGCAAATGGGCAGTTATTTTTATTTTTTGTTTTTATTATTTACCTTTTGCTATATTATTTGGTGATATTGGGTAATATTTTTGGCATAAACTGAAAATAAAAAAAAATATAAAGAAGCAAAACAAAAAAAAAAATAAAAAAAATGCTACCCATAACTGCCCCCCAGGATTTTTCAAAATATAATCTGGTGTTCCGGCCTAATTTTTAAGGCTTATTTAGGAAATTTTTATTTAAAATAAAATACAATAACTAAAATTTTTTTTTATATATTTTTTATATGAACAATAAAATTTCTTGGTTTTTGGGTTATTTTTTTTAATATTTTTTACCCTAAAACCAGGGTCTAATATGTTGGCAGTCCTGGAATTCCAAAATTTTGTTATAACTAAAATCAGAAATATTTTTTTAAAATTACTGACGTCATTTTATGTGAGAGACATATTTCTATCGATTTTTTTAATGATTTTTTGTTGTGTTCGAAATGCCAAAAAGAGGCACTTTGAACATTTTTTGAAAAAAAGTCAAGTTTCAACAGCTATAACTTTTTATCATTTATAACATTTAATTGCACTTTTTCCAAATTGGTTTTTTTCCAAAGAAAATGAAATTTTTTCGAAAAGTAAAATAGCACAACTCTGACGTTTCTTATCTAATTTTTATGTTTGATAGCTTATTTTAAGGAAAAATTAAATAATAAACAAAGTGCATACCAGTTATATGCACAAAATTAGGTTTTATGTGCAAACAATTGAGAAATATGTGAAAAGTCAATAAATTTTTTAATGTTTTTCCATTTAAAACAAAACGATCGACTCGCGATCGATCGAAATTGTTTCACTTTCGTTCAAACATCATACACTCAAAAATATTTGTGTGTAAATATTACTAATAACTGCGTCCATTCTACGAATTTTATTCGTAGTTTTCAGCCACGAATAGGATTCTTAGAATCGACGTATATTAGTACATATTACGAATATTTTATTCGTAAAAACCAGCCAATAAAAATTCTGTATGAGCTGGGGTTTGAACCAGAGATCTGCAACGGATAGCTTTTTTGCGACTCTAAGTATATCCGAAAAAAATAAGTACAAAAACCTACTCACCCTAAGCGCACGCAACTCGACTCATATTATCTTCTACGAAGCTAGAATGCGGCGGCTCAAATAAATATGAGTATCCTAAGTCATGAGTCGGATCGGGAAAGATCGGGTTTTTTCGGTTCATAAATACTTATGGTTGTTGTCGTCTTGCTGATACTTATCCTACTTGCCGAAATACTTATAATCGACACAAGTAGCCGAATCACTCGGCTCATCTGCCACGGATATGAAAGAGAGCGCAGTAGAGCGCAGCAGTAAATAGTGAGCGAGTTTTTTGTATTTGTTTTGTGCTATTTTTTCCTACGCATATCTAAATGCTGAATAACAGATGTGTTATTCTTGTGTTGCTTTTTGTTTTTATCTTACACAGTGAAAGCTGCGCATGAGGTAACGTTGTTAAGGCTTAAAAATAATACGCAGTTTCGATAGTATCGTAAGTGTCATTCATTTTCTGCAATCAGCAATTATTATTAAATTTGTAAAGTATTTTTTTATTTTTCTGTAACCTTAAGTTACCAAATCACATGCGCATAATTTAAATTAAACCTCTATTGCACGTGTTTACGCACAAGAAGCAAACAGACACGTGCGCCGCACAGTGGTTAAGCCCCATAAAAAAGTTGTCAATAAATAGAAGGACTCATCGTAAACCAATTAAATTTTGTGTATTATTTGGATTTTGCCTTATTAGAATACACACAAAAATATTTTTAAATCCGGCCTCAATCACGCCTACCTCCCATACAACACAAATATTTAAAACGCCATCTTTTTTTTTGTCTTAAACCAATACAAGAACCTTTTTGTCAGAAATCTTCAATATAATGTCTATAATAAAAAAAGTATTTTTTGCCACGCCCACCTCCCATACGAAATTTTCCACTTCACGTGTTTTTCCGTATTCCAAGTTCTATGAAGCGCAGCATCTAAACTGTTTAAGTTAAAGGTTTATAGTATTCAAAAATATTATTTGCTTGCTTTTTATAAAAACAAAAAAAAAATTCATCAAAAAAAAGCTTGTCGTTTCGTTTGTATTCCAAAAAAAGGAGTGAACCTCATGCTTTTTGCCACAAATTGGCACTGGTTGTAAATGTGATACTATCAGCAGTTAAAAAAGATAATAGCATACTTTTTAGCATTGTGATAAAGTGAGCACAGGTCGTGTAGCAAAAAAACATGGCTTGCATACACGGAGAAAACTGTTTGCAAAATTAGTATTGTGGTTAAGCAAAACTTGCGCTTGATTCTTCAAAATTATGCAAAATTTTAGCAAAAACTAATCAAAATGTGCTATTCCAATATATAATAACTAAGCAAATATTTGCTTGAATTAAGTAAATATTTGCTATTCCCATTTATAATAACTTAGCAAATTTTTGCTGAAATTAAGTAAAAATTTTAAATTAATCAAAATTTTGCTTTTTCCTAAATAAACGAGGAGTGATTGCAATTTAGCAATCTTTTTCATAAATCACATTGTGATTGAGCAAAGTTTTGCTGATTTGCTTTTAAGCAAAACATTTGCTTGATTCAAGCAAATTAATTTTCTCCGTGTACGTATTCTAATTTTGTTGTTTAAAATCAAAGAATATATATTTCACTTTCAGCTAATTGAAGATGTTTGAAGAGCTTTTCTTGGCAAGGGAATTTGAATGTTTGAATAGTTTTGAAAGCATTTTATTGCGAAATTCATTAAAATGTTTCATATTAAGCTATAAGATAATGTGAATTAATTTAACTTTATACATATCACATTACTGTTTTACTAATTCAATTTAGTTGTAATTATTTAAAAAAATATTTAATATATATTAACATAGCAAATTAATAGACTGAGAAACACACTATAGAATACTTAAGTACTCTGCAAATATATAGTATTGCAAAAGAAGAATAATAACATTTTAAAGCATTTATCGTGTTTAGTAAGTAAATGCTTTCACTATTTACATTAAAAATTTAACGATTTTAACTCGTAAGAAGTGATCGTTAAACAAAAAATGCCTAAAATCATACTAAAGAAAATGACTATAGTAATAAACCTTGAGACTTAACATATCTATATTTTCTTCTAAACGTATTTACCAAATGTTGTTCAAGGACGCAAAAAATTCTGTCAGTTTTTTTAATCGCTCAACTTAAAGTCCAATAAAAGCATTTCTTTATTTAAAATATCGTCGACATCCATAGATAGTTATGTTTTATTCTGCAAATAAATAAATTTACGTTTTTTTTTGTCATATCAACTTTGCATAAGAAATTTATTGCAAAAATAAAAAAAAATATTTCAAGAATGCAAAAAACTTTTTCAATAATGCTTTTTGTACTTAAAAAAACCAGAGTGCAATACGTTTTCTCAATTGTCTGTAATAACTCTTTCGAAATTGTTTCAACATTTTTACATCAATCGTATTTTAAGGCGTCTACACAGAAAACCTATATATATATATTTCTGATAAATATTTTGAAATCATGCGAGTTTGAATATTCTTAAACAACGCAAAGAAAAAAAATCACAAAAAGAGATCATCAGTTTTGGTATTTATTTCCAACTTTTAACCACTGTGCGCCGGCCTTTTAGTTTTGTTGTATTTTTGTTTATGTCTAACAAACCAAAATCACAAACGTTGTTATTGTTTCTTTCTCCATAGAATGCAACAATAAAATACCAAAAACTCGTTTTCGAGAAAAAACAAACAAAAAATGAGAGCTCACATGGCCTGCAGACGCTAAGAGACGTTGGCAGAGAAGGAGCAGTACTCAGAGTACACTCAAAATACATTCGGATCGAGCGCTTTTGTAATAAACTGACTCAACGCACTCATTGAAAACGGCTCGAAGTGGATCGGATCACGCCGCTCTCGGATATGAGAATGTACTTATAACCGAAAAAATGCTAAGTCCCCTTTTCCACACGGCAATTTTTCTTGCCGGCAAGTTTTCGATTCTCTTTTGGACTTGCCATTTGCTTTTCCACTCAGCAAGAGTTCTTGAGCAATTCCGATTTTACTTGTCTGACATTCGTGTTGTGAAATAGTTTTTGTTAAGGTTCAATAACATTTAAGATTCAATAATATTTACAAAAAGAAGTAAAACTGTTTTAAAAAACTATATAATGGATCTGAAAAGCTCACTTATTAGGCAAACATTGGAATGCACTCAAGCTGCACTTGAAATGGATTCTGACAACAGCGATAAAGATGACATTGTTATTGGTGTGAAATTTTATTATTTTTTTTTTGCTAATATTATTATCGTAAGTTCCTTTAAAATTGCAGCATTACTTAATCTTTGTGGCAAAGCTGCATCATTGCCCACCAAGAGGCGAGGTGGGCAGTGGGTGAAGCCATGGAGGGCAGACAGAAAAGAATGCGGCTCTTTTGCTTTTTTACAGAAAGAATTGATGTCAAATGACGCATTCTCGTATAAGAACTATATGAGAATGAACGAAACACAATTTAACTATTTAGTATCATTAATTAAATCAGATATTGAGCTGACCAATACGCGCATGAGAGATGCAATTTCGCCTGCTGAACAGTTGGCAGTAACTTTACGGTTCCTCGCTACAGGTTCGTCGCTACATATGGATTCTGGTGAAATCTTAATAAAAACTAATTTTTTTGCAGGAGAGTCTTTTAGAAGCACGGATTATCAGACACGGGTGTCTACGTCGTGCATTTCACGAATTGTGCCAAAAGTTTGTGAAAGTCTCTGGCGACGATTGAAAGATATACACGTAAAGGTATTCACTTCAATATAATTTTTTTAATGTATTTAATTGTAAAATTTTTAATTTGTATCCTACATAGTTCCCAAGCAGCACCTTGGAGTGGGAGGCTATAGCGAAAGAATTTGCAGTGAAATGGCAGTTCCCCAATTGCCTTGGTGCTTAAGATGGCAAGCACATCAATTTTCGGCCACCGCGCAAAGATGGAGCTTACTACCACAATTACAAGGGAGCAAATAGCATAATTTTGATGGCACTAGTTGATGCAAATTGTAAATTTATATTTGTGGACATTGGGTGTAATGGGCGCACTAATGACGCGGGAGTGTTTTTGCAAAGTCGCCTTAAAGACGTTTTGGAAAAAGAAGTAAATTTGCCAGATAATGGTCTTATTGGAAGAGGACGGTACCTTCCCTACGTCATAGTTGCCGATGATGCGTTTCCTCTTCAGAAACATATAATGAAGCCGTACCCGTACCACACAGACTGCCACAATTAGCAAATTTTCAACAAGAGACTTTCTCGAGCTAGACATGTTGTTGAACATGCGTTCGGCATTCTTTCAAATAGATTTCGAGTGTTCTTGACAACAATGCAGTTGAAAGTTGAAACGGTCGAAGCAATTACATTTGCTAGTTGTGCTCTACACAACTTTTTAATGGACATAAACAACTATGTAAGCAACATTCAGTACACTGAAGCTGCAAGAACTACTACTACACCAGAAGCTCCATACAACCCAAGAAAGGGTGAAGCAGAAACTATAAGGCAAAAATATATGGCTTACTTCAACGTTGAAGGCAAGCTAGATTGGTTGGATAAGAATTGAGCTGAAAATTCATCAAAAATTTGCAATTAAATCCATTAATCTTACGCAGGGAATCATGAAATATTCATTTTAATTTTATGCATATTTTTTAAAAAAATCATAATTTCATTAATAATAAAATATTTAAAGTCACATTACATTTCATGTTGTTTTTCTTAGTTAAGTTTCATATTAAATTTTGAAAAAACTAAAATCTTATTTGAAATCACATTACATTTCATGTTTTTTTGCTTTAGCTTCGTTAAGTTTCATACTAAATTTTAAAAAAACTAAAAACTTATTTTAAATCACAAAACAATTCATATTGTTTTTCTGTAGAAAACTAACTTAATATTCTTAAATACCAAAAATCTTAAATAAAAATAATCACATTTTATTTTGATTTACATTGCATTTCATATTGCTTTTTGTTACGTTAAGTGGACCTGCAAGAAAATATATAATAAGTAATATAGAAGTTCCCTTATTTCGTTTGTCAAGTATACCGGATTAGTCATTGTAATTAGGTGAAGTCATCTTCGTCGAAAATTTCGTCCATGGACTGCTCCAGTAAATCCTTACAGCATGCTGTTGATGTTGACGATAACCGTTTTTTTTTATTTTGAACAAGTTGGTTCATAAGTGACTGCACCTGCCATGCAGCATCTGCCTGTTCTTCAGGATCAATCGCCTCCATTTGGCTTGCAACCAGCTGCCCTAACCAGCCATATTTTTTAACATTTGCTTTCTTGGAAGCTATTAAGTTCTTGACACAATCCAGATCCTTTTGAAATGTTTGCAACGCAAGGGCTCCCTTAAAAAAATGAAATTATGTTTTTGTAAAACAGCTAATGTTAATTTTTACCTTAGTTTTTTTCTTTGGTGGTCGTTCACGATTGCTTCCATTTTCCGTTAGCTGTGTAGAGTGGTCCATAGACTGCAAACAATGCAGGAAAACATACAAACTTGGAACACATTTACAACACTGGATATTAAATTCAAATAAGTACCTCTCTGACATTTAACGTTTCAGTAGGAGTCGTCTCATGCAAAAAGGTTTCGTCGGCTTCTGCATTGGTCTAAAAATACAAAATTTCAAGAACTGGAATGGAATCAATTTCACACATATGTTATCTCACATTGTCTTTGCTTTTCCTTGTTTGCGTATGTGTCCTTAAAAATGTTAATTGGTCGAAGCACCACAATTTTGGAACATACAAATCACTCCTTCCAGCCCCACTTTTTTTAGCGGCATCTATAAGTCGCTGCTCGGCCGTATATTGCGTTCTTAAGTTTTTCAACTTCTTCTTCAGGTCCTCCAACGCAATGGCACCGTCTATCTGCTTCATTTCCACCAAAATGTCATTGAACGCCTGAGCTTTCCTTGTACGATCACAAGTACAACGAATTTCTCAATGAGTTCCCGGCTCCACTTGAAAGCCATTTTAAATTTTGCAATTGCTGGAACTTTTCAACACAAACACACGAAGGCAATGCTAAATTTATCTATATATGGTTTTACACTAATGCGCACGCATCTTAAGTTGACGAATAACAATAAAAAGAAGCATCAAAGAAAGAACAGCACAAAAGAAAACTTGCCGGTACGAGCAAGTCTGTACTCGTCCCCTTTCGTCTCGTTCCGATTGCCAACAAACTCGACTTGCCGGCAAGAAAAATTGCCGTGTGGAAAAGGGGTCTAATGAGCCGAATGCCTATAAGTATTTTACACATATTATTAAGTATGGCTAGAGTTCAGAACAGCACGACACTCGGGTATGATTTGAGTATCCGAATTCTGTCGGATACTCATTGCAGTTCTCTGGTTTGAACCTCGGCTCTTTAGTTTACGGGCCACGCGCTCTTCCAGTAGGCTACAGTCACTTGATAATCATACAGTTCCTTATGATATGTAGATGTTCTACAAACAAGGCTGGACGATTTCAGTTTTCAATTTTTTAAACTCTGCTAATAATTCGTACATTCAACTAATAGTTCGTACGGTCAGCCTACAAATGAATTGTTTCTACTAATATTATTTTTCATTCGTAAATATTACAAAAGCATTAGTAAACACTACGAATGTAATGAAAGAAATTACGAAGTTATTCGTACGACAAATTTACGAATATTATTATTTATATGTACTAAATCATTCGTGCAATGCACTAATACGAATTGATTTAGTTTTGTTTACGAATATCATTAGTACATAAAACAAATATATTCGTAGATTTTACGAATGAATTCGTAAAGATATAACAATAAAAATACTTTGTATATTGTACGCTTATTTGTAGAATGTACGAATATTTTGTTTACTAATATCATTCGTAGAAATTTTACTAATACATTTTTTGAGTGTACATATGCTAATGTTCAATAAAAAATTAATCATTCAGTTGAAATATCAAATTTTTTAATAACAAATACTGCAACTGTTTCAACAAAACACTTCACAAAAATTAATTTAAAATGGTGCTCTGGAACACCAAAATGTACTTAAGTCTTATGGTAAATTTTTGTATTACTTAACATAAAAGAATATATAGCTAAGACGTAGCAAAGTGTGCCGGGTAAAGGTGCCCCTAGACTATATGTTTCATACAGATGACATGTCAATAAAACTACATACCGACTTTCATCTGTGTGTCAAAATTATGTCAGACAGCTTTTTTCTTTTGTCTCCACACTATCTGACAGCTTTTAAAATTTTTGTAAACCGTAAAGCTCATTATAAATCAATTTATTTAATAAATATCTTAAAATTTGCCTTTTCTTTCATCTTCACATAAAAAATTTATCAAACTGACATTTTGTACAGGAGAAAAAACATACAAAATCAGAGACGGTTCTAATTCAAAAATTAACAGACGCAAATACAAACGACATTTCAAAATCACAGTTTCATATGTTCGACACTATCTGTAGCTAAAAACCATTTGTAATTTTTGACGTGTCATATGTATGAAACATATGGTGCAGAGGCACTTTAATGGTAAGTAAAAACTATAAAATAAAAATTGCTTACGGCGTTTTCGTTTCCCAAAAAAATGCAACATTTTTTCTACCCTTTTTGGAAATTCTGACCTCTTAAGAAAAAAATAATGACCTTTGTAATTAAATCGTGTTCTTTTCTTGAAAATGTTGACCTCAAAAGAAGAAATAATTCGTCATTCTCAAAAGTGGCAGAAAAAGGGCAGAAAAAATTAAACATTTTTTCGAGAAACGAAAACGCCATTTGATAAATTTTTTATTTAACACAAAATGTTTGAAATGAAACTTCTAAGGCGGCGATTTCATGTTGAGGGTAAAATTTTTCGATCTCGTCACGTTTTTGTGTACACGAGCAATGATTTTTTCTAGTTTTTGTATGGGGATCCCCAGAAGGTTGGCAGATAGAGAGTAGCTGTGAGTAGCTTCCAAAAATATGTTGAGGGGGAAAAATCAATAGGAGCAGCTCATACATTTGACCCAGCTTGTGGTCAAAGATTTTTTGATATGAACTATAATAGACATTTTTTCTATATATTGTTTTTTTTTATAGCGGACCTCAAAATAGATTCCCCTACAATAGATGTAATTTTTCCACGTCGAAAGGCGTCGAAAGTAGCAAATCACGGACATGTATTTCATATTTTAGCTATCACAAACCATTAAAATCATTATTATCAATTAAAGCACTAACCAATGACTGTGTGAATATTAAAAAATCGAATATTTTGTATTGCACATATTTCTTTTGAGATGCAATATTTTTCTCTTTCTCTCTCTCACAAAAATCTCTTATTCTTAATTTTAACAAGTTTCACTTCTGTACTGTATACACGCTATGCTGTATTTTTTTTATTAAATTTTAAAAAGAAAATAAAAACAATATAAATAAATAAATAAAAAAGTACTAAATTTCTGTTTGCAAAGTATCATTTTTATCCGTATCTTGTCGTGATTTATTTTATTGATTCTATTTATAAAAAAAATTGAAATAAACTTCTGTAATATATTTATTCACTTAACTATAAAATTTGTAATGCTAACAAAATGTTTGTTATTTGATTAGGTAGATCCAAAGTTCATCATTTGGTACAATTCTACCAGTGTTGCCACTTTTTAATACCAAAATTCTTCAAATTTTAATGAAATTCCTCCAAAAAAATTTTTCAAACGATATTTTTTTTATCAAGTAAACATAAGCAAACCTATTTTTTCCTACATATTTTCTGTCTTATTGGATATCTTTATTAACCCTTTGAGGACGACAAGCAATCCGCTGTAAATTTAAAAAAAATTTTTGTGAAATTGTCATCACCGATGACATTTCTATACAAAAGTGAATTTGAAATTTTTTAATTTTCTTTTTACTTTGAGTTTTGAAAAAATCCGAAAAAACCAATCCGGAAAATTGATTTTTTATTTTGTTGGAGTAGCTTCATAAAGGTTTTGACATAATTTGGATGAGAAAATATATCTGCTGGTATTTGAAAATCGTTTGTGGTTTTCATACCTATAGAAAAAATATATTTTGACTTCCTATTTTTTTGCTTTCTCTTAAAATTAAAATAAGTTCGAAAAATAGCACACGTTAAAAGCCACATTGATTTCTCATCCTTTAAGCCTAACTTTATGAAAATATCTCGAAATTTGTGTTCACACGACTTAAAAATGCAAATGGGTAAATGGGTAATGGGTCACCCACTCGTCGTCAAAAGGTTAAAACTCTATGAGTTCCTTAAAAAAATTTTAAGGCTTTTTAGTATTAACGTATTTTTTTGTTAAAAATTTTTAGTTATAAGCATAAATTATGTATATGGAACTTTATTTTTCCAATTCAATTCAACATGTTTATATTTGTTTCAAATAGGCCATCACTATTTTTATTAATTCCTTCTTTAGTGAAAATAAAAGCTTATAACAAATGAAAAAACTGTTTTTGTATCGAGTTGGTTTTTCAAACTACTGATATTAATTACTAAATGATATTACTTTTTCTTAATTTGAAAACAAATATATCTACTGAATTTTTTATATTAAAAACTCGTTTTTAATACGACTCTAGATCTAAAAAATAATCGAGGTAAAAATAATTTTCACTCATATCGAGATCTTAAGCAGCCAAATTGGATTGAATTTATATGCTCGTTTTTGCTGACTTTTACTTGCGGGAGTGCTCTAAAATATCTTTAACCCAATAAGATCGATGATGTAATATGGCATCACTATGTTGGATTTCGCAAAACTAACGGTATCACATAAAAATTAGTCAAAATAAAAATATGGTAAAATTAGCCAATGTGTAAAATTTTTTTTGTTGATTTAAAGAGTTAATCGATAATTGTTACAAAAGAAATAATAGTCAATGCATACCTTTACTTCCGATGCAGACCACAGCCATGTATCCTTTTTCTTGTATTTATTTTATGTTTAAGCTGATTTAAGCTAAAACCGTACGCCAATTACTAAGTCCGTTTGCTTTTGTTTTAATTTTTTTTTATAGTCACAGGGAAACGCAATCGGAAAGTTCAGTTTGTTTTAAAGGTATGTGTCTACCAACCAGAAAAAGATGCTGCCAAAGTTTTTTTTGTATACATATTAAAAAAAATTCTGAAAATGTTCAAATTCCTCAAAAATTCCTCAAAATAAAATTCCTTGAAAAATTACTCACAGCCACTTTAATTTCCTCCAACAATTCCAACACTAAATTCTACCAAAGTGGCAACGCTGGATGTTACCATTGGGTGCGTTTGTTTTTGCTGTTGCTGCTGCTGCTACTCTTAATTCTTGAATCTTGTAAAGTGTTGCCATGTTTGTCAATATTTCTCTCTGCAGTTCGTCATTAGATCATTTTTTCCAGTCGTACACGGTTTTTGTCTTTTCTAATCATTTGCTCTCTTCAATCTTTTCTTTAACGTACTCTTAATTTTTTCTTTTGTGTTGTTGTTAGCTTTCATTCCCCTTCTAGTTTCTTGTCTAATCTTTATTTGGTTTTACTTCATGTTGCTCAATTCCTTTTGCTCAGTTTCTGGAGATTCTGGAATCTATGGCCTTAACTTGTTTCTAGTTTTGCTGAGTTTTGTATTATTGTAGTCTTTTTGTTTTTGTGGCTAATATTTATGACTTTAATCAATCGGTTTTATTTTTTTTATTCCTACTTTGAGATTTCTTAGCTTGTTAAAGATATTTTCGAACAAAATGTCTTGATTTGATTTGCCTTTTATTGGCAATGTCTTTGTGTTTGAAGAGTTTTTGGGTCTCCCGAGAGTATTTTTTTTATTATACTTAATTTTATATTTTTTTTTATATTTAGCTCCATATTAATACCTCTCGATTGTAACAATCACTTGTTCAAAATCTATTTGCAATGTGTCAATATTTTTAAAATATACTCATTACCTTTAGAGGCATCGATATTGACCCTTATAATTTTCAACAACAAAACAAAAAGCAATCTATTAAAAAACAGACAAAAGTAACTGTCAAACGTACAATGAACGTACAAATTACCGTAATTTTTTAAGTGCTTTTATTGACACAGAAAAGAACAAAACCTAAAAAAAAGCTTTAAAAATTAACATTTGACAGCATAGAGGAAATAATTTTTGAAATAGTCTTTGCATTTCAATGCCTCACAAAAAGAAAAAAAAACAACAAAAATCCATTCAGATCTCAAAGCAAGCCATCTGAAACTGACCGTCAGTCCCAACCAACATGTGTTGCTAAGCATTAAATATATTTTGTTATGCTTAAATAGCAAAAACGAATTATTTTTCAACGTTCATGTTCAGCATCATCATAGCGAAAAGCAGCGAAAAATGTTATTACTGCATAAAAACCAAAAAAATTGCCGGATATTTTGACACAACAATTGTCGGTGGTGACTGTATTTTTATGTCAAATAGTTTCCATGATCATTAACACCAAATCAACGCTAATGGTAACTGTATAATATTATAGTTTTAACATAACTGTTAATATTTTATGTAAACTATTGTTACTTCTAATAGTATTTGTTCTGGCAATAAGCAAAAATGTAAGCAATAAATGTAAGCAATAAATGTGATTGTTTCTTAACTACACAAATCAATTAGTCTTCGTTTACAATTTTACCAATTTTTACGAACTATTAAAAACAAATTAAAGAAGCACGATGTTTTGTTAAATTCAGAAATAATTCAATGAATATTCGAGCTAAGCTACTCAGGCTTTACAAACTGTAACGTTTTCAAATGATTCAAAGAAAAATTTTTTTTAAGAATATAATGGAAATCAATAACAATTTGCTATGGAGCATTTGTCACTGATCATTAATTTTAACTAATATTACAATGAAATGGTTGATAAATTAGTGGAAAGTCGTTGATGTGTTTTTAAGTTTAATATTTGTAGGTGTGTCATGGAAGAATTAAATTGCAAGAAAAAATAGTATATGAGCGTAAACATTAATTACACGTTTTGACAGTTGAAATAAATTTGGCACGAGACCTAGTTTTCGCTGTCGAGGGTATTATAGAACATATGATAACTGTATATTTGGATTTTCGATTAAGCCCTAGAAATCATAACTAGAGGTCAAAACTGTTAAATAACCCTAAATTATCGACCTATTTCCATATGCTCTATGCTCTCCATAGTTATGAAGAGCGTCATAAACTACCACCTAATGAATTATCTAGAGCACAAAGAATTGCTCAGTGAACGTCAATATGGTTTCCGTAGCACCTGCTCTACTAGTGACCTTATTTCATTCCTTACCGAACGAAAGCACCAATCCATGCACATATTCAGTGAGAGCAGAGTCGGGTCAAAAAGTACTATATAATTACAATTGAATTTCATTTCGTTGGAATAATGAATTGGTACTCTCAACTCCCCAAGAATGTAATTGGAAAAATCGTCAATTTCATTACAGGAATTGTAATTAATAATTGAACACCTCAATTGATTGGAATGGAATTGAAAAAATCGTCAATTCCATTACAGGAATTGTAATTGGTAATTGAAAACCTAAATTCCTCAGGAATGGAATTGGAAAAATCGTCAATTCCATTACAGGAATTGTAATTGGTAATTGAACACCTAAATTCTTCAGGAATGGAATTGGAAAAAATCGTCCATTCCATTACAGAAATTGTAATTGGAAATTGAATACTTTAATTTCTCATAAATAAAATTGGAGAAAATCGTCGATTCTACAGGAATTGTAATTCGAAGATAAAATTTCAATTACTTTTTCATTGACTAGAAACTACTTCATTATTCATTAGGCAACATTATTTGACTCACACTGGTAGTAGTTGGTTAATGAAATATTTACAAATAAATGCAATCAGCCCTATCACTGAGTCCCGTTGTAGTACGATATCATCGAAACTACGAAAAAGGCATCACTGAGTTCATTCGTAGCGCCATGCGTAAGATTTTTGAATTAACTTGTTACGACGTGTTTTGGTTGTCGGAGAAAATTTTGATACAAATTCATGCAGTTAAAGTGGTTATTCTGAATTTTATTTCAAAATTTTCTCCGACAACCAAAACACGTCGTAAAAAATTTATTTAAAAATCTACGAATGCCTTGTTCGTAGTAGAATGATGCCTTGTTCGTAGTTTCTACGATAATGTACTACGACGGGACTCGGTGATAGGGCTGATTATCTTCCACACCCCTACAAAATTTCATTTATCTTCTAACAGCGTTTTTTCCAATTCTATTTTTAAGCAATTGAAGCGCTAAATTACCAATTAAAATTCCCGTAATCGAATTTACAATTTCTTTACAAATCCATTTCTGACGAATTGAAGTGTTCAATTACTCAATACAATTCCTGTAATGGAATTGCCAATTTTTTCCAATTCTATTCCGAGGAATTGAGGTGTTCAATTGCCAATTACAATTCCTGAAATGGAATTGACGATTTTTTTCCAATTCCATTCGTAAGGAATTGAGATGTCCAATTACAAATTACAATTCCTGTAATGTTATTGAGAAGTTTTTTCAATTACATTTCTGAGGAATTGAGTTATACAATTCCTCAAGGAGGTGAAGTTAATTTCAAAAGGAATCATTACAACCCAGCTCTGGGTCAGAACAGAGTCGTTGTCTTGGATGTTTGAAAGACGTTCGACCGAGTGTGCAAATGTACTACTATTTTTTAGTAGCTGGAAACGTCCTGATGTGAACTCACCTTTACTGTTAACCCAACCACATAAGTATTAAATATGCATTAAAAAAAATGGAATTTAATATTATATATATTAAAGATTTATAAATTATATCCCGTCAATCCAAAATCCTACCTGCTTCTTTTTGATCCTATATATCACTGATCTTGTACACTCTAAAAAAATACATTTTCATAATTATATATATTATTTATAATGTAGGCTGCTGTCTATATCTAAATACTATTATATAAAAATTAAGAGCAATTTAATGTTACCACTTTACTCCAAAAGTACTGGGCTGATTTTTATGAAAAAAATTTTTAAATATCATATTTGCGCTACAGAATTTTTTGGGGTATTTTTCTTTTGTAATTTAAATAATAAGTATATTTAATTAGAGTGTTAAGTTTTTTAGGAAATCATCCCAGCTACCACACATTGCTTAATCGTTTTCTTTTCAAGCAGTTGTGTTGCGAGAGTTTCAATAAACTCCATGCTGTTCTCTTTTCTTTTTATGCTCAGCTAGCACATATAGAGGCAGAGATACATATAGAGGCAGAGCAGCGCCCAAAAACAAAAGAAAACAAATTAAAATATGATATATTTATATTTCTTTGATATTTGAGATATTTGTTAATTTCAATGTTGAGTTTCGTCTTACGAGTTCAAGCTTGTGGTTTTAAAAACAAAAACGAGAGGAAAATTCTTATTGTCAAGATTAAGTGATTTTTTTAATCAATCAACAGTCATTTAGAAGGAAGAGCGTGATACAGGATGAGGGAAGGAGAGGGTGATTTCGAAAAGTTTATATTTTTACCCAAACTTATTTACATTACACTAAAATAATGAATAATGGCGTGGTAGCTGTATTACTGCATAGCAAACAAACATAAAACTACATAGACTAAGGTTGCGGCCAAAGTGAACGCCGATTCAGACAGGCAGGCATACAGCTGCAGGCAGTAACCTGTGAAGAAACGAGATAGAAATAAAGTCTAGCTGAGTTTTGTCTCGCTTGTTCACATAGTTTGCCTGCGCCTGTCTGCTTGCCTGTCGGTTTCGGCGTTCACTCTGGCCGCAGTCTTAGTTTATGTAGTTTTATGTTTTTTTGTTTTATGTATTATTATTATGTATGCAGTAATAAGCTAACCACACCATTATTCATTATTTTATTGTAATGTAAATAAGTTTGAATAATAATATAAATTTTTCTAAATCACCAATTACCTCCTACTTTCCCCTATCCTACTTTCCCCTATCCAACAAGATTAAAAAATCACTTAATCATCTTGATAATAAGATCCTTTCGTTTTTGTTTTTAATATCACAAGTGTTGAACTCGTAAGACGAAACTTAACATTCAAATGAACACATATCTCAAAAAGGTATATTTTTAAAAAATCGTATATTATGACAAGTGAAAACAACAGAACCAAACTAAGAAGCATTTAAAGACTAAGGTGAAGACTATATATTCTAAAAGTTTAAGATTTTTATGAGGTCCTCCACACGCTCGTTTTAGGGCTCAAAGTAAGACCTTTTTTAATTTCAAAGGTGTTTTCTTTAAGAATATGATAATTCAGAACCTTAAAACTACAAACTCCTTATCAAGAGTGCAGTACTACATGGCTGGCAAAATTAGCGATTACGAACTAGTAAAGTGGACATAGGACCTAATGCAATATCTTAAAAATCAACAAATTTTATCAATTTTATAATGGTTTACCATTCAATGGTTAATTGTAAAGATGAAATGATTTAATTTTTTGCATAAGAACTATATCTTCTAAGAAATAAATAAAATTACAATGGTAATTATATATGTTATAACAAAGTTTTCGCCTTTTTAAAAAGGATACTATGAAAATTGCTCAGTTTTGGATTTCGAATGGATGACCTTCCGAAGTTAGGCAACTAAAAAACAAATGATGACGGTTTTTAGTATTAGATACCCATAAGACCATCCTTAAATTTTTTCAACAAAATCGAAAGCTATGCTGCTCATCCATTAGATGATTCTTATGGAACGACCCATAAGTATTTATGTTGTCAACACCTGTACTGGTACGCTTCCTTTTTACTCTGAGAGCGTAATTTCTTCTTTTGTTTTGGAAAGCAGCACTGCATTTATATGTATCTCACTTTTCGTCTTGCTCTAGGCTCATCTTTTTTTTGTTGCGTTGTGCTAGCTGAGAAAAAAAAGAAACTACTTAATCGAGAGCAACATGGAGTTTATTGAAACTCTCGCAACAAAAACGTGTCAAAAGAAAACGATTAAGCAATGCGAGCCATCTGGGATGATTTCTTAAAAAACGGAACACTTTAGTTAAACATACTTATTATTAAAATTTCATAAGGAAAACAGCCCTAAAAAGTGCTGTAGCAGAAATATGGTATTATAAAACTTTTTCATTAAAATGGGTCCAGTACTATTTTAATTAAATGGTAAATGTAAATTTGCACTTCAACTTTATATAATAGTATAGATATAGAATTATAGATAAAGATATCTGTGTCGATAAGCGATACCGGCTTATGTCTGATTTCCAAGTTTCGAGAAATCTTGTTTCAAAGTTTTCAATCGCAATATAAGTTATATGAAAGGGTCTTTTGTTTTTTTTGTCATAACTTTTGCCAGGGTCATGTTAGAAGTTCCAGATTTTGTGTGTTCATAAAGATATATGCGTGGAACAAATTTACATTAATAACTCAGTTCTGTCTTAAGTTGATTTAAGCGATTATTGCTTGTGAACACAGATATATTAAAGTTCTAACTCGAGTAAGTTTATTTTTCTTTTTCCTCTACAGTAAACAAACAAAAACTTTCTGAACTTTATATACAAAAATAAATATTGCATGTAATTTAATAAAAAAAGAAAATCAATTTATTTTAAAGTACATGCAACATTAATTTTAAAAAACAACAAAAATACAGGGACCGTACCGATTATGGTTTTTATCAAAAACGTCAGATATTAACAGTTATTATTTAACTTTTATTTTTTCCGCCAAAAATACTAGTTATTTAATGCCTTTTATTTTTTCCGGCAAAAATAACTGTTAATTTTTACTTTTATTTTTTTGGTCAAAAATAACAGTTATTTTGTGCCTTTTATTTTTTCGGTCAGAAATATCAGGCAATTTGAGTTTTTTTAAAGGCCATTTGAACGGCAAAAAAAGTTTTATGCAATTTTTATCGTCTCATCAACGCGCACATTTTGAGCTATAAAACTTTTTAGTTCTTAAAGTTTTTTATTCGTCCTTTGAAAAAATACAAATTGCCTAATATTTTTGACCGAAAAAATAAAAAGCACAACATAACTGTTATTTTTGACCAAAAAAATAAAAGTCAAAAAATAACAGTTAATTTTAATTTTTATAGTAACAGCCTAAAATTTAAAAGGCATTTAATATTCGCAAAGCTGCTGCCATTACGATAATAATGGTATATTTAAAAAAATCCTCCGGCCACTTTTTCGTTATGCCTTTTTCATCTGAAAATTGTAAAATAACAGTTATTTTCGGTCCCTGCAAAAATATGAAGTGAACATAAAAGTAATAGTTGTAAGTAATCTTTTACCAAAAGATGTCGCAATAAATTTATATGGTTGCAAATAAAAAAAAAACTAAAATATGCAAAAATATGCGCAATTAATATGCAAAAACAGGCATTTTTCTGTAAAATATGCATAAATCATGCATTTATTGCAAAATATGCAAAAATATGCACTAACGATTAGATGTCATTTTAGAGGAGATTTAATGATTCTCAAAGATAACTTAACCATTTCCATTAAAACATGCATTTGCTTGAGATTCCTAGCCCTACTTATGACTATTCTACATAGTATCTTAAATTGAAAACAGATAACAAAATGCAACTTGTAGATACAATTTTTTTATCGTAAAATCTTTTTATGTCTAAATCATAGAATATCAAGTTATTTATTGACAATTGAATGTTAGTGACATAATCACAGCGATTATTTAATAAAAATACACATCAGCTGCAACGTTTAGCAGCGAAAATCTAAATAAAAGCAACCAGTTATGGTTTATTTTGTAGCAATGATTGCGTGGCAGCACAACAACAACCCAACAAAAAGAACCAGCAGCAGCATAACGCTGTAGTTGGTAACATTTGGTTATGGCTACGTTACTGCGCCTGCGCAGCAACGTTCAACCAAATGCAAAACAGGTTCAAATTATTTAAACGGTTTTGCAGAAATAGCAACAAGAAAACCAGAACCGAAAAAGAAAAATAAAATACCAAAAGAATACAAAATAAGAGAAAAAGGTGCTCAACGCATAGCTTCATTAGCAACAACATATAAAATAACAACTGTGCAGAAATAAAATATGCATACAAGTCAATGAACAACAAAGCGAATTCTGACCAAAAAAAAATACTCAACAAATAAAGTAACATTTTACAAATAAAAAACATTTAACTGCCAAACGAAAAAAACAAAATACAATTGTTAGTTAATAAATAAATTTTACAAAAGTAAACTGCGCACAGAACGAGGACGCATGCGCAACATTGCAATGTTGCAGCGTTGCGTTGGCAGCATTTGTATTGATGTAATGAATGTACACACGAACATGTGTACTTACATATCTGCGAGTACTCGAAAAGACTCAGTAAACTTTTCGAACAAAAATTCCCAGCAGACGACTGTGGCAATATCGCCAAATTATCACCGAGACGATAGGAAAAAAATACTTGTTTTATTTACGGTGAATCACAAGCAGTGAATCGTAGAGGGAGAGATACGAATCGTGCAAAATCTCGAAAATCATGTGCAATGCACAATGCGAAAAACAAACTCTGTTCATTTTGGCACGCCCGCGCAAATGTTGCAGGACACTAGTGGGCATGCTCACTGGTCACTGCATGACGGCAGCCCACGCGAGGAAGCTTGGCATCACCACGGATGACAATTGCAGGAAGTGCAAGGAACCGGGTACAGTGGAGACCCTGGAGCACCTACTATGCCCCGACCTACTTAGATCGAGACTAAAATACCTAGGCTCCTCGACATTCCCGTTGCTTAAAGATGTAATCAAAGTATCTCTGGAATCCCTCCTAAAGTTTGCGAATTCAACGGAAATCTTTAAAGACTTTAAATAAACACAAAGCTTCCTTTTGTTCGCTACCGGTACCACTAAGGACCTGAATTGGTCTATGTGAGCCTTCACGAAGGCATCCGGATTAACCTAACCTAACCTATTTATGGTGATTCGATCTTTTACATTATCTTGTTTCCTTATTTGGAATATTTTATGGACTCTTTTTAAGTTCAAATTCAACCATTTTTAATTTAAATTCAACTTCTAACAAATAAATTAAATTTTGAAAATTTAAAAAACAACTTTTTACATGCAACACCTTTTTTAATGTTTTTAACTTGAATTGAAAAAAAAAAAAATTAATTGAAAGTGCAAAAAGTTGAATTTGGAATTTGAAATTTTTATTGATTTGTAATAAGTTGAATTGAAAATGTGAAATGTTAAATCTGAAATGAAAAAGGTTGAATTCGAACAGCTTAAAAAACCTCTATAAGATACTAGCTTTTACTCGGAGCGCTTCACTACGCCTTACATCAGCAATTTAAATGACACCCATTTTTAGTATTTTTCACAGCAACATTAATATATAGGTAAAATTAATATCAGAGATCCAAAATAACTATTATTTATTTTTTTGAGGCAGAAAAAGTTGGAGATATTTTGAAAAATATTTTATTCGTTGCTTGATTACAGTTATTTTGAATTTGTATTGGGGGTTGGAATTAGTTTTAAAGGTTTTCTAAGAGATGGCGTAACTATCAATAGATCGCATCGGGCACACCTGTGACTATATTCATTTCAAAGCACATTGTCTAAGCTTCATTTTTCAGTATGTGTCATTCCACTGAAGTGTAAACAACATATATTTTTTTCTCTGTGAACATATCGACTTTCGTTCCAACAAAACGCAATTTGCGGGAAGGTTTACTTTTGTGCTTCCATTTGAAGAAAAAAGCGGTTGAAGCACAACGCACGCTTACTGAGGCTTACGGGGACTATGCTCCATCGATTTCTACTTGTGAGTACTGGTTCCGTCGGTTTAAAAGTGGTGATTTTGATACGGAAGACAAAGAGCGTCCGGGCCAGCCGAAAAAGTTTGAAGATGAGGAATTGGAGGCTTTGCTCGATGAAGACCCGTGTCAAACCCTTCAAGAATTGTCAGAATCATTGGGAGTCGACTTATCAACGGTCGGCAAACGCTTGAAGGCCATGGGAATGATTCAAAAGCAAGGAAATTGGGTGCCGTACCAGTTGAAGCCGAGAGACGTTGAACGGCGATTTTGCATGTGCGAACAACTGCTTCAACGGCATAAAAGGAAGAGTTTTTTGCATCGTATCGTCACTGGCGATGAAAAGTGGATCCATTACGATAATCCTAAGCGAAAAAAATCGTGGGGACCACCCGGCCATGCATCAACATCGAGGGCCAAGCCGAATATTCATGGCGCCAAGCTTATGCTGTGTATTTGGTGGGATCAGAAGGGTGTCGTGTACTATGAGCTGCTAAACCCTAACGAAACCATCACTGGGGAACGCTACCAACAACAATTGATGCAATTGAGAGCCGAGCATTAAAGGTTAAACGGCCGGAATATGCCAAAAGACACGACAAAGTGGTTTTTCAACATGACAACGCACGGCCACATGTTGCAAGAACCGTCAAGGAAACGTTGGAGGCGCTGAATTGGGATGTGCTACCCCACCCGCCTTATAGCCCAGACATAGCCCCTTCCGACTACCACCTATTCAGATCGATGACGCATGGCTTGGCTGAGCAGCGCTTCACTTCTTACGAGGATACCAAAAAATGGGTCGATTCGTGGATTGCCTCAAAAGACGAATCGTTCTTCCGGCGCGGAATCCATATGCTGCCAGAAAGATGGGAAAATGTTGTAGCTAACGATGGACAATACTTTGAATAATATACATTGTACCGTTGTTTGTAAATAAATGCTCAAAAACCGAAAAAAAAACCTTTAAAATTAATTCCAACCCCCAATATTTTTTATTTGTATTTAATTTTTTTTTTTACGTTGCCTGGCAAGAGTTATTCTAGAGAAATATATTTTTACTTTATTGATAGGCATTTATGCAATTAAATCAACCATTTTCGTAATTGAACGTTTCAATAACTTAATTTTAAGTATTTAAGTTTACAAACAAAGCATATTTATTTTTAAAGCTGCATAATAAAGAAGCGTTGCGTCTGGCAATATTGAACTGTGATACATTTTCTTACTGAGAGCAAGAAGGTTAGGTTAGGTTAGGTTAAGGTGGCGGCAGGTCCTTTCACCGGCCCACTTAAACCAAATTAGTCCGTTGTGATACCACAGAATGAAAGAAGGGAGTAATCAAGTGCAATTAGTTTGAAGGATGTTCTTAGTTCGGCAGAAAGCTGTAGAAACACGTGATATTGCATCTGAAGTAAGTGTTATTCATTGACCGCAGTCAAATCAACTTTTAAGCTTTCCTTTCCACAAGCTTTCCTACTACCATTTTTGAAAAAAAAATTTTTTTTCTCCTTTATAACTGTTTCAGCGTATTACTGCTCTATATTTGTTGCGAGATCGTAGCTTTTCTCTCTTGTATAAGCGCGGAGGAAAAATCATCTTGTGCTTTAAGAACGAAATATCCTGCATTTTTCTATCTCTCTTCCCCGCAATATCATGCGCGATAAGATCGGTTTGAAGGTTTGTTCGCATAAAAAGCTTTACGGTCATATTTATGCCTTATATTTTTTTATTTTGGCTGTTTTTCTTTTAAATTTTGTTAGTTGGTTGGTGCAGGCTTGACTGGCTTTGCAACATTATAACTGGTAAAACTTATCTGACTGGTGGATAGTGGTGGCATGGTGGAGCATGTTACTCACAAAACATTTACAAACACACATGTGCGCATGCGTCGTCATGTTTGCGTGCCTGTGCGGCAAAGAATTATTATGGTAAAAATAAAGTTGTTTTGGCACAAGGTTATTTATTGAAAATTTAACAAAAATTTTCTAAAAAAATGCAGAAACTTTGTAGCCTCTAATTAAAAGTAATTGTATTTCGGTTTTATTTGTTTAAAGGAAATTTGTTAACTGTTACTAAAAATTATCAAACTACTGTTAATTGTGTTAATGCAACTCTTTTAAAATGCGTTATTAATAAACAAGGAAAATAAAACTGAAATTGATCTTTAAATAGCCATTATAATAAGATAAAATAGTTGATGATTGAAGATTGGCCGAACAGATTTTGACAGAGAAATATGTTTGAGATGTACGATTTTGCTGATTGCAGAGTAAAAAAGCGAATTGACCATTTCAGCCTTTGAAAGGACTTTGGCTGAGCATTTTATGTTCAATTGTATTGTGAGTGCTATTAAGCGTTTGTACACAAATTTCGAAACTTCATGCCGAATTGAAATGGTTCATGGTTTCAAGGAACAATTTTTACTTTCTGAGTTTTGCCATTGTCTACAGAGATGTGACAAAGGAAAAAGTATTAATTTAATAGAAAAAATATTCTGTTAAGATGGTGGGAATTGAACCAGGGTTCTCTTGGCTTACGGGTCACACATATAATGAGTACGCCACGGCCGCTATTGCAGAGTAAACCATATTCTAAATTTTTTTAGAAAAATATCATAATATCAAATATGTTATCAACTTAGAGTCCCTATAAGTCTTAATAAGTCCTTTTCATCATATATTACTTTTCTTGTTAGCCAATTTTTGTAAAATGTTTATTTAACTCTTAGTTCCACAACAAGGGTAAAAAAAAAAAAAAAAAACCGTGCGAATTCAATTTTTTATTTAAAAAACTGGTGCGGTCAGGGGACCGTGAACGAAGTCCCTTCCGCCTTTCTTTAACTCCAAATGTAATTTGAAATAAAATATGTATATTTTTATTTGTTTTATTCTTTTAATTTTTTATTTATTTTATACAAAAATAAATAGAAAAACAAATTTATTTATAAAGCATAGTACTCTGTTCAGTTTCATGTGAAATTCCACTCAAATCTCTATACAAAATACGACATCTGTTAGACAAGCATGGAACTTTCACAACATTTTCATCAGAGCAGTACTCTGTTCCGCTGCGTGAAATTATCGCAACATGTTTCTGAGTAACATTTTTTCACGACAATTTAATTATACTGCCTATTTATTTTGAAGTGGAAAGAGAAATTTCATATAAAATTTCCAGTGTTGCCACAAAAATATTTAAAAATTACACAAAGCTTCACGAAAATAACACAATTCTGATCAAATTACACAAATTTTTTTATTTTTTTATAAAAAATATTGGAAAAGCAATAAAAACCTAATTATTTTAATGAACAAAAAAATTACAAAAAACATTTCGAGTATACTTATAAAAATATCTCGAATTACATATACAAAAGAGGTTTTACGTTATTTCCAATTTAATTTATACATCAATAAATCAATCATATCAGCCTCTGACTCAAAAAATTCTTCTCCACTGCTATATATTCTATTCTTGACTAAAATTAAGGTACACGGAAAAATATAATTCATACACTTTTAATGAAAGCTGTTCATAAAATTTTCTTGACCATTTTATGAATTAATTCATTATTTTTAATGGTTTTTTTGTTAACTTAACGAAAATTTTCATTAAAGTTTATGAACGAGTTCACAAATTTTAATGAAAGCAATTCATAAGTATTTCTTCAGAGAAACTCTGAAATATGAATTTATGAATAAGTTAATGAACAGTCTTCATTAAAATTGCCAAACAATGTACCAGTGATTAAAATATTTAACGTACAGAATAAAAAATGTTTTGTGCTTTGTGGAAAAAAGAATACAAAAATATAGATATCTTTGTAGAACACATAAAAAAACTGTGTTTTATTTCAAAAAAGGACACGTTGCGCTGTCAATTTTGTGTAAAATTTTTTGGTGGTGTAAATATTTATAAAAGAGATCTTAAAAGAATGAATGAAATATATACTTTTGAATATTAAAACAATACATTTTCATTTAAATTTATTAGGTAAAGTGTGTAAATATTCCACCATTTTTTTCAACAATTTTATAAATAAAAAATTTACTCAAATTTTCATTAAAATTTAATAAAATTTGAATGAACTTCTTCACTAATTTTATGACCTTTTCATTAATTCCAATGAAATTGTTCATTAAATTTTTTAACTTTTTCATTAGTTTAATGAAATTCTTCATTAAATTTTAACGAACATATTCATAAAGTTTAATGATTTTTTTCAATTAGTTTAATGATTTTATTCATTTAATATAATTTGATAAAAGGGTTTTTAAATTTAAGTAAAGCTAGATTTCAATTTGTTCAGTAATGGAAGTTCTGATTGAAAAGTAATGTTAAAACATATAATAATGTTTAGGACATATGACATAAATTGTAAATAAATGTTCGTTACTTTATCATATAAATGAAGACATGAGTGTATGAAAGTGATATGTCGAAACTATCTAGTTTCGAGAAAAATGAGTTCAAACTTTCACATTTGTACGGAAATCTATACTAAATCAAACTTTGTAAAGTAGCTAATTTCTAAAATAGCCAAAAACATGGCAATTTGAAGTTTTAAAATGGTTTATATGCACATAATACCTTCATCCATGCGTATAACACCGAAAACCCGAAAATGCTACATGTCACCTTCATCCACTCAAGCTTCAAGCTTTTTCCCGTTGTTTTAGAAGGATCTTCAAAAACTGTCAACTACAAAATTACACAAAAATTACACAAAATACTCACAGTACATCTACAGTACAATCTTTTCGAAATTACACACGCTTTGTGTAATTACACAGAAAGTGGCAACACTGAAAACATCCCAACTCACTCTCAGAGTCTCTCTGAGAAACGTTGCAAACGGAACTCCTCGCAACAAAATATGTGTCAGAAATTTCACGCAACAAATAATTTAATGCTGTCTGCGAAATTTCACGCAAAAAATATAGTACTATGCCTTAGACGTAAAACTCTTATGAGAAATAAAAATAAGCAGTTACCGTTGCCAGCGGTGTTTGTTTCATAACTCAACAATCCTTAAGCATTGAATATTAATCATGTTCCTCGTATGGAGGAATTTATTGAAAAGTTGAAAAGAAAACTAGACTTACTTAAGAGTATAAAACAAAAAAGCAAATTTTTAGGGTTCACCCTAGTGTCAAAAATTTTATTGAAGTTCTTAAATCAGATGAAATCAGCGCATGCATCTACACAGATTATAAAACAAAAACACATTTTTATGGTCGACCCTAGTGTCAAAAACTTACTTAATTCTAATATAAGATTTGAAATCAGCGACCCCTTAATACTAATACTGCCAGTACATACACAAAGATTAAACAGAAAAAACACATTTTTAGGGTCCACCCTAGTGTCAAAAACTTTTTGAAATTTTAAATTCAGATTTGAAATCAGCGGAAGAGTATAAAACAAAATACATATTTTTAGGGTCCACCCTAGCATCAAAACCTTTTTAAAATCCTTACATCAGGTTCGAAATCAGCGACCCTTTATACTGCTAGCACATCTACAAAGAGTGTAAAAAACACAAATTTAAGGTCCAGCCTAGTGGCAAAAAACTTTTTGAAATCTTAACACCAGGTTTGAAATCAGCGACCCCTTAATACTGTCAGCTCATCTTCAAAGAGTAAAAAGCAAGAACACTTTTTCAGGGTCCTCCCTAGTGTCAGAAAACTTTTTGAAGTTATAATTTCAGATTCTTAATCAGTGACCAGAGTATCTACGAAGAGTATAAAGCAAAAAACACATTTTTAGGGTCCGCCCTAGTATCAAAAAATTTTGAAATTCTTACATCAGGTTTGAAATCAACGACCCTTTATACTGCTATCACATCTATAAAGAGTACAGAAAAAAAATACATGTTTTAGGTTCACCCTAGCGCCAAAAATTTTTTTTTTAAATTCTTATATCAGATTCGAAATCAGCGACCTCTTTCAGCGCATCTACAAAGAGTATAAAGCAAAAAAAAACATTTTCAAGGTCCTACCTAGTGTCAAAAACTTTTTGTTTGTGTGTCAATTTGACACAACACCAAAAAATTCCAATGCAACATAGAAAAAATGGAAATGGAAGGATTTTGTTTATTTTTGCCTGACACAATATCGATATAAATAGCAAAAAGTACAAAATGCAGTATTTTTACAGCCCTATTCTGGCAAATTAGCAATTGTTAACCAGTATTTTGAATATTTCTATGTGTTTGTTGTACTTTTTTGATTTCAAAACAAAATTTGAAGCTCAAAAACAATAAAATTTGATAAAAATTGTCAACAGCTTTTCAGTTATTGACAATTTCATTAAAAAATTCTGTATTTTGAGCTTAAAATTTTGTTTTGAAAACAAAAATTACAACACATTGAAATATAAAAAATACTGGTTAACAATTGTTAATTTTCCAGAATAGGGTTAATAGTCTGTTTTTTTGCTGTTATTGATATAAAAAATGAAAAAAAAATACTTTTATTGAAATTCAGTGAAAAAAGGGATTAGAACTAGATAGAAAGATATAGAAAAAGTATGTACGGGTAAATTCTTTTACGAACCGAACACCTTTTTGACCGACACATCTACGATTTTTCTGAAACTTGTTTCACGGATTCTATATCGAAAAATAAGAGATACGTGTCCGAGGATTTTTTTTTGTTCGCATATTTTCGATCGAAATTTTGATAAGAGAGTTTTTTTATGTTGGAAACTCATTTTAAAAAATGTATAACTTCGGTTCTATGTGAGCTACAAACTTATTTATTTTTTCATTGCAAAGCCAAAAAACTGAATTTTGAGAAAAAAATATAGAAAAAAAATATTAAAAAATGTATATTGTTATTAACATTTTAATTGTTTAAATCAATTTCGTAGCAAGTTTTTATATTTTTATCGTATTCTCCGTTAAATTTTACATAAAAACATGTTTTTAAAATATGGTATCTTTATTATTGCTATTATTAAAACATTAATTTAAATAGCGCTACATGTGAAAAAAAACGATTTTTTGTTAATAAAATAAACATATGGCTCGGATCAACAAAAGTTAAATGTAAAAGTTGTTGATAATAAAAATATCTACAATTATGTCTTAACTATTTTTCGTTATAGCCTTAAACTTTTCAAATAAATTGAAGCCTCTTTGACGACGAAGGATGCTCCAAGCGTCTTCGAAAGTTATTTTTCGTACAATTCCAAAGTGGATTCATACTGATAAAGAGACCATCATCTTATCCAAAGCGACTTTTCTTTGTGGCATAAGAAACCAAAGTAACACGAATACTGTGGTCGAATGCGAACTCCGAATTGTATAGTGGTTTTGTTTTCATTTTAAGTAATATCGGAGGAAGTTCCTTGCGATTTTTGCGTATTGTTCCAACAATTGTCATTTGCCGTTGCTTCAGTTTCAAAGCAATCCGTTCACCCTGATTGATCTCAGGAGTACAATTACGGTCTTGACCAGTATAAATCTCAATATCATAAACATAGTGTGACAGGTCACCCAATGTGTGATGCCAGATTTACATGGCTTCGAAGGAATGTACTGGGTGTTACATTTGCACCTGCTGTATATGCCAATTTTAGCCGGTTAGCCCATTTATCAAATATAGTGCTAATCGGTGCTTATTTATCGCGAGCACAAACATTTAGTCTTTCTAAACGATCATCAAAGCGTAGATCTCGAGTAATTGTTTTATATAGCTCTAGCGACATTGTCGCTGTAAATATTGGTCGTCCGGTATACACCTGCAAGCAGTAAAAGTCCATAGTAAGCACGCATCGTACGAATATCAACATTCTTCCAGGTAGTTTCATATTTACCTGAGCAGTATTGTTGAGTTGGTCATATCAACAACAATTTGCTTAAAGGGCTCGTCGAACAAGAGGAAAGCAGGCAAAAAATCGACGCAGCGTGATGACGCAAACACAGTCGGTTCCAAAACAGCCACAAAATAAGAAATTTCTGTAATTATACATAACGAAAGGAAACGAAGCAATATGCTATCTGAAGACATCCGAAATGAAGAAACTGTTTGGCGTATACAGTTAGGTTCTTCAAAATAATATTGCATTTTCTTGTCTTTCGACAGCAATGCAATATTCGGTTCTGATACCATGTTTTGCCTGGTTTCCTCTTCAACATCGCTCACACTGCTTATATAGGTTTCATCAACATCACAGTTCATTTGGTTCATAATCAATATCTTCATCATCACTTCCATTAAAGTCTTCATCGTCATCCAACCATTAATTTTGCCAGGTAGAATCCATAATTTCTGTTTTTTATATTATGTTAAGTTTTGGAAAAAATATATTTTTTTCACGATGACACTGATGTGCGAAAACAACCACTCACTTCAGCAAACGAAACACAACTTTTTCAAAACTTTTATCAAAGATATTTCGAGCACTTTTCCCATATGTGTCATATTGACACACAAGCGACTCTTTCGTTACTTTTCTTGTTACCGCGCCCCCAAGCATGTAAACACATCGGGCATATAATTTTTCAAAATTTCGTTGATAATTAGTCAGTGAACCGCAAACTCATTCAAATTTGCACAAAAACAAAGGCAAAATGACATTTTCAATTCGAAAATTGTGTCAAATTGTGTCACACACGATGAATGCTTGTTAACATCAGGTTTGAAATCAGCGACTCGCACATATACTAAGAGCAAAAACACATTTTTAATGTCCACCCTAGTGTTTAATTTTTTTTTAAATTCTAACATCGATTTAAAAGCTGCGAATATATTAGGATCCACCCTAGTGGAAAAAACTTTTTGAAATTCTATCATCAGATTCAAAATCAGCAATCCCTCAATACGCACTACGGATGTCAGTTTTTGGAGTTTTTTCGATCTCGGGATTTTGGGGATCTGAAAATACAATCCCGGGATCCCGGGATCGTCCCGAAAATAAAGAAATTTTTATTTCGTTATTTTTTTTTGCCAAAAAGTGCAACACATTCACATCTATTCTATTATAATTGATATAACAAAGAAGTACAATTTGTACCAATTCAACAACAAAAAAAAACCAAATATAAAATTTGACAATCATATATCCTCAGTAATTTATAACTTAGTTTTTGTAAAACATGTACAAATACATTTATTTGGTTTAGCAGTAACTGATTAAATTTAACTAAGCAGAGTAGGTAAGGTTAGGTTAGGTTAAAGTGGCGGTCGGTCAAAGACCGGCCCACATAGACCAGATATTTGGTCCGTTATGGTACCACAGGGGATCTACTTTTCCTCTCCAAAGTACTGTCGTGAAACCACCCTGAACTAAAAATAAAAAGGAGTAGACGCTTAACGTCTACCTCCTCAATATCCCTGAGATCCCTGAGATAAAACGGGGCATGAACAGAGGAGATGCGATACTGACTCCTCCTCTTCCTCATCCCAGAAACTCCTGCATAAGACATTCGCATGAACCCCCATTCTAAGGGCATGCCTACCTATGATACAATGTCCTGTTATAACGCCTATCAGAATAGAGAGATCTTTCCTTGCCATTTGAGTAAGCTTCATCGTTCGTTTTTCAGTAAAACTAGGCCACATCTGTCTAGCTGTGTTAGAGGTGGTGCTACGCTTCCACCTGAAATTAGCCAATTCTATGGCATGTTGCCTTAGAGCCAGCTTGCAAGATTCAAGGGGCATGCCTAATGTTTCCATGTCCGGCAGCAGCGTTGTTCCTTACCTAGCGAGCTCATCCGCTCTACAATTTCCCGGAATGTCCCTATGCCGTGGTATCTACAGCACATGGATGTCGAACTTATCAGCCATCTCATTTAGAGGCCGGTTAAACAGTAATTAAAAAGAAATTAAAAACAACACTGATACCCCCCTTTTTGGCATACACTTTCCGCTGCTGTCAAAATCCACTGGCTCTGAAATTTCGTTAAATACTGTGAATGTATTGAGTTTTTCGAACTACAGAGCCAGTATACTGGCCTGTGTAGCATGCCTGTAAGAGACTAGCGACATTTGAGGGCTGTTGGTAATGTTAGTAACACACCTGCAAGGGATTTAATCGCTGCTGGGCTGTCTGTAAAAATGTAGATATCTTTAGTTTAGAGTCTAAGTGAGGTTCTGATGTCCAGATCCGTTGAAAAGATGCCTCCCCCAGCTTTACTGCCAAGTTTTGAGCCGTCAGTAAAAATATGCGCGCCAACTTGGTTTAGCGGCAGTAACCCGTCCCATTCTACTTTAGTTGGGATAACTGTGTGAAAGCCTTTCTCGAATGAGGGAGTGGCAATAGTGTAATCGATGTTGCTGGTAACTGCTCCTGCAAGATCGATAAAGGAGGAATGACCTGTATAAGTGTTAGTCCATTGCGAGGTTGCTCTCAGGCGGATGGCTGTTTCCTGCGCCATCCTTTTCCGCATAATATCAAGGGGTATTAAGCAAAGAACCGCATTTAGCGCTTCCGATGAAGTTGACCTAAGCGCACAGCTGATACTTTTCTTCACTGGAGCATCGTCTTTCAGTCGCTGAATATGACCACACCAGCGAAGCCGCTCGATTTTAATGCGCTTGACTATGTCGATGTGAGCGTACAGCACATACTGTTCATCATTCCACCGTATTCGGCACTCGCAGATTGGTCCGTAAATCTTACGAAGAATCTTTCTTTCGAATGCTCCTAAAGTATTTTCATCTGAACTGCTCAGCGTCCAGATTTGTGATGCATAAAGTAGGACGGGCATGATGAGCGATTTATAGAGCGTGATTTTCGTTCGTCGAGAGAGGGCTCTGCTTCTCAATTGCCTACTGAGCCCAAAGTAACACCTGTTGGCAAGAGTTATTCTTCGTTTGATCTCAATGCTGATGTCGTTGTTTGAGTTTATACTGGATCCCAAATAAACGAAGTCACAACCTTGAAGGAGGTATTATCAACTGTAACGTAGGTTCCAAGACGCTGGGACTGTTTGTTTGTTGACACCAATTATTTCGTCTTATCTGCATTCACTGCCTGACCCATTCGACTTGACTCTTTTTCTTATCTGCAAAATGCTGCACTGACTTCGCGCGTATTATTGCCAATGAACACTCTTGTAGAATATTGTGCCACTACGTCTCAGATCAGCAGCTCGGATGATCTTTTCCATCAATAGGTTGAAAAAGTCGCACGATAAGGAATCACCTTGTCTGAAACCTCGTTTGGTAACAAATGGTAACAAATGGCAAGGAGAGGTCCTTCCCGATTTTAACTGCGCTGCTGGTGTTGCTCAGTGTCATCCTGCAAAGTCGTATTAGTTTTGCAGGAATACTAAATTCAGACATGGTGGCGTACAGGTGCTTCCTTATTAGGCTGTCGAAGGCTGCCTTGTAGTCGACAAAAAGATGGTGGGTGTCGACTTGTTTTTCTTGAGTCTTCTCCAAGATTTGTCGTAGCGTGAAAATCTGGTCGATGGTGGACTTTCCAGGTCTGAAGCCACACTAACAAGGTCTGATCAGTTCGTTTACAATGGGCTTCAATCTTTCACATAAAACGCTCGACAGGACCTTATATGCGATATTAAGAAGGCTTATCCCACAGTAATTGGCACAGATAGTGGGATCGCATTTCTTGTGGATTGGGCAGAACACACTGAGATTTCAATCGTTCGGAATGCATTCTTCCGACCATATTCTGCATAGAAGCTCGTGAATGCATTTAAGTAGAGCTTCGCCTCCGTTCTTAAACAGCTCAGCAGGTAAGCCATCAGCTCCCGCGGCTTTGTTATTTTTGTCAGAACTTCATCATAGTCGGGCAGCGGAACCTCAACGCTGTCATCCGAAATTGGGGTTCCCGGAATATCATCTCTATTGGCGGGATTGTAGTCAGCGTCGCCATTAAGAAGCTAAGAGAAGTGTTCCCTCTATAACGTCAGTGTACTCTGGACATCTGTCACTAGATTCCCGTTTTCATCCTTGCAGGAAAAAGCTCAGGTTTTAAAACCATCGGCAAGGCGTCTTATTTTTTCGAAAAATTTTCGGGCCTCATTCCTGTCACCATGCATCTCAATTTTCTCCTGCTCGCGCTATAGCTTTCTTACAGGCATATAAAGCAACATTGGTCACAAATAATGTAAATTTTTCCACTTTTTTCCACGCTTCGTAATTTTCTTAATTTTCCATTTTGGTAAAAGATGTGCATTCAAGAGTTTTTCGAAAGAATTTTATTTTCAGGCGATCTGGAGACGCTGATGATGTAAAATTAACATGCAAATTAAGTTTTATGTGTATGTAATAAAGTATTTTAGAAAACATTTTCTATAATATGCCTTAATTTTAACCGCTTTGACCTAAGACCTCCCTTTAATTATGTGCTATAGTACATTTAAATAAAAATAAAAAGTCAATACATTTAATTGAAAAATAAATAGAACACCTTTCTATTTAGAGCTCAGCAAAATTATTTCTTCTTTTGATCAAAATACGATATTAAAGAACCTTAAAGCATTAATGGATTAAACTAAGACCTTAATTTATTGCATATAAGACCTACAGAGTAGAAGCACCGCTTCGCCTCAACGCTTGTTAGTTCGATCGTTGAAAGGGGGATATTTGTGATGGTAGTTTGGAAAATTTTATTAGCTATTAAAAATAGTTTTTAAAAATCCGAGATTTGAATCGTATAATCCCGGGATATTCGGGTCCTCAAAAAGATCGGGATCCCGAGATCCGGGGATTTCGGAATCCCGGGATTGACATCCCTAATACCCACATACACAGCACATACACGAAAAATATAAAATAAATAAACACATTTTTAGGGTCCACCCTAGTGGCAAACATCTTTTTGAAATTCTCACAGCAGAATACACTGTATTACACACATTTGCTGCAGTTTAAATTTCTTAAAACTTAATTGTTAAGGGAACAAGAAAAAGTCTTTGGGTCGCAAGTCGGGACTGTAGCGAGGATGACCCATCAATTTAAAGTTTTGATAACTCAAAAAGCTTTTGTTGAGCTGATGTGTGGGAGCTCGCATTGTCCTGAAGGAAGATGATCTTTCTTTGGCGGTTGGTGTTCAGTTATTCGAAGACTTCCGGGAAGCTAATGGTTGGGTATGTTGATAAAGTGGTCAAGTTGGGACGTGGCCGGTTTCTCTGAAAAAACAGACGACTATTTTTTTGGATGTCCGCGGACGTAGCTGACAACTTTTGTCGGTTTTTGTTTCATTTAAAAGGCCTAAACAGTAGATTGCTGCCTTTTTTGGGCTCATAAGCATATATCCATGATTCGTTACCTGTAACAATGTCGTAGACGTGTTTTGAACCACCCCAGTATTTGTTGTAGCATTTCCTTGCACCAATCGAAACAAGCCTTTGTTTGAGCAACCGTTAATTTATTGGGGGGTATCAAACGAGAAGAACTTTTCCTGACGCCTAAATGATGGAGCTCATGTAAAAAAGAATGTACAGTTGCCCCATAAAGTCTACATACAGTACAGAAAACGACGTTATTTTAATAAAAACAAAAACAAATCGGCTGAATTTTTCTGATAAGTTATATTTTATGAAAAATAAGAGCTAAAATTAATAAGAAATTAACGGATTATATTAACTTGGATTATAGTTATAAACCAAAACTTGACTTCATTCACAAAAAAATCACAATAAAGTGTACATGCAGTTTAATTCACTTTTTGTTTCATAACCTTCTTATGAATAAAATAAAAAAATTAATATTTGGTTGGACTACCTTTAGCATCTAATAATGCTTGTATACGTCTTGACATCGAAGAAACTAACTTTTCAGTTACATCTGCAGTGATTTTGTTCCATTCTTCAAGTAGAGCTCTCTTATGGTCTTCCTTGTTCGATATTTTATTTTTTCGAACTCGCCGGTCCAATTCATCCCATAGGTTTTCAATTGGATTCATGTCCGGTGATTGAGGAGAGGAGAATGCAACTGTTTAGGGACATTATAAAGTAACCACTCCTTTACAATGAGAGATGTGTGCTTCGGATCGTTGTCCTGCTGGAAGATCCATTTGCATGAAAGACCCATTTTAGTGGCAGAACTCTTCAGATTATCTTTCAACAGATTCAAATAAACATAACGATCCATTGTAGTATCAATGAAAGCAAGATTCCCCACACCGTGCTTTACAGTTGGTAATAAATTTTGCATATCCATCGCAGTGTTAGGTTTGCGCCACACTCTTTGCTTCCCATCCTATCCAAATATATTATATTTGGACTCGTCACTAAAAATAACGTTCTTCCAGAAATCAAAACCGTAATTTTTGTGGAGTTTTACAAACTCGAACCGTTTCTTCAAATTAGTTAGGCTTATGTATGGCTTCTTCCTTGGAATTCAACCATGAAAGTCGTTAGCTCTCAAAACATTTCGAATTGTTTCCGAATGAATACTAATTTGTTTAATTTTGATGACATTTTTTTGATGACATCCGAAAGCTTGCTTGGTCTGCCAGATCGATGTTTACTTTGGGTAGTTTGGGTAAAATTAAAATTTTGTATAATAGTTTGACCAGTGGCACAACTTTTTCCAACAATTTTTCCTATTTCTCCGTACGATTTCTCCTCATTTCTTAACTTTATAATAAATTTTCTGATATCTTGATAATTTCTTGCGTTTTGCTACTTCTTGTGACATTTTAGTAAAAAAAACTGGAAATTTAATTTAATTTCTACACGACGAACGCGGAACTGACCGAATAAATATAATACTGTGCATTACTTGCATGTTCACTTTTTTGTGTACTAAATACTATATTATACAAAATTTTAGTGCATTATTGCTTATTTTTTTAATACTTATCGAAATGCTATATCCTATAAGGAAAAAATGTTTTAAACTTCATTAGTTTCTATAAAAGTTAATATTTTATGACTGTATCTAGACTTTATTGGGATACTGTACAATGATCCCACAAATGCTCAAAGATGACTCTATCTCACAGTATGTCACATGCCGGCCTTATTAAACAGCATGCGCACAGCTTCTTTGTGTTTTGGCATAACAACGGTTTCGGTCAACCTTCACGATATTAGTTTTGTAGAGAACGACGACCACGCTCGAATGCATTGAATTATCGTTTCACAGACGCGAGGCGTGAAGTTTCATCACCAAATGTCGAATTGAGTTTATCGATACATTCTTTTCTTGTTAATCCACGTCGATAGTCGTAAAAACTAATCGCACGAAAATGTTCATTGTTATGACTATGGTTGATTTAGCCAAAAATCTCCAGAAGAAGTGTGCACTACGTTTCAAGTAGCTGCTATTAAAATGCAAACATATTGCCGAAATACCAAAAATATATAATTTAACTAAACAACTTCTCTACACTCTTTATAAAGTTATATGTAACATAGGGGGGGGGGGGGGAATAAACGGGGCCATAAAAAGAAATCCAATACATGATAAGTACGAAAATTTTTATATTATGTCAACGAAAAATGCTACTAAAACAGTTCGGTTTTACTAACTGCAAGGAACAATTGCGTGTTTCTTAACTGTCACTCACAAAAAAACATTTTTATAACGCGTAGACAAGCCCATAACAAGGCTTGCCACACCTGGGCCAACTTATAATCAAACAAAACTATGAAACAAGAAATCTCACTCCTCCAGTGAACTATCGCCCCCACCCCCAACCCCCTTCTAACACCCTCAGACGAAATGACAAACTTCCTGTTGGGCTGCCGCCTAATTCGCATGCAATGAATGAAGGCTTGCAACATGTTGAGCAACATGAATTCTTTTGTGCTTACATCAACTTGAAACCTAATTAGAATGTTTTTGTTGTTGTTGTTTTTTTTATACAAAACAAAATCGAACAAAATTGAAATAACTTCAACAAATTCTAATAACCACTTCTTCCTCCAAGACCCCCATCCCCCCATGAAACATTAAAAACTCGCCTTTAACCGTGCTTTTGTTCTCATCGCCACCACCTTTTTTTAATGCTGAGAAAAATAAAAAAACAAAAAATAAAGAAAAAAGTGTCAATAGACGTTAAGCTGGTTACCACCAGCAACACGGCAACCGTGCAAAATTGTCGTCAAGCAGTTTCAATTATTAGTTATTTGCACTTTGCAGCAGCTAAAAAAAAGGCATCTAGAAAAAAATAACCTAAACATAACAACTAGATAAAAGAGGTTTCTTGTCAAAGTAGCTAGTTTTCATGCTGACGACGGACGACCGACCTGTAGACGACAACGGACGCACCTGTTGAAAATCTAGTTTTTCTAGCCTGCCAGCTAAAAAAATGAGAACTACACATAAACCTGTAAGAAAAGCTAAAGAAAATCAAAGAATTCATTCTGCGTAGTCCTCTCCACCCAACGTCCCTCCCCCACTGCATACTACACCACTGCTGTTGAAGCTAGTATATCGAGTCGTATCAGCTTCGCATGCTTTACCACGCATTTACACTGCAAGAATTCTTTTAGAACTGTGAATGAGAAATTTATTATATTTTATCGTTATTTAGTTGTTTTTTTTTATGGTTTTGTCATAACTGTCAAACAGCAGTCAGGAGTTTTGTTCATGGCATAACTGTAAATAACAACAAACTTCATAGATATCATGCAATATCCTTTAAAAAACTTCCTTGTAGCATCTTCGCACGCTTCTTTTTTAATTGCTTCGATATTTATAATTTTTTAAGTGCTCTTAAATACTTGGTTTGCACTCATCTATCTGTATGTGTGAGATGCATTCGACAGCATTGCTTAATCGTAGTGTAAAGCATTGCATCGTCCAAAAAGAGGTCGTTTTGCGCAGTCGCAGCTTTCCTGTTCTGTTTTTGATCACCTTATTTATTTTTCTTACCATACACATATAACAAAGTGTTTTTTTTTTGTATTGCCACATATATATTTGTGTGGATTTCTTTTAGCATGATTTATCAAAGTAATTTTTACACGTTGTGATTTGTAAAAATGTATGGATGCTTCAATTTTTTTCTTTCTTTTTTCAGGATTTCATGACTAGATGATGTTGAGGGTGAACTGTTGGTTAATGGTAAGCAACTTGAATTTATTTAAAATTATAACGGCCAAAGAAACATCAATCTTTTCGATTAAATATTTCAAACAATAAAAAAATTAACTAAATATACATTAAAAAATTAAACCAAAATCAATTAAAAACTATTTTTAATTTAACAGAAATCGATAAAAAAATTAACAAAATTTTATTTAGCACTAACCCAAGCAAATTTAACAAATCGTCGCCTGAGAAAATAAATGTCGTATGTAAAAATTTTCACTTTTGAGATTGTTGAGAAAAAGGGGCTTTAATTAAAAAAAAATAGCAGTAAGAACACAAAAATTTCGTAATCTATTGTGAAATGTGTCCGCAAATAGGCCAACAATTCTGAAGAATATTGCTCAGCTAGATTTTGAATTATAGCCCCTTTTTCTCAATAATCTCAAAAGTAATAATTTGCACATACGACATTTATTTTCTCAAGCGACGAAATATAAATAACAGAAACATCAAAAAATTAAAAAAAAAAAAATTTTAAAAATAATAAAAAAGCAATACAATTATTTTCAAACCTATAAGATTTTTACGGCGGCCTAAATCTTATTTTAAAAATTTATGGAAATCATGGAAAGCATGAAATGAAATTGTTATTTTTCTCATATCAATAAAATATAATTAAAGTCTTTATATAATTAAAATATAAACAAGGAATAACGACTAAACTCAAAGTATCGTAAAAAACGATATTTTATTTGCACGAACTACGACCCATTTTTTTGAAATATATGAACCGCTACAAACAAAATATATGCAAACATTAGTGATGATCAATTCTGGGTAAAAAATAGATATCTGCATACTTCCAAAAGTTGGCAATAAAGTAAATTCTATAACGCTTTTTTACGATTTTTTGAATTTAGTCATTATTCCTTGTGACCACAGATATATAAGCGAGCCTTAAGTTCCCTCTTTAGTAGTCTAAAATAAACAAACAAAAAAAACTTTAAAAATAATGTATTACTAAGCTTAAAATTTGTTTTATATAAATTTTATGCATCGCGTTACAGTATATTGCAAGATACATTTTTAAGTTATTAAAATTAAAAGAACGTCTATTGTCTGGCAAAATGTTTTTGCAAACAGAAAAACTTATTTCTAGTTCTGCACTGACGAGAGAAACATATTTTAAAGACGATATGTCATCGGATGTAAGTTCCTCTTCTAATTTTATAGCATTAAAATTTTTACCCCCTAATATTTTAGTCATAGAGCATAAAAATAAAGTTAATAAAAAGTAGCATATCCTGAGTTTTTATCTAACACTTGTTTCATCTTTCTACATACACTTTCGTCAGTTTCACCACGCGCCGAGCTTTTTTTTCATCTAGGTCTATAAACAAAGCTACTCCTTTTTCGCGATGTAATGTTTTTGATTGAAGGGACTGTTGTTATTTTGTCGGCCTTTGTAGTCTGGAGGAGAGTGCGCTAGACTATAAACCCAGAGGTCCCTGGTTCGAATCCGGGTTCGGGCATGGTTCTTTTCAATTTCTTTGTTCTTTTCTACATTTAAGAATTATGGAAAACTAAAAATTCACAGCTGACAACAATCCCGCCAATAGAGATGATATTCCGGAAACCCCAATTTTGGATGACAGCGTTGAGGTTCCGCTGCCCTACTATGATGAAGTTCTGACAGCTATAGCTCGGCTTAAAAATAACAAAGCCGCGGGAGCTGATGGCTTACCAGCTGAGCTGTTTAAGAATGGAGGCGAAGCTCTACTTAAATGCATTCACGAGCTTCTATGCAGAATATGGTCGGAAGAATGCATTCCGAACGATTGGAATATCAGTGTGCTCTGCCCAATCCACAAGAAAGGCGATCCCACTATCTGTGCCAATTACCGTGGGATAAGCCTTCTTAATATCGCATATAAGGTCCTGTCGAGCGTTTTATGTGAAAGATTGAAGCCCATTGTAAACGAACTGATCGGACCTTATCAGTGTGGCTTCAGACCTGGAAAGTCCACCATCGACCAGATTTTCACGCTACGACAAATCTTGGAGAAGACTCAAGAAAAACAAGTCGACACCCACCATCTTTTTGTCGACTACAAAGCCGCCTTCGACAGCCCAATAAGGAAGCACCTGTACTCCACCATGTCTGAATTTGGTATTCCTGCAAAACTAATACGACTTTGCAGGATGACACTGAGCAACACCAGCAGCGCAGTTAAAATCGGGAAGGACCTCTCCCCACCATTTATTACCAAACGAGGTTTCAGACAAGGTGATTCCTTATCGTGCGACTTTTTCAACCTAATGATGGAAAAGATCATCCGAGCTGCTGATCTGAGACGTAGTGGCACAATATTCTACAAGAGTGTTATGCTGCTTGCGTATGCTGATGACATCGATATCATTGGCCATAATACGCGCGAAGTCAGTGCAGCATTTTCCAGATTAGAAAGAGAGTCAAGTCGAATGGGTCTGTCAGTGAATGCAGATAAGACGAAATACTTAGTGTCAACAAACAAACAGTCCCAGCGTCTTGGAACCCACGTTACCGTTGACAATACCTCCTTCGAGGTTGTGAAGAACTTCGTTTATCTGGGATCCAGCATTAATTCAACCAACGACATCAGCATTGAGATCAAACGAAGAATAACTCTTGCCAACAGGTGTTACTTTGGGCTCAGTAGGCAATTGAGAAGCAGAGCCCTCTCTCAACGAACGAAAATCACGCTCTATAAATCGCTCATCATGCCCGTCCTACTTTACGCATCACAAACCTGGACGCTGAGCAGTTTAGATGAAAAGACTTTAGGAACATTCGAGAGAAAGATTCTTCGTAAGATCTACGGACCAATCTGCGTCAATGGCGAGTACCGAATACGGTGGAATGATGAACTGAATGAGCTGTACGCTGACATCGACATAGTCAAGCGCATTAAAATCGAGCGGCTTCGCTGGCTTGGTCATGTTCAGCGCATGAAAGACGATGCTCCAGTGAAGAAAACATTCGATTCGGTACCCAGCGGCAGTCAACGCAGAAGAGGACGACCGCATCTTCGTTGGAAAGACCAAGTAGAGGACAACCTGACGAAGCTTGGAATTTCCAACTGGCGCCAGCAAGCGAAAGACAGAAATGGCTGGCGCAAATTCTTAGATGAGGCCAAGACCGACATACGGTTGTAGCGCCAACTAAGTAAGTAAGTAGTAAGTAAAAATTCACAGCTAAGTTGTAGAAAATGTGAAATTATTGGACAGGAGCAACACTAAGGGCTGGAAATGCTTGCCGAGGTTAAGGCATAACACTAGCCGAGGTTAAAAGCAATTCAAATTGTATTTCACGGTTGTTTCGTCTAATCAATAATTCATAAAAATCGCTTAAAATTACCAAAAAATGCCCTAAATCTAGTAAAAATTAACTGAAAACTAAAACCGATGAAAAAAGATGAAAATTGACGAAAAATTACCTAGAAACTTTTCATATCTGGAATTGAGGAAACATAAAGGGACGTTCTAAATAAGCAGGAAATGCCTTAGAAGCAGCAAAAAAAGATGACATGTCATCGAAATCCTAGCCCTGCTCATGACTTATAAAAAATAATTCAACAATAAAAAGACAATAATAAAAAATAATAAAAGCTATTAAAAAAAAAATCACAGTAAAAAGCATTACTTTGAGAGGCCAAAAGTACAAATAAATCTATTTTGATTAAACAGAAGTTGTGTGTATAAGCTTATCAAAGTGGATGGACTGCAGAAGCCACAGAAGACTACTGAAGAGATGATGTAATTTTTTTTGGTATTAAAGTAAGGTTAGGTTAGGTTAAGGTGGCGGCAGGTCTTTAGACCAGCCCACTTAGACCATATTTTTGGTCCGTTGTGATACTACAGAATGGAAGAAGGGAGTAATCAAGTGAATCTTTTGTGTAGGATGTTCTTACTGTGGCAGAAGCTGTAGAAACATGTGAATTAAATCTGAAGTAAGTGTTATTCCTTGACCTCAGTCAAATCGAGTAACTAAACGTTCCTATCCACAAACTTTTCCTACCACCACCAACAACAACTTTTCGTCGTAAATTGATGTGTTTTAAGTTCCTTTGATTAGGAATTAGGAAAGAAAGGTTATAGCGTAGGACCATAGCCCAGTCAGTATTCGAACCTGGGACCCCTGAGCGATAGTCAAGCGTACTACCACTAGACTATCGAGGCAGTAAGCTCAAATTTAATTTTAAAAATACATATATAAATTCAAAAGCTGATGCTTCTATCAAGACCAAAAGTTTAAATGTGTTTTTCTCAAAACTGCATTTTATAAATGCCGTGAATCATAACAAACAAATTTCAACCAATCAGTTCGAAATTTTGGACACATATACTTTATAAAATTTGCGAAAATACGCCACAGCGTAATTTTTGAAAAAAATTTTCTTAAAAAATTTATAGTTGTTTTGCAAATAGTTTACGATTTTCTTTGTTTTTAGTGTTCAAACTCATCAAATTTTTCTTCAAATTTCATTTTATCTTGAACACCGAAATAAGCAAATCCCGATGACGGAAAATTTTAATACCACTTGCTATTAAAATCGTATTGGAAGATGAGGAAATTATTTGATAAATTTAATTTAAGTATTTGCAACAGTTATTTATTATTATTTTGTTATTATTTTCTTCCGCTCCCTATTTTGCCATGATGTGCTCAGGTTGAAAACTTTTTTGAACGGACAAAATCGTACTACACAATTTGACGAGTGTTCACACTGGTCAAATCGTTCGTCAAATTAGCAGAAAAATCAAAAAATTTTGATTTTCATCAAACGATTTGACCAACGATTCACTCACACTCGCTAAATCGGCATCAAATCCATACAAATTCTGTTGGTCAAATCGTTTATCAAATCAGTTATATTTGATTTGATAAGCGATTTGAAATGTGAACAGCCCTTTTGGCACCATTGATCGCCGCTGTTTTGCACTGTTTTTGGCAATCGCATTGTAGACGTAAACAGCAGGCGTCGGATTCTTTATATTTTTCATTGTGCGAATACACATTGAGAAAAAGTTATGGAATATTTGCATGAGGGTACTTTTTTATATTGCATAAATTGAATTGAATAAATTATTTTTATAGAGGTTATTGTACCCTTGAAAAATGGCAAGAAAAGCATTTGCGGAAAACTGGGAGTTTGCCTATTTTTTCATAGATAATAAAAGATTAAAAAGATTTTAATCTTAATAATATAACAGTGTTGTTAATAGTAAAACAGTAAAATAATAAAATATATAAAAAAAAAAATGAAGTTAAAAGCAAATAAAAATTATTATGTAAAAAATTAAAACAATGTATAATAATAAAAAATTAAAAAAAAAAACAAAAAAGAAATCAAAAGAAATAAACAAAAAATTTAAAAACTATAAAACAAAAAACAAAAAAGGATATATGACAACCTCCATGCAGCTAAAGCTGGGTAAATCAAAATGTAATCTGACTAGCAAAAAAAGGAAACATTTGGAATTACGTTAATTATTATTTTTATTTATTTATTTATTAATTCATCAAACAGACTATAATTCTCTTAATTCCTACTTAAAAAGCTAAACTTATCCAGTTTTCTTATAGACTAATTTATAGTATTAACGATAATTCACTAGAGTTATTACATATACTATTAAGATACATGATCAAATTGTTTTTGAAAGCACTCCTACTTAAGTAATCCTACTTAAGCACTCCTACTAGATAAAAGTCTATATTTCGACTCACAGAGTTTGCCAGTCTTAAGCAACGAGTGATTGGTTCATTTCGACTGTAATTAGCTCTATGAAAAGGCTCATTAAATAGAATTTGAGACCTCAGGCTACGTGAAGGTACGTGAAAAGGTATTTGAAAAAGTAGAGTAGAACAATTAATATTAAAGCATATTAAATCTCTTACAAACATGATAGCGAAATAATTCCGACGAATTTCTAAATATTAAATACCAAGAAGAGGTCTTCTCACATTATAAGAGAACATCTCAATATTCCAACCTAAGCGACTTATTGCAAATCTCGTAAATCGTTTCTGAATTCTTTCAATTCTTTTCGAAGCACATGAGTAAAAGGGGTCCCATATTATGCAACAATATTCTAATATAGATCTGACAAAGGCAAAATATAAAGATTTTTAAGAATCTGAAAGGTCTTTGTAGTTTCTGATTATGAAACCTAACATAGCATTGGCTTTAGCTACAATGTAGTCTATGTGCCTTGAAAAACTAAGTTTTCTGTCTAGTATAACTCCTAGATCTTTCTTCTCAGTAATTGTTGATAACGTCATATTTCCAAGCCTATATTCAAAAAAGAGAGGTAAAGAGATACGACATAATTTCAAACTTTGGCATTTTGATAAGTTAAGCGGCAATAAATTGTCGCTGCACCACGTAAATAATTGTAACAAATCTCTCTCCATATTTATACAATCATGAATGTCTTTTATGACAGAAAAAGTTTGTATGTCATCGGCATACATTAAACACTGAGAGAAAGATATTATTTTAGGAATGTCGTTTACGAATAAGATGAACAGTAAAGGTCCCAGGTGATTTCCCTGCGGAACCCCAGAGGAAACAGTAACAGCATTTGACAGAACATTATTTATTCGAACAAATTGTGTCCGACCTATAAGATATAATTCAAATCACTTTAGAATATTGGAGTGAAATGCAATTAGTTCTATTTTCTTAATAAGCAAGTTATGATTAATTCTGTCGAAAACTTTTGAAAAATCGGTGAAAATGACATCACATTGAAAACAATTTAAAATATATTTAGATTTAAAATGGCTAAGTTGGTAGTGGTTGACCTTCCTGGAAAAAAACATGCTGAAGCGGTGACATGAGTTCCTTCACCAAGAATATTAACCTATTGTAGACCAATTTCTCAAACAGTTTGGGAATAGTAGATATTTTGCATATTGGGCGATAGTTTGAAATCTCGTTTTTTGAACCAGATTTGTGAATTGGTATAATGAAAGTAATTTTCCAATCAGTTTAAAATTCCCCTTTTTTAAGTGATTGATTGAAAATAATCATTAAAGGTAAGGCTAACGCCTTTGAACAATTTTTTAAAAGAATCGGTGAGAAACCATCCTTCCTAGGCTGTTTATCAAGGCTCAATTGATTTAAGCCTTCAAAAACTTCTTTCAACCTGAGTTCAAGGTCACCAAAATCAAGTGGATTGGCAGATGATTCAGTTTAGGTATCAGCGATGGTATCGGAAGAAACATACACTGATTAAAAAAATTCAGCAAAAAGATTGGAAATCGAGAGGGAATCAGACGTAGTTTTACCTATATATCGAATTGTATTAGGAATACCCGTAGATTTTTTTTTATTATTTATAAAATGCCAAAAGCTCTTACTATTAGTCTTAAGTTGACATTCAATCTGAAATATATAATTTTTATATAAAAAGTTGTTCAAGTGATCAAATTTTCTCTGAAAGACCCGATAATTATTTAAAAGATTTATATTTTTATCAGATTTTCTATACAGTTTGAATGCTTTATTTTTCTTGTTATTAATATTAATCAGTTCTTTATTGAACCATATAGGTTTCGATGAGGCTTTAACTGAAACTTTAGGGATGTACAAATTTATAGCTTCCCTGAGCTTGTTTGAAAAAAGATTGTAATTTATTGATAGATTATTATTTACAGTGTACATAAGAGTGGACCTTATTTGTATGGGGAAAATTTCCAAGCACTTCATGGGGCGTCCCAATGGCTCAAACTGCGCTAATGGATGAAAGAAAAATTCGTGTAAAATTTTAGTAAGATCGGATGCATATAAACCCGTGCGCACACGACTTAATGTTTGCACAAGTGCATAAAAAAAATTTTTTTTTTATATAATATATTCATTTGCAATTTCATTTGGAATAAGGAAACAGTTAAGATATTTTTGTTTTTTCCAAAAAATTTTCAGTTCAATAAGGGTATTCACCTCAAATTACTTTAATAACACAGGGGACAACATTTTTATTTTTGGATTTTCCCATCAATATTTGTATTATTTTCGACTAGTCTTGGTGCGTTGATATCAAAACTATTATTACTTTATTTCTAGCTTCACCAGTTTTTGAAATTAACGATATTGAACGATATTACTGACTTTTTGTCCCCTGAGCTATTCAAGTAATTTGAGGTGAATGCCCTTAATAAACTGAAATTTTTTTGGAAAAAACAAAAAAATCTTATTCCAAATGGAATTGCATATGAAAATATTAAAAAAAAAAAAATTTTTTTTCTTTCATGCACTTGTGCAGACTTGAAGCCGTGTGTGCACGGGTTTATATGCATCCGATCTTGCTAAAATTTTTCACGAATTTTTTTATCATCAATTACAACAGTTTGAGCCCTTAAGCTGGTCTTTTTGAAATAAGGACCACTCTAGTGTACATATACATAAGTTCGCTGTCGCGGACTCTACCAGCTCTCGTGTTATTGGTAATTCGTCATTGCATCCAGATTTAAAAATTTTTTGATGTTGTTGCTTTTTGTTATTGTTGTTTTTGCACTCTTCAACGAATTTTCGTGGGCATCGCTGCTCTACACTATAACTATGTATGTATATTAGGGCGAGTTGATTTTTTAATTTGTAAATCGTATAGCAAAAACGTAAACTACATAAAATTCTAAGAAAATTCTCCATAGAAACCATGTATTTAAAATAAAACCCTAATCCGCGCCTTTCGACTTGAACATTTATATGCCCTCTTTTCTACACTCAAAATTTTTTTACATTAAAAAAATATTCACCCAAGTAAAAAAGTTTGTATATAGTTTTATATTTAATATTTTTATATGGAACTTAGATAAACAATTCTTATTTTATAATGCAAATAAAAACAAACAAAAGAAGTGTTTTCAACCAAACAATATTTCAGTAATTTTTTTACCATAAACAAATTTTGTGTCATTAAAACAATTGATGTCTTTAATACATACAAAGAAGCAATTATAGAATACAAAGAAAACTTTACTTATTGGTTATATGTTAATTTTGTTAAGTCTTTTTTACTCTCCATTCTAGGTACTTTGGCATGACTTTCTATAGTTACTACTATTTGATCTATATTTCTGTAGATCAAATAAACTGGATTAGAGGTCATGTTTTTTCCCTGTTTTAAGAAGTATGTTTTGCATATTTTATTACAAAAAAAAAATATTTTTTTAATTATTCTTTGTTTTTTTGCAAAACGCAGTTTAGGTAAAACGTGTTCTAACTATTTTTCATATAGAACGCAAATAAGAAGAGATGCAAATTGGGGTTCAACTGCTTTTTTGATAATTGAATATTTTGATAAGCCTCAAAACTAAACCTGTATTGCATAAACTATAATATAATAACACATAATATATTTTAAAAAAAAAAAATTTTCAGCAAAAGAAGAGAAAAAACAATTTCTAATCGAGAGGAGCGGATTAGGGTTTGATTTTAGACCTATTGTTCCTTCGGAGAATTTTCTTAGAATGTTATGTAGATTACGTTTTTGCTATACGATTTTTCATTTATTTTTTCATCCATACAAATCAACCCGCCCTAATGTATATACACTTTTTTGAGTCATGATTTTTGTTTTTGATTCTCAAATCATACCTCAATATACCTTCAATAATTAACTCTTGAGAAATATGTATTTTTGAACCTTTGATAAATCAAAAATTAATATTAATGCCAAACTGATAATAACAAATATTAAACAAACTAAATTTTTTAAAACAAAACAATTTTTGATAATAAAAAATGGTGAAATAACCAGTATAAATCAAAAATTTTTAATTAAAGTATTTTAAGTAAATAATAAATAGAATAATAGAATTAAAAAAAAATAACAAAATTATAATTGGAAAAAAAAACATTTACAAATGAAATATAAAAATAACAAAATATAAAATGAAATTTAAATATAAGATAATTTATAAAATGAAACTCAAATAAAAGATAACTTATAAAATGAAACCCATTATTTCGAGTTAATATTTTTTTATTAAAATTTTATTGTAAAACTTGGGGGTTTTCTTTGCATTTTATACAAATTTTTATTTCTGCGGAAAGGAAAACGCCCTTCAAACGGAGAGTAATGATAACTACTTCCTTAAAATTATCTTTCCATTAGAGGGTTGGACGTACCTATCTGTACTTCAAAGAAGTAATGTTTTACATTGCAAGGCAATGAGTTAGAAATTGTAATAACCAGGGACCGTACCGGTTATGGTTTTTATCAAAAAAATCAGATGTTAACAGTTATCATTCAGCTTTAATTTTTTCCGACAAAAATACTAATTATTTTATGTCTTTTTTTTTGGGCAAAAATAACTGTTAGCTTTGACTTTTGTTTTTTAGGTCAAAAATAACAGTTATTTTGTGCCTTTTATTTATTCGGTCAAAAATATCAGGCAATTGTAATTTTTTATAGGCCGCTTTAACGACAAAGTTTAAGTTTAATGCAATTTTCATTGTCTCAGCAGCGCGCACATTTTGACCTATAACACTTTTTTAGTTTTAATAGTATTTTGAATAGTCAAGCGGTTTTTGAAAAAAACCAAATTGCCTGATATTTTTGACCGAAAAAATAAAAGGCACAAAATAACTGTTATTTTTGACCTAAAAAATAAAAGTCAAAAGTAACAGTTATTTTTGCCCGAAAAAATAAAAGACAAAAAATAACAGTTAAATTTAACTTTTATAGTAACAGTCGAAAATTTAAAAGGCGTTTAATATTCTCGAAGCTGCTACCATTACGATTATAATGGTTCATTTGAAAAGTCCACCGGCAACTTTTTCGTTGTGCCTTTTTCATCTGAAAATTGTTAAATAACAGTTATTTTCGGTCCCTGGTAATAACTAATAATTATTTTGTTTATTCACGAATGCAATTAATATGTAAGAGATATGCAGTGTGACTTTTTGGATTTAATATTTAAACAAAATATATATTGTTGAAACTATGTTCTTCTTTTGAATTTGTCTATAAAAAAAACGCATCAGTTAATACATTTTTTCACAAACAAGCATTATTTGCACTTCGTACTGAAAATTCTAGTTTTAAATGAGTATCCAAAATAAATCCAGTTTCGGCGCAATATCTTGAAACAAAATCGAACAACAACATCGGTAATGATGCGTAAAAGTGACGAAAAATCTCAAGGTCATTCGTTAATGGTCCACAACACACGTCACCGCAACAACCACTCTGTCTTGACAGCGATTTTTCGCATACATCTAAGCAAAAGCTGCTGTAGTTCTGCTTCTGTAGCTGCTTCTTGACTATTAAATAAACAAAAAAAAAAAAAGCGAAACAAACAAAAAGAATAATCAAATTTAAGCTGAAAAATTATACAATATAAAATCATTAATCAGTTGAAAGTAAAACGAGTCTGACAAGTGTCAACAAACAACAATATCAACACCAACAGCAACAAAAACAACAACAACAACAAAAACACGTTGTACAAACCAAAAAACAATTAACAATTATGAGGAGTGGTTTTGACGTAGGTACATTTTGATGTGTCAATAAAGATTTCGTGACAAAAAAAATCCATTCTGCAATAAAAACTCAATAAAATTTGTTTCAAATTAATTAATTTGCTAAAAAAATGTATGATGTTTTTTATTATAACAACAACAAATTGCAAGCAAATCAATGTGTTCGTATCTGTGCTGCGATGTTTATTTGTTTTATAAACACAATTTATAAAAACTGCATTGATTGCTATTGCATAACGGCAGCAAAAAAAAATATAAACACTTTAAGCAGACCTCTTTTCAAACTTGCTTCATTAATTTGAAATAATTTTACACAGTCAAACATATTAACAGCCTTATTCTGTCAAAGCAACAATTGCTACCCAGTATTTTTAATATTTTTATGTTTTTGTTGTAAATTTTAGATTTCGAAACAAAATTTGAAGCTCAAAAAAAATAAATTTTGATAAAAATTGTCACCTGCTTTTCAGATAATGTCACTTTCATTAAGTTTTTTTTTCGTTTCAAATTTTGTTTTGTAAACAAAAATTACAACAAACACGTAGAAATATTGAAAATACTGGGTAAGTATTGTTACTATGCCAGAATATGGTTGTAAAGGTAGCAAGGCCGTAGTCAGGATTTGTCCATGGGGAGTTTTTATAAATTTTTTTTTTAATTAAAAAATTAAAATATACAAGTTTTTGTTTCATTTCATTTTAAAGTTAAGTTTTTTATGTATTATATATGTATATTAAGGTGCCTGGACTGATGAGGGTATATCTTCATTTGTACCTCTCTAAAAATCAACCTTGGTCTATTTTATAACGATTCTTAAAATATTTTGGTTGTTACAATAACCGCCAGTTAACCCTAAACCATTTCGCAAAAACCAAAAAAAAAATCCTAATATTTTAAATATTTTAGCTGGTGTAAAATTTGTAAGAACAATAAGTTGCCAGAAGTTAAAGGCCGGGAAAACCTTTTCCAATCTTCATCAAAACATTTAAAGTTTTGAAATAGGATTAAAGATAATGTTGTTGTCAATTTTTTTGAATTTTTTAAAGTTATTTTCACTAAAATTAAAAAACTTTATTATTCCTAATGCGATCCTCACTTTCAGGATATCGTTGGAAAGGTTTCGTTTTGAATATAAGATTTAATATAAGGAAATTAAATTTTTAATGAAGATCTGAAGAACTTTTTCCAGCCTATAATTTGTGGCTGTTTATTTCTTACCACTATTACACCAGCCAATAAAATGATTTAGCTCACTGGCGTAATAGCCAACATAATTTGGGAATCGTTATAAAAAGAAATTTTTGGGTGGGTGCAAATGGAACTTTTTTCAAGGCACCTTATGTATATACATTTGAAGTTACTTTTTTATGTGTATTTATAAATAATTTTGGTTATCTTTGTATACATTGTCAAACATTTTAAATGTTATTTGCTAGAGATTTAAATTTAGTCTTCTTTTTTTTGCAAGTTCTTCCAGTACGTCCTGCTCTGTGACTGTGCGATCATTGGTTCTCATCAAATGGTTCTCGCCCATTGAATTACGGATGTATGCTCTAAGAAACTTTAGAGATGAGAACTATATTTTATTTCTCTCAAATATTTTAATTGTACACAAACTTCATAAATCATAAAACCAAAAAACAAATTAATTCAACGATTGAGTTAAAACTTTTAAAAGTTTAAAAAAACTCTTAAAAATCAATATGTTAAGATCTACCTTGAAAAACTCATGAATAACTTAACACATTCCTTAAAAATTAAACCAGGTTTAGACTCACATCCTTAATTCGAAAGATAATTGGAAAAAACTGTTGACTATAAAATAGTCCCAATGAAAGGGGGCTGAAAATTTTATTTTATAATCATTTTTTGTTGTACCGAAAATTACGAAGAGACTGTGATGCAATGCCGCCGCCATAAGAAGAGCTAAAGAAAACGCAGAACTCACAAAAGGATCCATTTGCTTATTTGGAGTAAGCCAACAAACTCCAGCGACAAAACCTTGGGTGCTAAAATTTTTAATTTTCGAGAACCGCTCGAGGGAAAATTAAAATCATTTGGTGGCTGAAGTATACTTTAAATCTCTCGAGTTAGAAAGGTTTTTTCAGTATACATGTGTATGTCATTCTTGTTGGCTTGACTGTTATCATCACTACCATCTTCTACAACTGCCGATGTTAAGGGTAGCGATGTCAATTGTAAATGTATCACGTTTGATCCGATAAATTACGATGCATTTGTTTTCACTATTGTTGTTTAGACGATCCAACTCATTACACAGACTTTTACTCGTAAACGCAACTTCAGTATATGACTTATTTTTAGAACATATTAAAGTGATTCAATGAAACATTTGCTTAAATACATTAATTTTTATTAATATGTCGGAACTCTGGGGGTTTGAACCCCCAAACCCCCTTGTCTACGGCCCTGAAAGGTAGCATGCTTTTAAATATATTGAATTTTTTGATATTTTCAAAGTTTAAAAGAAAAACTCCAAAAACACTTTTAGTCGTATCTACATAAATATTTTTTTTTGCTTGTGAATGAATCTATCCTCATTCTGTCTTTGAAAAGTAGTATTTGTCAATGCTTTAAGTTCTCTATCGATTTTCCACTCCTTTTTCACCACTCCCTTTTATGCGGGGCAAAAAAAAAACAAAAAAAAACAAACTCCACTTAGTACAAATTTAAGCAAAATAAAAATGTCTTTATAAAAAAAGGGGTTAACCTTCACATTCTTTAAGCAAAATGCTTTACTTTCAAATTCCACCACCTACTGCAGCAACTTTAGCTAAGCAACTCTAGTAGCAACACACAAATATACACATGCCACAGCAATAATAACAACAAATGCCAATGACAACAACTTCTCTACCATGCTATGTTGCCAAGAACCACTTTAGTCAATGAAGCTTTGATGTCAATAACTCGCTTGACATTGACACCGCACCAAGAAGCTTTGATACTTAACGCTAGGAAAGAGTTTTTCTTGCATGCTACTTTTTTGTCTTATACAAAACAATATTTTTTGTTTTGAATAAATTCCTATGTAAATTTATTTGTTTTCTTCTTTTAAATAAACAGTTATTTTTATAATCTTTATTGAACTTTATCAATATCTTAAATGGAGTTTATAGATAAAATCCGGTTTCATAATTTTAAGTTTTTGTTTTGTTTTTATTTGTGCGTTGAAAGATTGCGCTGCGGTGATACATTATTTAAATCAGAAAATATGTTTCATTATTGATAACATATATTTTTGTGTAGTTTTTTAACCTCAGCCTATATTTCTGTGTCGATAAGCAGTAACAGCCTAAGTCTATTTTTGAAGTTTTAGGAAATCTTACTTCAATGTTTTCAATCGAACACGTTTCTGACATCACTATTTTTGAAAAGTTTGAAACACTTTATGTGGATAGTTCTCCTGAAAAGTATTTATCTGCGTCCTCTTTTTAATTTAAAATTTTTGTTTTAAAGATATACACTAGGGCGGGTCAAATTTTTTGTCGACCAAGCGTATAGCAGAAACGTAATTTATGATGAATTCTGAGAAAATTTCCCCAAGAAACCATTGGTCTAAAATCAATCCCAATATCGCCCATATTGAGTTTAAAATTGTTATATGGATTTTAAAAAAACGATAGTTTTATATAAAAATATTGTTGAATACTGAAATACTGTTGATTTTGGGCTTGTTGAAAAGGAATTTTGGCCAGGTCTCCGGTCCTGATTAATTTTAAAAATAGTTTGGCTTTTAAACCAAATTTCGCCATCCTGATATTTAAATATTGTCCAAAATAAAACGATTTACATTACAAAAAAAAAATCTTTAATTCAATCAGTGTAAAAAGTACAATTAAGACTTTAAAGTCTTGTTTGCTCTCAATGCGGGGTATTTTAGTTCGACTTTTTATAGCTACTGCCATAACATCGTCTCAATTTTTTTTCAATTACGCGTCGTGAAACACTTGAAAGTAACTGAAAAAATCGCTCATTTCCCTGAATATGCGATGGAATTTGTGAAAACTCTAGATAACTTAGCATGTGCTCGTATGGAATGCTGTCATCTATTACTATCAAATCAACATAGTCTAAGCATTCAAAATTAATGCTATGCTTTTTATAACTTCTTAATACTGTTAGTTCACATACACTCTAAAAACTGATTGAAAAATCTCTATAATAAATGTTGTGAAATTTCACGACATTAATTGCAATTTTGTAAAAAAAACACGCTATGCAGCGAGTTTTTTCAATTTTGTCTGAAAATCGGCGTCTTTTTCCAAAATATGTATATTTACTCTACTATTTACGCTATTTGAGCGTGTTTTCGCTCAGAGAGCCTTAAAGTATATATATTCTCTACTTTTCACGCTATTCCAGCTATTTCGCTCAGAGAATTCTAAACTATGTATATTTTTTACTTTTCACGCTATTTCAGCGTGTTTTCGCTCAAATAGTCTTAAAATATGTATATTTTCCCTACTTTTTACACTATTTCAGCGTGTTCTCGCTCAGATAGTCCTAAAAACGCTCCAGCAGCGGTATTTTAAGTTTGTCCTTAAATAAATACCTCTGCTTTAACGTCATATGATTTCAAAGAGTTTATTCGAACAAGTGTCAAATTATATACAACTTAAACAGTAGGTTGGTCACATCTTATTTACTCAAGCCTGCTGATGTAGGAAAGAGTAGCGCCTTCTGCTGAGTTATTGACTCTATACAGAGTTGTTGTTGTTGCCATGTTCAAAACTTACTTGAGAGACTTCACGCATTTCTAGCTTTTTTTTATAAGCGCAGACAAGATTGGAAGAAATAATTTTAGAAGACAGTTTTTACAAGAGAGCGAAAGAAATAATTGTAGGTGAGAGGATTCACGCATTTTTAACGATAAATATTTATAATTTTGATCTATGGGATTTAACGACAATAAATGTAGGCAATCAGTTGCCAGCAATTATTGTAGTTAATTCTCGTGAATTTTTGTTAGAGTGTAGCTTATTTCGATAATTCAAAATCTTCTTGATTGCTCTTTTGAGAACCGGGTTTCTATCATCAAAGAGCATTGTCAAACATTCTCTGGATGACCGAAATAGGCATTATTTTGAATTACAGCGTTAACAATATTCCTCAGATTTGGTGGCAAATATTGCGTTGACCGTATAAATTTTGCTAACAGTGCACTGCCGTAGGCAACAGAACTATAATGCTTTACATTAAAGTACATTGGTACATAAACTTTCATAATACAGTTTGCTAGAGTTTTCACTTAAAAAGAAATTGTGCCTTAAAATATCTCGATTACTTGGCAAATTAAGCTCACTTAATTCGCTTGGAGAACCAAAATCATTGATACGGGAAATAACTTAACTCTGAGATTTTAAATGAAACGTCCATTTCCGAAATAGAAGAATCAATGGACTTTGCAGAAGATTGTATAATTATTCACTTCAATAACTTAATAACGCGGAGAATTCTGAAAACACGTTGTTTTAAGAATACGATCGATCAACTATAGACTTAAAAAAACAATCACTTAATATTTATTATAAATTTTTATTTATGAGTATTTTAGTAAAAATGAGGTCAGTTTAACAAAACAGTGATTTAAACTTCAAAGTTTGTTTAGTTTTTAAATACTAAAATGCGAAGAATGTAGTAAAATAATAATAATGTAAAATTCAAATGTAAAATTAAAAATTATCAAATCGTTTTTACGGTGATTTTCACATTTTCTGGCAGATTTTTAAATATCAGGTAGGCAAAGTTTGATTTAAAAACGAAAATATTTTTAAAATTAAATCGGATTCGAAGAGCTGGCCTAAATTCCTTTTCAATAAGCCCAAAATCATTGATATACGCTGCCATTTTTGGACTATTCTACAGTATTTTTATATAAAACTATCGTTTTTTTTTAAATCCATATACAAAATTTGACCTCGCTATGCGCGATATTGGGATTGATTTTAGACTTATGGTTTCTTTGGGCAATGTTCTCAGAATCCATCATAGATTACGTTTCTGCTATACGCATTTTTCGCTTTTTCTCATCCGAACCATTTGACCCGCCCTAATATACACTGTGAAAAATATCAACAAATCTTAAAAAATACAATATGCGCATGTATTCAAATAGCTGTAACTTTGAAACCGTAAGTTGTGCAGAAAAATGTTTTAACATTTAAAGACCTTGAATGGGTCTTTTTGGTGGTGTATTTTTTGTAGCACTTTTAAATAAATTCCTGTTTTCTTTTAACCTGAAATTTTCAGTTACATTTTTCATGGTCTTTGTAATAAATTTGTTATCTTTGTAATATAGTGCCGTGTTAACTCTCTAAAGACGGGACAATTTTTTCACACATGGGCTAATTTTTACATAATTTTGATGTTGATTAATTTTTATGTGATACCGTTAGTTTTGCAACATCCAACTTGGTGATGCCATATAGCATCATCGTCCTCATTGGGTTAAAGCATCAATTTTAAAGGCTAATACAAAATTTTTTGTTGGACCTACACCGATTGCTATTTTTAACGAATTTTTTTAAAAAGCTATTTTCTTTACTTGGTTTGGTTTTTAAAATTCAAATCAAAACCGCTGAAACACGGTTGCACCGATTTCGAGATCTTTTTGGATTTAAGATCTACTTGAATCCAGCTTCCGGAATATGAGTGCCAAAAAAATTTTTTTTACAATATCAACCTTAAATATAATATAGGTATAAATATTGTAGCGATCTCATTTAATAAAATCCATTTATATTTTTCATTAATTAATATTTAATTAATTTTCACATATATTTTTATATCTTAGTAAAGATTTACTTTTTATGTACATTTATATTACTGTATCATTTTGAGTTGAAGTTCACTACTTTGTAAACATAGTTACTACTTTCGAACTTGAAAGCAACCCTGATGCTTTCAAGCTATAAAAGGAAAAAAAATAAAAAAACGATTCATTCGTTCTAGTTCTAGCATCTACTCGTGTTCTGCTTATTGCGTTTGGTTAGATTAATAGAAATTAGTTAATCACCAAAGTGGTGACCCCGATTAAGTTAATAAAGTAAAATTAAATGTTATCGCATTAAATTTGATAGTTTTCACATTTTTGAGCGAACACGAGCGATGACCGACAACGAACAAAGAAGACCAGTGGATTCTGCCGGCGAGCAGCAGCCGGAGCACCCGTTGCCAGCAGAGACGATTGCAACAAACGCAGGCAGCACGGAGACCATCGTCAGCAAGGTTTCCGTAAAAGTCCCGCCGTTTTGGACAGAACGCCCGGAGATTTGGTTTGTACAAATTGAAGCTCAATTTGCCATCGCAGGTATCGTCAGTGACTGGTCGAAATTCAATACCGTTGTAGCGGCAATTGAATCGAATGTTCTATCACAAATCTCAGACGCCATTTTGAAGCCGCCGACGAACGGAAAATACGACCATCTGAAGAAGTGTATTATCGAACGGTTTTGTGACAGTGAGCAAAAAAAAATTCGTAAGTTGCTGTCTGAAGTGGATTTGGGGGACAGACGTCCCACACAACTTCTCAATGAACTAAGCAACCTGGCCAATGACAAGGTCAGTGCAGAATTTTTGAAATCGCTTTGGCTGCAGAGGCTGCCACCACATGCGCGAGCTATACTTCAAGCATCCGATGCCAAGCTCGACGAGTTAGCAAAGTTGGCTGACAAAATTTTGGAAGTTGGCGATTTCCAACTTTCAGCGAACGCCGTCAGCAGCACACCGACCGCGCAACCAGCGAACGTCAACGAAATCTCTGTGCGCATAGAGCGCATGGAACGACGTTTTGAGGAACTCCTAAGAAGCGATTCACGAGGTGGCCGAAATTTTGTACGTGGCCGTTCGGCATCGCGACGAAGTACGAGCCGTGGTCGTGCATCCACACCATCGCGAGACCTGGATCTTTGCTGGTACCACTCAATACATGGCGCCAGAGCACGAAATTGCCGCGAACCATGCAAATTTTTCACAAAAAAAAACTAGATTCGCCGCCTGTTTCTGCAGGCGGTCAATACAACGACTTTCACCGCAGCGTAGCGCGCATTCTATTAACCGACATAACTTCAAAATTTAAATTTTTAATCGACACAGGCGCTGATGTTTCTGTGTTTCCCCCGCGAACTAATGATAAAGTTAAACGCTCTCATTCCATCAAATTGTTTGCAGCAAACGGTACGCCGATTAAAACATATGGTGAGCGACGCATTCAACTATCGTTTGGGCTACGCCGAGCTTTCCAATGGAATTTCATAATCGCAGACGTGACCACGCCTATCATCGGTCACGACTTTTTAAAACATTTTGATTTACTTGTCGACACCAAACGCGGAATGCTGATTGACCGTAGAACGCTACTGGAATCAAAGGGTACGGCAGAGGTAACAGGTACTGTGACAATTTCTTCTTTTTTAGTCAAAGATAGGTTTTCAAATCTTTTGCTTGAGTACAAAGACCTTACCGTTTTGAATTCAAATCGTAAGCCTGTCAACACCGAGGTCACACACCACATCGAAACTAAAGGTGCGCCTGTGTTTGCGCGCCCCCGCAGATTGACAGGTGACAAACTCGACGCTGCGAAAAAAGAGTTTCAATATCTCATCGAGCAGGGGATTTGTCGCCCATCGAAGAGCAACTGGGCCAGTCCCCTCCATATGGTACGAAAAGCGGATGGAGCATGGAGGCCGTGCGGTGACTACCGCGCACTAAATGCGCAAACAAAGCCGGATAGGTATCCTATACCATTTTTACAGGACGTCACGAGCATATTGCATAGGAAAAAAAATTTTTCATCGATCGACTTGCAACGCGCCTACCACCAAATCGCCATTCACCCACACGACATTCCGAAGACTGCGATAACTACTTCGTTCGGCCTATTCGAATTTATGTATATGACCTTTGGTCTTCGAAACGCTGCGCAAACGTTTCAGCGACACATCCACGATGTTCTTCGAGGGCTCGATTTCACCTTCCCGTACATCGACGATATACTCGTTGCTTCGGAAAGCGAATCCGAGCACGAGGAGCATTTAAAACTCGTTTTTGACAGACTGCGACAAAACAACTTAGCAATAAACGTGGCTAAGTGCCATTTTGGCAAAGCTTAAATAAATTTTCTCGGCCATACTATAACCGAAAATGGTTTTGGACCCGCAGAAAATAAAGTAGATATTATTCGAAATTTTTCAAAACCGCAAATAACAAAAGATCTGAAAAAATTCTTAGGAATGATTAATTTCTATCGTACTTTTATTCCCAAAGCGACTCTTCACCAATCATTGCTGCAGAGTTTAATAACCGGCAACAAGAGAAACGACATGTCACCTGTAGTTTGGACACCTGACGCTATGAAAGCATTCGAAGCCTGCAAAGATGAGTTGGCGAACGCCACACTATTGGGCTACCTCGCTCCCAATGCTAAGCTGACGCTTAGTACAGACGCCTCCGATGTAGCAGTAGGCGCGGTAATCCACCAAGTCGTTGGTGGTGTAGTTCAACCACTAGGCTTCTACTCGAAAAAGCTCACGAGTGCGCAACTGAAATATAGCACTTACGACAGGGAGCTAGTCGCAATTTACCAAGGTATCCAGTATTTCAGACACACGCTCGAAGGCAGAGAATTCGTGATTTTCACCGACCACAAACCGTTGGTCTACGCCTTCCGCCAAAAAATTGAAAAAGCAGCGCCACGAAGAGCACGACAACTCGATTACATAAGTCAGTTTTCAACAGATATACGCTACATGCCGGGTAGAAGCAACGACATAGCAGATTGGTTGTCTAGAATTAACGCGGTATTCACGGATGCCATCAATTTCGAAGCGCTTGCAAAAGAGCAAAACAACGATCCGGAACTGGAAGAGTTGATCACCTTGCGAGAAAAAAATTCTCTGGTGCTAAAAAATTTACCCATTCCACATTCTTCAGCGACACTCGTGTGCGATAGAGCGCACAACAAAATTCGACCGTACGTCCCAGCAAGTTTTCGTCAGCAAGTTATGCACACTTTACATCGATTGGCGCACCAAGGAACAAAAGCGATGCAGAAACTGGTTGCAGCACGCTATGTTTGGCCGGGAATGCGCAAAGACATCGCACGGTTTACGCAAACCTGCATCCAGTGCAAAGGAGCGAAGGTACATCGCCACACAAAGTCCACAGTAGGGGCTTACGCAGCCACTGATAAGCGATTCGACCACATAAACGTGGACTTAATCGGTCCACTACCAACATCTCGAGGTAATAGATATTGCTTAACTTGTGTTGACAGATTTTCTAGGTGGCCGGTGGCAGTGCCTATTCCAGATATTTCAGCCGAAACAGTCGCTTACGCCCTACTCACAGGTTGGATTTCAGCCTACGGCGTTCCTGCGCGCATAACTACGGACCAAGGTCGACAATTCGAGTTCAGCCTCTTCCGCGAGCTCAACCAGCTATTGGGCGTCAAGCACTTGCGAACAACAGCCTACCATCCGCAGGCCAACGGCATGGTGGAAAGATGGCACAGAACACTGAAAGCTGCCATCAAATGCCACGCGTCCGGAGACTGGAGTCTCACCATTTATCTGGTCATGCTAAGCTTGCGAGCAACAATCAAGGAAGATTTCGGTGCTAGTCCAGCTGAAATGCTATACGGCACACCACTGCGTCTTCCCGGCGAATTTTTTCAACAGCGAAGCAACGACAACTATACACCGGAGACCGAATTCGTCAAGGTGCTTCGAGAAACAATGCGATCTCTTCAACCAATTCCAGCGTCACGGCACATTTCGGATAAATCGTTCGTACAGCCCGCTCTGCAAAGTTGCAAATATGTTTTTGTGAGAGTTGACCGGGTTCGTCAACCTCTGGAGCCACCATACGAGGGACCTTTCGAAGTTGTGGAAAGGTCCGAAAAATTTTTCAAAATCAAAATGCTACGGCGCGTAGTCAGCGTTTCTATCGACCGCTCAAAGCAGCTTTTGTATACGACGAACAAACCAAATCTCCGGCCGAAGCTACAACATCGAGGGATTTTTCCGGCGAACAGCTTGAACAGACAAAAACGCAGCGAGCTCTCCTGAAAGAACTACCAGAGCGGGACGACGCGTTAATATTCCCCAGCGTTATCGTTAGTTTGCAACTAGGAGGGGGATATTGTAGCGATCTCATTTAATAAAATCCATTTATATTTTTCATTAATTAATATTTAATTAATTTTCACATATATTTTTATATCTTAGTAAAGATTTACTTTTTATGTACATTTACATTACTGTATCATTTTGAGTTGAAGTTCACTACTTTGTAAACATAGTTACTACTTTCGAACTTGAAAGCAACCCTGATGCTTTCAAGCTATAAAAGGAAAAAAAATAAAAAAACGATTCATTCGTTCTAGTTCTAGCATCTACTCGTGTTCTGCTTATTGCGTTTGGTTAGATTAATAGAAATTAGTTAATCACCAAAATATAATTAAAATTTTACATTAAAAAATTTTAAAACTTTCTTTTTAGACGGCAATAGTTGCAGAAAAATTGATTATGGTACTTAATAAAAATCTAGAAATTTATTTTACAACGCAATTTAAAGTAGACGGTTACAGTAATACATAGACATAATTATCGTACAATATACCAGAGAGCACCGTATTTGAAAAAAAAATGAGTTAAGTATGCCTATCTACCAATGCGATCCCCTATGATTCTGTATCAGAAATTGGCCACATTTTCCAGTTTAAGCACCATTTTTCTATCATTACAATTACCTTATCTGAAAAAATCAGCTCTGCGCTAAAGGGTAGTTCATAAACTACTTTACCAATTCGGGTGAAGGGAGGGATTTTGAAATACACTACGATAAGTAACGGTAGGTGGGAGGGGGGGGGAAGGGTTTAAGATATTGTAACGTGGCCAAAAATTGAAAAGAAACTCAAAAATTTTAATTTAATATTCAGAATCCGCTGTAGCGTAAATTTTCTTTCAGATTCGTAACGTCGTATTCTGCAATCCGAATCATTAAATCGTATTCGAACATTCGTAGCATTGCTATTCCACAATCCGAAAGCATCAACTTTTGACAGCTGATTTTCGGATTTTTTCACGAAAGCTTTCCCTCTACGGATTTGCTTAGGACAATAGAAAACAATTAAATTTTTATAGAATAGATTAGGTCGCAAAATAAAACTTATAATTAATTTTTGGTAAATGTAGGTTAAATATTTCTTTTTAAACCTGTGAATATGTTAGTTGAAAAAGTTGATGGAATCTCGCAGCATTCTTCGATGAATTTTCATAGATTCTAGATCACAGCTAAAAAATAAAATGTTGATCAAAAACACTTCAATTTTTCTTTTTATTTATTTGTGTGCTGTCGAAATCAGTTGTTTTCGAACTCCCGAAAGTTAATTCGAAAAGGGCAAGTTTCGTTCGGAATTTGTATTAGCAAATTTGTCGTATTCGCAGCGTAGCTTTACGTTCGGAAATTCATCGACGGATTCCGGAAAATTGCTGATTATTTAATCTGATTTTAACAGCAGACAAATAAATAAAAAGAAAAATTGAAAAACTGAAGTGTTTTACCTGCGATCTTAAAAGGATTTCATTGCAATTGCAATTTTCAAATGATGCAACTGCAACAAAAGTTGCTAACCAATGTATATATACCGAAGCCTTCATATAAAGCAACATGTGCACAACAAGTTGGCAACACGTTCTCGACCAGTTCAATGCAACATAGCTAGCTGCAATTTTAATTGGCGGTTTGGTGTTGCATATTGTGTTTTGTTTGACATCAGTTTGCTGCGGTCTTTTGCTGCGACGAATCATTTGCAGTTTATATTGTTCCTTGTATATGTGCACCCAAATTCTATTTTGACGTTGAGTTCTTGCGTATAAAAATATGAAATAACATTTTCATCACTTTAATCGCTTTAACTATTTTAATTTCTTGTTTCTATTTAACATAGCTTCAATTAAAATGTATTTGTGTTGTTAAGAATTTTTCAATGTTGCGTTGCGACGTAACTTGCTCATCTGAAAGCATAGGTTGCAATTCAGTTTAAAATTGGAGTGGCTTGAAACTTTTAAAGCTATTGCGTTGTAGTTGCATTTATTTTCAATTGCTCTATTTCAAATGTGTAAAAGGCCTAAGAGGAAGATTTCTCACAAACAGAGTCAATGAAAATTCATCGAAGAATATTGCGAATTACATAAACTCTTTGGAAATGGATTACGAAATGTAGGAAATGTAATTAATAAATTTCAACTAACATATTCACAGGTTTAAAAAAATATTTTACCTTATATTTAAAGCTTTCGTGAAAAAATCCGAAAAACAGCTGTCAAAAGTTGATGCGCTCGGATTGTGGAATAGCAATGCTACGAATATTTGAATACGATGTAATGATTCGGATTTCAGAATACGACATTACGAATCCGAAAGAAAATTGACGCTACGGCGGATTCTGGAATAGGGCTAAATACTAGCTAATATTAACCCGTCTTTACTCTGGAATGTTAATATTTTTTAAAATTTTTTATTTGAATGTTCTTTAAAAATAATTTGCATAATTTGCAAGAGTGTGTTATAAAATGAAGAAAATATGTCTTCTAAAAAAATATATTTTTTTATGATTTGAGTAGTTAAAATTTTTAATAGTTGTGAAATTATTCTTGAAGGCTTAGCATTTTTTAGTACTTATAAAAACAACATGTTAAAAAATTCAAATCGTTACAAAAATCAAAGGGGTACCATTACATTTTTCTTAATAGAGCATCAAGTTTTTTGTTAAATAGAAACAGTTTCTTCTTAAAAATGATACGTCATATATTAACAAGAGTATACAAAATGCAATTTTTAGCTATTATTGTTTTTTGGAAGAAACTTACATTTTTGGAGCATTTTTTAAATAAGATTAAAAATTTATTCAAATCTTTATTGTGCAAGGATTTTCTATAGTTTTCAAGATATGAGAATTTTACGTTTTTATCATTTTTAATTAGTTCTGGTAAATTGTTCTAGGACCTGCACATAAGTAGCGTTGTTTTGTGACCTCTCGACTGCATCTGGCCACAACTAAGTTATTTCTGCTTCTAGTACCGAATGCGTTAGCATGTTGATTTAGATGTGTAGTATTATAGTTTATACTTCTTATATTCTTAAAAACTTCTATACTATCAGATAGACTATAGATAAATTCTATCTAGGGATAAGGCATTTTTAAACTCCTCCACAAAAAGTTGACGGCTAGGATAAAGTGGTGGTAGCCCGAAAACTGCTTTATTTGTTTGTTTATTGTGCGACGACGACTGTTCTAACAAGACCGAAGTCTTATGGAAAGCTAACATAAGGTTATGATTTTAATGACAATTCAGTTTTACAATTTTTTAAAAATACAAAGACGATCTAAATGACTTAAGCTACATCAATACATTAAATTTAAAGTGAATTTAAAGAAAAATAGGAAAATAAAAATAATTAAAACACAATGAAGATGCAAAGAGTGTGAATGAGAAACAAAATAATTCAAATTAAATCATCATGGATTTATTTTGCATTCTTTGTAATTTTTTCATCTCCGATGTATTTTCATAGGCCCAGCACATCTTCATATTGACCATTCATAAAACCATCAAGTGTGAATGGTCAATAGACATATATATAAAAAACTTGGTGTCAGCAGTGAGCTTATTTTTGAATTTATAAAGTCTTATATGAGAATTCCATACAAGGTTTTTAATAGGGTAAGCCCCAGGAGAACTTAACTACATTTTCAAACTTAAGAACATTTTAAAAACGAAAATTTTAAAACTAGATTCTTATTGTTCGTTTGATTTTTAACAATGAACATTTTAAAAGGCAATTGTAACACGATTACTTTAATTTCAAAAACGAGAATTTACATTATTTCTCAATAATTCGAAACACTTCCATAAATTCCTATTGTCATTATTTTTATTAATTAAAAAGTGTTTTATTGGTTTTCAAAATTATAGTTTTATTACAACTATTTTATCATCAGCTATGCCCCATCTCGTTCAAATATATTACATGATGATACTGTATCTCAGCGTCTTTAAAAAAATAGCATTTTCCAGATATTATTAATTTTATTTTAAATACTTAAAAATAAGGCAAAGCAAGGAACAAAAAAATATTTTTGTAATTGCACTGAATTAACAAAATGCCGCTCTTTTCATATTGTTACTTCTACCGTTCCCTACAAGAAGACAGTGTTACCAACTCTCAAAAATGTTCAACCCTAAAGCTTTAGTCAAAAACCCCTAAAATCGCTACAATTACTTGGGAATCCCCCCAAAACAAAAAAAAAAGATCAATTAACATTTTGTTATAATCTTTAGTTATAAATGATTTAATAACTACGAAAAATATTCGGTTTCTTCGGCTTTTATTCAAAACAAGATAAACGCGATTTAAAATTTTTGTTGTAAAAATCAAACACTTGAGTTGTCAAACCATACAAAATCACCTTTTCTGTCTCTTTCACTCATTCACAAGTCTTACAGCTTTAGCAAAATATTTAGATGTCACGTTCACCTTGTTTTTACACCACGGTAACGAGCAGGGAATAAAAAATGGTAAAATTGAGGAGTAAATGCATAGCAAAAACGGAATAAATTCAAAAACTTCGTAGTAAATTGGATTAACCAATGATTAAGAATATCAAAAAGTCCCAAAAAACCCCTAAAAATATAAAACCCCTAAAAATCCCATTCCACTTTTTTTCCCCCTAAGGCCGCGTTCATAGTAAACGCTTTTAGCTTAGCCGAGAGGTTTAGCTGAAAAACGCTTTGTGTATAATCGTATAGAAAAAGCTCAAAATGTTCATAGTGCCAGCATAAAGCTAGCATAAAGCTTATTTTCAAATGCTTTTCAGCGCCTTATATCTCCATCTCGCTTGCTCACACAGAAAAATAACTTTATTTTTTATGCTTTGTTGTAGAGCATTTTTAAAATGCTATTCGGCACTTGTTTATTTATTTTGCCTGTTAACAATATTTTCGTTGATTTTGTTTTATTTGTTGTTGTTGCGTTGTTGTTTTGTTTTGTGGTGCTTTTCAATTGTATGTACTTGTGTATTCTATCTCGTTTGTTTACATAGTTTTTGTTGTTCTTGCTTACTTCTTGGGTACTTTTTGTGCTGCACTTTCCACCGCTGTTATGCTTTGTGTTTTCAAGTTTGAACCTTTGAACTTTTGTTTGTTATTGGTTTGATCTTTCATTGATGATCATCGCGAATCTAGATACTCATTAAACAAAAAAATCTTTCATTTACTTTGCAAAACACAATAAAGAGCAGTATTTTCCAAAGAGACAAATGAAAACAAAGCATCTCAGCCACAAGTATAAAGCGCGCACTATGAACACCAATAAGCTCAATAAGCTACTTTGTGCAGCGTTGAATAAGCGTTCACTATGATCAAAAAAAGCTAGACAAAGCAGCTTTATGCTTCAGCTTCAGCCAAAGCGTCCACTATGAACGCGGCCTAAGTTAGGAAAACTGCAAGAAGGGCACATACAGAGTTGCACATATTTTTATGCTAATAACTCTGTTTAAGAGATATCAACTCAATATTTTGAGGCGACATAAAAAAGAAACTGTTCTTTCTATAGAGCTGTTTTATGCAAAAAGGGCACATCTCTCCTTATTGCATCTACCTCCTCAATTGAAAAACTGCATTCAAAACTAAGCGGGAAATAAAAGCTTAAAAAACTATAATAAGATTCATATCAACACAAAAGAAAATAAAATTGGATTTTTGGAAACTTTAACAGAAGTGGTCGTTTTATCAAAAAATCGATTAAATTTCAGTTTTGTATAAACTAGTAGGAAAATATGTTGGTTATGCTTCTGTAGCATAGTCTTCAGACTAAAAAAAAAACAACTTAATAGAATAGTAACGCTACAATTTTGATAAAATTAAGTATACAAGTTATTTTAAAATATAAAGATGGTATCATAGATGTATTTGGTTTGACCATTTTAAGTGCTCGGATATGTTTTTGGCTATGTTATGAAACTTTTTTGCATCGTTTGCAAAAATTGTATTTTTTCTTTTGTTTAATTAAGCAATTTTGCTAGCTGTTTAAAATGTCAGAAAAAGAGATTACGCAAAAACTTATGATGTAGATATTTTTAAAAAAAATTTATTTCATGCTAGACTTAAGATTAATAACTTAATTTATAAATATATTGTATAAAAATTGATGACCTTGACTGTATATTTATAGATACCGACATTTATGTGTTAAAATTACACCTACGATCACACTTTTGGTACATATATTTAAAGTGTGTTTGCGATTATATAATATGATTTTAAATAATTGTTTCTAACATACTTCAATCTGCTTCAATCCTAAAGTTTTCATTTTGATAAATTTTAACTAAGTCACGAAGAAGTAAAAACTTATTTTATGTAACGTTATGGATAAATAATACTTAATACTTGAATCGCTCTTAAAAACGTTCTCGTTCATTAAAGTAATATATAAAATATTATGAATCAAGAATTCAATTAAACCCATTTATAATTATAATTAGTTATTTCAATAAAAAATTTAAATCAGACTATTAGAAAATATTTCTCTCGAATTTTAGATAAAATCTACTTCGAAATAAAGTAGTGTCTAGTGTATCGAGTGCCCATACCAACGTTACCTCATACCTTACTCTTTTAGAGTATAAAAGCTAAACGTAGTGTCTTCTCGAACATTTGCTTGCGACACTAATATAAAGTATAACTCATTTTTGCCAACTTAAACAAAAACGTTTTCTTAAAATCATTTAATACGGAAGATCGGTGAATTTGAATTTGAGCGGAATGACGGGCTGATTGATAAGGGAACCTACGAAAGCATTTTCCGTCGGATAGTTGAATTCCACTTTGAAATTACGCAAAATACGAACAATACCGACTTCAATTTCCATTTGGGCAATACGCCGGCCAATACAACTGCGCGAACCAAAACCAAAAGGTAAATAGACGAATGGATGGTCGGTGCGTTGAGGAATGGGGCATTGAGATAATTCACTTGTAGACTCCTCCTCTGTCTGACGCAACCAACGTTCGGGTATAAAATCCGTTGGATTGGCATAATGACGTTCATTCTGCAGAAGATTCACATAAGTTAGCAGCAGCTCAGTGCCCTTGGGAATATTATAGCCGCTCAATGTGAGATCCTTGGTTATAGTACGAACGTTACCGATGGTCAAGGGATAGATACGTAGATTTTCCTTGAAACAGGCACGCAAATAGGGTAGATTCTTCATGCTCTCCACGGTGAGTGGTGAATCCTTGTTAGGTAGTATTTTCAACACTTCCTCTCGTAGTTTTTCTTGTTTTTCAGGATTTTTACAGAGATTCAACATGAGGCCCGTGAAGGTGGTGGTTGTCTGAAATAATGAAAGGTTAACATTGAGACAATTACAAAAATTATCATAACTTACGGTATCAACTCCGCCGAATATCATGTCCATGGCCATAACCGTTGCTGTCTTTTTGTCAATCTTGAGCAGCTTCTCCAAAACGCTTCTCTCATCTTCTGGCGTGTTATCATTTGATTTCTCAATTTTTTCCATCGCAGCATTTATGTATTTCTCAGTCACTTTAGTCAAATCATCTAGAGTCGCAATGATATCATTAAGCTTACGATTTGGTAAATAACGCCAAAGTGATGGCTTTATTTCCAGCTCCACTGACATGTCGAAAAATTTCTGTAGACCCCTAGCAATGCGCATACCGTCTGGATTTTCGCCTTGTATGACATTAACTCGAGTATTGAGTGCAACAACAGCAACAGATTCTAGAGTCCAATGATTAATTTCCTCCCTGAAATTATCGGGAACCTCCATGGTCTTGGGATCTCTTATGGCCCTTATGCTATTAAGGAATTGAAAAAAAAAACATAAAAAACTTCTAACTTTGAAGAGTTCTTCCAAATGCCATACCGCTCCACAAACTCCATATTGATCTTGGACATGGACGAAATATAGATTTTTACATTCTTCGGATGTACAAGAATTGGATTGACTCTTGTGCGTAGATCTCCCCATGTTTTGCCTTGTCTGTTGTAATACAATAGTAAAAAATGGGATTATTAAATATATTATAACTTCCATTTTCAATTTCACTTTAGTGAACTTACGTGAACACCAATCCAGAGGTTTCCCCAAAGTAATCCTTACGTAGTACATTTCTATGATATTTCATCAATTCTAAACCATTGCGGTGCGGCCAAGTACCTTCGTTACGAAATACAGTCTCGAAATCATCTGGATTTTGTGTAAATACCATGCTGGGTTTACGCAACATTGATGGTATAAAGACAATATCGCCCTTTTCCTCATGAAGAGCACGTATAAAACCGTTCATGTCTTTCTTGTAAAACTTGCCACCGGGCAAGAAACCGCGTACTATTTCATATACCGATGCCCTTGGACATTCTTCAAGCGGCTTGGCTTGACTTAAGTTTACTTCTTTGTTACTAGATAAATGTGGTGCGGTTGCTGTGGCAGCGGCTGTGGAATAGCTCACCTAGGGAAAAAAATCGTTTTTTGTTACTGGCATAGTTATACGACGTTCGCGAAATTGTTAATTTTAGATTAAGTAAAAATGTTTTTACTAGATTTTAATTTAGAGCCTTAGGTGAAGTAAGTCATGAAAGCAGTCAATAACAACAACTCTGCAGGCGCGGATCTAGGATTTTTTTCCGGAGGGGGTCACAGGATAGAAAAAATTAACCCATAAAAAGCAAAGTTTTTGACTATAAATTCTTTACTCTAGACTAGTGATGATCGAAAATTGAAAAACCTACCACTTGTTCCGACAACGAAAAATGCTGCTGACGCTCTGTTTCCGCGCGTACACAATGCTCATTTGCTGCTATGGGCACGGAGCACTCTTAGAGCAAACGTATGTGTATCGACACAAAAAAGCAACAACAAAGCAGATAAATCAAAACCAGTTTTGTGCTTGCACGCATGCAAATGTGCTTTCTTAGTATCTTTAGTAACTTTACCTTTGAGCCGAATACTGCAAACACCATCATTAGATCTGAAGAAAGCAACCGGTTTGCAAAAATATACTTTGACTGGGCTTGAGAAGAAAAGAAGCGATGCTGATTTTGTTTTTCAACAACTATTTTCTGAAACTGAAAATCTCGCAACGCAGTTGGATGTGGAGTTAAAAGTACCGCGCGTTTTTTCTTGTCAAAAACATCGAGATAATCACCAACAAAATCAAACCCCGGAGGAATATTTCAGGAGAGGAATTTACGTTACTCTGTTGGACAACGTTGTGACGGACCTCAAAGAAAGGCTCTCTCTAGACGTAATGAAGCTTTTTGGGTTGAGAGTATTTCTGCCTCGGACTTCCTATACAGCGGAGGACTTTGAAGAAGTTCATCTTGTAGCAGAAACGTACCAGAAGCTTCTGAACACTCCCCCTTCGAAATTATTGCAGAATTCGAGTTGTGGGTATCTAAATGCAACCGAATTGTTGCAGACGGCGGTGAACTCCCAGATTCGGTTCCTCTTGCCCTTGATGCGTGTGATGAAGTTGTTTATCCGGTTATTAATACACTGCTTTGAATTTTGGAGACGCTTCCTGTTACTGGAGTCACTGCAGAAAGGAGTTTTTCAACTCTCCGTTGCCTCAGAACTTGGTTGAGATCACCTATGGCAGAAGACAGACTCACCGGGCTTGCATTGCTACACATCCATCGAGACATTGAATTAGACAGCGATGCTATCATTGACAGATTTGCAAAACAAAATAGAAGATTGGATTTTGTTTTATAAATTATGCTTTTAGTTGGAACTTGTAAACAGATTGTAAACAGGAGATAGTATATGAAGTATAGCTACAATCCAAATATAGAAAAAATAATAAAAAAGTCAGTCTTGTTTAAGAAAATTAGTCAATTTTGTTGATTTAGTCATTTTTTGATTCCAATTTTTTCAGAGTGGAAAAGGTAAGTTAATTTTGGTCGTTTGGTTAGTTTCAGGTTTTTAAGTTTGTACAAACTAGGTTTTGTTCGTTTGCTTTTTATCGGTTTGCAAAATATTGTTTCAGCTCTATTTTTTAAATGCAGGCTGTTTTGGAGAGGTTCATGACCCCCGTGACCCCCCCTTGGATCCGCGCCTGCAACTCTGTTTAATAAGTCAATCAGACAGCAGACTAGACGAACTGTTTCGGAAGGCGCTAGCCGTTTCATCTTCAGTAGTCTTGAGTGATTCAGCTGTGACCAACCAAATGTTTTTATTTATTTAATACTTCTAAAAAATATAATATATGTACACTAGACCGTATCGCAAAAAAAAAGTTCGCCGTACACCTTCTATTCTGAAGCATTTATGCAAGTTAATTTCGAAAAATTTTTTTTTTTTTTTTTGACCGAACGTAGGGGTCGCGCATTTACATTTTTGTTTATAACTTCGTCATTTAACATCAGATTTTAAAGTATGTTATATCAAAGTTTTTGTCTCGAGGAGACCAATATTATTGTTTCAAAGGTCATTGACCTCAGACCCCCCGTTCTAGTACTTACTCACCAGATCTCAGTTCCTACCATGCTAACATGCCACCCTGATTTCAGAAAAAAAAAGCTCGCAAAAAATGTGTAAACTTTTGTGAAGGAAGTATATCGATTGTTTCAGTGCAAATATTTTTAAAAATTTTTTTAATTTTCTTTAACGAAATTAGGTTATTTTTACACTAGAGTATATCTTAAAGGGCTTAGAGCTACCTTGAATTGCAATTTAAAAACACTCCTAGCCACAACATCTCTGAAATAGATCAACTGGTGCTACCAAAATCACAAAATACAGTGATGCCATTCTTTATGTTATAATCCATTGCAAAATCCAATGGTAAATTTCTACTTTCTTATTGCCTTCAATCTACAAGACGCGTCTAGTGTGTTAACCAAAATAATTCAGTGCAGTGCTAAAAAAATATACTTTAAATTAAAGAAAATTTCTAGAAGCTGTGCTATCTGCCGCTGTACTTGGAACAAAGAAAATTTAAGTTTTTTCAAGGTTCCCAGAAATGAACTATGTAGGAAAAGGTAGAAAGACTCGTGTGGATTGGAATTGAAGTCTTCGGAAAAAGTCTGCGAAATGCATTTTAATACGCACGATTGATGGGATTTTTCATAGTTGTATCCCTTTTACCCGATTTTAAAACTCCCTCTCAAAGTGTTTGTCTTAAAACATAGTGTGTTGGTCTATTTCATACCTGTCAATGTCGTCAAAAAGTCTCTATAAAGCTATAAATCTTGGTTATAATTATCAAATGTGTTTTGATAAGATTTTAGAAGCCCGCAAGGAAGTAACAGGAAGCATTCGGCAAATGTTTGGTCCTCAGGAACAAAATTTCATAAATTTTGAGAGTGACTCATACTTCAGTATGATTAATTGGACCAAATTCGAAGTGACGGAGCCGCCATGCTTGCAGTTCTTCACGCAAGACCAGCTAGAAGCATTACAATATTCAAATGAAATCATTGAATTACCAGGTTTGCATAAGAAAAATAACATAATTTTATAGTTTCATTTTTGCAAAGCCTTAATATTTTTGTACAGCTTATCCATGCCATTCTCAAAACACCGAGCGTTTTGTCCATGTAGTACATGAATCTGCTATGGCCGTCACCGATGAACAACGTATGGGCCACATTTTAGCTAAACTCGAGAGCCGTCAGAAATACAGCCAACTTGAATCACGTCGAAATTTGATGGATTGAAATTTTATGGATTAAATGGATCCAATGGTTTCTGAATTCAATAAAGTTTTATTTCATTTGTTAATTTTTGATTATGAATAGCCTTTTGTCTTAAAATTGCAATTCAAGGTAGCTCTAAGCCCTTTATGATATACTCTAGTGTAAAAATAACCTAATTTCGTCAAAGAAAATTAAAAAAATTTTTAAAAATATTTGCACTGAAACAATCGATATACTTCCTTCACAAAAGTTTACACATTTTTTGCGAGCTTTTTTTTCTGAAATCAGGGTGGCATGTTAGCATGGTAGGAACTGAGATCTGGTGAGTAAGTACTAGAACGGGGGGTCTGAGGTCAATGACCTTTGAAACAATAATATTGGTCTCCTCGAGACAAAAACTTTGATATAACATACTTTAAAATCTGACGTCAAATGACGAAGTTATAAACAAAAATGTAAATGCGCGACCCCTACGTTCGGTCAAAAAAAAAAAATTTTTTTTTCGAAAACAACAGACAAAAATGCTTCATATTCGAAGGTTTACGGCGAACTTTTTTTTCCCCCTTATAACGTGATACGCTCTAATGTACACACTAAAATATTTCAAAAATAAATTCACACCGGTGAGCGGATATTTACATTTCCTACACCGAACGGTGTTAATTTACACCGCTTGCTCGGTGTGAAATGACGAACTTATCCGATCGGTGTGAAATTAGAAAGGCAAAGAAGAAGAGCAATATTGAAATCACATTCTCATTGATAAACAAATTAAAAATTGAATTTTTCCAATTTTATTTGTTCATTTTAATTTTGTAAATCTTGATTAAAGATTCAAACTTTATTTTTGACACCACGAAATAGAGCCCAAAAAAATTAAATAAGCCTCAAAAAATGTCCATACATTTTTTGTGTTCTTCATATGAAATTACTTCCAATTTTTGGGGACAGTTTCATTATTTTTGGGAAATTTTTAATTTTTATGTTTGGTTCTTATTCCATTATGAAATAAAGCCCAATGAAATAAGCCCCACTCAACGTTTTTTGCGGCTTATTTCGTTTGACAATTAATAAATTTAATGACAATTTAATAAAAATTGTAAAAAACATCCTTTCGAATAGTTAAAAATTACACCGTTCGGTGTTATATAAAATTATCATTTTGCGTATTATAAATAAACACCTAACAGGGTACAAAACAAACATAATTTCTGATGTTTACTTTTTTACACCGATCGTTGTGAAAAAAATGTGCTCTTTCGGATATAAAATTCTGACACTTTGACACGGAGTGTCAACTTTTAACACCGAACGGTGTAGGACTCCCTGGAACACCGATCGGTGTAAAAATTCTATACAAATTTTTAAGTGTGTAGCGATCAACAAAAAAGCTGTCTAGTCTGCTTGGTGGTTTGTTCTGCAAAGTACTTATTGTTGCAACCTGCTACTTCATGACTTTATTTGGCATTAAGCTCAAGTATAATTTAAACATTTTAAACTTACAGTTAGAAAATTTTTACTATTATTATTTTTTCTTATATTCACTATTATTACGATTTCTTAAATCCAAAACAAATAGCTTGGTACAAGTAGCTGGAACACAAATTGGATTGGTGGAACTTTTAGTTCGGGGTAACTTTTAATATGTAAAGTTAAACTAAAGAATAAGATAAATGTTGGTGTAAGAGACAGAGATAAAGAGGCATCTCAAAAGAAATATAATACAAAATTTGCATTCAAAATTTTCTGTTTACTTAAAATTTACACTGTCATTGGTTGGTGATTCAATTGGACTAAAATATGAGATATATGCCAGTTATTCGCTATTTTCGAACTGAAAAAATTGCATCTATTGTAGTTCCGGATTTTGTTGTTTATTTATTGGTATTTTTATATATGTTCAAACCAAATTTTTCGTGAAGAAAGTTAATTAGAGGTAAATAATCATTTGTTGCAAAATTTAAGTTAACATTTCACCCGAAAATTGTAGCGATTTAATCGTCGCTTCTACCAAGAGCAACAGCACCTGTATGTCTGTAAATCCAGCCGTTGAAAAAAAAGTGGGGGACATAGTGTGCACGGCCTTAATATCCATAGACGTTATGTCTTATTCGAGATGGCCGATTATGGCCGTAAAATTATTTGACCTTGTACAGAATTCTAAAAACAATATTCTGTACAAGGGCAAATCATTAAAAAAAAGGAAATGGAGCTTGGAGCAGACATAATGTCCATAGACCTTCTGTCCATTTTCTTTTGGACATTATGTCCGTTTCAAAAATACGGCTCACTCGTTTAATACTAAGCTGACAGAATTTTTAAATTTACACACTTGTGGTGGCTGCCATTCATTGATTTTTTTAATAGTTTTCAATACCTAACAGTTTGCAAGAGCGAATCGAGCATTCAATTCGCCCCGTGATTAATCAACATCATAACAGCTGTTGTCTCTCTTACACAACAGCGCAATCCCCACTGCTGGTTGACACAAAACTTCAACTTATAACATAATTGCTTTTTATGTATAACACCTTCTCTTTCTCCGTCTGGACGCGTAACGCGTCCTTGAAATTCCGCCCTTAACCTTCATCTGGCCTCGTGGGGTAAGTACATACCCCACGTTCTTTCTCGTTTAATTTGTTTGGAATTTTTTTGGATTTTTTATGAACGCTGATCTTTATTTTTTTCAACTTGGACTATTCTACAGTTTAAAGTGGTATCTAAAGGTGATCTCTGAATTTTTTTTAAACAAAATAATCAATATTTTAATTTTTACAAAGATTTTAATCACTGGGGTTCGTATGTACCCCACGAGTCCAGATATGTTACTCAGGATGAGCATGCCAGGTGAAGGTTAATATCGAATCACCACCTAAGAAGTTTCACTTTAAAAATTTGTAGACCAGTTGCACAAGAGGTGACAAGAGAGCAATTATTTTTTTGGATAAATTTCAAAAGAAAAATGAAAATTGGCTAAATGGTACACTTAATTATCTATATACAATGATGTCCAAAGAAATTGGGACACCTCTATTTTTATATTTAAAGCTGCATGAATTATATACAAGGTGCCCCAGATATAGCATTACTTCCCTTGGTTGGTCATTTCCCATGATTTTTTGAGTAAAAAATGCAAGGATGATTGTCACCCCCTCTGGGAGCTAGAGAGGAAAACCTGGAAAATATGTGTCATTACATTTTACTCCACATTTAATGTATCTTTTATCCGATTTAAACTCACTTAGACCAATAAGGTCCATTGTGATACTGCTGCACTCTTGGTTTTCAGTCCGAGTTTGACGTTGGACGTCTGTTCTTGACAGGTCGTCAAGCTCCGAGAAGAAGAACGGCCCTAAGTGTTTGTGCCTTTTTCTGGCGAGTGTTGGACAGAAACATAGAAGGTGGGAAATGGTTTTTTCCTCCTCCTCGCCCCTGCAGCTTCTGCAAAAGTCATTTGCAACTAATCCCAGTCCCTTATGCCCTGGCACCCATATTAAGCTTACGTTAAAATGGTTTGATATTTCGCTTGATGCAGCACGGCATTCCTTGGCCTCTTTGGAGTTGATGGATACTTGTTCCATCGATTCGATCGCAGCTTGGCTGTCCGATAAAATGTAGATTTCTTGTATTACATTTATTTGTTTGCTTTGTTTGATGAAATTTCGTCATCTGAAGTTTTAAGATGACAGTCTCCGAGAGCCATGTTGCAACTTCCCTAATCGCTATCATTTCGGTTTGAAAATCATTACAGTGATCAGGCAGCCTACGAGACAAGGTTACCCCCATTTATTTTGAGTAGACCCCATATCCGACCCTGTCGTTTAATTGTTATCCATCTGTACAAAAGTAAAGATATCCTGGCTTCCACGGTGCACCTTTATCCCAGTATGTCCTGGAAGCAATAAGCGTGCCGTAGTTTCCATCAAAGGAAATCAGTGGTTTGCATTAATCAGTCCTTGGTGGAGTGAAGTTGAATTTATAATGTATGAAGTTGAATTTATAAACTCCAGTTTCCCTCAGTCTGACCGCCGAACAAGCTGCTAGTTGCCCGGCAACCAAGTCGAGCAGTAGAAGGTGAAGTATCGTTTCTAAGGCCGCAGTCGGTGTTGTTCTTAGAACACCGCTGATGCATATAGATCCCATTCTTTGAACTTTTTGAAGCTGATTCAAATATGTGACCTTATCCAAGAATGGCCACCATATCGTTGTTCCGTATAGAAGTATAAATCGAATGACCCCTGTATATAGCCAGTGAACGATACGGGGAGAAAACCCCATCTTGCCCCTATAGCTTTTTTGCAAGTGTACAACGCAACTGTCGCTTTCTTCGTACGCTCAGAAATATTACGTTTTAAGCTCAGCGTCCTATCAAAAATAATTTTGCGCTTTCAGAAAGGAAAAGTGCAGACCCATTTTGCATGATTGGTTTGAGGGACGGAATTTTGTGTTTCCTTGTGAAAAGAATCAGTTCTGTTTTGGCCGAATTTACTCCGAGACCACATGGTTCGGCCCATCGCTCGAGTTTGCAAAGTGCTATTTGCATAACGTCGCATAGAGTAGTGGGAAATTTGCCTCTGACTGCGATTGCTAGGTCGTGGGCGTAGGATGCCACTACACAACCTTCCCTCTCTAGAAACAGTAGTACATTGTTCACTACCAGATCCCAGAGAAGTGGAAGTGGTAACGCCTTGTGGCGTAGCTCTTCTCACCGACCTCACAGCGCTGTAAACACCTAGACCAGATAAGATCACTCGACAGTTGATCAGCTTATCTATCTTATCTCCTTCGCAACTTATCTAGCTTATCTCCTACGCAACTCCAGTCATATAGATTGTGGCCTGACATTGTTGAATGCTCCCTCTGTCTGGGAAGACAACTAGAGTGAATTCTATATACAGGAAGGATCTTTCGATGGTCCCGACCAGTGAGTGCAAAGCCGTTTCCACGGACCTTCCCTTCCGTATGCATGCTGTGATGCCGATAAGAGTAAAGAGTCTATACTGCTACGAAGATACAGATCAATTAGGCATTCTAAAGTCTTAAACAAGAATGACGTTAGACTTATAGCCCTAAAATCTTTAGAAGTGGTGTGTGATGTCTACCCGGCTTTAGGTATAAATACCACTCTCGCTTTATTCCAAGCATTGGAGATATATGTCAGGCTAATGCAACCATTGAGTATAGTACGAAGCCAAGGCAGACTATATACCTCGACCTCTTGTATTTCTTTGGGGTAAACACCATCAGGACCTGGTGATTTATAGGGCTTAAAACTGTTTACCGCATATTTTAGTTTCCTATCGGAGACTATGCCCTCGGTATCCTGCGTTAAACAGCTAGGGCTACGCAGTTGTGCACCAAAAGGTGCGCACCACTACCAGGGAAGTGCGTGTCTAACAGTAGGTTAAGATACTCTTCGCTAGACGTGTGCATGGTGTACTAGCGAGGGTCTTGCGTATCCTTGATGACTCTGAGATTTTTCCAATTCCTTCACATAATTGTTTCCAAGAGCATCTTGTAGCTTTCCTGGTTTCAGCTTAGAAAGTTTTGAGAGCTACCTTGTACTTGATACTAGCTTTCATATGTGTCAAGTTATTCGGTTTTGTTAAATTTCGTTGTAAAGCGCCACCTATTGCAAAATTTTTGCACTATGTGCACAATAAACAGCTGTCTAACAGAAAAACAATTTTTGTACGCGCGCTTACATTTTCTGAGTTCGCTGTGTATAAACAAGTATGTGTACGGATTAGGCTTGTGCTTAACAGTTCCAGAGACGGAACGGACATGGAACGATTCTTTTGAAGAAAGGAACTAGTTCACGAAAACATGTCCGCGGAACTATCTAGTTCCTTTGCTTATTTGAACTGTATAGACTATTTGGCTTGTCTGCTTGTTGAACTACAGAGGGAATTTAAAGCATGTCCGCGGAACTATTTAGTTCCTTTGTTTATTTGAACTGCAGAACAGTTCAAATAAACTGTTTGCAATTAAAGAAAAACATTTCTTTAGTTTATATAAAAAAAGGAACTTCTATCGTTTAGTATATAATTTCATTTAGTAAAAAAAGTTCATGTTGTAAATTTATAAAGTTGCTGAAAATCATTTGCAGTTGCTCTTATAGTTAATCAGCTTTAAGCATGTTCGCAGAACTATATAGTTCATCAGCTTTAAACATGTTCGCGGAACTATACAGTTCCAGCAGTTCTCTTTATAAGAATGGAAGTAACAAAAGCATGCTCAATGTCATTTCGTGATTGTTCTGTTTCATATGTTAAAAGCAAAAATAAACAGCAATGCTGAACAATGCACACAACTGGAATGACGATATATCATTTTTAATTTTATCTATTATTTCTTTCACTCCCTTTCACATGCATAATTGGCTTACTTGTCGTCGCTCAAACAATTCGATTAATTTATGTAAGTGCGAAAGAGATGTCAGCTGTGATGTTGCTTAATTAAAAAAATTTTATTGCAATCAGAACTGTTTGAACATGCTTAAATCGTTTAGATGGAATGATTGGAACTATGTCCGAGACTGAACATAGTTCCATGAACTATGCAGGTCCGGAACGACCCAACTCTAGTACGGATATGTGCTTACGTATGTTCTCTCTTTAATAAACGTGAGCGAAATTTGTTTTATTTCTCTTTCGTATATTTTAATTTGTTTTTGAATTTTTTTTAAATTTTTGTCTATTTCCTTATTGCAGAGGTCTAATTATGTGCGATAGACTCTCAACTTATCCCTTTTTAAGAATTTCAATAAAGTTTGGTTGTAATTTTTTTTTGGTCGATTTCGTCTGTTTTATAATTCAAGAAAAAGAATATTTGTTATTAAATTATTAAGTCTGCTTTTTTTTTGACCGTGAGTGTATAGTATGTTATACTTATCGTAATTTTTTACTTTCTTAGATTTTCCAAAATTGTGCTTATATGGTGCACTTTTACAAAAGTGTGAGGCTTACTGTCATTTTTAGCACATAATTTGTTGATGCTTAACCCTTCGAGAACGACAAACAAACCGTTGGAAATTAAATTTTTTTTTGTGGAATTGTCATCACCGATGGCATATTTCTAAACAAAAGTGAAATAAAAAAATTTTAGTTTTTTTTTACTGTAATTAAAAAAAAAAATCCGGAAAATTTATTTTTTACTTTGTTGGAGTAGCTGATTCGTAAAGGTTTTGACATAATTGGGATGAGAAAATATATCCGCTCGTATTTAAATCGTTTGTGGTACCTTTATCTGTAGTCTCTGAGAAATCGGAATTAACATATATCTACCTATGGAAAAAAATATTTGTTGACTTCCTAGTTTTTTCTTTCTTTTAAAATTAAAACAAGTTCAAAAAAATGTGGCACACATTAAAAGCCGCATTGATTTCTTATCCTTTAAGCCCAACTTTATGAAAATATCTCGAAAATTGTGCTCACACGATTTAAAAATGTAAATGGGTTATTTTTCACCCATTTGTCGTCAAAAGGTTAACCGTATTAAGCGGTTATAGGGGACTTATGTAAAAGAGAAGGGCTGACACATCTTACAATAGACAAAACCAAGTGAGTTTCAATATTCTGTGACTTTTACTTCCATAGCTATTTTGTTTCGAAGATTTGGTTTATATGGGCGAAGCCACGACCCATTTTCTAATACCCGTGTAAGTTTTCCAGTAAGACCTTGCCAATTAATTACTTCACACTGAGTTTCATTGTTATGCGACATTTAACTGCAGGGCTGGGTATTAGAAAATTTAGAAATTAAAAACTTTCAATTACATGGCTGGTGCCACGCCCCTTTCTCCAATGTCCACTCAATTTTTTAGTCGAAGAACACGGCTAGATAGTTTGTTCGAACCGAGTTTCATTGATGTGTGACTATAATTGCAAAATTATACTGAAAATTAGGGATTTTGAAAAAGTATCACACCCCTCGTCCAACGTCCAAAAAATGGTAACAGTGGAACGGCACGTGTAAATTTAGGTCGAATTCCAAGGCTGTGCGACCTATAACTCCAAAGCTTTTTTATATCGCAAATTTGGGTTGTAAGGGAGTTGAGAGGCCCATTTTTCCAATCTCAAGACTTTCCCTACAGTTTCCCTGAAAACTTCATAAAAATTGGTTAAGCAGACTTGGAATTCTATTCCGGGGACTTACATACTATGGTGGAGGGAGATAATGTCCGCTTTGAAAGGGGCATAATGTCTATGGACGTTAAGTCATATTCAAGATGGACATTATGGCCGTAATTAAACAAATCATTAAGCAAAAGAAAAAAGAGGTTGGAGCGGTCCATGGACATTATGTCCGTTCTTCTGTCCGTTTTCTTTTGGACTTTTGGTTTCCCCCACCAGAAACATACACCGTTAGAAATTTTGTACTAAAATTGAAACTTTTCTGTACTACATATAAGTCTACACCAGCTTTGGTTTCAAATCTAGTATTTACAAAATACTAAAAAATGGTTTTAATACAGCCTTGGTTTCAAATTTAGTACAAGCTTGAGTTCAAATATTTAAAAAAAAAATAACAAACAACGCGAGATTCGATCACACGACATTGAGTTTGTAAACTCACTACTCTAACCACAAAGCTATTGGCTTATACATAAAAAGCGCGATAAGCAAACATATGAACCGAGTCACCTAATATTGAGTCGCAGCATTGCCAGGCCAACTTTTTACTGGTTTTAATCCAAATTTAGTATCCACATGTACTAGAATTTAGTATTATTTGTATTAAAAACAAAAAGTAATACAGAGTTGTACTTAAATTAAAACCCAAAAGACTAAAATTGAAACCAAAAAGCTAAAATTTAAACCAAAAATCTGAAATTTGATGCTGTAATATTTCTTTTGGTTTTAATTCTAGTACAGAAAAGTTTTAAATGTGAGTTAGTATTTGAAAAGTTTCAATTTGAAACCGCAAGGCTTAAAATCATGCAGTAATATTTTAGTGGGACTAAAATTAAGTCCAAGATTTCTAACCGTGTACATATATTAATTTTTATATACATATGGCCATTTCCAAAAAAAGGTCTACTGCGACTGAAAAGTTAAACGTTACCGAACATTTTTTGAACCTTTCTTAAAGAGTAAAAATGTTTAAATTTATATTGGGAGAATACTGATAGCTGATCTCAATTTGAATTTTTAAAAAAATGGCAACAAACATGATGAATGGTGACAAAAGTTGCAAAATGGTGACAAAAGTTGCAAAATTTTAACGAAAGTTGGAATTTTATAAGTATAATAAATACTCGTATAATAAGTTTAATTAATTTTTTTCTTTTTTCGATTTTAAGTAAAACTTTTTTACGGTCCTGAATGACACTTTATATCTTTTTCTAGTTCAATTAAATAAATAAAACTTTAACAAGTTTGTACTTTTTTAAGGGAAATATCTGTATTTAAATTTTTCTTTACTTTTTTAAATTTTCAACAAAAAAAAGGCGTACGAACGTTACGTGCGCGACCATGGAAATGCACTTATATAGATTTTTAAAGTTTTATTTTTGATTTATAAAAATAAAAATTATGTTTGTCGCAGGTTTTCGCTATTATTATTTATTCTGAATTAAAAGTTACATAGTTTTTTTTATCCAATAACCGCGGTTGGGTATTTTTTTACCCATGAAAATGCTTGTGCAGAATTGGTCATATCTCAAGATGGGTAGCAGCTAAGTGTTTAATTTTTTATTTGTTGCTTTCAGAAAACATAGAGCTATACATTGTTTTTGGAGAGTGTCAAGAAATTTTTACGTTAACTACTACATTTTCAAAATCAAAAGTGATTAACATTAAATATCAGAAAATGTATGTTATCATTTGTAAAAAATTGTATATTCTAAAAAAATGTAAAAGCTCTCTTAGCAAATTTACCAACTGTGCCTGCTGTTTATAGAAAATTCCTGATATAAAACTGTGCTGTCGTTGCAGAAAGAATTTGTGTCCATTTAGAGCACATTAACGACGGTTGCGTATTTTTATACCCACCTTATATCTAGACTACGGTGAAAGATACAAAGTTGAAATTTGATGTGGTAGTTCCTCTGATCAATATAAGAGAGCACATGAAATTTTTAAAAAATCGTACGAAACGTTTGGGAGCCGCTGTTAATGGGTTAACAAACACCACTTTTTTAGACAGTGTCGTCGTTGCCGGCGTCTATGTGTTCTCTCCCTTATGTAAGAAACAGTTCAACGAACAATGATGATGTGAAGCTCATCTACAGTGCTTGTTATAAAATAAAATATACAATGTATATATTCTCGTTCTCATTCTCTCTACGTTATATCTTTCTTCTATCTACGCGTGACGTAACGCAAAAAATTTTACTCTCAATATCAAATCGCCGCCTGAGCTGTAACTTAACCTAATGAGCTCTGCTCTCATTCTGTGCACGGATTGTATATTTCCTATTCTTGCACCGCGCAACGGCATATCCTAGACAAGAATACCCCTGATATAAAATTACCCGTATATCGACTACTTTAGTTAAAGGTAAAATCAAATATACACATGTGATTGAGTACGGCTGTAAAAAAGCGAAAATTTGGAGAAATTTAAGGCTAAAACAAAAAACAGCAAAATTTAAAAAGTCCCTCTTTTGACATTCCTGTCAAAAAAAAAACGGTTGGAATCTCTCTTCCAAGTCTTCCAAATTAAAATTTGAACCTTTTTCTTTCCAAATAAGATCGTTGGAGCATTATACTTTTCAGTAAGGCACTCATTCTGGGTAGTAAGCACAATTGTTATTTAAAAAAACTACTTTTTTGAAAAAGAGACCTTAAGCGACCTCTAAAATCTAAACAAATTCTCAAAAGTTTTTTTTTTGTGACGAACTTTCGAATTCCGCTTTAGCCCTCCAAAATTTTGACAAAAAAGCCTACGCCCTAATATATACCCACCCCCCCTGTCTCACAATATCACAAAGTTTTGGTTCCTTCCTGGCTATGAGATAATAAGTCAAAACTTGAAATTTCAATAGTTTTTTCTCATTCTGAATAGATGGCCTTGCCTTAGGAAATTTCGTTATACTGAAAAAATCTATAGTTTTCGAGATATCGTAATAAATTTGATTTCATAACGTGCACTTTTTTCAACATATTATCCGTAAAAAATATTGCCCAAGAAAATATTCCTTACTGTTATTTTTATAAATCAACCACTTCTCATACAAAAATACGTTATAACTACTAAGAAAATCTACTGTTTTCGAGATATCGCCATACCCAGTAGTAAATGGACACATGACGTAACCAGTTATTTCTTACATACAATGTAGCTGAGAGGCCTCCAAGGCTTGTATACAATTCAGAATTACATTTGTTCGGGCATGGCCGCTAAAACACTGATGACATCTACCTTACACAGTAAGCGACGATTGGAGTAGGCATGCAGAAGAAAGAAGAGAGCAAAAAAATCACGCACAAAGTTGGAGAGAACAAAAAAAAATTAAACGAAAATTCTCTCTACGCCAAAAACAACGAAAAAGAAGAACACACCGAAAAGAAGCAAACAAAGCAAATGACGTCACAAATTATATAGAACGAATTATAACCGTTTATTAGCATTTCGGATTTAATGTTTAATAGTATTTAGTCAATTTATTTTATTTATTTTATTTATTTATTTAGAATAGTATTTATTTATTTTACAAATAAAACAGTTAGAAAGCACGATGTTACTTTACAGACGTCGCACTGTTGTTTGAACAATGAAAATAAAATAATATGAGCACAAAGAAAAAGTCAGCACAAATTAGATTTTGTTTCTGCTTAAAGTTGTGCATTACAATGTCATCATCATAAAACTTCTACAAGCAGGATAAATAATGATAATGTCAAAATAATGGGAATTTTTAAAATTTACTATTTGTAGAAAATGTAACCATCACAATATATATTCACACATGTAACATAAACAATGCTAATTGTAAGGTATCCGTAAGAGATGGCGAACAAAGTCTGGACTGTTTTTTGTACATCTCAGCAATGTCTAAAATTATCTCTTCCTGAAAATCATATTCTTTTATCTCTTATATTTTAGCTATTATTTAGGAAATTTTCTTCAAGATATTATTACAGTTTCGGATAGGGGAGAAGTAAGCAATTTTCTAAAGTTAATAACTTGGGCCCTTTACTAGATATTAACATACATTTTTTTTACAAATTTGTACATCCTTGAAAATTGAAAAAAAAAATAAAAAAAAAACAATTTTCATAATTTGTACGACTTATAGATGGCGCCAAAGTGAAGTTCTCAAATATGCGGTATCTATATGGCGGACAGTTAATCTCTGGAATGGGACGTCTGAAACAAAAATACAAAAAAGATTCTTTAAGAGGGATGCCTTCCGCCCGGCAATCTACCATAATATTTATTTATTTTATTATTATTTAAAAAACTTGTTGACATATAAGAATATTTCTTTTGCATGCCGAATTAACATTGGATATAACAATTTAAGAAAAAAAAATTAGGCAATATTAAAAAAAAATCGACCACATTTTTGGACCTTTTACCTTTGCTAATTAATTTTTTTTAAAATTTATTTCAGATTTTTTGTAAGATTGCATTAGAGAATATGTTAGTAAAGAAAATAGAACAAGGTTTTTACAGTCGGCCAAGCCAATCCTGAGATTAACTGTCCGCCAGTTGAAAAAATGTTGTTTCGAGAAAAACGCGTTTAAAGTTTTTTTTTATAATTAAATTTTTTTTTCAATCTTCAAGGATGTAAAAAATTAAAAAAAAAATGTATGTTAATATCTAATAAAGGGCCCAAGTTATTAACTTAAGAAAATTGCTTACTTTTTCCCTATTCGAAACTGTAATGATACCTTAAACGCTCATATATCAGGTAAAAGGTCACCAATCGCAAAACCAACCAAATTATGGCCGCCTCCTCATCCAGCTCTCTCATTCGATGCCTCATTTACCATTCTAAACGCTGCCAATCCCGGCATCTCAGAAATCCATACTGAAAAATATATGGGAAATTCCACCAAAAGTGCCCTTTTTTCAATTGAAAAATGGAAAAATAGAAAAATAAAACTTGAAGCTAGAATGATGTTTTTTTATACTATTTGGCCCCAAAGGAAGTTGAAATGGTAAGACCTCATGAAATTGATTTGTATGCGTTTTGTGTGTTGTTGAGTGGTTACAGGAATGACACAAAATGTCAATGGAATGAGGGTTACAGGAATGACAAAATCGTCTTTAAAGATCGCAAGCATCAGAGAAAATGAAAACACTTTTCCGAACGTTTTTATCATATATTTGATAACTACTTTTATATGTTGTACTCAATTTCGTTTTAGTATATCACTAACTTAATACACAGTTGATTACAGAAATGACAACTTTTTGTTGGTTTAAATATTAATAATGTTACAAATAAGTTTAATTTTGCACTTTTGCTTCGCACTCAAAATCACGGGTGTGCATTTTTGAAACTTGAATATAAGTAGTGTAAGAAGCCACACTTAGAGAGCGCTTAAACGATACTTGTCTATTACTTTTGCTTATTAAAAGCGTGAAATTCAAAAAGTGCTAGAATCGAGAGACAAAAAGTTTGTAGATAAAACATTTGTTAAAAAATTATTATAATTATTTAGAATTGCAGAAAATGCACACACACGGTATACGTCATATTTTGACCTTGTCATCTAGAACATGCACAAATACAACTTGCGAAAGCTATACTCTTTGAATTGTTATAATTTTGATCAAGAACAGGTTAGAGAAATGTCATTTTAGGACTATTTTAGGCATTTCCATCTGTTAAATTAATTTTTTAAAGTAACAAAAATTCTTTTTGATCACTCAAAACTGTAAGGACATGTAAATGGGCACTTTTGGTAGAATTGTCCATATATTGATTTTGATGTGACACACTTTTAATATCCATTGAGTATATTTGAACATGTAATCCAAATGTATCCAAAATAAATGATCTCTATGAACTATGCATACTCCATAAAATCCTAAAAATTTTTAATGAAAATCAAAAGAAACGCACTAACCTGTGGTGTCAAGTATTGTGTTCTTTTCACTGAACTTGTTAAAACTTTGAAGTGAGACATGTTAATAAAACTTGATGTTGTGCTCACTTGTTTGCGATATCAACTAAAAGCCTACACTTTTCGTTGAAGCTTATATATAGCAACGTAGTTGTAAGAACGAAAAAGAAATTACGAATTCAAAAAAATTACGAATGTTCTCTCTCACCCACTTTTGTTTTAATTTGGGACTAAACCTAGATTAACAATACAACTGATATGATGATAAAATTAAATTGATAGCCTAAATCGAGAACGAGGTTGTAGATTAATTGCTTAACTTTTTTTAAAAAAATTGTTTGTGAGTGCTGCCGCCCGCATTCTTATATTATTCTTAATTATAAACAAAATACATTTTTAAACGTGGTTTATGGAGTCAAGACATTTGTAAATTTTGCAATTATGCCGTTGGTAATAACAAAAACTGTTTGGAACAGTTTTAACTGGAATCTTTCATTAATGGAATCCGTTAATTGTCAGAATCGTTTCTGATAAAAACGGTAGAAATTTGGTAACGGTGCCATACATTACGGTTTTTAGTTCGAATTGGAATTAGCATCGTTTCAAGAATTGCAGAAATTGCCGATTTCATCAGGCAAATTTTGCAAATATCGGAATCGTTTTACTATTCCGATAACAAACCAATTCCGAATAGGGTTTTCCAAACAATACTGAATATCTTGCGTTGGATTATGTTTACAGCACTTATCTAACGTTATCTGTATGAACTTTTCTAAAATTCGTACAGAAACAACCACAAAATAAAATTATTTCTTTTATCTAGCAATTAAAAAGAGCACGAACCAGTTTTAATGTTTAACATTTTTTTACAACCATGGCGCAAGTGCATTAGAGTGGGCCGATTTAATTTAATAAAGCTCTTCCATAAACTTTTTAGAAGAGAATTCTGAGGGTATGTTTTTTTTTCTCTGTGATATAGGCTTCCGCCCATTGTGACATCTTGGTAATTTTTCCAAAATTTTGTACACAAGCCTGCTAATTGTTCGTTTTTTTGTTCAACCAAAAATAAGATCTTCGGCACAAGAAACCATATTTTAAAATAAGTCTATTAGCATAATAGAAGGTCGAAAACAAAGTCACAACACATCAAAAGTAAAAAACAAATTGCATATTTTCTATTGTCATTTATCTTATATGACTTACTAAAAAGTAAAGACAACTCTCAATATTTATATGCCTTTGACATAGTTGTTGTGTTCACAGATCTGTTTTCAGTGAAATTTTATGAAAATTTTAATAAAAAATTTAATATATAAAAAAATTGCAACAACAAATTCTAAATGTATGAGAGTACGTTTTATTTCACAGAAAAAAAAAACGTATTCCCAGAATTTTTTTTTGCCCTCTAATAAAAAAGAGCATGTAAAAACTTTATTTCACCAAATCGGTCCACCCTAATGTGTACCTTTGCAATATTGCAAAAGCTGTTTAATCCCCTTCTTGTTATTGTACAAAAAATTATTATTACGAAACTGTTAATATTTAACTTCCAAGATAATTATTTACAGATACTAAAATAAATAATACTGGATACAACAGCTATGGCATTTTTTGGTTTAATTATTTTGGCGATAAAGCTTTTATCATCTTTTTATTTGCAAAGTGCTTATGGTTTGGGTCCCATCACATTTATTATTATAATGAAAACTAATCAGCTCCGTATAAAAACTACTTCTCTTTAATGTATTTTACCTTTTGTCACTCTACTCGTAATCTCTTTATATCTAAGCATTTGTTTCCATTTATTATAAAATCTATTTTATTTTACATAAATAATGTAGTTTTTTTAAAATTTTTTGCAATGTGAATTTTTGCACTTGAATTGTTGCTTTAATGAATTTTTCTTATGAAAATTGTGGGTTACGACCCCTAAAAAATATTAAAAAGAAAAACAAAAAGTTTTCATAAACCGACGTACGTAATTAATTAGTTACTACAGTTTCTAGGAAATACTTGGCTACATTTTTTTTTTACACTATTCAAGACACAATCATCCCTTCATAGGCATTTATTCTTTTGGCGTAAAAAATCCATGTAAAATTTTTTAATTATATTAAATCGAACCATCCTAATATATTCTCTACATAAAAACTGTCTGGTCTTATTATTTAAAACAGTCTCAAAAATACGTTAGAGAAAACAACGATAAAGTTTAATAAGTGGTGCTGTCCTTGAAAAATGTTATCTGAAACTTAAGATTATGAAATTAAGTGCATGAGAACTCAAATAAAGTAACTAAATTTTAAAAATTCCGTCACATCAATTAAACATTTGTTGACAAATTTGAATACGCAGTTAGTTGTTCAAAAGATCGTCCCTATAAACCGTTAGTTCCTACTTGCGTTGCTTTGTTCATTTCCAAAAGCATTTAAATTATCTTTCAAGTTATTGTTTTAATTGGATTAATAAATCAATAAATTGATATACAGTTACGAACAACACAATAGGATCAATCATCAATTTGTTTAAAATAAAAATTAAATTTTTACCCACATTGTATAATAAGCATTAACGACCTCTTGGGGTAAATGGTTGTAGTTATGTGTTATGCAAAAAAAAATATATTTGTCAACGCCTGAAACGCAACGAGTTATTGGAAATATCCCGTTTAGTGCCAAAGTTTTTTTTTTAAGAGAACATAACAAAAGAATCAAAAGAAAAAAAAGTGCAATACTCTGCCAATTCAAGTGTGTTTTTGACATTTTACTAAATAGCATTCAAAACAAAACAAATTTTTCCAGAATATTCTACAAAATGGGCCGCGCAAGGATCAAGATAGATCTATTTTTATAAAAATCAGACAAGAAGGACAAAGCCAACGCCAGATTGCCGAAACAATTGGAAAATCCCAGCATTTTGTTTTTAATGTCTTGCGTCCTCAAAAACAAAGCTTTAAAACAGGCAGACCACGAAAAACGAGCAAATCGGATGATGACCACATAAAACTTCTTTCGGCTAAAGATCCTTTAATGTCTCCTGGAGCTATCAAAGCACAACTAGCAGTGCCAATTTCGTCTCGGACTGTGAGACGACGCTTAGTGGAGAAGAAACTCTTTGGAAGACACTCGCGTAAAGTGCCAATGCTTACCAAGAAACAAAGAGCCAGCCGCATTAATTTCGCAAATTGGGATGTGCCACAAAATGTAAAACAATGGCGCAATGTTCTGTGGTCCAATGAATCGAAGGTGAACACAGTAATTGGAAGTGATGGAAAAGTATGGGTTAGGCGTCCAAAAACCAAGAATTAAACACACGTTACACCACCAAAACATTTAAACATGGTGGAGGCAACATTATGGTTTGGGGATGCTTCTCATGGTATGGTGTCGAACCATTGTTTTGGATAAAAACCAACATGGATAAGAATTTTCATATACGGATTCTTAAAGAGGTTGTGCTGCCCTTCTCTGAATGGGAAATGCCAATAAAATGGCAAAACCAACAAGACAACGATCCAAAACACACAGTGAATCTTACTAAAAAGTGGTTTTCGGATAAGCGTTTTGATATTATCCAGTTAATACAATAGAAAATTTATGGAAAATTGTCAAGGACAAAATTGGACCACTAAAATCCAAAAATAAAGAAGAATTATGGGGGAAAAAATAAATCCGCTTGGTACTCTAAACTGTACTTGTAAAGCATTAGTTGAGTCAATGCAAAAGAAATGCCAACCTAAAATAGCTAATAAGAAATTTACAATTTTACCAAAATGTTTCTAAGCCTAATGTTTCGAGCCTAATTTTACTGCACTTGGTATTTCCAAATAGTTATACTAAGGATCTAAGAGTTGTTGGGGAAAAAAGTTGGGACCCCCTACTACTCTTAAGTAAGGTTAAAGACTCCACTCACTTAACTCTCTAGAAACTACGATCAGTTTAAATTTTTTGTCGGGTATAACCAGGGATGGAATTGGTCCTTTTGGAATTGTGCCGAATTGGAGAGAAAAGTAGAGCAGTTTTGCAGAAAAAAGTGCCGTCTTTTTTGTATCCAAAATTTTATTTGGACATATCGCGCGCATTGCGTGCAAAACTGTCACAACTCAAAATAAAGCATTTATTAAGTACACAGAAACAATCGCTATACTAATTTCTGTGTATGCTTCAAGATTATATTATTTGCGTTCAAATAACGGTATTGAGAACACTTTTGTCCCGCTGTCTCTATGGAAGCTAGAGTAATTTAAAAAGTTCAAAACGGTCTCCTGAAAAATTTTAAATTCTTTCATGGATCTTGCACAAAACGAGCGATACATTTATATATGAACATTGAAATATTAATTCAATTAAATGAACACGTACAATTTTTTAATTGTTCAAATGAGATTAGTGCTTTTTAAATTTTAAAAATAATAAAATGTTTTATGTATTTTCATATTCTTTTTTTATATGAACATTGCAAAACTAAATCAATTAGATCAGCGGTTCCCAACATTTTCGCTCACGTATCTTTGGTAACGTATTTAAGAACATTGTAACAATAAAATCAAAAGTCGAATTTGAATTATAAATTTATTTTTTTTAAAGATTTATTTTTAAGAAAAATAACAAAATAAGAAATAAAAGTAAAAAATTATATAAATTTAAATGATGTTTTGTTTTTTAAAATAATGAAATTAAGTATATATACGGGCATTTACCTGGTCGCGCACGTAACGTTCGTACGCCTTTTTTGTGTTTAAAAATAAAAACACGCAAAGAAATACTTAAACTTTTTGTCCTGTTCTGATTTTTGGATAGCACACTAGTAGTACTATATTTCCTGTAAAAGGTGAAAGCGATCGAAAGTATTGTCCAAAAATATAAGCAAACAAAAAAGGTCGCGTGACGATAGAAGAGGTTTTGGTCTGCATCAATATAAACGAAAAAATCTTCGAAATGTGCACGATTTAATTTTAATATTATCTGTAATAATGCTGCTAAATATTCATAATTGTTTCGTTGAAAAATCTTTTAGAATTATTTTTATACAAACAATTATATTATACGTTACGATACAGATTTTTTCCTTCAAAGCAGTGCACATTTCTTATAATTTTAATATAGTTGAACTAAAAGACATGTAAAGTGTAAATCAGCACCGTAAAAGTCAAAAACTGAAAAAAATTTAATGAAACTTTGTATAACACAGTTAAAAATCTTGGACTTAATATTAAACTTTCATTTAGTTTAGGTGAATATTTAGTCCAAAAAGTTTTAATTCAAAACTTCCGGAAAGTTTAAGTGAAATTTAAAACTTTTTTTGCTTAAAACGTAGTCTTGAAAAGTTTCACTTACCCGAATCACTTCACTTTTTATATAGAAAGAGTTGCCAAGTTGCATTTAAAAATTGTTTATTTAATGAAATCTTTTATAAATACCAGTTGTATTGTTAACATAAAACTAGAGAAGAAACTACCTTCGGTCGGGTCGAAGCTTTAATACTACGCATCATCAATTTAAAAAATGTCACGAATTTTCGTCAAATAACGTTACATTGTCTGAAACGACATCCAATTTTTTAAATTTTCAGATATTACATGAGCGTAGTAGAAAAAATCCTACAGACGAAATTTTATTTTATTATTTGTAGATTTTCGTGATTTGCGTCTGATTTTGCCCATTCTCTAGCTTGACCAGTGTGTTGAAGCTTAAAGTAAGTGAACATATGAGAAGAGAGCGAAAATAATTCTGAGTACTTTTTTTAATGTGTTTCTCAAAATAAGCTCAGAATTTAAAAGTTTCTCTCCGATTTACCCAAAGCTGCAAAATCATTTCTATCGATCGCTGTGAGTTTTTGGATATCATTTATTTGTGTAGGGAATGACTTTCGGCTAATTACTGAGAGAAAAATAAAAAGATTACAAAATATTTAAAGCTCTAGTGTTGGTATTAGATGTTTATTTATTTTATGCAAATTAAAATTATTTATATACTAGCAGGCCACAGTTGGACTTCTTTTTACCAATCTCCTAAAGACATATCAAACGAAATAAAAACTTAACTTGTAATATATAAACTGTATAAGTATATTAAATTGTTATGAATACCCTAATTATATTGTAAGTTGTATTAACAATTGTGCATATGCCTTAAGCATTGTTTTTAATCATAGTTGGTAACTCCGAAAACAAATAAATGATAAGAAAGATATGGCAACCCTGAAGAAAGGTTGGTCATTCTGATTTTTGACTTGATATAAACGCGTGGTTCAATTTAATTTAAATATTCTAAATCGGAACCAATTCCAACCATCAAAGATAGGATTATATCTTCAGGTGTGGAGTTATCACCACTACGCTCAAATCTTAAAGAATAACTAAAATTTATTGAAAATAACAATGAGTCGACGACCAACTCGACAAGGAACTTCTGCCTCTGCCTCTGGAGGCTGCTGACCCTACAGATGTGCTACCTTCTATCCCTGGAAACGAAGTATCTGCGATTTCCGCAGGTGGAACAAGTGCCACTTCTCCTAATGAAGCACACTCCGATCCTGCGAATGAGTTGCAAGAAATCTCCGCGAATGGAGCGTACTCCATCTCCGCGAATAAAATAACTGCTGCAAATCAAGCATCTGCCACCGCTGCTAAAACTACTGCTGTTAAAACAACTACTGAAGGAACCGACGTGACCCTTGCTACGTCCACTGCTACGTCCACTGCTGTATCCACTGCTGTATCAATCACTGCTGCACTTGACTCCTATGTTAGCGCTGCTCCATTTGCCAAACTTACTACTGCTGCTACCAAATCCATTGCCACTGAAAGTACTGCTGCAAAGTACGATGCTAACTTATCTGCTGTATATGAATCTGCTGCCTTAGAACACTTAGAACACTTGTGTTCACTTAGTCCCATGTTACGGTGGTGGTCATGGGCTCATCATGGTCATGCATTGTTGTTGTTTCAATGTAAATTAAAAATTTGAGAGCGAGAGCAAGAGAGTAAATTTTCACCACCACGGTCACCAAATGATTCGACAAAAATATGAAATCAAAACAGTGTTGCGGAATGGAATTATTCACAGCATTTGTGTTTAGGCATGAAAATAGTACATTTTTAGTACGAAATGTATGAAAGCAGTAAGGAAACTTGCTTAATAGCAACACTAATCTGTTGAAAAAATACTAAAAGTAGCAAAAAGTGTACTGGTGTTCAGAAATCATATGACCACCAGCATAACATACTTTCGTCACACAGCTCATCAATCGAAAAAAAGAGAGTAAAAAGTGTCATGACCAGGGATCATATGACGACCACCGTAACATTACCCTTACGGAGCAACTAAATGCTTTGAGAATGCAGAGAGAAATATTAGAGCTGAAGCAACATATCCAAGAAATGGAAAGAGGCGAACATGAATTACCCGCTGTCCGACGTATAATTTTCGAGGAACTGGACTCTGCTGTAAGTTCAGTGGCGACGAAAACTATGATATTGGCAAGTGGTTTTTACAATTTGAAGATTATACCAATATGTGCGGATACAATGAAAGAGAGCAGTGCTTGGGTGTGAGACGTCGGTTGGATGGTACAGCTAGATAATATGTTCACAATCTCGGCTTGATTGCCTATCCTGAAATGAAGGCTCGTCTTTTCAAAATGTTGCGTGCACGCAATGTGAGACCACAGGAATCGTGCATAAGCTACGTAGTCGCCATGCAGTCTATTGCTTCAAAATCTGACATTGCAGAACAAGAACTTATCGACATCATCGTTGACGGAATACCAGATAGTAGCCATCATATTGCTTATCTTTTTGGTGCCAATACGTTGGATGATCTAATATGCAGAATGGATCGGTATGAACATCGGCGCTTAAAAGCGAACATTCTTAAGCCAACGGCTCCACACGTCCTTCAAAAACCGAGGTCTAGTGCTGTCACCACCACTGCTGAGGTTCGCTGTTTTAATTGCTCGCAGTTCGGGCATTATCAAAGCGCTTGTCCAAAGCCACTGCGGCCACCAGGATCATGCTTTTCGTGCCATCAAATGGGTCATCTGCACGACGATTGCCCAAAGTTGAAGAGAAACAAGTCGCTTACTGTTGCTGCTGTAACTGATGATGTTTGTGTCAACGAGGCTGCTGATGTTATTCGTGTTATGCAAACGGTAAGGGTGGCATTTTATATTTGTAGTTTGAGGGTATGCACTGAATTCATGAATTTTTTTTTCTCTCATTGACTCCGGTAGTCCAATTAGCCTTATCCAACGTTCAAGTGTCCCAGCATCAGTCAGAATAGCGAATATTTTATTGCCAACTAGTTATCTTGGTTTGGGTGGACAAAAAATTTATTCATATGGCGTAATAACTTGCCCAGTACAATTTCGAATGGAAACTAAAGCCATATCTTTTGTTGTTACTCCAAATGACACAATGGTGATGTCGGTGATTCTTGGACGAGATTTCATGCAAAAATTTAATATATATTTAACTCAAAACAAAAACCTGTTAGCGTTGGAGTAAATAAAGTTGAAAAAATAAAAATACAGAAAATTCATGTGTTCGTGCATCTGATTTTATTTGGAAAAAAATTAACTGTAGTAAACAAGGTCCTCGTTTGAAGTAAAAAAGGAAAGTAGTGTAGCAAATGATGTAGTGAACAAATCTAATGTTAAAATAGATTCGACAATAGATGGGTCGCCTAGTTGTGCTGATGAATTTATTTCTAAACTTTGTGCTATCGAAATAGAAAATTCGAATTCAGAAATAAAAAGTTTTTCTCGGTTAAGTAAATATCAGTCTAATGTATTACGTGAAGTTATTGACGTGAATAAATTTAATGTTAAAATAGAATCGGCTAGAGATGGGTCGCCTAGTTGTGCTGATGAATTTATTTCAAAACTTTTTGCTATCGACATTGAAAATTCGGATCCAGAAATAAATATTTTTTCTGGGTTAAGTAAACCTCAGTTTAATGTATTACGTGAAGTAATTGTAAATTCATATTTGCAACCTCAACATTTAACTCGGAAGTTATACGATTATAAAATGAAAATTTTTTTGACCGATGACACTCCATTTCATTGTGCACCACGAAGGTTATCGTTTTTCGACAGAGCAGAAGTTAGGAAAATAACAGATGATTTGATAAATAGAAACATTATTCGGCCAAGCAATTCCCCATATGCTTCAGCTATTGTTTTAGTGAAAAAGAAATGTGGGGCGACACGAATGTGCATTGACTATCGTGCATTGAACAAAAAGACAATTCGCGATAATTTTCCATTGCCTCTTATAGAGGATTGTGTCGAGTATATGGCAGATAAACGATGGTATACTCTTCTGGACTTAAAAGATGGATTCAATCAACTAACTATGGACACTGATTCGATTCCTTTAACCTCATTTGTCACACCTCATGGGCAGTTTGAGTATATAAAAATGCCATTCGGATTAAAAAACGCGCCAGCCAATTTTCAGCGTTTTGTCTACAATGTTTTTAGAGATTTAATTGATGAACACAAAGTAATAGTTTATATAGACGATATTTTAATTGCCTCTGTTGATTTTGAATCTCATGTAGAAATAGTAAAATAAATTCTTGAGCGAATTTTTGAAAATGGCCTGGAAATCAAGCTTAAGAAATGCAAATTTGGATTTAATGAGATAGAGTATTTAGGGTATTTAGTGAATTCATTTGGAATAAGGCCTAGTGACTCCCATGTCCGTGCAATAAAAAGTTGCGCAATACCGTCAAATCAAAAAGAGCTGCAGAAGTGTATTCGTTTACTCTCGTATTTCAGGCGGTTTGTTCCATCATTTTCTAAAATTGCAAGGCCAATGTTAAACTTATTACGTAAAGAAAATTATTTCAATTTTTCTGATGCTTGTATTAATGCATTTTATAATTTGCGAGCTTGTCTTTCTGCTGCACCAGTGCTAGCAATATACAGCCCAAGACGTGAAACCGAACATCATTGTGATGCCAGTAGTTATGGTTTTGGTTCAGTACTAATGCAACGACAAAACGATGGACTATTCCACCCTGTAGCTCACTTTTCAAAATCCACATCTGATGCTGAATCAAAATACCATAGCTTTGAGCTAGAAACTCTCTCAATTATTTGTGCACTTAGGCGGTTCCGTGTCTATTTATTGGAGTTAGAAAATTATAACTATTTGATTCAGCATAGAAATGGTACTTCAATGGGTCATGTGGACGCCTTGAGTCGATGTCACTATAAGCAGTCATTGTAAAACGGGTATATAAAGCACTTTGACGTAGATAATAAATGTCAAACGAGTGCCGCGGTAGAGGATGACGAATTGCATTTTTATATTCAAGTAGCACAAAATCGTGATCAAAAGATTCAGGAATTGCAAGGCGATTTAGAAAAGGGTGTTGTTAGTGGATATGAGTTACGCGATGGTTTAGTTTTCCATAAAATTGATTTAAATCGGTTACTTCTGTGTGCGCAAAAAGAAATGGAAAATAATGTTATTCGAATGATACATGAGAAAATAGGTCATCTTGGAATAGATAAATGTTATGACCAAATAAGGAAAAACTACTGGTTTGCAAATATGAAAGATAAAATAGGTCAATTCATTAGAAATTGTATTAAGTGTATTATGAACTCATCGCCATCACGTTCTAATGAGCATAATCTATTTAATATTCCAAAGAAACCTGTCCCGTTTGACACGATACATGTAGACCACTTCGGACCGCTACCTTCTATAACTTCAAAGCGTAAGCATATTTTGGTTGTTATTGACGCATTCACAAAATTCGTTAGGTTGTATCCGGTAAATTCAATTAGCACGAAAGAAGTGTGTTGTGCATTAGATAAATACTTCAGCTACTACAGTCGGCCGAGGCGGATTATTTCTCATCGAGGTACTTGCTTCACTTCGAATGAATTTAGCAACTATGTGCTAAAAAATAATATTAGCCATGTCAAGGTTGCAGTCGCTTCGCCACAAGCGAATGGTCAAGCTAAGCGTGTGAATAGGGTACTTCGAGCAATGTTGAGTAAGTTAAGTGAGCCTTTGCAGCACGCTGACTGAATGAAGATATAACACGGTCTCTGGAATCGGTCAGATCCGATACACTTAGTGCTATTGAAAAGGCCCAAGAATATAATACGCAATATTTTCTGAAACACAGTGCGCCTGCGCGAACTTATTCAGCTGGTGATTTTGTTGTAATTAAAAACATTGATACTTCAGTTGGAAAAAACAAAAAATTTGTCCCAAAATATCGTGGTCCTTACGTAATTTCAAAGGTACTGCCAAATGACCGTTATGTCATCAAGGACGTTGAAAATTGCCAGCTGACTCAGTTGCCATATAATAGTATAGTTGAATCAACAAAAATACGAAAGTGGTTATCACCAGAGGTACCTCTTGACACCACAGTTTTACATTGTCATATGCCACCCTCTACCGATTTAGGGTAGTTGTAATTGTATGAATTAAGTTTATTTTTTACTTATCTGATAGTCTTTATTGGGGTCAATAAAGATGGTCAGATTAGCCGAGCTGTAATATATAAACTGTATAAGTATATTAAATTGTAATGAATACCCTAATTATATTGTAAGTTGAATTAACAATTGTGCATATGCCTTAAGCATTGTTTTTAATCATAGTTGGTAACTCCGAAAACAAATAAATGAAAAGAAAGATATGGCAACCCTGAAGAAAGGTTGGTCATTCTGATTTTGACTTGAAATAAACGAGTGATTCAATTTAATTCAAATATTCTTAATCGTAACCAATTCCAACCATCAAAGATAGGATTATAAACTTATTTTCTTGTGTTTTGTTTTGTTTTGCTATAACAAAAATATGGTATTAAAGTTTTTTTTTTCTAAATGACCTTGTATTTATTATGTTGATTTTATATGATTTAAATAAAAATTCTAATTGTTCAATTCTCATCACCTCTGTGGTGCAGTGCGTTAGTGCGCGCTTGCACGGGTATCACAAAGATTTCTGATGAAGCCTTTAGCAGGGTCGAAATTGCAAAAAAATCAGCTTGTGATTCTTTCCTTTTCATATTGAAAAAACGTTGTTGTTGCTGTTTCTTCGGAAAGATTCGTTAGAACAATTAATTGTTCTAACTTTGACCTAAAGCTCAATAAAAGATTTTAAGCTATCAAACAACTAGAATTTGTATTTGAAATCAAGTATGATTTAAACTATCAAACATTTAGAATTTGTATATAAATCATATAAAATCAACATAAAAATATGGTATTTTAAAACTGTTTTTATAAAAATCAGCCCCGTACTTTTGGAGTTTATTGGCAACACAAAATTTGCACTTAAATTTTATATAATAGTATAGATATAAATGACAAACTGAAATAATAGGGGTATACATTTTCTTAGAATTATTTTTTGATTTCAATGCAAATACAAAATTTAAAACCTCAATGCTACATAATTTTTAATCAAGTTTTTTTTTCTAAATGTGGAATTATAGCGCCTCTCACTTATGGCCAATTTTTCAGTGTGAGCTTAAACTATAGTCAAATTAAACATAGGTTAACTCACCAAAATTGGACGTTTAAAATCGATTTAAGCAAAAAAGAAACACATTATAGGACAATTTAAGCCAACTTAACTTAAAAAAAAAGCTAAAATATCTAGTTAAACGGAGTTTAACGTCCAATTTTGGTAAGTTAACCTCAGTTTAGATTGACTAGAGTTTAAGCTCGCACTGAAAAATTGGCCCTAAGAAACACCGATTTTACGTTTTTCAACTTAAACTCTTTGCTTTGCACTGCCCAAAATCATTCGCTTCATTTTACTTAACTCAGTTTCATCACAACGGACTAAATATTTGGTCTATGTGGGTCTTTGACCGGCCGCCACCTTTACCTAACCTAACCTACTTAACTCAGACAGACATTCGGACGGACATGGCTATATCAGCAGAATATCCGATTAGTGCTTAAATAGGGCTTTAAGTGCTAAAATATAGTCAGGTATACTGACAGTCTGCGGCCTGTCGCCAATCTCGCCACGCTTTCCGGCTTTACGCCAACAATTTGGATTTTTCATTTCTCTATAATTTTTCACTACGTCGTTTTTACAAATCTAGTATTGATCGTAGAAACATTATCAATTTTCCAGTGTCGGGCGATAACATTGTCCATTTCCATCCTGTTTTTTTCAGTTTTAAGCAGTTTTGATTGCCAAGAAAATTAGGAAATTGCCCTAAATGATGCGGATTGCGCAAACTTTTCTATTGAAGACTTAGCGGAAGTACAAGTACAGCAGTACAATCGTCGTAAAATTGGATTGGTTTGTAGAATTAACAAAACAAAAAAAAAAAAAAATCCAATAAAAATTATAATAAACAAACACCTCCATTTTGTTTCTTGGGGACTAAGCTTAAAACCATTTAAGACTAACTTTTAATCTTAGCATATACTCATACTAAGACTTAAATTAGTTTAAGTCTTAGTCATAAATTGGTTTAAATATGAAACTTTCCGAGGACTAAATTTGAAACCATTAAAGACTGAGATGTAAACCACAATATTTATACTTCGTAAGGAGTATTTTTTTTAATCTAAAAAGCACTAACAGATTTCACTTAAACGTCGAATAGACTTTATCTTACTGCATTATTCTGTATCACGAAGAAGCACACCAGCGATGAGAAAGACAAGAGAAGCAACACTTTCTTCCATACAAAATTGTATTGCTTCTCCTGTCTTTCTCATCGTTGGTGTGATTCTTCGTGATACAGAATAATGCAGTTAGTCCTAATTTAGTTTTGTCGTATATATAGTCCAAAAAGGTTTAAATTTAGTCCAAGATTTTTGACTTTGTATTCGAGTATTTATTATACTTATAAAATTTCAACTTTCGTTAAAATTTTTTAACTTTTGTCAACATTTTTAAAATTTTGCTGACATTCATCACGTTTGTTGGCATTTTTTAAAAATCCAAATTGAGATCAGCTCTTAGAACTCTCACAATATAAATGTAAACATTTTTTCTCTATTATGGAGGTTTAAAAAATTTTAAGTTACATTTAATTTTTCAGTCGTGGTATACCTTTTGGTGGAAATGCCAGGATATAATACTATATACTAATAATACTATTCATTAAACAATTGTTTATGGAATTTAATTAGATAAGGAACACAAGAATAAAAATTTTCAAAAGAGTAATTAGGCTTTATTTAATACCGCGCACAGTTAATATTTTGGCATTACTTCATTAATTATTTCCGTAAAAATAAATCCCACATTTTCTCTGCGACATGGCGTATTTGGTGAAACGAAGAGTAGTCATTAGTCAGAAAATTTGCGTTTAAGTCGAAAACTGGAATCTAGAATAGAAAATCTCGAAAACTAGAAAATAAATATTTGAAGTGAATGCAGATAATTCAATGGCAACATTTTAATAAAAATAAGAAACTATAATCTATAAGTTGGGACCCTATGTCCCGCTAGTCACTTAAGAAAACGAAGATAAAAATATATTTTCAATATTATTCAAGTAATTCATCATCTTCCAGATCCTCCATTGGCAGACTTTCTTTACTGAATGAAGATATATTATAATTAAAACAACTGCAAGAATTTGATTTTAACAAACTTTTAGTTTGAACAAGAGCAGAGCATGTATCCAAATTAAGTTTATTGCGTGCGACACTTTGTGTTGATAAGGTTTTGTATAGAAAATATTCGCTCTACGCAAGCGGATAAGTGTGGCAACGGCAACACGCCTTTGACAATTCTATACATATTTTTTAAAAAAATATATCGAGTTCAATTTTAATCGTGCTTATTTTATACCAAAATTGTAAAATTTAGGAATTTTTGAAACTTGAAAATTTTTTAATGATATATTGACATAGTGCCGCATTGAAAAGGCACGTGCCTAAAGTGCCGTCTGATCTTGAAAGTGCCGAGAAAAGCACAATTCTGCCTACATTTCCATTCCTGTAACACACCCAGCGTGCAGAGCGAAAAAGAGATTATTGAGAAAATCATTTTGTTTTGTTATTTTGTTCGTGTTTTTGTGCATCGAACTACTTTGTGATTAACCAAGCCCACTTTTTGAGAAATCATTAAAATTGACTACTTTGTCGATTGAGCTAAAATTTGGCTTAGTTTGCATGATAACTATCAGAAACTGTATTAAAAATTGGTTTCCACGCCTCCTTTTACCGCCCGCAAAACAAAGGAAATGCTTTATTTCAGACGGTTCATCTCGTATTAGATTAAAATTTGGTAATTTAGCTGATATGTTTACTTTCGGCAACTACATATACTAGAAATGGTGGATATATTTGGCATTTCTTGGCACTTTCTTGGCATTTGGGAAATACTAGTATCTAATATGTATATGATTTATTATACTTGAGTATGTAAGTTTACTTTTGTTATCATATAGAATTTTTTTCACCAAATAAATATGTTTTTTAGTAGTTATATAGTACTGAGTATTTTTCTGAAAAATATGCTTCAATACCTCGAGAAGACCGTTGGGAAAACTCGATTATCTTATTTTTTAGATAAACTGGAACCGATAGAAGAAAAAACATTTTTTCTTCAAGTTCAACGATTTTTTATTTAATAACATAAAAAGTTTATATGTCATGTTTTATTTTTATTTAATATTTTTAAAAATAAATAACTTTTTTATGATAGTTAAATTTGTGTTTTTACTTTATAAAGACCGCATATTTTCATATCACCAAATAAATATGTTTTTTAGTAGTAATATAGTACTGAGTATTCTTAGTGCTCGATTATCTTAATTTTTAGATAAACTGGAATCGATAGAAGAAAAATAAATTTTTTCTTCAAGTTCAACGATTTTTTATTTAATAACATAAAAAGTATGTATGTCATGTTTTATTTTTATTAAATGTTTTTTTTTTTAGTCATCGATTCACGGGTCAATGGAAATAAAATCAAATCAATATGATCGTTAGAATCGGAGATATAAGCAATCGAAAGTTCTTGGGTACGCTACGCCTAACGTGCCTTTAATGGAAAACTACGATAGCGTGACCGCTGAGGGTTAATGATTCTATTGTTTTGTCCAATGAATTTAACGAGTATATTAAATTTTTATAAAGTGGTTTAAATGCTTCATCTTTTGTTTTTAAATGTGATAAATATATGAAAAAAGTGTTCAACAAAAACAAACTTCTGGCGAAGCAACCAAACTCGTTTCATTTCTATGGTGCATTTTGACAAACTATCGAACACCAATGAATATTGAAATAAATGAAGAAGCAACTAGAACAGATGGCAACCCTTGATAGAGTTGATGGCGGTGATCTATAAATGCCTACTGCTTTGAAGAGTCATATGATTAGCAGCCATACAATTCATAAGAATGAATTCCAAAATCTGCACATTCATATGCTAGTTTAAGCAGTGAGTTGATCACAGCTTAATCACTCAAAGACTACTGAAGAGGAAAATGTAGCGATTTCCGAAACAGACTGTCTAGTCAGCTAAGTGATTGACTCTATACAGAGTTGTTGTTGTTGTTGTTGCCTTCTTTAAAAAACTTACATGATCTAAAGCTCACAATCTTAATTCATGTAATTATTCAATAGATCATAAAAACTAATTAAAAAAACAAACAAAAATTTTAATTTTTGGTTCTTTTTTTCGTGTTTTTTAGCTTTAAATAAATAATTTTAATGCAGGGTTCAGAATATTCACACACCTTCACTCACAAACATTTGCTTGAAGCACACAACACACAATTTTATTTTCATTTCATTTTTGTGTGTAACGTAGTTATCGTGTTGTTGATCATCCAACATGAATTCTTCGTTTTAATATTTGCTTGTGCGTCACAAACTCAAACAATGATCGATCTCAACAATTCTCTGTGTTTCAGTTTTACACTTATGTTTGCGTCAAAATGTTCATGTTGGAGAATTCAGGCCTTTGTCAAAACCAAAACAAAGACAATTTTTCCAACATGAATAAGTGGTGTTTGCAAAATTGTCTTTGTTTGTGTCGGTCATTAAGATCGATCACTACCGTCGTGTGGAGTAAAAAAACAAATGCTGTTCTGGTTGCTGTGCAGCGTATTGAACTGGTTTTTGGCCAAGTGTAGCAAATTTCGGCGCCAATTAGAAAATATTTTAAAATATTAAAATAATAACCTAATAATATGTTTTTTCAAGAGATTTAAACGTCATTTAACAGTGTTAAGGGGTCGCTGATTTCGAATCTAAAATCAGAATTTTAAAATTCAAGATGGTAGATAGGGTTGCCACCTTAATTTTTTGTAGTTTTATGAATTCGGGGCTGGCAAAAAAAAATTGTACACCAAAAATGGGTCGCTGAATCCGAATCCGTTGTCAGAATTTTCAAATTATGAAATTTTGAAATAATAGGGTTGCCACCTAATATTATATCTTTTCAAGAGTTTTAAACGTCATTTATCAGTATTAAGGGGTCGCTGATTTCAAATCTAAAGTCAGAATTTTAAAATTCAAGATGGTGGATAGGGTTGCCACCTTAATTTTTAGTAGTTTTATGAATTCGGGGCTTGCAAAAAAAAAATGGTATACCAAAAATGGGTCGCTGAATTCGAATCCGTTGTCAGAATTTCCAAATTATAAAATTTTAAAATAATAGGGTTGCCACCTAATATTACGTCTTATCAAGAGTTTTAAACGTCATTTATCAGTATTAAGGGGTCGCTGATTTCGAATCTAAAGTCAGAATTTTAAAATTCAAGATGGTGGTTAGGGTTGCCACCTTAATTTTTTGTAGTTTTATGAATTCGGGGCTGGAAAAAAAATGGTATACCAAAAATGGGTCCCTCAATCCGAATCCGTTGTCAGAATTTTCAAATTATAAAATTTTCGAAATTCGAAATCAGCGACCCCTTAACACTGATAAATGACGTTTAAAACTCTTGATAAGACATAATATTAGGTGGCAACCCTATTATTTTAAAATTTTATAATTTGGAAATTCTGACAACGGATTTGGATTTAGCGACCCATTTTTGGTGTAACATTTTTTTTTGGCAGCCCCGAATTCATAAAACTACAAAAAATTAAGGTGGCAACCCTATCCACCATCTTGAATTTTAAAATTCTGACTTTAGATTCGAAATCAGCGACCCCTTAATACTGATAAATGACGTTAAAAACTCTTGATAAGACATAATATTAGGTGGCAACCCTATTCTTTTAAAATTTTATAATTTGGAAATTCTGACAACGGATTCGGATTCAGCGACCCATTTTTGGTGTACAATTTTTTTTTGCCAGCCCCGAATTCATAAAACTACAAAAAATTAAGGTGGCAACCCTATCCACCATCTTGAATTTTAAAATTCTGATTTTAGATTCGAAATCAGCGACCCCTTAACACTGATAAATGACGTTTAAAACTCTTGAAAAAACATATTATTAGGTTATTATTTTAATATTTTAAAATATTTTCTAATTGACGCCGAAATTTGCTACACTTGGCCAAAAACCAGTTCAATACGCTGCACAGCAACCAGAACAGCATTTGGTTTTTACGCCACACGACGGTAGTGATCGATCTTAATGACTGACACAAACAAGACAATTTTGCAAACACCACTTATTCATGTTGCAAAAATTAAGGCTATTCACAGTTTGAATACGCTGGTCTGCTATTTGTACGATTTGCTATTTGTACGCCAATTTACGAAAGCGTATTTTGCTTTGTTGTTGTTTTGCATACAAACGCAAATACGCAGACACGCGTAAATAAAAGTAGCCCTTGGACGTGTTTTTTGTACCTCGTATTTTTATGCTCTGTCTACAGCCGCATAATCACATACATCACAGGGTTGCATAATTTTTTAATACGACATTCACATGGCGAGGTGCTCACAGTTTGAACAATAACAAATGCTATAAATACGATTTGTTAAAAGTACGCTTAAACTGTGAATAGCCTTAGTGTCTTTGTTTTGGTTTTGACAAAGGCTTGAATTCTCCAACATGAACATTTTGACGCAAACATAAGTGTAAGACTGAAACACAGAGAATTGTTGAGATCGATCTTTGTTTGAGTTTGTGACGCACAAGCAAATATTAAAACGAAGAATTCATGTTGGATGATCAACAACACGATAACTACGTTACACACAAAAATGAAATGAAAATAAAATTGTGTGTTGTGTGCTTCAAATAGTGTTTATTGACATTTATGTTGGAGATTTCTGTTACATGAGTGAAAATTTCTGAACCCTGTTTTAATGTGATTCTATTGTTTTGCCCGCAACTGTAGTCTGCTATCATTGCATGAAAAATGAATAGCGGCATATTTTACAGAGAATAACGGAGATTTGAGCCAATCTCTTCTTTTGAAGTATAAAAGATCATAATGACCCTAAAAAACTCTTATTCGGTTACATCGGTTGGTTTTTCAAATAATTTTGTAAAGCGAATTGCTTTTAATATTTGTCACGTCTTAAGTCATTTGTTTAATATAAGCGTAGAAACTGGAATATTTCCAGATGATATGAAACTAGCTGAAGTTATTCCCTTATATAAGAAAGGTAATCGTTTACTTATAAATAACTTCAGGCCAATATCAGTTCTACCAATCTTCGCTAAAATTTTTGAGAAAGCTGTAAAGACTCGTATAGTTAATTTTATTGAAAAGAACAAACTTTTTAGTAAATGACAATTTGGATTCAGGGCAGGGGAGGGCTATCTACTGAATGATGCTCTACTTAATTTCCGTAATAATGTTTACTCTGGCCTTAAAAATAAGCATAAAACAGCCGCACTCTTTGTAGATATTACTAAGGCATTTGATACCGTCGATCACTTTATTTTGTTGACTAAATTATATAATTTGGATTTAGAGGCGCCGTTTATAATTGGGTCAGTTCTTATTTGTCCAATAGACAACAAAAGGTGAAGATTAATAACTTCTTGAGTTCTTCATTGCCCATAGTTTTGGGTGTACCTCAAGGCTTGGCCCAATTCTCTTTCTGATTTTCATTAATTCACTATGCTCGCAAAGCTTTGTAAGCAATATAAGTGCATTTTCTGACGATATGGCCTGTACTTTCACTAGTAGTTCTCCATTATCCCTAATTGCGGACATAAATCATCATGATTTGGAAATATTAAATCACTGGTTCAAAGTTCATAGGTTGGTCCTTAGTGACAGAACGAGAATCATGTATTTTAATTTTTCGGACAGAGATCTAGATTTTGGTAACTTTTTCTTTCACTGTGGGAAATGTGAAAAATTTCTTTATTCGGACTCTGTTTGCTTATCTTATAGTTTACCTCAATCCTACTATGAAGATCGCTCTTGCTCGCCTCAATGTTTCAAGATTGAATGTGTCCTTTAAATATCTCGGAGTTGTACTTAATTTCAAAATGAATTGGTCTGACCATACACATGCACTAGGCATTTATATTTGTCGAAACCATATTGTTGTTGTTCCAGTCTCTTAAAGTGAATATATGTTGGTATCTTCCAATCAAAGTTGGAGTATGGATTCACATGTTGGGTGGTACGCATAACAATAAAGTATATCCACTTTTACTATCGCAAAAACATTCCATTCGTCTTATTCTTAAAAAAGATCACCGTGAAAGTAGTCTGCCTCTATTTATTAGCCTGAATATCTGCCTGTGAAACATCTTTACTACTTTCTAATTTTTACTACTTAACTAGAAGATATATCAGGACTATTTTTACATAAGATATTTTTAAAAAAATATAAAAACAACATTTTGGAAAAAAACAAATATGTATATACATTTTATACTACATAAATTTTTGCAAAAGTCTACTAAAATAAGATATTTTATGTATGAATTTTAAGTTCATCTGATTAAATCAGAAAACTGCTATTTTTTGCTGTCTGACTTGAAATCACATTCTTCATTTTGTTGTTTTTTAACAACTATTTCGATAGAAAAATTTTTTATTACTAATTTAAAAAATAAATATTAAAATTAAAGTTTTCTATATGACCTTGTTATTTATTATGTTGATTTTCTATGTTTAAATACGAATTCTAAATGTTTGATAGTTTAAATCATTCTTGATTTTAAATACAAATTCTAGTTGTTTGATAGTTTAAAATAGTTTATTGAGCTTTAGGTCAGGTTAGATCAATTAATTTCTGCAAAGAATTTTTCAAAAAAAAACAACAACAACAACATTTTCAATATGAAAAGGAAAACCTCACTAGCTGATTTTATTGCAATTTCGGCCCTGCTACAGGCTTCATCGAAATCTTTGTGATACACCGTGCAAGCACATTAGCGCTCTACACCATAGAGGCGATGAGATTTTAGTGTCAATTTCTCAGTTTTTCAGCCTTTCATATTTTTCCTGTTGTTGTTATATTTTTGCTATATGTATGATTTAAACTATCAAGCATTTAGAATTTGTATTTAAATCCTAGAAAATCAACATAATAAATAACAAGGTCATATAGAAAACTTTAATCAAATGGTAGAGCACGACCAAAAACAGAAACAGCCTGAAAATATGTCAGCAAAATCTAAAAACAACTTTAGTAACCATGCTTTGTTAGTGGTGAATTCCAAGAGACTGTTGGACTCCATAATAATAACATAAGCATAAAAACTAAAGTATAGCAAAAATACAACAACAACAGGTAAAAATATGAAAGAGAGAAAAACTGAGAAATTGACATTAAAATATCATCGCCTCTGTGGTGTAGAGCGCTAATGCGCTTGCACGGCGTATCACAAAGATTTCTGATGAGGCTTCAGCCTGTAGCAGGGCCGAAATTGCAATAAAATCAGCTAGTGATGTTTTCCTTTTCATATTGAAAATGTTGTTGTTGTTTCTTTGGAGAAATTCGTTGGAACATTTAACCTCAAACATTTAGAATTAGTATTTAAATTATAGAAAATCAATAAAATATTAAAATTTGTTTTTATATCTGCTTTAAAAAATATTAAAAAAGTTTTTTAGTTCTTAAGCATAGTACTCTGTTCTGTTTCATGTGAGATTTCACTCAAATCTCCATACAAAAAGTGACAGCTGCGAAACAAGCGTGGAAATATTCACAACATGTTCGTCAGAGCAGTACTCTGTTCCTTAAAATAAAACCTTTCACCCCACAAACTCTGTTTTAATGCGTATTAAGTGTTTTTATATGTGTTTAACTCATGTGTTTAAAAAAAAAAGCGAAACACTTCACCCCACCGCACCCTAGCTATAATTTTATTGCGTTCTTTGATTAAAACTGCAATAAATCTTAGATGTAGATTATTTTTATTATCGTTCACTTTTGTGAGTTCTTTCGATAGCTTCTATAAAGATTAAAACATTAAATTCTGAATATCATGTAACTTAGGTACATACTAATATAATAAACACCAAGCAAAATCATGCGCAATGAAAAAAAAGTACCCAATAAAAAATTTTTTATTTTTATTAAAATGTACCTTGTATTAAGGTTGCGGTTGAAGAACTAATTTTGAGATTTAAGCCCTTGATAAGGCAGTTAGAATATCGTCGTTGCGCGTGCAATACCGCGTGTTCGCTGTACGTTTTCATATACTCATACGCGGTACTGCACGCCCAACGGCGATATATTTCCCATCAATATACAATACTTGTCGTTATATGGATAGTACTACATGTCACCTAGTATCCACATAGCATCCAAAGCCACAAGTCAAAATATAGCATGCTTTCACTGGGTCAGCTGTCTAAAGAGGTCCTCGAAGCATCTCATAAATTGGCGAAAATGTCGAAATAGCAATGCCTGGAGGATATCACGGCTTGCCACAAATGAGGATGTTTTTCATTGGTTTCTTTTATATTCAGACCCGAAAATCTCTCGGGATATATACCAAACAAGAAAATAAAATATTTACCTAAAGATGTTTTAGTATTATTAGAACAATAATATAAATAGATAATATAATATTACATAATATAAATATTAAGAAGTAAAAAAAAAGCTAATACTTTCGTAATAATACCCCCACGTTTAAAAAACGTAATAGGGGTACTAACTTTGTCACTCCGTTTGTAACGCCGATAAGGAGGCGTGGACGGTATAGAAAATTATATATATTCTTGATCAGCCTCGGTTAATAATTTTGGACTACTTTTTAATCCAAATTTTAGTTTAAAGGAATTTTTAATCCAAAAAGTACTCTTTTTTAATCCTAACATTAGTTTAATTTAGCTGGTTCTCAACCCCACGTTCCTGAAAACAACTTACTTTCATTCGTAATGGTGCAAAATAAGCAAAACTTTGTTAACAACTGAGTTGGACGAGTGGATAAGGTATTGGACCAGCACATCAGAGGACGTGTGTTCAAATCACGAACTGGTCAGAACATTTTCGAAGCGAAGCTTCTTACGCCCCGTTTTGGGATTTGCTTGAGTGAAATCTCAAAAACGATTCTCTTTTCCATACACCTTTTTCTTAGAATTATTGTTGCTTTTTGTCTATTGTTGTTTTGTTGTCTATTACAACAAGAGGATATAAAATTTAAATATTTCTTTGTAAGCGTGAGAATCGAACTCGCACCGTTTCGATCGAAAGTTCTACACACTAACCACTACTCCAAAACCCTTTGTGTTATGATGTGATTCATTCCTTATTAAGTACTATTAACTAAAGCTATGTTAAGTAGATGACAGGAATTTATTAAAAGGATTGTGCATTAGCTATCCTACATATTCTATTGTGAATTCGTGAAGCTATGATGCAGCAGATCACAATAATCGATCAAAAGCATTGTGCATTGGAGGGTTTCGGACTATCCTACATGTAGGATGGACATGAAGGATGGCAGAATAACGGGAAAAAAAGTATGTTCGAACTTTCGGACTATCCAACATGTGGAATGGACTTCATTATTTTTTAGCGTTCAAGAAGATAGCATCGTGCAATGGCAAAACAATTTCTTGCTGTTTTATAATTTATGAAGTTTATTTCTATAAAGTTTAATAAACTCCTTTCAAGTATGCCACCAAGAACCACCTGCCATTTTTATATATATTAAACTTTGCACTCTGTTTACGTTTTTCTTTATATGTTCACTCCACGACGTTTTTATAAGCTTTTATTTTTTAGAATGAGAAAATTTATGAAGTCGGATGAGCGTGGGCTCGCACATACTACATGTAGGATGGACCGCCACAATAAATCAAAAGTTTTTGATTTCCATCCTACATGTAGAACCGGGGCCGCAGTATTTGCTTTCACACATCCTACATGTTCATCCGACCTCTCAAATCCGTCCTACATGTAGGATAGTCCGAAACTCCCTATTAGCTATTTAAACATCAAAAGTAGCACGGTTCCATTGAACGGGTTGAAAATTTTCACAAGATGCCAATTGTTTTAAGTGTAGATTTTAATTGCGAATTCAGGCATGAATGTTCATAGGCGCTTAAGGCAAGGCCGGTGGTCTAGCGCTAGAAAATTTAAGGAATTTTTACGATTTTTTTAAAAAGTTAAAATATTGAACAGCGATATTTAAACCTCTAAGGTATATTGTAACACTCATTCATCATAAAAAAAAAATATTTTTTAGTTTAAAAAGTGTTGATCTTGTTCAAAATGGCGCTCAACGAGACGCTCTCTAGGAAAAGGGGCATGGGCGGTGTTGTAGATTTTGACTTTTCTATTCATCTGAAAAATAAAAACCAAAAATATTATTTATCACTATGAGTGCAGCTATAATTGGCACTAAAAAGAAAATATTGAAAATTGACAGAATGACGCGCTATTGAAAACTAAGTTCTTAAACCAGATTGCTTTCTACCAGTTGTTAAGTGTAAAATATACGATGTTTTTGAAATAAAACTTTGGTTCTAGTTCCAGCGATAGCTACTGATATTATGAATAGCATATTTACATTACAGATGATTCGCCTGAATAGTTTTGTTTTTTTTACAACACCATGCCGAAAAAAGTAGTTTCGAGATAAATGAGCATAAAAAGAGCACTATGGCTCGACACCTACTAAACCGGCTGTAGAAGTGAAAATAATGTCAGAAATACTTTACTTTGGAAATATCCAAAAAAAAATCAATTTCATACAATTCTAGGCCTTAAACAATGTTGTCTTGATAAATATAATTTGTGAATGACAAGCGATCGAAATATTTGCACAATACTATTAGGACATTTATTGATGTAATATTTGCTAGAAATGTCGATGACATTACATCTGATATTTGATATTTTAGTATTAAAAACTAATAATTTCATTGACATTTATTTAAATTAATGTAAAATAATAATGTAAGGTAATACAATTTACTAGTGGGAATATTATTTTTTAGTTAACATTATGGTATTTAATGTTTTTTAATTTAAAAAGTTTTTTATAAAAAAAACCATTCAAATGTCATGCTTAAAAACTGCAAAAAAGCTTCGCTTCTCTCGTGTGTCCAGAGCGACGCATCTGTTTTTTTTATTTTACTTTAATTTAGCTGGTCTTGAAACGACTGGAAACAGATGGGTTTCTGCTCGCTTGCTTACTTACTGCAAGCTTACTTGCATTCGTTATGTTGCAAAGTAAGCGTAACTTTCTTAACAACTGAGATGGACGATTGGATAAGGTGTTGGACCAGCACAACAGGGGACATGTGTTCAAATCATGAAGTGGTCAGAAAAGTTTTTTATTTTAAGTTGATATTTATATTGCTTTTTTAAACTTTTTGCGGAAAATTTAAAAATTTTAAACTTTTTTTTGGTTAAAAAATTAATCGTTTTTGGGTGTTGTCCTATATGTAATCCAAAAAAGTTTCAAATTTAGTCCAAGATTTTTAAACGTGTGAGTCGATTTAGCCATGTCCGTCTGGCTGTCTGTGATCACTATTACAGCCGTTATTTTATAGCTATCGTAACGAAATTCAATATTTTATTTTATAAGCTTTTATAAGCAAAAATGGAGATCAAGTTCGAAAATGAGCCAAATCGGATGAAAACCAGGCATACCTACCAAAACGGTAAAATCTCTTTAAATTCCAAAAAAACTAATCAAATGACTTCAAATTTTGCACGTTAACTTTAACCATTAATGTCAACTTTAAGTATGAAATTTGTAAAAGTCAGATGGAAACCACGTCTACCTCCCATTAAAAGTGTCCTAATAAAAAATCGAATAAAAATCACGTCTATCTCCCATACAGAGTGAGTTTAGCAAAACCATAAAATCTCTTTCAATTCCGCAAATATTAATTTAATGACTTCAAATTTTGCACATAAGCTTTAACAATTAATATGTGCTTTAAATATGAAATTTGGAAAAATCGAATCAAAACCACCGCTACCTCCCATACAAAGTGAGGTTACCAAAACGTTACCGTATCTCTTTAAATCTCACAAAAATTAATCTCTTTCCATTCCGCAAAAATTAACTTAATGATTTCAAAGTTTAACTATCCACTCGATGTTTGAAATTTAAAAAAAAAATTTAAATACAAAATTACGTAATCATACTAGTAAAACATTTGACAATTCCAACAAAATATTGTTTCAACTTGATGTACAACACAAAAGCTTTAATAAATAAAAAGGACTGTGAGTTTCACATGTTATATATTTGGATAAAAACCGCGCCCAACAAAATTGACATCATCAAAATAATACAACATTCAAGACTTCAAATAATTTAAAATACGGCAGTGGGGGTATTTTACCTTCGATTCAGTCGAAGATAATTCCTTACTACTAGTTTGTTTTATATTCTGTACCTCAGATTCGTTTTAAAGAATATTAAAAAAGTTATAAAAACTAAGGTCCACCATTTTGTATTTCGAATTTTTGACATCATATTCATGATTAGCGATCCCAAAAACTATCGGGGCACCAAATTTGAAATGCATAAAATAGTTATTAGAAAAGCTAGCATGTTTATGACCGCCATTTTGTGTTTCGAATTTTCGACTTTAGGTTCGTGATAGCTACCCCAAAAACCTATATATCAAATTGGACAACTCCTTGAGGTTTTGGCCGCCTTTTTTCTATTTGGAACCAATGTGCGTTGCAGTCACTATTTTTTCTTAATTCTACTCATCTATTTAACATTTTTGGCGGTTTTTATTTAGATACTGCATCAATCCAAAATAAATATTCAGCTTGAAGTGTTTGTGTTTAATAGGAGGTAGGCGTGTTTGTAAACGGATTGCAAGATCTTTTTGCTTGTGATATAGGCATTTCCAACTCGTATACCAAATTTTATTAGTCTGCGACGATTCCTTCTATTTTTTCCCCCCCAACTTTATTCTAACCCTAGGACGCAGGGAATGCACAGTGGGCCAAACAGCTCTGCTAGCGGAATTTAATTAATAACTCGAGTAAATGAAGAGATATTTTAATGAAAATTTAAACTTAAGGTTTTTAACGCATTCATCACTTATTCTCTAAATTTCCCATACAACTGAAAAATACACATTTTTGAGTTCTTAACATTTTACATTTCTAAGTAATTTATTTGAAGTATATGAAGAAAAAAAAACATTTATGTATATGTTAACAACTAAGTTATTATTCAGAATCTGATGAATCCGAATCAATCGAATTTTTTTTAAAATTAGTGAGCAACCCAGCTCTAACTTTATGTCTTTTCTGGAAATATTAGATGGTTTTGACAAAGATGTTATAAGCGGATCTGATGAAATATGTAACCCATTTATGACATCTTCCATTGTATTACTTCTATTGTCTTTACGGGAATGGTTTTGACGTAAATCCCGGAATTCCTTTTTCCTCGCTTCAAGGGCTTCTTGGGACATCATGCCAATTGGTAGTGCTAAGTGGGATGTCTACACCATGTATTAATATTTTGTGCACAGAAGACGGCATGTAATACCAAGGATATGTGTCGACAAATATTTCAGCTGTTTCAAGGGCATATGAGCGGAATGCATCTGTATTGACTTCATATCCACTAGCCAAAACACGTAAAATTACACTCAACAAGGGAACAAGGCAAACTGCAAACAGGTGCTGATCGGCCATACTAATTTCACCATCTTGAAACTTTTGGCGATAGGTTGCGTGTCCACTGCTTCCATCGCAGCCCCATTTATGTATTGCAGTTAAGCTTATACTGTTGTTGTTGACTGAAATTTCATTTTCAAAAACTTGCGAGTGTGCTTGTATAATTCGGCTAACAGTATGATCTACTAAGCTCTGCAGTGTTGTTTCAGCAGAGTAATCTGTAAACATCAATTCCTTTGGATAGCACATAAGCTTCGCTAAATGTAGCTTATGATAACTGGGATATATATCTGCATTTTTTTCCTTGGCACTACATCGTGTTAGCTCGTATGTATGTTTTGTGTGGCCGACATCTATATACAGAGCAAGTGCTTCTTCAGGTGAATAAGGAATATTTAGCTTGACTTGTGTCTCCAGCGACCTTTTAATTTTTTGTCCGGCTGTCTCATCTTTATTCAATGTACTGACAATTTTTGATGCGCTTCGCAGTCCAGATATATACAAGCTGGAGCTTGTTGTCACCATCAACTCTTCACATGGTGCTTGTTGAACAAGATTAGACACTTTTCGGATCTGTGTCTTAGGGCATAGGTCACCAAAATCTTTCCTGGGACGACCCATGTTTGATCCATTCTGTTGAAAGGGCGGCATATCAAGCCATTTCTGATTTTTTTTCTCAAAAAAATTCTTATTGTAACGGCATGCCTTCCATTTTTCTGTAAGCCTGCTTACAAAATTGGTCAATTTTTTGTTTATTTCTTCCATTTCATTTTTAGATAGGTTTATGTTCTTATAAATTGTACCAAATACAAATCCATGTAGGGCCAATATTTTTTTTTGCGCCTTTTTGCTAAGCCAAATGGAATAAAGTGAGCGCTTGGAGACTGATATTTCACCTAAAAAGTCCAACAGAGTTAACAGTTGGTCGTACTTGGTTATCATTTTAGATATTTTTACACCACAAGGCCTCAAACTTTACATAAATGCTATAATTACCTTGAATACGATTGAATGACATTAGTTATAGTCCAAAGATATCAGTATTCCCTCTAAAACCATATATGCTAAAATAGCTTACTTCTACCACATTTTTTTGCTACACATAAAAAGACGGGTCACAAACATATAATTTTTATTTAGTAGATACCTAATCTGAATGAGAAAAAAAGATATTGACTCAATAAATTATAATTTGTTTGTAATTTAGCTCAACCAACAGAAGTCAATAAAAGTCTTTCCAAATCTTTTAGGCCACGTGCTAAACATATGTTCACTTTGAAAGCTCGCAGCAGATCAGGAATGCACCTAAAAGCTAATGCAAAAGTGTTGTCAATTAAAAGAAAACAAAAAAATCTTAATTTTGAAAAATTGAAATTCGACTTAAATCCCACTAGATTGCCTGTTTGGGCCACTGTGGAATGGTACGTGCTCAGCTTTTTTCATTAGAAGAGCGCCTGAGTAATAACATTAATGGTCCAGTTAGCCTATTTTAATAAATTAACCGCACTTGGCCAAACAATTTTACAACTTCACATCTGTTTTGCCAAAACGTCAAATACATAGAAGAATACACAGAAATTAAAATGAAATATATCTTCCATGTTTATCTATGTAGTCAGAGATGCATTTCTGTTTTTATCTGAGCATTGCCATGCGTTGCCATGTTGTGCATAATCAGATACACACAAATCCCACTAAACAGATTTCGATGTGACGCTTGTTAAGCCATGCACTGCTATGCCATGCGAGGCTAACTGGACCATAATTCTGAGATTCGGCAACATGAAGATCGTCGCCTTGAAGATCGTCTCCTTGCACTTAATGACAGCTCTTTTACGAGTCTCTTCTCTGTAATTGCAAGTTGGGAAGAGAAATTGGAAGACAAAATAATCTCTGAAGTGAGTGCAATTAAAACTGCTGTCACAATAAAATCATCTCGTTAGAAAATAAGCTGCGCTTGGTATCTTCTCGCTGTGATGAGCTTGAAAAATTGCGATCACAATTTAAGAACAACAACTACAGCAACATCACCTCCACTGATATTTTATCTGATGCAGTGTTATTTGGAATACCGTTCTCGATAGAAGACAACCTATAGAGCATTTTTAATATAATCTATCTACATCGAGTTTGAGTTAAGCCGAATCAGCCAACCACCCCAACTCCATAGGTATTATTAAATTTTTTTCCCCTTTGATCGCAACCGCGTTCTCAAAGCTTTTAGAGTTTTCGACGAAGAACTAAGTCAGCCGTAAATTTGAGAGCTGTTGGACTCGAACATGAAAATAATGTTTACATCCACGAAAGCTTTACTGCTAAGAATAGAAAAATTTTGCGAGTCGCTATTGCTCATAAACGCAAAAACAACATTTTCAATGCGGTTACTCTACGTGGCTCAGTGCTCATTAAGCTGGAAAAGTCTTCTGAAGGCGTTATTAGCAGTCTGGATGAACTGTACGGAACAATCTTTGGTGCTGACAATTATGTTATTATTTATGAAAATTTTTATTTTTATTTTATCTTACTATTATTATGTATTACTATTTTCCTCGTTTTATGATGTTTACTCTTATTATGATTGTTTTACTCATGTTTCATTTGTTGATTATTATTGGTCTTGTTTGTTGTTCGTCTGACGATGTTGTGTGTAGTAAATATTAATTTTAACCCATGTAGTGGTATTGATGATAACCGAAAGGTGTTAAGTGATGTTTTGCGTAAACAACGAGACGGTCTATCAGTTGACCATTTTAATGCGAGAACTTTAAATCCAGGTAATCTTGATTATGTGAAATATGTGTTTGAAGGTTCTAATGTTGATGTTATATGTGTTTCCGAAACCTGGATAAATTCTGACGTTCCTAACCAGTGTTGCCGCGAGTTGGAAAAATTGGAGGCTAAATCGCCCTAAAAAAAGGCTAAAAGACTAAAAAAAAAGTTAAAAAAAAGCTAGAACTTTGCATTCAATTCTGAAGGATTTTTTCATTAAAAAATTTTATTTTAAAACATAAAAATAAAAAAGGTACATTCAGCAAAAATAACATAAATTTATAATCATATGTAGACATTTTCTTATTATAAAATAACTTAAATTATATCACATTTATCTCCTCTTCATGAGATGAATCGGATGAACTAGAATCAACATGAACATTACGCACGTGTAACATACGTGTGAGATCATCAGTTACTTCAAAATTATGACATTATTTTTGTAATCTTTTTATTGAACATCGAATAGTGAGCAGAGAGTTTAGCAAATCGATTTTCATGCGATTAGATTTGCTAGTTTTTACATTTTTCATTGCGATTAAAATTCTTTCAACCTCAGCGTTGCTAAGCGGTAAAACCAAAAAACTAAAAACCAAATTGGCAAGCTCAATAAAAAAGTTTTTTGCAATGAGTTTTTGACTTGCCTTAATTCTACCCAAAAGTCAATTGTTGAAGCTAAATTTGTCCAATTGCAAATTAGAAGCTTCCGCCATTGGACTTCGATCGATGTTATTTCGTCTGCAGTATACTTCGACTTTTCATTGGTAATATGGGAAAAGATATCTGGCTTAACTGCCTTAAGAGAATTCTCAACAGAAAAAAAATGTGTGTTTCCAAGTGTATCCATATTTTTTGGTAACCGTTGTCGTAACTTCTCAATTAGTTTAATTATGAAACTTCGACAATCCCTGCGAATTGTTTTTTCTGTATCGCCATCTAAGGCTCCATCACCAATTTTGGCTTTAATGTATTCCTCGAAAATGTAGGAGAAGTTAGGAACGTTCATTAAAAAAGGTTGGATTGAAGATGAAAGACCCTACAAAAAAGTTTTGTAGGGTCCGCGTTATTACTTTCAAATGCCTTGTTTACTTTGTGAACTTCATACAAAACTGGTTTCAGAAATAAAAGGTACGCTAAGTTACGGTCGGTATATAAATCGCTCAAAATTTTGGCTTTGTGGCACTGATTTTCTAAAGAGGTAATCCCGAAATGGGTTTTTAGTTCAATCCACTGATCGACTATACGTTTCACGGCTGTTTCTATAGACAACCACCGAGTTGCACAAGCCTTTACCAATTTAAGCGGCTCATGACCGTCATTAAGCCTACAAAAAATTTCCGATAATTATTTTGTCTGGATGGGGACTTCGAAAACCAGTTATAGCTTTCACAAATCAAATATTCTACTTCGTTAGGAATTCATTTTGAAGCACTTGAAACAGGCAACTAAACAGAGTGGCAAATGCATGGAACCAATATAATATTTGGGTTTTTTTATTTAAGAAGTGCAATTACACCGTTATTTACGCCTATCATTGTGTTAGCGTTGTCTAACCTAGACCATTTAAATTATCTAAACTTAATGAACACTCTTTAAGAGTTTTTAAAATAGTCCCTTATACTTAAATAGTCCCTTCACTAACGAAAGGGTACGTAGAAATATGAAACAAGTTTTAGATAAAAACTCAGGAAATGCTAGTGTTCTCTATTTTTATGCTCTATGACTAAACTATTAGGGAATAAACGTTTTAATACTATTAAATTAGAAGAGGAACTTTCATCCAATGACATATCGTCTTTTAAATATGTTCCTTTCGTCAGTGCAGAAGTAGAAAGAAGTTTTTCTGTTTACAAAAATATTTTGCCAGATAATCGACTTTCTTTTAATTTAAATAACTTTAAAATATACCTTGTATAACGCTATGTATAACAATTGTATAAAAAATTTTTTTAGGTAATTTTTATCATTTATTTTAGGTAATTTTTTTGCAGTTTTTTAGGTCACCAAAATCCGAGCCCTGGTCAGAACCTTCTATCTCCATGATGCCAATCTGGTTTCAGAACTGGGCATAGCTGTGCGACGGCCATGCTTAAAGTCGTTGACGATATCCGTACTTCATGTGGCGCAGGACATATAACACTGCTTTGCTTATTAGATTTTTCCAAAGCCTTTGACTGTGTCAATCACTCCATTCTTTGTCAGAAGCTTAGACTGCTTTTTGGCATCAACAATGCTACTGTTGATTTAATAGCCAACGTCCCTGATGGTAGAAAACAAAGGGTAAAGATTAAAAATAGATTTTTCTAATTGAAAGATATTGCAACTGTTGTGCCTCAAGGATCAATTTTTGGGCCCTTGCTGTTCAGTGTCTTCACTAATAATATTTTCACCTTGTGAATGATCAGTGTGGCCGAGCCATACCGAACTTAAAAAAAAGAAAGCTAAACTGACCAAAACAAAAAAAGTCAAAACAAGCTAAATGGTTTGAAAAAACAAGCTAAAATAACAACCAGATCTTTTTCATACAATTTTAAGGTTTTTTATTTAATTTTTAACATAACATTTATTTAATATAATATAGGTACTGGACCGTACCAGAAAAAATTCCGCCGCACACCATATAATTCGAAGCGTTTTTGGAAGGTAATTTCGCAACATTTTTTTTGCCAAACGTTTCGTCATATCTTCGACATTTACAGTCCGATCTTAATGTATGGTATATCGCTGTTTTTGTCTTGAGAAGACTATTTTTTTGCTCCAAAGTACCCAGTTCTAGTACTTATCCACTAAATCCTAGTTTTTACCATCCCAATGTACCACTAATGTCAGAAAATGAATGCTCGCCAAAAATAATTAACTTTTTCCTGAGGAAGAATTTCGACTATTGCAGTACAACTATTTAAAATTTAATTTGCCGAACGTAGTCAAAGCTTTTAAATTTTTATTTATAGCTTCGGTATTTAGAGTTCAATCTAAGAGTATGATGCATATATTGATGTTTGTGTCTTGAGGACACCCATTTTTTGCTTTAAAAGTCAATGACATCAAGTACCCCGTTCTAGTACTCACCTAACAGATCTAAACTTCTAATACATGAATTTTTTTAAAAAAAAAATTAAATCAAATAAAAATTTTTTAAACCGTTGCCCAGCTTTTTGAAGGCTCTGCTATCCCTAGACTTTTAAAATTAGCTTTACTTAATTTAAATTTATGAAGTGCTTTTAAAATGATATTTACAATGCCCTCCGTAGTAGAATCTTCTAATTATACCAAAATCAAAAAATTTGATATAATATCGCTCATTTGCTCGATTAACGTCATAACTAAAAAACAAGATTTTTGGGTTAATGATGTAGAATTGTTTTTTATATCATGCTTCATATTGTGTAAAAATTTCATGTTATTATTTTGAATATTCTCCGCGTGAGAAGAGAAAATGCCTCTATCTCTTCATACAAGGTGTGAGTCAATTGAAAACTTTAAATGCGTTTTATGCAAAATGACTTTTTTTGAGTTATGACGGTATTCGAGCAAATGAGCGATATGCTGTCGGCTTTTACTATAGAATCGTTTTTTTCAGAAATGTCAGTAGACTCGTCTATTCCCTACAGAGAAAAGAACCGGTTCTAAACCAATCACCGGTTCAGAATGCTGTTCCGTCCCAAGGGATAGGTATAGGTACCTGTCCCAGTTTTGCCAAAAACATATGAAACCGACCGGTCACTTTTACATGGCGCTGTCATTGACAGGGGTCTATTGCTACCTGTTGCATCACCTTGGACCGGTCACTGGACCGAAGAGGACATTAGTGACCTGTTTTGAATAAAAAGGAATCGGTTCAGAACCTGCCACGAGATAGGCTCCCAACTGATAGGGGCCCGTCCTAATTCTGCCACCAACATATGAAACCGACCGGTCACTTTTACATGGCGTTGTCAATAGCCACCTGCTGCATCACCTAAGACCTGTAATACAGAAAATAAAATCTGTCCCGTAATAGGCACAAAAAACTGTTCCGTGACAAGTTATATCAGACCTGCCCTGTGAAAGCTGTCCATTGGAGCTGTCTCGTTACCAGTCATTTAAAGGCAATTTACTCTGCTTTTTCTGTAGTATTATTATGCTGCAAAGACTATTTTCAATATCGGAAATCAATTTAGTAGTAAAATACGGTACAGAATATTTTTATAAGTACCCTGTAGTTTGGCTGGTTGCAGCATATCCCTTTGGATATGCCATTTACTGATATGGCCATTGGGGACAGAAGAGTTGTAAAGCACATGGTAAGGCACGTTGGGTCCGTTCGCCCCTGTCAATGACATCGATGTGTTAAAAGGACGTACAAAATACGAGGCGAAGGGCATGGCCCTACCACTGACGGTATATGAATTCTCAAACATGTAGAATGGTCGACAGAACTACAGGGTAAAGCTACGTTTTTGACAGTTCACCAAAAAAGACAAAAAGCCATGAAGCTAAATCGTTAATTTACAGGCTAGTTCGCTAAAAAATAGGCTAAATCTAGCCTGAAAAAGAGGACTACTCAACGACTTGTGCTGCAGTTTGAATGATGCTCTGAGTGCAATTTGAAGGTGGGCATCTGACAATGATCTCTGCCTTAATGCAAATAAGTCATATGTTCTGCCTATCTCCAAGGAAAAATTTGACGACCTAGAGAAACCGCCTATATTTTTAAATACCAGCAGTTTGGGAATGGTGAATAAAGTTAAAAATCTAGGGTTCCTTATCAACTCAAAACTGTCAAGTTTTGATCACATCAATAATACTGTCAGAAGAATCTATTACACGCTGCATTGCCTACGGCTATCTGCTGGGTTTACACCAATTGAAACTAAAAATAAACCTGTTAAACAACTAATTGTGCCTTATACAGTGACACATATTCGTATAAACGCACTCTTAATTTTAAATTTGCTACCTTCTCTCTCTTTTATTAATGCATTGTTCAAAACAAATTCAAACTCATATTGTTCACTAAACTAACGGAAATTTGTACTGAGTGCAAAAAGCTGTTTTCGCTGTTGTTGTTTTACATAAATCAGTTCAGTTTAAATATTTTACTAAAAACAAGTACACATTCCTTTAAACGCACCTGAATAAGGAGGTCGAAAATATATTAGTGGTTTAAAGAAATAAGTATTTGCTTGTATTTAATTAACAATTGGTAAGTTTTGTTTAATTTAAATGTAAAAATATTTTCTTAATGATATTTTTTTAAGATTTTATCAAAATGCCAAAGGGAAAATACTTCAATGACACAGAAAAAGTCCAAATCAACCTGTACCATAAAGAGGGTTATTCAAATCGGGAAATTGGGCGGAGACTAGGAAGATCAGAAGCAGTCGTCCGCTCTTTTTTAAAAAACGGTGTTAATTATGGAGTAAAAAAATCCACGAAAGGCAATCAAAAACTGAGTATTCGCCAAGTTAATCAAATTAGGAAGGAAGCCACCACAAGTTTTTTGAACTCAACTCAAATAAAAGAAAAATTAGATCCTCCAGTGACAACGAGGCACATTGCACACATTTTACGTAACTCAGATAACGTTAAATGGAAAAAACCGGTGAGCAAGCCTGTGTTGAAGCCGCATCACAAAAAGGCGCGCTTAGACTTCGCCCAAAAACACATGCAATGGTCAACTGAGTGGGACAATGTTGTGTTTTCCGACGAAAAAAAATTTATACTTAGATGGCCCAGACTCTTACAGCTGTTATTGGCATGATTTGCGAAACAATGACGTACGTATGTCAAAAAGAAACTTTGGTGGTGGCAGCGTTATGGTGTGGGGGGCATTTTCATCTAGAGGTAAAGCAAATATCTGCTTTGTGCCGCCCAAAATGAATTCTAAAAAATACACGGAATTGTTGGATGATGCTCTCATTTCATTTTTGGATGATAAAATGGATGAAGACAGTATTTTTCAACAGGATAATGCTGCCATTCACGTTTCTAAAGAGGCATTAAAGTGGTTTGAAGAGCACAACATCCCACTTATGAAATGGCCTGCATGCAGTCCCGATTTGAATCCGGTGGAGAATCTTTGGGGATGCATATCACGCAAAATCTATGGACAAAAAGCCCAAGGACACCTTTACAAAACCGTGCTAGAGCTCAAGTTGGCCATTAAGGAAGCTTGGGAAGATTTAGATCGTCAGTTGCTAGAAAATTTAGTGAAGTCGATGCCGAATCGTATATTTGAAGTTATAAATAAAAATGGTGGACCAATTAATTATTGAAAATTAAATAAATACCCATTCCTATTGAAAATTAAGTTGATGCGTTTAAACGAATATGTACTTGTTTTAAGTAAAATATTTAAACTGAAATTATTTGTATAAAACAACAACAACGAAAACAGGTTTTTGCACTCACTACAAATTTCCGTTAGTTTAGTAAACAATATGAGTTGGAATTTGTTTTGAGTAATGCATTAATAAAAGAGAGAGAAGGTAGCAAATTTAAAATTAAGAGTGCGTTTATACGAATATGTGTCACTGTATCACATACTTAGAACTAGTATATAGTAATTAAGGTTCACACTCAGCGCACAAAATACTTGTTGCCTTTAATGATGCTACCGGATGTTTACGGATTTAACCGGTTTGACCATATCTCAACATTAGGTAATACTATTTTGGGTTGTAGCATAAATAACTATCTGAACGCAAGAAATTGCATAAGCTCATTATCTACAGGACTTCATCATACCTTTTTCAAAAATTGCGTTTCTCTGTTTCCAATCAAACCGGTAATCTTATCATATCGAAATTTTCGAAATCTTATCATATCGAAAAATTCACTACCAGTTAATATTAAATCTACGAACAAATTCAAACTTTGTGTTTTGTTATATTTCTTAAACGACTTAAACAATCTAATAAAAGTCTAAATTATTTATTTAACTTTTTATTATTTTATCATTAAATCATTGCAATATATACATGGGCGTCCGCATTGGGGTAGGGGGCAATTGCCTCCTAGGCAGTGAAAATTTTTGATATACTTACTTACTTAGTTGGCGCTACAACCGTATGTCGGTCTTGGTCTCATCCAGGCCTGTAGCCAGACCAAGAATACAGAGGGGGTAGGCATGAATTTTGGGGGGGGGGGGGATTTTTTGTTTTTTCATTTAAATAAAAAAAACAATTTTTCAACATGTGAAATGAATACATTACACATATTTTTTAAAAAACAGTTGATTTTATAATATATACATGGATATGTTGATCTTTTTATACATGAGATAAATACATAAAAATAATATAAAAATTAATCAGGACTTTGTAATAAAATGAAGGTAAAAATACAAGATTATTTAAAGTGGCTAGAAATATAAGAAATAGTAGCGAAATGGACTAACACACAGTCACACAGATATATATACGTATCCCCCCTCAAAAACTTTTTTCTGACCAAAGTATAAGCTTTCCTTACAAATTTCCTTTCCTTACAAAATTATATAGGATAAATCTGTACTTAAAATAAATTAAAACGATAAGTAAAAATTTCAGAAACAAACGATTTATTACAAAAAAACACAGATTTTCATTTTTCGCAACACAGAAAAGTATACATACTTCTTACAAAATGTTCAAGGGAAACAAAAATAAAGAAAAATTTAGTATTTTGTTGGTCCGCCATTGCTCTCTAAAACTGCGCTCAATCTGTTTTTCATCGAAAATACTAGTTTTGTTGTTGTTTGCATTGTAATTTTCGACCAATCTTTCATAAGTGCATTTTTAAGATCATGTTTGTTTTTTATTGTCCTTTTTCTCTCAACTCATCCCACAAATTTTCGATGGGGTTCAAGTCCGGCGACTGGGGAGGTGAATGAAGCTGTTTTGGTACATTGTACAGCAACCACTCCTTAACAACAACCGCTGTGTGCTTGGTGTCGTTGTCTTGTTGAAAGTATCAGCTTTCCGTAAGACCCATTTTATGCACCAATTCCATCAAACTTTGTTGGAGTAGGTTCAAATATACGAATCCATCCATGGTTATGTCAATAAACACTAAGTTTCCAACCGCAATTGCCAATATGCAACCCCATACCAATACCGATCCTCCTCCATGCTTTATTGTCGGAATTAAATTTTTCGGAAGGAGCGCCTCGTACTTTTTGCGCCGTAGCTTCTGCTGCACAATCACATCCGAATAGCTTAAATTTGCTCTCATCGCTGAACACAACGTCCTTCCAAAACGTTTCATCTATATCAAAATTCAGCTTTGCAAAGTTAATACGTTTTTTCATATTATTAGCACTAGTAAAAGGTTTTGCGCGGAATGCGGCTAAGAAATCCACTTTTCCTTAATACACTTCGCATTGTTTCCGGGCGTACAATAACAATTTCGGCATTTTCCATATCTTTAGCTATGTCTATTGCTATTTTTTTTTTCTATTTTTTCGGATTTAAGTTAGTATATATCTTTTTACACGTGTGTCAATTTTTGGAGGGTGACCGCATCTGGGTTTGTTTTTTAGTGATTTGGTTTCATCACTGTTTGTACACTCGACTTTGGACGTCCAACTATATTTGCGATTTCCCGTAAAGATTTTCCATTTTTTTTATGCTTAATTATTAGTTCACGCACGTCAAAACATATTTCCTTAATTTTTGGACCCATTTGCAAAAAAACTAATTAGCACTTGATCAGACTTGAAAGACTAAAAGTCATAACTGTCCATTAAAAAAATATACATTCATCATGCGATCGCTTTCTCTTTAAAATAACAGTTAAATGAAACTCTCGTATGTATACTTTTCTGTGTTGCAAAAAATGATGTTATATAAATTTAAATAGTAAATGACTTACAACCAACTATTTTCCAATACCTTTTATTCAAGTTTTTTGCAAAAAATATTCCTGTAATTTTCTTTTTTAAGGAAGTTTAAACTTTGGTCAGAAATGAGATTTTCGGGGGGGGGGGGGGGGGGGGGGGTACGTATATTTATCTGTGTGACTGTATGTATAATAGCGCATTCTTTTCTGGAAAAAATTCTACATTTTTTCTGACCTCTTCAAGAGTTATGCATTTTTTCCGTTCTTTTCTAAAAAAAAAATGTTGACCTCAAAATAAATCATGTTCTTTTCTCGAAAATTCTGACTGCAAAAGTATAACAAATGCAGAATTTTCTGACCTGTAAAATTCGGCGGTTCTGCATTCTGCTCTCTAGTAATACCAACATAAAAATAAAAAAAAAATAATTTTGATAGTAATTATTATATGCTTTGACAATTGTGAGAAGAAAAATGCTTCAATTTTGAAAATTTTTTTAAATTGAATCCAAAACAGTTTTGATTAAAGTGGTTACTTTTAATAAAATTTAACAGCTCGATGAGTATTTCTTAAAAATAACATGCAGTACCGCATTAAACATAACCTCAATCGTAAATAAATCGGAATTCAAAACAACAGTGCAGCCAATATCAAATGAAAAAAAAATGTTGAATTTTTCCGTTCTTTTCTCAGCTCAAAGGAATTTAACATTCTGTAAATTCAGGTCAGAATCTAAAAAATTCTGCATTTTGTGTGGTCAGACTTTTTTTCAGTAAAGAATGCGCTATAAGACATTTTTTAAGTAAAACAAATAAAAAAAATTGAATTAACCCGCATCCGTCGTTTGCATCAAATTGATGCAAATTTTTTATTCAAATTTATATATAAAGAACATACATGCATGTTTTGATTTAAATCTTTTACTTTTTTAAATTTTTGCTAGAATTAAGATTTGCAGTTTTTTCTTATTTTAAAATTAATAAACATTCATCATGCATAAAAAAAAATTTAAAAATAAAAACATTTCAATGAATTATATATTCTTTTTGTATCTGCATCAACTTGGTGCACAACGTGCTTTTCATTTCTAGAAAGTTCCTATGTATGCGGGTTAAAAATTTTTTAAAATTCAAATCTTATTTTATTAGTTGAATTTGATTTTTGTTAAACAAATCTCATATACATATTCAAGTCATGAATAAGGTGAATGTGTATATTTTTTTGTTATTTTAAACTAAGCTTATTTTAAAGCAATAAACAAATATATCAACAAAATGCATATTAATTATCATTTAAAGTTTTTCATTGTCTGATTTGGCCAGGGGTCAAACGGTTGTAGTAGGCTTTCCCCCCTGGCTACAGGCCTGGCCTCATCTAAGAATTTGCGCCAGCCATTTCTGTCTTTCGCTTGCTGGCGCCAGTTGGAAATTCTAAGCTTCGTCAGGTTGTTCTCTACTTGGTCTTTCCAACGAAGATGCGGTCGTCCTCTTCTGCGTTGACCGCCGTTGGGTACCGAATCGAATGTTTTCTTCACTGGAGCATCGTCTTTCATGCGCTGAACATGACCAAGCCAGCAAAGCCGCTTGATTTTAATGCGCTTGACTATGTCAATGTCAGCGTACAGTTCATCCATCATTCCATCGTATTCGGTACTCGCCATTGACGCCGATTGGTCCGTAGATCTTACGAAGAATCTGTCTCTCGAATGCTCCTAAAGTCTTTTCGTCTGAACTGCTCAGCGTCCCAGTTTGTGATGCGTAAAGTAGGACGGGCATGATGAGCGATTTATAGAGCGTGCTTTTCGTTCGTCGAGAGAGGGCCCTGCTTCTCAATTGCCTACTGAGCCTAAAGTAACACCTGTTGGCAAGAGTTATTCTTCGTTTGATCTCAATGCTGATGTCGTTGGTTGAGTTTATGCTGGACACCAAGTATTTCGTCTTATCTGCAATCACTGCCAGACCCATTCGACTTGACTATCTTTCTAATCTGGAAAATGCTGCACTGACTGCGCGCGTTTTATGGCTAATGATATCGATGTTATCAGCATACGCAAGCAGCATTACACTCTTGTAGAATATTGTGCCACTACGTCTCAAATCAGCAGCTCGGATGATCTTTTCCATCATTAGGTTGAAAAAGTCGCACAATAAGGAATCACCTTGTCTGAAACCTCGTTTGGTAACAAATGGTGGGGAGAGGTCCTTCCCGATTTTAACTGCGCTGCTGGTGTTGCTCAGTGTCATCCTGCAAAGTCGTATTAGTTTTGCAGGAATACCAAATTCAGACATGTTGGAGTACAGGTGCTTCCTTATTGGGCTGTCGAAGGCGGCTTTGTAGTCGACAAAAAGATGGTGAGTGTCGACTTGTTTTTCTTGAGTCTTCTCCAAGATTTGTTGCAACGTGCAAATCTGGTCGATGGTGGACTTTCCAGGTCTGAAGCCACACTGATAAGGTCCAATCAGTTCGTTTCCAATGGGCTTTAATCTTTCACATAAAACGCTCGACAGAACCTTATATGCGATATTAAGAATGCTTATCCTTATTTTAAAAAAGTAATTGTAATTGGCACAGATAGTGGCATAGCCTTTCTTGTGGATTGGGCAGAGCACACTGAGATTCCAATCGTTCATTTAAGTAGAGTTTCGCCTCCCTTCTTAAACAGCTCAGCAGGTAAGCCATCAGCTCCTGAGTCTTTGTTATTTTTAAGCCGAGCTATAGCTGTCAGAACTTCATTTTAGTCCGGCAGCGGAACCTCGACGCTGTCATCCGAAATTGGGGTTTCCGGAATATCATCTCTATTGGCGGGATTGTTGTCAGCGTCGCCATTTAGAAGCTTAGAGAAGTGTTCCCTCCATAACATCAGTGTACTCTGGACATCTGTCACTAGATTCCCGTTTTCATCCTTACAGGAAGAGGCCCTGGTTTAAAAACCATCGGCAAGGCGTCTTATTTTTTCGAAAAATTTTCGGGCCTCATTCCTGTCACCATACATCTCAATCTTCTCCTGCTCGCGCTTTTCTGCCTCTCTTTTTTTCCGCCTGAAAATACGTCTCTCTTCCCTCATCTTTTCTTTGTATCGCTCCTTAGTAGCGCGCGTTAAAACCGACTGCAGGGTGGCTTTGTAGGCGGCGTCTTTCTCTGCAGTGGCGTCGCAACACTCCTGGTCGTACCACTGGTTTCAGCGAGGGCGGTGGTAGCCAATCACCTCTTCAGCAGCCGCACGCATGGAGTTGGAAATGTGTGTCCACTGCGCGCATATATCATCGATTGGAGGAGTGCTTTGAAGCAGGAGTGAGAGTCGAGTGGCGACAGCATCGGCTGTCTGTTTCGATTGCAGCTTGTCGACGTCTAGCTTTCTCTGTGTAGGGTTGCGTGTATTCTTAGCTGCGCACAGATGTGTACGGATCTTGGCTGCAACAAGATAGTGATCCGAGTCAATGTTTGCACCACGGATCGTGCGTATATCCAATATACTGGAAGAGTGCCTTCCGTCGATCAAAACGTAATCAATTTGATTTTTGGTTTTTTGATCAGGGGATCGCACATATTAGGCTTATATTGAAAAATTTAGCCTTGATGCGGAATATGGCAAGTCGTTCGTTCGCAGGTGTGAATCGCAGGACGTGGGGCCATAGTCTCTTGCCAACTACAAATCCGCATCCAAACTCATGCTTCTCCGCATGGCCGCTGTAGTAGATATCACAGGTTGCATGCCGAATGCAACCCTGTCCCTTCCATCGTATTTCTTGGATAGCAGTGATATCAGCTTTGTATCTTTCCAAGACATCATTCAGTTGGATATAGGCACCTTCCCAATTAAGGGTTCGGACATTCCAGGTGCATATCCGTAATTTGTTATCAGTTTTTCGTTTGCGGAAGTCGTCATCAGATTTTGGGATCAGTTTTCTTCTTTTCTTAATTGTTTTCATTGAAATGGGTTTTTACGGGTGGGCTTCAAACCCGACGCACAACATATTTTAAGCCTAGGGGACCCGCCGCTCAGATTAGCCGCCAAACTAACGGTTGTCAGTTTTGACGTTGCCCAGGAAACACCACTTGGCGGTTTGAGTCGACTTGAGGCGATTTCACAAAGATTATGCTGGCCTCGCCAGGTTGAGACAGTCAGACATGTTACATTGTAAAGGTTCGCCCCCAGATTACCATTTTGATTCCCAGAATTTTTGATATAAGTATCTTCATATTAAATAAAAAAAGCCGTCAGTTAAAATTACAAAATTTAAGAGAGAAGCAAAAAACTTTCTAAATTGTAAGTTGCGCTTAAACTTAAAGCTTTGAAAACTTTGTTATTAAAAGCGTCGTTTTAAGTTGTAGAAGTGTAAAATTTTGCGAAACACGTATTTTGGTAAGGTGCATCATAATCAATCAAAAAGTCGATTTTGAATTTTATGTATCTTACGGCTTTTTTAATTTCATGTGACGATATGTTCATTATGTATTTAATGTATTTTGAAGAGAATACAAAAATACTTTTTTTTAGGTTAATTACAAATAAAGCGGAGCAAAACCATTTATTTTTAAATCGTATGTTGTGCCATTTCGACACCGCTCTCACTTTCTTTTTTTCTCAAACGCGGCTGAAAAATACTGAATTTTGTATGTATTTAAATACATTTATTTATTTAATATTTAGTATTTTTCAGCCGCGTTTGCGAAAAAAATTGAAAGCGGTGTCCCAATCGCGTCAAAAACGCGTAATACGAACATGGCCTAATATGTTACGATACCATTTAATTTACCCTTGTTTCACAGACACTTTTCAATACGTATTTTTAAATTAAAAAATTTTTTCTACGAATTTTATTCGTAATTTTCAGCCGCGAATATAATTCGTAGAATGGACGTAGTTTGGTTCACATTTCGAATATTTTACTTACTAAAACAAATGCATATTGTACGAATACATAACGAATGATCCTAATACCTAGTTACAAAAAAAACTTCTGCTCAGCTGGAGTTTGAACCGCGGTTATTTAGCTTATGGGCCACGTACTCTTGCAGTAGGCTACGGCCACCTTGCAATCACACATTTCCTTATACTAGTATCGCCTGCGGTTGAAATTCGACCAACTCTCTGAAATTTGCCTTAAGAAAATATGTTGTACTAAGAAAATCTTAAGTTTCGAGAGAAAGCAACAGTTTTCGAGATATCGTCATAACTTTAATATCCAAATTTTTTAGAATTTACTATTTGTAAAATAAAAAAATGTACTATAAAAAATGCTTATTGTAGGTATCCGTAAGAGATAGTCATAAATGTTTTTCCTACATTGTATTAATATCTAAAATTTCCTCCTACGCCATGTTCTTCCAATTCTTATAGTTTAGGTTTTACTTCAGAAATATACTTTCCATGCTCATATTTCAGGTCAAAGATCACATAACTATAAGGTGAATTTTTTCTCTCTACTCTAATTTATTAAAAAAAATTATCTAAATCGGTTCAGAAACACGAAAGAACTGTTTCTCCTACGCCTATTTTTATATATAACGAAATTTCTTAAAACATAAATTTGCGTATATAACTTTGGAGTGATTTGAAATATTTGAAAGTTTTTCTCACAGAAATTATTTTTAAGCTGTATAACTTTGTAAAAAATATAAAAACATCATTTTGAAAAATTTAATTTTCATCAAAAAAATCATAGGGTAGCTCATGATTTTCGATGAAAGAAACTGTTTTTTGCATTATGTGTCAAAATGAAGCAATTTTTGCTAATAAATGATATGTCATATGAAAGAGTTTGAAAAAATAAAATTTTTTAAGAAAAGAAAAATTACAACAACAAAAACGTTTGGCCTTTTTTTGAGCAAAAACTGAATATTTTAGAAGTATTTAAAAAAATCGATTGAAAAATGGCCAAGATATTTGCTTGCAAAATCAAAACTTGAAATTTCAATCGTTTTTTCTCAATCTGAGGCGATGACCCCGCTTCAAGGAAATACGTTGTACTCAGGAAATCTACATTTTTTAAGATATCTAAATAGTTTTGATGTCATTATAACGGGAATTTTTTTAACATATCCGAGAAAAATATTACCAAAAAGCTTTCGTATACCGTTATATTTCTGAACCAACAACGTTAATACAAAAATACGTTGTACTGAAAACATCTATAGTTTTCGAGCTATCACAATAAATTTTATGTCAAAATAACGGAAATTTTTCATAATTTGCTATTTGTAAGAAATTTCACCATCACAATATATATTCACACTTTTAACATAAAAAAATGCTTATTATAGGGTATCCGTAAAAGATGGCGCAATATGTCTGAAGTATTTTTTGCACACCTTATCAATGTCTACAATTTCTTTTTGGCCATTTCAGACCATGGAAGGACTTTGACCTAGCTTCTATTGATCAATTGATCAATTAGAACATGTACTTACTCCGCTACAAGAGTTGTACAGGAACCTCGAAAAAAGAGCCACACTAGCACTGAATCGTAGATGGAGAGATACGACATCGTGCAAAATCTCGAAAATCATGTGCAATGCACAATGCGAAAAACGAACTCTGTTCATCTTGGCACGCCCGCGCAAAGATTGCAGGACACTAGTGGGCATGCTCACTGGTCATTGCATGACGGCAGCCCACGCGAGGAAGCTTGGCATCACCACGGATGACAACTGCAGGAAGTGCAAAGAACCGGGCACAGTGGAGACCCTGGAGACCGGGCACAGTGGAGACCCGCCCTACTTAGATCGAGACTAAAATACCTAGGCTCATCGACATTCCCGTCGCTTAAAGATGTAGCCAGGGTGTCTCTAGATTCCCTCCTAAGGTTTGCGAACTCAACGCAAATCTTTAAAGACTTTTAAACAAACACAAAAGTTCCTTTTGTTCGCTACGGGTACCACTAAGGACCTGAATTGGTCTATGTGAGCCTTCACGAAGGCATCCGGTTTAACCTAACCTAACCTATTGATCAATTGTTTTGTGCGTATTATTAAATGTTTGATCACAAATGATCGAGAACTGGACCTACGTGTTTTATGCCGACTCCGAACGGCTTATGTTTTCAAGAAGCTTTACATGGCAATTTTTACTCTCTGAGGTTTGCCCTTGTCTGCAGAGAGGTGACGACCGAACAGAAAAATTAATTCGACGAAAAAACTTTTTGTCTGAGCTGGAATTAAACCCGGGCTACCGCGGTTCTTTAGCTTAGGGGCCACGCACTCTACCCACTAGGCTACGGCCGCCACAAACAAAGTAAATTTGGATTTTTTTTTAATTTTTCCTAAACTTAATAAATTGACAAACAATTCTGCAGCGTTTTAATTTAAGAAAGTTGCAGCGATCTAGGCGAGAGCAAAGGTTCTAATTCAAAATCGAGAGAAAAAATGAGGAAATTTAATAAAGTAGGCCAATTTTGGATCAAGGACTAATTTTTGAAAATATCTTATATCATATTAAGCAAACGATTGTACATTAGAATTTATTATAGTCAAAAGTTTTTTATGCAATAAACGTAAATAAGAAACTCGATGTGTAACAACCATTTTTTACTTCTTAAAATTCAAGTTATTTAGCGGCGCCCACCCTGTTTGAGACTTTCTGCACTTTTTTTCGCGTCATGTGCTTATATTAAACCAGGATTCATAATCAAGCCTTGCAAGGAGGTTCTGGAATATGAAAATGTATGAAACCCAAAACAAATCTAATATGTATATTATGTATACATGTACCTCTTTATTTATTTATTCATACGTTTTGAATTAAAAACAATACTTTTTTAAATCATTCCGATAACAGCTATTTTGCCGTACTCGATTCTAGTAACTTGCAAGCTGCTCTAACTGACTCATGTTAGAAAAAGAAATAAGTATATTGGTGTCAATGCAGTGTGAGATCCGGTGAAAAATATCTCCCTTGGCAAGCGGGAAACATTTCAAGAATAACGACACTCGAATTTTTAATTTTTGCGAATGATATGGATTTTGACCTCCTAAATCCAAATCTGAAAAATTTCAGTCTGCTCGAAATTGGTTTAAGAGTTTAGGGCTTCCAAAGTTAAAAAATGGCCTAAAAATTCAGTTTGTTTTTTCAGTTTTCCAAAAAAAAAAAAAAAATATTGTTTAATATACTTATCTTATTTATATAATATATAAATATAAAATATTTGTTTTTTTATTTTAAAAGTTGAAATCTTGGGAGCACTATAGCAATTAAAGCGATGTCATTTAAAGATGTAGGCCTCATATTATTTAATTTATTAAACTATTAAGAATATTTGCTTTGGCAAAAACTTACTGAAATGTATTACATGCCAAAAAAACGAAATAAAATTTTTAAATATTTCGGACATGAAACGAGAAAGATTTTTACACCATCTTTAAAATATATCAGATTTTTTATGTGTGCAAGCGTGTGTCAACCGGTGTAGTGTGCGAATCATGTTTACAAAATTAGTACAAAAAATAGTAGTAAATAGCATTATATAACTTACATTTTGTTTATGTGCACTCTAGATTACTATATGCCTTTTCCCCACCCCCCTAGAACAAATCCTTCGGACACCCATGAATATATATGTTACAAATACCTTGAAAAAAATTAGTAATCAATTATTTATCTTTTAAATTTTACAAGTGCCACCTGTTGATTATGCACTTTTTATTTCTATTTTTATTTTACTCTTGTTCTAAACTATAAATTCATTATTGTTTAAGTCTAGATATCAAATAATTATATGCTATAAGTTGATCATTTATTTTCATCGTTGTAAAGATGCTTTTGGATCCTACAGTCAGCGTTGCTAGACGTTTTTTAAAAAACTGTAAATTCCAAAAAAAATTGTATTTTCAACGAAAAAACTGTAACCGTAAAAAAAGTTTAATTAAATTGTTACACATTTATTTATAAAAATGAAAATAATAAAAACAATTCATTTGCAAGAACATAAACGTTATTGTTTAAAAAGTTAGCAGTTTAAGAAAAGCTTCAAATATCTCTTGTATTTTTGAAGTTCTCATCTCATGACAGTTTTCAGTATTTTTCCTTAAAATTCTGCCTCATTTTGACAATTTAGAGGGTTTCATATAAAAAATTTCAAATTAAATGCCAAAATAAGGTAACCTTTTTTTTCTGATATTCCATATGAGAACACCATATTATAATTACACCATGCTTTTGAATAGATCACATTTTGTTTTTTGTTTTTGCAATTGGTTTTTATATATTTTCGTAAATTGTCTTATTAATTCGTTCGTACATTTCGTTTGATTTATCAAATTGAATGCCCTTTGATGAATTCTTTTTAAACAGAGCCTGAAAATAACTTTTAAAAATTTAATTTTTAAAGTTAAGTCCGACTGTTAACTTTTTTATTAAATTAAAAAAGTTAAAAATAACTTTTTACTTCTATTTATGAAAATATAAGTTAAAGGTTGACTTTTACTTCTTAAAATAAAAGTTTTCCCTCACTTTTATTTTTTAAACATAAAAGTAAAATTTAAGAGTCTTCAACGACTTTTATTTTCCAAAATTTTTTTAAAAGTCTTTAAAGACTTTTATTTTAAAAAGTTAGTTTTAAGAGTCTTTTGGGAATTTTATTTTATAAAAGTCTTAATAAAGTCTTACAATAAAAAAAGTTCAAAATATGTTTATTTATGACCAATTAACAGCAACCAATGTATTCCAGCGATTGATTTTGTTAATCATGTCGACTATTGAAAGGAGGTTCATATTCAAAAAATAAATAATATACAATACTTTTTTAAAAAAAGGCTTTTAAAACGACTTTTATAAAATTAAAGTCTCAAAAGACTCTAAATATTAACTTTTTAAATCAAAGTCTTCAAAGACTTTTAAAATTATTTTTATAATTTTAAAGTCTTCAAAGACTTTTAAGTTTGATTGTAATTTATAAAAGTTAAAAATAACTAAAAAATAAATGTTATTAAGTGAGAGTTAAAAATATAAGATATAAATAACTCTTATTTGATAACTCTTAGTTTCGACTATAAATAATAACTTTTATATAATAAAAGTTTGTTAATACTCTTATTTCAGAGACTTTTTGGAAAAAAGTCATAAAAGTCTTACTGCATTATTCTGTATCACGAAGAAGCACACCAACGATGAGAAAGGCACGAGAAGCAATACTTTCTTTCATACAAAATTGTTGCTTCTCGTGTCTTTCTCATCGTTGGTGTGCTTGTTCGTGATACAGAATAATGCACTAAACCTCTGTTTTTAAGAGATCTTTTGTTCTTTGAATACCACAAAGTGCGGGAATTTCTGACTTATTTCCAAGTTTTGTTTTATTAATATTAATTATGGAAAATATTCTTTCTACATTTGTTGTGGCTATTGGAATGCAGCAAGCAGCATAAACCATTTTTCTTGAAAGAGGAAATGCTTCGCTTTTTTTTTTGTTGTTTTAAAAATAGATTCGACTCAATTGCGATATAGATGGTTACTAAGTATTTAAAACTATAGTTGGAGACAGAAGATCCACATCTTTTAAAAATTCCTTTTTTAAATTCAAATTTACTTAACAGTTCATTACATAGCTCAACATAAAATTTTACTCAATGTTCTCTGAAGTCGATTTTCATCGATGGTGGTAATTTATAAGTTAAATACTTTAATTTTTTTTCCAAATCTGAAATTTTAAAAAAGCTAATTTGCACTACGAGTCATTAAAAATGCAAGCCTGTATAAAATACTGTCATTTACAGTTAAAACTGTGAATATGGCTACTAACAGTACTAATTTATCCTCAAATAAATAAAAAAAAACTTGTTTGCCACTGTGCGACGGGTATTTTTACTGTTTCTCTTCTCAGCTTGGACCAAGGTTGCTAGTCAAAATTCGGAAAAATTCCCACGAAAATTACCTTTTTCCCACAGTAACATAAATGAAATACCACCAAAATTCCCGTGGTAGTGTTAAATAAAAAATTTCCCATTGCAATAAAAAAAATATAAAAAATCCCACGATCATTAAAAATTACCACAAAAATACCACTCGCTTTACAAATACCACCAAAAATTCCATATGCATTAAATAAAAAATACAAAAAAATCCCATAAGCATTAAAAAATACCACAATAAATATCATTATTATTGTTTTATTTGAGTAAAACAGTATAGTAAGAGCAAGTTCTTTTGCTATAGAAAGAAATATAATTTAGAATTAAATATTACATGTTACAAAAGTGAAACAATAAATATGAATCATATGCATAAAAATTAAAAAAAAAATTAGAAATACCACAAAGAAATAATAATGGCGTAACGGCGTATTTGTGATGTTAATAGCGTAAGAGCGATATACAACAACAAAAACGTAAGGGATTTTGCATACGCAGCTTACGACAATGCGGTACAAGTAGAGCATATAATGGCAACTGTGATTTCATTTTCATTTTAAAAGATAATTGAAAACCAATGGATTCGTTATGTAGACTTGCAAATATTTTTTATTATTGCTTTGGTAGTAATTATATTTTTCTTATTTTTGGCATTTTAACATAATTTTTGTAAGCTTTACGCAAAAAAATCAAAAATTCTGGTTAATATTGCCATGTGTCAAAAAATGTTGAATTGTTGTTGTTGATTGTTTTTTTTAGTTAGTTTACTCCTTATGTCCGTACCCCACGTCAAACTAACAACCAGAGCTGTAAAGTATTTAGTATTTTCAGTATTTAAATACCTGTTAAGTACAAATACAAAGTATTTAAAAAAATATGTATCAAATACCAATACTTAAATTGCTCAAATATAAATACTAACAATTACCGATTCTTTTCTCAAATACTGTAAATACTTCAAATACTTTTAAATACTGTAAATACTTTCAAATACTGTAAATAAATTCAAATTCTGTAAATACTTCAAATACTGTAACTACTTTGTAACTACTACTATAAAATTACAAAGGAGTTTGCACTAAACATGTGCTAAATAAAAAACTTTATGATGAAAAATGTTATATTTTCTGATGTTTATAACAAAATACAAAAAAATTATGAAAAATTTAACTTAAATTATTTGCACTATTCATAACAAATAGTAAGAAGTGTCCTGCAAATATATAAAGAGGATTAGTACATAAAATATTTTAAATTAAAGATATTTATATTTCATTACATTTATATATAAATGCAGAGTTTGTCTTCATTACAAGTTTTTAGAGTATGGATTATAAAAGGTTTTCAGTTTCTTTTAGAGGAAGGTATAAAGATCTCTTTCAGTTAACTATTCTATTCTATTTGTTTGTCTCCTTTAAAAACACTTGTTTCAAGTATTAGTAGTAATTGAAAATATTTGCAGTATTTGAAGTATTTGAAGCATTGAAAAAGTATTTGAAAAAGAATTGGTAATTGAAAGTATTTGTATTTGAGCAATTCAAGTACATAATCAAATACGTAGTATTAAATACATTACTTATTATTTTAAATAAATGGTTTTTGTAATTGTATTTGTACTTATACTTCAAATTTACAGATCTGCCAACAACGAATGTCTACTTAGTTCTCATGATGGCAACTTGTTCTTAAAACAAATATGCAATTTAAACGTTCTTATTAAATTCCGCATGATACTTGTCCAATTTTTATTCATTGACAATGAAACTAGAGCAGTTGAAATAGTGCTAAAACTAAAATGCAAGAAATGTGAGTGTATACGCATATAGTAAGAATTCGAGAAAAAAAATGTACGACAGACAGCATTTTTAATGCTTTTTTCTTGACGTTTCTCTAATTTCGTCATTCGTTAAGTTTCGATCAAATGTTAAGTGTCATGGTCCAGTTAGCCTCGCATGGCATAGCAGTGCATGGCTTAACAAGCGTCACATCGAAATCTGTTTAATAGGATTTGTGTGTATCTGATTATGCACAACATGGCAACGCATGGCAATGCTCAGATAAAAACAGAAATGCATCTCTGACTACATAGATAAACATGGAAGATCTATTTCATTTTAATATCTGTGTATTCTTCTATGTATTTGACATTTTGGCAAAACAGATGTGAAGTTGTAAAATTGTTTGATCAAGTGCGGTTAATTTATTAAAATAAAATCATTGTATTCTTCTTTTTTATTGTTTTATTTTGACCATGTGACTATGCTTTGCATAATCACCATTTATTTAGCTGTGTGCTAGCTGCTTATCTGCGTTGCATGCGCTGCTGTGCCATGCGAGGCTAACTGGACCATCAAGAACAATCGTGAGCACTTTCTTCCGCAGCCAATAAGAATAGATAGATAAGATAGTAACGTTTCGGAAATGTAAAATATTGGTATGATGTATCCTTTTCCAAAAATATATATCTGTCTAGCCCATTGTCATTGCCACTTGTTTTAAGATTTTTAAATTTGACAAAAAAATTAAGTGTCATGCAGTCTTAAGGGTAAGTTCAAGAACATGTACAGCGTAAACTTATATACGTCGTTCATCGAATACCATTATTAAATTTTTGCTTAATAAAAGGGAAAAATACATTTTTAAGAAGAAAATTCCCGAATTCCCATGGAATTAAAAATACCACGCTGAATTCCTACGACAATTAAATCTTACCACGCTGGATTAAAAAATACCATGGGAATTCCCAAAAAAAAATTCCAAGACCAACTAAAAACTACCACGAATGAGATTTTTCCCACATTACTGGCAACCTTTGCTTGGACGCTCTCATTTGAAAAATGCACTAGTCTTGCTCTTCACACTCACACATTTTTTGGGGGGCTTAAATCTTGTTCGCTTTTGATATATTTGTTTTACTTCTCCATTTACGTTTATTCTTTTATTTGTTTTGTATTTTTTTGTCATATATTCTATTCTTATCAAGAACCTTTTGTTGGCCGTTTCACTTTGCTTTCTTTGTTTGCTTTACTCGATCTCGTCTTCCTCTTATTCTTATCGTTCTTGCTGACGCATATGATTTTCTTTTACACTTCGTTTCGTTTTGTTGTTGTTGCTGTTAGCGTTGTTGTTTCATTGTTGTCGCTGCTGTTGCTGCTGCTGCCGCTTTTGTTGTTGCTGTATGCAAGGTCGTTTGCGTACACATTTAAACATTACTTGAAGGTCGTCCTTTTTTTAACGCTGTGTCTCATTCGCACTACAGCTGCCTTGGCATGCTTTTGACTGCTCTTCTTCTGCACTGTCTGTGAGTTTTTAATCATGTGGCGTATGTATTTATAAATGTTTGTGTTTTTTTGCCATGTTTTTTTAAGTTAACTCTTTTTTAACTAAGCAGTGTTTATTTTAAGTTTTGCGCAAAAGGGTTGAGTTTTAAGTGAAATTTATATAAATCATGTTTCAAGATTTACCTAAAATTAAAAATTATTTCCAACAGCACGTTTTCTGAAAATAAAGTTGATTTTTAATTGTTATTTAAATTGGTGTTGGTTCTTTCCGGCTTCGGCACCTGGCATCAGTAAAAATTGTCGCTTTTTTTCCACAGAACTTTAGTTCTACGTTAATATTTTACGCTCTTTCGGAACATCTGTATTTTTGTTTTTTTTTTATTGCTTCGTTTTGAGGTTAATGTACCTTCCTTAACCATTATAAAAAATCTATGGTTTTTTTTTAGCTTATTTTGTTTATTTTTTGTTTTGTATAAATACTTTCGGTCGTTGACTTTTTTGTTTGCATTTTTTTCATTTGAATCTGTTGTAACAAAAATTTTGCCGGCTTGTTGTCTAAAAAAAAACAAAACAATATTTTAAGCTTTTTTCGGCGTTTACTGTTGCTACGTTGCTCTTGGTTCAGATTTCCAACTACTATTCTATGTTTTCATAACTATGTTTTGAGAATTTAAATATGTAGTTGTTAAATATTATGTATGTATATTTTTATGTGAACGAAAGAAACATTATAGTTTGTGTTTTAAAAGAAATGCTTAATGTGGCTTCAGAAATAAAATAAACTTTGATCATACTTATAACTTTTTAAAAAATCTTTAAAGTATAAAACAAGTATTTTTTTAAAATAAAAAGATAAAATAACCAAGGCATGCGCCTTATAAAAACAAGGTTTGGTCTTTGACCTGAAAAGAAAAGGATAGATTTATTTAGAAGAATTGATTGGAACCATACGTGAATTATTGATTAGGCGAAACAACCGCGAAAGACAATTTGAATTATTTTTACCCGAGACTAGTGTTATGCCTTAACCTCGTCAAGCATTTCCAGCCCTTAGTTGTTCCTGTCCTTTAATTTCACATTTTTTCCCATTTTAGTTGTGGATTTTTAGTTTTTCCATAATTCTTAAATGTAGGAAAGAACAAAGAAAGTGAAAAGAACCATGCCCGAGCCCGGATTCGAACCAGGTACCTCTAGGATGATAGTCTAGCGCACTCTCCACTAGACTTCAAAGGCCGATTTTTAGATTGTATCTTCGTAAATTCAAATACAAAATAAACATAGACTCGGAGGTTTCTGCTTAACTCAAACTTAAATAAACATTTTGTTCAAATATTAGAAAGAAAAATGTGTCAAAGTTTTGTCATATGTGCAGATAGACCTATTTTTCCAGATTTTTGAGATTAAAGCTTTACCCAAAAAAAGAGTTTTTCTTATCTTAATTTTAAATCAATTATTTAAATATCTCACTTTTAAGAACTTAAGCGAGATTCCAAACACCGTTGGTCCAATAAGGATACAGCGACCTTAATATCGATTTTCAGTTTGACAGATACGTAGGAAAAAATTTTAAAAACGGTCGCTCATTTCAAATCATCGAAAATTTGCGATTTCAGAAATTTCTGCATTGAAATGAATAACCTTGTTATATTTTACCTCCATGCGAAATTTTTTTCTTTTATTTTATCTTAGCAAATGTAGATCATAATTTATTTTTTAACCGACTTCAAAAAGGAGGAGGTTTTCAAGTTGATTGGTTTTTTTTTAAATGTATTTACATGGATAACTCCTAAAGTACTTGCCCGATTGCCGCAATTTTTAGTCAATAGATAGAGACATTGAGCGCGGAGGTGGCCGTCTAAAAAAGTGGGCGGTATTCGACAAAGGGGCGTGTCAATATTTTAAGAAAACTGTATATCGAATAATATTGACACTAGGATACTGAAATTTAGTACAGGGATAGGAACAATTATTACAAATTATTGTCAAAAAGTGGGCGTTATTTGATAAAGGGTGTGGCAAAATTAAAAAACCCTGTTTCTCTAATAATATTGACACTAGGATACTGAAATTAGGTACGGGGGTAGGCATAATTATGATCATTTACGGTCAAGAAATTGGGCATTATTGCACAAAAGGGCGTGGCAATATAAAAAATATTGTATCAGTTAATATTGACACTAGGGTACTGGAAATTAGTACAGGAGTAGAAACAATTATTACAAATTACGGTCAAGAAAGTGGGCGTTATTGGACAAAAGGGCGTGGCAATATTAGAAAGAGACTCTATCTCGAATAATATGGATACTAGGGTAATACAATTCGTTACAAGAATGTGAAGAATTATTACAAAACACTAGGAAAAAAGTGGGTGGAAGTAGACAAAGGGCGTGTCACTTTTAGAAAAACACTGTATCTTTGTTAATATTGATACTAGAGTACTGAAATTTAGTACAGGTGTTACAAATATTATTGCAATATTATAACAAATTATGGTCAAAAAAGTGGGCGTTATTCGACAAAGGGCGTGGAAATCTTAGGAAAACACTGTAACTCGAATAATATTGACAGTAGGGTACGGAAATTCGGTACAAGAATATGTAGCATTATAACTAAACACTATCAAGAAAGTAGGCGGAATTTTTCAAAGGGCCTGTCACTATAAGAAAAACACTGTATCTCGAATATTGACACTAGGGCACCAAAATTCGGTACAAGAATGGGCAAAATAGTTATCATTATCTCTAAAAAGGAAGAAATAAAAACTTTTTAACAAAAAAAAAAAACAACTTCAAAACCATTACAAAGTAAAAAATAATTTTAAATTATTTTTGACATTATTTCTTCGTCAAATTTGATAATTTATTTATTATATATTATATTAAATTGGAAATCTTATTATTATTATTGTTTTTCTATTTTGTATTATTATAAATATATTAATTTCTCCATGAATATAAAACCTTTCAAGTCGGCGCTTATATTATCAGGCTTATATAATAATAAATAAATTATCAAATTTTACCAAGAATAAATGTGAAAAGTAATTTAAAATTATTTTTTACTTTGTAGTGGTTTTAAAGTTGTTTTTTTTAAGTTTTTTAAATCAATATTAATGAGATTAAAATCAGAAATCAGAAAACTTTGAAATTCCTTCCTTGTGTTGGATTTTTCGAACGAATGATTTTTAAGAAAAAATTTTACAGTCATCAGAAGTTTTGAAAGAGTTTAGGTACTCTGGCCCGTAAACAGGTTTTTTTTAATAACTTAAAATTTAAATCAATATAATATATAAAATTAGTATATGATAATGTTTTATTGTATCTTTACATTTAAAAAAATTACATTTTAAACTATTCGGATTTTTTATTTCAATACATATACATTTGGATTCGTGCTTAACTTAATAGAACCAATTCGCAATAACGTGAGATATTTGGTAATGTTTCCTTGGGTCTGGGTGGAGGTCCAGAGCCGTGGGTTTAAAATGATTAAAATGAAAGAGAATATACATATAGTTTTTACTCAATTAAATAATTTTAATACAGGGGCTTTCTATAGTGACTAGTGGGATAGTTTACTCCAGAATCCTTAATGTTTATACCAAATAGATATTTTACAATAGATTTTGAACCGACTTATAAAACTTTTACCGAAAAAAATAGCTCATAAAAATATGTTGGTGATATTTCATTGTTAAAAGAGTGTGACTGGTGGGACAATCAAATGTACCTCACATCCGCCTTCTGCATTGTCAATCAAGTTTTTAGCCGAAATACTATACATAGCCAAATGTCTTTTACTATGCTATGAAATGATTAAATAAAGTTTCAACAAGAAAATATGGAAAGTAGATATTGTGACTGGTGGAACATCGTGTTGTGGCTGGTAAAAAATCGAACGACTCGTTCACAATAAACAACAACTTGTTATAGTGAAAAAAATACTTAATCTTGTTTTTTTTTTTTAAATAATTTTTACAGATGTTGTAAATTTAACTATTATATTGGGGGTTGGAATTAGTTTTAAAGGTTTTCTAAGAGATGGCGTAACTATCAATAGATCGCATCGGGCACACCTGTGACTATATTCATTTCAAAGCACATTGCCTAAGCTTCATTTTTCAGTATGTGTCATTCCACTGAAGTGTAAACAACATATATTTTTTTCTCTGTGAACATGTCGACTTTCGTTCCAACAAAACGCAATTTGCGGGAAGGTTTACTTTTGTGCTTCCATTTGAAGAAAAAAGCGGTTGAAGCACAACGCAGGCTTACTGAGGCTTACGGGGACTATGCTCCATCGATTTCTACTTGTGAGTACTGGTTCCGTCGGTTTAAAAGTGGTGATTTTGATACGGAAGACAAAGAGCGTCCGGGCCAGCCGAAAAAGTTTGAAGATGAGGAATTGGAGGCTTTGCTCGATGAAGACCCGTGTCAAACCCTTCAAGAATTGTCAGAATCATTGGGAGTCGACTTATCAACGGTCGGCAAACGCTTGAAGGCCATGGGAATGATTCAAAAGCAAGGAAATTGGGTGCCGTACCAGTTGAAGCCGAGAGACGTTGAACGGCGATTTTGAATGTGCGAACAACTGCTTCAACGGCATAAAAGGAAGAGTTTTTTGCATCGTATTGTCACTGGCGATGAAAAGTGGATCCATTACGATAATCCTAAGCGAAAAAAATCGTGGGGACCACCCGGCCATGCATCAACATCGAGGGCCAAGCCGAATATTCATGGCGCCAAGCTTATGCTGTGTATTTGGTGGGATCATAAGGGTGTCGTGTACTATGAGCTGCTAAAACCTAACGAAACGATCACTGGGGAACGCTACCAACAACAATTGATGCAATTGAGCCGAGCATTAAAGGTTGAACGGCCAGAATATGCCAAAAGACACGACAAAGTGGTTTTTCAACATGACAACGCACGGCCACATGTTGCAAGAACCGCCAAGGAAACGTTGGAGGCGCTGAATTGGGATGTGCTACCCCACCCGCCTTATAGCCCAGACATAGCCCCTTCCGACTACCACCTATTCAGATCGATGACGCATGGCTTGGCTGAGCAGCGCTTCACTTCTTACGAGGATACCAAAAAATGGGTCGATTCGTGGATTGCCTCAAAAGACGAATCGTTCTTCCGGCGCGGAATCCATATGCTGCCAGAAAGATGGGAAAATGTTGTAGCTAACGATGGACAATACTTTGAATAATATACATTGTACCGTTGTTTCTAAATGAATGCTCAAAAATCGAAAAAAAACCTTTAAAATTAATTCCAACCCCCAATACATTGCGTTAAGAATTAATAAAATTAGTTATAATCATATCAATTTAAGAAAATAACTCATTTTCCCATTTCCCGTTAAATGCTGCCCCTACAGTAATTAATCTTAATATGGACATTTCCACAGAAAAATCTATCGTGACCAAAAAAACCAGAAAAACTTATTATTTGATGATATTATCTAAGATAAACATTTTAATTTTATTAATTTAAGCAATTTCTACATAAAATCATTAACAATAATGATCAAAATGTCTGTACTGTTTCACAAATGTGATTTTTCTTTTTCGTAAATGTTTAGTAAATGTTTCGTAAACTTTTTGTTTTAGTAAAAATTGAAGACATTGGCTAAAAATAATGAAAAAATGGTTGAGGCAAGGAAAAGACAATATATTAAATTTGTTTTTTAATTACTAAATTACATAATTACTTAACTACCTAATTACTGAATTACCCAATTGCACTACAATAGAAATTTAAGTAACGTAATGCCAAATCAAAAAGCCTAACAAAAACAAACCAGAAAAGATTTTAAAATTTGATCATTTGGAAAATAGACTTATTTTATTTTAAACCTTTCTAAAGGGCCCCTCAAACGATACTACATGTCCATCCGACCTGTCAAGTCATCACACATGTAGTATCGTTCGTGTGCAAGAAATCAAGGCGGATGGACATGTCCGATGGAAGTCAAAAATTTTTGACTTCTTGCTAAGTACGTCCGACATGTAGTTCCGTTTGCGTGCGCGGCCATCCAACTTAGTACATTTTGCCATTTGTTGAAAATTTTCAGAGAGAGCACATCTCGCGGCAAAACTGCCGAACGTAACAAATGTTATATTTTGACGATAATTTTTTTATCTTTACCTAAAATTGTGATGGCTTAAAATATTTAAAGCAAAAAAAAAAATAGAAATAAATGTTCAAAACAATTAATATTAATATTTTTAATTGATGTTAACTCTTCGGCGTCTAAAAAATAATGAAGTCTATCCAAAGTCTATCCGTCATGTGCGATGTGTGTGAGGGCAACGGAAAAAGTCCCGTTACTTTATCGAACTACATGTACGTCCGTCATGTAGTATCGTTTGAGGGCCCCTTAAGAAAAATTGTACACAAAAAGTGTTGCCCAATTCTCTGAATTTCTTTCTCCAAAAACTCCAAAGAGTTTGCCAAATTTCTTAATCCAAGTCAAAAATCACTTCCGTTTTTTGTAACGTAACGCCTGCACATATTTTTGCTTATATCTTTAAATCCTGAGGGTCGATTGTTGTGATTGTTTTTTCTTTATATAGTGCTTACTCAATTACTACACAAAAATACATAAAAAATCATTTTTAAAAATTAGGTATTTTCATTATTATTTTTTTTAATATTTCTTCGTACAAATCGTCCGTAACGCCAGTTTGGAAATGCCCATATACAGGGTGTCCCGCTATAGAATGCAAATATTTAAAGAAAAGAAAGGTGTTGTGCAGTTGAACAAAAACTCGTATGGGAGGGGGTATATTTGCACACCCTTAGGAGTACAGGGTTAATATGTATTTCATGACTTTGATGCACATTATTGTTCTTAGCAGAAAAAGTAACTCATGGAAAACTTATTTTAACAGCTCATTTGAAAGACAATGAATTGACCTTTTTATCGGTGTATCAACGAACCCACCCGATTTATTCATTACCGAGCTGTGCTCGTGTAAAGCTGAAATCAGTTCGTTAAAGCTACTAAATTTCAAGTTTGAGCGCAATTTTCTCTGAATTTTGCATAATAAATCAAAATATTTTTTAACATTAAATTTGTGATTTATTTAATTTTCTTTCCAATGACATCTAAGTCATAAACATATCTTTAAAAATAACAGTTTGTGGTTGTACTTAAAAAATTTCATTTCCAACAGTTCTTATCATTTGTTTAAGAAAATACAGTTATAAAAACACTGTATCTCAAATAATTTTTACACTAGAGTACTGAAATTTAGTACAGGGATAGACACAATTATGAAAAATTACTTTCTATAAAGTAGGCGTTATTGAACAAAGGGGCGTGGCAATATTATAAAATACTTTCTCAAATAATAATATTGTCACTAAGGTACTGAATTTTAGCACAGAGTTAGACACAATTATGAAAAATTACAGTCAAGAAATTGGGCGTTATGGAACAAAGTTAAGTGGCAACATTAGAAAACACTGTATCTCGAATAATATTGACAATAGGGTAATAAAATTCGTTACAAAAACGGGTAGAATTATATCAAAATATTATGAAGAAAGTGGGCGGAATTCGACAAAGAACGTGTCAATATTAGAAAAACTATTAGTATCAATATTAGTAATAAAAAATATTAGTATCTCGAATAATATGGACACAGGGTACTGAAACTTTATTGAAAGATGCAGAAAGGATGCTTTATTGGACAAAGGGACGTGGCAGTATTAGAAAAGAACTGTATCTCGAATAATATTAACAATAGGGTAATAAAATTCGTTACATGAATAGGTAGAATTATTACAAAACATGTTGAAAGAAGTAGGCGGAATTCGAGAAAGGGTGTGTTACCATTAGAAAAACACTGTACCTCAGTAAATATTGACACTAGCGTACTGATATTCGGTGCAAGAGTATATAGAATTATAACAAAAAAGTAAGATATAATTTTAAATGACTTTCCTTAATAATTTCTTAGTCAAATTTGATAATTTATTTATGTATATTATTATATTGAAATTCTTATTATATTTTTATTTTTTCTAATTTGTTTTATTCTCATAAATATATTAATTTCTTTATGAATATAAAAGCTTTGAAGTCGGCACTAATCTTTGTCACACAATCATGATCTTTTTACCATCCCTACACTGCCAATACGAACGAGATTTAAGTCCCTAAGTTAAGATCAGCAATTAGCTGGCGCACTTCCCAACAAACAAAAGCTCTCGTTATTGTGTTCAGTGATCAAAATCGTTAATTTTGTAAACTCTTATTATATAAGCGCAAACTTTAAAGGCTTTATATTCATAAAGAAATGAGTATATTTATGATAATAAAACAAATTAGAAAAAACTAAAAAAATAACAAGATTTCAAATACAACAAAAGACATAAATAAATTATCAAATTTGACCAAGCAATTAATAGGGAAAGTAATTTTAAATTATTTCTTACTTTATAGTGATTTTGAAGTGGGTTTTTTTAAACTTTTTTTTAAAGATATTGACTATCCAAATATTCAAAAAATAATTATGTGACAAAATTTAATGGCAGCAATCTTGAAATTTTTATCAGATAATCAGGAAGTGAAAAGCATTTCCTAAAAGTTATGAGCCAGGACATTCCCAAATGAAGGAAATCGATTGTATACTCATTGCCTTAGACAAAATTTTAAAGCGTTTGGAAATACGCAGCATTTTGTCGCTCGTGAATTATCTAAAAAAACTTTCAAAGATTTCTCAAAAAATCTTCCCATGTAAACTGTTAGATTTTTCCATATACCTACTAAATTAAAAGGCTTGCAGTGTTTTTTTTTTTCATTTTTTTTAAAAAAAGATTAAAGAACCAAGGCATGCGACTTATACAAACAACGTTTGGTCTTTGACCTCAAAGGAAAGGGTTAAATTATTAGAGGAAGAATTGATTGAAACCATATGTGAATTATCGATTAAGCGAAACAAACGTGAAAGACAATTTGAATTGCTTATAACCGTGGCTAGTGTTATACCTTAACCTTGGCAAGCATTTCCTGCCCTCAGTTGTTCCTGTCCTATAATTCCACATTTTTCACAATTCAGTTGTGGATTTATTGTTTCAATAATTCTTAAATGTAGTAAAGAAAGCGACAAAAATCATGTCCGACCCCGGATTCGAACCGGGGATCTCTGAGTTGATAGTCTAGCGCACTCTTCACTAAAATACAAAAGCCAACTAATCTTCAAAATGGCTTATTTAAAACTACATTTCGCAAGCCTCTTTTCAAACAGCAAACATAATAAGAAAAGCTGCCCGGCAGTTATTTCCCACACAAAAAAACATTTTTGAAAAATAATTTAGTTTAAAAACCGAAAATATGAAATGAAAAAAGTGCTGATATTAAATTTCTATATAATTTTATACCAGAAAGTGATAAAAATTATTACGCATCCAAAATTAATAAATTTCTTGTTAAGGACATCATTTGATTCTTTTTTTCCGGTACACAAATGAACCACGCCATATTTTTTTATTATTATTTTGTATGGGTATTTTTGTGTATATATTTTACGAATAGTTTTTTTTGTTTTTTGTAAATGAATAATTTTTTTTTGTTATTCTGTAAATGAATAAATTACTGTTGACCAAGAAATTTAAATGTCTGAATTTTTTCTTAATGCTACTACGCTCTATGTGTATGGATGGGTTCACACCAAAATATGTTTAAAATGGCGTATAGAGCGCAGTTGATTTTTTGTTACCGTTAGAAACAGTCCTTTTGTAAGTGAGATCAAGGATTATCACCGGACGATATTATATGGTTTTGATAGAGAGAATGCAAGAGGGCATAGTAGTATAAAATTTTTACAAAACTGCAAAAAACTTCTTAACCGTAAGATGTACAAGAAAATAATGTAACAAAAAATATTAGACTCTAAAAAATTCTACAAAAAAATGTTGAGAAAAACTTCGCCATTTCTTACAGGTAGTTACTAGGAATGTCTATCCCGGAATCCCGTGATTAGAGGCTAAAGTAGTCCTGAAAAAATCATCCCGGGGTCATCATTAAATTTTCGTGATTAAAAAAAAAATGCGTAACTAGATAACTCAGTGCTGATGAGGATAATTTGTCAAAAAGTATTTTTACATAAATAACTTTGTCTTACGTATGGTTTTTAGAAATTATCCCATTTTGCTACTGTATCCATTATTACTAAAATATCCCCAGAAACAATTTGTGCCCGTACCAAACTACTCAGACACAAAAGTTCCGAGTATCAGACTCAATTTTATTTTTAAAAGCTACGAAGACTAACGAAAAACGGCGAAGTTTATGAAAATAAATTAATCGCACATTGATATTATCTAAGCCGAATGCAAATGAGCTTCAGCGAACACGACCCGAGAAAAAAAGTCGTATATTGTGTCAATAAAGTAGCTGATATGCATCGAAACTGGTCTGAGTCTCAACTATAATGTACTCGAAACATACCCAAAAAGTACCTCGAAAATCACTTATAATAGTACCGTAGTAAGTCGGTATTTTGTCAATAAAGTGTTCAAAAACGAGCGACTATATTAGGACACAATAAACTGACTAGTGCTCAGACAATTCGGTCTTTGTTCGTACACTGTGCCTGCCCAAGATATTATTCCAGTTATTCCACTTATTTCGGTGCAGAGTTCGAACTCCGGACATATATTAGCTACTGTATTGACACAAAATATAAAAATGTTTCTCGGGTATATTAACTATTTATATATTAAACTAGCTAATCGAAAAAGACATAAATTATATTCAGGGACCATACTGGCTATGGTTTTTATCAAAAAAGTCAGATATTAACAGTTATCATTTAACTTTTATTTTTTACGACAAAAATACTAGTTATTTAATGCCTTTTATTTTTTCGGACAAAAATAACTGTTACTTTTGACTTTAATTTTTTGGTCAAAAATAACAGTTATTTTGTGCCTTCTATTTTGTCGGTCAAAAATATCAGGCAATTTGAATATTTTAAAAGGCACTTGAAGTTTGAACGAAGTTTTATGCAATTTTTATCGTCTCATCAGCGCGCACATTTTGAGCTATAAAACTTTTTAGTTTTTAAATTTTTTTATTCGGCCTACAAATTGCCTGATAATTTTTGACCAAAGAAATAAAAGGCACAAAATAACTGTTATTTTTGACCTAAAAAATAAAAGTCAAAAGTAACAGTTATTTTTGCCCGAAAAAATAAAAGGCAAAAAATAACAGTTAATTTTTATTTTTATAGTAACAGCCAAAAATTTAAAAGGCGTTTAATATTCGCGAAGCTGCTGCCATTACGATATTAATAGTATATTTAAAAAAGTCCTCCGGCAACTTTTTCGTTATGCCTTTTTCATTTGAAAATTGTATAATAACAGTTATTTTCGACCCCTGATTATATTTTGCAGTCAGCTTTATCATCTAAGAAATTGAGTTATATAATTCTGTGACATAATAAAATTTTTTTTTTTTTTATAAAATCATATTAAATCGTTTTTTTATTAACATAAAACGTTTTTAAATACTTCTTTGCTTTCTTTGTCCTTTTGCAACTCCTAACAACATAATAATTTTTATCTTCTTTTATGTTTTTTGCAGGTTTACGATGCAACTTCATCAGCGACATCTTTCGAATTTCTACAAATTGTAGAATTGACTTGAATTTTTGTTTTGCTGGAACTGAGCTGAAGAAGCAACGTGGATTGGTTCCGAGCAACCACGCAACCACATCTAACCATAAACTTAAACCATCCAATCACTCAAACCAGTTGTTAACACTGCAAAAAAATGTCAACAACTAAGTCTGAAAATGCACCAGCACATGGTGCTGCAACAGTAACAACCACATCAACAGCATCAGGTGTTGCCACACCCTTCAGCGCCAACATAAGTGGCAGTGGTAGTAGCGCATTTCAATTGCCGCCCAATGTAAATGTCAGCAACAACGTCATCGCTGCAACAACAACCACACGTAACAACGTCTCAGTTACGAACATTAAATGTGAAGCCGACGATTTGCGCATGTGCACGAGTACCACAACTACAACTGGTGCCATGAATGGCAACCTGGTGCCGGTGATAGCGAGTGGCAGCAGCTACTTTAACGGTGGTCATAGCGGTAGCCATAGTGGTGGCATAAGAATACCTGTGCCGAAAGCTGAGGATTCCGATTCCGAAGCAGAACTCACAAACATTGAAAATCTCAAAGTTACACGAAGAACGTGTGCCAGCGCAGCTGGAGCTACTGGTGGCAACTCTGCGACCACTTGTGCTACATCTAATCACAACAAGAATGGACCACGCCCCATGTCGTGGGAGGGCGAACTTTCTGAACCAGAGACAACGGAAACAGATCTAATGGAAACAGAAAACTCCGTGAGCAACGATAAACATTATGGTCTGGTGGGTGTAGCTACAGGCTTAACGGTCATAAAGAGTGAAGCCACAACCACAACGCCCCCAACAGCGCTACCCCCATCGTCATTGCAACATGGCATCAAGCCTGAACTTGAGCAAATATCAGTTGAACTCATATCGCCCTATGCTAAGGTGAAACTAGGCCCACAGCACAGTCAGCCACAAAGCGATCCCATCAATCTCAAATATGAGCCTGGCCTGGTCGATACTAGCGCTTCAGCCCCAGCACTAAATTCACCACTCCTAGCACGCAACAAATCCACCGGCAACTTATTGCCCGCCAATCCTTCGCCCGATTCCGCCATTCATTCCGTTTATACGCACAGCTCGCCCAGCCAGTCGCCATTGACGTCACGCCATGCCCCCTACACGCCATCGCTTAGCCGCAACAACAGCGACGCGTCGCACAGCTCCTGCTACTCGTACAGCTCCGAATTCAGTCCGACGCATTCGCCCATTCAGGGGCGACACTCGGCGGTTGCAGCTGCAGCTGCAGCAGCCGCTGCTGCCTATGGCGGTTTCAATGGCGCGTCGCTGCATCACTCCGTCTTGTATCGGCCAATTACGCTAGACAACAACAGCAGCGCTGGTGGCCCACTAACGGCAGCCATGAATGGCAGCGAGGCGCCGCACAATCTCAGCAACAGCAACCGAACGAGACCCTGTCTTCCTGAAGACATGCAGCTAGATGGTACCAGCAACAGTGGCAGCAGCATTGGTGGCAACGCTGGCGCCTCCTCCGATGCACTATCCTCACCGGGTATCTCACGGCAACAACTCATCAACTCGCCCTGCCCCATTTGTGGTGACAAGATATCCGGTTTCCATTACGGCATATTTTCGTGTGAGTCTTGCAAAGGCTTCTTTAAGCGCACCGTCCAGAATCGCAAGAACTATGTGTGTGTGCGCGGTGGTCCATGTCCCGTTAGCATCTCAACGCGTAAGAAGTGTCCCGCCTGTCGCTTTGAGAAGTGCCTGCAGAAGGGCATGAAGCTAGAAGCCATACGTGAAGATCGTACACGTGGTGGACGCTCCACGTATCAGTGTTCTTACACACTACCTAACTCTATGCTGAGCCCACTCCTAAGTCCCGAGCAACAAGGTGCCGCCTCGGCATCTCCTGGTGGCATTGGTGGTCAACATCAACAGCAACGCGTTGCTATGCTGAATACAAATGGTGCCAACTCTTATATCACCATCAAAACGGAGCATGGCGAACATGCAGCCCTAAATGGCGTTTCACAGGCGCGTACAGCTAACAGCATTCCGGTGCTGCTGCAGGTTAGTGGTTATATTTTCGATAATGGTCGAGCCTCTTGATATTAATTAAATTTTTCTGATAGGAAATCATGGATGTTGAACATCTCTGGCAATACAATGAAGCCGAGCTGGCGCGCCTTAATCAACCGCTCAATGCTTCTTCTGCCTCCACCCCAGCTTCCTCTACCAGCGCATCACATCACTCTACTTCCGCCAGTCTCAATCCCATATCTACAAATCCACTGCTGGCCAGTGCTGGTCTCTCATCAAATGGCGAAAATGCAAATCCCGATTTAATAGCGCATCTCTGTAATGTGGCCGATCATCGCCTATATAAGATTGTTAAATGGTGCAAGAGTTTGCCACTCTTTAAGAATATTTCGGTAACTATTTTCAACTTTATCATAATTTAACCAAGTGTATATTAGCTGGTACTTAATTTCGAAATTATATCTCTAATTATTTTCATCACTATTAAAGCTAGAGTGAAATTATTTTATATAGGCTTGCACATAAGCTTTAACCCTTAATATGAATCTTGAGTATGAAATTTGTAAAAATCGAATACCAACCACGTCTACTCCCATACAAAGTGACTTTATGAAAACTATAAAATATCGTTAAATTACGGAAAATTCAGTACAGTTTCTTCAAATTTTGAACTCGATGCTGGGAAATTGGAAAAAAAATTTAAAATTCCGCCCACCTCCCATACAAAGTGACGTCATCATAATAGTAAAAATCCTTATAAATTCTAAAAAAATGTTTAAACTGGATTTTGCTCACATAAGCTTTAACAAATAAAAATAACTCTTAGTTTCAAATGTAAAATATTTTGATAAAAACCACGACTTATAAAAGTGGCTTAATCAAAATAATACAACATTCAAAATTTCGAATAAACTAAAATACTGCCGTGGGGTATTTTAACTTCGGGTCCAATCGAAGATAATTCCTTACCAGTTGGAATATCATATACACTCTGTTGGTTCCGCCATAAGTTTTTATATTAGAGGTATTCTTGATTCACTGCACTTACCTGTGTCCTTTTCAGTCACTCTTACCAATTCGTGAAGAGCACTCTCCGTAGACCTACCTGCTCTATACGAATGTTGGCATCTACTCAGAGGATTTTGCATCAGCAAAGTGCTCTCAATACAGTCAACCATCACTCTTGCAGTTGAGGACTTGTGCAGTTAGGTTTTCGTGAACACACCACCATCACTATTTCAAAGCTGTCAACATTTTTCAATGCACACAAGTGCACAACTGCTAAAGTCCTCAAGTTTAAGGCAATAGTAGAAAAGCACTTGTGTATATTTTTGACGCACGTACGTTTTGTTTTAGTAAAGTGCACAAGTCCTCAACTGCACAGGCAAGTGCACTCAAACTATACGCAAATAATATTAAGTACAAACACAGAGACTATTATACAGAGGTCCCAGTTCGACTTCGAACTCAAGTTTCGTTGTACAAGCGTCCGGAGAACAGAAGAAAAAACAAAAATAATTATGCTTTGCCTCATCGTTCGTTATGACGCTGCCTATACTTTTCTATAGGTGCGCATGAAACAACTGCTGAGTCAAAAGCATCATTATTTTTGTTTTGTTCTTCTATCCTCCTGACGCTTGTACAACGTAAATTGGGTGAACTTCGAACTGACACCTCTGTATAATATAGCCTCTGTGGTACATAGGTAAAGCAAAAAAGCAGCTAACGACAACATCAATAAAATACAATAATGGTCCTTGCATGCTCCTTGTATAAGCAACCTTTGTCACCTCAAGCATATCCTTGTAGATCAGTTGACCAATCTTCAAACCAAACAAATCGACGTCCCAGAGTGGTCAATCTTATGATTGCCAGCGCCGGACACTGGCACAAAATGTGTGCTGCTGTTTCCGGCTCCTCTAGGCATAACCTACACATATCGTCGTCGGTCAGAGTCATCTTACCGAGATGGTACATGAAGAGTCCGTGTCCTGTGACCAGTGCAGTAAGCCAGCTTAAAGTCCTTCGATTGTATCGGATAACTTTTACTGCCTCACTACGAGACCACTTCACGGCCGCCTTTTATTGCCTGCAATTACCAGCTTCTTCCCACCATGTACGATGTTCGGAGTCCGTCCATTGTTTAATAAGGCCTGCCACCATGTTGTCGCCTATAGCGATACGTGGTTCTGGTCCACAGAATTCTTCTGCTGATCCTTCTCTTGCTAAAGAATCAGCATTCTCATTCTGCTCTATGCCAGAGTGTCTTCTCACCCACATAAGTGTGAGCTCATTCGTCTGGGCGCACCTATTGAGTTTTGTAAGACATTCTATGGCCAACCTGGAAGTGATGTCTGTCCGTTGCATACACCTAATCACAGACTGATTGTCGAGAGCGATGACAATTTTCTTGCCACTGATCCGGCCATCTATCAGGTGGTCCAGCGCATGCACTACGCCAAGCATTTCTGCCTGGTATACAGACACAAACCTTCCCAACCTCAGTACACAGGATAGGCTTAATTCTTTTGAGTACACGCCTGTCCCGGCCCGGCCATTCATCAGAAAGCCGTCTGTGAATATACTGATATCGCTACCAGCGATTTCTTCACAAACGGCTCCATCCGTTATAAGAGTTTTATAACATTTTTCTGTTATTTTTACTCTCTGCCTTCCATCCATAGGCATAAACGCCTCCCTGACATCTCTCTGTACAATATCAAGGATGCGAATATGACCATGCAGGGCCGTTGCCCCATGCCACGTAGCATTTCGCAACATCCTGAGGGCTGACAGCGCCGCTGTTTTCTTTATTTCTAAATCCAACGGCAGCATACCTAACAGATTCTCCATTGCGCTTGTTGGAGTGGTGCGTATTGCACCTGTTATTCCAACACACGCCAGCCGTTGGACTCTGTCCAGTCTCTTCTTAATGGTTTTCTGGCTGACTTTTGTCCACCGAAGCGTATGTGATGACAGGTCTAACCATCATAGTGTAGACCCATTTCATAGCCTCTGGGCTTAGCCCCCATTGCCGATAAGAGTGCATAGTCTATATTGCTGCGAAGATACAGATCAATTAGGCGTTCTAACGTCTTAAACAAGAATAACGTTAACGCCTCAGCTTTGAGGCTCAGATTAGGAGTGGTGTGTGATGTCTTCCCTGTTTTAGGTATAAAGACCACTCTCGCTTTATTACAAGCATTGGGGATATATGTCAGGCTTATGCAACCATTGAAAATTACGAAGCCAAGGCAGAATATATTCCGCAGCCTTTTTATATTGCTTAGAACTGCGTGTAAAAAGTGTGAAAATATTTAAAAAAATATGTTCCTAAAGAAGTATGTTCTCCAAAAACTTAAGTGTTCCAGTGTTTATTTTAATATACCAAGTATGTATATAGTTTCACTAAAATGTTAGTTTATTAATACTTTTAAAAACGATTGCAGCTTAAAAAGCATCCACAAATTTTTTTAATAATTTTTCTTGAAAAAAACTGTATCCCATATAAAAAATACATCGAAATATTGCACAGCTTTTGCTTAAAATGCCGGTAAAGCATTCATTTTTCTGTGTTGAATTATTAAAAAAAGTTATATTGCTTTTAAAAAAAAATCTCCTTTAGCACTTTACCATTAGTAAAGAGACTAGGAGAGCTGGTTAAGAGAGAAACCAATCTATCTTAGTTTTATTTCTTTTTGATATTCTATAAGTTCTATTAATATTCATTAAGCGCTTCTGTTAAAAAACTTTTTTCAGCTTGAAGAGATGTCATTAGTTCTAAAATAGTTTTATTTAGTTTTAAACAATTTGACTTTAGTAAGTTTTTTCAATAAAGCTTTGACTTCATTAAAAATGATTTCCAATTCACAGTTTTTTTCTTAGTGTGAATTTAATATATCAGAAATTGAGGGAATTAATAAATAAAAAATTGCTACTTTTTTGCAGATCGACGATCAAATTTGCCTGCTCATCAATTCGTGGTGCGAACTGTTGCTCTTCTCTTGTTGTTTTCGATCAGTCGAGACGCCGGGAGAGATACAAATGTCTCAAGGCAAAAAAATTTCATTGGCACAGGCAAAATCAAGCGGTTTGCAGGTAGGTGCTGTGAGTAGCTAAAACCAAACAAATTGAAATATAAATTGAGAGCCTATTATTGGTTTCAATCCACATTTGTCTAAAAATAAATATAAAAATTAATGCTTTCACTCTTGCTCGCCCTCTCTCACTCAAGGCCTGCATTGAACGAATGCTTAACCTGACGGATCACTTGAGGCGCCTGCGTGTCGATCGTTATGAATATGTTGCCATGAAAGTGATTGTGCTGCTGCAATCAGGTGAGTTCATCCCAAATAGCTGTGCGCTTTGAGATTATTTTTTAATGTATTCTCTGTGTTACAGATACTTCTGAGCTGCAGGAGCCGGTGAAGGTGCGCGAGTGCCAGGAGAAGGCTTTACAAAGCCTTCAAGCCTATACACTGGCACATTATCCCGATGCGCCTTCGAAGTTTGGCGAACTACTCCTGCGCATACCCGATTTGCAGCGCACGTGTCAGGTAAAATAGAATCTGCAAAATTCAATAGTTTCCACAATTAAACTCTCTTTCTCTCTCTGTATTTTAGCTCGGCAAGGAGATGCTTACAATCAAGTCACGCGATGGTGGCGACTTCAATTTACTCATGGAACTGCTGCGTGGAGAACATTGACAAATGCTATTACAACAACAAATATGCACAATACCACTAAATGGTACTCTTCGCACTACTGTCAAAAGTATAACTGTAGTCTGAAAACAAAGAGCCGGCAACCGGTAGAAGTTACATTTTGAATTATTCAAAGATTCAATTGGCTGCAAAATTAAACTCTCTAGTTTAGCAGAAAGCATACGCTGACCAACTTTCAACTGCTACGCTACAACCAGTGAGCAGCATTGATTTTTTTAATCATTTCGCAACATTGGTAAAATATATTCTCATTGCATACCAAGCATCTAACCAATCCAATTTCTACTGCAATAAAGTGCATACATTAGATTTAGTTATCATATTTAATGCATTAAAAAACAAAAATAAGTATTTTTTAAGCTAAGTTAGAAAACATGTGCCTAAAAAAGTGTTTGAGAAAGAAATGCAAGGGGAAACAATTTGCAATCGCAACGAGTTTGCCAAATTTTTTTTAACATAAACAATTTTTTGTATAAGAAACGTATTTGTAAACTATTTTTTACACAACTTTGATGAGACTTGATTTTTTCTAATGCAAAACAAGAAACTAAAATAAAAAATTGAAAAATATTTTAAAATTAATAAACATAAACATGTGCTTATTGTTAAAAGCAACAAAACAAAAAAAAAAACACACTTGCAGCACATTAGTTAATGAAAAGACTATTTTTTTAATCAACCAATACTGAATAAAAAAACTTGTAAATAGTAATTAAAAAATATTATATAGCGTTATCTTAATATAGAAAGTAACGCTTACTGGCTTTTTTCCAATTCGGTTTAAAAAAGTAAGCTAGGGCCTTTCTATATAAAAGTAACGATATATAATATTCTGATGCGATGGCAACTTTTATATTTATTAAAAACATATAAATATAACAAGAAATCAAATATATATATATAAAATAATTTATATATCTTTATATATATAAATCTATATTATACACCTGTATTGTATATGCGCTGTATTTTTTAACAAGTAACAAAAAACTTACTTAATAATAACAAAAGTCAAGAAAAGACTTTTGCAATTCCAATTATTTAAGAATTTATAATAAATCCTAGTTAATAGTTGAATGTAGTGTTTAGTTTGTAGTGCAATTAAACGAAATGAAAAAAACACAAAACAGTCTGCAGAGAACAGACTCTTATAAAAGATAAAAAAAATATAAAACAAACTCATGCTGAAGAAATGTTTCGAAATTCACTTTGAAGTTTAAAATTTTTCTGTTTGCTTTAACATCGCTTTCAGAATTAATAAAAATATTTTTTTTTTAATTTTTACTTTTAATTAAGCAGCACAGGTGCAAAGCACTTTATTTTTTATCATAAGACAGTTTTTTAAAAAATTCTTTTCTTAAACCCCAAAGATTGAAAATAAATTTATGTAAATTTATTAAAATTTATGGCAGAAAAAACTAAAATTATACATGCTCTATTTAAAATAGAAATGTCTTTATAACTCACAGTCAATATTTTGAGTGTTTAATTTCAATAAATTGTACGAACATTTTTCAATTCGCAAAAATGACAACATTACATTAGCTTAGCGGAACAAATTCATTTTTTATGATTTCATTTTAATAAATCCGTTCGCGACTGTCACCAGACAATCAATACTTCGAATCAAAAGCTTAAGTAACAGCTCAGTGCAAAAATTTCGAATACAAAATTCAGTTTAAATTTGAAAAGACTTAATAGAAGTACACAAATTTCGAACCAAATCTTGAAAATTGCATAAGTAAAAATTTAAAAAATGAATTTAAATTTTTTTTTAATATAAATGTCGTGGCCTAGATTAATTTAATCTAATATTAATTCGATTGCCTAATTTTATTTTGTACTTTTTTTATTTTTTCTGAGCAATGGCTTGTATGATTTATAACAGAAAAAAAATTTCTTAAAATATAGCCAAATAGCTGATTTTAAATTTATTCAAGAAATATTTTCTTTGAAATTCCTCGAGCAAACAAAACAAAAACGTATAAACTGCAATTTCTTGCTTTAATGTTTTTTTTTTCTTTTTTTCTAATTTATAAAACAAACTGACGAAACTCGATTAAATTTCCTTCCATGTCCGAAACAATATTATAAAATTCGAAAATAGTATAAAAATTTATCTAAGAAACTTATATACAATATTGAGCAAGACATATGCAACAAAATTTTGTTTTTTGTTTAGCTGTTCCTGGTGAGCAGTTTTGTAGTAAGCTATTGAATTTTTTTTTTTGCACTAAGTTTCGGTGAAATGAGTACTAATGAAATGCATTTAATTTTTCGTAATCATTTGAACTGAATTCCAAGTTGTTAAGCTTAAAGTCCTACTGGAAAAATGGCTGGCCAAAACATATGCAACAAAATCTTATTAGTCATGCAAATATACATATTATTTTTTAATATTTTGTAGCAAAACCTTTATTTTCTATAACTGCTTTGCAACGTCTCTGCATTGACATTCACAAACTACACAGATCTGCAAGGTTTTGTTGTTGAGTAGCTGAGAATTTACCCATCACTTCAGGATTTTGAGATATTTGAGATTGTTTACACTAATTGGCTATTTGGGCAATTTTTGAGGTTCAATACAGGCTGCACAAAATTACCCATTTCATCGTATAGTACTACTGTTTGCCTTCAAAATGAGCTGTTGAATGATGCTGTAAGATGCTTCTTTCAAAAGTTAGAGCTATTTTAAGATAATTTCGGTGGGTTTTCAAAAATCTCGTTGACGACGAAACAAATAAAGCAAACATGTCATTTTAAAATTGCAACAACTTTTGAAAGAAACATCGTACGGCATCTTTTGAGTGCTCATTTTAAAGGGAAAAATTGTAATTCTTAAATGAGCAGGTGGAAAATATTACTAAAATTTTGTGTAGCCTATATCTAACCCCAACAATATTCAAAATAGCCATTATACGCGTAAATAATCTCAAATATCTCAAAATCCTGACGCGATGGCTAAATTCTAAGCATGGATTCAGATTCTACTCAAAAATTTACTTCAAAAATGACCCTCAGTTGTCCAACAACAATCACAACCCCATTATTTGCATATTTGTGTTATAATAATTACACCGATTGGAATACTATTCCAAGTCTCTTCAATCTGCATTAACAGCTAGCTGGTCCCTTTTTTAACGCTTCTTCTATCTACTTTCTGCTCCACGCTCTCCCAGAGGTTCTCAATAGAACTGAGATCTAGTGGCTGAGCTGGCCAATCCATGACCTCAACGTTGTTTGCTCGAAACCATGCTTTTACGGACATCGAAGTATGTTTGTGATCGTTGGGTTGCTGAAATGTCCCACTTAACGCCATTTTTCACTCAGCATATGGCAACATGACTTCAGCTAGTATGGCCTTATAGGCTGAATCATCTATAATACCTTCTATACGGTGAATTGGTGCAACTCCAGATGGCGAAAAACACCTCCACGCCATAACACTGACTCCACCAAATTTAACAGTTTTTCGACAATAGCGACTATCGAGCCTTTTTCAAGCTCGTCCTCTTACCTTTAGCATTCCATCGGAACCAAAAATGTATTTGGATTCATCACTAAATAGCACAGTATGCCACTTTTCAAAACTTCAATTAATATGCTCTCTGGCAAACTTGTGTCGTTTTTTCAGGTTTCGTTTTGATATGAAAAGTTTTTAGCTGGACGACGAGACTAAAACGCAGCTTCTACAGATCTTCGGCGTACCGAGCGTGATGCTATTGGCAGTGCAAGAGTTTGTATGATATCTTTAGATGATATAAAAGGTTTTTTTTGTGGCACGCTCCAAATTTGAGTCTTCTCTAGCACTGGTTTTACATTTCCTTCCGTCTTCATTAAATATTTCAGTATCTCTAGTTGCTACAAATCGCTTTATTATTCTTATAAATTGTCGACTTAGTATTATTTTGAGGATGTCTTCCTGGTTAATTCCTTTGCGGTAGTCACTTATTATCCGGTTCCTTAGCTGAATTTCAAACCTTTCCTAAGCCATTTCTTGTTAAAATGTTGTTTTTTTTTAGAAAGCCGTTTCAAATCACAAAACATCCGCTCTTTTTTTAAAGAAAATTGATTTCGCACTTATTGAATATTGTTTGGATCGCTGAGATAAAACATAAATAAAAAAACTGAAATAGATCAGTGCGGGCCACAGTTAGTAGTTAGTACTTTGTAGTTGAGTTGCATATGTTTTGGCGAACCGAGTTGTTTGCGTGAAAGACTATTTAACTCTGACTAAAGCGCAAATAAAAAAGTCAATGAATATATACGTTTCTTAGGGACCAAAGTTTTACCAGGTTTTACCATACCAGGAGCACTTAATTAAAAATGTAAAATTAAGTGTTTTGACCAATACTGTGTATGGGGCATTCCATACAAAATTTGACAGCAAGAAAATTTTTTTTTTTTTCAAAACATTTTATAGTTCATTTAGTATTTATAAAAATATTTGAGACGTATTTTATATCTTAATATAAAACATGGAGTTTTTGAAAAAATAAAATTTATTTTACGTGTAAAAAATTACCCTTTTTTTAATCGCTTATATTCCAATAACTGACGAAGATAGAAAAATTTGTCCCAAAGAAGAAATATGCGCCTTTTCCTTAGCTTTCGAATAATGTTTACTTAAAACTTAATCATATTATTTTTTTTTGTTGCGAAAGAAGTGATGTCCAACAAATTGGATTTTTTTTTTTTAATTTGGACCTATTTTTTATTCTTCTTTTTTTTTAAATAAAAGCCAAAACATTTTTCCTAATACTGATTGAATTTGAGAGTGGACAGACACTTGAATATTTACGTAGCAATGTATTTTTCAATCGCAGCTTTTATTATTATTATTATTACACACTGAAGCTTATAATTAAAATTATAAAACTAGTAAAAAAAACTATGGCATTCTGGTACTTTAATTATTTAAATATTCTTTACACTATGTGTTATAGAATTCGTTCGAAATTATAACTGAGATATTCATATTGTATAAAAATGTTGGTTAGATTTCATTCAGCCCAATTCTAAATGATTTTTCCCGGGGAATCGGAAAAGGGAGTTTTCATTTTTAAGATAAAGGTCAAAAACATTTTGGAAACTTTTAATACCAATTTTTTTCATCAACCGTCAATAGTCATGAGTGCAAAAAATAATGTGATATCTTTATCTGCTATATAAAAAATGAAAACACCCTTTTCCGGTTACCCGGGAAAAATCATTCAGAATTGGGCTGATTGTATAATTTAGATATTTTTAAGAATGAAATTATTTTTTAATATTGGCGGTTGTAGGATTGGAGATGCATTAGATAGGATCAATGTTAAGGAAAATGTGGTTTCTATATAAGCTGAGGGTGTAACAGTCAGTTATGACGTGTTTTATGGAAACTGAAGCAGAGTTGCAAAAAGGACATATGTTTGGACATAGTCACTCTGAACCCGTTCATGTTATTCAGTTGGGAACAGTCTGAGTGCAGGAAGGAATAGCTTCTATATTTGTCCTTTATACGCTTGATAGAAAAATTATGTTTTAGAATGTTTGACGTTTGCAGTGCTGCAAAATTTGCCTTTTTCGAACATTTTGCTTGTGCTTAAAGCAGTTTGCGCATCATGATGCATTTCCGAACAGACCCATTGTCATTCGCCTGTATCGAGCGTTCTAACGGTCAAATACGAGGCTTGTCTTACAAGGCGTGACAACATGTAGGATCATGTGAACCCTGCTTATGTATTCAACTCTACACTCTCAAATTCTACCATTATTCGGTGATTCCATGTCAAAGCGAACACGTTTCTGACATTACTATTTCTGAAAATTTTAAAACTCTCTCTCTCTTTCGTTAGTTCTCCTGAAAAGTATTATATGCATCTGAGTACTTTTTTTTAATATAAAATTTTTTTTTAAAAGATATACACTTAAAAATACCAAAATATTTTAAAAAATACAATTTGTGTATGTATTCAAATAGCCGTAACTTTGAAACCATAGGTTGTACAGAAAATTTGTTTAATATATTAGTGGTATTCAATGAACGCCGTATTGGCGATGTTAACAGCGTATGTTCGGTAAGTTTACAGTAGCGTAATTTGTAATAAAAAATTTGTAAGAGTTTAAACATACGCCGCTTAAGGCACAAAAACGTGCTGTAAGTGTAATGCGTATTATGTGACCGTGGTTTAATGTTGTTTTTTAGAACCAATATTTCAATTAAATTTAACAATTTAAAAAATTAAAAATGCACTTACCAATAATGGATCTAATATATATGTAAAGTTTAAAATAATTTTGTGATGTGAATTTATTTTTAATACAATTACGATATTTACTCGGTTTTAATTCAGGGTGGGTTCGTGGAAGCGCTTAGCGTAAACTTATAGCTATACGCTTTCAGTATATATACGTCGTGCATTGAATATCATCATTTTAAAGACATTGAAGGGGTATTTTTGGTGGTGTATTTTGTAGCACTTTTATGAATTTTTATTTTCGTTTTAACCTAAAATTCATGGTCTTCGCAACAAATTTTTTATCTTTTTAATATAGTGTAGTGTTCAGTCATCCATTTTAGAGGCTAACACAAAATTTAAGGTTGGAACTCCAAAGATCGCTATTTTCAACGAATTTTTTTTAAAAATTCCTAGTAAAGTTTTCCTATTTTTATACCGAAAATTCCATAGTTTTGATGTTAATACCAATGAACATCGATAATGATATCTGTTATTATTCTAATAAATCTTATAACACCCCTATTACGAATATATACGATACGATAAACGCTTGTATTCTGTTATGCGGTAGTACGAATTTACATTTGTTGATTAAATCCGACAGAGCGTTTATCGAAAAAAAATGGTATTCCGAAACGATACGTATCGGCGGATCAACTGTTCAGCTAAATATTTTTGTACCATAGTTGAAATTAAATCTGTGGTCACAAGGAATAATGACTAAACTCAAAATATCGTAAAAAAGCGATATAGAATTTACTTTATTGCCAATTTTTGGAAGTATGCAGATATCCATTTTTTATGGAAATGGAAATATCACTTATGTCTGCACATATTTTATTTGTAACGGTTCATATATTTCAATAAAATGGGTCGTAGTTCGTGCAATTAAAATATCGTTTTTTTACGAAACTTTGAGTTTAGTCGTTATTCCCTGTGACCACAGAAATATAAATCTTTTTTTCAAAACATGTAAGTAGTAAAGTGATAAAAATTAGTTTTTAAACACGATTTAAACAAAATCAATGCTATTTTTAAAGCCAAAGTTGTGAGCTCGAAAACTCAATTGGAGCGTCTTGCCATTTTAATGTGATAAAACCCAGATTGGAAGCATTCCCCAACTGCCTTCTTCCCACAGCATATATGCGTGTCTCATCACTTTCTGCACTAATAAAGAAGGCAATGTAACGGCGGAAACATGTTAATATATTTTTTTTAATAAGAATGAATTCTTATTGTTTTCTTTTTTTTTTTAACTGTAACGATATTTGAAAATATGGCATTTTTAGTACAGACAGTATATTAAAAAGATAAAGTCTTTGTTGCGAAAACCATGAAAAATGTAACTGAAAATTTCAGGAAAGAAAAAAAAAATTAATTTTCATAACAGTGCTACAAAAAAATACACCACCAAAAAAACCCGTTCAAGGTCTTTAAAACATATTTAACTTTATTTTTGTAAGACTTATGGTTTTAAAGATACAGCTATTTGAATACATGCAGAAATTGTATTTTCGTTTTGTTTTTTAGTATTTTTCAGTAACAAAACACAGTTCAAGTTATTTTTATGGACACTACTAAACTACAAAGTTTCAAAAAAATCAGAAACACAAAGGTCAGATTTTGCTCAAAATTTGTCGAGTTGCTATGGAATTATTGATTAAGAAAAATGTGGGGTTTTTTTACACAAAAAAAAAATAAGGTCCAAACTAAAAAATAAATCCAATTTGTTGGAGATCTCTATTTTTCACAATCAAAAAATAATATTAAGTTTTAGTAAACATCATTCGAAAGCTAAGGAAAAGGCGCACATTTATGCTGTGGGACAAATTTTTCAATCTTCGATTGAATAAGCGATTAAAAAAAAGGTACTTTTTAAAAAAAGTAAAATAAAAAGAATTTCCAAAATTCCTTGTTTTATATTGAAATGAAAAAATACGTGTTAAATATTTTTGACTGATGAACCATACAAAAAAACATTTATGCAAAACAAAATTTGGTGGCAAATTTTGTATGGAATGCCCCATATATATAATCCTCTTATCGCCTTTAGTTTCGTAAAATTTAATTTACTTGTCAAATCTTCAGTGTTTGAGAAAAAACTCTTTCTCAAAAATGCTCCAAAAATACTTACTGCATTATTCTGTATCACGAAGAAGCACACCAACGATGAGAAAGACACGAGAAGCAACATAATTTTATATGGAAAAAACGTATTGCTTCTCGTGTTTTTCTCATGGTTGGTGTGCTTCTTTGTCATACAGAATAATGCAGTTAATTTGTAAAAAACGAAATGTGTGGCATCTGCTTCAAACATAGTAGTTAAATCTTGGTAAATATTTTTCAATGATTTTGGCTCATCATATTTTTAAACTCATTTCAATCTTAAAAAAATTAATATATTTTTGAAACCAAATACCATTAAAACAACAAAGAAAACTTTTATTTTCTCACCCTTTTTAATTTTCGAAGCTCTAAATTCACATCTTAAATGCTCTAAAGGGATTGTTTTGTGGAATACAAAAATGTGACTCAAAATGGAGTTAACTGAATTTAGGCATAATAAAGAATTATGATATAATTATGAATTTTTAATACCGCTCATAATTAAGTCAAAATTATTATTCTTTGCATATTTTTTACAAAAAATTAGGAAAAAAGGAGTCACGTGCACAGGCTATATAACTAATATTTCCTATCTCAATCCTTAGCTTTTTTAATTATTCAGTGCATTAAAGCTATTGCAAAAATTATTTTCATTTCAGCCTTAATTTACGCTGCATTTTAAATTGCTGAAATTGTTTAATCTAAAAATTTGTTTAAACCTGAACATTTTTTTAACTTATCTTTAACATTTAATTTTGCTGACCCTCTTACTTTTTTAAGAAACTTTCGAATTCTTATATTGCATTTATAATAGTTGAATTTTTCGAACTTAAAACAAAAATGTTCATAAAAGTGATGCACAAAATCAAATATTTTTAAAAAATTCTCAATTTCTCGCATAAAGTATAGGAAATATTGTTGCTCAGTATAATTTGTATTTTTACCATTGAAATTTGATTTTTAAAGTTTTAACTTTCTAAGTACAATTTTTTTAACTTTAATCGCCTTGCAATAATCGCCAGAGTACGTGTGACTTACCGATCGAGTCTGTGTGAAAACACGAAGTGTTGCTTACCTCGCGAGGGTACTACGTGGTCGACACTGCTTTAGTGTAATCTCTCTGGGCGATTAAAATATTTTTCATTTTTAAGAACTGGCTGAGAGTTTAAATTTTTTCCACTGAACACTTTTCGATAAGTTTCATTAGTTACCGCATTTTTATTAAATCAAATCATTTTTTATTTTAATATAATTTTTTTATGAAATAATATTTGAATATAAATTTTACAAACTTTTGATATAAATCTTAAAACATTTAAGAAAAACATCTAACTAAAATATTTTCGAACTGGAATTAATATGAAATTCTTTCAATTAATTTCTCCACGTCAAGCAAACAACAAAATATGTTTCAACATTGTTTTTATTAACTTTTCGATCTTAGTGCAAATTAATTTTAAAGATTAATGTTTTGAAATTTGTGAAAAGTTTTGTGAAATTTATTATGTTCTACATAAAATAACTTCAAGTTGTTCAAAGAATTTTTTTTTAATTTTGCGATATAAAATCCTACAAGCTTAGTTATTTCGGCAAACAAAAAAAAATTTAAATTAAATTTTTAATGGTTTGGTTAGATTTTTTAACGATATAATCATAATTCTTATTTCAATCGTGCTAGACTAGGAAATAAATTGCATATTTTAAAAAAATTAATAATTTCGAAATTCACTAGAAGTTTTGAAAAAGGATCAGTTGAGTATAAAACTAAGTTATCAAATTCAATATTCTTCTCAATACTAATTAAAATCTTTTTGACGCAGCAATTTTTGTAATTTCGAAAAACTATATGCCTTAACAATAGTCTATTCAATGATTACTCTAAATTTAGTGTGAGCTTTTCTGGCATTATTTTTATAGAATTTGTTGTCAAAAAGCTTACACTAAATTTAGAGTCGACATTAAAATGGCTATTGGTAAGGCCCTATGAGTAGTTTTATGTTTTTTAAATGGTTGAAAATTATTTGACAAATTTAATAAGCTGTAGATTTTATTTCACACGAAGGTATTTAAAGAACATTTGGAAACTTAGAACTGAGAGTTTTTAACAAGAATAAAATCAAAAACCATAGGACTTTGGAAAAAAATCAAATTCTCTGTTCTTTACTCTGTTGAGTAAAAATTTTTATTGTAGATCCAAAAACTCATTGCATGTTCGAAATTCTAAATTCGTCAAAAATATTGTAACTTTTACAAAATGTTAAATAAAGTGTTAGGCTGACTTCGTAAATGCATTTATGCAATGCATCTGTGTGTTTTATTTTGAATTAGTCCAAAGCTGATAAACAAAACTGCGACTAGAACATTTTTAAGAATATCACCAGAGTTGCACAGTTTTGCTTAATAAGGTTCGGACCAATTCAAAATAAAACACAGTTATGCATTGCATAAATGCGTTTACGAATTCCGCCATATTATTTAATTAATTTAACGTTTCAGCTTCAATAAATAAAGCATTTATTTTTAATTTCGAAAATTTTGACTTCTTAACTGTGAAGCTTAGCTAGGCATTCGAAAATCTTCAGCATGTGCTTGCTGTGCCCCAGAACCACAACCTTAAAAATGACACGCTCCAGTGATTTGTTAAACATTTTAATTTATTCAATTTTATTCAGCAATGAATTAAAATCAATAGATGCAATTTTTTTCAAATAACTTTTTTTTTAATATTAATTTATAAATTAAAAGATTATATTTTACATTTAAAGCTCCTTAAGAATCCAGCAAGTGGATTTAAAACACACAAGAAAGCGCGCACCTTCGCCAAGTCGTCGGACTTAAGTTATTTACACAAAAAACAAACACACATACAAATTTGCATTGATCGTGCGCGCACTAATACCAATTCCATTATTTTAAATTAAAAACTTAAATTAGCAAATACTATATAACAAAGAAAACAAAAAATACATACAAGCAAATAATAACTTTTTTACAATATGAACTGTTTAATGTGTTTAAACTATAAGTATTTAATTCGTTAAAATAATAACAACACAATCAAAATTAGTTTTAATTATATTTTTGTGTTAAGTATTTTGTTTATTTTATTTTATTTTTAATAATTTATACTTTATGTTGCGTTGTTTTTTCTTAAATTGCGTTAGAATTTGAAATAGCATTTTTATTAAATATATTTGAAAGCATGAAGTTTCATTATTTACTTAATATTTATATATAATATACAAATGGTTTTTATATACACTAAAATATGTAGTTATATATGATTCTATATATATAAATATATACAACATTTATGTATGTATGTATTTAAAATTAAAATGGAAATAGTAAATAATAAAAAAATGGCAATGCAATATTTGATATCATACAAATATAAAAAAAAATATAATCTCTCACCTTTTATTTTTTAAAAATTTACAGTTTTAGAAACTTTTGCACTTTCTCCGATTTTATTTTTTATAATGAGAAAATGTGACATTAAATAAATTTATGATTTCAATATACTTGAAATTAAATATAGTGCTTTTGACTGGGTTTTGACCTATACCAAGCTTTTGGTGATAGCGATGCCAATACAAAAACCGATACCGATAATTAAACTCTTACCACTAGCGATGGCGATTAGTCGTTAGAACACTAGCTATATACATACATACACGAAAAATAACTTTGGGCTACTTTTCAGGTTGTTTGCAGAATACACAACGTTTTTGTGCTCACATGCAGTTGATACAAAAAAAGAGCTTTAAAAACTTTGACCGATAAGATATAAAAAAATTATTTTTTGATCGAAATATAGCTGAGAAATACAAATCATATTATATTTTTACAAATATATTATATTATTATTATTATAATATTATTATCCCAGAAACACTTTACTTAACTTAACTTAACTTAACTTACCTTTACTTTACTTTACTTTACTTTACTTTACTTTACTTTACTTTACTTTACTTTACTTTACTTTACTTTACTTTACTTTACTTTACTTTACTTTACTTTACTTTACTTTACTTTACTTTACTTTACTTTACTTTACTTTACTTTACTTTACTTTACTTTACTTTACTTTACTTTACTTTACTTTACTTTACTTTACTTTACTTTACTTTACTTTACTTTACTTTACTTTACTTTACTTTACTTTACTTTACTTTACTTTACTTTACTTTACTTTACTTTACTTTACTTTACTTTACTTTACTTTACTTTACTTTACTTTACTTTACTTTACTTTACTTTACTTTACTTTACTTTACTTTACTTTACTTTACTTTACTTTACTTTACTTTACTTTACTTTACTTTACTTTACTTTACTTTACTTTACTTTACTTTACTTTACTTTACTTTACTTTACTTTACTTTACTTTACTTTACTTTACTTTACTTTACTTTACTTTACTTTACTTTACTTTACTTTACTTTACTTTACTTTACTTTACTTTACTTTACTTTACTTTACTTTACTTTACTTTACTTTACTTTACTTTACTTTACTTTACTTTACTTTACTTTACTTTACTTTACTTTACTTTACTTTACTTTATCTACTTTACTTTACTTTACTTTACTTTACTTTACTTTACTTTACTTTACTTTACTTTACTTTACTTTACTTTACTTTACTTTACTTTACTTTACTTTACTTTACTTTACTTTACTTTACTTTACTTTACTTTACTTTACTTTACTTTACTTTACTTTACTTTACTTTACTTTACTTTACTTTACTTTACTTTACTTTACTTTACTTTACTTTACTTTACTTTACTTTACTTTACTTTACTTTACTTTACTTTACTTTACTTTACTTTACTTTACTTTACTTTACTTTACTTTACTTTACTTTACTTTACTTTACTTTACTTTACTTTACTTTACTTTACTTTACTTTACTTTACTTTACTTTACTTTACTTTACTTTACTTTACTTTACTTTACTTTACTTTACTTTACTTTACTTTACTTTACTTTACTTTACTTTACTTTACTTTACTTTACTTTACTTTACTTTACTTTACTTTACTTTACTTTACTTTACTTTACTTTACTTTACTTTACTTTACTTTACTTTACTTTACTTTACTTTACTTTACTTTACTTTACTTTACTTTACTTTACTTTACTTTACTTTACTTTACTTTACTTTACTTTACTTTACTTTACTTTACTTTACTTTACTTTACTTTACTTTACTTTACTTTACTTTACTTTACTTTACTTTACTTTACTTTACTTTACTTTACTTTACTTTGCTTTACTTTATTTTACTTTACTTTACTTTACTTTACTTTACTTTACTTTACTTTACTTTACTTTACTTTACTTTACTTTATTTTATTTTACTTGTTAAAGTATAATTTGTATTTCAATGAAAATTATTTGAGATATTTCAAAATTATAAAATAAAATTTTCATTACGATAGAAAATATTGAAAAGAATTTTATTTTATTTTTTAATTGCTATGCGTACGAAATAAGCGCACAAATAGTGGGATCGCCTTTCTTGTGGATTGGGCAGTGTACACTGAGATTTCAATCGTTCGGAATGCATTCCTCGTACCATATGCATGGAAGCTCGTGAATGCATTTAAATAAAGCTTCGAATTCGTTCTTAAACAACTCAGCAGGTAAGCGCTCCCGCGGCTTTTTTATTTTTAAGCCGACAATAGCTGTCAGAACTTCATCGTCGTCGGGCAACGGAACCTTGAAGCTGTCATCCGTAATTGAGGTTTCCGGGATATCATATGTATTGGCGGGACTTGGAAGCTTAGAGAAGTGTTCCCTCCATAACTTCAGTGTACTCCGGATATCTTATCTTTGGAAAAATTTTCGGGTCTCATTCTTGTCACCATACATCTCAATGTTCTCAATGCTTGCGCTTTTCTGCCTCTCTTTTTCGTCCGCCTGAAAATACGTCTCTCTTCCCTCCAATTATCTTTGTATTGCTCCTTAGCAGCGCGCGTTACAATCGACTGCAGGGTGGGTTTGTAGACGGCGTCTTTCTCTGCAGTGGCGTCGCTACTCTCCTGGTCGTACCGCTGGTTTCGACAAGGATAGTGGTAGCCAATAACCTCTTCAGCAGCCGCACGCGTGGAATGGGAAATAAGTGTCTACTACAAGCATATATCATCGATTGGAGGAGTTCTTTGGAGCAGGAGTGAGAGTCGTGTGGCGAAAGCTTTGGCTGTCCGTTTTGATTGCTGCACGTCGACGTCCAGCTTTTTTATGTAGGGTTGCATGCATTCTTAACTGAACACAGACGTGTACAGATCTTGGCTGCGACAAGATAGTGCCAAGTAAAGGTTTGCACCACAGATCGTGCGTACATCAAATACACTGGAAAAGTTCCTTCCATCGATCAAAACGTGATCAATGTGGTTTCTGTTTTTTATCAGGGGACATCCCCGGCTTGTCAATATTGAGATGCTTGAATCTAGTGCTACTTAAGACCACGTTTCCTACTGCAGCGAAGTCAATCAGCCTCATTCTGTTATCGTAGGTGTTGTCGATAAGGCTGAACTTTCCGACTGTTGGATCAAATATATTTTCCTTACCCACCTTATCGTTGAAGTCACCAAGCACAATTTTTGCGTCGTGAACGCAGGGGCGTACCGAGGCCATTTTGATTGGGGGTATCAATGTATTTCGGCCGACTGGATACCCGACTGAAGTCCCGACTTTTTTTTAAATGCAACATAGTTGAATTATATAAAGTTACTCATCCGTTCGATCAATATAAATAAATAAAAAGGGGTCTTTTTCCTTTCAACGGCTAAGAAAAACACTTTGTAATAATTTTTACTAAAAACTTTTTTAATGATGAAAAAAATTATGTGCATCAAAATACATATAATTAAGTATGTTTTGAATTTTTTTTTGGATTGGCCTTTTATCTGCTCTCTTAAGCTTTTCGCAATTTGAACATCATTTTTCGAATCCAAAAAGGTGGCAACGATTTCTCAGCTTTCACAACAGGTAACTGAAAATTTTTTTAGTTCATCTAAACGATAATAATTGAAACTATCTCCCCTATTACGAATTCATACGATACACGATAAACGCTTGCATTCTGTTATGCGGTATTACGAACTTTCGTTTGTCGTATTAAATCCGACAGTTAGCGTTTATCGTTTATCTGAAAAAATGGTATTACGAAACGATACGTATCAGATCAGCTGTTCAATTTCATATGCTTGCAAGCGGCTTAATATTCTTGTCCGATAGTTGAAATTTTATATAAAATTTTAATCTTTTTCAAAATATTTAATTATTAAAGAGATAGAAATGAGTTTTTAAAAATATTTGATCAAAATTAAAAGATTTTTCAGGCCAAGAGTTGCGATCTCAAAAGTTCAACTGGGACGTCTTGCCACTTTAATGGAAGAAAACGCAGATTATACATTTACCGATTTATTGATAACGACGTAGTTAAATTGAAATGTTGAAATTAAATAACCTCAACAAACTAATTCCACCGTCATGAGCAAATCGCCACCTTCCAATGTGATGCCGTTAGTTATTTCGAGTTTCTTGACAATGCCTGCTTTTGGCGACTGCAAGACCATTTCCATCTTAATGAAAGATAGAATCACAAGCGGCTGTCCCTTTTCGAGTTTGTCACCTTCCTTAACACGAATATCAATGAATGAAACTTCGTTCTTGTTTGCTTTTGAAGTCTTGGGATGAATATGAAGTTCCTTCACAGCTTCTTTATCGCGAGGTTGGAAGCATCCCTCCACTTCCTTCTTTCCACAGCATCTATACGTGTCTCATCGCTTTCTCCACTATTATTGAACGCCGTGGATGTCGTCGGAAACGTGTTTTTTTATTTTTGAACTTTCAAAATATTGAAGTGACTTGAGTTTGAGAATTTCAATTGTTTTTTCTTGAAATCACAGTAAAATGTAAACAAATATCATTGTCATTCACAATAGTAGATCTATAGAGCGTATGAAAACGATAATACGAAAGCTTGATTTTTACGATACGCTTGCAAGCGTCTATCGTGTATCGTATGGAGATCCATAATAGGGGGGTATAAGATTACTTATAATCAGCCAACTAAACCTCATACCGGTTTTTGGCGCCATTTTCAAAACAAAAATTGAAAAATTGCCCTATTTTTTACATTTCTAACGCTCTAAAAATTCGAGTTTTAGGTTTTAATAGATGATTGTAGGTAATAATCACAAAAAGAAAAAAGAAAAAAAAAATAAATTCGAAGTTGTTGCATAAATAAGTTTTTTTTTAACTTAAAAAGCAAGAGAGTTTTCAAAAATACCAAAATACCCGGCGCTGTCGAGGCCTTCAAAGAAAGTGGCGATATCCTCAATCTCAATTTTTTTAAGACCTCGAGTTTACTAAATAAATTTTTAGTAAAGTCGAAATTGAGTCACTCAAGCCCCACGACTGAAATATGGATTAAGTTTCCAGAACTTCAACCTCGTCGAAAACAAGTTCGGGAACATAAGTATCATTATCAATTATCACATATTTTTATTTTACTTTGAATAAATTAAATCCATGAAATGCTTCATGAAACCTCATGAATTCATTTCACAATTACGACTGAAATTAAAGCAAACGTGTTTTTTTGCTCTGTGTAGTCTACAGTGAATATACATACAGACAGCCAACAAATGCTTTATGTGTATAAAGATTTGGTTTTAGAATTCCTTTTTAGGTGAGCTCAAGCCTAGTAGCTACTGCCTCGGCTGACCGTCAGTTCTATCGTTCGGTGAGGGTGGCGAACGGTAATTTTTGGTTATTTTTAAGTGTAGTTAGTTATTTTTTTATTTATTTATTTTTTTTGTTTTCGAAAGCCACGTCGCTACCTCGGTTGACCGCTAGGCCTATCACCGGGGCTGCGACGTAGGCATTCGCGGCCACGCCACTAAACCGTCGTCTATAGTCAGATTTTGTTGTTTTATGAAGCCACGTCACTACCGCGGTCGACCCCAAGGCCTATCACAGGGACTGTGACGCAGGCACTCTGCTACGCCACAACGGCGTCTACAGTTGACCTCTCTACTCTATTATTTCGTATTAGAAATAACGGAGCATTCCTTTTTAGCGATTGCCAACCGATTGCCGAAGCGATTACCAACCAATTATCGAAGTGATTACCAACCAATTACCGATTACCAAAGTGATAACCAACCGATTACCGAAGCTATTACCAAAAGATTACCGATTACCAACTGATTACCGAAGCGAGTACCAACTGATTACAGGCTTCTAAAGCAATTGCCAACTAATGACCGAGTACTAAAGCGATTACCAACTGATTACTAAGCCCACTAGCGACCACCCGTAGCTGCATAACTAAGAGGTTATAATAAGGATAACGTATTCAATAAAGTAATGTGAATTAATGAAAGCCCTGCGTCTTTTATTTTCAAAATAATTTGTGAGAGTTAATGGACCTTTTCACAGGACCCTGGAGCGGCTGAGTTTTACCTCCGCCTTTGATAAAAGCACGTCACACTAATTGATCGGTATTAAAATAACACAAAATCTAAACAACTAAAATCCATACCAAATTAAACAAATGAAATTCCTTTAAAAGAAATAGTTTCGTATAGTTTTTCCGAATTGTCGGCTTTTCATTAGTTTATTTTTATATAAAAGTATCTTATTATAGCTTCCAACCTTAGGGCGCTAATCCATTTTAATTTCATGTCAAGTATCCGAAGAAATCTGTAAAAAAATATGTAAATAAAGCTTATCCTCAAACAAACAAAAATTAAGGGCCTCTTATTTGACACCCTAAAGAATGAATGCGCTCATGAAGCAGAACTTGTGTTTTGACAGAAGTTCTAGCTCTCAAATGGCGGGAAACAATTTTTTCGCCTTTTGTTTTGCTCGCAAGGGCCTATGTCAAAAAATGACGCTCTGTCTCGCTTCCTCAATTGACGAAAAATCCTTCTACACACTTAAAGTGTGTGTGAGTACAACACCTTTTCCTTATCTTTTATTTCTATGGTATAACTCCTGGCTATTTTTGACATTTTTCGCATTGGTAACACCTCGAATTAACTGTCAATAGCATTTGCATTTGTTAATTTTGTTCCTTTTATCTCTAGTTCATTACCGTTAGTTTCTAGTGGGCCCATGTGCACCGCAACCCATAGGATCTTTTGTGCGTGTCCTTTAAAGTACCTCTACACTATATGTTTCATACATATGACACGTCAAAAAATTACAAATGGTTTTTAGCTACAGATAGTGTGGAACATATGAAAATGTGGTTTCGAAATGTTTGTATTTGCGTCTGTAAATTTTTGAATTAGAACCGTCTCTAATTTTGTATGTTTTTCTATCTGTACAAAATGTCAGTTTGATAAATTTTTTATTTGAAAATGGAAGAAAAGGCAAATATTAAGATATTTATTCAATAAATTCATTTATAATTAATTTATTCTTAGATTGAATGGCTACAAGAGGACACTTAAGAGCTTTAAGGCTTACAAAAATTTCAAAAGCTGTTTTTTATTTTCAAATGACGTGTCGATAGTGTGGAAACAAAAGAAAAAAGCTGTCTGACAAAAACTTAATTCTGACACACAGATGAAATTCGGTATGTAATTTTATTTGACATGTCATATGTATGAAACATTAGTGCTCCAAATTGTTGATGGGGGCACTACTACCATTCCAAAGTTGAGACGTCTTAGAGCCCGAACAGAAACCAAAGCGGATGTCGGTTGTCGGATTCGCCGATCAACCAAATACATGAAAATACATGCAACCGTCAAAAATTTAACCGCCGCAGACATACGCGACGGGAAAACGCCATGTTGAGCTGTGTTTAAAAACAAAAGTAGCAAAGTAGAGTAGCTTAAGAAAATATATTATGAAAAGTACCAAAATATGTAGTAATTTTGTTTTATGTTTTTTAAAGTGTTCTGTTAATTTCCGCTGCAATATAATTGTGTTGTGTAAAGGACCAATTAAAGTTTTTTAAGCGAAAAAACTCTATATTAAAAGTTTCATTTTAAAGCGACTGTTTATTTAAGGTAAAGTTTTTTAAAATAATAACTTTCAACTTTTATATAACTTTTGTATATAACTTTTAATGAAAATTTTATGAGTTTATGGACAGCAAATATTATTTCATATAGCAGGAATCCGCAATAGAGCTTGCTCAACTACAAAAAAATATTTTAGGTTCTGCTGAAACTTTTTGAGTTTTTAATCTAAGATTTAAGAAAAAAATCTTAACTCTTAATCCTAAAATTTGACTTAAGTTTTTAAATTTATAAAATAAAAAATGTTTCTCTGAAATAGAAAATGAACGATTAAAAGTACTAATTGTATTACCTTAACAAGTGCATACAATTTGGTAGCGATCCTTGGCTAGAAAACTAAGTAAGAAAACTAAGAGTAAGAGCCCGAACAGAACCAAAGCGGATGTCGGTTGTCGGATTCACCGTGCAACAAAATACATGTAAATATAAGCAGCCGCCAAAAACAAAACTGCAGTAGAAATGCGTGACTGGAAAACGCCAGAATAGAATCTATTCTCATTTTTCTCTGAAGGCTGGCGGATCTCTCTCTGAGTGACTTAAATGTTGCCATATTTTTGCTAAAGATTAGATACGTTCGGTGTTATTTTCTTAGATTTTACTATGATCGGACATTCTGTTTTTGTGCCTGTGCTCCATTCCCAATATGAAATGCAACCATGATCCGGCAACCGACAACCGCTCCTATTCTGAACGTATTCTCAGCGGATTTCACCGAGAGAGGCCCGCCACCCGAAAACCGCTTTGGTTCTTTTCGGGCTCTAAGCCGGTCCATCGGTTTCAAATAGCGCTTTTCGAGAAAAATGCGTTTAAAGTTTTTACATGTATAGTTTTCACTGTCTTTTCTTAAGTTTGTGCGTATTACTACAACAATTTTTATTTAATTGACTTAAAATATTCTGAGAATATTTTTATGATGTTATACATGCGTAAAATATGAAAAAAATTGTCTTTTGGTCGTTGAAAAACTTAAGTGGGCCCTTAAGTTATTAAATATTTAATACAAGTCTTTTATATAATATCTAATACAAGTTATATATTGTTATGGAGTGGAAAACCATTTGTTGTTGAGAAACGGAGTACAAGTTTTAGTAATAATATAATAAAGTGTTATCAACCCTGGATTTATTGATGTTCGGCCAAATGGACAAATTGCTGTTTACACCACCTGAACTTACAAGATGGATGGCAATATTTGTTTGCGATTTATGTTCGTGCGGTCTAAACAGAACTCCGAACGAAAAATTTATTGCAATAAATTGTTCGCGATGAATTTTTCGTTCGTTCATGTGGTCTAAGCCCACAGTTACACTTAAGATTTCTTTACATTCACATAAAATGTGTTCTGGAGTTTCTTCCTCTTCAGACATCTGATTCAGATAGAACCATATTTTTAAGATGGTATCTGAGTGAGCAGTGAGCTGTGAAAGAGCTAATTAGAGTTCTAAGGTTGGACTTGCTTAGCTTGAGTAAATATTTAGCTTTACTGAGAGTTAAAAATTTCTTAGCTGCCCAAGTAGAATTTTGCGACCACAGGTTACTTAAGACACATTTTTTACACGACGACGTTGCAGCGATACTGATTTGGAAAATATTTTGTGGGAAAAGTTTGTAAAAATTCCTAGGATACTACTTTACCACTAGGTCACAGAATGTGGTAACGATTTATCAAGTGTTACCTTTAAAAAATGCATCCTCATCATTCATCAAGATGTACATTTTGTAACATTTAGCTAATTGCGACCCAAGTTATTTAAAATGGTGGACGCAAATTATTATATTTAAACATTTTTTATTAATGTATGAAATTGCTGCAATATTTTCTGAATTCAGCTTGCGCTTAAATTCTAAAGAAGTTTTGGCTGTTATTTTACCGAAAATCTTCTTTCCTATCTACATTTAGCTCCAAATAATATCAAAAAACACTTAAGATTATGTTGTACTCCTATGTATTATATAAATTTTAAATATAAAAGAATTATATTTATGGCTGCAATATGTAAACAAAACATGTAAACAAAATTAATTTTTTTGCAATTGGCAACTCTGTAATGCATTTATATATAAATGTGTATACTAAAATGTGATAAGTCACTTCAAAGTAATTTTCACTAACACAATGTCGGCATTGTGTTGCACCACTTTTGAATCATAGTGGTCTTTGTAAAGGTAGAATTATAATAGACGTAATGTAATGTAACGAAATGTTGTCAGCTGTCATCGGGATGGGACGTAATGTAAGAAAACGTTGTAGCAATTATAATAGGCAGTAGCCAGGCAGTTGTTTGTCGTAAATAACTGCACGTTCCCGTACAAGTTCAATTAAAACTTCGTTATCCATGTGTGAATATAAAGAACTATCAGATTAATAACGAAAACTCAACAAAAAGCGTAGTTCAACAATATAAAATAGCACAGTAATCGAATCTAACCTCAATGTTTAGTTGTTCTTTGAACAGACGTAATGTAAAGTAACGTAGATATCGAAATCCAACGGATCTTTACGTCCCGTTACATTATATTACGTTTATTATAATCACTTGTGTAATAATGAATTGTTTGAAACAATAAGTGAAAGAACACACTGCTCAATTGACATTAGACCACATTACGTTACGTCTATTATAACTGGGCCTTAACGTAACCAATACGTAACATCATGTCAATTTTGACACAAAAATAAACGCTATGACGTCGCTGCAACCCAAATGTGGACCATCAGTTCTAGTTGGGTGGTCTCTGTCCATTAGTTTCGTTTTCACCGTTAAATAAAGAACGAATTGTGCATAGTACATTACGTCACTGCGCTTACAAAAATTGTTATGAGACTTTTGTAAAATTGTTTTTTTTTGCATATTTTATCAACACCATCTATCTTTTGACTTAGAAGTGATTCAAAGAGCTATGTGCTCGCAGAAGTAGAAATTGTCTGAGAAAAAATATGTGTTTTTACACTCCTGAAAAGTTGCTGAAAACACACAACCATTTTTGTAGGCGCAGCGACGATTACTTGCTTTAACGTACTTGCAGGCCTGTGTTTTTACATTACTACTTCTTATCAGCCCTGTAGCGAGTAATAGCTGTCACAAACGCTGAAACAGCATGTGTTATAGCCATGGCGTGCTCATTCGCACATGGAGGCTGAATGCAAAGACACATGGCGCCATCTCTCTTTCCATAGGGCAAGATATATACTGGGTCTTTCACACAAAATTGTTGTGTTTTTTTTATCTGCCTCATCACGAAGTTAGAAGATTTGCGAATGTTGGGGATAATTTCAGTTGCAGAAGAGACTCCACTGCAGGTGGTAAAATTATCGTGTGTGCTCGCGAGTGAAAGGTGTTGAAAATTTACAAGCAAAAAAAAACACCAGAGAAATTAATAAAATACTGAAAAAAAATCTAAATTCTTACACAAAACGCTTGCAAAATGTAAAGCATAATTAATAAATTCATTGTCTATTCGAATATAACCATATTAAGTGACCAGGAAAATATTTTTAATTGAAACGTGAAAAATTAAAAAAGGCCAGCGGGAGAGCTATGGTATTGAGCCAAAGAGAGTGTTCCAAATAAATTAAAGAAAAACAGCAGAAATTTTAATCAGCTGTCGTGTTGTGTTGGACAACGCGCTTTGCTGCTGTAGCATTCCAAAAACTATCTGCATAAATTTAGTCAAATCGCTTAAAACTTTCCATCTCAATTGTAAAAGCAGATTACATATTTTGCTTGTGGCCAAAAATTGAATTTATTTTGTATTTTGTTTGTTTCTTCGTTTTGTTTCTTGAATCTGCTGTCCGTGCGTGCAACAGTATTAAAAAATCCAATTCGACTCGCTTGCATTCGTGTGCTTGCATGTGTGTGTGCGTTTTTTGATTGAGTGATTTTCTCTATTTTTGTTGCACCGTCGTTCAACTGTCAAAAATAGGCCGCGGCAACAAAAAGAACAGCAAACTCAATAACAACACGAATAAAAGCAAAAAGGTGATCAATTTGTCAAAAAATGCACGTATAATTAAAGAAAACCTTATAAGAATTTATAAGAAATGCTAAAAGATTTATTTGCTGCAATCAAGTAAACACCACAAACAAGAACATCATCAACGTCAGGATCACACGTGCAACAAAGATACAAAATATTAGCAAATATTTTGTCATTTTCACTAAAAAAATTATTGCAACTCTTGCAACTCGTGATGTAAGTGCCTTGAGTTTATCCATTCTAAAGAAATTTCTTTATTTGCTGTTGCTTTTCCCCAGCACAGCGTGTGTGTGTGTGTATATTGACGTTTTTGCTTTCAATCAAATTTGTCTCCTTCACACGGAGATCTTTCGGGATGCTGCCTCCGTACCACGGTTGCCGCCTTGTGGGAAAAATTCCATTTGTGGTTATTTTTAATTGCCGTGGCAAATAGGAACTTCCATAGAATTTTTTAATTGAGATTTTTTTGTTTTGAAGGATTTACTTTTATTTTTCAGTTAAAATATGTGGAGAGATTACGATTTCCGGGGAGTCGCGATTTGACAATGCATTCACGAAGTTCTTTAACAAAAAATAAGAATGGCCGAAGGAAAACCCGATTAATCGACTTGTTTTCAAGTTATCAATTTTTTAAGAAAGCTTTTATTTTTTTAGATGTTTTAAAAAAACTAGTTATATTTTTCTAAGTGTATAACTGATATTGCTGATTAAGGTGTTATTTGAAAGGTAGTACATAAAGCTTTTATATTCATTTTAAATGAATCAAATCCGTTGAGTATTTAATATTTTATAGCTATTTGTATGCAAAAGTAAAATATTCGCTTATATAAAACCGTTATTTTCTCAAAAATTACCATTATTACTATGGATTATGAAAAGCAAATTATTGAAGCCTGGAAATTTATCTTTCGTTTGGTATATAAAACATAAGATTTATTTAATTTTTTATGTGTTTTTTTATGATGAAATGATTTGCCCTTGTACGGAAGGGCCCTTGGAGGGCCGATCCACCCATGCCAGTGGCACACCCCCTGAAACCCCCCTTGGATTTGTATGGGGAACTTTGTTTGTATGGGAAACATCCCAGGGGGGTTCCAGGGGGTGTGCCACTGGCATGTGTGGATCGGCCCTCCAAAGTTAGAAGGGGTCGGTCATACATTTGGATACTATTGGGGCACTCTAAATGGGTCAAAGAGGGATTTTTCAAAATTTGACTCTACGGAAAAGTTGGGGCAAATGAAAGGTTAAATTGTAAGCTTTAAAATTTTTTTGTTGTTCTCTACCAAAAAGCACTTTCAAATCGCGGCGCCCCGGAAATCGTAATCGTGCCTATATAAATAAGATTCAATAATATCAAATAAGATTAAATAAGAAAATAAGAATCACCGAAGAAATTATCGATATATCGTTCAGTGTTCGAGTTATCGATTTAAAAAAATGTCCACTTTATGATGCTTATATGAAAATTCGGCTATATCTTTCCTAATGTTTGACCGATCTGAACGATTAGGGTACGATCAGAAAGACAATTGGTATATCTTTAAGATAAAAGTCATTCCTTTCCCACCCGGTTCAACAACAGACGGTTTTTCTTTATATTATAATTTTTGTTTGCATAAAACCATTTTTTCCTTTAAAAAATCCATTATGAAGGTGGAAAAAAACATAATATATTTAAAGCTGAAACAATAATGACCTCTCGTTTGATGTATAATATGCTAAACTTTTTTCTTCATTGTTGCTGTATTTGTCATTTTTGTTTATATACTAGGTTGAACAGTAAAATGATATGGTTTTTCTTTTAGCTAATCGTTCATTCTGAGAATGCAGTTTTGATGTGCTCATGGTCGAACTAAGATTCATTCACGGAATTGTCGATATATCGATCAATTATGGATTTTTAATTATTTTTTAAAATGTTAATTTCATCAATAGAAGAATCCATTCCTTGAGAAAATAATTTTCCCTTGTAAGGAATGCTTTTATCACAATTATGTGCAAGGGAAAATCAATTTTTTATGGTTTTGTATGATAAAATGATTTGCCCTTGTACGGAATATTTTTATTACTTTTCCTTACAAGGGCAAATCAATTTTTCATGGTGTTTTTTAATATATAATGCCTTGCCCTTGTACAGAATGTTCTTATAACAAAATTAATTGTGGGATTACTTTTATCTTTTTTTTTGCTTATGACCTTTTTTAAACTGTCCAGAATCCCAAATCCATGTTTGGGGATTTTGTGAGAGTTGTAATCCCTAAGCAGTGGCCAGAAATCAAATATCAAAAAATTTAAATATGATATAAAATTGCTTTTAAAATTCAAATCATTCTTGCAAAAGATTTATATCATATATCGTTTAAAGTAATTAAATTACCTTTTAAAGGACACATCAATCTTTTGAATCGATTGGATTATGACACAAATATAAATTTTTACATAAACAGAACTTTTAGCAAGAAAAAAAAGATAGTTAATCGATATATCGATAATTCCGTCGTTGAATCTTATTTTGACCATGAGTACATCAAAACTGCTTTCTCATAATGAACGATTAGTTAAATACAAAAAACCATATTATTGTGCTCTTCAACCTAGTATGTATACAAAACTGGAAAATACAGCAACAATGCAGAAAAAAGTAACATATTATACTCCAAACGAAAGCTCATTGTTTCAGCTTTTAATATATGCCGTTTTTGCTTTCCCTTAATAACGGAATTTTTAGAGAAAACAACGGTTTCATGCAAATAAAAATAATAATATGCAGAAGGACCGTCTGTAGCGTTACCAGGTTGCAAAGATCGATAAATTATTAGCAAAGATATAGCCGAATTTGTATATATACTTTGTAAAGTCATATGTTAATACATAACTTTAATTGCGAGTAGATTAGATCATTATAAAATTATAATTAATCAAGTAATTAGATCAAGTAATTAGATCAAGTAAATTAATTAACTAAGTTGTATTTTAATTTAAAAATTTATCGATGTATCGATAATTCCTTCTGTGAATCTTATATTCTCAATGAGTAATACGAAACTGCATTTTCAGATCTTGGCGCCACGGAAACCGTAATCGTGCCCATAAAAGCGTAAATCGTTTCAACCCCTCTATATGATTTTCGCAACGTCGTTAAGATTTCGGTTAATTTGGTTTGCTGAGAAGTCACTATTGTCATAATTACATGTATTGGGAACGCATTAAATGTTTTTTAAAGCAAACGCATCAAAACAATCAACACACCGTTGAACATTTAATAAGGGGGTTTCAGACGAACGTACATGTACGTTGACTCGGATATGCTCGATGACATGTACGATCATTCGAAAGCAAATGAGACAGACGGATTGACATGGCGGACTAAAATCAAAAATTTTTGATTTTTCTGCCGGTCGGACAGACATGCTGGGCATGTGAACGCAAGTCGGTCCGATTTGCCGCATTTTTTAATTGCATTAAAAGCGTCAGCGTGTGAACAGCAACGAAGCGAAAAAATATTGGAAAAACTTAATATGGAAAATGTTTGAAACGTTGAATTTTGTAAATAATAAATTAAAATTTATAAAAAATTCTCTAAAATATGGAAAATTACTGCTAAATTATAAGGTCATCTAAAAATTGTTCAGCCATCACGCCGATGTGTTCTATTTGAGAGCTCGCGATGAAATCAAGTCGTCGTTGCTTAAAAGCTCAACAAAATATTCCCGTTAGTTTGTCGTCGTACATGTCAGCTGACATGTACGTTTGTCTGAAATCCCTATTCGGTACTGGTTCACAGTGATGCGATTGGTACAAGTTAGGCCTTTTCCAAACTTGGCCAACGCAACTCCAACTCAAGTTGCTGGCGTGTGTATTTATACAGGAACCTTCAGATTAAGCAACTTGCCCGCAACAAGTTCTCGACACGTTCTCAACCTGTTCAACGCAACGCGGCTTTTCGCAAATTTCATCGGCGACTTGGTGCATCAGTTTGTTTGTTTTCTTACTTATTTGTGTAAACAATTTGTTTAAAAATATTGTTTAATAATATGTGTAATTATTTGTAGTTACACTATAGTTACGCTATATATGAATTAAGGTGAATATGTTAATTAGTTAGTTCCTTTTTTCGTTAAAAGAAGCTAAAAGATGAAGAAATAGTTTTCAGGATGATGAGATATTGTTAAATATTAAATTAGTGAAAGAAGTCGAAAAATATAAGTTATTACGTACAACTTTTGAAGCAAGTCTGAAAGCATTCGGTTTATAGTTGCATTGCTTTTCAACTTTTTCGCTGTTGCGTTGAAGTTGCAATGGAATTGCGTTGACCAAGTGTGGAAAAGACCTCAGACGGAAAATATTATTTTGTGAATTTTTTTGGTAGGTTTTGATGTTTCAGGTATAGGAAAGTAAAAAAAAGTAATTCAGAAAATTTGTACAAGCAGGCGTGGCAGCTGCCATACAACCTAAACACATTTTGTGCCTTATTTTAGAAAGGAGATAAGCTACGATAACAAAACTAAACACAAAAGCCTAATATGTGACTTTCAAAAAGTGATAAAAATGTCAATAATGTCTAAAAGCTGTTTTTTAAACATACAACGGTCATCTACTGATAGTAATTACTTCTGTGGTAAGCTGTGTGGAATAAATTAGAGTTTCTAATAGTACGGCTAGCTATGTTGAATGGAATGACAGATAGCAATTCTGCCGAGTTTATTCTGCCATCAAGTATGTCCTTTATGAATAGAACGTTAGATACAACACGTCTTTGTGAGGGGCTATTAAGGCACAAGAGTCGAACACGTAACCAGTAAACGGGAATATTTTTTCCAACAGAATAACTGTCGTAGCGACAACATCGTGAACCGTTTCTGAATATTTCCAATTCTAGACTTTGAAAATTCGTAGAAGAGATCCCAAATAACACTTGCATACTCGAAAAGAGATCTCACCAAACTGGCAAAAACTGCTTTAGAAGCAATCTTTAAATAAAAGAATATTTAAGCATAGAAAAAAAAACTTGACTTCAAGTAACTAGTCAGTTCTTTCTTTCCTATACAACACAACCTTCCCAATGTTGAAAGAAAAGAATATTTTAAGCATAGATCAAAAATGTTTATTTCAAATGTGCATATAATAAAAACCGAAAAGTTGGCTCATTTACGATGGCTAACGTTGGCGAGTCGCATCGTTGAATTGTATTTTGCAACAGAGAAAACTTAAGATAATTTTAAAATATTACAGAGTATGTTGTAAAGATGTATGTTGTTATTTGGTTTCATATTAAACTTGAACCGTCATGTACAAATGATTCCAAACATTTTTGGACACTGGTAAAGTTTTCTCATAACCTTTGTGAGTCACATCTACAAATATTTGACCCAGTTATTCAAGAAATGGTTACTACGCTCACCCAAAAAACGTTCTTCTCTGTATGTTATGTGATGAAAGAAAACCGGTAAGAGAACTAGGACTTCGCCGACTTCTGAAGGCAAGATTGGGTCATAAATCCCCAAGCTCAACTTTGATGCTTAAGATTTCATTGATATAATTAAATGGACGGAAATAACAATTACAGAGCCTCCAGTCAGTGTGACCAGAAGATTTTTGAAAATATATGCTTTTTGTTAAAAAAAATAAGCTAAATATTCCACTTTCAATTTTTATATTCCACAAAAATATTCCACTTTCAATTTCAAAGATATATATCTAAATAAGTCTAAATATGCATATAAAAAAACACAGAAGCAAGTTTAAAAACATTTATTTATTTGATTACTATCGCACTTAAATTTATTTTCTTCTCCTATAAAAAATTATAAACATTGTTATGGTTTTTTGAAGTTTAAGTAACGATATACAATATACAAAATTAAAATTCAGGCACATCTTCGAGGTCAATTCTTAAATTGTTGCTTGTATTATTGTCATAGAAATTCGCATTTCTAAATTTTTTTATTAAGCTATCTGGTATTTGATAGGCATTACAACACTTTTTTTGAACATGCAGCCATGTTTTTACATTCAACAAATTATTTAAGAGTTTTTCTTGCATTCTATTTCGAATTTTCATTTAAATTGCTAAATGTTAAGCTAAGCGAGAAAAGCACAAATTTTGATAAATCTTCAGATTCCGAACTTTGATCAATAACTTTTTTTTCTGCTTTATTGTTTTGAATCCACATTTTAAAATAGTTAAAAGAAATAGCTATTGTTAGCAATAATAGTGGTATTCACTATGTGGTGCATTTGTGATAAATTTTTGCAAAATCTACAATACTTACAACTTATTGTGATCGAACCTTCAGTAAAGTACATATTGTGTTTTTAAAATCAATTATATTAATTTTTATTAAATAAACTCACAGCGTAGCCTTTAGCTTGCTCCATGCTAATAGAAATGCTTGTACAATCAGCTGATCTAATACACAACTTGTATATTTTCCACAGGCTTGTATTTTGAAAACTGTTTTGTTTTTGTTATATTACAAAATTTACTACAAATATCAAATTTATCAAAAAGACACAATACAATGGAAAATACAACATATCGTGAATACCCCTAATGTTTTCTTAAGTAAATTACTTACTGCTGTAACAAAATTCATAAAAAAACCTAACCAAACAAATATATAAGCAAATTTACTTCACTCTTTAAGCTGCGTGAAGTTATTAAATGAATTGCAATAAAATTGACAACGAAGAAGTTAACCACAAAATGAATTCCTTATATTGCGTTTTACAAGGTAGTTCAGAGATAAAAAAAAATGTCGATAACCAACAAATAACCATTTAGTAACAAAATAGACATTTTTTTATTGCAATTTTTGAGAATTTTGAAAAATATAATCATACGAAAAATATTCCACTTTTTATGCTGCATATTTTTATAAAAAAAAATATGCTTCCCGAAGCTAAAATATGCCAAAGTGGTATATAATATTCCACTCTGGTCACACTGCCCCCAGTGACAAAACACAAAACTGACGAGGAATTAAAAAATATATATTTGAATCAAGACTTGCAACTTTTGGGTTTTCCTCATTTTCCCTGTCACACACAAGCAGTAGAGATAGTTATAAAACTTGTGACAGAGTCAGTACAAACTGTCTGTGGTCCTACGATAAAGCAGAAATTGCTTCGTAAATGATGATGCCAAAAATTGAGACCAAAAAACATTTTATATATGTCTGAAAAAAATGAAAATCGAAAAAATGTTAAAAAAATTAAAAAATTGTTATATAAAACAAAACAAAAACAAAAAAATATTATATAAAAAACCCGTGCCGGATTGCAATCTTGACTCAATGAGGGAGCTCAGTAGGTGCAAGGAAACAAAGACTGATGCCGGTGGGGCTTCCCTTGCCAGTAAGGTCTTCGGTAATCCACAAAACTGTTGCGTCTATTCTCCTAGTTGGAACTGCTACAAAAAGCGTCTAAACCATAATGGTCGGCCTCATCTGGTAACTATGTGTTATATCATCCAACAGGCAGGTGTGCCTGCCGAACCGGAGTTAAATTCTTTATCAACTTTATCTTTGAAAACACCAACTACTTTTAAAAAACCTTATTTATAAGGCTCTTGTGGAACCTTAAGGTATATTTTAATTGTGACCATACTGTAGCAGTGTCTAAACAACGGCAAGAGACAACTTTTTATGACTATTAGATATCGAAGTTAAAAAATTTTTTGTTCAACCCTACTCCCCATCTCCCCAGGGAGTTTTCTTCCCTCAGGGAGTTTTCTTCCCTCAGGGAGGGGTTCTTTCGCACCTACTCTGGAATTTAGCAGTAAATGAACTGTTAGTTAAACTAGAACTAGAGTGGTGCAAGGTGATAGGTTATGCCGATGACGTTGCTATCGTTACCTCTGGAGAATATATATCTACTCTTAGAGACACTATGCAAAACTGCATGAATACTCTAGTCAACTAGGCTATCAGCTGTGGGCTCCGCGTTAATCCTAACAAAACTGAGTTAGTGGTCTTCACCAAAAAACACAATATACCCCTAATTAGTCCTCCTAAGCGGGGAAACACAAGACTTAGCTTCTCTAAGTCTAAACTGGAAGGCCAATCTGCTCGAGAGAGCCAAAAAAGCGAATTTTGCCCTGTACTCATGCAAAAGGCTGTAGGTAGCAAATGGGGCTTACAACCAAGTGTTACTCACTGGCTATATACAGCAGTTGTAAGGCCAATCTTGCTATGTGGTGCCATTGTCTGGTGGCATGCACTCGAAAAAAAGACTTACTTAAATCTTCTCCGTAAACTTCAAAGATCAGCAGAACTGTGCATCAGTGGATCTCTAAGAACCACTACGACAGACGCATTAGCCATAATGCTCCACCTTACACCACTTGATATCCTAGCTAAACAGATGGACGCTAATACAGCCATCCGCCCAGAAGCCACCTCCAAGTGGAAAGAAGGGACACTAGGACATTCTTGCATTAGAAAATTTCTCCCTCCTATACCTAGGTTCATCGACTACATCACACAAAAACTATCCTTTGAAAGTAAGTTCGATATATCCATTCCCTCTCGAGAAGAGTGGGAACTAAGAAATCGTTCACCTCACAATGTCATTGAGCTCTTTACTGATTGATTAAAACTCGATGGCAAAGTAGGTGGAGGAGTCTACTCGGAAGCACTCAGCATTAATTTAGCCTTCAGGCTCCCTGATCATTTCAGTGTATTTCAAGCTGAAATCGCTGCTATACATGAAGCGTTAACTTGGCTTCAGGTAAATGAGATATCTTCCATGGATATTTGCAAACTATCCGATAGTCAAGTCGCTTTGAAAGCCCCAGGAACTGTTGAAATAACATCTGGTAACACGTGTAATATAATAATATAAATATGATAGCGAATACTTTGATCTGAATCAATATCAAGTATTTCGGAAAGATCGTGATGCTGTTAAATCTGGCTGCCAGCGGGGTGGAGGTGTTTTGATTGCAATTAAGAATACTTTGCAAAGTTCTGCTGTTCCTCTTGTAAATGCGGACTCACTTTTGGACCAGCTTTGCATAAGGATTAATGGGACTTTTGATGTGTTTCGTACATTCCTCCTTCGAGCGCATGGGACTTGTATAAATCCCATGTGGATAATATACGTTTTTTTGGCGACTGAACATATTGGAGAAAATTAACTTTTTTTTTTTTTTTAAAGATCAAATAACCAAGGCATGTGCCTTATACAAACAAGGTTTGGTCTTTGACCTGAAAAGAAACGGATAGATTATTAAGAGGAATTGATTGGAACCATACGTGAATTATTGATAAGGCAAAAAAACCGTGAAAGACAATTTGAACCTCTACAACTTTGCCTTAACCTCGACAAGCATTTCCAGCCCTTAGTTGTTTCTGTCCTTTAATTCCACATTTTCCACAATTTAGGTCTGGATTTTTAGTTTTTCCATAATTCTTAAATGTAGGAAAGAACAAAGAAAGTGAAAAGAACCATGCCCGAACCCGGGATTCGAACCAGGGACCTCTGGGTTGATAATCTAGCGCACTCTCCACTAAACTACAAAGGCCGAAGGTATTTTAGGGAATTTTATAATTTATAAACAAAAATTATTTATCTTAACATGAGTAGCGGACCAATTTTTCTTACCCCCATATTTTTTCCCCCCTTAAGCTATAAACGAAAATTAAGGTGGTACAATCAGGTACACACCGAGTACAATCGAATGAAAAAAAAAATAAATTCCCTTCTGAGAAGTGGGTTGCCAACTTCACATAGGTTATTTTTAGTTCTATATATAGTTCGCTCTAAATTGGAATATGCTTGCTGCATATGGAGTCCTTTTTATGAGGTTCATATTCTGCGGCTTGAGCGTGTCCAAAAATCGTTTATTCGTTTTGCACTTAGAGGGCTACATTTTGAAGATCTTATTCCGTCATATAATGCACGATGTTTGCTTAGCCATTCATTAATAATAAACTTCAATCTCCCTTCTAGAACGTTAAGAAAATCGGATATTTTCTATATGAAAACATGTAGAACAAATTATGCCATTGATTCTCCAATATAAAGAGCCGTATCTAATTTCAATCTACTAGCATACAAATGTAATATCGATTTTTCTGTACTTAAATTACCTATGAAGCAATTATTAAACAGTTATTTTTAAAGTAATGCTTTATTTACGTAAATAATTAAAGTTTTAAATATGAACTCTGTATAGTCTGTAAGAACTTGGTTCATTGGCTGAAATAAATAAATAAATAAAAATAAATAAATATAACGAGGCAAATCTGACAAAAACTCAGCCTTAAGCGTTCAAAAGACCTTATTTCTCTCAGTAGAGACCACATTCAGCACCATGGTAGGGATCCTTACAGGGCACTGTCTTATTGGCAGACACGCTCAAAGATTGAACATACCCCACAACGACTTCTGCAAAAGCTGTAGAGATGAAGAGGAGGAAGAATCTACATTACATTTCCATTTCAAAAACGCTTCTTCCACTTATGCAACTGGTTCTTCAAAGACCTTGAAGAACTCTCGGAATCTTTGGCTTACCGAATCCTAGGCTTAGTAAACAGCTCAAATTGGTTGAAATAGAGATAGGAAAAATTAACCCTTGGTTATGAAAGAGCCTCATTGGCCTAAGTGTGTCTCGTTTGAGACAGCCACACTAACCTAACCTAACTATTACCCAAGTCATAATAAAGACTTTACCAAAGTTTTTTCTGAGAACACGTGAGGCTCTTTTCTTGAGGCAACTCAACGTCAGTACAACCCAATAAGCATTAACGTAGGAGATGAGCTTGACCTCTTGTGGAGCTCCAGCTCGTTCCACAAGCCAATCTCCAGGAAAATGGATCTTCTAATGTCCTTCTCCAAGCGATCTCCAACTCGAAATGAAATGAGCTTTATTCTTTTTCTCATCTTACCTTTTATTATTGCATTATTTGAAATCCAAAGCTATCCCTCCTTATCATAAGTATCAAACAAAGTATTATGAGTTGATTTTGTGAGTTTTAACGCAAAAAAACAGCTTTTTTGATTTTATTTGGTACAAAACTCCGCATTAGTTTACAGGAAATTATTTTTTGTAGCGAAGTATTGAAGTCAAATTCAAAAATTATGACAAGAAAACTATGCATTCTGTACAAAAGCTACTTTGTTTTCTTTTAGCTGCATTTTTGGTGTTTGCCATTTTTGAGAGTTGTCACGAGTCAGTCAAGTTTTCGTCTTCATCTTCTCTAGATTGTGCTTGTTTTCTCACTTATGTAATAATTGTATCAGTGTTCGGGCTTTACTGCAATTGCAGCAGATCTACTGCACTTTTTAGCAAAATTTAATGCTCTACTGCATCACTGCGGTTTTTCCAAATCTACTGCGATTTATTCGCAACAAACATTTTTATGGTTAGTTTTGTTATACGTATTTTTGGAATATGTAAGCATTGATTTATTTATTTATTTAATTATTTAGGATGTTAGCATTGCTTAAAAATAATGTAAGCATTGATTATATAAATGTAGTTTCAGGGGCCCATTACATCTGTATACTGTGGTCTTAGCGTTGACACAGGAGAAAGTAATCTGTCAGTTTAAGCTGTCATTGCAATAAAAAAAATTATTTTAAAGTTTAACATAAGGTTTTGGGATCAAATTAAGAATTGATTTGCTATTAAAGACCGTGATTGAATTTGTCTACGGCAAATATATTTTGAATCATTAAGAAATATATCTCTGCAACATGGAAATGTATAGTAGGTATGTAGTTATGTATACATTTGTGTGTATATTATGCTATTAGTATAAAATGTACAGACATTAGTAGTAAATATACGAACATTAAGATGCCTCGCCCTCCATAGAAAAAAAAAGTTGTCGATGCCACCGACTAAAAATGAACCTTGATCTATTTTATGACGATTCCTAAAATATTTTGGCTTTCATGATTGCCGTCAGTGCGTTAAACCATTTTTCAATAACCTCCAAAAATCACGTTTTTCGTAAATGTATTGGCTGGTGTAATAGTTGTAAAAAATAAAATAATAAATACAAATAAACTGGCCATTTCAACCCTTGGAAGGACTTTGACCTAGCTTCTATTGATCAAATGTTTGATCACAAATGACCGAGAACTGGACCTACGTGTTTTATGCCGGCTCCGAACGGCTTATGCTCTCAAGAAGCTTTACATGGCAATTTTTACTCTCTGAGGTTTGCCATTGTCTGCAGAGAGGTGACGACCGAACAGAAAATTAATTCAATTGAAAAAACTTTCTGTCTGAGCTGGAATTGAACCCGGGCTACCGCAGTTCTTTAGCTTAGGGGCCACGCACTCTACCCACTAGGCTGCGGCCGCCACTGTGAAAATAAACTGACGTAAAATAAAGACGTAAAAAATAAACTGTCAGAAATTATAGGCCGGAAAAATCTATTTCAATCTGCATAAAAAGTTCTTAAATTTTTACAATCGGATAAAAAATACTATGCTATTTTTCATGGATATTTTTGATAATTTTTTATTTTATTTTAATACAAAAACATGTAAAATGCAGATAACTTCATAACATCTATTTAATTTTTTAATTTCTTGCAATTTTTTTTCAGCACGTGTTTATTTTATAATAAATATTTTAGCTTTTATACAGTTGCGGTCAAAATAATAGCAGTGCTCTTATATTCAAACATGTTTAGATAAATAATACAAGTCTACAAATTTTCGATCCGGTAGACCGATTATCATTCCTAGATGTACTTTCAATACTCGTTCCAAATTTGTACACAGTTTTCTCCGATATTGTAACATTTTCAAGATACAGGGTGTTTTACGTTTTTGGCACGTGTATAGTATTATTTATATAGAATCTAAACTACTAACCATAAAATAAAAAAGAATATTTTCTATTTTAGATTCCCAACGATATATCAACAAATGTTGTGTCTTTTATTTTAGCAGAGCTGTTATCATCCAAAGTTAGAATTGAGAAAAAACCTGTTGATTAAGTGTATTTTTACATGAAAAACAGACATTTTAAATTTGGACGATTACAGCTCCGCTAAAACAAAAGATACAAAATTTGTTGATATTTCGTTTGATAATCTCAAAATTTTAGTTCTGCTACAACACATGACACGATAGTAGTTGATGTATCGATGGAAAATTTGATAATCTTTCTAAAATACAAAATATTATTTTTTATTTTATGGTGAGTACTTTAGATTCTAAATCAATAATACTAAACACTTGCCAAAAACGTTAAACACCCTGTATCTGGAAAATTTTACAATATAGGAGGAAACTGATGACAGGTTTCGAACCAGCGATGAAAGTACATATAGGAACGATAATGGGTTTACCGGATCCGAAATTTGTAGACAAGTATTGTTTATACAAGCATGTGTGAATAAAATAGTACTGCTATTATTTTGACCACAGCTGTATGTATAAATTTAAACAATTCTAAATCAGGAATCAGTGCTAGCACTCAAAATCTTTTCAACGATATCTTGATAGTGAGGATCGCATTAGAATAAATTAAGTTATTTAAATTTTATTAAAAATAACTTTAAAAAAAAACACGAAAACAGCATTATCCTTAACCCAATTCCAAAAATTTAAAACTTTTTAATGCAGTTTGGAAGAACTTTTTCAGTACTATTATTTCTAACCGATTGTTTTTCTTAACAACCACGCCACTGGCGGTTATCATGATAGCCAAAATTTTTGGGAATCGTCATAAAATAGATCAAGGTTTACTTTTGGTCGGTGGCAATGGTAACTTTTTTAATGAGGCATCTTAACGTACATAATTATAAAAAAAAAAATACAAAAAACCCCTGCGAAGAAATTCGTTTTACTGCGTTTTTTTTCAAAATTTACTGTGAAACAATTCGTTTTACTGCGTTTTTTTCAAAATTTACTGCGATTTACGATTTTTCAAGTCCGAACCCTGATTGCATTTCTTCATTTTCTCTGTGTGGTTGTTGGAGCAGGTGTGTGTGTGTTTGTGTACGTGAGCTGTGCTGCACTTTCTCTTAACTTTTCTTGCTCATACAATTTTGTACACTCTCTTTCTAACAACAAACTTTATGCGCCGTGTTGTTGGCTTCCATCTTTGACCAGCAAAAACTAATGCAACTGAAATGTGCTGAGTGCAGCACAGCTTTAATGAAAGCGTTGCCAGCCTGCTGATATGTTGTTGGCTTCGTATATATATGTATATAGTACATATTTATAGATACATAGGTAATAAATTGATTAATAGAAGATCGGTCAATGTCCTTTCAAGGGCTAAAATGGCAAATCTATTTTTATTGCCGACTTAATACCGGTCAAAAGCTATAGGAATGTGTTCTTTTAGCTAAGCTCAAAGCAAAGCTAGGCTATCTCTAACAAAATTGTTTATACGTTTGAAAATATGTCTTCCAAGCACCTGTTTAAAATATTGTTATGAAATACAATCTTTGGGATATAGCCAAAGCGGTTATAAAATACAACTCACATTAACTGTTTAAGCTACAAACCAGCTTTTATACTTTATATAGTTGCATTTAAAAAAAAAATAATTACAATTATTATATTGTTGTCATAGCTACATAGATAACATTCTCTTATTACTCTCATACTTGCATTTTTTTGACAGCTATACCAAGTTAAGAAAACTTCCAACTTTTCTTTTCCAACTTATTACCTTCTTTTGTTACCGACTTGTACATAAATAATCTTAATAAGCACTTTACACTGCCGCAAAAATGTGCTCATCCTGCGGCAATCAAACATTTTTGCTTAAGTTTATAGTTGTTTTTCCTCTTTCTTATTTTCAACTTATAGCTAAGTTTTCTGCTCATGGAACCCTTCACTTTTCTGAAATTTTTTTTTGTTTTTTTCGCTTGACAAAACTTGCATAGTTTTTACTAGTTTTTTTACTCCTACAAAATTCCAACTGACAAAATGATGAAATTTGCTGACATGCTATAAATTTTTTTTTTGCTCTGATTCTTGCGAAGTAACTTTTGTTACACATTACTACTTTTAGTGAAATTTGTTTGATTTTGAAAAACGCACGTTACTTAACTAATTTGCTCCAGTTTTCGGGTAAATATTAGTCTTAATAACATCGCAATTTAGCATCTGTTAAATTTTAACGCAATGTGCAATCAATATTTGATTTCCTCTATAAATATGCTTTCAATTTCAATTTAATGCCATCGATAAGCTTTTGATAATTTTATTATTACTAGGAAGTTCTAATTATTTTACGATATCATGCCTTCTATTTGTTTGAGTGACAAAGTGATGCTTATCGCAAAAAACAGTGATAAAAACTGTTAAAGCAAGCAATTTGTTTTGTTTCACCCACAAACCGAACATGAAAAATCAGCTTTTTATTTATAATCGAAATACGAACAATCTGCTTTGGCTTTTTATCGAATAAGAACAGAAGAAACCATTCATTGCACCTGTAAACAAAAATGTGACAAAGTATAAAAAATTAATCAAATTAATGCTAAATAAGAGTGCCATCACGTCTGCTCGTTTTGATAACAAAACAAAATTTCTCTTCGAAGCACATTTTGCTGATTGAAAGTATCACGTCACTAATTGTTTATTTACAAGGTAATGAGTAAATGTGCTTCATTAATTTTTTTTTCATGTGAATATGAAGTATTTATGTTATCAAACAATACTTCATAGTACTTGCAAATGTTTTTCGATAATCATTTAACGCATACACTTTGATTTGACGGCAGGGAAGATAATTTCAGTTTTCGGTTTGGTACTTAGTTTAATCAAAAAGTACTAAAAGTACTGAATAATGATATACAAAATTTGCAGTTTTATATATTTTTATTAGTTTAACATAAAAAAATAAAACAAACATAACTTAGTATTAAGCTCAATTAAAAAGAACAATTTATGAAATAGTTATATATAAAAAAAATATAAATTAATTTTTTAAACCATCGCTTTTAATAAATCTCCCAGCCAGTTCCCGAAATTAGAATGCTAAACGTAGGTAAAAACCATGCAGGCGAACGTTTTCTGCTTGCATCTCTAAATTACCATAATTTTATATCTATAATACGAGTGAAAGAAACATACAAGAACATTTAATAAACAGGATTCAGTAATTCCTCAGCAATAAATTCTAATTTCTTAGTTTTCCTACCTACTTCAAAAATGCTTAAAGTAAAATAATACTGAAGGAGAGCTCCCATCGTTCGAGAATTCTATCTACTACTTTCTATCGCGATAGCCCTACTCGTGGTTGCGTTTTTTAAATAACACGAAATTCCGTTCCAAAGTATTGTTGAAACTTCAAAAAATTTAATTTTCGGCTAAAACTCTTACAAAAATAAAGACAAATATCTTCCTTAAATGTATCAACGAAATTCGGTATTGACTGCGGTAAAAAAATTTTAGACAATATATGTAAAAGTAGGGGACAGTGGAGAGTTTTGAAACATGAAGAGCTGTGAAGCACGGACATAGTTGTCGCTTAGAAGTGGTTTGGATACTTCGTACGTACTAAACACATTTGTTCATCTTATATCTCAATTTTGTAGTAGTACTCGTTCAGATAGCACACTTTTTTCGTACCTCTCCAGACAGTGGTTTTAACATTTTGTTGGAAAGTTTTTTTGAGCATTCGTGTTTGTGGCATTTTCATAAAAATTTTCAAGTGAATCGAAAAGGTAAGTATACTCAAAGTTATCAGCAATTCCGACCTTCAAAAGGATTTATGCAAAAACATTCGATTTGTTACTGACGCTGTGGCAATTTTAAAATAGTAGCGAATGGGTAGAAATGAAGCACATCAAGTGGGGATTTCCAAGGACTGAAATGGCCAGTTTATTTTATTTTTATATAATATGCATTATTTGTAAAAAATTCGAATGTATATTGCAATTCCAAGTACTTATTTCAATAAACTTTGTTATTTTTCTGTGTAATCCCTTATGAAAAATATTGTTTTCAACTCGAGGAGTTGACAAATATTAAAAATATAATGTAATTAGGAAATCTATTAGTAAGGAAACTTTGAAAACTACTAGAAAATAATAGGGGCATTCACACTGACTTGGGTAGTTGGGTATGGGTAGATTTAGTACTTTTGGTTACTGCGAGCACCCTAAATTGCAATTGAGTACTTTGTAAAATAGTTTTGGGCAGTGCTGCATGTTTGTTTGATCTCCTCGGTTTATGTAGCTGATGAGAGATGAGTGACAGCTGGAAGAGGGCTGCCACCAAATCATTTTTTGTCATTTTATGTGCGAAAAATTTAGGGCATTAATTGGGCGTAAAAAAGTTATTATAGACCGGCCTACTGCCATATAAGATTTTCATGCCAATCGGAAATTTTTTTTTAATTTTTTGTATATCTGAGGCCGGATTCTGAAAATCGCCTAGCTAAAGCTAAATCTCTATCGCTTGAATGCTAAAAAAATGCTTCGTTCAATTCCTTATGCTGAGGTCAGACGATGCTCGTTTGCTCGGCGAACACATGGCCGAGCAATGTGGTTGTTGTTGTATTCTCCAAAATTTTTGACAGTTTTGCATTGGAAGCAACAACAAAATTATCTGCTCGCCGAGCAAACGAGCATTGACTGACCTCAGCATTAGCGATTTCGCTAAAATGCGATTCTGAGTTCCAAATCGCCTAGCTAAAAATGTTGCTTCTACTACTCGCCACAGGAAGCGTTGTTTTAGCGATTCTTATGCCAAAAAATTGATTTGGTTATTGGTTCTATAGGAAAAATTTCTTTCTGTTGTATTTAAATTGTCATTTCTTGCTGTGGCAAATGAAACCTGTAAATGTTATCCAGAAATTTTGACGTCTTCTCAGCAAATGAACGAGTTTTTTAAGACGCATTTGACTGCCACTACTACTACAAAATATTTTTGTATTCAAAATAATATTATGAGCTACAAGGAATGTATCTGTTTTAAATAAAATAATTTATAAAAACAAAACTTGTGTAAACATTAAAAATTTGTAAATAAATTAAAATTTTTATTCATGATTATTTTGTTGTATGTATTTTATCTAATTAGCTTAGAGATGGAATAAATTGAAAACATGTTTTAAAATAATATGTTTAGATTTTACACCACTTATAAAATATACTGTAGTAAAAAAAGTATCAGTGTTAAAGTTTTTTTGTCAACTGGACCTAAAAATCCTTAACCTAAACTATACGCGAGGATAAAAATCGCACTATACCTAAAGGTTACCATACTCGAAAAACACTTACTGCCAAATTTTGAGCTCAATCAACTGTAATACGAAAGAAAATATTGACTTATACTCAGTCGATCAAGCAGCTAACCATAAAACATCCTTGAACACGTATATTCAATGTATTAGTTTTGCAAGTTAGTGCAGTAAAGAAAAAACTTAATATATTGCGTATATCAGAAGTAATGAACTTCCAAATTTAACATAAATATTTTTTTTTTCAACTCTTTAGCTCCTAAGACTGGCCTAGTTTTAAAATTCTTAAAAAAGAATTGTAGTAATTTTTATTGACACTAAAATAAATTAAAGACGACTGAAGTGACTCAATGCTTTTTAATTGCTCCTCAAGCCTGCATTTTTAGCCTAAAAATAAATATTTTCTAAATATTAAAAGCAAAGCAAAATCCTTTTTTTATATACAGAAACATAAATAAAACTACTTTTTTCAGAAAAAATACACAGCAAAACTCTGATACTAACAATTTTGTAAGGGTAAAGCACAACCATTTTGCTTTAGTCAAAAATTCTTGTGCCGGTTGTCAAAATTTCTACTAGTCCCCGGGTTAATAAAACTCACCTCACTGATATCAAAAATTTTACTTCCGACTGTCAAAAATTCATCACCCGAGTGAAAAGTTTTCGAAAACTTTTTAAAGTTTCTTTCGAACCTTAAATAAATGGTTTACTAACTGCACCAATATCTAAATAAAAAGTGCAAAATAAAAACATTCAGTTATTTGAAAAAATTTTAAATAAACTTAAGTAACATACTTAAAAATTTGTGGTTAATTTTTTAAGAATATTTACGCGAGTACTTTATGATTTTTCATTAAATATTCTCGTGTTGTCATAGAATAAAACTATGTAAGAACTAGTAAGGATTTATTTTACTGGTTCAACTTTAAATACCAAAACAGTCGTGGATTATTGGAGGCTTAGGTTTCATTCAATTCTTCAAAATTTTACACTCAGAGTACATTTTACATAATAAAATTTAGGTGCAAAATTTCTTGTCAATTAATTGCAAACTAACTGCATTATTCCGTATAACGTAGAAGCACACCAATGATAAGAAAGACACAAGAAGCAATACTTTCTTCCATATAAAATTGTTTTGCCTCAAGTGTCTTTCTTATCGTTGGTGTGCTTCTTCGTGGTACAGAATTATCACATAAGAGTGTGTCACAACAATTTTAGCTTATTTGCAAACTACCAATTCATTTAATAAATTTTTATAAAGTTTTAAGAGATGAAACCTTTTTCTGAAAGCATGTTATATGATAACAATTGGGGTATTCACGATTCAGTGTACTTGCCAGTGCAGTTGAGGACTTCTGCACTTTACAAAATCAAAATACACGTGCGTCAAAAATCTGCACAAGTGCTTTTCTACTGCAGCCTAAAACTTGAAGATTTGAGCAGTTATGCACTTGTGTGCATTGAAAAATTTGACAGCTTGGAAAAAGTGTTAGTGGTTTGTTCACGAAAACCTAACTGCACAACTGCACAAGTCTTCAACTGCACAGGCAAGTGTACTGATATATTAATACAACCCCTAATATTAATACAACTGATAAATACAAACAGCAAGTTTTCGGAAAAGTGCTTTAAATTGGTATATTTTTCTTTGAAAACATTCAAAAGAGACAAAGCATTAATTTTTCTTAATATACAGTATCGGACAAAACATTTGCAACTGTGAAACATTTCTTAAAAAATCATAAAAAATCCAAATATTTTTGAAAAATAATGTTTATTTGATTTGAAAAGTAACAAACATGTTTTAATACTTTGTTAAACTGAGGTAATTAACATGAAATGTTCTTCTTTAAAAAATAAAAACTTTACTTCACATCAAATCTATAGATGGACTAGACAAAACATTTGCAACTGATTAACATTTGAGCAAAAATATTAATTTCAATTAATATTTAGTAGCGAATCCATTATTTGCTATAACTTCCCTGCAGCGACGTGGCATTGAGCTTATTAAGTTGTGAATAATATCGATCGGAATTTCATTCCAGGCCGTTTGAATCCGTTGAAAAAAATCTATCGAATTTTTCACATTTTCATGGTTTATTCTGCGTTTTACTATCTCCCAAAGGTTCTCAATGGGGTTAAGGTCTGGGGATTGCGCGGGCCACTCCAAAACATTAATCTTATTGTCGCTAAACCAAGTTTTTATAAGCTTAGACGTGTGTTTGGGATCATTGTCTTGCTGGTACGTCCAGCGCAAAGGCATTTCCCATTCAGCAAATGGCATCATCACGGTCTCTAATATACTTTTGTATACATGCTGATCCATAATGCCGTCAATGCGGTAAATAGGGCCTACTCCTGCATCCGAAAAACATCCCCAGACCATAACATGCCCACCACCATGCTTGACAGTTTTGACGCAGTACGATACTTGAAGTCGTTTTCCTCTGGGTCGCCTAACCCTGGTCATACCATCACTGCCAATCAAATTGAATTTCGATTCATCCGAAAAGAGGACCGACTTCCATTGTTCAACTGACCAATTAAGGTGTCTTTTTGCAAATTGAACACGTTTGCTTTGGTTCCGCTTTGAAATCAAAGGTTTTCTGGCTGGGCGACAAGAAGGTAAGCCAGCATCAACCAAGCGACGACACACAGTTCTTGAAGAAATTGGTAACTGGTACTCTTCGACAAGTTGTGGAGCAGATGCAAAAGGTTTTTTCTTCACATTCTCACTAGCAAGTTGTCAACTCTTCGTGTCGTTTTACGTGGGCGCCCTCCATGGTGCTCCACATCAATTTTTTTAGTTTTACGATACCGAGATATAATTCGCGAAATTGACGACTTATGCACTTTATACTTTTCTGAAATGTCTTTTTGGGAAAGTTCGCTATTAAAGTCATTAATTATATTCGTACGGAGTGCTTTTCCGAATTTGTTTGGACTCATTTTTAAGGGGAATTTTATGAGATTAGAATTTTAAGAGAAGATCTTGCAATTTAAGAGAGGAACATGAAATATATATATATACGCTTGATGGTTTAATTACAAACAAAAATTACATGCAAAAAAATAATAGTACACTGTAAAATATTTTATATTTTTATCGAAATCCTTATTTTCGTAACGAGTTGCAAATCTTTTGTCCGATACTGTATATATCAAAAATTGTAATTTTTAACTTAGCGTCAACAAAATATTGGACTCTAAAATTATAGCTAAAAATAAAATTAGAGTTTCTGTAAATCGCTAAAAAAAAGTTTAGAATCGCAGTAATCGCTAAAAATTTAGCTATGACAGCTTTAATTTTATTCTTCGTTAAAAGCTCGTTCAGTCTCTAAATTTTTAGCATGAAAATAAGCGATGGAGTTTTTCAGAATAGCAATATCGCTAAAAACTATACATTTAGCATTAGCGGTGGAAATTTAACTTTAGCGTTTTTCAGAATCCGCCCTCTGAACTGGCTTATCTGTAGTGCGACTACGCCCATTTATAGTGCACTAATTTACCAAATTTTAGTCTAATACGACCAAAACCGTCTGAAACATAACATTTTTATTGATTTGTCGGCGGTAAAATTGGGTTTGGCAAAATTTTAATGATTTATCAAAAAGTGAGCGTTTCGATAGAGCAACTACGCCCATTTTTAGTACTGTTCCCGAATGTAACTATACAAACTAAATTACCAAATTGTAGTCTAATACGATCAAAACCGTTCGAAATATAGCATTTTTTAATTTGTGGATGGTTAACACACCCCCTGGTTTTTTTTATTAACCGATGTATTAGCTTTATTAAAAGGTGGTAACACATGGAAAAGTACTCAATTTGGCAAGAAAACAATCTACCCAAACAAGTCAGGGCGTCAGCCAGAGTAGATTGGTAGATAGGTGCTTGGGTAGAATGTCACTTTACAAAAACAAAATGTACGGCATTTGCCAATCTACCCAACTACCCAAGTCAGTGTGAATACCCCTAATGAGAAAACTTTGAAAACTATGCGAAAACTATAAAAAAACTATGAATACTATGGGAAAACTATGAGAAAACTACAAAAACTATGAGAAAACTTAAAAAATTTAATTTTTTTTCTATTTTCTTCCATTTTCGTAACTCTGATACATAATAATCATAGTAAGTTGTCATTTTCTTCGATCCCAATAAAGAATTTTCACCAAAAAATTCCTTTTTTTGCGATTCTTACTCGTGCTTCACGACTCCCCACGATTTTTGAAAACTCCAAAAACCAGTATTTTGGGTCAACAGGAAAAAGAAATGTCGAAGATTTCAGATTTTATGCAAATCCTTCAACTAGGAATTGTATTTTAAGATTCTCTAGAGATTCGATTCGACAAAATGTGAAAAAATTATTTTTGTGGTAGTTTTGGCCCCCAAACAAAGCGTGCTTCAAAACTCCCCACTCTCCCCTACTCAAATCATCGCGGAGGTGCCGTGATACTTTCGAAAAGCGAAAAATACTGAATTTACTACTTAAGTACAGAATTTATCATTTGGCAAGTGACATTTATGCTATATAAGCGCGCTAAAAGTTTTCGGCCTCATTATTTATTATCATGAAATGGAGCTCGCATGAAAATTGGTTGTTCGAAACGCGGCTACGAAAAAGAAGAAATCATGCGAATTTTTGTGTATCGTACGGTGAAGTTATCGAGGATACTGGTGATATAATTAACGTCTAAAGTACGGCTGATCGCGCACTGTGAGAATGCCACAAGCCATCGAAGTCGTGCAGAACTGAATTCGCCGTAATCCGCTGAGCAAACAAAATCTTATCGCGGGAGATGAAGAACACGACGGAATGCATAGTTATCGCGTATTACAAAATATGATTTGGGACTCGGAGCATACAAGCAAGCGACACACTGAGCAGCTACTCACAGAGGCATTGAATAAAATCGCAAGCGAAAATCGAAAGAGTTGCGTTGTCGGTACGTGAACTTTTTTTACAACTTAATTTTATTGTATCTCCTAATAATATATTAGAACTAACAAAAATACTATGTTTACGTTAGGCCAAATGACTCATTTAAGCTAATTTAGCCAATTGAGAAACGAAATCATCTCATTTCCCATACAAATTCTCAGTTGCAATTTAACTTATTTGAATCAAATGAAAGAGATTGGATACGTTCTTTAAACTTGTTACAAACTATTTCGAATGCATTCAATGAAGAATGGATAAAAAACACTGAATACACTAAAAACAAAGGAAAACGTCAAACAACAAATACAAAAACACAACAACAACCAGTTGTTAAATGAAATGAGATCCTTTCGCACAAAAAAAAACCAATGCAAACACTTTTGAATGACTCATTTCAACTTAGCCATTTCGCCCAATTTAAACGTAGTAACCCAATGTTAACACTATGCGACAAAATCAGAAAAAAGTTCTGTACACGACATCCCACTATATTTTTCTTATGCCCTGGTTGTGCTTGGCAAACATGTTTGCTATTTAATTTTGTTTATTTTCTTCTCTGATCAAATATTCGTTTGCTGGTTATTCTATGTTGCTTATGCAGACGATATTGCAATCATTTTTAGCGGAAAGTTTCCCCAGACTCTCTGTCAACTCATGGAGAGAGCACTCTTAATTCTTTCGAGATGACCATCCTCGTGTGGTTAAAGTGTAAACTCCGAGAAAACAGATCTCATCCTTTTCACTAGGAAATATAAAACCGCCGACTTAGAACCTCCGCGTTTGAAAGGCACGAGGTTGCTCTTTAGCGACAGCACGAAATATCTGGGAGTTAGACTGGATAAGAAGCTTATCTGGAATGTTAACATTAAGGAACGTGTTACAAAGGCAAACAAAGCACTATTTGCCTTTAAAAAAGCTATAGGTAAAGAATGGGATTTTCCCCCAAAATAGTACGCTGGATTTATACAGCAATTGTCCGCCCCATACTTATATATGGCTCACTGGTATGGTGGAGGGCCCTTGATAAGACAACTGCACTTCAGAAGTTTGCAAAGGTGCAAAGAAGCGCAGGTCTTTGTATTACTGGGGCACTGTCCTCAACACCAACCAGCGCCCTCAATTTCATGCTTCACCTTCCTCCTCTCGATATCTTTGCCAGGGAATGTGCCAACACAGCAGCCCTCAGAAGAGAGAATCTGGTAATTGAATAGGTAACAACTGCGGCCACACAATTATTCTGAACTCATCTGCACCCCACAAAACAGACTACTGTGTGCCGTGCTTAAATCTTGAAAATAACTACGTTGTTCTCATCCCTTCACGGCTAGACTGAGCAAACCAAATCCCCCTTAAAACCTCCGGCATAAAAATCTTCACAAATGGATCCAAACTTCGAGAACAAGTAGGGGGAGGTATATACTCCCAGGATCTCAAAATCGAAGCGTCCTTTAGACTTCCTAACTGTTGTAGTGTCTACCAAGCGGAAATGATGGCTATTCACGAAACCACTAAGATTCTAGGTCAAAAAGACCTTGAAGGAAAGAGTATTTCCATCTTTTCAGATAGCCAAGCTGCATTGAAAGCACTGAACTCAAATATTGACAATTCTACGACTCTCACTGAGTGCCGCAGATCTCTTAACGAGATGGCAAGACTACTCAGGATTCACCTCATATGGGTACCCGGACACAGGGATATCGAGGGCAACAATTTGGCCGACGAATTGGCAAGGAAGGGTACGACCTCTAACACCCTCTTGAATGAGGACTTTATTGTTATACCCATTTCCTCCTATAAACTCCAGTGCAAGAACAGATCCTTAGGTCTTGCACAAGAACGCTGGGAACACCTTGACCACAAGTAGGATAATTAAGCTAACATGGCCTATCTATGACTTAAAACGCACCAACTCACTGCTTGAGTTAAGCAGGGTAAACCTCTCAAAAATAGTAGGAATCCTAACGGGGCATTGCCTGAGCGGAGCGCATGCTTTTTGGTTGGGAGTTGCATCAAACGATTTCTGCAGAAGCTGCAGATGTGAGGTAAAAGTAGAAAATGTTCAGCACCTCCTCTGCGAATGTCCGGCTTTAGCTAAAAGGAGAATGGCCACTTAAATTAAACCATTAAATGGTCATACCTTTTTTAATGGACTTGCCGAAGTCTCATGCCTGGAAATCAAGCATATCCTTAAATTCATTATCCGCTCGAACTGGTTTGAGGAGGGAAATCTCTACTAGGTTTTAAAGAGATTATGTAGTATCACCACGGGCCTGCACTGGCCTAAGTGTACGAGTCGTCTATCGGCCCAGCCACCTTTACCTAACCTAACCTAACCTATGCTATGTATAAACAATAGGTTGGGTTGATTTGTAAACCTATGTTGCCTGGACGATTTTAGGATCTGTATCACATCCGTATCACATCTTCAATTTTCTGTATTTTTTCTTTAGGAATTTTAAAAAAAAAAAAATATTGTGTATAAAATTGCACAGCTAAAGCAAAACTGATGCCGTAAATTAAATTCTCGTACCAGATTCAACCTAAAACCGGTCTCACATTTATACGTTTTTATACAAAATTTAATCGTAAAAAATACCTAAAGAAAAAAAAATTCGAAATTCAAGGTATAATATTTTTTGGAATTCAATCAAGGTATAATATTTTTTGGAATTCGTGTCATTCATTAATATTTTTGATATTGATAATCCGAATTTAATTGAAATCTTTTTTTGGCCTAAGTGTACGAGTCGTCTATCGACTCAGCCACCTTTACCTAACCTAACCTAACCTAACCTATTCTATGCTATGTATAAACAATAGGCTATGTCGATTTGTAAACCTATGCTGCCTGGGCGATTTTCGGATCGGGCATGAAAAGTTATTAAAAAAAGGGGGCGATAGGGGTGCACTTTATCCTATGATATCTTCAATTTTCTGAATTTTTTCTCTAGGAATTTTTTTAAAAAAAATATTGTATATAAAATTGCACAGCTAGAGCAAAACTGATGCCAGAAATTAAATCCTCGTACCCGATTCAACCGTAACCGGTCTCACATTTATACGTTTTTATACAAAAATTTATCGTAAAAAATACCTAAAGAAAAAAAATTCACAAAATTCAAGGTATAATATTTTTTGGAATTCGTGTCATTCATTAATATTTTTGATATTGATAATCCGAATTTAATTGAAATCTTTTTGCAGTTTCATTACAGATTTACAACAGAATTTAAAAAAACCTTGTAAAAAATACATACGCACTAACGTTAAGATTATGCCTTGTATTTTGTGAATTTTTTCTTTATGCATTTTTTACAATAAATTCTATAGAAACTATTAAATGTGAGACTGGTTTTGGGCTTAATCGGGTACGAGGATTTAATTTCTGGCATCAGTTTTGTTCTAGCTGTGCACGTTTATATAAAACAACTTTTTAAAAAATTCCTATAGAAAAAATTCACAAAATTGAAGATGTGATACGGTAAAGTGCACCCCTAACGCCCCCTTTTTTTAAATTTTTCCATGTTAGTCTGGAAATTGATTTTAGTTTTTTCATTACGATAGCTTCAAAATTGTGGCTGAAATCGTGTCGACAGACGGACACGTCTAAATCGACTAAGGAGATGCAGTATAAAAAGTTTTAGAAAATATGGAAAAAAAGGTGTAACAAAATATATGCAGGTACTAGGTATAAACGTAGGCAAAAGACTAGTTGCATAGTTCTAAAATAACAACACAAAAGAGGAAATTAATGCCAAATCTTACTCTTGTCGCATGAAAAGATATCGCTGATATTTACGTTTCCATCCATAAAATTCTTACAAAATGTTTTATATACAAAATCAAATGCGCCAAACGCTATCAAGTGGATATTTTTATTTTGAATTTTTAAATGACTAATGCCATTTTTATGACCCTTACAAAGAAAATATTCTAGTTACACTGAATAAAGTTCCATACAAATAAAGGAAAAACAAAGCAAAGTATGCTTGCACAAATGAAACCAATTAAAAAATTTACATGAAAAAATAATTTTTGATGTATTGAAAAAACTCACTATTACACTGATCACGTGAAGTCACCCACGTGTGCTACACTATGTCGCAGTATTTCAATTTATGTGCTTCACAGTTTCCAAACAAACAAAAAACACTCAAGTTAAAAAATGAATGAAATGATAAGGTACATGTAGGTATTAAAATAATTAAAATGTATCAAGAGAAATAAACTTAATGTTATTAAAGAACAACAAAATACGCAATGCAGTAGTGTCTGCCAAAATTAGAAAAAAAAATCAAAAATACAAACAGCTGATAAGAATAGGAGTAGTTGTTGAAGTGGAAAAACAGCAACAATAAGAATGCATGTAGTAGCAAATGTAATGCTACGTCTAAAAAATCACACCAAGAAAAAACAACAACGATGAAAGTCAAACCTACGTAATTTCCAGGGAGTGTATTTTTTCCCCCACTCAAATGGCATCTTGAGAGTTCGTCTAATGTGGATAAAATTCAACAGTGTTATCAGTTGCAAACGGAAACGCATGTGAATGGTTTTGAGAGTGTGTGCGTATGTGCCTGTGTGTTAAAAAGTGTGTGTGTTTGGTTTTAGTGTTTACACACAAGTAGTTTTTTAAAGATATTTAATAATATTTGCCAAGCAGATTACAATTTCAGCAAAAGTGCGTTGAGAAAAAACGACCGTAGTTTTTTTCTTTCAAACTCAATTTCTACCATTTAATAGGCACACAAATTGAAAAACTTGCTAAGAAAACAATCAAACCAATCTTATTAAACATTTCCGCGAAGAATTTTAACAACTTTTTTGTTTCCGCGCTACTGAAATTTTTTAACTTTGACGCCACCCTATAACAAAAACCCTGTTGCTGATAAGTTTTTCTATGCTTGACCAGCATATGCTATGTCGTCACAACAGACAAAAGCACGCCTCCAAACGCTTCTACGCCTCTAGCAGAAAAGGAATACAACAAAAAATTGGAATGCCAAGCAACAAATTCGTTATCCTCACGCACGTCTGTCTGTCTATCTTTCCATCTGTCTGATTGTTCGTTTCTTTCTGCTTATGTTGTTATATATTCACCCACTCTTGCCATTTGTTGACATGCGTTACACCCTCTTACCAGATGTAAACAAACGTATCACATGAAGCGTGAAAATTTGCTGCCAGTCATTGACAATAGTTAACCGATGTTTTTGCTACTTTTATGAAGGTAAAATATTACACTACAAGCGATCAATAAAAATGACTATTTGAAGACTAAACTTTAGAGTTTCTAATAAAAACAGTTATTTCTAATAAAAAAATCGAAATTTCTTACTGGTAATTTTTTAAGAGAATTGCGTGAAATTGTATTGCTTTTCAAGCTAATTTTAATTTTGACTTTGATTGATAGATAAACTTTTTGAAGCTACCAGATAAAAAGGTAAATTGAATTATTTTTGGTTAAGAGCTTACACAATGTATCTAACAAATAAAACTAAAATACTTTTGTTATTCAGCGAGTTAGCTCAGTAAACAAATTCATACGTCTTACAACATACAATATGTGCTCATCAAATTATGACCAAAGTACTTGATTTTATGTTTTTAGTATTTATGAAGTATTTCATACACTTACGTTCGATTTAAACATTTTATAAATTACTTACGTATTTAGTTGGCGCTAGAACCATATATCGGTCTTGGCCTCATTTTAGAATGTCTGACAGCCATTTGTGTCTTTCGCTTGCTGGCGTCAGTTGGAAATTCCAAGTTTTGTCGGGTTGTCCTCTACACGGTTAAAAATCTTGGAATAAAATTGAAACTTTTTTGTACTTTATATATGACCACACCAGCTTTGGTTTCAAATCTAGTATTTGCAAAATACTAAAAAATCGTTTTAATAAATCTTTCGTCTAAAATTTAGTACAAGCTTGAATTGAAATAAAAAAAAAAATAACAAACACAGTGAGCTCGAACCAGGGACATCCAGTTTGTAAGCTCATTACGTTAACCACTGGGATATTGCGCTATACGAAACAACAGCAATAAACAAGCATATGAACCTAATAGCCTAATATTGAGTTTCAGCATTGCAATATTTCTTTGGTTTAAATTTTAGTACAGAAAAGTTTTAATTATGGGTTAGTATTTGTGAAAGTTTAAATTTTAAACCTCAAGGTTAAAAAATATGCAAGGTTAAATAGTATTTTAGCTGGACTAAAATGAATTCCAAGTTTTTAACCGTTTACTTGGTTTTTTCAACGAAGATGCGGTCGTCCTCTTCTGTGTTGACCGCCGCTGGGTACAGAATCGAATATTTCTTCACTGGAGCATCGTCTTTCATGCACTGAACGTGACCTAGACGCTCGATTTTAATGCGCTTGACTATGTCGATGTCAACTCGTACTCGCCATTGACACAGATTGAATCTTTCTCTCGAGGGCTCATGAAGTCTTTTCATCTGAACTGCTCAACGTCTAGGCTTGTGATGCATAAAGTAGGACGGGCATGATGAGAGCTTTTTAAAGCGCGATTTTCGTTTGTCTAGAGAGGAATCTGCTACTCAATTGACTACTGAGCCCAAAGTAACACCTATTGGCAAGAGTTATTCTTTGTTTAATCCCAATGCTGATGTCGTTGATTGAGTTTTTGCTGGATCCTAGATAGACGAAGTCCTTCACAACCTCGAAGAAGGCTGTTTGTTTTTTGACACCAAATATTTCGTCTTATCTGCATACACTGCCAGACCCATTCGACTTGACTCTCTTTCTAATCTGGAGAATACAGCACTGACTTCGCGCGTATTATGGCCAATGATATCGATATCATCAGCATACGCCAGCAGCATAACACTCTTGTAGAATATTGTTCCACTACGTCTCAGATCAGCAGCTCGTATGATCTTTTCCATCATTTGGTTGAAAAAGTCTCATGATAAGGAATCACCTTGTCTGAAACCTCGTTTGGTAACAAATGGTGGGGAGAGGTAATTACCGATTTTCACTGCGCTGTTGGTGTAGCTCAGCGTCATCCTGCAAAGTCGGATTAGTTTTGCAGGAATACCAAATTCAGACATGTTGGAGTATAGGTGATTCCTTATTGGGCTGTGCAAAAGACGGCTTTGTAGTCGACAAAAAATTGGTAGGTATCGATTTGTTTTTCTTGGGTCTTCTCCAAGACTTGTAGCGTGAAGATCTGGGCGATGGTAGACTTTCTAGGTATGAAGCCACACAGATAAGGTCCAATCAGCTGGTTTACAATGGGCTTCAATCTTTCACATAGAAAGGACGACAGGATACTTATTTATTTGGCCAAACAAGGCAATATAATTATTCTAACAGGTTTTTTATTGTTTTTTTCCTTCCTCACCCTTCCTTGTTTTGGTGTACAAGATATGCTAATCGAAGTAGGCGTAATCCACTCACCTGAATGATATGAATTCAAGAACTCGTCACAAAGAAAAGGAGAGAAGAAAAGAAAAAAACAAAAGGAACTTACATACTAACATATTTTATACATAGTAGTAGAAAAGATGACTATTATCACTACTGTGTTAACAAATAGGGAACAATTAAAGAAGCATGAATGGTGATCGTGATAAGGATAGATGCTTAGGGTGGAAAGAGGTGTTTGTATAGTGAACGCTATATAAAACATGAACAGAGTAGCGATCTTCTTGTTGAAAACGGAATCATATTAATGGATTTCAGTCTGTGAACATATGGTGGCAGGTTTCTATAGTCCCGAGGGTCATACGTGTCGCTCAAGGCGACAAAAAGTAAGAATTGTTTTTGGATAGATTCTATTCTATCACTATGCACTTCAAAACTTGGGTTCCATATTGTGCAACAATATTCTAGAATTAGACGCACTAGCGTGCAATATAAGGTTTCAGTTACCCAGACATTCTTGGATTCGTTTGCACATCTTTTAATGAATCCGAAAAGCTTGTTTGCCCTAGATGTAATATGATCAAGGTGAAGCTTAAAGCTCATTTCAAAATCTAGGGTAACCCCAAGATCTGCAATGTGATTAATCCTTTTTAGTTCAACCCCATTTAGCTCAAAACTAATATAAAGTCTTCTTTTTTACGGGAAAAACTTATAACATGGCATTTATTTTCTTTTAAAGAAAGCTTATTTTGATTACACCAATTTTCCAGGGATAAAAGTTTATTTTGTTAGAAAACTGTGTCCACTTCAGATTTAATGACATAGTACATTTTTAAGTTGTCTACATACAAGAGATGTGGAATATCGTACAAAACTTCAGATATAACTACAATAAATATGTTAAAGAGGAGTGGACCAAGGTGACTTCCTTGAGGTACGCCTGATGAGACAATAATAATTTTATTAGATAGAGTACTCTGAAATTTAACATCATGGGATCTTCCATTAAGATAAGATATAAGCCATATCGACAAAGAGTCTGATGTACCGAATTTTTCTACTTTTTTAATTAAGATAACGTGATCAACTTGATCAAATGCTTTACTCAAATCGGTATATATTGCATCTATGTATCTGAAGACCTTTTCCATATTGTTAAGAATATCTGATAGCGTGTTTTTGTTAATTTAAGTGCGGATTAACTATTTCTGTGAGCTTAGCACATATCATTTTCTCAAAAAGCTTAGGAATAGTTGACAATAACGCATTACCTCTGAAGTTTTCGATCGCTCTCTTATCGCCATTCTTATAATTAGGTGTAAGGGCGAATTTATAGTGGCGACTTGTTGCTGGACCGGACCGAACCGAGAAGGAAAGCTGGAAAACGCTGCACATACAATTATATGAAACAAGCTCAAAGTGCGTATAGTGCCAGCCGAGCTTGCAACTTCAAGTGACTTGTGCGCTGGTTTCCATCTTCCCGATTGTTGCTTTCTCGCTCGCTCGCACGGTTTGCTTGTGTTTTGATTCATTTTACACGTTGCTTACTTGCTTGTTATTACTTTCGTTAAATAACATGAAATGGAATAAGAAATAAGGAAATCAATTTTTTTTTTTTGCTGTTGCTCCTTTTCTTCGTCTTTTCTTTGTTTTTCTAGTGCACAAAAGCAAGTGTGTAAAATGAACAAACGAATGAAAAGGGATTTTTCCCACAAAGTTGGCAACGTTGGCGGTAGCAAACTAAATTCCTCGGAAAAATATTGATATACGAAAAAACAACAAATTGCAGCACATTTGACTGCCAGCGTCGCGATCGATTCTGTATTTCCTTGAATTCATTCATTCAAAAAAACAAAGAACCGCACGATAGCAACAAAGAAGACCAACAAGAAAAGTAATAAGCATACAAGAACACGAAATTGCGCTCAGTTGTTATGCTGTATTTTCTTGACCGCAAAAAATATACACAGAAACAGCACTTTAAAGAAGCAACGAAGATAAATTTCTATCAACTGTTGCACACAGAAAACAAAAAGAGAAATAGTGAAAAAAGCTAAACCAGCCGGTGAAGCAATTCGTCGATTAGCGGCTGCAAGTGCGTTTCATCTAAAACAGAGAATCGAAGATTATCAAATTTTCTTATGTGCGCTCTTCCTTTTTATTTGATTTTAAGCACAAAAGTAAACAAACAAAAATAGCAGCAACAAGATATAACAACTTTGTTTAGATTAGTTTTGTATTGTTTTGTTGCAATATCAAAAATAATACAACAAAAACAAAACCTAAAGAAAAAAGTTAAAAGAGTTAAAACCAGTTGGATGATCAAGTGGCTTCATGCGGCTTGAAGTGCGTTTTCGCTGAGTCATAGCATTAAAAAATCTTGGGCCAGCTGCTGATGTACGTTTTTTTAATGTGCTTTCTTTCTACGATCTTCTTTTTTTTCAAAAAAAAATTTGAAATTAAAAACACAACAAGAAAGCAACAAAAACCAGCAGAAAACACTTGCGAAAAAAGTCGAAACAAGTTGGTACCTCAAGTGACTTGAAACGACTTGCAGTTGCAGGAAGCGCGTTTCAGCAGCGTTTTTCGCATTTTCGTCTCTGCACTTGTTGGTTTTAGGAAAGCAAAATGAATGAACGAAATCATGTGGCTTTTTTGATGCTTCGGTTGCAAAAATAAACAAAAGAAAAAGTAATATATACAAACAAACCCAAAATAGTCAAAAACCAGCTGAAACAAGTCACCAGCGACAAGCGCGCACTATACGCACTTCCAGCTGCTTTTGGCAGGACGAGTTTCCAGCTCGGTCCAGCCCAGCAACCAGCCGTCACTATAAACGCGCCCTAAGATGAGATGACTTCCAAAAAGATGGAAAAACACCTGTTTGCAAGGACTTATTAAAAATAATATGTAATGGTGTAATAATTTGAACTAGGTACTTAACTAAGAGGATTGGTGGTATAAGGTCCAGACCAGGAGCAGTAGCGTAACTATATTTTGTGGGCCCGCCCGCAGGTTTCTAAAAGCGCCCTGCTATTTACTTTTAGAGTAAAACTATGTAATAAGTAGGTTACTAGAAGCATAGGAGAAAACAAAAGAACTCATGACAAAAAAAAAAGAGAACAAGAAAGAGCTGTTTTATTTCAATAGCATCATTTATTACAGCAGTTATATTTTAAAAATATAAATTTTAAATTTCTTTTTTATATGTTTTAAATCGTATAAATAAATTTTGATTTTATTTTAATAGAATTTGTTAAAAAAATCAATAACATAAACAAATACTTTATATAATAGCTGCGTTCCTTTCGTCTTGATATAATCGTGACAACAAATTTTCTCAAAGGAACGGCAAGAAAAACGATTCGTAGAGGGCACTACCCTTGCAGTCAAAATTAAATTCAAACAAGCAATCATGATACAATAACTATTAGGTGTCATGAGAACGTGTGTCGTTCAAAACTGTTGTGAACTATTATGGTAGCGATACCTTCGTGATCGATGTTTTTCTCTGAATGTGTTTTATTCTAAACGTCAGAAAAAATGTAAATTATTTCATTTAATTATTAATATTATGCAATTATATAAATAATTTAAGTGAAATTGTTGGCTCCGGTGAATGCGTCCAATGTGTGTGACACACGCTGTTTGTTTTGTTTTCTTTTGTTTAACATTCGATGATCGCAGCTCGTGAGAAAATAGGTAGCTGTCATGGGTACCTAACAGTCATTGTATCAAACAAACAAATAATTCAAAAAATGAAATGACAGCTCATAAAAATATACAGGTGCGGCACCTGTGTTTCAAATTTTTTAAAGGCTATATCACAATCTTATATGGATAGCAAAAATAATCCTATTTGTTATAGGATTATTATTTTTGGTTTTGCTTTGCAAGTAAAAAAAAAAGTAATCTGGATTATTTTGAAGCGAATGAAACGCAGCTAATATCAAATATAATAAAATTAATAATAAATATTATGTTGACTTCATATGATTTAAATACAAATTCTAAATGTTTGATAGTTTAAATCTTTGTTGTTGTTGTTGTTTCTTTGGAAAAATTCGTTAGAACAATTAATTGTTCTAACTTTGACCTTAAGCTCGATAAACGATTTTAAACTGTCAAACAACTAGAATTTGTATTTAAAATCAAGTATGATTTAAACTATCAAACATTTAGAATTTGTATTTAAATCATATAAAGTCAACATAATAAATATAGAGGTCATTTAGGAAAAAAACTTTAATAATAAATATTTTAAGATTTTATCACAAAGTAGGTAACAAGAAAACATATATTAATTATTTTAAGAAGTTAAACTTAAAGTTTGAATAAATGAGATCAATAATTTTCAATAATGATAAGTAATTCAATAATGATAAGAACTGATTAATTAAAATAACATTAGTAGCTGACTTGCTGAAAATATGAAAGCAAACGGGTAAATCTACTTCGACTATAATCGAGTTTTGCCTATCAAGGACAACTTTTGCTCAAAATAGTCGGACTTAAATTTTATTTCAGCACATATTATACAATTATTTTTCATTTATTGTTGTTATTTAAAACAATAATATTTTGCGAAGGAAATAAATATTTAAGAATATATTAAATTTTTTGGAAACAAACGTCAACCAGTGCCCAGTCTTGGCCAAAATTAAAAGGAGTGATCGAAGAGCTATGAGAATTGGCACGATATCTTTCGTGACAAAATTAAGAAATGTTCAAAAAGTTATGTATAAACTTAATTTAGTCTTGTCTCAAAACAATGATATTTGCTACATCAATTTCTTTTGTGATTATAAATAAATGGAAAGTTTCATAGGCGAATGTCACGGCCATTAGTTGTATTATAGTAACTCAGCCTTGGAAAATACTACCGACACAAGTTTTACTACCAACGTTTTTGTTTATATTTGTAAGCTTTTTTGATTACAGCAAGAAAATTTTAAAAATTGATTTTTTTGTGCTTGTAAATAAGTGAAAATTTAAAAAAATAATCAGCTGCCATACATCAAATATATCTCACATTTTAACTAAACAGGTCACCATAAAAAAATATATATCTTCCGTGTTAGCAAGAAATTTTTGGATTTGGTGTTACGCAGTTCTAATGTTTTCGTGGAAAATTTATAGTCTCAAAAATTTTTTTAAACACTTTAAAACACTTTAAACACTTAAAACCATGTGTTCAAAATGTAAACAAACACAGTAATGTTGCCAGACATAAAAAAAATTTTAAACTTTATTTTGATATAAAAAAAAAAAAAAAAAAAATGAAATGTGAATGGCAAGAAAAACTGTATTCTTAATAACGTCATAACGAAACGGTTGCGACTGTTAAAAAAATTCTTTTTGATTTATTCACCAAAGATATTTTCTATTGAAAGCCATACAAATTTTGGAAAAATTCAAACATTAATATATTAGTCGTTCGTTCGGTTTATTATAACGTCGTTCTCCACTTGATTTATCATTTTCATCAAGGGACTTTAGGGCGCCCCTGGCTTAGTTGCGCCCGCCCGCAATACGTGCTCTGCGGGCCCGCCTTTTACGCCACTGACCGGAAGACTTGTAGGGATCTAATTCATTTACAGAATTAATTATGTCCTCTTGTGTAATATTGACTATGCAAACCAATGGGGACATGTTGGGATACATGAACGGGGTTCGAATTGGGGTTAAAGGTGGACGAAATACTAGAGATTACAGATCACTTGTGGGTTGGAAGAAGAAACATTACCTTTAAACATGGTTGTAGGATATCCGGTCGACTTACGCTTGACGCTTACAAAGTCGCAAATTTTTTCGGGTCATTAATAATTCTTTCACCAATCAAGTTTGTGTAAAATTTATATGCTTCTCCAGACTTTATTGAAAACTCTTTAGTCAGATCTGCATATCTTGCCTTTACTTCATCACTTACAATGTTGGTATTTTTAATGAGCTTGTAAAGACTATTTCTTTGATTTCTGAGTTGACTAAGATTTGGATCAAGCCACGGTTCAGATAGTTTATTTCGTTTTTTTATTTTTAGAACAAAAGTATCAAGTACTGAAAAGATACTAGGATAGAAAAACAAAACAGCATCGTCCAAATCCAAGAGTGATAGTTGGTCTCAGTTCAAATAATTTAGTTCATTTCTTATATTATTATAATCAGAGTTAAGAAAATCATACACTAGAGAATTATTAAAACATTGTCTATAAGTTATACGTGAAGACAGTAATTGCACTGTAAGTGCAGTGTGGTGAAGGGTATTTCAGAATAAATGCTCTCCATCACTGGTTGGAATAACATTGATTTCGTCGTATGAGTTAGTAAGAATTAAATTTAACCACCGTCCATTCCGGTTAAGGATGGGAGCTATTTGCTGACAATCGTTACTATAAAAGGTGCTAAGTAAATTAAAGTCGACCGAATTGGTTAGATTAATTGGAAGGAGGTAAATTAAGAAGGGTTTTCCAATTGTAATTGGCACAAAATATTGGGATTTCTTTTCTTGAATCTCGCAGAGCACACTGAGATTCCAATCGTTCGGAATGCATTCTTCCGACCATATTCTGCATAGAAGCTCGTGAATGCATTTAAATAGAGCTTCGCCTCTGTTCTTAAAAAGCTCTGCAGGTAAGCTATCTGCTTTCGCGGCTTTATTATTTCTAAGCCAAGCCATAGCTGTCGGAACTTATTGGGGTTTCCGGGATATCAGCTCTATTGGCGGGATAGTTGTCAGCGTCGCCATTTAGAACTTAGCAAAGTGTTCCCTCCATAACGTCAATGCATTCTGGATATCTGTAACAAGATTCATTATTGCAGATAGAGGCCCTGGTTCTAAAACCATCGGCAAGGCATCCTATCTTTTTGAATACTTTTCGGGCATCATTCCTGTACATACATCTCAATGTTCTCATGCTCGCGCCTTTCTGCCATTTTTTTTACCTGAAAATTCGTTTCTCTTTCCTCCTCTTCTCTTTGTATCGCTTCTTAGCGCGCTATCACCGACTGCGGGGTGGCTTTGTAGGCGGTATCTTTCTCTGCAGTGGCGCCGCAACACTTCTGCTCGTACCACTGGTTTCGACGATGGCGATGTAAGCCAATCACTACTTCAGCAGCCGCTCGCATGGAGTTGGAAATGTGTGTTTACTGCGCACATATATTATCGATTGGAGGAGTGCTGTGAAGCAGGAGTGAGAGTCGAGTTTCGAAAGCTTAGGTTGTCCTTTTTGATTGCTGCGTGTCTACGTCTAGCTTTATTGTGTAGGGTTGCGTGCATTCTTAGCTGTTCACAGACGTGTACGGATCTTGGCTACGACAAGATAGTGATCCGAGTCAATGTTTACACCACGGATCGTGAGTACACCCAATACAATGGCAGAGTTTTGATGAGCTTTCCGTCAATCAAAACGTGATCAATTTGGTTTCTAGTTTTTTGAGCAGGGGACATCCCGATGGCCTTATGAATATTGAAATGCTTGAATCTAGTGCTACTTACGACCATATTTCGTGCTGCGGCGAAGTCAATCAGCCTCATTCCGATATCGCAGGTGTTGTCGTGGAGGCTAAACATTCCGACTGTGGGACCAAATATATTTTCCTTGCCCTTGTTAACTTTGAAGTCACCAAGCACGATTTGTACGTCGTGACGGGGGCAAAGCTCGTAAGCATTTTCAAGCACTCGTATAAAGTTTATTTGGACTCATCGTCCTTGGCTTCTGTAGAGGCGTGCGCACATATTAGGCTTGTATTAAAGAATTTAACTTTTATGCGGCTTATGGCAAGCCGTTCGTGGTGTGAATCGCATGACGTGGTGCTGTAGTCTCTTGCCCACTGCAAATCCGCATCCAAACTCGTGCTTCTCCGCATGGCCGCTGTAGTAGAAAGCACAGGGTGCATGCTGAATGCAATCCTGCCCCTTCCATAGCATTTCTTAAATATCAGTGTTATCAGCCTCCTATCTTTCCAAGACATCATTCAGTTATTTAGAGGCACCTTCCCAATTAAGAAGTTAGGATACTCCAGGTGCATATCCGTAAACCATTATAAGTTATTCGTTTGCGGTAGAGGTCATCAGATCTGAGTATAATTTTTCTTATATTCTTTAATGTTTTCATTGAAATTGTTTCTTATGGTTAGGCTTCATACCCTACGCACAACCTGTTTTAAGCCTAGGGGCCAGCCGCTCAAAATAGTCGCCAAACTTACGGTTGCCAGGAAACACCACGTGGTGGTTTGAGTCGACTTGAGAGGATTTCACATTAGTGTAGTATCCTAGTATTGCCCGGCAGACGTTCTGCCACAGACCGCCTTACTTATGGTTACTTACAGACCGAAAGTAACCATATGAACTAAATAACCAAATTTTAGTCTAATACGATCAAAACCGTGCGAAATATAGCATTTTCGTTGTTTTGTAAGCGGTAAAAAGGGGTGCGGCAAAATTATTTTTTCTAAACTATATCGTAATCAAAACAAATCGACTGCCAAAATTTCAGCTCAATTTTGCTTAAGCCTGGTGCACTTTGCTCCACGCTGACCCCCCGAAAAGTGAGTTTAACTAAAGTGGGACAGGCCCATTTTTAGTGCACTTGCTCAGAGTAACCATATGAACTAAATTACTAAATTTTTGTATAATACGACTAGGGCTGCCAGGTCCCGATCTCCACGCGGGTTGTCCCTATTTTCAGCCTAAAAATGTGCGTCCAAAAACAATTTTATTTTGTAATATTTTCACTATTTTTTAAAAATACTTCCTACGTTTTTATTTCTTCATGACTAAATTTGTACAGATTTTTTTGTACGCCACTAATTGCACCGAATCGCATACTTTTCAAGCAACCGAACAGTGCGTGAAATAAAGAAAAAGGGAGCGAATAAAACAATAACATCATTCTTTGTGGATGTTGTTAATTTTTCTTTGCTCATTTTCACCCACGATGTTCGTTAAGTTCAACATATCGCATCCTTTTTTAGCAATCAAACATAGCATGAACGAAAGAAAACAAAACGAAAAATTATGAAAAATACATTATAAAATACAAGTTTTGAATTTTCAGATATTAACATGGGTTAGTAAAAATATAAGTTTAATTTGTTTCTATATTCATTTATTTGAGTTCTGTGTCACTGACTTTTGCTTAAAATATAAAATTTCTTTTTTAAAGTCATATACAACTCGAAAAAAATTGATTTTCAGTAAACGTGTTTAAAGTTTTTTGTTATTCTAAGCGTACTTGACGATTGGGTCTCTGTCCCGATTTTTTTTTGTAAAATCCCGATTTAAAAACAAAAACCTGGCAGCCCTAAATACGACCCAAACCGTTGAAATAAAACATTTTCATTGGTTTGTGGGCGGTAAAAGGGGGGCGCGGAAACCAATTTTTAGTACAGTTGCTGACAGTAACCATACAAACTAATCCAAAATTTTAGCTCAATCGACCCAGTAGTCAATTTTAATGATTTTTCAAAAAGTGGGTGTGGCTATATAGTGATAACGCCCATTTTTAGTACAGTTGCTGAAAGTAACCATACAAACTTAACTATCAAATGTTGGTCTTATACGGCCAAAACTGCTTAAAATATAGTATTTTCACTGATATGTGGGCGGAAAAAAGGCACGTGGAAAGCAATTTTTCGTACAGTTACTGACAGTAACCACACAAAGCAAATTACTAAATTTAAGTCTTATACGACCAAAACCGTTTTAAATGAAGCATTTTCATTGATTTTTGGGAGGTAAAAGGGGGCGTGGAAACTCACTTTTGGTACAGTTGTCGACAGTAACTGTACAAACTAAATTACAAAATGTTAGCCTTATACAACCCAAACCGACTGAAATATAACATTTTTATTGATTTTGGAGCGGTAAAAGGGGGGTGTGGCAACTTTTCCTCAACTATCTCGTACCTGAAACAAATCGACTGCCAAAATTTCAGGTCAATCGGCTCAGTAGTTTTGGAGTCTATAGGCATCTCACAGACATACACACATCGTTTTGCTTTTAATATTTATAGATATTGATTTATGGATGGTAAGAGTGGGCGTGAAAACATTTATATATACTGACCGCCTCTTGGAGCACCTACACAGCAAGTTGCACTATAAAAATGTGTAGAACTCCGGAATTGCCATGATTTCGAAAAAGTGGGCGTATATATATTGCGACCACACCCATTTTTTGTACAATTACCGAAAGTAGCCATCTGAAAAAAATTACTAAATCTTAGTTTTTTACGATCGAAACCGTCTTGATATATATCCTTTTTTGTTTTTGTTGTCGATAGCGCAAATTTGGCTTGTATGGGAGGTACCACACCCCCTCGTCCAATCTTTGCCAAACCTCACAGGAACACTGTCAAGATGTGGTTTCATATTTCCTGAAAATTACATAAAGATCGGTTCAGCGCTTTGGGAGTCTATACGTGATATAGCCACATACCCACATACATACATCCATTTTTATATATACAGATAACTTTAATATATAATTTTTTTTATATGTATAACTTATTAAAAAAAAAATATAAAAAAAATTCTTTGCGACATACGAATACATATTTCGATTTTACGAATATGGCTGACGCTATAGTATATAATTCGTATTATTGGAATTCGACTATAATGATTTTTTTCCCTACGAGGGAATTTATTTTTTGATAAAAATTGAATATATTTAAAAAACTCTTGTCTTAAATACTAATTATCATCTCTTTTCAAGAGCATTTTCCAACATTTTGTGTTAAAAGCACTATTTTTATCTTAAATAAAACACGACGCGAGCTGACTTAAATTTTCCTTGTCTTAAGTGTTTTTTTGTGTTTTTATTTCATTGACTTGTGTGCGCCAAAAATGTTTTTAAAAGAGATCTATAAAACTTTAACGCATTAAGAAACGATTTTTTGTTTTCTTAACAGATCATAAACTCAATCAAACTACATGGAATGCACGCAATCACTCACACATCCACTTGCTTCACTTAGTCACTCGTACTTGTGCTGTCATCTGTCAGTCTGTCAGTCAGTCAGTTCGCATGCAGTATGCATGGAGTCAAACAAACAATTTTTTAAGCGACAAAAACAGCAACAACAACTTTGTTGCAAACATGTTGTCTGTCTGTTTGTTTGCTTGTTGACAAATAAACATGTGCTCAACAAAATACTGCAGCGTCCGACCCAAAAACACATATGTTGTTATTTATTTAAAAACATTTCCAGCAATATTAAGTGTGGATTTCAAGAAACGATATGCAATTATTTATACAGCGTTTAAAAACTTCTAATATTTTTGATTTCCTTAGTTGCTGCTGAAACTTATGCTTCTGATAGAAAATCTGATAGACTGCGAAGCACTTCAGCAGTCGACAGTTTCAGCAGGTTTTGTTTTGATTGACTGAAACTGTGATCTAATCTGTGATTTAATCACTGTATTTAAATAGAAAAGAAGAAATATTACGAAGCTTGATTTAAAAAATTCGTACATTTTTAATAAATTTTTGCGAAATTCAAATAAAAAGACTACAAAAGTTGGCATCATTGTACAATATCAACAACAATGTTTTGGCTGCAACCCTTAAGTAGGTAGTATTCAGTACCCTTTTCACATTTTTAAAGTATTTAATACTTATCAAATAATCTCTGAATTTCAATTGATATTGTCTTAATTTCAAATAGTATTTCTATTTTTAAATTTCAATTGACCTTTTCTGAATTTCAATTGTTTGTCAGAAAAGATTCGAGAAGTTTATTTATAAGAAGTGAGTTTGAAATTTTTTTACTCGCCTGAAGTTACAAGAAGACTAGAATAACTCCATATTACTCCTTTACGAACACAAATTATAGGTTAGAGTACTTATTTATATTATTTATACGTAGATACTCAAAGATTATATTAACAGCAACATTTCTATTACCAACGAGAGGGCTAGCAGACTCGAATAATACTGTTTATAGTAGGATAGGCATGAAAGCCTCATTCAAAAAATCCCCAAACAAATTTGCATAAAATTTTAATAAAGATCAACAGCGTTATCCCCAATCACAGCATCCCCAAACACAAAATCCCCAAGGATAAAATATACAAACGTAAAAGCCTCAACATTAAAATCCCCAAAACAGAACGAAATAAGCAATTAAAATTTTTTTTTATCAATTCTATGTCTGTAATTCATAACCAGCCGTATTCATTAAAATATTTTAAAACAAATTTCAAACGTTTTTTAGTTAAAATGCTTTTTAAAGTTAAAATACTTTTTAAAAGCGTTGTATTCATAAACAAGTTTTAAGAGTCTTGTAGTTGAAATGAGAATACTGATGCTTTAAAGTAGGAACAGTTGTAGTTTTCGTTTGTGACTTCAATAAATAGAATGACAATTGCTTAAAAATTTAAAAAAGAAAAAATTAGGTTTGTGAATTTGATATATTGACAGGCATTTGTTTAAAATTTTGTTTACATTTCAATCAAAAACAGTGTTGCCATATTTTTTAAACTTTAATTTTTAGAAAAAAATCTTAATTTTTTTGTGAAAAAACTGAAACTAAAAAAAAAATAACTAAAACATATATTTAAAATATGTGCTCTAAAATTTTTATTACTGGATATGAAATAAGGTATTTAAATTAAATTAATAGTTAAACAAAACAAAAACAATCGCATTCATTAACTAAAATAAGTTAAATTATCAATTTATTGAAAAACTTAAAAATTTGTTTAAAAAACTATTTGATATTTATATGAATGTAAATGTCATTACCAATTTTTGAGATCATAGTAAATTACATCCCATCCATAAAAAATAGTTTTACTCATTAATAAATCACATTAATTTTAGTAGATTCATTTAAGAAATTGTGGAGATAATTCCATGTCTGTTCATTACAAAGGAAAGTTGTTTATGCTGTTTTATCGATTCCTGAAGCACCAGGAAATGCAAAAAGCATTTTTTCTCAAATCTGTAGTAATAAACCCAAAATCAGAAATATATTTTATATCAAACCTTTTGTGAAATTTTGCAATGAAAAGATAGTTTAAGAAAAATAAAACAGCCACAAGTGATGAAATCTGAAAAATTAAATTATTTTTATTACATATTTTGATCAAACTTTTTTATAATTTCTGATGACTGTTTTAATTTGTGCAGCTCCAATCACTTTTCCTTAAAAAATTTTTAGTTCAAAGAATCCCACACAAGGTGGGAGTTTCTAATATATTTCTGATTTGAGTTTTATTAATATTTATTTGTGAAAAAATACGCTCTACATTTGCTGTTGCTACAGGTATCGTTGAAACAACATAAACTAGTTTTACAAGTAATGGAAAGACTTCGGAATTATCTCCACGTTTCTGATAAAAATGACTTTCCAAAAAGGTTCAATATTATTTTCATTTAGTAAATTCAAATCACTGAAATTAATGTGGCGCAACTCATCGTCAATTTTTTGTAATTTTTCTGAATGTATGACATTAGGTAGAAAAATACACAAATTGAAAATAGTAAAATCTTGCCTTTTTAAAATTTTCGTTGATGCTAAAAGTTCGACACATTTCAGAAAATCATTCCAAAAATCAAACTTTTGTAATAAACAATTGCATAGCTCAACATAAAATTTTAAGTAATGTTCTCTAAAATCCATTCCATCTGATTCGAATAATTTATGCGTAGAGCTTAAAGACGAACATACCTCGACTCCCAAATAAATGTCTTTAGGATTTTTTAAGAACTTGAAATCATTTACTTCAATATATCTATTCATATAAATATATATATTGACCGCCAAGAATTGACGAATGAAAATTGAGACAAAAGAACAGAAACAACGAAAGCAGCAATAATAGCAACTGCGCTACCACTTCATAAAGAAATTTTTGAAAGGGCGTGAAAAGTAGTAGTAGCAGCTTCAAATGTTTCTTATATTTTTGTATTAACATACAATTTATTATTTATTGTATTTGATTCATAAAACTAGGAAGCATTGTTTTAATCGTAAAATCTTGAAAAACTGGGTAAAATAAAAAACTCTATTTTTTAGGCAAAAACTGGAGAACTGCCTACCTTTTCGGAAAACTGGTAACACTGATCACAAAACACAATTATTTTCATTTATTTATTTGTTTGTTGACATTTTAGTTAGTCACAAAATGAGAAGATTGTTCTCAATTGAGAACATGAAAATTTAAAATAGCTTTGTAGGAAGCTTACAGAAGGCTTGTACCTATTTTAAAATTCTCTCATTTGTGAAGCTGTTACAAGAGGTTTTTTTCGTTATTGAACATTTATGAATAACGTTTTTAGGCATGTGTCTTACAAAGGGCTTACAAGAGGTTTGTGACTTTTTATGAATACGGCTGAACATTTATAATGGGTCGCCAAATTAAAAGACCCACGTTATAAAATTACCAAAAAACACTTTTTCTTAGTCTTAAATATAATACTGCCTTTTTTATAATCTATAGAAAAGTTATTTTTCAGAATTTTATAACGTGGGTCACTGTACAGATAGTTCAGAAAAAAACCAAAGAAAAATTGCGCAAAAAATTAAAAATCATTAAAAATTTGTCCCTACAATTTTTCATATAAAAATAACAAAAAAAAAATTGACCGATTCTGCATTTTTGTTAGGCGAAATTTCGCTTTTTGTTTTGGGTGATTTTTATTTTTTTTGGGGTAGTTTTTTGTTTTCAATATTTGACAAAAATCATGACATTTTTGAAATCATGAATCTTAGATAAAGTTGTATTTATTCAAAGTAAAATCAGCGGTTCTTATTTTGTTGTTTTTGTTATTTCTTGCTATTTTGGAGTGATTTCAATTTTTACTTTAAAAAAAGACATGCAGATTTGCTTAAATTATTATCAAAAAGTGTGGTTTACGAAACGAAAATGTTACGAAAATGTTTTAAAATGCATCAGCCAGAAACCATTGCCTTGCTGCCATGCAAACATATGAAAGATTGCGATGAATTTCCTTTGAAACTACAGGCGCAAAGTTTTGCAGATGACTCAAACAAATTTTATTATCCCTAACTATTGTAGAACTAAAGTAATAGTGTGTGCAGAAAAAAACGTTTGCCGCTGTTGATGATAATGAATCAAAGTGCGTGAAGATAAAGTCGTCAATTCGACGCTAACTTAGCGAAGCAATATTTTTTTCAGCGACTTTTGATACGAATTGAACTTTTAGCACGAATTTAACTCCTGGTATGAATTTAAGTCATGGTACTAACTTCTGATAGAGAAATCCTTAAAATACAAACTTGATTTGTATTGCATAGGGGGCGTCCATAAATTACGTGAGGTGAATTTTGCGATTTTTTGACTCCTCCTCCCCCTAGTGAGATATCGTGAGATTTGTCTCGACCCCCTCCCTGCCCATCTAATCTCATGTGAGATTGTTCAAAATGCGTGTTTTCAGTGTAAATATGTTAATCAATGCTTCATTGTGTTGGATTTATGAAAAAAAAAACTCGTAATTTATTTCATTCTTTTTATTTAGGACTAGTTGAGACTATAATTTAAGACTACTGAGAACGTAGTTTAAAACGACAATGAAAAAAATCAAACAATCAAATACTTATTAAGTAAAAAAAAGTCATTTAAAATGAGAACGTCTAAAATTAATGAAGGTATATTCATTCTTATTCAGTCCATGGGGACTCATGTACGGTCTCGAGAGTGACCACTGGAACCAGCATGTCCATGTGATTTTCGGCAAAATCATCTGCTCTTTTTAGCCACCCTTATCGTTCGCACAAAGAAGCTCATGCAGCTCTTGTGATGTAAGAAAAGTTAATACCGCATTAATTGCAGCATCTTTTTTCTAGATCACCACGTACACTGGGGCAATAGAGGTCATAGGGCAAGTCCATGAAGGCATGTAAAGGTTGAGCAAGTAACTTTCCGTCATACTCATTAGGATCTGGGATAGTCAGATGCCCATTAATCTGCCTGATAGGGTGTGTAGGTGGTAGAAAACGGTCGTGAAGAATCAAGTGCAGATCACTCCGGCGTAGGCTACAGCAGGCCCGATTGTCGCATTTTACAACCTAAAATAATAATTTCAAAAATTCATTATTTTTGTCGTTAAAAAATTAAAAATAAAAAACTTAAAAAAATAAATTACCGCATACCTGAAGTAAATATTGGCTCTCTCTAATATGTTCAGCGTACCATTCTTCAGATGGCTGGTAATCTGATATGCAAATAAAGCAGAGTAAAGATTGAGCTTTTTTTAAAAAAAGAATTTATCGAAAACGAACCTTTCGTTAAAGTTTATTTACATTCCCTGATTGCATATCATTTGAAACAATGCTGCTTCGCCAATTATTACTCATTCTACGAAAAAATATTTGTTGTTTGCCGAATGAGTGACAGAGTATAAAAATGCGAGTGACTCTTGGCAAAGCAACCCAGTATGAAGGCGCCTCACGCTCCATAGAAAAAAAAATGTAAGGCCGGAAAAAGATCTTTCAATCTGCATCAAAAATTGTAAATGTTTGCAATCAGATTAAAGAAAATGCTATTTTTCATGCATATTTTTGATATTATTTTATTTTATTTCCATACAAAAACTTTCAAAATTCAAATAACTTCATTACTTTTATATTTTTTTTTAATTTCTTACGATATTATTTCAGTAGGTGCTTATTTTAAAATTAATATTTTACTTTTAATATATATCAAATTAAGCAATTCTGACTAGGAATCAATGTGAGCACTCAAAACTTTTCCAACAATATCTGGAAAGGGAGAATCGCATTAGAAATAATTAAGTTTTTTTTTTAATGTTGACTTTATATGATTAAAATACAAATTCTAAATGTTTGATAGTTTAAATCATACTTGATTTTAAATACAAATTCTAGTTGTTTGATAGTTTAAAATCGTTTATTGAGCTTAAGGTCAAAGTTAGAACAATTAATTGTTCTAACGAATTTTTCCAAAGAAACAACAACAAAGTTTTTTCAAAATGAAAAGGAAAAAATCACTAGCTGGTTTTATTGCACAATTTCTGCCCTGCTAAAAGCGTCATCAGAAATCTTTGTGATACCCGCGCAAGCGCGCATTAACGCACTGCACCACCGGGGCGATGAGATTTGAAGTGTCAATTTCTCAGTTTTTCTCAATTTCAAATTTTCACATTTGTTGTTGTATTTCTGTTTTATTTTAGTCTCTATGCTTATGTTATTATATGTAGTCTAACAGCCTGCTGGAAGTCTGCACTAACAAAGCATGATTTTTTTTTAATTTTAGTGAAAATAAATTTGAAAAAATGCATGAAAAAAGCATTATTTTAAATCCGAATGCAAAAATTGTAATTTTTTGATGCAGATTGGAAGACCTTTTTTCCGGCTATAATTTCTGACAATTTATTTTTTACAACAATTACACAAGCCAATATGGTTACAAAATAACTCGAGTTTTAGAGGTTATCTCAAATCAGAGCATGGCTATCGCTAGAGTCGAAATATTTGGGGAATCATTATAACATAAGCCATGGATTGTATTGAGCATTTGTGCCGAACAACTTTTTCGTGAGGCGCCTTACCCAGTATGTATAGAGTAGCATGCATACAGGAAACCTGCATGATGTATGCAGGCAGAAGCATGGACAAGGCATGTATTAAAAAAAAACCAACAATTATCCAAATTCGCTGAGTATGCGTGTTGTTTGTGCACAGTAGCGTGCATACTAAAATATGCATGGTGTATGAGTAATAAGGCATGAACCTTGCACGCATAATAGTCTTGCTTAAAAAATATGAACTACCATTGTGCATTTAAACTTTAAGGAGTGCAATTGCACATAATTTATTAACAAAATATAAATTTTTATAACAACTTCAAAAACTGAAGTAAATAAAATGATTAATTAATGACAACAACAATGTTTTTCGTACAATATTAATGCAAATGTATGCATACAGTATTAATGGTAATGTATGCATGCAGTATTAATGACAATGAATGCATAGAGTACTACGAATTCCCCATGCATACAGCAATAGTAATTGTGCGGGTAAACAGTACACATGCTCTTGTTTGACATCGCCATGTAAAATGGAAATGAGCTTGCATTTATGTTGGCATGCATACAAAACATCAAACGTATGCCTACATCATTAATTAATGACAACAACAATGTTTTTCGTACAATATTAATGCAAATGTATGCATACAGTATTAATGGTAATGTATGCATGCAGTATTAATGACAATGAATGCATAGAGTACTACGAATTCCCCATGCATACAGCAATAGTAATTGTGCGGGTAAACAGTACACATGCTCTTGTTTGACATCGCCATGTAAAATGGAAATGAGCTTGCATTTATGTTGGCATGCATACAAAACATCAAACGTATGCCTACATCATCAATGCTGTATGCATGAATGTACTTACTGGGATGTGCTTCATGTGTGCCGACCACTGAATTAAACATTTACGGACTTAAACACAACAAGTAGAGACTCTTCCCTGAGTCGCTGTCACAAGTCGCAGCGCTCGTCGAATCGCGTGTTCAGCTAGCCGGTGGTAAAACAATCGACGAGCTACTTTGTTACACTCCTATGTTTTCGCATTACCGCGAAAAATATTATAGTGTAAAATTTAGTCAATGTAACCAGTTATCTCATGCAACGAGTATAAATTATACCAAGAGAATTCTTCATCCAGCCTTCCAACTTCGTTCCAGACTATCAGCCATCCACCGACAGAAAAACCAAAACAATGACAACCAACGAGTTTATGTACTCGTTGATCTGAGTTATTGACGCTCAGCAATGAAAGCAGATTACCAATCAAGGAGAAGTAAACATGAAAATAAATATGGCAAGTAACGAATGAAAAGGAAAAGAAAAGAATATTGTAAGTTTATCAATGAAAACAAAGTAACTATTTGCCACAAATTTTACAGCTTCTTTATTGTGTTATTTTTTGGGATCTTCTTGTGTTTGCCGAATTTATGTTGTTTCGAGCTGGACATTATTGTTGTGATTTTATTTATTCTAGCTACATTTTGGTTGCAGTTGCAAAAAATAATTTTTTAGATATTTCATTAGCCGAATAGAAAGAAAGACGGAGTTCTGATTCGGCTTATGAAATAATTATTCTTTAATGAGGAGTTGCAAATTTATTTTTTGGATAAACAGAAGAAAAACGAATTTTTAAACAAAACCAAAGTTAAAATTGTTTTTCAAGTATTTTATTAATTAAACGAAACCAAAGCTGCAAGCAGTGATGGCTTCAAAGTCAATCAAAAAACGAACTGCTTGCCAGAAAATGATTTCATTTTTTATTAAAATGTCAATTTTACGACAAAACCATTTAGCGTAGATGCATGTCGCCGTTGAATTTTTTGTTGGAATCGGAAAGATCTTTCGTATGTTCATACGATCTTTTCAGATATATTTTACTGTTTAGCCAGGAAATGGGGAAAAAGCGGCAAATTTTACCAAAAATCGGGATTAAAACCAGTTTCTAAGTCAGTAACTCTTTGGCTATCAAATATATCAAAATTTTGAATATACATAAACCACCTATAATCATTTATGATTCGAATAGTGCAAATTTCACATTTATACGCTGGTAGCTTTGTTGAGGATTCTTCAAAATAGAATTTTTCATCGGATTCTATGTCGACCCATTCAGGTGAATCCTCATTTCTAACACAGAGAAATTCACCTGGTCTTTGACAGAGTACCCTTAAAGGCTGCACCCGAGCTGCACCAAGTTCTGTGTTTTTGTGTAAATGCTTTCTGAAAATTGATTTATTTAAATAGTATGTTTTATTCCGATTTATTGTAAACGATATAATACAAACTTATGACAATTCATAGAAGTTTTAAAAACGAAATACAAGTCGCAGGTAGGACACGACCTTGAACCGATTTCTTCTTTCTGAGAAGGACAGTACATGTCATACGGTATCTCCTTTGATCAAGAACATTCAGGCCTTAACGTCAAAGCCTGTCGCAAAAGCAAATACCCAAATTTTTCAGACTTGTGCTGAGATGGTGAAGGAATACCAAAAGGTTCCTGTGTCGAGGGAAAAGGCGGTGGAAGAAATCGTTGAAACAAAAGTTAACCATCAATTTAGACGACCAAACATAAACATGTAAGCTTAAAAATTTTTGAAATGATTGTGTTGTTAATTAGAGGATTTTTCGTCGATTTTTTTAATTTTTGGTAACGTTACAATATCTAAACACCTCCCCCCCCTACCGTTACTTATCGTAGTGCATTTCAAAACCCCTCCCCCCCCTCTAAATTGGTAACGTAGTTTATGGACGACCCCTTAGCTCGTTGTATTTTTTAGCTCAATAGGTCTTTTAGTTTGTTTTGTTTGCTCGTACATGATCAGATCTATAAAATGAAACGAACTATATAACCGAATCAATCATTAAATGCGGACATAAAAGAAATTTACATAAAAATACTACGTATGGGGCATTCCACACAATATTTGCCACAAAAAAGTTTTTTTTTACCGTTCATTAAAGAAAAACTGTATCAGCACGGACTCAAACCATTGTTAAGTAAAATCGATTGAACTAAAAGAACGAGAATCAACGAACTAGTTTACATAGTTCATGAGTGCAAATAGTTCTAGAATAGAACTACCCAAGCCTATTTTCGCGGATAAAAAGTATTGGTTTGAGTCTTCGCTGAGTTAGCGTCGCATTGACGAAATTATCTTCACATAGTTAATTAAGCATATACATATTAAAAAAATTGTATATATAAAAAGTACATTTCATGACCATAGTCGACACATTTATATGCGGTACAGCCACTTCCATTGTCTATATATATAGTAGCTTGACATCTTTGGTGGCAACTAGATGTTAATTTTTCAGCATATTCAGGAGTTAAAAACTTACAAATATTTTTGAGCAATCGAACTAATTGTTTTGATGATGTTATATTCTTTTTTGATATTTTAGCTTTCATGATGGTTCATACATTTTCAATTGGATTGGCATCAGGTGACAGAGATTTTTTCTTTCCATTTAGTGCAGAGCTTACTCCTATGTTTCGGATCGTTGTTCTCATATAATATCCAATCGGTTTTATTTTTTCCATATAACTTTTTGGCAGACTTTAACAAACCATCTTTGTATAATTCCAGCCTTCTCACTGCATTAAAGTTATAGGTGAAGCCCTTTAAAACGCCTAATTCTAGAGTTGAGAAGCATCCATTAAAATAAAAGTGCATTTTTGAGGATGTTTAACACTTCGCTGAATTACATTTTCACCACTTTTTATCCAAACATGTTTTATTGGACTTAATAATACAAAAGTTGATTCATCTGTGAATATTATTTTTGTCCAATCACATTTTTCAGCATTTTGACATTTTGGTGAGCCCATTTTAATCTCTTTTCAATCCGCTTTATGCCTGATTAATGAAGTCTGTACCGTATCTTATTTAGGGATGCATCCAATCCTTTTTCCCATAAAATTTTTACACGAGTATTTTTTATGGTTGTCGCTATACATAAGCTCTGCCATCTGAACCGTGCAGACTAAATTTGCTCTAATCCGTAAATAAAACTTGAAAAAATTAACTTCCACTAAAAATTTCACTGTTTTCTTATTAATTTTCATTACTTACCGAATCTCAAAACGTGTCAACTTTAAGTAAATACTCTCTAGCGAATTTAAGTCAAATATTTTTGTTTTTTGGGCTTATTAATAGCTTTTTTTTGACAAGTTGGGCATGTAAATCATTTGTACGCAGTGTGCTTCGAATAGTTTCTGTGCAGACGTCCTTCCCTCAGCTTTCTTTTGCATAATTTTTAATTTAATTTGTTGCAAAATGCGGCGCTCATCGCGATCATTTAATTGCTTACCTTGACGCTATAGACTTTATCAACTATACGATAGTTCTCACGACACTTCTTAATAATTTCGTGAGCCTCAATCTACGATATCACCACTTTTATGGACTGTTTTGCCTTCACCATAATGCCGAATAATTAACCTAACAATTTCTTCTTGTTCAAATTAGTTCAAACAAAAGCAAAAGGATATTGATCATCTTGAAAAATATTTTGTAAAACAATAAAACCATTTATACAATACAAACTAACCACTATTTTTTTATTCATTGCTAGGCGAAAGACTTAAAAGACAGATTTTGTACTACCTCTAAATTTCTCATATCACTTAAATAGTTGTGATTTCGATATGAAAATGCGTTTAAATATTTGGCCCTTATTACATCACATTTAGTTTTTTCTTATGATGAGTCATTACATTATTTCAGCAGGTGTTTTATGTGTGAGAAGCGACGTCAATTAGCACGCAACGTCAAGCTGTTGTAAAATTTTCCATGTTTTTCTGTGCAATAACAGCTTAAGTACTAGCTTTAAATAGACAGCAAACGCAGCATAAATCATATGACCAACCGGCAGCCCTCCAGCAATTTTTGTTGGAATACAGGGTGAATCTAAGGTAAGCATGGAAGGAGAGTAGTTTTTCTCCGATTGTTAAATTTGACATTATTAGAGTCACCATTTACTATCCAGTTTAATTTTGGCTCATTCAATTTTAATGAAGCGTAACACAAATCTTTATTATTTTCACAATTTGCCTTTAAATCAACGTAAGTCATTATAGTAAAAATATGATCTACTTTTCTAATGTTTTTTGGAACTTTTCGACACCAAAATTTATAGGTATTTTAAAGAATCCAGATATTCTTAAAAAGGCCACTTATTTCATAGATTTTTCTTACGCAAAACAGTTGCTTGATTTCAATTTTGAGCATAAGTATTTGTAATCTAATACTTATGCTCAATCTACACTAAAAAAATGCTAAATTGACGAATTGTGTCATTACTTAATTTGACAAATTTGCTGTTTAAAATAAAGCTAACAACTTGTCTGAAAGCTGCTTCAGACTATCAGAGAAATCATATAACTTTTTGTATGCTTTTTTCGTCAGAGTTCTCAAATTATCTGATAAGTCATAGCATTTTCTGATAAATGTGTTTGCACTATAAGATTTTTTATCAGAGAAAATTGACACACAGAACTTAACATGGATACTGGTAAAAGAAAACTTTTAATTTTAAGCCTAATAATGGTTTAAACAATTATGGTTAATAGTTTAAAACAAAAATAAAGCACAAGAGCTTTGTGGAGCAGTCTTCGAAATCAACATTTTTCAAAAACAAATCCATTTTTTGACCTTCCTGTCCAGAAAAACAGTTGAAACTCCTCTTTCAAGCCCACAAAAATAAAATTTTAACATTTTTCTTTCTAAGTAAGATTGTGTGAACATTATATTTTTCAGTTGGGCACCCATTCTGGGTAGAAAGCCCAAGTATTATTATGAAAAACTACTTTTTTGGCTAAAACTACCTTGAGCGAAAAAATCTGAAAAAATCTGAAAAAATTCTCAAAATTCTATTTTGTGACGAACTTTCGAATTCCGCTTCAGCCCCGCAAAATTTTTGAAAAAAAAATTTGATAATTAATTGTGATCTATTCTTTGAATTTCTACATGAATTTAATTGTGAACTACTTAGATCTAGTAAGTTTGAAGAAGGCAACAACAACACGTCTGAAAAGAGTCAATCAAACAGCAGACTAGACAGCCTGTTTTGGAAATCCTCTTCAGTAGTATTGAGTGATTCGCCTCAGACCAACCCACTGCTATAGTCTTATATGATTTGACCCTTGTTCGAACAAATTCGTATGAATTGTAACGTTCTCATCGGCCCTTTAATCATATGACATTAAAGCAGTAGCTATTTTTAGATCAAGGATCTTAATTAGCAAGGAATAACGAATTTCTTGACGTATATAATAGCAGTCGATAATTTGCCACCGATTTTTATGTTAGAGATAAAGATAAAAGTCTAAGCACTGGTTAAAATCCATTACTTAGGCTAAAAAAAACCGTCTTCGATAAAATCGTTCATTGAAAAATTTAAAAAAAACAACGAATAGTCGAAAATCGACAGAGTATCCAGTTTTTTACTACTATACCAAAGCTAGAGTCTCACCATCGTCATGCTTATTAGATTCGGCTAGTGATTATTGACCGATCTTTTCTGCATGGCAATGCAACGCATTTTCAGCGACATTCTAAAATAAAAGAGGTGTAAAACGGTAAGCATTCTTCCAATGTACAAGAGGAATTTGATAAGTCAGTGACTTTTTGAATAAAAAGCATTTTTTCGGCAAAAAAGCGTTTTACTTCAACATAGTCTCCTTTTAGATCGATACCTTTAGTCCAGCGTTTTTCCAATTTTTTTATTCCGTTCAAATAAAAGGTTTGATCTAGGACCTCTTCATTCGAGCCAAACCTTTTAGCGTCTAGCCATTTGTTAAAGTTTATAAATAGGAAATAGTCGCAGTGGGCTAAATTTGGAGAATATGGCTAATTTATGCATTGCCATGGCGACTTACTTACTTATTTGGCTTTACAACCGTATGTCGATCTTGGTCTCATCTTAGAACGTACGCTAGCCATTTCAGTCCCTCGCTTGGCAAGTTGGGAATTCCAAGCATTGTCAAGTTGTCCTCTACTTGGTCTTACCAACGAAGATGCGGTCGTCCTCTTCTGCGTTAACTGGATCCGAATCGATTATTTTTTTCACTGCAGCATCGTCTTTCATGCGCTGAACATGACCTAGCCAGCGAAGTCGCTCGACTTTAATGAGCTTGATTATGACGATGTTGGCGTACAGCTCCTACGCTTCATCATTCCACCGTATTCGGTACTCGCCATTGACGAAGATTTGTCCGTAGATCTAAAAAAGAATCTTTCGCTCGAAAGCTCCTAAAGTCTTTTCATCTGAACTGCGCAGCGTCCAGGCTTGTGATGCATAAAGAGGACGAAAGAAAGCTCTGCTTCTCAATTGTCTACTGAGACCAAAGTAACACCTGTTGGCAAGAGTTATCTTTCGTTTGATCAATGCTGAAATCTTTAGTTGAGCTATTGCTGGATCCTAGATAGACGAAGTCCTTCACAACCTTAAAGGAGGTATTGTCAGCTGTTACGTGGGTGCAAGACGCTGCGACTGTATGTTGGTTGACATCAAGTATTTCGTTTTATCTGCATTCACTGCAAGACCCAATCGAATTGATTCTCTAATCTGGAAAATGCTGCACTGAATTCGCGCCTATGATATTTGGCCAATGATATCAATGTCAACAGCATAATAATCTTGTAGAATATTGTGCCACTACGTCTCAGATCAGCAGCTCGGATCAACATCAGGTTACAAACTTTGCACGATAAGGAATCACCTTGTATGAAACGTCGTTTGGTAACAAATGGTGGGGAGAGGTCATTCTCGATTAACTGCGCTGCTGGTGTTGCTCAGTGTCGTCCTACAAAGATGGATTAGTTTTGCAGGAATACCATATTCAGACATGTTGGGGTATAGGTGATTCCTTATTGGGCTGTCGAAGACGGTTTGTAGTCGACAAAAATATGGTGGCTGTCGTTTTATTTTGTTTTTCTTTGGTCTTCTTCAAGATTTGTCGTAGCGTGAAGACCTGGTCAATGGTAAACTTTCCAGGCCTGAACCCACACTTCTAATGTTGTAACAAGACGTTACAATTAAGCTTACGATAAATTAAGTATAGTTACTTATATATGCAGCATAGGGTAGGTAACTTTGACAACAACAACGTGACCTACATAAATTACCAGCCACAACAACAAGACTCACTGTCTAGTAGCCATAAAACAACTGCCAAACATTCTTTTCATACGCCATACAACAGACGACTTATATAATTCCTAAGTAGTTCTTTCTGAAAGCATATAAATAGACACGACAAAACCAGCTAAGGTAGGTGAGCTCAAGCCTAGTAGCTACTGCCTCGGCTGACCGTCAGGTCTATCGTCCAGGGAGGGTGGCGAACGGTAATTTTTGGTTATTTTTAAGTATAGTTATTTTTTTTTATTTTATTATTTATTTATTATTTTCTTTTGTTTTCGAAAGCCACGTCGCTACCTCGGTTGACCGATAGGCCTGTCACCGCTGATTTTGTTGTTTCATGAAGCCACGTCACTACCCCGGTTGACCGCAAGGCCTATCACCGGGACTTCGACGCAGGCACTCTCTGCTACGCCACCACGGCGCCTACAGTTGACCTCTCTACTCTATTATGTCGTATTAGAAATAACGGAGCATTCCTTTGTAGCGATTGCCAACCGATTACCGAAGCGATTACCAACAGATTACCGATTACCGAAGCAACTACTATCCGAATACAGATTACCAAAGCGATTACCAACCGATTACCAAAGCGATTACCAACTGATTACCGATTACCGAAGCGATTACCAACTGATGACCGAGTACTAAATCGATTATCAACTGATTACTTAGCCCACTAGCGACTACCCAAAGCTGCATAATTAAGGGGTTATAATAAGGACAACGTATTCAATAAAGTAACTTTGTGAATTACTGAAAACACTGCGTCTTTTATTTTCAAAATAATTTGTGAGAGTTAGTGGACCTTTTCACAGGACCCAGGAGCGGCTGAGTCTTACCTACGCCTTTGAAAAAATCACGTCACAATGTCCAATGATTTGTTTAACGGTGGGCTTCAATCTTTCACATAAAATGCTCGACAGACTGAGATTCCAATCGTTCGGAGTGCATTCCTCCGACCATATTCGGCATAGAAGCTCAAGAATACATTTTAATAGAGCTAGGCATCCGTTCTTAAACAGTCAGAAGGTAGTTACGTCATCGGCTCCCGCTGCTTCAATATTTTTAAGCTAAAGCTGTCAGAATTTCATTATAGTCGGGCAGTGGAACCTCGCACTGTCATCCGTAATTGGGCTTTCCGGGATATCATATCTACTGGCGGAATTGTTGTTAGTGTCGCCATTTAAAATCTTACAAAAGTTCTTTTTCCATAACGTCAGTGTACTCTGAATATCTTTGTAGGAAGAGAGCGCCGGTTTTAAAACCATCGGCAGGGCGTCTTATCTTTTCAAAAAATTTTTGGGCCTCATTTCTGTCGCCATACATCTCAATCTTCTCCTGCTCGCGCTTTTTGCCTCTTCTGTCTCTATTTTTTCCGCCTGAAAATACGTCTCTCTACCCTCCTCTTCTTAGCAGCGCGCGTTGCAACCGACTGCAAGGTGGCTTTGTAGGCGGTATGTTTCTCTGCAGTAGCACCGCAACACTTCTGCTCGTACCACTGGTTTCGACGATGGCGATGATAGCCAATCACCTCTTCAGTAGCCGCACGCATGGAGTTGAAAATGAGTGTTTACTACTATCATCGATTGGAGGAGTGCTTTGAAGCAGAAGTCAGAGTCGAGTGGCGAAAGCTTCGGCTGTTTGTTTTGATTGCAGCCATGGCGACTACAGACATTTTCTTTGCCAAATGCATTCTTTCTTGATTATGCTAAAAACTCATTATCCATTTTTATCAGTTAGTTTTATCGGTCGACCAAAAGTTTTGACATATATATTGGCTTTTGCCCAAACATTACTCGCTTTTAGTCGAAACTGTCATAAATAGTAGTTTGCTCAAACATGGCACACTATAAGTCGAAACTGCCATTATGTCGGTACCGATCACTATAGAACCAAAAGGTCGGTAGAAGTGTGTTGATATGCTGAAAATATCTTCAATATTGTAAAAAATAAATGTATAAATTCTATGAAAGGGCATAGTTATTTTTGTGTCATAACTTTGGCTAAAGTCATGCTAGAAGCTCCAGATTTTGTGTGCTTATAGTGCTGTATGCGTGGAACATAGAGACATCAATAACTAAGTTCTGTCTTAAGTTGGTTTTACAACTTTTAGGGTCACATTCGAGAAGGTAGGTTATTTTGGTATAATTTGTAATTGCATTAAGCGCAAGTATTTAAAGCGAATATATTTGAATCAAAAAGCTTACCTGTCTTTGTATAAATACATCTTTTATACGAATAAACGGATTTTTTATTTATGGGATTACTTTGGATCCTAAGGGTTCAACTATCTTACAAAAACTACATCAACATGTATCTAACCCTAGACTTTGAATTTATCGGAAAAGAGCTGAAAGATTGAAAAATTATTATCGACAATAAAATGAGTCTCGAATATTGCTTACATGCTATGTCCCTAGATGATGGCAAAAGAAAAGTAACGGATTTATGCAAAGTGTAATTATACAGGGTACGCCAAATAACTTTTTTTTTGAAAATTCAATAAAAAAAACTACTGGATATTTTCTCAAATTTCTTTTTTTATTTGAAAGTACAATCCTTCCGGTTAATAATGGAAAATAATTCCATTCAAATGGCTGCCTTGGCTCGCCATGCAGTAGCCTACACGATCGGTCCAATTTTTAAGCACATTATCGATTGTGTGGAGCTGTATTTCACCAATGGCTTCACGAATATTGTCCTTTAGAGCGTCAATTGTCTCTGGCTTGTCACGTAACACTTATCTTTGAGGGCACCCCACAAATAATAGTCCAACGGTGTCAAATTGCAGCTCCGAGGTGGCCAAACGACATCAGCTCTGCGGCTGATAATGCGATTTTTAAAAACAGGGCGCAAAACATCGAGTGTTGAAACCAAATGTTGCCAATATCCTCCTCTTCAATTTTTGTGAACTAAAATTCGTTCAACATGGCCCGATAACGATCGCCATTGACTGTAACGGCCACTCCTTGCTCATTTTCGAAAAAAATGGCCCAATTATGCCTTTGGACTAAAATCCGCACCAAACAGTGACTAGTTTTGGGTGCAGCGGCTTTTCAATGTATGCGTGCGGGTTTTCTGAGCCCCAAATGCGACAATTTTGCTTGTTTACATACCCGCCAAGATCAAAATGAGCTTAATCTGAAAAGATGATTTTTTTGGCAAAATCGGCATCTTCTGTAAGTCGATCGCAGGCCCACTTAGCGAAGCGAAAACGCATTGGATGGTCAGTTGGCTTCAACTCCTGAACCAATTGGACTTTGTATGGCGTCATATCAAGGTCTTTATGCAAAATTCGTCTCAATGATGTCTCCGAAATGTTGAATTGTTGAGAACGACGGTGAATTGATGTTGATGGCGCTTCACGCACACTTTCTGCCACAGTAGCAATATTCTCGGGTGCACGCACTGCATTTGGCTTTTCACGCTTTGGTTTATCGATGAGGATGCCAGTGTCTTTAACTTTTTTCACAAGATAACGAACATACGGAGGTGACGGTGCTTCTCTTTTTCCAAAATCTCTACGCAATTTTCGCACACATTCTGCAACATCAAAGTAATATCGCAATATTTCCCATCGTTGTTCAAGCGTATACACAACTATATTCATTCAGCGGAAGAATAAAACTAATTATCTGTCAAATCAGAAATGAGCTAAGTGTTACCATTCACGAAATAAGCACTAGTTGAAAAAAAAAGTTACATAGCGGACTCTGTAATTAAAATAAATTATTTTAATGATTTCAATTCCTTTCATGCTTACATTTTCCAATTGAACTGTTTTTAATAAAGAAATGTCAACGACTGTGACCTACGGTCCTTATACAGTATTTGCTTAAGCAGACGAAAAATTCTGTTTTTAAAGCTGCCTCATAGGATAAAATAAGCTAACAATAAGGTAATGTTCAGTAAAAAGCGACAAATCTAGTTGGCAATGAATCAACACAGAGTAGAAAGAATGCCTTTTGTGTAATAACCAAAAAATAGGGTTACATTTTTTCTATTAAACTTTCCGACATTTTGAATCCTTTGTGCTTATTTACAAGCATTTAATTAATTGTGAAAAGGGTAGATTTTCTGTTACGGCTAAATTCGTGTGAATTTGATAAAAAAGGTATTAAAAATGCTAGACGGTCTACTTTCCTCCACTCACCTTCTTCTTCTTCTTTTCTCACGCCTGCTTTTCTCTTATTAGTTAAGTGCATTCATGAAGCTCGCAGTAGTGGTGAAACATTTTAGACGACTTTTTCTACCCCTACCGCATTCAAAAGCCTCTGAGAAAGTCAGTTCACACTTTCAAACTTATTTCCAATCGCTTCACCGCATATTCTAAAGCCGCTGCCTGCCTATTAACTCAATTTTGTTAAAATCCTTATCAACCCTCTAACAAAACTTTTGTTATTATTATAAGCTTATTCGTTTGTTTGTGGCTCATGAGAAATGAACCCTGACTTAAATAAAGCACTTATACCCAAAACCATTAAGTATTAACATGATTGTGACCAATAAATAAATACATGACATAAAAAAATATATAGAGAAAAGAGAAACTATTCCAATATGGCATAAAATCTTCACACTTGTGTGATTTAACAGTATCTTCCTCAAGTTTGACAGTCTTTTTGTACCTTTGCACAAACAAAAGAGCCCAAAGAAGACCTTTTCTGCAAACTTTACTCGTACTCAACTTTGTTATCAGTTTAATTCTTAAAAAGGAGGCTTTCTTACCACTTATGATTGATTAACTTAATAGAATAGGTGACAGTTAAGTAAGTATTTTATTATTATTTTATAAACTACGTAACAGTTTTCAAACCTATTGACATTTCATATTGTGACTCAAATTGAATGTAAATTCCAGTTTATATAGAAAAGGAAACGCAGTAAATTTAAAGAATATTTATAGCAATATCTAACATTTCTTAGTTATTCTTAGTTATTTGCATATAAATTTTTATATGTATATATAACAGGTACTCTCTTGAATTATTGAAATACGAACGTGCTTTAATTCAAAATTATCTAAATCTGACGTTGTTAAATAAAATGTTGATAACCCGTACAAAATGTTGTGCTTAATAATTCTAAAATTTAGGTCTCACTACTTTTTTAAAAACAGCCCTGATTTTTTTATACTCTTAAAGCCTGCAATTTGGTTTGATTGGCCTGAATTGTATCAAATGAAATACAGTGACTTACAAAACTGTTCATAAAAACGCATTTTTTTAATTATTTTGTTTTATTTTTGTTAAAAAATACAAAATTATAAATGTTAATACACAAAAACTTAAAGAAGCTGCTTCTTTGCTTTATACCAATAAAGAATACCAAAAATTGAAAGTATGCAAGAAAATGAATATCAAGTTAAATTTTTATTTTAATGAACACTTTTGTAACTGGTTTGTCCAGAAGACTTAAACCTTTTTTAATAATTTGTATTAGTATTTAATGTGGCCACCTTTGGCCTTTATAACAAGCTGCATTCTGTTAGGCATACTTCCAATCAAATTATCCAACGTTTGGGGGCTTATTCTGGACCACTCTTCGTTAACCGCCGTCCATAAATCTTCCAGGCTATGGGGGACCGATTTTCGCATTATAATTTTTTTCTTCAGGATATTCCACAGATTCTTTATTGGGTTGAGATCTGGGCTTTGCGCAGGCCAATCCATACAAGAAATTCCGTTGTCACGAAGCCATTTCATTGTCACTTTAGCTTTATGCTTCGGGTCGTTATCTTGCATAAAGATGGTATCACCCAGTTCACATCCAAACTTTTCGATGCTGGGGAGATATGAGTCCCGTAGAATATCGATATAATTTGCAGCCTTCATTATACCATCGATACGTCGCAGGATTCCGAGCTTATTCCCTTGAAAACATCCCCAGATCATCAAGGATCCTCCCCCAAATTTCAATGTCTGCTGCATATTTCGTTCGGTGATACCAACTTTTGGATCATACCATGACCAAATTCGACCATCAGATCCCAAACGGTTAATCTTTGATTCATCCGACCAAGTGACCAACCTCCATTGACCGACGCTCCAATTAACATGTTCCTTGGCAAAATTCAAGCGTTGTGTGCGATGCTTAGCAGAAAGTAAAGGCTTTTTTATTTTAGTTTTAGCCCTCATGCCGGCTTCCTTCAGACATCTGCGTACTGTTTGGCAGGAACCTTACTGTTTGGCAGTAAGGTTCAGAGCCTCAGACACCTCCTTGTGAGCTTGTACAGCATTGTCAACAGCACCAGACACAATGAGCCTCTTGACCGTTCTTTGGACCTTGGGGGTAATTTTTCGAGGGCGCCCACCGTTCCTCTTACTGATTGAAATTTCACAAGAATTTCTTATTTTGGAAATAAAACCTATCGAAACATGGTATTTTGTTGCGATTTGACGAACAGATTTTCCTTCTTGCAGTTCTGATTCAATAGCAGCACGTGTAACGCAACCGATTTTCTTCGGCATTTTAATTTCTATGAAAAATTATTTATTTTAAACAAATTTTAGTACTTCGTTAATTAAAATTACCAAATATAACACAAAAACTTTGGAACTGCAAGACAATCGCGACTTAAACTGCAATGAATAAATCAGTTCCAAAAGTGTTCACAATAATTTACAGGAACCGTTATCAACAGCAACAAAACTGCGTTGAATTTTTTAAATTTTCTTTTATACGCTGTTCGCCACAACAACATCAAATTAAAGCTGATTAAAAAATTAACAATAACAAGTGCAATTTGAAATTTTATGCAAAAAACAATTTTTCATAGTTTTTTGTGAACAGTTTTGTAAGTCACTGTATATCAAATTCAGTCCTGAAATCACAACTGAAAAATGGAGGCGTGATTATTTTAAGAAATATTCAGGTTTCGGTTTGAATACAATTGAGAGAAGCCTAAGTAAATTTTCTGCTGAGTAGTAACTTTAAGCTTGTTTTGTGGGAATTCTTTTGTTTTTTGATGTTTTGTTTGTAAGAAAAAAAGAAATGCACAATGCAGTATACACTCGATTATATTTACACTTGATGATGTTGACCACGCGACTATATTTACAGTATTAAATTTCGAAAATTTTATATGAGTCCTCAGTTATATTTACCAAAGGTATTTTTCGCCCTTAATTTTATTTATATTTCTTGTAATGAAATAAAAAAAAACGATATAACGGCGTTCAACCATTGTTTTTGTTTTCACACGAATGGTAACTTCTATGGAAGCGCGCAACAAATAGTTTGGAGTCTCAATACCGAAAAAAAGCTACAAAAAATTACCTCGGTTATATGAAAACCTTGCTTATATACAACACTCATGACAACACTCAGTTCGTACGCCTGAATAATTTTTAATATCAATACTTTCATTTTTTATTTATATTAAAAAATCAATGTTTTTGATACAACATAATTTTTTGTATTCTTAAAGCTTGAAACCTCATTTCTAAGGACGCCTTCATAGTGGACGCTTTGGCTGAAACTGATTCATAAAGCAGCGTTTTCGAGCTTTTTTGATCATAGTAAACGCTTATTCAACGCTTTACAAAGTAGCTTCTTGTGCTTATTGGTGTTTACAGTGTGCGCTTTCTGCTTGTGTGAGCAAGCGAGATGGAGATGTAAGCGCTGAAAACCATATTAAAACTAGCTTTATGCTCGGAGTCAGCTTGCACTATAAACACTTAGCTTTTTCATATGTTTATACACAAAACATTTTCCAGCAAAACCTCTCAGCTCTGCAAAAAAAACTATGAACGCGGCCTTAGAAATGAAATTCCAAGCTTTAGAAATACGACAATCTTTGTTTTATCAAAAAAACATTGATCTCTTAATATAAATAAAAGGTGAAAGTGTTTATATTGAAAAATATTCAGGCGTACGAACTGAGTGTTGTTGGGGTAGTATATACAAGCTCAACATAGGGATGTGCAACTGCCAGCAAAAGTCGACTTCGACTTTTTCAACTGTTGAAAATGTAAACTTTGTAGACTGTAATGTAAGACTTTTCAACTTTTTCGAGTTTTTTTAATACATTTTTGTACCGCTTTTTTAGGACAGTTAAGAAGCAAATAATTTAATATGGAAAATGTGTTTAGTTGTTAAAAAATAAACAAAAACATGGTACTTCAGTAAATAAATAAAATGCAAAGAAACAAAATATTGCAATATTACTTCTTGTATAGATAATCAGACTTCTTATGAATAATTTTTCCCGGGTAATCGGAAAAGCGAGAGTCAATTTTCAAGATAACGTTTAAGAACATTTTCGAAATTTTTAATGCAAATTTTGTCATCAACCGTCAATATTCATGAAAGTATAAAAAATGTGATGTCTCGATTTGCTATCTTAAAAATGAAAACTCCCTTTTCCGATTCCCCAGGAAAAATTATTAAAATAATTGGGTTGAATATCAAGCCCTAACCGCCGAATTAATGAAAGCGTTATAAACCAAATTTTACAAGAGAAGCATTTTCCTTGTTTTTTTTTTTGCATGTAAATTTTATTTTTGTGTTAAATATAACTTTAGAAAAGTTTAACGTAGAGATGTGCAATTTTGGGAGTTAACGACTTTGTTGTCGTACTATCGTTTGCCATTTAAAAATTAATTTCGAAAAAGTGGCGCTTACGTTAATTCGGCGGTTAGGGCTCGACATATTTGTGCACAAGTGAATGCACAATTAATGGAACCACATGTCTTCCAACATGTTAAGATGTTATGGCGAAAGCCTGTTTCGCAATTGGGGTTCGCTATGAGACCAGTATGTGAAAATAACCTTTCGGATGGCTCCGAAGTTGCAACAATTAATAAATATTTTTTTTTGCAACGGCCAAAACATAAGGAAATTCAGTTTTCATGCATTTCTAGAAAACAAGCGGATTTTTATTAAGTTTTTGATGAACAGCTGGGCGCCAGATAAAGGCGCAGCTGAGTGGGCCTCCCTTCAATTTCATCAGTTGTAGAGTCCATGTTTGTTCTAACTACCCCATCCAAAAACATAATGGGTCGCATTAATAAAGCGAGTCGAGTGGAGTGAACTCAGCTCCACTCGATTTTACTCTGATCTTGTTTTTTAGAATTCGAAGTTATAAATTTTTGGAATCAATTTTCGCGGCCTAAATAGGGTATTTTTTGAGACAACGTAGCTCAGGCAATTTAAATGCGATTTTCGTAAAAAGGGTATCATTAAAAATTTAAGTTCGTCTATTTGAAGGGAAAAATTTAAAACTTATAAAAAAATTGCAATAAGTTTGCACAATCATAATTTTAAAGAGAACTTATTAAAATTAAAAAACCCTCAGGGTCTTCTTTAAGCATTTCGTTATCTTGAACTTCACCAAGTTCTAGCGCTGTATTTTCATCAAGTTCTACATTGAAATTGCAAAAGGGCCCCTCAAACGGAACTGCATGTCCATTCGACCTGTCAAGTCATCACACATGTAGTATCGTTCGTGTGCAAAAAATCAAGGCGGATGGACATTAGAGTGGGTCGCAAAAAAAAGTTTAAAAAGTCCGCCCCTCATATGAAAGCCTACCTCGAGAGAATTACGTGGGCATACAAATTTTTTTTTAGGCACCCTGTATGAACCGCCAAAACCGTTTTTTCGTTATAACTTTGCTTCCTTAAGTCCGATCTTCAAATGCAATATATCGTTAAAAAGGTATTAATGAACCCTACAATTGCTTTATTGGCTCCATCAACCTAAAACCTCAAATTCGTTAAATTATTTCAGTTACGCAGACTTCTACCCCCCTAATTGAAAAATATTTTTTCATAAATAAAAAGCCCTTAAAAAACCAACAAAGTTTGTCCTTGAAAGTTTTTAAATAAGTTGATAAACAAGTTACAACCGATTAAGTTTAGAATTCAAAATAACCATTATTTAAAATGTTATTTTAATTTTCTGTTAATTTTTAAGATTTTAAATTAAACAAAACCAAAATACCATCAAACACACTGTTAATCAATATTTTTTTAATATAAAAAATTAATATTAAATATTAAAATCAATGCAATAGAAACAACAACAAATTAAGTATATAAATTAATTACGTAATTTATTAATTGGATCAAACCAAATCTTTTCGAGATTCTAAGCTGCTGTATCGTTCGCGGCTTTCGAGTTTGGCGAAAATGTGTCCAAGACGGTTTTCGTCAGTTACTGCAAGTGCTGATTCACTTACAACATGCACGAAGCGTTCGGTGCTTTGCGAGTGACATGGAAAATCTGAAAATTTTAAAATATTAGAAAAATACATGTTATGATTTATTTTAAACAATTTTTACCGGGGATTTTTATTATTTTGTTTTCTGAGTATTCCAATTCAGCTAACTCATCATCCGTAAAGAATTGCAAGCACGGTGGTTCCGTGCTCTTAAATTTACTCCAATCAATCATTTTTGTAAAGCAATCGCTATCAAAATTTATTATTTCCTTTTTTGGAACATAAAATTCCCTGACCGATAATGGTGGATCATATCGCGCTGTTCTTATAAGCTGATATCGCAATGCTTTTTTACAAGGTCATTAAGGTTCCTTCTTATTGTTGATTTTCCAACTATTGGAATGCCTGTGCGGTGCCACAACATGGAAAATATTGATATCGCGTTATTAAAATATTTTGTTAATTTTTCTTTCTTTGGCACACTTGCAGTACCTTCACGTTTAAGAAATAGTAAATATTCAAAAACATCGCGTTTTGTCGGTAGTTTCGATTTATTAATTTCACACGCGACGAAAAACATAATTGGAGAGAATATCTTAAGATAGTATTTTTATGAAAAACTTATATAAATGATTTGTTTCGTGTCAACATATAATTCATTGGAGACTGATTAAAAATTAAATATTGTAAAAAAACTGATATGATATGATAGGTATGTGATTTCAAAGTTTAAAACAACACAATTTCATTGTTTCACAAGGAAGAACCCTTTCTTGGCCGTTCCAAACTTTGATCTATGGTAACTTTTTTGATTATTAACTTATTTAAAAACTTTCAAGGACAAACTTTGTTGGTTTTTTAAGGGCTTTTTATTTATGAAAAAATATTTTTCAATTAGGGGGGTAGAAGTCTGCTTAACTGAAATAATTTAACGAATTTGAGGTTTTAGGTTGATGGAGCATATAAAACAATTGTAGGGTTCATTAATACCTATTTAACGATATATTGCATTTGAAGATCAGACTTAAGGAAGCAAAGTTATAACGAAAAAACGGTTTTGGCGGTTCATACAGGGTGCCTAAAAAAAAATTTTATGCCCACGTACCCCTCTTGAGGTAAGCTTTCATATAAGGGGCGGACTTTTCAAGCTTATTTTTTTTGTATGGGGACCGACCCGGTCTAATGGACATGTCCGATTGAAGACAAAAATTTTTGACTTTTTGCTAAGTACATCCGACAAGAACATGCATAGATCCGTTTGTGTGCGTGGCCATCCAACTTAGTACATTTTGCCATTTGATGAAAATTTTTCAGAGGAGCACATCTCGCGGCAAAACTGCCGAATGTAACAAATATTAGTTTTTGACGCGAATTTTTTTATCATTACCTAAAATCGTGATGGCTTGGAATATTTAAAGTAAAAAAATAAAAATAAATGTTCAAAACAATTAATATTAATACTTTTACTCGATGCTAACTCTTCGGCATCTTAAAAATAATGAAGTCCATCCCAAGAATGATAGAATAAAAGATTGCGCATACCGTAAAAATAATTTTCTATGATCTGCGCATTTCGTCATGATAGCCTTACGATATAAGATTGTTGTCAATTCTTGTTCAGAATGTAAAAAAACATGAAACTAGTCTGTAAGCTGTGCAATAAAATTGTTAATATAATAGACTAAACAAATTTTTCCACCGTTTTCTATTAAAATATGAATAAAGAATTATGAAAGAGTGCTGCGCATATAAGTTTCGTGATAGTTTTTAAGTTTTTTTTTTGTTTTAAAGCAAGTTGGAATGAAACCAACTTGCACTGGCAAAAGATTCAAGAAACAAACTTCGTCCAGCCTGACATCATGATCGTAAAAAATATTTTTATCGTAGCTAGTAAAGTCAAAATAAAAAGTAAACAACATGACGGACCTGCGCAATACGTAATCCTTTTATCTATTATTCTTGAGTCCATCCGACATGTGCCATGTGTGTAGGGGCAATAAAAAAAGTCCCGTTACTTTATCGAACTACAGTGGCAATCAAAACTGAGTGGAAGTTCCGTAATTCTGCATTCAGCAGCCTACCAATTTTTCAATTTTTAACAAAAATTAATAAAAATTTCACCTTTTTTTTAATGTTTACAAAAAAAAAATCTATTTTCAGAACATTTCATGTAAAACAAAAACAAAAATTATAAGAACAAATCTTAAAAACAAAAATTATAAGAACAAATCTTAAAGGCTCAGTTTTGCACTTTTCGACCAGCTTCAAAAGAACATCTGTATACAGACGATTATCAGTATTATGTCCAAAGCCCTTTGTTTTTTATGACTCCTTGTATGCGCCTGGGCATACTTTCGACCAAATTTTCAATTATTTCTCTGGGAATATTGCTTCATTCGACCTGAACCCGAAGCAATAACTCCGTCATATTTTCAGGAGCTCTTTTGTACATACCCAAACGCCTTTTCACAGAGGAAAGAGGTTAATTTTTGTTTCATCGGACCATATGACACGTTTCCAGTCCTCCACTGTCCAATTCCTATAGGTTCTGCTGAACTTCAACCGTGCTTTTACATTTTTCTCAGACAATGCAGGCTTCTTCTTTTTTACCGCCGACTGAAGCCCAATTCTGTGCAAAGCTCGGCGAGCTGTTGATGCACTAACATCTTTGTTTAGTGATTTAGCCGCTAAATATGGTGTTTCGCATTCTTTTTTTTTCATTTTTTGTACCATAAGACGTGCGTCTGAGTTCGACAATAGTTATGGCCGACCACCAAAGTTAGGTGTAGAAGCAATTTGGTTTCTTTTTTTCACAGAAATAACAGTACTTGGACTTATTTTCAGTTCTTGTGAAATTTTCCGAGATGAAAACCCATTCTTTATCATCACAACAACACTGTTTTCGATATCACTTGAAACTTTTCTCATTTTTGGCAAAAATTGACTTCACTATTCACAGTATTTTTTTACATAAATAATATTTGACTCAATGTGTTACAAGCGATAGCTGAATAGATCAGCAGTAACTACTTAGGCCGCGTTCATAGTAAACGCTTTTAGCTTAGCCGAGAGGTTTAGCTGAAAAACGCTTTGTGTATAATCATATGGAAAAAGCTCAAAGCGTTCATAGTGCTAGCATAAAGCTAGCATAAAACCTAATTTCAAATGCTTTTCAGCGCTTATCTTTCCATCTCGCTTGCTCACACAGAAAAATAATTTTGTCTTTTATGCTTTGTTGTAGAGCATTTTTAAAATGCTACTAGCTGAAACCCGGCGCGATGCTGCCACTCTCCCTATTCAAACGCCCATAAAATGTTATCAGTTAAACAGCATGTCTAAACTGAGGTCAAAAACTGAATTCCGAGACTGTGCGACCTATATACACAAAGCTATTCGATATAACAATTTTGGGCTGTATAGGAAGTGCCACGCCCTCTTGATCACCCCTCATAGAATGTAATCAATTAAACTGCATGTGTACATGGAGGTCGAATACCGAATACCAAAACTGTGCGACATATAACTCCAAATACATTCGATAACACAAATTTGGGTTGCATGGGAGGTGCCACTCTCCTTTTCACTACGCCCATAAAATTTTACCAATGAAACTGCATGCGTAAATTTTGGTCAAATACTGAATTCCGATGCTGTGCGACCTATAACTCCAAAGCTATTTGATAGCACAAAGTTGGATTGTATGGGAAGTGTCACTCCCCTTTTTCCTACGCCCATAAAATGTAAGAAATGAAAGTGCATGTATAAATTTAGGTCGAATACTGATTTCTTACGCTGTCAACCTATAACTTCAAAGCAATTCGATATTGCAAATTTGGGATGTAAGGGAGATGTCAGGCCTCCCTGTCCAACGCCCATAAAAAAAAATCATTGAAACTGCATGTGTAAATTGAGGTCAAAAACTGAATTCCAAAGCTGAATTCCTATAAATTCAAAGCTATTCGATATCACCAATTTGGGTTGTATGAGAGGTGCCCCTCCCCCTTGTCCAACTCCCATAAAATTTCATCACTGAAACGGTACGTCTAAATTGTGGTCGAATACCGAATTTCTAAGCTGTGCAACCCATAACGCTATTCGATAACACAAATTGTTTTTATATTAATGGGAGGTAAAAGAAGGTGTGGCATTTCTTCTTAAACCATCTCGTACTCTAAGCAAAGCCACTTACAAAATTTGAGCTCAATCGGACTAATAGTTTCGGAGTATTGTGATATTTCCAAAAGTAGGCGTAGATGAAGTGTGACAACGCCCGTTTTTATTAAAGTTAGTGACAGTCATCATAAGAACTTATTCACCAAATTTTAATTTAATACGACCAAAACCTTCTTAAATATAGCATTTTTATTGATTTTTGGGCGATAAAAGGGGTACGGCATTACTTTTTTCCTAAACCTTTGCGTAGCAGTTACGAACAATCCAGTAGAAGGAAGTATCCTATTTGGTCTAGTCGTTTTCAAGTTTTAAGCATCCGAACAAATCACGATTCATTTTTATATGTACAGATATTGATTTGTGAGCGGTAAAACTGGGCGTGAAAACATTTATGTATCGTGACTGCCTCTTGGAGCACCTACACAGCAAGTTTCAGTATAAAAATGTGTAAAACTCCGGAATTGCCATGATTTCGAAAAAGTGGGCGTATATATATTGCGACGAAAAAGTGATTTTTGTACAGTTACTGACAGTTACCATCTGAACAAAATGATAATATATTAGTTTTTACGATCGAAACCGTCTGATATATATCCCTTATTTGGTTTGTGGTCGATAGCGCAAATTTGGCTTGTATGGGAGGAACCACGCCCCCTCGTCCAAACGTTACCAAACCTCACAGGTACAATCTATCTCCTCGGCAAACGTTGTTCTGCCACAGACCGCCTTACTGCCATACACGAAAATGTCAAGAAATGTCAAATATATTCACCATTTTCAGTACAGCTGCCGAAAGTAGCCATGTGCACTAAATAACCACATTTTAGTCTAATACGATCAAAACCGTGCGAAATATAGCATTTTTGTTGTTTTGCAAGCTGTAAAAAGGGGTGCGATAAAATATTTCCCTTGAGCCATCTCGTAATCGAAACAAATCGACTGCCCAAATTTCAGCTCAATTTAGGTTAAGCCTGGCGCACTTTACTTCACTGGACGCTAACTCCCCGAAAAGTGAGTTTAACTAAAGTAGGGCAGGCCTATTTTTAGTGCACTTGCCGAGAGTAACCATATGTACTGAATTACAAAATTTTTGTCTAATACGACCCAAACCGTTGAAATAAAACGTTTTCATTGGTTTTTGGGCGGTAAAAGGGGGCGTGGAGACCAATTTTTAGTACAGTTGCTAACAGTAACCGTACAAACTAAGCCAACATTTTAGCTCAATCGATCCAGTAGTCAATTTTGATGGTTTCTTAAAAAGTGGGTGTGGCTATATAGCGATGACGCCCTTTTTTAGTACAATTGCCGAAAGTAACCATACAAACTTAAGTATCATATGTTAGTCTCATACGGCCAAAACTGCATGAAATATAGCATTTTCACTGATTTATGGGCGCAAAAGGGGGCGTGGAAACCAATTTTTCGTACAGTTACTGTCAGTAACTTCACAAACCAAAGTACCAAATTTAAGTCTTATACGACCAAAACCGTCTGAAATAAACCATTTTCATTTATTTGTGGTCGGTAAAAGGGGGCGTGGAAACCCATTTTTAGGACAGTTGTCGACAGTAACCGTACATACTAAATTACAAAATTTTAGCCATATACGATCCAAACCGACTGAAGTATAACATTTTTATTGATTTGGGGGCGGTAAAAGGGGGGTGTGGCAAATTTTTTCCTCAACAATCTCGTACCTGAAACAAATCGACTGCCAAAATTTCAGGTCAATCGGTTCAGTAGTTTTGGAGTCTATAGACATCACACAGCCAGACACACATCGTTTTGCTTTAAATATATATATAGATATTGATTTGTGGGCGTTAAAAGTGGGCGTGAAAACATTTATAAATTGTGTTCGTCTCTTGGAGCACCTAAACAGCAAGTTTCACTGTAAAAATGTGCAGAACTCCGGAATTGCCATGATTTCGAAAAAGTGGGCGTATTTATATAACGACCACGCCCATGTTTTGTACAGTTACCGACAGTAACCATCTGAACAAAATCACCAAATCTTAGTTTTTTACGATTGAAACCGTGAGATATTTTTCTTTTTTTTGTTTGTGATCGATGGAGCAAATTTGGCTTGTATGGGAGGTACCACGCCCCCTTCTCCAATCATTACGAAACCTCACAGGAACACTCTCAAGATGTGGCTTTATTTTCCCTGAAAATTTCATAAAGATCGGTTCAGCGATTTTGGAGTCTATACGTGATATAGCCACATACCCACATACCCACATACCCACATACCCACATACCCACATACCCACATACATACATCCATTTTTATATATATAGATTCGGCACATGTTTATCTATTTTGCCTGTTAACAATATTTTCGTTGATTTTTTTTGTGCTGAAGTTTTAACCGTTATTGTGTTGTTATTGTGTTGTTGTTGCGTTGTGGTCCTTTTGTGGTGCTTTTCAGTTGTATGCGCTTGTGTGTATTTTATCTCGTTTGTTTACATAGTTTTCGTTGTTCTTGCTTTCTTCTTGGGTACTTTTTGTGCTGAACTTTCCACCGTTGTTATGCTTTGTGTTTTCAAGTTCCTTTGAACTTTTGTTTGTTATTTATTGGTTTGATCTTTCATTGGCGATCATCGCGAATCTACATACTCATTAAACAAAAAAATTTACTTTGCAAAACGCAATTGAGAGCATTATTTTCCAAAGAGACAAATGAAAACAAAGCATATCAGCCATAAGCATAAAGCGCGCATTATAAACACCAATAAGCTCAATAAGCTACTTTATGCAGCGTTGAATAAGCGTTCATTATGATCAAAAAAAGCTTGACAAAGCAGCTTTATGCATCAGCTTCAGCCAAAGCGTCCACTATGAACGCGACCTTATACAAATAACGGTCACAACAAACATAAACAGGTTTTTTTTTATGCTGTTTAATAAGTGCAAAACTGAGTGAATGCCGCATTTTTAGGTTTTGTTATTGTAATTTTTGTTTTTGTTTTACATGATTTGTTCTGAAAACAGGGTGTTGTTGTAAACACTTTAAAGAATAACTGGTGAAGTTTTTATTAATTTTTGTTTAATATTAAAGAATTGGCTAGCTGATGAATGCAAAATTACGAAACTTCCACTCAGTTTTGATTGCCACTGTACATCCGACATGTAGTATCGTTTGAGGGCCCCTAAACAAACACATATGAACGAAAATGCTGCATACTTTACAGTTTATTTATTACTTACCTTGGATGGCTTCGAAATATACATCCATTTTAATTAAAACAAAATATTTTTAAAAATGTACCGTATTTTGTCGAATGACACAAAAGAATTTATTATTGAAAAACAAATTTGGCTGTCTGACAGCTGCTGACATGAGTGAACACTCAAGCGATGTCTTTTTTGCCCTCAGAGTAGAGTGGAGTTTATTTAATACGGATTCCACATTTCACTTAACTAACATCGCACACTCAAAATGCACACGCAAGCACTTCACTCCAATCGTTCACTCAGTTTTTATTAAAACGTCCCAATATGTCACTGTTATCAGATTCTTGATTATTTGATGTCGATCAAATCACATTTAACATTTTCTTCATTTGAAATTCTTGCTTGTCTCATCTCGGCATTCACAAGATCACCTTAATGGAGGGGAGGGGTAATATTTGCAGTAATTATTTATGTATTGCTGCTTACCAAGGTGACAGATTGCTTGAAAACACTCACGGATATTTTGAAATGCGTGCTTTTTGAACCTAGCATCTAGAAGTGTTAAAGAAGCGTATGGTTTTACCAATTTAGTACTGTACATTTTTTTCTGACTTCAATGGCAAGCACTCGTTTTAAATTTTTGCTGATTTGACTTAAAGCAGAACATTCTTCTGTTTTCTATAATAAAAAATTAATCGATTGTGAACATAAATTTGTATTAACAGCCCTATTCTGGCAAAGTAACAATAGTTACCCAGTTTTTTGATATTTCTATGTGTTTAGTGTAATGTTTTTTTTTTCAAAACAAAATTTGAAGCTCAAGAATAATAGATTTTGATAAAAATTGTCACCTGCTTTTCAAATAATGACAATTTCTTTAAAACATTTCCAACACCAAACTTCCACTTACAGTTCCTATTTTTAATTTTGCCGACCACTATTTTACATTTATCGAATCAAGAGTTGCCAATGCAGCTTTATTAGTTGACAGAATACAGTTCTCAGATTAGCATTAAGGTTTTTGTTTCGCATAAAATGAAAAAAGTCGAAAGTAAAAGTCGAATTTCGACTTTCGAATTTTTTCAATATCAGAAAGTCAATTGCCAAAAGTCGAAAATTATCAAGCAAAAGTCGATTTTCGACTTATTTTGCTTCGACTTGCACATCCCTAGCTCAACATTAATTGTTGTATATATTCGAGTGTGTACTGTATTTATTAATATATCTATAAAAAATTGGTTGTTAAACTATATCAAAAACTATATTATTCTCGGTCGATAAATAATTAGATTAAACAGAAAACATTTTCCATTACTTGTAACATAAAGCAATTCATTCAAGTTTCTCATAATTTTAAAACTACTTTACAACTAATTATTAATTCAATAAACAATTTACGTGGAAAAATAAATTATTTATTAGAGTGTTTTTACATCAAATTAAAATAATTACTTGCTTATCATGTGACTAGCTTCCAAAGATGAGTTTGCTAAGTCTTGTGTTAGTTTTATTATAACAACCTATCATTAATCTAATTGTACTTAAACTGGTTTTTTTATTTTCACTGTCAATCTTAGCCTAAAAAACTTTGAAGTTTTGCTAAGTTCTCTAAAATTTTTTCTCATTTATCCATCTTTAACTTGATATACATTTTATTTGCGACTTTTGTCTCAACTTTAGTTAAAATTTTTTGAACATTATTTTTTTTTAATTTATTTTATCATTATTATTTTAAATGTAAATGATGATTTTTATTTTTGCATTAAGCAGCGGAAATTTCAATTTAGACCTAGTCTTATTTATCTTCTATATGTTTTCATTTGCAATTAACAAACATCACCAATGCTTACACTAGTTTAACATACCTTCAGATAAAGTGTAACGAATCGGAATTTGCAAATTCGACAAACAAATTCGATTTGACTGATTTGACTGGTTTGACTGATTCGACTGATTCAATTTAATAGATAGATATTAGAGTAGTAGATACTTACATTGTTAACACATCTGAAGTAACAATTGCAGATTTCATAAATCCTAACTAAATGATTTATTAACAAAAACAGAAAAAAATTAGTCTAGATCCAAATTAGAGTATTTTTGAGAGCATTCCTTCGATTGACATCAGCAAAAATAATAAAAATCTTAAATTAACCCATCGTTGTTTGCAAGCGCAAGCATCGCAAAGCACAAAAATAGGTCATAACTTTCACAAGTTTTTTGAAAGTCTTGGGAGTAGTGATTCTCACAGATTTTTTAGTTTATAGCAAGAAAGAAAAATGTTCGCCTTTGAATGGCTTTTTTTAAGGCTCCTGACCCTTAGCTCGGAAACTAGAAGTATTTATTTTCTAAAGCTCTGGCACGAGAGCCCTACACAGAGCTAAAACGATATAATAAAGTGGAACAAAATCAATTAGATTTCTTTATGGTTTTCATCCAAAACCATAGAAAAAACCGTCTTAAAACTCTGTATTTTTTATAAGTAGAACTACATAGTTTTAAGAACAATCTTATTGTTGTTTATAAGAAAACTTTTGAAAACTATAAAAAAATCTTATTAAAAATAAGTGATTTCGTCTTCATAATAAAAGTTATCTTCTTGATACTTGATAAATAATTCTTATTGATTTAATAAAATTTCTTATTGGAATTAAATAAAAAATCTTATTGATTTGATAAGATTTCTTTCTGAAATTTAATAAGTGAATCTTTTGAAAATGTACTCTGAAAATGTATTGTATTTCTGAAAATGTACTTACTTTTCGTTGCCTATTAAATTAAGAAAAAATAAATTTTCTAAGATAATATTCGAATTTCTTAGATCATAATATAGGAATATGAAAAAATATAGTTTTAAAAACTTAGAAAAATAAAGTTTACATCAGGAATGGCCATGATTACAAATCACGATTACTGATTATGATTACATGTAATCAGATTGCACAGATTACTTGATTTTTCTAAATATTCAGAAAAATCACATTGAAAACTACACAAAAATACTTTCAATTAAGTAATCATGATAAGTCATTACATGATATTATTAAAAATAAAGTAATCATGCAAGGTGATAACATGATTTTTTAAAAAAATCAAGTAATCGTAACATGTAATTACGTGATTTTTCAATAAATCAAGTAATCAGTAATCAGATGCAGCTTTTAGTGATTACAGAGTACTTCTCGTCAGAAAAAAAGCTCAAAATTTGTATGTAATTTTATTATTTCAGTAATTGCTATTTACCATAATGGTTTACCATAAATACAATATTTTCTTCAGAAGCTATTTAAGTGATATTAATGTTTGTTAGATTGGTTTTGTTAAGAAAGTGTAACAATACTGCTCAGAAACCTTGTCTGTATTTTACTTGTCTCAGTTTTACAGTTGAACCGAAAACAGATATAAAACAATATATAAGTTAAAGAAATCTGCAATCAAGGATTGGTTAAGCCTGATTGCTGATAAATTTCTTAATCAGAATAATTCATTCATTACTGGAAAATGATTGATTACTTAAATTCATCACTGATTACTTTTGCATGATTACTGATTTCTCAAAAAAATCACTGATTAAAAATTTTTTTAAAAAAGCTAATTTTTTCTTGTTACACGTATAAATACCTTAGTAAAACTTTGCTAGTCATTAATATTATTTAAGTTTTTTTATTTGTTAACAATAGGGGTATTCACACTGACTTGGGTAGTTGGGTATGGGTAGATTGAGTACTTTTGGTTATTGCGAGCACCCTAAATTGCAATTGAGTACTTTGTAGAATTGTTTTGGGCAGTGCTGCATGTTTGTTTGATCTCCCCGGCTTATGTAGCTGACGAGAGATGAGTGACATCTGGAAGACGGTTGACACCAAATCATTTTTTGTCATTTTATGTGCGAAAAATGTAGGCCATTAATGGGATATAAAAAAAAGTTATTTTATGTACGAGTAATTTCGAACGTGAACTTCACAGCATCTTATCATGTACTAGTAATCCAGGGGAAAACGTTTTCCTGTCACAGACCGGCTTACTGACACAAGAATTTTCATGCCAATCGGAAAAAAATTTTAATTTTTTGTATATCTGAACTGGCATAACTGTAGTGCGACTACGCCCATTTTTGGTTCAGTTTTTGAAAGTAACTATATGCACTAATTTACCAAATTTTAGTCTAATACGACCAAAACGGTCTAAAATATAACATTTTTATTGATTTGTAGGCGGTAAAATTGGGTTTGGCAAAATTTTTCTAAACTATCTCGTAGGCGAAACAAATTGACTGCCAAAATTTCAGCGCAATCGGCCTAGTAGTCAATTGTTATGATTTATGAAAAAGTGGGCGTTGCTATAGTGCAACTACGCCTATTTTTAGCACTGTTCCCGAATGTAACTATACAAACTAAATTACCAAATTTAAGTCTTATACGACCAAAATCGTCTTAAATAAAGCTTTGCTATTGATTTGTGGGTGGGCTGTAAAAAAGGGCGTGGACACCCATTTTTAATACGGTTTCAGACAGTAACCATACAAAATAAACTACCAAATTTTAGTCTAATACGATCAAAACCGTCCGAAATATAACATTTTTATTGATTTGTGGGCGGTAAAAGAGGGTGTGGCTTTTTTTTATTATCCGAGATATTAACTTTACTAACCGATATTGTAAATTTGATTGCCTTAGGTGTAACCGTTCCTGAGATCTAAAGAGACACTGTATGGACGATTTAATTTATATAAAAGGGCGGTAAAAGTAGGCGTGTAAATTTTTTTTATATCTAGTAACCACCACTTGGTCTTATAGCAAATATAAACCAAATTTTATAATAAAAACATGCACAACTCAGGAATTATAATTTCTGAAAAGTAAGAACTAAATTACAAAATTTTAGTCTAATACAACCGAATTCGTCTGAAGTATATAGTTTTAATTAAGTTGTGGGCGGAAATAGGGGTGTGGCAATGTTTTTTGTGTATTATTCGAGATATTAGCCTTGGCAACAAATATTGTAAATTTGATGCCCTTAGATCAATTATTGCCTTTTTTTGCAAAAGGTGGTAACACATGGAAAAGTACTCAATTTGGAAAGAAAACAATCTACCCAAACAAGTCAGCTAGAGTAGATTGGTAGATGGGTACTTGGGTAGAATAGAACTTTACAAAAACAAAATGTACGGCATTTGCCAATCTACCCAACTACCCAAGTCAGTGTGAATACCTCTAATATGTTTTGTTTATTTGCCTTACATTACTTACTTTTAAAAGTTTTCAATCCCGAACTAATCCCGGGATCCCGAGATTGAAAATCTCGAGAAAAGCTTCCGGGATTGGACTCCCTAGTACAGGGTAGCCCTTATTCGAAGCGCCCATCTGGCAACACTGTAACTTTCCGCAGTGATGCCAAATCGACTAATGACATACCGCGTTTGAAGCGTCATTCCAAGCAAATGTTTACAATGGAACAGTACACGCCACGCGAACGCTCTAAAATTGTTGAAATTTACATTCAACAAAACAAGCCAATAGTGAAAACTCAACTCAATGAGCGATGAAGCTCATTTTTAGTTGAACGGAACGGTAAACAAACAAAATTGCCGTATTTATGCCACTGAAAATCCACAAGAGATTCAAGAGGTACCTCTTCACGATGCAAAAGTCACTGTTTGGTGCGGCGTTTGTGCTAAAATGCTTATTGGGCCGTTCTTTTTCGAAGATGATAATGGCCACAGAGTTACTGTCAATCAGGAGCGTTATCGCGATATGATAAACAATTTTTTCATGCCAATCGTTCGTCGAAAGCGTATCAGGCACTACTGGTTTCAACAAGACGGCGCGCCACCACACACAAGCCGCACTACAATCGATTTTTTGAAGCAATTGTTCCCTGGCCGTTTGATGTCAAAAAATGGTGATTTCGATTGCCCGACAAGATCACCAGATTTAACGCCTCCAGACTTCTTTTTGTGGAGTTATTTGAAATCAAAGGCTTACGTCAACAAGCCAAAGACCCTAGAAGAGCTGAAAACCAACATCCGTCAAGAAATAACCGCCATTCCCATCGAAATGTTGAAGAAAACCATGGAAAATGCTGCAAAACGGGCACAATATGTCGTAGAGGCCAATGGCGACCATTTACGAGATATCATATTCAAGAAATTATGTAAGCAAATCTACTTGAACCCAATTAAATGATATTCATGACGAACAGACAAAAAATTGTGGTTTCTTTGATTTATTTAAAAATAAAATGGGCGCTTCGAATATGGGCAACCCTGTATACATGTATACCAGGGTGTCCCAAAAATTTTTTGTTGTTTCTTTTGTCAGATATCTGCGGCTTTAATACTTCCACTTGACCTTAGAAACATCCTCTGTGAAGCGCTTCTCAATAAGTAAAGGTTAAGAGGTCGCGAATTCATTTTCTAATTTTCCCATACGATTTCTATGGGCAAAAATTAGTTATGCTGGCAAATTGAATTTAGAGCCATTATCTTTTAAGCAAAATGGTTAAAAAAATGGTGTTATGACATATCCAAATTTAATTTTCATCGGATTAATTTTTGGTGGTTGCAAAAAACGATTAAAAAATAAAAATATAAGTACAAAAAGCTACTTGTTGTAACTTTTACTCCAAAAGCATATAACAAAATGAAATTTGGATATATGCTATATCATAACCAGAGCGAGTTTAAATGCTTCTTGCTTGTTTTCCCAGCATTTTGCTTATTCAGGGTGTTTGTGCTTATTTCGGCTTATTTTGCTTATAAGTACTTATTTTCAACATTTTTGCTTTACTTTACCAGTCCAATATTTTTTTTTTATATTGCAAACAGGCATCTCTTATGCCTCCTTTTAATGTACAAAATTAAACTTATCCAAACATCAAATGCACAATATTTTGAACACCTCCGTATTATCGTTTAAGTATTAGCTGCTGTTATTTATTTGACAACTTATAAAAAATAATTGTGCTAAAAAGCAGTCGCCATCAACATTTAGATACAAAATTTTTGCAAATTGGAAATTGAATAGTGCGTGCGACTACTCTAAAATGAAAAAAGTATGCCGAAAGTGAAAGAACCATTTAAAGAATTTATCACCCGTATAAATCCGGGCATCCGGGCATTTTTAGCAGCGATGACTCTGTTTTGTTTTGTGTGTTTTGCAATACGCAAGTGTCGACAAAAAGGCTTAATAATGTCGAGCAACACTTGAATTCCCAAAAACCTAAGACCGTGGCGTCAGAACGTGAGGCAAGTACTCAAAGCAAATACTACTTTCCCATTATCAGGAAAAGTCGAGTTCTGTGTTTCCTATGGATTTTTGTGCTGCATTTTTGGAAGCAAATATTTCTTTAAAAGAAGTGAGTAAAGACCAAAAAAATATACTTCTAGCTTTACAATTAATTTCTTGTAAGGTGGCCCACTCAAGTGTAAAGATGTTTTTAGAGCGCTATACAAATAGTTCTGTACCAAGTGAAACAGTACTTCGGAATAGATATTTACGCACTTTGTACAAAGTGCAAAAAGAAGATGGTCGCGATGATTTCTCGTCGATTGACGAAACGATAGATGTGGAATAACGCCTGGTAGTCAATTTTGTTTTCGCCATATAAGATAGCGACGAAAATTCTTTCGAACGTAAAACATCGAATCTGTTTAATGTGGCAACAGTTGAAGCAGCAGTATGGGTGAACGCTAGCAATGTGGGTGCCTTTTTCAATGACTCGTTGAGCTTGCGTGGCCAAATGGTACATTTGTGTTTAAGTTAATTTGTTTATTTCAAATGCATATATTTAGGCATTGAATATGGAAAAGTGCTGGTGCTTGTTACGGATGCAGCAGCCTATATGCTAAGCGCTGCCAGTGCGCTGCCAGTGCGCTGCAAGTTTTATATCCGAAGATGATTCATTTAACATGTTTTGCACATGGTCTGCATCGAATTGCCGAGTTTATCCGCATTCAATTCCCAACTGTCAATAGATATATATTAAATGTTAAATCAGTTTAAATAAAAGTAAGATCCACTTTATGTTTTTATTCCCTACACATGAAGTGAAAGAGCTAGACCGACTATTGCTTTTTTACTGCTTACTTGTAATTTGTTTCGCAATTTTAAGTTTTATCATGTCGTAATGCATTCAAACTTGCTTTCCCAAATACTCAATTGCCACCAAATCCTATAAAAACGCGATGGGGTACGTGGCTAAAAGCAGCCATTTATTTTTGCTATAATTTTGATGAAGTTAAAACTGTAACGGAAAAATTCAGTGACGAAGATTCTGATGCAATCTGCGTGGCCAAAGAACTGTTTCAATTCAACAGTTTAAAATCTGAGCTCGCATTCATTAAATGTCAGTTTTCCTCAATCGTTCGTTCAATTGAAAAACTTGAAACCCAAGTACTTGGGTTTAATGAAAGTATTGACATTGTAAAGAAAACACGCAAGACTTTAGCCTCCTTGGATCGCGAAGAGTTTTTCTTAAAATAAAAATATACTTCAGAGTACCAAAAGATATCCCATAATTTTAGATATAAACAAAGTTATTCATAAAGGTATATATTCAGGAAATAAGTTTCTTGATTTCTATTCACCGCAAGAACTTGCTCTTTTTAAATACTGTCCTGTAGCATCGTCGGATTTTGAGCGATCATTTTCAAAATTTAAACACTTGCTAAATCAAAAGCGCCGTTCATTAATTTTTTTAAGCAGCAATTTAAAGCAGCACCTAATAATATACTCTAATATTTATATAAGTACCCCAATGACTATACTGACGTCCTAATAAAGAAAGTCATATTTCTATTTCAGTAGTTTTGAGATATTCAGCTTTTACTGTTTTTTACACTAGAAGTGGTAGATGTGACCATTTAACTTAACGTTTTTCAGTCATTTGCAGTTGAAACTGGAAATTCTTAACTTAACACAAAAAGAGAAACTCATTCACTCTCCGAATCTGCCCTTATCTCAATTTTGGAATTGTGGCGTTTGGGACTTTCTTTCTTAGGACAGCAGTATACTGAACTTATTTTTTGATATATTTTCTTTTAGTGTTTACATTAAAATATACCTACCTTGAGTGAGTGTACATTCTCTGTTTTTTTATATTAAAAAAGGAATATGATTATAAACTTTTTTTTGTTTAAAAATATTTGTTTTAATTAAAGAGTTTTTAGTGCTTATTATTGTGCTATTTCGTCATTTTTTAGTGCTTATTTGCTGTGCTGAAAATGACTTTTTTTCGTGCTGTTTCGGTCTGCTCTGATCATAACAGACAAAATTTGAGGGAACACGTTTGTTTTTTTTAACCATTTTTCTTAAAAGATAATGGATCTACATTCAATTTACCAGCAAAACTGATTTTTCCCCATACAAATCGTATGGGAAAATTAGGAAATGAAATCGCGACCTCTAAAGCTTTACCAATTGAGATGCGCTTCACAGAGGGTGTTTCTAAGGTCAAATGGAAGTGGAAAAGCAGCGAACATCAAATACGATTTTTTTTGGGACACCCTAATGTATACATAAAAATAAAGATAAGACTTTCTTCTTAGTTCTAAGTTGTATCTTCTTAGGTTGCGACCAGAGTTAACGCTGATATAGACAGGCTCAGGCAGTAACATGCGAAGAAAGGAGAGAGAAATAAATTTCACTAAAACTAGTACAATGCTTTTAAATTTTGCAATTAGTCTTAATTATGCACTCGATGTTTGGAATTTTGTAAAAAAAAAAGAAAACTCGGCCCACCTAGTAACGTCAAATTTAAGAAAACCTTTATAAATTCTAAAAAAAAATAATTTTTAAACTTGATATTGCACACATAAGCTTTGATAATCAAAAAAGTACTCTGAGTTTCAAATTAGAAATATTTGGATGAGGGATTCGCCCTATAAAAAAGACGTCATCACAATAATACAACATTCAAAACTTCGAATAACCTAAAATACAGTTATAGGGTATTTTTACTTTGGTGCCGTCGAAGATTGGATTCTTAACTACTTTTTTATTCCTTTATTTAAAATGGCTGAAAAATTTATTTTTTCTCTAGCGTTAATGAAAACTCAGCCAAACTTAAAATATTCCTTGGAAAAATTATAAAATGGCAGTTTTTTTAATTTCTTCAACTTTTTTCGAAAATGACTTAACACCTCGTATGATTTTCTCCAACTGTACTTTAACATTCTAACATATTCTAGTTATGGTCTTACAAAATTATTTACAGTTCATCTCTCTTTTAAGTATATAAAGCAATGTATGAAAGTGTATGTTGAGTTAAAATAGTTTACAGTGGGTAAATACACCCACTTTATGATATTCCATAAATTCTTTACAAAAATTATTAAATTCGAATTGAAGAGTAAGTTTGTTATAAGAATGTTAAAAATGTAGTCCGTGACCGAACAGAATGCTTTCACTTATTTATGCAATACGAAAAGTAAGCAACAAAGCCAGAGAAATGAAAGAGACATTGAATTATACTTGATTTTGAATTTAGTCTTCCCCTTCCTGACTTTTCCTTTGCTGCGCACTGCACCAGTTAACTCACGTAAAGAAATGTCATATTCGTATGGATCTTCTGAGCCGTCCGAGAACGAAAACAGAGGCGCTTTTGCTTTGGAATTGTTTAAAATTTACAGGATGCGATTTACATCCGGTATGTGAATATTGAAAAAAGAACTGCGGAGGGTTCAAATCTAGGGATCAGTCAATGTTACCATTTTTTGAACTCACACGTCCAGGCAATTTTCCTGCATTGTTCGATTTGTAGTGTGACATGGCGCACCGTCTTGTTGTTGAACAACCGTGTTGATGAAACCCATTCTAGTCTAAACCTTTTTCGCTCATTTGTGGGCAGACATAATGAGCATACTACCACCGATATCGATTTCCATTCAGCCCTATCATGAATTATTTTACACGCGAAATCGGAGAAGGGGGTTTTCATTTTTAAGATAAAACTCAAGAACATTTTGGAAATTTTTAAAGAAAATTTGTTGATAAGCCGTTGATAAATAAATTTGCATTAAAAACTTCCGAAATTTTCTTGAGCTTTGTCTTAAAAATGAAAACTCCCTTTTCCGATTCCGCGTGAAAAATTATTCATGATAGGGCTGAATCATTGTGTAAGCGGTGTAAAGCGATTCATGGTTAAAATTGTACTGAATTCAGCGGCTTACTCAAGTCAATCAGTCATTTAGACAATGTCTATATACTTAAGTAATCCTTTTTCTAATTAAAATATTAACTATTGACTAGATAAACAACATTAAAAAAATTTCTGTTATATATAGTTTTTATTTTTCATTGGGTGTGACACACAGTTTTTTGGCGGTGTGACAACAAATATGTTCATTGATGGCGGGTTAAAGTAAATCATTACAAACACATACAAGAACGACAATCCGTATCAAGATTAAAAGTTTATAAACATAATCACATTTCCATTGGAATACAAAAACAACGTTTATGTCGTAAGATAAATAAACGTTTTCATGGCTTAAAAGTTTTCGAAAAATAAATTATCCAGACGCTTTATCACCACTCATCCATTTCATCTAGCCTTAATCTATTCGATAAATAATGAACACACTAATCCCATAACCGATTCGACCGAATCTTTGTGTTTTCAACAATAGTATTCATAAGTTTTTAATTTATTTATTGTACCATTATTTTAATTCGAACAGAAAAAAATGTAATTTTGTACTAGTATTTGCATGCGGAAAATTGTTGTAAATCGGTGGCAGCAGCAGCCACAACTAATAAATCCAAACACAGTGCAACCAACATTAAAACTAAGTGCTCCCTTGTGGCAGCTGCCAAACAATGATTTTACGATATTCAATGCAACCCAGCAAATAATTTCCACAACAACAATTAAGGCCAATCCGGCAGCTAATTTGGGTGATTTTTATTTAATTTTCATCTCGCCACAATGGCACGATGTGGAATATTCTACTTAGATTTTCAATGAAAAGCTGATAAAACAGCTAAAAATACACAACGTGAAATGATGGTATACAAATACGATTAAAGGCAAGAAGCAATAGCGTAGGCTCATTCATGAATACTGCTGCGGCACGCGTTCAATAACATTAGCATTAGTGCTTAGTTAAGCATGCGATCAATGCAAATAAATATCACTTTGTTAGGGTGCAACGAGGCAAAAATGATAAAAAATATAAATTATATTAATAGTTGTCAAAAGTGGGTGTAAGTGGTGGATGCATGAATGAATGGGCGTCATATGAATCCTAGAACATAAAATTAATAAAATTCAGTCACGTGTTTATAATTAATAAGATGGATATTTTTTTATCAATTTATCGTTTCTTTATCGTGAAGCGAAACGAAACACAAATAAGTCTTATATTATTTGAGAACTAATCAGATTGTTAAAATAAAAATTAAATAATGGTATTGATTATGAAAAAAGGTCTCTTCAGTTACATTGCTCGGTTGGCAATGGCAGGAGTTCGAAGCACTCTAGGAGGCCTTCATATGGATTTCGAAGTGCTTCCGCACTCATATCCAAGTATACTTTCTTTTTTCTATGAAACGACAAAATTTTTCAAGCATTCCGCTCTCGCGACTCTAAGGCCGCGTTCATAGTGGACGCTTTGGCTGAAGCTGATGCATAAAGCTGCTTTGTCAAGCTTCTTTTGATCACAGTGAACGCTTATTCAACGCTGCATAAAGCAGCTTATTGAGCTTATTTCTGTTCATAGTGCGCGCTTTATGCTTGTGGCTGATATGCTTTGCTTACATTTGTCTCTTTGGAAAATAATGCCCTAAATTGCGTTTTGCAAAGTAAATGAAAGATTTTTTGTTTAATGAGTATGTAGATTCGCGATGATCACCACTGAAAGATCAAACCAATAACAAACAAAAGTTCAAAGGAACTTGAAAACACAAAGCATAACAACGGTGGAAAGTTCAGCACAAAAAGTACCTAAGAAGTAAGCAAGAAAAACGAAAACTATGTAAACTAACGAGATAGAATACACAAGTGCCTACAACTGAAAAGCACCACAAAAGGACCACAACGCAACAACAACACAACAACGGTTAAAACTTCAGCACAAAAAAATCAACGAAAATATTGTTAACAGGCAAAATAGATATACATGTGCCGAATAGCATTTTAAAAATGCTCTACAACAAAGCATAAAAAACAAAATAATTTTTCTGTGTGAGCCAGCGAGCATTTGACATTAAGCTTTATGCTAGCTTTATGCTGGCACTATGAACACTTTGAGCTTTTTCCATATGATTATACACAAAGCGTTTTTCAGTTAAACCTCTCGGCTAAGCTAAAAGCGTTTACTATGAACGAAGCCTAAAGAGGCCTGCTAAAAGCCCTTTTTGAAAATGCACGTTACACTGAAAAAACAATAAATCAAAAACGCACATTTTAAAAACGTTTAGTAAAATAAATATTTTTTAAAAATATTTTACGCCGTACAAAAATGAAAACGAACATTTTTAAATGGAAAAGTAAAACGAAAGGTTTTTAAAACAACCACGAATATTTTACTATGATAAATTAGGATAAAATTAATATTTTTAAAAACATTTCACGCCATACAAAAATGAAAACGCGCATTTTTAAATAGAAAAGTGAAACGATACGTATTTAAAACAACTAAGAACGTTTTATCATGACATAGTAAAATTCACATTCTTTGTTTTAAAACACTTGTTAATAACAAATTGTTTGTTATATATGTTTCATTGACTTATGTATTTGATATTTGTTCAGAAAATAAAATATTATTCATTCTCGATTTCATCACTCTGCAGTTTGCCTGCAAGAAAGAGTTGGAGCATTTGCTGCCACAACTAAGAGGTAAGTATTTTAAATTAAATTAAGAATATCTGACAAAATTCAATTTTTTTAGACGCTGGGATACAGTATAATTATCTTAACAAATTTTAACGAGATGAACACAGCTGATGATATAATAACTAAAATAAAACTGTAATTTTGAAAACCAATAAAGCTTTTTTTAATTAATGGAAGAAATGCGGAGTTCTGTAAATTTTTTGAATTAATGGGAAATAATAAACATTTTCGTTTTTAAAATATAAATAATTGTTGCACCATTGCATTCTAAAATGATTATTGTTACAAATCGAACGAACATTTTAAAATTTTCGTTCTTAAAATGAAAACAAACATTTTACATATGAGAATATTAATGATTAAAAATCAAACGAACATTTTAGAATCTCGTTTTAAAAGTTTCGTTCTTAAAATAAAAATTAACGTTTTACTACAGCATTTTAAAAAAACCCATTGTTAAAAGTCAAACGAACATTTTAAAGTCTCATTTTAAAATGTAAGTTTTTAAAATGAAAATAAACGTTTTACTATTTCATTTTAAAATGTTTGTTTAAATTTAAAATTAAAATAAACGTTAGAAGTGCAAAATCTGGGTTAAACGTTTTTAAAAGTAGCTCGTTTCTGCCACTTATGAAAATGTTGTTTTCTTTGTGTAGAAAGAAAAGCAATATAAATGTCAACTTTAAACTAGTAAGGAATTATCTTCGACTGGCCCGAAGTTAAAATACCCCACGGCCGAATTAAAGTATATGTAAAGTCTTAAGCAAACTGTTAAATATTAATCGGTAAAATTATTTTCGTTAGAGTTTTACTGAAAGCAATAAGTTTTGTGTTCAACTACAATAACAATTATGAAAATAGTGTTGTTATGAAAATAAATTTGTATAAAAAGAAATTAAAATGAACACTATCTTAACAATAAGCATAATTTTATTAGATTTCGAAGAAAAAAAATTTTTCATTTCAAACATTTCAAAAATTTTGCGCTCATTGCGGCTGTTTACCGCCCTTCAAAATGTCCCGCCCTAGACATTTGCTTTGTAATTTTTGCGGAATTGAAAGAGATTTAACCGTTTTGGTAAACTTATCTGGTATGGGATGTAGACGCGATTTTTATTCGACTTTTAAAAATTTCATACATGCAAAATTTGAAGTCACTAGATTAATTTTTGTGAGATTTTAAGAGACCCTTTTGGTAACCTCACTGTGCAAAGGAGGTAGCCATGGTTTTCATTCGATTTTTCCAAATTTAATACCTAATGTTAACATTAATTGTTAAAGGTTTTGTGCAAAATTGTAAGTCATTAGATTAATTTTTGTGGGATTTAAAGAGATTTTATCGTTTTGGGTAAGGCACTTTGTATTTGAAATAGGCGTGGTTTTCATCTGATGTTTACAAATTTCATACTCAAAGTTAATATTAAATATTAAAGACACTGTGCAAAATTTAAATTCATTAAATAAATTTTTGTGGAATTTAAAGAGATTGTACCGATTTGGTTAAGTCACTTTGTATGGGAGGTAGGCGTGGTTTTCATCCGATTTGGTTCATTTTCGAACTTGACCTCCATTTTTGAATAGAAAGCTTATTTATTGAATTTCGTTACGATAGCTAAAAAATTACGGCTGTTATCGTGACCTCAAACGGACAAACGGATGTGGCTAAATCGACTCAGGAGGTGATGCTGATCAAGAATATATATACCTTTCTATACCGGCCACGCCTTCTTATCGGCGTTACAAACGGAGTGAAAAAGTTAATACACCCCTATTATATTTTTTAAACGTGGGGTGTAATAAAAAAAACGACTAACAATTTCCAGATTTGAACCAACGTCCTCTCATGTGGTGGTCCGACATCCTATCCACTCGTCCACCGCAGTTCTTAATAAAATTAAGCTTATTTTGCATCATTATAAATGAGAGTAAGCTTTCGTGAGAGTGGGTTCGAGACTCAGCTCGAAAAATTTTTTTGTTGTTTTTTTAAAATCTACCTTTTTTACAAATTTTTCTGTTCCTTTAAAATAATTTTCTATTTTTTTTTTGTAAAATTTCGTCATACAAAAATATAAGAAAAAACTTGGAATTTTTCCATATAATTATTTTCATATGTAAGGTGTTAGATTTCGGAGACCTGGGTTCGAGACCCAACTCGGACAAAAAAAATGTTTTTATGTTTTTTGTAAAATATAGTTTTTTTTTTAAATTGATCTCATCATTTATATTTTTTCTAAATTTTTTCATATAAAATAATATGAAAAGACTCAGAACCTTCAAAAGGTAGTCCTTACAGAAGCACTCATCAATGCAGTGATCATGGAAATTGTATTGATGCCAATAATAGCAGTGCTAGCATGCCTTCTTTTGCGGAGCACTAGCTTAATTGCCTGCTGGGTGGCTTTACTAAACTTCCATATCCCAGTAGTAAATGAACACGACGTAATTTTTATTTTTTCATAAATACAATGTAGCTGCGATGCTTCTAACGCCCGTATACAATTCTTAATTACATTTGTTCGGGCATGACCGCTTAAACGCATGAAATCTATCTTACATAGTAAGTAAATAGATGATGGAAATAGGAGAAAACAAAAAACCAGCACAAAATTGGAGAGAAAAAAATTGAACGAGAATCCTCTCTACACTAAAAACACAGCGAAAACGAAAGAGAACATACCAAAAAAAAAAAAACCAAATAAAAGCAAATGACGCCACAAATTATTTTGACAATAATTTTTACAATTTAATGAACGAATTTATTACAGTTTATAAATTATTTCAAAATTAATGTTTAATAAATAACACCTAGTTGTTTTATACATAAAACTTTATTCTGGCTTAAGCATAAAGATTAATAATTTTCTCAAACACACTTCACTGCAAAAGTTCCTGTAAGAAAACACGATGTTGCTACACAGACGAATAAAGTAAAACTGTTGTTTAAACAATGCAAAAAAAAAAAATGTGAGTACAAACAAGATTGTGTTTCCGCTTACAGTTCTGCATTACAATGTCATCACCGAAAAATTTTTACCGGCGGGATGTGAAGTCATTTATATTTTAACATAAAGATAATGCAAACTTCAACTAATAAAAGATAAAAATAATAAGCTAAATACTACATAAAATTCTATTAAACCTGAATAATAGAGAAAAAGTTTTTAAATTTATATTGTGAGAGCACTGAGAGCTGATCTCAATTTGAATTAAAAAAAAAAATTGACACAAACATGATGAATGGCCACTAAAGTTGGAAAGTTTTAACGAAAGTTGGTTTACTGCAAGTATGTATAATAAATACTCACTTGTACAACAAAATTTTATGAAATTTTTTCAGTTTTCTATTGTTACGGTCCTGAATTACACTTTATATGTGTTTCAAGTTCAATTAAGTAAGTGAAACTATGTATAAAATATTTGTACTTCTTTAAAGGGAAAATTCTGTAAAGTAACGTATCATATTATGGTTTGTATAAAAATTATTAAAAAATATTTTACGTTTTATATTGTTTTTGTTATTTTGCTCATAAGGTCAACCTTTAGAGTCGTACTTTTATCGTAGTGCCTATACTTATCGAGTTATAATCCATGCAACGCGGCTGCATTTTCAACTTAATCTTAAGATTTCTTAATCTTAATCTTTATCTGAATTTGAATTATTATCGTATCCTGATTCTAAATACAATCCATTCTTTGCTACTTATCTCTACGGCTGAAAACACTTTTAATTATATTATTTTTTCGCTTTTTTTGGTCGCACACTCGTAAAATTTTTCCTTGACACCTAATGAAAAATTTCAATTAAACTAAGTTGTTTGAGCTAGAATATATTAACCAGTTCTAGTAGTTGAGCTAAGAAAAACAATAATAAATCTATTTACTCCACTAAAACTAGTTTTTGTTGTTGGCGTACGCCCCGTTGTTGGTGTTTTTCTGTTACTGCTTTCAAGAGGCAGGAAATGCTTAGACGATAGGCAGAAAATTATTATTAGAACAAAAACTCTAACGAGATTTTTGCAAAATTACCTAAAGTAGTAGATTCAAAACGATAACATTTAAACTGCTTTGGCGCTAAAAATACGCGTTCGTAAATAATCTCAACTTAGTGCGAGCACTTGGGTAAATACAGACCGGAAGCAAGTTTAACGTTAGCACACATACACATTTGGCAAGTCTGAATTAGTTATTTCTTTGAATGAAAATGGTTATCAGATCTACTGAATTCCCGAGTGAATTCGTTGGTATTTGTGCCTATTATTTCTAAATAAGGAAATTTTAAAATTATTCAACTATTTTGAACAATTCAATAGTTTTAGACTTTTTGTTGTACATTATAAATTTTCTTAAAAATTCTGAAAAGATTTCTCCATTTATTTTATGTTGTGATTTTTCGGATAAATCTTTATTGCATTTCATTTTAAGAATTTTTTTGTCTCTGACAATAAATTCTCACAGTTTCTTCTTCTGCACAAGCACACAAAAATGCGAAAGTGAAGCACTCTTTGCTACATTTCTATGAAATAATTGAAAACGTGAAAATGCAATTTTATTGTTTTCTCTATTATTGTGTTGAAGCCTAAAGTTTGGTTTTCCAGAAATCTATCCAATATCTAGATCAAGACAAGCAAATAGAAAACATGAATTCCTAACTATGCAAATAATGAGCCGTGAGGAAGAAGAGCTGAATGAATGAAAATAAGATGATAACAAAAGAAGTAGAAGCTAGTAGCAGCAAAAAATGTAAAGAATGTTCTAATTACATTTGTAGAATAAATAATGAATATGCAACAAAGCAGGGAAAATTTAAGCAAGCAAGAAGATGAAAAACATTTCATTGAATTTGCATTCACGAGTTATGATAGCGAAGTAGGAATGTTCATTGAATATTTTGTTGGCAGGATGGTTAGATGGATGAATGGATGGCAACAGACAAAATAATTATTATCTGTTGTCTCACAAGTTTTAGATGCTTGAAAGTAAATGTAAAGAAAGTAACTAAACCAACGAAAAATCCATCCAAAAGATTTTTTGCGTAAATAATAGGTTCATTGCTAGCAAAAAAGGGAAAAGCCATTAATTAAATATTTAGAAAATAAATATTAATAAAATATAAAATTAAAAAGACACAAAATTCATACTTACTAAATAAAATACTTACTTGTATAAAAATTAAGATTATAAAAATTTAAAAACGTAAAATTATAGACATTTAAAAAAAAAAAACAATTAAAAGTAGGTTTTATTAAAACAAAGTTCTATACCTTAAAGAACTTGTGATTATTGAGCCTGCAAAATCTATATTTGTTTCTCGTTTTGCAGCTGATACATCCGGTGAAGACGTGTTATTCTATATAAACTCTAAGCTAAATGTTGTAAATAAAAATATCTCTGTTTACAAATTCAATTTTTCATACGAGCGAATTACGTCCTCTTTTAAAATATCTTTGCCTGGTGATCTTTTTCACAAGGTATTGGATCAAAAGTTTTGGCCTGACAATACGATGGTGCATGAATTTATTTCTAGACCTCGGCCTACAACTTCCTTGGCTACTTTTTCGGTTTTTAACAAGAATCAAAAAAACAAGATTGTTGCTTTCAGTTCCTTTACCAAAACGTTCGTGGCATTAACACAAAACTAAATAATTTATTAATTTTGAGTCACAACCTTCACTTTAATATAATAGTTTTTAGTGAGACTTGGCTGAAACCTAACACTCTAAATACTGAAATTCTGTGCAACAAATTTAACATATACCGCAAAGATAGAAACTCCATTCCTGGTATTGGATCTAAAGGTGGGGGTGTGTTGATTGCAGTCAAAGCGACACATTTCTCTGAAGAGTTATTAATTCCAGAATCCTTGGACATTGAATTCTGTTGTGTTCATGTTAAGTTTGGTTCCTTGAGCCTTTTTATTACATGCTCATATATTCCTCCCCTTTCTACCTTAGAAGTTTATAGCAAACATTTGGCTTCTATTAGTAAAGTTTGCTCAATACTGCAATCAAATTATCATATTTTAATAACTGGAGATTTTAACCTGCCAAACGTTTCTTGGAACTGCTGTTCTGAAGTTCCTGAAATATTTTTACCTTCGTCTGAAAGTTCATCCGATAATTACTTTTTAAACGAGCTCTCAATCCAAGGGCTATTCCAACTTAACTGCATTTTTAACAAAAATAATCGTTTGCTTGATCTGGTGTTTTTTGATGACAGCAATATCGCTTCTGTGTCTAAATCAGATCCTCTGGTTACACCCGAAGATTCTCATCATCCAACATTAGAAATTATTTTAAATTTTCCAAAACAATCTGTGCAGTATTATGATTCTCAACCACCTATTGAGTTTAACTTTAAAAAAAACGAACTACGTGATTTTGAAGAATAACTTGTCTAATATAAACTGGAATTCTATTCTAAATATTAATACAAATAGTTTATCTTCTCAGATTCTTGATGATGCGGTATATGCGTTTAATAGAACGCTCAATGATTGTTTTCTTAAAGCTGTTTCGCAAAGGAAAGCCTCCTTGACATCGGGTCCGGTATGGTATACAAATGAATTAAGAAAAATGAGGAATTTGAAATCTAAATACTATAAAAAATATCAAAAAACACATAACATATGCGATTTTGGATGCTATACCTCGATTAAATACAGTTATCAACAGTTATGCAAACAATCCTATAATACCTACTTAACAAAAGTAAAATTAAACATCAAATCTGATGCTAAATCCTTCTGGAACTTTGTTAACACAAAACGCAAGATTGATTCCTATCCTTCTTTTATGAAGTATAATTCGGTTGAGTCTGATAATGATAATAGTATTTGCAATCTTTTTGCTGACTTTTTCAAGTCGACTTATTCATCATCGTCCTATGATTATTTAAGTTATCCTTTCAATATTTAATCTGGGGATATATATTTCCCAATAATTGACACAAACACAGTCTTATCATTTTTAAAAAATATTAAAACATCATATAAAAGTGGTCCTCATAACATACCTTCGTGTGTATTAAAATTCTGCTGTGAAGAATTAGTAATTCCAATCTCTTTACTATTTACTTCATCATTAAAATCCTGCTATTTTCCTGCAGCCTGGAAGCATTCATTTATCATTCCGCTGCATAAATCCGGAAATAGGTCTTTAATTGATAACTACCGTGGCATCGCAAAATTGAGCGCTTTGCCTAAACTTTTAGAGGCAATTGTTACATCACGACTATCGCATAGCGTTAAATCTTTAATGTCTCCTTTCCAACATGGATTCCTTTCTGGAAAATCCACTGTTACTAACCTTCTCGAATTTACATCAAAAACTATAGAAAACTTTGGAAAAGGCATGCAGACTGATGTTATTTACACGGATTTTAGCAAAGCTTTTGACGTTGTAAATCACAAACTACTGATCTTAAAATTACATCTTGTTGGATTTCCTATACCGTTGGTAAAGTGGATTGAATCTTACTTAAGCAATAGAACACAATCTGTTCTTTTTAAGCTCAAGAAATCACACGAGTTTCCTGTTACTTCAGGAGTACCTCAAGGAAGTCATCTTGGGCCTCTTCTGTTTCTACTTTTTATAAACGATTTGCCATCTGTCATAATGCATTCCAGCATCTTAATGTTTGCTGACGACGTCAAAATCTTCCTTTCTTTTAAAAATGATAATGACGCTGTATTTTTGCAAGCCGACATAGATCATCTTCATAACTGGTGCAAAACGAACCGTATGAACCTCAACATGAAGAAATGCAAGCATATGTCTTTCTCGCGCAAACCACCAATTAAATGTACCTTCAAAATTTGTGGTTATCCATTGGAGTCCTTAGATAGTTTCAATGATCTTGGAGTTACAATGGATCCTAAACTACGCTTTAATATTCATGTAAATAAAATAATAAATAGAGCAAATAGTACTTTAGGATTTATTAAACGTTGGGCAAAAGATTTTAATGATCCTTTCATAACGAAAACCTTATTCACTTCCCTAGTGCGGCCTATCTTAGAATACGCTTCAGTTGTTTGGTGCCCACGATACGGTTGTTACATAGACGACATTGAATCAGTGCAGAAACAATTTCTTTTGTTTTGCTTAAGCTATCTTTATTGTAATACTGATTTTCACTTACCACCTTATGAATATCGGTTACAACTCTTAAATCTTCCTTCTTTAAAAAATCGGAGAATCATGATAAATGCTTGTTGGATTATAAAACTTTTACATGGCTATGTAAACAGTCCATATTTTTTGAGTAAAATATATTTTAATATTCCTCTTCGTCCTAGAAGATCTTTTGAGTTACTCCACATGAACTTTTGTAGAACTAATTATTTGCAAAATGGACCTCTTAGAAGCGCTTGCGGTGATTTTAATTTTGTATCTGATGTTATATCCTTAAGTGAATCCATGGACTCAATCAAACATAAAATTATAGATTACCTGCAGTACCGTCGTTGATTATGTAAAGTTCTTTCAAACATATATCTGATGCATCTGGTGATTTGTAAACACATTAATATAACAATCTAAATGGATAAATGGACCTAAGCGTTAAATGGAAAATTTTGGTGGATAAACATCTAAGTAATCTGAATGGACCTAAACCTGGGGTCTTCAGTTGCCTCATATCTGCATGATGATTGTAACTACACTTGTCGACGGTACCGTGGTGTCTTGGTGTCTTTTTACCTCTTGAAACACTACGTTCGATCGATTTGTAATATATTAATATGAGTGGCCGATAAGACCTAGTTTGTCTTGGTGCCTGCGTTCGCAACTGGTTTTCTTTATTTTATGAAAATTGGTTTGGTGAAGTTGACCTAGTTTGTCGAGTAACCACCCTGTCAAGCCAGGATTTTACCGGCTTCAGGGAGACAGAACGATACATATTATATATATACCTATTGGAGTGGTGTTTTATTGGGTATGAGACCTTGTTTATCACACGACTCCGCCGTATACAAAAATTGTTGCTGACTTGACCTTGTTTGTCTTGAAAACGCAACCCTGCTATGCTGTCTGATTTTATCGATTTTGACTTAACTTTTTTTCTATTATTTTTTATACTTTAATAAAATTATATACTTTAAGCAATTTACTAAAACTTTTTAGTTTGTTAATAATACATTATTTCATTCAAAATCATACTTTATATTTTTGAATTGTATTAAATATCTTATTTTATAATTTTAAATTTGCTATAAAACCTGTTAAGGTTTAGCAATCAAGTAAATAAAAAAAATATATATCAATTCACCTAGAAGACTGAGGGAACTTTTGACTTGGTTTTTAGTTAGAATGGGTCCAAATAAGATTGATACAGTTCGTGGTTCCATCGTGTTCGGTACTTGTCTTTGGCGTAGTTTGGTGCGTAGGTCTTGCAAAGAATCTTTCTCTTGAAGGTTCCTATAGTCTTTCCATCTAAACTGCTCAGAGTCCAGGTTTGTGGAGAATATAAGAGGACGATCTTGACTAGTGACTTACAAAGCGAGATTTTTGTTCGACGAGAAAGGGATCTGTTCCTCAATTTGTATTCTTCGTTTGATCTCGATACCGATATCGCTGGCAAAGTTTATACGTGACCCCAGGTAAAAGATGTCATTAACAATTTCGAGGGAGGTGTTGGCAACAGTTACATGTGTTACACGCTGGGACTGTTTTTTTGTTGACACCACGTACTTATTCTTTTCTAAAAAAAATTTTTTTGTAAAGTGTAAATTTGCGAAATAAAAAAGAAGTATGAATGTATACGAACTATTGAATTAAATAACAAAATTTATTTATAAATAACAAACAAAAAAATTTCACGAAAAACAAATAAAACATTAAAAAGTAAAAAATTAAAAAACCAGATAAAACCATAATATTAATACCTTATACAAATAACTATAGTACAAAATTCATATTTTATTTAAATAATAAAAAAAACTTTAATTAAAAAATATTGTACATTAAAAATTACAACTAAATTAAAAATTTTTATTAAAATAACAAAAAAACTTTAATTAAAAAATATTGTACATTAAAAATACAAAAAAAAATAATTATAACAAAACAATTAAAACAAGAAAAAAGCATAAAAAAGTTGTTAAAAATTAGAAAATACTGAAAAAAGTAATAAAAACATAAAAACGCATTAAACGATAGAACAAAAACTATCTATATAAATAAAAATCAAATGTCGTTCGTTGGTAATTGCATCAGTTGAGAACGGCTGAACCGATTTGGATAATTTTTTTTTTTAAAATGTTCGTAATAGTCCAACTTAGGTTTTTACGGAAAGAAAAATTGACCACGCCCACTTTGCGCCCACTTTGCGCCCACTTTGCGCCCACTTTGCGCCCACTTTGCGCCCACTTTTTTGATATATCTAAAATCGGAAAACGGCTGGACCGATTTGGAAAATTTTTTTTTAATGTTCATAGTAATCCAATTTAAGTTTTGTCGGAAAGAAAAATTGACCACGCCCACTTTTGCGCCCACTTTTTTCAATTTATCTAAAATCGGAAAACGGCTGGACCGATTTGGATAATTTTTTTTTCAAATGTTCGTAGTAATCCAATTTAAGTGTTTACTGAAAGAAAAATTGACCACGCCCACTTTTGCGCCCACTGTTTTGATATCTATATATATAAAATTAAGTGGCAAAACTTCCTGTTCGCATACTCCTCCTAGACGGCTTGCCCGATTTCAATGAAATTTTCAGGGGTGATTGGGGTCTGTGTGGAGGGTGCACATAAGAAATTGCATGTGTGTATCTTTGCAGGTTTTGTACCACACCCCCTTTTGTCGCCCACAAATCAATAAAAATGCTGTATTGAAGACGGTTTTGGTCGTATGAAATTAAAATTTGGTAAATAAGTTCGTCTGATAACTATAATTAACTTTGAAAAAATGGGCGTGGTCACAATTCATCTACGCCTACTTTAAAGAAAATATCAAAATACTTCGAAACCATTGGTCCGATTGAGCTCAAATTTTGTAAGTACGCTTTGCTTTGAGTACGAGATGGTTTAAGGGGCAATGCCACACCCCCTTTTACCTCCCACATATAAATAAAAAATTGTTGTTATCGAATAGCTTTAGTTAGAGTTATGGGTCGCACAGCTTAGAAATTCGGTATTCGACCACAATTTAGACGTACCGTTTCTGTGATGAAATTTTATGGGAGTGGACAAGGGGGAGGGGCACCTCCGATACAACCCAAATTTTTGATATCGAATAGCTTTGAAGTTATAGGAATTCATCTTTGGAATTCAGTTTTTGACCTCAATTTACACATGCAGTTTCAATGGTTTTATTTTATGGGCGTACGACAAGGGGGCGTGAAACCTCCTATTTAACCCAAATTAGAGATATCAAATAGCATTGGGGTTATAGGTCTCACAGCTTTGGAATTCAGTATTGGACCTCAATGTACACATGCAGTTTCGTTGATTACATTTTATGAGCGTTGATCAAGGGGGAGTGGCACCTCCCATACAACGAAAATTTGTGATATCGAATAGCTTTGTAGTTCAAGGTCGCACAGCGTCGGAACTCAGTATTCGACCAAAATTTACGCTTGCAGATTTACTGATAAAATTTTTTAGAGTTTGTCGGGGGGCGTGACACCTCCAATTTAACCCAAATTTGCGATATCGAATAGATTTGGAGTTATAGGTAACTCAGCCTCAAAATTCAGTATTCGACCTCAATGTACTCATGCAGTTTCATTGCTAAAATTTTATGGGCGTAGGGAAAAGGAGAGTGGCACCTCCCATACAATCAAAATTTGTGCTATCGAATAGTTTTGGAGTTATATGTCGCACAGTTTTAGAATTCGGTATTCGACCTCCATGTAGACATCCAGTTTAATTGATTACATTCTATTAGCGGTGATGAAGAGAGAGTGGCACTTCCTATACAACCCAAATTTGTTATATCGAATAGCTTTGTGGATATAGGTCGCACAGTCTCAGAATTCAGTATTTGACCTCAATTTAGACATGCTGTTTAACTGATAACATTTTATGGGCGTTTGAATAGGGAGAGTGGCAGCAACGCGCCGGGTTTCAGCTAGTTTCCAAATATAACAAGAAATTTTAAACCATTTAAGAAACTCAAAAATACAAAAAAAAAATGTCAACTTAAAACAACTAAACAAGATTACAAAAAAAAAACTTTACAAAAGGCCGCCACACACATACTGACATCAAGTATGAGTGCTAAATTCAAATAACTTGTAATAAGAAGTAATAAGAAAGCAATTAATGAATAAATAAATTAAAAACTTAAAAAGTTTAAAATAAAAAATTTTAAATATGTATTATAAAGGTTGCTTGGCGAGGCCAGCATAATCTTTGTGAAATCGCCTCAAGTCGACTCAAACCTCCACGTGGTGTTTCCTGGGCAACGTCAAAACTGACAACCGTTAGTTTGGTGGCTAATCTGAGCGGCGGGCCTCCCTAGGATTAAAATAGGTTGTGCGTCGGGTTTGAAGCCCACCCGTAAAAACCAATTTCAATGAAAACAAATAAGAAAAGAAGAAAAATGATCCCCAAATCTGATGACGACTACCGCAAACGAAAAACTGATAATGATTTACGGATATGCACCTGGAATGTCCGAACCCTTAATTGGGAAGGTGCCTCTATCCAACTGACTGATGTCTTGGAAAGATACAAAGCTGATATCACTGCTTTCCAAGAAATGCGATGGAAGGTTGCATTCGGTTGCATTCGGCATGCACCCTGTGATATCTACTACAGCGGCCATGCGGAGAAGCACGAGTTTGGATGCGGATTTGTAGTTGGCAAGAGGCCCCACGTCCTGCGATTCACACCTGTGAACGAACGACTTGCCATAATCCGCATCAAGGTTAGATTTTTCAATATAAGCCTAATATGTGCGCACGCTCCGACAGAAGACAAGGACGATGAGATCAAGGAAATTTTCTACGAGCGCCTTGAAAATGCTTACGAGCGCTGCCCCCGTCACGACGTAAAAATCGTGCTTGGTGACTTCAACGCTAAGGTGGGCAAGGAAAATATTTTTGGTCCAACAGTCGGAAAGTTCAGCCTCCACGACAACACCTCTGATAACGGAATGAGACTGATTGACTTCGCCGCAGCACGAAACATGGTCGTAAGTAGCACTAGATTCAAGCATCTCAATATTCATAAAGCCACCTGGATGTCCCCTGATCAAAAAACAAAAAATCAAATTGATCACGTTTTGATCGACGGAAGGCACTCTTCCAGTGTATTGGATGTACGCACGATCCGTGGTGCAAACATTGACTCGGATCACTATCTTGTTGCAGCCAAGATCCGTACACGTCTGTGCGCAGCTAAGAAAACACGCAACCCTACATGGAGAAAGCTAGACGTCGACAAGCTGCAATCGAAACAGACAGCCGATGCTTTCGCCACTCGACTCTCACTCCTGCTTCAAAGCACTCCTCCAATCGATGATATATGCGCGCAGTGGACACACATTTCCAACTCCATGCGTGCGGCTGCTGAAAAAGTGATTGGCTACCAACGCCCTCGCCGAAACCAGTGGTACGACCAGAAGTGTCGCGACGCCACTGCAGAGAAAGACGCCGCCTACAAAGCCACCCTGCAGTCGGTTGTAACGCGCGCTGCTAAGGAGCGATACAAAGAAAAGAGGAGGGAAGAGAGACATATTTTCAGGCGGAAAAAAAGAGAGGCAGAAAAGCGCGAGCAGGAGAAGATTGAGATGTATGGTGACAGGAATGAGGCCCGAAAATTTTTCGAAAAAATAAGACGCCTTGCCGATGGTTTTAAAACCGGGGCCTCTTCCTGCAAGGATGAAAACGGGAATCTAGTGACAGATGTCCAGAGTACACTGACGTTATGGAGGGAACATTTCTCTAAGCTTCTAAATGGCGACGCTGACAACAATCCCGCCAATAGAGATGATATTCCGGAAACCCCAATTGCGGATGATAGCGTCGAGGTTCCGCTGCCCGATTATGATGAAGTTCTGACAGCTATAGCTCAGCTTAAAAATAACAAAGCCGCGGGAGCTGATGGCTTACCTGCTGAGCTGTTTAAGAACGGAGGCGAAGCTCTACTTAAATGCATTCACGAGCTTCTATGCAGAATATGGTCGGAAGAATGCATTCCGAACGATTGGAATCTCAGTGTGCTCTGCCCAATCCACAAGAAAAGCGATCCCACTATCAGTGCCAATTACCGTGGAATAAGCCTTCTTAATATCGCATATAAGGTCCTGTCGAGCGTTTTATGTGAAAGATTGAAGCCCATTGTAAACGAACTGATCGGACCTTATCAGTGTGGCTTCAGACCTAGAAAGTCCACCATCGACCAGATTTTCACGCTACGACAAATCTTGGAGAAGACTCAAGAAAAACAAGTCGACACCCACCATCTTTTTGTCGACTACAAAGCCGCCTTCGACAGCCTAATAAGGAAGCACCTGTACTCCACCATGTCTGAATTTGGTATTCCTGCAAAACTAATACGACTTTGCAGGATGACACTGAGCAACACCAGCAGCGCAGTTAAAATCGGGAAGAACCTCTCCCCACCATTTATTACCAAACGAGGTTTCAGACAAGGTGATTCCTTATCGTGCGACTTTTTCAACCTAATGATGGAAAAGATCATCCGAGCTGCTGATCTGAGACGTAGTAGCACAATATTCTACAAGAGTGTTATGCTGCTTGCGTATGCTGATGACATCGATATCATTGGCCATAGTACGCGCGAAGTCAGTGCAGCATTTTCCAGATTAGAAAGAGAGTCAAGTCGAATGGGTCTGTCAGTGAATGCAGATAAGACGAAATACTTGGTGTCAACAAACAAACAGTCCCAGCGTCTTGGAACCCACGTTACCGTTGACAATACCTCATTCGAGGTTGTGAAGAACTTCGTTTATCTGGGATCCAGCATTAATTCAACCAACGACATCAGCATTGAGATCAAACGAAGAATAACTCTTGCCAACAGGTGTTACTTTGGTCTCAGTAGGCAATTGAGAAGCAGAGCCCTCTCTCGACGAACGAAAATCACTCTCTACAAATCGCTCATCATGCCCATCCTACTTTACGCATCACAAACCTGGACGCTGAGCAGTTTAGATGAAAAGAATTTAGGAGCATTCGAGAGAAAGATTCTTCGTAAGATCTAAGGACCAATCTGCGTCAATGGCGAGTACCGAATACGGTGGAATGATGAACTGTATGAGCTGTACGCTGACATCGACATAGTCAAGCGCATTAAAATCGAGCGGCTTCGCTGGCTTGGTCAAGAGGACGACCGCATCTTCGTTGGAAAGACCAAGTAGAGGACAACCTGACGAAGCTTGGAATTTCCAACTGGCGCCAGCAAGCGAAAGACAGAAATGGCTGGCGCAAATTCTTAGATGAGGCCAAGACCGACATACGGTTGTAGCGCCAACTAAGTAAGTAAGTAAGTAAGTAAAGGTTTTCATAAATTAAATCAATAAAAAAATACATAGAATTAAAAAAAAACTAAAACAGAAAACAAAATGAAATAATTAAAAAATAAAAACGATAAAGAAACAAATAAAAATAAAAATATATAAAAAACATGGTAAACATTTTTGTTTATTAAAGAAAATAATAAAATACAAGTTATTAAATTAAAAAAAAATAATTTATAAGTAAATATAAAAAATAACAATAAAAAATAACAAAAAAATAACAATAAAAATTTAAAACAATACAAAAATTAAACGATTAAAATAAATTATTTTATATAAAATGTCGTAGAGGTTTTTGACCATAACTTTTAAATAGCAATTTTTATATGTAAAAATAAAAATTCAATATTTTGCAGACATTACACATTACATAAAACTGATTTTAAAATTACACTAACAACACGCTACAATACAGTAATTTCTTCTAAATACAAAATGTTTTATTTTAATGATAATTTACATTCTATCAGAGTTGCTTTCATAAAAAATTATATTAAAGAATTACAATAACACTGACAATGGTTGAAACATTTAAGGTAGTAATTCTCTAGTATAGAAAATTTAAAAATAAAAAATATGTTCATTTTTCGATAGTTTGTATATATTCAAGAATATCTTCTTAACAGGATTTTTCAAAGTTCGAATTATTTTAAAAGTTTTATCCATTTTATTGTCGTTTGCTAGACTGACTGAAACTTAACCTAACAACTTTAAACTTGTCCCTGGTTCGAATCCGGGCTCGGGCATGGTTCTTTTCAGTGTCTTTGTTCTTTCCTACATTTAAGAATTATGGAAAATTAACAGCCCTATTCTGGAAACTTGACAATAATCAACCAGTATTTTATTATTTGTATGTGTTTGTTTAATTTTTTTATTTCAAAACAAAATTTGAAGTTCAAAAATAATAAATTTTGATAAAAATTGTCAACTGCTTTTCAGATATTGAATATATCATTAAAAAAATGTTGTTTTTGAGCTTCAAATTTTGTTTTGAAATAAAAAAATTACAACAAACACATACAAATATTAAAAATACTGGTTGAATATTGTCAAGTTGCCAGAATAGGGCTGTAAGAATCCACAACTAAATTGTGAAAAATGTGGAATTGAAGGACAGGAACAACTAAGGGCTGGAAATGCTTGCCGAGGTTAAGGCATAACAGTAGCCTCGATTAAAAGCAATTCAAATTGTCTTTCACGGTCCTTTCGCCTTATCAATAATTCACGTATTGTTCCAATCAATCTACATAAATCTATCCCTTTCCTTGCAGGTCAAAGACCAAACCTTGTTTGTATAAGGCGCATGCCTAGGTTCTTTGGTCTCTTTTTTTTTAAAAAAAGCACTTTTCTCGAAACTACTTTTCTCCAACACGTTTCACACGATATCTCAAGTTCTAATGGACCGATTATATACCCCTCTATGGCCCGATTTTGTAAAAATTTTTGTTATTTAATATTTTTAAAAAATTCAAAACTATGAAAAAACGGCAAAAAATGAAATTTTTCAAACAGCCGCCATTTTGTAAAAAATGGCTATAGAAAGATGGTATAGAGTCAATCACTTAGCTGACTATATAGTCTGTTTCGGAAATCGCTACATTTCCTCTTCAGTAGTCTTTGAGTGATTAAGCTGTGATCAAACTCACTGTTAAAGTCGTATATGATTTCACACATTTTGAAATTCAGTCATCTGAACTATATTGAACAAATCGAATGTTCAAATTAGCTACTTAATCATATGACATTTTTAAAGCAGTGGGCTATTTATAGATCACCGCCATCAACTCTACCAAGGTTGCCATCTATTCTAGTTGCTTCTTATTTATTTCAATATTCATTGGTGTTCGACGGTTTTTTGAAATGCACCATAGAAATGAAACGTGTTTTTTGTTTCGTTAGAAGCTAGTGTTTTAACTGAAAGGTGGCTATTTTCACAACCTTAAAAACTTCTTGATCTAAAGCTCGCAATTAAATTCATGTAATAATTTAATAGATCACATTCTTTTTATATAGGAAAAGAAGAGAATAAAAATCGTGTCAAGATAGACACGGTATTTTTTCCCACCTCTACTTCAACGTAACTTCGTTAAAATAATTTATTTAAATTTTTTTTAAAGTTTTTTTAATTTTTTTGTAATTTTTTTAAAATTTTTTTTTTTAATTCTTAAGACGGAATAAATAAGTGATAAGAAATAGATAGTAAAAATATAAATTGGTTATTTTGTATCGACCGTCAAAAGAGGCCCGAAATTAGGGCCTTTACACTATAAAACTGCCTTAAGCTAAAAAAATTATAGTATGAAAAGTGATATAAATAATGATTATTAATGAAAAAAATAAACAAATAAATAATAAGAAAAAAAATAAATAATAATAAGCATTAGTAAAGAAATAATTAAAATTTTATAATATAACGATAAGAAAATAAAAAAAGAACAAAAAAAAAATAAAACGTAATAAAAAATAATAAACAATAATAAAAAATAATAAACAATAATAAAAAATAATAAACAATAACAAAAAAATAAAAATAAAAAATAAAAAATAAAAAATAAAAAAATAAAAAAATAATAGAAAAACAATAAAAAAATAAGAAATAATAATATTCCCACCTCTACTTCAACGTAACTTCGTTAAAAATCATTTTTTAAATTTTTTTCATGTTTTTTAAATTGTTTTAATTTTTTTGTAAATTCTTAAGACACAATAAATAAGTGAAAAATAATAGATAGTAAAAATATAAATTGGTTATTTTGTATCGAACGTCAAAAGAGGCCAGAAATTAGGGCCTTTACAATAGAAAACGGCCTTAAGCTAAAAAAAATTATAGTATGAAAAGCGCTATAAATAATGATTATTCATGAAAAAATAAACAAATAAATAATAAGAAAAAAATAAATAATAATAATAAAGAAATAATTAAAAATAAAAAAAAATAAAAAAGAGAATAAAAAAATCATGAATAAATAATAAAAAAATAAAAAATAATAAAAAGAATAAAAAAATAATAGAAAAAATAATAAAAAAATAATAATAAAAAGTAGCAAAAAGTAGTAATACAATAAATAATAAAATAAAAAACCTCCACAATAAAATAAAGTGAATAAAAAATTAAAAAATACAAAATATAAATAATAAAAAGGCAAACAAAAAGACATTTTCTAAAATTAAAATAAATAAATTGGGAAAAAGGAAAAAGTTAGAAACTTAAATAAATAGTTACTCAAAAAATTAAAAATTTTAGATTAATGAAAATGAAGTTCTAAAACAATGAATATTTTTAAAAAAGCTGTACAATTAACTGATGAAATTAAAAAAAAGTGGAAAATGAACACTTTTAAAAAGTTCAAATCTTTTCCCATCAATGTTATTTGCCTTTATTCATTTGTAATCTCAAACTAATTTTATTGTAACACGATCTAAATTTAATAGGTCTGTTTTCATAAATAAAAGAAATCTCGAAAACTTTTTTAATATTATAGTTTAGATATGATGAGTAATAAACGCGAGTGTGATGTAAAAAAGCAATAACTAAACGTTATTAAAATAACTCACGTCTCAATACTAAACACAACAGATAAAACATTTGACTTCTAAAATTATTAAACTGTCCTTTCCTGCCCATTTATTATTTGAAGTAACTGTCAGCTTTTTATTAAAACTTAAAAAAAAAACTTATTTATTAAAAAAAATTTGTCAAAAAAGCTCTTATAACATTTTAATAACTAATACTTATATTTTTTCCATAAAATTACTTGAATTTTGATAGAAATTGATTGCTCTGACAGTTTCTCATTAAATGGGCATGGTTTGCCTCTTAATTATATCGAGTGATTATTAAAACAGTTATCACTCATGTCGCAGCGATAAGCAACATTTTACAAAATTTAAAACAATTTACTATCTATAATCTTTCTAATTAAGTGTTCTTTAATTTTTTTTTCTTGCAGACAAGTGCATTTCTTCGAATCGGTTCATTGTAGCTAATTAAACGTGTTGTGCATTTTGCAGAAAGAAACAAACGATAAATCGTGAACGATATTGGTAAGTTCAAATTTATGATATTATACACGGAAATTTGCGTTATCTACTTCGATGAATTTATTTATTAGAGTTGAGATTTCTGCGCCTTATACTTTAAACCTTTAAGTGTTTATTAACTTTATTGTTTCTTCTTACCTGAAGTTTCAGGAATTTGTATTTTGAATTTGATTTATTGCGCTCATATTTTAAGATATGGGTATTGACAGGTAGTTTCATTGATTGTAAAAAAAATTGTAAGTGAAGTAAATAAAATATTAAATAAGCTCGATTGTTCAAAAATATAGATTTTTTATGGACCCTGTATTTTTAAATTTTGGGATAAGATATTGCTGTTTTTGTTCAAAAGTCTGATTGAAGTGAGTTAAAAAATAAATATGTTTTCGCGATGTTTTATTTTTACAAACAAAACTATTTTTCATAAATAAAATAATATAATTTTTTAGGACTAATGCCAAATAATTACATGACGAGACAGTTTGCAGCAGGATTGGCAATTAAAAAAATTAACTTCTATATTGTTTAAGGACATAGTTAATATAAACGGACACCAACGTTTGTCGTCGATTAAAGTCGTCAAAATTAAAGTCAATTATTTTCGTTAGTTATTCATTAGTGTATCTTTCCACTTTAACTTTCTCAACTCTTACTTACAAGTATCTGAAAAATAAAAGAAAAACATATTAAAATAATTAAGTTATTGACTATTTAAACGGCTTCGTTTCTTTTGAGCCTCCCTGTAGGTATTTCATTACATAAAGGGCTTATTGCAATAACGTGATAAGCCACATTATATAAAAAATCGATTTTTTAGACTCTATTATTTATACATAAATTACTGTACACTGCGTCTCATAACTATAGCACACTTTAAAATATTATTTTAACTGACCATGGAAATTAATTAAAACACCCTGTATAAAAAAATAAATTAAAAGAAAATTTTCTTACTCTTTTCTACTTCTTTTTACAACATTTTTTTTTTCTCAAATCTGCTCTCTAAATTGAACCTTTAAAAATAGCAAAGTGATCTCATATTTGCACCTCTTATTTCGTTTCATAACTATAGCACATATTTGAAAAGGTAACGTTAAAGTGACAGCACGTGCTTTTAAGATAATAATACTGTGTTTAAAGTTAAAAAACAAATAAGAAAGTAAAATGCCACGAGGTAAGAAGTTGTCAGAAGTAGAAAAAGGGAAAATTCTTGGATTCAATGAAGCAGTCCTGAAAATTAGCGATATTTAAAGGAAAATAGGCAGAAGTAGGAAAGTTATTCAAAATTTCCTCTCAAATCTGGAAGAATTCGATAGTGCAAGAGAGGTGGCAAAAAAAAACTTTCGAACCGCGAATCTCGAAGAATTTTACAAAAAGCTAGCAACTCAGCGCTTAGTTGCAACCAACTTGCTGCTACAATAACAACTAAAATTTCTAAATCAACGGTTTGGAGAATTCTGAATGACCGAAAATCTTTCGACAAAATATGAAAACAGCACCCAGACTACTTAAGCGTCAAAAAGTTTCCCGACTTAATTTCGCTAAGCGAAATATGCAAACAAACTGGTCTCAGATATTGACAGTACATAAATAAGTCTTTCTCATATATTGAATACTTTTTGTTCTATAGATTTTTTTTTCTGATGAGAAAAGATGGAATCTAGATGGCCCTGATGGTTACAGACAATAGGTCTATTCCCGTACTCTATTGAAGTAACTTGAAGTTGCTTGAAAGCGTTTCTTTACACATTTTTCAAGCTCAAAAGAGCAGAAAAACAAGTTCAGTGTCACTAGCTATTCTATTACAATTACCCGAAACTAGCTTGAACTTTAATTGAAAAATTTCTTTAAGCACGAATCTTCTTCTTCTAATTACATTAATTTATTGTCAATCAGCTGTCAACAGCAACTGTTCTGCTCGAAACTTGCTTGAAGTCGTTTCCGTACTTTTTTGCATATTCTCAAATTTTGACAAATAATTGAGTTACTTTCACAGATTGAACTTTACTCGAATTTTACTTGAAGTTAGTACGGAAACAGGCCTAATATTGGAGTGAGTTAAGAAAATAACTACAATATTTTTCTCACAGAAATTTCGGTGGCGGTTCGTTGATGGTATGGGGTGCGTTTTCAGCAGAAGGTGTGTTGGAGCTGCAGGTTGTTTAATCAAAAACGAAGAGCATGGATTACACCAAGGTGTTTTAATGTACTCTTATTCCATTTTTGAGGCAGAATGTTGAAAAAACTATACATTTCCACAAAATAATGCTTCTATACACTCCAGCAGAGAAACAATGCAATGGCTTCAATCCAATAATATCTCGATTCTGGAATGGCCAGCCTGCTCACCTGTTCTTAACCAGATAGAAAATATCTGGAGCATATTAACAAGAAAAGTTTTTGCAGAATACCGGCAGTAGAACTCAGTTCCAAAAATAAGAAATGCAATTTTTCATGCTTGGGAAGGTATTGAAGAAAATGTAATAAAAACCTACACTCTAAAAATTGATTGAAAAATCTCTACAATAAATGTTGTCAAATTTCACGACATTTATTGGCGATTTTGTAAAAAAACCACGCTATGCAGCGAGTTTGTTCAATTTTGTCTGAAAATCGGCGTCTTTTTCCAAAATATGTATATTTACTCTGCTATACATGCTATTTGAGCGTGTTTTCGCTCAGAGAGTCTTAAAATATGTATATTTTCCCTACTTTTCACACTATTTCAGCGTGTTCTCGCTCAGATAGTCCTAAAAACACTCCAGCAGCGGTATTTTAAGCTTGTCCTTAAATAAACACCTCTGCTTTAACGTCATATGATTTCAAAGAGTTAATTCGAACAAGTGTCAAATTATATACAACTTAAACAGTAGATTGGTCACAGCTTAATTATTCAAGCCTACTGATGTAGGAAAGAGTAGCGCCTTCTGCTGAGTTATTGACTCTTTACAGAGTTGTTGTTGTTGCCATTTTCAAAACTTACTTGAGAGACTTCATGCATTTGTAGCTTTTTTATAAGCGCAGACAAGATTGGAAGAAATAATTTTAGAAGAGAGTTTTTGCAAGAGCGAAAGAAATAATTGTAGGTGAGAGGATTCACGCATTTTTAACGATAAATATTTATAATTTTGCTCTATGGAGTTTCACGACAATAAATGTAGGCAATCAGTTGCCAGCAATTATTGTAGTTAATTGTCGTGAATTTTTGTTAGAGTGTAGTTGATTCCATGGAAAACCGAATCTTTGAGTGTATTCAGCATAACAGAGGTGTTTGCTCATTGCAGCAAAACAGGTATGCTGCTTGCGGCCCGGATAACTCGACTTCGGATCATCTGAAATGGAAAAAGTAAACGGCGTTTGATTCAGTACAAATGTCAGATTCTATTCATTACCTCAATCATTATTTTGCGGTTATTTTTTACAAAATGGCGGTCATTGAAAAATAAAAAAACCTATTTTGGGTCTTTTTTTTAGTTTAGTGTAAAAAAAAAAATAGTAAAAAATTGAGGTAGGAACCAGAATGGTGATAATTTTGTGTCGATTAAACTTTGTTTCATCAAAATCGGTTCAAAACCAAGGGCGCAATCTGGGCTGCAAGCTCAAAAAACGTGGTTTCGAGATAAATGCGTTTAAGTATTAAGTAATTTTTTTGCATAAAAAAAATTTAAATTTAAAAATTTAAAGTTTTTTTCGATTGCAGAAATTCTGCGTCGATTGCACTTGGTTTCATCAAAATCGGTTCAGTAATACCGGAGAAAAGTGACTTCGAAGTTAAAAAAACGTGATTTTGAAAAAACTTAAAGAAAATTATAGGCAATAAAACATTTTTTTTTTGTGAAATACTTACATATATCAATCTGCAATGCCAGCCCCATAAAGAACTCCTTCCTCTTCTTCAAAAAATGAGGATTCAGCGCCTCTTTGTGCTCTTCGGGCAGTTCTACTACCATCTTTTGATGCAGCCAGTGCTCTGGCCTCGGACCTTTTCAAACGTTCTTCGTTCCGAGACATGGCGAAATCACATGTGACGTTGTCAATCGGGATGCCCATTAGGCTCATTATTTGAAGTTTTGGCAAAAAACCTTCCTTAAAAATGACAGCTGCAATATAATTACCAATCTCAAATTGCGTGCGCCGGTGTGCATGTGCTTCGGTGCGAATGACCACAGCACTGCGTTGAAAAATTCGTTGCTGTTTTGAGTTTCGGAGCCAAGGCATCTGTTCAACAAATCATCGGCTGACAGTGCTTCGTAAATAGGTTTGATTGTTTCCTGGACTCTCTGATTTAGTGGTGCATACGTATGCTTGAAGCTGTCGATTGTCCCTTCTGCTATCGCTTTTTGCCAGGCGCATCAGCTCGACGCACCGGTCGGACAGTTTTGGTGCTGTGAAGCTTCATCAGTCGAGATTATTTATTAACAAGTTATTACCTACTAAAGAACGCGTTGAATGAAATTCGGTGGTTGCTTCAAACCGTTGCATTCAAAAAGTAGCCAAATTAAGCAAATCGCCTTTTGGCGAAAACATTGCTGGACAAAAAGGCCATATATCCTAAAGTATTTCGAATTTCAAAAAACCCTTTAAGGCGATATTCTCACATATCCAAGCTAAAAAATATGCAAAAAAAAAAATCGAAAACACATTTTTCCAACCAGGAATACTCCCTTAAAAAAAACTTGTTTTTGAGAGTGTGCTACAGTTATGAAACGAAAAAAGAGGTGCAAATATGAAATCACTTTGCTACTTTTAACGGTTCCTTTCAGACAGCAGGATTTAAGAAAAAAAAAATGTTGTGAAAAGAAGTAGAAGAGAGTGAGAAGGTTTTCTATAAAAATCGTTTTTTATACAGGGTGTTTCATTTAATTTTTATGAGCAGTTAAAAAAATGTTAAAAAGTGTGCTATAATTATGAGACGGAGTTTATAACCAAAACCGACCGAAACTATTTCGGCTATTCCCTATTAAATTTTTGAACTTTTAGTAACAGCTTTCTTGACCAACTTTATTTCTTCATACAAAATACATTTTCTCAAAACTTTAAAGTCGATTATTTTAAAATATTTTTTACGTGACATATCATGTTCTTGCAATAAACGCTTAATATGTCTTTATCATTCATCTGTATAAACATAATGATAACGAAAGACGTGGCAAAAAACTAAATGTTTGCCTATCATAATTTCATTAAACAATAAGTTGTTCAACTCATGTGCAAATCGTTAAAAAAGTGCGTCAAGTTGCATTAAAAAAAAAATAAGGAACTTATTAAAAATATTACGCAAAAAACTCAAGTGTTTTAACATTTGTTATGAATATAAAATAATAAAAATGTATGCTGTTATTGGCTTTAAAACCATAACCGTAAATAATGCCAATTCATTTTCATTTAGCTTTAAAGTGTTTGTTACTGCCAAAGTCAACAAAAATGGGAATAAAAAAAATCGATTTTTACGTCTGCAAAAAAATGGAAAGTTATGCAAGTTGGTTGAATAGAAAACAAAAAAAAAAACCAACAGAAAAACGACTGACTCCAACAGGATATCACTGCAAAGTTTTGCGTAGATTTATGAACGTTTTGTACAGCTAGACTATCTGTGAAATAAGTGGCAACGCCGCATTGTCTGCTATTATTGTTTTGCTATTTATTCAAGTGGATTTGCAGAAATTGGGCACTATTGAAACATTTCTTTTTTAAAGAAAATAGTCGAACTCTGAAAATATCTTCACGGCTTAAAACAAGATAGTATTCTTTAATGCAGTATTAAAATTAAACAAAAATTTTATTTCTCTGCACCTATACGAAATTACTGCCAATTGTTATGCTTTTTATATCCTTGATTTTTTTCATGCAAACCAAATTCTTGTGCTGAAATAAATATAGCAACAAAATGAAAAATATACAACAACAAAGAAAAACAATAGCAACAAACGTGTGCACTGAACTCAAAATGAACGTCCGCACCAAAGAGCAACAACAATAACGACATGGATTTTGACTGCTGGCATGGCAAATTCGAAATGAAAAATAGGAAGCTAAAGAAAACAAAACCAAAGAATAGAAATAGTAGTCAAAGCATAAAAAAAACAAACAAAAAATTGGTGAGATTTATTGTGTCTGAATTACAGCAAGTTACGAAGAGGTCCCTATGTTGTGTTTGTCGTTATTTTGGTTTAGTGAAAATGAAAAACAACTAAAATAAAATTGCAAATTAAAGAGAATTTAGCAAAAGAAATGCAGCGAAAATGAAAATTTTACAAAAATTGCAAAGAAATACAACATTGGAATAAATTGAGAATGAAAATCAAGAAAAATTTGTTTTTTTTTATATCTGGTCATGACTCCCAAACCATACATCATAAAAGGACTATTTATACACTGAAATGTTTATAATTACAATACCCACACGACTGCGTTCTTAGAACATTTAATAATTTTAACTTCAATTTTACTTCTATATATCACTTTTGGTGAATTATTTTTTGTTTTTTTAATATTTGTTTTAATTTTTTTTTTCGTTTTTTCGTTTTAACTCCCAAACTATATATCATAAAAGGACGATTTATATACTAAAATCTTTGTAAATAATATTGAATTTTTTTCATATGTCCCTTTTGGTGAATTTTTTTTTAATTTTCGCCATAAAATTCAAACTACATATCGATTCATTCAACTACGATTCATGCATTATAATGATCTCCATAAATAACATCGTCCTTAAGGCGGGTTATGTCTGTGTGGAAATGTGTTTTGTTCTATCTCTTCTACTTTAGGAGTTATAGAACACTTTTTGGAGTCATAGCAGGCGAAAAACATCTGGTGCAGATTCCTTAAAAAGCTTTCGAAACCATTACGGCTAAGCAGATTTTGTTGACCGACAATACTATAGAAACCTGATTCGACTGTACTCGCAAAACCTTTGGATCATTGGGATTAATTTAAGTTCCATAAAAACAGTTGCCTTTTATCCACACAGTAAAAAATATGAGCATAAATTTTATACTATTTTGTGTACATATAAATCCAAACCAAAAATGTTTTAAAAGTTATACCATCAAATCTTAAATTTTTCCAGACCATTTTTCTCGTCAGACCAATCGAAACCACTATATTTTTAAATTTCCTGATTTCGGTGAATTTTTTTCTCTTGAACCAGAATATATTTTGATTAACACATGATATTAATATGAAATTTTTAAATTATATTTGTTTAATTATTTTTATAATATTGAGTGGTATAAAATTTATAAATTATTTGGAATAAAAAAAGTTTATACCACACAAATGTTATAAAAAAGATAAAATTTAACCTCAAATTTTTTACTGTGCAGGTCCTTTTTTTCAAACCTAATGCTGATAAGAACATTTGACGACATACTTGACGAGATCGAGTGCGTGCTAAGCTTTCACCCAAAACTCATTTTCTTCTTACCGGATCAACAAGGCCTATTACGTATAATTTTTTTGCTCCCATGTTATTTTTCAAAATGCAAATTACTTTTCCTATTAATTTCTTGGCCAAATTTGATAATTTATTTATATATATTATTGTATTGGAAATTTTTTTGAGTCTTTTTTTTAAAGCTTTTATATTCAGCTTTAAAGTCGGCGCTAATATAATCAAAGTTATAAAAATAAAGCTTCAACATCAAAGCTTTTATATTCATAAAGAAATCAATATATTTATGATAATAAAACAAATTAAAAAAAATTTAAATAATAATATTTCTAATATATTAATATATACAAAAATTATTTTATATTTTGTTGTGATTTGGAAGTTGTTTTTTTTATTAAAAAGTTTTTATTTCTTCCTTTTTAGAGAATATGATAATTCTACCCATTCTTGCAAAAAATTTTAGTAACCTAGTGTCAATATTATTCGAGACGCAGTGTTTTTCTTACAGTGACACGCCCTATGTAGACTCACGCATACTTACTTGATTGTATTTTGCTTTAATTCTACCTACTCTCTTATCGCATTTCAAGATACTAGTGTCATTATTATTATTGAGATACAAGGTTTTTCTAATAGTGACACGCCCACTTTATTTATAGGTTTTTGTAATAATTTTACCCATTCTTGTAACGAATTTTATTTCCCTAGTGCCATATTATTTGAGATACAATGTGCTTCTAAATATGCCACGCCCATTGCCCAATAACGCCCTCTTTCTTGTCCGTAATTTTTCATAATTGTGTCTATCCTTTAACTAAATTTCAGTACCCTAGTCTCAATTTTATTCGAAATACAGTGTTTTTCTAATATTGCCACGCCCCTTGTCGAGTACCCACCTCCGTGTTCAATGTCGCTGTCTGGCCAGTTCTTTAGGAGTTATCGATATACATACATTTTCATAAATTAAAAGAAAGAAAAAAGCCAACGAACTTTGAAACCTCCTCCTTTTTAAGTCGGTTAAAAAGTAACATTATTTTTTAAGGAAATTTTTCCAGAAATCCTAATTTTTAACAAAAAAAAAAAAAGAAAGCTTCACTTAAAGTTAGTTGCAAGAGCATTTTTATTGAAACAACCTCCGGAAAACACAAAATTAGACCATAACACCCCAAGTGGTCAAAATAAACCCCCACTTGCAATCAATTTGTTTGCTTGTTTTAGAATTATATAACTATAACTATAGTTTAAAATCATAAAACTATTTGTTCCGTCTAACTTGTATGGGATGCTCCACTGAAACGTTCTGTAGGTGCGTCACATCAGTCACATCAACAGCGGTTATGGTTTTCTCGGGCTGTAGTGGAATTACCAAAAATTTAACGATAGTTATCGTTGTCGTTATCGGTAATTGTTCCTGCTGCGTTCACAGAAAATGACAGTTTTCGCTAACGAACAATATCGAAAATTTTCGTTAACGCGTTTGGGAATTCCATTACCGATCAATCCATCGGTGGTGTGATCTTCCTTTTTGTAGACAACCCGTGGCTTTTGCTACGTTGATCTTTGTCGCTGTAGTTTCTTCATCCATACGATGAACATGACCCAGCAAAATAGTTGTATACAGCTCGTGGTTCATTCGAACACTATCCCACTATCCCCGTAGGCGGATACGCGGTATTGCACACGCAACAACGAAATATATTAAGGGTATTCAGTAAAATTTACCAAGTCCTGCTAAACTGCTATCAATTGCTAAATTGATAGTCAAAATCTATGGTTCTAATTACTTGTATAACCAGTAACTAAAAATGTATTTTAATTTTTATATTAGAGTGTGAACACTTCTGACACATTTGCTACTCTGAAATTTTAAAATATTTTAAATCTTTACCAACCCCATTACAAAATTGTTATTTCTTTATTAATAAAAGACAGTTTTAAGATTTGAAGCTGCAAATAAAAAATTATTCGGTATTTGTTAGAACTCATTCCCAAAACGATTTATTACTACACTCAATAAGTTTGACACGTTTTCGACTTAAATGGTTAAGTCGAAACAAAATCTGCTAAACCAAAACACGGTGCTGAGCTTGTTTACTTGCTAACAAGCTGCAAATTCTTTTTCCTTACAAAATTTTCACAACAAATGTAGTGAATACCGTTATTATAAATAAGTTTTATAAATTTCAGTTTTAATTCACAAGTATTAAAAATAAATGCATTTTTTTAAATTTCGTTAGATATAGGCCCAAGATCCTCTATTAAGAATTTAGTATGTATTGAGTTCGGAATATATTAAGTATAAAACTTTAAGTAAAGAAAATATAAGATAATATTTTGTCCAATCCACGAATGGAATACCGTGCCTCACAAATAATTTCTTGAACAACGAATAGTTATCTTTGTTTGTATCTTCGACTTAAAATAGAATTTCGTCATTTCCGAGAGAATTTGAAAAAAATTGCAATAAAATTGCGTCGAAAACAAAAGCAGCCCAGTTTGCTTATATTGTTATAATAGAAAACAAAAAAAAAAGCACGGAATGAAAAACCTTGCATGATTGTAGGCGCAATGCATCGGAAACAAAAGAGTGTTTAAGCAAAGGAATTGCTTCCGAGTGCTGTTTGTGTTGAAAACAAGAGTGAGGAGCAGAAAATAAAGCTGCATAAAAAACCAAAGTATTTCATGGTGAACAAGTGTTTATTGTTCACTTTGCGTGCAGCTACTGCAGCAAAATTGTGGCATACTTTTAGGCGATCTATATTAAAATTACAAAGCAAAAAAAAATGCGAAAAAACAAGCGAAAAGCAATAATAATAAACTATGAAATGCTACTCATGCCTCGAATGGAAACTAATGATATTTTTTATTTCGATTTTCCATTTTCGCTTACTTTCTATTCTAAGAATATATAATGAAAACAAGTAAATCAATGAACTGTCGCGAGCTTACAGAAAAGGCGCCAAAAACTCATTTAAATTCATAACAAATACAACAAGAACATTAACTGTAAACATGGCATGTTGCTACAGGGTATGGCTTTTGTTGCCGCATTCAGTCAGACATACAGATATTAGAATTTATTAAGCAGAAAATTAAGTGTGAGAAAACACATTATAAAATAAGTTTTGCGTACGCTACGTGAGTGGACTTGATTAAATACCACGCAACTACATTATTTCTATTTTTGTCTATGAAACAACTATTCATATACCAGTTATAATTTTCACATAAGAAAGAAAGCTCCAAGAAAAGTCCTGTACGTTCTAAGAACCCTAATCTTTAAATCGCTTAAAATGTGCGAAACAATAACTTTTTGATTGCGAAACTAATGCGAAAATAAGTGAATATCATTCTACAAAATTAACACATGATTTGCATTACTTTGTAGAATTTGATGAATTTGCATATTTAAAGCAAGTAAAGTTCGTATCATAGTTAACATAATTTAGTTTGTAGTGAAAAAATGGTGAAAGAACGATAAGTCTTAGTGTGTGACAATAATAGCTATCATCTTGGTAAGGATTGCAGTACTTGAATTTTGAGTGAGAGTCGAGTGGCGAAAGCTTTGATTGCATCTTGTCGACGTCTAGATTTTTTCTGTGAAGGATTGCGTGCATTTTTAGCTGCGCACAGACGTGTACAGATCTTGGCTGCGACAAGATATTGAGTGATCCGAGTCAATGTTTGCACCACGCATCGTGAGTACATCCAATACACTGGAAGAGTACCTTCCGTCGATCAAAACGTGATCAATTAGGTTTCTAGTTTTTTGATCAGGAGACATCCACGTGGCCTTGTAAATATTGAGTTAATTGAATCTAGTGCTACTTACGACCATGTTTCGTGCTGCGGCGAAGTCAATTCGTTATCTAAGGTATTCCGTTATCTAAGGTATTGGCGTGGAGGATGAACTTTTCGACTGTTGGAACAAATATATTTTCCTTGCCATCTTAGCGTTGAAGCCATCAAGCACGATATTTATGTCGTGACAGGGGCAGCGCTCATAAGCACTTTCAAGGCGCTCGTAGAAAGTTTCTTTGGTCTCATCATCCTTGTCTTCTGTCGAAGCGTACACACATATAAGGCTTATGTTAAAGAATTTAGCCTTGATTCGGATTATGGCTAGTCGTTCGTTCACGGGTACATGATGCCGTAGTTTTTTGTCAACTTTAGTAGATATGACAGGGTGCATACCTTTACCATTACCTTTACCATTACCTATACCATTACCTATACCATTACCTATACCATTACCTATACCATTACCTATACCGTTACCTATACCATTACCTATACCATTACCTATACCATTACCTATACCATTACCTATACCATTACCTATACCATTACCTATACCATTACCTATACCATTACCTATACCATTACCTATACCATTACCTATACCATTACCTATACCATTACCTATACCATTACCTATACCATTACCTATACCATTACCTATACCATTACCTATACCATTACCTATACCATTACCTATACCATTACCTATACCATTACCTATACCATTACCTATACCATTACCTATACCATTACCTATACCATTACCTATACCATTACCTATACCATTACCTATACCATTACCTATACCATTACCTATACCATTACCTATACCATTACCTATACCATTACCTATACCATTACCTATACCATTACCTATACCATTACCTATACCATTACATATACCATTACCTATACCATTACCTATACCATTACCTATACCATTACATATACCATTACCTATACCATTACCTATACCATTACCTATACCATTACTTTACCATTACCTTTATTATCACCTTTACCATTACCTTTACCATTACCTTTACCATTATCTTTACCATTACCTTTACCATTACCTTTACCATTACCTTTACCATTACCTTTACCATTACCATTACCTTTACCATTACCATTACCTTTACCATTACCTTTACCATTACCTTAACCACTACCATTACCTTAACCATTACCTTGACCATTACCTTTACCATTACCTTCATCATTACCTTTACCATTACCTTTACCTTTACCATTACCATTACCATTACCATTACCTTTACCATTACCTTAACCATTACCTTGACCATTACCTTTACCATTACCTTCATCATTACCTTTACCATTACCTTTACCTTTACCTTTACCTTTACCTTTACCATTACCTTTACCATTACCTTTACCATTACCTTAACCATTACCTTGACCATTACCTTTACCATTACCTTCATCGTTACCTTTACCATTACCTTTACTTTTACCATTACCTTTACCTTTACCTTTACCTTTACCATTACCTTTACCATTACCTTTTCCATTACCATTACCTTTACCATTACTTTTACCATTACCTTTACCATTATCTTTACCATTACCTTTACCATTACCTTTACCATTACCTTTAACATTACCTTAAACATTATCTTTACCATTACCTTTACCATTACCTTTACTTTTACCATTACCATTACCTTTACCATTACCTTTACCATTACCTTAACCACTACCTTGACCATTACCTTTACCATTACCTTTAGCATTACCTTTACCATTACCTTTACCATTACCTTTACCATTACCTTTACCATTACCTTTACCATTACCTTTACCATTACCTTTACCATTACCTTTACCATTACCTTTACCATTACCTTTACCATTACCTTTACCATTACCTTTACCATTACCTTTACCATTATCTTTACCAATACCTGTACCATTACCTTTATCTTTACCATTACATTTACCATTACCTTTACCATTACCTTAACCTTAACCATTACCTTTATATTTACCATTACATATACCATTACCATTACCTTTACCATTACCTTTGCCATTACCATTACCATTACCTTTACCATTACCTTTGCCATTACCTTTACCATTACCTTTACCATTACCTTTACCGTTACCTTTTTCATTACCTTTACAATTACCTTTACCTTTACCTTTACTTTTACTTTTACCTTTACCTTTACTTTTACCATTACCATTACCATTACCCTTACCCTTACCATTACCATTACCATTAGCATTACCATTACCATTACCATTACCATTACCATTACCATTACCATTACAATTACCGTTACCATTACCATGACCATTACCATTACCATTACCATTACCTTATTCTTTACCATAACCTTAATCATTACCATACCATTACCTTTACCATTACCATTACCATTACCATTACCATTACCATTACCATTACCATTACCATTACTTTTACCATTACCATTATCATTACCATTATCATTACCATTACCTTACAATTTTCATTACCACTGTCATTACCATTACCATTTGCATTACCATAACCATTACTAATCGTGTGATTACGGGTTGTGATAATAGTTTGGTATTGATCATGGTAATGGTATGGGATCATTTATCGTTAAGTTATGAGGTAAAGTTCAATTTCTTGAAGTTTTAAAAATAAGTAATATATATAATAAATAATAATTGGAATTTAAAATAAAAAAACTGGAGGCTCGGCCCAACTCCCATACAAAGTGACGTCATCGTTATAGTAAAGCCTTAATAAATACAACAAAAAAAAGTAATGTTTAAACTTGATATTTTACACATAAGCTTTGATAAATAAAATGCACTCTGAGTTCTAAATTATAAATATTTGGATAAAAATCACGCACTTTAAATGTGACGTCATCAAAATAACACAACATTCAAATCTTTGAATATACTAAAATATGGCTTGGGGGGAAGGGGGATATTTTAACTTCGGTTCAGTCGAAGAAAATTCATTACTAGTTTTGAGTTTCAATTTATCTTTGTTGAATTTTAATTGGTATTTTCTGAAAAGATCTTGTATTAATTGAAATTCATCTTTTCTAAATTATAAATGCAATTTCTGAATTTCAATTAATTTTTACTCAATTACCTTTAAGGTTAAAACCCCAGCTAAACAGAATGTTTTTTCAATTCAATTAATATTTCTGTTCGGCGAAACAGAGAGTGAATTGCGAACCTCAGAGAGTAAAAAACTGCCATATAAAGCTTGTTAAGAACAGAAACCACTCGGAGTCGGCATAAAGAACGAATGCTTATTTCTCGATCATTTGTGTCTAAACATTTACCAACACAATTGATCAATAGATGCTCGGTCAAAGTGCTTTCAAGGGCTGACATGGCCATTTCATTTTGTTTTGTTTTGTCTGAATTACAAATACAAATGGTATAGATTTTTTGTCTTGCCTTTTTTTGGGAGATTTGCGGCATGAACCTCCACATAAAAGGGGTTTGAATCAACAATAAGTATAATCAGTGGCAGTCCAGAGTTTGTGGTAAAAATCATAGCATATTACAACTTCGTCGTAAGAAATTAATAAGAAGTTAATTTTCAAGTAATGCACATTTAAACTAATTTGCTGTTTTATAATATCTCGCAACATTTTGTAAATGGTACATAAAATTACATATTAAATTTAAATAAATATGCAATATTGGGTAATGCCTAAAAACGTCTGGCAGTCAACATCTAAATCATTATTCAATTGAACAATACGATTTTTTTATGTAAAAGTCGATGTTGTGTTCGGAAATGACATTTCTTCATGCAATATAAAATTATTTAAACTTAACAAAATCAAATATTTAACTACCGCTTTCTTACCTAATGTCAATAAAATCAAATTTCTCTGTTGGTTTTGGCAAACATTGCCTTACAATATTATAATACTTCCAGATTTATTTTATTAGATCACTTTATTTTAGTGGCAACGTCAAGTGGCAGCTCACTTAAACTTGCAAAGCTTGAACAGCAAGAACAGCAGCAGAAGCAACAGCAGCAGCTGCCTACAAAAGGCCTCAACATATACCGTCTATAGACAGCAATAACAGCAGCAGGATATCCGAGAAAAAAAAGGATAGTAAAACGGAGAAGAAAAACAAAATAATAAAAATGTTAAAGCCATGAAAATGAAAAACGAAAGTTTGCCTGCCCGTGCCTGGCTGGCAAGCTGCCAAGTTTACGTTTTTCAAAAACGTTACAACCGCTAAGCAGTTGGCATATTTTATGTCCTTACCGCCCGTAACCATACTGAATGCAAGTCATAGTGTATGTAGGAGTGTGTATGAGTGTGTGTGTGTTGATTTTGCATACTTTAGGTTGTGTTGAGGAAATGTGTGCTTATTATATGCTGACAAGTAGCAGCAGTAGCACAAAAAAAAAGTAAAAAATTGGCAAAAGAAAAGCTAGTGCAAAAAAAAAAAACAAATCAATATTTCTTTGCGAAAGTTTTTGATTCGAGGCAAATTTTTTAAACATCAAGTTTTAATTTTTTAAGATTTTCACAAGGATGCTTGAAGACTGTAGAAAGTTGTTAAGAAAATTTGAATTTAGATACTCGATCAAACATATGTTGAGATTTCATAAAGCCGATAAGCTATACTTTATGAGTTGAATTTTGAGCGAGATTTTTTTCTCTAATTCTGTGAAAGGTTCGATAAGGCCTTGGAATAATTTTTCGATAAAAAAAATTATCTGCAATAGCGAGCTCCATTTTTTGAGACATTGTTTTTTTAAAAATTTTGAACTTGTGCTGAAATGTGCATGATTGTGCCGCAATGTGTCGTAGTCACGAGTTAAAAACTTTCAAAAACAGTAGTTGTAATGTATTCTAATATGGTTTGCTTGGAAGTGTCATTAAAATGAGAATTTAAACGAACACACATTTGAACAAAAAATTAAAGTTTTTTAAGGACTTAGTAACGACTTAAATTTTTTTTAATACTAAATAAAAAATTACTGAAAATAACCAACAGTATTGACGGTTTTCGTTCTTCTTGTTGCTTGGTTTTTTTCTCATACACATCACTAGCTTCTTTGCTTTCAATGCTTATTTTCCACTCAGCTCTATTGTTATAGTCAACAAAAGTCGTCATTTTGCTTCCGCTGCTTGCTTCATTTCAACTTTTATTTCCACTTTTTCTTCCTCACATCAGCAAATTTAATCAGTTGTTCAGAATCTCAGCATTTGTATCGTCCTCAAAAGCTCCTGATTATTTTATCCTTTTTGCTTGCTGAACATTCATGTTGTACATTACACTGTTTGGTGCACTAGTTGTTTGAAAAATTAGTTCATCAAACATCTGACACAATCACTGTCCATCATTTGGACACTCACTCAATCAGTTGAACGGGCGATAATCTCTCACTCAGCATCTATACGATTCTCTCAACAAAGTAAAATACGTAAAAAGGAGCCCAGCTAAAAGCATCGCATTAGAATGACAACCAAACAATTCTTATTTATAGCTTAGATTTTCTGCTAGCTGCATTGAAATGTAGAATAAAGCAAGGAATTGTGCCAAGAAATCGATTTTATTTGCTTAAAACAGTCGTTGAAAGAGATTTGCTTTTTGACTAAGTGTTTTTTGGCACTTCAAAGAAATTTGAAAGTTAAAGAAAGAAGTTTAAAAAAAAAAAATGTGACTCAAAGGATTAAAATAAAGAAAATGCACCAAACATCAATGTTTTGGGCAAAGTATAAGTCGTTGCAAACATTTTTAAAACTAAGATCAAATGACAGTGTTACCATCACGATAAAACCATTCGAAATGTGCTCCGACAAAATGGATTCTAGGATCGGCCCAAGATTGCCAAAGAAAAATTAGGCTAAAATTTGGGAATAGGTATCAGACTTACACAATTTAGAATTGGAAGACCGTAATATGGTCAGATAAAACGCAAATCAACTGAAATCGCCAACATTCAATGCTTTCAGTAAATGTATATTTGTCTATTTAGAATAAAATATCTTACAAATGACAGTAATTTTATTATTTTTTTACTTTTTTTGTGACAAAAATATACAAATAATACCAAAAAAATGATAGAACTTATGAAAATATAACCAAACATTCCAAATAAAAATATAATAAAATAAAATAATTTGTACAAAATATAAATAAATTAAGTACATCTTAATTTAATTTAAATTATATTTATTATAAACAAACCATACAAAAATTTATTTAAAATATAAAGAAAGTTTATTAATTTATATTTGTTTTATTTATTGTTTGTTATAAATAAATATTATTAATTGTAAAATTAATTTTAAAAAATATATATATATTAAAACATTTAAAAAAATCTGGAATAATTCCAGAATAGCGACAGCTTAATTTTTTTAAAGTTTTTAAAATTTTTGTTGTTATGTGCTTAGGATTTTGGCCTCCTAAATCTAAATCTGAAAAAACTTAGGCCGCTCGCAATTGGTTTAGAAGTTATAGGCCTCCAAAGGTGGAAAGATAGCCTACAAATCTTGCTGTTTTTTCCGTGTTCCAACAAAACCACGCTTGATGGGTATCAGAGGAAAGGTTATTCAAGCACCTATTTAACGAGGGATCAAGCATAAAAAATCCATGCAAAACTTTTGAAGATATAACTCTTTTTATATTTACAATTTGTCTGAAAAACTAGTTTTTTCCTTTGAAAAAGATAATTGTATCCAGAAGTACTGTAGGAAGCTAAGCCGACGTTGGACTTATTGAGGGTTGTATTCCCTCATATGTTCCCTCAAAAAAAAAAAACAAAAAGCAAAATTGAAGAAATTCTTACCACAACAGCTTCTTCATAAAAAAGTTATCTAGAATACGCAAAAAACGATTGGAAAATTGGAGTTTTAATTTTTGATGCAAATATATCCGCGGACTCAGTATTTTTTATTAATATTTTTTAAAGTTCAATAAAATCACTTAATAAAAATCATTTTAACAGTGTTGCTAGCTGAGCATATATATTTTTAGTAGTTTGTTTAAAAAAGGTCCGAAAAATTAACTTTTTACAAAAAAAAAAAAAGACTTAAAAGATCTTTGTATTTGCAAAGATACAGGGTCCGCCATATAACGTTTTTTTTCTTTTAACTAGTGCTTATTTCGTGAATGGTAACATTTAGCTCATGTCTGATTTGACAGGTAATTAGTTTTATCCTTCCGCTGAACGAATATGGTTGTGTATACGCTTGAACAACGCTGAGAAGTGGGCCTGCGATCGACTTACAGATTGGCCGATTTTGCCAAAAAAAATCATCTTTTCAGATGAAGCTCATTCTGATCTTGGCGGGTATGTAAACAAGCAAAATTGTCGCTTTTGGGGCACAGAAAACCCGCACTCATACATTGAAAAGCCGCTGCACCCAAAACGAGTCACTGTTTGGTGCGGATTTTGGTCCAGAGGCATAATTGGGCCATTTTTCTTCGAAAATGAGCAAGGAGTGGCCGTTACAGTCAATGGCGATCGTTATCGGGCCATGTTGAACGAATTTTTGTTCACAAAAATTGAAGAGGAGGATATTGGCAACATTTGGTTTCAGCAGGACGGCGCTACGCGCCACACAGCCGAAGCTACACTCGATGTTTTGCGCCCTGTTTTTGAAGATCACATTATCAGCCGCAGAGCTGATGTCGTTTGGCCACCTCGGAGCTGCGATTTGACACCGTTGGACTATTATTTGTGGGGTGCTCTCAAAGATAAGTGTTACGTCGACAAGCCAGAGACAATTGACGCTTTAAAGGACAATATTCGTGAAGCCATTGGTGAAATACAGCTGCACACAATCGATAATGTGCTTAAAAATTGGACCAATCGTGTAGGCTACTGCATGGCCAGCCGAGGCAGCCATTTGAATGAAATTATTTTCCATTATTAACCGGAAGGACTGTACTTTCAAACAAAAAAAGAAATTTAAGAAAATATTTAGTAGTTTTTTTTATAGAATTTTCAAAAAAAAAAAGTTATTTGGCGGACCCTGTACAAAATATTAAAAATTGCAATTCTGGCTACCTTTCATGTGACATAACATTCAGTAGCAAAAATTGTTCCATTTTTGCGCAAAATTGTACAACTTTTCTAAAAAAAAACCTAACATAATGATTTTGGGCGAATAATTTTTTAATGAAATCGTCTTATTATTTTTGAAATTACAACAAAATTATTATGAAATTTATATCTACAAATATTTCCAAATAGAATTTACAAATAGAAATAAAAAATTTCGTTTAATACTAAATTTGTACATGCTTCAATATAAAATGATTAAGTTATAGGAAAAAAAAAATTTAGTTCGACTGATTTTGAAAACAAACTATCGATGGAGCACGTGTAAAAAATACGTCACCCTAAGATTTTTTTGACATATATAAAAAACCTTTAAACAAGAAGCATATACGCTCTTCTAACAATCAATACAAATTGTTTACAACAAATGAGAAACAGTTGTTTTACAACAAAGTTTCTGCACGATGCTCGCATCCGAGAACAGGTTCTTCTCTGCCCCAAAGGGAGCAAAATTTTTTGGTTATTTGTTAAAAGAGTGAAGAATGAGACGTCGTCATCTATTCCAACTCTTTTAAAAGATGACCAAATCCTCACTGATTCGGCTGATAAAGCGAACCTATTGGCTAGAGGGTTTGCACGAAATTCCACTCTCTCGGATAGCAATCAGCCACTGCCCTTTGTTGAGGGTGGATCTTTTGCAATGCAAGAGAATTACTTTAAAACGCGAGCAGTTTAAAGGGTCCTTACAAATGTCAACGTAAACAAAACCTCTGGTCCTGATGGCATACTGCAAATTGTGCTAAAAATGTGTGCTTCTTTCAACATTACCTTTTCAACATATCTTACAGGACAGGAGTAACTATTTAAATCTTGTTGGAAGGTGGCAAATGTCAAGCCGGTGCCAAAAAAGGGCGATGCCACGAACAAACCCTGCCAACTAGCGACCCAATGCGATATGCTCTACGCTTTCCAAAGTTATGCTCAGTGACCGTCAATATGGTTTCCGTAGGGCTCGCTCTACAGGTGATCTTATGGCGTTCTTAAAGCCATTATTACAATAGAGCGAGAAGAGCGTTGCGAGACAACATAAAAATCTCGCACGAGCTGTCGGAGTATTTTCATAAGCAGAGTTTTTATGTAGTAATCTTCAATGCTTTGAAAATCGAATTTGAAAAATGACGCATGCGATGACCAGCTGTCATACAAATTCTATTGAAAAAAAAATATAAACAATTTGAACAATTAACAATTTTCTTCAAAAACTCAAATTAAAATAATAAAATATATTAAAATAGTTGTAAACAGATATGTTTATTTCAATACAGCCAAAGAAAACATTTCTGAGAAGGTAAATAATCCTGGTCTTCTTGTTCGCTGGTTCCGACGCTGTTTTCCGAGTTCATTTCGAGTTCATTCCGAGCTAAATATCCGGCCAAGCCAGCAACTAAAACTTCGCTAATTATAGTTTTCTTCACATTTTAGGCACTACTATGGAATTTATTATTTATTAATTTACTGTTTACTATCAGCAAAATTTCGTTTATATTCGACGCAACTCTGGTGCCTTCAAAACTAGCGTTTCTCATTGTTCACAATATGCGAGGGCAATGCTTGCGAGATTTCGTTATACAATCGCATCGCATTCTAGCATCGCACTCTCGCTCTACACCCAAAAAAAAGCTTCGTACTATGTACAAAACAATTATTATATTCTACAAAGCTGTTTGTTCTTTTCAGCCTACGAACGACTTTGTGAATAATACAAATGACCGTTTGTACATTGTACAAAGAAATATTTGTATATTTTACAAACGCATTCGTTTCATCTACAAAGATACGAACAAATATACGAACGCTGCTGCCACAGCTTTGTATATTATCAAACAATGTTTGTTCAGTTCACAAATTTATACATTATAGATTTTTATAAACTAGCGTTTGTAGAATGTACAAAGTTACGAATTCAAAAATTTTTTTCATGCGGCCAACACTACAAACGTTTGTACTATGTACAAAACATTTGTACATTCTACGAATAGCCTCTGTTTGTATTTCTACAAAGATTTTATTCGTAATTTTATCCTAAATATTTTTTGGGTGTATTGTACTTCAGGCTTAACGGAAAAATGAAACTAATGAGTTCACTTTTTCGGCGAGAGTGGGCTTGTTGCTTTGCATATTTCAAAAGCGTTTGACCGAGTATGGCATAAATTGCTTGTGTCGAAACTAACTGCATATGGTTTTGATGGCAACTTTGCTCGATCAATCACGTGTTTCCTCAAGGACAGAACAATTCGTGTCTTAGTGGACGGTATTTCGTCCGAGGAGCACGCCATCAACGCAGGAGTACCGCAGGGTTCAGTTCTATCGCCAACCTTGTTTCTGGTTTTTATCAACACCTTCTTTCGTTGACACATAACCCAATACATTCGTTTGCGGACGACAGCAGCATTTGTCATTTATATTCATTCAAAAAACGCCCAAGGTCTATGGAGATTGAGAAGAAGAGGCAAAATATGAATGCCACTCTTTTTAATGATCTATTTAAAGACCCTCATTATGAATAGTGTGGATCTTGTGGAATCAGCCGCTCTTGACGTTCTGGTCAAATCGATCCAACCTGATCTTTGTTGGAATGATTATATTTTCGAAGTGTGGAAAGAAGCGGGCAAGTGCCAAGGTTTTCTAAAACAGTGCAAAAAATATTTCACTTCAGCTGATCTTCGCATGATCTACACCTTATATATCAGTTCGAAAATGGAGTACACTTCGCGCATTTGGGCAGGGGCTTCAAGATCTTATTTAGAGCTTTTGGATCGAATTCAACGTCATGCGATATACTTGACAGGGGATGAATGTATTTCATCATCTCTCAACTCTCTTAGGCATTGACGTAATGTTAGTTGCCTGAGCCTTCTGTATAGGTATAACCACGGGAAGTGTTCAAGAAGATACATGGCCTGACGCCACCAGATCGTGTGTTTCCAAGGTCCACTCGGGAAGCTGTCTAAGCTCACCCCTTTACCATTGCCGGTAATTCTGTGATAATACCGTGATAATTAATTTTTTAGTAAAATTCACGGTAAAGGATTGGAATCTCCCTGCGAGCGTGTTTCCCGGCAGCTTTGAGCTGTGCAAATTTAAAACAAATCTTCACCGACACTACTATCCACCCTTCAACTAACTATAAACCATCTTCCGAATCAACACAATGCTTTCGCACCATCAAAAACGTAGTCACAATATATCTAAAAGGGATAATTTATTTATAACGATGAAGAAATATCGACATTTTCTTATTGAAGCTTAGTTTATTGATATGAAATAAATTACATTATAAATATATTTATAAATAAATTTACGCAAATATATTTTTCAGTACTATTATTGAACATAAATTCGTACATAACAGAGGTTGAGCAGATCAGGTGGGTCTGTTCCGGTGAAGTTATGATTCACCAAAGAGCGCTGGCTTTTCGCTGCAAATCTTGGTAAGTTGCGCTATTGTTTGCATATAACTTTCGGGCAATTAGTGCTCGGTTTATATGCAAACGGAGAAAAACAAAACAACAGTAAGAAGAAAACACCAGTAATTAGTTAGCTTAGATTATATTTACAATATTTATTTCTTACGTGTAATTTGTTCGGCAAATCTTCAATAGGTGATATTTACTTATAAATACAAGAAGAGCCTACAGCAACGTTAAAGAAAACTTAAATTATGCACCTGGCAATCAATTAGTGTTTGCTTGCTGATAATCAATAAGTGATTATTATATTCCAATTAGTGGAAATATTTAATTTAATATTGAATTCATCGCCGGTTTACAAAATGAAGCGTATTACTTTGAGAAATCAATTTGTTATGCTAGTTAAAAAAGCAAAAACTCACTCGTCGGAGAAACCGATCGAGCGATTCGTTCGTGTATCGAGAATCGATACTGGAACGAGTCGATAAAGTAGTGAGTTAATCTATTACTTTCTTTAACCTTTAGGGTTGCGGCCTAAACAGAGGTGTTTTCTCCCATTTGTTCTCCTGCCCAAAATAAAAAAAATCTACGTTGCTTGATGTGTTTGACAGCACTTTGATTGCTTCTTTGTTTTAATTTTGTTATGTTCTTCTCGTTTGTGGTTTCGTTTTGACAAAAGTTGTAAATTTAATTTTTGGCTCAAATTTAAATTGTTGTTATTCTCATCGATAGCATCTAAAATTTTACTAATTTTAATTGCATAAAATATAATTGAAAATTTAGAAATTAAATATCAGAAATATTAGAAATTAAACTTAATGAATCCAATATTTCTTAAATGCTTGCACTTGTGCTGCTTCCCTACGGGGAAAATAACCGGATCTGAACCTATCACATGATAGGTCCCCAAGAGATAAGAACCTGTCCCAGTTCTGCCACCAACATATAAAACCGACCGGTCACTTTTACATGTCGTTGGCATTGACAGGGGTCTATTGCTACTTGCTGCATCACCTTGGATCGGTCCAGTGACTGGTCCAGAAGAGTAGATTGGTGTTCTGTTTTGAATAAAAAGGAACCGCTTCAGAACCTATCACGTGATAGGTTCGCAAGTGATAGGGACCTGTCCCAATTCTGCCACAACATATGAAACCGACCGGTCGCTTTTATATGGCGTTGTCATTACCAGGGGTCAATTGCCACCTGCTGCATCACCTAAGACCTGTCCAGTGACCGGCCTCGAAAAGCAGAAAGTTAAATCTGCCCCGTAACAGGCACAAAAACCTGTTCCGTGACGTGTTATATCAGACCTGTCCTGTGATTGAAGCTGTCCATTGAAGCTGTCACGGTACCAGTCATTTAAGGGCAATTGACTCTGCTTTCTCCGTAGGGTTGTGTTTACTTTTTGCTTTTTCACATTTTCTTTTGTATGTATTCACTACGTGTTACAGCTGACAAGCCCGAGTGACGTAGCTGCGCAGAAGATTTATTTTTTTGCACACGGAATACATTATCTGTATATTATTGTTTCATGGAGGGCATCCAGCGGTAGTTCAGTCTAAAAAAAAAGAAACCACAACAACAACAATTTTTTTCGCAGCTTCCTCCCCTTCCTGCTATTCGGCTATCTAACACAGTGTCTACATTTGCAATATTTGATTGCATGCGATCTGTTAAATTTAATTTCATGATTTCACGATCCAGATTTCACGCTATTTAGGTGGGCATTTCATCTCATGAAATTTTATTATGAAAAAGTTTAAAACAATGCACACACTTGCATATTTAACTAAGAAGTGTCAAAACATAACAGAGAATTTCATGATATGAGCGGTCTACACTTGCGATATTGATGTCATGAAATATATCATGTGATCAAATATTGTAAGTGTAGACACTGTTTAACGCACAGAGTACACCACTGCAGCAACAAACTTCCTCAACGTGGCAGACAAATGGACTTTGTACGCAAAAAGAGTCATCATATTAAAATTTATTCTTTGAAGCAGAGATCACTCCGCTTACTTTTGATCTTGTTTTAAAACTTAAACCATATACTTCCAAAAAACAACAATTCAATATCATTGCAAAATAAGCAGTTAAATATTTGTACAGTAATAAATAATGATTTTTTCATTATTAAAAATTTTATTTTGGAACTCTAGAAGTATCCGCAATAAATATGATGAATTTTTTGTCTATATAGTTAAAAAGCGTATGTTTAATATCGGAAACCTGGTTAAACAACACAATACATTTCTCTCACCCATACTTTAATTGTATCAGATGTGATATAAATAATGAGAGAGGCGGTGGGGTTGCCATCATTTTAAGAAAAACCTAAAACTTTTTTGAGATTCAAAAAGTAAAAATAAATTTTATTGAAAATATTGGTGACAAATATTCACTTGAAGACTCCACAAATATTAGTATTTATAGTGTTTATTTTCCAGGTGGTACAGTTTGCTCTGAAACACGAAATAAATATAAAAACGATGTGAGAAAACTATTCAATACTTGTGAAAAATTGCTTATATGTGGGGATTTAAAAAGCAGACAGAGGTCTTGGGGATGTTTTCATACCAACGCTTGGGGAAATGTTCTTTCGGAGTGTACAACTCAGCTTCCTGTTATAATTTCTCATTCAAGTAACCCAACGCATATACCTGCATCTTCTAGAGGCAATCCTTTAACAATTGACTTGGCTCTCTCCAATTGGTCCAGCTTTCATTTCCCTACCAATTGCTTTAAACGAATTCAGCTCCGACCATCTATCAGTTCATTTTAATCTTGCTCCGAATGGACCTTTCTGCGAAAATTCAAAAACTTTTTACGAAACACACATTTTCAAAAATGCAATGGTCAGATATTATGCCCTCTTACGTAGCCAGGCGCAAGCTACTTGGTTTACAATCATTAGAGGATAGAAGAGAATTTTTCTCTATAATCCTTGTGTATAAATTACTAAGTGGAAAATTAGTCTGTCCCGAACTATCTGACCTTTTTTGTGCGTTTTGTGAGACAACGCACGTGGCAAATTATGCATATAATGAGCCAGTCGCAAGATGCTTACGGTTATGTGTAATACGATCTCTCCAATTCTTAATTTTAATGTTGATGAAAACCGTTTTAGATTAAATTTATTTATACTCTTTAATTAATGGCATAATTTATTAAGTTATCTTTGTAACAGTTTGTAAGATACATAATCAGTCGACTGAAATAAATAAATAAATAAATAAATAAATTTTATTCTTAATTCCAAAAACACGAACTAGAATCGATACAAATCAAGTCTCAAAGCATCATAACATAATCCAGCCTGTGAATTAAATGGTGTTAATGCTGCCCGACAGGTTGATGAGTGTACCAAATTTCTTACTTCCAAAATCATGGGTGCAGTAAGGGTATCAGTTCCAAAAATAATACCTAATAATAACTGCACTAAAATTGCAGCTTACATTGTCAATTTTATAAGATTAAGGAATTGTTACCGACGGGACTGGGGTAGATTTTGGCTGCAACCAGATTTTAATGTAATGCACAGTATAGCTTATTCGCCATGAATTAAAGAGAGTTTGAAATCTGTAATATTCCGCCACTTGTAGAAGACAACAACACATTTATTTTAAATGTAGATAAAGCAAATACTTTCTCAAAACTTTTTAAATAATCATCGCGTGTCTGAAAATATTGGTAACCAAGATCATACTAACTTAGTAAATTAATTTAAAAATTATGAACTCTTATAAATTTGAAAAAACTCTTATATTTTTGGAATGAATTTCCATGTTTCTAAAAAAAAAAATTTCTGGAAATTTTTCACAATAACACAAAAACTAAATAGTGGATCGGAAAGTGGCATAAAAACTATTGACGTAGTATTTTTAAACCTTTAACTTTCTTCATTGCTTTTTAAGATCGTGCTATTGGTTCGCGAAAAACCTTTATTAATAGCCACGGCCGCGGCTCATTTATAAGGTTGTGGCAGTTGAGAGCGAGCTCTGTCAAACTGTCAGAATGGATGAAAATAAACCAAGAAAATTAATGCATAGAGCAAAGAAAAGCACAGTGACAGTTCAAACAAAGGTGGAAAAAGAGCGCATTTCTCTCAAGTGCCACAACCTTATAAATTAACATTGGCCATGGTAAAAGGCTGTAAACATCTCAAAATAGACCATTTGGGAAAACATTATTTTCGTAAAATTTTGTGCCAATCCAACAAAACCAAGGACAAAGTTGTACTCGGGGACTCCCCCAATTCCGAAAAGGTGGGTCTTACCGCAGTACCAAAATTGAACTACAACAGTGTTACTTATAATAATTATATGTATCTATGTATAACTTTGTGTTATGCATGTATGATTTACTTCCCAGTGGCGAACGGATGTTTCTGTCTTCGAAGACGTCTTTCAAGACAGCATTCAGTCTTCGAGGACAGATCGCTCCAATCCTATAGCTGTGCTCGAAGACCATTTCGAACAAATTAGCCAAACGACTTGCAAGAATATTCTTCGACACGTCTTCGACGACGGATGGGATCCAAGTACTGCCCAAGTATATTGATATGCGTTTCCTTAAAACCAGTACACCTCTGCTTGTGTTTGCCCCATCACGCTCACTTGCTTTATGCTTTCCACTCTCCCTCATTCTCTTCATGGATCGATCCGTCTTTGAAGCCTAATTTTCTGCTTTTTAAGTGAAAATATATTTTAAAACAATTTCATTTGACAAACATTTCATACGATTTATTTTGTTCCTTAATTAATGAATAGAGTCAGCAAAAATTACGAATTGTTACTCCGCTGTCTTCAACGACGGCTTCAAAGAAAACGTCTTCGAAGTCTATTTCGACACTGGGTTATTTATTGTTGAAAATAGGTATTAAATGTATCATATTGTAGTATTTGTAGGTTATCAGTTATAGCTTATTAAAAAGAGTGTACATTTACATATTAATTTATATTTAATGGAGCTTTTGTATGTAGTTTTCCTTCAAACAAAATTTTTCAGAAGCTTTAAACTGTAATTTCTGTTGTAACTTGGATATACTTTTTTAAGATGTTATGTATATATATTAGGGCGGATTTAAAAATCGCCCATTGCTCAGTGAAAATCGTATTCTAGGGATCAAAATAAGAATCTTTGACCGAGGAACTATACCTCTAAAACGAATTCTGATGCCCCAACTTTTCCGTGGGGTCAAATTTGGAAAAATCCCTCTTTGACCCATTTAGAGTGCCTCAATCGAGTCCAAATGTATGACGGACCCCTTCTAACTTTGGAGGGCCGGTCCACCCATGCCAGCGGCACACCCTCTGGAACCCCCTTGGGTGTTCCCAATACAAACAAAGTTCCCCAGGGGGTTCCAGGGGGTGTGCCACTGGCATGGGTGGATCGGCCCTCCAAAGTTAGAAGGGGTCGGTCATACATTTGGACTCGTTTGGGGCACTCTTAATGGGTCAAAGAGGGATTTTTCAAAATCCTCGGGCAAAGTTTCTTATTTTGATCCCTACAATACGATTTTTACTGAGCAATGGGCGATTTTTTTGCCTCCCCACAAATCGACCTGGCCTAATATATATACAAAATTTCTGTAAATTGTACAATAACGTTAAGTTTTTATAACATTTTTAACTACAAGTAAAGACTAATAATAATAATTTAATTCGGAGAGTGACACCTGGAGACCTTGTCTGGATACTTGAGCCATTGGCATTCATTTACCAATTCTTCTTAAATGCTCTTAAAAAACTATTGTTCTTGTATTTTTAACACTTAAATTTCCAAAATTAATTTTACTTGTGCATTAAACAAAAATACACCCAAGTTGATTAAAAGAAACCGTCAAATCTCGTTAGAGTATTTATCAAATGGGATGAAAATTTGCAGTTATATAAGTTTTTATATCCGAGGAATTTATAAATAAGCTTAATTTTCTTTTTAAATCAATCATAAGAGGGTTTACACCACAAAAGACGCCCAAAAATGCACAAAAATGCAATACAGGGGATGTCGAAATTGGTTGATACCATAAAAAAGTATACCAATTGAATGGATTTCTGATATACTATTTAATTTTGGTACTCAAATTTGAAGTATGATTCTCCATTACTCTATTATTCATAATATTGCATTTATGTTTGTTTAAAAAAAAGTCTCGAATGCCGCGTTAATTTTTCGATATTGCTTCAAAATTTTCAAGTTTCAAGTAGCTCTTTCCAACGTTTAAACTGCATATTAAATACTTATCGCATCTGAAAGTGCATCCTTTTTGTTTTACTTTTCCGGTACAATACTTTCAGGAAAATATATTTAAATATTTCAGCTTCATTAACGTGCCACTTTTGAAGGAAAGTCAGATGAACGGATGAAAATCGTACCAACAAATATTCTAGGAAAATGTCAAGTAGCTTACTTCTTTGTTGGTTATATAAGTGTTTTCTGTTTAAACAGTTTATATTGAAGCAATGCAGTTGATAGATATGCTCTTACAAGTTATGTTCCACGAAAAAGAAAATAACTCATTAATTTTTTATTGAAATACATAACTTCATTTAATGAAACAGCAAAGCTGAAGGTTCGAAGAAGAAAAATTATACAATATAAAAAATGACGGGAACAAAGATACGCTTTAATAACGTGCGTTTGAAAACAAAAGGATTTTTAACCATGAAGAAAGCAAGGTTTACAAAGCAAAAAAAAAAAAAAAATATGAAATCAAAGACAAAGAGAAGTATGACAAACATTTCAAGTTTTTAATGCATAATAATTAATTTAACCTTGATTTAATGCGCCAAAATAAAATAAAAACAGCGTTTAAAATTTTTACTGTCATTTAAACACTCACACATGAGTGCCTACATAGAGGAGTGCGATAAGTAGACGCTGAATTAAAGTACTGATGCACAGCTACATCAGCCTAGAACAGAGTAAAAAATTTAGCGCATCTGACTTTAATTATTTCACAATTAAAAATTTTAGTTGTTAAGATTGAGCGCACAAAAAAATACAAAATATTGTTGAAAAAGAAAAAAAAAAAATTATAAAAATTTAATCACTTAATTACATGCCAACATAATATTTAAGAAGAAAGAAAAACACGCTTTCAAGCCATTATTTTGCACTTCAACGCTTTAGCGATAAAAACACACCTCTAGACTAGGGAGTTCAATCCAGGCAAGTTTTCGCAATCCCGGTATTGAAAATTCAAATTCTGGTATCGCGGGATTTTTTTAAGATAAAAAAACTGAATAAGGTAGAAAATTCAAGGAATGCTTTTATATAAGGTACGTTTAATTTTTATAAGGTCACAAGATAGTTTTAAAAAATATGCAGCGGTTGAATATTTTTTACATTACTGTTTTACTCAAATGTCTGCAAGTGTTCTTATAAAACAGAGTACGAATGTGTATATATTGTCTATCGGTATTTCCGTTATCTTAATAAACAACTAGCTGACCCAGCGAACTTCGTACCGCCTAACAGTCGATTCTTCAATTTTGTTTTTTTTAAGGTAATAAGTCAACAATGACATTATGTCAAAAATTAAAAACTATAAAACACTCAAAATTCTTTCAATAGTCCATAAAAAATCACAATGAAAAACATTATGATACGTAGTTATTATATTTTATTTTATTTTTACTTATTCTAAATTAAGTTGCATTTTTATTGTAGTAGTTTATGGTACACGATATTTTTTGTTTGATTGCCTGGCGCGTAAAGAGACGTTTTTTGATAAAAAAATAAATTTTTACTTTTTAGTATTATTACAATGTCGAAACACGTGATTCTTTTGTTTATCTAAAATCTTGTAACCACTTATCTATCTTTCTATGACAGTTGCTATGACAGTTTGTTATCTACAAACCAGTGCTGCCCATTACGAAAAGTAGAGCGCCATCTATTACTCACACTTACAGCAACTATATCCAAACAACTGTTTGAGTCAATACTGTTACTTTTTTTGTTGATTTCAGAACCTGTATTTATTTTTTCCACCTTAACATCGTTCAAAATCATGGAATCATGCGATAAAATGCAAAATTTCGTCGAAATTTTTTTTTTTTTAAATGTTTTGCGTTTTTCGAGTTTTCCACTAATTTTTTTTTATTTTTCCATTTGAAAAGCCATTCCGGAACAATTCCATACAAAATTTCATACAAAAGTCCATGTTCTGCAAAACAAGTCCATGTAAAAGTGGAATCTTTCCGAGAAATCAGTGATGCGCAATTCATTTCAGAAGAAAGTTTTTAGATGCACAAATCTTCAAATATTGATTCTGTATAAAAAAATTCTACCTCATGAAATGAATTCAGTATTCGTTCGTTTTAAAAATATATAAAGACTTTTAAATATTTTTTGTGGAATGAAAAGTTTCGAAATGTACAACATGGGCGAAAAAATCAGTTTTCGATTTTTCCAATTTCCTGACTTTTCCGGAGGGTTTTCCAAAATTTTCTTTCGTAGAAACCTACTCCTGGCAATTACGAATAACTGAAAAAAAATTGAGCCAAATCGGTCCAACCGTTCTCGAGTTTTGCGCTTAGCAACACATTCAGCGACTTATTTTTATATTATAGATAAACGCACTTGAAAGTTTTCTATATAACCTTATTATTTATTTTTATGTTAATATTCTATGGTTTAAACACAAATTATAAATGTTTGATAGTTTAAATCATTCTTGATTTTAAATACAAATTCTAGTTGTTTGATAGTTTAAAATCGTTTATTCAGCTTTAGGTCAAGTTAGAACAATTGATTGCTCTACCGAATTTTTTCCAAAGAGACAACAAAATTTTTCATTATGAAAAGGAAAATATCACTAGCTGATTTTATTACAATTTCGGCCCTGCTACAGGTTTAATTAGAAATCTTTGTGATGCCACCACCTGTGTCATATGTATAAGGTCAGTTTCGGTAATAGTGCAGTATTGATAGCAACGCGGTAATTAAGGGCTTGTTTTGAATTTTTTTTTTTAAATTGAATAAATTTGTGCAAAATGCCACGCAAAAAAACACTGAGCAACCATAAAAAAGGTTACAAAAATGCAGTATATACGGAAAACTATGGGTTAAGAGAGATTTCGCGTAAAATAAAGATAAGTGTGTATGTTGTTCAAAATTATTTGAGGTTTCCAGAATCTTTCGGCACACAAAATCGTTCTGGAAGAAAAATAAAGCTAGACCAAACAGCCCAAACAAGAATTGTCCGAGCATCTTCTAATGCGTTCATCTCTCTCAAGCAGCATAGAGCCATAGTAGACAATAAAATATCGAGTTCTACCGTTTGGAGAACCTTAAAACGCAAAGGTTACGTTCAATACACCCCTAAAAAGATAGCACCGAAATTGACTGCAAAAAACAAAGCGTCTAGGGTACAATTTGCTCAGTCCTATTTCAATACAAATTGGAATCGGTTAAGAAAAAGCATCAATGTTAAAAACTTTAATGAAATTCACGTCTATCATCGTAAGGTCGTGTACTCAGACGAGAAGAAGTGGAACCTGATGTCTCTCGATGATATTATCATGATATCCGACAACAGCCTTTAATGTTCACAAAAAGGAACTTTGGTGGCGGTAATGTGATGAAATGGGCGCCGTGTTTTCTGCTGAAGGATGCTTGGAATCGTAGATTGTTTCTTCTCTAATCAAGAGTTTATGTTAGCCGGGAAACAAGAAGTTGGTTTACCGCTAAAAGGATTCAAGTTATAGAATTGCCTGCGTGCTCACCTAACTTACATCCTATTGAAAATCTGTGGGGCATCTTATCGAAAAGGATATACGAAAATAACCTTCAATTTAACTCTATTCTATACTCAAAAACATTGGTGTGTAAATATTACTAACAACTGTGTCCATTCCACGAATTTTATTCGTAGTTTTCAGCTACGAATAGGATTCGTAGAATCGCATATATTAGTAAATATTACAAATATTTTATTAGTATTCGTATTTGTTACATTTACGAATAATCATAGTATCTTATAACGAAAAAAAAGAAACATTTTGTCTTATCTGGAGTTTGAACTTCGGCTCTTTAGCTTACAGGCCACGAACTCCACCAGTAGGCTACAGCCACTTTACAATCATGCAGTTCCTTATATTTTGCAGTTGTTCAACAAGCCAGGCTAAACAATTTCGGATTTAAAGTTCTTAAACTCAACTAATAATTCTTACATTCTACGAATAATTCTTACGGTCAACCTACTAATGAAATTTTTCTACTAAAATGATTTTTCATTCGTAAATAGTACAAAAGCAGTAGTAAATACTACGAATGTAATGGAAAAATTTACGAAGTTATTCGTACGAGAAATTTATGAATATTATTATTTATGTGTACACAATCATCTGTAGAATGCACCAATACGAATTGATTTATCTTTGTTTACGGATATCATTAGTACATAAAACGAATATATTCGTAGATACTACATCAGGTATTAGTAAAATTTTACAAAATAATTCGTAAAGATATCACAATACAAATACTTTGCATATTTTACGAATATTTCTAGAATGTACGAATATTTTGTTTACGAATATTATTCGTAGAAATTTTACTAATAAATGTTTTGAGTGTAGAGCTTATTTGAGCAGTAAAAGCAGAATGGCGTAAACTCTAGATTGAAACTATTGGTGCAAAAAATTTGTAAATCTGGTGAATTTTATTCTTAAAATAAAAACTTCATTTGTTTTCTTCATAGAAGTATGTCTTAGAAAAATCTTGGCTAAAAAGACTTAAATAATATCTTAATCCTCTGCGACTACGTGATGGAGTACTTTTTTAATTAATTTAATTTATTTAGTTTAGGCTATGCCAAAACGTAACTCACACACTAGTTAAAATATAGAATTATAATAGATCGCACTAAAAAATCATAAAATAGAGTTTAATAGAGATCTCATTTCGTTTTTAGAAATTTGTTTTATTTGTTAAAATTTTCTGCCATCTCCAGTCATCCCTTAGTTTTTAAGTCTCAATTAGAAGGTTTTTGTTGTAGTTTTCCTTCGCAAACTTCAAAATTAATACGTATGTAATCAGAACCAGATCTCTGTAAATTGTGTGATAACTGTATGTGTAAAAACGTTTTTCTACTACAAATAAACAACATTTTTAGAAACAGAAAAATCTTAGTTATTATGAGTATTTAAAGAATTTAACATTTGTAAAGCTCGATTAATATACATTAACTGCATAATTAGAGCGAAAAATTTATAAGTGAAAAAGATCATCTAAGCAAACTTACAGGAGCATTGAAATAGACCATTTCCAATAGAGCAGGGCAAATCAATCAAACCATTATTTATTAATATCAGAAATGAAAAGCAGCATTTTATTGCTTCATCTTCTATTCTCCAAAATTCTTAATCCAATTAAAAGACATCTCAGAATTATATGAGGGAGATACATACACCATCGACAATAAAAGGTAGGAATAAGATAAACTAGATGCGGATTAAAAGTAAATTTACGACCAAATACTACACCTAACTCCTAAAATTGATCAACATATGCCAATGAAAAATTGGCAATATGATAAGCAGACTGACGGTAAGTGTCAGATTTAAAGAATGTCATAAAGACACATTTGTTCAAATTTAGGAAATGCCAATCTTGCAGCACCAAATATATAAGCAGTATTCATGATCCGGAGCTTTTTGCGGAGCTCTTATGCAAACGAGCGCAATTGCAGAAAAAAAGAGGTCTACAGTAACAAAATACACGTTCAGTCAAAATTGTGCGTTTTTGTTCTTGAGCTCTTTGGGGTTTTTGACAGCAAATGAATAGTGATGGTGAATTGTGTACACTTCTTGTATCAACCAGATGAAACATAGCCCGGAACACTGTGAATTTGAATTATTTTATTGATAATATTAGAGCATCAGCTAATACCAGCAGAAATATAACATACCAGTAGGGCTTTCAATCCAAGGATCCCGAAATCCCGGGATCCTGATCTAATTTCTAGCCTTGGAATCCCGGGATTCAAAACCCAAAATCCCGGGACTTTATTCACAAGAAAATATAAAAATTTTAAGCAACTATGAATGCAACTGCAATGTAAACAAACGATGGTTTTTTTTCATAATCGAAATCACCCTTTTCTTTTTTATCTCTTTATATTGAAACTCTATTTTTAGTTTGTTTTGGTTGTGATCTTAAAAGACTCTGTTTACTAGGCTATTAAATTTTTATGCAATTTTGAAAGCAGCAATACTTTTATTACTACGATATAGTTTTTTTATTCACGACAATCCGTTTTAATAACAGCTAAATAGCATATTTGAATCAGAAGTTTAATTTTTTTTTTTAATTTTTTAAAACATAAATTTATGTTGTTTGTTTCGTTTAACTTATTTACGTTTATATTATTATGTTTATAATAAAGTGAAGTCGTATTTGATATTTTAAAATATTTTTGGTTTTCATTTTGAAATAAATGTTGAACTTTTCTGAAATATAAGAAATCAAAACTTTTTTACTAACCCTTTCAATGGCTAGGCTCAAACTAAGAACAAAATATTGTTGTTGTGGTAATATTCTTATCATTTTAGTCCTTAAAAGATTTGATTTTGACCTGCGCTACTTACGCTTTGCAAGCTTGTCCAGTGAAAAAATTATTTTACTCCTGTTCGGCACAAAATCTTTTTTCTTAATCCCTTGATGGTTTTTCAACCCTTTAGATCCTTGTTTTTTTAAACCATTTTAATATTACTATCATTAAAGGCATAAAAAGATAAAAAAACATAAATCTGATTTTTGTCCGGTTGATTTTTTCTTAGATTGTGATCTATTATTTAAATTATGACATGAAATTAATTGTGAGCTTTAGATTAAGTAAGATTTTAAGAAAGCAACAACAACAACAACAACTTTGTATAGTCAGTCAATCGCTTAGCTGACTAGACAGTTTGTTTTGGAAATTGCTACATTTCCTCTAAAGCGGAGCAGGGTCAAATAAGTTTAATTAATTTAAAGTTAATTTAATAATATAATAATTGTTCGATTTTGGTCAAAGTCATGAGTAATTGAACATTTGGTTGTGAAAATAGCCAAATGTAATAGCCAAAGCAAAAACTCGTTTTAGATCTATGGTGCATTTCGACAAATTGTTGAACACCAATGAATATTGAAATAAATCAGAAGCAACCCAGCAAAAAAAGTACTTCCAAAAGAAGGTAAAGTGGAAGGGAAAGTCTTGAATTCCATCCCTTCCACTTTCATACCTTTTAACATATGCATGTCATTGGGAGGAATGCTTTTCTTAGTCTTCTCTACATCCAAAAAAAAAAGCTTCGTACTATGTACAAAACAATTATTAAATTCTACAAAGCTGTTTGTTCTTTTCAGCCTACGAACGACTTTGTGAATAATACAAATGACCGTTTGTACATTGTACAAAGAAATATTTGTATATTTTACAAACGCATTCGTTTCATCTACAAATATACGAACAAATATACGTACGCTGCTGCCACCGCTTTGTATATTATCAAACAATGTTCGTTCAGTTCACAAATTTATACATTATAGAATTTTACAAACTAGCGTTTGTAGAATGTAATGTACAAAGTTATGAATTCAAAACTTTTTTTTAAGCGGCCAACACTACAAACGTTTGTACTATGTACAAAACATTTGTACATTCGACGAATAGCCTCTGTTTGTATTTCTACAAAGATTTTATTCGTAATTTTATCCTAAATATTTTTTGGGTGTAGAAGTGCTTCCAGAATTTTTTCAATGTAAGATTTCTTTGAGCCCTTAAATGAAAGGATTCTAGTAGGTGTTTTTTAGGAGAGCTTTAAGAAGTCATTCCATGGAATGAAATGGTTTTTGTGGTTAGAAGGGCTTAAAAAATTCCGCGGAAATTATCCTTTTTCCCGAATTTATCGCCATTTTAGTGTTGGAGATGAGAAGTGTTAAAAAAATCCACATAAAATATCCCTTTTCCCGATTTTTACGGCATGTTGGTGTTTGAAGTAGAAAGTGGTTGCGTTTTGCTGGAGGTTTTAAATCCTACGTAAAATGAAAAAATTCATCAAAAAAAAAAATTGCAATTAAATGCTAGTTGAATGTTCTTGAGGAGTGGTTTATGAGAATGCTTCTTGAAAGCAATTCTTGATAAGGCTTAGAAGAAGCACAATTGGATCGAGAATGCCTTCTAGAAGCAGTGTACCTAAGAATACATGTCAAATATGTAACAAAAAGTTTGCTGGGAACTAGAACAGATGGCAACCTTGGTAGAATTGATAGCTGTGATCTAAAATAGCTTACTGCTTTATATGTCATATGATTAAGTAGCCGATTTGAACGTAGAATTCTTAAGAATTTGTTCAAACATGTGTGAAATCATATATGACTTTAACAGTGAGTTGATCTCAGCTTAATCACTGAAAGACTGCAGAAGAGGAAATGTAGCGATTTCCGAAAGAGACTGTCTAGTCAGCTAAGTGATTAACTCTATACAGAGTTGTTGTTGCTTTCTTAAAATCTGACTTGATCTAAAGCTCACAATTAAATTTAGCAAATATTTTTAATTATTATTGTCGTTATTTTCCAATTCATTTTTTTTTCGATCTGGTTTTGTGAGATATTTTTTCAATCATAAATTTACAAGTGTTTCCCCTTAAAATACATAATGCGATTTCAGAGTAAAACTTTTTCTTCCAAATATAAAGGGTGTTTTTTTTAGAGGTATAGAACTTCTAATTGAAATAAAACACAAGAAAATCGTTTTAATGTCCATCAATTTGGCTTTATTGGAAGGATAATTTTATGCCATTAATGTTTAAATATGATGTCGGGCATGTGGCCGCCACGGCTGGCTCGAATAAAGCCAATTCTACAGGTCCAATTTTCAACCACTTTTTCGAGCTTATGGGGCCGTATGTCGGCAATAACGCCACGAATGTTGGCTTCCAAGTCCCCTAACGTTTCTGGTTTGTTGGCGTAGACGAGCGACTTCATATATCCCCAAAGAAAATAATCCAATGGTGTCAAATCACACGATCTTGGTGGCCAATTGACAGGTCCATTCCGCGAAATTATGCGCTCATCGAATGTTTCCTTCAATAAATCGATTGTGACGTGCGCTGTGTGGCATGTAACGCCGTCTTGTTGGAACCACAACTCATCCACATTCATGCCATCCAATTCGGGAACAAAATAGTCGGTTATCATGGCTCTATACCGGTCTCCATTAACGGTAACTGACTCTCCAGCATTATTTCGGAAGCAGTATGGCCCAATGACTCCACCAGCCCATAGAGCACACCAAACAGTCAGTTTTTGTGGATGTAATGGCGTCTCAAGGGTCTCATGTGGATTCTCTTCACTCCAAATGCGGCAATTTTGCTTGTTGACGTAGCCATTCAACCAAAAATGAGCCTCATCACTGAACAAAATTTTGCGATGAAAATCAGCATCGAGATCAATCTCATTTTCGGCCCATACACCAAAATCACGACGCATTGCATGGTCTCGCGGCTTTAATTCTTGCACAAGCTGGATCTTGTAAGGTCGCAAGCCAAGATCTTTCCGCAAAGTCTTCCATAAAGTTGATGGACAAAGCTCCAATTGCTGTGCACGGTGGCGAATCGATTCATTCGGGGATTCATTGTTTCTTCGGTGCGCACTGTTCGACGTCTCTGCGGATGCGTATTATCACATAGAGTATACGTAGTGCGAAAACGACCCATGGTTAACCGAATTAATTGCTCTGATGGACGATTATGTCGACCATAAAATGGACGGAGCTTGCGGTAAACTTCGCGAACTGAACCATTATTTTCGAAATAAATTTGCACGATTTGCAAGCGTTGTTCTTTTGTCAACCTGTTCATGATGAAATGGCAAACCAAACTGAACATAAATGACATTAGAGTTGCCAGATTTGACCACAAAATGCCAGTTTTATCTCTATTCGAAAAACAAACCTCTAAAAAAACACCCTTTAGTTGAATTGTTTTCCTTATTTTTTACATTACAACTGTGTGTAACCCTTGTCTTAGTGACTGTCCCTGCTTTTAATACAGCTAAATGGCATTATTTTGCCGAAAAACCCCACGAATTTCAAATCCTGAAATCCCGGGATTCGCCATAACACTTCGGGATTGAAAGCCCTACAAACCAGTAATAACATTTTAAAAGCTTTTCTCGATTTTTAAACATAACACAAATATTTGGTACAATATGTTGGTTGCAAACTTAATTCCACATCACTAACTGTGAAAGCACTTTAATTTTATTTTGTTACAGTTACAAAATTACAGTTTGTAGTTCTTTTATACACAAGAGCTCTGCAAAGAAACTTTCTTGCGGAACACCTGACAATGGAAAATACTTAGTACTCTCATATACTTTGGTACACGACTGAACGTACTCACTGTGAGTAAATTACTGAACCCACTCGCTTCGGTTTGACTGACGCCTATTTGACATTTAACATTTATGCTTCTTTTTTGCGAAAAAAGTTTTCGGAGTCCGGGTTTTATAATCATGGAATGAGGCTCGCTCGGAAAAATGTAGCATGAAAGGGGCGATATCGTTCGGACCTTACGACCACTTGGAGTCACTCGTAATTTTGAGTATCGTGTTGAGCTCAGTGTTGCCGCAACGATTCTAAAATAAGTATCCATGAAAAGGTCAAAAAAGTAGTCAAAAGTATGCTCTTTTGAAAGAAAAGTATCCAAGTATCAAAATCCAATAACCAATAATATATTCATTTTTTTTAACACAAAAATGCAACTTTAATATTTTTATATAATGCAACCCAATTTTTTAAGCTTCCATAACAATTTTATTTATTTAATTTTAAGACTTAAATATATTTTTATTTAAATATAATAATAAAAAATAAGACATGTATAAAATTAAAAAAGAACATAAATTTCAATGCTTCTGTCTTTTATATGTGTTCCTATTGCCCTTTAATTATATTTATGTATATTGTAAGAACAATATTTAAAGAAAAGCAATATCCAAAACAGTATATAATTGCATATAAAAGGTATTAATAACTTGTTTAGTTTAGTGTAAAATAGATTAATGGGTTACTATTGCCTTTTTATTAGTTATATTAACATTCACCTGGCCTCGTGGGGTACGTACATACCCCACGTTCTTTCTCGTTTTGATTTGTTTGAAATTTTTTTTCTAGATTTTCGGATTTTTTATGAAAGTTTGTCCTTTTTTTTAACTTTAACTATTCTACAGTTTAAAATGGTATCTAAAGATAATCTCTGAATTTTTTTATGACAAAATAGTCAATATTTAAATTTTTACAAAAATTTTAATCACTGGGGTTCGTATGTACCCCACGAGTCCAGGTATGTAACTCAGGATGAGCATGCCAGGTGAAGGTTAAGTCAACATTGCACGTTGAAAAAAAAAAAGATTTTATATTAAACATTTATCTTAATCCTACAGTAGTCGCGCACCTAGATTTTACATGCTAATGGCATGCATGTGTATTCCGCGCGACGACTGCAGGGTTAAAGACTTGAAATTTTATTTACGTAAACAATACAAAAAAACAATATTCCAAATAAGTTTTTTAATACATCTTCTCGCTAGGTATCGTTAAAACAAGTAGTCGTTTTCAGACAGGGTCAAAATATTTTGATCCCAATTTATCGGAAACAAAAACATGCATATTAATAAGGGCACTTGGCGGTACAACCTTTATTTCGTTAAATTTTGCAATCGCTACGGGAATTTTAAGGGTTAAAAATTACAGATTTTTTTTTTAAAAAACCGCTTAGCTATGGCAGACTTAAAATATTTTTCACAAAATTTAAAAGTTCTTTGTAAATAGATTGCTTTAATGTATTTTTTGATAAAAAAATATTGCACAAAAGTGGTGACTTTTGGCTATTCAACAAACGCAAAGACCGCTCCGAGGACACCGTTTATTATCGATTGAGGAGATAAAAGTCGTTGTTCAAGAAAACGACTGCTAAATGGAAACGAGTGCAGATGTCAAAGATACACTCAAAAAATTTATTAGTAAAATTTCTACGAATGATATTAGTACACAAAATATTTGTACATTCTACAAATATTCGTACAAAATACAAAGTATTTTTATTATGATATCTTTACGAATTCATTCCTAATACCTGATGTAGTATCTATATTTGTTTTATATACTTAGGATGGTCGTAAACAAAAATAAATCAATTCATATTAGTGCATTGTACGAATTGTGTACATATAAATAATAATATTCGTAAATTTCTCGTACGAATAACTTCGTAATTTCTTTCATTACATTCGTAGTATTTAGCAATGCTTTCGTACGTAAAAATAATATTAGTAGAAACAATTCATTCGTAGGCTGACCGTACGAATTTTTAGTAGAATGTACTAATTATTAGTAGAGTTTAAAAAATTGAAAACCGAAATCGTTCAGCCTTCTTTGTCGAACATCTACAGAACATAAGGAACTGTATGATTGTAAAGTGGCTGTAGCCTACTGTTAGAGTGCGTGGCCCGTAAGCTAAAGAGGCGAGGTTCAAACCCCAGCTTAGACAGTTTTTTTTACGTTATAAGATATTATGATCATTCGTAAATGTAACAAATGCATTCGTAAAATGTACATTTGTTTTTTTTTAAGAATACGAATAAAATATTCATAATATGTATTTGGTGTACATATAAATCCAAACCTAAAATGTTTTCAAATTTATACCATCAAATCTTATAAAGTTTTCCAGACCATTTTTCTCGTCAGACCAATCGAAACCACTATATTTTTAAATTTCCCAATTTCGATGAATGTTTTACTTTCGAACCAAAATATATTTTGATTTACACATGATATCCATAAAAAATTTTTAAATTATATTTGTTTTATTATTTTTATAATATCAAGTGGTATAAAATTTATAAATTATTTGGAATAAAAAAGTTTATACCACACAAATGTTATAAAAAAGATAAAATTTACCCTCAAATTTTTTACTGTGTACAAATCCTATTCGTGGCTTCGTGTAGTTTTCAAACTACGAATAAAATTCGTAGAATGGACGCAGCTATTAGTAATATTTACACGCAAGTATTTTTGAGTGTAGTGCTACTAAAAAAGATTTTGCCGTTTAAGATATAGCGCGCTCAGTTTAAGGTGGCCAGTCATGTTTACATTTGATCAAAGTAGTTAAAACCATTGCGCAAAGTTTATCGAATTCCAAAAAGTTGTCTCTAGATATAAGAAACCCACTGTGCGATGATCAGCCACGCTATGAAAGTTACTAAAATTTAGCTTCAGCTTGAATAAATTTTCTTAAATTATCTCTGCAGAGTTGCCAAAAATGTCAGTGAAAATTGTTTATTAATAAATTTCTTAGTTAACGTAGCGCTTCATTAAACAAAACCAGCCAAATGAAGTGCTTAAAAACGCTATGTTGACATATTTGTAGTTGAATGAGTTATTGTTTTTGTTGTTGTTGTTATTGTTGTATAATTGCTGTTATATACATTTTTGGCAATTATTGTTGAGTTGTAGATTGTTTTCTGTCATTCTTTTATTTGGAATTGAGCAATCAATCAATTACTAAATTTATTTGTTTTTGTGTTTGTCTTGTTTATTTAAATTTCTTTTTGTAAGCTTAAAATACTTGCAGACACTCAGGTGCCGCCAGCGGATAATTATTAATCTTTCTATTTTATGATGACATATTTTATGGTAGAGGAAAGCTTACTGCAGTACGCAATACATTAGACAGTTAATCTAAGTTTGTGCCTTCAAGTGGAGGTGTATAAATTAATATCAGTTCTGCATTTGAAAAGCTGTTTGAAGCACTATTTCCGTATTTGCACTCAAAGGGACCGAAAATGTCCCGATTATCGGCAGCAAAATTTATGAAAACATCAAAGGCGTTTGTGACAAAGTGGGTTAACCGCTATATGTGTACAAAAAATGTCGATTTCCCTGGGCGTGGAGCAAAAAAAAAAGGCCTCGAATAGGCATAGAAATCGAATATCGAATAAAAATATATTAGAAAATTCCTCCGCGTTTTTGAGAAAAATCCTGGACTATCGTTGCGTAAAGCTACGGCACTTTTGCAGGAAAAGGGAGTTAATTTGTCCAAAGATGCTGTCCGAGAACGTTTGCGAGCAAATGACTTTAAATATAGCAGCACTTTGAAAAACCTTTACTTACACCAATTCACGTGCAAAAAAGACTTTTTTGGTCTTGGTATATTTACGGATGAATCTTCTTTTTGGGCCGCTAAACGGTAACACACCCGGTAAAAGTTCATGTCTGGGTATGCTTTTTGGAACAGGGTTTTGGACGCCTTAAATATTCACCGCCAATTTGAACGCTGCCTAAATATACCAGCAATCACTTTTGCCATCAGCTGATTCAATGTTTGAAAGAAAAAGAGTTTCCTGGATTTTGCAAAAAGACATCGACCCCAAACATCGAAGTCGTTTGTGCAAAGAGTGGAAAGAGCAAAATGGTGCCGAAGTGTTGAATTGGCCTTCACAGTTTCCAGATGCGAACCCCATCGAAAATGTCTGGGCGATTATGAAGGAAAAGCTCAAAAAGAAACGTATCTGGACCGCTAAACAGCTCATCCGCAATATTAAAAAAATTTGGAGGGAGCTGCCTCGAGAATTTGCTCATAAGCTAGTTCAAAGTATGCCTCGTAAATGTGAAAATGTTATTGTTAATAAGGGCTATTACACATTTTGTTAAATAAATTGCGAATTAGCCAATTAAACGTGCAACAAAATGCTTTTCATTTAAAAAAATTCGAGCAAATGGTTTACCGACAGACTGTATTTTTCTATTTTATGACGAAAATTTATTTCAGTTTTGATAAGTTTTAAAGTTTTTTTTGTTCTATACAGCCCTTAAATTAAACATACATATCTTATAGTTAGCAAACTATACAAAACTTATTTATTTCTCTATTAATTCTAGAGATATTAGATTTTGAAAGAAAAAAAATTGCATTCAACTGTTGCATTCGCTAGGTGGCGTAAAAAGTAGTCGTTTTTAACTGGGGTCAAAATATTTTGGTCACAATTTATCGGAAACAAAAAAATCAAAGTGCATACTAAGAGTACTTTTCGCTACAACATATACTAGAATTATAATGTTTGGCCCAATAGGAAAAATTTTGCGTGACTTTTAAAAAAACACTGTCATTTTCAACCCTTTCGATCCCCATAGCGGGGGCAAAATGTAATCAAACTTAATGCCGTCTCTGATTCTTCCAAACGTGATCGTCGGAATGGCATGAATTTAAGATTTTTTTTTGGACCTAAAGAAAAACGAATCAGGTAAACGCTCGTCAAAAGTTGAAATGTAAAAAAAAGAGCACCTCTAATGACGCATCACAAAAAAAATCATACTAAAGTTACCAAAAATGTATAAGAATCACATAATGACAACGGTGCAAAATCAAATTTCAAAACGTACCAACGACAACCTTGACGTAAATTTAACTAAACGACTGCACGAAAAAAATAAAATAATTGACCAAAAACAAGGTAAAAACAAAAACAAAAAACAATATCAAAAGTAACTAAGCAAAAACTTAAATTAAAAAAATAATGAATTCGTGCCGTGCCTAGTATTGAAATGAAAGAAAATTAAAAAATAAAAAAAAAATAACAAAATCAAGTAAAAATAAGAAGATACTGCACTAACATAAACAACAACAATCAGCTAAACTATAGCGCCGGCCTTCTGCTTCCCCATCCATCAGCTATCACCAACACCAATAACAATAAACTTAACAAATCGTTAAACCGAAAAACGCGCTTCATTCGCACTATATTTTTGAGTGTTTCTTCTGTACAACAACACTTTCTAGCGTGAACATAATTTTAGCGCTCACTGTGTGCAATTAAAGCAGAAAACAAAACAACAACAACAACAAACACAACAACAACAAAAACAACAACAACAAAAACAACAACAACAACAACAACAACAACAACAACAGCAGCTCCATTTAATATTAGCATGACGACATAATTTATGAGCGTCGATAAAATTATGATTGTTGTTTTCGTCGCAGGAGAGTGTGTTGTTGTTGTTGTTGTTGTTGTTGATGAAAGCTTAGAGCAAATTAGCGAGCGAATGGGCTTTCTACACTTATAAAGATCTTCAAATAGCTTAAAGGAAATATATACAAACTGCTAACAAAACTAGTGTTTGTTGTGGTGTAAATAAACTATAAAATAGAGCCGAAAATTGTATTCCTTTCATATCCTTTTCTTTCGATATCATGTATTAAACCTAGAACGCTAGAATAAACAAGGTTCAGAAAGATAGATAACAATTTCTAAAGTAATATGAGAAGAGCTGCTTAGAGCACAAGTGGCGTAAATCCATATTTGCTAGTTTTGAGAAAATCGAATTCGAAAAATTCCTATAAGAAATTTCAAGTATAAAGAACTCAGTCAAAGAAAAATTTTTATATTTTTTCCTATATGCATTAAATGTTCTCCTTTCTGTTCTGTTTTGCTTCCTTTTAATAAAAAAAATTATTTTTACAATGTTTATTACAATACAATGTGTACAATAACAAAAAGCAGTGCTAATTAAAACCATGTGCTAGTTGCGTCAAGGTTGCACTTCAGAATACTATGCATTGTCAAAGTTTGCACGGTTGCATTTAGGAACATGTGACATTGTTATACTGCAAAGCAACAGGCGTGTAGGAAGTCAGCCTTCATCAGCACGAATCTTTAGAATCTTTAGTTATGTATCAAATCGCATATTTTTAGCCTAATCGTTAAAAAAATTTTTTGTACAATATGTATTAAAGGGCTGCACAAATGTATTTGCTTCTTTAATTCCACCAAGTACTTTTAGCTAGGCACATCACTTGTAGCAGAATTAAGCAAAGAAATAGCATAAAACCGTTGCTTGTTGCTCAGAGAAAAAGTAATGTTTTAACTCTCTCTCTCTTTCTTGGATCAAATGCATACGCAACTTGCTCTCATCAATTACAGTAATTATCGGTCGCTATCTCGGCAAATAAAAAAAAACTGTATAGTTCTACCTTCTACTGCAAGTACTTGCGTATGCTGAAAGCAGAAGTCATTGTCAGTTGCTAATGAAAGCAATAGTAAAGTAAAAATAAAGTAAGAGTTAACTTAAAAAAAATGTATTGAAAAAATGTAAAAATAAGTATTGAATTATTGTTTGATTTTAATTTTTTAATGCTTAAATGCTTACAGCCAACAAAAAGTGATTATTTTACTGTAAAGAAAGATATTAATAGCAGTTTTAATAACGACGCTATAAAAATAAAAATTGTGAGCGGTGATTTTAAACTTATTATTTTTTAAACTGATTTTATGTTTTACATTCAAACACTAATAATAAATAAATATATATTACCACACATAAAGTTTAATTTTTTTATTTTTTTTGTGTTTTCGTTATCTTTATCTGAATGGTTTTTTGTTTTTAAAAAAAATATACATTTAAATTAAAACATGCAACAGAAATTCATTTTCTAAATTTCTGAAATTAGGTATCAAGTATTTCAAGTACTTGCCAACTTGTACTTCTCTTGCAAGTTATTTTTATGTACATTACTAATACGCGATAGACAATTTATTATTTGGTTTTCCACTTACGCATACTACCAGTGTTGCCAATTTAGTGCTAAAAGCACTAGATCTAGTGCTTTTTGATGTTGCAAGACGCGTTTTTTATTTACAAAAAGCACTAGAAAAAAAGCACTGAATGTGGTGCATTTCTTTTTTAAATCTAGTGCTTTTAGTGCTTTTCGAGTATAAACCTTAAAAATATGTGCTTGCAGCACTGAATAAAAAAAAAATTAAACAGCACATTTTTATTCACAGTTTTATTCACAAAGAGCCTTATATATGAAATTCGGGCCAGTATGCCAACTACAATTTTTAAGTGCTGATAACATACTTTCAAATAAACCAAAGGATTTTATGCTTCTTGTTCATGAATTTATCTCAGATCCGGAAATAATTTCTAGCATTGAGGTCAGCTTAAAAAATATTCGTTTTCAAAAGTGGAAATCTGTTGATCGTGCTGACAAGTTTTGGATTAAAGTAAACCAATTTTAAAATGCTTTAGAAATAAACCCTTTTCAATATTAAGCTGATTTTTGCATACGTCTTTTGTCTTTTCCGTATTCCAATGCAGAAGTAGAAAGAGTTTTTAGTATGATGAATCATTTTAAAACAAAAATAAGAAATTGGATTTACCAAACTCATCAAACTCATTATTACACGTTAAATATAGTTTATTATTAAAAAATTATTGTTGTGATTCTTTTAATATACCGGACGAAGTCCTCTGTAAAATTAATTCTAATGAAACTTATAAAAGAATGGTTAAGTTATTAAAAACTTTTTAAAATGACCTGAATTTAATGTGGTTTTATGTTTTTTTATGCTTTTTTCATTTTTAATTGCTTTTTTTTCAAAATTACGCGTTTTTATTTCTGGTTTGGTGCTTTTTCAAAATAAATTGTTGGCAACACTGCATACTACCTACAATTTTCGCTCTCGCCAACGCTATCCGAAAATGAGAGTGAGAGAACGAAAGTAAATCCGATCCCCACAAATGTTTTGTACAGCAATCCAAATGTAATTGTGCAGCCCTTTAATATGTATTATATTAAGTTGCCTCGATTTGTATGGGGTGAAAAAAGTTCCATTCGTAGCCCTCTAAAAATAACCTTAATCTTTTTATAACGATTCCCAAAATATTTTGGCATAACAAAAACCGTCAGTGAGCTACAACTTTTTGCAAAAAAATAATGTTGTAAACAATAAACTGTCAGAATTTAAAGGACGGTAAAAGCTCTTCCAATCTGCACCAAAACATTTAAAAATTTTGCAATCGTATCAAAGATGATGTTGTTTTTCGTGCCTATTTTTTTGAATTTTCCAAGTTATTTGCACTAAAATTAAAACTTAATTATTTCTAATGCGATTCTCTCTTTCAAAATAGCGTTAGAATTGTTTTGAGTGCTTGCATGGATTCCTGAAATTGCTTAAATTGATGCATATTAAGACAAAAATATTTGACTTACTAAAAAATACTGTAAGAAATTAAAAAAAAAAATAAAATAAAAGTAATGAAGTTATTAAATTATTTATATAATTCTAAAACATATAATTTTTTGTATTAACATTATAAAAAAATATATTTTTAGAATTATATTTGAGCTTAATGTCCAATAACTTTATGAAGCAACAGGTTGCAATAACAACAAGTTATTTGCAGAACAAACCACCAAGCAGACTAGACAGACTGTTTCGTTGATAGCTACATCAACTCTTCAGTAGTCTTCTGCAGTTTCTGCAGTCCATCCACTTTGATAAGCTTAAACGCACAACAAACAGAATTATTTGTGCTGTTTCTTATACTACTTTGCAAAAAGCAAAAGTACGAAAAAGTGACTGCACTGATTGTGCAAAGATTTGTTGTTGTGCTTGTTGTTTAGTTCTTTATCACTTATTAATCAAGGCTTCAACAGTTTGCTGGTACAAAACAATAGAAGTCGTGAAAAAGGCTTTTTTGAAATAAGTTGTTATTGTATGTGTAAACATAAAAACAAACTTGTTTTCTTAGGTCGGGATCGCACCAGTGTTGACATGAAACAATTAATGATGGCATATTGTAATTACTAATTTATTTTATAATTCTAAAATATATAATTTTTTAAAATTAAATTTGAGCTTAATAAATACCAAATAAGTTCATGAACTTAACTGAACAGTTTGCAACATCATTTATTTTTTAGAATTATAAAAATTAAAACAGTAATGAAAATATGCCATCATGTATTTGCACTGAAATTATTTGAATTTTGAAAGTTTTTGTTAGGGAAAAAAAACAAAAAAAAAATCAAAAATTTGCATAAAAAGCAGTATTATCTTTTATCCGGTTACAACATTTAAAATTTTTAATGCAGACTGGAAGTGCTATTCTGCAATAAACTTTGGAAGAGAACAGTTTATTTTTTTACAATTATATATATAATATAGCCAATATATTTACAGAAAACATGATTTCTGAATGTTACTGCAGATAGTTTAAGCTCACTGACGGCTTTCGTTACAGCCAAAATATTTTAGAAATCGTTATAAAATAGATCAAAATTAATTAAAGTTTTTTCTAAATGTTTGATAGTTTAAATCATACTAGATTTTAAATACAAGTTCTAGTTGTTTGATCGTGTAAAATCGTTTATTGAGCTTAAGGTCAAAGTTAGAACAATTAATTCTTCTAACGAATCTTTCCTAAGAAACAACAGCAACGTTTTTTCTATATGGAAAATTGTTGCCAGAAAATTGTATTTAAAATCAAGTATGATTTAATTTAAACTATCAAACATTTAGAATTTTTATTTAAATCATATAAAATCGATCAAAATTAATTTTTAGCGGGATAAAAATGTAATTTTTTTTTCACGGCACCTTAATATGTACATATGTCTAATTTATACAATATATATATAGCAATGTGTAATTTTTTCAAAATTTTCGAGATAAGCATATAACTGTAAATTGATACTTATATGGAAGACCAATGCTTCAGTCACAATTTGTGATCTTTTTTTTATTTAATAGTTTGGAGATAATTGGTTGTAAAGGGTGTTTTTTATAGAGTGATACAAGTTTAAATCATAATAAAATATAGTAGTATATTTTTAATATCAATGAAGCGGGCTTTATTGGATATAAAATTTTATGACATTAATGTTTAAATATGATTTCGTTCATGTGGCCTCCACGGCTGGCGCGGCCGTATCAACTCTTCGAATGTTGATTTCCTGGTGTTCAATTGTTTGTGGTTTATCGACGTAGACAAGTGACTTTACATAACCCCAAAGAAAATAATCCAACGGGGTTAAACCACACGATCTTGGGGTCCAATTAATTGAGCCATTTCGTGAAATTATTTTTTCATCAAAAGTTTCCTTGGTTAAATCAATTGTAGCGTCCGCTGTGTGGCATGTGGCTCTGTCCGTTTGGAACCACATATCAGCAAGATTACTGCCAGCTAATTGAGGTACGAAAAAACTTAGGTTCATGTGCCTATACTGTTCACCATTGACAGTAACATTCTGACCATCATCGTTTTTGAAGACATATGGGCCAATGAGCCACCAGCCCATAAAGCGCACCAAACAGTAGTTTTCTGTGGATGTAATGGTGTTTCAACAAAAGCTTGTCGATACTCCTCACTCCAAATACGACAATTCTGTTTATTTACGTACCCATTCAACCAAAAATGGGCTTCATCGGAAAATAAAATTTTCCATGGAAATTCAAAATCAATATCAATTTGTGCTTCGCCCATTCGCCGAATTGGTCGTCAATACGATGGTCGTTTATCTTTAACTCCTGCACAAGTTGAATCTTGAAAGGTTTTAAGCTAAGATCTTTTCGTAAAATCTTCCATAAAGTGGAAGGACACAACCCCAGTTGCTGAGAACGGCGACGAATTGATTGATTAGGATCATCTTCAATGCTTTCCTCTACAGCGGCTACAGATTCTTCAGTGCGCACTGTTCGGCATCTCACGGGATGCACATTATCAGTAACAGTAAATGTGGTCCGAAAACGATCTATTGTTCTTCGAATTAGCAGCTCTGAAGGACGATTATGTACGCCATAAAATGGACAAAGTGCACGATAAGTTTGACGAACAGAACCATTATTTTGTTTAAAAATTTCCACAATTTGCACGCGTTGCTCTGGTGTAAGTCGATCCATAATGACCCACCAGGAAATGTGAGCATTCCCGGATGTTACTAGGAAACATTCCATGGAATGTAGGAAGCATTCTCCTTTGTTGCACACTCCATTGCTTTTTTAACATAGCATGTCATTAGAGGGAAACATTCCTCCCCGCTGTGTTAAATCATGTGGAAACATTTCTCTCCGCTGTCCTCAAAAGTGAATTGGAAGCAGTCCTCTCCCCTGTTTTAAGAATTAATGTGGAAACATTCCTCTCCCTTGTTATGAAAATGGATTCGGCCAGGATTCGAACCCGGGAGTCCTGAGCGAGAGTCGAGCACGCTACCACTAGACTATCGAATTCTACAATAAGTGGCTAGAAAACAATGAAATTAATATTTTCTATTGTCATTGCTTGTTAATAAATAAAAGTTTCCACATGCATTCTTAAAGAAGTGGTTTGGAAACAATATAAATACAAAACTACCCTTAAGCTTCCAAAAGATGCGGTGGGGAAACAATATAAATACAAAACTACCCTTAAGCTTTCAAAAGATACGGTGGGGAATGTTTCTTTATCACTTTAAGATGGAAGCCTTCCGATTTTTCCTGGAGGGGAAATGGCAAAGCAAACTAAACAAAAACAACTATCAGCTGTTAAATGGGTGGTCAAATAAAGCAGTGATACATACTCAAAGTTGTATTCCTCTATAAAAAAAAACACTCTTTATATCTAGCTACCTTGGAAAGAATCACTCTCATTCACTCGTCTTTTCCTGCTAAAGTCTTTTCTTCAGACAAGCTATCTTGATAAAATTCGATGTAAGTATCAAGTCTTTATAAAATATATCATAAATTATATATTGTATATATAAAAATTTTTCGGATCGTTCAGATATCAGGTATATAGCTCGAAAACCGCAACAATGTGAACCTCAATTTTCCAATTTTATAGTTATTAACCATTTTAAAATGGCATTCTAAGCAGCTATTGCAAATAGCGTCGATATGGAAAATAAAACAAATACCTTAAAAAATATGAACGAAAAACTAAATCATCCATACAAAAAATATAGTGTTTTTGGGCATATTCACAGCCTGGTGCACACCCCTAAAACTGCTTCGAATTAAAAACGAAGTATACTGTAAACTCTTTGAAGGTTCAACTTTAAGAAGCCGCCTCGATATCATGAATTCATTTGAAGGATCAACGTCAGTGCCGTAAAGTATGTGTCACTTTTTACCCTAAACACCCCTTCAGTTAAAAGGTTATTACTCTTGAACGGTTTGTGCTAGTTAAAATTTGTTAGTAGTTTTTAAAAGCTAATAACATTTACTAAGAAACATATTATAATGGTTTTCTAGAACAGAATTAGTGAAAAAGTTGTAGCCATTTAAATTAAGAATTTATGTAATAAACTCTCTTTTTGTCATTTACCGTGATTATTTTGAAATTATCCAACGAACATTTTTTTAATAAACGATGGGGCATGTGATAAATTCTCATAGGATACCTTCCTCAATTTTATAATTAAAATTCATTCGAAATTAAGCTAATCTAATCAAAGAATAAAATACAAGAAAACATTCACAGAAAGCAGCACATTCAGAACATTCAATTAACACATTCATGAAGCACATTCACACCTCAAAGCTCGATCAATACGAAAAAAATATTGTAGTTGAAAGACGCATCGTAGTCACATCGTGTCTTGTGTATGCATACTAGTATCGTATTACACGCGCATAAATATTTTAAAATGGTTTATGATTGGAAAGTCTTTTTGAAATGCCTTTTACAAGACAATAACGGAATATTCCGATGGGAAAACAATTTTAAGAACTCTGACGTTCTTGAACTATTTTCATATTTCCGAACAGGAAGTAGTAAAAGTTCAAGTTATGATCGATCTGCTATTATTTAAATTTTTACTATTATTTTGGTAGAACCAAAACACTTTGAAGAAAAAAAAGGACACTATTGAGCTCTATTTCAATGAAAAATAAAAAAATTAAAAGGTAGGAATATAAATTAAAAATTTTGAGGGCTACTAAACCCAAAAAATTATAGATGTATGTGATGACTAAAAAGATATGCGTGTACAGAATGCTAGAAATGCATGTTCTTTACAAAAAAATAGTCGAAATTTGGAATTAGTTGAAATGAAGAATGTCGAAGAGTGCTGTTTACAGGTAAAAAGAAAAATTTTTGTATTTTGTGAAATTATCTACAGCGTGTCAACTAAATTATTTACTTGATAATGGGACAGATTTTACGTTCATCTTAAGTTCTTATTATGAAAATAAGAAGTAGAATTCTTAAGAAAGAGTAAAGAGATTAGAAAAGCTAAAAATTCAGTGTGTTAGAAAAAAACGAAGAAGCGACTCAAAATTATTATTCCCTAATGTGTCAAAAAACTGCGTTAAACTATATAGACCTCGAGGAAAAATTGTCTGAACTGGAAATAAAAGATGACCCAATGAAAGTTATGAGGGGGCAAATTGATTTATTGAAGAAATCCGGCATAATTTTTCAAGTCCCAAAGGAATGGAACGGAAAAGAAGTAACCGAGGAAGATCAGCTTAGGTTAAAACTACAAAATCTTCATTCAAATGCGATTACTTAAGGAAGCTTACTTATTTGAATAACTAATAATATGTAAATATTTCAGAAAACTATTTCTGATATAAAAGTCGGGCCACGCCCCTAGTTAAGAGTTTTAGAATAATGTGAGAACAAAAATTTTTGGCTAAAATTATATCTATCGTTAATCTGAAATAAAATTAACACTTAAAAAAAAATTATATAAAGTTAGGGCCACGCTCCCTAATTTAAAATTTTTGAAAATCGTCAGAACAAAAATTTTCAGCTAAGATCATATCCTAATTCGCAATAAAATAAACATTTTTTAAAAAAATTTTTTACAAAGGTTGGGACCTTAATTGCAAATATTTACAAAATGCTAGAACAAAAATTGCTAGCTATGATCATATCTATTATAAACTGCAAAAAAATATACGTTTTTTAAAAAAAGTTTTTTTTTGACACATTGCTAAATATATTTACAGCCCTATTCTGGTTGTTAGCTTAACAAGAAATAGTTAAGGAGCTCTTGTTACACTGATTGTTATGTTATGTAAATGGTGGTATTCTTAAAAATCATTAACAACATAAAAGCTTAAAAAGCTTTTAAAGTTCACCATGCATGGTGAAAATCGATATGGCTATTTAAAGAAGAGATGCGCTATATAAACAGATGCTTCGAGTGCAGCTTGTGACTTTGTAAGCGCTTGAAAAATTTGCCACGGCTACTGAAATATTTCATTATCAACACTTAAAATAAGTAAAAAATTCTTCCATTTTTCAGTTTAATGTATTTAAACTCAATATTATATTATAATTTGTATTTTTTTATTATTTTCACAACAATTTTCTATCTAAGCACATACATTTCATTCGTTGGTAAGACTCTTTCTGTTATAAACAAAATTGTATGGAAAAGAGCTTGTAAATTTGCAGCAGAATACGAAACCTTAACAAATTGTTAATATTAACTATTTTGTTAATGTTATGAGCTTAGTTAAGCTGCCAGAATAGGGCTGTTAAATATCTTTCAAATTTTGTGCACGCATTCCTGACATTAAATTGAATAAAATAAAAGAAAAAATTTGTTGATTTTTTTAAAATTGGGAATCTAGTAACCTACTAGAATTGAAAAATTAGAGAGACTTGGTCATGCAAGCAAACTTATGTATGGAAAATCTTAATGTAGTGGTAAAAAAGCAGATTAGTTTTAAACAGACCCTAAATTTTTTATTAACGTTTCCTTTTTTACATGTTCCATATATTTTTGTTATTTTTAAATTTTTATTATTCATAAAGCCTTCGAACTATGACTAATCTAAGGTTTGAACCAAAAATCTTTAAGCTACTTTTTTAACAAGAAACGTAAAACTAACATTAGAATAAGCTTGCTAAGCTTTCATTCTAGAATTCCTATAGTAAGTATTATAATTTCTATAGCTTAAGACGGATTAACTGCCCAGTAGCGGATGGAATATATTCCGAATATATGAAGCATCAATTACCTTGTAATGACCACTACTTCCGACTATATTACCTTACTATGCATAAAAGGCCTTACATTTCACATTGAATGAGACAGGAGGTAAGTGATCGCCTCCCTTCAGCATTACCTAGAAGTTATGGAGTAACATACTACTTGTATTAAGTTATAAAAATCACTGCATTACTTTTCCTTGTATGCTACATTACAGGTAATGAGGTATGAGTTAATTACTTCTGCTATATGCAGACGCATTATTTTTTGAAAAAAGTAATGCTTCCTTACCAGGTAATTTATTCTGTATTAGTTATATGGTAGCCACTGGCAAATCCGCTGCTGGGTGACTACCTTCAGCAAGTTTTGCAAGTTATTTTTATATGAAGTTTTTGAGCTTTATCTCTCTCCACACTCAATGAAAGGGTAACAAAAACTTGCTGCACACTCTTTGACTTGATTAAAATATTTTTAATTTTTGCAGAAAACTTGCTGAAGGCAATCAGTGAATCCTGCTTTAAATTCCTCTGCTGAGTGCTTCTCCCTTTCTTACTAATCCATTTAAGTATTACATAAACTTTTATAAATTTATATATTATTTCATTAATTAATTTATTTCAATGTCAACTAACTTATTTGTTTTTTCTTTTCATTTCAGGTATGTTTAAATTTAATTTAGTTACATCGCAACGTAAGTAAAAATATATATAACGAATGCTTAATGTAAACTTTCTTTAAAAAGTGTAAAAACCACAAAAGGCACTGACTTAAAACAGATTTTTTTTTTAATCAAAGTCTCGCCGGTTTTCTTAGTACAAAAAATTCTTTGAACACTGCAATTTATCGATAACATTCGTCTTTAATGTACTTTTCAATTTACAATATCAACAATTCTAATGACATTCATTGAGCAATTTATCAATTACATTCGTTTCTCATGTACAAAATAACGACAATTCCTATAATAAAAGGAGATAACCAAAAATTTTAATACATCTTTCTGAGAGTTCAATTGCTATTGCTTAGAACTGTTGTCTTTTTCTGTAAATACTTAAAAAACATTCGAATTTGTAAATTTTGGAAAGAAGTTGATAAACCATTGCACAGGTATGATTTATTTAAAAATGTCGTCAATATGTGAATAGCTTGGTCTTGAAATCTTCAAAATACATCTCTTTTGCCAGACTAATTTATGCAAACCTTACTGCTTGTGATGTTTTCAAAAGAATTCATTAAAACAAACATTTAAAAAATGTTTTTTTATAAAATTGTGCAACATTGCTTTTTTTTATTGAAATCGTAATAGTTTGGTAATCGTAATCCCTATCGCACAGCTCTGAAAAGAACATAAAAATTTGTAAAAAAATCTTATATAAAAAAAGAAGAAAAATATATTTTTTGTTCGAGCTGGTTATTGAACTTACGTCCCCGAGTTTGAACTGTTTACATATCATATTAAATGCAAACATTTCTAAAGAAAAATTCTTAGTCTTTTCTTATATTTTTATATGAAGAAAATTTTAAAAATATTTTTATGAAAATTTTAAATGAACAAAATTTGTAAAAAAAGATATAAATTTAAGAATAGAAGAAAAAACTTTTTTTGAAGCTGGGTATCGAACCCATGTCGCCGAATCCTTGCTTGCATTTGTAATGAACCAAAGTAAGCAAAAATTTGTTAAATAGACAACACTCTAAAAACTGATTGAAAAATCACTACAATAAATGTTGTGAAATTTTATATTTATTGGCTATGTTGTAAAAAGATCACGCTTTGCAGCGGGTTTTTTTTCAATTATTTCTAAAACTCAGCTTTTTTCCAAAATATGTTAATTTTCTCTACTGTTCACTCTATTTTAGCGTGTTTTCGCTCAGAGAGTCCTAAAATAAGCATATTCTCTCTACTTTTCACGCTATTTCAGCGAGTTCTCGATCAGAGAGTCCTAAAAACGCTCCAGCAGCGTTATTTTAAGCTTATTTACATTTAAGCTATATTATGTTAAAAAAGTCCCAGTAGCGGATGGAATATATTTCGAATATATGAAGCATCAATTACCTTGTAATGACCACTACTTCCGACTATATTACCTTACTAAAATCACTGCATTACTTTTTCTTGTATGCTACATTACAGGTAATGAGGTATGAGTTAATTACTTCTGCTATATGCAGACGCATTACTTTTTGAAAAAAGTAATGCTTCCTTACCTGGTAATTTATTCTGTATTAGTTCTATGGTAGCCACTGGCAAATCCGCTGCTGGGGTACTTTGTCACAATACATTACTTGTGAAGCATACAGTATAATCATGATTCTACCTTACCAATATTCCTAATATGATATGATATGATATGAATATTTTCAGTTTCCATTATATACAAAAAATCATATTATAAAATTTTGTTGGTGATTGATTTTAGTGGAGAAGTATATAAAACTAGTAAACCCGTGTGGCGTTAAAACGCCAAAATCAAACATACCTAGATTTTATTTTAAGCTATTGAATAGATTTTCAACTGATAAAAATTTAAATGAAATTAATTTTGTCCTTTTTGCAACATACGCGGTATAATGTTAGCATATTTAATTTCATACCCAAATTTATATTAAATATACAGGAGTAAGAATATTTCTTGATTTCCAGTTGAAAAAGTCTTGAGGAAAAATGTTTCAATACCAGTTTCCAATTTTTTATTAAATTTTTGTGTACATTTTTAAAAATTGAAGCATTTTCCGACCAACAGTTTAGAAATCTTTTGTCAACTGTAAGAAATCATTCCAGTATCACTTACATATTGAATGTATCAATTCATAGTTTTACCTTTGAAATCATTAAAAATTATTCGTCAGTATAACAGTTTCATAGCTATTAGCCGATAGGTGGCGCTAATACCTCACATATTTTTAGGCATATGCTGTGAAATTAAGAAGAGAAAAAGCAACATAACAACAACAATCTTTTCATCTGAACTGCTCAGCGTCCAGGTTTGTGATGCATAAAGTAGGATGGGCATGATGAGCGATTTATAGAGAGTGATTTTCGTTCGTCGAAAGAGGGCTCTGCTTCTCAATTGCCTACTGAGCTCAAAGTAACACTTGTTGGCAAAGAGTTATTCTTCGTTTGATCTCAATGCTGATGTCGTTGGTTGAGTTTATGCTGGATCCCAGATAAACGAAATCCTTCACAACCTCGAAGGAGGTATTGTCAACTGTAACGTGGGTTCCAAGACGCTGGGACTGTTTGTTTGTTGACACCAAGCATTCACTGACAGACCCATTCGACTTGACTCTCTTTCTAATCTGGAAAATGCTGCACTGACTTCGCGCGTACTATGGCCAATGATATCGATGTCATCAGCATACGCAAGCAGCATAACACTCTTGTAGAATATTGTGCCACTACGTCTCAGATCAGCAGCTCGGATGATCTTTTCCATCATTAGGTTGAAAAAGTCGCACGATAAGGAATCACCTTGTCTGAAACCTCGTTTGGTAATAAATGGTGGGGAGAGGTCCTTCCCGATTTTAACTGCGCTGCTGGTGTTGCACAGTGTCATCCTGCAAAGTCGTATTAGTTTTGCAGGAATACCAAATTCAGACATGGTGGAGTAAAGGTGCTTCCTTATTGGGCATTTAAGTAGAGCTTCGCCTCCGTTCTTAAATAGCTCAGCAGGTAAGCCATTAGCTACCGCGGCTTTGATTTTTTTAAGCCGAGCTATAGCTGTCAGAACTTCATCATAATCTGGCAGCGGAACCTCGACGCTGTCATCCGAAATTGGGGTTTCCGGAATATCATCTCTATTGGCGAGATTGTTGTCAGCGTCGCCATTTAGAAGCTTAGAGAAGTGTTCCCTCCATAACGTCAGTGTACTCTGGACATCTGTCACTAGATTCCCGTTTTCATCCTTGCAGGAAGAGGCCCCGGTTTTGAAACCATCGGCAAGGAGTCTTATTTTTTCGAAAAATTTTCGGACCTCATTTCTGTCACCATACATCTCAATCATCTCCTGCTCGCGCTTTTCTGCCTCTCTTTTTTTCCGCCTGAAAATACGTCTCTCTTCCCTCCTCTTATCTCTGTATCGCTCCTTAGCAGCGCGCGTTACAACCGACTGCAGGGTGGCTTTGTAGGTGGCATCTTTATCTGCAGTGGCGTCGCGACACTCCTGGTCGTACCACTGGCTTTGGCGAGGGCAGTGGTAGCCAATCACCTCTTCAGCTGCCGCACGCATGGAGTTGGAAATGTGTGTCCACTATGTGCGCGTATATCATCGATTGGAGGAGTGCTTTGAAGCAGGAGTGAGAGTCGAGTGGCGAAAGCATCGGCTGTCTGTTTCGATTGCAGCTTGTCGACGTCTAGCTTTCTCTGTGTAGGGTTTTGTGCATTCTTAGCTGCGCACAGACGTGTACGGATCTTGGCTGCAACAAGATAGTGATCCGAGTCAATGTTTGCACCACGGATCTTGCGTACATCCAATACACTAGAAGAGTGCCTTCCGTCGATCAAAACGTGATCAATTTGATTTTTGGCTTTTTGATCAGGGGACATCCAGGTGGCTTTATGAATATTGAGATGCTTGAATCTAGTGCTACTTACGACCATGTTTCGTGCTGCGGCGAAGTCAATCAGTTTCATTCCGTTATCGGAGGTGTTGTCGTGGATGCTGAACTTTCGAACTGTTGGACCAAATACATTTTCCTTGCTCACCTTAGCGTTGAAGTCACCAAGCACGATTCTTACGTCGTGACGGGGGCCGCGCTCGTAAGCATTTTCAAGGCGCTCGTAGAAAATTTCCTTGATCTCATCGTCCTTGTCTTCTGTCGGAGCGTGCGCACATATTAGGCTTATATTAAAAATGTTTTCCTTGATGCGGATTATGGCAAGTCGTTCGTTCACAGGTGTGAATCGCAGGACGTGGGGCCGTAGTCTCTTGCCAACTACAAATCCGCATCCAAACTCGTGCTTCTCCGTATGGCCACTGTAGTAGATATCACAGGGTGCATGCCGAATGCAACCCTGTCCCTTCCATCGCATTTCTTGAATAGCAGTGTTCTCAGCTTTGTATCTTTCCAGACATCAGTCAGTTGGATAGAGGCACTTTCCCAATTAAGGGTTCGGACATTCCAGGTGCATATCCGTAAATCGTTATCAGTTTTTCGTTTGCGGAAGTCGTCATCATATTTGGGGATCAGTTTTCTTCTTTTCTTAATTGTTTTCATTGAAATAGGTTTTTACGGGTGGGCTTCAAATCCGACGCACAACCTATTTTAAGCTTAGGAAGGCCCGGCGCTCAGATTAGCCGCCAAACTAACGGTTGTCAGTTTTGACGTTGCCCAGGAAACACCACGTGGAGGTTTGAGTCGACTTGAGGCGATTTCACAAAGATTATGCTGGCCTCGCCAGGAAAAATAAATCTAGCAGCAGAAAGCCTTAAACTTGAACCGTCAAATACTGATAGAGTACAATTTATTACGGAAAATGAACTCGCAAGCGTGTTATCACAATTAGAAAAAAGAAAATCTCCAGAATTAGATGACATCCCAAACATCTTATTAAAAAATCTTCCATATAAATCTGTCAAAATACTTGTAGCCTTATTAAACAGTTGCATTCGATTGAATTATTTTCCACCTGCTTTCAAAAAACCCAAAGTTGTTGCTTTTCATAAACATAACAAACATTGCCCTAGTAGTTATAGACCAATAAGTATCTTTAGTAATTTAGGGAAGATTTTCGAAAAACTAATTCATCGCCGATTCAATGAGTTTGTTTCTTCTCGTGGCTTAGTATCAAATGAGCAATTCGATTTCAAAAAAGATAATAGTACAATCCACCAAGTCAGTAGCATTAAAAACAAAATACTTAAAAGCAAACGTAACAAAAAGTGAAGTGGTATTTGCTTTGGGATATAGAAAAGGCATTCGATACAGTCTGGCATAACGGTCTTATCTTCAAACTGGCTTCCATGAATTTACCCAAAGAGCTGTGCAAACTCGCATCCGATTTTCTACATACCTGAACGTTTTCGGTATCGGTGAACAACTTTCTCTCTTCAGCCAAAAGTACTCCAGCTGGTCTGCCTCAGATCACAATACTTTCCCCGCTATTGTATGTGCTCTATACTGCAGATTTCAAGGTCACTAAGTTGATGGGTGTAGCCTACTATGCCGACGATACAGCTTTGATCACATCAAGTAAGCTAACAAGCGCACTTTTGAAGAAAATGGAAAAAGCATTGAGTTCTGCAACAAATATTTTACAAAATGGAAGATTCAAATTATTCAAAATAAAACACAAGCTATTATATTTCCATTTAATCACTCACCAGAAAGACTTCCAAGGCGCCATCTAGCTTTAAATAACAGCGTTATAAATACACAAACCGACGTAAAGTATCTCGGTGTTATACATGACCAAAAGCTTTTATTCCGCAAACATATAGAGGTAGCCTGCGAAAAAACAGTAAGATCATTCAGAGCACTATGGCCTATGTAAAACAGACGCTCAAATCTAAATTCTCAAAACAAAAACTTACTGTTCAAATGTGTCATAAGACAAATTTTGTCGTATGCTTCTCCTGTATGGTACAAATCTGCAAAATGCCATCTAACTAAAATGCAAATCATACAAAATAAATGTTTGAAAATGATAAATAACAGGCACTGGAGATATTCCACACGAGCGCTTCATAATGAAACGGGATATGAATTGTTCACAGATTTCATCCGCAAACAAAATCATAATTATTTTACCAGAATTTTGAACACTTCTTATGCTATATTAAGAGATTGCTTAGAAACAACATAATTTGTAACTATGTACACATAAAATTTACCAAATATGAAAGATCTTGTTATGTAGCTGATTATTTTTTTTAAAAAATAATCTAACTATATGCAACTACTTTTTCAGTTATTGTTTGACTTTTTTTTCTTTCAAATAAAGGTGTTTTATCCCATTTTTTACATTTAAGAAGTTATTACTGATGTGTAAATTTTAACGTTAATCTGATTAGACATAAGTTAAATTTGATGTAATATCTCTGATAGATCTCATAAATATTATATGTGGAGTAGAGGGGGGTAATGTCGGGGGGTGCTCGTAAAGCCGTACATGACAAGCGAATGCAACGAGTAAGCATCCGATCGAAAGATAATTTGGTTGGTAACATTTATGTGTAACAATATTCGTGTAGCATGAAATCGTGTTAGTAGAAATTAAAAAAAAAAATGTGCACGACATTACCCCCCTCAAAATTTGTGGGGTAATGTCGTGCATTGTATTGTAAAGGTATCAGAATGTGTGAAAAACGATAGCTAGTGGTTCGATTCAAGAAGATATAGCATTATTGTTTATTTATTTATTATTGTTAATTATAAGTTAATTATTATTATAATAATATTAATTATTATTATACACAAGTCCGAAATATGATCAAAAAATACAATTTTATGAAAAGAAAAGTGAAAATAGGCAATTTGCTATATGAAACACGGAAAGAAAAACAATATTTTTTCAAAAAGTGCTTGACATTGAGAAAAAATTTTGGAAAATTTTATTTTGATTGTAGCGTTTTGTTATGGCTTCACGACTCCCTTGGTACACTAGGGCGACCGCATTTCCTTCCCTTTTCTTTTCTGTATAGTGCACGACATTGCCCCACATCAAATGCACGACATTGCCCCAAAGGTAGTTTTCAAGGTTGACTTCGACAAATCGGTAAAAAACAAAAATTTTTCGATCACAATACATCTTTTTTTTCGGCGGAAAATTTGCTTTAAGAAAACACTTACCTAGTATATTTTCCTGCGAGACAAATAATTTTTCTGATCCGATAAAAAAAAACACTTTCGTCGTCCCGAGAACGTGCGATTTTTAAAAAACAATATCCCTTACACATGGATATTGCTAGTATTGTATGCATGAGCTCTGTAGGTCAGTAGGCCCATACCTTACCAACGGCTGGTATATCATTCAATTTTTTATGCTAAAAAAGCCAGTGCACGACATTACCCCCTGCACGACATTACCCCCTTCTACTCTATATAAACACTGTTTAAATAGAAATATTGGATGAATAAATTAAAATTGAAATTGAAGCAGCGATGTCGAGGCAATATAGGATTAGATTTAAGTTTGTAGATTTAGTCTCCCATCGGTACTCAATAAAGAATAGTAAGTAAATAAAACTAATATAAGGCAGCCCGCTTCATATTCCAACGATTGATTTAAAAAATTTTAAAAAAGCCATCTTCCAACCATCGCTGGAATTTGAAGATTTTTGTGCAATCGCGCATTCATCACTTGGGCGATAAAAAAGCGATCCATCTTTCACAAAACCCTTGGGCGAATCGCAAGTGCTTCGCAAAATCAACTCCTCTTCAATCGTCTTCCAAATGCAGGGTTTGCAGTGTTATGCTTGGATTCAATACATGAAAGTATAAAACAATTTAAATTACTAATACGAAAATTACAAAAAATTTTAAAATGTGGCTCAAAATTTCTCCATTTTTTTGGTTAAATTTTTTTTAGACTTTCAAGGCATCAAAAATAAATAAAAAAAATTGACATCGTAAATTTTTTATATATCTATTTTTAATAGGTAGATTTCAAGTAAAAAGTTTTTTCAAACATCTTAAAAAATTAGGTTTTGGTCGTCTTTTTCATGAATGGAACCAGTAAGACAGAAGATTTACATCGTTAACATCAGTTTATTATTTTCGTTTCTTAACAGGAAGTTTTGCGGTGAAGTATTTTTGTGAACATTATAATTCTTTGTGCTTGTACAAAGTTTATCTATAAAATAACTAAAATTCTGTTTATACTTAATTCTGAAATGCTACCGAAAAAGTTAAAAACTCCGTTTATTAACTTGTAAAATTTCTTGTGAACATATTTTGTGGGGCCGATTGTTTTCGTTTTTTTTTTTGGGATGTGATCTCTTTCGTTTTCGTTATGTTTTTGGCGTAGAGAGAATATTCGTTCAATTTTTTTTGTTACTCCTATCCTGTGCGTCATAAGCAGAATACCTACTCCCATTGTCGCTTACTGTGTAAGGTATATATCATCATTGTTTAAGCGGACATGTCCTCACAAATGTAAGTAGGAATTGTAAACAGGCTTTGGAGGCCTTGCAGCTGCTTTGTATTTAAGAAATAATTGGTTGCGTCATGTGCGCATTTACCTTATAGGTAGGCCTGTTTTATAGCTAGGCCTGCCGTGAAAATGGGGGTTCATGCTAATGACTTCTGTAGAAGTTGCTTGGATGATGAGGAAGAGAAGGAGTAGGTATCGAATTTTTTGCTCATGCGCCACTCTCACCCGTTGAAGACAGAAACATTTAGTTAGCCTTCTTTTTAAATTATCTTAGTAACCTTAAGGAGATAGACGTTATGCGCCTAGGCTTATTCGTTGACAGCACCAGTTGGTTGCTCGGTAGCTCTTAGGAGTTGTGTAGTAGAACGTAGTTGTATCACAACACCAATACTCTGGTCTAAGTAGGCAGTTCTTGTGACCGGCCTCCACCTCAACCTTACCTGGCCTACTAACATTTTTTTACTGTTTCTAGTATTATTTTAGGTATGAATAAAGAAAAAAATGCTTTCTGTTTAAATTTAATATTTCGTATTTTTAAAGAAAGCAAAATTCTTTAATGTTTACCATGTTTTAACTTTTCCAGGTTGTCAAATTAAAAGATTACAATACAAATGAAAAGCTAAAAGCTTTTCGATTAACACGCTTCTTCACAAAATCCCCACGCCTTGATATCCCATATGGGATAATGGGAATACATTTGCCAAAATAGCGTTTAATGTTAAATTTACGATATGTTTACAAAGAAGCGCCAATGTTTTTACAACTTGTTATTATTGCTGAACAAAGAAAATGTCGAACATGACAGAGCGGAACAGAAGAAAAACAAAAACAACACAGTAAAATAACATGCTTACGCCTAAAAGTATGCTAAAATTCATTGTGTTGGTATTATTGTTGATTTGTTAGAGTAGTTTAGTTTTTTTGCGCACGATATACATATAGATAATTAAAACCAACACACTTCACAGCAAAAACAATATCAAGAAAGAAAAACAACAAAATAACAAAACAAACAGAAATACAAACAGAAAAAACTTCTGTGCAAACAATAATTTTATTAAATTAATTGGTTGTCCCGTCGCTGCCGTCAGGTGCGCAAAACACGAGTAGTTAAGACGAAGATAAATGAAGACGTTATGTTTATCTTTCTACTTTTTTGTTGAACAAACTCAAACTAACAAACAAAACTATTGACATTAAATACCGCACCCTTTCGCTATAAAAATTTTTTTTAACATATTAATGCTTGGCGGCGGAAGTGCTTCAAATTACTAAAAAGAATGAAGAAAACTACTTCAATTAAAATAGAAAATATTGTTAAAATAATCGCTGAAGGCTATAATTTTTACAGCCTGCTATTTTTTGCTGATAAATGATTTAATATTACTTTCTTTGGTTGCAGTAAAAATTAGCAATAAATACACACACGAATCGAAGCAAAGCCGAACACAAACATAAAAAACACATGCATATAAAAATACATTCACGTACGCAGATACAAAAAACAGCCTAGCACACATGCTGTCAAAATATGTCTGTTTCCATACTGACTTCAAGTTATTGTAATTGTAATAGAATAGAGAGTGACATTTTGCATGTTATTCTTCTCTCTCGAATTTTAAAAATTTGTAAAATAACGCTTCAACTGCAACTTCAAGTTACTTGAATTGAGTACGGAAACAGACCTAATATGTTGCTGAATATTATATTTCGTTTATGTTTTTTTGTGTTGCACAAACAAGCACGAGCGGAAGCATTTTTGTTTTTTTTTTTACTTTTATTTTTCGAACACTGTTACTCTATTGTGCAAAATTTTAAACAAAATTCATTGGGTGCATTCAGCGCGGACAACAGTTGACAACTGTTGTGTAAAAATTCGCTGAATGGTTAATTTTGGGAGCGCTCATTTAAACTGATCAGGAACCGGATGCCATTTAATCGAGCAAAAAAATTCTATGCTACATGGACACAACTGTTCAGTTAACTGACGCTGTAAAATTAATAAACACATAAAGAAAGCTGCAAATTTCAGTGAGAAAACTTTGCCATTGAATTATTACAAATATATAAGAAATTAAATGTAATTAAATAAAATCTAATTTCTGACGTTTACAGTAGCAACACATTCAGGGCCAGTTTTTCAGTACGAGTTTAAACTTAAGTCAAATTAAACCTAGCTTAACTCACCGAAATTGGAAGTTCAAACTCGGTTTAAGTAGATATTTTAGCATTCCTTGAAGTTAAATTGACTTAAATTATCATACAATGTGTTTCTTTTTTACCTAAACTGAGTGAAAACGTCCAATTTTGGTGAGTTAAGCTCGGTTTAATATGACCAGACTTTAAAATCGATCCTTAAAAATTGTGCTTCTAGAGTTTATCCTTCATTATTTTCTAGAGTATATTGCTTTTTTTGTTTTGAATGAATTTTTTTTTTATTATATTATATGTATATTGTTTTGCTTAGGCATTCATTTATGTTTTATATTATTGCATTCATCAGAAAAAATTGTTCTCTTTACCAATAATTCAATAAAAAATGCTTGTTAATAAAAAATGCCAATAACTCAACATCTTCATATAATGCATTGTGAATTTCTGAGGTCAATATTGAAAAAGCTTTTAAGATATTATCATCTTGGCTGCATTTTCTGATTCATTGCTATGTGCAGTTGTTAATTTGCATTCAGCAGTATTTGTGAGTAAATATTAACATTGCTAGCAGAAAATTTAAACACGATTCTATAAAAAAAGATCTGTCCGTAAGTCTTAAATAAATGACTTTTTCATTTATTTATTTCAAATAATTTTAATTCCTAAATTAATTTTTATTTTATTATAATTTTAATTTAGCACCTTGGCTGATTTCGCTGCCAAGGTGATCAGCTACAGCCTCAATAAATTAGCAGTAAAACTACATAAGTCATTGAATTTTCTAATACTGAGATACTAACTCTTAAATCAATTAAATTTACTTCAAAGCACAATCTATGAATCGTTCCTAATCCAATAAAAGTTGAAAAATCCTTCCTAAACTACGGTTAGTTTTGCTTAAAAATTAGAGTGTTATTAATCTTTTGTATCGTTTTGTACAAGCCAAAACCACCTACATCTACAACTACAACTCTATCGCTAAACAACTACATGGTTCAGTTAAATCAAAGAAATAATTATAATAATTTATTATATAAAGTTAATATTCAACAAGGACCACAATTTCATAGACGTTGTTAAAAAATAAAAAAAAATGAAGAAGTAAGCGTAACAGTTGTTTGTTTAGTATGCTGGAAAAGTTGTTGCGATGACTTAAGCCGCCAAATTTCTAGACTTAACTTTAAATTAAGTATGGCTAAAATCTTAAGTTTCGATTGTGAAACTTGCCCTTAGTTGAAAAATAAACTGTCGATTTACTTAATAATTTCTAAGAAGTTTGAGAACAACCTTTTGTCTTGTTTACCGGCAAAATTATACTCTTTCAAATTCATGCAATAAAACTTCCAACGCAAAACTGCTAACGAACTGTATTTTTTGCCTGATTAAAACTTTTGACACCCAAGCAATAAACTACCTATCTTGACATAATAACTTTAACAGTGAACAGTAGGGGTATAACTTTTTAAAATTTTCCTTAAAATTTAAAAATACATAGTGTCACATAATGAGGAATAGGGAAAAATTAATAACTGCGTTTTTAGTTTTCAATTTCATTTAAAAAAGTTCACGCCTCGAGCTCAATGAAATTTTCCTAAGTCAGGCAAAATTCTACTAATTTTCACTTATTGTATTTACGTTACTTTTAAAGTCTTGCGCGACGTAACGTGAGTAAATATGAGTGTAAACTCAGCCTAAAACAAATATGTCTTTTCCACTTTTGTAATGTTGAGCATAGTTGGCCGATTGTCATGACAACAGTAAATTCATCTTAGCTACTTTTGCTTGTTAAATTCTCGGCATAACGTGCAGTTGAATTGATTGTTTGTATTTTTTAATTACTAAATCAAAATCAAAAGTGCCCTTCAATGTCTTTTAAAAGTAGTAAACGGTGCGTAGAGAAGAACTCTAAGATTTGGACAAATAATTTAACTCGTTTCGAACAAAGTAAGACAAAAAGACGCGATATACCAAATGTGGAACATTGTTTGTGTGACTTATGTAAAATACCGAACAAAATAATTATTATTGGAAGATGCAATGCTTTAGCTAAATTAGAAAAAAATAAAATAAAAAGGTATAAAATTGTGTCAGCAGAAGTGATCGATTTGTGGCTTAAGCTTAATTTCCCCAGCATTATAAAATCTTCAGTTGAAAGAAAAGTTGAAAAACTTATGAACGATTATTCAAATTTTATAAAGCACAAAAATGGTAAAAGTGCCTGTTCCGTTTTTGATCAAATATTCGACATTACTAACGAAAAAGCACAGAGCGTTTTATTTATTAAGCGCATCTTAGATAGCAATATTAATTGTCCGGAACTACTAACTTTAATTCCGTTCTATGCTCCGATAAGACCATTAAGGGAGAGTGCTTTTTTTTACGTTCCATTTCATAGAACTAATTATGGCATGAATGAGCCAATATCTAGATGCTTGATGTATTGTAACTTCATTGCGGATAACATTGATTTTAGTAATGATTTTAATCTTTTTAAAAGGAATGTCTTTGAAATGTTTAAATAATTATCACTAGTATTATATCATAGTATTGTATCTATTATTCTTATTGCTGGTGGAAATATTTTTGTAATTATGAAATAGTCTGTAAGATCTTGATCAGTAGACTTAATTTAAAATTAAATTAAAATTAAAATTTTCGAACACCAAAAAAAAAAAAAAAAAAAGGTTTGTGGCTCAGTGCAAAGGATAAAAAATTGCATATACTTTGGAAAAATACAAATGGAAAAGTTGGATACACAACTACTAAGAATATCAACGTGCATCCATCAATAGCTTGTAAAGTAAGTCGAGCTGCAGTTAATTCACATTGCTGCCAAGAAAATCAAAGTGGTTCTGACTCAACAACATCTATCGACGAAGACCTGAGTTCAAATGCTGAATATGATAAGACTTCGAACGACCACGTCAATTAAAATCTTCAACAGTCGCAGCGGTTGCAATTGTTCAAAAAGCAAGCGTTACCACAAAAAATGCAGCTAAAATCTGCAAGGAGTTGGATAAAGCAGGAGTTAATATACCGACACCTTCACAACCAGGAATTTACAAAGCTGCAATGAAATCAGCAGAAGTTTTGGAAAAAGAATATGTAAACACGCTTAGAAATGAAAATTGGTGCCTTCATTTTGATGGGAAAAAGTTTGGTGATAAAGAAATACAGGTAGTTGTGTTGAAAAATGAAGAACGAGAAGTTAAGCTGGCTGTTTTGGTTTTTGATAATGGCAAAAGTGTAACAATATATGAAGGAATTAAAGAAAAGCTCAATAAATTTGATCTTTGAAAATCAATAAAGATGATTGTTTGCGATACAACTAGTGTCAATACTGGCATTAAAAATGGAGTTGTTTCTCTTCTGAGAAAACATTACGAATTTCTGAAACTACCTCCACCACAATATATTGGTTGTCAGCACCATGTGCTAGATTTGGTATTAAGGCATGTCATGGATGGGTTACTTGACGGGAAATCAACATCGCCTAATATATCTTATAATGTATTCTCCGAACTTATCACTCACTATGAAAACCTTAAAGAAAGCTTCATGCAAAATTAGGAAAAAATTGAAGTAAAGTGCATTAAATGGCGAGATGATATGCAATATATATTTGAACTTGGGGAAACCTTCAGGTTCTACGAAAAAAACAAAAAATTTCCATTTATAAAGTTCAAAGCAATTCCACCGCTAAGTAACGCTCGTTGGAACTCCAGAGCTATTCTTGCGATTTAAACATTTATACTCATACCAAAGTATAGAGCTCAATTAACTCCGATATGCCAATTTATATGCGGTGCTTGGTATGACGTTTGGTTTTCCGATCATTGTTTTTGTGACAATAATTTTGAAAATTTACAAAATTCGGTAAAGAGGTTTAAAAAAGCTCACGTATGCTTCTTAAAACATTGGGTGAAAGAAGATTCAGCCATAGAAAATCAACAGCGCTCTAACATATGTGCCGAACGTGCCATTAAAGTTGTAAAGGACATCTACCCTAGATGCAAAACACCCCATACTTTGAATATTAAATTTATTTCTACAAATGTTTAAAAGGTTAAACCAAATTTTTAATATATTTGTTTGTGATAAAATTGAATTTTACCTTAAAATAAAATGTAAAATTTTTTTAAGGTGTTTTTTATTTCGGATATTGCCTGTCCGGCGTGAACTTTTTGAAGTTAAATAAGAAAATAAAAATGCAGTTATCTTTTTTCCCCTATTCCTCAACTTATAGGGCCATGTAAATATGGCTTTTGAAAAAAGTTATACCCCTAGTGAACAGGTTGTTTTTTTTTTCAAAAACACTCATTTAAGTTACTTCCAGGTAGCTTAAGTAAGCAACAATAACGCTCAATTAAAAGCTGAGCAGATAAGGCAGGTATAAATTTTTTATTAAGTTTACTATATAATCTACAAATGACTGCTACGTTGTCAGAAAATGCCTGAACTTTTTTGCACTGTTGCAAATCATTTCTTTGACCTAAAGATGAAAGAAAGAGTCTTTGCGTTCGTACAAACATCTTGTAAGTTTTGTACTTTGTAAAGCAGTAGAGAAAATAATAATTACCATGGTAATTTTGTATTGATTAAGCAATCTCTAATTTTAAGCCATAATCAAAAAGTCTTACTTTAAACATAGGAAAACCGTACCAGGAAAACCTCGTGGTGTGTCAGCTCAATCTACACTATAGTAGGGCAGCATCAGCAATGATAATGCGTTGCATGGAGGAGGATGGAATTGACATAGCAGTGCTCCAAAAACCTTGGATTTTTCACAAGGCCGCGCTGTACCAACCAGTAACAGATGGCAGGCGGTGGACTTGTATCTTGGTGAGAGAGTATCCTGGCAGAGAACCTAGAGGAGTCGATGGAAGTTCTGATGGAGGTGCATTTTCTTGGAAGTTTATAGTCTGATGACACCCTTGAAGAAAGGAATGCACAGGGTTGACAGACTGGAAGCCGAAAAGATGATCACTATGGACGGGGTGAGGAGTGCTATACGCTCATTTGCTCCGTACAAAACATCAGGGCTGGACGGTATATTTTCGGCTATGATGCAATGGGAGGAAGAAGATCTCACTGGGTACGTTCCAAGAGTCTGGAGACAGGCGAAAGTTGTCTTTCTTCCGGAGCCCGGAAAAAAGGATTATGCGGAGGCGAAGGTGTTCAGACCGATTAGCCTAACATCTTTCCTCTTAAAAATGATGGAAAGAGTGATGGCTGACTGTCTTGAGAGCACTTCCCTGATGCAAAATCCTCTGAGTAGATGCCAACATTCGTATAGAGCAGGTAGGTCAACGGAGACTGCTCTTCACGAATTGGTAAGAGTAACTGAAAAGGAGTTATTTTCAGGAGGCATTGCGATGGCCACATTTATGGACATCGAGGGTGCTTTCGACAAAATATGCTTTGGAAGGCTGCAGCAAGCCCTGACAGAGCGCAATGTAAGCCCAATGATAGAAAATTGGGTAGACAATATGCTCAAGCACAGGGCTGTCAACATGCAGAATGGTAGAGTCAAGACAAGTAGTTTTGAAAACTACTATTAAATAAATATTACAACTACTGAGTAACAATTGTTACTTTGCCAGAATAGGGCTGGGCTGTACATTGAGTGTAAGTTTTTTGACAACAAATTCTATAGAAATGATGTCAGAAAAGTTCACACTCAAAAGAGTTGGAATTAAGTCGACTATTGGTAAGGCCCAATGTGTTAAACACATGATACTTCCTAAGAAATACTGAAATGTGCTTTTAATAATAAAGAATAAAGACCCTTTTTAACCAGCTGTAAAAAATATGACGTGATAATACTACCTTAGAAATATTGAAATGTGACCTTTAAAATTAAAAAAAAAAACAAAACTTCCTTAAACAAGTGGTACAAAATGTCACAAAATTCTAACTTTGATATACTAAAATTATTATACTATTCAATTTTTTTTTTAATTTTAAGAACATGTACAAAAAATTCAATGATGCTACCTTAGAAAAATCTGAATGTGATTTTAAAAAATGTTTTAACAAAATTCTTTCTTAAACTAGCTGTACAAAATAACACAATGTTTTAAACACATAATGTTTTCTTAGAAATTGTTATTGTTATCATAATTAACAATGTCGCAGTGTTTGCTTAAAACACAAGAGAGAGGAAAAAGTGGTAAGATCGGGAATATAGATTTTTTTATGAAAAATAGCTGCTTTGAGAAAAAAACAATGTATGGTGGATTTACACAGAATTAAGTAAGAAAAAAAATAACGTCATAGAAAATTATAATTAATTAGGCTTTTTTTTGTGAAAATTGCTTTGAAAGTTGATTTTTTAGGTGCTGACTTTTTTCGTTGTGACTTTATGGCACAACTTTTTGCTAATAACTTAAAGGACATTTCATTTTCTGTTCAAAAAGCTATTAACTTTGATAATCGTTGCAGAGATTTATAAGTTATTGATTAAAACGCAATGACACCTATTTTTTTTTGTTTTCCCTCCTACCTCCCTTTTGGGGCATTTGCTACCAACCCCACCCACATAATTTTTTGCTCGTCTCATCATGAGGAATCACCCACCGCTGGATTGTCCTCTAGGTCTGGGACACCCTGTATATAAACCTTTCTTGAACTAACAGTACCAAATACTAACTTAAAAAAACTAAAATGTGACCTTAAAACATTAAATAAAAATTCCATAAACAAGCTGTACAAAATATCACAAAATTCCTACTTAGAAATGCTAAAATTAATAAACTATTTTATTTTTTTCAATAATTTTATGAACCTTCTAAATGGTCTCATTTCTTATTATTTTTTTTAAGAACTGATGCTTGCTTTTCAGAAATAAACAATAAATACTATCCAAACATTTAATCTAAAATGTGTTTTTTAGTATTTCAAAATCTTCTGCAATGTTTTTTATTGTAAAAAAAGGCATAAATACTTTGAAATTTCATAATATTGATTGTTTTTCAAGCCCGGGACTAGTCTAGGGATCCCGGGATTGTGTTTTTCAAATCCCGAAATCACAAGATTGCCGCAGCGTCCCGAAATTGGATGCCATAGTAAATACAAATACCTAAAATTAATTGATATTTGAAGCTTATGCTGCAATTCCTTAATTAAATAAAAAATTTTATAATATTACACCGTAGCATAAATAACGGACAAAATTCTAAATTATTGTGATATGATTCCTTGGTTCATTCCTAAAAAATATGTTGTGTAGTTGGGGTCTATCTCAAACACACTCTTGGTTACAGGGGGTTTCATTGAATATATATATAAAAAAGACTGCCGCCCGTGTGTGCACTCGTAACTTAAAAACCGATCATTCGATTTGCACGCTTTTGGGCTAGATGGATTTATGTTAACCCAAGGAAGGATGCTATGGAGGAATAAAGGGGTCATGTATGTCACTTCCCATACAACTCAAATTTGCGATATCGAATAGCTTTGGAGTTATAAGTAGCACTACCTCGAAATTTGGTATTCGACCACAATTTACACGTGACGTTTCAATGATAACATTTTATGGGCGTTCAACAAAGGGGAGTGGCAATTGAAAAACATTCTGTCTGAGTTGGGCATTGAACCCGGGCGCTACCATCACGGGCCACGCACTGTGCTTATTAAGCTTCTGCCACCACTAAAATGGGTGTTGGACGAGGGGGCGGTGGCAGCAACGCTTCGGATTTCAGATAGTTGCCTATAGAGAAAAATTCACAATTTGAATTTTGACTTCGAAACACTAAGATCTTTTCTAGACATGGGTAACGCTGCGCTGCGTTGCGCTTTTGAGTTGAAGCACTTAAATGCGCTACTGCGCTAATACACTTGTTTTAAAAAAGTAACGCAATAGCGCAGTAATGCAAATAACACGCTTATAAACAAAAAGAGGAAATATTTATTCAGAGAGCAAAAATTGCACAAGTTTACGATGCTTCAAACATAGCGATAGAGTGCACGAAGCGAGCTTTTTTTTAGCTTATTTATATATAAAAGGGGTTGCGGGAAAGATGTTTGATATGATAAGAGCGTTTGATTGATATGATGCCTTGCCATTCACGGAATGGTTTATCAATATGTACATACAACAATATTTAAAAGTGTTCGTTAGCGTTTAAATAAACGTAAGCTGCTAATGTTTGTTTTTGCGTTGAAGATGAATATTGCGTTAGGAGTTAAAAGTCACACAGTAACCTAAAACCGCATCAAAATATATTTGCTTCATGCTTATTTTTTTCTTTAGATTTACATGCTTTCTATATGGAATTAAGGTAGCATCCAACTTTTTTTGCGGTCCAGAAATGTGTTTGTGTATCTGTATGATTGCTTACATTAACCTTGAACGGAATACAGTTTACTGCATGCTTGAAGTATAAAACTGGTTAATTTTTAATGAATGCTAAAAATATGGTCTTTGTTCAGTAAAATTTGATATTAATTAATAATTGATTGTTTAAGTAATTTTAAATCAATTTGTGAGCAATACAAGTTCTTTAAATCAGATATATTCTTTCAGGATTTGTTAAATGATTTAATTTATTTTTCCTAAGTAAAGACAACTTGCGCTTAGGACAAGACACCACAAAACTCACCGCATTCAACAAATTGGCCACATGAAGCAATGCATTATCGAACTAAAAAAACATCCTGTGCTGATCAACATCGAGTTTATATAGAACTCATAGCATTTTAAACTACGTCATGACGCAATTGCGTTAACGCATTTACGCTGATACAGTAAAATGCACTAAGGTTGGTGTATCAGCGCAGCATTTTTTGATGCGTTACCCATGTCTAGTCTTTTCCACACTTGGAACTCAAGTTGTTAGCCTGTATATTTATACCGGAACATTCAGATTAAGCAACTTGCACGCAACAAGCTCTCTACATGTTCTCAACTTGTTTAACGCAACGCTGCTTTCCGCAATTTTCATCGGTGACTTGTTCGCTGTTGCGTTGGAATTGCGTTGAGCAAGTGTGGAAAAGGCCCAAAATGTATTAGAACAACAGAGAATTTTGTAACTTTCTCCTCAGTTATTACATTAAATACGTATTTAGGAGAATTTGCAGGCTTTTTTGGTTTTCAAAGAAAAAATATTTATTTTTTATCAAAAAAAAAAACTGTAAAAATATAAAAATTCACGAAATGTTGAAGCCTCTTCCTAAGATTTTAATATTTTGAAAACTTGCAAAAACTAGCAATTAAATTTTTGTATGAACTATCTATGAGATCGAAACTTAACTTAAAATTCAATTTGTATGCAAATATATGCGACAAAATTTTTGACAGTCCATCAAAGAGTTAGCTTAATATTTTATTTTTCTTATTTGTGCTATATTTTTATCGCTAATTTAAATAAAAAATAGATTTATTGAGCTATTAATTTTATTGTAAACCTTCACAAAGATTTTCTATAACAAAAGGAGTTTAAAAGTTTACAACTTTAGTCACCGCACTTAATACAAAAAACTGCTAAATTAGAGTTTGAAATAATTTTAAAAAATACAAAAAACACCGTCTTAAGACAGCTGTATGAAGTATATACACGGTTCAAAATTTAGGTTCACTTTTTCAACTTTTTTAGTTGTAATATACATCCTTTCCAAAAATGTTGAAATTTTCAACTTTATTTGGAGTAAGCAAGTAAGTATATAATGAATTTTCAACGATTTCGGATAAAAATTTCATCTTAATAAGTTTACTTAACCAACTTTAAAGTTGAAAATTTATACCTAAAAGTATAAAAATGGAGAAAAAAAAATAATTTTTTTACTATTTAAGATGAATAATTAAACTTTTTGGTCTAGTTATTCAACGAAAAGGTTGAAAATTTCAACCATAAAGTTAAAAAAATAAATACATAAGGGAATCTTTTTCAACCAAGATGTCTAAAATTTCAACCGAAAAAATTGAAAAATTCAACTAAAAAGTTTACTTTTCCAACCGAGAAAGTAGAAACATTTTATAAAACGGTTGACTTTCTCAACCTAAGAAGTTGAAAAATTCAACTGTTAAACCGACTTTTCAACCGAAAAAGTTCAAAAATTCGACTAAAAAGTTAAATTTTCAACCGAGAAAGTAGAAAAATTTAACGAAAAGGTTGACTTTCTCAACCGAAGAAGTTCAACAATTCAACTGGAAGACCAACTTTTCAACCGGAAAAGTTGAAAATTTAATTAAAAGCAGACTTTTTCAACGCAATAAGTTGAAAAATTTAACAAAAATGTTGACTTTTCAACCCATGCAGTTGAAAAATTCAACTGAAGAGTTGACATTTTTAACCCAATAATTTCAAAAATTCAACTAATAGGTTGAGTTATTCAACCCAAAATGTCAATTCAAATAAAAGGTTGATCCCAAAATTATTATTTTATTACAAATAAACATAAGTTGACGCAAGCAATTGATACATTTTGAAATTATTTTATTTATTGATACAAAAATAATAGCATTAAATAGTGGATAACTTAAGACAAGAATAAACTTAAACATTTTTATACTATGGTTTTAGAAATTATATATTCCAAATTGTTACATTTAACAGAATTAAATGGTTTCTTATTAATTATGTCATTATATTTAATAATAAGGATATTATCTGTCTCACTGACTTCATACGCAGAGTATGTATCATTTAAGTTATGAGTTAAATATTTCTGACAAACAAACAAAAATTCAGACTTATTCTTTAAAATTTCGTTAATTTTACAAAATTGTGGCATTTCAGATATCTCAGAATTCAAAATAAAAAACCCTATTTTATATTTATAGCCGAGCTCAAAATATTTTAGGGAAACCAAATTGGGACTAAATTCGTAAAAGGTGTATTTAAGTTGATAATCATTATAATTAATTTTTAAATTCTTTCCTTCTTTTAAGATCGGGCTAAAATTGTAATTTTTAAGTAAGTAACATTGTTTCTTTTGGTGTCTAAGGGCTAATGTTTTAGCTAAATTAACGAAGTTGTTAATATAGCGTCCACTTTTTGTAAAATTCCTGTGATAACTCTCAAATCGCATGGACCACATTTAAACAAGAGGGCAAAGGTCACGAATGATCTTGCTATAATGTGTCATGAAATGATGTTTTGGAAGCAAGGAAAACCCTTATTCAATTATTATTTTTAAATGCTTTTCTATCATATCGTCCAAAAAATTCAGTGTTGATGTTAGCACGCAATCCGAAAAAATTATTTTCATTATATTTATGAGACTAGTTAGTAATTCCCAAATTCGTTCGTCCTTCATTTTGCTTTTATATTCATAAAAAATAAATGGTAAATAAGTAATTAAACACCAATTTTGGGCAGCATTTAAGCCAACAGAAGTTTTTGATTCCTTTTTTAATGATATTAAAGATGGTTTATTTTAGTTTACCAGATAAGTATAGTTATAAGAGAAAAGTAATTTATTAATTTTATTAACATCTAAAGAAGTATTTTCTATTAAGTACTGAAAAAAAATCTTTAATACAAATGGTACTGCTCCCTCCAAAACATCATGCATTAAATCTGCAGTTCCATTTTTTATCATATTATAGTATTTTAATTTATTGAGAATATTGTTCAATTTCAATGCTTTTCCCTCCGCATACAAACTTGTATTGTCTAGTAAATAGTCAAATAATCGCATCTTTTGAGGTACTTGCCTTGTGGTTGTTTTTATTTCTGAATGATCTAAATAACAAAATCTGCAATAACTGCCACTTGAAAATGATTTTTGAAAGCCAAATAAGGTGTTTCCTCCCAAATTATCGTGGGAAAAGGAAATTAAAGTACCTTTTATTATCTTAGTATCAATGGCAATTCCATCATTTTCCAGTATTGAAATGTCATTGTAAATAGGACTTAATATAATATTTATAGAATCACTATCTTTTATGTCTTCAGAAAAAAATAAAGCTACTAAATAAATATTTTCTAACTTTGACAAAAAGTATGATGGAAAGTTTAAGATTTGGAAATAAATTCCACCCATTTTATGAATGGATGTTTTACTTCCTAACGGGCAGACAAATTCGAAATCATCATAGTAAAGGCCAATTTTTATTGCATTATTATTGGAAAAAAAATTTTCTTTTTTACAGTTTTCCGCACAACAAAATCCAATATAGAATTACTGTTGCATTCATGTTGACTTTTAAAATAAGTAGTTTTGAAATTTTCATTTTTAAATAAACATTTAATGGTCTTCATAATTGAAACATATTGAAATGTGCATTGTTTTTGTATATTATCAAAACGGTTTGTTATGATATTGAACTTTTTATCCCATCTTAACTTAATATTCGTTTCCACAGGACAAACAAATAAATCAGAATTTTGGAAAGCACGTTTTCGTTTATATGAAGAAGAAAAAGTATTTAAGTTATTTAAAATCTGTAATTGTAAGCTTATACTTTCGCTTAATGTAGTCTGATTTAATGCTGAAAATAAATTTTTATGATAGGTTTTAAACATATCATGGATTTTGTCAATATTTAACTCAGCAAGATATAATGAAGAAAGAAATTCAAAAATATTTTTCTGATGTAATGATAAGGTTTCTAAACTTTCATCTTTTGGATAATTCTCGTGAAAGAAATTGTCACTGTTTGTATTAAGATTTACATTCTCAAAGGAAGTTGTTGCTTTATATTGGGGTTGCTTGTCCTTCAAACTTTGTTGTTGCATTAAATTATTATGTTTAAATTTGCAAAAAAATGAATGCTTTTTTAAGCCTGGATACGTAACAAAGAAACGGGGGCACTGTAGCGAGTATATACATCTTAAATTTAGATGTTTTCCTGTGTTTAAATAGTGAACATGTTTTAAATGATTAATGCAAAACTGAATATCTTTGAAAACTTTATGGCACACAAAACAAATCATTATTTACTTTTTGGTTTATTAAACCGTGGAGACTGCTCCAGATGTCATGAATTCTAGGCGTACGTTGAGAGTGCGGGATGTTGTAGAGGTACTTTTCAAAAAAATTAAAAAATATTTTGAGCTCGTTACAATACTTTATGTTAAAAATAAAGAAAATTTTAAAAAACATATCAAAAATAATGTACAACTTATAATGTGTGGGGATTGCAATAAGTTTACCATCTACTCCAATATAGTATTGTTCAATATTTTTCTTTAAATGCCCACTGGCTAAAATAATGGGGTCATTGTACGAATCAACTGCTTCGTTTGGTTGAAAATTAGGCACAAAGTTAATAAATTTGTTGACATTTTGAAGAAAATTTCCTTTGCACCTATCGCGTGTACCTGGCGGAGCAGGCATAAGCTTAATCAATCCTAAAAACGGTTGTACTTCGCTACTCCAATCTGTAAAGAAAAAAGAATTGAAACATTATTAAAAAAAACTTTAAAAGCAATGTGCATGATTAACCCATTTTGTACCAGGCTACTTTAATGGTTACATTTCTTAATGAAATTTTCATGGCTCGCTAGAAATAGGCTAAAAATTATTTTTGGAATTTGTTTTTGGTTTTTTTTTTCCGGAAAATTGCTTTTCGAGATTTCGGCCGTTGGGATGATTAGAGAAATAAATTTGCTATATACGTGCAATTTAATGAGAAATATAGTAAAAAAAATTGGCAGCAAATTTTATTATGAAAACGGGTTATTAACAGGTTCTTAGAGCACTTATTATCCCAGCGGTCGAGATCTCGACCAATCATCTTCCACGCTATCTGCCGATCAGATGGAATAGATGTAATAAAGTAGTTTCTGCATATTACATTTATTTGAACTTTTGGCTATTTGAATCAATTACCTTTTTTTTTTTGTTTTGTTTTTTATACAAGTAGTTACAGTGACTTTAAAAATGGGCTATTTTTTGAATATTTTTGTGACCTCCCAAGTGAGTCTTTAAAAAAGTCAAATGGGGTAAAAAAATGTACGGTCATAAAGCTAAAATGCCAAACTAAATTAGTCATTAAAAAAAATTAACTTAATTCCTTTTTCTAATATTTTTAATTTTTTTATGAAAAACGACAAAAGTTGTGGTCGAGATCTCGACCGCTGGTACAAAATGGGTTAACAAATAATGAACCGACATAACTCAGAGGAAAGATATTATAATAAAACGACTAGGGTGGCCCGCATATTGTGGTACCATATGTCCCGTATTTCACGGAACGTTCCTTATTTGTCCCGTATTTTTGGCATTTTTATAAAATGCAACTTTTTTATTCGAATTTTAGTTTTTTTTTAATTTTACCCAGAAAATAGCTTCAGACTCTGGCATAGCCACATATGATGTCGTTTTTTAAATTTGAAATTTTTTGTAATTTTTTGTAAATATTTTTTGTAAAATACCCTAACTCTAAATTTAAATTTACAAAATGTTAGAGTTCTTGTAAAAAATTTGATAACGACCAAGATATTCAACGTAATTACATATTTTTTTTATTTGTATTAATTTTTAATTTTTTCAAATTTGGCACTTTAAGATTTTTTATAACAAAAACAAAGAAAATAAAATTTTTTCGAAACGTAAAATATCACAACTCTGATACTTTTTAAATAATTTATATGTTTGATAGCTCATTTCAGCTCACATGCCTTTTGAAAAATATTCTGGAAGCTTTGTTTTTATTACTGCTTTGACAAACGGCCCTATTCTGGCAAAGTGACAATTGTTACCCAGTATTTTTTAATATTTCTATGCGTTTGCTGCAATTTTTGTTTTCAAAACAAAATTTGAAACTCAGAAAAACAAAATTTTTAAATGAAATTGTCACTGTCTGAAAAACAGGTGACAATTTTTATCAAAATTTTTTATTTTTGAACTTCAAATCTTGTTTTGAAATCAAAAACTGACGAGAAACACATAGAAATATTAAAAATACTGGGTAACTATCGTCACTTCACCAGAAAAGGGCCGTAAATATTAATACAAAATCTTGTCTGACAAAGTACATTTTTTCATGTTGTTTTCGTTTTTATTAAAAAGATCCCCTGAAGTAGTTGACAAAAAAATATACGAAACGTTGTGAAAATAATGGATTGCATTTTTAATTTAATTACATACAAAATTATTGATTAGGAAGCCTATTCAATATATTGAAAATATCGTAAACTTCTCAAACTGTTCTAAAAAAAACACACGATAATCTTGAAAAACGTTTCTCCAACTATCGGGATCTTAAGCTACTTCTAAAAGTTCAGTAATCGTTACGAATCTTTAGAGATTTTAGTTTTTTATCAAATCAAATATTTTTAAAGTATAGCGTCAACAAAAATTAAACTCTTTTAAATGAGGGCCAACTTAATAAAGAGATTCCACGCAGAACAAAACTGTGCGTTACATATATGGGACGTTAGTAATTATTGAGTTAACTACTTTCAAGATTACCGTAAAACACCTACCTTCAATAGAATCAGCTGTTAAGCCCTTGGATGTAATTATGGGCAGAATGTAGCTTTCAATTTTCAGCCAGTTGTCGTTTAATTGTTGGTGCTTGCTTATTTCTGGATATAATATATCGAAGTCAATCAAAATCTATAAATTCAACATAAGAAAAGAATTACTATATAGTATCTATATTAACAGGTGCCTATCAAATATCAGATGTTAAACCGGTTAATTATACTAAGATTTTCACCGAAATAATAATTGTCAAAATCAAATAATAATATACTTACTAGTTCAGGATCCAAGAAGTAAAATGGAAAGTCGTTCTGAATGGACACGCTGCGTTTAAGTATATTTTTCGGGCTTTCGCAGTATCGTGTAATATCTGAATCAGTAAAATTTTGTTTGATGGAATTTCAATACTCTTAAAAAAGTTTGCATCCTCTACTGTGAGATTATCATGAACAATTTCATCGAATGCGTCATCGTCGGCTGCATTTTGTGAAGAAAACTTTATCCTTTTAGAATTACAATATTTCAATTGACTAACAAAATAGCCGGTATTATTGTCGGGGTTATAAAATTGCTCCTGTAGAATTGAAGATAGTTGAAATAAAAAATTTAATTATTATATAAAATTTATATATTACCGCTCCAGAGTATTTGGAGTTACTTTTATAAAATGGAAAAAGTTCTATAGCTGTTTCTGCCAACTTTATTTTATCTGTTTTGCTAGGATAGTTTCCGCAAGTATTTACTAAAAATTTCGTCAGTATCCTAACTAACGACTTTCTGCTTTTATCATTCAAAAATTTTGTTTCGGTATATAGTTTGAAAATTTCACCGCCATCATTCTCACGAATATATTTTTCGACTACCTATTACCAATACACAGAAAATTTTATTAATTTAACTATTTGAAATTAACTATACATTCGTTTTATACATGTGCTAGAGTGGTCCTTATTTTTTTTCGAAAGTAACAAGTTACGAGCCGGGGTTCTAAACCGGTTTCGAGCCGGTTTACTAAACAAAAGTAAACTGTGCAATTTTAAGAAAAAAAGAGTGGAGCCCTTTTTGTCCATATAAATAATTTTTTCAACTCAAAGGTCGCATGCGACACGTTTACATATCTTCACAAAACTTCACAGTTTACTTCTGTTTTATAAAAAAAACAAAAGTCTAGTCCATAGTTAGCTACTTTTGGAAAAAATAAGGACCACTTCATTTTTTTGAAATTTTAGATTTATGTATTTTAAAATGCACTTACCTCTTTAGTAATTCCTATTGAATGTGGAACTACGGAGGAACAAGGTTCAATTTGTTCTCCACATGTGGTATAGAAGTTCAGCTCGAAGCAGGCGCAGTATGTATATTGGCATACCAATGGAACTATAATTTCGTTTGATAACACTGTATTTTTTGAGTCCGTGAAGTGCTTAAAATCTTTCTTCTCAGTACACCTTAAAACTTAAATTAAAACAAACATAACATACACTGTATATTAGATAGAGGTGACCTTTTTTTTGAAAATGGCTTTTCTTAATATGGATGGCTGGAAAATCGTTCCTTTTAATGTAAAAACAATAAAAACAGCAAATCGTTCGTTTGTTATTTAACTGCCTCTAAAAATGAGGTATAAAACATAAAAATCGGATAAAAATTACTAAAGTTGAGATATTTTACTATATGAAAAAAATCCCTTTTTTTTGCTGTTGTAGTAAAAAAATCTTAAAAATTCAATTTTAAAAAAATTGCAATAAAATGCTTTTAAAATGTTTTCTGAAACAACATATAATAAAATTACAAAAAAATTATGTGGTTTCGTTGAATAACTGCATCGTTATGAATTTTTTTACTGGAAGTGTAACATTTTGCAAATTTAGAGTTTGGGTATTTTACGAAACCACATAATTTTTTTGTAATTATATTATATGTTGTTTCAGAAAACATTTTAAAATCATTTTATTGCAATTTTTTTAAAATTGAATTTTTAAGATTTTTTTACTACAACAGCAAAAAAAAGGGATTTTTTTTTCAAATAGTAAAATATCTCAACTTTAGTAATTTTTATCCGATTTTTATGTTTTATACCTCATTTTTAGAGGCAGTTAAATAACAAACGAACGATTTGCTGTTTTTATTGTTTTTACATTAAAAGGAACGATTTTCCAGCCATCCATATTAAGAAAAGCCATTTTGAAAAACCTCCATATAGCTAAGGTCGCTCTTACTGTATATAGCTTTTGTATTTTAGAAAATTTTAGTTTTTGTTAAGAATTTGACACCAATTCTTTATGAAAGTTGTTGGGAAATTATTATAATTACACTTTTATTATTCTTTAATTTCACAAAAAAAAACCACAAATGTATGAATATGTTATTGTTATTTATAACAAAAACCAACAGAAAATTTAAAAGTAATGGTGCTGTAATATACATAAAACGGACACGTAAATTTATTACATACCTGATTCAAGAACATCATCAAAACAATAATTTTCGCACGATGAAAACTTTTCAAGCAACACAAACTTTTTAATATTTTCGGCGACAAAATTTACTTTGATATACCGTCCACGCAAATCCATCTTGACTTTTAAACGATTTTAAGTAAACTGACGTAAAGCTATACACCACCAAAATAAACTCTTTTTAAAATTGCAGTAGGCGCCGCGATGGACAACTTTTTGAAATTTCACTCAAATATTTTAAATTTGAATGTCAGCAGGCTGCCGAAACAAAAACAATTTTATGCAAATACTGACAAAAAGCTATACACCACCACAATTAACTCTTTTTAAAATTGCAGCAGGCACCGCGATGGACAACTTTTTTAAATTTCACTCAAATTTTTTAAACTTGAATGTCGGCAGGCTGCGCAAACAAAAACAATTCTAATGTTGAAAATTTCATTCAAGGTTAAAAAAATATTTTCTATATTCAAATATTTTGAATTTAAACGCAGCAGGCCGTGCAAACAAAAACAATGCTAATGTAGAAAATTTAATTTAAAAATATTAAAAAAATATGTTTTCAACCAAGTGAGTTGAGTATTTCAACCTAACTACAATTTTTATCAGTTTTTTTTTAAATAAGTTATTATTCCGACTTTATACAGATGAAAAATTAAACTTTAAAGTTGAAAAAGTAAACTTAAAAGATGAAAATTTTCTCTCTTGGGTTTAAATAATTTTTCAACTAAGCAATGACGAAAAATTCAACCAAAATAGTTACATAAGTAAACTATAAAAGTTGAAAAATTCGTCTTTTAGGTTTAAATAATTTTTCAACTAAACAGAGACAAAAAACTCGGCCAAAATAGTTGAAGAAGTAAACTTAAAAGGTTGACAAATTCATCCCTTAGGTTTAAATAAATCTTAAACTAAAAAAAGTTGAAAAACTTGACTCAAGTTGCTGAAAAATTAAACATAAAAGTTGAAAAATTCGTCTTTTGGGTTGAAATTAGTAAATATATATTGATTTCAACCAATAAAAGGTTTAAAATTTCTACTTTAAAGTTGAAATTATGTTTTTATATAGGGAAAATTTTGATTTCAACCATAAAAATTTAAGTAAGGTTGAAAATTTAGACCTACATTTTTAACCGTGTAGGATAAAGCAATCGTTTTCAAACTTTTGACATGACTTCATGTGTGCGCTAGCTTTACTTTCCAGAAAACAAAATTTTTTTTTGCAAGTGTTTTTTTTTTACTTTTGTCCTAGATTGATTAAACCCCACACTTTGCTACTTCTCAGATCAGCAACAAGGATATTTGAAAAAGTTGCACGATAAGAAATCACATTCTCTGAAACCTCATTTGGTATCAAATGGTTGGGAGAGGTCCTTCCCAATATTAACTGTGCTGCTTGTGTTTAGTTTTGCAGGCATACCAAATTTAGACATGGTGGAATATAGGTTAGACCATATTGGGCTGTTGAAGGCGGCTTCGTATTCGACAGAAAGATGTTGGGTATCAATTTGTTTTTCTAGGGTCTTCTGCCCTTTCCAGGTCTGAAGCCACTCTGATAAAGTCAATCCGTTGGTTTAGTATGTACTTCAATTTTTCACATAAAACGCTCGACAGGAGCTTATTAAGATAGCGATATTAAGAAGGCTCATTCTATGGTAATGACACAAATAGTGAGATCGCCTTTTTTGTGGATAATGCAGAGTCGGAATGCATTCCTTCGACCATGTTTTGCAAATAAACTCGCGAATGCATTAAATAGAGCTGCGCCTCCGTTCTTAAACAGCTCTGGAGGTAAGTCATCAGCTCCCGCGGCTTTGTTATTTTTAAGCGAAGCTGTAGCTGTCAGAACTTCATCATAATCGGGCAGCGGAATCTTGACGCTGTCATTCGTAATTGGCGTTTCCGGGATATCATATCTATTAGGGGGATTGTCAGCGTCGCTATTTAGAAGTATAGAGAAGTGTTGCCTTCATAACGTCAGTGTATTCTGGATATCTGTCACTAGGTTCCCGTTTTCATCCTTGAAAGAAGGAAGAGGCCCCGGTTTTAAAACCATCGGCAAGGAGTCTTATCTTTTCAAAAAATTTTCGATCCTCATTCCTGTCGCCATATATCTCAATCTTCTCATGCTCGCGCTTTTTTGCCTCTTTTTTCCGCCTGAAAATATGTCCCTCTTCCCTCCTCTTCTCTTTGTTTGGCTCCTTAGCAGTGCGCCTTACAACCGACTTTGTGGGTGGCTTTCTTCTCTTCAGTGGCGTCACGACACTCCTGGTTTTGCCACTGGTTTCGACAAGGGCGGTGATAGCCAATCACCTCGTCAGCAGCTGCACGCATGGAGTGGGCAATGTGTTCACTGCGCTCATATATCATCTATTGTAGGAGTGACTTGAAGCAGGACTGAGAGTCGAGTGGCGTAATCTTCAGCTGTTTGTTTTAATATTGCAACTTGTCGACGTCTTAGTTTTTCCGTGTAGGATTGCGGGCATTCTTAGCTGCGTACAGACGTGTACGGATCTTGGCTGCTACAAGATAGTGATCCGAGTCAATGCATACAAAGTAAGCATTTGCTCCGACTCGATTTTTCAAGAAAAAAATTCATAAACTTTTTTAATTTTACAAGGTTATAATGACTTTAGGTCAGGTAATTTTTGAAAGAAAACAACAAAAACAAAAAAAAACAACAACAAGAAGAACTACAACAAAAAACAACAGCTCTGTAAAAGTTAATCACATATCAGACTAGACAGTCTGTTTCAGAAATAGCTTCATTTCCTCTTCAGTAGTCTTGAGTGATTCAGCTGTAATCAATACACTGTTTTACGTACATATAATTCGACACATGCTAGAGTAAACACATCTGAACTTTTATGACGCTGAATAGTTATTCAGAACAAGTGGATTTAATTTTACTTAAAAAGTCGAGTCGGAGCAAATGCTCACTTTTTATGCATTCCACACATTTTTTGCACCACGGATAGTGCGTACATCAAATACACTAAAAAAACGCCTTCCGTCGATCAAAACGTGATCAATTTGGGTTCTGGTTTTACGATCAGGGGACATACAGGTGGCCTTATCAATATTGAGGTGCTTGAATCAAGTGCTACTTACGACCATATTTCGTGCTGTGGCTAAGTCCATCAGCCTTATTCCGTTATCGGAGGTGTTGTCGTGAAGGCTGAACTTTTCGACTGTTGGATCAAATATTGTATATTTTACTTGCCCACCTTAGCGTTGAAGTCACCAAGAACGATTCTAACGTCGTGAAGGGGGGGGGGAAGGCATCGCAGGATGTGATACAGTAGTCTCTTTCCAACTACAAATCCTCACACAAACTCATGCTTCTTCACATGGCCGCTGTAGCGGATATCATAGTCGAGCATGCCGAAGGCAACCCTGTCCCTTCCATCGCATTTCTAAGATAGCAGTGATATCAGTTTTGTATATTTCCAAGAAAACGGTTAGATAGAGGGACCTTTCCACTTAAAAAGTTCGGACATTCCAGGTGCATATCGCAAATCATTATCAGTTTTTCGTTAACGGAAGTCGTCATCAGATTTATGGATATTTTCTCTCATATTCTTTAATGTGTTCATTAAAATGCTTTTTAAAGTGGTGGGTTTCAAACCTGTTTTAAGCCTATGTGTTCCGCTGCTCAGATTAGGCGCCAAGCTGGCGGTTGCCCGTCGACTTGAGACGATTTCACAAGGGTAATGCTGGCCTCGCCATGTTGAGACAGTCAGACTTGTTACCATGTGAAGGTTCGGCCTCCTATTATCCGATTTTTTAAAACTGTCTTTTGCTAATATACAAAAATTCACCAATATATTGCAATATTAGCATTGCAAAGAATGAAAAATAAAGGTTTAACTTGCGTTTTCCCCATTACAAGACGACTGTTGCTGCCATTTGGCCTAACCAATTATGGAAATTGATAAGCAGAATGCGTTAAATTGACCAAAACCTAAAAAAGGATAAAAAATTTGCATTTCAAACTCATTAAGTTGCAAAAAATGTTTCAAAAATTTAGCATTTTTAAATCATGTTCATTTTTCCATATCAATGTAAAAAAAAAGTAAAATTTTGGTTAATTTCTGAACTTGTTGATCATGTAAAATTTTTTCGTAATTATTACATACAATATTGTATGTAATTTTTTATGCAGTTTGTAGTTTTTTTGAATCAACATAAGAAAACTGCAAAGCAAAAATTTATTGAAGACAAAATAAGTAACGAAAATGTTCGCAAAACTTTCACTTTTCGCTAAACCTTCACTTGTGGTGCCTTGGGTTGCATTTTGCGTTCAGTTTAGACATAAATTACGCATTTTTTGTGGTCTTTATCCTGTCTTAAGTGATACAGATGGTTGCAAAATGGTTTCAGGATGTCGACAAAATTGCTTGCTTGTTGCTTTCCAACGAAATTAAGCTTAGGCCCCTATTATGTAAAATAACTCAACTTAAGTTGACTAGATTCAACTAAATTTTTTTCATATAACGTATTACATTTATTTTAGTTGAACCATGTAGTTTGCCTTAATCTTTTAAGAATTTAACAACATAGTTCAACTGGAATGTATGTAATAAATTATGAGAAAAAAAATTAGTTGAATCTAGTCAACTTAAGTTGAGTTGTAATACATAATAGGGGCTTTAATTAAAAGACAACAAAATTATTTGACATGTTTTGTTAAGAAATCAGAGCGATTTGATAAAAAGTCATAATTAAAAGTTACAGTGAGACGATTTTCTGATCATTAAAATAACAAGCAAAAGTTAATGAAACATTGAACAATACGTTTGTGAAAACGCATTCGTGCAAACTATAACAAGTTCTAGTTATAAAATTTATAAAAATAATAATGATGATAAGTAGATAGGAGAAAATAAGTGCTTGCAAAGCTCTCGGCATCAAGTTGAAAAGAAGTGGCGTTTTTGTAAAGACGAAGAAAAAGAAGCGGAGGAAAATAAGATAAAAGAAATTGTTGTAAACTATTATAAGGAAAAAGAGCTGAAAAACCAATGACCATGAAAAGGAAAATGTGCAAGAAATTGCAATCAAACTAAAGAGCTGCACTTACACACACTCAAGTACAAAGGCACACAATTCTCTCACAAGTCGTGTATAGACACTCATATAACGGTGCTTATTCACTCAATATTATTAAATGTCTTAATGACAAGCAGCTCAAAAAAAAAAATAAATATAGTTTGGTTGATTTTCATGATTATGATGATGATGATGACTTTGATTATTATTATTATTGTTATGAAAGAAAATTGAAGCAACATCGAAACAATTGCTTGTGTGGCTGCACACACACACACAAACTTCTATTATAACCCACCAGGAAATGTGAGCATTCCCGGATGTTACCAGGAAACATTCCATGGAATGTAAGAAGCATTCCCCTTTGTTGCACACTCCATTGCTTTTTTAACATAGCATGTCATTAGAGGGAAACATTCCTCCCCGCTGTGTTAAAAAGTCATGTGGAAACATTTTTCTCCGCTGTCCATAAAGTGAATTGGAAGCAGTCCTCTCCCCTGTTTTAAGAATTAATGTGGAAACATTCCTCTCCCTTGTTATGAAAATGGATTCGGCCAGGATTCGAACCCGGGACCCCTGAGCGAGAGTCGAGCGCGCTACCACTAGACTATCGAATTCTACAATAAGTGGCTAGAAAACAATGATATTAATATTTTCTATTGTCATTGCTTGACAATAAACTAAAGTTTCCACATGCATTCTTAAAGAAGCGGTTTGGAAACAATATAAATACAAAACTACCCTTAAGCTTCCAAAAGAAGCGGTGGGGAAACAATATAAATACAAAACTACCCTTAAGCTTTCAAAAGATACGGTGGGGAATGTTTATTTATCACTTTAAGATGAAAGCCTTCCGATTTTTCCTGGAGGGAAATGCATTACAAATATACGTATGGCTTTCAAAAAGTCAATGCATTAAAAAGCATTTTAGGTAAATGTGCTGCAAGAGTAGCACATTTTAAGTAGTATTAAACTATTGTAGTCCTTACTTTTGCTCTAGTTAAGATTCTTTTATGTTTCTTGGTAATATTGATAAATTAACTTATCATTTTATGATGTAGTTTCCACATATACAATATTAAACATGTAAAACCTCCCAATCAGCCAAACAAGCTTGGAATAAGCACTAAACAAGCTTAGAAACGGAAGCATATAGCTTGAAAAAAGCTTGAGGTTATTATTGGAAAATGCTAATAAGTTATTATAAAAAATATTTAAGTACAAAAAAATTTTAATTAACACGTTTTTAATGTGAACTAAAAAGTATAATTTCCTAGCATAAAAACGTGGAGCGCATGCTATAGAGATTAGTTAGGAGTTTTATTAACAATTGCAGTACGTTAGTGAACAAATGATTTCTTAACACAGGTCCCTTGACTGTCCGTATAGAAGTACTTGCATGGATGGTAGATTCAAGTTTGCTAAGATTAGTGATGCAGAGTTTTAGGGGAACTATTAGCCCCACTCTAGGATAAATTATTGTATACTTTGTAGTTCGTTTTAAAAACGTGTTGATTAAATTTTTTTTCTCAAATAATTATTTTCTGATTTTTAGTCTTTGTCAAAAACTTTAAAAAGCGAATTTTCAAAAATTCACCATTGAAGGTTACGAAATAATTTGTTGAAGAAACCGAAATAGTTCTACAAATATTAAAAATTGCACAAAAAAAAATTCATTGACAGTTGAGATACAGAACTTACTTACTTACTTAGGTGGCCATAGCAACCCGTCGTCGGGTTTCGGCCGATCTCATCAGCTCTCGCCAGGCGCCTCTGCTTCGCGCGCGCCTTCTCCAATTGGTTTCACCAAGCGCGGTTAGGGCTTCCTCGACCTGGTCAATCCATCGGAGGCATGGTCTCCCTCTTCGTCGTCGGCCTTCGCCTCGAACACCTTTTTCGCTGGAGCATCGTCAATCATACGATGGACATGACCTAGCCAGCGTAATCGCTGGATTGCGATACGCTGAACTACTTCAACTACTCCAACTCGAATAGGGCCGAAGATTTTGCGAAGAACTTTTCTCTCAAACACCCCAAGAGCGGCTGCGTCTGCTTGCGAGACAACCCATGCCTCAGCGCCATAAAGAAGCACAGGTATAATGAGCGTCTTGTAGAGTGTCAGTTTTGTCGATCGAGAGAGGGCTCTGCAACGTAATTGCTTACTAAGCCCGTAGTAGCACATATTAGCAATTCTTATTCTTCGCTTTATCTCCAGGCTGACATCATTATTGCTGTTAATGGCGGTGCCAAGGTAGGTAAATTCCTTGACCACTTCAAAGTTATAGTTGCCTGTTGAAACGTGAGAGCCTAGCCGCCCCGCTCCCCTGCCAGCAGGCAGCATATACTTCGTTTTACCCTCGTTTACCGTCAAACCCACCTTGGCTGATTCTTTTTCGATAGTGGTGAAAGCAGCAGTGACATCTCTCTTGGTTCTACCGATGATATCAATATCATCAGCATACGCAAGGAGCTGAACACCTTTGTAAAAAATGGTGCCATTGCGATGCACACCGGCCTTTCGTAGGATCCCCTCCATGATGATGTTGAAGAGATCGCAAGATAGCGGGTCGCCTTGTCTGAAACCTCGTTCAGTATGGAAGGTTTCGGAGAGGTCATTTCCTACCTTGACGGAGCTGCAAGTATTGCTCAACGTCATCCTGCAGAGTCTTATCAACTTTGCAGGTATACCGAACTCAGACATTGTTGCGTATAGGCAATCCCGCCTCGGGCTATCGAACGCAGCTTTATAATCGACAAAGAGATGATGCGTGTCGATTTGCTTTTCGTTGGTTTTCTCCAGGATTTGGCGCAGTGTAAAAATCTGGTCTATGGTGGATTTACCAGGTCGAAAGCCACACTGATAAGGTCCAATCAGTGTTTTTGTATACGGCTTAAGTCTTTCACATAGTACGCTCGAGAGGACCTTATATGCGATGGAAATAAGACTGATACCTCGGTAGTTGGCGCAAATTGTCGGGTCTCCTTTCTTAAGTAAGGGACAAAGCACGCTGAGATTCCAATCGTCGGGTATGCATTCCGCTAGCCATATTTTGCTGATGAGTTGATGCATGCACCCTATCAATTCATGGCCGCCGGCTTTAAACAGTTCAGCTGGCAGGCCGTCAGCACCCGCTGCTTTGTTGTTTTTGAGCCGCTGGATAGCAACTCGAACCTCGTCATGGCTAGGTGGTAGAACTTCTACTTCGTCATCGTCGATTTGTTGTGGCGAACTGCATTCTCCATGGGCGGAGTTGGTGGGATCATCGCCCGTAAGCAGATTGGAAAAATGAGGTACAGAACTCACAAAGAAATATATTCTAAATAGCAATAAATCAAACTACTTTCTTACAAAATAAATAAAAAAATTTTATTTAAACTACTTTTTTTAAAATTTTTTTTTCACCATCTGTTTCAAATTTTCAAAATTTGAATTTGTTTCATAAAAAAAAAAAAACAAAAAATCCGTTCACTTTTCTCGAACTCACTACCTTGTGGTTATAATAGCCGATACACATTGACTGTAACAGTCGTCCACCGACAAAACGAAAACTTGCCGTCAGAGAGAAATGTCGCAGTATTCTCGACGACTTGATTATAATGAACGCAACAGAGACAATCTATGTTTCATACAAAACATAAACAAACTCTGCTATGGTCTCTCTTGTCGTCTATCAAATTAGAAATAGATTGAAGTTTGCGGCAGCAACAATTGTGGTCGTGTTCTCTCTTTGTCGTGCCGTCTTCAAAAAATACATCTTCATAAGAAAACATGCGTTCTATTTTTTGACAATTGGCGTTCGTCGCTAGTCGCAGTCAATGTGTATCGGCTACAAATTAATCGTCTTACGCTATGAGCTACAGAGCTCACACCAAAACTTTTTCTAACTGAGGTAATAAATTCACTTCAGTTGTGAATTTTTGAAATTTAAAAATGTCAATGAGCTTTTCAGTATTTTTTTTTATATTTGATATGCATGTATGTATGTATGTAAGTATTAAATAATTTCGCATTTTAGCCAATGAAATAAAAGTACAGACAAGAAAATAAGTGATTATTGTGTTGTCATCCAGTTCTGAGCTACATTTTAAGTTTCAAAACTCTAGCTTATCGGAAAGTTGGTTAAAATGGATTCTAAGATTTGTACGAGACAGACATGAAGTGAAACTATTCAAAAAAATTAAATAAACCCTAGGAAAACTATTTCTAACTATACCCTCCAGGAAAAATCGGAAGGCTTCCATCTAAAAATGATTAAGAAACATTCCCCACCGTTTTTTTTTGGAAACTTAAGGATAGTTTTTGCTTTATGTTGTTTCTAAGTCGCTTCTTTAAGAATACATGTGGAAACTTTTACTTATTGTTAAGCAATGATAACAGAAAATACTAATATCATTGTTTCCTAGCCACTTAGTATAGAATTCGATAGTCTAGTGGTAGCGCGCTTGACTGTCGCTCAGGGGACCCGGGCTCGAATCCAGGCCGGGCATTTTCATAACAAGCGACAGGAATGTTTCCACATTAATTTTTACAATAGGTGAGAGAACTGCTTCCAATTAACTTTTTAAGACGGCGGAGAGGAATTTTTCCACATTCATTTTAAACACAGCGGAGAGGAATGTTTCCCTTTAATGACATGCTATGTAAAAAAAGAAATGGAGTGTCCAAAGGAAGGGAATGCTTCCTACATTCCATGGAATGTTTCCTGTTTATATCCGGGTATGTTTCCAATTCCTTTAGGAATGGCTCCTGAGGGTAAGCTTAATCCAAATGTTTCTTAACAAATGGAAATCGTACTTACAGCCCTATTCTGGCAAATTAACAAATTGTTAACCAGTATTTTGAATATTTCTATGTGTTTATTGTTTTCAAAACAAAATTTAAAGCTCAAAAATCAAAATTTGTTAATGAAATTGTCAATAACTGAAAAGCAGTTGACAATTTTTATCAAAGTTTTTTATTTTTGAGCTTCAAATTTTATTTTGAAATCAAAAAATTACAACAAACACATAAAAATATTCAAAATACTGGTTAACAATTTGTTAATTTGCCAGAATAGGGCTGTTAATTTAGATTTTTTGAAGTATTTCTTTACAAACATAAATTAGTACTTCAATAAGCATATTCCAAGTGTTTCTTTACAATTGGAAGTAAATATTTACATCTTTAACATAAGACTTATATGCACGCACGCTCCAACAAAAGCCAACGACGAAAAATCCTTGAAATACTGATGAGCGCCAATTTCAACTATCAACGATCGAACTAACAAGAGTTGTGGCGGAGCGGTGCTTCTACTCTGCAGGTCTTATATGTAGTGTCCGACCGAATATTCAGTTTCGGGTTCGGTTACGGCCAGTTTCGGCTATTCGGCCACATTGAGGCCATATTGTTCAACATCCAGGTAAAAATGATGTCATTTCTCATAAAAAATTCTTAATAATATCTCCCATTAGATTTTTACAGCGCAAAGAAGAAATTTTAAAAAATTTTAAGAGGACAAGTGGCGTAAGTCCATTAATTTTATATCTACCTTAATAATAAATATAATCGCTAAAAGTGGTTCTGTCCAACTTCTAGGTGAAAATACTGTCATTTCTGATCAAAAATTCTTAACAAATATCTCCTATTAGATTCCTATAGCGGAAACGAGAAATATAAAAAAATGTTCAGTGGACCAGTGGCGCAAGTCAAAATTTTTTATATGCAATATTCAATATTCTACATTATTTTTTGGTATTATTTAGTTTATTTTTTACGATATGAATAGCTTCATTTATGCTCTTGACCTAGCTTATAAGCAAAACTGAGATCTTCATACTTGGAATTTATCATAAGAACTTTTCTAAATGTTCGATTTTCTCAAAACTACAAAAAAATAGACAAATTGTACAGCTTTGTTATATCAATTTGATACAGAATATATACTATAATAGAATACAATTGAATGTGTTGCACATTCTGGCAAAATAAAAATAAAATAACGAAATAAAACTTCTTGAATTTCGGGACGGTCCCGGGATTGTATTTTCAGATCCCGAAAATCCCGGTATCGAAAAAACTCCAAAAATTTACATTCCTAACCTACACAAAGCTAAACGTCGACAAGCTGCATTCATAACGGACAGCCAAAGATTTCGCCGTTGCCGAATTTGGTCTGAAGAGCAGCCAGATTCAGATAAAGAGCTGCCAATTTACCCTGAAAAATGCACTTTTTGGTACGGTTTGTAAGTCAGCGACAGCATTGGATCGTACTTTTTTAAAAAAAATAATAAAAATCGCAACGTTACAGTCAATGAAGCTAGGTACCGTGCGATAATTTTCTTTTTTTTTTGTCTAAAACGGAAGAATTGGGCTTGGTTGACATGTGGTTTCAATAAGACGTTGCTACATGCCACACGCCATTGGTTAGAAGAGACCGGCCGAAATGCTGGAAGAAGTTTGCCAAAATTTGAGCTTACGGATGAACCACCTCAGGCGTAGCCGCGGAAACATTTACATGAAATAATCTTCAAGAAGTAAATGCCAGGCATTGATGTATCGCTTCAAATAAATATTTCATTCACTATGCAAATTTTTTTTTTAATTTTCAAAAATCACACTCTTAAAAAATCACCCTTTATAAGTTAGTTTATTTATAGTCGCAGCATTTCTACCTAAATTTTTTGAAAAAAATGTACTAAAAACAGCACATTTATCACGCAACGTACACTTTAATAGCATCTTTAGGTAAAACGTAGCTTTCGTCTTAAGCTTCGTTCGTTTTCCGACGATATCGGACAAAATTGGCTTGATGTATTTTTTCCTTGCGTCGCACAGTACTTTGAGCCCATACAAAAGTGAGGAATAAATACAAGGAGTTGTTCGATCTTTACGAAATTTGGCATGTTTATTATTTTTTGGCTGCTGATTTCAAAAATTGAATCAGATTTTATGAACATCAAGTATTTACGCCATAAATGAGGTTTAAAAATTAAAAAAACGGAAATTTCCCTATTTTCAATTAAATATTAAAATTATAAAAACTTTTTTAAAAAAAAATTAAAATATATTTTTGAATATTTTGAAAATTTTGAAATTTTAAAAAAAGATATGCTTATAGTTTGATATGCACTTTTTTCACGAAAATGTTACTTTTCATGTAAAAAAAATATGTTTTTGCAAAAAAAAAATATTTTTTGTAATTCTAAATTCACTTTGTATTATTAAATTAAATATTTTTTGTTTAATTGACTAAAACAATAAAAATTAAAAACAAAATAAAAAAATTTATACCAAAAAATAGGTTTTTAAGTAATTATAATAAAGTATAATTTTTGTTTGTATCGACTGTGACCTGAACTGCCATCCATACCCCATTTGCAAATAAGAGTCATTTTATCTGTTGCATTTTTACAGACCTCTAATACACTTTTAGCTGTAAACCGCAAAAGTGGTTGTAAGCGAACTTCTGCAGTACTTTCCGAAGCTTCAATAGATGGTACTAATCGTTTCTTAAAATTTTGTATCGCATACAAACTCGGAAATAAACTTTTATGATAGACGTTGACAGTGTTGCGCAGAATATTATATTTTTCTTCCGAGAGATCCAAATCTAAGTACAGTGACAAATCCATTTCTACTGATAGACAATTTTGACTGATAATATTCAAACCATGATTATTTTTTCTTAGTAATCTTAATAATCAGATAATAAGTGAGCCACTTTCCTTTTTTTCATTTGTTCTGATAACAAATGGAACTCCTTTTCAGGCCTTCCGCGACTTGTGCTTGGTTGCTGAAATGTAAACTTTATTTTTAACTGCGCTAATATTAAATTTTATTTTTACTTGCGTACAATTGCTTCGGCACTTAACCAATTGGAATACTTTTTAATAAGCTTGCTTTTACTATATCCGCACTGCTTCCACTTCGTTTCCAATTGCAATATAAAAAACTTAATATTTTCATCAATTATTTCTTCACTGTATGGGATTTTACAAATTTTATCTTTAACAAATGACTTCAAAAACAAATATTTATTGCGTGGACCGGCAGAAATCCAACAATTAAATAAATCGTTATTAGTAATAATTATTGGCATTTTAAATAAAAAATCTTTGTAATGTTTTCGCTGAGAAAAATACGGTAAAAACAAATATGTTGGCATTAGTAAGCATGAGAATGCCCTACATTTTAACATAAATAGTCAGTATTTATTTTTAACCTGTATTTAATAGCAGCATTTTAACAAACAATTACAAAAGAATTCATACTCCAATTACTTTTACTTTTACTTTTACAACTTTACAATAGATTTTCATACTCCAATTACTTTTACAAACATAATAAGTTAAAATCACTATTTAAAGAACCTCTTAAAAAAACAATTTTCTGCAAACTGATAAGTCTTACTTTTGAGCGTAGAGTACAATTCATACAGATTACTTTAAAAATGATCTAAGTCTTAATTTTTTTAAAAGTAAACATTTAATGATTTAATAGAAATGAACATACTAGTATTTTACCTAATGAAAACGATTATTAAAAAAAATGGACTTCATTTGGACGTCATTTTCGAAATTAGTCACCCATAAATATGTTTGTTTACATTTCAAAGGAGTAAACTCCTCACTACATGCTACATTTATTAGAGGAAAATATGATTTTTTGACCATTTTTCAAAATACGATAACTCTAAAATACGGATAAAAAAGGTTAATATGTTTTGGAATTTTGAAAGAAAAATACATAAATAACAATATGTTTGAAAATAAAAGAGATGTTTTTCGTTGTTTTTTTTTAATTTGCTCTCAAAAATTGGAAATTTTTGGAAAATATTTACAAAAAAATTTATTTTTTGGTGTATTTTAATTTTTTTACTTTCAGCTAAATTTTGAACATATTAAAATTTATTTATTTATACAATATTTATCTTGAAGAAAAATCAAAAATAAAAAGAATTGGGCCAAAATTGCAATTTTGGCAATTTATTCTTTGTAAGATGTGCAAATTACTAATTTCCATTATTCAAAAGAAAATATGATTTTTAGACTATTCTTCAAAACGCGATAACTCCGAAGGGCGGACGCAGGCGGATATCAAATTTTAGAATTTGAAAGATAAATATGTATATTAAAATATATTAAAAACTTAAAGAGATGTTTTTTGATGTTTTTTTTATTTTTCTCTCAAAAAATGCAAATTTTTGAAAAATATTTAAAAAAAAATTTTATATTTGGACAATTTTCATATTTTTAGTTTTAGCTTAATTTAAAATATATTAAAATTAATTTATTTTAACAATATTAGTCTTGAAATAAAATCAAAAAACAAAAGAATCGGGCAAAAATTGCGTTTACAGCAATTTTTTCTTTGCAGGATGTCCAAAATCAAATATTCCACAACAATCAAAATGCATAAAAATGGTTGACTTTAAGGAGCTGTAGAGTCTACAAAAATTGTTCAATTGGCAAAAAAAATTGGATTCTTCTTAGTGGAAGTATTTCCAAAAAAACGGTACCAATTTTGTTAGGATCTGCCACAATAAAAATCTTGATTTATTCCTATGAGACAAAGTACTGTGCGTCGTCGTCCACTGTTACGTTGCTTACGTTGCTTACGTTGCTCAAATACTCTTAACGTTAGTATTTGTTAAAAACATTATTACCAGATTGTAAAAGTTCATCATTTTGCGTAAAACTGACAAAAACCTTAAATATTTTATACTTATTCTAAGCAATATTTAATACACGATTAGAAATCTTGGACTAAATTTTAATCCCACTAAAATATTACTGCATATTTTTAAACCTTGCAGTTTCAAATTGAAACTTTTCAAATACTAACTCATATTTAAAACTTTTCTGTACTAGAATTGAAACCAAAAGAAATATTACAGTATCAATTTTAGCTTTTTGGTTTAAATTTTAGCTTTTTGGTTTCAATTTTAGTCTTCTTGGTTTCAATTTAAGTACAACTCTGTATTACTTTTTGTTTTTAATACAAATAATACTAAATTCTAGTACAAGTGAATACTAAATTTGGATTAAGACCCGTAAAAAGTTAGCCTGGCAATGCTGCGACTCAATATTAGGCGACTCAGTTCATATGTTTGTTTATCGCTCTTTTTATGTATAAGCCAATAGCTCAGTGGTTAGAGTAGTGAGTTTACAAACTCAATGTCGCGTGATCGAATCTCGCGTTGTTTGTTATTTTTTTTTTTAAATATTTGAATCCAAGCTTGTACTAAATTTGAAACCAAAGCTGTATTAAACCCATTTTTTAGTATTTTGTAAATACTAGATTTGAAACCAAAGCTGGTGTAGACTTATAAAGGGTCCGCCATCTAACGTTTTATTTTCAACTAGTGCTTATTTCGTGAATGGTAACACTTAGCTTATGTCTGATTTGACAGATAATTAGTTTTATCTCTTTGCTGAACAAATATGGTTGTGTATACGCTTGAACAACGCTGGGAAGTGGGCCTGCGATCGACTTACAGAAGATGCCGATTTTGCTTTTGGGGCACAGAAAACCCGCACTAATACATTGAAAAGCCGCTGCACCCAAAATGAGTCACTGTTTGGTGCGGATTTTGGTCCAGAGCAGTGATGCCATGAAAAAAAATTTTACAGCGTAACTTTTGCACTCTGCTCGTCGGATTTGTGAAATCCTGAAAACAAGAAGTAATACGTTTTCAGTCGCATTTTACAACAAAGAAGACAAATAAAATATTGCACTTTATTAGACGTATGATGTATATGTTTATTTATTTAAATAAATAACATTTTTTTCAAAAGTCAATTCAGTAATCATTATAAATATTGAAAATATATTATAATAAATTACATTTTAAAAATATTTTTAAACACACAAACGAAGAGTAAAAATAAAATTAAATACATTTGCAACACAGTTTCGTTTAATGTAGATCTCTTAAATCAGTAAAAATGAAATGCATAGAGCTATAATACATAATTTTTCAATTTTAACTCTGTAAATGTAAGGCTTTTGCTTAAAGTAAATTAACGAAATAATGTTGTTGTTTTAAGCCAGCAAAAACTACTATTGTAAAAGAGGCATAATTGGGCCATTTTTCTTCGAAAATGAGCAAGAAGTGGCCGTTACAGTCAATGGCGATCGTTATCGGGCCATGTTTTTCACAAAAATTGAAGAGGAGGATATTGGCAACATTTGGTTTCAACAGGACGGTGCTACGTGCCACACAACCGAAGCTACACTCGATGTTTTGCGCCCTGTTTTTGAAGATAGCATTATTAGCCGCAGAGCTGATGTCGTTTGGCCACCTTGGAGCTGCGATTTGACACCGTTGGACTATTATTTGTGGGGTGCCCTCAAAGATAAGTTTTACGCCGACAAGCCAGCGACAATTAACGCTTTAAAGGACAACATTCGTGAAGCCATTGGTGAAATACAGCTGCATACAATCGATAATGTGCTTAAAAATTGGACCGATCGTGTAGGCTACTGCATGGCCAGCCGAGACAGCCATTTGAATGAAATTATTTTCCATTATTAACCGGAAAGATTGTACTTTCAAATAAAAAAAGAAATTTGAGAAAATATCCAGTAGTTTTTTTTTATAGAATTTTCAAAAAAAAAAAAAGTTATTTGGCGGACCCTTTATGTAGTACAGAAAAGTTTCAATTTTAGAACAAGATTTCTAACCGTGTAGGTGGCATCATTTTTTGCATCAGCTGTTTCGTTTGTTTTGTTGTTTTTTTGACATATATGATTAATTTTTGCTGCAAATTTGATCATAGTGAAAAGTTTTGTGAAAATTACTAATTTTAATGTTTTCTGCGATCGCTTTATGCAATTTTAATGAATCGGATACAAAGCAGGCAAGGCAGGCAAATCTGCAAAGCAGGTAAAACTCCAAGATCCAATCCAACTCCAAATTGCTCGCTTGTGGTTTTTTGTGTGCTAAATAAAATATAAATTAATTGATTCTAAATTCTTGCATATGTTAATAAAATAATACTTACGATTTATTTTCAGCAACTTCCATGTCAACAAATTTCTAAACGATAAGAACATTTTCATCGTCTATATTTGACGTTTCGTTTCAAATTTTTTTAATACATCAAGCCAAATTCTCACTACAGTTACGTTGTCGTTCATTTCTGAATCAGCTTTTCTGAATCAGCTGAATCTTGTTGGGCTAAAAAATTATTTTTACATCAAGCCTTCGTGAAATGCACGTTACGTTCGTTTTACAGAAATATGCTATAAATCAGTTAATAAACATTCTACAGAAACTTAACTTTGAAGTTTACACAATATCATTCTTTTTTAATTTTTTACGAAAAATAGATAGATTAGGATTTAATTGAAATTTTGTAACACAATACACTGAAGTTTAAATATAAACACCTTTTAAACAATTTATACGATTGGCGACCCCCAATTGCCAAATTTAAATAAAAGTTTTTGCATTTCTGGATCATCTTAAAAAAGTTTTTTTAAAATACATTTATATGGTTTTGTTCTATGAATGAAATTAAAATTAAAAAGGCGATAATTTTAAAATAAAATTGGAGTTTCGTGAAATATTTCATATAGAATTCCTATAACAAAAAGTAAGTAGATGTTAAAGAATAGCTTCTTAAGACTCAATGAACGCCTTCGAAAAAAATCACTTCCGACAAACGTTGATTAAAAATATTTTTGTAGAATATAAATTTTTATTAAAACCTGTTTTCTGTTCATTGAAACTCAGTTAATTAGAGTATAAAACGCTAAAGAAATTGGTTTATTGGTTTTTCGTAGAAAAATAATTAAAAAAACATGAAGTTCTTGCAGCGTCAGCCTCTTAATACCTTAAAACAATTTTAACAGCAAACATGTTTGCGAGGTTTTTAATATCAAACACAAAAACCATCTGTCGCACAGCTGTACTCAGTTTATTGACGTGTTTACACTGTTGGCTTATATTGCTTGCTCCGTTTTAAAGTGTGCGTGCGCGTGTTGCCGTGAAGTCATGTTGCACAATTTTATTGCATATTCAATAAATGCTGCCACACAGAAAATTTATAAAAACACAGAGCCACATACACACTCCCACACACACACAAACCAAACGCACACACACACACACACACACACACACACACAAACCAAACGCACATACACACACACACACACACACAAAAGTCAAGCATGCGACAAAAGTTTGGCTTTGTTTTATGAAATTTTTTTGCCGTTCGTGTAAAATCGTTTTTATCCATTTAATGCCTTGTGGTAGAAAGAAGCAATGTGAGAAAGAAAAAAAAGAACGAAAAAAAAGAAAGAAAAAAATGAAAGAAAGAAACGAAAATAAGCAAAGAAAATGCACTTAAAAAGCACAACGACAACAATGTAAATGTCATGCATTCTCAAAATTTGATGCTGCAGTAAAAAGTGCTAAATGACTGTTGTTTGAATGTGTAAATTCAACATTTATGTATGTATTTTCTGACAAATTTTTTGGTTAGCAGTTTTTAATATGTTTTTCTAATCAATTTGTTTATGCTTCTAGAAAATGAATTTCCAATTAAAAAAACAATTGATTTCTTTATTAATATTGCAACCTAAAAACATATTTAAAGCAAAAAGCATAACTTTCTGTTTGACGATTTGCAATTATATGCTTTATGGAACAGTAGAAAGACATTGCATGTGAAAAAATCTCATTTCCAGATTTTTCTGGTTTAAAAGCAGTCGCGGCAGTCAAAAAAGCTATTAAAATTTTACCAGCTACGAAGGTCGACAAATAGTTTCCAGCTTAAAGGACTGTTTCCAGTTCTCAAGTAAAGCATATTTTTCATATACAAAAAAAAAAAAACCAATTAAAAGAAATATTTTTTTTTCAAAATTACTTGAGCGTGAATCCAGCTCGTAGGAGAAATTTTTTATGCTACTTTTTTTCAATGAAAATTGAAAACGGAGACACTGTATGTAAATGACATAAATCCAATATTAAATTTTAAACGACACGATAGTACTTTTGGAAAACCATTAACTCACAAATTTCAGATCTCTAAGTTTAAGCGTTCTTATGTTATACTCATTGAGTTGACTGGCTTACTGGGGATATAACTTTTTGCAATTTTTGCAAACATCAAAAATACCACCGCATAGCAGTGTGAGACATGAAAAATATTAAAAAAATATGGTGTCACTTTTTCTCTGTACTTGAAAAACGTTTCCGCAACGAAAGCGTTGTAATTTTGTTTTTATTTTTTCATGATAACAGTTTCTCTTGTCTTAAATAAGTTATTTTTTGTTTAAATTCTTATATAATCTTCAGTACCCTTTTGAATCTTCATAAGTCTAATGCAAAAGTTTGATTTAATCGCGATATTTTAAGCAGAAAGAGTACGTTTCTTTAACTTCTTTAAATTTTTTTTTTATCTAAGAAGGTAGTTTTCGTATATTATAATAAATCGCTTTTGGTGCGGAAACTTTTTTGACTGAATCAACCTAAAAAAATGTTTTTTATTATCAGAACAATATTCCCCACATGGTACTGGACTGGTATTTTGCACTCAAAAAAAGTTATATCCCTAATGCTCACTGCTTATGCAGATAAAACTAAAAAATTGCTTCTCCTGTAAAATTTTGCTTTTGTCGCTTAAGCTTTTTTGGCGATTATTATATTATGAGATGCTCGAGTAATTGTTTCTTCAAGTAAATTTGTGAGAAGTATCTGGCTTCATGGTAAAAAGCATGGCACAAGAAACAGCCATCCGTCTTAGAGCAACACTCGTACAGGTCACTCCTCTACTATCGATCTTTTAGGACAATTCCTAGCAACATCGACTACACTATTACCACTCTCTCATCCGAGAATGACTTTCACACAGTAATCACTAACAGAGTAGAATGGTACTGCCGCTAAACCAAATTGGCGTGCATATTTTCTGAAGGCTCAAAATTTAACGACAAAATCGGGGGATGCGTCTTTCTACGGATCTGGACTTCAGAACCTCATTTAGACTGCCAGATCATTACAACGTTTTCCAGGCGGAAATAATAACCATTTTTAGAGCTGTGGAATGGCTGAGGTATGGTAAGACTAGAGATATCTACATTTTTACGGACAGCCAAGCAGCAATAAAATCCCTTGGTGGTGTATTTCTGACATCACCAACAGCCCTTAAATATAGCTCGTCTCTTAATGAGATGTCGGATAAGTTCGACATCCATCTGGTCTCGGTACCAGGGCATATCGACATTCCTAGAAATCGTAGCGCTGATTATCTCGCCAGAGAAGGTGCAACGGTAACATTGCAGCCTGACATTTAAACATTAGACATGACACTTGCTTCGTGCAAAATGGCTCTGAGGTAACATACCACCAAAATGTCTTATCCCAGGTGGAATCATAGTACCACCTCCAACAGAGCTAGACAGTTGTGGCCCACACTCTAAACATTTTTGGCTTAAATTTACTGCTATAATAATGTGCAATCGTTTTGCTACCAAAAAAGCAGTAAAATAAGTTCCGTCTCAATTTACTACCATAATAGCTGTAACGTAAAAATTTGGGGTTACTACTACTTTAACAGTAAAACTCTACAAAATCACTAATTTTATAGTAGATGAATTTCATGTAAAAATCGAGATGCATTGAACCCGACCCCCTCAGATATCGATGAAATTTTGTTCATAGCTAAATTTGATTAATACAAACAAACTCTCATTTTTAGAAATGACCGTTTTGCGATTTTTTGGGCGTGGCACAGTGGGAAAGTTTTCGAAAAAACGCGAAAATGGTCAAAAAGAGCTCCATTTAAACTACAATAACTCAGAATCGGCTAAACCGATTTCCATGATCTTGGTATCGTTAAAAAGATATTTTAACAGGCTTTATGACACGTTTTATGACACAAAAAAAAAATTACACTTTAAAAAATTTATAAAAAAAGAAAATTTTAACTAACGAAACATCCAAAAAGATCAAGGGTTTTTTACAGTGTATTACTTTTTTAGAAAGGTTTATCCTTCACCTATACCATATCAAAAAATAAAAATGGGTTCTTTTTTAGTTTTTTTTATATCATTTTTTAAGTAGTGTCACTTCTAGTAATACGTACCGAAAGTTTTCGAAATACAATAATTCGAATAACAGCGAAAATATCAGGTCACATTCTTACACATTTACAAAATACTTCAACAATTATAACATTTTTTAAATGTTTACAAATAAAAAACCATCAACAATTGTTTATATTATTTGCCATGTTTTTATTAATTTGTGTGTTATTTTATTTACATTTTTTTTAAGTTAATTATTTGTAAGAAATTTTGCGCTGCTCAAATTTGGCACAGTCAGAATATCTGCGCACATGTACAAAAGTTTCATTTATCGGAATGAATGAACGAAAGCCTTGAGTTCCTGTTATAGTTTGAGCTTCTTTATATCTTAAAAATAGCTTTTCTTTAACGTTGTTGTATTCGTCAGCATCTGCGTAAGCAACTTGTATGGTGGTCTTATATGTTTCTGATGCCCAGTGATAGAGTTGCCTCGTTGACTGGATTTCATTTTTATTTGCAATACTATAATTTCGAGCACTTCTCTTCAATGTTCCTCCGATTCCATCTCATGCAGATTTTCCGTGACTGGTAGCATAAAAGTGCCATTCAGCGTCAATACCAAAATCAGATTTGTGATGGCATAAATTAATGAAGTTATATTTATTTTTATATTGTGCTCCTGCACCATCTGATACGTAAATGATTTTATTAATATTGTTGGTTATATTGGCCTTCACGAACTGTATCATTTTTGAAATACATAGATGAACTGCTATACTATCATAGGTATTGCAATCAGATATTATGGCGAAGCTTTTATGAGTTAATTTATCGTTATCTGAAAATAAACAAACAAAGGAAAAAAACAAATAAATAAAAAATATTAAATATTTTGATGAGTGTGGATGGATGTGTTTGCTAATACCAAAATATTAAAATAATTACTTTTGTAATAAATAACGAACGGATGTATTGTAGCCTGATCATTATTCCAATGGTATCCTTGCACGGCATCTTGTACAAGAAATGCATAATTTTCAGCAAAGTCCATTTGAATTAACATTTCTCCTGATAACACCGCCGCTCTTTTATTGCTGATAAATTCAGATTGTCGCTTTGCTATGAAATGATGCGGAATCAGAACTTTGATGTGTTTAGTAAAATCGCTGACAAATGATTCTGGGTTGGTGGTTAACGTTTCCAGAACACATCTAATCGTTGTATTCCTCTTTTTGTATATTATTTCTTCAGTTTGGTTATTTTCAAAATGTTTTAGCATATGCGTTTTTAGATTATTTAAATTTTTGAAGCAGTGACCACACATTGAAACGCAACACTCGTTTTTTTCTATGTCACCATTACAAACAACGAATTTAAGAACATCTTTGTAGTCGGTAAATGTGCATTCTCTTTCAATACAAATTGATTTTAAGCCACTTTTTTCAAACATCAATTTCATATTCTGATGCAATGTGCATACACAGATATTTTGCTGGTTTCCAACTCCAAGTTTCATACAATTTTTTGGCCTTAACATTGTAAATTTTGTAAAACCCACTTTGGCCAAGGGATGTTTTTTTTAAATTCGTAGTAAGATTCGCGTAGTGAAGATAACATCAGTCTTTTTTGAACTTTTTCACGTAAGTTTCCTTGTTTAACAGTAATTGAATCTTGCGATCCTGGCATCATTTCATCATCTTCATAAAATAACTTGACTGTGCTTAGAGTTTCGGTTGGTAAACTACGTGTGCTCATTTTTAAAAGATTGATATCTGCAAACTTCGTTTTATTCCTTTGGATATCTTTACTTTTTTTGATACAATCGTGAGATATATCATCCCCAAAACGATCTTTAATTTCTGCGTGACTCATATTGATTGGTAAGAGAGATAAAAGTTTTTGCTTTTCCAAAAGATTTGAGCTGTTCTCTATTTGATATTTGATGTTTTGCAAAATTTCTTCGTAAATGGCTTTGACGTTTTCAAGTTGCGCTGACAAATCAGACAATGGATCAGCTCCAAGTGAATCTGCTACATTTTCCAAAATTTGCAGTGATTTTCTATTTCTGTATGCATCTCGTTTGATATATTTCCTCTTAAGAGGCGACATTTGGTTTGGTAGATGAGGAATAATATGATCATTTATATTTTCAATGAGTTCGTTGCTTTCAATGTTTGCATTACGGCTGGTACAAGTTGGAAGTTCATTCAATTCTTCGCTAATTTCATCGCTGGGCGTTGTTGGTAAATAATTTGAGACTTCATTCTGCTCCACGTTGGATTCATTACGACTGCGCGCTTTTTTCAGTGTATTCCGGCAAGTTTCGCAAATACGGCTACAATGAATGCTGGCGACAGCTGGAAAATATTCAATTCTATTTGCAGCCCCGTTTTCACTTATTTTACGAAGCGAAGCGCAACACTTATTAGATATTTTTATGCATCTGTACTTATTGTTTGAATTCATATTCACTCAAATTTTTAAAATATACGCGTAAAAATTGTAATGGGATATCTTGGCTTCTCGAAACTGTTTATAATTATGAATTTCGGTACGTTAATCAGGTGCATTTATATAGCAATTTTTAAGGCAAGCAAGAACTTTTTGGGGTTAAAACATTTTCATAGTTTTCCTGGGATAATGTTTATTTATTTTACCTGTAAATATAAAATATAAGGGCAATTACTAGAAGTGACACTACTTAAAAAATTATATAAAAAAAACTAAAAAAGAACCCATTTTTATTTTTTGATATGGTATAGGTGAAGGATAAACCTTTCTAAAAAAGTAATACACTGCAAAAAAACCCTTGATCTTTTTGGATTTTTCGTTAGTTAAAAATTTCTTTTTTTTATAAATTTTTTACAGTGTAATTTTTTTTGTGTCATAAAACGTGTCATAAAGCCTGTTAAAATATCTTTTTAATGATACCAAGATCATGGAAATCGGTTCAGCTGATTCTGAGTTATTGTAGTTTAAATGGAGCTCTTTTTGAGCATTTTCGCGTTTTTTCGAAAACTTTCCCACTGTGCCACGCCCAAAAAATCGCAAAACAGTCATTTCTAAAAATGAGAGTTTGTTTGTATTGATCAAATTTAGCTATGAACAGAATTTCATCGATATTTGAGGTGGTCGGGTTCAAAATTTCAGTTTTATCTCGATTTTTAAATGAAATTCATCAGTAGTAAAATTCAAGGACAGTGTACTAATCTTGCTACTATATTTTTAGTAATATTCAATGAACGTGTGATAATTTTACTACTACTTTTGTAGTAAAATTCATCTAAATTAGAGTAATACTAGTATAAAAGCCTGTCCTCCGCACACTTCGTTTTTGAAGCCATTTGCCGAAAGCACTTTTTTCTCTTGGTAAAATTTGATTTTTTACCAAACGAGAAATCCGGATTCTTGTGGAAGTTCTAACATGTCATTGCTCCATTGGGGTAATGGCCAATAGAATGAACATAACAGCCCCAGACTTTTGTCGGAGCTGCAAGGATCCGGAAGAAACAGAAACAATAACTCACATTCCATGAAGATTTAGCGAATACACCACTGCTAAACATCTGGAGGTTCCTAAAAAGCACAGGCTGGTTTGAAAATTAATCGAAATAATTATGGTTATTATGGTACTACGATAAAAATAAAAAGGGATTCGCAATGGACCTATAGGCCGCGCGGAAACGCCGGTAACGGTGCACAACCCTATTTACCTAACCTAACTTTGATTTTTGAAAAATACAATTGTACCACTTTAAATAACACTTAACATATTGAAGCAGTGTTGAAAAATTAGTTCAATTGTAAAAGTGCAAAAAGTCGAGTTTGGTAACAATATATTCATACACAACTTAACAAACCGACCTTGCAACCATCATATACGTAGCAAATCAGTTGTCGTTTCGAGGCTGAGACAGTTATATTTTTTGGTACAATCGACTCAAATCAAATCAAAAGAATTTCATAAAATTCGTCATAACTTTTTTTAAAAGGATGAAAAAAAGAGGTATTTAGATCAAAAACGTACTATTGTAAAACCCAATATTGTCACTGATAAGTATAAAATATATTTTCTGTGCATACTTTCAGGCTGAAAATTTTTGAGAATAGTATGTCTTGTAAAAGTACTGTACTGTTAAAAAATAATTACAGTTTGAGAAAGACTGTGTGCGGAGCAGCATGATTGCCTTTTATGTATTAAGATGTGCATACTTTCAGGCTGAACAGTTTGAGAGATATTGGACACAGAGCAGCGTGCTTGCCTTTTATATATTAAGATTATTACTACTTGATGCAATTATTTAAGGCCCTGTTATATATAATTAAAGGCTTTTTTAAGATTTTCAAGCTTTTTTATACCCCCATGTTTAAGAAACGTAATAGTAGGGGTATATTTACTTTGTCACTTCGTTTGTAACGCCGATAAGGAGACGTGGCCGGTATATAAAAGTATATATATTCTTGATCAGCATCACCTCCTGAGTCGATTTAGCCATGTCCGTCTGTCCGTCTGTCCGTCTGTCCGTCTGTTCTGTCCGTCTGAGGCCTTGATAGCAGCCGTAATTTTTTAGCTATCGTAACGAAATTCAATATTTATGCTTTTTATTGAAAAATGGAGGTCAACTTTGAAAATGAGCCAAATTGGATGAAAACCACTCCTACCTCCCATACAAAGTGACAACCCAATCGGTAAAATCTCTTTAAAATCCACAAAAAATTAATATAATGACTTCAAATTGTGCGTAGCGTTTTAATATTTATTATAAACTTTGAGTATGAAATTTGTAAAAATGGAATGGAAACCACGCCTACCTCCCATACAAAGTGACTTAAGCAAAACGGTAAAATCTCTTTCAATTCCACAAAAACTAATCTAATGACTTAAAATTTTGCACATACGCTTTAACCTTTAATATGCATTTTTAGTATAAAATTTGTAAAAGTCGAATAAAAATCACGTCTACCTCCCATACAAAGTGAGTTCACCAAAATGGTAAAATCTCTTACAATTCTACAAAAATTAATCTAATGACTTCAAATTTTGCACAAAACCATTAACAATTAATATAAGCTTTAGGTATGAAATTTGGAAAAATCGTCGTCCATTTTAACTTCGGCCCAGTCGAAGATAACTTCTTACTAGTTTATTGATAAAAGGCTTATTATTATTATTATTTAAATTTTATATAGGAAATTGTTTCAAAAAACGAAAATACTGAGTCCTTAATTGCAAGTTAGCTTTAACTAAAAGCAAAAAAACATGAAAACACTCAAGAAAATGAATTTGTCTGTTTATACTTTTTCAGAGGGCCAAACAAATCAAGGATGACTATAAATTGCAAAATGATTCTCACTTTTTTTCCTGTTTCGAAACACGCTTATGTTTCTTTATGTATAGTTATTTTGAAAAATTACATAAAAGATATATAAGTCATCTTATAATCAAAACTCAGGAAATTTGACAAAAAAAAATCTTTTTAATTCAGCATTTTTGAGCTTGGAATTCATATAAAAAATAATAATTCATGCATCAGGACATGACGATAAATTTCATAAAAATTTGATCCAATATATCCGCATTCGCGAAGTGGACATTTTATAAATTTCGAACGAGGACTTCGTGTAGCAATTGTTTTATTCATTTCAAAACTTTCACAGCACCACAAAAACAGCAGTATATTGAAATATCAAATAAAATTAAATGAACGCGTTACAACGCTACAAATAAATGTTCACTTACGAATGAGCATGCACGCGTCTAGCGGGAGTCAGCTGCATCGATTACTACAACTAAAGCAGTAAAATGAAACGACATTTGACTAAAATTAATAGGGGTATTCACAATGTGGTGTATTTGCCCTTGTATTGTGTGTTTTTGATAAATTTGATATTTGTAGTAAATTTTGTAAAATTACAAAAACAAAATTTACAGTATTCAAAATACAACCCTGTGGAAAAAAACGATGAAACCCTATTGTATTCTTTGTAAATTTCGTTGTGCATTAGATCAGCTGATCACAAAAGCATTTCTACTCAACATGGAGAAAGCTACGGCAACGCTGTGAGTTTATTTAATAAAAATTAATATAATTTCGTGTTTCAATTCAATTTTTGTATGATTGAGTTAAATGATGATTTAGATTAATATTTCCAAACTAAAGAACATAAAAGATCAGCTGATTTTAAAAATACAATGCTTTTGTGAAGGTTCGTTCACAATAAGTTGTAAGTGTTGTAAATTTTGTCACAAATATGTGAATACCCCTAATGAAATAATTGTAGAAAAGCTTCAAATTACTGCATTAATTTCAGTAAAATTACTCTCAGCAACAATGATTTTACTGTTATTGAGTTAGTATTTGCAATATTTGTAATTTAAATTTTTGTAGTAATTTTACTGCAATATTAGTAGTAAAAATAAGATTAACTACCAATTTTTGTAAATTTAGTTCTATTGTAGAAGATAATTTGCAAATAATTTTATAGTAGTGTTAGTACATTCATGTAAAATTACTATTTCGTTCAATTACTACTGATGTACAATAATTTCACTGCAGTTATAGTAGTAAAAAGTTTTTAACTATCACTTGGCAGTAAAAAAATGTTGAATTCTCAAAAATTGAGTGAAGTTATAACAATTTAAGAGTAAATAACAAAAAATACCAAATAGATAGGAAAATTACAATTTTCAAAACTAAAATAAGTGTTCAATTAGAAGTGAATTAAAATACATTTTTAGAGTGCAGTTGCGCTGAAAAACGCATGAGGAAGCTCACTCAAAAAGCGAGGAAAGATCTCTCCATTCGGATCGGCGTTATAACAGGACACTGTCGTATAGGTAGGAATGCCCTCAGAATGGGGGTCCATGCGAATGACTTCTGTAGGAGTTACAGGGATTAGAAAGAGAATTAAACGACATCGCATCTACACTGCTCATGCCACGCTCTGTCCCGCAGAAGACATAAGCATTTAGGCAGCCTCTTCTTTGATGATCTCTTTTAAGCGTCTACTACTTTTTTCATTAGTTCCACGATAGTACCTAGGAGAGTAGGGAGAGTGGAGGAGTAGATCCCCTGTGGTATCGCAAGATACCAAGTATATGGTCTTTGTGACCCACCCTAACCTAACCTAACTTTCGTGTTGATATATTTTTTGTTTATTGTAACTTTGGTTTGATAATGGTTTACGTCAATGACGTATTAAAAGCATTTAAGGCATATAGGCATAGAGGCACCGGTAGAGGTAGATACATACAATACAGGATAAAGAAAATAGCACGCGTACTCCAGGCATATACCCACAGCTAATGCAACTGACTATAAAAAATGTTTTCCCTTTGCCCGGGAGCTGCATGCAGCTTGTGAACCCGAGTTGCAGAAATAAAAATATAGCTTGAGCTATCGAAATGGTCGTATAAGTCAGCGTTTCTGTTCCCTGCTCTAAATTTATTCTTAAGTTTAGCAATACGTAGCTTCTCAAAAAAAAAAAAAACTTAAAATGTGTTGTTAAAATTTGCAAAAATTCATCAGAGCTGCAGCAACACAGAATCATTTCACGGTTGAATCCAGTAAAAATTTGAAAGTCGTATTTGAAAAAAATTGACTAAGCTATCAGCTAATTGTTGTTAATCAATTTAAGTTAATAAGCGGAACCGATATTAAAGACTGTTTAAATTTGCTACATTATCCGTAACACCTGCAAAACAAAAACGCAAAGAGTTCGATCGATATTACAACATTTGTAATCCAATTTTTGTGTAACTTTACAGAATTAAGGTAATGCTTGCACCATATTGATTTCCAATGTTGTTTTTAAGTATTGTTTTTTTGCAGATTGACAATTTTGCTCAAAATTGTGTAACACTCGTCACAAATATTAGACCTATAGAGGTCTAAATTTAAATTAGAATTCAGTTAGGTATGATTTGTGCATTAACAATGATCATGAACTACGATTTTTTAAAATATAATTTCCAATCTCGGTGTCCTTAATCCTCATCGGTCCCCTGTATGCGCACGCATACAATTTTGATCTTTAACCTTGAATAAAATAAAAACGGTTCAGCGGAATGACCTTGTATTTTGCAAAGTAGAATTTATTTGCCTGAACAACAAAAAAAAACCCGTTTTTAAATTTGTACCCTTACTATATTTGCCTGTTCAGTTATAGTTACGAATCGGTCCCTGTGTATATGTGCGCGCATACACATAAGCAGGTACCTGGAATTGCCGCTTATTTTTGTGTGAGGATTTATAGCACGCTCTTATTTTTTCGTTTTATGAAATTCTGTTTGTTCTGAAACACACATAAGTGAAGTTTGTTTGCTCATTTATTTGAATTTTGGTTGTGTTTCGAAGTATTTGATAAAAAATGGATAGAGTTTTACGTGAAAGAAGGCAGCGAGATGAACTAGAAATGGATTTTGATTTGGAAAGCGAAGCGGGCGAATCTCCGTGCAATAGTGACGATGATTTTGCATTATCAGACGAGGAGAATGATGAAAGTGAAGTTAGCGTGCATTCGGATGAAGACGACATTGAGCCACTTGAGCAAATTTAGCAGATGAAAATGCAGCAAATCCTGAAAATAAATATTTTTAAAAAAATAAGGAAATTGAATATTCATCGCAACCATTTGAAATATTTCGAAGAAATTCATTTCGACGTGCAGAAAATTTCACTTCAGGTAAAAACCTACCCTCTTTGTCATGGGTTCATGTTCATTATATGTTTCATTTTTGTTATAATTCAGGTCCAAAATCATTAGTAGCTGCTACTATAGTTGATGTTTCCTCTGCATTTCACATGTTCCTTGAACCGGTTGAGAATATTATTTTGAACATGACGAATTTATATGGTGTGCGAAAGCACAAAGACGATTGGGAAAACATTGATTTGGACACTCTGCACGCATACTTTCGATTGTTGATGCTTTCTGGTGTGTATCGGTCATACTGTGAATGTGTCACTAAACTGTGAAATGACGAAAACTTGTCGGCCAATATTTAGAGCAACAATGTCTTTGAAAATGTTCAAGCGTATCCATGGTTGCATTCGATTTGATGACCGCGAACAACGTATGGCCAACATTACATCTACAAGTACTTCTGTACGTGACAAATTGGCACCGATTCGAAATGTATACGATAAATGGAATCACAATTTGAAAGTTGAATACACACCAGTAGTGGAATTCCCAAACGCGTTAACGACGATTTTCGATATCGTTAGTTAGCGAAAACTGTAATTTACTATGAAAGTGGCACGCACAATGACCGATAACGACAACGATTATTATCGTTAAATTTTTGGGAATTCTACTACAGGAAAAAACATTACCGTAGATGAACAGTTAGTTCCGTATCGTGGGCGATGTCAGTTTCGTCAGTATATTCCATCCAAGCCGGCGAAATATGGCATCAAAATTTGGTGCTATGCGACTTAAAAAGCTGGTATGCATACAACACACAAATTTATGTTGGTCGGAATCGTAATGCCACTCCTTAACGTAATCTCGGACGGCGTGTTGTTTTGGATTTGGTGGAAGGACTTTCTGACAGAAATGTAACGTGTGACAACTTTTTCACTTCGTATGAATTGGCAGAAGATTTACATAAGAATCGCATGACTATTTTGGGAACAATAAGGAAAAATAGGACTAAAATTCCTTCAGTTCTACTTGACATGCGTCAAAAGCCAATTTATCATACAGAAGTTGTATATGAACATAAATTGCAAGCAGTTATGTTGTCATATGTTCCTCGCCGGTACCGATTTGTGACATTGCTCAGTACATACCACAATGTTGTCAGCATAAATGAGAATAGTGAAAAGAAGAAACCTAACATCATTGAAGACCACAACAAAACCAAGAGTGGAGTTGATACTATGGATCAAATGGTGGCTACGTACACATGCAAACGAAAAGTCAATCGGTGACCAATGGCAGTATTTTGTAACATGCTTGATGTTCGTGCTTTGAATGCATTCGTGACGTTCATTGCATTGTTCCCGAATTGGAAAAATTCTAAAACAAACCATAATATTCGTCGTCGCCTTTTTATCGAGGAGCTTGGATTGAATCTCGTTGAAAAACAGATCACTAAACGTAAAAACAACCTCAAAGTAATGATGCTTCCAGTGTTATTCAAAGAATTCGGGAGATTCGCCATTTACCAAGTACATCAAAACGAGGACGATGCTATATCTGCACATATAAAAATAACAAAAATCTTTTTGCTACACGCTGTAAAAAGTGTAGAAAAATGTACAAGTAATTGACAAAAGTTAAAAATTCAATTTTTTTCTAATATATGTAATATTCTAATTAATTTCATTATAAATCTACCTTTATGAAGTTCAAATGTATAAATATGATAGTAAACAATGTAGTAAACATAAAAAATCACAAAACGTAAATGGTTGTTAATTTTAATTGTTGTTTAGCTTTTTTACAATTAAAAATATATGTGTATGCGCGCGCATACAATGGCACATATTAGATGTATTTCTCGAGGGACCGATGAGGGTTAAAGCAAATCCTAACCATCTCTTTCCGAAACCTTACGTGAAACATTAATGAAAGTATGTCAAAAGGAAAAGAAATGCTTTTTAATTTATTAATACATTATATTCATCGTCATCAATATCTTATCATCTTCATTTGTAGATTTTCAACTGCATTTTCTTGAGTTGTTAGGACGACATTGGCGATAGTCTTTCATACAAGCCTCCTGTAAGCATTCATATTAGTAGTTCTGCAGATGCTATGATTATCATCCATGGTTATGTTGATCAACTTGAAAAATTGTCATAATTGCAAATGACACCAAAAACAACTCATAACATCAAGAATGCAATGTAGGGTGTATCGATTTGATCAGATTCAGTTTTTTCTTTGTTTTTTTTTTTATTTTATTTGAAGACAAACACAATTCTTGGGGTGTTTTTTTCTGTGTGAAATAAAATGTGGCATTTTTATTTTTTTTGGTAGTTTTCCAAAATTTTATACTGGACCCCTCTAATCGTTTGTTTTTTAAAAACTGATGTCAAAATTATTTTCTTGACTAATTTTGAACGAATTCTATCAGTCGAAATCGAAATAATAGCACCTGAAAAGTAAATAACTATTCGCATTTTTATAATAAGCAATTTAGCATTTTATTAATTTAAAAACTATGAGATCTACTTAATATATGCCTATGATAAAGTTGTTTTGTTTACATACCTACTATTGCGAAATTTTATGAGAAATATTTATATAGTCTATTTTAACCATATTCGACACGTTAATAGGTTTTTTTAATCTTTTTTCGAAAAGAGTAAAAAAATAAAAAATAAGAAAGGGATCAAATATTCCACAAAAAAATGTGTATAAAGTCTATACTTTTATAAAAAATTGAAGTGAAAATGGGACGTATTAATAAAAACTGAGTGACCGAGTGGAGTAAAGTGCTGGAGTGTTCATTTTGAGTGTGCGATGTTTAGTTAAGTGGAGTGTGGAATCCGTATTAAAATAACTCCACTCCACTCTGAGGGCAAAAAAACATCGTTTTAGTGTTCACTCATGTCAGCAGCTGTCATACAGCCAAATTTGTTTTTCAATAATAAATTCTTTTGTGTCATTCTACAAAATACGGTAAATTATTAAAAATGTTTTGTTTTAATTAAAATGGATGTAATTTTCGAAGCCCTATAAGATAAGTAATAAATAAACTGTAAAGTATGCAAAATTTTTGATCATATGTGTTTGTTTGCAATTTCAATGTAGAACTTGATGAAAATATAATTCCAAAACTTGGTGAAGTTCAAGATAACTAAAGGCTTGAAAGGGTTTTTTAATTTGATTAAGTAAACTTTAAAATTATGATTGTGTAAGCTTATTGCAGTTTTTGCAAAAGTCTTAAATTTTTCCCTTTAAACAGGCGAATTAATCTTTTCGAAGATACCCTTTTTACGAAAATCGCATTTAGATTGCTTGAGCTACGTTGTCTCAAAACATACCCTATTTAGGCCGCGAAAATTGATTCTAAAAATTTATAACTTCGGATACCAATAAAACAATTTGAGCCAAACAGGAGTTTACTTCGTTGTAGAATGGGCAAAATATGATATTTGTATAGCTTGAGTAAGGCTGAGGCAGCTAGATAGCACACTCAACTTTTGTTGAGTGATCTCAAGTTTTATTAATACGAAATAAACCAAAAACTGAGATTGCGATGTTTATTATGAGTAAACACTCAACGTCAAATAAAAATAGGAGTAGACTGGAGTTTAGTTATTTTTATTAATATGTTTTATTCATACTGATCAGAGTAAAAGCTAGTGAAGCTGAGTTCACTCCACTCGACTCGCTTTATTAATACGACCCAATGTTTTGTTACAGCTAAATTCCAAAAGTTCTGGACCAATTTTTAGTAATAAAGTTTTATAATATCATATTTCCGCTACGCACTTAAAGAAGTATTTTCCTTTCGAAATTTTAGTAATAAGCTTATTAAATTAAAGTGCTAAGTTATTTAAGAAATCGTCCCAGCTGCCATGCATTACCTAATCGTTTTATTTTTACGCGTTTGTGTTGCGAGAGTTTCAATAAACTCCATGTTGCTTTCTACTACGCTCTTTTTTGCTCAGCTAGAGACCTGTCCATGTGCAATCTGCACACACTCAAGTGATTCCTACAGGGTAATTTTTGGGTTGTACTAAAAAAATTTAGTACTCTTTCGTTGAAAATATTATTCCCGTTATATGAATAGGGTTTGCCAAGATTTGCTTGCTTTTTATTAATTTTTTACACGATGGAGTTAGCCACTCGGAAATTGATTGTGAACAAATTCGTTGAGAATCCAACTTGGTCAGGGAATAAGATAGCAAAAGTACTAAACATTTCCAGAACAACGATCGCGCGAAAAAATTCAAAAACAAGCAGGAGCACAGCTCGGCGAATATGTGTGGATGCAGGCTATCAGTCGTACCGAGCTATTAAATATCCGAACCGGTGTGATAAACAAAATTTGTTGTCCAAAAAGCGCACTCGATTACTATACGAGAAAGTGCTGACATAATGCAATGGTTGTTTTATTATGGACGATAAAACAAACGTACGTGAAATTTGATCTGCAACAGCTTCCAAGACAAAAGTTTTATGCTGCAAAAAGGCGTTTTTGTGTCTCCTCCAAATTTAAATATAAAAAGGTTGATAAATTCGCAAAGAAGGTTATGATCTGGCAAGCAATATACAGTTGTGGCCTGAAGAGTCGGGCGTACGTAACATCAGCAACAATGAACTCTGAAATATACATTAAAGAGTGTCTAGAGAAGCGTTTATTGTCGTTTATACGTCACCATCGATCTGCTGTAAAGTTTTGGCCAGTATTGATATCGAAATTGGTATCGAACTAATAATATAGATTTTGTGCTAATCGACTTCAAACCTTAAAACTGTCCTCAGTTGCGCCCAATCGAAAAATATTGGGCAATTGTTAAATACAAACTGAGAAAATATGTAGGAGCAGTGAAAAACCCGGAATCAATGTTACTCAAATGGAACAAATTTGCTGCTCAGGTCACCAGAGCAGATGTTTAACGATTAATGTTGCCGATTAAGTGACACGCTCGAAGTTTTATACATAATAATGAAATATAATATTTTGTATAATTTTTTTAAACATTAATAAAAACTATATTGTTAAAAATTTAAAAAAATTTTGTGCTAATATTTGCTTTTAAGATTTAAAACGATTTGTTTGTATAGATTTTGGGTGGACAGGTCTTTAAACAGCGCAAAAAAAAAACCGAAAAAAAACAGATGAGGCCAGAGCAAGGCGAAAAGTGAGATACATATAAACGCAGTGCTGCGCTCCAAAATAAAATTTAACAAGAGAAGAAATGCTTTCTATTTCGTTTGACATGTATTTTTTTATTTTTGAGATTGATAGAAAAACGTCCGCTGCGAAGTCTTGTACAGCTTCGGCCCGCTAGTATTAAACATTTGTATAAAAATAAAAAGCCAAATTGCAAATAGTAAAAATGGCCATTTTTTAGCAATTTGATTTCGATATTGTTCAAAATAGGTATGGTTTTTTAAGCCGAGGAAATAATTTTTGATAACAGTATATATATTGATAATAGTATTTGATATGATATTTGATAATAGTTTTATTGTCCTCTTTAAAAATAATCCAAGTAAAAACTTAATTTCATCAAATCGGTCCACCCTAATGCATAGTAATATTTTCATAAAATTTTTGAACGACCCTTATATCTTCCAAAAATCTCTGTCCTCCTCTCATTTGTAGCCAATTTACATTTGTCAGAGAAACATGCTGTCAAAACGAGGCATACGAATTATAAAGGAGTGTCAGTGAAGCTGAAGAGCGTAAAATCAAACAAGCGACAGGATACAAGCGAAATTTGTACAAACGAGTGTAGCAATTGTTGCAAGGCTGGAAGTTGAGTTGGCTAAAATTGGGTATCGATTTAAATGGAGGGAAATAAATGCCAAACATGTCATTTAAATATGTATGGGTGCATGATGAGGATAGCTGTGTGTCGCGTGCTTCCGTTGCAACATGCAATACGAAAAAGCGAAGCTTACATCTAGGCGCAGGCAGGCAGGCAGACAAGCGTGCCGTCAGTTAATGGTTGCATGCAAAATTTACAGCAAAATAAAAAAAAATATTTTCAAAAGTTTCAAACTAATTTTATTTAAAATTTTATTTCATTATGATTTATTTCTGCTTTGTTCTTACTTTTAATCAAATATATTTGCATATGCATATTTATTGTAATTTTTTTAAGCTACAGTGTTTTTTTTTTGCAAATACTGTACACTTTCAAATTTTTGAACTGCATCACATGTTTTGTCATGCACATTCATTTTTCTATACCTCTCCTTCTCTCTCTTAGGTCGAAATATGATATTTACTTTACTATTTAGCTCCTTTGCTGCTGCAAAATGCAAAATGTCCTGCAGTCACTTTTATTTTTAATATATTTTTGTTTGTGCTTTGTTTGTTGTTGTTGTTGTTGTTGTTGTTGTACTTCGTTGCAAATTCGTTGGTATTGGCTGTTGGTTGATCAGGTGATACAAGTACTTGGCTCACTTCAAGCAAAAAAAAAAACAACAAAAACTAATATTTGCTTTTTGAAGCAAAAACAATGGCTGCAAAAAAAAGCAAACAAGTCTCTTGGCAGCACTTTCAGCCTTTCAACTCTAGCGCCAGTTAGTTGCTAGGCAACAACCAACTTGGTCTTGGCCTACAGAGTTGCATTTTTTTATTTTACAAATAAATTTTAGATATTGTGTAAAAGCCTTAAATTTTTGTTTTGTGTTGCAGCCATACCTTCAAGGCTTAACAGATAGACAAAGAAGATGTGGGCATATAGCTTAGGTGAAATTAATTTTAAAGTTTGGGCTATAAGCTCTGAGAAATTCTTTGATGTGATTCAAGAATTCGTTAAATTACTCAGAATCTAACAACCAAATCTGATTGAGAGTAATAAAAAATGTGAAATCTATTACAAGAAACTAGTTACACAGCTCGATATGACGCGTTCAGACACAACATTTGTACTAGTACGCTTCCGTTTTGCTCTGAGCACGTATATGTAAATCATTATCCAAATCGAATTCAGTAGCTTTACAACTTTGCAATGCAATTGTGAATTTGAAAAATGCAAGCGTTATATTTGGCAATCTATTAAAAAAAGTATTTTGCCGCAAGATGGCGTTATGGACATAGCCAAATCAAATTCACAGTAACTTTTTCAATGACAACATAAAAAAGTAAAAACTAAACTCTGCAAGTATTTCTAAAGAACTAATTCCAAACTCTGCTATTAGAAAAAATAATAGGACACGCAACCAATATTTTAATACAGGAAATGAGTATTTTACATATATTACGCAAACGCAAATATTGTCCCGCGTAAGGCTTTTTAAGTACAAGTCCAATTTTAATAAATTTAGTTTGTTTTGGAATGTTCAGACCTGTAGATGTGCAAACTGGACATTTTATTTCTTAAAAATTCATATTTTTTAAATTATAGCGAGTTAAAGTTTATATAATATAATTGTTGTTGTTATGTTGATTTTTCTCTTCTTAATTTTAGCATCTATATATTATTTAGCATCTTAGCATAATTTAGCATATTATAGCATTTATACAGCAGGTAAAACTGAGCACATGTAAAAACTTTTTTCCAATGGGACAGTGTAACCAATAGCAACACAGCTCTGTTGAACATCGTTGCTGTAGCATACACGAGAGAGAGGAGAGTGACTCAAAATACTTCAGCAGAGCTGTGTGGCATTGTTGTTGTTGCTGTTTCTTAATTATTCTCTCGAACTGATAACCTGAACAGAATTAAGTAATTTCATTCAATGAACCCAGTGGTAAATAGACACATGACGTAACCAATTATTTCTTTTATACCTACAATGTAGCTGTGAGACCTCCAACGCCTGTAGAGTTGACCCTTTGAGTTGGGAATTAATTAGAATATTGTTAAAAAATAGTTATTAGTGCTTTTTAGTGAATAAACGTCATAAAAACTCAAAAATCACTATAAAAAATTTCTCAGGCAGCTCCTTGACCCATTTTCAGGATGTCCGCAATTGCGTACATACCAACTCAAGCGTAATCTTTTTACAGTACTAAAGAAGGATTATAAAAGTATTGTAAAAACAATTGTTTTTCAATTATTAAAAAAAAAACGCATAACATGAGATTATAACAACTGAAATGTTAATCCCCGTAAGTTAATTTCTTTATTTTATAATATAGTTATATAAATTTTGGTATTTTTTTCGTATGAAATTGTTGAAAGCAATTTCGATCATTCTTCAAACACAAATGTATCCTGCACGTCAGCGAAATGCAAAATAATGCGCAATATCAAATTTTGACTTAATAAATATTCTTTTGGATTAAAAAACTGAAACTTTCGTCTTGAGTCGTGTGTTTAAATGCTTGTCCCCGTCTATTCTGCATTAACATTTGCATGTGTGGCCATTCGATTAAAAATTTGAGTTTGCAAATATTTTTGAAAATATGATAGTGGCCATCTATTAAGAACGTCCTCTGCTTAATTTTTTACCAATATTTCTGGTTCAAACATAAATAAATATTCCTGGAAAAACCTGCCTTCTTCTGAATTCAATTTTCTTTTGGTCATTTACTATGTACTTTTTTATCTCATCACTAAACTGCACATTTTCAGAACCACAAAATTCAGTAGAAGGCTGAGCAATATCAGATCCGTCTTCATAATTTACTATATCAGTAATATTTCCACTCATTACAAAATCAAGAAAGTTTCCATATCTTTGAGGAATTGTTGTAATTTTATCAACTACTGGGTGTTACGCATTTTCTTTTAAAGTTTTAAAATCATCCTCACATTCAGAAAAATATGAAAACTCTAAAATCTATAAAGCTTGATTTTCTGTTCACAAAATCCTTGTTGAAGCCATATGAGTTTATGAACCTTTAAAGTATAATTGCAAGTCTGTCCTATTAAGTTGTTATGACAAACAATGTAACCTACACATTTAAAAATCTTTGACTAAATTTTAGTCTATCTAAAATATTATCTTGCTGTAAATCTTGCGGTTTAAATTTTAAACTTTTAAAATTTTTACTCATATTCAAAACTTTACTGTACTAAAATTAAAACCAAAGAAATATTACAGCTTCTCTTTTAGCTTTTTGGTTTAAATTTAAGTACAAAAGCGTTTTTTACCTTTTTTATAATTTGAAAACAATTCTGTATTACATTTTGTTTTTAAATTTAAATGGTGGATTCGGTTTAAATATTTGTTTATTGCTTTTTTTACGCACAGCGCAGTAGCTTAGTGGTTAGACTAAAGAACTTACAAAAATGTAGTAGGTTAAAATCTCGCGCTGATTGTTATATTTATTTATTTATTTTTTAATATTTTAATACAAACCTGTACTAAATTTTAAACCAGAGCTGTATTATAAACCACACTTTAGTATTTTGCAAATACTATACTTGAAACCAAAGCTGATGTGGACTTATATGAAGTACAGAAAAGTTTAAATTTTAGTACAAAATTTTTAATCGTGTACTATATTTACCTCACTATACTTCACTATATTTTTTAAGACGTTTTTATATGCTCTCAGTTTATTTGTACACATTTGTGTACTTGATTTTTTGAGCTGTTTTTTAAAATTTTAAAAGTTTTAGGACTAAATAGATATTATTATTATTTCTGAAATAATTTTGGTTTATTAAACCACATCTTCAATGAAATACGGATTTCCCTTCTCCCACAAATATGGATTTCAAAGTACGTTCACGGAATTAATTTCTGGTTGATCTAAGTTATGTCAGAAAATTAAGACAAAATCTGAATTTAGATGTATTTTCATTGTATGCGTGCATAAAAGTTCGTAAAGAACACTCTAAAGAACTTAAATTCCAATTGAAACGAGTCTAACATGAAACAAATTTTCATACAAGCGCCATACAAAGTGATGTACGCAATTGTGTACGCGCCAACTGAAAGGTTTAAATAGTTGAGTTTTTGAAGTGAAAACTTCTTCAGGCTCGTTTAGTCATTTTGTGTTCGGTCATTGTGTTTAGTCATTTTGTGGAAAATCTTAACTTTAACGAAACCCTACTCGTAACACGACATCCACAAATAAAGAGAAATGCCATATTTCATACAGTTTTAGTCGTATTAGCCAAAAATGTATAAAATGTAACAAATTTGGTATATTAGTGTAATTTAAAAAAAGGTTGACATGACTGCTTTCAATGGCTGTTAAACGACAACACTGTTTGTTTGTTTGTTTGTTCGTTCTTTATCACTTTCAGACCTGACGCTAAGCCACTGAGCATTTTTTTTATGATTTTTTAAGTTAATGGACTTTATAAAATCTGAAAATATATTCAAAGCCAAAACTTAAATATTTTCATGCCCTTCAAAAATTTTCTAGAACCAAAAGTTTGTACTGATATAATTTTGGTTGCACCAATTGACCTCAAATCAATTAAGATTTTAAAATATATTATTTTATTTGTTAAAATGTGTCCACTTCACTAAAGTTGAGCTATAAGTATTTTAGTAAATGAAAAAAACGACTAAAGTCCGCTGCTCATTTTTTAAATAAATAAGTGTGACGCGAGAGTTCCGTGAAAATTTAAGAAAAGTCAAAATGAATATCGAAACAATATGAGAAGCCATCTTATTTTTTTATTTTTACGAATTCATTTTTTTGCCAGCCCCGAATTCGTAAAAATAAAAAATGAGGTGACAACTCTTACCACCATTTTGAATTTTAAAATTCTAACTTCAGATTCGAAATCAGCGATTCCCTAACACTGATAAATGGTGTTTAAAAATCTTAAAAATACATATTAGGTGGCAACTCTAATATTTGAAAATTACATAATTTTGAAATTCTGTCCACGGATCCGGATTCAGCGAACCATTTTTGTAGTAAAATTTTTTTGCCAGCCCCGAATTCGTAAAAATAAAAAAAAATTTAGATGGAAACCCTATTTACCATATTTAATTTTAAAATTCTGACATCAGTTTCGAAATCAGCGGCCCCCTAACACTGTGAAATGATATTTAAAAATCTTAAAAATACATTTTACTGGGTGGCAATGCTGTGGTAAAAATTAGGTGGCAGCCCTAAAATCCATCTTAAATTTTAAAACTGTGACATTCGATTCGAAATCGAATCCATTGTTTAGAATTTTAAAATTACAAGAGTTCACAATAATACAAAAAAATCTAGGTGGCAACTCTATCCGTCATCTTGACTTTTAAACTCTGACATCACTTATTTATAGGTATTATTACTAGTTGTGCTGTAAAAGAACTTAGTTCTTATTTGTACTAATGTCTTATAAATAAATACAAATCAGTTGCTCGTTCCTGTAACAAAATCGGCAAGTTACCGATTTGTGTGACGTCACGCGTTATCGATCCCTTCTTACCGATTTCGTGACAACTAATGTTTGTGTACGTTGAAATCGGTAAAAATTCGGCCCGTGATGAAAAAGAACACAAATCGAGAAGAAACGTTGCGAAATTGAGTCAAATGGCAAGCAGCTGTCTACTTGCATTTATTTTATTTTATGTGGGCTAAATTCTTATAATAAAAAGGTGATGGTCTTGTTATTAAAAAGTGATTATTTGATTATTTATACCTGTTATAATGTTTACAGGAAATAATCAACTATTATGAATGTAAATAATTTGACAATAAGTGATGTGTAATATAAACTTAGCAAATATTTGCAACCGGGCTCTTTTGCATTGCTCTAACAAATATTTTGTTTCTTAAATTTCCTTCTTTTATGTAAATGGGAATTCTTTTTAAATTGTATTATCTTGAAAGTTAAAACGTTTTAAAACAAAAACCATATTATAATCAGAGTCTTACAATAAAAAAATGCAACGTAAGCGAAAGTACCCGTTTTAGAATAGTAATTGCGAGTACTTGTTATTTAAAATATACACATTACTGTCATTTATACAGATCGGTAAAACTCTCACTTGCCGCAGAGTGAGTGAGAAAAACATGAATTTTTATCGATTCACTTTTTTTATACAAACACCTTTTTTAAAGATTCTATTGAAGTGAAATCGGAACATGTGACAACTTATCGATTTGGAACAAACGAATCGAACAGAAATAGATTCAGATTATTACATGAACAGTGTAGGTGAGAATTATGTCAGAGTGACGTCAAATCGGTAACATGGATCGTTAACTGCGATCGTTGCGAGTTACAAGAACGAGCTACTGATCCTAAATCATCTACCCCCTAAAACTTCCAACCACGGAGTCCACAGAACCCTTAAAAGTAGAAATAATTACTTTGTCAAGGTTCTGCTGCGTTAGATGTGATTGATGCATTTTTCGCTGTTATCAATGGTTTTGTTTTGTTTAAACGAACAACATCGTGCTCTGTTAAAGCAAAGGGCGAACATGGTTCTGTTGGAATCCGACGAGTGCTCTTCAGTGCTTGTTCGTTTTCATTAAATGACTTAGATAACGTCTGCTTGACTAAGAGAGTTTTGTTAAGCTGTAAACTCTGCACTGTTGGTTCTACTGTTGTAGACAAAACGAGTGCATTCGTGCAGAGGTCTAGTACAGAGTACGTAAAATGAGTTGTGGATATCAGAGCTGTAAAAGAATGCATTCAATTTGATTTAAATCACAAAAAAATGAATCAATGAATAACGAAAAAAGAATGCATTCAATGAATGCAAAATTGATTTATAAATAAAATTTTTAATTCACACTCAATTTAAAAAAAATGATTAATTATTCATTTCAATTATTTATTTTCGTTATTCAGAATAATGAATCAAAGTTTTTATTCATTTGAATGCTATTCACAAAGAATTACAGAATTTTCAATTATTCTATTTTTAATCATTATTCATTTTTTATTCGTTATTCATTTTTTATTCTTTATTCATTTGTTATTCATTATTCATTTTGTATTCATTATTCATTTTTTATTCATTATTCATTTGTTAGTCATTATAAATTTTTTATTCATTTTTTATTCATTATTAATTTTTTATTCATTATTCATTTTTTATTCATTATTCTTTTTTTGTTCATTATTCATTTTTTATTCATTACTCATTTTTTATTTATTATTCTTTTTTATTCATTATTAAGTTTTTATTCATTATTCATTTCTTATTCAGTTGTTATTCATTATTCATTTTTTATTCATTATTCCTTTGTTATTCATTATTCATTTTTTATTCTTTATTCATTTGGTATTCATTTTTTTGTCATTGCTTATCAATTTGACGATATTGATAAGAACAGAGAAAAAATTTAAAAAGTTAATATACATATATACAGAGATGTTGTTGCCTTCTTCAAACTTATTTGATCTAAATAGCTCACAATTAAAGTATTTTCATTTAAAAATTGGTTAACTTGATTAACTTGACCAATATAAAACTTGATATAAAACGCGTCGTTCTCTATCTTCAGGAACAGAAAGATATCTGTTAATAAAAGTATGTACAATTTAAGTTATCAAAAACTGGTGAGAACTTCAAAATAATTTTTTTACTTTTATATCGATGGCTTAATATAGAAAATGCGTAACTCGTTTTTTTTTTTTTGTGAAAGCTACGATTGTAAATTTGTTGCCTATTTTATATAAAATCTGCATTTAAAAAGTTTTCTATAGAAAAACGCCTTTTCTATATTAAGCCATCGATATCTAAAAAATTGAGTTTCTCATCTGAATGAAACATGAAATAAACCTTTTGAAAAAAAAAATCCAAGTAACCGAACTACCCCCTTAAATATGAAATAACTTCATGTACTTAGAACCGTACGCTTGCAAACACGAACTAGGTTAACACTAAACTGAACGCAATCGGTAAATCTGACCTGCTATTATTGTTTTTCGAATCTATACATGGTTTTTCATTCTATACCCATTATAAATACATTAAATACATTTAATAATTAATAAACCGTTATCTGCGTTTAATAATAAAAATTACCAGTAATTTGATGATGAGGTTCAGGAAAAGGTATAGAAGAAATATCGGTAGGTTGAGTGTTAATAAAATTCAGAGTGCGCTAAGCACGCACGCAGTCATGACTATTTCCAGCGAATTAATGCCGAGCTTGCTTCTTCGTCCCAGTGGTAAATGGATAACCGAAGTAACCAACTACATACTCTTAAATTTGATGTCATAACCGATAAACTTATTCCAACGGGGTGTGAGGAATTTTTTTCTTAATAAGTTAAGACAACAGAGATCAATGATTTCTTAAGATATTTATAAAAAATTGTTTGCTGTTGTATGTTGTTGTTCAAATTAATAAAGAAAAACACAGCCCGAGTCCTAAGCAATGACAAAAAAATTAATAACAAATGAATAAAGAATAAAAAATTAATAGTGAATAACAAATGAATAATGAATAAAAAATGAATAAAGAATAACAAATGAATAAGGAATAAAAAATGAATAATGAATAAAAAATGAATAATGAATAAAAAAAGAATAATGAATAAAAAATGAGTAATGAATAAAAAATGAATAATGAATGAAAAAAGAATAATGAATAAAAAATGAATAATGAATAAATAATGAATAAAAAATGAATAATAAATAACAAATGAATAATGAATAAAAAATGAATAATGAATAAAAAATGAATAATGAATAAAAAATGAATAATGAATATTAAATGAATAAAGAATAAAAAATGAATAACGAATAAAAAATGAATAATGATTAAAAATTGAATAATTGAAAATTATGTAACTTTGTGAATGGCATTCTTTGTGAATAGCATTCAAATGAATAAAAAAATTGATTCATTATTCTGAATAACGAAAATGAATAATTGAAATGATTAACTAATCATTTTTTTAAAATTGAATGTGAATTAAAAATTTTATGTTTATACATGCAATTTTGCATTCATTGGATGCATTCTTATGTCGTTATTCAGTGGTACTTAAAATGCTGAATATGAATGCAGACTTTACAGCTCTGGTGGATATGTATTAACCAAAAGTATTTATCAATGTAATGTTTTTTTAACTATGATCATTTTTAGTACAATTTTATTCACTTGATTTTGATCATATTGACTTGATCTTTTGTTGCTTTTTTCATTTCATAAAGTTTTCAGTGCCTTTTTTGTTTACTTTTATGAATTTCACATTTTTCAGCAAATGCTGAAAGAATATTTTCGATTCAAAATTTAATCAAACCAAAGTGCAAAAATTGTCTGCTTGTTGACTCAGTATTTTCCTTAATTAAAACAAAAGATCTGTTAAAAGCCACTTGGCAATGTTGTTATAGCATAAAATTTAAAACTGCTATGCATTTTGGACATATTTCTGTTGAAGAAGAGGAAGACGCACATTTTCTTGATTAAATTTTGAGTACTGAATGTACAGTACTATATCTTTTTTTACAATGTTGAATTGTTTGTTCATTTTTGTTAATTTTTGCTTTATTTCAAATAATTAATCAAATATATAATAATAATAAATAATCAAAAAGTTCCATTATTCATGTAGAAAAGAAAACAGTACAATTTAATGCCAAAAAGTACAATTTTTATTTCGGTTTGGTACAATTTCGAAAAAGTTATTCCCATCCCTGATCATGAGCCACTTACTCAAAAATGAGTATGAATAAGTATAAGTAGTTTTCAAAGTAGTACTCATATTTATTTATATTTAAAGCCTGTCTGGGGTGCTGAGCGCCCCATGTTACAGACTTAAGCCCTGCGTCGGTGCATCTATTTCAACGTACATACACACTGTGATTTCTTGCATTGCTCACAGTTGACTGTCATCTAATAACACTTGAGAGTTTGATTTGGTCAACACCAAACGAAAGCCCACAACGACAAGCAATACCCACTTTCTCTCTCGGCAACCATGCAACCATGCACGACGTGTTTTTGTTCGTCAACACCACAAGCAATGAAATTTTATCATTAAGGGTAGGATGAGAATAAAAAGCAATATATGGCAATAGATCATTTGGATCATTTTGTTAATTTTAATCAGCGTTCGTCAGCGCCTAACTAGACATTTTTTTACAGCAACTTCAAGATTTTCTAGGTGAGATTGACTAGGTAAAAATAGGTCGCTGAATCCGAATCCGTTGTCAGAATAAAAAAAATTATGTAATTTTTTTACAATAGGGCCACCTAATATGAAAAGTTTTAAACATCATTTACAAGTGTTAGGGGGGGTCTATGGTTTCGAATCTTAAGTCAGAATTTTAAAATTCAAGATTTACGAATTATGCTAGGCAAGCAGGTTTGGTGAGCATTTTATTGTTGGTGTTTTACTTTAGAAAAGAGTTTTTCTCTTGCTGGTAATGTTATCGTTGAAAAACGAAACAGATTGGCTCCAAAAATACTAGATGCTATTCTATTCCTAAATTCTTTTTTTAAAAATGAAAAATACTAAAAATAAAATACTATATTTAGAAATACTTGTTAATGTTTTCTTTTTATTGGTTGTGACTTTGACTTGAAAAATACTCTTAGGGTTCCGCCCATGATAGAATTGTTAAATGATGTTAAAAACATTAAATAATAAATTTTGTTAGGTGGCAACCCTATTATTTCAAAATTTTATAATTTTGCCAGTCATATATTCATATATTGCCAGTGAACAAGCTTTCGTTGCATTGACTGCAGTGAGCTCTCTGACAACGATATCTTAGATGAACAATCTCTATGATCTGTTTTGATTGCGCTATCTTGTTTTGTTCGTCTTCGCTGCGATCACACACATAATTTCTTTGCAGCAAGCAACAGTGCAGTGTAGTGTTGAAATGAACAAATGTTTTGAAGCCGGTTTTAAGTGCACCTACGCAAGGTTCTAGTACAAACTAAAGGTAAAAAACAGAGGAGATATTTGCATTGAGAGTCTTCAAATTTGATTTTCATGTCGATTTTTCTAATTCTTAGGTAATTATGTGAGAAAGTCAGAAAGTCGTTGTACTAAAAATTTCTACAATTTTGAAGATATTTCAATGTTTTTGTGTCAAAATAACAGATCATTTTTTGAATTAAATTAGCAAAAAATTTTAATGCTAAAAAGTATTTTAGTAAGTAAATTTGCGTTAGTTCAAAAATGGCGGAAGAGGCGTGGTCAAATCGTGGTATGTTACAATCTAATTTAGGATTCACATAATGTGTGTACCAAATTTGATTGCAATCCGTCCAGTCGTTTTGATTTGTATTCCGGTCAAACATACAGAAAGCTAATTTTATTTAAATAAATTTCATTCCGAATAATTTGTTACGAAAACGTTTTGTTTGCATTTTTAAGTAAAAACGTATGACATTTATAGCAAATTTGTTAATATTTTGAGCGTCTCACATAGGGGTATTTCATCGATTTTGGCAGCCAAAATTATTTTATTAGGTAAACAGTTTCTAATTATGTATGTTTTCGATTTTTGATATCCTTAACCCTGTACGACAATTGGGTCATATTGAACCACCCCAATTTTTTTTAGGTGAACATTGAAATTGTTTTGTTGCAAAAATATTATGTAGTGATGTTTCTTTACTGATTTTTTTGTATCCTTAACCCTATGCGATCAATGGGTCATTCATGACCCACTTATATTTTACGCAAGTAGATTTTAAACGGATTTTTTTAAATAGCAGAAGTGATGTGTGTTTTCTGAGTTTTTACTTTTTTAACCCTCTATTAATCTTGAGTCATAAATGACCAAAAAGTTATTTGAAGATTTAGTGAGCCCAAATCGTTTTACCACGATAATCGATCCCAAAGGTATTTCAATTCTTATTTTTGAAATAAAACGTGTATTTAAATACCTACTTGTCTTTATTTACCAATAAAAAGTGAAATCTTAAGTCAAAACCAAATATTGTAACAAAAATATTTAAACCTTTTCTAAAAATATGTTTTTTTAAAAAAAAGCAATTCCATAATTTATTTGTTTTCATTCTGAAAAAGAGCAACTTTCCGCACTCAAAAATGACTACTTCCGAAAGCGAATTTTGTGATCTTTCCGTTAAGCTTCAAATCAATGCCGGGAAACGTCGGGAAGCTTTACTTTTTTTACTTTAACTTGTGGAAAAATCAACACTTTTTCTTTTTATTAACTTTTTAAAGTCGCGACTTTTTCGTGATAGTCAAAATTATGTAATAAGGAAATCTGTTAAAAGTTTACACATATATCTGCTAAATCATTATGCATAGCATGCTTTTTAAACATTACTCTATATAAAATCAATAATGCAGCAAGTGTTTATATGCAGCTAAGTTGTTAAAAAAATGTATTTTCTTACAAGAATCATAAAGTTTCAACTGTCTTAACGGTACATAGGCTTGTGCGATGGGCACGGAAAGTGATAATATTATTCTTTGAATATCGACTTTTGTATTGCAAAGGTTTGTTTTTAACCCGGCAAAATTTAGTAAAAGCGACTTTTGGCCGGCTAGATTTCAAAAATACCCCTTTGTGCGTCTGGGCGCCTGGCGATAGCCTTGCTTTGAAACTGTGCCTGCCATAATCCATACTATATCCATATCAATATCTATAACATCATCCCAATCATTCGTATCCACAATATTTCCCTTAAATTGCTCATACAAAATCAATATTATATGGTCTTTAATAGAATACGTGCACTTTTGTATGAAACGGCGAGTCACACTGTTTTTAAAAGTTTTTCTTTTTTGAAGATTTTGTGGTTGTGGACAAAAAAAAAACAACTTTTTAATAACTTTTTCTAATAAGGCGTGTCATGCTTATTTCTTATAATAAAATTTATCTGACACCATTATTTGTTGGTTTAAATTTCAAAATATTTTTGAGCCCCGATACTTTTGACAAAATGTCGGACCATCTGATTCAAGTCTGTTAGTGTAATGATTCAGCACATATACCAAAGCAGGATGCTGATTCAACCTTATGTTTTTTCCATTTCAGTCCGCCGTCTCGTGACGTTAACCTTTTTTTTATAGCAATAAAATCGTTGTCGTTATTCAATTAAATTTTTTTTTCAAAATGCTTTTTGTAAAAGTCCTCAATTAATTTAAAAATCAATAGTGTATAAATTGAATGAAATCCAAACACTAAATCAATTAATCGCTACGCTAACATTTGTACTTTAAAGTTAACAAAAAACCTTAATTAGAAAAGCAATTAAAATTTGTTCCAACTCAAGATTCAATAACAACAACAACAACAACAACGTAAATTTGCAAATGTGCGAGTACGTTCATAAATAGTGCAAATCAATTAGCCTAAAAATCTTATGCTGCAAACAGACTATCATGCAAACACACACTCATCGTACACACACAAATGTAAAAAAAGTAAAAACGTTAAAATGCAGACACTTGTGCTAGCAACAGCAAAAAATGTAGAAGCATGAAGAAGAAATAAACAACAAGCAAACAAATCAATCGTCATTGACCTCATCCCCTAGTTTTTTTTCTTTTTTGAGTACATTGATTTTAAAGTGGCAATCATGCTTGTCTCAAACACACAGAAACATACTCACATGTACTTATTTTATCCGCTTACTTCTAAGGTAGTAAAAACTTATTTTATTGATTCTTTTCAAAGTCTTTAAATAGTTTAACAGCTGAACTTAAACTTCGCTCAGAAAACTTTTATTATTACTTTAAGTAATTTGATACTTTGAAAAACTTTGCTGCAGCATTTTGAAAAGTATTTTTCCCAATGTTTTAGTAATTCCTGTGTTCCTCCATAACTTTCAAATATTGAAATCAATATTATTCTTCGTTGGTTTTTATTTTCTTCTCACTTAAACTTATTTATTCAGCACTCTGCTGCTGCGGTGTTGACAAAGCCTTAAGCCATTACTCTAATTTGGCTGCTATTTTGGAGAAAATGCGCACTTAACTTATTTTGTTTCGAGGGCATTTAAGGCACTTTTTCTATTTTAAGCAACTATGCAATTAACGTGGCAATAGAAATAGCTCGTTGATAGAAACCATCAACTAATCAGGCCATAAGAGATAATTTCGTATTCAAGTGTAATTATACAACAAACAGCTGGTGGGAGTTTATAATTTAGATATGTTGTCGAATTAGTGTGAGAAAATTTTACTACATTTCAAATTTTTCAATGCCATTTGAAACTTTAATGACACAAATATGAGTGAAACAAAACACTTGTTGAACTATTGCATGTGTCTTGAAATATTTATATAGTTTTGATATAATGTGTATCTTATTTACATATTAATTTAAAAAAAAAATAATGTCAGCATATTAGACAGCGCATTTAAAAAGTAATGAAGATTCACACATACATTTTGTGCTATTAAGAAATAGTAAAAAAAACCCATAAAAGCATTACCCATGTTAAATAGTCTCAAGTCGACTCAAACTTAGGCGTGGGGTTTCCTGGGCAACGTGATAACTGGCAACCGTCCTTTTGGTGGCTAATGCTATCTAAGAATGAGCATTTAAGACTAGTTATGAATACTTTTATGATTTAAAATTACAAAATAAAAAATATTGGTCAACAAAATCTAACTGGGTGATTTTTTAAGAGTTTGTTTTGTGAAAATTGAAAAAAAGGAAGAAAATTTGCAATAGTGAATGAAATATTTATTTATTTATTTATTTATTATTCATTCATCAAACAGAGCTTTTATTCTTTAACTGACTACTTTAAGAAACAACTTATACAGTACATTTAACAATTAGATACATATTAAGTCAAGTTACTGGAATTTTTGAACTAATTTCTACTTAAGTATAAATTAAAGTCTATATCTTAAGTCTATGTCTTAAACAACGAGTGATTCAACGAATATTCAGATTGTAATTTACTCTACGAAAGGGCTCGTAAAATAATCTTTGCGATCTAAGATAACGTGAAGGTACGTGGAAGCATATTTGAAGAAGCAAAAAAGAACAGTTTATTTCAAAGCAAGTAAAATCTCTTACGAACATGATGGCAAAATATTTACGGCAATTTTCCAAGGATTACATACCAAGAAGAAGCCTTCTTACATTATATTCAGGAAATTTAATATTCCATCTTAACCCTTTGAGGACCATAAGCTTTTGGGAAATTTTGTTTTAGAATCTTGGCAATAACAAAGCTAATTGAGATCCAACAAAGGCAAAAATACACAGAAAAAATAAAAAAGTATTTTCCATTATGTTGTTTTTTAATGGAACATATAAGTCCCTATGGTCCTTATGGGAGCCAAAAAATCTTGTTTGTATTTTACATTGGTTGTTAGTTGTTTTTTTTAAAGATATTTACATTTTTCTTGTAAATTTCTACTTATATAACATGCAATAACAATAGAGTTCAGCTACTACAGCTTTTTCACACTTTCTCCGCAATAGATCATTTTAAGAACCAATCCAATATCATTGAAATAACTCAAAGATATCGATAAAAATGGTCCAATAAAAAACCAAAAGGGAGAAAAATTTACCCACTATAATATGGGTTGGGCTCAGGGACAACACAAGACATAACAACTAACCATGCGTTTACATAGATCTAATCATACATTAGTTTTCAATCTACTTTTGAGTTGACCTTTCGACAAGTTAACATCAAACACGTTACAGTTGTTAACAAAGGTACTCATGCGATTTAATGGAGCAGTTAACATATAATTTGTTCTACTAAATGGTAAATAAATCAAGTTGTTAGAGTTTCTACTGCTTCTACGGTTAGTGTTAAAATTTATAAGAGAAAGAAGCTCTGGAGAGTCGAATACACCAGTAATGAGTTGGTGTAAGTAGACGATATCAGCAGATTTTCTTCTCTCACTTAAAGATTGCATTTTTAATAATTTCAAACGATCCTCATATGGAGAAAGGTTAAATGTGTCAGTTCCACTCAAGCCTCTTAGAGCAAACCGAACAAAACGTTTTTGAATTCTTTCTATACGATCAACATGCACATTGTAATGTTGGGACCATACTTGACTTGCGTACTCCAAGTGAGGACGCATGATTGAATAATACAGAGTTGTAGTTGTTATTAAGCTATCAAACTCTTTGGCCCACCGTTTTATAAAACCAAGCATAGAAGACGCTTTTTTACAAATTGTATCAATATGCATGTTAAACGACAATTTAGAATCCGTGCATAATATACCAAGGTCTTTGACGGTAGTTACACGACTTAAAGCAGTATCTTTAATTTTGTAATCAAAAATAAAATTGTTCCTTTTACGCGAAAAGGTCATAGTTTGGCATTTTTCTGGATTTAAAAACATGTTATTTTTAGAACACCAAACCTCAAAGGAGTTCAAGTCTGACTGGAGCAGGTCTGAATTGTCATTAGAATCAATTGTTCTGTATATTTTCATATCATCTGCATAAATAAGCAAATGAGAGTGTTTAATGACGTGGGTAACATCATTAATTGCCAAAATAAACAGAAGTGGGCCCAGGTGGCTTCCTTGAGGAACACCCGATTCTGCAACAAATTCAGAAGACAACACGCCTCGGAACCGTATTTGATAAGATCGCTCCATCAAATACGATTTGATCCAGTTTACAAAATATTGTGGAAATCCCATTAATTTAAGTTTAAATAAAATTAGATTATGTGGTAATTTATCAAAAGCTTTGCTAAAATCAGTGTAAATACAATCGACCTGGCTACCAGAATCAATAGATTTTAAGCAGAATGTAGTGAAATCAAGGAGATTAGACACAGTGGATCTGCCAGTAACAAAACCATGCTGACGAGTTGTCATGACTTGCCCACAGTGAATTTTCACTCGATCGTACACTATTCGCTCAAAAAGTTTAGGAATCGAAGACAATTTAGCGATAGGCCTATAATTAGTGACGTCGTTCCTGCAACCTTTTTTGTAAATAGGACTGATATAAGATTTTTTCCAAAAAAGAGGAAAATTACTTTCATTAATTGATTTATTAAAAAGTAACGAGAGAGGCTGACACAAAACGGAGCCGCATTGTTTTAACACTGCGGCAGGAATTCCACCTGGTCCAGCGCTAAAATCCTCATCGATTGATTCAATATACTTAAAAATATCCTCTGAGGTAAAAGGTATATGCCCCAAAGAAACTCTGGATGCGTTGTTCATATAATCAAAATACGCTAAATCAGGATTAAAAGAATCTGAACAGAATGATTCTTTAAAAAGATTGGCAAATAAGCCACAAATAATGGTGGAATTGTCAGTAAATCCATCCTGAAATTTGAAAGAAGAAGGAAATCCATCAGTCTTCTTCTTAACATTAATTAATCCCCAAAATTTTCTTGGATCAGACAAAATACTCAGCTTCATATTATCCAAATACTCATTATATAATGCAGCTGAGCAATTCTCAAATTCCAGAAACAAACGTTTGTATGTTTCTAGGTCATTTGAGTCAAAACTACAAACATATTTCTTCCATGCCCTATTCCTATTGTTGCAAAGAGTCTTTAAATCCTTTGTGTACCAAGGGTACGCAGAATTTTTCGCAAATTTGAGACTATATGGTACAGACTGAGAAAACATGGCAAAGAGCTCCGTATAGAAATAATTTATTGAACTGTTAAGATTATTATTATTTATGTATTCTGTAATTATATTTAAATTACTATAAAGTAAATGATTCAACCCCAAAAAGTCAGCTTTTTTGAAATTGAATTCATAAACTGTGCCAACAGAGCTTGAATTTACCATATTCTCCCTATCGGATTTATACCAAATACTCAAAGGTGGATGGTAATTATCAATAGTAGTCAAAGCATGAAGTGCCTTCTGAACAATGACATTGTTACTGTCTGTAGTTAAGACTAGGTCAAGCAGCCTTTCCAGACTATTATAAATACAACTAACTTGTTGTAAGTCAGAACATATATTGTCAACAAATATATGTTCTTGGCGTGTCTTTGAATTAGATGCACAAAAATGTGTTTCATCGTCAGAAGAATGCCATTTCAAGTCAGGCAAATTAAAATCGCCCAACAATAAAATGTCGCCATTAACGTCAGGTAAATTTAATATAAATTCTATGCAATCCGCAAGGCTTGGATAGACCTCTACACTGCTCTTTGGAGGAACGTATGCATTAATAACATATACATTAGAATTGCAATGTACAACCTTAACGCATATAAGTTCGATATTAGCAGAGCAGGGAATATCAATAAAGGAACTAACACAGGAGTTCCTTACAGCTAATAGGACACCACCACCAACTGCAGAATTATTGTCAGCGTGTCTGTCCTTCCTATATACTTGAAAACTATTGTCAAACAGTTCTAAGTCAGTAATTCCTCCGTTCAACCAAGTTTCAGTTAACGCGATAATGTCTTCAGAAAAATTCTGAGTTGACAAAAAAATGTCGCGCGTCTTTGAACGCAATCCCCTTACATTTTGATAGTAAAGGGAAAGCCTATTTAGTTTTTTTGGGTCTGACTGGTGATATAATTCGTCCTTCTAGACCTGTGTTTAGGCTTAAACTCAGAAACAAAGATATTATCAGCCCACAGATTAGAGCTCAGAACAGTTGCAAACTCTTCAGCAGCTACTGTGAGAATAAATGATGCGTGGGACGGTTTATTGCCAATTTTCTTGCATGAGCAGAAAGCAGCCTGACTTACTAATTGGTTGTGTTTAACAAACGTCAATACATTTTCACTTGTTGTGTCGGGCTGAAGACGTGAAATGAAAATTTTTTTTTCTCGACAAAGCTCTTAAATTTAATGAACTATTGCGCTCATTAGTCATGTCATTTCAAGCCGGGGGAGAAACAGATGGAGAAGATGGAGTAATAACTATATTATCTATTCTCACTGGCGTAAACACTGGTTTAGCCGAGATCTGCTTCGTTTCTAAAGTGGCTGGAAGCGTCATGCGCCGCTTATTACTTTTATTTTTGGAATTATTTCTCTTTTTCTTCGAAATATTTAGGTCTTTTTTAGATAAAACTATTTGAGTCTCAGAAGAAGAGGCTGGAAGAGTCTGAGACAATGCGGTCGAAATATTTACCGATGAAGACTTTTCATCACAAATGCTAGTACTGGGTGAGGTGCTTACTTCATTAAAAAATGTAACAATTTCTTTAAAATTGTTATTTAAAGCGTTAAGACTATCACCGAAAAGCTTAATTTTTGAGAAAAACTCATCTGGTGAAAGAACCCTACACGAAGCACAATACCAGCGAAGACCTGATCGTGGTGAGATTAAATCATCAAGACACGACTTAGAGATCCCAGCACATGATGTATGGAACAAACGCCCACATGGGCCAGAACAACTGAACATACGGTTCAGAATGTTTTGACTTTTGCAAAGCTCGTCTAAAGAACAAGCAGCAAAATTTTCTACGTAAAAATATTCCATAGCGAATAAACAAAGTTCAATAATTTTATGTGAGCAAAAATAATGTCCACTAAGTGCTAATGGGTTAATATAATATGTTGCAGTTTAAAAGCAACTGCAACAGTTCTCTGTGCTTAGTTTATGCAAATAAACAAACAACGCACAAAGAGGAACGCAAAAAAGAGAAAGAAAAAAGTATATAAGCAGCAGCTCAGCTATCAAACTATAAACGACAATTAAAACAACACATGTATGTACTACAATAAAACATTAAAAAATTCAACCACACAGCATGAAAACACTATAGGTCACCTTAAATACAATTTTCAATCACAAATAAATAAAAATACAGCACATACCGAAATTAAACAAACACTGGTATAACACAAATTACAATAAAAAAAACAACACAAGACAAACGACTGTCACCGGCCAAAAGACGAGATCAACTGATAATTATAATAATCAATTATGTCTAATTATGGTAGTCTGCAAAACAATTACGATTATTTGTGCAACAAAGATGCACCTTACATGCATTGCAATAGTTGTTAGTGCTATTTGCAACTTTTTTTTTAGAGAAATGGACACATCTTTTTGTTATGTCGGCTTTGAGCATAGAGTGCGATATATCCAACTTCTTGTCAGCAGCAGTTTTTGATTACTGAAATGTTCGATTTCCTCTCGTTCGCATAGAATAGTCACCAAACAAATTTTTTGCAACCAATTGTCTGTAGTCAAGAGAGCTCAGCTGTGACCTTTCTACAAGATTTTTTACTGTACATCGATATAAATTACAAAGGCATTCTTCACGCTTATATCGAATTGAACAAAAAAAAACAACCGAAGATAGTATTTTTTTAGATTTACAGTCTAGTTCATAGAAAGTCTTGTGTTGATCCATCAAATCTACAGCTCCCATATTTTTTTTTGTAATGAGCAATGACTTTCGGGATGCAAAGACAAAAGTTTTTATTCTGAAGCTCTGGCACTTTTGCAAAACAAAATTTTTTCAATATGTTCATAGTCAAACGAAACTTGAAATTTTATCCATGTTCCTAACACCGTTCGAAAAAAAATTTTATAATGTGGCATATGTTTTTCACCTAAGTTATGAAAGCAAAGCTCGAATCTTGGGTTTGTTTTTTCATAAACATCAAAAATTTTTTAAGTCCCGTTTTCAAGAAAATAAGACCTGAAAAATATTCATATAAAACCATTTAAAAATCATTTTTTTCTTTCATAGTTCCTTTATTAAACTGCATTATTTTTTTCTGCCGCCAACTGGTGCCAATTGATAATTATATATTAAATTTGAAAGAAAAATTTTTTTTTTCCATCATGTATTAATATCTTCCGCTTTACCTAGGATACCAAAATTTTGTTGGGCCCTCATTTTTTATGAACTATGACAATACAATTTCTGGCAAAAGTTTTTGGTTTTGGTAAAGCTTTTGTTATAAAAACATTAAACTAGAAAAATACTACATTTTTGCCTCTTAACCTTCTTTTATGAATAAAGGAGCCATCGCAGCAAATTTTTATGTTGTTTTTTTACATTAAGTTTAATTGTCCTAAAAGAGAATCTAAACTTATTTTTATTTTTTGACCACATTCGTTTTTTTTTTTATTTGGACAGTTTTTTTTTTTTAATTTGAGACCTGTGTGCAACGCAGCGAAATTTTCGTTGCTTTTGCTGTTTTGCTGACAGCAATTTAAACCCGCGAAAAAGTGCCGCGACAAAGTCCCCACGAATGTTTAAGCTTTGTTTGTTATCTTAAATTGAAGGTATAAAAGTTACATATTTCGGGTTTCAGGGGTTCTGAACCCCCTTCCCCCTAAATACGGCCCTGACTCAAAGAACACGTGCAATTCTTCTCAGAATTCTGTAACCCATCATTGAATTTTCGGATTTGACTTATTTTGGAAAATTTAGAAAATACCTTAAAAAATTCTGAAAAAATTTGAAAAATAATCTGAAATCAAACCGATTCTATAATAAAGAGTTCTATAACGAAAAATAGGGCTAACATTTTTTTCTTACACTTGCGCGTGTTTGGACCTGCCTTTGATCTAGACACTTTTCAACCATTCTCTATGTTGGAAACCTTAAAAACCAATTTGACTATATTTTTAGATCAGAGATCTGCAACAAGTAAATTGAAAATCAAGCTACTTGAAAAAATATCAAGCTTTGAGTTGAATTGCAGGAACTTAATTTATTATAATTCGCGACTGGCTTCTGAAAAACGAATCATATATCTGACGTGATTCTATTTTGTTTCTACCCCACATAAGTTGGTGGAAAAAGTCAAGTTTTCTACTTTTCAACTCTGGTTTCGACTCTATGCGACTGCACTACCGTCGGAAGTTTCGTTGTTCGTTTCATTTATTATGCGAAGTTCGTGTAACTTTTTTTCTGTAGTTATTGCCATAATATTAGGTGCCAACCCTATTATTTCAAAATTTGATAATTTGGAAATTCTGACAACGGATTCGGATTCAGCGACCCATTTTTGGTGTACCATTTTTTTGCCAGCCCGAATTCATAAAATCACAAAAAATTAAGGTGGCAATCCTATCCACCATCTTGAATTTTAAAATTCTGACTTTAAATTCGAAATCAGCGACCCCTTAACACTGACAAATGACGTTTAAAACTCTTGAAAAGACATATTATTAGGTGGCAACCCTATTTTTTCAAAAACTTTTAATTTTGAAATTCTGATAACGGATTCGGATTCAGCGACCCATTTTTGGTGTACCACTTTTTTGCCAGCCACGAATTCATAAAACTACAAAAATTGAGGTGGCAACCCCATCCACCATCTTGAATTTTAAAATTCTGACTTTAAATTCGAAATCAGCGACCCCTTAACACTGACAAATGACGTTTAAAACTCTTGAAAAGACATATTATTAGGTGGCAACCCTATTATTTCAAAAACTTTTAATTTTGAAATTCTGATAACGGATTCGGATTCAGCGACCCATTTTTGGTGTACCACTTTTTTGCCAGCCCCGAATTCATAAAACTACAAAAATTGAGGTGGCAACCCCATCCACCATCTTGAATTTTAAAATTCTGGCTTTAAATTCGAAATCAGCGACCCCTTAACACTGACAAATGACGTTTAAAACTCTTGAAAAGACATAATATTAGGTGGCAACCCTATTATTTCAAAATTTTATAATTTTTAAATTCTGACAACGGACTCGGATTCAGTGACCCATTTTTGGTGTACCATTTTTTTTGCCAGCCCGAATTCATAAAGTCACAAAAAATTAAGGTGGGAATCCTATCCACCATCTTGAATTTTAAAATTCTGACTTTAGATTCGAAATCAGCAAACACTGATAAATGATGTTTAAAACTCTTAAAAATACATATTATTAGGTGGGAATACTGTGGTAAAAATTTAGGTGGCAACCTTAAAATCCATCCTAAATTTTAAAACTGTGACATTATATTCGAAATTAAATTCGTTGTCAGAATTTAAAAAAATCTAGGTTGCAACTCTATCCGCCATCTTAAATTTTAAAGTTTGACATCATCTTCGAAATAAGTTACCCCTAAAACTGCCAACGACGGAGTCCACAGAATCCTCAAAAGTCCTATTACGCTTAAGCTCTCTCTAAACAAGCTAATTTAATTTTTTGGATACTTGCTTTAATTGGATACTTGCCTTCAATTTCAAGCTTTTCAAGCTTTTTGCCGAAGTCATCAAGCTTTACTTTACTTGAAACTTCGTGCCGTTCGCTTGTAAGCTAGCATACTTGCAAGTCGCAAGCTGTCGTGGGGTTATTTATATTCAATTACAAGCTATACTTGATTCAAAATTATCAAGCTCAAGCTAGCTTGAACTTGTATATTAAGCAAGTACGTGAAATAGACTTTAAGTAGGCTTGTGCAGTTCTCTGTTTTAGATGTTATTACACAAAAGTAAATTATTTTAATTTTTGGAAAAACAAACCGCAAAGCTACTTTCTTTATAATTACTTGTCCTCAAAAAACTATCAGCTGCTATATTTCACAGTTGGTTTTGAACAATTTTAATTTGAGTAAGCGAACTTTGCATTACAGTGAATTCGCTGTAGATAAATAGAATTACTTTAAAAATTTGCTAACTTTATTTTGCTTCGTCCATTTTTTTTTATGTTTTAGAATTGTACTACAGTGTATTTCAGTCGTTCTGCAAATTGATCATATGAATTAGTTTAAATCGTCCTGAGCTTATTTGATAAATTATTTTTATTCAATACTAGCTGAAACCCGGCGCGTTGCTGCCACTCTCCCTATTCAAACGCCCATAAAATGTTATCAGTTAAACAGCATGTCTAAATTGAGGTCAAATACTGAATTCTGAGACTGTGCGACCTATATCCACAAAGCTATTCGATATAACAAATTTGGGTTGTATAGGAAGTGCCACTCTCTCTTCATCACCGCTAATAGAATGTAATCAATTAAACTGGATGTCTACATGGAGGTCGAATACCGAATTCTAAAACTGTGCGACATATAACTGTAGTGTTATCTTATTATTACATTTTAATATTGTTTCAATTGTATGTAAAACACTTTGTTTTAAAACCACTTAGTTTTTAAGTTCTTTTTGTATTTTTTAGAATTAAGTTTTCATATTTTAAATGTATAAAAATATTTCAAAATTTTTTAGTATCTAATAAATTATTCAATCATACGAATAAATTTTTATTATATTTCTCGTGGAAATATTTGAATTTCCACAATTGGCGATCCTGCTCGATCCTGCGTTCCTGTTTTCAATCATATTGGAAAACATATTGTTATCAATAACAAAAAGAATTACTGCAGAACCATCATCTCTGCTACAACTTCTCAACCAGAAACAACAAAACCAGCTAACGACCTCTTTAATGACTGCGTAGCACAGCGAACACGCTCAAAAAACAGTCTCATCCGAAGAGCCCAGCACAAGTCGTCACAGCAGCAGCAGCAGCTCATACGTTCTCACCTACTCGTCGTCACACGCTCACCTAAGCACCAATACTAGTGTACCGTCAAGCAGCTATCGCACTAATACAGCCACAAACGCTCCAACAACAACCAAAACGCAGCAGACACGGTCACTGCGTACAACAAAAGCAGCAGCGTAAACAACTAAATAACAATAACAGCAGCCGTAACAACAACAACAACCACAACCGCAACGAAAAGAGCAACAACAACAACAACGTCGGCAGCAACAACAACAACATCTACAACAACAGTATTAATAAAAGCAACAACATTAACAACGCAAGCAGCGACGCCAACACAAGCAGCGACGCCGACGCAAACAGCAACGCCGACGCAGGCAGCAACGCCAACGCAGTCAGCAACGTCGAAACAAACAGCGACGCCAACGCAAGCAGCGACGCCAACACAGACAGCGACGCCAACGCAAGCAGCGACGCCAACACAGGCAGCGACGCCAACGCAAGCAGCGACGCCAACACAAGCAGCGACGCCGACGCAAGCAGCAACGCCGACGCAGGCAGCAACGCCGACGCAGGCAGCAACGCCGACGCAGGCAGCAACGCCGACGCAGGCAGCAACGCCGACGCAGGCAGCAACGCCGACGCAGGCAGCAACGCCGACGCAGGCAGCAACGCCGACGCAGGCAGCAACGCCGACGCAGGCAGCGACGCCGACGCAGGTAACAACGCCGACGCAGGCAGCAACGCCAAGACAGGCAACGACGCCGACGCAGACAGCGACGCTGAAGTAAGCAGCGCCACCGACGCAAGCAGCGACGCCAAAGCAAGCAGTGACGCCAGAAACAAGCAGCGACGTCAGTAAATCAGCGACTAAGGATTGGTATTTATTTATATACACTACACAATTAGCTTTTTAGCGGATGTAAAACGATAAGCCGGCGCTTATCGTTTCACAACCGTAGGCACTACACTGCACGCTAGGCACACTTCAATTTTATTAATATTATTTTAAGAAATTTATTTGTAATAAAACTAGTATTCTTTAAAACAATACAATGCAACGTACTCCTACTCGGTTATCCACCTCAGGAGACGGAGATAATCATTTAATTAATTTTGAGCCTCCTTTATTGAACCCTTTCGATGATTCATCATCTAACATTGAAGTTCATGCAACGTCAGTCAAACTCCCACAGTTCTGGACTGATAGTCCTGATGCATGGTTTATTCATGCAGAATTCCAATTTCGATCTAAAGGGATTACCACTGACCAAACAAAGTATGAATATCTTGTGACTGCACTTCCACAAGAAGTCATAGTTACGGTATTAGATTTCATACAACAACCACCTTCAACCAACTTGTATGAAGGTTTGAAGAAAGTTCTGATAAATAGACATACTTTAAGTGAGAACAAACGGTTCGATAAGATGCTATCTGACACTGAGATGGGTGACCAAAAACCATCTCAATTTTACAGATCCTTGCTGCTTTTAGCTGGTTCAACAGTCAACAAAGACTTAGTTTATAAGCTTTGGTTACGTAAACTACCTAAAAGTCTGAACATTGCTTTGACAGGATCTGGTCATAAGGAATTAGATGAGTTGTTATTACTCGCTGATAACTTGTGGGAGGTATTAGCAGAATCTGAGGTATCTGCAATCAAGAATAACTTTAATGTATCGAAACACATCTCTAATTCTAATGAGATAGCAAATATTACTAAACATTTTGCAGAACAAACATCTAAAATTTTTGAATGTTTTCAAAAACTCTCGCTTGATGTTGATGAACTTAAGAATCAACGTTTCAGTCGTCCAATTTCCAGAAGATTTAGTTCCAGAGGAACTTCAAGACGTCGATCGTCTTATAGGTCCTCTTCAGGTCAACGACCTTCCAATTGGGTATGTAAGTACCATTTCAGATTCGGTAAAAACGCACGTAAATGTGAACAACCATGTGCATTTGTTCAAAACGACAACTTTTCACCACACAACATAACACAACACAATTCAACAAACTAAAAGACTCTGTTGTCGCGACGACTGATAATAGACCCGTCATACATACACGTCGTCTTTTTGTATTTGACCCCTCTAGTAAATTAAATTTTCTTATTGACAGTGGAGCAGAGGTATCAGTTCTACCTTCCTCAAAATTCAAAATTTCAAACAAAAAATCAGATTTGGTATTACAAGCTGCTAATGGCACAGCAATCTCTACATTTGGAAAAAAATTATTGACACTTAATTTAAATTTACGACGTGAATTACCATTTTCATTTATTATAGCTGACATTTCCAAACCTATTATAGGTGCAGATTTCTTGACAAAATATGGCCTTCTTATTGACCTTAAACACAAACGTCTCGTTGACCCTTTAACTAATTTATCTGTCAATACAATTTCAGCATTTTCTGAAACATCTTTACCTAAATTATTTACTATAGATAACAAGTATACACAATTACTCAAAAAATTTCCTTCTTTAATAACAGAACCCGATTACACAGCACCAATTAAACATCACACTGTACATCACATTGTCACTGAAGGACAATTACCTTACACAAGACCACGACGTCTAGACTTGCCAAAGTTAAAAGTAGCTAAACAAGAATTTCAGTTCTTAGTTACTTCTGGTATTTGTAGACCGTCAAATTCTCAAACATCCTCTCCATTACACCTAGTACCTAAACGCGAGCCCAATGATTGGAGACCATGTGGCGACTACAGAAGACTTAACACAATTACAGTACCTGACCGATATCCATTACCACACATACATGATTTTTCTTTAAATTTACACAATACATGCATTTACTCAAAACTCGATTTAGTCAGAGCATATCATCAAATACCAATGGCACCTAACGACATACACAAGACAGCAATCACTACACCTTTTGGGATGTTCGAGTTCCTCCGTATGCCATTTGGCTTGAGGAACTCAGCCCAGACATTCCAGAGGTTCATTAATGAAGTGCTACATGGACTAGATTTTATTTTCGTATACTTAGATGACATCTTGATTGCTAGTGAGACAGAAACACAACATTTCGAACATTTAACGCAAGTTTTTAGAAGACTCAATGATTACGGTTTAAACATAAAACCTAACAAATGTGTATTCGGAGTTGATAACATTGACTTTCTTAGCTACAACATATCTAAACACGGAATACGTCCGTCACAAGAACGTGTTAAATGCATTCAAGATTATCCACAACCGGTAACAGTCAAACACATGCAAAAATTTATAGGTATGACAAATTACTACCACAGGTGCATTCCTAAACTCGCACACATGCTTGAATCCATTTATGACATGGTAACAACAGCTTCGAAAACTAAAAGCAAACATTTACAGTGGACAGACACTACTTTACATGCATTTACAACAATCAAAGACAGTTTTGCCACGCAAACACTTATTAACCATGTTAATAGTAAGGCACAACTGTCGATTGCTGTAGATGCATCCATTACCGCAATAGGTGGCGTTTTACAACAAGAACATAACAATAAACTTGAGCCTATAGCTTTCTTCTCTAAGAAACTTTCACCTGCTGAAACGAAATATAGTACATTTGACAGAGAATTACTTGCGATTTACTTAACTATTAAACATTTTCGACACTTCCTGGAAGGTAACATTTTTACAGTTTTCACAGATCACAAACCTTTAGTTAATGCATTATCTTCTAAAACCGAACGTAGTCCTAGACAAACACGACACCTTGAATACATAGCACAATTCACTAACACAATATTACACATTAAGGGTACAGACAACTCAGTAGCAGATGCACTTTCAAGATGCGAGGTAACAGAAGTTAGAACACCCGACCTTGATCTCAAACAATTACATCAGGAACAAATCATTGACACAGAACTCAAGAGCATAACAGACAAAACAACTTACAAGTTTGAACAAGTTGATATTCCGTTTTTAAACATAAAAATTTGGTGTGAAAATTCTACAAATAATACAAGACCATACATTCCCCAAACACTACGGAAAAGAGTTTTTGATCAAATACATAACATTTCACATCCAGGAACTAGAGGTACTAGACGACTAATCACACAACGATATTTTTGGCCTAACATGAACACACAAATAAACAAATGGACTCAAGAATGTATTAGATGTCAAAAATCTAAGGTACATAGACACACTAAAACACTACCTCACAAGATAAACATTCCGAGCGGTCGTTTTGAACATATTCATATTGACTTGGTTGGCCCATTACCGATTTCAAATGGTTACCGATATTTGTTTACCATAATTGACAGGAACACACGTTGGCCTGAGGTTTATCCTCTTAAAGATACAAGGGCTAATATTATTGTTGACACGTTCCAAAGAGAGTTTATATCACGCTTTGGGGTTCCTCTGGAAATTACTTCTGATCGAGGACCTCAGTTTACATCAACTACATTCAAAAATTTTATTACCAAATTTGGTTGCAAACACATCAAAACTTCAGCTTATCACCCACAAGCTAATGGGATGATAGAACGTTTCCATCGTCAACTCAAAGCTTCTCTTATAGCGAGCAATAACCAAAACAATTGGTACTCAGAATTACCACTAGTTCTACTAGGGCTAAGATCCACGTTTAAAGAAGATGTTAAAGCATCCCCTGCTGAAATGGTTTATGGTCAAACACTCAGATTGCCAAGTCAGTTAGTCATTCCTAGTGAGCAAAAATTCAGTCCATCAGAAACTTTGTTCAAACTTAAAGATATTGTTGCTAATAATCAAGCACATATTTCACATCATAATCAGAATTTTAAACAATTTGTGCCAGAATCACTCAAAACTTGTGAGTTTGTATTTGTTCGCAATGACACTATTAAAAAACCACTTCAAGAGCCATACGACGGACCATTCAAAGTATTAGAAAAGTCTCCAAAATTTTTTAAAATTCTTAAAAACAAAAATATTATAACGGTTAATATTGATCGAATTAAGCCAGCTTTTGTTAACATTAATGTTTCAAAAACACTTTTTAATGCAAATAAATCAGCTAAGACAGTTCATTTTAATTTATTAGCAAACACGGTAAGACTAATACCGAATTCTTTGGAGGGGGAATAATGTAGTGTTATCTTATTATTACATTTTAATATTGTTTCAATTGTATGTAAAACACTTTGTTTTAAAACCACTTAGTTTTTAAGTTCTTTTTGTATTTTTTAGAATTAAGTTTTCATATTTTAAATGTATAAAAATATTTCAAAATTTTTTAGTATCTAATAAATTATTCAATCATACGAATAAATTTTTATTATATTTCTCGTGGAAATATTTAATTTCCACATAACTCCAAAACTATTCGATAGCACAAATTTTGATTGTATGGGAGGTGCCACTCTCCTTTTCCCTACGCCCATAAAATTTTAGCAATGAAACTGCATGAGTACATTGAGGTCGAATACTGAATTTTGAGGCTGAGTTACCTATAACTCCAAATCTATTCGATATCGCAAATTTGGGTTAAATTGGAGGTGTCACGCCCCCCCGACAAACTCTAAAAAATTTTATCAGTAAATCTGCAAGCGTAAATTTTGGTCGAATACTGAGTTCCGACGCTGTGCGACCTTGAACTACAAAGTTATTCGATATCACAAATTTTCGTTGTATGGGAGGTGCCACTCCCCCTTGATCAACGCTCATAAAATGTAATCAATGAAACTGCATGTGTACATTGAGGTCCAATACTGAATTCCAAAGCTGTGAGACCTAAAACCCCAATGCTATTTGATATCTCTAATTTGGGTTAAATAGGAGGTTTCACGCCCCCTTGTCGTACGCCCATAAAATGTAATTAATGAAACTGCATGTATAAATTGGGGCCGAATACTGAATTCTGACGCTGATATTCAATATCGCAAATTTACGTAAAATGGGAGTCAATGAAACTGCATGTGTATATTGAGGTCGAATACTGAATTTCGGCGTTGTACGACTTATAACTCTAAAACTATTTGATAGCACAAAGTTGGGTTGTATGGGAAGTGCCACTCCCCTTTGCGCTACGACGACAAAATGTAAGTATTGAAAATGCATGTATAAATTTAGGTCGAATACCGAATTCTTACGCTGTCAACCTATAACTTCAAAGCAATACGATATCGCAAATTTGGGTTGTAAGGGAGATGTCACGCCTCCCTGTCCAACGCCCATAAAATAAAACCATTGAAACTGCATGTGTAAATTGAGGTCAAAAACTGAATTCCAAAGATGAATTCCTATAACTTCAAAGCTATTCGATATCACAAATTTGGGTTGTATCGGAGGTGCCCCTCCCCCTTGTCCACTCCCATAAAATTTCATCACAGAAACGGTACGTCTAAATTGTGGTCGAATACCGAATTTCTAAGCTGTGCGACCCATAACTCTAACTAAAGCTATTCGATAACAACAATTTTTTATTTATATGTGGGAGGTAAAAGGGGGTGTGGCATTGCCCCTTTAACCATCTCGTACTCAAAGCAAAGCGTACTTACAAAATTTGAGCTCAATCGGACCAATGGTTTCGAAGTATTTTGATATTTTCTTTAAAGTAGGCGTAGATGAATTGTGACCACGCCCATTTTTTCAAAGTTAATTATAGTTATCATACGAACTTATTTACCAAATTTTAATTTCATACGACCAAAACCGTCTTAAATACAGCATTTTTATTGATTTGTGGGCGACAAAAGGGGGTGTGGTACAAAACCTGCAAAGATACACACATGCAATTTCTTATGTGCACCATCCACACAGACCCCAATCACCCCTGAAAATTTCATTGAAATCGGGCAAGCCGTCTAGGAGGAGTATGCGAACAGGAAGTTTTGCCACTTAATTTTATATATATAGATATCAAAACAGTGGGCGCAAAAGTGGGCGTGGTCAATTTTTCTTTCCGACAAAACTTAAATTGGATTACTATGAACATTAAAAAAAAATTATCCAAATCGGTCCAGCCGTTTTCCGATTTTAGATAAATCAAAAAAAGTGGGCGCAAAGTGGGCGTGGTCAATTTTTCTTTCCGTAAAAACCTAAGTTGGACTATTACGAACATTTTAAAAAAAATTATCCAAATCGGTTCAGCCGTTCTCAACTGATGCAATTACCAACGAACGACATTTGATTTTTATTTATATAGATGTAACTTAACTCAAACATGTAAGAAGTATTCCTAAACAACAAAACGATAACTCGTTACAAAAAACTAATAGATGTAACTTTTTTACAATACAATTAGCTTAAAACTTTTAATTTATGTCTGTTTTTCTTCACAAAATATTGTTTGTTTGTCACATTTTCAATAATTTAAGAAATTTGTGTAGATGTTTTGATAAATAAAATTATATTCTACTTGCTTTCTTAGTAAATCTTGAAAAAAACCAATGAGGCGAATGAATTCTATGAAACTGATTAGTATTTCATGCAGCGCGAACGCAACGTGTCCTGAATGCGAACAAAAGATATGCTTACTAAAGATCGCTTAAGAAAAAAACCAATTCTCTCGACTGCGTACAATACAGCTAAAATTATATTTGATAGTGTTTTTTTTTGGAATTCTTTAAGAAAACAAAAGCCATCACAACAGATGTTATTCGTGAATGTGAGCTTTATGATTAAATTTGAGATTTAAGTCAGAAACATATATTTCCGAACAAATACATTTCAAAGTACCAACATTTTATAATTACGATTAAATTGAATATCTATCGATTGTCAAGGTTAATGCAAAGATTTTCAGTGATTAATCTGAATTTTAAATGAAATACATTCATACAATCTAATGTAAGTATTAACAAAACAAAAACATTGAATCCCATCCCATTTTTAAGAACATTTACCAGTTGTTTATAGCTTGTTGTTATTCAGGCATGTCATGAATAATTTTTCACGCGGAACCGAAAAAGGGAGTTTTCATTTTTAAGATAAAGTTCAAGAACATTTTGGAAATTTTTAATGCAAAATTGTTCATCAACGATGTATCAACAAATTTGCATAACAAATTTCCAAAATGTTCTTGAGCTTTATCTTATAAATGCGATTCCGATTCCGCGTGAAAAATTATTCATGATAGGGCTGATTATGTTATGCTTACTGCATTCAAAAAGACTCTGTCGTTAATGTGAAATAATGTTTCTTAATAAATGGGAATTGAATCTAGACAAAGGTTGTTATTTATATCGATTTGAGAAGTTACTCATTTGTGTGACGTGTTTTGTTCGCACTTGAACAGCTTTAAAATTAAAAATCTTCAATGCTAGCAACATTTTTAATAATATTAATCATACGCCACGTTGAATTTAACAGAATGAGTTTCATGTTACTCATACGCCTTGTAGTCCAGTATATATTATGACATAATCCCATTGTAACCAAGTAACAATTCCTCAAAAAATTGCATAACTAAGTATTTCATGCAAATTATTATCACTCATACGTCACGTAGTGCAGCAAGAAAGCAGCAGCAACTCAACTCAAGGTCTCCAACACGACTTGACTTTATGGCTCACAAAAAACATATCTAATTTCATAATGGCAAAATAGTGCTATACAGAAGTAACATATACATACATACATACAAACAGACACATACACTCGTAAATTTTGTATAAATTATGCATGAGGCACCGCAGTGCTGTAAGTTGACAAAATATTCGGCAAAATATGACAATCATATAAATGACATTTAGAAGTTATCTAAATGCGTCGAAACAAACATACTAATGCACTGTATAAATGTATCTGTGTGTGTGTGTATGAATGCCTATACTATAGAAAAAGTGACTGCATGCATAGAAGTGACTTCATGGTTGTCACATAAATATCCCGAAATTCATTTCCATTTTCAGCCTGAATGATTTATATTTGCTCATGCTAACAACAACAAAAACAGTAGCAACAACAAAAACAAGTTGAACATTAACCTGTATGTTGCCGCAATGTATTTGTACATGATATTTCAAATAATGCACCTTTTCATTGCTTCGTTTACAACACTTCACTTTCACTTCCGCTTCCTTGAACGTTTGCTTTATCTACTTCTTTTATTGTAATAGAGTAATGTGTGTTTACATGAGCACACTCCAATACAAAGACACACACCCACACACGCACATACACTTACCCTACACCAAAGTATATTGCTTGCTTTGTGCTATGTTCGTGTTCATGTTTCTTATTTGGTTTGTTATTGAGTTTGTTTGTTTGTTTGTCTGTCAGTCGTTCTGCTACCAAAAACCAATAATTTTATCCCATCTTATTGAGCCTTTAAGCCAGAATGAGTTTCTTGATAGAGTCAAGCAATAATTTGGTCTACTAAATGCAGCTTAAATATGTATAAGCTTTGCCACGTTGTCGTTGCCTTTTCTTGCCTAACACTTTTATTTTGTCTCGTTTAGAATGCTGCTTAAAAACTGCCTACAAACTGGGCCTTCGTTTATTTTATGGCTTTATTAGCTCTTTATATTACATAAATAATATATTTTCTCACGTTTTTATCACTTTTTGCACTTATGTTGTTTTCGTATTTTTCTAACGCAATGCGATACTATGCTTTTACCTGTGCTCACTTAATTAAACCGCAATGAAATTACGATACAAGTATTCTTAAGTATATTTTGATAGTTTTATAGCATTCACCTGCTTCTCAACCTTGTGAGATTAGGAAAAACAAAAAATTGTGCCTTACTTTGAAAAGTCTTCAGGTAAAGGAAGTTTAGTGTAAGGATTTACTTGCTTGTCTGGCTTACAAAACGAAATAAGTGCACATTTTTAAAGTAAAAATCTATATAGATATAGTACCTTAGTCAAAAATTTATATGTGCAATACTTTAAATGCAATTCCAAGCAAACATAACTTCATTTGGTATAATTTTTTTTTAAATATTAAGGCCTACTGTGTAAAACAAATTATAACTTATTTAAAAAAACTTGTTAAGAAAAAAATTATAATATACTTAATGACTTCATGGCAAATATTTGTATGTGCCAAATTTATTTTTATTGATTTTATGGAATAAAATAGGAAAATATATAGCTTTTACTAAGGAATATATCTTTCTTTCTTATACACAACTTTGCTTAGCCTAAAAGATATGGAATCTATCAACTATCTGATGATGGATTCATCGATTTTTTTGCTATTCCTACTGAATAAACGTTTTTATAAACTTTGGTATTTCTGTGAACCATCAAGTTTGAACTTTTTCTCATCATTAAATATGGCATTCCGGATTTCTTTCTCCCAAAATTGGTATTTTTCAACAAATGCTAGATGCAATGTATCGTGGTGGAAGCCTGGGTTGAGAGAAGAGCGATAACTGACTTGTCTTTTTCGTGCAAAAAGCTGCTTTTAGTAACTCTAGTTAAGTCTTCTAGGACATAAAAAAGACGAGCAGAGCTCGAATGTCTTCGAAGTTGCAGATCTCTGCTGTGAACACACTAACATGTGCCAAAGCCATGTATATAAATGTGTTCTCAATTTTTTTGTTTTTTTTTTGTAATTTTTTTCTGTCTTTTCTACCAGAAAGTAGAAGCCTGAAATTTAAAATAAAAATATTTTAATATTGTCGTACTGTAATATTGCTTGATTAAAGTTGTGTTTAAATCTGAGGAAAAGTGTTAGGAGTTAGACGTTAATTGGTTAATATCGTGTGCTACCAACTAGGGAGTTCAATCCCGGAAGCTTTTCTCGATCCTGGGATTATCGGGATTGAAAATATTAATTCCAGGATCCCGGGATTAGTTCGGCATTGAAATCTTTAGGAAGTAAATAATCAAAATGTTTCTAATACAATTTTTTATTATTTATTACCTGAAACTAAAAAATGTAAACTATTTCACTTATAAAGCAACAAAAACAAAACACATTAAGGGTATTCACATGGTGTTGTTACCACACTTTACCGATCGGTTTTTATATTTTTTGTTGTTTTACATGAAATTAATTAAAACCAAAAAAGTGGTAATTTTAAGAAGCCTTACGATATGTTTAACGAACGTGGTTATTTTGTAAGTGCAAAAATGGAAGAAGCTCAATGTGCAAGTTATTTTTTTGATGGCATATATTAATAAAATATATCAAATTGGATAGTTAATTTATTTGCATACTAACAAAAAGCTATAGTGGGAGTTTCCAAATGCTATACTAATTCTATTTTATAGAGTGCTCATAGTTGCGGTTTTTAAATATGGCAAAAAACCACAATACCACGATACCACACAATTGTGAATACTTAGGGTATTGTTGATTAACTGGAAAAAAATATTAATGATGAAGCAAATTGTATTAATTTAAAGAACAAATAATATAAAAAATAAAATACAAAATAGTTTAAGGTATTATTATATAAATGTCTAACACTGGTCAAGGATCGCATTTGTGTAAAAGAGACACAGAAACGCAAATGAGAGCAGTTGAAGAGGGAATAGCAAAAATTTTACGTAAAATTTTGATTAGTCTACACTTGACTTGATTAAAATAATTTAAATTTTTGCAAAAAACTTGCTAACCGTGATCAGTGAGTCTCGCTTTATCAGAAACTGATCAGTTGCGTTCAGCAGGTACATACTCAAAAGTTGATTAAACGCACACAATCTAACTTATACTACGTTTTCATGTCGAGTTGAGTTGAGATAACTAGAAATTAACTTCTAATGGAAACGCGAGTTGAGTTGAATTTCGTTTAACACACGAAACTCCATGGTTAATGGTTAAATGGTTTGATTTAACTGAGTTCGATTGTATGCGTTCAGAAGTGGTTCAGTGGTTCAACTGTTGAGCGAGGTTGTATTGAATTTATTGATTACTTTTTATATTATTTTATTTCTGCCACTGCGCTGACAAAAAAATGTAACATATCGTTCAGAGAGTTAACCCTGGCTTAACCCGCCATGAAAACGTAGTAAATGTATGTAAAATTACCACTGCTGTTTTTTTGAACGTTAACATCACTTCTCAACTGAACGATAAAAGCTTTTTTGTGCAGACGATACGGGAATTTTTTCGATAAGTAACGTCTTTTGACCGAGATTTAAAAAACTCCACTTCATCTTGAGGCCAAATGAGAGATTGATGCAAATTCTGAAGAAGAAATTTTTCCAAACATTCACAAAAGAAAAACCAAAACAGGATTAAAAAATAGCTAAATTTTAATAAGCTTTTGAAAAAAGGTAAAAAATCTTTGAGTTGTATTCGCTTTAAACCAAAATATGCCTGTGCAGTAGGATTTAAATAGTGCTATGTAAGTGAAATTTTTATTCAATGATTTGTTAACAAGTTGAGTTAATCCTTAGAGGCATGGAGGGAAGGAAGTATACGTCCCACCTATTTTAATCGTTTTTTTTCATATTATTCGCTTAAAATGCCATTCCAAAATCTAAGATAGCGAATTCAATAATGCTGAAAAAGAATTGTTGAAAATTAGATATCCTGTATTTTGGAGCCGATTAAAAATAAGTAGGACTTATATTTCCCACTAAGCAGCAAAGGCTTAAAACGAAAAATCAAGAAAGTTAATTGTAAAACGGCAGCTTAGAATAAAGGCTACAGTCGCTAAGATAAACAAGTATGTTAAAAAGCATCACCGGAATAGTTTTACTTTAGGACACAGAGCCCTTTTTTACGTGTGTAAGGAGCCCCTAAATACAATGCCACTTTCAAAAAATGTCTCTTTCAAGTGGTTGTCGCGCTCAAACTTCGTAAAAGTTTAAAACAAATTGTAATTTCAAGTACTTTATGAAACGGCCCAATTTTTTTTTTAAGTGAAAGTAGTTCAATGAAAAGGTGTTTACGTATGTTATTATTTAAATAAGTATCTACAAATAAAATTCTTTGAGCACTTTAAGAAATACGAGGGACAAGCCGTGGCTCCATATGCGAAAATTACAATGCTGATACAAGGTGTTATTAAATTTTTTTAAGAGGCCCAAATATCTATATACATATATAAAAATGAATGTACGTTTGTTTGTTTGTTTGTGTGTCCTGAATACATTTCTACACCGTTCATCCGATCGCGATGAAACTTTCCAAATTGGTTGTTCGTATTCATGCGCAGGTTTTAGTCGTAGTACGGACAGCGTTAGACAAGGGGGCGTGGCACCTCCCATACAACCAAAATTTGAGATATCGAATAGGTTTTGAATTATAGTTCGCACAGCCATGGAATTTGGTATTCGACCACAATTTACACGTGCCGTTTTACTGATAGCATTTTATGGGCGTTGGTAAAGGGGGCGTAGAACCTCCTATACAACCCGAATTTGAGATTTTGAATAGCTTTTGCGTTATAATTCGCACAGCCTCGGAATTCAGTATTCGACGGCAGTTTACACGTGCTGTTTACTGATAACATTTTATGAGCGTTGGACAAGGGGGCGTGGCACCTCTCATACAATTTAAATTTGCGATATCGAATAGTTTTAGAGTTATAGGCCTCACAGTCTCGGAATTCAGTATTCGAACTCACTTTACACATGAAGTTTAACTGATAACATTTTATAGGTGTGGCAACCTCCCATAATTTGCGATATCGAATAGCTTTTGAGTTATAGTTCGCACAGCCTGGAATTCGGTATTCTACCGCAATTAACACACGCCGTTCAGGGGCTGACACCTCCCATACAATCCAAATTTGCAATTTGCGATATCGAATAGCGTTGGTGTTATAGGCCGCACAGCCTAGGATTTCAGTATTCGGCCACGAATTACACATGCCGTTTCACTGATAAAATTTTATGGGCGTTGAACAAGGGGGCGTAGTACCTCCCAAATTTTCGATATCGAATAGCTTTGGAAGTATAGGTCACACAGCCTCGGAATTCAGTATTTTTAACTCAATTTACACATGCAGGTTCACTGATAACATTTTATGGAAGCTTGGCAATGGGTGTGTGGCGGCAACGCGTCGGGTTTCAGCTAGTATTTTAATAAAATATATCAAAGTGAATAGTTAATTTATTTGCATAGTAACAAAAAGCTATAGTGGGAGGTTCCAAACAACAAATTCTATTTTAAAGGCTGCTCATAATTGTGGTTTTCAAATATGGCAAAAAAGCACAATACTACGATACTACACAATTTTGAATACTCTAATTGTTAATAAACTTAAATAATATTAATGAATAGCAAATTGTATTAATTTAAAGAACAAAGAATTTAAAAAATAAAATACAAAACAGTTTAAGGTATTATTATATAAATGTTAAACATTTTTTAAACACCGATTTCATGTCTTTTTGTGTTTAGGACAAATTAAGGTTGGAAAAGACTTTTCAAAATTAAATTTTTTGTTTTAATTATTTTTGAAGTAAAACATTAAGCTGATCAACGCGTCTTATTTTTTATTAGATAGTTTTGTTTGGATCTTATCACAAATATAACCCGCTGATGAGAAACACCGTTCTGATTATAGGCTAGTTGGAGAAGTAGTTGTACGATAATCGTAAGCAATTTATAAGTTTCGATCACGATATTCTTCACCACAAATCAAAATTATATCCTAAGGCAGAATATTTGACAATTTTTAAATACATTTTTGACTTCACGATATTGCAAATTCTTCTAAAACTTTGCAAAGTCTTTGCTCCAATGATGCACAACACTCATCGTCTTATAACAATCTTTTTTAGCCTTAAAAGGTTTTCTAATTCTATATTCATATCAATTTAAATAGAAATGGTTGTATTTACATGAATATTTGTAATTTAAATTTTTTTTATTTTAAAATCCCGGGATCTCGGAAAGAAACTCTCAGGATTTAAAGGGGTGTAAATCGTCCAGGGTCCCATGGTTGACTTCCCTAATTTTGAATAGGGCAAAACTTTCCTCAAAAGTGTATTATATTTTTGTTGCAGTGATATACTGATATCACGGTGCGACAGTCCAAAATACCTGGGAAGTGTTACCATTTTTCTTGTAGGTATTGTTGAGTATAACAAGACTGCATACCAGAAATTCGCCAAACACCCCCAAAATCTTGACTTACCGTTAAAAAACCAGTTTTTGTACCTTTGCGCACTTATAAGGCTGTAACTTAGCCAACGATGCACTGATTTTCAGTTTCTTACCAGATTCCAGAAGAAAAAATTTAGGCCTTTTTAATGATTGACATACTGTTAATAAAAACTTGATAAATCTATGTGCATTTGTCCGGCAAACTCAATTTTTTAAAATTTTTTTAAAATTTTCCAACTTTCACTATTTTTGTACACACTATTTTATATAGACACCAACTTTCTGTTAATGTACTAAACAAACACGTTTATTAAAAATCACGACGCAACTTAGTTTTTAAAAATCGGCTAGTAATTGAATGAGTTATTGATAAAAACAAAATTTTTGCAAAAATGCCTACACAACGTTTTTCGTGTTCTTTTGCACATTTTTTATAGGAGCACAAATAACTTAATATGATATCTGTAAAACTATGCCGATGACTGATATCTTTTGAAAAGTAACAAATGTAGCAAATTTATTAGGTTTTTCGTACATTTAATATTAGTTGCACACTATTTTTTATTAAGAAGTAAATTTTTTTATATGAAATGGTTTTCAAAGTAATAAAGCTGTGAGAAACAAAACGTCAAATGAAGAAACGAAATTACATATTCCTGGCATAAGTTAAGTTCTTATATTGTGGTTATATTCGCATATTGTGGTTGCAATTCTAACTTGTGCTCAATTTTTTTAAATGCAGAAATTTTAAAGGCATTACTTAAGAGATATATTTTGTTTTTGTGGACTTTTTTTCTAGCGAATCATCAAACAGCAGGTTGCGCTGTCGAACATTTTACCTACAATCGCGTTTCTTTCTATGCTCTTTGCGCTCTCTTAAGTTATGCTTTAAAAAATCGGAGCATTTCAAAAAATTAGAAGAATTGGAAGAAGTAAAAATTACAACAATATACAACAATATACATTGTTTTTGTTGACGTTTTGTTAATCACTTCTTTATCACTTTGAATCTGTTTACATAAAAAAAAGTTTGCAATTGGACAACAATCGCGTGCAATTAAAATTAAAATGTGTGACAAACGTAATAAATTTTGTTATATTTGTGGGTTATTTACGGATTTCAGTCATCGGCGTGATTTTAAAAACAATGTTGGAGTGGTGGAAGTGTACAACAAACTCTTCAATCGCTCTTATAATACCAGTCGGTGGTACGAGCCCGAAATTATTTGTGAATATTGCATTGCAACATTAAAAAAAATTAAAGTTCAACCTTCAATTGTTTTGCCCTTTTCGGCGCCTATGACTTGGCATCATCAGTCATATCATAAACGAGATGATTGCTATTTTTGCCAAACCAATGTGTCGGGCCACAGTTTTAAAACGCGCAAAAACATTAAGTACGCAAATGTTGTAACAGTTACGAAGGCAATATCTGGGAATAATGATGTTCCGACAACAAGCAAATCTACTGATGTAACTGATACAGATTTGGAACAAGAATAGTTCCTTCCATCCAATTCGAAGTCAACGGAACGGCATTATGTTTCAAATCTAGATTTCGCCGACCTAGTGCGCGATTTACATATGTCAAAACGAGATTCTGAAATTCTTGGGTCGCGATTAAAGCAGTGGAATTTGGTGGAAGAAGATTTTCGTATAACATCTGGTAGAAAAATGGACCGTACTTTGATATTTGAAGAATGTTTTAAGACTGATGAGAATGATAAGAATTTAGTGTATTGCGTAGATGTACCCAAACTATTCTCGGCCTTGAATCACAATTATTCATCGATGGAATGGCGACTTTTTATTGATGGTTCATGTAAAAGTAAGTATTGTTGGAGAAATTTGTGATTTTTTACTCCTTTATATGAAATATGTAATGTTATACCTAGGCTTGAAAGCTGTTTTACTGCATAACGAAAATCTGTTACCATCAGTTCCAATCGCATATGCGACTAACACAAAGGAAACTTACGAAGTGATGGAAAAAATACTCCGGCTCGTCAGCTATGCCACGCATAAATGGAAAATAGTCTCTGACTTAAAAGTTTTGACAATTTTATTTGGTATGCAAGGTGGTAATACATAACATCCGTGCTATCTTTGTGAATGGGATAGTCGCGCACCGAATCGCTATGATCGCAAAGAATGGTCAACTCGTCAGTCGCATCAAATAGGCAGGAAGAACATTTTAAACACCCCATTAGTTAAAGCTGAGGATGTTATTCTGCCACCACTGCATCTAAAGCTGGGATACATGAAACAATTTGTTAAAAAACTGGATGTAAACAGCGACGCTTTTTGTCATCTTAAAGCGGTGTTCCCAAAACTAAGTGAAGGCAAAATAAAAGGAGGTATTAATTTATTTGTTTCCATATGTAGTACTTTTTTCATAGTTTTTATCTGTTTTGATGAATTTTAGGTATTTTCATTGGACCTCAAATTCGTCAAATTATGAGAGATGTAAACTTTATGAGCAAGTTAAGTTCTGTTGAAAAACGTGTCTGGAAGAGTTTTGTTGCACTATGTGATAATTTTCTTGGTAATCACAGAAGCGACGACTATGTCGCGATTGTTAATGAATTTTTGGGTGCGTATGGTGGAATGGGCTGCAACATGTCCATAAAAATTCATTTTCTGCATTCGCACTTGGACTTCTTCCCAGACAACCTGGGTCAGTTCAGCGATGAACAAGGCGAACATTTTCACCAAGAAATGGCTACAATTGAAAAACGATTTGAAGGAAAAAATAAAGTAAAAATGATTTCAGAATATTGCTGGTCACTTCGAAGAGAAACACATGATGCTGAATTAAAAAAAAACGGACCTGCAAACATTTTTGAGTTCAATGACCAATACTTGTATTTTTGCAAAATTTTGGTTTTAATAAAAACTTCAATAACTCAGTCAATAATTACTGGATTTTCAAAAACAAAATTGCGTTTTACTCATTAGAAAACGTCCCTTTTGAATCAATCAAAGAATAGTACGGTTCCATTATAAAATAATGTGTGGAATCATCGCCGAAGTTGGAAAATGGCGAAAAAAATTAAAAAAATATCTGTTTGCTGGACAAATACACACAGACTTCTCAAATTTTCTTAAATATAAAGATATCGTTTGAAAGGTCTAGGTTTCTTCTTTTTAAATCCGGTGAGAAAATGAAAATCGGTTGATTATCAACTGACTTACAAGCTTACAAGCGCGCAAAGGTACGCAAAACCGGTTTTTTAACCGGATTTCAAGATTTTGGGGGTGTTTGGGAAATTTCAAAAGCAGATTCTTGTTGTACTCAACAACGCCTACCAGGAAAATAGTATCATTTCCCAGGTATTTCTACTTTAGTTTTTTTTTGTATCACTGTGTATTATTCTCATATAGTTCATACACCATTTTTTAACATGGATAGACAAAATGATCAAATCAGTATAAAGAAAGAAAGTTGAAAAATTATGAAAGCTTATAAAATGTAAATGTCGTACAGTGATATTGTTTGTGCAAAGTTGTGTTAATACCGAAGAAGAAGATTCAGGAATTGGTCGTTTGTGGGTTATTATAATTTTCTACGAACGTATTTTGAATTAAGCAAAACTTTCCTAAAAAGTTAAACATACGAATATTGATTGAACCTTGTTTTAAAAAGAATACTTAAGAGTTTTTACGATAATCGTGAACAAGTTTCGACAGAGTTAAGATCACTATATGTTTTGTTTGTCGCATTGAAAAACTAATATAGTTTGTGTTTGGTTTATAAACAAGTATATATATATGACGTTGATGGAAAAGAAATCATATTCATACCAAGAAAAACAGTTTAAAAAATTACATGGTGATTCAAGGTATACACAAAATTGCTTAAGAATTTAAATATAAAAATTTTCTTTGCCTATTGGCGCTTATACAATTCGAGATAATTGGAGTTAACAATTCGTGGTGCCCCAAGCCATTTGAATGTACTGGAGCAAACAACTGAGTTGAGTTTGAATTTATATTCCTATATTTTTTTGTCACAGAGTATTTTAAATCAATTGTTTCTCAATTTGATTTGTGTTATGTATGTACTCATTGAAAAAGAAAAGGTTTCAGTTATCCGGCTTAAATTTTCAAATATTTCTGGGGGTATTCACATAGATTTTATTAATGCTTTTTTAAAAAATTTAAAATGATAAATTTTGTTTTGATGTTGGTGTAAAAAATGGTCAATCAGGATTGTAAGGTACGTTAAATGCAAGATTAATTAAAATAAATACCTTTTCAGCCGCACGAGTTTTTAGAATACTGTTATCAAAGAAATTTTTAAAAGAATTAAAAATTATACAAAATTTAATAAAATTTATTTATTTAACTAGCTGATATACCCGGTGTTACTCGAGAGTCATTTATATAAACATTTTAAGATACACTTCTCGAATAAATGTTTTTTAAATTCTGGAATAATGAAAAACATGTTGAATTTTATTTGTAAGCTACCGTTAGAAAGGTTATTGAACGAACTTTAATCCAAAAAAGTTTTGGAAAATTTTTGTTGTTGGTGGTCCCATCTCTTGCGGTGAGCTAATTGAATTCAAAGAAGGGGCTCGAAAAATATATTTTAAAAATTAAAAATAATGTTTCTTAAAGAAAGCAAAATTACCTTCTCAATAATATAAAAATTATGGTGGGACTCAATGCGTCTTTGAGATATGAACATTTTAACATATAAGCAAAGATTTATAATAAAAAATATACTAAACTTTTTACAAAAAATTTTTTAATGAAATATATCAAAAACAGCGGAGATATTGGCATTAAAAGTAAAAACTTTGATTATCATATAATTTTTTTTTCATTATTATCAATCAATGTCCTATGAAAAATTCGTTGTACTAAAAATGATTGTACTAAAATGTATATTAGCTGCGTCTTTTTCATGGGAGATCAGGATCATATCATCGCATTTGCAAGCAAAGCAAAAACAACAAAAAATTCAGCAAGTGAGCAGGACATTTAAATTGATCCAATTCTATGTTTTTAAGTGTTGATGACGCTAGATGACGATGCGACTGAAAAAACTGTCAGTACTGCATTATTTGACATTTTAAAAGTTTGGTAGCAATAGCATTTTCGCAAAATATTTCGCAACACTTCTCTGCTAGCTGCATAAGAACATAAGATATTCTTCTGTAAGCGGAAAATAGCGCCACCTGTCTGTAATGCCAAACGTGTGTTTGGGACGTGTTAACGTGTTAAATTTGAAGAAACTTTTGAAAAAACATTATTCAGCTATTCACCGCAAGGTGTATAGTTTGTACTCACAGTTCTTACAAATGTAGCGCCATCTATCTGTGAATTTAACGCACAGATCAAAACTAATGAAATAATTGTGCTGACCAGATGCGCAAATGTTTTATTATATCGCCATATAGCTGAAACTGATTACATGAAAATATTAACTTTTACAGCATTCTTATTCACAGTCATCTTTTTGATAAAATTGTGATATATATATACAACATTTAAAGTACCATTGATAAAGAACTAAGTGACAACGGTGACACAATAGTGAGAAAAAATAGAGCCATCACAACAAAACAAATTTAATAGGATGGGGGCGGAGGATGGGAGGCAAAAAAATTACATAGATTACTATAAGGAAGATTTTATATAATCCAAAATGTTCGTAATTACTCTAGACACACAACTGCATTCTTAAAGATGAATGGGGACGTCCAAACTATATAAAGACTTTTAAAACGAAACTCAGTTTTATTAATAGTCTGGTATGAAAAAATATATTTTAAGCTATAACTTTTGATTGGAAAGAGATATTGGGGTAATTTTTCACATAAATTATTTTTGAGACTTGACTTTTTTGTAAAAAAATATAAAAATAACATTTTGGAAAAGTAAATTTTGCGAAACAAATCAAAGGGGGTACCCTTGTTGTTTTGATGACAAAAACAGTAAAATAATTTTTGCGCTTAGCTGGAAGAATTTTTGCAAATAAATGCTATGTCATATGAAAGGTAGTTCGATTTGCTGTTTTTAATTGATTTCATTTTTACAGCAACAACAATTTTTGAGTCATTTTTTGAGTAAAAAGTCAATATTTTGGACCTTTTTTGACATCATCATAAAACATATATACACTGACTTAACGGTACAGTTCAACCTATTTTTGTGAAGTGATTTTATTGAGCTTTTGAACAAAAAAAATTTGAATGAAATATATTAATGGACAGCGGAGATATTTGCATCGAAAGACCAAACTTTGATTTTCATGTCGTTTTTTTCTCATTCTTAGGCAACGATGTTTTATGAAAAAGTCGTTATACTGAAAATTTCTCCAATTTTGAAGATATGTGAATGTTTTTGATGTCAAAATAACAAAATTTTTTTAAAATTAAATACAAAAAAATCTCCGATAATAAAAGGTTTTATAATAACAAAATTACCGTTAGTTGAAAAATTTAAGAGGGGGCGTGGCAAAAACTAAGTATGTAACATTTTAAGTTGGGATGTACTTAATATGTATACCTAGTTTGAGCAAAATCCGTTGAGCCGTTTAGATTTGTATAAAGGTCAAACAAACAAACAAACAAACAGAAAATGAGTTTTATTACTATAGATAGTCAATTGTATGAAAAAATAGATTTTTAGCCATTACTTTTGATTGGAAAGAGATATTGGGGTAATTTTTTCACATAAATTATTTTTGAGACTTGACTTTTTTGTAAAAAATATAAAAACAACATTTTGGAAAAAATAAATTTCGCGAAAAAATCAAAGGGGGTACCCTTGTTGTTTTGATGACAAAAACAGTAAAATAATTTTTGCGCTTAGCTGAAAGAATTTTTCGCAAATAAGTGCTATGTCATATGAAAGGTAGCCGGAAGTGCAATTTTTAGTTGATTTAATTTTTACAACAGAAACAACTTTTGAGTCATTTTTTGAGTAAAAAGTCAATTTTTTGGACCTTTTTTGACATAGTTATAAAATATAGTTACACTAGTTTAACGGTACAGTTCAACCTATTTTTGTGAAGTGATTTTATTGAACATTTGAACAAAGAAAATTTGAATGAAATATATTAATAGACAGCGGAGATATTTGCATCGAAAAACCAAACTTTGATTTTCATGTCGTTTTTTTCTCATTCTTTGGTAACGATGTTTTATGAAAAAGTCGTTGTACTGAATATTTCTACAATTTTGAATATATGTGAGTGTTTTTAATGTCAAAATAACAGAAATTTCTTAAAATTAAATTCACAAAAAACTCCGATGGTAAAAAGTATTATAACAACAAAATTACCGTTAGTTGAAAAATTTTGGAGGAGGCGTGACAAAAACTAAGTATGTTACATTTTAAGTTAGGATACACTTAATATGTGTACCTAGTTTGAGTGAAATCCGTTGAGACGTTTAGATTTGTATAAAGGCCAAACAAACAAACTAACAAACAAACAGAAAATGAGTTTTATTGCCATAGATTAGCATGAAAATCATTTTTGAGTAAACCTGTATTATCGCTAAAATGGTTTCATATTAAAAAATTATTAGATGAAAAGGTAATATATTTTGTTCTTGCAATATCATAAACTTTCTGTAGTTTTCATGGTATGACCTTACTAATTTTATCATCCTATTGAAGCTCCCAGTCTGAAGTAAGGTTCTATTCTAAATTTATTGGATTTCAGTTATTACTCTAACAGATACTTTTTGGACCGTTGGATCTTTTGCTGTTGGTTTTTGTTTTAATTCTCGCTTTATCATATAGTAATTTATTACATTTATTTATTATTTTAAGTTGGTAATTTATTAGGGGCCAACTTTTTCGGGTTTCCAAAAATTGGACAGTATGTAAACAGCCGCGTCTTGACTCGTGACATTTTTTCTGCATATGGGCATTTCCGCCAAAAGGTCTACCACGACTAAAAAATTAAATGTTACTTAATAGAGAAAAAAATGTTTAAATTTATATTGTAAGAGTACTGAGAGCTGATCTCAATTTGAATTTAAAAAAATGGCAGCAAACATGACGAATGGCAACAAAAGTTAAAAAATGGTGACAAAAGTTGAAAAATTTTAACAAAAGTTGAAATTTTATAAGTATAATAAATACTCGTATAATACAAAGTTTAATTAAATTTTTTTCAGTTTTCGATTGAAAAGGTCCTGAATTACATTTTACATGTTTTTCTAGTTCAATTAAATAAATAAAACTATAAAATATTTACACTTCTTTGAAGGAAAAAATTTGTCACATAACGTATATCACGTAACGTATCATACTATGGTTTGTATAAAAATAATTAAAAAAGATTTTTCATCGAAACAATTATGAATATGTAGCAATATTATTCCAGATTATATTAAAAAACTTTCATAAAAAAACTCGTGGATACTTCGTTTATTTTGATGCAGATAAAAACCACTTCTATTTTATGTCAAGTAACGTATCATTTTTGGTGGCTTCTATCTGAGAGCCGACCTTTTGACAACTCTTAGTTTTTACACCTTGTGTAGTGCGCTTAGTATACTATTAAAAAATCATAATAAGAAAACGGTAAGTTTAATTTTTCTTTGTTTTTCTACTCATTAAAGTCGTACGACTGTCACGTGCGTAGTTACGGAAATGCCCATATGTTATTTATTTATTTATTTCATATAAAATGAGTACAAATAAGAACAAGTTATTTTTCAGTACAATGGATAACATTATGTTGAAACAATTTAATGTGAAATAACAGCAAATAACACAAATAAAATAACAATTTAGTGTATAAGGATAATTGGTCCTTATTACTCTAATTTTAAAATAATATACCTGATTTTGTTTGGTTTTTCTTCAGATTCCTTAAGCAAATGTTTGCCTAATATATATTTTAGATATTTGACAATAGAGTACAAAAAATTTTAATCTCATGGCTAACCAACTTTTTTATCATAATTATTACGTTATCATTATGATTTTAATGAAAAACTACATATTTTTGTAAAAGTTTTATTACTTTGTCGTGTCGGGGGCACCTCTGAAATTACAGTTATCCGAAAATAACTTTTGAGGCGTAGTACTCTGTGAGCCCATAGGGCAGATATTTGCCTCTATTACAAATCTATTATCTGAAATATGATTTTTCACTCCACCCTAATGTAAATGCACTAAAAATATTAAACTATTTTGTATTTAATATATCCAAATAGAATCCAAATATGCAAAATATATAGTTTTCAATTATTTAGTAGACTTAACTTCCGTTCAGCATAGCATGACTGCAAATATTTAAACTGGTTATTGAACAATGTTTATGCGCAAAACATAAACAAACAACGTCATTTTAAAACAACTCTAACACTGTAATACACTTACTCTAAACCCAGTTGGAAAAGGAGCCCTGCTGTATGTCTGCCGGCAACATGCCTCGAAAGGTCAGGAGACATGCTCGTCTCCATAATCGCTTATATCTTTTTCTATAGGCATGTCCTAGGCCAGCATGTCTGCCAAATGAACTGCCATACCAGCAATGCAGCATGCTTCTCATGATATGAATGCAGAATCAATACATGTCTACCAAATGAATTGCCCTAGCAGCAATATTGTATGCATCGCACGGTATTAATTCTGCATTCATACCATGAGATGAATGCTGCATTGCTTCTACGGCAGTTCATTTGACAGTCATGTATTGATTCTGCATTCATACCATGAGATACATGCTGCATTGCTGCTATTGGAGTTCATTTGGTAGACATGCTCCCCTAGGACATGTCTATAGAAAAAGATATATGCTTTTATGGAGGCAAGCATAAGCAGATATAAGCAGGTATGGAGGCAAGCATGTCTACGGAATTTCCAACCCATGATTCCGGCATTTAAAAAATTACCATTATCCAGAGACTTGAACTTCGAACGCGTGAGTGTAAGTGCATCTGATTATCCATACGACCATCGCAGCAGTAAACTAATCGTCGTTAAATTTGCTTCATTAAGAATATACGTACGAGCAAAGAGTAAGAAAATGAACGCGTTCGCTTTGTTATTATAAGCAAATAATGCAAAAAACAGAACGAAATCACTAAAAAAACAGAACAAACTAAAAAACCAAAACAAAACTAAAAGCCATAAGGAAAAATTTTTTTGTCTCTGATGGGATTTGAACTCACTACTCAAGATTCCAAAAAACATAAATAAAAACTAAATTCATACACTAAACTAAAGCCTTAGCCAACTGAGCCATTCGCATTGTTGTGATTTTGTTGAAATAAAGAATGTATCGAAAAGAAGCTGCACACTTTCTATTCAATATTTCTCTCAGTGTAGATGTTTGATTGCAATGCGGAAAGTACCATTAGAAAGTATAATCAATTCTACTTTCATTGTTCCTTCTTTTCCCTCTATTCTTATCTTATTTTTTGCGATGCCTCGATTCTAAGAGCACGTGCTTAAGAAAATTGTGCACAGTTACTGCACTGAAAAATAAATTTCTTACAGAAAGCTAGCTGAAAGGAATAAAGCTGGTGAAAATAGTGTCAAAAATAATATAATAAAGTTCGAAGATGTTTGTTCTCTCAAAGTTCTGCCAAAAAGTGGACGAAAAATGTCCAAGAGCTGCGAAAATTGATTTTAAGGTACTTTCTTTAATAAACAAAAATAGTTCAATGTCTGTGTAAGATTTAGCAAAAAAAAAAAAAAAAAAAACTTAGAACCAGTGTTACCATGATCCAAAGAGTGAAACAAAGACATAATTCTAAGCTTAAAGCTTAAACTCTAAGCACAAAAAACAAAAATTACAAAAAAAAAAAATCATCAAACGCTCAAGAACTTTGTTCGATATAGAGGTATTGGGCTATAAGCTAGTCAAACGGAACTAAAAGGAGGATGGTCAAGTTGCCGGTGACATCGAAGTATTAAAAAAAAAAAATTGGCTTAAGGCAAAAGAAGTTGTGCAAAATTTAATAAAGGGTATTCAACAAAAATTCGGTGTTTATCTAGTTAATCAGTCGATTTTAAAAGTTTAAATGAAAATTTAATGAAAATAAATTTTACTTTAATAAAAAAAAGCTTTGAAGTGAAAAGAAATAAAAACCATTGCATTACAAGCAAAGCTATGTGTGCAGTTTCTTTTCGATACAGTCCTTAATATACTTAAGAACATTGTTGCTATCAAAAGTGCTTCGGCGAAAAAACAAAGTGTCTGCGAATTGCAACAATCATGTAAATATTAAAGTTGTTGTCCCTTAAAATTAGCCAGAATTTTGCATTAGCAAACATGCTGCTTTTCCTCACTTAGAAGTAAAGAGGATGTTTTTAAAATTTAAAAAAATAGATTTCTTAACTTGGCATTAAAATTATAATCTGCCTCATTCCTTCCATCGGCAGGCCTGCTTTGTTTTTCATCTGGGAAGTCCCACACGCTTACGCATGCTATGTGTAAGCAGCAGCCCACAAAGTGGACAAACACTTAGATACATTTATATATACTTACAGCCAAGTTTATATGGACATACTCTATATAACATCTAAATAAGACAATATAACATCTTTATGCTGAAAGACAACTAATAAGCGAACATGTAATAAAGCCTGTTAGCACAGCTGCTTTTAATGTCTCCTACTCAGTGTTGTGTGTATGTTTGTGTAAATGTATTGCTGCTTATTAATACATGTGGGAGATTGTTTGTGGGTTTGTTGGCTTTCTTGTGTAGCGGTATGCTTGATATTAACTCAACTGTTGTGTTTCTCATCATTTATACATTCCGCCGCATTTAATTAATAATTTGGCCTTTAGTTAATTTGCCAAAACTTCTCCACTCGAGGGTATAGTTAGCGGTATCTTTATGAATTGTCAACAATTTGTATATAAGTTGAACAACATTACTTTTTATGTTTCAATAAACTATAGCATAATATGCTTTTTAAACACGCCGTCGAAATTAAACTGAATTGAATTAAAAAAAGGGTAATTGAATTCTCATATTGATTGAATGGGTATTTTTACCAAAAGAGGTGGAAAACTCAAGATTTTTTAAAAATTTATCTACAGTCAATCCCGGTTATGTACCTTATACTAAAATGTCAAGTTTTTGTGGTACTAATGCGGGTACGGTTTCGAAGCGGTGACTTGCTTAAGTACCTTAAAGTACTTATCAAATTTTTTTTAAAATATTAGCTCAATAATTAAATATCAATAAATTGAAAGAAATCTTTGATTACAGATTATTGTATTGGGAAAACAAAACAAATAAGAAATAACCATTCTTCTAACAAGAAGTACTTAAATTACAAGTTAATATAAAATTACTAATTATTTTTCAGGTACATAGTACTCGTACATACTAAACCGTACATCATATTCATTATTAATACTTATAGAAATAAGAATACTTAAATAAGAAAAAAAAATTACCCATAAGGTCAGTAATTTTTTAGGCTACATAGTTCCAAAATTTCTTTTTAACTCATTAATTGCGGCTCCCAAACCCTTCGCACGATTTTTTCATATGCTTTCTTATATTGATCACAGTTGATTGAAATGTCAACTTTGTATCTTTCACCGTAGTCAAGATATGAGTTGGGTATAAAAATATCCAACCGTCGTTAATGTGTTCTAAATGGGCACAAATTCTGCAGCAACGACAGCACGGTTTTTATATCAGAATTATATTTCTTTCCATTGCAGGTATTGTTGGTTAATTGGCTAAGAGAGCTTTTATATTTTTTTCAAATATAAAATTTTTTACAAAAGATAATAACACAAATTTTCTGATTTTTAAACTTAGTCACTTTTGACTTTGAAAATGTACCCAGTGAACCAAAAATATCTTTTTTTAATTCATTTACAAGCCTTTTCGGGTAGAAAATTTAATTTTTGGCACTCATAAATGAACCCTTTTGGACGCATTCGTCGGACTAAAATGCCTCTCAGAAGTGAACCGTTTTTTCTTCAGAAGGGATAAAAAAAGGAATCATCAATTGTACTTTTTTGTTTGGAAACGAGTTGAAAAAATAACCATTGAAAAGGGGCCGTCCATGAATTACGTGAGGTGAATTTTGGTATTTTAACCCCCTCTCCCCCCTAGTGAGATATCGAGAGATTTGGCTCTACCCCCTCCCTCTAATAATCTCACGTGAGATTATTCAAAATGCTTGTTTTCAGTGTATGTAAATATGTTAATCTATGCTTCATTGTATTGGATTTATTAAAAAAAACGTAATTTATTAAATTATTTTTATTTAGGACTACTTGAGAATATTATTTAAGACTACTGAGATTAGGGCGTTTCAAAAAAAAAAATTTCCAACTCTTGAAGCGGAATATTAAAGTTTGTGATTTAAGAGAATTTCGAAAATTTTTTTGGATTTTTTGAAGATGGGTACGTGGTTGCTGAAATCGATTTTATCAAAAAAATTAGGTTATGGAGAAAAATTTTTAATATTAATTTTTGCTGGTGCTTTTTCTTCATAAAACTAAACAATTCTCTTCTTAATGATCCGATCCCACGACAAAAAAATGATTGATGTGAAAAATTATTATATTAAGGACCACTTTGATAGTCTTAAAAGTACAAAATTATGTTTTTATAGATTTCAAATCTCAATAACTTTAAAAGTTTTCAACATTTTTTCAAGATGGAAAATGCGTTAGAAAGGTCTTTAAATTACCTTTCATTCGGTATATAGGTTTCTTTTCACTTGCGGGAGAAATATAAGAAAAAATTTAAGTTTGAGAAAATTTTTTTTTATTTTTCAAATTTTATAAAAATTAAAAGAATTTCATTAAGTTTCGTTCTTGGTTAAGTAAAAAAAAAAAACATTTAATATACATTGTTTTAATAAAAATATCAAAAATTCAATTCATCAATATATTTTTATTTCCATACAAAATAAAAAAAAAATATTAAAAAAACAAATTCATGTTATTTAATGAACAAATTAAAATTAAAAATTAAATTTGTATCTAAAATCACAATATATAAAACATTAAATGTGGAAGAAAACATGTATCAACAAAAAATTCCATTTTTATTTTATACAAAATCGAGAAAAGTATGGTTACAGTTTTCTAAAGATACAGTTTCTTAAGAGCTGTAATACGATATAGTTTTCTCGATTTTGTATAAAATAAAAATGGAATTTTTTGTTGATACATGTTTTCTTCCACATTTATGTTTTATATATTGTGATCTTAGATACAAATTTAATTTTTAATTTTAATTTGTTCATTAAATAACATGAATTTGTTTTTTTAATATCTTTTGATTTTGTATGGAAATAAAAATATATTGATGAATTGAATTTTTGATATTTTTATTAAAACAATGTATATTAAATGTTTTTTTTTTTACTTAACCAAGAACGAAACTTAATGAAATTCTTTTAATTTTTATAAAATTTGAAAAATAAAAAAAATTTTCTCAAACTTAAATTTTTTTCTTATATTTCTCCCGCAAGTGAAAAGAAACCTATATACCGAATGAAAGGTAATTTAAAGACCTTTGTAACGCATTTTTCATCTTGAAAAAATGTTGAAAACTTTTAAAGTTATTGAGGTTTGAAATCTATAAAAACATAATTTTGTACTTTTAAGACTATCAAAGTGGTCCTTAATATAATAATTTTGCACATCAATCATTTTTTGTCGTGGGATCGGATCATTAAGAAGAGAATTGTTTAGTTTTATGAAGAAAAAGCACCAGCAAAAATTAATATTAAAAATTTTTCTCCATAACCTCATTTTTTTGATAAAATCGATTTTAGCGACCCCGTACCCATCTTCAAAAAATCCAAAAAAATTTTCAAAATTCTCTTAAATCACAAACTTCAATATTCCGCTTCAAGAGTTGGAAAAATCAGAAAAAACGTCTTTTGTGAAACGCCCTAACTGAGATCGTAGTTTAAAATCACACAGAAAAAATCGAACAATAAAATACTAATTAAGTAAAAGTAAGTAAAACTAAGTCATTTAAAATGACAAAAAATTACGTTATCTTACCCCCTCTACCCCACGTAAGAGATAGTGAGATTCGGCTTAACCCCCGACCCCCTAAACGCCTCACGTAAATAATGGACGCCTCCAAAGCTCTTCTTTGGCCGGATACTCAAAAACGAAACTTTATTTTTCGTAAACGACTTAAATGCGTTTGGGGCATTCCACGGGAAAGGGAAAATGAGTTATTTTCTTAAATTGATATGATTATAACCAATTTATTCTAAACGCAATGTATAATAGCTAAATTTACATGATCTGTAAAAATTATTCAGAAAAAACAAGATTTAGTATTTTTTTCACTATGACAAGTTGTTGTTTATTGTGAACGAGTCGTACGATATTTTCCCACCAATCCCACCAGTCCCACGATATCCCACCAGTCACAATTTCTACTTTCTATATTTTCTTGTAGAAACTAAATTTGTTGCTAATTTTTAGTTTCTGTTTAAGTCCATTTAATCATTTCATAGCATAGTAAAAGACATCTGGCTCTGTATAGTATTTGAGCTAAAATCTCGACTGACAGTGCAGAAGGCAGTGGTGATGTATTTTTAACTGTCCCACTAGTCACACTCCTTTAACCAATGAAATATCACCTAAATATTTATATGAGTTTTTTTTTTTCATTAAAGGTTTTATAAGTCAGTTCATAATATATTGTAAAATATCTATTTAATCATTATATTACATCAAAACACAAAGTTACAGGTCTAAAAATTAGGGATTCTGGAGCGAACTGTCCCACTAGGCACTATGGAAAGCCCCATACCTAATTTTTATAAGAAAAATTTACTTAAAAGATAGACCATAAAATTAGAGTTAAAACGAAAACTTTATGGAGGCGTTGAACAATTTTTTTTATAGACACTTAATTTAATGGATTCAGTCTTATCAAGGATCTAGTTTAGACCTGCTAATTAAAAAACATAAAATAAAAATAATTCTTAAAACTTATTTCCCGGAAACGTACACAAAATTCGAACTTTACGTTTGTGGTTCAGTAAAAAGAAAAAAATTTCATTATTCTTTTTTGAGCTCATTAGAATGTGAAAAAGTAACATTTATTTCTGAACTTATTTATGAATAAAAACTGGTTATTTTATCAGTAATTGTTTTCTACGAAAATGATAAAAGATTGTTTCTTTTAAGGCTCAAAAGAAGTTTGTTAATAATTTTGCAAAGACACTAATTTCTTTATGGATAAAATTTTCACGAATTTTATCTTCTCTAGCAAGAATATTGATCATATAAATTAAAAAAAAAACCAAAATTTTCAAAAAAAATTCCAAACGAAAACGTACTTAAAACTATCACTTAACACAAAACCTTCGCATATGGTTTAGTGGGTAGTAGTTAATGTTAAAATTTCTTGACACATTCCAAAAACAAGTTGTAGCTCTGTTTTCTTAAAGCAACAAACAAAAAATTAAACACTTAGCTGTTACCTATTCTGAGATATGATCAATTCTGCAGAAGCATTTTCATGGGTAAAAAGTACCCAACCGCGGTTAATGGGTCAAACAATTTTTCTTTACAAATTTCCAATATAGTGGTACGTATTCGTTAAAACGCACTTTCAATATTTTAATATTTTCTTTACCCGACAAAAAAAGGAAGTGTGTTTTACAAGCAAGTTTAGATTGTAAAAACTCAGCGAATTTTCCCATATAGTTTGTTTTTGTTTTTAATTTTTAAATAGTGGGAAAACAGTGAAGTTTCATGATAAACCCACCTTACTTAAAAATATATTGATTTTCCAAAAAGTATTTCCGGTAACTCACGCGACATAACCCACGCAACAAAATTTCCTCAAATTTCTATTAGGTAATTATTTATTACTATTATGTCTTTTTATTATTATTTATTTATTACTATTTATTATTTATTACTATTATGTCTGTTGTAAATAATATTGTTTTTGACGTTAAAGACAATCATAAAACTATGATTGAAGCTATGTGTAGGCAGCATGATGGCTTAAAAATCGTGTACTTTAATGCAAGAAGCTTAAATGATTATAAGTTGGATTACGCAAGGCATGTTTTTGTAAATTCTTTTGTTGATGTCATCTGTGTTCCAGAAACATGGTTCCATAAAGACGTGATTGACTCCTATCTTAATATTCAAGACTATCAACTTTATCGGAATCATAGGACGGAAAAGAGAGGTGGAGGAGTTGCAATATACTGTAAAGCCCATCTCAAAGTTAACATCCTGGAAAAATCGAGTCAATCAGATATCGAATTTCTAAACATTGAAATCTTAGGCAATTATGCAATTGCAGCTTGGATCCCTTATTCTCCTCATTGACTAATTGTGCCATTGACTATGACCATTTAATACTAACTGGTGACTTTAATTTAAATCTTCTAGCCAATGGCAATATTGCCAGAAACTTCCTCGATCGATTATCTAAAGTTGGACTTACTGTCGTTAACACTTCAATGCCAACTAGGTTTTCTAACAACTCTCCACCGAGCTTGCTTGATCTCTTCGTTGTCTCCGATGCGTCATCTTTAGTGCTTTTTGACCAAATATCGTTCGTATCAGATCATGATCTCATTTTTTGCACATTAAATATTCCTTTTGCACACGCTGACCCTGAAGTTTATTTTACATATCGTCAAGTCAATTGATACAAACTCTCTGCTTCAAAACTTAGCTATGATTAACTGGTCTGATTGTTGGTTTTTGCAATCAGTTGATGACAAACTAAACTTTTTCATTGACAAGATAAATAATCTTTTTGATTTGCACGTCCCCTTGCGTACGCGGCGCGTCTTAAATAATACTTGCCCCTGGTTTACGCAGACAGTTAAGATTGCTCTTAAAAATCGTAGTAAGGCATATAGTAAATGGAAGCGCTACCCAACTGAATTAAACTGGAATTTGTACAAAAATGCTAGAAACGTAGCTAAATCTTCTGTTAGGCTATCCAAAGTAAGGTTTTTGAAATTCAAATTAAACCCTGCACTTCCCTCAAAGCAGTTGTGGAGAAACTTAAAAGATATTGGTATATGCAACAAAGACTCTGAATCTTGTTGCATAGATCCTAACCAATTAAATGATTATTTTGTTGCTACGTGTGCATCCAATTAAACTCATACCATCGATGATGGTAGTTCTGTTGCAATATCTCCTAATGAATTTCAGTTTGGTGCAGTGACTAAAGTAGATGTTGTTCGTTGCATTAGGAAAATAAAGTCAAATGCGTCTGGAGAAGATGGAATCTCCATTAGGTTTATTAAACTTGTTTTGCCACATGTCCTTAGTTCGCTTGTTCACATCATAAACCACTGCTTCACGACTTCGTGTTATCCTGAAATTTGGAAGGTAGCGACTATAATTCCTGTGGCAAAAAAAGTTAATGCTTGCAGCCCATGTGATTTTCGGCCAATAAGCCTTTTGTCTTCCGTGTCCAGATATGTGAGTCACTCATGGCGGAGCAGATCTCATTACTTAAGTATTTCTAACCTCATGTCTCATCATCAGTCTGAATTTCGCCTTGGTCACAGCTGTTCTACTGCTGTGGTCAAAATACAAGATGACATAAGAGTACCTTATGACATGGATGACTTGACATTGTTCTGCTTGCTTGATTTCTCCAAAGCGTTCGATACCGGCAGTCACTCTATCCTCTGCAGGAAACTAGCTGAAAATTTTCGATTTACAAAATCTGCGGTTCGTCTCTTAAAAAGCTACTTGGTAGGTAGGTCTCAAAGAGTTCGTGTGGGTCAAAATTTTTCTATGCTAAAAAGCACTGCTAGTGGAGTACCTCAAGGCTCAGTACTTGGTCCACTGCTGTTTACCATGTTTATAAACGATATTTTCAGCATATGCCACCATGTCACTATGCATGCATATGCTGATGACCTCCAATTGTACTTATCCAGTCCCTTGGGCCTAGTTGAAGATCTATATGCCAGAATTAATGAGGACTTAACTGAAGTATCCACTTGGGCAGAAGAAAACATGCTATTGTTGAACCGCCTGAAATCATATGTTTTACCAATATCTAAGAAACCATTTTATCATGAGGATTTGCCTCCAATTCTTTTAAAATACGTGCAGCTGAAACTGGTTAGTACGGTCACCAATCTTGGTTTTCGTATAAACTCATCTCTATCATGTTGTGATTACATCAACTCCTGCATAAAAAAATATACTATATTCTTCGTAATCTTCGAATGACATCGAGTTTTGTGCCCGTTGAAACTAAAAAAAAAATAAAACTGGTATTGCAGCTGTTGATGTCGATAATAACGTACTCTGAAGTCGTGTATTGTAATCTTGATTCACGGTCGTCGCATAAGCTTATGGTCGCCTTTAATAATGCAGCCCGATATGTTTATGGTCTAAGAAGGTTCGATCATGTCTCCATGTATAGCAAACAATTACTTGGCTGTTGTTTATTTAAATACCTTGAAGCGAGACATTGCATTTTTCTTCACCGGATTATTTACACTCGATGTCCTGCGTATCTTTTTAATAAAGTAAAATTTTGTAGATCAAGCAGAAGCATGAACCTTGTGATCCCTAGATATAATTTCGTTAACTCTAGTAGATTGTTTTTCGTCAGTGTTATAAGGTCGTGGAATTCACTACCTAATAGCATCAAAATTGTTTCGAATAAGTATGACTTTAAGCACTTAATCTTCGAATACTTTTCCTAATTTCCTCTTTTCTATTATTCTTACTGTGCTATTTTATTTCCCTAAATAACATTTGTATTCTTTGGTTTGATAATAATTTTTCTTTTGTAAATTCGAGTTAATTTTTAGTGTCATAATAATGTAATAGTTTTTAATTTGTTTTTAATTATTGCTGATGTTGTTATTTCTATTGTCAAATGCGGCATGCAAAAGATTTATTCTTATATGTCAACAATTTTTGTTAAATAAACTAAAATAAACTAATTAAGTACTTAGATAGTAAAGTAATTATGTAATTTAGTAATTACCAAACAAATTTAATATATTGTCCTTTTCTTGCCTGAACCATTTTTCTATTATCTTTAGTCAATGCCTTCCATTTTTACTAAAACAAAAAGTTTACGAAACATTTACTAAACTTTTACGAAAAAGGAAGCTACTTTTGTGAGACAGTGCAGACGATTTGATCATCATGGTTAATGCATTTATATAGAAATTTCTTAAAGTAAAAAAATTAAAATGTTTCATTTAGATATTATCATAAAATAAAACTTTTTATTAAGTTTTTAGTTTTTAGTCACGGTTGACTTTTTTCTGGAAATGCCCATATAGCAAAAACTATAGACAAATTTGTTTAAACGCAGCAAGTTTCTTTTCCACTTAATAAATAAATTAAATCGTAAAATATATTTTATTGCATTTATTGTAGTAAATTATGTGTGAAAATAATGTGTTGAAGACAAACTGAGGCGTGACTAACAAAAATTAATTTTTTTGTAGAATATGCAAAATACGCCTAAAGCAAAATATGTGAGGGACTCCGAAAAATTTTTAATATTGTCGTATTACGAACGATGTTATTCAAATCAGCAGAATTTGGCGTCTAGTTAATAGGGCGATCAACATATTACATTAAACGGAAGAAGCCTAAAGAAGCTTTCGCTTCGATCACATCACATAAGTCCTGACTTCATGAGTTCTTTCTTGTCACGATCTACGCTACAAAAATTTTCATATGTTCAAAAGGAACTTCGGAGGTGTTATGGTGCTATGGAGTATGGTGCTATTATTGTTGGAAGTGTTATGGTCTGGGCACCCTTCCCTAGAGAAGTAAAAGTTAAAATATTTTTTATTTCAACAATAATGAACTTAAAATGGTGGGAGACTGGTGAATTAATTGAAAGAATATATTTATGATAAATGTATCTTTCAGCAAGATATTGCATCAATCCATGTATCTGAGGAATGTTAAGAGTGGTTTAGACAACACAATAAACCTCTTTTTTAATGGCCAGCCTGTAGTAAAGACCTTAATCCTATAGCAAAATTATGAAGTATCATGGTTCGCAGGATTTCTGATCAAAAGTCACAAAATCAAAATCACCTTAAAATGAAGTGAATTCAATGCCAAATGTGAATCAAATGAAGTGATTTAAGAAAATAAAAAAATCCCCAAATTGTTGGATATAAATTTTCCCTATTTTTTGTGTGGTCGACACGCACAATAGAAGTGAAACCTTAAGAAATTTTTAGTACAACTACTTTTTCATAAAACATCGTTTTCGATTATTGGGGGTTGGAATTAGGTTTAAAGGTTTTCTAAGAGATGGCGTAACTATCAATAGATCGCATCGGGCACACCTGTGACTATATTCATTTCAAAGCACATTGTCTAAGCTTCATTTGTCAGTATGTGTCATTCCACTGAAGTGTAAACAACATATATTTTTTTCTCTGTGAACATGTCGACTTTCGTTCCAACAAAACGCAATTTGCGGGAAGGTTTACTTTTGTGCTTCCATTTGAAGAAAAAAGCGGTTGAAGCACAACGCACGCTTACTGAGGCTTACGGGGACTATGCTCCATCGATTTCTACTTGTGAGTACTGGTTCCGTCGGTTTAAAAGTGGTGATTTTGATACGGAAGACAAAGAGCGTCCGGGCCAGCCGAAAAAGTTTGAAGATGAGGAATTGGAGGCTTTGGTCGATGAAGACCCGTGTCAAACCCTTCAAGAATTGTCAGAATCATTGGGAGTCGACTTATCAACGGTCGGCAAACGCTTGAAGGCCATGGGAATGATTCAAAAGCAAGGAAATTGGGTGCCGTACCAGTTGAAGCCGAGAGACGTTGAACGGCGATTTTGCATGTGCGAACAACTGCTTCAACGGCATAAAAGGAAGAGTTTTTTGCATCGTATTGTCACTGGCGATGAAAAGTGGATCCATTACGATAATCCTAAGCAAAAAAAATCGTGGGGACCATCCGGCCATGCATCAACATCGAGGGCCAAGCCGAATATTCATGGCGCCAAGCTTATGCTGTGTATTTGGTGGGATCAGAAGGGTGTCGTGTACTATGAGCTGCTAAAACCTAACGAAACCATAACTGGGGAACGCTACCAACAACAATTGATGCAATTGAGCCGAGCATTAAAGGTTAAACGGCCGGAATATGCCAAAAGACACGACAAAGTGGTTTTTCAACATGACAACGCACGGCCACATGTTGCAAGAACCGTCAAGGAAACGTTGGAGGCGCTGAATTGGGATGTGCTACCCCACCCGCCTTATAGCCCAGACATAGCCCCTTCCGACTACCACCTATTCAGATCGATGACGCATGGCTTGGCTGAGCAGCGCTTCACTTCTTACGAGGATACCAAAAAATGGGTCGATTCGTGGGTTGCCTCAAAATACGAATCGTTCTTCCGGCGCGGAATCCATATGCTGCCAGAAAGAGGGGAAAATGTTGTAGCTAACGATGGACAATACTTTGAATAATATACATTGTACCGTTGTTTCTAAATAAATGCTCAAAAACCGAAAAAAACCTTTAAAATTAATTCCAACCCCCAATATATTTTCGATTTTCAATGCAAATACGTCCGCTGTTTTTATATATATTTAATTGGGCGGGTCAAAATGTATGGAACGATTTTTTTTTGATGAAGCGTATAGCAAAAACGTAATCTATAGGCGATTCTGAGAAATTTTGCTCAAGAGACCACAGCTCCAAGTCGGATTTGGAGCCCCCCAAAATTTCAAAATAGATATTTTTCCATATATACATAGAATAATTTAATTAAATTCGTCATAAAATCGGATAGAATTATAGTAGATTTCTCAATCTGGGCTTGTTCGAAAGGTATTTTTATCACCTTTCAGAATCTGTATTGATACCAATATTTTTTTTTATTTTTAGTAGAGATTTAGGAATTTTTTGTCGAAAAATAGCCTAAAATGAACTTTTAACTAATAAATTCTGAATTTTCTTCTATTTTATTCGAGATTTTTTTTTTTTTTTTTTGCAGATTATGAAAGTTCAGATATTTTAAAACAACTTTTATTACGATTAATTTTTTTTTTTTGATTTGAACTCCTTTTTGTAGGAAAATCGATCTGAAAAAATCAACATTTTAAAGGTTTCAACAAAAAAAACAACACTATTTTTACATTTTTAATTCAATTTATTTTTAAATATTATTCTCGACTTACAATTTAATGTTTTAACGTGGTAATATTATTTTTTAAGATCTTTTTTACTTTCCATTCCAGGAGTTTTCTTACGACTTTCTAATGTCACTGCCAGAACTCCTTCACGATTCTTTTCTATAACTCGTTTTGAAACACTCGTTAATAATTATACATGTCTTTCTGTTCCTTGTATGTGCATTGGAATTTGTGGATCAGCCAGTGGTGGTTCATCAAAATCTAAGTATTCTACCAAGTGATTATATGGAATCCGTCGAGTAAATGCTGGTTCAAATAATATATCGTCGTTATTCATATCAACCATATTGACATAATCGGTAGCATCGAAATTTAAGATATATTTTTTGTAAACTCTGAGTTTAGTTGGATTGTACAATTTTTCTCGATAGTGTAAAATCTTTTTGATAGCTCTATCCCGTATTGCTTTTCGATCATCAAATAACATTGTTAATAAGATATTTTCTCGATGTGCGTAATATGAGTTGTTTTGAATTACACCATCTACAATATAACGTATAAATCCAACGTATAAATTTTAATAAAAGTGCACTGCCGTATACAACAGAGTTATAAAACTTCACATTGAAGTACATTGGCACATAAACTGTAATAATATAAACTGCCAAAGTTTTTAAATTGGTCTATGCTGTATTAGTTGTTACATATAATCGTAGTAATCTACTTGCTTTGGTTAACCAACGAGAATGTGCAATTGGTCCTGGTTTAATGTTAGCTAAATCTACTGGAACAATACCATTCGAAATTGCTTTAGCTATTTGATATAAATATTTAACATCTGTTGATTGTTCGAGCTCATGTTCATGATCCATCATTGCAGGCATATTTTCCAGTGGTATTGGATCAAAGTCAGCTACTACCTGAAAAATGAAATGTTGAGATCAATTAAAATGCAATTATTTTATTTTAACTTTATTCCAATCGAAAAACTAAAATAATGACAATAAATAATGTGTAACATACCTGCAATTTCTCACATTCTTGAATAGCTTTGAATAATTTTCCACTTGCTGCTCGTGGTCCACTGGTGACTGTTTTGTCCAATGCTTCATATAAATGACGAAATGACAGTTCATTGAAATGAAGCAGACATATAAACCAGTGAATTGATCTATTTAACTGTTTTTCAAATAATCGTAAAACACCATTTTCTGTTCCAGTATTTGCTGGCTCACCATCACTGCATATGCCAATTAATTGATCAACTGTTAATGTTTTATTGTTGAAAAATTCATTCAGTTTTCTGTGTTTGGTTTTTGCATCTTCTTGACTTCCCAAATTTACATACCCAAGTAACTCATTATAGGACTCTTTCAGAACAACTAAATGCGGTTGTTTTACCATAGTAGCATGAAATTTGTCATTAATTTTCTCTGTAGTTAATGAGTCATATTTTCTACCATCGAAAAAGAATGCAGTTATGGAAGAATTTGTATGTCGTGTATGAAGCACTGTATCTCTAGATATAACTTTTTCTCTAGCCACTTTTGATTTATCCATAATAACAAGATTACCATGAACATATCTAAAATTTATATCTTCGAATAAAGCTGTTGCTAAACATGAAGCGACTCTATCTGAAACACCGAATCTATCACACATCATGGCAAAATTTAAGGCATCGTATCTTTGAGTATAATGACCTCGTCTCATTTGAACAGTTGCTTCTGAAACTTCTGTTGTTTCTTCATTTTCATCTTCATCCATGTGTTAGTCAGGTGGTTCGTATGTTGGATCATCGGTACCAGTTGTAAGTGTTGGTATTGTTGTAGCTACTTCTTCAATGTCTTCCGTATATTCAGGTATTGTGAATTTTCTATCATTATGCTGGTCCATCATAAATTCTTTTAGATGTTCTGGAATCTATCCACACGAGCATTCTTTTGTTTTTAATTTGCAATTACATTTGCCAATATAAAATAATTCGTTTATTGAATCAACAAATGCTTTAAATTCATCTGTTTTGTTTCTATATTGTACATGTTTCTAGTATTTATCAAGCAAACCAGTTAATTTTTTGAAAACACTCTTTATATTAATGATTCAATATTTAGTTTACACCAAATTTGGATCAATTTATCTGTTACGTGAGGAGTAAAAGTTTTATACGGGAACATTTTGTTTTGAAATTTAGCACGATCAGTTAAAAAAAATAGTATTTCAAAATGTCACATTTAGTAGGCAAACTAAGATCATTTAAATCACTTGATAAACCAAAAACAACAATATCTTGATGAGGCATGTTAGTCAATCTAGACTCAAAACTTGTGGATGTTGTTGCTTCCATTTGTGAAGACACCGCAGACGATGTTGATGGTTCTTGATTATCCATTATTACTTTGATATTATCACTGCACTCTTTGATTGTGTCACACTAAATTTAAAAATAAAAAAAAATATTGGTATTGTGATAACCGAGTTTTTATTTAAGTATTTTGGCAAACTGCGTTCGTATTGCACGATGAACGATTAAGGAACAAGGAAAAGCAAGCTTGGCAACGTTTAGTGTTGGTAAACGTCATTATTTTGTAACGTCATTATTCAGTGTTACAAAGTTGTTCAATTGAACACTGCTGCTATTGACGACTTATTCTACAGGTATCAAAACAGATTCTGAAAGGTGTTAAAAATACCTCCGATTGGTGCTCCAAAATTGGGGGCTCCAAATCCGATTTAGAGCTGTGGTCTCTTGAGCAAAATTTCTCAGAATCACCTATAGATTACGTTTTTGCTATACGCTTCATCAAAAAAAAAAAAAAAAAAAAAAATTAACCCGCCCTAATATATAACCTTAATTTTTTGTTCAAAAGTCTAATAAAAGGACTAAAAAACATAAGTAGTCTGAACTTAACTGTTCTGCCAGTGTTTGTATTTTGTATCTGTCTTTTTTTAATAAAAAATGCAAATTATTGAATTTTTATTCAGAACATGACTCAAAATTTGCTTTTGAGGTAAAAATAAAAACAAGTAAAAGTTGCATTTCAGACTACCTTTCTTATGACATAGCATTAATTTGCAAAAATTCTTCCAGTTTTGGCAAAAGCTGTTAAACTGTTTTTTGTCATCAAATTATCATTGTATCGTAGCGTTTTTTCCAATTGAATTTTGAAAAATGTTCTGAGTTTTAGACACCAAAAATATTCACATATCTTCAACATTTTTAGCACGAATTTTTCATAAAACATCGTTAGCTAATTCTGCCTGCAGAGTAAACGCCGAAGCAGGCAGTCAGGCAGACAAACGCAGGAAAACTATGTGAACAAGCGAGATAAAAGTTAGCTTGGCCTTATTTCTAACTCGTTTCTTCGCAGCGCACTGCCTGCGCCTGTCTGCCTGCCTGCCCGCCTGCCTGCCTGCCTGCGTCGGCGTTTATTCTGCGGGCAGCCTAAGAATGAGAAAAAAAGACTTGCAAATCAAAGTTTTGGCTTTTAATTTTTTGATTTTTATTTTTAAATATATTTAAGTTTTTGCTGTTGTTTATTTTATCGAACTTAATTCGTTATTTACCAAACTTTTTTTTTGTTTTTTCAGGCTCTAGGTCTTATTTTTAATTTATAAAAAAATCGTTTTGTGCATTTTATAAATTGCTTTTTTATTATTCAATATTTCAAACACTTTTGGTGTCCGTTTTATGCATGTCACTACAATTTCACTACAACAGTAACAACTTGACATTCACTACAAGTGGACGAATTTATTATTAATTTTTCCTGAAGACAGACACCAAAGGTATTTGAAATATTAAATATATTAGAAACAATTTATCAAATACACAAAAAGAGTTTTTTAAAAATTAAAAATAAGACATAGAGCCTGAAGACAACAAAAAATTGTTAGTAAATATATTTAATTTTGTTGTATATTTTAAAAATGTTGGTCTTATATTTTTGAAAAGCACCGTACAAAAAAGAGACACGCTAAATGCGTTTGCAGCGCCGTCTTTGTTTTCGATTAACATTTGCAAAATTTCATAAAAGTAGACATTACATTTTTTCGCTTACGCAACGTTTAAAATGTCTTTGAAATTGGTTTGTGTACATACTAAGCAGTGGATTGTTTGAATAGGTTTGTTTTTATTAAATGCCATTTTTCGTTTCATTCCGTTTCAAATCACAATGATTTTAAAGAATTTTCACTGGTTATGTTGCGTTTAGAGTCCGCAGTGACGTAATAGAAATACGCTGGTTAATGCTTATGTGGGGTTTTATGAGAAAATCTTTATTTATTTTGTTTTTAAGAGTTAATTTATAATTCAAGCGTATTTCAGAAAAAACACCAAAATTCCTTATATAGTTACTATTACAAGTTATTTTGTACTTTTTGTGTACGATTATAATTCGTGCACGGATTCACAACGAATATAATGTAACTTTTGCAAATATGAAATACAAATGTTTATGTAGATTTTTATATGTCGCAAGTTTTGAAAATACTTTTAATGAGAATTTTGAATAATAAAAAACTAACGCACTGAATTCCAGTTTAAGCTTACGACCGATCTTGTTGGAGGTTGTCGAAAAAGAGAGCGAGCAAAAGGCGGAAACGAAAACAATTGGCGCTCGGGAGGAGCCACAGCGGAACCTGTGTTTAATAGATATTCCAATAGGAATGGTGTAAAAAGGGTAAGCTTGAACTGAAATTCAGTGCGTTAGCAATTTTCGATATTTTAGCAAGGAATTCGATAAAGAGGAAAAGAGTTATGTAATACATAATGATACTGACGCGAACATTCACTTTAAAAAGGTTTAAAGAAATTTAGCGTTTATATATTCTTTAAGTTGCTTCATATTTAATTTATTATTAATTCACAAGTAAGCTAAAAAATAAAATTATGATATTGAAGAAATGTTGGCTCCTGTAATCTTTTTAACAAAGTTTAACCCAAAAACGTTACTGCGTTTAAACGAATGCGTTCCACAGTACATATTCGGGTGTTCGCCTTTATTGGCTTTATATCCTGTTCTTTGAAACTATATATCGTCTTTTCTAAATCAAGCAAATCTTTTCTATAAAGTTGAACCTACATGAATTGAATCGAATGTAAAAAGAAGTAACCAGATCTATGCTGCGAAAAAGGAAGGACTTAGTCAAAGGGCCTGAAATACTGAATACCTACTCTAAATTTAGTGTGAGCTTTTCTGACACTATTTCTATAGAATTTGTTGTTTAATTATGATTTAAAATGACTATTGGTAAGGCCCAAACTCAATTAAGTATTTTTTAATTGCAATGTGAAATTAAAAGAATTCTCGTCTGCTTTACAAAAATAACACTCTGAGCTTTTTTGTACTTTTTTCTTAGTATTTGATAATTTAAACGTTTTTCACTTAATTTTGGTATGAGGAATCTCGTAGTGACATTTGTTTTACCACTTTACCGAACATTTTAGAACAAAAATTTTGTTTAATATATTTCAAAAATTACACAAGATATGCACTCATTTTCATGTATTGAACCATTAAGATAACTCTTGAACCATTAAGATTTTCATTTTGGTTTCTTCAACAAAGTTCTTATTATAATTCTGGCCAACAACTTTGCTGAACAAATAAATATGTAAAAATCGCTTCCAGTGGGTCTTATCGAGTGATTCTTACAAAAAGTAAAACAAAAAATTCGAACAACATTGCGTATGAGTAACATTTTTTTAAAACAAAATTTTTTTAAATATATTTCAAAAATTACACAAACAAAAAATTCGAACAACATTGCGTATGAGTAACATTTTTTGCTTTGAAGCGCTGAAAGCGGGCAAGATGTATGTGACTTATTAACGGTTTAAAGACAATTTAAAATAATTTTTCGTTATATATTTGTTCAACAAAGTTGTTGGCAAGAATAATAGAAAGAACTTTGCTGAAAAACCAAAGTGTTAATCCTAATGGTTCAAGAGTTGTCAACATGCAAATGAGTGCATATCTGGACTAATTAAAAAATTTTTTCGCTAAAGTCTTCGCTAAAGTGGCAAAACGGATGTTACCACGAGATTCCTCATATTAAAATTAAGTGAAAACCGTTGAAATTATTAAATATAGACTTTTGTGCCGCACAGTTTAACATTTGAAATGTTTATGTCTTTATATGATCAACAAATGTTATTCTAAATGTATCTATAAATTGTTCTTCTAGAATATACTCAGTTAAATGAAAATATGTACTTACATTACATATTTACAGTTACTCACACAAAAACATTCTTAGTGATATATCAAAGTTTGCATTTTGAAATGGAATTCACACACTAAAAGTGTATTTTGCTTTTTTTTTGCACCAAACATTTGCAAGTAACTAAACAACTGTATTTTATACATAAAATATAAAGATTTGAGCCAAATGTTAATGTTATGCATATGAAACATTTTCAAATGTATTTTATACTCTAATATGAGTGTGTTTTATTCATGAAAGATAAAGCTTTCACACTGAACTTTAACGTTTTTCATATAGAATGAAATGAAACTGTTTTACACAAGTTTTTTAAAGTCATTAATGATAACTATTTATTTCTTAGCTGATACCCTTTAAATAAAACATTACCCACGAGTACGTCTGTCCATTCAAATTTAACAGAAAAGTTGTGAATCCCAAAAGTGAAATCAAACCAAGTACCTTGGAGTTTTCTTTGATTAACTCAAAAGGTCTGATTTTGCTTGATTTGACCTTATTTACCTTTTATCTAAATTGTCTTTCTTCTCTTTTCATTTCCTGAACTATATTCTCTTTGGGTTATTTTAAAAGTTGATTTAATTTAGTACCAAAACTAAGGGAATTCATGCAAGTTTATATATTAATAATCACGTTAAAGTAAAATAAAAAAAAACCCTAAACGTACGGTTTTCACTCGTGCAAAGCAATTTTAAATAGTTGAGTACCAAGAGAGTCTTTAAACAAATATGGCAGACTCAAAGAGACTCTCTACTCCGCCATGATAGAACAAAGACAAACAGGAAAAAGAAGAAAAACAAGAAGTTATTGTACGTAGATAGTGCTACGCATACTTTCGCTATTTTTTATGCTCTAGTTGTTGTTTTTGCTGTCGTTTTTAGACAAGCACTTACCCTTGTTATTACAGGGTGACGAAAAATAAGTGTATACAACTTTTTTCAATTGATATTCTTTCTCTATTTTCTTTAACAATAAAGATTATTGACAACTCAAAATATAATGCATACGTAACCATATATTTAGCTGGTTTTGAAGTGGCCTCCTGCAGTGCGAATACACAACTTCAAACTCTTTTCAAAATTTTTAGCTATGGGCCGCCGCTCCTCCAGCGTAATTCGATCCTACCCTCAACCCAATTCTTGCTTTAAGCACTTCAAACTTTGACGTCGCTTAGCACATGTCCTTGCCTCTAAAATCGACCATGTGCTATAGTCTAGGGGGTGTCCAAAGTCGCCCGTATGGGCGTTCTGCCTGCCCGCAGCAAGCAGCACGGGCGACAGCATCTGTTAAATGATTCGGTGGTAAAAAGAACGAGGGACATGCACGAAAAGAAAGGAAAGAGCGCAAGAAAAAGCGCCATTTATACTGTAATCAGTGTTGCCAGAAAAATGTTGAGCCTGTAGCTAAAATTGCTAACAAAAGTAGCTAAAAAGAGCTAACCATTTTTTTTAAGCTCAAAAAAGAAAATAGTTTAAAAAAACACAAATGCTATATTAAATCAGTTTATCAGATTAATCAGTTTATCAATCATATTGATTGATTTGTAAAAGCAATGTATTGCTGCAAAAAAAATTATTAAAAACGTTCTTAATTTTATTTTATATACACAAAATTAAAGAAAATTTATAAAATTGTATGTATTGTAAATTCAATAATGGTATTATTGATAATTTTTTTTAAAATTTTCAAATATAGTTTAATATTGGCCTTAACTAACAAAAAAAAGTAGTTGCTAAAAATAGCTAAGCTCTAAAAAAAAGCTAAAAAAAGCTAAAAAAGTAGCTAGGGAAAACACAATTTTCGAAGAAATAAGCTAAATCTAGCTATAAAATAGCTGAACTGGCAGCACTGATAGTGAGAGTGAGAGTGCGCTTTACGAAAGTCATAATTGAACTCATTAATGTATTCAGGGCTACCACATTTTTATTATTAAAACCACTTTAAATTTAAGCTAAATATCTTATAAAAGTTATAAAAATATCTTATAATTAACAGTTAGTGTGTAAAATTAAATTGAGTTTAATATTATTGTGGTTTTAAAATTGTTTTTTTTTTAAACTTATTTAAGATTATTAATTTACTTCAAGTAAAACCACGATTTCACAATCAATTTTTTCCGCAAAAAATGTTGGAAGCTCACCTTTAGATAGTAGATTAGATATATCGATGTTTTAATATCCATAAGGCGTAACTCGTTTTTTCGAAAAAACATTTTTAACATATTCTAGTAGATCAATTTCAAATAAACCTCCACTAAAAAAAACTGGTGCGCTATGATTGCAAACTTGTAGCCTATTTAATATAAAAACTGCATATAAAAAGTTTTTATTTCTAAAGTTTTTCAGATTTTATTCAGTTTTTTCCTTCATCTGTAAAGAAACAAAATATTAAGTTACGTCATTTCTATATTAAGCCATCGAGAAGTTTACTGTGAAAACGCATCTTAAAAATTTAAAATTATTTGGTTGGTTCTTAATTTAGGTAAAACAACATATATGTATTGCTTTATTATATGAGTTGCGCAGAGCACCAGTGGCGTATGTTCAAGTTTTTTCTCAATAGAGTTATAAGCCTAAAAGTGAACATCAAAATAAAAGTTTTTAGTGGTCCGAGTTAGAAACTGTTACGTTTCATTATCTATGAATAATATGCAATACTTCGTTTTTGCTTTGACTTACAGCCCTATTCTGGTTGTTAGCTTAACAATAAATAGTTAAGGAGCTCTTGTTAAGCTGATTGTTATGTAATATAAATGTTAGTATTCTTAAAAAGCATTTACAACATGAAAGCTTAAAAAGCTTTTAAAGTTCACCATGCAAGGTGAAAATCGATATGCCTATTGAAAGAAGAGATGCGCGATATGAACAGATGCTTCAAAATGCTTCGAGTGCAGTTTGTGATTTTGCAAGAGCTTGAAAAATTTGCCACTGCTGCTGAAAGATTTCCTTATCAACACTTAAAATAAGTAAAAATTCTTCCATTCATTCCTTCCAGTTTAATGTATTTAAACGCAATATTATATTATAATTTGTATCTTTTTTATTTTTTGCACAACCATTTTCTATCTAAGCACATAAATTTCATTCGTTGTTAAGACTCTTTCGGTCATTAACAAAATTGTAAGGAAAAGAGCTTTTAAATTTTTTCGAAGCACAAACAACGTAAGTCCACAAGTACTACAGACTTATTTCTTAAGGAAATCGTCAAAGGATTTTTCTTTTTCGTCAAGGTTTTTCTAAGCATGTAAAAACAATGCAAATCCAATGAAAAAAAGCTTTCCATAACCGAAAACAATCTAAAAATCGAATATTTTTAAAAAGTTCGGAGCACAAACTACGTAAGTCCAAGCCTTTGTACAAGTTAGCCATTTTCATAACCATTTTTGGAAATAAATTTATTTTGTTTAGATGTATGAATAGCTTATTCTTTGCTTATTATCTTCTTTCTGAACAAAAGTTGTAATTGATTACTTGAATTTTATATAAGGATTTTTGCAAAAATATAAATATCTCAAAATAAATAAAAGTAGACTTACGCCAATTGTGCTCTGCCTAGTTCATAGGATAATTTGCATATGAGCTACTCAGTGCAATAGTGGCATAACCCTCAAAATTTAAATCAAGTATACAAAACTGTTTCGCTTTCTTTTCGTACATTTAATTTCTCTAGTTAGCACAATAATAATTTATTTGTGACTTAGTCACGATTGCGCTGAGAAGCTCTTTTAAGGGTACTACAAATCTAAGCCAAAGCTTGGCTTACAAAGTCAGTAACAATTTTTTTTTATATTTTTTCAGTTCCGCGTGTTCAATTCAAGGCACATTCTTGATTCCAAGCTCATATCGGAAAGTGGACTTCTCAAACGGGAGTTCTGCATTTTTTTTCTTTGCATTTTCATTATAGAAAATAGTTCCTTGCAGGAGAATGTGCTCCCAATCCTGCTATTATCCTGCAATAATACCTGCTGCAAACAAGCCTATACTACAATTTTTTTTAAACATTTCAGGGGACCTTAGTTGATTTCCCAATACAGCCACTTCCTCAGTATATTTTGGAATGTTCAAATCCTTAGATTTAGATAGCGTTTTAAGGCAATGAAAAAAATTAAAATTATATTGTCTAAGTAAGCGATTCCAAAAAAATAATTTTAAACTGAATTTTTGCTGTAATTGAATTGTTCATTTCATAAATTAAATTTGTTCACATTAAGGTCAAGTTTAAAGAAGAAGTTTTCTATAATTTTAAATAGTAATATTGTAAATAATAGTATAATATTATATTTCATAAAAGTAATAGTAATATATTGAATTAAAATTATATCGTTTGTATTCTCAAAAAAAAATAGTGGCATGGTAACCCTAGTATGAGCGTCTACGTTTAAAAAATTATAATGGCGCTTATTGTGCTCAGAGCTCAATGTTGCATTGTCAGTGATATAAGAAACCGGGCGTTTTACAACTTTGATCGTAAATACTTTGGAATTAATCCAGTTACCGTATCGAGTCTGCATTTTGTCATAAAAAATAAAAAAATTTAAGTAATCTTTTGACCACTAAAATTTTGAGAAAAAAAAAGATTTTTGTTTTTTGTTATTTTACGCCAAAATAAAAGTCAAAATTTGTCTGATATTCTACAATGTGAGAGGTTCTAATGGTGTCTGCGAAAAAAAGTTATACACTTTGGTCAATATTCGCCACATAACTGGTATTTTGGCATATATTTTATCTTTGAACGTTAAATATAAATGCTGTACGTTTACCCAAAAGTTTAAACAAAAACAAACAAATAAATTGGTGAAAAATCCAGCTGTAAGACGTAATTATACTTCAGAGGAACATCGCCTTTTGTAGCTATGTCAAATAATAAAAAACCTTTTAAGGAAAAATTGTCTTAATATATAGAATGTTCAACACTGCTTTTTCATAACAGCATGCTCTCTCTCTCTCACGGGTTCTGTACTTCTACGCTCTTCATCCTCAAAATTTTCCGCTCCTCTTTCCGCTGCACCCCCAAATTCATCCAGCAGACGACAAAGTGCACTGCCAGCTCTCTGTCGACGCACGGGCAAGAATACTGGACGGCCCTACTATAGTTCATAGGATTGAGGTCCGGTGAAGATGGCGGCCATTCTTGAAACGTAATAAAGTCTCTCAACTCAGCTAATTATGTAAATGACGTTCTGCATTCCAGGAAAAACCTTTCTGGTTCAAATATTTACATCGATAAGTACTACACAATAGATAAACGTAGCAAGAGCTATTTCTGGAGACAAGTTATGAAAGTCCGATATGGTGATTGTCGTGTTTTTATTGAAGACAAACCGTTTTCCTGTGCCGATAAAAAAATATTGCTGCGAACAAAACTGATACTGAGTTTCTGCGAAAGCTGCTGTCTAAATTTAACTCCTTGTGCGGTATTGAAGTTAAAGTTGATCATCAACACAACACCGTGCCTGCACGGCATAGAAAAGACATGGTTGAGACATGATTACTGCAATAATAATTTTTTTACTAAAATTATTGTATTGTTTCTGCAAACACAAATTGTTGCCTTAATAAAGTCATTATTTACTAATGGTGGTACCAAAAATGACATTATAGTTGAAATCATAACATCATTGAAATCGTCAACATGCTATAATTGCCTCAACTATTAGTTGCAACAAAAATGTTGTAGTTCTGTCAATCTTGATTAATTTGAATATTATTATAGAGACAAACATATTAGAATTTTGAATGTTTGTCTGAACTATTCTGTAACAGTGGTTTTATCTTCTGGCTGAGGTCAGCTCAGCCTTGCCAGGATCAAGTGGAAGATCCACAAACTTCCCTTAAATAAGAACGCAGTCGGTGTTGATTTAATATTATAATTTTGTATTTTATTGATATATTCTTCTTAAAAATACTTAATGCAGCGTGACGTCAGTAGCTTGGGTAAAAGTGAATGTAGGCGGTCAATTGTAGGCGGTCAATTGTAGGCGGTCGGAGGTCGTGAGTCCAGTTGGCGGCAAAATCGGTGGATTAGCAATCGGTATTTCGGTAATCGGTAGAGCGGTAGTCGGTGGTTGATTGTTGCCAGGGGCTCGTATCCTAAAAGAATCTGAAGTAATGCTGCTTTGGTTGGTTTTGTGTCGCCCTTTTATTCGATATGGACAGAAAACCAGTTGGGAATTATACGTTTAGTTTTGTCTTTGGCCTGCCTGGCTATTCATAGATAGGCAGTGTGTGTATTAATTAGCGGCTTATGCAGTAGTGCGGTTGTGTGTTGTCTTTGGCCTGCCTGGCTATGCATGGGTAGGCAGTGTGTGTGTATTAATTAGTGGCTCATGCAGTAGTGCGGTTGTGTGTTATTGCTGCTTTATTAATCATCAATAGAAATATTTAAGTTAATAAAAATATATATATATATAGATAATATTTAGTATTATAGTTTACGTAGTTTGGAAATATAATATTTGTGACGTTTTTATAGCACTAAGTAGGAATATAATATGAATTAAGTAAAAGTAATATTAAGTAATATAATATGAATATATACATCGAACTTATTTAGTATTATAGATTATCTAGTGTATAAAAGTATATGTAATATTTGTAACGTCATGTTACAATTCTTTGCTTGTTGGCAAACGAAGCAGAACATAACCAAAAATCGAAAGAATTTATTGTGTCTGAACAGTTTGCAGGAAAATCTTTCACTTCATTCAGACACAATAAGTTTTATCGATTTCTGGCTATGTGCTGTTTCGTTTGTCAACTATTCAATTATTGTGTTTTGTTTTAAATCGCCTTATCCTAAAAACAGCACGCAGAAAAGTGACATTTTCGACTTTAATTGTAGCAAACATGTTTCTGTTTACCGTAAACATATTTCGCAATTCTGATCATATTTTGTTTATCACAAATATGGCTATTTTTGTGACAATGCACTTAATGTACCATGTTTATGAATGGCATTAGTCAGGCGAACGGTAGTAGCGGCTGTGGCTTACTGGTAGTGTGCGTGGCTCGTAAGCGAAAAAGCCGCGGTTCAAACCCCAGCTCGGATAAAAAACTTCATCAAAAAGATTTTTCAATTGAATTAATATTTCTGTTCAGCCTAGTCAATGTCAAACCTTTGGAGATATCTTAATTAATAGCTGTGGAAATTGGAGTGCATGAAAATAAATAATATTCTGGATCCTAAAATAAATTCATAATAAGTTGTTGCAATCATTCTATTTTTGACCCAATAAGAGCATAATGATTGTTTCAATAATATTTTGGTTACTACAAAAAATTTCCTTTTCTAAATATGGTCGTTGTAATCATTTTATCATGATCAAAGAAAATATTATATGTTTAAGAACATGTTAGCAACAATCATAATCCGAATCATACTATGATCCTCTTAAAACATGGTTGTTGCGACTATGTTTTTGCTCTGCGTGTGCTGCGGTGCAACCAAATAAATAGATGCAACAAAAAATCCTTCATCTGTTCGCGCAATTGTTGTTAGTTCGGTTTTTGAAAATCAATCTAAAAAAATAATCCGCATTGAAATTTTACAAATTCTCAAACTTAGTAACGCTTTCTGCTACGTTTGATGAGGCTTCTTTTGTGTGGTTTGAGGAGGTTTCTTTTCATTTGACTCCATGTTACCTAAACTGCACAAATAGGTCTCATGACTTCGAACCACTGGAACATTTCATGTATAGCATGAATGCAACATCTTTTTGCATTGTGGGTGATTTAAATGCTCGGGTCGCTTCTGCACAGTTTATTGATGAAAATTTATTACTTGATTCTCCTTTGATCTCGCAAATCATAACATAACATAACATAACATATAACATAACATATAACATTGGGTAATAAAATCAAAAAGTTGTTAACTCTTCTTGAAAACGTTGGTGAGGTAATAGTAAACGAAAGAATAGTAAGTGAATCTCAAGGTGAAAATACATTTTGTGGTGTCATGGGGAGTTCGATAATCGATTATTGTATTTGCACACTAGATGTCTTAAAATTGTTGTCTAAATTCCAAATTCTTTGCAAACTGTTCTCTGATCATATAGTTTTATGAAAATGGTCAAGAGCACTCATTAATTACCTTCCATAGGTAAATAAATTACTTGTTTTTATTTTATTATTACAATACTTATTTATTTTCTATTAAATTTATTATTTAAAATACTTCTTTATTGTATGTGTTGTATGTGTTAGCCGAAACGCATTAGTTAGCCGAAAAGCAAAATAATTTCTCTAGTTATATTAAAGATTATGTTTTGTTATGGGAAGATGCTGAGAAAACTCATAACGCTGAGAGAGCAAGTGGTGGTTGTCTCTGTAATGTATTCCTTCTTTTCACTGTCTTTGGAGGACTATGTATCAACCAAAAATACAGCAACACGGTGTTTCTCCTATATTCCCTTTTAAATCTAAAAGTGATTAAAACAAGAGATGTTGCTTGAGTTAAGAATTTCGGAGGGTGTGCACATCTAGCGATACTCTAGCTAGCTCGTCGAAATGGTCGGGGTTCTTCCTACTTCTTAGCTCAACAAAGCATTACAGCAATAAAATTATGTGCACTTTAAAAAAAATAAACAAAAGATAAACTTAAACAACCAGAAACTATCCAAACAAAACCCGACAGAACCTATCGTTTAACCGTTTACTACTTACTTAATAATGAGGAACCCAAGATGTAACTGTCCCTCTTTCGCTACCCACCCTACCTTGGCAATAACTTGCATTGAGTTTATATTTAAAGTATTGCCCCTATAGCAAGCTAGCTAAATTAAGTTAGACTTCAGCTATATTCATGACTGATGATGACAGACTTGGACGAATTAAATCAAAAAGACCATATTTTTATAATTTCAGGAAACCATTTATATTCATATCTTCATTATTATTATTCTGCAGAAATGTATTCTAAACCAAAATGTGCTAACTTTTTTTTCACTTTCATTGAATCAATAGTTAAGATTATCTAAGTTTATATTAATAAGAAAATTTTAAACATTACGTTACATGGTAAGAGTAAAAAATAATTAGCAGTAGTTATAAACATTTCGTTTTTAATACATTCGTATTAAATGGTCTTAATTTTACATTATTTATAGAGATTTTGTTCAATTATACATTTATTAATTCATATTTTACGCAACGAAAGTTAAATAAATAAAATTCCAATAAGTATAAGGATTTATTCAATTTAAGTAGCAGATTAAGTAGATTCCATTAAGTTTAAGTAGTAGGTAATTTAAATTAATTTTAATGGCAACATTGTTTATTTATTAAGAGAGAGAGAAAAAAAAAATTCATCTAACATAGGGAATAATAAGAAATCAAAACAGATTAATGCAAATTAAATGAGAATACGCAAACTAAACGTAAATTTTACTTGAGCGCGGAACAAAATGAGAAATGGAACAACTTATTAAGAGAAAGCATATTGAGCAATGCATTCTTTTACTATTGTTGTGGTTGTAAATTATTATCAATAGAATATTCACATATGTTTTTGGGTTTTCGAGAAAAAAAAAACAACCACATAATAGTTACAACTTTTATGTTTATCTTGAAGAGAATTAATTGATAATTTTATTAATGAAATTGTGCAAACTTACTTTGACATTTTCTCTATCGATGCGACGTTAGGCCTAGCGACGACGATGTTGTTGTGGCTTACTGTTGTTGTAAATGCTGTAATATTGTGGTAAACATATGTTTTCTAGGTAATTATTTTAAACGTAGACAAGATGCGAGAGAAAAAAAAAACATTCGTTTCTTTACCAATAGATACACTAGGGTTCCACTAGTTTTGTTTAAATAAACGTTTTAATATTAAGATTTTTAAATTAAATTAGAAATTGATTCAGTTGATTTTATTTTTTTTTTCTTTTTCTTTTTCTCATGAAGTAAAGCCTATTAAATAAATTTAATAGGCAAGGAAAATAATAGTTTTGGCTGAGACCAAAATTATATGTTAACGTTTGCATTAATCTTTACATTCCGAGTTTTAAAATATTGAAGATCTACTATATTAAGGAATATTACTTTTGAATTTTATTTAACACTTAGTTCTGTAACTTTTCAAAGTGAAAGAAAAAACTCTTAAATTGATTTTACAACAAAAAAATAACGTTCGAGATATTTAGCTAATCTCTACACAAATCCATTTGCTAAGACATTAAATATTATGATATTATGGGATGCCATTTGTCACTTTTTTTTTTTTTTTTTTTATAGTTATATTAAATTTATTTATGGCACACTATAACCGAGTTTATTGCTTTGATATTTGATATATACACTTTGTATATCAATCAAATTATTTACGCTCGGCGCAGGGGTTTCGCTGGCACGAGTTTAAGGTGCTCCGCTGCCACGAGGTTTCTGGAGCTTTATAAAGTGTAGCAGCTTTTCCGTGTGGCGTGGGTACCTATCCGAGATGCTCCGCTGCCATGAGGTCTTAGTGCTCCTCTGGCCAATAGCTGGGTGTAATCCCTTGTGCACTGTTCTGCAATTCACAGAAATGATGCACTTTTTCCCTATTTTCCAATTTAAATGCAAACAGTTTAAATGGAAGATTTTTCACTAAAACAGAGGTTTATTAATTTTAAATCTACTTTAAATTGATTAAACTAATTTACTTTAAACTGTTTGCTGCAATACACTTTTTAGTTTACTTTATATTTTCGGCCGGTACAAGAGACGTTTTTGGTGTTCAATGCGCGTTTGTTAAGCAAGAAAAGACTGAAGTATGTGCAGTTAGGCTTTTATACTTCGAATTAAGCTTAGTTCGAACAGTTACTTAAACGCGTGATTAGCAAACGGTAACTCTCTTTCGGCGTAAAGAAGTTCTATGTTGGCTTGATTTGGGTCGGTCAGCATGATCTATGCTGGACCTTATGATTTTATTTATATTTTTATTTACAGTCGTAACTATATATTAGAAAAATATTATAAAACTGTGTAGATTATTAAAATTATTATAACTTTATTATGTTATTGGTATACTATCGTAGTTGCGTATTTAATATTATTTATCTTAAGTATGCAATAGAAAAAAAAACTAAACATTTGCATATATTTTTAAGGTACATTTTTTTTTGTTTTTTTTTTTTATAATATTTAATAAGGTTACTATTGTTGTTTATGTTATAGGTATTTCATACACATTTAAATGAAACTTATTGTAGTTATTTTACTCAGATAGTGATTTAGGTTACGCAGAACAACAAAAGATTTTAGAAGTTTAGAGTTCTCGCTACAAATCTTTCACTTTTGTAGGGTACTTATACCGGTTGAGGCAAAGAGACAAAGACAAAAGTGCGTAAGGAATAGTGATGGTAACCGGCCAGGTGAAATGTTGAGTTGCTAAGGTGGGCATTATAACGTGTGCGTGCCAATTGAATATAAAAATTATACTTAGATTAACATTTAAATTTGGCATAATAATAAATATTTTCTAAGCAAAGCAAAAAAAAAAATTATGGCCATTACATCTCTTTGGCTTTAAAAAAAGTGTTCTAAAATTATTTTCTCTGAATTTTGAAAATTTTTACGGAAATGCCTTTTTGTCGATGAAGATTGATGATGTATGATTGATGCTGCAGTATTATACCACGCTATATAAATTGTAATATCTGGACAAGCGGTTTTAAAAAATTTGAAGATTTTATAACAAACCGTAATTCGCCGATGTTTTTGATTATTGGTGACCTAAATGCACGCGTTTCTAAAGCACAAGTACTCGATAAAAATTTAATAACAGATTGCCTCTTTATTAGTGAGGAAAGGAATTCTAAAGATATTGTCTTGGATAGTAAAGGTAGAAAATGACTGGATCTTGTAGAAAGTGTTGCTGGTGTGATTTTGAATGGACGGCATGTGGATGATTCGTATGACCATATGACGCTTACTTTCAATATATCATTGCAAGTTTCAAATGCGTCTGTAAAAGAGATTTCACTTCCTCAAAAAATGCAATGGAAACCAAACAAAGCACAAAATTATGCGCAAGTTCTTGAATCATTTTCAAATTTGGACTATATCTGGGATAGCTCTACTACTATCGATGAGAATATTACCGTGTGCATTGGTAAAATAAAAGCTGCTACAGATGGGAAAGAACAGAGGAAGTTCTTTAAGCCCAAAAGTAAATGGTTTGACTGTCAATGTGCAAATGCACGTAGTAATATGTTAGATAAACTTAACCTCTTTAGAAAACACGGTCTTGAAGCATATTGTTAGACCTATTTGGATAGTATGTAAAACGAAATATGTAAAGATTTGTAAATTGAAAAAACTCATGACAACATTGACAAACTAAATATGGTAAGAAACTCGAGCGATTGGTGGAAATTAGCGAAGTCTTTTAAGAAATCAACATATACTATTGGTAATGCATTGTCAACCAAGGACTTTCGTTGTCATTTTCAAGCGCTGCTCACTGTTGAACCATCCTTGAAAGTTTTTTCCCGGTCAGATCCCAATTGGACTGATGCATTTTTGGATTCACGTTTCGAGTATAGAGATTTGCTCTGCGTTCTAAAAAGATGTAAGGAAAATAAAGCGCCAGGAATAGATAGAATTAGTTATGAGTTTTATAAAAATGCTCCACGCTGTATTTTAGAAGAAATGCTAGCGGTTTTTAATAGAATTTTCTTACGAACTGAGATTCCACATTCTTTTAGAAAATCTTTAATAGTTCCGCTTTTTAAAAAAGGAGATCCAAACTGTGTTGTTAACTACAGAGAGCTGTCATTGTTGGATACAAACTGCAAAATCTTCACAGGCTTACTTCTTGATCGAGTACATAGTTGGATTGACTTTATTTTTTATAGACTTCTCATGTGCATTCGACACTATACCAAGAAATCACCTTTTTTATAAGCTTCCCAAGTACGGGCTATCAAGCAAAATTGTAAAGATTCTACAATTGATTTATAAAAATAATGCTAGTCATGTTTGGGTTGGCGAATCATTATTGAAATCATTCTCAGTAGACCAAGGAGTAAAACAAGGTTGTTTATTAAGTCCTGCTCTGTTCTCTCTGTATCTCAACGACTTGCACGAATCACTTCCTGGTGGTAAAAAAGTAGCAAACACAAAAGTAAAAGTTCTTATGTATGCTGATGATATTGTTCTCTTGTCCACTTCTGTTCAATCTATGATAGATTCCTTATATATCTACTGCCTGCTATGGCAGCTTAAAGTAAATCTTTCTAAGTCTAAAGTTTTAATTTTTAGGGAAAGTACGAGAATCAGTAAATCGCTTGCTTGGTCGTTTGGAGAACAGCAAAATGAAATTGTTAACGAATACAAATATCTTAGTGTTCTTTTGACCTACTTCTTGCCGTATCGCAAACATTTTGATAGTAAACTAGTGACAGAAAGCCACTATGTTTTTAACGTTGACCCCTGCCGCGAAGGCTTAATTCAACGGTGCTCCAAAGCTTGGGACAAATATGAAGCGTCGGCCAACGCCCCTTCGGAATTCAAGAAAGACCACTTTGAAAGGTTCCCCTAATAACATGCAACCCCATCTATCTTGTCGTCAGATTGACGCAATTCATGGCCGTGTCACTTTTAGCTACTCGAATTTGTACATGACTTGGTTATTTTAATAACCTTGGGCTATCTCAGTAATCAATACCACACAGTAAAAAATTTGGGGGTAAATTTTATCTTTCTTATAACATTTGTGTGGTATAAACTTTTTTTTATTCCAAATAATTTATAAATTTTATACCACTCAATATTATAAAAATAATAAAACAAATATAATTTAAAAATTTTATATGGATATCATGTGTAAATCAAAATATATTCTGGTTCGAAAGTAAAAAATTCGCGAAATCGGAAAATTTAAAAATATAGTTGTTTCGATTGGCCTGACGAGAAAAATGGTCTGGAAAAATTTATAAGATTTTATGGTATAACTTTTAAAACATTTTTGGTTTGGATTTATATGTATACCTAATAGTATAAAATTTATGCTCATATTTTTTACTGTGCAATAATATAACCCATTACTTTTTAGCCGCAATAATCATCTACATCATATCAAGGGTCATCACTCCCTGACATGAAAGACTAAGGCGGCAACTACATAGGCTTGTCATCATATCATCAGGTTCCTCAATCTCAGTGGACACAACTCAGACTATTTAGGTTTCCCCGTAGCCTGTACTCAAATTTCAAAGGTAACAGTATATTGATCCGGTAGTTGCTTACCTTCCTAACATTTACTGTTTGAAATTAGCGAGATTCAATCTACCATCATTCTCTTAGTAATTTAAGGGAATCACCAGCCCGAGTTCAACTTAAGTGTAACTCACACCGGCCTTTCTGGCCTAACCACAGCCAGAGCGTTATGAATACCCCACGTGGGCCTAACCCAATGACAGTCAATACCTGGGCTCAAGGCTCCACCTGACAAGGCTCTTCAACATCCCGTCTTACAGACCAAAAGTTCTTAGAACATTTATATTTGACTGTGACACCTTCAGCCACTAGAATTGTACATGACTAGGTTAAAATAACCATTGGTTTTCCAGTAAAACCGGGTAAACCACAATCCTACTTATGCAACGTCGTTATCCTAATTAAGACTTAATAAAAAGCCTTTTTCAGAAAACTAGGAAGCATGAGCCGTTGTATACCAATTGGCTTATACAACGGTCCGAAGATTAACTGCATTATTCTGTATCACGAAGAAGCACACCAACGATGAGAAAGACACAAGAAGCAATACTTTCTTCCATACAAAATTGTATTGCTTCTCGTGTCTTTCTCATCGTTGGTGTGCTTGTTCGTGATACAGAATAATGCACTTAATGTTTCCTACATAATAACCTTTATTCTAAGATAAGGTCTGCAGAACAACGATAGATCAGGTCTCCTCATCATTGATGGATGACTGTCCCCGCTCTTCAAGTTATGTTGGATTGATCGTCCATCGAAAGCATATTACAGATGACGGTGTTATGATAACTTAATATCAAAACCATGCTTTCTCCAAGAATTTGGCAGCAACAACCAAGGCTCAAGGTAAACCTTTTTCTTTTACAGATTATCAGATGAACATTCAAGAGCCGTGCCTCAAGAATGAACTCATTATGAGATCAGTTCATGGGCCTTGCCCCGTGAACTGCCCATCCAATAACAAACCCTCACCACTTCTATTCCTGGCTTGGGACAGGCAGATTCCCCGAAGGTCCTCTGGCGGGTTTAGTAAACTAGTGACCGCAAAAAAAGCAATAAATGCAACATGGCTTAGCTATAAACATAATCCAAAAATATCATTGTTAAATAAATGGAAAATTTTCAACGCCGCCTCTAGGTCCATTATGTTGTACGGAGCCCAAGTTTGGGGCTACAAACAGTACGATGACGTTGGGAAGCTCTTCAGATTCTTCCTTAAGAAAATATTACTATTGCCAAAAAATACGCCAAACTATATGCTTTATGGTCTCTAAATAATAAATAAAGTATATCTCAACTTATTGAAACTTTGCGCTTACATTTTAACTACGTTAATAAAGTCTTCAGCCTACCTCCTCACAGACTCCCAAATATTTTAGCTAAAGAAGTATTTGAGAAGGGTGTTTTTTGGGCAGCGGAATGGAATAAGTTAAATGCTGAGCATCGTGCGGATATGCCATCAAACCTTAGTTCAAATACATTAGTGGAGTATAACACAAACTTAACTGCACTTACTGAGAATAAACAAAGGCTTCAGTACTTTGGCAGTGCAAAATCATCTCAAAATCACGACTTGTATTCACAACTAGAGCACGAAGGGGTTCAGTATTTTCTACAAAACACATCTGCAAAAGTCGTAAGCTTACTTTTTAAGGCAAGAGGCGGGTTGCTTGATTTGAATGCACGAGCTTTTAGAGGTGTGAGTCTAAGTACCTGCACTTTTTGTAATTTAAATAAAATATAAAACACATCATTTCGTAGGTGTTGTCCTATCCTCAAAACAAGCAGAATCAGGTGTTTCGGAAAAAAAGAATTAAAGGAGGCAGAAGTGTCAGACTTGCTTAATGGAAGTAATAACAGTGCGCTTTATGAGTTTTTAGATAGCTCTCTCAAATATTATTTTTATTAAATGATACTCATTATTAAATGTCTTTATATAATAAATAATTTTTTGTTTTTTAATTTTACATGAAATAGTATTAGCTTTCTAGGTAGTAAACTTCTTCAAACGTTACACGACTTAAAATGTTATTGTCAATATATTTTTATTGTGTATTTCTTGTAAAACTTTGAATTTTTATAAAACACTCTTATCTAATCTAATCCAAAAAAATTTACTTCTTTATTATGTTTGTTACAATTGCTTAAAACACTTTTATTTTACTAACTTACTTTTTCAGTCTGGTTTATACTCCAAATGTACCTGAATATGAATCTTAATCTGCTCTGATATTTATACCAGTTATAGAAAGGCTTCCAAAGTAAAAAGAGCTGTGTACTTTAACCCTATCGGATGATCGAACTTTCCATCATTCGATGCATTGTGTTTATAGTAACCGTTGGTTATTGGTACCAACATAGTTTATTATCAATTAATTTGAAACCTTCATTGCTAGGTTTCGAACGGACGTTGGGATTGTTTAAATTAACTTATTAATTTGAAACCTTTATTCCCTAGCCTTGAACGGATGTTCAGAATGTTTAGATTTACCTATGCATATCTGTATGCTCATGAGCTCGACTATTGTAATAAGACTCCTTGTTGTACTGAATGTTGTAATTGGACTCTTAGTCAGGGACGAACCTACTTTCATGAGTTAATACGTTTGAAATTTGACCCTTTCTTAAGGACGGACGTACCTTTAACTGTTTTAAATGATTTTTGTATTTATTATATCACTAACAGATCGATTCTGTCGCGGTAACGCTAATCTTATTACCGAAGAAATTCACCTTATGGTTACTTTTACACCCTTTTGGTATTCTGCAACCAAGCGTTACCGATTAATATTGTTACCATCTCTTTAGGTGGTAACAAGCAAAACAGCTGGCATTTGTATAGCTTGCAGCTGCTCTGAGTGGCTGCGAACAAAATAAATAAACATAAAACTGCAGCTGTGCTGGCGTAGGTCGTTCTTATTTCCTGCTAAGAAAAGCAAATATTATTCTAAAGTTCGCAAAATTCAATTAATTCTTTGCACTTACTTCTCTTTTTTACTTTTTTTTGTTTCACCACACTCTCACACAGAACTGCGAGTGCTTTATTTCAATGAGGTGAGTTTACGACGTTTGACAGCGTTACCGAGTGCACAGAATACCGATTTCTAAGACCGGTAACGAATTTCGGTAACAAGATTACTATTACCGGTAACGCACAGAATCGATCTGTTGTAACAGTGGTTTTATCTTATGGCTGAGGTCAGCTCAGCCGTGCCAGGATCGAGTGAAAGATCCACAAACTTTCATCAAATGAGAACGCAGTTGGTGTTGGTTTAATATTACAATTTCAAGTTTTATTGAGACTTGTTCCTTAATATTACTTAATGCAGCGTAACGTCAGCAGTTTGGGTAAGAGTGAATGTAAGCCGTCGAATGGTCGGAGGTTGTAGGTCCAGCTGGCTGCAAAATCGGTATTCGGTAAATCGGTGAATCGGTAATCAGTAATCGATAATTCGGTAATCATTAGATCGGTAAATCGGTGAATCGGAGAATCGGTAATCAGTAATCGGTAATTCGGTAGATCGGTATTCGGTGAATCGGTGAATCGGTGAATGATGCCAGGGCCCCTAAAGCGAAGATCGGTATTCAGTAATCGGTAGATCGGTAAATCGGTGAATCGGTGAATCCTGCCAGGGCCCCTAAAGCAAGACTCGTGTCCTGAAAGAATCTGAAGTAATGCTCCTATTTAATATTTTTAGAGACAATCATGGTGGAAAAACCTCTATGAAGTTCGCACCATGCAAATATATATAATCAATAAACAATTTAATATATATGCCGACTGCGTTGGACGAACCAAAGACTGGTTCTCACCGCAAGTACGACGTCTAAAACAGGTACTCAAAGGGAAGAACCAGCAAGCTGGCTCGCCATTGAGCTACTGCGGCCGAGAAAAAATAAACAAAACAAAAGAATGCCGACTGCGTTGGACGAACCGGAGACTGGTTCTCACCGCAAGTGCGACGTTTCGGACAGAGAATAAAAGGGAAGAACCAGCAAGCTGGCTTGCCATCTAGTCCCGGCGCCAAAACCCCCCTTAGAGTATGCCGACTGCGTTGGACGAACCAAAGATGGTTCTCACCGCCGGTGCGACATCTCAAACAGAGACTCAAAAGGAAGAACCAGCAAGCTAGCTCGCCATTGAGTCACTGCGACCAAAAATGTAGAGTATGCCGACTGCTTTGGACGAATCAAGTATTGGTTCTCACCGCAAGTGCGACATCTCAAGCAGAGACTCTAAGGGAAGAGCCAGCAAGCTGGCTCGCCATAGAGTTACTACTTCGAGCTTACCTGAACTAATGCTGCTTTGGTTGGTTTTGTGTCGCCCTTTTATTTGATATGGCATGAAAACCAGTTGGGAATTATACGTTCAGTTTTGTCTTTGGCCTGCCTGGCTATGCATAGATAGGTGGTGAGCGTATTAATTAGTGGCTTATGCAGTAGTGCGGTTGTGTGTTGTCTTTGGCCTGCCTGGCTATGCATAGATAGGTAGTGTGTGTATTAATTAGTGGCTCATGCAGTAGTGCGGTTGTGTGTTGTCAATTAGTTTTATTGAGTAGGTATGTAGAGTGCGTTTGTTTCTATGGTCTGGTGTCGTAGTGCGGTTGTGTGTTATTGCTGCTTTAATAATAATAAGTAGAAATATTTAAGTAATATAATATGAATATATATATCGATCATATCTAATATTATGGTTTACGTAGTGTATAAAAATATAATATTTGTAACGTCTTTAAATTTATAATAATAAGTAGAAATATTTAAGTAATATAATATGAATATATATATACATCGATCATATTTAATATTATGTAGTGTATAAAAAAGTATATAATATTTGTAACGTCATGTTACACTGTAAGAGAAAATGTGGGGTTATAAAATGAGAATTATCGGGTGAAAGTGGAGTACTTGCTGTAACTCTATGCCATTAGATAGATATATCGATATGTTCAATCAACAATATTTTTACAAAAGAACTTTCACTTCCAGAAAAAATTCATTGGTTTCCAAAGCAGACTGAAAGGTGAAAAGTACTCAGAAAGTTCATGTTTCTTCATCAATGTGCAGTTCAGCCCAGAGAAGTACTCAAGCTTCCAAGATGACGCGACGTTACAATTCTTGATTGATTTTGACTCCTTGGTCCACAAAAACCAGGGATGTCTTGCCGCTGACACAAACTCCTGCCCGAACCATGAGGGACTAGGAATTTTGGCGATTTCCGATGATGGAGGAAGCCCAGGAGCTTCTGCTGAGCAGATACGATCGTTTTGCTTATTGTGCTTTTGCTCAACGGGAACAATTTGCCATCTGTGAAGAGAATTGTTTCCCATAGACACAATGCAACATAGCAACATAGCAACATAGTACAATGCTATTATGCTTGTGCGATGAGTAAACATAGTAAACAAATAAACATAGTAACAATTTACATAAAGCTTAAGCGTTGAAAATAAGTGCAACGGTTTCTGAAGTATGCCGAAAAGCAACAACAAAGAAAAATACGTTGTAAATATAATGATATATTTTTAACAAGGCAAAGAAGTTTGTACACACTCATTTTTTTGTCACCCTGTATAATCCTCTTTTTCTCTGCGTGCTCCTCATCCTTCACCTACGTTATTTGATATTAATTTTCCAAGTGTTGACAATTCTGTAGTTTACATTTTGGCTCTGAGACAGTGTTGGTTCGCATACATGCGTGTGTGTGTCTTTTTTGAACTGAGCTAGCTTTGAATGTCCTTGAGAAGCCAGAATGTCCTTTCATGAAAACAACAAAAAATACAGAAAATATCACAGATAAAAGAAAAAACTCAATGTCACGTTGTTTTCATTACGTTTTAGCAGCTTTTCTTCTCAATGCTTTTTTTTATTTTTTGTTTATTTCTTTTCGTACGTCTGTTACCACAAATGTTTGCTACTTCCGGGTTTGCTCACAAATACCCACACTTTTACTTTAGAAACATATCCTTAAAATCTTTTTTAGCTACGTAGTATTTAACGAAATGACGGAAGAAGTAGCGGTCAAATTATGACAGTGAGTAGTTAGTCAAACGTAAGGAAAGGACTCAACAAACGGAATGAAAAAAGTAAATATTTAAAGGAATACCAAGATGAAAGTAAAAAGAAATGTTGATGTGGCAAAAGTTGGTTAATTTTTTGTTTGTCTGTATTAAAGAAATTCCATAAAAAAATGAGAAGAGCCAAGCAAAGAAATGGAAATATTGCCTGCATACTTAAATACTCTAGGTTCTCAAGTGAAAAAAAAGACAATTTGTACAAAATATTTTCAAATAATTTTACTATGCAAACGCTAAAAAAATGCCTCTTCCCAACTTTATTCAGCATTTGTTCCTTAAAAGAATGCAAACTTTTCCGATTATGCTAACGTAAAGTAAATAGCATTGTGAGAGAAATCAGAGATATTGAATTAGTTGACATTTTTTGTGTAATAATACTTTACTCTGAAAATCAAATCAATATTAGGTCTGTTTTCGTACTCGCTTCAAGTAACTTAAAATTACTTGAAAGCGTTTCTTTACACAATTTTCAAGCTCGAGAGAGAGGAAGAATAAGCAAAATGTCACTTTCTATTCCATTACAATTACTTGAACTTTACTTGAAAAATTTCTTCGTGCACGAATTTCAAGCTACAAACAGCTGAATGTCAAATAATAAGAACAACATTTTTGATTGTTTTGTGAAATAAAAATAATTCCTATCATTAAATGCAAGTATTATTGTTTTATATATTTTGCGCAAAGTATTTTTTATACAAATAAACTAATAATTTCAAGCAACAATAATTTTTTTCTGTTGCAAAAAGGAGTGAACAGCTTGAAACTTACTTAAAGCCGTTTCCGTACTTTTTGATAAATATTCTCATTTTGACAGATAATCAAGTTACTCTCTCTCTCTCTCTCTCTATTACTTGAACTTTACTCGAACTTTACTTGAAGTTAGTATGGAAACGGACCTATTATATCGATGCATAACATTTTCCATTTCATTTTAAAACTTTTTATCAAACACATACACCGTTGTTTTTTTAATACCTTTTCGTAAGCTCTACAAAGTGCAAGATCCCCATTGATTTATTCCTATAAAACTGTATCTTATTAATCTTATTAATAATCTTATTAATATTAATCTTATTAATATTATCTTATTAATCTTATTAATTAATTAAAAGAAATAATAACGTTTGAAATTTCATCTAGTTAAATTAACCCATTAATGCTCACTACCAGAATCCGTTGAGTTTAGCTTTTACAATTTTCAGCATAAATTTGTATTATTATAAACGGAAAACTCTGAACTTTTAAAACAAAAATTCAAAGCATTTAGGTGTGCCGAAGCGTATGATCATAAACGCATAACTGGTCTTTAAGTAGAGAAATAAAAAAAAAAATAAATTGGAAAATTTTCATTTCGCCTACGTTAGTTCAACTTAAACTTAATGCACTTTTTTAATATTTTATTTTTTCTTGATATTTATAAAACAAAATAACTCACCTGAGTAACATTTTTCACTTCGTTTTTTAATACTGAATTAACAGGCGCGAACAAGTAAACAAAAAGGATTACAATGTAAATTTTTTTTTTGGAAAAAGCATACTTTTGGCTTTCTCACACTTTTGGAAGCAATAGTTTTACAGTGGCTGAGGATTTTTGAGTAATTTTTGAAAAATGCTTTAATCGCGTATGATATATCATACGATGTCATTAATAGGTTAAAACAGAAAATGTTATCAGAAATTCTTTTAAGATTTATTGCCTTCCTAACAAATTATTACTTACTTACTTAGTTGGCGCTACAATCGTCTGTCGGTCTTGGCCTCATCTAACAAATTACAAATGTTGTAAAATTGGTATCAAAAAGTGCAGATGCATAAATGAAGATTTCTTTAATTCGATTAACTTTCGGCAATGGTTTTTTTTAACAGAAGTAGAAATACTTAGCATTAGTCTAGTACTTTTTACCAGGAAAAATCGAGTGACCTATTTTGTATACCACTGAAAATTGATTTTTTTTACAATTTCGTGAAAAAAGTTCGTTTTACTATGAATTTAAAAATTTATTGTTTTTTCAATTTTAGTGTTTTTTGTTGTTGGTAATAATCTCACCAAAAATTGACTTCATCCTGTTACTTTGTAGTTCTAATAGCAAATGCAGTTTACCTTATAACTGTAAAATGTTGTAAATATGATTGTGAAAAGGTGCAGTTTCAAAACATATATGAATATTTTTAATTCAATAAACTTTGCAAATTTTTTTTTTTTTTTTTTAGAACAAAAGTAGAAATCTAAGCATTATCTTACTTACCTTTTCCGGGAAAAATTAGGAGGCCTATTGCTTTAAATTAATTCTATAAATTTTGTATTTTTCTGTAAAGGTTTTTTTTAATTAAAAATATAAACAAGAGAAAAACAAAAACTTTAAAAAATTATTTAGTTAAATTTAGTACAAGTAAATATGGGTTAATCTTAGCGTTCAGACGCTACATTCGCATGCATTTTTTTACAAATTTTGCAAATTTTATTAACAGCTTTTCAATTAAGATGTATCTGGTTAAATAGTTCTTTATGAGTATAATTTATAATAATTATTACATCCTGCATCTTACCGCAGTTTACTAAAACATTGTTATTTTTTTCGTGCATTCGGACGTTAAAAGGAAGTTATTATGCGACTAACACTTGAACTTAGAATATTTCTGCGAAATGGTCAACCGCACCTCGAAAGTCTAAAGGAACAAAAAATTGCAAATTAAATAAGTTTAAATAAAAGGCCAACATCACCTCATATATCGTATTTTTAAAGCCACTCTAACAATTTTATTTGTTTGGACGTAACTTGTCGGACGTCACATATTTTTCCCTTGTAGTTTAATTGGGTAATTAAGTAATTAGGTAGTTAAATAATTATGAAAATTAGTAATTAAAAAACAAATGTAATATATTATCCTTCCCTGCCTTCATTATCTTTAGTCAATATCTTCCATTTGTACTAAAACAAAAAAGCTTTACGAAAAGATGTCATAAAAGGATTTACGAAAAAGAAAAGATAATTTGAAAGCAGTGCAGGCGATTTGGTCATCATGGTAAATTATTTTATGTATAAATTGCTTAAACTAATAAAATTAAAATGTTTTACTTAGATAATATCATGAAGTAAAACGTTTTTGAAAAGATTTATTTGTTTTGGTCACGGTTGACTTTTTTTTTTGGAGATGCCCATGTTATGAATTTTTATTATATTCTTTATATTAATATTTACTTTATAATTTTATACTGACATTTCTGACATCAGATAGAAAAACTAATATAGAAGAAAAAAACCTTCCTTTAAAATATATACATGCAGTAACGAACAAAACTGTTCATGAATTAATAAAAATACACAAAACGGTTTAACTCTTATTATATCTTTAATTTATTAAAAATATGAGAACACAATTCTAACTGTTGTTAATCCAACAACGAGTGAATAAAAAAAAAAAACCAAAATAAAATCTGTATTTCATACAAAAATCTTTTATGTATTAAACGTGTGAACACTTGCATATGTCCGTCTGCTAGCAGTTTATGTTTTCCATCGTGTAGTATTTTGTATGTCCACTTCGTGATTTTTTTAGGGTTTGTATTCTGCTCGGCATACTTTTTACAAGATTTCCCAAGGTGCCAGGACTAATTTTATGTGGGGTATATTCGTTACTTGCCTAGCGACTGGGTACGTTCCGAGAGTCTGGAGAGAGGCGAAAGTTGTCTTTCTTCCTAAGCCCGGAAAAAAGGATTATGCGGAGGCGAAGTCGTTCAGACCGATCAGCCTAACATCTTTCCTCTTGAAAACTGTGGAAAGAGTGATGGCTGACTGTCTTGAGAGCACTTCGCTGATGCAAAATCCTCTGAGTAGATGCCAACATGCGTATGGAGCAGGCACACAGTAAAAAATTTGAGGTTAAATTTTATCTTTTTTATAACATTTGTGTGGTATAAGCTTTTTTTATTCCAAATAATTTATAAATTTTATACCAATCAATATTATACAAATAATAAAACAAATATAATTAAAAAATTTTATATGGATATTATGTGTAAATCAAAATATATTCTGGTTCGAAAGTAAAAAATTCACCGAAATCGGGAAATTTAAAAATATAGTGCTTTCGATTGGTCTGACGAGATAAATGGTATGGAAAAGTTTATAAGATTTGATGGTATAACTTTTAAAACATTTTTGGTTTGGATTTATATGTATACCAAATAGTATAAAATTTATGCTCATATTTTTTACTGTGTAGGTCTACGGAGAGTATTCTCCACGAATTGGTAAGAGTGACTGAAAAGGAGTTATTTTCAGGAGGCATTGCGATGGGCACATTTATGGACATCGAGGATGCTTTCGACAAAATATGCTTTGGAAGGCTGCGGCAAGCCCTGACAGTGCAATGTAAGCCCAATGATAGCAAATTGGGCAGACAATACGCTCGAGCACAGGGCTGTCAACATGCAGAATGGTAGAGTCAAGACTAGAGGGAGAATAAGTAGAGAATGTCCCCAGGGCGGGGTGTTATCACCAACCCTTTGGAACATAACTGTATACTCACTACTAGTTAGTCTGGATGAATCGGGCATACACACGATAGGGTATGCAGATGACATTGCTTTGGTGGTCCGCGGTAATTTCATTGACACCATTTCTGACATCATGAAGGGAGCACTCCGAATGGTGGAGGAGTGGTGTCGAGAATGAGGCCTTACCGTAAACGCAAGCAAATCAGACAATATTCTCTTTACTAGAAAGAGGGTAGGCTTGAAGAGAGAAACACTTAGAATTTTTGGAGCTGAATTCAACATGTCCACGAAGGTTAAATATCTAGGGGTTACCCTCGATAGCAAACTAAACTGGAACGAGCATATAGAAGATATGATTCAAATGCCAAGAGGTTTCTGTTTCAGTGTAGACGCGTTTGTTGTCTCAAATGGGGGCTAAACCCAGAGGCTATAAAATGAGTCTACACTATGATGGTTAGACCCGTCATCACGTATACTTCGGTGATTTGGTGGATAAAATTCAGCCAGAAAACCATTAAGAAGAGACTAGACAGAGTTCAACGGCTGGCGTGTGTTGGAATAACAGGTGCAATACGCACCACTCCAACAAGCACAATAGAGGTTCTGTTAGGTATGCTGCCGTTGGATTTAGAAATAAAGAAAACAGCGGCGCTTTCAGCCCTCAGGATGTTGCGAAATGCTACGTGGCATGGGGCAACGGCCCTACATGGTCATATGCGCATCCTTGATATTGCACAGAGAGATGTCAGGGAGGCGTATATGCCTATGGACAGAAGGCAGAGAGTAAGAATAACAGAAAAATGTTATAAAACTCTCATAACAGATGGAGCCGTTTGTGAAGAAATCGCTGGTAACGATATCAGTATATTCACAGACGGCTCTCTGGTGAATGGCAGAGCCGGGGCAGGCGTTTACTCAGAAGAGTTAAGCCTATCCTGTGTTCTGAGGTTAGGGAGGTTTGTGTCTGTATACCAGGCGGAAATGCTTGGCGTAGTGCACGCGCTGGACTACCTGATAGATGGCCGGATCAATGGCAAGAAAATTGTCATTGCTCTCGACAATCATTCTGTGATTAGGTGTATGCAACGGACAGACACCACTTCCAGGTTGGCCATAGAATGTCTTACAAAACTCAATAGATCTGCACAGACAAATCAGCTCACAGCAATGTGGGTGCGATGACACTCTGGCATAGAACAGAATAAAAATGCTGATTCTTTAGCAAGAGAAGGATCAGCAGAAGAATTCTGTGGACCAGAACCACTTACCGCCATAAGCGACAACATGGTGGCAGGTCATATTAAACAATGGACGGACTCGGAACACCGTACAAGGTGGGAATAAGCTGTTAATTGCAGGCAATCAAAGGCGGCTGTGAATTGGTTACTCTTCACAGGACACGGTCCCTTCATGTACTATCTCGGCATGATGACTCTGACCGAGGACGATGCGTGTAGGTTATGACTAGAGGACCCGCAAATAGCAGCACACGTTTTGTGCTGCTATATTGGCAAGCATAAGATTGGACACTCTGGGACGTCCGTTTATTGGGGAATCCGAGATTGGTCAACTGACCTGCAAGGATATGCTTGAGGTGACAAAGATTGCTTATACAAGGAGCATGCTCACGTATGAGTGCTCCGAGCAGTAGCATCCTTTGTCCAATAGGGGACGAAAAGGGACCCACTGTGGTCTGCTTCGGCAAATCCCTGACTTATTATATATATATATTATGTAAAGCTCGTTCCCAAAATTCTTTCATATCGTTTGGATGATTTTTTCCTGCGAATATTTTGCTTTTAGAATGACCCAAAGTTATTCAATGAAGCCCATATTAGGGGAAAATGCAGGCCAATCTGGAAGTTTGATCCCATTTTCATTGAATCACCCTTTTGTTCTTTTCACCGTGTGATTCGGATCTTTATCCATTATTAAGACTTTATCCTGTCCCTTTTCTGCCTCAAATATATCCAAACTAAGGGAATACGAGTCTTCCATGGTATTAATATAATCCGTGGACTTAATTATACCATTGATTTGTCGGAGTACTCCGACTTAATTGCCACGGAAGCACACTCAAAACATCATTACACCATCTTCAAATTTTAATGTCAAACAAGTTTTTCGCTTTTGAACCCCTATATATGTATCAACCCAAGTCCACATGCGTCCATCTGACGAAAGATGCTTTCTTTTAGTTTTATCTGACCATGTTACCTTCATCCAATCATGAACGTTAAACTGCTCATCCTTTTTTTTGAATTCATATCTTTGCTTTCGGTTCTTATCAGTCCAAAAGGGATTCTTCACTTTTGTTCTAGGAGCAAGCAACATTTCTGTCCGCTCCTGTGGATTGCTTTGTCATTAAACTTAACTCCGAGTTCCTGTTTAAGGACCTGATTGATCTCCACTACAGCATTTGCAGCCCCAGTGACTGTTAAACGCCGGGCTAAGCGCTCTACTCCTGGAGATAGCTTTATGTCCTACCGCCACATTTCCTTAGAGCAATCACATTCGACTACTCTTTTATTTTATTGATAAATTCAAGTGATATGTTATATTCTTCCAATTTGTCTATAAGATATTCCATTTTTCATATCATCCTGCAATACTAAGTTTGAAAAACTGAATTTTTTACTTTTCCAATGTCCAATGGTAACGATTTTCTAATAGTTTCGATTATTGATAGTTTTCTGTATTTGTTTTTATACACATAAGCAAATTTTAAGAATTTAACTCAATTTTTGTCAGAATAGTCCCCAAATAGTCTCCAAATAGAATAGTCTACTTACACCAACTCATAACCGGTGTATTCGACTCTCCAGAACTCCTTCCCTTATAAATTTCAACACTAACCGTAGAAGCAGTAGAAACGCTAACAACGTGATTTATTTACCATTTAGTAGAACAAATTATATGTTAACTGCTCCATTAAATCGCATGAGTTCCTTTGTTAACAACTGTGGTGTGTTTGATGTTAGCTTGTCGAAAGGTCAACTCAAAAGTAGCTTGAAAACTAATATATAATAACATCTACAGTGTTGCGCAAAACAAAATGAGTGCGTTGCTACAAAGTCGTGTATTTTCTTAAATATTTGGGATACACAAAAATGATTATAGGAACCAATGCACATATTCATACATCATATTAAAAACAAATGATTATAGGATTATATGATTATTATTATGATTATAGGAACCAATCCACATATTCATACATCATAATAAAAACAAATTTAAAGTTTGGCTTTGTTTTTTTTTTATTAAAATTAAAACGAATGTGACTACATTCAATTTGTCTGAGAGCAAAACAAAAGCAACATAATTCGAACAGTCAATGTCACAATTAGCGCAAAAACAAAACTAAACTTACATGTTTATGACTCACAAATAACACGTGCTTTACAATAACGGAACTTTTACCGATAATATTTAGAACTTCTGTTTTCTTTCTACATTTTTCAAGTTTTGTTGCTTTTGTTTTGCTGTCAGACAAATTGAATGTAGTCACATTAATTTGAAATTTAATCAAAAACACAAAACCAAATTTGGATATGATTTCTTTTATATATGAAGTATGAATATATGTTTTAATTCCTATAATCATTTTTGTGTGTCCCCAATATTAAAAAAAAGATACTCGATTTTGTAGAATCGCACTGATTATGTTGCTATTGTTTGCGCAACACTGTATGTAAACGCATGGTTAGTTGTTATGTCTTGTGTTGTCCCTGAGCCCAACCCGTATTATGGTGGGTAAATTTTTCTCACTTTTGATTGTTTTGGACCACTTTTATCGATATCTTTGAGATATTTCAATGATATTTGGGTTGGTTCTTAAAATGATCTATCTACTACGGAGAAAGTTTGAAAAAGCTGTAGTAGCTGAACTCTATTGCATGTAAATAATCTTTGAAATGTTAACAAGCCCTTCTGTGGACAAAACTGTTCAAAAACCGGAAAAGAACTATTGCATTAAAAAAGTTTGCCATCAGACAGTAAAAAATAAAAAGCAAAAATTTTTTAAAAAATAAGCTTTTATTTAAAAAAGACGTGAACTAAAAAGAAAAAAAAAATTAAGTGACATTTGTCATATATGTATTTAGTAGGTATATTCTAGATGCAGAAGAACCCCTCTCTTGGGACCTGTGTCATTATATGAGAAACACCTATTAACCATTATTCTCCCACCGCCATGGTAAACCGTTTTTATAATGTGCTGAGAGAGGAATTCGGTATTGGCGAGGTCTTCTCACAGAAATACTGCCTTGGTCTGAGTTAAATAAATTAATTTTGGCTTCATCTGACCAAAAAATGTTTCACCATTTGCTCGTTGGCCAATCAGCATGATTCTTTGTGAACTGTAATCGCCTGCGGACATTAACTTTTGTCAGGAATGGTATCTTCCGAGCAGCATATTGTTTTTTGAGAGCGGAAGAGGTCACCAACGGATCTTTTTGACGTTACGTAGGATTCGTCTTTGCAAACTGGTACTTATTTTGGTTTGTTTCTCCCTCTGGTTTCGGTTTTTTGTGTAAAATTTAGTTTTTTCTTTGAGCAACCAACTATACTGGCTATTTCCCTTTAGCTTTTACCTTGTTTACGCACATTTTTAATAATTTTTTGGTTTTCAGGACTGCAGTGTTTGGCTTTTACCATTTTTAGACCTAATTGTTTGAAACACTAAAATTTATTTTAAAATCATATAACTGAGAACTCTTACTCAGGTTCCTTAGTAAATTTTTTTTTTAAAAAAAATCTCTTTAAATTAAATTTTTGTAAATCATATTGGTTGTCTCTATTTTAACGCACACTTTTAACTCAACAATATTACAGTTTCACAGAATTCCGAAAAATAAACTCGCAATTGTGCTCAAAAATGTGCACATCATGCTTATTTGTTACAAAAAATTTTTATTAAGTAATATCATCAGCAAGTGCGTAGCTCTATTTCATCGCACATCACTGTATATTTATTTAAATAAAAAGCTCTTTGAACTGCCCCATTTTCCTAGAGTTTTAGCAGCATTGGCTAAGTAAGCAAAAAACGATGGTCAACAATTCTCGCTTCGAACACTCATAAAAATGAATTAACACAATACAATAACTTTAGACTACATATTTCAGGGTCGTGCTAACAATAGCCACAACAACAAAAACAACTCAAACAAAACTCCTTCCGTAGCATTGTTTTTTACCGACTCTTGCAGGACGCTTGGACATTAAGTAGATATCAGATAAGCATCGAAGCAACGCCGCTCAACCACGTTCAACCAACTAACCGACCACCGACTCACCTGCTTCACTCACACTACAGCAACGTATAAACAAACGCATCGAACTTTTTCATGAAGCCAGCTTCAATAACGCCATTTTGCCGACTTCAGCTTAACATGCTTAACTGCATGGAATGCACTATGATTTATTAATTAATGCAGCTGCTAGTTTAAACCACCTACCGTACTCCTTTCTACCATGTCAACCACAATCATCCAGCCACCACCCACAATACAGGTATACCTTCACACTTGCACACAAAACATGTTTATAATTTTGTCTTGTCCTTTTTCTTTTTAATTCTTTTGCTTGTTCTGCTGCAAGCAACACTTTTTACTACTTTTAATTTACATCTTGTTTGTCATACAGCTCTTTCTCTCCTCTCCCTGCATCTGCTTCCTTCTTCTGCTTGCGCTGCTTTCCTCCATCAGCACATATTTGCCGTTGTTTGCTTTTATGTGCTTCTAAATAATTCTTGGTACAGTTTTTGTGGTCCTGTACTGTGTTCCCAGCATCCTGCTCTTTGGTGGCTTGTATAGCATGTGGCCGGGATTTACTCTGATGTATTGTATGCAAACATAGTCGAGAATCCTGCCGCAGTTGCATTCACTGGCGCATAAAAGCTACTCAAGCATTTTTGCCGCTGTGTATGTGGATAGGTGGATAAGTGAGTGTTTGTGTGGGTGTCTATTTGTTTTCGTACTTTTGTATTTGTCTTGTTTGCTAAGTATATGTGTGGCTGGCTGCTGCTTAAGGCTGTTGTGTGGGTGCATCTAACCTCAAACTTAATAACGTTAAAGTTTTGCTTTTAAAAGTTTTGCAAGTCTAGAACTGACGAAATCTGAGTCGTGTTTTTGTAATAGTTTTTTAAATAGAAATGTAAACAAGTTATTGGCACAAATTATAAAAGAATTAAAAGTTCTTAGCGTTTTCGAGAGAAACTTTGAAATTTTATAGCGAAAAAAAAGTTTTAATAGTATTTTTAAAGCGAAATTTATAATGGCTGGAGTTGCAATTAAAAAAAAAAAAATGAAACTGAAGTGAACTAAAACTGCTTTACTACATGTTCCACTCCTATTCTAACTAAATACGTGAAGATAAATTGGTAAACCTTGCAAACATATCGACTGGGGAAACACAACAAATAACCCCAAAGGTAATGTTCTCAAAGAATGGTAAGCAAATAATGAGCTTACAGTTAGGTGTAGTTTTTACGCTTCTATTCGCCCTCTTACCCACGTTCAGGGTCCTTCTTTGATGTATGTATTGCAGATTCTAGAATATTTATAAATAGAATAAACAATAGTTTGAATTGTTTAAAAACACTCGAATACGATAGTGATCACAATGTCTTGCAGATATTAGCATTGGCTAATGACAATTTAATTCAATTCATATTATTTCAAGATGTGTCTGTCTACTCCACAGTACAATTTCAAAGCAACTAATTGGGAAAAATTAAGAAAAAATAGTTCGTTCTATGAACAATGGATATCCCATTCCATCCCAACAGTAGAAATTTAAAAAATGTAGAAATTAACTTATATCTTCGAAATCTAAACAACTTAACAAAAAATGCAATATAAACTAATGTCCCAAAGTTAAAGATTTTTAAAACATTAGAGCGTGGTACAAATCCTTTATGTATTAAAAAAAAATCATTTAGAAAAAAGCAAAATACTCAACCTAATCCAGAGACACATCTGGTTTACACACATCTGGCTTACACACATCCTTTACACCAGTGTTTGGCACGCCATAGGCACGCGTGCTCGGCACAAATCGTTTTTTTCACACAGACATGATCGGAAAAGCACACAAAACATGCACGCCGCAGTCCGTTTATAGCAGAAAAATACTGCATAGTTGAGGTGTAAAGCTTAGCAGCGTGCAGTCTATCCCCAGTAGTTCCAGTCTTAAAGAAATCTCAAATGAATCATGTACGATTTTACTTGAACCCTGACGAAACATGCTGATTTGGCCATACATTTCATTGACGAAAATTTCATATAAATGTTCCAAATTCGTGCAAGACGCAATGCCGAAACGTCGGGATTTATCATGCACGAACACAATATCGAAATATTGAGGAAGTTTCGTTAACGAAAAGTAGACAGCAACATAAAGAAAATTCGTCAAGGAATCAAAATCGAAACCAGCTTCTGGACCGAATTCAACGTAGTGCGATATATTTGATAGGGGATAAAAATATTTCATCCTCTCTCAACTCTATTGGAAATCGACGTAATGTTGGTTTCGTAATGGCCTGACGCCACCACACCGTATGTTTTCCAGGTCCACTCGGGTAGCTGTTCAAGCCCATTCCTTTACCATTGCCTTGATGCCACACAGAACCTCCTCATGTTGCAGTGATAATTCGTTCTTTAGTCGTACGGTACAGTTGTGGAATATTCTAACTGCGAGCGTGTTTCCCGTCAGTTTTGAGCTGTGAAAATTTAAAACAAAATCTTCACCGAAACTACTCCATCTTTTGAACCTTTAGCTAACTATCATCCATCTTCCAAATCAACACAATGCTAATGCTTTTAAAAGAAACATCGCCTGCGCTTTCACTCTACAAAACAGAAAAAATTATACCAAATTGTCAAAATCAAACGAATCGACAGCAATGGTAATGACACCTATACAGTGGTGTCAATGAATTTTTAAATGCTATCGAAAACCATCGATAATGGGCGCGATAAATGGGCGCTTTACGTTTCTGATTCTTGGGATTGTACTGAGCAAAAAAGTCCACTAGACCATACGTCTACGGTAAAAATGGAGCTTCTAGATTTTGACTTGCAGTTTTTTCTCAGACTTTGGTTACGTTTTTTTTTTTGGATATTTTGGCCTATAACAGCCAAACCATTGAGATTCTTGCTTTAGTATTGGATCGAAAATCTCAATGGTCCAAAAAAAAAAATCCAAAAAATATCAAAAAAAAAAAAAAAAAATAACGTGACAAAAGTCTGAGAAAAAACTGCAAGTCAAAATCTGGAAGCTCGATTTTCCAGTGTACTTTTTTCTCAGTACAATCCCAAGAATCAGAAACGCGAAGCGCCCATTTTGATGTTCGCTAGTCACGATATTGTGAAATTATCGATAGTGTAATCGATAGTGTGAAATTATCTACAGTTTAGCCTCTAAACGATTCGGCGAACTACGACAATCGTGAATATCTTGAAGTTGTTGTAATAGAGTGGAAAAAGTTAGGCGCCATTATATTTTGTATGCATTATTTTTTAAATCCAGCAGCTCATGCAGAAACTTCCTTTAAGAAATCATCACGAAAAGTTCGTCAATGATGCCGCGAACTACTGGGTCTCTCAGCAAACGAACACAAGCGTACATCATGTTTGTGTGTGTGCGCTCGTGTTTGCCAAACCTGCTTTACACACGTACACACAGCTTAATATCTTAAAGGTAAGACTGAAACTAATACGAAAATTGATCGATGATAAGTTTTCATTATCGATAAATAAATTTAATAAAGATAAAATAACAAAATTAGATACCAAGGATTTGTCAAAGATATTTGTACCGTTAAGATAAATTTCAGAGAACAATTGAATCTTGAACTAAAAAAAATTCCACATGAAGATGAAAACTTATTGTTGAACGAACGCTAATGTTGATACACAACAGTGTTGGGCAAGAATATTTAAAAAAAAAAAAGAAAAAATAACTAATAAATTTTGATTATTCTAAAGTTTGAAAAAAAGTATTTGATTGAATTTTTATTTTCGAATGATAAATAAATAAATATTTCCTATTCGTTATTTTTATTAAAAAAATTTATAAATAAATTGTACTTGTAACAGAAAACAAGTAGGTTTTCTTTTGAGTTTGAATTTTTAACAATAGGCCTATTCTTTTCCTACCGACTTACAAAAGAACACTAGGTAGGATAACTTAATACATGCAAAACAACAACACCAAGTCGGATATTTATGCGAGTTTAGGCAACTCGGTAAACTGCTATCCGACCAGATTTGCAGTGCTGGACAGTTAAAAAACTGCTCTATTGTGAATGAGTCATGAAAAAATCCTAGGGAAATTTCATGCATACGTCAAAACAGTTTTTTTTTTATAAACAAACAAACAAACACATAAACAAAACGAAATAATATGGAGGAAGTGTGAGTGAAATAGATTTACGTAAATTTTTGATAAATTTATAAAGTAAAATATGATTTTTATTTCAGAATGCAAGAAAAACAGCGAAAAAAGTGGTTCCGTGAGGAGACAATTGGTTTTTTGAGGTGCTATCTCGCCCGGAAAGTGGAGTTCCAACATCCCAAAAAAAAAAAAGATTGGCCTACGCGAACGTGCTGGAAGACATGGTATCGTTAGCGATTTGGATACAAAATATATGTTTTTTTAAGGAATTAAATTAATTAACTGCATTTTCAGGATTCAGAGAGGACACCGATATGCTTGGAGTCCAAGATGCGAAGCCTTCTCCAAGCATATCCAATCAAAGAATCCTTGAGAAATCCAAAGAATTACTCATTTTGTTTTGATTTTTCGTATTTTTTTTATCAAACTAAACATATGCTTGTGACAGTTTTTGCCAGTGTTGGTAAGCAACTAAAAGCAAATTTTATCCGAGTTGCAGCGTTCTTTTCTAACTCGTTTACAAAAAAACGCGCCTAATATGGCTTAAGTGTGATTTAAGAACTACTATTTTTTTTAAATGTTTTGTCCAATATTTTATGAGAACGTGAAAGATTGAGCATAGTTTCATAAAAAAAGACGTTACTCTGATTCCGACGATGGTATTGTTGCATTGAATTTTATAAAAGTTTTCTAATAGTGGAATATTTAGATAAACAAACTTGCGTTGTGTCATCATCCGTAAAATATTTTAACTTTAAAAACCAACTTTGAATTTAAGAACTTGTATATAAAGAAAATAGTACTTGTTACCTCAAGTTCGACTATGTTAGTGGATACGAAATTGAAAACGCATCGTTGCTAAGACTTTCTAAGCTTAAATATATGAATAACAGCTTGTTAACAGCTTAAATGGGAAACGAAGTTTTATTTAGAATTCCACGTTCCTTTAATTTTAACTTAATAGGCTCACACTTAACACTAGAAGCACTCACGTTGTGGCCATCACCTTCCTTATTTAAAATTATTACCCTACAACATTCTCATGGTGGTAGAAGAAAAACTTGATAGATGTCACTCACTTAACGAGGAACTTCATAGATGACCGATATTTAATTTTCACAATATTCCGGATCAATTTGCTAAATTTTTTTTACTAGAAATCGCCAGTGGACGAAATTCGACCTTTTTACTGTGACCTTCGACCTACACTGTGCTATGAAATCACTTTCGTTCTCAGATGAGCGTAGAAAAGGTTTAAAAAAGTGCTAACCAACGAATTTTCATACAAAAATACGTTGTACTGAGAAAATCTACATTTTTTGAGATATCGCAATAATTTTGATGTCATAATAACGGGAAATTTTTTATATACTATTCGTGAAAAATATTAACAATTTCGTATACTATTATTTTTCTCAACCAATGACTTTTCATACGAAAATACGTTGTACTGAGAAAAGCTACAGTTATCGAGATGTTGTCAAAATTTTGATATAAAAAATAACGGGAATTTTTCAAAATTTACTGATTGTAGGAAATTTCACAATCCCAATATATATTCGCACATGTTACATAGAAAAATGCTTATTGTAGAGTATCCGTAAGAGATAGTGACATCTCAGCAATGTCTAAAATTTCCTCCTACACCGTGTTCTTCCATCTTTTATAGCTTAGCTTTTATTTAAGAAATTCTGTTTTAACGCTCATATTTCAGGTCAAACATCACAAAAAGTATTCAGTGCACTACTCCTCCCTACTCTTATTCAGTTGAAAGAAAAATTATCCAAATAGGTTGAGAAACATGGGAGCAAATGGTACCGAAATGTTTTTCCTGTGCCTATTTATATACAACCTCCAGGAAATGGAAACATTCCCGGATATAAACTGGAAACATTCAATGGAATGAAGAAAGTATTCCCTTCCGTTGGACACTCTATTTCTTTTTTACATAGCATGTCATTAAAGAGAAACATTCCTCTCTGCTGTGTTAAAAATTAATGTGGAAACATTCCTCTCCGCTGTCTTAAAAAGTGAATTGGAAGCAGTCCTCTCCCCTGTTCTAAAAATTAATGTGGAAACATTCCTCTCCCTTGTTATGAAAATGCTCGGTCAGGATTCGAACCCGAGTCCCCTGAGCGACAGTCAAGCGCGCTACCACTAGACTATCGAATTCTATAGCGGCTAGGAAACAATGATATTTTAATATTTTCTGTTGTCATTGCTTAACAATCAGTAAAAGTTTCCACATGCATTCTTAAAGAAGCGGTTTGGAAACAACATAAATACAAAACTACCCTTAAGCTTCCGAAAGATACGGTGGGGAATGTTTCTTTATCTCTATTAGATGGAAGCCTTCCGATTTTTCCGGGAGGGCAAATTTTTATTTAAACACAAATTCAAACAATGAATAATGAATAAAAGTTTTAAATAATTTAGTTGAAATTCAAATAAAGAATAAAATGAAAAATACTTGATACTGAGTTCTAATTAAAAAATAAAAAATTAAGAATAAATATTAATTGTTAGTCGTTATTTGAATAATTTTTTATTGAATAATGCCGTACACAATTAATAGAAAAGAATATTGATAGTTTTATAGCAAGAGGCCAAAGCCAAATCCTAAATGTTATCATTTCTTTTTTTGAGAAAGTCCACTCTCATAAAGAGAGTATCTCGGATAACAATATACATAGAAAGGTTGATGGCTGCTTCGCCAGATTTGTAAATTACAAATTAGGTTATGAAAGCAATAATTTTACATTAACAAATTTCGGCCCTGAAAAAGAAGAAAATTTTTTAATTGATTCTTAGGCTGCAAACTAGTTCATTACCGAAGATAATATTTTGTTTATATTCTCTAACTTATCCTTATTTGCCCCACAATTACTTATTTTAATTTTTTGGTTTTTTGCATAAATTAAGATCAATTGGCGTAAATAAACTTCACAAACATTTTTGCGAAGGAATTTTGTGGCTCCTTATAGAGCCGCTGGGACAATTCGTGTTCCGACAAGGCATAAATGATCTTCGGGAGTAGACGCAATACCAAATATAGTGTTTAAGAATATTCTTTAAGCATTAATGTTAGAATAATGCACTTTATTTAATAATATGATGAATAACTCCTACTTTCCTGTAGATTAGAAATTAGCAAATGTTGTAGTGTTGAAAAAAAAATGAAGACTCCAGCAATTCCAATAATCTTAAAGCAATAAGCCTGCTTCATTTAAACAAAAATCTATGTACTGGTGGGTACTGGTGCTGAAAAAACCCATTCGTGGTAATTTTTAATTAGTCTTGGGAATTTTTTTTGGTAATTCTAGAACTTTCTTCTTAAAAATAAATTTTTTTTTATTTTATTAAGCAAAAATTTAATAATGGTATTCGATGAACGACGACAGAAGCGTAAAGCTATAAGCTTACACTGTACATATTCTCGAACTTATCCTTAATAAAAACGATTAAACTGCATAATTTTTTACAGAACAAGTTGCCATCATGAAAACTAAGTAGACGTTTTTTGGCATATGACAAAACTATCTTGAATTTTTGATTTTTCTGCAAGCGTAAAGTTTACAAAAATTATTTTAAAATGCCAAAAATAAGAAAAATATAATTACTACCAAAACAATAATAAAAAATATTTGCAAGTATACTCATTGAATCCATTGGTTTTCAATTATCTGTTAAAATGAAAATGAAATTACAGTTGCCATTATACGCATTATACACCTCATTGTCATAAACTCCGTATGTTAAATCCCCTACATTTTTGTTGTTGCTAAATACGCTTCAGTTAATATATCGCTCTTACGCTATTCACATCATAAATACGCCGTTCATTGAATACCATTATTATTTATTTATTTCTATTTTTTTTTAATTTTTTATTTAAATGGAATTTATTGAGGTATTTTTGAATGCGTATGGAATTTTTTGTATTATTTATTATTGTATATGGAATTTTTTGGTGGAATTTTTAAAAAGAGTGGTAATTATTAATAGTTGTGTGATTTTTTTTTTGGTATTTTATAATTGCGGTGGGAATGTTTTTTTTTTTGTTTACCTATACCATGGGAATTTTGGTGGTATTTAATTTATGTCACTGTGGGAGAAAGGTAATTTTCGTGGGAATTGTTCCGAATTTTGACTGGCAACCTTGGATGCGTGTTTTATCGATTTTGAAAAGGCCTCTTTGAAAGTGTTTGGTAGCGGGTTTAATTTCTAAATTGATCAAGTATAAATTTCCGTTTCACCTTGTTTTGTTAATTTATAACATATATTCATAACAAATTCTTTTTTGTGTGTCATAAAGAAAAAATTAGTCCAAAAATTAAAAATGATTAATGGCTTCAACAAGGAACACTCACTAATCCACAATATTTTAATCTAAAATATCGTAATTTCTTAAACGAAATTGAAAATATTATTGGCTTCGCGGATGACATATTATTTTACCATGCAGACGATAAAGTTGAAAAGATTAATGCAAATTTACAAATGGCATTCAATACAGTTGAAGAAATTTCTATTAAGAACTAATAAACTTAACGAAATAAAACGAGTGCTAAAAAAAGAAAAAACAAAGACAGACAAAGTTTGGTAAAAATATAGAGAAAGTTTGATAAAAAGATAGACAAAGTTCGAAAAAAACTAAAAAGAGAATCAAAAGAAAAATATAAAGAAAAGAAGCGTGACTACCAAAAAGTGTGCAAATTGCTAGAAAAAAAAACTCAATTTTACTGGTTCCCAATTTGTTTCGTACACTTATTTAAAGAATAATTGCTTATGTGATTTATTAAAACTTCGTTTGATACCAATAACAATTAGTTGAAGTTGATAACATTTTATGTATTTTAAGTTACTTTTATATTTTAGTTTCCTTTAAGCAATATATATTTTAAGCCTTAGGCTGCCCGCAAAGTAAAAGCCGAAGCAGGCAGGCAGGCTCTGCGAAGAAACGAAATAGAAATAACTTTTTTCCCGCTTGTTCACATAATTTTCCTGCGCCTGTCTGCCTGCCTGCCTGTCTGCCTCGGCGCTTACTCTGCGGGCAGCTTATATAAAAAGCTTCTCACGTATCTGCGACGACGCTAAACTTAAAAACTACTGAACCGATTTTAATAAATCTTTCACTACTATAAAGCTACATGTTTAACTTAAAATCTTGCATCCTTTATTTCTTTAAAACTACTCTTAAAAGTTACTAAAACTTAAATTTATAATATAGCCAAAAAAACCAAACATAAAAATCATTGCTTCATTAAATTGTTAGACACACAAGCAACGTACAAATTTATCCCTCTTTTCCTCTGCTATTGTGTTTCTCATTGTTTCTATTCAGGTGTCAGGTAGCTTTGCACATTTTTACTCTCCCATATTGAGTATGTATAAATGAGCGCTTTAAAAATGCACACTCAAAACAACCCAGTGGCAAATAGACACATAACGTAACCAAGTATTACTTATATACAATGAAGCTGTGAGGCCTCCAACACCTGTATACAATTCTGAATTACATTAATTCGGGCATGGCCGCTAAACTACTGATGACATCTGCTTTACACAGTAAACCGCTTACTGCAGAAATCTTATAAGAATTTAAGTGATTTTTTTTTGTGCTCCGATATATTTTTCAAAATTAAATAAATGTGTTGAGGACGGGCTGTCAAAAGCAAACATACCGACAGACGGTTAAAGAGGAATACACATAAGTAGAAGAACATGTAAAAATTCAGACAAATAGTTAAGAAACAAGTATTTTTGAGCTGGAACAAAAACTGACATATGAATTTACAGTAAGGTGGAGCGAAAAATATTTGTTTTTTGCAAATTTTATTTTTCCCGGCTGCGGTAAAGTTAATAATGAATGTAAAACTTATTATAAAGTGTGTGCGCATTAGTCTTTAATTAAAATTTGATAATTTTTTGATTACTCAATTCAAATAAAGGTTTCCTCTTTTTGTAGCGAAAACTTCTCACAATATAACACGACAGCTATGTTGTGTAGTTACTTTCAGGAAGATTCTTGCTGTCATACAGCGTTGATTATTTTTCTTTGCAAATGTTTTGAGGGAAGTTGCCAGAATTCAGTAATAAGCATAAATTATGTTTTGCAGCCTTGCCAGCTAACTTTTCTCGACTTGAGATTATATTAGTCTAACTATCTACATGTGACACCGCACGAATGTTTGACAATCATGTGAGAACCACTGAACCGATTTAGACGATATAGATACCAAAGAATTTGTTATTTCAACGAAATCGTTATAGGCTATTAATATTTTGCCACTCATACTTTCATGTCTACAATATGCTAAAAATGCTATATTTCAGACAATTTTGGTCGCACAGGACTTTCGACAGCAGTACTAAAAATGGGTTTCCACATTCCTTTTAACCGCCATTGAAAATACTATATTTTAAACGGTTTTGGTCATATAATACTACGTTTAAATTGGGCCAAATTACTAATTTGGATTCAGTCATTCAAAAATGCTTACATTTGTTTTTTTTTTTTGTTTTTAGTGTGTTTGGTTTTTTATACATTATCCATTGAATGCGCTCAAAATAGTTTGTATTGGGGGTTGGAATTAGTTTTAAAGGTTTTCTAAGAGATGGCGTAACTATCAATAGATCGCATCGGGCACACCTGTGACTATATTCATTTCAAAGCACATTGTCTAAGCTTCATTTTTCAGTATGTGTCATTCCACTGAAGTGTAAACAACATATATTTTTTTCTCTGTGAACATGTCGACTTTCGTTCCAACAAAACGCAATTTGCGGGAAGGTTAACTTTTGTGCTTCCATTTGAAGAAAAAAGCGGTTGAAGCACAACGCACGCTTACTAAGGCTTACGGGGACTATGCTCCATCGATTTCTACTTGTGAGTACTGGTTCCGTCGGTTTAAAAGTGGTGATTTTGATACGGAAGACAAAGAGCGTCCGGGCCAGCCGAAAAAGTTTGAAGATGAGGAATTGGAGGCTTTGCTCGATGAAGACCCGTGTCAAACCCTTCAAGAATTGTCAGAATCATTGGGAGTCGACTTATCAACGGTCGGCAAACGCTTGAAGGCCATGGGAATGATTCAAAAGCAAGGAAATTGGGTGCCGTACCAGTTGAAGCCGAGAGACGTTGAACGGCGATTTTGCATGTGCGAACAACTGCTTCAACGGCATAAAAGGAAGAGTTTTTTGCATCGTATTGTCACTGGCGATGAAAAGTGGATCCATTACGATAATCCTAAGCGAAAAAAATCGTGGGGACCACCCGGCCATGCATCAACATCGAGGGCCAAGCCGAATATTCATGGCGCCAAGCTTATGCTGTGTATTTGGTGGGATCAGAAGGGTGTCGTGTACTATGAGCTGCTAAAACCTAACGAAACCATCACTGGGGAACGCTACCAACAACAATTGATGCAATTGAGCCGAGCATTAAAGGTTAAACGGCCGGAATATGCCAAAAGACACGACAAAGTGGTTTTTCAACATGACAACGCACGGCCACATGTTGCAAGAACCGTCAAGGAAACGTTGGAGGCGCTGAATTGGGATGTGCTACCCCACCCGCCTTATAGCCCAGACATAGCCCCTTCCGACTACCACCTATTCAGATCGATGACGCATGGCTTGGCTGAGCAGCGCTTTACTTCTTACGAGGATACCAAAAAATGGGTCGATTCGTGGATTGCCTCAAAAGACGAATCGTTCTTCCGGCGCGGAGTCCATATGCTGCCAGAAAGATGGGAAAATGTTGTAGCTAACGATGGACAATACTTTGAATAATATACATTGTACCGTTGTTTCTAAATGAATGCTCAAAAACCGAAAAAAAAACCTTTAAAATTAATTCCAACCCCCAATAATAAGTTTTAAGAACGTATCCAATGTCATTCTATTGTTTTAAATGAGTTGAATTGCAACTGAGAATTTGTATGGGAAATGAAATGACTTTGTTTCTCATTTAGCTAAACAGGCAGAAATGAGTCATTTGACCCAATGTTAACGTAGTATAAGACTTAAAGTTGATAATGTTGTTTGTAATATTTGAAATTTTTTTTACCGAAATTATTTTTAAACTGTAAAACATTATTAAAAATATAACATTTTGAAAAAAATAAAATTTTATACAAAAAATAATAGGGATTTTTATGGACCCATGATTTTTAATGATAGAAACTGTTTATAGAATTTTGTGTCAAAATTAAGCAATTTCTTCAGATAAATGATATGTACTAGGAAAGAGTGGGGAAATTGGGTATTGAAAAAAAAATTTGCAACAAAAATAAATTTGGGCCTATTTGTTGAGCAAAAATTGAATATCTTAAAGATTTTGTGAAAACAATATAAAACATTGATTGGTAAAGTAACGTTTAATCTTTTCTCATTTCTCCAAATTCACTTAGGCCCCTATTATGTACTACAACTCAACTTAAGTTGACTAGATTCAACTAATTTTTTTTCTCATAATTTATTACATACATGGTTCAACTAAAATAAATGTAATACGTTATATGAAAAAAATTTAGTTGAATCTAGTCAACTTAAGTTGAGTTATTTTACATAATAGGGGCATTAATTGATCTTTCAGACAAAGGAAATTTGATGAACACCGATATGAAGCTTTATCAAGCTTAAGGGCAGTGTCGAGGAAAAAAAATGTATTTATTTCACGTCTTCAGCCCGACACAACTGTTGAAAATGTATTGACTTTTATCAAACATAATAAATTGTTGAGTCAAAATGCATTTTATTCATGCAAAAAAATAGGTAATAAACCTTCCCATGCTTCCTTTATTCTCACAGTTCCAGCTGAAGAGTTTGCAACTGTTCTAAACTCTAATTTGTGGACTGATAATATACTCGTTACAGAGTTTCAGCCTAAGAATAAGCCTAGAGGGACGACTCAAGCCGCTCGTCAATCCCAAAAAAACTGAATAGGTTATCCCTTTACTATCAAAATGTAAGGGGATTACGCTCTAAGACGCGAGACATATTTTTAATGTCTCAGAATTTCTCTGAGGATATTATCGCACTGACTGAAACTTGGTTAAACGGAAGCATTACTGACTTAGAATTGTTTGATAACAGTTTTGAAGTTTATAGAAGAGATAGACATGCTGACAATACTTCTGCTGTCGGTGGAGGTGTCTTATTAGCTGTAAGGAACTCCTTCGTTAGTTCCATTATTGTTATTCCCTGCTCTGCTAACATCGAACTTATATGCGTCAAGGTTGTACATTCCAATTCTAATGTATATCTTATTAATGCATACGTTCCTCCTAAGAGCAGTGTAGAAGTTTATGCAAGCCTTGCGGATTGCATAGAATACGTTATAAGCATAATTGACGTTAATGACGACATTTTATTGTTAGGTGATTTTAATCTGCCTGACTTGAAATGGGAATCTTCTGACGATGATACATATTTTCGTGCATCTAATTCGAAGACTCGCCAAGAGCATATATTTGTTGATAATATATGTTCTGACTTACAACAAGTGAGTTGTATTTATAATAGTCGTGAAAGACTTCTTGACCTGGTCTTAACTACAGATAGTAACAATGTGATTGTTGAGAGGGCCCCTCATGTTTTGACTGCTGTTGATGAATACCATCCACCATTGAGCATATGGTACAAATCAGACAGGGTTAATATAGTAAAGTCTAACTCAATAGATAAAGTTTATGAATTCAATTTTAAAAAAGCTGACTTTTTGAAGTTGAATCATTTACTTCAAAGTAAACTTCATGTTATTTTAGAATATGTTAATAATAACACTCTTGATAATTCAATTAATTTTTTTTATATGGAAATCTTTGCTATGTTTTCTCTGTCCGTGCCATATAGCCTCAAATTTACAAAAAATTGTGCTTACCCCTGGTACACAAAGGAGTTAAAGATTCTTCGCAACAGCAGGAATAGGGCATGGAAAAAATATGTCTGTAGCTTAGACTTGAATGACCTAGAAATCTACAAGCGTTTGTTTCTGGATTTTGAAAATTGCTCAGCTACCTTATATCAAAATTATTTAGACAGTACTAAGCTGAGAATATTGTCTGATCCGAAGAAATTCTGGGGTTTCATAAACACCAAAAAAAAATCTGATGGATTCCCTTCATCATTTAAGACCTCTGACGGATTTACTGACGATCCTGTCGTAATTTGTGGTCTATTTGCCAATCTCTTTAAAGAGTCATTTTGTTCAGACTCTTTTAATCCTGATGAAGAGTACTTTAAATATATGAACTCTACACCCAGGGTTTCGTTGGATTCTATATCCTTTACTTCAGAGGATATTTTAAAGTATATTGGGTTGATCGATGAGGATTTTAATGCTGGACCTGACGGAATTCCTGCCGTAGTGTTAACACGATGTGGTTCCGTTCTAAGTCAACCACTGTCCATGTTATTCAATAAATCAATTAGCGAAAGTATTTTTCCACTTTTTTGGAAAAAATCTTTTATAGGTCCTATCTATAAAAAAGGTTGTAAAAACGATATAAACAACTACAGGCCTATCGCGAAACTCTCGTCAATTCCAAAACTTTTTGAGCGCCTCGTGTATGATCGTGTGAAAATTCACTGTGGGAAGGTCATGACAACTCGTCAGCATGGATTTGTTACTGGCAGATCCACTGTGTCTAATCTCCTCGATTTTACAACGTTTTGCTTAAATTCATTTTATTCAGGTAACCAGGTCGACTGTATTTACACTGATTTTAGTAAAGCATTTGATAAACTGCCACATAACTTAATTCTATTTAAACTAAAGTTAATGGGTTTTCCACAATTTTTTGTAAGCTGGATTCAATCGTATCTGACGGAGCGATCTTATCAAATACGATTTCGAGGCGTATTGTCAGCTGAATTTATTGCTGAATCAGGTGTTCCTCAAGGTAGCCACCTTGGTCCACTTCTGTTTATTTTAGCCATTAATGATGTAACCCACATCATCAAACACTCTCATCTACTTATCTATGCAGATGACATGATAATATACAGAACAATAGATGCTAAAGACAATTCAGATCTGCTCCAGTCTGATTTGAAATCCTTTGAAATTTGGTGTTCTAAAAACAATATGTTTCTAAATCCAGATAAATGCCAAACTATGACCTTTTCGCGAAAAAGGAATAATTTAATTTTTGATTATACGATAAAAGATACGGCTTTAAATCGTGTAGATTCTGTCAAAGATCTTGGTATATGCATGGATTCTAAGCTATCGTTTAACGTTCATATTGATTACATTTGTAAAAAAGCATCTTCTATGCTCGGGTTTATGAAACGCTGGGCCAAAGAATTTAATAGTATGATCACAACTACAACGCTGTATTATGCAATTGTGCGACCTCACTTAGAGTATGCAAGTCAAGTTTGGTCCCCAAGTTACAATGTACATGTTGAACGTATAGAGAGAATCCAAAAACGTTTTGTTCGGTTTGCTCTAAGGGGCTTAAGTGCAACTGATACTTTAAACCTTCCTCCTTATGAGGATCGTTTAAAACTTTTAAAAATGCAATCTTTGAATGAGAGAAGGAAGTCTGCAGATATCGTCTATTTACACCAACTCATAACTGGTGTATTCGAATCACCAGAACTTCTAACTCTTATAAATTTTAACACTAACCGTAGAAGCCGTAGAAATGCTAACAATTTAATTTACTTACCTTTTAGTAGAACAAATTATATGGCTACTGCTTCTTTACACCGCATGAGTACCTTTGTTAACAACTGTAGCTTTTTTGATGTTAACTTATCGAAAGGTCAAATCAAAAGTAGATTGAAAACTAATGTATGATTAGATATATGTAAACGTATGGTTAGTTGTTATGTCTTGTGTTGTCCCTGAGCCCAACCCATATTATGGTGGGTAAATTTTTCTCACTTTGGATTGTTTTGGACCGCTCTTATCGATATCATTGGGGCTATTCACGGTTTGAGCGTACTTTTAACAAATCGTATTTATAGCATTTGTTATTGTTCGAATTGTGAGCATCTCGCCATGTGACTGTCGTATAAAAAGACTGTGCAACTCTATGACGTATGTGATTATGCGGCTGTAGACAGAGCATAAAAATACGAGGTACAAAAAACACGTCCAAGGGCTGCTTTTATTTACGAGTGCCTGCGTATTTGCATTTGTATGCAAAACAACAGCAAAGCAAAATGCGCTTTCGTAAATTGGCGTACAAATAGCGGATCGAACAAATGGCAGACCAGCGTATTCGAACTGTGAATGGCCTTATTGAGATGTTTTGATGTTATTTGGGCTGGTTCTTAAGATGATCCAATGCGGAGAAAGTGCGAAAAAGCTGTAGTAGCTGAACTCTATTGTTATTGCATGTTTAAAAAAAAAAAAAAAAAAAAAAATGAAAATGGCCAAGAAGTTTGCTTGCAAATAAAAAAATTGATTTTTCAATCGGTTCTAATTCTAATTCTAAAGAAAATGTGTTATATTGAGAAATTCTGTATAATAACGGAAATTTTCTAGATAGATAGATATACGTACAAAATATTTTCGAAAAATCTTTCGCTTACCGTTATTTTTATTAATTAACGACTTTTCATAAAAAAATGCGTTGTACTGAGAAAGTCTATAGTTTTGGATATATAGCCAAATGTTTAATGTCATAATAATGGAAATTTTTCAAAACTAAAGAAGAATATATTCATATTCAGAATCTAAGTAAAAAAAAATACATTTTTGAAGTACAAATTTAAAAAATTTGTTACCAATATAACTAATATTACCGGTAATTACCTGTTCGGAACATGTGTATTGCAAATTAGATTCAAGCTCTGAACATAAGCTACAAACAAGTAGCATTCAACCACACAACTAGGTATGTTTACGGAATTCGAAAATTTTATCATCTTTCGCAGTTTAAAAATGCTATTCTCGGCTGCAGCATTATAAGTTACATTAACGCCAGAAACTGTATTTTTATCTATAAGCTAATTCATTCGAAAACTCCACGGTACCTTTTTGATAAACTACAGTTTTGCCATTCGGCTAGAAGTAATATGCTTATAGTACCGAATTTTAAATTTCTAAACTCTACTAGACCCTTCTTCATTATCGCCATTAGATTATGTAATACTTTACCTAATCACTTAATATCAATAACTGGAATTGGGAACTTTAGGCAAGCTATTTTTAATTTTTTTACATAAATTCTTCATATATTTAAACTTTCGTTCTCTCTAAACTTCAGCTCTTTCCTCTTCGTTCCTTTTTTCTATTTTACTTTTATTTCATATATTTTATTTTAAATGTCTTCTACACTTCCTTTTAATTTTACTTATTATAATGTAAGCTGAATTATACAGTAATATGTATTCTTCATTTAAAAACATATCAAACTTTATGTCAAATTCAAATTTAAAAACAATGTCATTTGTAATACTTTACTTTTAAGATTATTGCTTTGTATAGTAAAAGAACTTGTTCTTATTGTACTAATATGTTGAATAAATAATAATAATATTTTTTATAATGCTGTTATCTAGGACTTATAAAAAAATCAAAATACAAAAAAGCCAAGCAACTTTATGTCACCACAACAATAACTGTTAGAAGGTAATTCAAACTAAATAAAGTAATTTTTTAATACGTATACCATTTTTTCCTTATTAAACAAACACAAATATTTTAATGTTTTACATTTGAAGATATAATAAAATACTTTAACTCTAAGATTTCAAATTTTTACATGGTATTTAATGTTTTTATCGCAGGCAAAGCAGCGGGTATTTGCTGGTATTTATACATATTTTATAGAGTTTTAAATATGAGTAAGTATTTGAAAAGTTTAAATTTTAAACTAAAAGGTTTACAAAAATGCAGTAATATTTTAGTGGGACTTAAATTTAGTCCAAGATTTCTAACCGTGTAGTAATTTAAATTTTCTTTTGAGTATTTTGTCTTACAAAATCATCATACTTTTATGCAATATTTTTTAAATTCGTGGGACTATGATTAAATTCTGTTCAATAACAGATTTTTACTGGAGAAGCATTTTTCTTAATTTGTCTGCATAAAAAGTACATATAAACTTGATGTTTTTTAAATAACTGTAACTTTAAATGGTTTAACTTAAAGAAATGATATTTTAAAAGTTAAAAGCTTGTCATAGAACTACCGTTTGCTTTTTAAAAGTAAGTCTCGAAAAAACTGGGGTAATGTTTATTTTGCGGTTTGAGCTCATAAATTCATAAACTTTTTTATAACATCCAAAAAATTTTCATAATGTTTTAATTTTTTTTTTCAATTTATTACAGAACATACGCAGGACGGCACGCCATACTTTTCAAAAATTTGAAATGTTTATCTATCAGAGTTACATACCTGCATGACGACCCTACAACAAAAGGTAAGGCTGTAAAATGTTAAGCAAAATGTCAAGCAATCTCAAGCAAAAAAATAAATATTTATTAAACTCTGGCATATGCTGAATAGTAAAAAAAGAAAAGTCATACACAGTATTTGTGAACAATCACTGTCACTATTTATGCCAGACCAACGCTAAGTATGACCAACAAACATGCTATTCATTAGTGAAATTTGTTGTGTGGGTAAAAACATATTGAAAATACATAACTAACAACAAATTGTAGGAACTTCTCGCACTTTGAGGCAAACCGCCTTCTCAGTTTTCTCCTCACTCACGCACTCTCTTTACAAATTGACCTCAATGTCATTAACTTAACTTTTTTTCTCAAGTGTCATTTCTGCTTCTCATGCAGTGAGCGTTTCTGCGATTATGTACAGTCGTTAATAATGTTGTTGTGTATATTGTTGTTTATATTGTTGGTGTTACTGTGCGTCAACCTTAATTAGCGCGCGCACCAGCCACAAGAAACAGAACATACTACCACGACAATAACAACAATAAAAAAGTGTGCGAATTAACTTTGTTCAACATGATTTATAATTATTTTGTAAAACTGTGTAAATAAGCGACGATTAAGACAGAGAAGCGGAGTTAAAAGCCAATAAAATATAAGGATTTTTTGGATTTGTAAAAAAATATAAGCGTTAGAGAGAGACTGCGATGCGAAAAAAGTGATGCTTACTTTTTGGTTTAAACCCATGATTTTAAACCCATATGGATGAAAAATTCATCTTAATAAGTAGAAAAAAAAAATTAATATTAAAGTTGAAAATTTAGACCTTAAAGTTTTAGAAAGAAATTAAAGAAATTTTAAAAATTTCCAACTATAAAGTTTCTAGTCAAATTATTCAACCAAAAACGTTAAAAGTTTCAACCAAGCACCTAAAGAAACTTCTGAATAAAATACGTAATTTTGACAATTTTTATTAAATTGAAAGAACATAAGAAAATAAGCTCTTGTCTCCATTTCAATCTAGCTTTCGGTTAGGGCACGGGTGTAATTCAGCAGTAGTTAAGGTTATAGATGATTTACGGCCTGCATACGACTCTGGTTCTATTTCGTTACTTTGCTTATTAGATTTCTCCAAAGCGTTTGACAAGGTAAGCCACAACTGTTTATGTCTGAAACTCAAGTCTTCTTTGGGTTTAGTGTTAGTGCGGTGAGTCTCATATCAAATTATTTGTCTAATAGATTGCAAAAAGTTCAAGTCGGATAAAAATTTTCCAGCTATAAAACGGTAACAAGTGGTGTTCCTCAAGGGTCGATCCTTGGTCCCCTCTTATTTTCTATCTTTTTAAATGATATTTTTGCTGTTTGTAATCATTATTCTATACATGCTTATGCGACCGATATTCAGATCTATCACTCAAGTAGTGTTGATCTCCTAGATACCCTCTGTCACAGAATTAATGAGGGCTTAAGAAATATTTATCAGTGGGCATTTAGTAGTGGACTCCAACTAAATGCTGCGAAATCTTATATTCTCCCTATCTGTAAGAATAAATCTTTCCTTAATAACATTCCTAACCTCTACATTGGCTCAAATAAGCTAAGTATTGTGTCAAAAATTGTAAATCTGGGTTATTGTATGAATTCTTCTCTATCTTGTGTTGATCATGTTAATAGTGTTGTTTGTAAAGTTTATTATATCCTTATTTATTATATTAAGGCGAATGCTAGTGAAGCAATTTGTCTTACCTGTTATAACATATTCTGACGTGGTGTACAGTAAACTCGACTCATCTTCCCCGCTAAAACTTAATATTGCATATAAGTATGCCATGCGGTTTGTTTTCGGCTTAAAAAAGTTTGACCAACTCTCTCACTTCAGAAATGCATTACTTGGGTGAAGCTTGGTTTATTATTTTTTAAATGCTAGAAACTGTATCTACTTTCATAAAATAGTACTTAGTAAAACTCCTTATTACCTATATGAAAAACTGCAGTTCAGTTTGTCTAGAAGATGTAAGATACTTATAGTTCCAAGACATGGCACTTTAACTTCTTCCAATAATTTTGTGGAATCTTAACGCCACAAGATTGTGGAATGTGTTACCACTTAACTAAAGAGAAATCGAACGGGTGGAAAGTTTTAGGCAATCTATTTTAACTTCTCAACATCTTAACTTCTTCAACTTAATTTATTTTTTTATCCTATCTCTTTTATCTTTACATATCCTTATTCTTCATTCATATTATTATTCTCATATTTTTTGATACAATATTTTTTATTTTGTTTTTATTATTATTAATCTCTTAATCATTATCTAATGTAATTCATTGCCTTGTTTATAGTCACTATTATTAATTTGTTGTTATATCTTAACAATTGTTTATTATCTTAACTCATTTATAGGTATTTTTACTTGTTGTACTGAAAAAGAACTTAGTTCTTATTTGTACTAATGTCTTATGAATAAATACAAACATTCTGTTTGAGCTGGTAATTGAACCCGGGATACCACGGTTTCTTAGCATATATGCCACAATTAAATTTTGTCAATGTTTAGTTGAAATATATTACTAATTTGTTGAAAATTCTATATTTTTTAGTTGAAAAAATATTTTAATAAAAAAAATTTGCTTTTCACCTTAAAAATTTGAGTTAGGTTAAAATCGTATGTTGCCGACTTCAATTCACCTTTTAGACTCAAAGCCACTACTTCATTCCAGTCTGGAGTCGAAGAGTCAATCTCATCTTAACTCAATTTTTGCGTTATTGCCCTTTATAACTGACATACTCGTATTTGTTAGTGTTTATTAAAATCATCTGCAAAACGTTCTCGTTTTTGTCATCTGTATTTCTCTCCCTTGTTGCTGTTTTGATTATTACAGCTGTCAACAGAAATGACAGTAACATTAAAAGTGTCAACATATGATTTACACATGTAAGTAAACGCTTCTTTATGTCAGTAGCACCCCATTTGTAAAAAATTGTCGGTGATGACATTGTAATGCAGAACTATAAGCGGGGTGTGACATAAAGTTTTTTTTTTATTTTTTGTCTCCTTTGTGCTGTTATGATCGATAGTTTCTTTTAATTTTTAAGACAATATTTTGACTTTATTCGTCTGAGTAGCAACATCGTGTTTTCTAACAGGAAGTTTTGGAGTGAAATGTTTTTGTGAAAATTATTAATCTTTTTGCTGAAACCATAACAAAGTTTCATATACAGAGTGTCCCGCGATAGAGTGAGCCTGTTAAAAAAAAAGGTGATGTCGAGTTGAGCAAAATATCGTATGGTAAGGAGGTGGGGTCTATTTTCACACCCTTAGAAGTTACATGGTTAATTACTAACACGTGACTTTGATGCTTATCTTGTAACTTATTTTAAGAATTCTTTTGATAGGCAATAAGTTGACCTAAATGATGTATCAACGAACTCACTCGACTTATCTATTCCCGAGCTGTGCTCGTGTGAAGATGAAATCAATCCGTTGAAACTACGAAATTTCAAGTTTGCTAGCCATTTTCTCTGACTTTGGCGTAAGAAATCAAAAATTTTTTGGCATCAAATTTGTTTTTTATTTAATGTTCTTTTAAACGACATCAACATCACAAACATATCTTTAAAAATAACAAAGTTTTATTATACTTAAAAAAATTTCACTTCGAACCGTTTTTATAATTTTATACTACGTTGAAAATAATATCACTATGTTTTCAATTTAGTATCAATTTAAAGTACAACTAACAATTGCCCTTATTCTTGTTGTCACCTCACCTATGTGAGAGTTCTCACACTCGTGTCACGTCACTAGAAATCTGGTATTCTTGTTGTTGTCAATGGGTCTAAAAGTAACTAAATTTCAATCGCAAATATCTGGAGATTTTGATCTGATTGGGAAAAACTGAGTATGCCACTAAATTCTACGACCAAAAAATAAGTTTACTTTCTCGGCATCTTCGTGTGTCTTTTTGACGTCCCTACAATGTTATTAAATGAACGTAAAAGTGAATTTCATTTGTACATTTGTCAGTTTCACGATTTTTTAAGCTGTGTGTGACTATCGCAAAGTGGTTTTAAAAAATGTTCTCCTCAAATGTGACACTTCGTCTCAAGCGCACCAATTAATGTATGCAGTTACGAGTTAAAATTTTTCGTTGCAATTTATTTAATACATATAACATATTAATTTACGTCAGCTTTGACTATACTGTTGTAAAAAATCGATAAAGATTTAATAGAAGGATGTTATGGCTTAGCACTATTAAATATTCATAAAGATATTTCTATGAACCAGGAAACTGTCATCGATAAATTGGCCTCGCGTTACAAAAAAATTAATGAGTTAACTATGCAAATATCTGCAACTATCGTTCGCAGATCTATGTATATTAAGGCTCCTAATGCTCCATAGAAAAGAAAAAAGTTGATCGAGTCTTTCCTTCAAAATAAACCTGGGCTTATGATGATTCCCATAATATTTTGACTCTACAAATAGCCATACGTGAGCTGGAATGGTTTGAAATAACTTCTAAAAATCGATTTTTGTGTAAAAATCTAGGCTAGCGTAATAGCTTTAAAAAACAAACTTTTGGAAATTGTAGGCCAGAAAAATCTCTTCCAATCTATCAAAATATTGTTGATATTTTTTATTTTATTTCCATACAAAAATTGTAAAAATTTAAATAAATTCATAACTTTTTTTTAATTTTTTACAATAGCTTTTCAGTAGGTTTTTATTCTATAATTAATATATTGGTTTTAATTTTTGTCAGTTAAAGCAATTCTGGTCAGTGAGGATATCATTAGAAATAATTAAGTTTTTTGAACTTTAGTGAAAATAACTTAAAAAAAAAACATCATAAAAGTGCACGAAAGTCATCATTATTTTTAATTCGAATGCAAAAATTAAAATTTTTTGATGCAGATTGGAAGAACTTTTTCAAAAATATTATTTCAGATCATTTCTCTTTTCTAACTAACACACCAGCCAATATTTAAAAAAAAATCGATTTTTAAAGGTTATTTCAAACCATTGCAGCTCAAGGATGGCTTTCGCTAGAGTCGAAATATTTGAGGAATTATCATTTCATAAGCCAACGTTTATTTTGAGGAACTGCCCTGAACAACTTTTTTTCGTGAGGCGCCTTAATGTATATATACGTATGTTTTTTTTAAATGTCTATTTTTGTTATATTACTTAAATAAATACTTGTCGTCCTGCTCCAAATGAAGCGATTGAATCGATTCTTATATTTTTGCTTCAGCAATCCCCCCGTCCCCCCATCATCCATTAGAATCTGCAGCTTTGTAAAGAGCTCACATTAGTTCAAATAGTAATTGAGAAGGTAAATTAATCCCGTGGTATCGCAATGGGCCTCATTGGCTTAAGTGTGCCTCTGAAAAGTGACAGCCACTTTAACCTAACTTTAACTCCCCCCCACCCTTATAAAACACCTATCTACGGCGTTGACCTGCTCCCATCGTCGTTTACTGTTTAAGGTACATGTCATCAGTGTTTTAGTTGCCATGTCCGTAGAATTTTTAGTTGAGAGTTGCAAACAGACTTTGGAGGCCTCGCAGCTACATTGAATATAAGAAATAAATGGTTACGTCATGTGTCCATTTACCACTGGGACATTTTTCTTTCACTCTCCTTCTCGAAAAAACAAATGAAAAAGTGAAAGACCAAAAAGTTGCCAATAATAAGCAAGAGCCGTAAAAGAGGGGGAATAAAAATGTTATAAATGTATAAATGTAACGCGTGCAAATTAACTTTATAAAAACTCTGTCCGATTCTGATGGTTTTCTTGCACACACTCTTCGACTTCTTCTCATGTTCCTGCTGATGACATATCATAATCACTTATTTCCTTTCTCTTCTCATTGCTTTTTTTCTCAGCTGTCTTGAGCTCTTGATATTCCTTAATATGACATTAATTAAGTTCAGCCCCATTTTAGGACTCGTTTCTTAAGTAACTTGTGTTGTTCATCTTTTTGTTGGTGTTGGTTTTTTCCAACTTATCTTTATGTACCTACCATTTAAAGTAGTGGTTTTTTGATACTCTTGCCTTTTTACTTTCATCTTCTTATTTTCGCTTCAATCTTGTTTGTTGAAAAATTGTCTTTTGAAGTTAAAAGAATGAATACTTAAAATTTTATTGCATTTATGTTTATTTTTAGAATACATACTAATTTTCATTGAAAATTAAAGTCTTGTTTTGATAAGTACAAAAACAAAGCAGCAGTTAGCTAACTAGTAAACTATAAAAAAAAGTAAATTTATAAAATGCTATAGAAACTTCTGGAAGTTAAGTATTACACAGTCTAACAGTTCAAGACTTTTTAGTTGCTATAGAATAACCATGATGCATTTCTAACATAAAACATTATACAAAATATTTTGGCTAAACAGAATGATAGTCCGTTTGGCCTTTTTTTATTTGCAATAAAATGTTGTATAAAGCATTATGCAGTTTTGCACTGCAATTGTTTAAAAAAATTTGATATGCCTATGAAAAAGTACTTTCTTACACTTAGAAAAAAGGTTTTGCTAAAAAAATGCCATTTATTTTCAAAAAGAGTTAATTTTTAAGAAGCATGCAAGTGCATAAAATAAGCTGAATATTTATATTTTCAATTATTTTAGTTATGTTTAGTTTTTACCTCTTAAGTATTTACATAAAAAATTTTTAATTCTTAAATAATATTCCATGTCAAATTCAATTTGAAAGTGCTTTTAGTTTTTTTCAAAATACAACGTAATTTCGAAGTTACAATGTTATTTACTTTGAAATTATCCTATGCATAAAATAAGCTGTGAGCCACTGTATATAAAATTAAACTTTGCTACTATGCCGTGATTGATGTTCTTTTTTTGTACTTTCAATAGTGATCCTCCCAAAATCGTTCGAGCCAAGACCAGGGATGGCCATGATTACAAATCACGATTACTGATTATGATAACATGCATTCAGATTGCACAGATTACCTGATTTTTCCAAATATTCAGAAAAATCACATTGAAAACCACATAAAAATACTTTCAATTAAGTAATCGTGGTAAGAAATTACATGAGATTATAAAAAATGAAGTAATCATGCAAGGTGATTACATGATTTTTAAATAAATCAAGTATTCGTAACATGGAATTACATGATTTTTCAATAAATCAAGTAATCAGTAATCAGACCTAGCTTTTAGTGATTACAGATTACTTCTCGTCAGGCAAAAAAGTCAGAATTTGTATGTAATTTTATTATTTTAGTAATTGCTATTTACCATAATGGTTTACCATAAATTCAATAAGGGTTCTCATCTAAGCATGTAAACATGTAAACATGTATAGCATTTAAACTTTTGATGAGCGATAAAGTGTAAATAGCGTAGATGTCGACAAAATGGCGGCTGCGACAACATTATGACTTTTTAAATTTTAAACCTTTTAAAAACCTTCATTAACTTAGAAAAATAAATAAAACGTGTTCAAATTTACTTCAACTACTCTAAATATGTAAAAATTAGCGCCAAAGTCGACCCTCATTCACACACGTAGATTTACATGCTAGTTTACACAGCAAAATAGGCTCGGAAATGATGTAAACTCACGCCCATACAAATTTTGACAGATAGTTTACGCGCATGTAAGTTCACAAGGTTTACAATGTTTACGGGTCAGTTACATGCTTAGATGAGAACCCTTAATATTTTCTTCAGCAGCTATTAAAGTGATGTTAATGTTTGTAAGATTGGTTTTGTTAAAAAAGTGTAACAATAGTGATCAGAAACCTTTTCTGTATTTTACTTGTCTCAGTTTTACAGTTGAACCGCTTATATAAAAACAGATATAAAACAATATATTAGTTAACGAAATCTGCAATCAACGATTGGTCAAGCCTGATTTCCGATAAATTTCTTTATCAGAATAATGCATTCATTACTGGAAAATGATTGATTACTTAAATTAATCACTGATTACTTTTGCATAATTACTGATTTCTCAAAAAAATCACTGAATACTTTAAAGTTGTTAATGATTTTTTTTTGAGTAATCAAGTAATTAATTTGTGTATGATTAATTGTAATCGAAAATTACACGAAAGTAATCATTACTGCCCAACCCTGGCCAAGACTCATAACTTTCAAATGTTGTTACCTACCCTAGAACCCATGTACACACAAAATCATAGTTTTGCTTAGAGAATGCAAGTCTATCAGTCGCTGGCTCTTTCTGAGTAATTTCTTAAATCACAGCTTACATTTCTGAATATAATACTGGAAAATACTGGCCTTAGAGAGTTAAGTCGCCACTCTTTCCACTCAATGTGCAGTGCTCACAGAGCAAATAGCTTGTTGCAGAAATAGCAGCAGCAACAACAACAACAACAGCAGCCGTAACCTTAATAACAACAACACTAATGATTATTCTTCAGATGTTAATCTGTTTGGTCTTCCATTTTCAAATGAGGAAAATCTAAAAAGCACCTATAATCAGATTTGCCACTTCATACAGTTTCAACCTCCACAAATAAAAGATATATTTCGCATTAAATCGAAATCTAACAACCCTAACCCGCTGGTTGTAATAAAATACTTCTCTCGCTATGATCGAAATCGCGTTTTGAAGGCATTTGGGTCATATCGAAGGCAACATAAATCTGCAGTTAATTTAAGAAATGCTGGCTTTGAATGTGATAACAATATCTTCATTCACGAAAGCCTTGATCCTGAGAGCTGGAAGCTACTACAAGCTGCTGCAATTGTTTATAAACAATTGTTAATTGTTTATAAAAACATCAGCAGTTTCGAAAATCTGCAAAATATTATCGAAGGTTTTTCTTCAAACAGTATTGGGTCTTGAATTTAAACTTAGATTGCTTTTGTTTATTTATATTGTTATAATTATATATTTTTATGTCGATTTCTATTCAATAGCTTTCTACAAGATTTCTTTCTCTTCTACTTGATCTGTCTATTTTTCAATTTGCCTAAAACGTTCTCTCCTGTTCTTTATCCTTGTGTTTGGCTCTAGTAATTCATCTAATGGTGATAATGAAAACAAAAAAAATATGATTCAGATTTTAAGTAGGCAGCACAGGGGCCTTAATGTAGTGCATTTCAATGCATGCAGTTTAAATATGGCAAAACTTGACTACATAAGATATATGTTTGAAGACTCTTCGGTAGACATAGTATGCATTTCTGAAACGTGGCTATGTGATGACATAAATCAAGCAATCTGCGATATAAAAAATTTTAAGCTGTTTCGAAATGATCGTTTTGACAAAAAGGTTGGAGGAGTTGCAGTTTACTGTAAAAATAATTTAAAATCTGAATTTGTAAGCAAGTCGACTGGTTCAGGTATTGAGTTCTTAAATATCTGTATATCTGATCAAAATACTAAAATGCTTCTGTCATGTGTCTTTAACCCAAATAAATGTCACCCTGCTGATCCATTGTTTTCTGTATTGTCCAACTGTTTTCTAGATTATGATTTAATGTTATTGTGTGGAGACTTCAATATCAATATTATCTCGAACGACCTTCCAAAACATACAGCTGCGGTCAAAATAATAGTAGCGCCCTTATATTCATACATGTTTGGATAAATAATACTAGTATACGAATTTCGGATCCGGTAAGTCCATTTTCATTCCTATATGTACTTTCAACACTCGTTCCAACTCCCTACTCAGTTTCCTCCTATATTGTAAAACTTTCAAGATACAGGGTGTTTTACGGTTTTGGTACGTGTTTAGTATTATTGATCTAGAATCTAAACTACTCACCATAAAATAAAAAATAATATTTTGTATTCTAGAAAAAATATCAGATTTTTCATAAGTATATCAATCGCTTTCGTGTCATGTGCTGTAGCGGAGAAAAAATTTTGAGATTATCCAAAAAAATATCTACAAATTTTCTATCTTTTGTTTTAGCGGAGCTGTTACTGTCCAAAGTTAGAATTTAAAAAAATACTGTTGATTTTTACATGAAAAAAAGCATTTTAAATTTGGACGATTACAGCTCCGCTAAAACAAAAGATACAAAATTTGTTGATATTTCGTTGAGTAATCACAAAATTTTAGCTCAGCTGCAGCACATGACACGAAAGTGGTGGATATATTGATGGAAAGGTTGATATTTTTTATTTTATGGTGAGTAGTTTAGATTCTAGATCAATAATACTAAACACGTACCAAAACCGTAAAACACCCTGTAAACTGAGTACGGAGTTGGAACGAGTGTTGAAAGTACATATAGGAATGAAAATGGACTAACCGGATCCGAAATTCGTACACTAGTATTATTTATCCAAACATTTATGAATATAAGGGCGCTACTATTATTTTGACCGCAACTGTACGTTATATGACAAAATATCGTCGTTAGGATTATCAATAGTGAATGAAAGTCTACCCACCCGATTTGCTGACAATACTAACCCAAGTCTTTTGGACTACTTTATTATTTCTGACTGTTCTGCTGTGTTATTATTTGACCAATTGTTCTTCATTTCTGATCACGACTTAATTTTTTGTTCGTAATATTATGTCTAATGCAATCTCATATCGTGATTTTAAATCTATTGATTACACGTCTCTGTTAAATGATATATCAATCACCCCCTTTAATAATTGCTGGCTTCATCCCAATATATATGATAAACTTAGATCACTTGTGGATCCAATAAAGTATTTATTTGATAAACATGTCCCCCTGCGTTCGATAAATATCAAGAATACATCTTGTCCTTGGTTTTCCCAAAATGTGTTAAATGCCTTAAACAAAGAAACAAGCTTCGAACAATATGTAGAAAAAATCCCATCTCATCCAACTGGAATATCTATGGAACTGCTAGAAATGAGACCGTTCTTCTTACTAGACAAGCTAAATCACGCTATTACTCGGCAAAACTAAAACTATCGCTCCCAACCAAAACACTTTGGGAAAACATTAAAAAACTTGGAGTGTGCAATAAAGATACCACTGAATGCAATATAAATCCTGAAACTCTCCATAATTTTTTTGTTGGTGCTGTTGATGACTCAAGTAGTACTATACCCCCCTATAGTTATATGACCACGCAACAATCTTTTAAGTTCACACCAGTAAATAAATTTGATGTTGGCAAGTGTGTAATGCAAGTTAAATCAAATGCTACAGGCACAGATAATATAATAGAAAGATGTGCCACCGCCATACAAGCAAGTGTCACAATAAAATTTGAGTGTGGATTTATCATAAATCCAACGCTACAGTTGAAACTATTTTTGTAAAGTGCTTTTATTAAAACTTTGATCAAAATATTTGAGTTAAATATATTTAAAAATAGCGGATATATTTGCATCGAAAGTCAAAGTTTTGATTTTCATGTCGTTTTTCTCATTCTTGGGGAACGATGTTTTATGAAAAAGTCGTTGTTACAAAAATATCTGAAATTCTAAAGATATGTGAATTTTGGTATTAAAATTACTGAAATTTTTTAAATTTAATTTGCGAAAAATTTTTTTCATGAAAGACTTTTAATATCAAAATTTACGAAAATGAAAATGGGTGGAATGAGCGTGATCAAAACTAAGTATGTTACAATCTAATCTAGGGTGCACACAATATGTGTACTCAAATTGAGCGAAGTCCGTTAAGCCAATTTGATTTGTATAAATGTCAATTAAACAAACAAACCAGAAAATAAGTTTTATTAATAAAGACTTTGTGATAAATCGTATGAGTATTCAAGAACGCATGCAATTCGAAAAGAATTGAAGAATTTTCAAAGATTTTTAAGTTTTTTTAAGATATTTTAAGTTTTGAAAAATATGTCCCCAGTTATGATCCTATAACTTTAAAAGTATTTTTCTTATTACAAAAGTTATACATGTTTGCAAATAGGACGTTTATATCTTTCATTTAAGCTATCTTTTGTATTGATCTAAAGATTTTTGTATAAATTTTCTATTGTATAATTTTCTAAATGTATAAATAAATGGTATATTTTATACTCTTAAAAAATCATACAAATAATCGTATAAATAAAAGCTTAAATAAAAGGTATAAATGTCTCATTTGTAAATATTTATAAAACTTGTAAAATAAATGAATACTTTTGGAGGTATAGGATCATAACTGGGTAATAGGATCAAAACTCAAAAAAGTCGAAAAATTCTTCTAGAAAAAAATCGAACCAACCTGGAAAAGTCTTAACGATTTTTATTATCTAGAAAAAAATAATCGAACTAGCAATGTCGTTTTCGTCGCGCAAACTTTTTTTTTCAAATTGTTTACCACTGTTATTAATTTGTTATTCACTTTTAAATAAAAAATACAATGAATAAAAAATTTTGTTATTCACTACCATTTTATGAATAAAATGCTCGCTATTAATTTTTTATTCATTATTAAGTTTTATTCATTATTAATTTTTTATTCATTATAAATTTCGTATTCATTTTTAATTCTTCATTCACTTTTGAATAATAAATAAAAAAAATCGTATTATTCACTTTTGAATAATGAACCAAATTAATAAAAAATAAATAATGACTATAAAATTAATATTGAATACCACATAAATAGGCAATGAATCAAAAAATAATAATGTACAAAAAATTAATTATTGAAAAATTTGAAATTCTTGAATTGCATTCTTTGTAAATAGCATTCATATGAATAAAAAAATAATTAATTATTCTGAATAACAAAAAATAAGTAATTGAAATTAATTACTAATCAATTTTTTAAAATTCAATGTGAATTAAAAGTTTTATAAAAAAATTTTGAATTCATTTGATGGATTTGTGTGTCGTTATGCAGTTTTCCTTAAGATTCTAAATATATATGCAGATTTTACTGCTCTGGCTGAGTCAATCAAAAATAGTTAATAGCAATCAGTGAATAAGAAAAATCTGCTTCGCAAAAATAAGGAAATCATCATGAAAATAATGCAAACAAACAAAAACATTTGTAGCTGTCAAGCAGACATCAAAACTGCTTGGTTCCAATAACAACAACGGAAAAAACAATTATAACATTAAATTTTACAACACTCACTAGCTATGAGAAACGATCCAGTGGTGATCTATGCTGTGAAGCATTGTTTAGTGAAGAGTGAAAGAGCATTGTGCAGAGAGAATGTGCATGCAAGGATTGGAAACTTTTCTCTCAAGAAAGCTTTTTCATCGCGCTCACAAAAGCTTTACGTATTGATCTGAAAAATATTTGGTACTTTTTAATGTTCTACGTGGCACATCTTTATACTATATAATCTTTGCTACAGGTGAGGATGGTGTTGCCATAAAGTTCATAAAACTCATACTCCCTCATATAATTAGCTTTCTTACACATATAATTAATTCATGTTTTATGTCGTCATCATTTTCAAACTTGTGGAAAACTGCAATTGTTCTACCTGTTGCAAAAAAACATAACCCTTCTGGTCCGAATGACTTTAGGCCAATAAGCATTTTACCGCCACTGTCAAAAGTATGTGAGAAGCTCATGGCTCAGCAATTCAATAAACACCTACTTGAAAAAAAAAAAAACTACAGGGTTGCCCATATTCGACGGACCCATGTTTTTTTTTAAAAAAATCAAAGAAAAAAATAAAAATTTGGCGGTTGGCAATCTTAATCATTTAATTTGTTCTAAGTAGATTTGTTTACATCAATTTTTGAATATGATATCTCTCAAATGGCCGCCTCTGGCATTGATGGCGTATTGTGCCCTTTTTGCAGCATTTTCCATCGTTTTCGCCAACATTTCGGCCGGAATAGCGGCTATTTCTTCACGAATGTTGTCCTTGAGCTCTTCTACGGTCCTTGGCTTGTTAACGTAAACCTTTGACTTCAAATATCCCCACAAGAAGAAGTCAGGCGGCGTCAAATCGGGCGAACGCGGTGGCCAGTCCAAATCACCACTTTTCGACATCAAACGGCCCGGAAACAAATTCTTCAGAAAATCGATTGTTATGCGACTTGTGTGCGGTGGAGCGCCGTCTTGTTGAAACCAGAACTGCCTCATACGCTTTCGACGAATAATTGGCATCACAAAATTGGTCATCATGTCGCGATAACGCTCCTGGTTGATGGTAACAGCATGGCCATTTTCATTTTGGAAGAAAAACGGCCCAATGACCGTTTTCGCACTAACGCCGCACCAAACTGTGACTTTTTCGTCATGAAGAGGCACTTCTTGAATCTCCTGAGGATTTTCAGTGGCGTAAATACGGCAATTTCGCTTATTTACGGTCCCATTCAATGTGAAATGGGCTTCATCGGACATGATAATTTTGTTCCAAAATTCCTCTTCATCTTCGGCCATTTCGAAGACTCTTTCAGAGCGCTCGCGTGGCGTGTATTGTTCTATGGTAAAAATCTGCTTGGACTGACGCTTCAAACGCGGTATGTCATTAAGCGATCTGACATCTCTGTCAAAAGTTATGGCGTTGCCAGATGGGTCCGTCGAATATGGGCAACCCTGTATTATCCCCTTTGCAATCTGGTTTTCGAGCTGGGCATGGGTGTTCTTCTGCGGTTGTAAAAGTTCTTGATGACATACAACCAGAATATGACGCCGAGTCTATGACTTTGCTCTGCCTTCTTGACTTCTCTAAGGCTTTTGATAAAGTTAATCATCAATACTTGTGTCATAAGCTTAAGACTTTGTTTGGGTTTTGTGACAATGCCGTCAATCTGATGTCTAATTATTTGCTAAATTGGACTCAAAAAGTCAATGTTGGTCAATTGTCTTCTCAGTATAAACTAGTCTTAAGTGCTGTTCCACAAGGATCCATACTAGGTCCTCTTTTGTTTTCATTGTTTATAAATGATATTTACAGATGATGTACAGCTGTATTTGTCACATCAAACTTTGCTTCTTGAAGATCTTTGCTGTGGATTGAATGAAGATCTTAGCAGTATTAATAATTGGGCCAGTAGCAATGGTCTTCAACTAAATGCATTAAAGTCGTATGTTCTTCCTATTTGTAAGAATAAAAATTGTTTAAATGATGTCCCGGATTTGTTTATTGGAACAAATAAGCTTACTGTTGTGTCAAAAATTGTAAATCTCGGTTGCCATATTAATTCGTCTCTATCATGTGTTGATCATGTAAACAGTGTAGTCAAAAAAGTTCATTATGTCTTTCGTAATTTGGGAATGTCAGCTTATGTAACTCCTGTTGATATAAAACGAAAGTTGGTGATCCAACTGATCTTACCAGTTATAATGTATGCTGAAATAGTATACAGTAAACTTGACTCATCCTCACAATTAAAACTTCACCAAACCCAATTAAAACTTCAAATTGCTTCAATTGCCACACGCTATGTATACGGCTTGCGAAAATTTGACCATTTATCTAGTTACAGAAATGCAATACTCGGATGTGATTTAACTGCATACTTGAATGCAAGAAACTGTATATATTTGCATAAACTTATTCACGAGAAAACACCGCTTTATCTTTATTCAAAACTTCAGTTCTGTCTGTCTAGAAGAAGTCATATATTAATTGTACCTAGGCATAACTCGCTGAACTCATCTCATTTGTTTTTCCTTAACGCCATTAGAATTTAGAATGCACTGCCTCGAAGGATAAGAGAAATTACTAGGAGAGAAATTTTTGGGCAATCTATTTTATCTTTTTTTTCTACTCAAACAACTTAAATTTTTAATTTATTCTCTCTTCTCAACTCCCTACTATATAGTGTAAATCTATAATTCCTTATATTTTTGCTTTTCCATTTACTACTCAATCACCACTGTATTAATAGAAAACTTTTTAATCTTTTTAAATAAATTTTTGGCTTACATTTTAAGTTACCTTAACCTTAAATTAATTAAGTTAAACAAAATTAAATTCAATCCAAATATTCTCAATTAAGCCTAGTTGTTATTCAATTTTATATTATTTTGTACTATAAGAGAACGTAGTTCTAAGTGTACTAATGTATAGCTTTAATAATAAAAATAATAATAAATAATAATAATAAAAAAAAAAAATAAAAAAAAATGTGAGTCACTTTCACTCACAACAAATTCTTTATTCGTACCACAGATATTTCAATCCCTGGAGTTTCAATAAGAAAAAGAGTTTCAAGTGACACACTCAGCACCAAATGTCCTTCAATCCTTCAATTAAAAAAAAAATAGTTAAAAAAAATACTGCGACATTTTGAAGTGCGTCTCTTTGTTGTCTCGTTGACGCTGATTTAATCCGCTCTTTCTTATAATGGATTTCTTAAACTGCCTACAAATAACAGAAACAAAAAACATCTTAACATGAAAGTTTAAAGCGATTTTTGCAATTTACATTTGCAATAATATCAAATAAATGTCTCTTATTTAGCAAAAAAACCGATGAACCTAAAATCCTCGCAAATCCTAAAGAACCATATTAAATGAGAGAATGAGTCTGAATGTATGTTTGCGAGCGAGTGTGTATCTGAGTATTTTCGTTAAATCTGCTGTTGTTGCTATAGTAAAGGGATTATTTCTTATTTGCAATAACTGAGGCGCTTTTCGAAAAAGATGACTGAAATTTCGGATAAGTTTTTTTAAACGATGCTTTATATCCAAGAGGATATATTTAACATATGTTTTCGTCTGTTTGCTTCCCTCCTCCCTTTGCAGTTGCAGACTTAAGAGTGACATGATGGACAAAATGCTGTATTTAATGTGTTTTTGTTGATGAAGAATTCCATTACTGTTCCCCCAAAAATTACCCAAAAATCTAAGTTTAAAAGACGGGTGTAAACTCTCCTCCTCTGTTTTGGGTTATTACTTTGAAAATAACTATGCACCATATTGCACATCATATCTTTGCACAATTTCAGCCTTATTTTCTAGGTGTTATATATACAAGAATAAAAACCAAAAACGTGAGTCATAAGGAGCTATTTATAGTTGTTGCTGCAGCCACTTTTTTAGCTGCTGTTATTGCTACAGTAGCTTAGCATTTATTCAAATCAACACCTGGAAATGCAATCAAATAACCGCCAAAACGTGATTGAAATTTGAAAAATTATTGCGCGGTACATCAATTATAAATGAAGCTTATGGCTGGCAACAAAGAGCGCTGGGATGAACGATGAATGTGGTTGTTGCTCTGTGCAATGCATGAACGGACACTAGGACAGACGGTCAGCTGGACGGACGCATATTAAAACGAATTGGGTGATAGATGTGATGAATAGTGATGATGATGATGGGGATGATGATGACGGTGAAGTCTGTAGAAAATTTGTACGGAAGCAAGCTGCTACCATCAGAGGATATGCGATTATTTTCGGGCGTTAATTGAAGTTTGTAAAAAAATTTAGTTTTTTTCTCATTTTAACCTAAGGTTTACAAGGTAATTGCTAATTACACTATGCACCAAAAAGGCACTTTTTTGTATCTAAGGAATTGGTGATGAAGCTTAAATATTGCAGAAATAAGTATACATACACTGTTTCAACGGTGGGCAAATGTTGCTCATTGAGCCGCATGCGGCTCTTTGTTAAGTAAAGTGCGGCTCTTTTTTTATTTTGATTTTTAAAAATATAACAAAAAAATTCAAAAATTTTATATATCTCGTAAATTCCATAAAATTTCATGTTGTTTTGTAGCTGGGTTCTATAACTTTTTTCACCGCAGTTTTCATCCGATTTTTTCACTTTGACGTCATCTCACGTGACGTTCTCACTTGCACTGTTTCTGTAATAAGATGGGATAAATCTGTGACTTTTATTCAAATGTTTCAATTCTATTCTCAAAGAAATTCGATAGCCGAAGTGTTTCTGTAAGTTAAAATATGCGACTCGAATCGAGTGATGGTGAGAAAAATATTTGCTTGAGAGTGCTATTTTACTGAAACGCCTGGAATATTAGCAACTGAACAAAAAAAAAAATAGAGAAGCAGGATTTGATTAGTCTTTAACCAGAAATATAAGTCCTTCACAATAATGTAACTTTGCATTACAAAATTTGTACTAAACCGCGGTTTTGTACAGGACATATTACACCGTAAAACTATTTTGAAAACTAAAAGATATTTGGTGAACTATGCGGATAACCACGGTTTAAAGCCAGATTAAAATAAAGACATTTCAAATTAAGCGCAATGTATTATTGTTGAGGTTTATTAATTTCTGAAAGCAGATCAGATATATTTGTACACAAAGTACTCTGCCATTCGTTTTACTTTCGCTCTCGCTTGTATATCCTTTTTATCAAGGACCACTATTTACTCGCTTATCAGTTACAGAAACACTAGACTTCGCAAAAGTATGTATTTTGGAATGAAATACTGTGACGTCAGTAAAAATGACTATTTGTTGCAATAGAAACAGAAACGATTTATTGTTGTTTGACCAACGATTTGATGAAAAATTTGATAATGTGCACCTTGTTTTTCTTTTCTGTATTTCTCTTTAATTACGGTCACTGATGTTACACGTACAGTAATTACTGTATTTTACAGTAATTTTGAGCCCCGTACAGGCAAACAGTAATAAGTGAGTAGAATACAGTAATTTTATTAAAATACACAAAAAGAATTTTTGCGAAAAAACTTTTAACTTTTTATAGTAATAACGGGTTATAACTAAAAATCTGCACTGAGTTTATTCAGATCAGAAATTAAAAATATGGTATAAACACACACTGAAACAATACTTTCTAGTTAGATTATAATTCTATAAGTAGATTTTAATTCGTGAACTTTAATAAATGGACCTTTGTCGGCCACCCGTCGTAGTTTAGTTCGTATCTGTTAGAAAGCACGTTGTACGTTTCAACCATTCTTCTAGACCAAACCTTTAAGTTCTCCAAAAAATTTACAATTGGTCGGCATTGTAGAAAGTTAGTGGAGTTCCTGTCTTTAGGCCCAAAATGAAATTTTTTCTGATCAAGAACTTCAATATCGTCTTTGCATAATGTGAGGAGGCTCTGTACGGCCAAATGAATTTATATTAGACTCAGATAATTTTAAAATGTATTTAAATACAAGATGTTAAAAAGTTTATAACATAATTTGTTGGTTTTGTGACAAAATTACTCTTTTTGAACAACTAATTTTCCCCGTTTTTAAAAGTGTTATTCTCGTATTCCCTTTTGTATTGAAAATTCCCGCAAAACGGGGAAAATTCCATTTTCTGGCGACACAGCAGAAGGCGCTACTTTTTCCTTCTTTAGTAGGCTTGAGTAATTAAGCTGTGACCAATCTACTGTTTATGTTCAAGGCTCATTTATAAGGCTGTGAGAGTTGAGAGCGAGCTCGGACGAACTGTCAGAATGGATGAAAAGAAATCTAGCAAATGAATGCAAAGAAAAAAAAAGCACAGTTGACAGTTCAAGCAAAGACAGCAAAAGCGTACTTCTCTCAAGTGCTACAACCTTATAATTGAACATTGTTTAAATTTTATATAATTTGACACTTGCTCGAGGTCAAGCGTAATACCCACTCCAATAGCGTAAAATATCGCTGCTGCAGCGTTTTTAGGACAAGACGCTGAAATAGCTTGAAAAGCATAGAGAATATACCTATTTTGAAAAAATCCGCAGAATTTTAGATAGCATTGAAAAAACCCGCTGCATAGCGTAGTGAGACTAATGGCCTTATTTTGTATGCCTAACGAAGCATTCAACAATTAATTGAATGCTACGCGAACGATGTTGTAAGCAAATGGAAATTTGTATCCATAACGAAGCTACTCGATAACTCTTACGACATGCTTACGTTTCTTATGTAATTCAAACTGTTATACAAAAGTAGTTGTCAAATGCGGCAATGCCAGATCAAACTTTTCAGAAGTTTTCTGTTTTTGTCTATTTAATTTAAAGATTTTGTAAGAATTTTGCTTCGTTTATTGTTTGCTGGCAACGCCGTTGTTTGGTTTATTTATGTGAACAGCTGTTTTGTTTTTATTCAGTCAATTTATTTTGAACAATAAAGTAATTTGCTTATTTGTTTTCATTGTAATTGTGTTTTAAATAAACTATAACTATTGTGCAAGTGTTCAATAATAAAGTGACATTGAAGTGTTAAGTGTTTAAAAAAAATGTATGCAGCTTTAGCATTTTTTAATTTTGAGCAGGCTGGTGAACGCGAATTGAGGGTGCACAGGCGCAGGTTGCGAGATTTTTTGCGACTTTTTCTTGCAGAACTATCCATTTTTTGAACAATCTAATTCAACGAACACAACACAACGATAGCATTTGAGTATTCGTGTGATTTTGACGTTTGAATTCGCCATTTCATTGATCGTTAGGGATGCAAACTGCACAAATGTTACTCTGTTACGGCGTCGTTCGCCAGTTCAACAGCTGTTATCTGTTCGAATTGCAAATTTCAAAACCACTAACGAACAGTGTTTTGCACGAAACGAGTGTTCGGATAGGCATACAAAATAAGGGCATAAGTCTTCAATAAATGTTGTGAAATTTCACGACATTTATTGCAGTGTTGCCACTTTGTGAATAATTCCTCAAAACGTGAGGAATTTAAAGTCGCTGTGAGTAATTTTTGAGGAATTTTATTTTAAAATTTTTTTGAGGAATTTGAAAATTTTTAGAATTTTTTTTAATATTTATATAAAAAAAAAAAAAACTTTAGCAGCACCTTTTTCTGGTAGGTAGAAACATACCTTTAAAATAAACTGAACACTGAACTTTCCGAATGCGTTTCCCTGTCACTATAAAAAAAATTTGAAATAAGTGCAAACGAACTTAGTAATTGGCGTACGGTTTTAGCTTAAATCAGTTTAAACATAAAATAAATACAAGAAAAAGGATACTTGGTTGCAGTCTGCATAAATATAATTTATGCATATAACTAAAATTTTTTAACAAAAACATACGTTAAAACTAAAAAGTCTTAAAATATTTTTAAGGAACGCATAAAGCGTTTTAACCCTCTGACGATGATTGGGTAAAAAATAACCTATTTACATTTTTAAGTCGTGTGAGCAAATTTTTGGAGATATTTTCATAAAGTAAGGCTTAAACAATGAGAAATCAGTGTGTCTTTTAACGTGTGCTTTTTTTCGAAACTATTTAAATTTTAAGAGAAAGAAAAAACGTGTAGATATACTACGTGTAGATATACTATGTAAAAATGTGTAGATATACTACGTTTTGTCATTGTTAGGTAGATGTGTGTCATGAATAAACTTACCTGATCTCATAAACATTACATTTATATAATTCTTGGCCTCGCCTCACTCTCCTCTCTGTTAAGACGACGCTGATGTGCATATACTTTGTATTATATTTATATGTATATCAGAAAATAAATAATACCTTTTCATTATAAACATCCTTGCCTCAGACAAAAAATGCGTACTAATTTACATTCAAGAAATTCTTAGACTTTGAATACCAGTTGTTTTTAATATTTTAGCATGATGGAGAACTTTGGGTGGATATTGTCCATCGACCTTATGTCCGTGGACGCTATGTCATCCCGACGAAATTACCTTTAAAATGGCGATAAGTTATCGTACAAAACGGTGCATGTTTGAACTTTTTTAATTTTAAAGAAAATTTTAAATGATTTTGGAAAATTAATGAAAATAAGGTGATAGCCAGACTAAACGACTTTGCTAGAAGCGTGTACTCTGTCTTAGGAAATTTTTTTCGAAAAATATCCATAATTTAATCATAAACACATCACAAAAACCTTGAATTTTTTGGATTTCTGACAATATTTCGCAAATATGTAACTTTAAAGCATTTCATCCTCAAAAGAACTTATTCCTGAATAATATGAAGAGCACAACATTTTTCGTCATTCAAGAACAAGAAGCATATAAGAAATATCTGTAGTAATATAAGCTGATTATTTATGTTTCACCTTTGTACTTCTTAAAGATATTTTTGTATCTTACAGTACTAATTTATCCTTAAATAAATACAAATACAAAATACAATTAATAATTTAGATAGTGGAGGCCGTAGCCTACTAGTAGAGTACGTGGCTCATAAGCTAATGAACCGCGGTTCAAGCCCCAGCTCAGACAGAATGTTTTTTCAATATAATTAATATTTCTGTTCTGCCGCTACCTCTCTGCAGACAATGGCAAACCTCAGAGAGTAAATATTGCCATGTAAAGTTCTTTGAGAACATAAGTCGTTCGGAGTCGGCATAAAACTCGTAGGTCCAGTTCTCGATCATTTGTGTTCAAACATTTAATAACACGCAACCCACTATTGACCAATAGAAGCTTGGTCAAAGTACTTCCAAGGGCTGAAATGGCCAGTTTATTTTTTTAGTAATTTGGAGAGAATTTATCAAAAATAAATGCACATTTTTCAAACCGTTTTTTATAAATTTGGTGATTTAAAAAATACCCCATAAAAATTATGTAACTTAGCTTTATTTTCATAAAAAATGTGTCTGTAATTTCACTTCAGTCAAAATTTACCTCAAGTAAACTTTTAGTATTTACATTTTGGGATTTGATCTCGAACTTGAATCATATAACTAAAACCAGATGTTTTTCCTAAGCCCCAAGTTTTCTATTTTCTATAATTGCCTTCTATATTATTCTTTGCTGAAAATTTCCCTGCTCGCGATATTGCTACACATATCTACAATTTATCTACATATTATGACTACAATTTCACTTGGAAAATAACATCTAAATTTGTTATGTTTGCAATAAATTAATAATTTATTAACTAAGTAACATAGTAATTTGCATTAACCCAAAGCTACCCAATTAAAGGTAATTGGTACATGGTCTAAATTAAGCTATTGAACATCATCAACGGACACTCAACTTCGTGAGCTAATGCCATACAACACAAGAGCAGTACGTTATTTTCCTCAGCTGACCACGCCCACACAAATACCATTCTAATTAGTATTATTTCCTGTTGCGGATGTTGCTCGCTGTCAGATATACAGAATTCTCATTGCTTGTTGCAATGATAGGCGCACTGATGACGATTAAGATATTCATGCAACTTGATTACCTACAACGCTGCACTCTATGCAATTTCAGCATTCAAATTACAATGCACAACGATATCAAAAGCAACAAAAACACCATTTGCTGATTTACTTTATACGCTCCACTCTATTCCAATCCATCCATCTATCCATCCATCCATTTTGCGGAACTAAACACTAGGTATTCCTCGGTGACCAACACGGCTGCTGCCAACTTCTATAGAATCGCGCATTTCGTTCTTCCTGCACGGATGACCAACGAATAACGCATGCAATTCAAATGGCAGCAGAAGCAACGCATGCAATTGTGGTGCGCATTGTAATTGCCGTTGTTGTTGTATTTCTGTTGTTGTTGTTGTAGCAGCATGTCCCTCTAGTGTGTTATCTGATAAAGTCAATTCATGATAATGCTTGATTTTGAGTGAATCTCGTCTGACTTGTTTCCACACTATTTTTTACTGTTTGGCTGTTTTTATTTCATCTTCTTTTATATCACCATCGTGATCATCATCATCAACATCGACAAACTTGACAACGTTGCCATTGCCATAGTTGGTGTACCACATCTAAGTGGTTGATGCCATTGCTAGTAACCAGTAAAAGTTAGTCACTGACTGAGTGAGTAAGTGTCTCTTTTCGTCCAACGATGATGATAATGATGATGGTACTTCATAGCTGCGCGCTTGTCCAAGTGGATTCATTCAAACGAGTTAATTTAATTGCAAATATTTTGTTGAAATTTGGTCGAATTACGCGAAAATTCAAATCATTTGTTTTGCATTCAGGAACATTTTCTCTTCTTGTATTGGCATGGCAGAGTTAATGATTTGTTTTTGAAAATGATGGACAAAAAAGAGAAATAGCTTTAAACAAAATTCACGGGTGGTTCACCTTTTCAAACCACTTTTTCAGCCGTGCTTCGAAATGAGATGAAAATAATTGGGGGAAAAAAATTATGAAGGAAATCAAGTGTAAATCTTGTAAAATTTTAATGAGTAGTGAAAAAATTGGAAATCCTTTCAAGTTATAAAACAGATACTTCAGGCAATGCTAAGGCACGAATACAGCTATTTGTAGAGTTTAACGTTATTATGAGGCTTAATTATGTTAAAGTTTACATGATATTTAAAAAATACTTTAAATAAACCCAAACGAATCGCATTCGATAAAATTTAGAATAGTCTTTGATGTGACTATGACGAGAAAGGCTCTTGCAAGAACCTTTGAAAGTCTGAACCTTGGGCTTTATTTTACATTATTACTTTATATTACATTATTTATAGTATTACTTTATATTATTGCCTTTCGTCAATGAATTTTGTTAAAAAAATTTTGCTAAAAAAATCTGTTTTTGGCATCACATCAAGAAAATTTAAAAACTTGAAGAAGAGAAAAATTAAATGAAAAGAATATATAACTAGCTTAAAACCAGCGCGTTGCTTCCACAAAATAAATAATTATTATAATATCGTTTAAAATTGCAAAGAGTAATCATATTTAACCTCTTGAAACCAAACCATAGACCGTAAGAAATATAGAAAAAACGGCTTTGGATTCGGGTTTTCCGTGGTAAAATTAAGAAAAAAAAAATAGATTTAACAAATTTTGGATAGCCCCAAATTCACAAAATAAAATGGAGTCTTACATTTCATGGGGTCCCATCGTTCTCATGTAAAACTTTTACGGATTGTTGTCTGCTGAAATCTTTGATTCTTATGAACGTATTTTCATTGAAATATTAAAAGGAATTTATGTGTTCAATGCAATTTAAATTCAAATTTAGGAAATTTCCCTTTATAATCTTATTTGCAGACCAATTATGCCAATCCGTTTAGTATACAAGTATAATTTGTTATTGCATATATACAAATGTTCAGAGCACTTGTTTCAAAATCTTGAATTGCTTTTTTTGCAATTGAATTTGATATATCTTTGCTTTTCTTTATCATTGATGCAATTAAAATTTTAATATAGATATTAAGTTAATTATTATGTACTAATAATAAGCCGGGGACGAACCGGGGGCGAACCTTTACAGAGTAACATGTCTGACTGTCTCAACCTGGCGAGGCCAGCATAATCCTTGTGAAATCGCCTCAATTCGATTTAAACCTCCACGTGGTGTTTCCTGGACAACGTCAAAACTGACAACCGTTAGTTTTGCGGCTAATCTGAGCGGCGGGCCTCCCTAGGCTTAAAATAGGTTGTGCGTCGGGTAAGGATCTGTTCTTGCACTGGAGTTTATAGGAGGAAATGGGTATACCAATTAAGTCCTCTTTTAAGAGTGTGTTAGAGGTCGTACCCTTCCTTGTCAATTCGTCGGCCAAATTGGTGCCCTCGATATCCCTTTGTCCGGGTACCCATATGAGGTGAATCCTGAGTAGATTTGCCATCTCGTTAAGATATCTGCGGCACTCAGTGAGAGCTTTAGAGTTGTCAATATTTGAGTTCAGTGCTTTCAGTGCAGCTTGGCTATCTGAAAAGATGGAAATACTCTTTTCTTCAAGGTCTTTTTGATCTAGAATCTTAGTGGTTTCGTCATAGCCATCATTTCCGCTTGGTAGACACTACAATAGTTTGGAAGTCTAAAGAACGCTTCGATTTCGAGATCCTGGGATTAAATACCTTCCCCTACTTGTTCTCGAAGTTTGGATCCATCTGTGAAGATTTCTATGCCGGAGGTTTTAAGGGGGATTTTGTTTGCCCAGTCTAGCCGTGAAGAGATGAGAACTACTGTTATTATCGCTTATATGCACTATGTTTATAAGCATATCCCGCTTATATGCATACGAACTTGAGATATTTAACTTTTTCATTTGAAATAGCCAGCATTTTTTCGCTTATAAGCATTTCGCTTATATGAATTTCTCTTTTATATGCATCAAAATTACGAATTTTTTAAAACTAAAGTAATAAAAAACTAACCAGTTATATGCATCCCTACTGAAATATCATAAAAATCCGATTATAAATTTCACATCTCTATTGAGCTGTCAAATATGAAATAGCCCGTCACTGTCTTTGAAAGTGTCAAAGTTTCTTATCTTTTTCCTGTGCAGTTTTAAAATTAACAAAAATAAAAAAATAGCCTTATATTTTTTTAAAAGCATAAGTGATATAAGTCTGGTAGAAGCCCCAATTCAAATTAATTTAAGTCGAATCTGACTGTTATTAAGCTTAAGACTTTGTTTTATTAAAACTTATTTTGTCTTTATTTTTTTAAAACCCTTAAATAAACCAAGACTGCTAGAAGCGGCAATTTAATTTAATTTAATCTATTTTTTATATTTTAATAAGGCTTATTTGGCAAACTCTAATTTGTAAATAAATATAACTAAAAATTAAACCAATTCATAAGACAATTTTTATTGAAACACTATTCCAATTTTTATATATGCTTCGTTTAGGCATTTAACCGAGTTTTTATATAAGCACTGTGGATGCATATAATCGAGTTTTTATATATGCTTCCCGCTTATAAGCAGCAAAAAACAAGCAAATAGAGGTTATGCTTATAAGCAATAATTACTGTACTTAGTTCTTTTCAAGATTTAAGCACGGCACACAGTAGTCTGTTTTATCGGGTGCAGACGAGTTCAGAATAATTGTGTGGCCGCAGTTGTTACCTATCCAATTACCAGATTCTCTCAGTCTGAGGGCTGCTGTGTTGGCACACTCCCTGGCAAAGATATCGAGAGGAGGAAGGTGAAGCATGACATTGAAGGCGCTGGTTGGTGTTGAGGACAGTGCCCCAGTAATACATAGACCTGAGCTTCTTTGCACCTTTGCAAACTTCTGAAGTGCAGTTGTCTTATCAAGAGCCCTCCACCATACCAGTGAGCCATACATAAGTGTAGGGCGGACAATTGCTGTATAAATCCAGCGTACTATTATGTTTGCCTTTTTAACACGTTCTTTAATGTTAACATTCCAGATAAGCTTCTTATCCAGAATAACTCCTAGGTATTTCGTACTGTCGCTAAAGAGCAACCTCGTGCCGTTCAGACGCGGAGGTTCTAAGTTGGGGGTTTTATACTTCCTAGTGAAAAGGATGAGATCTGTTTTCTCGGGGCTTACACTTAAACCACACGAGGATACCCATCTCGAAAGAATTAAGAGTGCGCTCTCCATGAGTGGACAGAGTCAGGGGAAACTTTCCGCTAAAAATGGTTGCAATATCGTCTACATAAGCAACAACCTTGTAGCCTTTCCCCTCCATGATACGCAACAGCTGGTCAACCGTCACGCACCACAGAAGTCGAGACAAAACTCCTCCCTGTGGAGTGCCTCTGCTTACAAACCTGCGAGTGGAGGATCCCCCCAGTTCTGAGCTCACCACCCTGCCCAAGAGCATCTGGTGTATGAAACTCACGATAAAATCATCCACCCCTAGTTCTGACAAGGCCATGGTGACCGCACATGGAAGGACGTTATTGAATGCTCCTCCTATGTCTTGAAAAGCAACAAGCGCGTATTCTTTGTTCTCAAGTGATTTTGCGATGGTAGACACAAGAGAGTGCAGAGCTGTTTCTGTAGATCTGCCTTTAATGTAGGCATGTTGGGATTTTAAAAGCCTGTCAAGTTTCGGCTTAAGAAGAATCCCAATAAGTCTCTCTAGAATTTTAACCAGGAAGGAAGATAGGCTTATAGGTCTGAAATCATTCGATTTAGTGTGAGAGGACTTACCCGCTTTCGTTATAAAGGTAACTTTTGTCTCTCTGCAAGCTGTTGGAATATAGTTAAGGAGTAGGCAACCATAGTAGATTGTCTGAAGCCAGGGTACTATAGCATTGAAGCTATAGAGGAGTTGGGCTGGTAAAATGCCATCGGGACCCGGTGATTTGTAAGGTTGCAATAATAGATCGCCCATCTTAACTTCTCCTTGCTGGTCAAACTTCTTCTAACTAAAATCAGAATTTTTTTTTTTATATTACTGAAGCCATTTTAAATAAGAAAAATAGTTTTATCGATTTTTTATTATTTTTTTTTTTGTGTTCGAAATGCCAAAACAGGCACTTCGAGCATTTTAAAAAAAAAATTGTTTAGTCAAGTCAACAGCTATAACTATTTATCCGAATTTTGGTTTCTGTAATTTTTTGCCAGTAATAGCTTAAGACTATGTTTTAGCCAGCCGTGAAGACGATTTATTAAATATTGTTTTTTTGAATTTTTTGGAATTAGTTTCGTGAAAATACCCAAACTAGAAATTTAAAAAATATTACACTTCTAGTAAAAAAAATTTCATAACGACCAAGTTATTAAACGTAATCAAATAAATTTTTTGTATTTGTTTAAAATTTTGTTTCAGAAAACTTTTCAACAGCAATTTATTGCAATTTTTACAAATTTGAATTTTTAAGATTCTTTTCTTATCTACTACAATAAGAAAAAAATTGAAAATTTTTCAAAAATTAAAAGATCACAAGTTTTTATTCGATTTTTGTATTTTATAGCTCATTTTTAGGGACAATTAAAAAACAAACGAAGTGCATACCAGTTTTATGCATAAAATAAGGTGTTATGCCCAAAAAAATCGAGAAATATGTAAAAAGTCAAAAAAATGTTCATATGTTTTTCAACTTACAACAAAACTATCAACTTAAAATTATATCAAAACTTTCCTAAAAAAGACCAGTCTAATAAATAAAAAGTTGATTTAAAGTTTGTATCGTAAAAATTTAAAAAAGTTTTATACGATCGAAAAATCAAGCCTAACTATCATAAAATTTTAAGATTTTTTTTGTTCATTTTTATTCATTTTGTATTTTCGCAATTTGGTTTTGCATAAAAAGTAATGGTGCAATGAAAGAATCATGACAATTTCTCAATTCGTTTCTGAGTTATACTCTCAAATACCCCTTTAAACACTGCCAAAGCAACAACAACGCCACCTACCGGGTCAAACTATAGATCTAAACCATCTGCAGACCCAGCCGCAAACACACACCAAATTTCATCAGCCCAGAGTTCAGTGACAAAGCCATGTACAGAAGAATTTTATATTTAGAATTTTATATATATACTATTTTGGTTATTATAAACTGTGTTATGTATATATTTGTTTTAATAATGTAGAAATATAGTTCTTACCACACTTTTTGAGTCCAATCTACCACTAAAATTTTTTTCAAATCCGTGCACTGAACAAAGTCTTTCACCTCACAAACTTCTTATGGCTCTTCACAAACTTCGCTGTCAACGAACCAACTTCAACTCCGTATTATAACTAGTGGTGAGTTTTCATTTTTCACTTTCTTAATCAACATTGCCGGATATCCTGCTAGTGGGACTCCTTGTTATTTTAAATCATGTATCAACTGCAAATACATTTTTACAAAACAACAAATAACATCATAAATATGCATACAACCAAATCCAAGTAACTCCTGACACCTGTTGCATAAAAACTAAAAAAACGCAGCGGGATTTCTTTATTGTTCGTGTAAAACTTGTAAAAATAACTACATAAAAAAGCCAAAAAACTGCACACACCAAGAATATGTAAATAAATGAAAAAAAAAATCATTGAATAGGAAGTAGTAGGAAACGGAAATAAAAATAGCTGCAAGTGTTAAGTTCTTGGCTACATGTTGTTGCGACAAATTTGTACCTAGTATCAACGTGCATATAAAGTATAAGCTGTTGAAATGAAATAAAGAGGGGGAAAAACAAATTTTCAACTCTTCTGCAATTTGCATAACATTTGCTGCAATGAAAAGAAGTACGAGGGAAAGAAATACACGACAACTTTTGGATTCTTCTTTGAATTTTAAATAATCACATAGAATTCATGTGGGTGCGCTTATCCCTGTAGAAGAACTTTTTCGCAGTACAATTTTCAGTTTTACGACACAAACTTTGTGCCAAAATGCTAGTAAAATAGTTAAGCAACACATACTTATTTTTTGAGTTTGAAAAAAACGAAGCTTTTGGCAGCTTTTTCATTTTCCTTTCAGTGGGCACAGAAATATTTGTACTTCGCATTAAGTTTTTTTTTTACTATTGTGTATTGGTGCTTTTTAAATAATATTTTTAGACATTTTTTAAAAAACATGATTTTTGTACTCGAAACGTAAAGATTTTATAATTTCGCATAAGTTTTTATTAAAATGTTTTAAAAATTTCAAAATTACTTTTTATATTATTTATTTTTTATATGTTAGTTTTATTGTGCATCAAAGCATTATTTGTTGATTATGCAACATTTATTTGCATAGCTTAGTTTTGGCAAAATTTGCATGTCCAACACTAAATAATCATGCAAGTTAAATGCTCTGCTTGCATTACAGCGTAACCTTAGATTGCCACAAGTTGAAACATTCTTCCACGGGTTAAATCCGAATTAAAAAGATGCAAAAACCCACATACACAAATTATTTTCAAGATTCTTGCTAAATTTGTCGCTTTATCCGTCTGCAACGGATGGTCCGCTGACCGGCGACCATGGCACGTGACTTCACGTACTCATTTCATCAGTTCCAATAGCAAGCAAACATTTAAAAAATTTTATGACTGCACATTGCATCCATCTATCCATCGGTTTAAATTGGCATCCACCAAGCCACAGTGAAATGTGAGCAAATTAAAAAGTATTTATTTTATACAATGCGAGAAAAAGTAGCAGGTTTTTGCTGAACTAAAAATAGCAACAATAAAAACAACAACAACTAGCAGCCTGTTAAGGCAATCAAGTAAGCGAACATCATCATCAACCCCATCACCATTATCATCATGCTGGGCAAGGTAAGCCGCGTCGAGACTAGTCGAATCGAAACGAAATGAACATGAAAAATTTCGCACAAAAATAGAATTCATTTACTTAGAAGAATTTTCTGAAAAATAAGCTGCGAAACATTCCCATATGGAAGAAAAATAAATAAAAAAATTAATCTGCCATACTTTTGCACTTATGCTACTAGCATCAAGACTGACAGACAGACATTCAAAGGTATAAAGATACTTTTAATCTGACAAACAAAAATCCTATAATTTTAATGATTTTAGCTTCATAAACGTTGGGTAGTTAAAAACTTTTATAGCACTACATTAATTTTTAAAAATTTTTAAAACAAACTCTTACAAACGTCTCAATTTATTCTAAACAGTGTTGGATCGGCTTTAACAATTTAAATAATGTTATACTGTCGAATAGTTTTTAATGAATGCTTCCAAAGAAATTTGACTGCTTAGTTTTTAACTTGGAATAAAAAAAAATGGAAATACCCAGGCAGTTTAAGTGACTTTGAGTTTCTCGCGCAGTAACTTTTAATGCAAAACTGATCCTGTCAACTAACACCTTATAAAAGACTACTGTAAAATTTTGATCAACCTGCGTCATTAAGTTTGTATTTAACACCACTGGAAGCAGACAATTTATCGTAAATTTCAAAAAATCGAAAAATATGAATTTCGTGTGAAAAAACTATCACTGAAACCAAGTAAAGGCTTGGAAAATACTATGAAGACTCTGCATCATCAATTTCAATGGTTAAGAAGTGGTTTACTGAATTGCGTTGTGATCGTACTAGCACAAATGACGCTGAAGAGGTTCAGGTCGCCCAAAAGAGGTCGTTACGCCAGAACTCGTCGATAAAATCCATGGAATGATATTGAACGATTGGAGAATAAAAGTGCTTGAGGTGGCTGAGTCTGTAGCGATCTCAACTAATTGGTTACATTATATTTTACATGAATATTTGGACATGAAAAAGCTATAAGCTTAAGCACAATTGCTTACACTTGACCATAAACGCAGCCTTGAGACAACTTCAAAAGAGAGTTTGGCATTGTTTAACTGAAACATGGATATATAACAACACACCTTAAGCAGTTTACACATTAGCGAACTTGTTCCGCAAACGAAATGGCGGGTCTAACTTGTTCGAAAGAGGTAGCGTTCAAATTAAAACAACCTGTTCGTCAAACAAACGATGAACTTTTGTAGTTTTTCGCCATCATTTTGTTTCACAACGCTGGTTTGAATGAGAAAATCAAAAATTTTTTGCCAACAGGCAAACAGGTTCGACAAACAGGTTCGACATTAAAATACACTAAAACTGCGCAAAAAGAAAGAACAGCAGCTGTTAAAAAATGTTAGGTTTTATTGGGTACAATAATAAAAAATTTCTGTTGACTTTCCTGGATTCTTTTCTGCGGCAATATAGAGGAATCTTCCGAAGCAAAAAGACTCCGTAAGGTCCTCGCCTCTAATCCTAGCTGTCGAAGCTATTGGGGGTTGGAATTAATTTTAAAGGTTTTTTTCGGTTTTTGAGCATTTATTTAGAAACAACGGTACAATGTATATTATTCAAAGTATTGTCCATCGTTAGCTACAACATTTTCCCATCTTCCTGGCAGCATATGGATTCCGCGCCGGAAGAACGATTCGTCTTTTGAGGCAATCCACGAATCGACCCATTTTTTGGTATCCTCGTAAGAAGTGAAGCGCTGCTCAGCCAAGCCATGCGTCATCGATCTGAATAGGTGGTAGTCGGAAGGGGCTATGTCTGGGCTATAAGGCGGGTGGGGTAGCACATCCCAATTCAGCGCCTCCAACGTTTCCTTGACGGTTCTTGCAACATGTGGCCGTGCGTTGTCATGTTGAAAAACCACTTTGTCGTGTCTTTTGGCATATTCCGGCCGTTTAACCTTAATGCTCGGCTCAATTGCATCAATTGTTGTTGGTAGCGTTCCCCAGTGATGGTTTCGTTAGGTTTTAGCAGCTCATAGTACACGACACTCTTCTGATCCCACCAAATACACAGCATAAGCTTGGCGCCATGAATATTCGGCTTGACCCTCGATGTTGATACATGGCCGGGTGGTCCCCACGATTTTTTTCGCTTAGGATTATCGTAATGGATCCACTTTTCATCGCCAGTGACAATACGATGCAAAAAACTCTTCCTTTTATGCCGTTGAAGCAGTTGTTCGCACATGCAAAATCGCCGTTCAACGTCTCTCGGCTTCAACTGGTACGGCACCCAATTTCCTTGCTTTTGAATCATTCCCATGGCCTTCAAGCGTTTGCCGACCGTTGATAAGTCGACTCCCAATGATTCTGACAATTCTTGAAGGGTTTGACACGGGTCTTCATCGAGCAAAGCCTCCAATTCCTCATCTTCAAACTTTTTCGGCTGGCCCGGACGCTCTTTGTCTTCCGTATCAAAATCACCACTTTTAAACCGACGGAACCAGTACTCACAAGTAGAAATCGATGGAGCATAGTCCCCGTAAGCCTCAGTAAGCGTGCGTTGTGCTTCAACCGCTTTTTTCTTCAAATGGAAGCACAAAAGTAAACCTTCCCGCAAATTGCGTTTTGTTGGAACGAAAGTCGACATGTTCACAGAGAAAAAAATATATGTTGTTTACACTTCAGTGGAATGACACATACTGAAAAATGAAGCTTAGACAATGTGCTTTGAAATGAATATAGTGACAGGTGTGCCCGATGCGATCTATTGATAGTTACGCCATCTCTTAGAAAACCTTTAAAACTAATTCCAACCCCCAATACTTAAATAAATCAGACAATACCTGGACATTCTCCAGCGAAGAGGCTCTAGATCTTCTTCTGAGTACCCACTTCGCGGATTGCTCTGTGAAAACCACTCACATTTAGTTTATGTTATTAATGTAAAAAAATTCCTTACGTACATATGTCTTACAAGACACAATAATGGTATGATCTACCAAAATTGCCGTTTCTGTAACTAATTAAGAATGGCAGTGGTAAATATGGGCGTAACTCACGCGACAAAAAAAAAGGAAATGTGTTTTGCAAGCAAGTTTAAATTGTAAAAACTCAGTGAATTTTTCCATACAATTTGTTTTTGTTTTTAATTTTTAAATAATAAGAAAACAGTAAAGTTTCATAATAAACCCACTTTACGTATGGACTATGCTTAAAATGCTTAAAGTTTCCAAAAAGTATTTGCCGTAACTCACTCGACATAACCCAGGCGACAAAATTTCCTTTAATTTAAATTAGTAGGCAAATAAATATGGTTTCAAATTAATGTCTTGTTGAATTTCTTGAGCATATTGTTATGCAGTAATTTGGTTTTGCCTTTTACGTTTACAATTGAGCTTACTCCTTTTTTTTCAACAATTTTGCAAGGACCATTATAAGAGCTGTGTGATTTTTTTCTATTCTATTCTATTCTTACAAATACTAAATCTCCTATTTCTAAATTGTTTTCATTTTTATCTCTATCATAGATTATTTTTCTCTTGCTTTTTACTTGTATTAAATTTCTAGCCTCATCTATAGATATCTTTAATATTAACTTTAACTCATTACATGAATAGATCACAAATTTATTAACTTAACTCATTACTATATTTTTCTAAGTCATAAATTTTTTTCCTGAATTTAAGGTATCACTAGGCAAGGTCTGTAATTTTGTGTAATATGATACCCATTTGTCCCATTTGAAATCATCCGCAAAAGAAAGTAAATATTCATTCAGTTTCTATGATTTCTTTCAAGTGCGCCAACTGTTTGCTGCTGACATGGTGTTGAAAACTTTTGATTTGTGGCCAGCAATTTACATACACTTGACATCAGTTCATTCACGGTTGCCACCTTTGTGAAAAAAATCCCATTTGTGGTTATTTTCAACTGCCGTGGGAAATGGGAATTCCCATGGGATTTTTTAATTGAGTGTGGTTTTTTTAAATTCAAGTTGGATTTTTATTGTTTTGTGGGATTTTTTTTTTTTTGTTTTAAAGGAATTATTTTTATTTTTCATCTAAAATATGTATATTAGACCACCCATATGTGCAAAAGCGTTCTTTTCTTCGCTCCCCGTGCACTTTCGTAGACACCTAGACTAAAAAATAAGACCTGCAAAAAAACCGGTTGCGTCTAGTGGTAAAATGCCAGTAGCATTTGACTTAAAGCCTCAAAAACACACTTTAAAAAAGTTTAAAATATTTTTGATCTGTAACTCTTTTAAAAATTGTTTAAAGTAATTAGTGATTGGAACTTTAAATTTACGAATAACCTAGCCAATAACAACAGTGTACAAACTTTTGACCAACTTGAATTATTTGTGGTAAAATCAACGTTTAAAGACAAGATTTTTGAAATTTTTTGATCACTTTTTTGGCAACAACGGTTGCCATTATGGTTTTCGTACGGATAAAATTGTGTGCTTTATTTCATAATAGAGATAATTAAGCAAAGTTCAAATGAAAATTTTTTTTTTTATAATAAATATTTATTTTTAGCGCCGATAACGCTGCTCAAAGTAAAAATATATAAAAGAATAATTAAAAACATTAATACAAATAAATTATATAATTCAAATATAGTTAATAATATAATTCAAGCTGTTCAAATTTTATAATATTTCTCCATTGCATGCAGGAAAACTCTTTCTGCTCTTCTTGGTGAGTTAATGCTATGCCACATTCTGCAATATCATTAACGAATAATAATTTTTTAACAATTAGTTTTGCAGCAAGATAATCTTCATTTTCCTCCCAAGTGGCTGTTTTCCATTTTCACAATTTATTTGATATAGTTGCGAACGTCAAACACTATCACTACATTATACAAAGAACTACAGATAATGTTTTCCCGTCGCAACGAAAAAAATTTACTGCGCACCTCGTCATTGGTGCTTGTCAAATGTATCAATTGATGAATGCATTCAAATGAAAAAGTCAAAAAGAAACGAAGATAGCAAAATGAAAATGAACAAACAGTCAAAATTCTGTTGAGCACATCAAGCACCGTAGCCGCTTTTTGTGTAAAGCGGTAAAAAGGGAGGGAAAAATACCCTAAAAATATGCATAATTTTTTTCAGTAACAGTACTAAAAATGTATATTTCTTTATTTTGGACATGTGCTATATTTAACAATCTATATTTCATTTAAGTTAAACAAGTTTTCTTAAGAAAATTTCGACATTTTAAAACCTTTATACCCTATGAAGAAATTGTGGCTACGTTGCTACCAACGAGCACCTTCTACATCACAGCAAAGATGGCAGACATTCGCAATACTTTATCTGTAGTTCTCTGTATCATACTATCACTATATAAATTGTTAAAATGTCAACAAAAATGACAAGTGGATTTTACGTTAGCAACGAAGCATATTTAGGTTCAAAATGTTTAAGAAAAACTGTACGACTAGAAATACTGAAGGTCTTTGAATAAGCTGAGCATGCAGTTATTCTTTACTTGGCTTGAAACTGAATTTATTTAGATGTTTACATAACTTCAAAACTTTGTCGCACATTTGTTTAATTAATGTTTTATACATTCTTACTTTGAACCGCGTTATCGGAGCTAAAACTTAAACTTTACTTAACTATCTCTATTATGAAATAAGGCACACAATTTTATCCGTACGAAAACAATAATGGCAACCGTTTTTGCAAAAAAAGTGCTCAAAAATTTTCAAAAATCTTGTCTTTTAACGTTGATTTTACCACAAATAATACAAGTTTTTCAAAAGCTAATACACTGCTGTTATTGGCTAGATTAAACTTAATTTTAAAGTCCCAATCACCAACTACTTTAAACACTATTTAAAAGAGTTACAGATCAAAAAAATTTTAAACTTTTTTAAAGTGTGTTTTTGAGGCTTTAAGTCAAATGCTACTGGCATTTTACCACTAGACGCAACCGGTTTTTTTGCAGGTCTTATTTTTTAGTCTAGTTCTCTACGAATATGCGCGGAGCGAAGAAAATAACACTTTTGCACATTCCATATATACCATGGGTGCTCTAATGTATATATACATAAAACTGTATATTTTTCATATTTTGTTCATTTCATACTTTGGTTTGGTGGAAAGTTCTTTCACTCTTGACATAATTACATGCATTAGGAAAATATGTTTCAGTGAATATTTTATTTTTTTATCAATATACAAAATTGATATATCTTAGAATTGATTTGTGATTGGCTCTTATTAGGAATTGCTTTCGACGTAATCTTCGCTGGCTATCGAACAACGAGTATCGAACGTCAAACCCATGTCGAAATGTACGTTGTTCATCGAATTTTCAGTCGAATACACAGTAAAAAATATGAGCATAAATTTTATACTTTTTGGTATACACATCCAAACCAAAAATGTTTTAAAAGTTATACCATCAAATATTATAAATTTTTCCAGACCATTTTTGTCGTTAGACCAATCGAAACCACTATTTTTTTAAATTTCGCAATTTCGGTGAATTTTTTACTTTCGAACCATAATATATTTTGATTTACACATGATATCCATATAAAATTTTTAAATTATATTTGTTTTATTATTTTTATAATATTGAGTGGTATAAAATTTCTAAATTATTTGGAATAAATAAAGTTTATACCGCACAAATGTAACAAAAAAGATAACATTTACGCTCAAATTTTTTACTGTGTATAATTTTGCTTTTGATGCGGTGCGTGCTGAGCAATAATTGTTAAAAAAATAAGAATTTCGTGATTGTGTTTTGCTTTCTAAAGACTAAAAACTAATTTGGAACTCTTTTTGTAAACTTTATTCATGTTTGAGGTGTATTAAACAAATATTTTTTATGGAATATTTTTTATTAAAACACAGACGACGAAATATGCTAGGTCTTTTTAATTTTTTATTTTTTTGTTGCATTTTTGACAATTTGTTATGTCTGTTTTATTTACTGTGATAATTTTTAATACAAGAGAGATTTTTTGTGTTTTTTTTTTTTAATACGAATGGGATTTGTCGTGGTTTTTTTAAATACAAATAGGATTTTTCGTGGTTTTTTATATTCGTGGGATTTTGGTGGTTGTTTTAAATGTAAGCGGGATTTTTTGTGGTTTTTTTTTAATACGATGGGATTTTTTGGTTCAATACCATGGGAATTTTCGTGGTTATTAATTTTTGCTTTTGTGGGAAAAAGGTTTTTTCATGGGAATTTGAGGTGGCAACCGTGAGTTCATTAGTGAATTCTGTCCCTCTGTCAGACTTAAGCGTTTTAAAACATCCTTACTTTCATACGAACTGTTCAACATGGGTTGATGCTATTGTCTTGGCGTCTTTGGTTTCAATGGGATGCGATACCACAAATTTTGTGAGGTCGCATTGCATTGTTAATATATATCTGTAGCCGTTTGAAATTATAACTAGGCCTACAGTGTCAATTGATATTTTTTCAAAACTATTTTGTAGTGTGTCAGTAATTATTTTCTTTTAAATTTTGGTTGCATTTTACGCAGTTGTAAGTTCCTTTACCATTTGTCTCATATTCTTCCAAAAAGATCTATTTTAAAACTTGAGGACAATTATTCCTATGTGTCCTGATGTGCTTGAAGTGTCAAATTCATCGTTTTGGAGCTCTGTATATTAAAATATTTATGGGCGAGGATTGATAAATTTTCAACCTATTACATTTTTCTTTGAATGCATTCAGCTTTGTATTTTCAAACTAGCATACCCGTTCCTGGCGTTGCCTAGGATTACCAATATAAGCCAAAAAATTTTTTACAAGGATCTTAGACTATATCTTAGTAATTTTTAATTTGTAAATATTTCTCTGTAAACAATGTTCTTAGCTTTTTTTCAATATTTAAAGTTAAAATATATTGATTTTGCGCGTTGCCAATTCGGGAGAGTCCAATATATAATTGTCCATGCGCAAATACTTCGTTGCGCAAATCAATACCGACCACATTAAATGACTGACCTTGAGCCTTATTAATAGTCATTGCAAAGCAGACCTGTACGTAAGAAAAAAAATATTATTGAAAGAGTCATGCCGAAGGTATTGACTATTGCAAAACAAACCTGTACGGGAAAGCTTAGCCCTTTGAATTTAAAGGGAAAATCCATAGATATCATTGGTATTCTTGGTATGAAGGTGTTTTCACCGGATGCGGGTCCAGTTATAATAATCGCTTCAATTACGTTTGGTAGCAAATCGTGTTCCATTGCAGAGCTTTGGTGGCTTAAGATTTCTCAGTGGAGGAAGAGAGTTAAGGAATTCAACGGGATAATGCACAGCATCATCCTCACATATCACAATATCTATTGACTTGTATATATGCATCTGTGTATTTAATTGTGTTGTTATTTGATCATTAATTTCAGCAACAGAGCAGTTTTTAGTTGCAACAATAGTCCGTTCACAAAGCCATGTAAAGTTTTTTTCGTGCAAGTTTTTAATATCCGGGTACACTTTTCATATGAGTTCTTCTAAGTTTTGCGTACATGTTCCTAATGTGTCAGAAATTCGAACTAAGCTATTTTCAAGCTCAACAAAACCATTTCCAATGTGACGTAATTTCGCTGCAAAAATATTTTAATTGTTGTCACCTCGAAGGTGTGCACGCATATTTGTAGTTAGTTTAAGTTTTTCGACATAGCGCCAAAATTTGCGATTTTTTTGGGCTTACTCTTATCGCGTCGGCGCGTGTTCCTCTCAGTATGATTGGTAACGTCTGACTGAAATCTCCTGAAAAAATAAACGTGACTCCACCCATTTCGCTGTTAGATGATCGAATGTCTTTAAGCATATTGTTGACTGCATCTATACGAGCTTTGTGTATCATGGTGCATTCGTCCCACACTATAAGTGAAGCCTCTTGCAATATCTTAGCTTTGAAACTGAAAGTGGTAGCTTAAATGCTGAATGAGCAGTTCGTCCACCATGCAACAATGTTGCAGCAATGCCCGAAGAAGCAACAGCAACCGCAATATTGCCTTCACATCTTACTTTTGATAAAATAAGATTGATTAGGAACGTCTTTCCGGTTCCGCCAGGGGCATCAATAAAAAAAATTCTCCCCTCTTTTTGTCTCACACTCTTTATAATTTTGTTGTAAACTTCAAGCTGCTCCGCTAAAAGTTTAGGTTCATTTTCAGATATATATTCCAAAAGCAAATGAGAATCATGTGAAATTTCATGGTTGTAAAAAAATAATTCAAAATCCGTATTCAAAATAATAAGCCGAATTCCGTTAAACGTTTTTCTCCTAACGCGTAAACAGCGTTTCCTAGCAAACATAAGCCTTGGTTGAAAATTTCTTCGCAAAACGATATATTTAAAGCATTGCGTTCTGTGCGCACTCTATGTAAAATATCATCACAAAAATTTTCTTTAAACTCATTCCACAATGCTAACGGATTTGAAAGTTCGCAGAAAACTAACATTACAGCGAACAACTCTCTTAGTTGAACAGCACTTTCTGAAATGGTTGCATCAGAGATAGTATTCTTCCAATTTTCATCATTTTCTAATAGACCTAAAGTTTGACATGCAGCGCGATAAGTTGGATAACAGAAACCATTTATTTGTTTTAGATAGTCAAAGCCTGTAGGACCTTTTATATGGTGAAGAAGAAGTCTTAGAAAATAACATTCTGTTAAATTCGGGTGAATTGTATAAACTCTTCCAAGTGCTGAGTCTCGCTTAATGTCAGGAAATCCTTCAACATCTTGTCCGCGTTTTCGGCGAGTCCATTTTTTGTTATACCGAGTATAATAAGCCGGAACTTGACAATAAAGAAGTGTTTTTTCAAACTCGTCACGTTCGCAAAGTTTGAAAAACGCCGTCAGTGTTGTGTCCGAGGGTTGCTGCATTATTCTTTGAAAATTTGTTTCATTGAAATAAACTCTTTGTCCATTTTCTAAATGCACAGCTAAATGAAAATAACAGCGGGATAGCGTTCATGAATTGGAAACGAAAAAATTCTCCATACCGCCTCAGAGCAACTAAGATATCGCCCATTTAGATAAGTTTGCACCTCGTCTCTCTTATTCTGAACAGTAAAGGTTGCCGCATCATTCCTCTTATTGATGTATTTACATATATACTTGATAGCTTGTACTGAGTGACAAAATTCTACATTAATGTGTGCATTAAAAATTCTTGAGAGTATAGGAGAATACGGAACAACCCATTGGTTATCAATTATACCATAACGATCAATAGGCTGTAAAACCACCTTCAGTTGCAGATCTTCTTCTGTATTTTGGATATCCATCTTCTCCAGTTATCGTTTTTGTAATCAAGTCCCGAGGATATCTTTTAGAGCATTTGTTATTAATCATACAAGGTGCTGTAGGATTTAAATCTCCACACGGACCATGAACCATGTTTTTGCAAACAATTTCGTATAGAATAGGATCATTAGTTTTATTTGAAAACTCGGCAGAAATTATCTGATCTATTTCGTCTGGCTTTATTTTTTCTGAAAGCCACACTAATATGTGGGCATATGGCAGATCTCTCTTTTGCCACTCTACAGTAAACATATAGCATTGAGTGCGTCCAAATATCTCTTTTTTGGTGATAACATTTATAAGATTTTGAAGTATTAAATTAAAAACTCTACAGATAATGTCATGGCGATAATTAGGACGCTGATTGGGATAAAGTTCTGATTTAATTTCAACCCATTCTGGGTTGCAAGTAAAAGTCACAAAAAGGTCAGGTCTTCCATAATACCGCACATAAGTTAAAGCATCCTGTGTTTTTTCATGCAAGTATCTAGGAGATCCAGTGAAAGTGGATGGTAAAATTTCTAACTGCCCTAGATCTGCCGGATTAGAGTCTGCATTAACGGCATCTCTCAAGTGAATATATTCATCGCTACGTAATGTTTTTTGATGGTTCTTAATATAATTAAGTCTTTCTGAAACCATTTTAGCGCCCATATCAAAACAATGATGGTCAAATAATTGACCATATCGGTGTAAATGATTTAATGAATTCTCTCTTACCATCAGTCTGTAGGAGCAAAAATTTCTACAGGAACCAAATTTTTGAAAATTTGGACTTCCAGTAGTGGGAATAGTTTGTGGTATGTTTATTGAATACCAATCATCACCATTGGGAAACATTAATGGATATTGTAAAGGGTCATATGCGCGATGAAGTTCAAATATGCGAGTGAGTGTATTATCTCGCGCATGGAGTACAATATCCCTTGGTCCACGATCTTCATCGGAAAGTAAGATAGCAACTTCATCGCAAGAAGGTGCATTGTATCTACCTTGATGTGTACCTGCTGATCTATTATCAGCATGAATTATAACTCGATAATTTGTAGTGTTTGATGGTACATTTTCTATTGCTGTCTTAAAACTGTTGACATAGTTATTGGTATTATTCAAAATCAGTTGTAAATGCTCTAAAATGTCTCTTTTTAGCTGAGGCATAGCATGATGTCTTGTATTCAACTGTTCATTTTCGGATATGAAATATACCTGAAGAAATTGTGCAGTTTTTGTAGGAATTGGAAGTAATGTGCCTATACGATGGTAAATCTGTCCATGAATTTTAAATATTGGCATATTCCTTCCCTTATTTCATGGGCACCAAAGGATGTCTTTGAAAAGATGCCATTATATTTTCTAATATTTTTAAGAAAATGGATCGAGTTATCGTGATTTCCAGTTAATAATTTTTTTAAAAATTAATTTAAAGCAGAAAAATCATTTAATTTTATTCGTCCGTTAAGACAACACATTGCGTTAGTTTCAATTGGCCATTTTTTTGCACCACAAAGTATGCAAACTTCTGAAAGTCTTCCAAGTGCAAGTTCTTCAATGCCAGCATAATCTATATTGCTGTCATATTTAAAAGCAGCTCTATAAAAAAATATTTCTAACTCTCAAATTTGGTTCAGATTGCAAACGGGTCGCTCTACATGTACTGCTACTTACAGATCCTCTGAATTGATGTGTAGCCGGCTGATGAGCTCTATTAAGATGCCTACTGCGAACTTGTGCTGAGTTTCTTGATAAATGTGATTTTCATTCACCATTTTTAATTGAAATTTTTTATTGCAATTTTATTTTTTTAAAATAAAATAAATCTTAACTTAATTAATTTTATTCACTTTTTTTGAATAAATATGTATTGCCTTTTTCGTGATTCTGTAGAGCGTTCACACTTTCCTTATGGGAATTGCGGTTTCTAAAATCAAACTGAGAATTAAATTAATCATCTGACTTATCCAGAAATTTCTATGAATATTTACTTTCTCGCTGATCATCAAAAATATGTTTGTTTGAATATTCCCTGAGTGTTCTTTGAAAAGGGTTTACAGCATTAAATTTATTGAGAAAACTTTTTCAAAAAATTAAGCTAACGTGTGGCGAACGTGCGCAGTGAAAATTTTTTTCAGATAAATTTTAAAGAGTGAAGTTATATGAAAGTTCAGTTCTTGTAGCTTATTAAAAAACGATTGGTGGCTGAAAAACATGCTTTGTTAAAATATTTCTTATTGGGAAAATTGTAATTTTGTGATAAAATATGCAAGCAATATTATTGAAGTGGTTTTACTGACCGCCTCCAGCAAATGTTATTTTTGTTCTCAGCAGAACAATGTGGCTCAGTTACCAGACTCACTATTTCTTTGTTATGATAATTAAAAATATTAAATATGCTTGTGTTTACTTAAGAAATTCAATTCTGGCAACTCTGTTCAAAGCATTTGCAAGGAAATTTATATTATTTAAAAAAGTAAAAGAGCGTGAAGCAACTCTTATTACTCTCTTAAAGCGGATTCACTGACCACCTTCAGCAAGTTTTGCAAGTTTTTTATATGAAGTTTTTGTGCTTTATTCTCTCCACACTCAATGAGAGAGTAACAAAAACTTGCTGCATGCTCTTTGACGTGATTAAAATAATTTTAATTTTTGCAGAAAACTTGCTGAAGGTGATCAGTGAATCCCGCTTTATTGTGTGTGGAGAGAGATGGAGCGCAAAAATTCATACAAAAGAGTTGATAAAATAATATACGGTAGAAGTAGCAGTTCTTTTAGCAATCAAGGAATGTAAACGCAATGTTATGTGCAGAACAAAATAAATATAACAATTTTAGTTAAATTATGCAGAGAAATTATATTGCAAGCTCTTGTTTGTAAGAAAATAGCCGACAGCAAGAATCTCACCAAAAGCAACTACACAACATGGCTGTCGTGTTTTATTGAGAGAAGCTCTCTCGACAAAGAGAGGAAAGCTTTGTTTGCTGTTATATTATGCTGCTGGTTGAATGTAGGCACCAAATAAAATGCGTGATTTCGCAATAATTAAAGAATACATTTTTTGAAAACCTTGGTAAGCTATAACAATCTATATTATCATAGGAATCGAATAAAAAAGAATTATCAAAATCGGTTCAGCGGTTACCGAGCTTATTCTGGATTAAATTCGTGAGTCTCCTTTTATATAATAGCATAGATATATAATCTGTATACAAAGGGCTAGCTCCTTTATATGTGATTTGTTAAATAAACAAAGTATTTTCTCCAACATCATCTAGTTTCGAAGGGTCGTCGCTACAAGTTATGTGCATTTCATTATTATTTAAATGCATAGTAACGTTACTCTTTTCTTTAACAATAAATTTTAATTTCACCAATTTCCTTACTTCATAAAAGGATTAACAATCCCAAATGCAGAGTTGATCAGACTCTTTTGGAGTTATGGTATTCGCTTTAACACTTTCTTGGAGGTGTTGACTGAGGTGGATGGTACCATTGTTTTTATTTGCATTCTTTTCAATTCTATCCTCACTAAATAAATTTATGCCCCAGTGGATAGCTAACAGTCCCTCTCTATTACTCCTTTATTAATGTCATACTTCTGCAATGATTTGCTTGCAAAAGATATTGGTAAATCTTGACCAATATCTCCAAGCGAAAGCACAGCGCCTAACGCGAAATCAGATCAAATGAACAAGAACTAGACCTGGATTTATTTTTTAGTATTTGGGATTTTATTGTAGGCTAGAGAAAGGTGACGTTCGCAAAGGAAAAATATTTCATATTGAAAATAATTTTTGCGTTATCTGGAGTCGAACTCAGAAACTTCATGCACGGAGGAAACTGTTTGCTAAATTTGTATTGTGATTAAGCAAAACTTGCGCTTGAACCTCAGCCACTTCAAAATTATGCTGGATTCCTCTTTATAATAACTTTGATTTGATAACAAATGCCTTGGTTCTTTGATCTTTTTTTTTTTTTTTTAAAAATAATTTTGATTAAATTCAAAATCAATTAAAATGTTAATTCAAGCAAAAACTTAATTCAAGCAAATATTTTCTAAATTTTGTAAATTGAAATAGCAAATTTTGATTAGTTTTTGCTGAAAGGTAGCATATATTTGAAGTGAAATAATTAGTAACATTAAATAAAATTAAAAAATTGCCTTTATCGGGAGACTTGAACCTCGACCGCGTGAGTGTAAATGCATGGGCTTATCCATTCGACCATCGCAGCTGTTTACTAATCGTCGCCTAATTTTCTACATTAAGAATAGACGTGTGCTCTCGTGTTTGAAAGAAATTTGCTTGAGTTTAGTAAAAATGTGCTATTTGAGCTTATAACAACTAAGCAAATATTTTTCTAAAACCACACCGTGATTTAGCAAAGTGTTGCTGATTTGCTTGAAATCAAGAAATTTGCTTGATTTAAGCAAAATAATGGTCTCCGTGTAGGAATTTAACGGTCCGACCGACACACACAGTGTGTGAAACAAAATTTAAAATTTCCAAGTTTCACATTTTAATGAAACACAAAATAATATGTTTAAAATATAAACTATGGACTTCTAAAATTTTCTTACCAAACCAGGTAAAATTTACCACTGGGCACTGAAAAGAAAAGAAAAAATCAATAAAATCAGCAAAAGCTTTTTAAGTGTCTTTGTTGTCATCATCGAACATTCGTTAACTGAAACTGATCTTAAATTAATTAAATTAAACGTCAGAGTCTTTCTTAGAAACTTTTCGCACTTCTTTCCTTGATTGGACTATAAACCATTAATTAAAAAATAAAAAATACAACCAAAAACCAAGTCAGTGCAAAACTTCCCGACACTCATGATTAACAGACAATCAAAGATTTTACTACTACACAGCCACAAATAAAATAGGAATGGGCTGAAACGAGACATCAGCAAGATTTCACTTAAACTCCATGCAACATCATATCGACATATGAGATGGTGACGAGAATCGCCCCTTTATGTCAATCAAACCTTCTGCATGATACTCTGATGATGATGATGATGTTAATAGGATAAAACTTAATGGAAGGCATAATAAAACAAAGATGTGCTTTATGCTGCAATATATTTAAAAAGGCTATTAAATTTGCACAGCAACAAAAAATAAACATATCAACAGCTGCAATTTGAAGAAAAAACCGTGTGTTTAGATCATGCAAGGAGTACTGAAGCGCTGCCAAATGCGGCATATACGTCACATTGGCGCCACCTGCTTGTAATAAAACTAAACAAAGTGGTAAAAGAAAAAAGGCAACAAAATATCGACAGCAAAAACTAGACAGACACACAGATAGACAAGCTGCAACGCCCCAACGACCTTAGCGACTCCAATGCAAAAATTGCTGATGCTTCTACTTCTGCTGCAGCAACATCAGCACATACAACACCTTTCTCCTCGACACCACCAACAACAACTGCAGCCAAGTAAAAAACATCTTCTACTTACAATTAGCAGCGCTACGCCTCTGGGTGCAAATAGCTGCTAGCCTCTAGTTATCTTTGACTGGCCTTCGCTCGTCTAAGCTTGGTCAACAACGTTGTAGCTTCTCAGCTACAAGTACGGCGTTCCAGCCTTCTGCAACTTTATCAAGTTTCACGCGTACTTCTTGGCATCGCATGATCTCCTTGCTACTAGCTCTGCGTTACTTTGCAAATTCTTTGCCTTCTAGTGTCTTCTCCTCTTTGTTAGTGTTTTTGGCTGCGATTTAAAATTGAAAAACTTAAGATTGTAATTAATCTTTGCGTGCCTCAGCTAAGATCAGTACCGTTCAACTTTGAGTCTTTGTCTATGTTTGGTGTTGGGCTTTAGAAAAAACATCTTCCGTGTTAAATAAAATCGAAACCTCCTCAACTTCCCTCAACTTGACATTGAATTTGTTTTTAACTTTGCCTTGTATCGCTTAGCCATCAGTACAGCGCATGCGTGTGTGCGTGCATGCGTTGTAGAAAAAAGATGTGTTAGCAGCAGTTATAAAGAAAAAAAAGCTACTCACATAAGTATGGGCTATATAATGTGTAGTAAGAGTACATAATTACACGCAGGAAAATTATAAGAGCTCCCCAAACAAATTCTGCTTCCAATAATTTATTGTTTAGCACTAATTGAGAGCTAAACAATAAAATAAACTTGAGAGGCTAAACTAAATAAACCAATGCTGTTTAGCACTAAAAGCCGAGATTTTCCTCCGTGTAGGTACAAAGCATGCCTTCTTGAAGCACTGTACCATAACAATTTTGGTGCTTTACAGAGTTTTTAATCTAATGTATAGTAATGAAGTGTATTTGATTAACATTGCTACATTAAGAAAGTTAGTAACATTGTAGTTGATTTATTTTATTATTTTTTTTATTCATTTTAAAAATAACACATTTTTATTAAGCTAATTGATTAGTTAAAAAGTGGTAATATTAAAAAATGTTCAGACATACGAACTGATTGTTGTTAGAGTAGTACACATCTGTCACTAGATTCCGGTTTTCATACTTGCAGGAAAAGGCCCCGGTTTTAAAACCATCGGCAAGGCGTCTTATCTTTTCGAAAAATTTCCTACATAGAAAAAAAGGATACCTTTAAGGCGGCCAACGGATTGTAAAGTTTCTTGAAATCAGCTTTTCGGATAATTTTCGGTGATATTCTGTCATAACAGGCCAGGCTATGTGACAAGTTGCACCATCTTGTTAAAAGTACTACTCCTTCGGAGTAGTTTTGAAAAGAAACACTTTTTCAACATCTCTTTCAAGACCGTTTTTTTCGAAAAAGTAAAGTTCGACAATAAACCTTGATGAAACTTCACACCACACTATGACGCCAAGTGGATGCAATTTTGTCTCATAGAGTATCTGCGGTTTAGAGTCACTCCATATACGACAATTTTCTTTGTTAACTTTGCCGTTTTGATCAAAATGGTCCTTGTGAGACATACAAATACAGTTCAAGATGTTGTTGTCTTCTTCCGCCATTTGAATCATCTTCTCGCAAAATTTTAAGAAAATTGGCAAATCTGACGCATTTAGGTTGTTTATTAGTTTTGTTAATTGTATGCAGTGACTTGTTGCTGATGTCGAAACTATGAGATTGGCTTGTATGGCAGCAGCTGCAGCAGCGATAGATAGCTGCGTTCAAACTGAGGGATCTCGATCATAAGGCCTTCTTGCAATTGTCGCACACTCTTCACTTAGGATACTTTTTAATAGATTTTTAGTTGCCCATCTCTGATACTGGACTCCGGGTTCAAGATCATTCCATAGATGTTCTATAATATTTTAATCTGGGCTTTGTGAGGTTGTTGTTATGACATTTGGACAAAAATCAAATACAAAAATCTTTACCAAGAGCGTCGTATGTTTCAGGTCATTGTCTTGGTAAAACTCAAAATTGCCTGCAATTCCTTATTTACCCGCACTTTCTTTTACGTGCGCCATGAGAATATCAAGGAACATATTTTTGTCCATTCCCAATAAACATTTTCCTTGGAGATCGGCTTGACCTCAAGTGGAGCTCCAGTTCGTTTCTCCAATCTCCAGCGCTGGATATCAACTTGACCTCCACTTGAGATCCAAGCCATTCTCCAGGGAAATGGACCTTCGATCTTAAGTTGAGATAAAGCTGGATCTCCACTTGATCTCCAAGGTCTTTCTCTAACCGATCTCCAACCCAAAATGAAAACAGAAATAGTTTTTTAAAAGAAAGCTTCACCAATTATTTTTTTTTCAAATGAAAATAGTTTTAAACCAAATATTACACATTTTCATAAAACTATTCAAAATAAGTTATATTATTATTCAAATACTAAATGGAAACGTTTTGGTTGCATGCATTAGCTAAATAAATAAATAAACTGGCCATTTCAGCCCTTGGAAGGACTTTGACCTAGCTTTTCTATTGATCAATTGTGTCGTGCGTGTTATTAAATGTTTGATCACAAATGACCGAGAACTGGACCTACGTTTTTTATGCCGATTTCGAACGGCTTTATGTTCTCAAGAAGCTTTACATGGCAAATTTTTACTCTCTGAGGTTTGCCATTTCTCAAACAAAGAGCACGATCAAACAGAAACAAGCTGAAACTATATCAGCAAAAATCTAAAAACAACTTCAGTAACCATGCTTTGTTATTGGAAGACTTCCAGCAGACTCTTGGACTCTATATAATAACATAAGCATAAAGACTAAAGTAAAGCAAAAATACAACAACAAATGTGGGCATTAGGGCGTAAAATTTTTTTTTTTTTATATTTTAGGGGGCTAAAGCGGAATCCGGAAGTTCGTCATGAAAAACAATTTTGAGAATTTTTTCAGATTTATTTATTTATTTATTTATTGGCCAACCAAGGCAATTTACTTATTCTAACAGGTTTTTACAAATTTATTAATTAACTTATTCTAACAGGTATTTATTTTTTATTTTTTTATTTTTTATAATTTTTTTTTTCCTTTTCTCCCCCTTCCTTGTTTTGGTGTTCAAAGATGTGCAATTCGAAGTGGGCGTAATCCGCCCACCTAATTGACATTATTTCACGAACACGCCAAAAAAGAAGGGAAAGAGGAGAAGAGAAAAAAAAGAGAATTCAGAGGTTGGGTTGATTAGGCAGAGAAAGAGACTTGTATAGAGAACGCTTGAATAAGAATTTGGACATGGAAGGTGAGTAGTGGTCGGATATATTATTAAATTTTCTACAGCAACGGTTGATGGGTTCATTACTGGCATATGCAGTATGATGCCGATATTCAGTTAACAGCCGAGTATGCCTTGTACGTCTTAAAGGGTCATTGAGGGTAATCTTGTTAGAGATATATTCGCAGTTAGTTACACCGCTCAGAACATCGAAAGTAAAACATGTATCCAGTACCGTTCTTCTTGTTGATAGCGGTGTCAAATTTAATAGGGTGAGTCTGTGTTCATATGGTGGAAGGCTTCCATAATCGCGGGGATTATAAGTTTCTCTCAAAGCGAATAGTAAGAACTGTTTTTGGATGGATTCGATTCTATCACAATGGGATCCAAAAACTGGATTCCAAATTATGCAGCCATATTCGAGTATTGGGCGCACTATTGCACAGTACAGGGATGTAGTGACCCATACATTCTTGAATTCGTATGCTCGTCTTTTAATAAAACCGAGCAGTTTACTGGCCCTGGATACAATCTTATCATAGTGTAAATTAAAGCGCAGTTTGTTGTCCAAGACCACTCCAAGATCAACTATATAATTGACCCTGTTAAGTTCATTATTATTAAGGTGGTATTTGTGATTTACAACTTGGTTTCTACGGGAAAAGCTTATCACGCTACACTTTTTTACATTGAGGTAGAGTTTGTTTTGGGTACACCAGGTCTCAAGAGATGAGAGTTTTAACTGTAAGAAAATTACATCTTCCTGCGATTCAATTACGTGGTGCAATTTTAAGTCGTCCGCATACATAAGATGTGGAATATCCTTCAACACCACGGACAAGTCGGATATGAAAATATTGAAGAGAAGAGGACCAAGGTGACTACCTTGCGGTACTCCAGAGGAGACTTCAATTTTCTTCGAAACAATTCCTTGAAATTTAACATATTGGGATCTACCATGGAGATAAGTTGATAGCCAACTAAGTAAAGATCCAGAGAAACCAAATTTTTCTAATTTATGTATTAAGATGCCGTGATCAACACGATCAAAAGCTTTACTGAAATCAGTGTAAATAGCGTCTATTAGGTATCCTTTCTCCATCTTGCATAAAACGTCAGAAACCATTATCATGAGGTTAGTGGTTGTGGACCTTCCTTTTCGAAACCCGTGCTGCTGCTCGTTTAGTCTCTGGTTGATAAGGTACGTTAGCTTTTCGCAAATTATTTTTTCAAATAGCTTTGGGACGGCCGACAAAATTGCTATGCCTCTATAGTTTTCAACTGAACTTTTTTGACCGTTTTTGTATATTGGTATTAGGTGGGAAGTTTTCCAAAAAGAGGGAAACACTCCAAGAGTCAGTGATTTGTTAAATATAATATATAAAGGTACAAGTAGTTGGTCTAAGCATCGCACCAATAACTTTGGGGGAATTAGGTCTGGTCCAGGTCCCTTGGTTGCATCTAAACCCTTTATTGCATTCGATATGTCTTCTATTGACAAGCTAAAGTTTTCAACCATATGTTGTGAATTCGGAGTGGGGGGAAAAACATCCGACTGAGTAGTTGGTGGACAAAATACATCCTTAAAATAATCCGCAAAGAGGTTACATATTTCTTGAGGGTTGGAAGAGATAATATTACCTTTATACATGGATGAAGGGTAACCGGCTGATTTTCGTTTCAGATTGACAAAGTCGAAAAATGTTTTGGGGTCTTGGACAATTTTCTCTCCAATTAAGTTTGTGTAAAACTTGTAAGCTTCTTCAGATTTGAAAGAGAACTCTTTTGATAGCTCATCGTATCTGAGCCTCATTTCTTCGGTAATATTTGCGGTAGTTTTGATGAGTTTGTAAATTCGGTTTCTCTGGTTTCTCAGGTATCTGAGATTTGAATTTAGCCAAGGTTCTGAAAGTTTGTTTTTTTTCTTTATTTTAGGCACATATCTTTCGATAGCTGTATAAATGTAATTATAAAAACTCGAAACAGCGCTATCTAAGTCTAAGTTCGATAGAGCGCAACTCCAGTTAATACCATCTAGAAGAGATGTTATGCTTTCGTAATCAGCATTAAGAAAATCGTACACAATGGAGTTATTGAAGGACTGGGTAAAAGAGATATTTATATCAGATAACATTACTGTTAGGGCTGTATGGTGAACAGTGTTAGCAAACAAATTTTCTGCTTCGATGGTTGGAACAACCCTCACTTCGTCGTACGAGTTAGTAAAGATTAAATCCAACCACCTACTATTTTGGTTTTGTGTTGCAGAGACTTGCTGTAGATCATTGCTATAAAACGTACTTATTAATGTAAAATCTATGGAACTAGAGAGGTTTACAGGAAGAAGATAGTTGTCATTTTCATCAATGACAAATGATATATTTGGACGGTTGAAGTCACCAAAAATAACAATCCTATCATCTTCATTTAAGGTCTCCGTAAATGTAGTGATTGTTTCACATAGCTCATTGTATGATGCTTCGCTAGAGCTTGGGGGGATGTAAATGACACCAATGTACATAGAGAATTTTTTTCCTATATAGACTCTTACTATACGGTGTTCAAAGAGTTTGTGAGTAGGGGTTTCTATAAGCTCACTTGAAAGAGAATTGTGGGTAGCAATTAGTACGCCGCCACCTCGTGAGAGGCCTGTTGAGGAATAGTCGCGGTCATTTCGGTAGATAGTCCAATTGCAGTCCAGAATTTCTTCATTTTTAAAAGTTTCGTTTAACCAAGTTTCTGTAATTACCAGAATCTTGAAGTGACAAGATTTAGCGTCGATAAATAGTTTATTTAGTTTACCTCTCATACCACCACAGTTGTGATAAAAAATTTTAAGAGAATTAATTGAGTCGGCAGGTAGGCATGGATCCTTGGACATTACTTGAGGAATGTTGTTTGGTGACTTTGACTGGTTATTAGCAATAGGGGTAGTGTTTGGGTCAAAGTTAGGGGCAATAATACTGTTGGTGCTCCTTACGGGACTTTTGCAGAAAAGAGACATGTTTAGACCTAACGTGAGTGCCATAGGTGTCAAGGTCCGCATTGACTTGACTTATTGACACTCCAAGTTGCTCGTGAAAGCAATTAAACATATGACGCAAATCGTTCACATCGGTCGGCAGCCCTTCTTGTTGTATTAAAACTTTTAAATTAGTTTTGGTCTTACCCTCTATGCATGTAGAATCAGGGGCTTTATGCATATAGGCGAGATACAGACGGACGTTGTTATAGACGCTGTTCTCTCTAAGACGAGAAAGGGCATATCTGCTTTCAGTGTCTGCACAGGAGTTCAATGTTAATTTCACTCTTGGAGGTATTAGAGGGTCTAAAAAGGTTTCAGGGTTACCAGGTTGATTGGAAGGGATGTTATGGAAAGGAGATGGGTCTGAAGTGCGGGGATGGATGGTTGGTGGGTTAATTGATGATTTAGTGTCTACGGAGGGGGATGGAGACGGGTTGAGAGTATGGGAGTGAATGAAATTCGGATAGTTGGTAGATGTGTTTGTTGGGTTTTCTCTTGAGTCGGAGACGGGTGAAAGGTTGAAAGATACACGGCGACGTTGTGTGATAGGTTGTGTGGGAGCTGACTTTTGATATAAGTTTGCAGGAATTAGATTACCGTTGTGCTTGTTTTTGCTGTAGTGAGTTGTGGTATTTTTAAAAGAATTGTCATTGTTGACCGATCTGGGCTTATGACTGATCTGTGGAGAGAAGGTGGGAAAAATATTGGTTTTAAGTTCCCAGTTGGGGACAGAACTGCGATGGGGTTTACGAGAATTAGGGTTGGAATTTAAGCTGGAGTTTGGAATACCATTAGAAATAATATTATTTGATTTTGTTTTAGGCTTATAACTATTGCTTATCTTATGATTAGATTTAGTGTTTATGCTAGGATTAGAAATAACATTAGAAAAACTTGAATTAGACTTAGGTGCATAACTTAGAGATACGTTTGCCTTAGATATATTTCTCGGTTGCCAGGTTCTGCCAGGTTTGTCCGTCCATTTTTTGAAAAAGGTTTAGAGGTCGCTCAAGGTCGTTTTCCCACAAAAATAGTTTTTCAAAATAACACTTGTTATTTTTACCCAGAAAGGGAGCCAAACTGAAAAATGTAATGTTTCAAAGATCTTATTTGGAAGGAAAAATGTTCAAATTTTGCTTTCGTGGGCTTGAAAGAGGAGTTACGACTGTTTTTCTGGACAGGACAGTCACAAAAAGGAGTTTTTTTTTTTAAAAATTGAACTTTTTTTATTTCCATCTTAAATTTCTCAAAATTTTCGCTTTTGGTAAAAAATCCTAGTATGCAGCTTCAAACAACACTTAATTTTAAGTTATTTAAAGAAAACAAATCAATAATTTATCTTTCCTTTTACTAAAGTAATGCGCATTTAAGGTTTGGGAAAAAATTAATTTTTAAGTAAATTTATTAGTGTGAGCAAAGGTTTTACAAAAAACAGTTATAAGGGCTTTGGTATGAGGGTTACCATGTATCGCAAGGTAACATATTAAAGTTTGGCCAAAAACCATTTATAATTGATAATTTTTTTAGAAATTTTTGTTCCGTTTTAAATATTTTTTGCGACCGTTCTCAACCACTTGGAGCAAATCTTGAAAGCTCTCCTCAGGTTTGGTTAGATGTCGGACCCATTTGCAGCAGCAACACCACGTTCAGCTATATCACCACAAATAGCATAAAGTTCTTTGACTCCACTAATATTGGCACTGATTTTTTGAAAAGCGACCCAGATACTTAGAAAAAAACCCCTCTTATTTGCAAGCCTTGGACATTATCAAATGTTTCTTCGTTGTGAATGATATAACTGAACGTGGTGTTGCTGCTGCAAATGGTTACCGACATCTTACCAAATCTGAGTAGAGCTTTCAAGATTTGCTCCAAGTGGTTGAGAACGGCCGCAAAAAATATTTAAAACGGAACAAAAATTTCTAAAAAAATTATCTTTGAAACAGTATATTTTTCAGTTAGACTCCCTTTCTGGGTAAAAATAACAAGTGTTATTTTGAAAAAGTATTTTTTGTGGAAAAACGATCTTGAGCGACCTCTAAACCTTTTTCAAAAAATCTGAAAAATTCTCAAAATTGTTTTTGTGACGAACTTCCGGATTCCGCTTTAACCCCCAAAATTTCAAAAAAAAGTAAAAAAGGTTTACGCCCAAGTGGGCATGTGAAATGAGAGAAAAACTGAGAAATTGACACTTCAAATCTCATCACCTCTGTGGTGCAGTGCGCTAGTGCGCGCTTGCACGGGCATCACAAAGATTTCTGATGAAGCCTTTAGCACGGCCGAAATTGCAATAAAATCAGCTAGTGTTTTTTTCCTTTTCATATTGAAAAAACTTTGTTGTTGTTGTTGTTTCTTTGGAAAGATTCGTTAGTACAATTAATTGTTCTAATTTTGACCTTAAGCTCAATAAACAAACGATTTTAAACTATCAAACAACTAGAATTTGTATTTAAAATCAAGTGTGATTTAAACTATCAAACATTTAGAATTTGTATTTAAATCATATAAAATCAACATAATAAATAACAAGGTCATTTAGAAAAAACTTTAATAATATAAAATAAATAAATGTTTTCCAGTTCCACTCCTTCCTTTCGCTGAATGCAGCCATTGTTTATTTTCAGCTTTATTCCACAAACTTAATATTTTGCACTGAATTTTGAAAATTTTGAAATTTTATCTCCTAAGCCATTCGAGGCTGATATTTTATTTCTGCAATTTTAGACTAAGAGTCCAAAATACGTTTAATAAAAATAAGAAAAAACTTATTTATGCGTAGGCCGTAAACTTCACTTATTCCTTATTTGTTGCAGTTTCTACTTCTTTGCTCACTCTACTTTTATTATTATGCTGCAATTCACAAATTCACTTTTCTACAAATTCCAACAAGAAACACAATAACTAAAACAACCTAGTGTTGCCAGGTACAAAAACAAATTATTTTGTTGACACTTCAACAGTATTGCCTTTTTGATAACTAATGCATCTCAAGCCAATTTCCAGCTCAACTCCAAGATGTTAGAGTTGACTTGGAGAAATCAAGTGTAGGTTGAAGACTTTTTTCCAAGCTTGGAGAAAAATATTTTTCTTGCTTGTTGGGTTATACCTTCAATAAAATGAATCCTTCCAACATCAGACGCAGCCCCAAACAATAACTGAACCTCTACCAAGCTAAACCGTATGTTAAAAATTTTTATTGCAAAATTCTTCATTCGATATTCGCTTTCCATCTGAACCATATAAATTAAATAAACTTTCATCGGTAAACAAAACCTGAAATAAATGTTTATTGTTTAAAAGTGCTAAAGATTCTAATTTATTCTGTTTTATTAACCTTGCTCCAGAAAGAAAAGTCTTTGGTCATTTGCTCATGCATGAAATTGGGGCGTTCTTTTACATTTTTCTTGCTAATACAGTGCTTTTTTCGTGCTACTCCTCAATTTGAACAATTTTTGTTCAAAACTCTTCAAATTGTTTCTGAGTGTACACTATTTTTCAAAATGAGTTTTAACATGACCCCTAGTTTTGGTGCAGAAAAAAATGGGTCTTTTATTATTTCTCTTAAATCATTCCTTTCATCTTTGGAGCTAAGTTTGTTTTTAGCTACTGCACGTTCTTTATTGTACATTCTCTAATCTTGTTTATAACGCTTGATTATATCGTGCACTGCTGATTTACTTTTTAAGACGATTTGTGAAATTTTTCGCTCGGATTTTTCTTCCAAATAATGATTATCACGAGCAGCCTTTCTGCCAGTGTTGATTGATTCATTTTTCGAGAAATGTTTATTTTTTTTTAAGTTTTGCGTTTGATTGAAGTTATTCCAACAGTAGTAAAAAGTTTTAAGCAGTAATAACGATTTAAGGACTAGACATCTGCATGAATGCATTCGTTAACAGCTTCAACACATTTGCTACGAAAAGAAATGTTTATACTCTTTCACTCTCAGCTAACCATTACGAATGAGCACAAGTAAACATAGAAGGAAAACATTTGTGTATTGTACTAAAAACAGTGAAGCACTGAAAATGAAATAAACTTGAATTCTTGTGTTATTCTGTGAGTAATATTTCGGTACACCAAGTACTTGTAGTGAAATATGTACACACACAGCCATTTACATAGAAATTGAGTGCAATTGTATTAATAAGAGGAAAATTATTAGGAAACTAAATGCAAGGGATTTTAGTAAGCTTTGATACTGAGTATGATATACATATATGAATAAGAAAATTGTATTATTTGATCTTTGAGGGAAAATATACGTTAATTAGCAATAAATAATATAAAGAAAAAGTTTATAGAAAATTTTTTTCAATTCTTATTATATTTGGAGAATATAACCAACATATACAACGATTGTTACAATTAAAAAAATCTGAAAATGAATTTGTTAATGCATAAATAACAAAAAAATTAACAAAAAATTAACAAAAAAATTTTTAAAATTAATCAATATTCATTTGCATTTAAGAAAATTCATAAAGAAAATAAAAAGTTTTTAAACAAAATTAACATATGAAAATAAAATAAGAATAAGAAACCAAATACACTTAATTTTTCAAATTTCATCCATAATTTCTAGTACGAGCCTGCTTTTTTTAATATTTGAATGCAAAAACATTATTTGGTTAATAGTTACAGCATTTGATCCTATTAAGGTACGTTTTTCTGAAATTAAATGACGCGCCATTGAGAAAGTTCTTTCCGATGCAGCGCTAATTGCTGGCTTCGCTAAAATTTTACAGCTCATTTTGTACATTAACGGAAACTCTGTTCTATGCAAAAACCACCATTGCAATGGATTGAATTCATCATGAAAAAGTACATTGCAGTTTTCATATGCACTAAGTTCGTTTGTTATTTTATCGTCAGTACTTAAAACTGCAACTGGTTGAACAAAATCTTGATAAAGTTGGGCATCATTAGATAAAGCCTGGTTTTCACTAAGTCAATTTCAATGACAACAATCACTGATGTCAGTATTCATCTTGACCATATGACGTCAATTGCGTTTTCATTGAAACCCAAAAACTGACATAAAATCGAATGTCAAAGACTGTCGTTGAATTTATGTGTCAATTGATTGCCATACTGTTTTCACTTTCGATGCTATTTGTGAAATGCCATCGGTTTGTTCAGTTGTGCTTTTTTCATCAACAGCTGATGTTTTATATTTGAGATTGTTAGAAAATGTTTCTTTTTGGTGAAATTTATAAAATACTGTTAATTTTATTAGATTAAGGGCCGCTTTCTCAATGTCCGGTTAAGCACTAATCAGAACTTTAACCAGCACTTGGAAAAAAAGCCCTTTCTCAATGTTCGGTTAAGGTTGAACTGTCATTTAAGTGCTGATTAAGTTAACGGCAAGTTGTGGTTTCGGTTAATTTTTTTTAGTTTTATAAATTCGGGGCTGGCAAAAAAAATGGTACACCAAAAATGGGTCGCTGAATCCGAATCCGTTGTCAGAATTTCAAAATTATAAAATTTTGAAATAATAGGGTTGCCACCTAATAATATATATTTTCACGAGTTTTAAACGTCATTTATCAGTGTTAAGGGGTCGCTGATTTTGAATCTAAAGTCCGAATTTTAAAATTCAAGATGTTGGATAGGGTTGCCACCTTAATTTTTTTAGTTTTATAAATTCGGGGCTGGCAAAAAAAAAATCGCACACCAAAAATGGGTCGCTGAATCCGAATCCATTGTCAGAATTTCAAAATTATAAAATTTTGAAATAATAGGGTTGCCACCTAATTATATGTCTTTTCAATAGTTTTAAACGTCATTTATCAGTGTTAAGGGGTCGCTGATTTCGAATCTAAGGTCAGAAAATAAAAGTCAAGATGGTGGATAGGGTTGCCACCTTAATTTTTTTTAGTTTTATAAATTCGGGGCTGGCAAAGTTTAAAATTCTGACTTTATTAATGACACTAATAAATGACGTTTAAAACTCGTGAAAATATATATTATTAGGTGGCAACCCTATTATTACAAAATTTTATAATTTTGAAATTCTGACGACGGATTCGGATTCAGCGACCCATTTTTGGTGTACCATTTTTTTTTGCCAGCCCCGAATTTATAAAACTAAAAAAAATTAAGGTGGCAACCCTATCCAACATCTTGAATTTTAAAATTCGGACTTTAGATTCAAAATCAGCGACCCCTTAACTCTGATAAATGATGTTTAAAACTCTTAAAAATACATATTATTAAATGGCAATACTGTGGTAATAATTTAGGTGGCAGCCCTAACCTCCATTTTAAATTTTAAAACTGTGACATTATATTCGAAATCAAATCCGTTGTCAGAATTTCAAAATTACAAGAATTCGCAAAAATAAAAAAATCTAGGTGGCAACTCTATCCGTCATCTTAAATTTTAAAGTTTGACAGCATCTTCGAAATCATTTACCCTAAAATGGCGCTAACCGAAACCACAACTTGCCGTTAACTTAATCAGCACTTAAATGACAGTTCAACCTTAACCGAACATTGAGAAAGGGCTTTTTTTCTAAGTGCTGGTTAAAGTTCTGATTAGTGCTTAACCGGACATTGAGAAAGCGGCCCTTAAAAAACTTTGCCAGCAGTGAAAAAAAAAAAATTAAAACAAAATTTTTTTTTGTAGGCAACAACTGACACAAAATGCCAACATGTTGGCATTTAAATTTTTCTTGTCATACAACGATATTTTGATTGACTAGCAAAATTCTATCTGTTTTCACTTGTTTGTGATTTTATATGACAATCAGTGGTTATATATGACAACAAATGTAAATGACAATACGTTTCCATTAGATTGACAACATTTGTCATTGAAAACTGACCTAGTGAAAACCAGGCTTAAAGCTATAGGCATAGGTACGGTTTCATCTTCATCAATTCTTTCAACAGCGTAACTCATCATAATTTTTTTGCATTCTTCCCTTATGCAAATTTTCTCAATATTAGGAAGTTGAGTAAGTTTATTTGCTGGAGGAGATATAAATAGGGCGATTTTGTGGTAAATACTTGTTTTTTTAAGAATCTTTCAGTTATTTTCTTTTTGTTTAAATAACCTTAACCGTTTCTTCCCGGGCAAAGCACTTCCATTAAGCTTAAAAACATCTTGAATTTAAATTGCTTTCAATTATAAAAATTATAATAATTGTATAAACACACAACATAAGCATACTACATATAAACATTGGACACATAAATTGGGACCTAACTTTGTCATTTCAAAGCCGGGTCGAAAGAGTTAAATAGTTGGTAAAAATGTATTTAACTGTATTCACATCTATTGTTAAGGGAAGGTTCTCCTGGATTTTTTTGAAAAAATCCATTTTTTTTTATATAAAATGAAAGTTACATATATGTAGAATGTTTGTGCCAAGGGATATTTCAATACGACGCGTATTTCTCGAGCTAGAGCGTGTCAAACGTACCCATGTCACGCGCGCGTACCAACTTTCTAAAAACTTTAAACGCGTTTTTCTCGGAACCATGTTTTCTAATCTAACGGACAGCACAGGGCTTGTTCTATTGATCCGATTTCCTTCATTCAAAAAATGTTTGAAAGTATATACTTTTTTGTACGCCTGGAACCTAACATTGGCATAAAAAATTGTTTATTTATAATTTTTAAACGAGATCTAAGTAAAAAAAAAAGCAAAAAATTTCAATTTTTTTTTTAAAAGTCCATAAAATTGGTTTTTTTTACCAAACTTAATTGAAGTTAGGTTCCAGGCATATGAAATGTTATCAATTTTAATAAATTTTATACATTTCTCATTTCAGTTCACTACCTGAGGCCCCACACTGTCCGCGGGAGGTCGATGTTTTGCGCGCAGAGGTCGACGAGATCCGCCATTTTCAAGCCGCCATTTTGAATTTTTCAAATATCTTTTTTTTTTTTACTCGTCAATAAACCACGAATCAAAGTTCAAAAGCATAAGTTCGTAGGTCTTTTCATTTTCCCACAAACCATTCTCAAATTTTGCTTGTTTTTCGGCCAAATCCAAAAAAATCCAGGAGAACCCTCCCTTAAACTATATAAAATATATGTTATGAAACAGTCTCACGAATTCACTAATTAATTCAGTTTTATTTTTCACAAAAAAGTTTACAATCAGTAAAATAGAAACGAGTTTGAATTTAACGCGAAATAAAAAAAATAAATTTTTAAACCGTTAGTTCTTTATTGTTAATCTATCTTAAGACTAAGGTATAATAATTTCTTAGGTGGTATTTATACTAACGAAAGTGCTGATCTTGCATTTTCCGTCTGTAAGCTTTTTATATTAGCAATAAACAATTCTTTGGAATTGTTTGTTTATTTTGGGTTTGGGTCAATGCATTTTTGTTTCTATAGAACTTTGTCTGTTCGAACGGAAATGCATTGATTAGCAAAATTGGTTCCGAAGAGTTCATTGGAATTATTTATTAAAAAGTTAATCGTAAACATTTCTTTGGAATTATGCATTTTCGTTTCTATGTGAACGGAAATACAATTTGGTGAGTTTAGGTTTATTTATTAATTTGCAAAATTGGTTGTAAACAATTCTTTAGAATTTGAAGTGCGTTTTCGTTTGTACGGAACTTGTCTGTAGGAGCGAAAATGCAATTTGGTTAATTTAGATAAGGAAAAAGATTAAAACGCGATTTTTATATTATTTTAGTGGGTGTTACTATAACTTAAAATCTCCCTTTGTTTGACTTATTAGATCTGCAGATGTGAGAAAAAAGTACTTAAAAAGAGAGCAAAGAAACTTTGTACAATAAATTATTTTTCTCTTACTAGTATACTTGGTATACTTTTTGTACATGGTGTATCAAAGGAAAACTACTGCATATAGCTATGTATGCTGCGCACAAACAGAGTAAACGATAACGTAAATAATATACACACTCTGTTGAGATCAAACTGAATGTTGTACAATACTCTCTTTTGTTTCTGGTTAATTTGATATTATTACACACATGCTTGATGACTACTTTGAAGTGTTGTATACTGAAGTAAAGTATACGTTAAGGCAAATAAAATAAATGCATTCATGCAGATGTCTATTAAGGACCACGATTTGCATTTTTCCTTTACTTGCCCGACTTTCGATGTGAGCTCGTTTTTATAGGTTTGATTCGATTTACATTTTTTTCACCGTTATGTTCTAATTTTTTAATTATGTTTTTGTTTAATGTTGTACACCAAAAAATAACGTTTTGAAATAAATATATATCTCAATTTTCTTCATACATTTTCGTTTCTGAAATCAATGCGAAAGTGCTAAAAAATGCCTGCCCGACTTTCGTTGTGAGTCACTGTAATTGGAATATAAGTATTGTAAAATGCAATATTGGGAGGGCGCTTAAAAGATACTTCTCTCTTAATAATAATAATAAACTGGCCATTTCAGCCCTTGGAAGGACTTTGACCTAGCTTCTATTGATCAATTGTGTTGTGCGTGTTATTAATAGTTTGATCACAAATGATCCCACTACCCACTCTACCCACTTCTCTCTTAGTTTTGCTTATTAAAAGGCGCGAAATTCAAAAAGTGGTAAAATCGAGGGGAAAAAAGTTTGTAGATGAAACATACTCAGCCCAATCATGGAAAATTTTCTCCCGGGAGTTGTAAAAGAGAGTTTCCGGTTTTAAGATGGCAGATAAAGGTATCTAATTTTTTCTTTTACACTAATGAACATTGGCGGTTGATAAACAAAATTGCATTAAAAATTTCCAAAAAGTTTTTGAACTTTATCTTAAAAAACGGAAACTCCCTGTTACAACTCCCAGGAGAAAATGTTTAATGATTGGGCTGAATTTGTATGTTAAAAAAATGTTTAAAATTATTTAGAATAGCAAACAATGCACACAGCTTACGTAATATTTTTACCTTGCCGTTTAAAACATGTAGAAACAAAAATTTCGGAAACTACCCTCTTTGAACTGTTATAATTTTGATCAAGGACAGGTTACAGGAATGACATTTAACGCCCATTTTGGGCATTTCCACCTGCTATATTGATCTCTTAATCACCTGTTACTTGACGAAACCAGTTATGGATTAATTAAGTTTAACTTTTTACTTACTTTCCAGGCAAATGGATCCAATATTGTATTGAATCGTTTACTTTCTGCTTTCCGTATCATAAAAGAATACATTTTATGTTAATTAGAAATCTATTAATATATTGTACATATAGTAAAATTGTACATATAAATAAACGACAGGTCTTGGTAATCCATCTCTTATCTTCTATTATAGAAGTCAACTGTTCTAATGTTGTTAAATTTAAATAACACTTTCATTAAAATAAACACAAAAATATTGATACTCTTTTGTCTTATCTCCATCATTCTGAATAACTAATTGAGTTGTAATTTCAACCATAACCTTGGTTTTTTTAATTGTTAGTTTCTTTAATCATGTTTACCCTTTTTTAATAACTTCTGATTAATTATGACTAAACATATTATGACTATTTTTATAAAACTTAATACAAATTGTACCCAACTTTATGTACTGTAACATAGTTGACTACAGCTCTAAATAACTATATGTGAAATTAAAAATAACCTTAAATACAATAAAATACTATCAGGAAATATATTAGCAACAAAAAAACTAATGATCAAACCAATGATGGAATTCTTAATATAATAGCAAATATAGTTAGCTGATCGTTACCTTGACAGCTAGACCACGAGACAAACCAAGGTAATGTAAGACCTAAGAATTTGCTAAAAGAAAACAATTTTTACGCAACACATCAATCAACATTTCAAGTTATCATAAACTTGAATGCTGTGAAAATATTTTAATTTAATTCATCATTCATATTTTCACTTATGCAATTCTAAGATTCGCTAAAGCGTCTGCAAAAAAAAAGGTAGATTATGCGCCTATAAACGGGTTTCCTGAAGCTTTAATCTTATGAATAAGCTTTTGTAATATTAATTATTACAGATGTTTAAGGAATGTCAAGCATAGATAATATTTTATTTGTACTTAAAAGCCAAAGTGACGTAAGTTCAATTTGCATGAATTAAACAGGCAATCTGTAAAAATATTGCAGCGGCGTTTTTCGCTGTTTGAAGAGTTAAATTCTTAATGGAATTTTTTTATGTTCAATTTATTGAAATCGTTTGTAAAGCTTGCCCATTTAAGTGCTTAAAGCATAGGCAAAAAAAAAAAACAAACATATTGATTATTTATTTATAAATATTATTATATAGTTTTCATTGCTCTTATGCTTGTGAGTATTTAAAAGCAATAAATATTGTTGGCTTTGAAAAATGTGGCTTCAAATTCTTGTTAACATATTGCGTTAAAATTGTAAACAAGTTTCAATGATTGTGCAAAATAAATGACGCTTCAAATTTAACGTCAATACTTATTTAATTTGATTGTGTGTTTGCTTATTTTCTACAATTTCAAATTTATTCAGTCAGATATAAGAAGTTTTTGTTGTTATGAAAATGTCTATAGAAAAGTGCTTCATAATGTGCAACTCTTCATAAATCTTTATAAATTGCCTTATAAATGTGCTTCATTGGTACAAAATAGATGGAAGCAATTTCAAGATTCAACAGTTTTATGCTGAATATAGATGTACCATAACGTATTAATTGGCTCTGAGCCTTCATTTGTTCGTCTGAAATGCGTTGAATGTACATTTTTTCGCAACAGCTGGCGCTAATTGTGCAAAAGATTAACGCATGTTGCTAAAAAACATCAAAGCACATCGTTTTGTTTTCGCGCTCCATAAAAATATCCGGTTAATTTTCCACTCATCGGACCATCTCATCAACAAACCTTCGTTTGAAGCCCATGAAACAGAATAATTTTTAATGGTTTAGCACAAAATGTGTTAATGACCTTTTTCCCATGTCTGTTTGTGTCTTTTTTGTAGTCATATTACAAAAAAAATCCCACTGAACCTAGTAACTTTTGTAATAAAGTTCCTCAGTTGTACATGGCTCGAAATTCTGGTAAAAATATTAATGCAAGCGAAATATTAGAAACTTTTTAATTTAATTTTGAGTAAATTTATTACTTTTCATTGCTTTACAAAATTTGACAATACATTTCGTATTAAATTTTAACCCTTGAAAGCTAATCTTCGTCGAGTCGTCGTTTCTCTTTTTCTTAGTTTTATGTTAAATTTTCGTGCACAATTTTCTTGAATAAAACTCAAGATTGCTGAATTTTGCTAAAAAAATGTTTAGTTTTTGTTTCTTAAAAGCCAAGAAATTAAATAAATTAATCAAATGATTTCTTTAATTTTGCTCTTTTTTCTCAAAGTTTTAAAAAAGGCTTCGTCGAATCGATTAAAGGTAAAGTATTACTGACCCTCTCCGATTTGGTTTAAACTTTGTATACACGTTGTGTTGGCTACAATTTAGAAAATAAATTTGTAGTTTTTTTCGAGTGGTTACTGAGTTACGGGTACTCAAAAATTGAAAAAAGTCGGTTTTTTTTCTTGAGGACTGTTTTTCATTTGATCATAACTTCGGTTAAGTTTGAGATAGAGCAACGATTATAGATTCATATTAAAGATATTTTCAAAAGGCTTATTTTGAATAATAAAACTGTAAAATTTCTAAAATATTTACGTTATTTTTTTTTGCAAAAAAGTTTAAAAACAAATATTTTGATGAAAGTTATTTTTAAAAATTTTGAAAAAAATACATTTTAATTAATGATAGTTTATCTAAGTTCTCTCAAAATTTTAGCCTGGGACGACAATGGGAACACTTTTAAAATAAATTTTAAAGTAAACTTACCTTACAATTTATGCTCAACACAGCAGCTTTCGAGAAAGCAACAAGAACTGAACACACTAAAGAAGGCCATATGTGTGTGTATGTGCACAGTGCGACATCGGTGCTTCGGTCTAAGCTAAGCGGAGTTGATAAAATTCTTCGAAATAAACTCATCTAATAACTTGAGAATATAATTTTTTTTGTCGAAAAGCAATGGAATCACTCAGGCTCTCTTTAAAAGATAAAATCTCGCAGAATTTTCTGGAGTGAAATGACGGATTTGTGACCCATCAATACGGCTACAAAAAGGTCTATGGGTGGGTTCGTTGTCATTTCTTATTCCAGGCAACACAACAAAGACAATTATAAAGAGTCCTTTTTTAAGAGATAAAAAAAAAATTGTTAAATATGAACGAAAGAACCAGAAACTATAAATGTTCCCGCGAATTATCTTATACATAGCACCAGATGTATCGCTTAAATGGCAGTAACGATACATTTTCTTAACCCATCTAACCTATCTATGATCTATTTTGAAACGTTCTTATAGATCCCTTACAGCAACTATTTCATCCCTTAAGCATAGTACTCTTCAGTTTCATGTGAAATTCCGTTCAAATCTCCGTACAAAAAAATGACAGCTGCGAAACAAGCGTAGAAGTTTTCACAACATGTTCGTCAGAGCAGTACTCTGTTCCGCTGCGTGAAATGATTGCAACATGTTCCTGAGCAACATTTTTTCACGACAATTTAACAGGGTTGATATTTTCGGTGCAATTGTACTTTTTTGGTACAATTTTAAAGTATTTCTACTTTCCTACCACCAAAGCGTTTTCGGTACATTTTATTCTACTCAATAATTTTTTACTATATACTGAATTTAGAGCAAACAGAATTAAAAGAATTAAAACATTTATCTATGTCTAAATTTTGGCATTATGTCAAAAATACAAAAATATAACTAAAGATGCGATTTTCTCAAATATATATAAAATGGCTCAAGGAATTCTTTCAATACCTTATTCGTCAGCAAATGTTAAAAGACTAATTTCTTTTCAAAATTTAATTAAAACCACATGCAGAAAAAGAACACAGATTCCGACGATTTCTTCTTTAACCTTTACTCTGTACCATGGGCGCTCAATGACCCAGACAATCTTTAAACGTAAATAAAAGTACTAAAAAATGACCAATACCATTCGAAAGATTGAACCTTCAGCTATACACTAGTTCATTTTCATATTGATATGAGAATGTATATGTGAGATATTGACTCAATAACGGGTGCATTTTTTTAACCACCAAATTCAATACGAACAAAAGAAGTGATGAAGAAGATGAAGAAGGTGGAGGACGACGATGCAGGACCATCCACAGATGAACCACGGCGCAAATTGGTAATAGTCTATAATTTTTTGTTTTAATTTTTCATTTAGTTCCGTTCTATTTTTCATTCAATTCTTTATTCAAGGAGATTTATTAAAACAAGCAAAAACATTACAAAAAACATGAGTTCACATGTTATTCTATAAAAATAAATTTATTGCATAAAAAAAAATCGAAAAGTTGACTTTTTGTTCAAATTCGTTGAAATATGGTGTCGAAAAATGGTACAAACTAAAGGTTAATAAAAACAAAAGATTTTTAAAATCTAGTCAAAATAAAGTCACAATACTAATATCAGATGCAATATATCAAATGAAAAATTTCAAAAAATATGACTGAAAGTGAAGAATTGCTTGAATGAAAAATTTGCCCATTAATTTCTGTTTAAGTCAAAACATATAAAGTTATTACCTCACGAAGAGATGGCGCTTTACGCACTAAAGATACATTTTTTATATTCGAAATTTAAATTTGCTCACTTCCTTTCTAATAATGCTAGTTTTTAAGCACTCTTGTAAATCTATCGCTGACTCGGAGAGTCATCCATTCCTACAGCAGCTTTCCGATTCCAACTCAACAATTTCTTTCTTTACCTTAATATAGAAGCCCTAACTAACATTTTTAAAAACTATTTTTCGGCTGGAGTGTGTCAGATTCCAGTGGTTAGGTGGATGGCCTGGGGCCGTCTGCAAAGGACTTGATTTTTAAAAATATTTGTTGCCTTTCTATGTTAAAGTAACGAAAAGAATTTGTACGTTTATATTAAATGCTATTAGCTTTTCTCATATTATAAATTTTGGTTTTTTATTTATAAAAATACCTCTTGACTTTATGTTGAATTGCATTTTTTTATAGATTTTATTGATCTCATTTTATGACCATTGTAAGACCACTTTGGTGATTATAAGACTTTGGTACTCCTTTTTGTGATTATAAAAATTTTTTTTGATTATTTAAAAATAAATAAAAACTTAAGTAATTTTTGCTTATAAGTTTAATGAACTGAATAGTTTAAAACACATACTCTTTAATTCAAATAAAATATATTCCGTACTTTTTATTTTTCATTTTGTACAATTTTTTTAAATTTGTATACCAAAATGAAAAAGTCATTTATCAACCCTGCAATTTAATTGTACTGCTTATTTATTTTGAAGTGAAAAGAGAGAGATCATATTAAATTTCCCAACTCACTCTCTGAGTCTCTCTGAGAAATGTTGCCATAGGAACTCCTCGCAACAAACTTTAAGTCAGAAATCTCACGCAACAAATAAATGAATGTTGTCAACGAAATTTCACGCAAGCAAACATAGTACTATGCTTTAAGCTTAGTATGCTGTAGGAACGAAAATTTAGGGGCGGAAAAAAGTACTTGCTGTTCTGGTTGACAGATTCATATTTTTATTGCTGCAATTTTATATCCTATAAAAGGCAAGACCACTCATTAATAAACAATATAAATGCAACAATAAATTAGTTAAATAACAAATTCAGCACTTGAACTTACTGCTTATTTTTTATTGTTGAATGGCTAATGGCTAATGGCCGCGCCAATTAAATGTACGGGCATATAATGGACAGCGAAATTTTAATATTTCAACTCTCCACTCATGAATGGAAATTTGACAACATAGCAATAATTTTCACTTCTACAGCGTACTAGCTGGCGAAAAAAATTTTCGCTGCCTGTTCGTTGTCAAAAATCTCTATGTATTTCTTATGGACATTTGTTTTCGTTCCTACAGCATACTAAGCTTTAACTACTAAAGCCTAGTACTCTGTTCGTTTGCGTGAAATTTCGCTGGCAACATCTATTTTTTTGTTGCGTGAAATTTCTGACTTAAAGTTTATTGCGAGGAATTTCTATGGCAACGTTTCTCAGAGAGACTCAGAGCATAAGTTGGGAGATTTCATAAATGCATAATTATAAACAAACTTTGATTGCTAAACATATGTTTTTTAAAGTAGTATTTTTATCGTTTAAAAGATTTTAAAATTTGTATTTAATTGTATATAAAGCATTTTTATGTAGAAAAAATTAGTTGCGAATATTCAGAAAATAAAGGAAGAAGAAGAAGCTAAAGATTTCATCATGTTTTTTGTTTTTTTTTTTTCTTAATGTGCATTAATTAATAAATTAAGTTAAATGTATAGTAGAACAAAGTTTTTAAGTATTAATTGTGTATAATTAACATTAATTCCATTAATTAATTTGATAAAAAAAACGATAAAAAAGCGATAATGCAATTCATGTTAATTTCAGTTTCTAATTAAACATAGAATTGTCAAGAAACTTTATAGAATTTCTTTATATAAAAAAAATTAAAGCTTTCTTTGCTTTGAAGTTTTCAACTATTGTAGGTCAGTTGAAGTATAGCTGAATGGTCTAAGAAAGGAGAGAGGCGCTAAGAGCAAAGATTTCGTGGTTAGCAGAGCTCTCAACCTAGCTTATTTACTTCAACTGATCTCCAATTAGTGGTGCACAATTTTTTTTGTATTAGTTCGGTTTTCTTTGTTTTAACTTTATATTTTTTCTGTTAGTTGAATGGATTAAAAAATGTTTTTTTTAGTTTCTATTTTTTCGTTTTGTTTTTGTAGCATAGCTTTTTGTTCTTTTTTTTCTTATATGTAGGTTTAATTATATTTTGAAAAGAGTAATAATGAATTATGTGATTTTGAATGAAGCTTAGTGAGGTATTTTTTTTGTTTTTATAATCTGTAAGGGGGTTTTGTTCACAGGCTGAGGTATGCTCAGCGGCTCCAGGGTCAAACAAAAGACCCTCAAACTTTTGTCCAAAATAAATAAGAAGACTTGGTGATTTAAGTGCTCAGATGATATTTTCTGCTTTATTGTTAAATCAAGTCTTTCTTACAATACACAATATTTTAGGAATACGAACGATAAATATACAGTCGTGGGTGAGTCTGCCGACGCTGGTTCGATGATATTCGGTATTCGGTGAAGTTCGGTGATGTTCGGTGTTCGCTGAAGTTCGGAGATGTTCGGTGAGGTTCGGTGTTCTCTGAAGTTCGGTGATGTTCGGTGATGTTCGGTGTGACATTGACTTCGGCAAGACCCGACTATGCTGCATTACTTAATAGTTCGTATTATTGTATACAATTTGTATAATAATATATATATCTTTACAAAATGTCTGTATATGGCATGAAGCGCCTTGGTATTCGTTTTAACAATAAAAATACTAGAATTCCTCGAGACTCCCGATATGCCGAAGCAAACGTGATGAGTCGCTAAATAAGTAAAAAAAGACGAGACTCCCGATATGCCGAAGCAAACGTGATGAGTCGCTAAAGGCCCAGTTATAATAGACGTAAGTCAACTGTCATCGTGACGGGACGCAATGTAACAACGTTGTAACAATTATAATAGGCAGTAGCCAGGCAGTTGTTTGTCGTAAATAATTGCACGTTCCTGTACAAATACAATTAAATCTTCATCATCCATAGCTTTGGATACATAAAACTATCACATTAATAACGAAAACTCAACAAAAAGCGTAGTTCAACAAATTAAAATAGCGCAATAATCGAATCTAACCTCAATGTTTAGTTGTTCTTTGAACAGACGTAATGTAAAGTAACGTAGAAATCGAAATCCAACGGATATTTACGTCCCGTTTCATAACGTTACTTCTATTATAATCACTTGTATAAGAAAAGTATTGATTGAAACAGTAAGTGACAGAACACACTGCTTCAGTGGCATTTCACTACATTACGTTACGTCTATTATAACTGGGCCTTAAGTAATTGCACGTTCCTGTACAAATACAATTAAATCTTCGTCAACCATAGCTGTGGATACATAAACCTATCACATTAATAACGAAAACTCAACAAAAAGCGTAGTTCAACAATTTAAAATAGCGCAATAATCGAATCTAACCTCAATTTTTAGTTGTTCTTTGAACAGATGTAATGTAAAGTAACGTAGAAATCGAAATCCAACGGATCTTTACTTCCCGTTACATTACGTTACTTCTATTATAATCACTTTTATAAGAAAAGTATTGATCGAAACAGTAAGTGACAGAACACACTGCTGCAGTGACATTTCACTACATTACGTTACGTCTATTATAACTGGGCCTTAAATAATAAAAAAACGAGACTCCCGATATGCCGAAGCAAACGTGATGAGTCACTAACTACTTAATAAGTAAATAAAAAAAAGACGAGACTCCCGATATGCCGAAGCAAACGTGATGAGTCACTAACTACTTAATAAGTAATAAAAAAAAAGACGAGACTCCCGATATGCCGAAGCAAACGTGAGGAGTCGCTAAATAAGTAAAAAAACGAGACTCCCGATATGCTGAAGCAAACGTGATGAGTCACGAACTACTTAGTATAATACTTAAAAAACTAAATGTATTAATACGAGCCACCTTGCGATAGCTCGTTTTGAAACAACGAACTTGTTCTCGTTTTCAACAAGTAAGCGACGGAACAAAGCACTACGCTCTCGAGCCGTGCCGAAGTCTGTCACAATGCGCCCTATTTATCCATATGCTGCTATAAACCTTCTGGGAATTATAGTGTGTCTGGCCGTTGCGTATGGTTTACGTAGACTCGGCTGTTGGCTACGTTGAATGTGCTGGCTGTGTGTGTGTGTCTATGGCTGTTGGTTGAGTTAAGCGCACAGTGGTGTAGTAAGGCAGTGGCGTAGTGTGCGGGGTTCAAACTTGTACGGGATCCCTGTTACAAATCAAATGAAAAATTTTAGGATTTAAAACTATTTTAAACACCTAATTAATGCACTAGGATTTTTGTTTTTCTTCTTATTTTCTGTTTTATATTACTTAATAGTTGATTTAAGTAAATCTCAGATATTTTACGGACATATTAGTTATTTAGCGCGGTCTATTTTATTATACGCGTGTACTTCTTTAGCTACGTCGCACAGTTTGATCGTCGCACAGGACAAAATTGATTTTCTCACTTTGAAAAAATAGCTGTAAAAGTTTATGAAAAATGATCTAAAAAACACGGTATTAAGAATTGTTTTTGTATTGTATTGGTATTAAGAATTATAATTATTGAGTAATAAGCAGTGTAAAACAGGTATTTAGTTTTAATTATTTTATTACGATCATCAGTTGAGAATAGTGCATTTTTAAAGACTCAAGTGCAGTGCTATACAATAAATTTTTTTAAATGTGTACAAAGGAAACTCAGGTAAAAGGTATGATATATAAATTTATCAAAAAAAAAAGTGAGAAAATGGATACATATTTGTAAAATTTTAAAAACTGCCAGAAGCACTATTTCTGCTTTACAAGTTTTTATTTTTAAACTTCCAGAAGGTGGAACTTATTTGACACCGGGCTGATTTTTCAGTATATGTTGAATACGTGCTTATCCATTATTTTAAAACTGATTTGGGGCTTCGCACACGCTCGCTTCTATTTTATTTGTAATTTTTTTAGAATACACATTCTTCATCACTAAATGGGAATTGTATAAAATTTGGTGAAAATGTTTAAAGAGTTTGAAGAATGTTATTCACGATCTCTCATATTTAACACAAATTAAAAAAATTTTATAGCTACCGCTTTGATAAAACATAGTTTTACAAATAAAAATACAAATAAATACCTAATAATACAAATCAAATTAAGAGTGGGGGCATCTAAGTTGCGGATGTGCCGCAAACTAAAATCTCCAACAATTAAAATGATCGTTATGCATGTAGCAATTAAAAATTACAAGAAAATCATTTTGTCCAGCTAGCATGTTCTACACGATTCACTGTGCGTCGTGCCATAACCATGTGTTGTTGATGACTGCCAAGGCAGGGCAAGTTACTATGCTGTAGAACCTCATTTTCGGGTTCTCTGTATTCCAAAGAGAGACAAACAATTGGCTAAAGAGATTTCTTTTGGTACAACCAAAGGTAGTCTATTAATGAAAAATGATTAAACATTTTTGTTATTTAGGCCTATTTCTTATTACCTTTAGTTTAAAAATACTTCAAGTATTTTGACTTCTGGGACGATTTTTAAAATGTGTGGATATGTAGGTTATGAAATCAATATCTATAAAAAACGTATAAACTAACTAAAGTTCTTATATTTAGGAAATAACTAAAAGGCTTACCTTTTAGAATAATCAATTTTATTTAAACTAATATTTTTACAAATGACTAATTACTTCTGACGATTTCTATTTTTTTTTTTTATTTTATTAATATGTCACTTTTTGCAGCTTTGTGTCTATGCACTCAGTAGTTTTCAGACTTCAGTAGTTTTCTCTATAGCAAAATTGCGGTTTAAGGCTTTTAGTACAAAAACATTTTAAACAGTTGGTACCAAACATATATGAAATTATGTCTATTGAATGTTCGGATTTAGGGGTAAATAACATCAGGATTATAAATCTACAACAACATGACTTAGTACAGGGTTTGCTAAAACTACTTCGGATCAATATTATTCATTTGACGTACGATTCACCTTAATTTCCCCACTCCTGAAGATAAAAAACATGAGCGCTCTTTTGTTAAATATTCATAGCAATCAAATGTTTTTCATCCTTCTTGAATAGTTTTCGCTTTAAGATAGAGCTCCACAAATAAACCATACCATGGCAAAACTAGACAGGGCAGTGTTAGGGCTGAACGTGCTCTCTTTCATGGTGACCATAACTGTCAAACTCTGCCATTTTGCTGTTTTTGTCTATTTTTGCTTTCTTATTGCATTCTCATTGGTTGCAGATTTTGTATGAGCTGTCAACTTCGTTTTGACAGTTTCAGTCACCAGCTCTCTGCCCTAACACTACCTTGTCTAGTTTTGCCATGAACAATACTTTCTGTATCTCTGTTTTTCACTCATATAATTTCTCTCTTTACGAAGTTTTTGCAATGGTATAAGCTCATTCCCTCATTCCAATACAATTTTTGCAATCGCTAATACAGACCGCAAATAGCTCTAATTTCACAAAAATTTCACATGGCACGCCGCACAGTGGGATTTGTTCATACAATGTTTGGCAAAAAATATAAGGAGTGCTCATAGAATGTTGAAATTTTGCTCTGAACCTTTGGTGAGCTCAATTAATAAAACAATAAAGTTCCATCTAAATTGGTCACGCCCACTACCCACCGCCCATACAACCCAAAGTTTATTTTTGGCCCAAAGTTTTTGAAATTTAGCACATAGCCTTTATTACCTCAATTAGCGCCCACCACTCATCGCCCATAAAACCCATATTATATTTTTTCCCACAACTTTTTGTTTATTTACCAAAACTAATTATTTTATAAATAAATTTCAATACATGCATTTAAATATGGACTTTTATTCATCATTTTATCATTTCTGTAACTAAATCATCAAGTTCCAGAACCTGTTTACGGGGTTGACATCTAATGCTACTTATAAAAGAATCTGATGATACTAGAAGTCGATGAAAAACATCTGCATTTGTTGCAACTCTATCGCACTTTCTGGAGAACCTTAATCTATAATTTCTATAATCTTTATTTCTGGCTTCTTGGGCTTCTTCAGAAAGCATGCCAATAGGAAGTATTGCCGCATCCATGATATCTTTTCTGTGTATCAGTATTTTGTGTACTGTTACTGGCATATGATACCAACTATATTTTTCAACAAAAAGTTTTGCTGTATCTTGAGCAAAATTCTTAAACTTCAAGGAATTAACTTTTTTGCTACAAGTTATTATTTGTAGTATAATGCGAAATCGATGAATTAGTTGCTCCTCTACACCAGTCACATCGGCAACAAGTACGGGATTAGAAAAGAAACGCCTGGACGTATTTCCATCGTTAGTAGACCCAGTTTCTTGTTGCACTGCATCCACTCGTATACCCATCTGTTCCTTTAAGGCCTTCTGAATTCGAAGTTTATTTTCCAGTTTTAGACTTTTGTCTTCGTCCTTGAGCGCCGACCATCTTTCAAATGGTTTGTTGTAGGCAATATGAAGTATGCACTCCATAAATTTAATGCGAGCATGTAAGGAGGAAACGCCCATTTTGATTTCTTCACCATCAATAGCTTGCTTGAAACTAAATTAAGATTATTCATTTCAGTAGGTTTCGCTTTGCAAATGTAACAAACAGCTGCTGAAGATGTATCTGTAACCATTTGAGCTGTCTTTCCATCTAACATTGTAAACACGAAATTATGCTTGATCGAAAATTGCTTCCCGCATGCTACAACTTCGGTATTTTTCAAAGCAGCAATATCTAAATTAATTTTTTCAACAAGGCTTAACACTTTTTCTTTTGTTTCTTTGGTAAATTCAAAGGAGATAGGACGGCAGAATCTTGTTGATGACGGACTTTTATTTCACCAATATTCTTCTTGAGAAATCGTCTGTAGACTTAACGGAACCATACATGACAGAAACAAACTTTTATCGCTTACATCAGCTGCTAAACTCTGATTGTACTCAACATGTCCAGAGGCACCATCGCAACCCCACTTACATGTAAACTCTAATTTATCCGTCATACCATTTAATTCTTCATCCTGAAAAGTTTGAAGTAATCGGCTTAACGTATGATCCATTAAACTTTGCAAGGAAACAGACGCAGTTTTTTCAGTTATTTCAATTTCATCATTGCTAGTACAGCCGGCGAACGAATATAACATCGAGTTGGTATATTTCCAACCATCACTTTACTTGCCATATTCAAATGTTCTTGTGAATATTTTGAAGCTAATTCAGTAGCCTTGAACCTCTTTGTGCGAACTTGACAATCTTCGAAATCTTTCGCTGGCCTTCCTAGTTTAGTTGAACAACTAGGCTCGCTATTAAGTGATACCTCAAATACAGCTAAAAACACAATAGGAAAAAACATTTACACATATAAAATTTTATAACGTACTTTTTAAACGTCAATCTTCATTTTTTTTTTAAAAATGGAACTAGTTTATGCGATTCTTGCCACCTATTTTGAAATGACCAAGAAACCTCTTTTGAATTGCTCTTTTCACTATACCGATTTCTTCATCCTGAAGCATTGCATTTTTTGATTTAATGAAATCGGTTATTAATTCCAAACTTGCATTGCAATTAATGAGTTCGTAACTCAGTTCACTATGTAACACAGAAAATAAACTCATTTTAATGATATCTCTTTCACTTCGCTAATTGCTATTTTGACAAATTGTTTTATTTTTATTGTTGTTAAATCATATGGTTTTTTTAATCCATTCCAAATAAGTTATTGTTGTAACTAAATGTCATAATAACGCACGTGCCTAAAAGTATGCCATATCTTTTTGTAATTTTTTAAAAATAAAAATTTCATGGATTTGGAGACAAATTTTATGATTTCATAAAAGATTATTAATTACTTACACTTTTTTTTTTAATTGATAGTATGGAGTCCTACCTTTCATTTTATTATAGCGGGAGCACCTAGCACGACCGAGCAACCTTTTTTTTCTTCCAAGGAAGTTTGCAATCACGGCACATTATAGAACAAATTTTATTCTATCATATCTTTTAAACAATATGAGCGAACTTTATAATTTTTTTTAAATACGCAGAAAAGGTTATATTTGAAAAAAATCACTATTTAAATCAGAGCAATAAAATTATCTTACGTACAAACACTATAGAAGTGCGTAAACAGTTTTCAATATTTTGGACCAAAATTTACATGTGGCCTTACTTCATTATTTCAAAGGCAATAAACGTTTTTTTGGGATAGAATTTATGGATTCTTCATACTGAATCAATTCTCTACAAAACTGCATCATTACATTTTTAAATTTTATGTGTGGAAAAAATTACTTATCGCCGATGTGACTCTTAGAGGTGCCAAATATAAAACCAAGTTCTATAAATTGGACGTCCCTAACAATTCTTTTAAATATGCCCATCCATATTTGCCACTTTAAATGTCCCCCTAACAAAAATATTGAAAAGAATAATGGGTTCCCTTGGTGGGAGTTCCAATTAACAAAAAAAAAAAAAATTAACTAATATAAATAGTTCATCTTTTTCAAATAATACCTCGATAGATCAAATGTAAACACTGATGCTATTGGGGGTTGGAATTAATTTTAAAGGTTTTTTTCGGTTTTTGAGCATTTATTTAGAAACAACGGTACAATGTATATTATTCAAAGTATTGTCCATCGTTAGCTACAACATTTTCCCATCTTTCTGGCAGCATATGGATTCCGCGCCGGAAGAACGATTCGTCTTTTGAGGCAATCCACGAATCGACCCATTTTTTGGTATTCTCGTAAGAAGTGAAGCGCTGCTCAGCCAAGCCATGCGTCATCGATCTGAATAGGTGGTAGTCGGAAGGGGCTATGTCTGGGCTATAAGGCGGGTGGGGTAGCACATCCCAATTCAGCGCCTACAACGTTTCCTTGACTGTTCTTGCAACATGTGGCCGTGCGTTGTCTTGTTGAAAAACCACTTTGTCGTGTCTTTTGGCATATTCCGGCCGTTTAACCTTTAATGCTCGGCTCAATTGCATCAATTGTTGTTGGTAGCGTTCCCCAGTGATGGTTTCGTTAGGTTTTAGCAGCTCATAGTACACGACACCCTTCTGATCCCACCAAATACACAGCATAAGCTTGGCGCCATGAATATTCGGCTTGGCCCTCGATGTTGATGCATGGCCGGGTGGTCCCCACGATTTTTTTCGCTTAGGATTATCGTAATGGATCCACTTTTCATCGCCAGTGACAATACGATGCAAAAACTCTTCCTTTTATGCCGTTGAAGCAGTTGTTCGCACATGTAAAATCGCCGTTCAACGTCTCTCGGCTTCAACTGGTACGGCACCCAATTTCCTTGCTTTTGAATCATTCCCATGGCCTTCAAGCGTTTGCCGACCGTTGATAAGTCGACTCCCAATGATTCTGACAATTCTTGAAGGGTTTGACACGGGTCTTCATCGAGCAAAGCCTCCAATTCCTCATCTTCAAACTTTTTCGGCTGGCCCGGACGCTCTTTGTCTTCCGTATCAAAATCACCACTTTTAAACCGACGGAACCAGTACTCACAAGTAGAAATCGATGGAGCATAGTCCCCGTAAGCCTCAGTAAGCGTGCGTTGTGCTTCAACCGCTTTTTTCTTCAAATGGAAGCACAAAAGTAAACCTTCCCGCAAATTGCGTTTTGTTGGAACGAAAGTCGACATGTTCACAGAGAAAAAAATATATGTTGTTTACACTTCAGTGGAATGACACATACTGAAAAATTAAGCTTAGACAATGTGCTTTGAAATGAATATAGTCACAGGTGTGCCCGATGCGATCTATTGATAGTTACGCCATCTCTTAGAAAACCTTTAAAACTAATTCCAACCCCCAATACTATTTTTTTACAGCCAACATTCCATTTTAACCAGCCATCCTGTATCTGTCACCCAAAAAAAAAACAAATTTTTAGCTCAAAGCTTATTCCAAAATATTTTCCATTTTTCTTCAAATAAAAACTGAATACAGGTAAAAAAAAATTGTACGAACATTTGACAAAATGTAATACTGTTTTCAATTTAACTATGCTAAACTGTATTCTTAAAAAAAATTTATCGAAAAATAACTTGTTGCTGTATAAAGAGTCAGAAAACAGGTGTGAATGTTAAGTAAATTTTAAGTAAATTCGTACTTTTCAGTTAAGACAACAAAATAATAGTTTTTGTTTTGGAAGAATCGAAACATAGCTGCGTTTTTTTTTTTGTAAAAAATCCAAATATTCCAAATATTTTTTACACTATTTTGGTCTATTTAAGACCCTTTTTCTTTATGTCGCACGTTGTCACAAAATCTTGACCGCCCTTCCCTTCTCCACGAGGTCACTCAGCATTCTTATTTTCTAAAATGTTTGGGTTTTTCTTACATGTTCTCATCAGTTCTACTTTTGCTTTCGTCTCGTACGGTCGCATGCTAATTTTCTATGAACAAAACCAAACACAGTGTATATACTCTTAGTAAAAATTGTTACTCAGCTGTCGTTTTTTTAACGAAATTATCCAAATTAAACTATTAAATTACGTGTGTGAAATTTTTATACCGAAGTATCAAATAACCAAAGACAGTTTGGAGCGTGGGCCCAAGTCCCTCGCTCCTAGCAAGAGGGCAAAAATATTAAAAAAAATTAAACCAACGCTGACGTTCGGAGGAAGCATTGGTTCAAATCGACCATCAACATCACGCCATAACAGGTTCAGGGCTGTATCCGACCTAGGTGATATGGAAATATCCCAAGAGACAAATATCGTGGAAGAGGAAAGACACCCGAAACCACCACCAATTGTCGTTGACATTGCGTTCCCATTCAGAAAGATACAACATATATTAGGAAACGATTGTATCTACAAACGTACCTCAGTACTAAGGTGGAAACTAAGGTGTTTCCATCAAACCTTGAAAAATACGAGTTCTGTAAGAAAGCGCTTAAAGAAAACAAAATCGAATTTTGCTCTTACAACTCTAAAGAAAATCGATTGTTTACAACATTTCTCTACGGTTTGCTAAAAATAAACACGGAATAAAGCTAATTTTGGTTTTCATGCTAGATGCCGCGCTCATGACGTCAGTGTACGACAGATGACCCCTTAGATGGTAGTTTGTGATGCGGGCGGGAATCGAACCCGGGCCGAGCCTGCTACAGGCTTAAGATTTCTGATGAAGCCTGTAGCAGGGCCGAAATTACAATAAAATCAGCTAGTGATGTTTTCCTTTTCATATTGAAAATGTTGTTTCTTTGGGTGTATCGACAGAAATTTTGAAACAAAAACGAAGAGATTCTCTAATAATTGATTTATAGAAAAGCCCTTATAACTCCTCTTTGCCAATATGCTTTGCAGCTTCAAAAAAGATTCATTAACAGTTTAGAATATCACGAAAACATTCTCATGAATGATATCTATAGACGAGAATTAGATTTTAATTGGTCCGACTCGAGGTATTTGTCCCCTGTGGGTATCACCCATCTGGATAATTTAGCGGTAACCCTATCTCTGCCCGATTTTTATAACAATACTTCTCCTAATACGCATAGAGGCTAACATTATATTATACCTTAATCATAATATATATTCATAGTACATAATCATTTAAAATTTTAATTTACTTTAAAAATTTTTCATAAAAATGTGTCATTCATATAGCTAAGTATCCCCTTAACGATATTTTAGTAAAAATACCTCTTTTTGTATTTTCTTGTTGGTTGGTTATTTATTGTTAAGAAAACAAATGTATGTAGTTAGCTTTAAGTTACGGAAATTATTTTCTCTGAAAGCCAATCTTGAGTATTGAGCAAAACTCATAAATTCTAACTCAAACAAATGTTAACAGCAATCCTGTTTTAATCAACTATTATATCGAAGCATTAAGCTTGTATCCCTTGTTTAGTCATTATAGTCTAAAAGCTTTAATATGTATAGCATAAAACATTGTACCGTATTACACTTTTGTCATTAGTAAAAAAAATCTCAATAAATTGAAATGGTTTCTTTAGAAAAAATTCGTAAGAGCAATTAATTGTTCTAACCTGATCTAAAGCTCAATAAATGATTTTTAACTATCAAATAACTAGAATTTGTATTGAAAATCAATGATTTAAACTATCAAACTTTAAGGATTTGTATTTAAATCATAGAAAATCAACATAATAAATAACAAGTTTCATATAATTCTATGTGCACTCTAGTGGCCGAGATATAAACGTGAAACGCTTTAATCATTATGCTGCCGAAACAAGATCCGTTTCTTTGCAATTATATCCATAGTACTATATGTCAGCAACCGTTCACAAACTATTAGTTCAGGCCAACTTTCCGAAACAGCGCAAGAAGCTCGTAATAAAGATATCACCGATTCAGGAATTTAACACCGAAAAAACTAGTAGAGAAGCAACAAACTAGGATCTTTTGACTATGCTGTTTCTAACTTCAGATCTAGCTATAGACTCAGAGAAATTCCAAAGAGAAAATCCGCACCTTTGCCGTTGTACGTATATCGCTTCAAGTTCCTATGAAGTTTGAAAATATTTTAAAATTAAATATAATAACATATGAAATAATATATAAACATGTATGAACAGAATCGTATTTGTCAATTTTGGAGCTATTTTTAATGTTTCGTGTCACCATTTACCATGAGATGTAGGCGTGGTTTTAATATAAGCAATATTCCGCTTATAGATGCAGCCGATTCTATGTTACATTTCGTAAAATTGAAAAACATAATATTAACCCGTTAAGGATTAACGGTACATATCGCACCTCCCTCTAGAAAAACTTTTTTCTTGTTTTTACATTAGCCCAAAAACTCAGTGGAGTTAATTCTAAAAAAGGGAAAACATTGACAAATAATGCTGTAAATAAATTTCAATATTAGTAGAAAGTAATCGCTTGTTTTATTTTAATGATTTTTATTTAAAAAAAAAAAAAGACCAAAGAACTAAGGCATGCGTCTTATACAAACAAGGTTCGGTCTTTGACCAGAAAGGAAGGGATAGATTATTTAGAGGAATTGCTTGGAACCATATGTGAATTATTGATTAGGCGAAACAACCGTGAAAGACAATTTTAATTGCTTTTAACAAAGGCTAGTGTTATGCCTTAACCTCGGCAAGCATTTCCAGTCCTTAGTTGTTCCTATCCTTTAATTCCACATTTTACACAATTTAGTTGTGGATTTTTAGTTTTCCATAATTACTCACGGTTTGGCGAGTAATTAGAGCAGAAAAAAATGCACCCCTGACACTACACACCGGTGCAAGAAATTTTGCAAAGAGATTATTCCCTAAGACTGCAGTTTTGTCAGTGGATGCAACAAAATGATGTGGAAACCAGGAATTTCCTTTCAAGAACTTTATGGACTGATGAGTCCCAGTTTACAGAAGACGGATGTTAACAACGAGCATCACGACTAATCACAACCCTCACGTAATTTGACGTGATTCCTCACAAATAAAATTGAGTGTGAATCTGTGGGCTGGGATTTTGGGAAGCTGATTGGACCATTTTTTTCAATTCAACCTTAAACAGTGAAATCTACCTCCATTTTCTTAACGACACTCTGCCGGAACTATTAGAAAACGTGCCCTTACAAAATAGGCGCGCGATAATTTTCCAAAATGATGAAGCTCTGCCAAATTATAGCGGAAACGTTAAGGAATGGTTGGACAGAAACTATCCAGCTGGCTGGATTGGAAGAAATTGTCCAATTAGGTGGCCTCCGAGATCACCCGATTTGACTCCATTGGATTTTTTTTTTTACAGCTGCTTCACTTGTACAACCAGAAATGAACGAAACTAACCTCAAACATGCAATGAGGAGAAGAATCATGTTTTGCATTTAAAACAATGGAGGACACTTCGAACATCTTTTATAATTTTTCTTTCTTATTTTTAAAAAACACAGTGCAATTAGTTATGCAGTAGATAATATCATTGTTTCTAATAAGTATAATTTTCTTAGTACATCTAACTTTTTTGTTTTTACAGATATGTTTATGTTTTTGGTATTGTTGAAAAAATTGAATAAAATAACAAATTTATTATAAAAAAATTGTTAATTTATTACTTAAAATTCTTAGAAATTCGCTCTCAAAGATGAAATTTAGTAGTTTTAACTGATTGATTTCAACTTCACGCGAGCACAGCTCGGGAACGGTTTAGTCGGTGGAATTTGTTGGTATACCGTTAGAAAGGTGATTTCATTTCCTTTGCAATGAGTTTTCAAGATAAGTTTTGTATGAGTTAGAGCTTCTGCTAAAATCAATAATGTTCATCAAAGTAATGAAATTCTAATTAACCCTGTAGCTCCTAAGAGTGGGGAAATAGACCTCCCTCCCATACGATTTTTTGCTCAACTCGACATCACCTTTCACCTCCGTAAATAGTTGCACTGAGTTGCGGGACACCCTGTATAGATATATGTCAATAAAAAGTTCTCCGCTTAGCTTTCGCTGCTTTTTTAACTAATATGTGCTCCCTTAAGCACATTTCATTTACGATGTGAACTTTTGGTTCGAAAAATTTTAATTAGTGTCATTAAACTGACTAAAAAGAAAATAAGGAAAACAAGACAACAAAATATTTAGCAAAACAACGGCAGCTAATTTGGCGCAAATAACAAAATTACAAATTTTTGTTGTTGTTTGCTTAGTTGTTGTTGTCTTCTTTCTTTCCTCGTATTTTTGCCTGTTTTATTTATACCAACGGGGAGCACTAATTAATTTTGAGTTCGTTGCTTCTATTTCTTGTTCGCATAGTTTTTACAAAGCTTTCGCAGAATGGCGAACGCAGCCTTGAAAGTTCAAGACGTTAAAGGTTATAATTGAAAGTTATTGAAAAAAATTTAAGAGCTTCCTCTGATTTTTTGTTATCTATCTAACTATTTATTTTTTATGACATACTTTTTTGTTTTTTTGTTAGAAAAAAAAGTTATAAAAACTTATGGCTATTCAAAATTAATGAAAAGTTTACTATTAATATTGCACAAAATGTTTTAAATGTTGATGGTTCTTGATAGGGATGGACAGTCGAAAAGTGGACTAGTCAACTTTTTTGTAAAATTTTTTGACTTTTTAAAATCGATTTATGATTTCAGTTATTAGTCGAAAATCGATTTATTTCTGTCGACTATTTTCGGTTTTTGTTAATTTTTTTTATTCATAATTAGTATAATTTCTTTATATTAACTTAGGTTTGTATCTATAACACGTAGTTTTTCTTTAGTGAAAAACGATTGCTTTACAAGGGCAACACTCGTGCGTTCAGTTCGCCAACAACGCAGCCAAATTTCATAAAACGATATAATGTTAATAGCTAGTTTGTGCCAGCGCTGCCGAAAGTACAACAATTTTAGTATTTTACTCCTGTTGGTGGATAGTGCGTAAAAATATACTCCCCAAATATGAATAATTGTACTACAATTATCAGCAACCTTATAAGCCACATGTTGTAATTTTTATAGACTTTCATCTATTTTTCAGGGTAGCAGGGTATGAAATAAACACTGCCGTAAAGTATTAAATATGTATATGAAAATTTAAGCAATTGCTTTCATGGACTTTACAATACATTTTAAGAATTTGTATTCTAAAATCTCAATACTGAAGCCACTATTTGTCATATTTTAGTTTTAGTTTAGTTTTTTTAGTTTTAGTTTACTTCGCAAACTCCATTAATGATAATAATACAATTCAAATAAATTACATAATTTCAACTACTTAAACGTAAATCATTAGTATGGTTTACTATTGAAAAATATGGTGGACAAAAAAATAAATTTAAAATTTTTAAATGAATTTTGAATGGGTGAAACAAAAATTATAATAACAATCCAACATTTCAAACGTTCAAAAAACAATCGCTGATCCCGATATTGTGTGCATTTCTGATGAACATACCAATGACGAAATTTGGGACTTTTTCAACCGATCCGTTAGCAGAGTAACAGAACAGAGTAACACCGGAACAAAAGTTGATGGAATTCCTATTCAACCACTAATTCCCTTGTTCATTCCCTTGCTTGTTCTCGCACGCAGGTATTATCGCTAGCCAATAAGGCAACCGGTTTTTCAAAAAAAATTTCAATATGTTAGTCTTTAATTTAATATAAGTGAAATCAATTCCAATTCACTTTTATTTTTTGTACAGAAGTGTTCCTTGAAATCTAGTCAAAAAGAATTTATTTAGTTTTATGTTTGTTTTCTCTTAATTTGTTTTATTTTTTTTTAATTCATCAACTTTAATAAAACAAGGTTAACAATAAAAACTAAAAATGTTTTATTAAAAAGAATATGTTTATTTTCACTAATGCATTGAATTGAGGTTAGCACATTTTATTAAACTCAGTGTATAAAAATGATGTAAGAGATAATGGAAAAAGTGGAAAAACCGATTTTAATCGATTATTGAGGCAATAAAATTGACTCCGAAAAATCGTTCATTAAAAAAGTAAAAAAAAAAAATTGAAAAAAGTCGAAAATCGATTTGACTATCCATCCCTAGTTCTTGATTAAAGTCATTTTTAAATAGAGATCAGTTTTTTTTTAAACGTTAAGATTATACTCGCATAATAGCACGTGGGTCATTTAGACCCGCAACTAGCTAGCAAAAATAAATTTTGTTGTTGCAAAATTCGGCTTTCTTCATAAACATAGTCACTTTTCATTGCGATACAATCATTCCAACGTTTTTGTAAGCTTTCTTTGGCCTTAAAAAGGCTTCAGTTGCTGCTAAAACCTCATTACCGGGTTAAAGTATCTTTCCCTGGAGATTTGCGAACAGGTAGAAGTCATATGACACCAGAGACCGGATTCTGAAAATCGCCTAGCTGAAGCTAAATCTCTATCGCTAAAATGATAAAAAATTCTTCGTTCTATTCCTTAGCGATTTCGCTAAAATGCGATTCTGAGTTTCAAATCGCCTAGCTTAAAATGTTGCTTCTACTACTTACCACAGGAAGCGTTGTTTTAGCGATTCTTATGTCAAAAAATTTATTTGGTTATGGCTGTGTGCCATTTGGAAACTTTTCACTATTGGTTCTATAGGAAAGAAAATGTTGAGTTGAAAAAAATTTCTATATGTTGTATTTAAATTGTAATTTTTTGCTGTGCCAAATGAAACATGAAAATGTTACCCAGAAATTTTGACGTCTTCTCAGCGAATGAACGTGTTTTTTAAGACGCATTTGAAAGTCACTTTTTCTACTACTTATTTTTATAATCAAAATGATATTATGAGCTGCAAGGAATGTAACTGTTTTAAGTAAAATAACTTATGAAACCAAAACTTGTGTGTACATTAAAAATTTGTAAAAAAATAACAATTTTTATTCATGATTATTTTGTTGTATGTATTTTATCTAATTAGCTTAGAGATGGAGTAAATTGAAAACATGTAAAATTATATGTTTAGATTTTACTCCACTTATAAAATATACTGTAGTAAACAAAGTATCAGTGTTTAAGTTTTCGTGTCAACTGGACCTAAAAATCCTTATCCTAAACTAAACTATACGCGAGGATAAAAATCGCACTATACCTAAAGGTTGCCATACCCGAAATACACTTACTGCCAAATTCAACTGTCGAGCTCAATCGACTGTAATTCGAAAGAAAATATTGACTTATACTCAGTCGATCAAGCAGCTTACCATAAAACATCCTTAAACACGTATTAACTCTTTATCGAACATATTTATAAATATTTAAAAAGTATATTTAATGTATTAGTTTTGCAAGTTGAATGCAGTAAAGAAAAAACTTATTACATTGCGTATATCAGAAGTAATGATCTTCCAAATTTAACATAAATATTTATTTTAAACTCTTTAGCTCCTAAGACTGGCCTAGTTTTAAAATTATTAAAAAAGAATTGTAGCAATTTTTATGGACACTAAAATAAATTAAAGACGGCTGAAGTGACTCCATGCTTTTTAATTGCTTCTCAAGCCTGCATTTTTAGCCTAAAAATAAATATTTTCTAAATATTAAAAGCAAAGCACAATCCTTTTTTTATGCGGAAACATAAATAAAACTACTTTTTTGAGAAAAAATACACAGCAAAAAACTGATACTAACAATTTTGTAAGAGTAAAGCACAACCCTTTTGCTTCACTCAAAAATTCTTGTGCCTGTTGTCAAAATTTCTACTAGTCCCCGGGGCTACATGGAGCTTTGACAATAAAACTCACCTCACTGATATCAAAAATTCTACTTCCGACTGTCAAAAATTCATCATCCGAGTGAAAAGTTTTCGAAAACTTCTTAAAGTTTCTTTCGAATCTTAATTAAATTAATACAATAATTAAAATAAGCTTGTTTCTTATTTTTAAAATGGTTTACTAACTGCACCAATATCTAAATAAAAAGTGCAAAATAAAAACATTCAGTTATTTGAAAAATTTTAAATAAACTTAAGTTAACATACTTAAAAATTTGTGGTTAATTTTTTAAGTATATTTACACGAGTACTTTATGATTTTTCATTAAAAATTCTCGTGTTGTCATAAAATAAAACTATGTAAAAACTAGTAAGAATTTATTTTGACTGGTTCAACTTTAAATACCAAAACAGTCGTGGCTTATTGGAGTCTTAGGTTTCATTCAATTCTTCAAAATTTTGCAATCAGAGTACATTTTACATATTAAAAATTAGGTGCAAAATTTCTTGTCAATTAATGACTTAATTGCAAACTAACTGCATTATTCTGTATAACGTAGAAGCACACCAATGATAAGAAAGACACAAGAAGCAATACTTTCTTCCATATAGAATTGTTTTGCTTCAAGTGTTTTTCTTATCGTTGGTGTGCTTTTTCGTGATACAGAACTATCACATAAGAGTGTGTCACAACAATTTTAGCTTATTTGTAAACAACCAATTCATTTAATAAATTTTTATAAAGTTTTAAGAGATGAAACCTTTTTCTAAAAGCATGTTATATGATAACAATAGAGGTATTCACGATTCAGTGTACTTGCCAGTGCAGTTGAGGACTTCTGCACTTTACAAAATCAAAATATCAAAAATCTGCACAAGTGCTTTTCTACTGCAGCCTAAAACTTGAAGATTTGAGCAGTTGTGCACTTGTGTGCATTGAAAAATTTGACAGCTTGGAAAAAGTGTTAGTGGTTTGTTCACGAAAACCTAACTGCACAACTGCTGAAGTCCTCAACTGCACAGGCAAGTGCACTGAAACGTGAACACCCCTAATATAAATACAACTGATAAATACAAACAGCAAGTTTTCGGAAAAGTGCTTTAAACTGGTATTTTTTTTTTTTTTTAAACATTCAAAAGAGACAAAGCATTAATTTTTCTTAATATATATATATCAAAAATTACAATTTTAATTGAAAAATCTTTTCATTTTTAACTTAGCGGCAACAAAATATTGGACTCTAAAATTATAGCTAAAAATAAAATTAGAGTTTCTGTAAATCGCTAAAAAAAGTTTAGAATCGCAGCAATCGCTAAAAATTTAGCTATGACAGCTTTAATTTTATTCTTCGTTAAAAGCTCGTTCAGTCTCTAAATTTTTAGCATGAAAATAAGCGATGGAGTTTTTCAGAATAGCAATATCGCTAAAAACTACAAATTTAGCTTTAGCGGTGGAGATTTAGCTTTAGCGTTTTTCAGAATCCGCCCTCAGGTCTGGTGAATATGGGAGGGGTGGAAGTAATTTGAATCGTAAATTGTTCAATTTACCATCGTTTTCTTCCTCTTGTGGATCGTTGCATTGCCTTGGTGAAACAGCGAGTGGGTTTTCTTTACCATGTAAGGCCTTTTTGCTTGATTCGTTTTGGACCCATTTCGAAAAAAAAATTGCTACCCAAATTTTCAATATTTTTAATATGAAAACATACCCCTTTTTTGAAAATGGTAGCTTTTGATATTTTTTGGATGTCAGCTATCTCTTGCAACTTAACTTTTTTAACGGTCAATACAATATATAAGGCCAATGTGTCAATTCACCTTAATTTTTATTTTCATAAGGATAACACTCATTTGAATGGAGTAATGATGGAGGTTAATTTTATAGCTTTCCACTGTATAGCAAATTTTTACTTATACAGCACATTTTTTGCTAATTTTTACTTATGTTGCACATTTTCATTTACATAGCATATCTTAACTTATGTCACACTTTTTTTTATAATACACATTTTTACTTATATAGCATATTATTCATGCTTTTATCATAAAATATTTCCGGCCAGAATCCTTACCCATGCGATGACAGAGGGCAGGCAGTGCACTAAAATTTTTGATTTATTTCTGCTCACACATGATTTTTTGATTGAAGTACCGATGCAGGCATTTGTTATTTATTTATTTTTTTATTTATTCGTTAAGCTTAATACAAGCTGATTAACTAAGAACTAATCTTATTCTAACAGGGTCTTAACTTATTCTAACAGGGTCTTAACTTATTCTAACAGGGTTTATTTATTTATTTTTTTTTTCTCTCCTTCCCTTGTTTTAGTGTTCGAAAGATATCCAATTCGTGGTGGGCGTAATCCGCCCACCAGAAAAACGTAATTATAAGAACATGTCAAAAGGAAAATACGGAGAGAAAAGTAATAAAGGGAACTTACAATAATTAACAGGGAATATGTATCATATCTTAATTGTAAGAAAAAAATTATAGAGGTGGAAAAATGGCGTTGGAGTTAAGAAGAAGTGGCGTTGGAGTTTAGAAGGGCATTTCGGAGTCGAGATCTGCTCAGATGAAAATCAAATTCGCTGATCAAATTGTTAGTTACACGAAGCATCCTGGTTACAGGTTCACTGCAACCATAGTCGGTACGATGGAAGTTGAGGTGGAAGAGAGGAATAGACCTAAGGTTACGTGGGTTGGTATTAAAGGATATTAATTGGAGTAGTGCAGGGCAGTTAATGGTACCGCATACAAGTTGATGAATGAAGAGTACATCTGCAACTTCTCTTCGTTTTGCAAGAGATTGCATGTTAATCAACTTCAGGCGGTCTGCATAAGGAGGTAAGTTGAAACTGTCAGAACCGGGAAGACCGCGTAGTGCGCACCTAATGAATCTTCGTTGAACGGCTTCGATTCGCACAGAATGGATGTTGTAGATAGGAGACCAAACCTGGCTGGCATATTCGAGGATGGGTCTAACAAAGGTAAGGTAGAGAGATTTAGTAACGTAAGGGTTGGAGAATTCTCTGGACCAGTGTTTCACAAAACCCAGTGCAGAATTGGCTCTACTAATGATATTATCAATATGAGACCTAAAATTAAGTTCCTTGTCACATATTACACCTAAGTCCCTTAAAAAGCTTACAGGAGGAACTGGCTTGCCGAGTAAGTAATATGTTCTTGGGGGAAGCTGGAGACGCTTGCGTGAATATGTAATAGCTTGACATTTACTAACGTTGAGCTCTAGAAGATTTTTTTGACACCAAGTGGAAAAACTAACTAGATCTTCTTGAAGATAGTGAGAATCGTCGTTAGTTTGTATGCGCCGATAGATTTTGATGTCATCAGCATACACAGAGAGATTGGATTCTTTGATGATGCCATCTACATCAGAGATTGTTAAGACAAACAACAAAGGACCAAGGTGACTACCTTGTGGGACACCAGAGGTAGCTGAAAAAGAATCTGAATTGGAAAATCTAAAGATGACATTATAACGGCGTTCTTCGAGATATGATTTAATCCAAGATATAAAGAGTGATGGAAGTCCAAAGGCTTTAAGCTTAAGAAGAATGATAGTGTGTGAGATTTTGTCGAACGCTTTACTAAAGTCGGTAGACACTACATCAACTTCGTACCCGCTTTCCAACGAGCATAGAGCGTTTGAAACAAATTCTGCAAGGTTGGTGGTAGTCGATCTTCCTTTGAGGAAGCCGTGTTGGCTGGGAGGAAAAATAGATTTGCAATGGAAAAAGAGAATGTCATAAATAATGCTTTCAAACATTTTTGGAGTACATGAAAGTTTTGCAATAGGTCTGTAATTGGAAATATCGTTTCTTGGTCCTTTCTTATGCAGAGGTATTATGTATGAGCTCTTCCACAACTTAGGAAAAACGGAATTAGAAATAGAAAGTTGAAAAAGAGCCAATAGAGGATGAGCCAACACGTCCGCGAATTTTTTTATAACAATAGCAGGCAAGCCATCGGGTCCTGGAGAATAATCGTCCTTCAGATTATTTATCTTTTCTAACACATCAGCTAGTGTAATATCAACAGAAGTTAGCGACGTTTGAGGACAGTCCCTTAACAAAGAAAAATACTCGTAGTCTAGTTCGTCGTTATGATTAGTGTATGACTGACTGAAAAAATTTGCAAATAGGTTTGCAATTATTTCCGGGTTGTCTGAGGAAATGTCCGAAAAAGTAAGGGTAGATGGGTAGTTGTCAGATTTTCTTTTAGTATTTATAAACTTGTAGAAGCTTTTAGGATCCGACAGCAATTTAGTTTGAATATGAGCAAGATAAGACTCGTATAGCGTTTCACAGAGTGCGGAAAAAAGGTTAAAGGCGTGAAGATAATTTGTGAGATCAAGAGGAGAACGAGAAATTAAATATGCGCGCCATAGTTTGTTCCTATTGTTGCGGAGTACTCGTAGTTCCTTATTGTACCAGGGAGGACATGACAAAAAGTTTTTCTGCCTGGTGAAGGGGACAGAATGTGTGAAGCAGTCGAAAATTATGTCATAGAAGTGAGCACTCTTCTGCCTACTTTTTTGCCTACTTTTCTGTCTACTCTTCCTTTTTTCTCTTCAAAAAACTGCTTTTGCGTTCAAATTGGTACTTTTCAGAAATAATTTGCTACTAAACAACAGACAAGTAAAAAATGCAACCAATTGACTGATTGATGCAGGTCTGGAGCTTAATCAAAATTTTGACTGATTCGATGAAGAGTTTGAAGTTCGTTTTTGCTCTCGCAGAGAGTTCATTTTTTTTTTTAGTTCATTGATTTAATCATTTGACAGACGTGTGAACACCCAATATGTGTAACACGCGTACGTCCTTTTATGTACTGGCACAAAAATAATTAAACTGGTTACAATTATGTATTTAAAAATTTAGTTTTAATACTCTATTCACTCACCCATTAAGTCAATGTTTTCTTGCTCTTACTTTTTTTTTTGTTTTTCTATTTTCTGCCTTTTGCTTTTATACATCATAGCTAAGGTTAAGCATCTTTATAATGCTGAATTGTTTGTCCTTTCGTTCTTAACAAAACTAAAATTCAAAACGCTTCACTGCGCTTCCCTACGCTTAAGACGCTTCGTTGCATAACTCAAAGCACCGTTTGGCATTCATGCCACTTACATAAGTTGAGCTTTAGTTTTTGATGTGTGTGGTTTGTACGTGTGTTGATTAAGATAGCAACAAGAAATCACTAATAAGAAAACAACCACAATAAGGGAAAAGCAGCAGCTTTTCAATTCAAAAACCGAATTTGCAAAGACCAACGATAATAGCAACAAAACATGAACATCTGTTAAAAGAAACATGTTACTCTTGGGTATTCTAGTTTTAAAACTTAATTGCATCATGAGCACACTTGATGTCAAAATTATTTCCCCAGAGTTTCAGATTCTTGTGTTAATTAAATTCAGTTTGTGGTATATTAAAAGCTTAAATATAGTGTTCCTAAATTCTTGTTTTTGTTTTTCAAGTATTTCTTCAAGTTTTGTAACTGGAATGAAGAGAGTTTTTATTAGTGACCGACCGAATATTCGGTTTCGGTTTCGGTTACGGCCAGTTTCGGCCCTTTTTGGCAGTTTCGGCTGGTTTCGGCTATTCGGCCTCAATATGGCCGAATAACCGAAACTTGCCGAAACTTTTGGTAAAAATTTCGGAACATTTCAAGAATAGCGACAACTATGGATTATGGATTTTGGCCTCCTTACTTTAAATCTGAAAAAATTGCAGGCCGCTCGCAATTGGCTTAGAAGTAATAGGCCTCCAAAATTTTCAACAAAACTACACTCTATTGGTATCATAAGAAAGGTAATTAAACAACCTATTCAACAAGGTACCTATTCAAAGATATACACATTTTTAGTGTCGTGCTTTCGTAAAAGGGAAACCACTAGTTTTCAAGACAAATTGTAAATATAATAATAGGTATATCTTAAAAAGTTACGAATGGATTTTTATGTTTGATACATACCTCGTGGAATAGGTACTCGCATTACCCTTTCTTTTGATACCCAATACGCGGAAATCCGTTAAAATCCGTATAATCCAACAAAAAAATATTAAAAAAGAGAGTTGTCGCTATTCTTGACTGATACCAAAATTTCTTGCATCAGTCATTTAATTCAAATATATAAGTTTGGTTTAATAAAAATATTTACAACGCATTGTACGAAACAAAAATTATGAATTCCTCTATAATTTGATTTATCGTGTTAACGCAAAACATGTTGGTTAATTTTATGCGCTCGATGCTATCATATTCGATATTATCATCTCTATTGCAATTACCATTAAAGTTTTATAGATACTTAAGCCGAAAATTGATAATTAAACTTCCGAACAAATTCTGTGTGTATGGAATAAAGGAAAAGAAAACGAAATACATATTTCTATTTTTATAATACTAAACCTTTAAGAAAAACTGAAATACTTTGCTTTGTAGTTCTAAAAAAATGTACATTGTAGGTGCATACTATTTTGAGTGTGTGCTAAAAAATAAAATAAAAAATTATCTCATTTATTGTTATAGTAAACGTCAATTAATTATTATAAACTTCAATATTTAAATAATATTTGTTTTGTACTAGTAGTACTTTTGTTTTCTTTTAACAAAAATAATCATTTGTAAAAACTTAAATTTTCATATTAATAATTTTCATATTCGGTTTTGGTTTCGGTTTCGGCCGAATATTATAAAATGGCCGAATAATCGGTTTCGGTCGGACACTAGTTTTTATGGCTCTGCGAATCGTTCTATCTACATTTTTACGAAAATTTCCTGCCTTTTACAAAATTACAGATTCAGATCAAAGAATAGTAGAAGAAGATATAGAACATGCACGCGTATCGGAGTTTTAAAAGTTTCCGTGTGAGAATTTTTGAATAAAGGCTTAAAGAGTCTGTAGGCATTAACAAAATTCGAATTCTTTAGATTTTTGATAGGTGATACCAATAAGCACATATGAGTGTTTAAAATTGAAAAAGTGGCAAAAAGACTTAAGACACAAACTCGCTTGAATGTGAATGAGAAAGCGTGATTCCTAAAGCGAATATTTTAGCCAATTCTTTGTGGTTTTTTTATAAAAAAATTTTATAGTTTATTTTGGTAACAGTTCTTCAAAACTAGTTTTGAAGTTTTAAGGCTATTGTTAATAAATTATTTAAATGAAAATAATGTATTTATATATTATTTCAGTAAGGATTTTTGAGATGTCAGGATTGGCAGGGCCTAGAATGGTAAAAGAGATTTTGAATGCAAGTGCTGGATATGGAGGAGTGCGCAATTTGGTTGATTTTTCGATTAGTGACCTTTGACCTGAAATATAAGCGTTTAAAGAGAATTTCTTAAATTTAATCGAAACTAAAAGAGATGGAAGGAAATGGTGTAAGAAGACATTACTAAGATGCACAACAAACAATCCAGACATTTTTCGCTATCTTTTGTGGATACCCTACAACAAGTATTTTTTATGTAACATGTGTGAAAATATATTGTGATGGTGAAATTTCCTTCAAATAATAAATTTGAAAAAATTCCCGTTATTTTGGCATTTAATCTATGGCGGCGGTATCTCGAAAACCGTACCTTTTCTCAGTATTACGTATTTTTGTATGAAAAGTCGTTCGTTGTGATAAGTAACGGTATACGAATGTTTTTTTCGTAATATTTTCCACGGATAGTATGGAAAAAATTCCCGTTATTATGACATTAAAATTATTGCGATATCTTAAAAACTGTAGATTTCCCCAGTACAACACATTTCCTTCAAGCAAGGCCATCACCTCAGAATGAGAAAAAAACGATCGCTATTTCAAGTTTTGATTTCGCAAGCAAATATCTCAATAAATTTTTTTTTGTCTAAAAGTTTAATGAAATAACTTTGGAAAGTTAAGAAAAGATTTACCGTTACCTTGCCAATTTAATGTCTTATTTTTTTTAAAGATCTCTTAAATATTTAATTTTTGCTCAAAAAATAGACCAAAAGTTGTTTTTGTTGTAATTTTTATTTTATTTTTTATTTATTAATTATTAATGTACACAAAGAACTAAGTTCTTTTGAGGAACAAAGTAAGAAAATTTTACATATTGAATACATAAACTATAAATATTAATAATCATATAACAAAAATTCAAAAAAAGATACAAAATCATATTGTTTAAAACTTTTGATTTCAAGATTTCACATACTGAATACAAGAGATATCATTATTTAACAAATGTTACATTAAATTAAAGAAACAAAAATTAAAAAATCATATTATTTAAAGCTTTTAGGAATGAGTTGAGCTTAAAAAATAATTGAGCGAAAGTATAGAAAGAAAGGTATAAATTAGATAAGAGAAAAAAAAGAACTTAATTGATTGATTATAATTGATTATAATTTTTCAAATGTCTCTTTTTTGCCTAAACCGAGCTTAAAAGTTAAATTTTGGTAAGTTAACCTTAATTTAATTTGACTAGAGTTTACGCTCGCACTGAAAAATTGGCCCTTAGTGTAGTTACCGAAAGTAACCTTATGAACTAAATTACCAAATTTTAGTATAATACGACCAAAACCGTCCATAATATAGCATTTTTGTTGATTTGTGGGCGATAGAAGGGGGTGTGGCAACGTTTTTCCCTTAAACCATCACGTACTTAAACAAATTAACTGCCAAAATTATACCTTGCTCACTTTGATTCACTCCACGCTTATCTCCTGAAAAAAAGCTCAGTGGCCGAAAGTAACCATACAAACTAAATTACCAAATTTTATACAACCCACCCAAATCGTCTGAAATAAAGCATTTTTATTGGTTTGTGGGCGTGGAAACTCATCTTTTAGTACATTTGCTGACGTATCCATACAAATTAAGCCAAAATTTTAGCTCAATCGGCTCAGTAGTAAATTTTTTCCAGTAGGAGTAGCTAAAGAGCGTTCATGCCCATTTTTACTAAAAGTTGCCGAAAGTAACCATACAAACTAAATTACCAAATTTTAGTCTTATACGACCAGTAAAACTAAAAAACTGTCTTAAGTAAAAAATTTTCATTTATTTGTGGGCGGTAAAAGTGGGCGTGGACACCCAGTTTTAGTACAGTTGCCGACAGTAACCATATGAACGAAATTACCAAATTTAAGTCTCATACGACCCAAACCGTCTGATAGATAGCAATTTTATTGGTTTGGGGGGGGGGGGAAAAGGAAGTGGCAAATTTTTTTCTAAACCATCTCCTACCCGAAACAAATCGACTGCCAAAATTTGAGCTTAATCGGCGTAGTAGTTCTGGAGTCTATAGGCATTATACAGACAGACAGAATATTTGTATAGGAGTGTATCGGAAAATCTTTAAAATGCTATATCTAACCGGAACCACTGGGTCGATTTCATGCAAACTTCATGTAAACCATCTTCAGACCATCTCGCATCCCGGTCAACCCGTTCAAAGTTAACGTACCTTGAAATTTTGGTTAAAATCGGTTGACCCGTTTTCCCAGTTAGTGGTGACATCAAAATGTACACTTCTTTTTATATATATAACACCGTGCAACAGTGGTTTTCACACTTGATGAAGACCATATATACGTGAAACTAGAGACCTTATGAAGTTAAACTGCGTTCTCAGTTTATCGCCATCACGTCAGGATTTTTTTTAAAAGGACTTTAAAGTTTCAAAGGATACACCACTTTCAAAAAATTAAATCAAATATTTCCACGAACCATATTCTGTAAATTATATGTAAATTTTATTATTCTAGCTTTACTAGTTTAGTAGAAAAGAAAAAATTATTAATCCTGTTTCAAAAAATTGTACGTATATAAAAAAACTAAATAAAAATGAATTAAAATGTAAACGTTGACTTTGCCGCTTATGCTGATCATCTGTGTCACGAAATATTGTCCAACAATATTCTGCCATCATGTGGCATGCACTTTTTCCTCTAAATCGATTTTCAATCGTCGCGATTTCTTGATGAAAGCGCTCACCATGCTCATCACTGAAATTTCCCAAATTGTCGGGAAAAAAGTCAAGATGGTTGTCTAGAAAATGAATCTTAAGCGACATATTCACACCCATTTCACCAAAGTTTTGTACTAAATTCCTGACTATATCTGCATAATTATCCGATTTATTGTTACCTAAGAAATTTGTTGTTATTTCTTCCAAGCTAGACCATGCATTTTTTTCAACAGAAGATAGTAATTCTGGAAACTCATTGTCCTTCAACAATTTATTTAATTGTGGTCCATTGAATACACCTGAAAGTATATTAGCTTAATTTTATGTTTTACATTTTAACTTTATAATATACCAGCATCAATTTTCGCATTGCTTAATTTTGGGAAAATAGTCCTAAGATACTTCATAGCTGTACTTTCAGAGTCCAGAGCGCGAACGAAGTTACGAATTAGTCCCAACTTTATATGGAGGGGCGGAATAATGATTTTTGATGACGGTACATGTGGCATGTGATCAATGCTGTCGTGACCAAGTTTATATATTACACGAGCAGGCCATTTGTGGTCAGTGTAATGCAAATCACGGCTTCGAACTTCCCAAAGACATAAAAAGCACTGGTGCTTGGAAAATCCTTTTTTTAAACCAGTGATAATTGTGACTATTTTCAGATCGCAACAAATTACCCAGCTATGTAGATCGTAGTTTATCAATTTTATAATAACTTTCATATTTTCATAGTTTTCTATTATATCCGTTCCATAAATGACAGGTACTGATGGAAACAAGTTACCATTATGAAGCAGAACACCTTTGAGGCTTTTACTGAACCATCTATAAATAGACGCCATTCATCTGGAACGTATGGGTGACCGATGGTTTCAAAGAGATGTTCAATATTTACAGCATATGTAATTCCAGTTGTGGCATCCAATGCAAAGCAGTTATCAAAAGACTGCATGTTTGAGCGCTTTCGAGCCGATGTTACGCGAAAATCTTCCGAAACTAATCTCCACTGCTGCAGGCGAGACGCCCATATTTCGGAACTTCTCTTTGAAAGATTTGTGTCTCGATTTCGGAACTTCTCTTTGAAAGATTTGTGTCTCGAATTAAATCATTAAAGTCTGCCTGTGTTATAAGATGACGTTCTGAAGTGCCAAGCTCACTTTGAGAGGGTACAAATTCCGAAATATTTTCATCATTAGTAAAGTTGCAGTGCGAATCGACTTCAAAGGCATCGGCAACTGGTTGGATCTCTTCAGATGGAGCGGTTGGATTTAATACTGAACGTTTTATTGCTGGTTTAATAGATTCGCAAGAATAGTATTGAATTTGATGACGAATTTGATAGGTAAAACCAGCTGTTTTCGTTTTGCAAAAATAGCACGACTCCACAGAATACTCGCTACGAAGCAACCAAATCGTTGGGTAAACGTATTTCATGGGATGCTGTTTCGGCTCAACGCAGTTGGATCCTATAATGCCACGATAACAATAGTCGCATGCAACTTCCGGTACATACCATACATTTTGTATATAGTTTATTAGAAAATATTTTTCATAATTTTCCACGAAATTTTTTGAGACTTTACGCGATTTCTTTAAAGGAACGAATAAACCACAAACAACACAAAATTTGTTACGATTGGGACATTCCATGTTTAATCACTATTAATTAGCTTTTAATTCACTGTTTAATAACTTTCTGAATGTTTTTTACACTTTAACAAAGAGTAATAGATGTAGCGCACACTTCAATTACCACAAGACATTAATCATTTTCATGTAATGGCGGCCATTTTGCAATCTGTCAATACGCTTGGCCAGTGATGCAAGTCGTTTCTCAGGTCCAGTGGTGCCAATTGTCTTAAAAGGTAACAGCTGTGCAGACCGCGGCTATTGTTATCGATAAAATTTACATATAATTTACAGAATATGTTCTTCTTCAACATACATTTTTTTCAGGGAAAATTATTTAAAGGATATTAAGGATATTAAGCTTGAAAATTTTCAAAAGTACATTTTTGAAATTTTTGGTCCAGATCCATTAAAATCTGTTATTTGTGTGCATTGCTGAGATTCTTACCTTTCATTTGATACCCATATCGTTATAATATGGTTCGTGGAAATATTTGATTTAATTTTTTGAAAGTGGTGTATCCTTTGAAACTTTAAAGTCCTTTTAAAAAAAATCCTGACGTGATGGCGATAAACTGAGAACGCAGTTTTACTACATATAAGGTCTCTAGTTTCACGTATATATGGTCTTCATCAAGTGTGAAAAAAAAATTGAAAATTGTAGCAGGGTGTAATAGATTAGTTAATTAATTACGTAAATTAATTTATGTAGAAATTGCTTAAATTGATAAGATTAAAATATTTTTCTTAGGCAATATCATCAAATAATACGTTTTAAATAGGTTTTAGTTTTTTGGTCACGGAAGACTTTTCTGTGGAAATGCCCAAGTATTATTATAAAACATGCCCAACTCGGGAATTGTAATCGTTTCTGAAAAGTGGGTGAAGTTATAGTTCGACCACTCCCATTTTTGGCTGAGTTGCCGAGAGTAACCATACAAACTAAATTACAAACTTTTAATTCAATACAACCGAATTCGTCTGATATATAGCGTTTTTATTAATTTGTGGGTGGTGATAGGGGGTGTGGCAATTTTTCTTTATTAATTATTTGAGTGGGCCTTGGAAACAAATTTTGTAAATTTGATCCCCTTAGGTGTTACCGTTTCTGGGAGTTTAACGGACACCTACCCGCACGAACGATTTGTATGGGAGTATATGAGAAAATTTTTTAAATGCTATATATCCGGAACCTCAATACCGATTTCGTGCAAACTTTACATAAACCATCTATAGACCATCCCCAACGTATAGTGAAATTTTGAATCGGTTGACCCGTTTTGACAGTTAGTGGTTTCATCAAAATGTACACTTCTTTTTAACCGACTTCAAAATGGAAGAGGTTTTCAAGTTGGTTGGTTTCTTTTTTTAATACATAATATATTAAATTCCAAAGTTATGCCAAATAAAAAACGGACAAAAACGAAATTGCAATGCGTCAACCCCTTGAAAATAAATTGTCATGGAAAACGAAAGCCCCTGAGAACGGTTACAAAGTCGCATCTTGCAAAAATTGCGGGTCTCGTTTGTCGAGATCAAAAATTATGTACAACATGTAGATTAAAGGTTCTCAAAATGTCGAAACTACATCATCTAGCTTCCAAAGAACGCGATCAATTAAGTGAATCACATTCCGACGATCATTGCGATACATTGACTAAATTGAATGAAGTCAATACAGAAGAGTCAAACAAATATTGTCACCTGGATGCTGTCAAAGTGTTTCAGCAAATTTAAAATTAATTCCAAAGTTGTAACTTTAGCGTCAGAAACGTGGGGACGGAACGATTAACGATAGAGTTCGGTTTTCCGAACGACAGGCACGCAAGGTGAAGCAACTAGTCAACTTAATGTGGCATTTTGACATTGCACAGTGGGGTATTTTACCCTGAAAATGCATATCAATCCACCTAGAAGACGGAGGTAACTTTTGACTTTTTTTTAAGTTAGAATGTGTTCAAAAAGGAAAAAACATTCCGTCCGTCCGTTTTACCGTCTTTCTGTTTGTCGACACGATTACAGGCGTGTTTTTGAAGCTATAGTAATGAAATTTGGTATTTAAGCTTGTATCTAAAATATAAAGATCAAATAGGGATGTGCAACTGCCAGCAAAAGTCGTCTTTGACTTTTTCAACCGTTGAAAATGTAAAAGTCGACTTTTCGACTTTTTTAACCTTTAAAAGTCGACTTTTCAACTTTTTCCGACTTTTTTTAAAATATTTTTGTACCGGTTTTTTAGGGCAGTTAAGAAGCAAATGATTCAATATGAAAAATGTGATTTATTGTTAAAAAATAAACTAAAACATGGTACTTCAGCAAATAAATAAAATACAAAAAAAAAAACAAAATATTGCAATTATAGTTCTTATATAGATAATCAGACTTCGTATTAATAGCTTTTCCTGTGTAATCGGAAGAGGGAGAGTTAATTTTCAAAATAAAATTTAAGAACATTTTGGAAATTTTTATTGCCAATTTCTTCAACAACATTCAATATTTATGAAAGTAAAAAAAAATGTGATGTCTCTATCTGCTTTCTTAAAAATGAAAACTCCCTCATTCCTTGTAAATTTTATTTTTGTGTTAGATATAACTTTAGATCTGTTTAACGTAGAGATATGAAATTTTTGAAGTTGACGACCACTTTGTCGTACCACTTTGTTTGCCATTTAAAACTTAATTTTGAAAAAGAGGCGCTTACGATAATTCGGCGGTTAGGGCTAGATATATTTCTGCACAAGTGAATGCACAGTTAAGGAACCCACATGTCTTCACCAACTAAACGTAGAAAAACCAACATGTTTAGATGTTCTGGCGAAAGCCTGTTTCGCAATTGGTTCGCTATGAGAACAGCATGTGAAAATAACCTTTCGGATGGCACCGAAGTTGCAAGAATTGATAAATATTTTTTTGCAATGGCCTAAACAAAAGGAAATTCAGTTTTCATGCATTTCCAGACAACAAGCGGATTTTTACTAAGTTTTCGATCAACAGCTGGGCGAGCCAGATAAAGGCGCAGCTGAGTGGGCATCTCTTCAATTTCATCGGTTGTAGAGTCCATGTTTGTTTTAACCACCTCATCCAAAAAACATAATATGTCACTGTTGTCGGATTCTTGATTATTAGATGTCGATGTCGATGCCGCTATCACAATTTCTTCATTTGAAATTCATGTTTGTCTCATCTCGGCATTCACAAGATCACCTTAATAGAGGGGGGGGGGGGGGGAGGGGGTAATATTTGCAGTAATTATTTATGTACTGCTGCTTACCAAGGTGAAAGATTGCTTCAGAACGCTCCCAGATATTTTGAAATGCGTGCCTTTTGAGCCTAGGATCTAGAAGTGTTAAAGAAGCGTATGGTTTTACCAATTCAATATTGTAAATATTTTTGTGATTTCAATGGCAAGCACTCGTTGTTTTAAATTCTTGCCAATTTGGCTTAAAGCAGAACATTCCTATGTTTTCTTTAATGAAAAATTAATCGATTTGAGCGTAGTTTGAATATTGTGAATATAAATTTGTAGTAACAGCTCTATTCTAGCAAAGTAACAATTGTTACCCAGTATTCTTGATATTTCTATGTGTTTGTTGTATTATTTTTTTTTCAAAAATAAATTTTAAGCTCAAAAATAATACATTTTGATAAAAATTGACACCTGCTTTTAAAATTGTGACAATTTCATTAAAAAATTTTGTTACGCATGTAACGTAATCAGATGATACGCAATTACTTTGTCACACTTCCACTTACAGTCTCTTTCTTTTTAATTTTGCCTACCACTATTTTATATTTATCGAATCAAGAGTTGCTAACACAGCTTTATTTGTTCTTAAACAGCTATTTCGTTTATTAGCTTAGAGAAGACAGTTCTCAGATTAGCGTTAAGGTTTTTGTTTCGCATAAAATGAAAAAAGTCGAAAGTAAAAGTCGAAAGCAAAAGTCGACTTTCGACTTTTTTCAATATCAGAAAGTCGATTGCCAAAAGTCGAAAATTATAAAGCAAAAGTCGACTTTCGACTTATTTCGACTTCGACCTGCACATCCCTAAGATCAAGATCACAAATGAATCAAATCGGCTGAAAACTACGCCTACCTCCCACACAAAATGACTTTTTAAAAATGGTAAAATCTCTTGTCATTTTACAAAACTTAATATATGTACTTGAAATTTTGTATGTGATCTTTGATTTTTAATATCCACTTTAAGTATGAAATTCAGCTTAATCGGGTGAAAACCACACCTACCTCCCATACAAAGTTACTTTATCAAAATTTTTAAAATTAACAAAAATTAATATATGGACATTAAATTCTTAACATAAATTTTAATTTTTATTATGCATTCTGAGTTTGAAATTTCGTACAGTCAAATGAAACCATCTCCACCTACCTCCAAAACAAAATGACGAAGTGGACTTTTTTTGTAATTTAAACATTAATTTTTAATCACTGCCGCTTGATAATACTCCATCGTATGGATCATGAAAATTGACGTCACAACTTTCACCACTCTCTTCATCGGTTTCATCAGTGTCTTCGCCGTTGTTTTGAAGAAATAACATTTAAAAAGAGATTTGGCACAACAAATTTTCATTTAAGTACTGCGGTAGTAATCCTAATAATAGGGAACACGATTTCAGAAAATAATGTAGGGAAAATTATTTTTGTGACGTATCATGTTTTGAATGTTAGCTCCTCAATAACGTTTAAGGTTTTACCATGAAAATATTAAAGATATACAGACTGTAGGGTATAGCTACAAAATTGAAGGAAAAATAAGAAAAAAATTTAAAGCAAAACAAAAACACAACAAATAAATTAGCAGCGCAGTAACAACAAACACACTCTTTAGTAGTTTCACTTGCTTAATTTAATAAAAGCGATTGCAGTTCGTTGGCAATAAGTTTAATATTTTCTAAAACGCACAAAATAGCACAACAAAATTTTATACACTTTATAACAACAGTCCATATTAAAAGAAAATCATTATAAGATGACAACAGATCACACAAAAATAAACATAGCAACATGCATAGCAAAATATCGGAATTTTTTGACACATTTTTTAATAGACACAAAAAAATTATTTCCAACACTATCTAATAAATTTTTGTAGCGTTAGAACAATTATATCCTCAAGGTTGAAGGTTCCATTAAAAAATATTGCAAAAAAGATGTTTTTTTAAATAAAAATTTTATATAAAAATGCTAAAAAATTGCGATTCTCCACTGCGCGCGAACGACAGCAAAAAAAAAAAGTTAAGTTTGACAGCTTGTAACTTCTGAACTAGTACTCTTAAAGTATTAATTTTTTTGCTTGCGACGCAGAATTTTATTAACTTAAAACCGGTATCCAAGAATAGTTCGTAGCTTCCATTTGATTTGTTGAATTTTAAGCCAAAAAACCGACTAAATACCCCTCTGTGCATCGAATTAGATTGTTTAAGTGCGAAGCGTTTTGGTACTTAGTACTTAAAAACTTCATTACTCTAATTTTTTGCAAGTTAAGCCTAAAAAATTATGTCTAAAGACAGAAAAAAATGTCAAAAAGACAGAAAAAATGTCAAAAAATGTAAATAAAAACAATTTACATAGTACCAAAGCGCTATGCAGGGGGCTAGAGACGGGGTAAAAACATGCTAAATTGGCTACTAAGTTTCAGTCATGTCCGTATATTTTGATTTTAATATTACTCAAAATTGAAGAAAACATTATCCTCAAATTTAAGTATTACAACAAATTATTAAAAAACTGTCCATCTACTTACAATTCCTATTATAGTTTTAAGAAGACATTTTTTTCTTAAAATATCTACCTAAATATAATCATGCTTTATAATGTCACGTCTATAATCTGACAAAACATTATACAAAACATGCTATACAATGTCATGTCCCTAATCCGACATAACACTATACACCATTAATCAAAGTATAAAATTAAAAGCTAACTAAACCGGAAAAATAATATAAAAACCTGAAAAAATTTAATAAATAAAAATATAAATATCCCATCTATATTAAGTGAAACAACAAACCTAAAACCTAAAATTCTTGATATATTTTTGTTAGTTTCGGTTAAAAAAGATTTAATTAAAGCCCAATATTTAAAAAAAAATCCATGTTACCATTTTGATATTTCTATAAATCTGGCCCACTTTCAAAGCTTCAAAATAATTTTAAATCACTCATACGCCATGTTGAACTCATTCTTTTGTTGCAATGCAATGCAATGCAGACTTTAAGCTAGACTTTAAGCTAGACTTTTTGGAAAACCCACTGAGTGATTTTTTTTTTAATATTTATTTTTTCTACAAAGTTGTTGGCCAGAATAAAAAGAACAACTTAACTCTAGAAACCAAAATGAAAATCCTAATGGTTCAAGAGTAACCATAAAAATTAGTGTATATGTCTATTGAGTAGTTTTTAATTCTGAGCTATAAATCTGTATCAAAAAATGTTGCTCTAAAGTTTTTTGTTAATTAGCGACACGAATGTCACCACGACATTCCTCATACCAAAATTATTGTTGGCAACTTTACCAAAAACAGGCTTTGTTGCATTGAAGCCTGCTTTTCCTAAAACATTAATACTATTTTTATTATGAAACCAATCGTCGAACAAGGAGAATCCAGGAACCCAAATTAAGGTGAAGCTTAAAAAAATTAGCATGCTTTGGAAAATTTTCTACATTAGCATTAACAATTTTGTTATTAAACAAACCAATCGTCGGACAAGGAAAATTCAGTGACCAAGATAGATGACACAGGTTAGGTTAATGTGGTCAATGTGATACACACTTAGGTCAATTATGACAAAGGTTTAACCTACAAATTGACATCCTTTAGAAATTTAGTAAATTGGTTTATTTAATTTAATTGCACTATTCTAATGCACTTAATTAGAAAACCTACAATGTTATTGTGTAACCTTAATCCACCTAATTTCTGGAGTTCTATTTGCTAGGTATGTGTCTAAAACTTTTCAAAATTTTATTAAAAAAAATTAATAAAATACAAATAATTAAAAAAATAAATTTTTGGCTTTTTCCTAATTAACAGCAACCGGGCAACGCACACTGTGGTAAATCACAAATCTAGCTGGACAAAATAAAAAAAAAAGTCTGGCAACATTCCTTCTAATCGTTTAATGAGCTTGTCAATACAATAGGTAACTGTAATTCATGTTTTGTTTTGTTTGTTTTTAGCTCTGATTAGAAAAACTAAACTTTAAAGTCAGTTGTTGTCAACACGTGCATTCAGATTTCAAAGAGAAGCGTATTTGTTGTGTGACTTTGGTTTGTGATTGAAAAGGCTACGGTGACTTTATTGCCATAATTTTTTTTATTATTATTAAGCGATATTTCAAGGAAATATATTATAATTTTCATTTAGTTGTTGCCATTGTAAGTATTAAAACATTTTTTTTTTGTGAGAAGTTCAGAAAGTGAAAAAAATAAAATATTTCCTTTATTCAAGTAGAGTTAAAGCTGTTTATTACGCATAGTTCCGGTGTAAAACTATATTTGTGTTAATCTTTCAAGTGTTCACTTTAAGGTAAATTAAAAACCCATTGCGATTTTTTGCGACCGCCATACATTTTTTTAAACTTTTCTAGTATGACCTCCACTCTTACGCTAAAGGAAATTTTTGAAGAATGGATAAAAACTCCCAAAATACAGCGCAAAGATGCCTTATTGACATTAATAATGGATAGATATGGTCTTCAAGATATGCCAGTAGAAGTGAAGACAAATCTTAAGGCAAATATAAATATTATTTGTTTTAAGCTAGCCGAAAAATGGGTAAAAAGTGGAAGACATCATGGCCGGTTTTTTAAAATCAAATTCAGTTTGGCTTGATGAACCGTATGTATTGCCTGAAAGTGTACAACCGAAACGATGTGAAAAAGCTGGAAGAAAACCGAAAAACTTTGATGACTGCAGTTTAAAATCGAAAAAAAGAAAGATACAAAGTCTTTTAAATTCAACTGACCATCGAGAAATTATTAAAGCTAGTGAGATAGTGTTTCGCAAAATGGGAAAGCGAGATTCAGCTACACTTGTGAAAGATCTGTCGGAAGCTTCATGCAGTAAAGGTACGGAAGTGAAAAAAATTTGTAAGAGATTTAGCTCTGAGCCTGTTCCTTTAGTGAGCCTTTCTCTCGATGAAGCCTTTTCTATAATGGTTGATGCTAATTTGTCGAAACATCAATACGATGTTATTCGGCTAAAACTCAACGCAAAATGCAAAAATATTTTACCCTGCCACACTAATGTTCAACAAGCTTAGAAAAAATGTTATCCAGCTGAAACAGAAATCACTGAGATGCATGCTTCAGTCATTAGTGAATCATACTATTGAAAGGCTTTGTTTGGCTCAAAAAGAGGTTTTACTCGGTATTGATGAACTGAAAACTGATGAAAATCGTCTTAATATTTTAATAAAATGGGGATGCGATGGGGCTCAGCAAAAGCAGTATAAACAGAAGTTTTCTTCGGAGGAGGGCAATACAGATGAAAGATTATTTAGTATTTCAATGGTTCCTATTCAAATGAGTTTTAGTTCTACACAAAGAAAAATTATTGTATGTCAAAATCCTGCTCCTTCATCTACAAGATACTGCCGTCCAATCAAGTTTGTTTTTGCCAAAGAGTCCACTGAGTTAATTTCTCAAGAAGTTAATTTAGTACAGCAACAAATTACAGATTTGTCTCCAACTCTTATCAGAAATGTCGAACAAAGTTTTCTTGTTGAGTCTACATTTATGCTTACTATGATAGACGGCAAAATTTGTACTGCACTATCATCTGTAACTTCTTCTTCTCAAACGTGTTTCATATGTGGAGCGAAACCGAGTGAACTAAATAAACCTTCTGTGATTTTAAACAAAATTGTCGATGAACGATCTTTAACCTTTGGAATGTCTCCGCTACATTCATGGATCCGTTTTATGGAGTGTGTATTACACAAATCAAATGTATACTATGTACACTATGTGTATTACACATAGCATATAAGCTTCCTATAATGACCTGGCAAGCTCGAGGACCGGAAAATAAAGCAAAAGTGGCTGAAGTTAAAAAAAATATTCAACAGAGATTTCGAAATGAGATGGGGTTGCTTGTAGACATGCCAACAAAACACGGAGGTAATACGAATGACGGTAATACTGCTAGACGGTTCTTTAGAGCAGCAGAAAAGAGTGCAGAAGTCACTGGTGTCAATAAAGAATTAATTGAACGGTTTCATATTATTTTGGAAACTTTAGGTAGTGGTTACCCTATTGATGAAGATGCTTTTGAAAGTTTTATTGTTGTCACAAGAAATTTATACTTAAACGAATACCCATGGTACATTATGCCAGTTAGCGTCCATAAAATCCTTTTTCATGGAAGAGACATAATAAGGTCTTGCATTCTTCCTATAGAACAGCTGTCAGAAGAAGCTCAAGAAGCAAGAAATAAGGACACAAGGAAATTTAGAGAGTTGTTTACGAGAAAAACATCGAGAATAGACACAAATACAGATCTTTTCAATCGTCTCTTAATTTCTTCAGATCCATTTATCGCAAGTTTGCGTCACACTCCTCTTCGTGTTCGAGGTTTGATAACAAAAGAAGTTCTTTCATTATTATCTGTTGATGCTTTTGAGGAAGAAGAATCTTAACGATAAATATAAAAGTGAATAAATTAAAATCTCTATGTGTATTTATGTGTTATTATCTGTATTATTAATGTAATAAAGCAAAAATAAGTAACGAAAACAATTATTATCAAAAATATTGAAATTATTTTAATATTAAAAATTATTATCTCCGACTCCTTACGTTAAAACTCATTAAATAATAATATAAATCATAAATCTAAGTTCTATTCAACCTAAATACTAGTATATATAACTACAAATTATCTCAGAGGATTTATTTAAGAAACAAATTTTTTTATCTTAAAACTTATTTTTTTTTGGCAGTGATTTTATTAAAAAAAATCTTCTTTTTTTAAAAAAAATTGATTTTTAATAATCATTTATATATTTGAACTCATTTTTTATATAATTCATAAGTGAAAAGTGAACCCAACGCGATTTATTAATTTTGTCCAGCTAGATTTGCGATCTACCACACTGTGCAACGTCGGAAACCATTCTACAAGTGCATTTTTTATGAAAAAACTTTTTTTATTAAATTAAATTAAAAATATAATAAAAAAGAAAAATGTACACGGTTAAAAATCCGAATTTCAGGAATGCTGCAGTATTTTTAATTTAAAACTAGATTAACCAGAAATTCAATGAACATTTTGATATAACAGCATTTTTGTTTTCTTATGATTATTAATAATGATTAATTAAAAATATTATATTAAAAAAGCTTACATGAAGAATTATTGTTGTTGCAACCTGTTACTTCATGAAATTTTTCGACATTAAGCTCAAATATAGTTCTAAAAAAATAATTTTTTTTCTTAGAATTATTAAAAAAAAATATCATATAATGTGTCAGATGAAGTAGTTCTAATCGATTGGATATAAAAGGTTGTAAATTTGAGATATTTTAATCCTGGGATACTTGACACATTGGCTTGGTCTCCTTACAAAAGATTAGTTTTAGTGAGTGTCAGTGTTCGTTAAGGCCAAACATTGGTTCGTAGCTTCCATTTGATTTTTTGAATTTTAAACCAAAAAATCGACTAAATGCGGATATACCCATCTGTGTATCGTCAAACTAGCAAAGAGGAGGCAGAACCTTAGCAGTGGAAGTGGAAGCACTTGTTATTTCATTCTACGAAGACGAAAAGAACAGACACATGTTACCAGGTAAAAAAGGTTTCGTTTCGGTAAAATGTCAAGATGGAATACTTGAGAAAGTACAGAAGAAGCTGATTTTCACCATAAATTAAAGCAACAGTAAAACGATGTAAAATCTGATTTTTCTAAATTTGCTCAACTACGACCACGTCATTGAGTGCTTACAGGGAGCAACAGAACTCACACGATTTGTGTTTGCACATATCACAAAAATATGAACCTTTTGCTAGATGCGATTAACCTTCGTGAAATATGTAATAATTATTATGTTATTCTTCGGCGCTAACGCGACTGACTGAAGTACAAAATGTGCAAAGTCCCTTCTTCAACCTGCCACTTTGCTAAATGTAACTCCTGATCCAGGACTACAGCATATTTATACTTTCTTAACTACACTTCGAAACTAAAATTGTTATTGATATACTGAAGTTATGGGATCTCAATTAATTCATTGATCACCTGTGCTATCTCTCCAGGAAAAATCGGAAGGCTTCCATCTAAAAGTGATAAAGAAACATTCCCAACCGTATCGTTCGGAAGCTTAAGGGTAGTTTTGTATTTATGCTGTTTACAAATCGCTTCTTTAAGGATGCTTATGGAAACTTTTACTTATTGTCAAGCAATGACAACAAAAAATATTAACATCATTATTTCCTTATTATAGAATTCGATAGGCTAGTGGTAGCGCCCTTGACTGTCGCTCAAGGGTCCCGGGTTCGAATCCAGGCCGGGCATTTTCATAACAAGGGAGAGGAATGTTTCCGCATTAATTTTTAAGACAGCGTATAGAAATGTTTCCACATTCATTTTTAACACAGCGGATAGAAATGTTTCCCTTTAATGACTTTCCCTTTATGTAAAGAAAGAAATGGAGTGTCCAACGGAAGGGAATGCTTCCTACATTCCATGGCATGTTTTCTAATTATATCCGGAAATGTTTCCATTTCCTGGAGGGATATTTTGAAAAATTAAAAGTGCACGATTTCATAAACAACACACAGACTTTTTCTGATAGATTTCAAGGTTTCAAGATGATGATTAGATGGTTTCAAGGAAAAATAATTCTTAATTCAATGCGACTTTGCAGAAAATTATGTATTTGTTGTACAAAATACTGCGCAATCGTTTCATTGGAACAACGACAAGTGTTCAATATTTACAGGAACACGGGCAAAGGTAATTAATTACAAGGGCAAAGGTAAAACTGCAAATTAAAACTGTGGCAATTTTATCCGACGGACATAGTCATGATATAGTTGCTGTGTAGGAAAATCAAAAAAATTTTAAGTACATTTCTAAAAAAACCATTACATTCTTCTGCACTCTAACACTAAACTCAAAATTTAAACACCCTGTAAAAAGTTATTCCGTTCATCTATAACTTTTTATTTACGCCTTGAGTGTATAACTATGGGCGTTTTTTATAGAGTGATACAACTTTGAGTTGGCATCACTGCTTTATTTGACCACCCATTTAACAGCTGATAGTTGCTTTTTGTTTAGTTTGCTTTGACATTTCATTATGTAACGACTTACACCAGAGCAACGCGTGCAAATTGTGGAAATTTTTAATCAAAATAGAACCATTATTTCGTCCTTCAGAGCTGCTAGTTCGAAGAACAATAGATCGTTTTCGGACCACATTTACTGGTACTGATAATGTGCATCCCGTGAGACGCCGAACAGTGCGCACTGAAGAATCTGTAGCCGAGGAAAGCATTGAAGATGATCCTAATCAATCCATTCGTCGCCGTTCTCAGCAACTGGGGTTGTGTCCTTCCACTTTATGGAAGATTTTACGAAAAGATCTTGGCTTAAAACCTTTCAAGATTCAACTTGTGCAGGAATTAAAGCCAAACGACCATCGTAAGCGCCGCCACTTCGGCGAATGAGCTGAAGCACAAATTGATATTGATTTTGAATTTCCATGGAACATTTTATTTTCCGATGAAGCCCATTTTTGGTTGAATGGGTACGTAAATAAACAGAATTGTCGTATTTGGAGTGAATGAAATCCACAAGCTTTTGTCGAAACACCATTACATCCACAGAAAATTACTGTTTGGTGCGCTTTATGGGCTGGCGGAGTCATTGGCCCATATGTCTTCAAAAACGATGGTGGTCAGAATGTTACTGTCAATGGTGAACGGTATAGGAACATGATTCGAAGTTTTTTCGTACCTCAATTAGCTGGCATTAATCTTGCTGATATGTGATTCCAACAGGACGAAGCCACCTGCCACACAGCGGGCGCTACAATTGATTTACTCAAGGAAACTTTTTTGGCCCCCAAGATCGTGTGATTTAACCCCATTGGATTCTTTTCTTTGGAGTTATGTAAAGTCACTTGTCTACGTCGATAAACCACAAACAATTGAACACCTGGAAATCAACATTCGAAGAGTTATCGGCGAGATACGGCCGCAAATGCTGCGAAAAATTTTTGAAAATTGGTGTTCCAGATTGCGCCTTGTACGCGCCAGCCGTGGCGTCCACATGGCCGAAATCATATTTAAACATTAATGTCATTTTCTATCCAATAAAGCCCATTTCATTGATATTAAAAATATATTACTATGTTTTATTATGATTTAAACTTGTATCACTCTATAAAAAACACCCTTTACAAGCACTTTTCATTGTGGAAATTTTATCAAAATCGAAATTTATTTCAATTTTAGATGGATCACTTCAAAAAAAATGTACCTCATAAAATATATTAAAAAACACCGGAGATACATATTTGTATCGAAAGTCAAAATTTTGAAAATAAAATAATGACCGGATGCAAATTCAGATTAAGACTTCACTAATTTTACCCTACACCCATGCCAAATTTTAGCTTGCTCTGTTTTAGCTCCCAGTAAAATTTCGTGGACTTATTTGATTTTTAACCAAAGCCACATCTTTATTATCTCAACATTTTTATGAGTTTAAAATTTACAACAACCCTTGTTTTACATCAGTGTCTTTTTGGTTTTATTATTATTGCTTTTGCGATAATCTTGCACTAGACCAAGTTAATGTAGCATAAAATAAATTTTTTTTTAATATCAAGTTAAGTATTTTTTAATATATGTACTATATCCTATAATCCGTAGATGAGTTAATAGTATTACCTGCAAACTAACCCCAAATTAACAAAAGCATTCTTTAGCTCTCTCTCTCTCTTTATTTTGCTCTGTTTGTCAAGTACAGCAAGATGAAAATATGTGGCAGCTTTTATTTTATATGCTTCCCTGGGGCAACAACCACAAAACACACAACGACAACATTAACAATGATTTATTCATTGTTATGCATTCTCGTAGAGGTTCTGTTACACAAACAGCCTGAACAGAACAACTAAAATAGGCACATCAAAATAAGCTGTTGAAAGTGTACCTTAAGGTGCAGACCTAATTGCGTGAACTTTAGCAAGTAGTTTCTTCTTCTTCTTCCTCTGCTTCTGTTCTCGTGCCTACCGAAAACGCAAAACTTTTTGTTCGACTTTTGAACCCGAGTCTTAAATCATTTATTAATGACAGACAAGCCTATAATAGCTAAGGCAACAACAACAATAACAACAACAACGACAGCAACTTTAACTATAACTACAATAACAACAGTTACTGTAACAATAACAAGGAAGTCTGAATAACAAAGGCTGTCAAGGAGCCAGCCAAGTCAAGTCGAGCTAAAAGAGGTCTATTATGAGGAGTTTCTATAAGTTGGTTGGCATGAGTTTTTTCTATTTTTTTTTTTTTTTCAAAAAAGCTACTGTTATGCTTTGCTTCAGAATTCAATTGAAGGCATCTGTTGAAGTAGAGGGGATGACATAAGTCAAGCAGCTAGCTATTGTGGCTGCTCTGGGCCATTGAACCAGCTTCCCTTAAATTCATTATATAGACATGCAAAATTATGGCACTCAACACATTAAAAAGGCATTTAATAATACGTTAACACATTGTAAAGAACATTAATTCATTTAATTACCCATTTGAGTGAACTTAATTGAATTCGAGTTGTATAACATATGAAACTTTAAACTTACTATGTGTAGAATAAATTCATTAAATTATTTTGAAGCTTTTAGTGTTTTCGCCATAATTTTAAAATGCTATTCCCAAGAAAGTGTTTAACTTAAAAAAGCAGCGTTCATTTTTTATAAATACTTCAAGGCTGCCAGAACTGAAGTGGCTTCTGAATAAATTTAAAATTTGGCAATTTTGTTTTGAAAAGCATGATATTTAATATTTAACAATGATTGAATCGTTGAATTCTACATAAGATATGTATAACAATTTCTTAAAAAATAATTTTATAATGTAGTTTTTGGAAGTACAAAGTCATAATCAGCTCGGCTGGAGATCACTCCTTAACTCTATCAATGGCTAGGCTAAAATAAGAACAAAATATTTTTTTGAGGTAATATTCCTATAGTTTAGGTCCTAAAAAGATGAAAAAACTTACTTTTGAATTTTACCTGCGCTATTGCCGTTTTGCAAGCTTGTTCAAAGAACAAATTGTTTTGCTCATGTTCGGCATAAATCTTTTTTTAATTCCTTGATGGTTTTTCAACCCTTGAGATCTTTGTTTTTAAACCTTCTTAATATTATTATCATTAAAGCCATGAAAAGATAAAAATCATAAATTTAATTTTTGTTCGGTTGCTTTTTTCTTATAAAAAAGGCCAAAAAATTTTTACTTTTCTTCAACACGAAAATTCAACTGACTTTAATTGAATTCGTCAATGTCAGATATCGATATAATTCGTTTTAATGTCAGATATCTCTCTGAATTTATTTTTATCATGTTGGTTCATCTATTCTTCATAAAACCAAACGATTTCATTAAAAAAAAGTGTTGCAAAATAAAAATAAAATTACTTTCTGGCGTGTCCAATATATTGAGCAAATCCACCATCTTGCCTTGGATAAATACATATAACCAGGGCTAGGTTTTCGATAAGACAAGGGTAACGCAGCAAAAAATGCTGCACTGAGGCATTAACCCACGCTCAGTTTACTGTATCAGCGTAATGCGTTAACGCAATTGCGTTATGACGTAGTATAAAATGCTATGATATCTATACTAACTCGATGTTGATCAGCGCATGCTGTTCTTTAATTGTAAAGTGCTTTGAGATATGTGGTAAATTTGTTGAATGCAATGAGTCTTAAGGTAAAGTATCAAGTTGCCCTAAGCGAAAGTTGTCTCAACTTAGAAAAAAGAAATGGAATCAAATAAAAAATTCTGAAACAATTTATCTGAAATAAATAAATAATAAAATAAACAATAAGTTAATTACACAGTGCGACAGTCAAAACGTGAGTAAGAAACCGGCAAATGTTGTCAATTATTTCCGAATCACGAATCTATCACCCAAATTTCTCCATCACGTCAGGATTCAAGGTAAAAAATTCTCCTAAGAGAAATCAGCTTGAAGCATAGAAACTAAAAGTGGTAGCTGATTTTTTTTTTAGGGCAAAGATGTTTGTTACAAGTTGATGAACAATTTTCTTTCACAATTCAATATCCCCACCCCCTTTTCACCTTTATTTTTACGTTTTTCAAAAATAGTTTAATTTAGCAAAGCTATATTCTGCGAACCATTGAGAAATGTAATTTCATGTTTTGGCAAAAATTATCGCCATGAAAAACATATAGGGTATCCTTACTATTAAATTACCCTATATCCACCATATCCCGCTTCAAGTTGATTTCTTTTAGGAGAATTGTTTGACCTTGAATCATAGTTTTCTCAAAATCCTGACGTGATAGGGAAATTTTGGTGTAAGATTCGCAACAAGGGCCCCGGAAATATTTGAAAACATTTGTCGGTTTCTTACTTAAAAAAACGGCATTTTTGGTGTGCAGTGTTATTAATAGGAAATATTACGGTACTAATACTACTTTTACATTGGACCAAATGACTCATTTGAAATGAGTCATTCAAAAGTGTCTACTTTTGTAGTGTCGTGTAAACACCCTAATCATAGCATGCTGTTTTGATAACTCAACTTTAAAAACGAAAGAGATATATACCTGCATGTTTAAGGCGCCGTACAACTTGTGCAATTTTTGCTAGTTGTATAAATATTTTGTAATTTGTCTTTATGCGTGTCATTTGTATTACTGCGCTAGTGAGTTACTTTTTTTAAACAAGTGAATCAGCACAGTAACGCATTTAAGTGCTTCAACTCAATTGCGTAACGCAGCGCAGCGTTACCCATGTCGAATTTCGATGACATGTCATGTTTTTTCTGCTGCTTCTAAGACATTCCCTAGTTATTTAGAACGTCCATTTACTTATGTTTCCTAAATTCCAATTATGAAAAGTTTTTAGGTCATTTGTTCGTAATTGTTCATCGTTTTTCATAGGTTTTAGTTTTCAGGTCATTTTTACTAGTTTTAAGTCATTTTAGGTAATTTTTAGAGAGTTTTAAGTTATTTTATTGTCAGTTTTGGACATTTTTAATTTTTAGAACATTTTTCGGGTTTTTAGGTAATTTTGGTCTAATTTTAAAATAATTTTTTTTGTACTAAAAAAAGTAAAAATGCAAATTTTTAAACTTATTCATTCTACATTAAAGTCCCTTCAATCAAAAACAGTACCTCTCGAAAAGGGAATAGCTTTGTGTATAGGCCTATATGAAAAAAAAAACTCTGAAAAACTCTGAAAAACTGAAAAAAAAGGGTATGAAGATATGTTTATGTTTTTAATGTTATTGAGAAAAGAATTGAATAAATAACTATTTTTTTTTTTTAAAGAAATTTCATTAATTACGCAAAATTCTGAGAAATTTGCACTCAAAGTTGAAATTTAGTAGTTTCAACCGATTGTTGATGTACCGTTAGTGATTTCATTGCCTTTGCAATGAGCCCTCATGATAAGTTTTCTATGAGTTATTTCTTCTGCTACAAACAATAATATTCAACAAAGTCGTGCAATACTAATTAACCCTGCAGCTCCTAAGAGTGTGAAAATAGACCCCTCTCTTCCATACGATTTTTTGCTATCTCGACATCGCATTTCACCTCCGTAAATAGTAACACTCAGTTGTGGGACATTCTGTTTTCCGCCACACCCCTTTTACCGCCCTTAAATAAAAAAAATATAATTCAGACAGTTTTGGTCATATAAGACTAAAATTTGTCGGAAAATGTACTAAAAATGGGTTTCCACACCCCCTCTTACCGCCCACAAATCAATTAAAATGCTATATTTCAGACGGTTTTGGTCGTTTAATATTAAAATTTAGTAAATTAGTTCCTATAGTTACTTGCAGCAACTGTACGTAAAATGGGCGTGGTTGCACTATTTTACGCCTCTTTTTCAAGGGATAAGCATGGAGTAAAGCAAAGTGCGATGAGTATTAACCAGTGGTGCTCATTCTACAACATAGACAAATTTGCGTGTGTGTTAGAGAGCTTTAAGCTTATTCACTGAGAGAAATTAACCGTGTTAGCTTTCTGGTGCACAGTTCATCGATGTTTAAATTTTTTATTAAATACAGTTGAAACTTTTAAATGATTTAGAATTGAATTGATCAAAACTTTAAAAAATGTTCACGCTTACTGCTCACATGGCTCTTATTTTTATGATCTGTAATTTTTTCTGATTACATTTGATGTGATATTTAGTTTTCACTACTGTCTTATTTAAAAAAAATTGTTTTTTAATCTAAGGAACAATTTTGTTTTCTCTTCCCCGCAACAGGAATAACCATTTTTTTGATTTTCTGGAATGCCTTTCAAGAAAAATGTTCTTGTGTTAACTTATGTTGTGTAGCAAAACAAACATTGCGCATCATTAATCAGCAGAAATCGCCTTGAATAATATTATCTTCACAAAAAATATATTTATTTTGATAGTTAAAGAACATATTTGCATGCGTGCATTAAAGAAACAAAGCGAAGCAGTCCTCACCGCTTGAAATGCCAGAGCGAACTGCGGTGCTTTTTTGTATGCGTGAGCTTTATATAGGTGTGAAAGCACAAACGCTTATCTGTCAGAGATGCCAACCCGAAGGGAGTAAAAACCTACAAATGCGACATAAAAAATCCGTATAAATCCGTGTTAGCAAATTTATATTTTTTTTTTTAATTTTAAACTAACAGCTAATAAAATTACTCAATTGAAGTCATTAATAGTTTTTTACAAATTTTTTGCGTATTTGAGTTTTTTAGCAAAATTTTCATTAAACTTATAAAAGTTACAAACAACGTGAAGCATAACTAAAAGTAATATTTTTTAACAATTTTTACTTTTAGCTGTGTTTATGTTACCATTACTAAAACTTAAAAACATAACTTATATTCATTTTAAAGGAACATTAGATTTTTTAAATCGGTACTCAATATAAATAAAATAACATTGAAATACATTTCACAGGCACTTTAAGTTTGTTTTAACCCATAATGACAAAGTATGATAAGTTATATAATACGTGATGAAAGCATTTTTCCTTAATTCGCAGCTACTGTAAGTATGCTTTTTACAAAAAAGTTCGTAAATTGACCTTTAAAGCCTTTTTGTTTATTTTCCCCGCCAGTTTCAAGTGCGAGTTTCAAGGGCCTGTAAACATTAATTTTTTTCAATAAAATTTTCAGGAACTTATTTTTAGACATTATTAGACGAAGCTATTTCTCAAATACTTTCTCCAAAAATTGTTGGAAGGTCGCAAGAATGGAGCTGAATTTTAACACTAGTCTTGTCAGCCCCGCTTTTCGTTCATTCCAACTACGGATGGCAATTCTTGGAGTTTTTTCGATCCCGGGATATTCGGGATCTGAATATACAATCCCGGGATCGTCCCGAAATTCAAGAATTTTTTATTTCGGTATTTTTTTTTTGCCAAAAAGTGCAATACATTCACTTATATTCTTTTATAGCACAATTTGTACCAATTCAATTAAAAAAAAAAAACCAAACATAAAATTTGACTTATCATATATCTTCAGTAATTTATAACATACCTTTTGTAATACATGCACAAATACATTTTTTCGGTTTAAGTTTAGCATGCTTTAGAAGCGAAAAAAAATCTTCCGTAAGAAATGCATCGCGTTTTTGACAGCGAAAAGGTAGCGAAATTTTTTTTTTCGTTGGTTAGTACGCTGTTGAACCGTAAAAATTGTTCAATGCAGCTAAGTTCACAACCATGATTGCAGAGTTAAAATGTCAAAATTTCGCTGCCTTTTATATAACCGTACATTGAATTGGCGTGCAAATTTGACATTCAACAATAAAGTTCAAATAACACATTCAACAAACACTTTATGGTATGTGTTAGTGTTGAGTCTACATCAAAATTTTGCGTGTAAAATTAAATGCCTAAAATGTTTTCTTCCTACAGCATACTAAGCTTTAGCAGTAACTGCTTACATAAAACTATTTTAAATCAGTATTTAAACAGCAATTGTTTTCAAATTAAATTTTTTTAGATTGATTATTGCTCAATTATCCTTCAATAAATTAATTCCGCTTATAATACAGATTCTACAGCGCTAAAAACCTTGTGCGCCAGAGTAAATTTAACTAAGAAGAGTAATTTTAAGCACGATTTTTCTTGAAACATACTTTTTCAAAACTGGCTACACTACTGAAAACAAACTAATCGACTAATGAAAATTTATTTTAATCTGTTTCTATTATAATTCTACACATCTTTAACCAAAATGAGCGTCTTTGGAAAACTTTTCTAGGTTTTACATGCAACAATATGGTCAAATGTCATGTTAATTTTTTCCACATTTTTTCCACGCTTCGTAATTTTTTTATTTTTCATTTTGGTAAAAGATGTGCATTCAAGAGTCTTTCTTCGAAAAACATTTAATTTTCAGGCGATCAGCGTGATGATGTAAAATTACCATGCAAATTAAATTTTTTGTGTATGTAATAAAATTTTTTAGAAAACATCTGCTAAAATATGCCTCAATTATAACCGCTTTGACCTAAAACCTCCCTTTAATCATATGCTATAGCACATTCAAATTAAAATAAAAAAGTCAATACATTTAAGTAAAAAATAAATACAATACTCTTTCTATTTAGAGCTTAGTAAATATATTCCTTCTTTTGATCAAAATACGATCTTTATGAAATTAAAGCATTAATGGTTTTATCCCCTAATTTAGACCTTAATTTATTGCATATAAGACCTGCAGAGAAGAAGCACCGCTCCGCCTCAATGCTTGTTAGTTCGATCGTTGAAAGGGGGATATATGTGATTGTAGTTTGAAAAATTTTACATTTAATTAGAATTTAGAAAAATTAGATATTAAAAAAATTGTTTTCAACAATCCCGGGATTCGAATCGAATAATCCCGGGATATTCGGGTCTTAAAAAAGATCGGGATCCCGAGATACCGGGATTTCGGGATCCCGGGATTGCCATCCCTAATTCCAACCTAATTGGCCGCTCTTTTGGCTCACTTACAACAACTTCAATATTCTTTGAATTGACTTCGTCAGCGCATTGCGCTGCGACAGCAAGAAGACAGCATTGTTGGTGTTATTGCTGTTGCGTGTTGGTATTTTCTCGTTGGTCTCAACACATATTTTTAATAAGAAAAAGTAACGTATTTTAGTATTTTGTTAACGTTCGATTTCCCTCCTTTTATAATTTTCATACTACGGACTATAAATAAAAAAAAAATCGATTCTAAAGATGCAAATTCCACAAATTTTTAAATGACGAATCCTTTTTATTAACATCATTTTTTTTTTTTAATAATCAAAATCAATTTGTTTTTACATTCTCAAAAGTTTGGTGAATCAGAACTAAAAGTGCTAAACGAAAAGTGCTAATTTTTAGATTAAATCAACGTTCAGGAGTAGCCCCTTGAGCTGATTCAAAAGATAGGTGATAGTTTTAGGGTGAAAAGTTGGAGTAGTGTCGATGAAAATGTGTTTTAAATGGCACAACTTAAAACTGCCGGGAAACACGCTCGCAAGAAGACAATTCCACAACTTTACGTGTGACTAAAAAACGAATTATGTCGGTAACGCGAGGTTCTGTTGGACATGGGTAAAGGGGTGGCTTGGACAGCTGTCCGAGTAGACCGGGAAAACAAACGGGCTAATGGCGTCAGGCCATTTATCTCCCTTGAACACATCCCATAATAATACCTACACAAAAAGCTGAAGCAACCAACAGTTCTTCGATGCCCAAGATAAAGTGAAATAATTTCATCTCCTATCAAATATATCGCACAACGTTGAATTCGGTCCAGATGCTCCAAATAAGATCTTGAAGCTCCTGCCTAAATGTGCGAATTTTACTCCATTTTTGGCCTGATATATGAGGTGTAGATCATGCAAAGATCAGTTGAAGTGAAATATTTTTTGACCGCTTCTTTCGACACATCGAAAATGTGATCATTCCAATCATGCCTACAAGTCAAAAGATCCACACCATTCGTAATGAGGGTATTATCCACACCAATCTGTCCGACAGACATCACTGGATCTTCCTTGCATTGAACTCTACTCTATTAGCAGACCCAACTCGAAATTTTTCTGTAGATCATTAAGGAGTGTGTTATTAGTATTTTTACTCTTTCTCTCAATCTGCATTGAGTTTTGGCGTTTTTTGAATGAGTATGAATGAGAAATGCAGCTATTGTTCGCAACCTAATCGATTGGGTTATGTGTCAACGACAGAAAGTTGGCGATAGAATCGAACCCTGCGTAAATGGCGTGCTCCTCGGACGAAGTATCGTCAACTACGATATGAATCGTTGTATCCTTGAGAAAAAACATGATCAATCCAGCAAAGTTACCACTAACACCATACGCAATTACATAGTTTTGACACAAGTGCTTTATGCCACACTCGGTCAAACGCCTTTGAAATATTCAGAGCAATAACTTTGCTCTCACCGAAAAAGGAAACGCATTGGTTCTATTTTTAAATTTAGAACACCATAAGGTCACCAGTAGAGCGGGCCATACGGAAAGCATTCCAGCAAAATTTTTGATGCAAATGTAACATGCATTCTTAGGGACACTGCTTCCAGAAGACATTCTATAGATCAAACTCTGCTTCTTCTGAGCCTTTTAAAGAAGTTCTTTCAAGAGACATTTTTATAAGCTACTACATTCAATTCAACCAAAAAAAGGATATTTTATCGTGGAATTTTTTTAAATCCCACAACAAAACCCAAATTCATTTCCAACACAAAAATAGCTAGAATGTCGAGAAAAGGGATATTCTCCCAGAGATTTTTTAACCCCCAAACCACAAAAATCATTCCATTCCATGGAATGCCTTCTTAAAGTTCTCCGTAAAGCACCTACTAGAAATCTTTGATCAAAGAAATCTTCCATTGAAAAAGTCCTAGAAGTACTTCTAGAGAAGACTAAAGAAGGCATTCCTTTCAATGACATGGATATGTTAAAGGAATGCCTTCTGGGTATGAAAGTGGAATGGATGGAATTCAAGACTTTCCCTTCCTCTTTAGCTTCTTTTGGAAACACTTTTTTTGCAGGGATATTGACAATCTCTGAGCAGTTGGTTGTGCTCCAGATGCATTGTTCATAAGATTGAATTTTATAACGCTCTCCAGAATTTTGGAAATTTATCAATAGAAGCTCGGTCAAAGTCCTTTCTAGGGCTGAAATGGTCAATTTATTTTATATTTTATACATGAGACTGGAAAGCGTAAAACATATAGCAATGGGTCGGCAGTTTTCATGGTTCCTGGCATCGTACCCTTATTAGGTACCAGCTGGGCCCTTGCGACCTTCCAACAAGATGGAAATACTCCTGTTCCGTAAGAGATGCTGAAAAGGTTTCGCACAGGCAGAGCCAGTGAAGAAGCACACATTTTAAACACAATTGGCGGTATGCCCTCAAGATCAGAGGCTTTGTTTATGTAGAGATTATGTCGTTCGGAAGTATATCTCTCGCATTGTAGAGAATCCACCCTCAATAATGGGCAGTAACTGATTGCTTTCTGTGAGAGTGGAATTTTGTGCAAACAATCCAGTGAATAGGTTCGCTTTATTAGCCGAGTCAGTGAAGATTTGGTCATCTTTAAAAAGGAATCTATCTATGACAATGTCTGATTCTTTACCCTTTGCCTCGATGCGCATTCTTTTGGTATCAGTTAAAGTGTTTCAAATTGTGGCACGATGTGGGATGTGGTCGTATCTGTGGGTGGATTTCTACAATTTCAACCATCACACCTTTTTGTACTTAGATTTATGTCTTATTAGACCAAACCGGTGCTGCTGAGCCAGTGTTCCTCCGTTTGATCCCGCAAAAAGAAGCTGTTCAGATCAGCTGCTGTTTACAAAAGATAAATCGGAAATTATTTAATGAAAAGATGAATGTATACCCCCTTTAGAAGGTTTTGATTTAGTTTGTATTATTAAGACTTACAAAAAAATCTTGAAATCTTAAATTTTTCCGCCGCTACTCGAACTTCTTCCATGATTTTTACGAATTATATTGTTGCTTTGTAATTATACATATCCATAATTATACCTTATCTTATACCAATTTTTTTCTCTTCTCTTCCAGGTACGTTTTAATTTCTACAAGCCTTAAACCAACTTTATATAATTGGATGATTAAATGTTTAGTTTAACTTTCAACGGCTCTTAAGTTTTATTATAGCTTTGTTGTTTTTTTCAAAATAAATAATTTTCAATCGATTAATTATGTTAATTGCTGACAGAACAAGTAAGTGAATAAAAGAAAAACAAAAAAAAACCATTCAAACTATCTTCTCATATTCAAATCAATAAAAATATTAAACAAGACAATATAATGATGAATAGCTTGAAAGGGGTTAAGGAAAAGAAAATGTTAATGATTTGGCAAAGAAAACAGTGCGCTATCAAGCCTAATTCTGAATAATAGAAACAGCAGTAAAAATGCTACAAAAATGCCGGATCTAAACATTTATTGATTTCAAAGGCATGTCAGCCAGCTAAGCACAGTTGGGACAACAATAGAAACAGTCAGACAACATCGTTGACTCACCCAATCCAATTCAACCCAACTCAACTCAGCCTCTGCCACTGCCACTGCCACCTTAAGTGCTGCATGACACAGCGTACGAGCACCATAAATAATTTCGTACTGAGCTACATACAGAAAACAGCGTTTGTATTTATACTGCGCCTAATACTATGCTAAACATTTTGCTCACTTACGTTTTGCGGCGTCAGACAGAAAAAATTATTTTGTCTACTGGCTGCTGCTACTTTTATTGGCACGAATACTGGTAAATAAATAATAGAAAATAAGAGAAATAGAAATAAAAACAAAACTAAATAAGAACAAATTCAACCCAAGAGGAGGTCAAAAACAATCGATTTTTTATTTCTATTCTTTATGTGCTGTGCACGAATTGAATTAAAAAGAATGACAAAAAAAAAACAGAAAAAATTTAAATAATAAAAGCAAAAGGCACTTTGTACCTTTTCAAATTATTTGTGACACGAATGTGCATGCAGAACACATGCTTTAAATGTTGTTGCTATTGTTGTTATTGTTACTGCATTCTAAACATAAAAAAGGAAAGTTGTATTTATTACTACTATTATTATTATTATTATTACGACATGAATTGGGTAGTTAACGTAGGTGGAAAGAGTGTGACACACCCTGGAATTTATCACAATTTTCGAAAAAAAAACAGCCAAACAACTAAACTATTAATACTTCACTATTAATACTTAACTATTGTGTTTAATCAAACAAACACATATGTATAGCAAAAAAGCAATGAAAGTGGAGATGTATTCACGAAAAATCGATCCAAAAATATATTGTTTTGCTTACTGCCCTTATTTGGGTTATCAAAAATAGCTTCAATTAAATTGGTTCCAAGGCATATATTCCTAAGAAATGCGTTTTTCTCGAGTTGAAATTCTCCAGATTGTAGTGGCTTTAAATATTGTTTCAATTTTGGCACAAAATTTATTAGCTTTTTCAATATAGTCGAGTGTGTAAAGAGACCGTTTCTGATGACATTTTTTTGGAAATTTTTTTTTAATTTTTTTAACCACTTATTGCAAAAAAAGTTTTCTAAACCATGCTTTCTTGTTCTCGCTATGACCGACCGCATGTTGGTTAAATTTTTCAATTATGTGATAATTTTATTGAATCCCGACATCCTTTTATGCATGGTTTGTGGTGGAGACATTTCGTAGACTTTTTAGTCCACTCAGCTATTTGCCTACGGTAATAACTTTTTACGAGTTGTTCAACGACATCATTGGATGAATGACGTAGTTAAAGATTTTCTCGCTGTAAAACAGCGAACTCCAACGTAAACAAAAACTTTAAAACAATCAAATAAAACGAATAGCAAATTTAACTGTCACATAAAGTTTACAACTTTGTATAAAACCAAAAAGTAATTTTGCTGACACTTAGCTTATGATTTTTAATTTTACATTTTTCAGTGTCAATAGCATTGTTTGGAGTAGTATGTCACCAATTGGAAGGTTTGGAGAAATTGTTTGAAGAAAATCGTAGTCTTAGTCCTTGCAAAATTTTGTATGAAGTTTTTGTAGGCAAAAGTTGCGGAAGTGTACATCATCCTTATACATAATGTGACCAACATTTTCAGAGCAAAAAAAGTAAACGCACAGACTTTAAAAAGAAGTACATAAGAAGAACATAAAAAAATATAGAAGTACAGAAAAGAAGTACACCCAGAAAAAATATATGAAAATATAAAATTAACTAAGCTGCTTGCACTTTTTAAATGAACTACTTATGCTATATCTCATTTAGTAAATAACCTTTTTTTAATAAAAAAAAGTAAACATACTCTTGAATGAGTATATTTTTGATTTCCTTTTTGATTTGAGTAATATCCCTTGATTTCCTAAAAAAACTTCACAAACATGACCTTCTTTTTCCGGCTTCTGGGTGCGTAATCCCTCTTAAAATAAGTTTTCTATGAGTTAGTTTTTTTGCTAAAAGCATAATGAAATAACTCTTAACCCCGTAACTCCTAATTGTGTGAAAAAAACCCCCCTCCCATACGATTTTTTATTTTAATCTTCCTCCTCTTTCATTGCCATAAATATTCGTTTTCTTACCAAAAATTGACAAAGTTATAAAACTTTATAAAATAAAAAATTTGAATCTTAAAATTTAGTTGATAAATACACGTAGTGCAATACATACATAATTAGTACAATACATAGTACAATACATACTACAATACAATACATAAATACCACAAAGTTTTGGATATCATTTAGAAGGGTCTGCATCTTTCCGAAACTGTCATTTAATCTTGAATCAGTTGATAACTGATTGAGTTATGGGTCGAAAGTGCATGAATGTACGCAAAACTGGGTTTTGAACAGTAAGTCAAAATTTGGAGGGTTTCAGTCAACTTTTATGCGCTGTTTCATGTTGTACTCAACCAGACATACAATCTACACTAGATCATTTCAAATGTGCAAAATGACTGTCGCATCATGTTATAATATAAAATAATTTTGTAAAATTTTGTAAAATTTTGATGGTTTTTACATGAATTTAATTGCGAGCTTTAGATCAAGTAAGTTTCTTTTTAAAAAGGGAACAACAATAGTTTGTATTTCAACAAATCAAAAATAAAATGACAATATGTTTTAAGTACGCATTTAAATGAGATTTTAGTCACGCAAATTGACTACTTGAATAGTCACGCAAGTGAGAAAAAGCGAAGAACCAAAAAGTATATTATAAAAAACAATGTTTACTTTGGGTTCAACTTATGAAATAAGCTTAAAATATTTAAATGTATTTCAATTTAAGGTGAAAATATCTACCAGAAAGGAATTTGAAGCGATGCTGGCCATATTGTTTTATGGCGAAAAATCCATCCATCGCTTAAGCAAAGATTATATAGTATAAAGATGTGCCACGTAGAACATTAAAAAGTAACAAATATTTTTCAGATCAATACGTAAGCTTTTGTGAGCGCGATGAAAAAGCTAACTTGTGAGCATGATACAAAGATCTATAGATAAAGTATTGCGCATGTCCGCCATCTTTGTTGTGACGTAGTTCGAGCTTGTCAAAGTGGCTAAATAAAAACGTAGTCACAATACATATATTTAAAGGGGATAATTTATTTATAGCGATGATAAAATATCGACATTTTCTTATTGAAACTTGGTTTATTAAAATGAAATATATTACATTATAAATAAATTTATAAATAAATTTAAGCAAATTTATTTTTAGTATTATTATTTTTAAAATAAATGCATATATAATAGGGGTGTTTTCTCCCATTTGTTCTCCTACACAAAAAAATAACTACGTTACTTGATGTGTTTGACAGCACTTTAATTGCTTCTTTTTCATTTTCTTGTTCTTCTCGTTTGTTGAAAAAATTGTAAATTCATTTTATGGCCCGAATTAAAATCGTTGTTATTATCATCAAAAGCATTTAAAACTTTAGTACTAATTTTAATTACATAAAATAAAATTGAAAATTATAATTTACGCGTACTATAAGTGCACAATATTATTAGAAATTTAATTAAATGAATGCAATATTTCTTAAATGCTTGCAATTGTGCTGCTTGCTGCTTGTGTTTACTTTTTGCTTTTTCACATTTTCTTTTGTATGTATGCACCACATGTTACATCTGACAAGCTCGAGTGACGTAGTGCGCAGAAGATTTCATTTTTTGCGCACGGAGTAAGCTATCTGTATATTTTTGTTTCATGACTTGTGAGTGTTGCCATAAAAAAACAATTAACAGTGTTGCCATAAAAAAATTTTACAGCGCTACTTTTGCACTCTGCTCGTCGGATTTCTCGTCGGATTTGTGAAACTCTGAAAACAAGAACTAAGAAATTTCAGTCGCATTTTACAACAAAAAAGACAAATAAAATATTGCATTTTATTAGACGTATGACGTATATTTAAGGTTTATTTATATAAATAAATCACCTTTTTTTTCAAAAGTCAATTCAATAATCATTATATATATAGAAAATATATTATAATAAATTAGATTTTGAAAATATTTTTGAACACACAAACAAAGAGTAAAAATTAAATTAAAAACACATTTGCAACACAGTTTGGCTTAATGTAGATCTCTTAAATCGGTAAAAATTAAATGCAAAGAGCTATAATACATAATTTTTCAACTTTAAGCTTTTGCTTCAAGTAGATTAACGAAAAACTGTTGTTTTTTTAAGCCAGCAAAAACTACAATAAAATTGGATTTTAGTGAAAAAAATATGTAAAAAATATAATTTTTTCAATTCAAAAATAAAATTTTCCATTATTGGAAATGCAGAAGTACCATCGCATCTTTTTATTTTAAAGTTGCCATCAATTTTATTATACTATTTTTTTCTTTTCATATATATATGTATATAAAAATATATGCAAAATCGGACGCCGGATCTACTTTTTCTGGAATCGTAACATTTTGAAGAATTTTGGTCAAATATCGGAACGTCGGATTCAAGTTTTAAAATCTTAACATATCCGATATGTCGGAGCATATGGCAACGCTGCTTGTGAGAAATATTTGCAATCCTTTCATGCACATTCTCTCTGCAATGCTCTTTCACTCTTCACTCCACAATGCTTCACAGCATAGATCAGTGCATGCTTTCTCATAGCTAGCGAGAGCCGTGAAATTTAATGTTGTAATTGTTTTTTCCGTTGTTGTTGTTGTTGGAACCAAGCAGTTGTGATCTCTGCTTGACAGCAGCAAATGTTTTTGTTTGTTTGCATTATTTTCATGATGATTTCCTCATTTTGTGCGAAGCAGATTTTTCTTATTCACTGCTTGCTATTTATATTGACTATTTTTGATTGACTCAGCCAGAGCAGTAAAATCTGCATATATATATACAGAATCTTAAGGAAAACTGAATAATGACATACAAATCCATCCAATGAATTCAAAATTGTTTATAAATTAAATTTTTAATTCACATTGAATTTTAAAAAATTGATTAGTAATTAATTTCAATTATTTTTTTTTTCGTTATTCAAAATAATTAATTATTTTTTTATTCATATAAATGCTATTTACAAAGAATGCAGTTCAAAAAAAATTTAAAATTTTTCAAAAATAAATTTTTTGTACATTTCTACATTTTGTACAATTTGGTTCATTATTCAAAAGTGAATAACGAGATTTTTTTTTCATTTTATTTATTATTTAAAAGTGAATGAAAAATTAGAAATGAATACGAATTTTATAATGAATAAAAAATTAATAATGAATAAGAAATTGATAAAAAACTTGATAGCGAACATTTTATTCATAAAATAGTAGTGAATAACAACATTTTTTATTTAGGGAATTTTTAATTTAAAAGTGAATAACAAATTAATAACAGTGGTAAACAATTTGAAAAAAGTTTGCGCGTCGAAAACAACATTGCTAGTTCGATTGAGTATTTTTTTCTAGATAAATTTTCCAGGTTGGTTCGAATTTTTTTTAGAAGAATTTTTCGACTTTTTTGAGTTTTGAAAAATATTTCCCCAGTTATGATCCTATAACTCCAAAAGTATTCATTTATTTTACAAGTTTTATAAATATTTACAAATGAGACATTTATACCTTTTGCTTAAGCTTTTATTTATACGATTATTTGTATGATTTTTGTAGACATTTTCTGAATATCCCCCCATTATGAATTTCCCCCCTATTAAAGTGCGCAAAATTATGACTTTGATATATAATTTGGTTTTATTTTTACTTAGTTGTTAAAAAAAATATTTCAACGAAAATATTAAGTCAAAAGTATGATTGTAGCAGGTTGGATATTTACGTATTTCGGTTTTAGTATAAATACTCGAAATTACCTGCATCAAAGCCGACGTGGTGAGTTCGTACTAAACAAATTCTTCAGACTTTAAAAACCCAATTATCATATATTTAACAAAAGATTTTGTTTACAAACAATGTTCCTAGCGTTTTTAGCTAAATTTAAAAATCCCTAAACCGCAATTTTACGTTATAATAAGATTTGCAACACTGTAAACTCTTTGAAATGAGTAAAATAACAGAAATAACGTAAACAATGAGACGTGCAAAATAAATCAAAACAAAACAACGAAATCTTCGCGCTGGTAAAAATAACTAGCGGAAACACTGTGTGTTGCTGCCACGCCCCCGTTGCCAAACGCCCATAACATGCTATCAGTGAAACGGCACGAGTAAATTGTGGTCGAGTACCGAATTCCGAGGCTGTGCGGGCACCTATAACTCCAAAGCTATTTAATATCAAAAATTTCAGTTGTGTGTGAGGGGTAACGCCCATAAAATGTTATCAGTGAAACGTGTAAATTGTAGTCAAATACCAAATTCCGAGGCTATGCGGCCTATAACTCCAAAGCAATTCGATATCGCAAATTTGGGTGGTGTAGGAGGTGCCACGCCCCCTTTCCCAACGACCATAAAATGTTATCAGGGAAACGCTACTTGTAAATTGTGATCGAATACCGAATTCTGAGGCTTTTCGAAATATATTTATAAAACTATCCGATATCGCATATATGGCCTGTAAAGGAGGTAATTTTGAGTATTAACCATATTTTTTAAACTCTTTCACAAATGTAGTATTTAGAAAATTTGTACAAAAATTATTAGATCAATACAAGTGATAGCTTAAATGAAAGATATAAACGTCTTATTTGCAAACATGTATCAATTTTGTAATAACTGGGGACATATTTTTCAAAGCTTAAAAAAATCGGAATAATCTTTGAAAATTCTTCAATTCTTTTCGAATTGCATTCGTTCTATAATACTCATACAATTTAACACGAAGTCTATATTAATAAAACTTAATTTCTGGTTTGTTTAATTGACATTTATATAAAACTAAATGGCTTAACGGACTTCGTTCAATTTGAGTACACATATTGTGTGCATCCCAGATTAGATTGTAACATACTTAGTTTTGATCAAGCTCATTCCACCCATTTTCACTTACGTACATTTTGATATTGAAAATCTTTCTTTATAAAATTTTTTTTTAAATTAAATTTACAAAATTTCAGTAATTTTAATACCAAAAACATTCACATGTCTTTAGAATTTCAGATATTTTTGGTACAACGACTTTTTCATAAAACATCGTTCCCCAAGAATGAGAAAAAACGACATGAATATCAAAACTGACTTTCTATGCAAATATATCCGCTATTTTAAAATACATTTAATTCAAATTTTTTTTATCAAAGTTTTAATAAAAGCACTTTACAAAAATAGTTTCAACTGTTGCGTTTGGTCAGTGAATATATTCTTTAAATTTTTTTCAAAAACGGTTCAAAATATTGCATTTTTACTCAAAAAATTATTAAAATTTTTTTTTTTGTTTTATAAATAAGAGCGATTGAAAATTGCATTTCTGAGTACTTTTCATATAGTAAAGCATGTATTTGCAATAATATAATAAAAATATATAAAAGTAGTAAAATAAAAAATTTTTCCGCAAAAAAACAACTTAAAAAATATCGCATACAATATTATTCGCGGCTAAGCTTCAACTGATGGAATCGCCCTTACAATAATATAACACTAAAAATATTTATTTATTTATTTATTTGATTGCTAAACCTTAACAGGTTTTATAGCAAATTTAAAATTATAAAATAAGATATTTAATACAATTCAAAAATAAAAAGTATGATTTTGATTGAAATCATGTATTATTAACAAACTAAAAAGTTTTAATAAATTGCTTTAAGTATATAATTTTATTAAAGTATAAAAAATAACAAAAAAAAAAAGTTAAGTCAAAATCGGTAATATCAGACAGCAAAGCAGGGTTGCGTTTTCAAGACAAACAAGGTCAAGTTAGCAACTATTTTTGTATCCGGCGGAGTCGTGTGACAAACAAGGTCTCATACCCAATAAAACACCACTCCAATAGGTAAATATATAATATATATCGTTCTGTCTTCCTGAAGCCGGTGAGGTCCAGGCTTGACAGGGTGGTTACTCGACAAACTAGGTCAACTTCACCAAACCAATTTTCATAAAATAAAGAAAACCAGTTGCGAACACAGGCACCAAGACAAACTAGGTCTTATCGGCCACTCATATTAATATATTACAAATCGATCTAACGTAGTGTTTCAAGAGGTAAAAAGACACCAAGACACCACGGTACCGTCGACAAATGTAGTCACAATCATCATGAAGATAAGAGGCAATTGAAGATCCCAGGTTTAGGTCCATTCAGATTATTTAGATGTTTATACACCAAAATTTTCCAATTTACGCTTAGGTCCATTTATCCATTTAGATTGTTATATTAATGATAATGTGTTTACTAATCACCAGATGCATCAGATATATGTTTGAAAGAACTTTACATAATCAACGACGGTACTGCAGGTAATCTATAATTTTATGTTTGATTGAGTCCATGGATTCACTTAAGGATATAACATCAGATACAAAATTAAAATCACCGCAAGCGCTTCTAAGAGGTTCATTTTGCAAATAATTAGTTCTACAATAGTTCATGTGGAGTAACTTAAAAGATCTTCTAGGACGAAGAGGAATATTAAAATTTATTTTACTCAATAAATATGGACTGTTTACATAACCATGTAAAAGTTTTATAATCCAACAAGCATTTATCATAATTCTCCGATTTTTTAAAGAAGGAAGATTTAAGAGTGGTAACCGATATTCTTAAGGTGGTAAGTGAAAATCAGTATTACAATAAAGATAGCTTAAGCAAAACAAAAGAAATTGTTTCTGCACTGATTCAATGTCGTCTATGTAACAACCGTATCGTGGGCACCAAACAACTGAAGCGTATTCTAAGATAGGCCGCAGTAGAGTAGTGAATAAGGTTTTCGTTATGAATGGATCTTTAAACTCTTTTGCCCAACGTTTAATAAATCCTGAAGTACTATTTGCTCTATTTATTATTTTATTTACATGAATATTAAACCGTAGTTTAGGCTCCATTGTAACTCCAAGATCATTGAAAATATCTAAGGACTCCAATGGATAACCACAAATTTTGAATTTACGTTTAATTGGTGGTTTGCGCGAGAAAGACATATGCTTGCATTTCTTCATGTTGAGGTTCATACGGTTCGTTTTGCACCAGTTATGAAGATGATCAATGTCGGCTTGCAAAAATACAGCGTCATTATCATTTTTAAAAGAAAGGAAGAGTTTGACGTCGTCAGTAAACATTAAGATGCTAGAGTGCATTATGACGGATGGCAAATCGTTTATAAAAAGTAGAAACAGAAGGGGCCCAAGATGACTTCCTTGAGGTACTCCTGAAGTAACAGGAAACTCATGTGATTTCTTGAGCTTAAAAATAACAGACTGTGTTCTATTGCTTAAGTAAGATTCAATCCACTTTACCAACGGTATAGGAAATCCAACAAGATGTAATTTTAAGATCAATAGTTTGTGATTTACAACGTCAAAAGCTTTGCTAAAATCCGTCAGACATCAGTCTGCATGCCTTTTCCAAAGTTTTCTATAGTTTTTGATGTAAATTCGAGGTTAAGGTTAGTAACAGTGGATTTTCCAGAAAGGAATCCATGTTGGAAAGGAGACATTAAAGATTTAACGCTATGCGATAGTCGTGATGTAACAATATCATGTGCCAAAATATACCTAGATTATGTCATCTTTATGATACTATATTCTTAAAATTATATAACAAAAAGGTAAGAGATAATGCAAAGAAATATAATAACTTTAAATTATATAATGTTCGTAGGGTAGTTTTGTAAAAAAATTGCCTACATTTTTTAAGTAAAACCTAATGAAATTCTGCTACATTTTGTTGGCAGCTACATCGTTTATTCAGATGTTTTGTGCATCAAATCTTTACATATTATTTCTATTGCTTTTCAATATTATGCTCACATTGTCGCTTACTTATTCTCTCGCTCTCAAAAGCTTTAAATCGTTCGCTCGCTGACTCTCGTAAAGCCTAAATGTGGATTTATGATAAATCCACATTAAAATTTTACTGTGCCACTTGCTTGTATGGCGGTGGCACATCTTTCTATTATATTATCTGTGGCTTAAAGGTTCAAATTTATAAAAAACGGCAAAAGGACTTGCGATGGAAAGTGGCAAGAACTCGTCACTAAACTAAATAGATGATGATTTAATTGCAAAATTGTATTTGTTTAAGCCTTTATGTTAAGATCATAAAATATAAAGTTACGCTACAGCCATACAAGCAAGTGGCACAGTAAAATGTTAATGTGGATTTACATAAATTTACATAAATCCACATTAAAGCTTTATGAGACTCAACGAGCTAACGATTTAAAGCTTTTGAGAGCGAGAGAATGAGTAAACGACGAAGTGAGCAAATGTGAGCATTATATTGAAAAGCAATAGAAATCATATGTAAAGATTTGATGCACGAAACATGTCAATAAAAGATGTAGCTGCCAACAAAATGTAGCAGATTTTCTTTAGGTTTTACTTAAAAATTGTAGGCAATGTTTGTACTAAACTACCCTGCGGACATTATATAATTTAAAGTTATTATCTTTTCTTTTTTTTTGCATAATCTCTTATCTTTTTGTTATATAATTTCAAGAAAATAATATCATAAAGATGACATAAACTGGGTAAATTTTGTGTGATGACTTGGGTTTTTTGCCGTTTTTCCTCATGATATTTTTAGTGTTATATTATTTTAAGGGCGATTCCATCAGTTGAAGCGTAGCCGCGAATATGTTATATGCAATATGTTTAAGTTTTTGCGGAAAAAATTTTTATTTAACTACTTTTATATATTTTGATTATATTATGGAAAATACATGCTTTACTATATTTTTAATTGTTTTTATTTATATAACAAAAACATTTTTTTGAGTAAAAATTTAATATTTTGGACCGTTTTTGAAAAAAATAAGGAATATGTGAATATGAATGGAGATGTGCATTGTAAATTGATTTATAGAACAATTTGGATTCTGTAAAACTTTGAGTTGTACGGCATGTGCGATAAGGTAATGTTCTTTTCCTAACAAAGAAATCATTACTTAAAACATTTTAAAAATTAAAGTTAGAGGAAGGTCGTTTGCCTTGCCTTATAAGAAATCAATTGTTGTTTCCAAACAATATCCTGAATTATTTACCTGACACCTTCGACACAACTTCAACTGATAGAAGTGATGTAAGTAATTATGGCATGCAAATAGTAGGCCTCGAATTTTTTCAAACTAGAGTAATAAACATTTTTAAAGATACTCAAAATGGTTCAAAGTACATCAGGCATTGTACCCATGACCATAGAGTAATGTACCTTGAACCACAAGATAAAAAATAAGCTAACTGCATCCTTATGTACGTGGTGCGAGACACGGTAAGCAATACATTTTTACGTATTAACAATATTGTTGCTCGTTTCTCTCACGACTTTCAGCCTACGTTTCGTTATACATAAAGATGTAGTAAAAGTTGCAAATAAAGTAAAAACACATGATTCTGCTTAAGGCTAATGTTTTTGGGTAGGGTAAGGTAGATAATATGAATAAAAAGGATAATAATGAGTTAGCAGCTTTATATTTCATCGATTGAAAAGTCGCTGTCGCCCCTGAAGTAGGATTTTTCAGACTGAGTAACTCGTACGGTATTATTAGCCTCTTTTGATTTCTGCAGCAAACTCTCTCGAGGCATAGGTAAAGAGATTTCAGGGTCTGAGGATGAGTCGAAATTGTATGTTGGAAGATTTCTTTTGATAGCCTTAAGTTTCTTTAATTTAGATTTAACTTTAACCTTTTTTTAACCTTTTTTTTCTCTGCTGAATTTCCCCTTTTTCTGGAGTGTCTTTCAATATTCGGGTTTTTCCTTTCTTCTATCTTTTGGTTTTTCCGCTCAGCTGCTTTTGGAAATAGACGATCCTTGGTACATTCCATGCACAAGTATAAAAAAACATGAAATTTAAAATTTGAAAAATTAAAAGGTCACATGCAGGTTTCGACTTGAACATACGTAAATCGTAGTAAATATTGAAAAAACGCAGTAGTTATTTTGGTTTTTTTTTTTATTTACAATCATGCATGTACATTTACTACTAATTTATTTACATTTTATGCTAACAACATAATATACACAAAAATATATATTAGGGTGGGGCGATTTGAACATCAAAATGGGCGCTTCGCGTTTCTGATTCTTGGGATTGTACTGAGCAAAAAAGCCCACTAGACCATACGTCTACGGTGAAAATCGAGCTTCCAGATTTTGACTTGCAGTTTTTTCTCAGACTTTTGTCACGTTTTTTATGGAAATTTTTTGGATTTTGTTTTTGGACCATTGAGATTTTCGATCCAATACTTAGACAAAAATCTCAATGGTTTGACTGTTATAGGCCAAAATATCAAAAAAAAAAACGTGACAAAAGTCTGAGAAAAAATTGCAAGTCAAAATTTGGAAGCTCGATTTTCACCGTAGACGTATGGTCTAGTGGACTTTTTTGCTCAGTACAATCCCAAGAATAGAAACGCGAAGCGCCCATCAATCCCGAGGGGTTTAGGCGAATCCCAGTATTTTTCTTAATCGCGAAATGCCAAAATTTTAAAATAATCTATTAATTTCTACGTTTTGGCAAAAATAATTCGATATTACTTCTTATTGTACCGCCAACCGTTCCGGAGTTATATATACTAGTATCGCCTGTTGCCGAAATTCGACCAACTTTCTGAAATTTCAATCGGTTTTTTCTCATTCTGAGGCGATGACCTTGCTTTAAGAAAATGTGTTGTACTAAGAAAATCTTAAGTTTCAAATTATAGCAATAATTTTTCATATCAAAATAGCCGAATTTTTTTTAAAAATATTATCTGTGAAAACATTACCAAACAAAAACTTTCGTACACCGTTATTTTTTCCAACCAGGGCTTTTCTTACAAAAATACGTTGTACTGAGAAAAAGTATAGTTTTCGAGATATCTTTGGTGCAGTACCTTTCGAATGATGTAAATTTCATTGCTCTTATTAAAAAATAAATAACAAAAAGTGTACGATAACATTTGATGTTTGCATATTAATATATAAGATAATAATACCCAGCAAAAAAAGGGCTTCCAAAAGAAGCATAATTGGAAGGGAATGTCTTGAATTCCATCCCTTCCACTTTCATACCCAGAAGGCATTCTTTTAACATATGCATGTCATTGGAAGGAATGCTTTCCTTATTCTTCTTTAGAAGTACTTTCAGAACTTTTTATTTGGAAGATTTCTTTGAACCCTTCAATAAAAGGATTCTAGTAGGTGTTTTTCAGAAGAAATTTTAGAAGGCATTCCATGGAATGGAATGGTTTTGTGATTTGGGGGTTAAAAAATCCCTGGTAAAATATACCTTTTCCCTACATTCTCGCGATTTTGGTGTTGGAAATGAGAAGTGTTTTGGTTTTGTTGGGAGTTTAAAAAAATTTCACGTAAACTGATTCCTTTTACCTGATTTCCAAAGCATTTTGGTGTCGGAAGTAGTAAGTGATTGGGTTTCTTTGGGGGTTTCAAAAATCCCTTGGAAAAAATCTAAGACATATATTATAATTATATATAATTTTTTTACTTTAATTGAATTTAAATGCCATTTGAATGTCTTCTAGAAGTAGGTTATAAGAATGCCTCTTGGAAGAACTTCTTAATAAGGCTAAGTGAAGCACAGTTTGATCTTTAAAATGTCTTCTGGAAGCAGTGTCCCTAAGAATGCATGTCACATTTGCATCAAAAATTTTGCTGGGTATATATGTAGATAAGGAAATTTTTTAAAACATAGATTTCTGTATATAACTTTGGAGTGGTTTGAAATATTTAAAAATTTTTCACAGAAATTATTTCTTGAGCTGTAGAACTTTGTAAAAAATGAAAAAACAACATTTTGAAAAATTGAATTTCATCAAAAAAATCATAAGGTAACTCATGAATTTCGGTGATAGAAACTGTTTATTGAATTATGTGTCAAAATGTGGCAATTTTTGCAAAAAAATTATATGTCATATGAAAGAGTGTGAAAAAGGAAAATGTAATAAGAAAAAAAAAATTACAACAAAAAACATTTGGCCTATTTTTTTAGCAAAAACTGAATATTTTAGAGGTTTATTTAAAACAATATAAAACATTGATGCGATAGCAATAATTGATGAGATAGCGGTTAATCTTTTCTTTTAATTGATCTTTCGAACAAAGGAAATTTGTGGAAAATCGATTAAAAAATGGCTGAGATATAGCGGTTAATCTTTTCTTTTAATTGATCTTTCGAATAAAGGAAATTTGTGGAAAATCGATTAAAAAATGGCTGAGATATTTGCTTGCAAAGTCAAAACTTGAAATTTCAATCGTTTTTTCTCTCATTCTGAGGCGATGACCCTGCTTCAAGGAAATACGTTGTACTGAGAAAATCAACATTTTTTAAGATATCTCAATAATTTTGATGTCATTATAACGGAAATTTTTTTAACATATCCGAATAAAATATTACCAAAAAAGCTTTCGTATACCGTTCTATTTCTGAACCAACGACGTTTCATACAAAAATACGTTGTACTGAAAACATCTGTAGTTTTCGAGCTATCATAATAATTTTCATGTCAAAATAACGGAAATTTTTCATTATTTGCTATTTGTTAGAAACTTTACCATCACAATATATAATCACACTTTAACATAAAAAAATGCTTATTGTAGGGTATCCATCCGTAAGAGATGGCGCAAAATGTCGGAAGTATTTTTTGCACACCTTATCAATGTCTAAATTCCCTCTTACATTATATTCTTCCATCTGTTACAGTTTAGCTTTTATTTAATAAATGCTCTTTTTACAATCATATTTTAGGTCGAAGGTCACCAATCTAAAATGTTATCATACTGTGCAGCCAGATTTTTCATTTGATACCTCATTCACTATTCTACCTCTTCCTAGCCCTGAGATTCCTTACTAAAAATAATACAAACTTTCAACGATAATATTTCGGGTCAGAGGTCATAAATTTAAAATCTAAAATGATTCTGCACATTAGGGCGCAGCACCTTTTGAATGATATTTCATTGCCCTTATTCTAAAATTAATATCGAAAAAGTGAACGACAACATTTGATGTTTGCCTATTAATATATAAGATTTATATACTTTGAGGTAAAATTTGATCACTATGAATAATTTTAGGTAAAAACAAAATGCACAATTTTCTAGATCAAAGAATTTTCCACCATATTTGCGAAGGTTTTAGAACGAAATTTCACGCTGCTTAGAAGATAAAACTCAGACATAGCTTACCTTGTATTTGTCTTTTAAATTTTCTATTATCTGTGATTTTATTATAATTAATTGCTCGTGTATATCAATAGGAAATTAAAAGCTTTATCTTAGCTTTCTGTAGTTTTCTAGAGATGCATCAACGTGTTCTTTAAGTATTTGCGACTTATGCATATTTACTTATTTTGTTGATGTTTTTATTTAGCCTCTCCACTAACAATTTTAAGCTTATCGTGCTGTTGTGTAACGTAAGATTGTTCATTACGATATTGTGCATAAATAAAAACATTTTTCTAGTAAACGGTAAAAAATTAACTTCAAATACATTGTCTACAAACTGATATACCCAGTGTTTATCTTGAATTTATTGTGTTATACAATACATTTTTTAAAGATTTTATTTTTATTTTAGCGGAAATAGAGGAAATTTGCTGGAATGTGTAATAAAATAAGAAAAATATAAAGTCTTTGAAGAAAAATCTACTTTTATAATTTGAGATGTTTAAATTTCTAATATAAACTTTCTAAGATTTTTTCCCTGCATACAAAAAAGCCATTGGTTTGTGACTAGATAAGATAAAATACTTTCGCTGACGTTCTGTCGAATCAATATAAATAATTTTTAACATTTTTAGTCGATTTATGATTATCCAACATGATCTTGCAAATAATGACCATGCTAAGATTTCAATCATTTTGGTACATGAAATGAATAATCTATTTACCTTAGTTGCATTTACTGTCTTAATATAATACAAAATTAAAATTTTTTAAACTTTTTATCGAGTTTATGAATATAAATGATTATTTTAAATTCTGAAAATAAGAAATTTTTCATCGAATTCCTGAAAAAATGTTATAATTTTATAATTTTTCAAAAAAAAATCCCTTTTTTAAAATTTTTAAACAGCGTCCTGTGAGAATTATAATTTTTATACTAAAGAAAAACTGCAAACATTATTATTGTTATTAACATTAAATTAAATTGAAAAATGACCACTATCTGAAGACTTGAACCTCGGCCGCGTGAGTGTAAGTGCATGGGCTTATCCATTCGACCATCGCAGTTGTTTTGTTAAACAATTGTCGCTTAATTCGCTTCATTAAGAATCGTTCGCTTCGTAAATAATTGTAAAGCATTTTTCTAGAAATATAAGAAAAGCATCGTTAAAAAAAAAATCACTTGTAGTGTACAAAAAAAAAACTTACGTGTATTTCTATAAAATATCCAAGTATTGTAACTTATATTTCCCAAAATTTAAGAAATTATGCTATAGAATGTTGCGAGCAGACTTGATATCAATACAGTTTTTCTTCAAATTACTTATGTTTTTATACAATTTTTGGAAATTTAACTTTTATCATACCTTTATCTCTTTATTTAAGTCTTCAAAACTAAGAAGCTGTTTTGATAACGTTGCAACGAAATCAAGACGTAAGGTCGTTAAATCATGCAAAAATTCTCTACATTAAGAAGAAACCTCTATAGAATATAGAAAAGCCCATGCCTATGAATTTGTCTTCATGCCATTTGTCTTCACTTTGCAAGCAATAATATTTTTCTTCTAAAAAATGGCTTTGTTTTTATAGTTACAAGTCTCATAACTCATTTTGCACTTAAACAAAACTATTTTTTAAATAGTACAAACATTTTCAGTGCCGGGGCATTCAGAAATATGGAAATCGGAAGTTCGTCCTCTGATAAAGTAGTCTATAAATTTTTCTTACGATATACCGAATAAACAAAACAATAGTTAAATCGTCTAAGTCTGTTTAAGTAGATAGAACTTTATGGAAATTATAAACTTATGATTATTCACCCAAGTAATTTAAAGTTTAATATCCCAAAAAAAAGTAAAGTGGAAGGGTAAGTCTTGAATTCCATCCCTTCTACTTTCATACCCAGAAGGCATTCTTTTAGCATATGCATGTCATTGAGAGAAATGCAGTCCTTAGTCTTCTCTAAAAGTGCTTCCAGAATTTTTTCAATGGAAGATTTCGTTGAGCCCCTAAATGAAAGAATTCAAGTAGGTGTTTTTTAGGAGAACTTTCAGAAAGCATTTCATGGAATGAAATAATTTTTGTGGTTAGGGGGGTTTAAAAAATCCCACGGAAAATATCCCTTTTCCCCATTTTATCTCGATTTTGGTGTTGGAAATGAGAAGTGTTTGGGTTTTGTTAGGGGCTTAAAACAAAATCCACGTAAAATATCCTTTTCCCCGATTTTTACGGTATTTTGGTGTTTGAATTAGGAAGCGGTTGCGTTTTGTTTGGGGTTTGAAAAAGCCCACGGAAAATATCTAAAACATATATTATTTAAACATATTTTAATCTAAAAACATAAATATATATAAATTTTTTACTTTAATTGAATTTAAATGCTATTTGAATGTCTTCAAAAACTGGTTTATGAGAATGCATCTTGAAAGCACTTCTTGATAAAGCTAAGAAGAAGTACAATTGGATCTATAGAATGTTGTCTTCTGGAAGCAGTGTCCCTAAGAATGCATGTCTCATTTGTATTAATAATTTTTCTGGGATATTACAATGTACAAGCAATGCATGGCTTTGAAAGTACGTGTTTCGAATAACATTTAAGACTTAAGTGTTTTGATGAAGGATTTGGGAGGCTGAAAACTGCTAAAGCCACTTTTAAACTATACTAAGTGTTTTGCATAGCTTTTTTCTTGTTGTAATGTTAAACTTAAAATTATTGAAAGGGTGAATGATGATTTTAAGTTATATCCCAACTATCTAATCAACTATGTTTTAAACAGACCCCATTTTCGAAGTGCAAATTCATAAAGTATGAGAAAAATAAATTCGACATTATAAATACTCTGCGAAAGTTATATATAAAATAGCAAATTTGGATAAAAAAATAAACGCTCGTTTTAGAAGAGATAGTAGTAGCTTCCTAAAAAAAAGTTTTAAAAGGTCTAACGATTAAAAAGTATGTTACCTTTTTTGAATTACACAGATAAATTATTTTTTAATACGGTTTTGAATTTATTGTTATGTTGATAATATATTTTTTAGTATTATCATTTTCATAATTTCTGTTTATTATTAAATATATAATGATAACGTATTATTAGATGATATAAAAATGTTGAAAAAATTAAAGATATTATAAAAAAAAAGTAGTATTTTCAAGATAAAATAAATTTTTTCTTTACTGCCATTCACCAAACTTATTTATTGAATAAAGCCACAAACCAACGCACAAAATTTTTTAAAAAAAAATCATTTAAGACACTGAAATCTACAACGCCCACTCTCAAAATGGGACAGTGCACCAATCCTAGCCCTACAATAGTTTTGCAAACTTTAATATTTTGTTAACTTATTATATTTTTTTTATATACCTTGCAGGAAAAATTGAAAGGCTTCCATCTAAAAGTGATAAAGAAACATTCCCCGCCGTATTTTTATCGGAAGCTTAAGGGTAGTTTTGTATTTATGTTGTTTCCAAACCGCTTCTTTAAGAATGCATGTGTAAACTTTTACCTATTGTCAAGCAATGACAACAGAAGTATTAATATCATTGTTCCCTAGCCGCTCATTATAGAATTCGATAGACTACTGCTAGCGCGCTTGACTGTCGCTCAGGGGTCCCGGGTTCGAATCCTGGCCGGGCATTTTCATAACAAGGGAAAGGAATGTTTCCACATTAATTTTTAGAATAGCGGAGAGGAATGTTTCCCTTTAATGACATGCATGCTATGTTAAAAAGGAAATGGAGTGTCCAATGGAATGGAATGCTTCCTACATTCCATGGAATGTTTTCTGTTTATATCCGGGAATGTTTCCATTTCCTGGAGAATAAATATAGATTCTACATACGCTTAAAAAAACTTTTTGTCGTATGTTTCCAGGTTAGTTTAAAAAAGCGTGAATATGCTACATGCGACAAACCAATTCTCAACAAATATCACGTTCAGTCCTTACAAAAGTAAGGTACGATCTCTCAATTTTAAAATTATATAGCCAAATCCCAAGGGCATATCCTGTTTAAAATTGAAGAAAATCGGTCTGCTATAAACAAAGTTATTAGCCCTCAAACTTTGAACTTAATTTACTCAAAACTATCGAAAGCCACATACGACACTTAATTTCTCAGGCGACGAAGTTGCGCCGTCTTGTTGGAACAAAGTGTCGTCGATGTTTAGCTGATTAATTTTTGGAAACAAAAAATCAACTCGCACTTTCAGAAACTTTTCAGAATTTCTCAAATCAAGATACAATATCGGAAATCGACAGGTACGTCCAAATTAAACTTTTTTTCGTCTGAGAAAAATCATTGAATGCCACTCTATGGTCCAACTTAAGTGCAATCGAGCAAACTGCAATCTGTTATCATTGTGGCGTTGCAGCAGGTGTGGCCTTTCCTGCATTTTTGCCTTCGAATTAAGACACATTTGCTTATCACTCTGCGGACTGTCTGTACACTAGCCTATGTTCAAACGTAAATTTTCTCGTATTTGTAAATTGCCTTGCGTTCACAAGATATTGTAGCCATTGACATACGACTTCTTCGATTCTGACAATAATTTTCAATATTTTTTAATAAAATGTTTACTACACGAGCACTTCGACCCATACTGCGAGTAATTTCACGATTTGCTTGGTTGTTCGCTTAACCCATTTCCAGCGGCTCCTTAACTACTGGGCCAAAATCGATGAAGCTTCGTCCAGAGTCTATATATGGCCCTAAACTTTATCTTTCAAAATTTAAAATTTTTACCTCCACCGGTAAGGGCTGGGCGGACTGATGCATTTTTGCACCACTACATGGTTAAACATTTTGGAATATTTTTCAATCCTAACTTTGATTTAAAGGAATTTTTAATCCAAAAAGTAATACTTTTAATCCAAACATTAGTTTAATTTAGCTGGGTCTCAAACCCACGTTTCTGTAAAGAACTTACTTGCATTCGTAATGATGCAAAATAAGCGAAACTATGTTAGCAACTAAGTTGGACGAGTGGATAAGGTATTGGACCAGCACATCAGAGGACGTGTGTTCAAATCATGAACTGCTCAGAACATTTTTTTATTTTACTTTAATTTAGCTGGGTCTCGAACCCTCGTTTCTGCTCGCTTGCTTACTTGCATTCGTTATGATGCAAAATAAGCGTAACTTCTTTAACGAATGAGATGGACGTGTGGATTAGGTGTTGGACCAGCACAACAAAGAACGTGTGTTCAAATCATGAACTGGCCAGAAAAGTTTTTTATTTTAAGTTGATATATATTGCTTTTTTAAACTTTTTTGGATTGAAAACTAATCTTTTTTGTATTGAAAAATTTTAAACTTTTTCTTGGATTAAAAAGTAATATTTTTTTGGTGTTGTCCTATATATAATCCAAAAAAGTTTAAAATTTAGTGCATTATTCTGTATCACGAACTAGCACACTAACGATGAGAAAGACACGAGAAGCAATACAATTTTGTATGAAAGAAAGTATTGCTTCTCGTGTCTTTCTCATCGTTGGTGTGCTTCTTCGTGATACAGAATAATGCAGTTAGTCCAAGATTTTTAACCGTGTAGCTGCGTCACAAACCTTCACAGCCGTACCTGCCCCTTTTAAAACAGCAAATTGGCTCTAAATTTTTTTAACACGAAATTTAAAACTTATAATAGTTACTATTGAAAAGCAATTTTTGATTTTTGTGATTTGAAATTTTTCTGGAATTTTCAAAAATAAAAAAAAAACCGTAAAACAAAGTAAACGACCGAATCGACTCAAACCAAAAATAATGCATATTATCAAAAGTCCATACTGACATAATCCCTACAGTGCCAGGTAATATCACTTTCGCGCTCTCCTGGAGAAAATTCTAAAGTTACTGGTGCAAAAATGCACCAATAGCTGGAAATGGGTTAAAGGCATGCATTTTTCCTATTTTAACACTTGTAAGAGTTTTTCGCGGCCCACTTTCAGTAAGTAGCGATAAAAGCATAAATGTTACAATATTATTTCAATTAGTTTACAACAACTTGAAATATCAAAGTGAGGTTAATCTAGTGGCCTTCTGCAGAACACATAAAATAGCAAAAAATTATATATATACCGTTATTAGTGAGTCTGTTTTAGTTAAGATGTTTAGGGAAATAATTCAATAGTAAATAAGGAACAAGATCAAAAGGAAATTCAAATAATATTTGCACAGCAAAAAATGGTACACCATGTATTTAATTGAGGTTAATCAAGTGGCCGACAGTGTATTTGAGTGGAAAGTCAAAACTTTGAATTTGGAATAGTTTTGTTTTTTTTTTGCCTTAGGTGACGCTGTTATATTAAAAATGCGTTATACTAAAATTTTTTATAATTTTCAGTTTATAAGAATGTTACTGATGTCAAAATAACGAAAAATTTATCTCTTTTTACTTCACTTAATCACTTAGCCACTCAATTATCCTAAAGAAAATTCAAAAAGTCAATAAGCAATAACATATATTTTATAAATTAATGCATATTGTAAGGTATTCATTACAGATAAACGAAAACAGTCCAGGTGCTGTTTGTAGCCCTTCTAATAGTCAAGAATTCTTTCATAGATTGTTCAAACGTATATCCAATTTTTAACTCACTTTTCAGTGTTTTTATTTTAAATTTTTTTGCATAGAACCGTCATTTTAAAAATAATAATAATTGGGTGATAAAAATTATCCTATGTCCCTGCAAAATTTGTGGAAAATCTATCTAGTAGTTTTCACTTGATGAGGTCACCTGCAGAATGCTTTGCTAGAAAAAATACTTATCTTACAATATTCTACTTTCTTCCTTCTTCGTGCGAAAAAATACTTGAGATTTAAAAACTAAATAACTCTTTGAGAAAGCATGCCAAAAGTAATCCATATTTTGGCCTTCAAAATTAACAAAAAAAAAAAACTTATAGCTGGCAGATCTCTCAGCACAACTGAGTTTACCTTAACCCAAAACAAGTTTATTTATTATTATGATAAAAGTAATGAAAGCATAACCAACAAAATAAGTAGAAAAAAAGGTGTAATTAATACCCAGCGGTAGCCGGAAATTTGTCTAAAACACGCACACGGGACCATTACGCGGCGGCAGGTTTCACATTAGTTCCAGTGGGCCGGGAGGAGGAGATCGGTTTGAGGATAGACACGTTTGTTTACAACAGTGGCGGTCGGAATTCATAAAGCAAAAACATGCAACAGAGTCAACAAAGAGTTAGCTTTGACTGTGAGCTTTTCTTTGTTTGCATTTATTTATGTAGTAATTTGATTGCAACTTTTTTGCTGGAAATTCTTTACACTGCAGAGATGTGTTTGCTCTATTTTGGTATTTCCCTCTCGTATTTCTTTCCGGTACTGCTGCCACTTTTTGATTAAATTTCTGTAATAGACAAAAAAAAAACACAAAATATTGTCGTTAGATAATCGTGGTAACTGGTTTTTTTTTTGTTAAGTCTGCTTTGAACAGGTTTCCGTCACTGTCATGTCAATTTTGGGTGGTTCTATACAAAATCTAAAGAACAGTGGGTGGAGGCAAATGTTAGCAACAAAATTTATTCAAATTTTTCATGTACATAAAATTCTATATATTATTGAAGAACGTATCAATTTATTTTTATGCCTGTCAGAATATATTTTATTTTACTCTTTAGACACACGCCACGCCACGTAATGGTAATATTTACATGTAAAAGAACAACAAGTGTCAATTGCATAGATTTCATTTCTCTTCTGTAAAGTTGAAGGGAGGTTTTAATAAAGTTTTGAGATTTTTTTACAAAGAACGAGTAATTCGTTTTAGATCTAATTTATGATAGGCTTATTGAATGATACTTTATGGTTTATTCAAATTCAGTTTCGTAATCAATACAAATATAATGCTATCCGGTGATGGGATAATTTTATTAATCGAAAATGTTCTTTGTATTACAATAGTAATTTGTGTTATTGTGTAAACATTTCTGATTGCTCGTCATTAGTACAAACGATGCCATAAGCATCAAAATGTGATACTTTTATTTACTTTCCTGAGTTGGTTTTAATTTGCACTTATGGGCTATATGAAAATTGAGGTCACAAATTGCTGTCGTGAACGATACTGCCGAAACGGCAATAAATTTAATTGCATGTATTGAATAAGCTATTTTTCAAAATAGGCAAAGACATCATTGCAACTATGCTGGAACCAAGTTAAAAAAATCTGATCAAAAATAGTTATTTGGTTTCATGATGCTTACACAAAACAATTATTTGCTATTGTAACGTGGATCCGATTTAAATACGTTTTTTTGATGCATTCTTGATTAGGCTCAGAATATAATTCAAAATCGATAGAAAAATTAACAAATTATTAATATGGTATGACCATATTTGCTCACAGCTTAATTTTATTAAAAATTTGCCATGAACACGTGTAAAGTGTCATTTAGATCTGACAATTCAGTTTTATATTAACAGCTGTTCAGTAGACGTGTTACAGTGCTTTTTTTAATATGGACAAAATCAAGTATCAGGTCATCGAATTTTTATTTTTAAAAGGTGTAAAACCAAAAGAAATTCATGAACAATTATTTGAAGTGTATAAGGACTCTACACCTTCACTTGTAACAGTGTACAACTGGGTTGCTACTTTAAACGTGGTCGTACAAGTCTTGAAGACGATCCACGTCAAGGATTTCCAAAAAGTGCATCAGCACCGGAAATCAGCAAAAATACCCCGGCACGGCTAGATTAAACCTCAACGTACTTCATATTTGATTTTTGCTTATCTAAGAAACATATGTCCATTAAAATTACTTATTTTTTTAAGAAATTTGAGATCTGAAGATCTATTATGGGTGGATGAGAAATGAGAATGAGAAAAAAGATTTCATTTACTTTTCATTTAAAACTTCTCATTCAAGCTTGTCACAATCTCAAAATTCTGATTCTAAAACACCTTATGAGAAACTTCCAATGTTAAAAAAAATATATTTATTTATTTATTTATTTATTGAGACTTCAAAATTTTGTTAAAGTTACATTGCATCGTGTTTAACAAGTTGAATTATAGACTATAATGTATTATCTAAGTGAGTTGGCAATAATATATAGAAGCAACGTGCTTAGGATAGAATGTTGATAACAACCGAAATCTTATAAGGAGTTTTATAATTGAGACAATTAGAGTGACCAAGTTTTGCTCATAACTTGCATGTTGATTTTGAGGAATTATTCTCATAATCAACTGTATACAACTTAAAACTAATATAAAAATACAAAAGATTAAAATACTATACATTTAGAATGTTTGTATTTAAACATGAAGAGTTAAAGCACATGTGAATTAATGATAAGTTTACAGTAAAGTAATCAGTGAGAATTATTAAAGATAATAAAAATTAGCCTCTATGCATGTTAGGTAGTTTAATTCTATAAAATTCTGGTAAAGCGGTTGGGGAGTTGGAATTAGATAATGTCTCATTCAAGATACCAATCGGAGAAAGGTAGCAAGAATTAGACCAATTAAATTCCTTTTCTCGATTATAAATTTCATTAATAAGGTAATTTTCGTGAAATTCGAGTCTGTCAACAAATCTTTTTTGAAGATCAAAAGCATAGCTACAAAGAGGAGTTACAAGAGGTTTATTATATATGTAATTATTAGAAAATCTTTTAGTAGGCGATTCAAAGTTCTTGTTAACGCAGGATCTTAGGATTTTTCTTTCGATGATTTGTAATTCCTTAGCTACTGATGGAGAGATTGTAAACCAGATAGGGAAACCATATAAAATTGCAGAGCGAGTACTAACCTTATAAATAAGTAATTTTGTTTTTTGACTTAGTGATTTGCAGTAAAATAATCTGGAAAACATTGCTTTAATTTTATTAATTTTTTTTATAGTTAATCTAGCCTGTTCACTAAACTTGAAAAGTTTGTTAAATGTGATTCCAAGGTATTTTATACTGTCTTGAAAAGGAATATCAGCACCATTTAAACTCAATTTGAGACTTTTGCTTTCTGGAACTACTTTTCTGTTGCATTTACCTGAAGCATTTCTCATACATATAGCTTGTGATTTCGCGGCATTTATAGTAATGCCCCAAGATTTATGGCTCTCTAAGATGAGTTCTTACTAGCCGGAGAGCATCAGCAGGAGAATTATCATGAGCGTAAATAAGAGAATCATCCGCATAAAGGATGCTTTTGGATCTATTTATTTCGTGAGGGAAATCATGAATTAATATATTATAAAGATGGGGAGCCAAAACAGAACCTTGTGGTACTCCATTTTTAATAGAACCAAAATTTGAATTTAGATTATTTATTTGAATATAAAAAATCTTATCACTAAGAAAACTCGAAAACGATTTTATAATGAAGGGATCAAATCCAATATGAATCAATTTGTAAATAAGTCCTTTGTGAAAAGCTCTATCGAATGCTTTCTCTATATCAAGTGATACTGCAACTGTACATGATTTTTCCCTCAAATTACTTATTACGTCATCATGTAATTTTAGTAAAGCGTGAAGAGTTGAGTGACCAGGTTTGAAACCAAACTGATGATCAGGAATAAAGCTAAAGTTCATATAAGAATCCATCTTTGATTCAATAACTCTTTCGAGCAGTTTACCTAAATTAGACAGTAAAGAAATCGGTCTGAAATTGTTTAATGCAAAAGAATCGTGTTTTTTTCTAATAGGAATGATTTTAGCAATTTTCCATTTTAGCGGAAAATAGCCATTATTTATACAATTGTTAAAAATAATGGATAGAAAACTAAATGCTGAATTTGAAAATTTTTTAATAATAAAATTTGAAATCAAATCTGGCCCCGCTGATTTTTTTGCATTTAAATTCTTTGCTAAATTTTGTAAGTTATCAGGATTTGTAAAATGAGTGTCTGAAATATTTTGAATAGAATTAAAATTATTATCAAAAATATAAACTGGATTGGAACAACCTGACAAAACCTCATCAATTGATGTATCAATTATATTAAAATTTGCTTCAATAGGAATATTTTCCTGATAAATGTCCGTAAAATGATTTTTGAAAGCTTCTTCTATTTCATAACTGTCATAAATAAAACCATCATTCCTCTCGATCTTATTACAAAATTTTGAGTTATTCCTGTTAATGAATCAGTGTAATTCTTTATATGCAAAAGGACCAGGTTTTATATTTGATAATTTCTCATTGAGCACAAAAGATTGATGAGATTTTATTTGATTTCTAATCATTATGTTAAGTAATTTAATCTGTGCTGATAATAGTTGATATTCGGAGTTTTTTCTGTTATAATTTCGATGATAAATATTTTTTAAATGTTTTTGCCATTGATATTTTAATTTATAAAGAATTTTTATGTTTTCTGGAACTATAATTTTTCTATTTTTAAGCTCAATAGTTTCTGAATGTGAGTTTGTCGTGGAGACAACTGCTGTTGTGAATAAATCAATTGAGTGATCTATGTCAGAATTTGAGAGATTATAATTTGAAGGAGGAGTTATTTCTCCAAGAGCTCCATCTAGATCAGAACGAAAATCAGACCATGATGTGTTTTTATAAGAAATAAAAAACTGTGGAGTATTAACAATAAAATCAAAATCAGGTAATCTGATTTTAATTTTTAAAGGATAATGATCCGAAAAAGAAGGCAGACTTGAAATTGAAAAATTACCATTTATAATGTCGATTATATTAGTGCTTATTAAAAAATGATCAAGAAAAGAAGAACCATTTGGATACGAAGGATTTATGTCTGAGAGCCTATGAAAGTCAAGAGAGTAAGACAGAAGCCAGTTATTTAATGATTTACCATTTAAATTTTAGGACTTTTTGCATTTAAATCACCACCTAGTATAGTACTGTCAAAATTTTGAGAAAAATTCCGAATTTTGGTAAGAGAATCGGCCATTAGCGAAGGAGAAGCGTTACTCGGAAAATATAAACTTCCTAAAAGAATTTTTTTACTGTCTGCATTCATATTTAAACTAATGATAATAAAACAATTCGGAAATAAGAGACTAGGAATGGACGTCGTTGTATATTTAAGATTTTTTTTAAGAGCTATACCAACTCCTAAAGGTGAATTGTCACGAATGAAGTTATAATTATCCAAAAAGATTTTACATTTTAAAGAAATATGAGTTTCTTGTAAAAATGCAATATCAATATTATTTCGATTTAGGATTGTTGATAAGTCAACTTGTCTGCTCTTATCAATTAAAGATCTAACGTTAAATGTAAGTAAATTAAGCAAAGTATGGCCCATAATTAATCAGAACTTCTTTGAGTAAACACATGTACTCATTTTTGGCTTGGTCTCTAGGAAGAGATTTATAACATAAAAGAAAATTTTTAATTTTATTTTCTATGGAAGATAACGAGGGATCTTTAAAATAACTAGATAAATTTAGAAACTCATCTATGAGTGATGATCTTTTATTGTTTAAAGTGGGATTTGGAATATGATTTGCGTTTGGAAAGTTGCTAGCGTAAGACTTCCCTGGGATCACAGAACTAGATCTATGAATTGCTGAGAAAACGTTATTTTCAATAGTAGATTTCTTTTCTTTTGCTTCTCTTAGTATTGATTTTTTCCTTTGAAGATATTCTTTAAACGCTGGACAGCCACGATAATTCGCTGGATGTCCTTCTTGCTTGCAATTTATACAAAAAGGCTGTGAAGATTTTTTATCTTTACGTTCGCAGTTACCTGGATCATGATTTTTGTTACATTTAACGCAGGCGTATTTTTTATTGCAATTTTTTGCGATGTGTCCCCAGTTTTGGCAGCGTTTACACTGAATTTCTTTAAAATTTGATTTGGGTGTTTCCCAAGAAACAACCTGATTTAATATATATTTTATTTTTCTCAAGTTTCCAATCTCCCCACCAGGAAACAAGGTTATAGAAAAAAGACCAGTATCTACGTTATTAATTATTGAATTTCGTGTTTGGAGTTTAGAAACTTTATCTATTACACCAGGGGCTTGCAACTCAATTTCTGATTTTAAATCATCTAAATTAGTACCATGATAAAGACCTCGAAAAATAATATTAGGTTGTCTAAGTTCCCGAGGTGTAAAGGAATAAGATTCTATACCCTGATTTCTTAATAAGTTCATCATTTCACTATGAACTTTTAAATCTTCAAAAAATATTTTACTTTTGAATTTACTTTTGTTAATTATCTTATATTCAATTTTAGGTGATTTTGAGTTTAAGCGATCTACAAGTTTTTTGATGTCAACATTAAATAAGAAGATTGGTGGACAAAACTTTTTACCCTTTTTTAAAACAGATGGCAACCCCCCACCGCTTACTGAATTTTTTACATTGGGAATAATTTTGTTAATTGAATTTTTATCGGTATTATTATCGATTGCATCAATAGTTAAATCTTCAAGAAGAGCAAATCTATTTTGTGAATTAGGACTAAGTCCTTTAGTTAAATCAGAAACTAAATTGTCTAAATTACCAGTAGTAGTTTTAGCTAGTCCAGAACTCGATCTCTTTAAACGTTTCTGCTTGGTAAGCTGAAGTTCATCGTTATTATCGAAACAAAGTGGCGTACGTAGAGTACTAGGAGATTGGGTTTCAGCTATATCCATTTCGATGACATCTACTTGCTGTCGATCAGTGCTTTCAGCAAAAGCACAGGATTCTGACGAAAAAGCAGTGATGTTTGAAGAAGCAACGTTGGAGGAAATAGCAGGGTTTGTCTCTTTGAAGTTTGATAATGAAGTTTCTCCGAAATCATAGCCCGAAGTAAATAATTGATTTAAGTTCTTCATGTTTTGAGACCTATCATCTCTTGAACAGCCATTTGCAGAGGATTGGTTACATTTCCCAGAGGCATGTTGTATAGTTCTGCCCTTAATCATTGATGATGTTTGAGCCCATATACCGCGGTCGTATTGTGGAATACCGCCCTTTCCATTTACTGAAGACTGGATAAGATTATCAGGAGCGCACTGTGAAATGTTGCTATTTCCAGGAGATGGAGAGTGTGTTGGTTTATCGGAAGTACGCCTCTTTGATCCGCCGTTACCAATGGGAGCAATTTTGTCTGGAGCTTTTTTATTTTTTGATAAATGCTTAGTTTTGGAAGTGATTCTGTCTTCCTCCATGATTAGCAATTATCCGCTGTACTTGGTCACCCTTATTCAGGAGCTTGAAATGCCGAAAATTCAAACGAACCACAGTTATTGAATTAGAAGCGATAAATTAAAATGTTAAATTGTAGACCAATAAGTTCAAGGATAGAAAAAAGAATTTTTTTCTTTAGTTAAAAAAGAAAAATTATTTTTCGATTTTTTTTTTTTTTTTGAAAATTACGGAAAAAACGATGTGATCACGTTGAAATCTCGATATTTTCTCTTAAAAAAAATATATTGGAAAGTTCTCATTAGAAATGTCAATAAATTATTTATTTACATTTCAAACAATTTATTTAAAATTTAAATTGAAAATCGCACTTCGCATTTTATATTGCCAGAGAAAGTTTAAAGGCATTTAAATATAATCGTAAGCACACTTGCTCTTCTTCTTATATGTCTCTTACAAGTGGAAGTCGGTTTTGGCCACATTATGCATAGGCCACATTACAGAAATTTCGCCAGTTACTTCTGCTTTGCGCTTGCTGGCGCCAGGCTTTCGGTCGTCCTCTTCTACGTTGACCGTCGCCGAATACCGAATTGAATACTTTGTTCGCTGGAGCCTCGTTTTCCATTTACTCAACATGATCTAGCCAGCGATGCCGCTGAATTGTAATTCGCTTGACTATAGTATGGCAACGTCAGTGAAAATTTCAAAGAATGTATGATTTATTCGGTACTCGTCACTAACGCAGATTGGACCATCGATCTTATAAAGAGTTTGTCGCTCGAACGCTCCCAAAGTTCTTTACGCCGATTACCTTCGAGCTTTGGTGGGCACGTATATTACGAGGTGCATGCTTACGGCGCTGTGCGTTAACACCACGTGCATTATTGCCTCCAAGAATTTGAAACAATAGTTCTCATGACAATAATTCACATGGCTGTGCGTATTATTGCCACCAAATGTGCAATGGCGTTAGTTCTCAACCAAATATGTATTATTACCACCAAAGACTTGGTGCCATTAATGCACTTATTAGTAGCAATAATTAACATTCTGGTAAATTTTCAATATAACACAGTGGCATTAATGCATAACGACTGGTGGTTATAATGCGCTTGACAATAATTCTATACACAATGCTTACTGTTTCTTTGCCAAGCAATATATCGCGATATTATCTTCTTAGATTTTAGAAAAATTGTTTCCTGAAGTACTAAAGGATAACTTTAATCATTTTGGTTCAATTAGAACACGAGAGAAGACAAAGAAGGCAGCGGTAAGGAATGCAACTCGTTTGGATGATGTGTGCATTAACGTGTCAACTCATGCGGAACTTGTTTTTTAGAAATCAAGTCATACATTTTTAACCGAAAACTTTCTGTTTTAAGACGGATTTAGATGATTTGCTTGAATCTGTTGATACATTTATTTATTTGCATTGATCCTTAACTTCAGTTAACATGTTTTGAATGTAACGATAATTATATCTTGATAACGAATGGAGTTTTCCTTTCCCTACGGATTCATGACAAAACGTCGTTTGTAAAGGCGCATGCCTTGGTCCTAAAGTTACTTAAAAAATACACGTCAATGCATAACATAATAGGCTTGCAACCACTTTATAATACATTTAAAAATATTGATGAAATATCACCCTTAATGAAGAATGGAGCAAGAAGAAATGGAGTACCTCTACACATAAGAGTACTTAGTGCGTTGCGCTTCTTTGCTCAGGGGAGTTTCCAAAGATCGGTTGGCCAAGACGCGCTTTCATCAATATCACAACCTTCAGTAAGCCGTTGTGTCTCAGGTAGCCGCAGCCACAAATAAAATAGCATATAAGTACATAAAGTTTCCAAAAAGTAATAATTACTTAAGTGTTAAGCGATCTTTTTATGATATAAGCGAATTTCCGGGAATCATTGGGGCAGTAGACGGCCCCATATCAAAATTAGTTATGTAAAAAGTGATATCGAGCACGTTTATTATTGCAGAAAAGGGAGGTCAATCTTTAAATGTTCAAATCATCTGTGACTCAAACTATACTATTCTTAATCTTAATTCTAAATTTGAAGGAATGACTCATGATTCGTATGTGTGTAGGCAATCCTGTATTAAAAGGTTTTTGGAAGCCCGATATGATGCTGGACAAAGCAATTCATGGTTACTGGGTGGCAGTTGATACCCTCTTCAACCGTGGTTATTGACACCTATTCAAAATCCTGGAACTGAAGCTGAACAAAATTATAACCGAGCTCACAAGCTCACAAGATGCACAGTGGAAAGAGCCATCGGTGTGATGAAAAGTAGATTTCGCTGTATTGCTAAGGAAAGATCCCTTTGCTACAGTCCATATAAGGCAGCAAATATAATCAATGCAATTGCAGTTTTTCACAATATTCTTACTGTGGCAAGGGTGCCTCTACCTAAAGGTTTGTCAATTAATAATGATGTAAACAATGAACATGTAAATGAAGAAAATACACACAGTTCGAATAACACTGGAGAGACTATTCGAAGAAGTGTTATTGAAACACATTTCACTTAATTTCGCTTTTGGATTATATCTTTCATTAGGTTAACGTTTTTTAACATATGAGTGTTTAAATATAACTTTACACAAAAACTAAAAATCACGCTCTTAAAAGTGTGAAACAAGAAAATATTCTCATATGAAATTGTTATGTACAATAAAGGGCTGCACAAATGTATTTGCTTCTTTGATTCCACCAAGTACTTTTAGCTAGGCACATCATTTGTAGCAGAATTAAGCAAAGAAATAGCGGTAAACCGTTGCTTGCTGCTCAAAGAAAAAGTAATGTTTTAACTCTCTCTCTCAGATTAAATGCATACGCAACTTGCTCTCATCAATTACAGTAATTATCGGTCGCTATCTCGGCAAATGAAAAAAAAAACTGTATAGTTCTGCAAATACTGCAAATACTTGCGTATGCTGAAAGCAGAAGTCATTATCAGTTGCTAATGAAAGCATAAGTAAAGTAAAAATAAAGTAAGAGTTAACTTAAAAAAATGGAAATTAATGAAGTAAGTAAGTATTGAATTATAATTAATATATTATAATTATATTATAATTGAATTATAATTCTGTAAATAACAATATTAATAGAGGTTAGTATTAATAACGATGCTTTAAAAGTAAAAATTGTGAGCGGCGATTTTAAACTTATTATTTTTTAAACTAAAATGATCTTTTCACATTTAAACATCAATAATTAATAAATTTATATTACCACACATAAAGTTAATATTTTTGAAAATTTTTTTGTGCTTTCGTTATGCTTATCTGAATGGTTTTTTTTTTAATAAAATATATATTTAAATTAAAACATGCAACTGCAAATCCATCTTCTAAATTTCTGAAATAATGTTTCAAGTACTTGCCAACTTGTACTCCTCTTGCAAGTTATTTTTATGTACATAACTAGTAAGCGATAGACAATTTATTATTTGTTTTGCTTTCAACCGGTTTTCCACTTACGCATACTACCTACAATTTTCGCTCACGCCAACGCTATCCACAAATGAGAGTGAGAGAACGAAAGTAATTGCGATCCCCACAAATGTTTTGTACAGCGATTCAAATGTAATTGTGCAGCCCTTTAATGTACAAACTATTCAGTATTTTTTGTCTATTAAATAAACAACTTACGCGTAATATATTTTATTGTACTGGTTTTAAAAAACACTTTCGATACTTCTATACCATTTCTTTACCCTGGGCGAAGTATTTTGAAAGATATATTTGTTTTTTTGTTGAAAGCAGGCTCATTATTTCCTTTAATTCTAACAATATTTTTCAAAAATAGCTGTTTTATGTTTATCCTCTTCTAATTTTTGTTTTTGAACTTCTAATTTAGCTTCCTCAGTCTTCAAAATTTTACTGTAGTAAGTAAAAGCGCCTCCTTGCTTTTGCTTTCTTTTTCTTGTTATCGGTTGCGTGCATGGGGTCTGTTCTGCTTCAGCAATATGTTCCTCAGCTGCAGTTTCTATAAGTTCAGTGAATATGTATTCATCGTCATCGTCCAAACCTAACTCAGGCACTTCCTCAATTCCAACAATGGCGATGGGCATTATTAGAGTAACAACTCTCTCCTCGATCGCGGTTTTGCTCTCTGAGGTTTTGCTCTCTGAGTTCTTTTTACTCCGCTTTGTTTTCCTGCTTGTTGCAATTCGGATTTTTTGTTTTTTGTGTAGCTCCTAAAAAATGGAAGAAATAGTTAGTATGCCATGATAAAAATTTATTTTCTCACGTTCATCTAGAAACACACAAATTGTTTTTCCACGAATCTCATCGTCCTTATTTGAACATTCATTTCTTATTAGAATAGCCCATTGTTGGAATAAGTTACCACTAGGCTTTCGCACTTTTTCGGCTACACCTGCTACGTTTAGAGGCAAGCTTTTGGAATACTCTCTTGGCAATGCTCTGTGAATGTTTAATAGGGACACTTTGCTTTGCTTAATTAAAATTTCATGTAGCTTAAAAATAATATTTTTCTTTCTTTTTTTATTTGTCGCTGATGCAATGGTCATACCTTCTCAACTAATAAAGATATTTTCTTCCTCCACTTAAAATATGGTTGATACAACTAATTTTTAATATTTAACTAATTAAAGTAATTGGGAGTAAATATCTTACCTTAACTTTTTTCTGAGAATAAATTTTCATTGATAGGGAAGCCGCTCTGAATTTGTGCATTTCAATTAAAATTAATAAATAGTTTATAAGTAATTGTAAGACACAATATTATTTTAGCTTAAGAAACTCAAACTAATACGTCTTGTAATAGAGTAATTGGCCAAAGAAGGCTTAGTTATTACACATGGATTAATAATAAATAAATAAAATAAGAAATAAGCATAAACTTCTTGGTAAAAAGTATTTACCTTAAATCCATCCAAAACTTGCGCCATTTTGCACCATCCTCTCTGGCTCCACCAAGGGAATTCAGTTGAGAAGCCAGTGACCCCCACATTTCATCCCTTTGACGGACCCCATCTATTCCAATAAAGTTATCATTGGCCACATCTAAATGCTGCTCTAGCCAATCTATAAGCACTACTTTTTGTTGCTGCGATGGTCGCTTCGTCAGCGCTCGGTTTGTGCTAGATAAATTTTGAAATTTTATAATTTAATTATAAACCTCAAAAACTATTTACTTAAAATTTAAACTTTCCATGAACCTTCTTCTTGCATTTTAAAAAATTTTAAGCGTTTGTTTTTCCCCAAATTTAAATTCAGTGAAAATAAATTTCTGAATGAAAAATTTTTGACAGTAACATTTTTCATTTTCGATCAACGTGAATCGGATTTTAAATTTCTCACTGACACTTGTTTCTTATTCTGTAATTCACAATAGATGTTTTTATTGTAAATCAGCTTTAAAATTTCTCATTCTCATGCGTTTAGAATCGGAAACAGCAGTTTCTCACATTTTTTTTCTCATCCAACCAGAATAGAGTTTCGGGGTCGGAGCTTGCCCCTTTTTCCCCCATGGATCCAAGCCTGATTTATGTTCTATATTCAATAAACCTTGACCTTAATAAAATAAAAGTTGCTAAATTCAATTAAAGTTATCGCTTAAAAAGTGTGCTCTTAAAATAATTAAAAACATAAATTTATCGCAAAAGACAAAAAAAAAATGAAATAATTAAATCACATAAAAATTTACTTTATAAACGCTTTTCATTCAATGTAAAAGTCATCCAACCAATTATTGCTCGATGTAGTCATTCAAAAAAATTATCCATCAGCTTCTTTTTGCACGCAACTCGAGCGCAAATAATGAAAGGCTAACATGACCTAATAAACTTAATTTAATTATAAGCGTACACATACATACCTATGCATATAAACATCCTTTTTATATAAAATATTCGGACTATGAACGAGCATTTCACAAAAGCATGCATGTGTGTGTGTGTGTGTTGCACCTCTGCATGTGCGAGTAAAATTTATTCACTCGGAAAAATAAGTAATTATGAGCAAATTTGAGTTTATGTAAATTTATAAAAGACAAACAAGTAGAGCTTTACTGTGTAGTTAAACTGCAAGAATTTTGAGAAGCTTTCGTATGTTGTCTGGCAGTAGCTGATATTAAAATATCAATATTTTACGATAAACTAACAAAAACTAATTGAAAACTAGCTGTATTGTTGAATCTTTGTGGAAATACAACAACAATGTAAATTTAGTCAACCTTCCATTTTGGCCTTATTTTTTGTATTGAACGAAAACTAAAACATCAACAGTTCCAAGCTACATTTCGACATACATACATTGCATTTTCGCTAAAAACATCAGCTTCTTTTCATGGCCCCAATCGTTTAAACTTCATTTTCAGCATGAATTTTAAATGAATTCGTTTTACTTCTAGCATAATTTTTTATGCTTTATCTCTCTCAATAACGATATTTTTTCATAAATCATTTTAACTCCCTAATTAGCACTTAAAATTTTATAGCCCGGGAAGGTATTAAGAAAGAAAAAACGGTTAGCGTAAAAACTGGCGAGCAAAAAAAAAATACAAAACTAAAATTCAAAACAGGCGTGCCTAGAAGTAATGTTCATTGCCGGTCTCGCTACGAAAAGTCGCATTGAATTTTACGATTACAAGCTCATAAAAAGAAGAGAACACTCTAAAAGTAGAATAAGTAAGTAAACTCCTTGCTTCATTTACCATTTTCTAAAGACTGCTGCAATGATCCACACTGTACTGAGTTAGTACTCAAAAAAACTAATTTCAACATATAATAATGATGAATGACATGAGTTCGTGTTATATGTTAGAATGTTCATAACTGCTTTAGCCAAGATGTTGTAAAAATCTATGTTATTTCTTCACCAACTAATAATTACAAAACATTTTTGGATACGGATTAAGAATTAATAGTTTTTGCCTAGTTTTTAACCTACTTACCTAGTTAATTAAAAAAAAATTATTTTTATCCAATATTGGCCTCGCCATACAAAGTTTTTAAAAGCTAAATTCTTTTTCTGTATGGAGAAAAGCTAACAGATGGTACAGTCTTGACCTTTAAGTTATGGCATTTTAATCGAATTTTCCAATATTGCACTATGGTTGAAGAAGTCTAAGAAGCGGCAAAAAAGTATGCATAATCTAAGGAAATATTTCTCCTTAGAAATATAAATATAGAGGAAATGTTTAAAAAATATGTCTCATGACTGTTTCTTTTCTCAGCTGATAAAGTTGACAGTATCAGCTGTTTTTTTTCTGCTAATAAGGAAATAAAGCAAAATTATAAAAAAAAAATGTAAATGCAGAAAAACAAATGATTAAAAATATATAGAGATTCAGAGACAGGGAAGAAGTTGTGTTAGGTTTTAAAGCTTTCGATGAAAAATAATAATTCAACCGTTTTCTTCTACCAAATTTTCAGAACAAAATTTATTCAATATACAATTTTTTTTCTATCTAAATTTGAATTTCAAAGAACACTTAGGGGTATTCACACCGACTTGGGTAGTTGGGTATGGGTAGATTGAGTACTTTTGGTTATTGCGAGCACCCTAAATTGCAATTGAGTACTTTGTAGAATAGTTTTGGGTAGTTCTGCATGTTTGTTTGTTCTCCCCGGCTTATGTAGCTGATGAGAGATGAGTGACAGCTGGGAGAGGGTTGCCTGCCACCAAATCAGTTTTTGTTATTTTATGTGCGAAATGTTTAGGCCTTTAATTGGGCGTAAAAAAAGTTATTTTAAATACGAGTAATATTTAACGTGAACTTCGCAGCATCTTATCATTTACTAGTAATCCAGGGAAAAACGTTTTCCTTTCATAGACCAGCTTACTGCCACATAAGAATTTTTATGTCAATCGGAAAAAAAAATTTAAATTTTTTGTATATCTGAAAAGACAAAACTGTAGTGCGACTGCGCCCATTTTTAGTTCACTTTCCGAAAGTAACTATATGCACTAATTTATAAATTTTAGTCTAATACGACCAAAACCGTCTAAAATATATCATTTTTATTGATTTGTAGGCGGTAAAAAAGGGTTTGACGAAATTTTCCTAAACTATCTTTTACTTTCCTACTCGAATGTAACCATACTAAACTAAACTGAGACTAAATTACCAAATTTAATTGATATACGGCCAAAATCGTCTTAAATAAAGTATTTTTATTGGTTTATGGGCAGTAAAAAAGGGCGTGGACACCCATTTTTAATACAGTTTCAGACGGTAACCATACAAATAAAATTACCAAATTTTAGTTTAATACGATCAAAACCGTCCGAAATATAGCATTTTTATTAGTGATCGGTAAAAGGTGGGTGTGGTTTTTTTATTAACCTAGATATTAACTTTATTAACCGAGATATTAACAGACATTGTAAATTTGATTGCCTTAGGTGTTACCGTTCCTGAGATCTTAAGAGACACCGCTCGAATGATTTCATATATATAGAAGGGCGGTAAAAGTAGGCGTGGCAAAATTTTTATATCAAGTGACCACCACTTGGTCTCATAGCAAATATAAACTAAGTTTCATTATAAAAACATGCACAACTCAGGAGTTATAATTTCTGAAATATAGGCGTAGTTATAGTTCGACCACGCCTATTTTTTGTTGAATTGTCGATAGTAGCCATACCAACTACATTACAAAATTTTTACAAAAATTTACAAAATTTAAAGGCTAATATCTCGAATAAAGGTCTCTGCCCACTTGCGGCACGTAACGAAACGACACGAAACTACAAAAAATAACTACCATGTGTTTTTGTGTATACATGCTCACTAAGCGACGACGAAACGGCAACGACTGTTGACACCGACGCAAAAGCCGGTGGTGAACGTTGGAAAGAATTCTGATCGGCTTGTCGTTCACTTTGTTTACAAATATTACAATAGGGGTATTCACGATTCAGTGCACTTGCCTGTGCAGTTGAGGACTTGAGGACTTGTGCACTTTACAAAAACAAATTGTACGTACGTCAAAAATCTTCACAAGAGCTTTTCTACTATTACCTTCAACTTGAGGACTTGAGGACTTGAGCAGTTGTGCACTTGTGTGCATTGAAAAATGTTGACAGCTTTGAAATGGTGATGGTGGTGTGTTCACGAAAACCTAACTGCACAACTGTACAAGTCCTCAAGTCCTCAACTGCACGGGCAAGTGCACTGAATCGTGAATACCCCTTATGTATTCCAACAGTTTATTGTGCAAAGTAAAAAATCGCCATCGATAGGTCTCTTTTAAAGCATAGGATGAATCCAAAATCTACGATTTTATTAGTTTTCTACATATTCGTCATTTAATAGCAAAGCTATTAAAGCTAATTGTGTATTAGAAAATTCTGCTTATATTTTTTTTTATTGTTTTGTTTAATTAACATTTTTGTTTCCGTTCCGTTAAGTGTGCACTGAACATTACGTTGCCTTTTTGAAGCCGTTTTACAGTCGTTTCGTTACGTACCGTAAGTGGGCAGAGACCTTTATTCGAGATATTAGCCTTAAAAACAAATATTGTAAATGTGATGCTTAGGTCAATTATTGCCTATTTTTGCAAAAGGTGGTAACACGTGGAAAAGTACTCAATTTGGCAAGAAAACAATCTACCCAAACAAGTCAAGTGGTCAGCTAGAGTAAATTGGTAGATGGGTACTTGGGTAGAATGGCACTTTACAAAAACAAAATGTACGGCATTTGCCAATCTACCCTACTACTCAAGTCAGTGTGAATACGCCTATTGGTTTAAGTTTTGCTGTAAAATAAAGTATTCCAATACCCTTTTTTTGATTGTTTCACTGCTTAATAAAAAAATTTACAATCATTTTAAATTTATGTGCTGGTAAAGGTTTAGTTAATAAGTAATTAAAGGAGTAATTTTAAATCAATTATACCAATTATACTTATGTACTTGTAATCAGGGGCGGATTTAGGGAGGGGTTGCAGCCCCGGCCCCGAGCAGGCAGGGGCCCCGCAGGCACTTTTGTCTAAATTGATTTTCTTAATGCATTTTTCGATCCAGGAACAAAATTTGCATTTTCTTTATATTTTCTTCCTTATTATTTTTGTTCCTTTTTGCTTGCATCTATTGTAGCAAAAGTATCCAATATTAAAAAAATTTGTTTGCCCTCTATGGATATGAAAATCATACTCCATCGCTTGACAGTTTCGTGATAAAAATCAAAAATCCGAAACGCGGCATGAAGCTGCTGCTCTATTAAATAAATTAATAAAACTTCAAAACGCTTTCATGATAGTTTTCTGTAACCGAATTTTTAATCGCTTCAATGCAACCAGCCAATAATTGCAAAAAGTAGAGATATTTATTTGATAGCTGCTAACGATATGTTAGCTTCTCTTATGGAATTCGTAACAGGTTTGCGAAGTAAATTTTCGTCGGTTTGAGAATAGTGCTAAGAACCTAAGTCGATTTGTTTGCCAAGACTTTGAGAGAAAAATAACTAGAAAAAACAGCAACTAAGAACCCAAAACAATCAATTTGACTGGTTCTAATAGATTCAAAATCGAAACTTTCTTTGTTTTAGTTGATAAGTTAGCAATGGTATTGAAAAAAAGAAGTGAAGCATATGGACACATAACAAAACTATGGATTCTTGTGCAAATTAATGGATATTGTAAATGACGAATTAGAAGCGAGAGTAAAATCCCTTGTTGAAGTATATCCAAATGATATTCAAATGGAATTACTCTGTGAATTACATCAATTCATTCCGCTTATGAAACTTCAACATGAAGGATTTTTTCGATCTCTTGTGAGAGATATCAATCTCTTAATAACAGATATAATACACTACTTCCAATAAAAATACTTTATTGGATTGTGGTCTCAGACATGAGCGACATTTGTCCAAATGTTTAAATATACAGTCCACCGATTGCTTGTTAATGTAACAATACCGACAGCAAATTGCGAAGTTGAAAGGTTATTTTCAGTGTTAAAAAGAATAAAAAAGTACACCGATCTTGTATGTTAGATGAACGTTTGCGGTCAATAACGCAACTGTGTATTAAAAATGATTTGTTGCAAACGATTAATTTTGACGAGTTGATACATAGTTTTGCCACAGTTAAATCGAGAAAAAAAAATTTTAAATTAACATTTAAAAGTTAATGAAACCAAATTTTGTTTTACTTTTAGGCAAAATTGAATGCGTAAAAATTTATATTTTGATTATTAAAAAATTCAAGCTAAATGCTCTCAGTGGGTCCCGTGTCGATTTTAGCCCCAGGCCTCGCTATGTGTTAATCCGGCGCTGCTTGTAATCAGTGATGCTAATAAATTTTTAAAGAAATCCCTACAGCATCTCAAGAAAATCTCTACTTTTCCCTTCGCAAATATAATTTTTCCCCGCAAGTTTCCCTACATATTTTTTCCATAGCTTTAGCACCAATTTTTCCCACAGCACAGCACCAGATAAATCGGGAGAATTGTACCTTTTTTCAAAAGCAATTCCATTGACAATTTGTTAATTTATAACCTTTGAAGCCACTTTCGATTTTCATTCATTAATTTAGAATCTAATTTTGTGTTTTTTTATAACAATTTAATCAGTAAATTGAATCTTGTGGAAAAATGTAAACGAAATGGCGGAAAAATTGTAATTAAGCAACCTTGGTGACAAATGAGTATGTTCAAGCACAAAGTTCTGTTAAAGTCTTGCTGGTCAGTGGGCGTGTTCAAGCATATGGGCATTTCCACAGAAAAGTCTACCGTGACCGAAAAATTAAACCTTCTGAAAAACTTATTATTTGATGATATTATCTATGACATTTTAATTTTATTAATTTAAGCAATTTCTACATAAATTCATTTACCATGATGATCAAATCGTCTGCACTGTTTCACAAATGCAGTTTTTCTTTTTCGTAAATGTTTAGTAAAAGTTTCGTAAACTTTTTTGTTTTAGTAAAAATGGTAGACGTTGGCTAAAAATAATGAAAAAATGGTTGAGGCAAGGAAAGGACAATATTTTGAAAGACAAATTTTAAGTCTATATATTATAATCTTTTCAAAATAAATGTTTTAAATTGAGTCATTTTATTTTTTTTTTTCCAATGTGAAATGTCGTCTAAAGATCTTTGTCGTGACCATACACACATAACGGCTACCATGTTGTGCTGAGTGTTTCTCTCGAAGCTCGTTAAAATTCTAATATTTCGGGGGTTATAACCCCCCAAAAACCCCTTGACGTACGCGCCTGTGTCGAACTTGTAGAACCATGATTTGGCAGCTTGTTTAAGTCCATATATTGATCTTTGCCACTTACAAACCAAGCCTTCTGTACTCTTCTGAACAAAACCCTTAGGTTGATCCATCAAAATGGTTTCTTCAAGTTCCCCGTTGAGAAAGGCTGGTTTGATGTCCAGATGTTTGACTGCCAAATTTGTACTAACCTTTTTATCGATTTGCTCGCGATTTTGGTGTTAGAAATGAGAAGTATTTGGGTTTTGTTTAGAGTTTAAGAAATCCCACGTAAAATATTCCTTTTCCAGATTTTCACGGTATTTTGGTCTTGGAAGTAGGAAGTGGTTGAGTTTTGTTGGGGACTTAAAAAAATTACACGGAAAATATTTAAAACATGTATTACAATTATATATACATTTTTTTAATTTAATTGAATTTTAATGCTATTTGATTGATATCCGAGAGAAGCTTATGAAAATGCCTTTTGAAAGCACTTCTTCATAAGACTAAGGAGAAGAACAATTGGATCTATAGAAAGTCTTCTGGAAGCAGTGTCCATAAGAATGCACTGTAAAGAAAATTTTTTCTGGGCTACTTTTTAGTTTTGGAGAAAATTTATACTTTTTAGAGTCCCTTTTGCATGTATTCCAATCCGAATGCAAGATAGATTCTGTAATTTTAGTGCAAACCAAGTTTGGTACGTACGAGTTTATTTGAATGTGTTTGAAAAGTGAATTTGAATAGTCGAAATTGATTATAATCGGATGAAATTACGCCCACGGGTCACACAAAATTGTACCATAAAACGTGCAGAACTTTTTTCCTAGTTAAAAAAATGTCATAACTAGTAAGGAATTATCTTCGACTGGGCCGAAGTTAAAATACCCCCACGGCTGAATTAGAGTATATATAAAGTCTTAAGCAAACTTTTAAATATATTTAAAGAGATTTTCCCGTTTTGGTTAAGTCACTTTGTATGGGAGGTAGGCGTGGTTTTCATCCGATTTTTACAAATTTAATTCCCAAAATAAATATTCAATATTTAAGACACTGTGCGAAATTTGAAGTCATTAAATTGATTTTTGTGGAATTTAAAGAGATTTTCCCGTTTTGGTTAAGTCACTTTGTATGGGAGGTAGATGTGGTTTTCGTCTGATTTTTAGAAATTTAATGCTCAAAATAAATATTAAATATTGAAGACACTGTGCAAAATTTGAAGTCATTAAATTGATTTTTGTGGAATTTAAAGAGATCTTACCGTTTTGGTAAAGTCACTTTGTATGGGAGGTAGGCGTGGTTTTCATCCGATTTTGCTCAGATTCGAATTTGACCTCCATTTTTGTATAAAAAGCTTATATTTTTAATTCCGTTATGATAGCTCAAATATTACGGCTGCTATCGTGGACACAGACGGACAGACGGACAGACGGAAATGGCTAAATCGACTCAGGAGGTGATGCTGATCAGGAATATATATACTTTTCTATACCGGCCACGCCTCCTTATCGACGTTACAAACGGAGTGACAAAATTAATATACCCCCATTACGTTTTTTAAACGTGGGGGTATAAAAATCATTAAAATATCATTGAAACTACGCCTACAGCGTGAATCAAAATAACCGTCGCACTTGTTTTATGCCATAAATCAAAAGCAATGTGTAAACTTTATAAAACAAAAATTTTGATTTTTTATTTTAAGCATTCTTTATAACTCTTCATCATTAAATTCGAATCTTTTACCATTAATTCTTTTTTAAATCTTAAAACAATTTGTGAAAGACGAGCATGCGGCAACTATCTGGTTTTCAGGTGTATCATCTGATATTTTCATTAATAGTCGCTTAAATTTATCTACCGTCATGTGTTTATGTTCGTTAATTTGCTCAGCACTATACCCCAAATAGAAAAGTCCAGGGGGTTTTGGTCAGGGGATGACGGAGGCCATTCGACAACAGAAATAAAACATGGCAAAGCTGCTCTGCACCAGCTTTGAACGATTTTTGCTTTGTGTGCTGGAAAAGAATCTTGCTGAAAACAAAAGTGACCCTAACATGTTCTAAGTAATATTCCGAATTATTTTAACGCTTTTTTTAATAAGAAGAAGGGGCAATTTGACTTTTTCGGAGAAAGCTCCCCAAACCATGATTGACGAAACATTTTGAAATCTTTCAATGGTTTTTTTTTCTTTAGAAATATCTACCATGCAATCTGCGTACACTCTATCATTTTGCGAGTTGTGGCTTGCTTGCAAAAAGAAGATTTTTTCGTCGGAAAATGTAATACTGCAACCTGCGTGCCGGCGAAGGATCTCTGCATTTATTTCCTTTCGCAATATTATTATTATTATTGACAAAACTTTTGAAACGGTTCATGCAATAAGTGTACAATTAATGCCAGAGTCATAAAAAAACAACATATGTTTTCCAGTGTTGCTTCTTTTTGTGTAATTGGTATTAATATAGGTGCGACAGTTACTTTGATTCCATTTCGTATAAAATGATACCGATATACGTAAAAATCGCTGCAAAAGTAGCAAATTGGAAGCTATTGGATTTGAAATATAAAATGTATAGTTTTTTATTTAATATTACAAACTTATCATTCAAATCGGACCAAAACCGCTCGTACTTTCTATACCTTAAAAAGTCACAATCTTATTTTTATATAAGCACTCACATTTAAACGTGAAGATATGCTGCAGAAGAAAAAAGATATGAAGATAAAAAGAGAGGAACCGAAGTAAAGGAGTTCTCTTGGTCTGGATTTTAAAATATTCATAGAAAGGGATAAACAAACATAAAAGAATAAAAAGAGAAAAAGGTGATGTATCATATAAATTTTTTCACATAAAATATGCTATTGTAAAAATTTGTAAGGTAGGTGCCAAGTCCATTTTTCCGAATTCATTCCTTTCAAGGTCAGTCATTTGCTATCTACTTCAAATTTGAAATTTTAAACTTTTATTTATCTTAATTTCTCGAGATGATTCAATTTTATCACAGGTTATGGGTGTAGCCACGCCCCTTGTTCAAATTAATTTTTTTAATGTGAATTTTTTGTTATCTAAATCTATGTATAAATAGACGTAGGCGAAACAGTTAACCTTTTCAATGGCTAGGCTAAATTAAGAACAAAATCATCTTTTGAGGTAATATTCCTATCATTGAGGTTCTAAAACGATGAAAAAACATGCCTTTCATTTTTACCTGCGCTACTTACGTTTTGCAAGCTTGTACAAAGAAAAATATTTTGCTCCTGATCGGCACAAATTTTTTTTTTTTTAATCTCTTGAAGGTTTTTTAACCCTTAGATCTTTTGATTTTAAACCCTTTTAATATTCTTATCATTAAAGCCATGAAAAGATAAAAAAACATAAATATGATTTTTGTCCGGTTGATTTTTTCTTATAAAAAAGGTTAAATTTTTTTTACTTTTCTTCGGCACAAAATCGAAAATCCAGGGCTCTAATCACGTAACTTTTAAAACGACTATCGTTTGAACGATACTATCCCATATTCAACTACTATCGCGCCAAGCAATCGTTTCGACGATACCATTTGAGAGTTGTTTGCAATACATGAAGCTAGCAAAACGATATCGTTTAGACGATACATGAAATTAAAGGTTACGTGATGTTAAAGTATCGTTGAAACATTATCATCAAACGATTCTCGTCATACGTGATGAAAGCCTAGCTAACTTTAATGTCAAATATCTCTCTAAATATATTTTTTTCATGTGGGTTCATCTTTTTTCATAGAACCAAACGATTTGATTTTGGCGTTGAAAAATAAATACAAAAATCACTTTCTGACGTCTCCAATATATTGGGCAAATCCACTGAAAGGGCTAAAAATCATTTTCTTCCGTGTTTCTCAACCGATTTAAAATTTTTTTAAATGAATAGATTAGGGAAAAAGAGTGCACTGTATATATTAAATAGAAATAATTATAGAAATTAATGCCAATTTTTTATGAAAAACATATGCTTTTGACATTAATTTTGTATCGAATCAACAGAAAATGTATGTGAAAATGTCGAATTTCAACCACTGATGAGCTCTTGTTTAAATAAAAGAGCTACATTTAATTGTTCTGTAGTGTCATTTGAGTTTCTCAAGTAATCCAATTTTAACAAAATAAATGTATTGGAGATGACACTTTTGTTCGCAATTTTTAGTTCCAGATCAGAATCTATAAGTACTGCTTTAACTCACAAATAAAATTTTTTTGTTCACCAGTTGTATGGACGGTAATCGTACCAGGTGTCTTTTTTATTTTAATGGTATAAAAAGTTAGAAGGTTGGAAAATGAACAAAAAATTACAAATGTCGCAAAGTACAAAAAAGTTAAAAACCACAAAAATTCTCAAGTTACAAAAAGTCGCAAGGTATAAAAATTTGCAAGTCACAGAAAGTTAAAAGATACAAAATAGTAGCAGGGTAATAAAATTAGCAAGGTACAAGATGGTCGTGGGTCACGGAATGGAAGGTACAAGAAATTGTAGTGTAAAAAAGTCGCTATATACACAAAGTTGCAAGATAAGAGAAAGTTGCAAGATAAGAGAAGGTTGCAAGACACAAAAAATGTCACATTAAAACAGTAGCAAGGCCAAAAATGTCTCAGCATACAACAAGTGGTAAGTGAAAGCCGTGAGGTAAAAGAGTTACAGGTAAATCAAAGTCACAAGGTACAAAACAGTCGGAAGGCTCAAAAAATAGTAAGGTTTAAAACGGCGCACTGTTCAAAAAGTTCCAAGTTAAAAAAGCCGCAAAGTACAACAAGTTGCAAGGTAAAATGGTTCACAATTTACAAAAAGTAGCAAGGTATTAAAAATTGCAGGGCAAAAAAGTAAAATAGTCTAAGGGTACAATTCGTAAAGAAGAAAAGTCGTAAGGAGTTAAAAAATTGTAAAGTATAAATAGTGGTAATTTACAAGAAGGCGCGAGGCACAAAAAGTAGCAAGCTCAAAATTCACAAAGTCACAAGACTGCAAAAGCCGATATAGGGCAATGCAAAAAATTTCCCAAGGTACAAAAAGTTTCAAGTCACAAAATTTCGAAATTGTGCAAAATCTAGGTAAAAGGTATAAAAAATTAAAAAAAAATTGTGGGTGCCAGATAAAGAGTTTTACAAAGTGCCAAAAATCGCAACTTACAAAAAGTCGCAATACGATATAGGGCCGATATAGGGCAATGCAAAAAATTTCCCAAGGTACAAAAAGTTTCAAGTCACAAAATTTCGAAATTGTGCAAAATCTAGGTAAAAGGTATAAAAAATTAAAAAAAAATTGTGGGTAAAAAGTTGCCAGATAAAGAGTTTTACAAAGTGCCAAAAATCGCAACTTACAAAAAGTCGCAATACGTCATGTGATGTTAACCACAATCGATGAATGCATAAAATTTATGTTTGCTAGTGGCTAAACCAGAGAAATAGTAACGAAAGATATTTCAATGTGGAGCTGCTTTTCAATCTCTCCTGTTTTCATTGCTGCCTATTGTCCCGTGACAAAAATCCTTTTTTTTATGAGCTACGAAATGTTAAAATGTTTTTCATCGTGGTCTATAAACTAGCTACTCCTTTTTCGAGAGCTAATGTTTTTGATTGAAGGGACTCTATTGTTAAGTGAATATGTTTAAAAATTTGCTTTTTTACATTTCTTAGTACAAAAAAAAAGGAAAGGAAAATTATTATAAAATTACACAAAAATTACCTAAAAACCGAAAAATACTCTAAAAATTAAAAATGTCAAAAAATTACAATAAAATAACTTAAAACTAGTGTCCGACCGAATAATGGGTTTCGGTTACGGCTAGTTAAATACTAACAAAAATAATGTTACTATTTTACGCATTTCTATATACATTATATCCTTTCTACCATTTATTATGCTTTCTTTTCATATCAACAAAAAAGCCATAAACATTTACATTCCACTAAACAGTATGTCTTTGTGTTTTTGTATGAGCTTCTTCTTGTTAGCTTAGCAAGTATTGACTTGACCCACTTGTCCAACCCAAAACCGCATCGCACATTCTTTGACGCTTAATCGTTTGTTTGCTATTTCGTCCGTTCTGTCCCATAAACGACGATGATTACCTTCGTCCATTGTTTGACTGGGTGTCACTGGCATCGTTGAATTCCATGAATGCCACCAACTTTGGCGCGATACGCCTCGCTTCACCACGCTGCTGCTCCATGATGTTGGTGATGATGATGATGTCCCGCATTACTGCCACCAGGCATCATCAATAACATAGTTATTGCAAACATCAGCCAATTTCAGCGAGCAAGCCTATCAATAATGTTAACTCTAACGCCATCATGACGAATACTTTTAGTCGCAAGCGCATCGAATCATCATTTTTATCTTCATCGCCAACAGCAGCAACGCCATCATGCAATTTCAATCAACATTTTTGACGCATTTCCGCACATTTTAACGGCAGGCAACTCTGTGTGACGAGTGTCATTTTTGCTAGGGTTGCCAGTTCAACATTAGTTGTAGGCTTTTTTATTTTTATTTCATTCCAAACCTACTTTAGAGATGCGAAACATCATCTTTTTCCTCTTTGTCAATTTTATTGCAACGTTTGTTTATTTGAGCTTCATCCCAATGTTGTCAGCTCTGCTCTGTCCCATTCAATGAAGTTCAATGACGCGCTGACACAGCTGCCTCCGCTTATTTTGAATGTGTGCTTTTGTGTGAGCTGTGTTTAATAGCTCATTTATAAACATTAATGTGTCTGTGCGCTTGTCTGTTAGTTGTACGGCTTAAATTGGCGCGGGAATGCACAGTGGGTAGTAAAAAGTAAATCGATGCACACAATTTTTCGCAAGCTTTTTGATGAATTTGTAGTACATATTATTTTTTTTTTTTTTTAAACTCATCTGAGGATTGATTTCATTGCAATCGATTTTTCCATTTCTTGCTACTTTCGCAACATTTTCGCCATTGTTTGTCTTTTTTTCGTTTCTTATCTGCATGTTCGGCTAAGCAAACTTTGCGCATATCAGGCTCTTGCAAATTTATACGTCTTCTTTCAACACTTCATACAAAGCGATATCTTGACCAAGTACCTATGCCGTGAGCCAGTAGCCTCGAGGCTGATGTTGTTACTGCATTCAACCGAGTGCATGTCCATAAAAATTAAGTTGTTCATCGGCAAGTTAGCCAAATTGCTTGAAAAATAGAAAAACAAAAAAGAAATTAATGGATTGATGGAAAAGAAGGAGTAGTAGAGAAAAAAAGAAAAGCAGTTAAAATTAGTAGTAGTAAGTAGTAGTGGTAATAGTCGTACCTTATAAAGTAGTTGTTTTCAAAGCATAAAGCAAAACGAGCGCAATGCAGGCTGAAATATTTGCTTATTATGTTAAATTAGGCAGCAAATGTGCAGCAAAAAAACTTTAATTATTCATAATTTACTTGGATTTTTTTAAAATATTTTTCTCGTTAAATTATGACCAGTGCTCGGATTTTGATGACCTAAAAATCTGTAAAAAATTACCTATAAATGACAAAACTTACCGAAAATTGACAAAAATTACCTAAAAAACGCGAACTTAACATTAAAAATAAACAAAAAATAAAGTTTTGAAAATAAAACATTACTAAACTTAAAATTTATTTAATATAACTTAAAGTTTTTTCCTAAATGACCTTGTTATTTATTATGTTGACTGTATATGATTTAAATACAAATTCTTAATGTTTGATAGTTTAAATCATACTTGATTTTAAATACAAATTCTAGTTGTTTGATAGTTTAAAATCGTTTATTGAGCTTAAGGTCAAAGTTAGAACAATTAATTGTTCTAACGAATCTTTCCAAAGAAACAACAACAACAACAAAGTTTTTTCAATATGAAAAGGAAAAAATCACTAGCTGATTTTATTGCAATTTCGGCCGTGCTAAAGGCTTCATCAGAAATCTTTGTGATACCCCGTGCAAGCGCGCACTAACGCACTGCACCACAGGGGCGATGAGATTTGAAGTGTCAATTTCTCATTTTTTCTCAATTTCATTATTCCACATTTGTTGCTGTATTTTTGCTTTACTTTAGTCTCTATCAGAGCTGTAAAAGAATGCATTCATTTGTGATTTAAAATCATTTAATTCGCAATCAATGATTTGAAAAAATGAATGTAATGATTTAAAATTTAAAATCTCAATCAATGATTTGAAAAAATGATTGCATTCTTTTTTTCAAATCATAGATTGTGATTCAAAATTTCAAGTCCCAATCAATGATTTGAAAAAAAGAATGCAATCATTTTTTCAAATCATTGATTGAGATTCTAAATTTTAAATCACAATCAATGATTTGAAAAAATTAATGCAATCAATTTTTTAAATCATTGATTGGGAATTAAATGATTTTCAATCACAAATGAATGCATTCATTCATTTAAATCATTTTTGTTTATTTTTTATTGAATTTAAAATATTTTGTTAGAAATGAAAAATTAAAATTTTTAAGGCGTGCAAATTTTCACAACATTTTAGTCAGAGTAGTACTCTGTTCCGCTGCGTGAAATTTTCGCAACATGTTTCTGAGCACCATTTTTTAACGACAATTTAATTGTACTGCCTTTTTATTATTACGTTAACCACTTGCGCTACACGAAACAAAAGAAATAAACATACATATGAACCGAATAGCCGAATATATTGAGTTTCAACATCGCAATAAAGTTTAAGTTTTAAACCGCAAGGTAAAAAAATATGCAGTATACTTTTAGCTGTACGAAAATTTATTCCAAGACTTTCAACCGTGTATAAGGAATTGAAATATTAAAAGAGTAAGCTAAACGTGTGAAAGAGCGCGAGAGCGAACCGAACAATAAATAACAAAATAAAATTAAAAAAAGCTCTTAAAAAATTAATTTTGCTTGCAAGTAACAAAGATAAATTGTTAAACAAATAATATTAGTCTATGAATTTTCAATACTTGATCAACAGAGATATCAATTAAAGCTCTGCAAAGAACCATCCAAGTACACCAGTGTTGTGTTGTTATTTTTTCTTATATCTACTTGTATCTGTTTCGCTCTATAACATAGATCGGCACTCCATACCACAATTGTGGAAAACCAATTCACACAGACGCTTACGCTCTTTCGTATTTTGCGCTCTTTCGTTCAACCACACAGCGCAAAATATGTTATTTTGTTCATTCGCCTTTGAGCCACCGAAGTGAGAACATCGTGCGCAAAATGGAAGCTGAAAATATATGCGAAAAATTTTTCTTATTTAGGAATGCCTTTAATGAAATGCTTAATTTGTTACACAGCATTCAAAAGTCCACGCGAAGACGCTTTTAAAAGGCATTATGAACATTCTCATAATGAATTAACTAAATTGAATAGAGTTGAAAAATATAGGATTTTTAGGGAAAAAAGAGATTCTGTGTTACAAAAATTCAAGTTATGGCTTTCTGATATGGAAGCAACAGATAATGAAATGAACCATCTGGAAACCCAAAAGAAACTTAAAGTGACATTGTCAACCATAATATCTCTTCATATAGCAAAACATGGCAGACCTTTTACTGACGGAACTTTTATTAAGAACATTTGCACTGATATTTTGAATAAAATAAATTATAAAACTGATGTTGTTCAATCCATTCCCTTGTCCGCGAGAACCATAGCTCGACGTATAGAACAAGTAGCTCACTCTATTGAGTTTGAAATTTTGAAAACGGTGAATAACTGCAAATATTTTTCCATATCATTAGATGAGAGCACTGATATTAACGATCTGTGTCAATTAGTAATTTGCATCCGAAGTGTAAGTTCTGATTACGTAGTTTTTGAATCAATGATCTCCATGGAAACATTACATGGAAATGTTACGGGAAAAATTTTGTTTGATATTCTAAATGAAAACGTTTTCTCCAAATTAGATATGAGTAAATTAATTGGAGTGTGTACGGATGGTGCTAGCGTTATGGTTGGTAGAAATGATGGATTTGTGGGTCAATTGATAAAGCACGGGATCGAAATGTCATCTCTTCATTGCATCATCCACCAGGTTGCACTTGCTTCAAAGTTTTTGAGCACATTTCCTGCCATGAAAACAGCAGAGAAAATTATTAACACAATAAGAGGAGGACATCATTCTCTAACCCATAGGAAATTTGTTCAATTTCTTAAAAATACCGACGCCGAACATTATGACCTGAAAATGTTCACAGAAGTAAGGTGGCTCAGTCGTAGCGATTGCCTTTCCAGGCTTTACGATCTAAGGGATAAAGTAATGCAGTTTTTGAAAATCGAAAAAATAGATAATACTGAACATTTAATAGATGCTTTACAAGACAATAGCTTTAATTTGGATTTTGCATTTTTAACAGATATAACCAATTTCGTAAATAAGCTAAACCTTCAGCTTCAAGGAAAAAATAAGACTGTTTACAATTCATACAATAGCATTTTTGAATTCAAAACAACACTATTTTTACTTTTAGCTAATATTCAAGAAGAAAATTATTCAAGTTTCCCAAGAGCATCATTTTTTGAAAATATTACAAGCGAACAAAAGAATGAACACATTGACATAATAGAAACCCTTATAAATAATTTTGAAAAGAGATTTAAAGACTTTGAAGAAATGCAGCCGTTATTTAATTTATTTGAAAATCCTTTAAAATGTTATGTAACGAAGTATGAATTCCAGATTCAATCTGAATTGATAATTCTCCGAACCGAAATAGAAATGATCGATGAACAGCATACTGTAGAATTCTGGAAAACCATTGATGGCAGTTTTACCCAAAACAAAAAACAGTTTCTTACAAACTGTTAGCTTTTTATCCTTCCACCTACTTTTGTGAACAAATTTTTTCCGACCTGAAATTCATATGCTCAAAGCAGCGAAACAGATTAACTAATTCTCCTCTAAAAAGCATTCTTTTAATAAGAAACTGCGATAACAACATTAACATTTCTGAACTTATTAATAACATACCTTTGCCATAGTATGTTTGAAATAGTTTCATTAAATCACTTTTGTGTGCAAGTGTACAAATTTTAAAATCATATGCAGCATAAATTTTTTTCACTGCAGAATATTTGCTCTCACCAACACACACTCAGTTTGAGTTTTGCCGACCTCTGCTCTATAAGCATTGAGTATGCATGGAATATTTCTCTTTTAGATAACGATGGAATAGGTATGAGAGAGTGAAATTACCAAGTATCAAAAATACTAGTTTGAGCACATACAGAACAAACAGATATATCGATAATACTATTATCTTTATTTGGAACATCTGGAGTATGTGACGTAGCAAGCATAAAGAATAAAGAGCAAAATAAACAAAAAAAAAAGAAACAGTTTATATTAGTACAATGCATTTAAGTACTTTTTTATGTTTTAAATTTGCCAAAAATACTAAAAACGGCCATTCACAGAAAGACACTCACCATTACTTTCTTTTAGTAGAATAGAAATAGAAAAACACAACATCAATACAAAGAGAACAATCTGGAATATTCATATTGAATGGATATATCCATTTAAAAAAGGGTTAAAACAGATACTCCACTTAGTGGAACAGATGAAGAGAAAAAAAGCTTACACTATAATGAGAACCAGAGAAAGAGATGATAAGCTCTCTGCTCGTTCCAAAGCATATAAGCATATGTTCTGTTCTACTCCTTGTTGTATTTGTACCAATATTATCAGGTTTTTACTTGTTATATCTCTTTGTACAAGTAGAACGGATGGTTCGCTGCAGACCTTTAATATCAATGCTTTTGATAATAAGATATGTTACAGAAAAACTTGGAACCCCCGCTATAAAATGTGTTTTCTCATCTTGTCCCAAGGACTCAATCGAAGCCGGATTGAAGCATTCATCCAAACACACTGTTTAATAAAAAATATTTTACTTCCAATATTTTAAAACATTACATTATTGAGATTACAGTGACTGTTTTCAATGATTTAAATAAATGAATGAAATATCTCGTGAATGCAGTCAATAATTTCCAACCAAAGATTTGAAAAAAGATTGCATTCATTTTTTTCAAATCATTGATTGGGACTTGAAATTTTAAATCACAATCAATGACTTGAAAAAATGAATGCAATCACTTTGTCAAATCATTGATTGAGACTTAGATGATTTAGATGATTGCATTCATTTTTTCAAATCACATCATTTGAAATCAAATCAAATCATTTGAAATTTCAAATCACATTCAATGATTTGGATAAATGATTGCATTCATTTTGATTATACATCACATGATTTAAAATCACAAATGATTGCATTCTTTTACAGCTCTGGTCTCTATGCTTATGTTATTATTTAATAAAACAATAAAATCAGCCAGTGATTTTTTCTTTTCATATTGAAAAAACTTTGTTGTTGTTTCTTTGGAAAGATTCGTTTGAACAATTAATTGTTCTAACTTTGACCTTAAGACTAACTTTGACTTTATTGAGATAAACGATTTTAAACTATCAAACAACTAGAATTTGTATTTAAAATCAAGTATGATTTAAACTATCAAACATTTAGAATTTGTATTTAAATCATATAAAGTCGACATAATTTTATATAACTTTTATACATAGCGTTTCAGTATATTACAAGGTAGGTACATTTTTAAGTTATTGAAATTGAAAAACGTCGATTGTCTGACAAAATTTTTTTTTTAAACAGAAAATCTTATTTCTACTTCTGCACTGACGAGAGGAACATATTTAAAAGACGATATGTCATAGGATGTAAGTTCCTCTTCTTACCCCCTCATATTTCAGCAATAGAGCATAAAAAAAGAGTGAATAAAAACTAGCACATCCTGAGCTTTTATCTAAAACTTGTTTCATCTTTCTACATACCCTTTCGTAAGTTTCACCACGCGCAGCGCTTTTTTCATCGAGGTCTATAAATGAAGTTACTCCTTTTGCGACAGGTAATGTTTTTGATTGAAGGAACTCTATTGTTAAATGAATATGTTAAAAAATTTGCATTTTTACATTTTTAGTACGAAAAAAACGAAAGGAAAATTACTTTAAAATTACACAAAAATGATCTAAAAACCGAAAAATGTTCTAAAAATTAAAAATGTCCAAAAATGACAATAGAATAACTTAAAACTAGTGTCTGACCGAATATTGGGTTTCGGTTACGGCCAGTTTCGTCCCTCTTTGTCAGTTTCTGCTATTGGGCCTCAATATGGCCTTTGGTAAAACCTTTGGTAAAAATTTCTTGCATCAGTCATTTAATTAAAATATATAAGTTGGGTTTAATAAAAATATTTACAACGCATTGTACAAAATAAAAATTACGATTTCGCCCTCCAGCAAATGGAAACATTACCGGATATAAACAGGAAACGTTTTATGGAATGTAGGAAGCATTCCCTTCCGTTGGACACTCCATTTCTTTTTTACATAGCATGTCATTAAAGGGAATTCTCTCCGCTGTGTTAAAAATGAATGTGGAAACATTCCTCCCCCTTGTTATGAAAATGCCCGGCCAGATACGAACCCAGAACCCGTGAGCGACAGTCCAGCGCGCTACCACTAGACTATCGAATTCTATAATAAGCGGCTAGGAAACAATGATATTAATATTTTCTGTTGTCATTGCTTGACAATAAGTAAAAGTTTCAATCAGCATTCTTAAAGATCCTTTATCACTTTTAGATGGAAGCCTTCCGATTTTTCCTAGAGGGCGCCCATAATTTGATTTATCGTGTTAACGCAAAACATTTTGTTTCTTAATTGTTTGAGCTACGGCCGTAGCAATTTAACAAAAATTCTTTTGAATTTGTTTGTTTTTATTTTCGATATTTCGACTTAATTTTTAAGTCATCAGGATCTGAAGGAAAGTAACAATATTAAACAAAATAACAAACACTATTTAACCCTTTCAATACTGGCGGGACACATGTGTCCCATTGGGTGTGCTTATTTACTAAAATGCAATAATTCATTTATATTGCTATATATTTTTATCACATCATTTTTTGCATGCTTTGGGATTATTTACGCATGCTTTAATTTCGCATGCTTTGATGAAATGGTTTCATGTCTAAAATACACATTCAAAAATTGTCGGACTGACTACGTGTTTCAGACAATTCATGAAACAATACAACCCGATGAAACCTATAAAACGAGGCATTAAGATTTGAGGACTGGAAACGGCTAGCATTTAGACATATACATACTGTGGAAGAGAAACAGCTCTTTGCGATGGTACTCTTGGAGAACGAGTTGTATGAAAACTGTGTTCCACGTTCTCAAATCCCTCAGCCATTATATGTTGTGATCGGTTTTTTACTACCGTTACTTTATCTCAGACTTTGGATTATGGTTTAGTTGGTACAGTTATGAAAAATAAGAAATTCTTACCAATTTTTGATGGTCCAAAATTAGAAAGCGGTGACTACTTTTTGAAATTTAACAACAATGGTAGTATGATTTGTAATTGGCAAGATACAAAGGAGGTTTTATTAATCAGCAATTGTCACAGTGATACCGTAACGACCAACAAAAAAGGAGCCGCTATTGCTGTTTCTTGCCCTGAGGCCATTGCTTTCTACACTAAGTATATGGGATCTTTCAGATCAATTTTCTTCTCTTTATGATCCTTACAGAAAATCTGGAAAATGGTGGAAAAGAGTTTTTCAAAAGCTGCTTATGGTTTCTGTATCTAATGCTTGGATTCTTTTTCAAGAAAGTCGGCGTACACAGGTACCATTAGTTGGTTTTCTCGTTGAATTGGCAGAAAAGAAAGAGCAAAAATCCAACGTCGTAGCACAAGCGGGCGCCCTTCCCGGCGGTCAAAAACACTTTCAGGAGTTGGAGAACATCTTCCTGGAAACACACGCCGTCGTTGCAGAGGCTGTGCAGATAATAAAAAAGAGCAACGTACGAAAATGATGTGCGTTTCTTGCAATATTAATTTGTGCAAGCTATGTTTTGCCAAATATCATTTCAGTTAACTTAGATTTGCATTAATTTTTATGATACATATTCAACTTTTTTCTTTCAATAAATAAATACAGGATTGAAGTTTAAAATTTATGCGATTATAATTCCCAACACCTTTATTTTGTTTTTGCCTTATTATGTTACTATTGGGACGTATGTATCCCATGCTCAATTACTGCTGGGACATCCTTGTCCCAGGACATTTTTCGTGTTCTGGTTATCTTTTTCTTAAACGCACCCTATGGAACATTATTTGCGCCTTAATCAAACAATATAAAACAAACAAAACCTCGCATCCTTAAAAAAAAATCCGTATTGAAGGGGTTAAAATACATTACATAAAATTATAAACTGTGTCACAGATAAGTGTTGTCAGTCAGCTATATTATTGTCAACTAAATTTTTGTTTGATAAGATGTTTGTATATGTGAGCGCAATTTTCTGTGTCGGATTTGAAGTTGAGTCGTTTGTATGGTAGAGTGGTTATAAAATGAAGCATTTCAATTGTATATCGTCTAGTGTAATTTTTCTCATGTTGTAAAATTTTTGTCTCTTCAAAGGCAGGACCATTTTGAATTTTGCTGTTTTGTTTTCGTTTTTTGATTTTAAGTCCAATTTATGTGCAGCTAATCTTGTCCTTAGTTTTGATTTTGTCGTACCAACATATACTTGTTCGCATATGTTGGTCCCGTCTCCTTTGCATGCGATTTGGTAAACGGTTTTTAGTGTGTTGTTAGTTTTAAGGTAGTACATATTTGTTTTTGTCGTACGTGTAAGTTTTTTTTTAATTTTTCTGTAAAGCCGTGTATGTATGTTACATTAGGGTGCTTCTTAGTTATATGGAAGAAATTTTTTTTTTAGATATGAACCGTAACTCCCCCTAGAAATGTTCCATTAGACATAAAAACATATCCTGCAAAAAATTTTAAAAATCGGATGACAGCAAGGCGAGGCGCCCACCCTCCGTAAGTAGGCCCATACTATTTATATGGGAAAAAATAGGTTTTGTTTTCGAAAATGCTTCAAATTATCATAATTAATTATCGTAATTTAATTTTTCAATCATACAACAGATTATATATAAAATTATCTTTTCAACGATCTATTACTTGTCCAAATCTGTTAAAAAATGACAAAACTACAACACTTTTTGTAGAGGAAAAAAAAAATTAAAATCTTTCAAAATTTTTAGATTAAGGGCAATTTTCCTTTAATCATTTTTGTGTAGTTAAATAAATAATAAAACTAGGTCAATATTATACAATGTATTTTACTTTTAGTATGCTAGATTTTTATATTTTTACATGATATATTAAAAGATTTACAAATAAATTAAACAAGACAATGTTATACGTCACTAACAATACATTATTAAAAAATTTTATTTTAAAAGAGTTGATTTGTTTGCATCTGGGTAGCTCTTGCGATGGTCTGTTACCATTTGCATGATTAACTGTTTCTCCTCTTCATTTCGTGATAAGACTTTATTGAAATCTTCCATGAGCTTCACTGCTCGTTCTGCAGAATCATTAACAACATTTAATTTTTTTACAAAATTAAGTCCAAAATTATAACTTGGTTCCTTTTCCAATGCTCAGGATCTTTTGTTAAAAAATTCGTTGGAATGGAAAATCGAATGAAAAATTTTTTAGCTCTTTCCGATATAAAATCTGAAATGTTTTTGTCGATATACGAAGCTATGTTTTCAGGAATGATTGTCAATTTCTTGGCATCACCAACATCAAATTTATTTAAAGCGATGACCATTCGTTTCTTTTCCTCATAAGAAATACTTGCATCAAAAAAAGACAGCGCTACAGTTTCTGGTGCTAAATACCACAAATGATTACAAAATTTACGTATTAATTGATTACTAATGTTTTCATCAATTGCTCTATAAGTATACAAATTTTGCAATAATAATAAATCTTGCATAGGAGCTTCTGCAGCATTTGGAGCTTGTATCCATATTTTCAAATACACTTTTGCAATAAATATACAAACATCCCGGATTCCATTGTGCTCATGCCCGGAATAAAAATATTTTTAAACAATATATTGCTTTAGCCATCCATCGGGCGTGATGAAATGCTCCCGGCTTACGAAAAGAAAAGTGTGGAACCGTTCCACCAAGAAAAACTATGGCCAATTGAAGAAGTTCCTTATAATCGTCTCGAGGTTGTTTGACTTCTAAATTTCGTAATGAAAATTCAATAATTTGAGATGCATCATCAAGCGTTTTCTTAACAAATTTATCTTCAATACCACATTTAAAGTTATTTTTATTAATTTTACTCCAGGCTCCTTGAAATTTATTAAAATTTGAACTCCTGGTTCTGATGACTTTTGCATTTTTTCTTCAAAAACGTTGCGTAGAAGGATTTCAAAAATGTGATGTCGACATGGTAAGTATAAAAGATCTTTTCCTAGTTTTTGCTCTAAGATAACGCATGCGCCTTGAAATCGCCCAAGATTTGAAGCTGTTGTGTCGCAACCCAGTGCTTCTACCTTATCCACGAGATCCCACTCTTTGAGTAAGCCACTTTTTATTGATTTTAACCCATAAAGAACCAATGGGCATAAAAACTGACATGGAAATAATTATTTATGAAGAATGAATAATAAAAAATAAATTTTCTTTCAAAAAATATTTAGTTAGCAAATGATAATAAACCAACTCTTAGACTACGACGTTTATTTATGATGTATAGGAACGTCATACATTTTTTAAATAAAATTATATAACTTTAATAAGAATTTGTAGTTGCTACTCACCTCGCAAAGTTGCTACATGCTGCTCATGCCTACGTTTTTCTGCTTCTCGTCGAAGAACTAGCTTCCTTTCTTTTTTAAGTAAGACTAAGTCACTACCAATCATAGACCCTGGACGCCCTTTTTTTCTTTGATTTATGAGAAATAGTTTATCTTCTTCGATGCTTATCATGTCCAATGCATTAGCATGAGAAATATCGAACAAGTCATCAAATTTCTCAGTGAAGGTTTTTTGGCGCTGCTCCTGAAACGATGACTGTTTCTGGCAAGACTTGTGCAATGTCTTCCATTCATTGTACAAAGCCTCTACTTTTAGAACACATTTATCGGCATTCTTAGTTGGAATTCGTGCTTTATCCCACTTAAGGGGGTCCTCTGGTAATCCGAAAATTTTTTTTTCGATTTTTTTTTTTTTCATATTTCTATTGCTCAGATACTCAAAAACATTTTCCCAAAAGGATTTTTCAAAATTCGAAATAGTTTAGGAGATACAGATAGATTTTGTGTAGGTATGTTTTCGTCAAAATAACGCATCAGCAAAGTTGTTTATTTGCCTGCAGTCATTAGTCGAAAATTCTGTGGAATTCTTCCAAAATATGTATTGATATTACAAAATATACACACACAGTATGTATACATGCAGTATGTATACATGCATGTTTTGATTTAGGGGTTGAAATGATTTTGAGCCCAGGTGTTCACATGAAAGAAGCAAACGAACGAGATTCAGTTTATTTTCGAACGCTGAAAGCTACGCGTGCGCGATAACTGCTGTTGTAAAATAAAAGAAAAATCGTTTTGTGTTTTTTTTTTGCTATGGATAAAAAAAGCCACCCAAACGCGCCGCGTAAGTACGCGTATCGAACAAAAAAGAGGCATTTCCGTGGAAACCAGCACTCCCAAGTAGAGGACACCGACTTTGCCAGCACATCGGCCAAAAAATTGAAGAAAACGCAAGACAATGAAGTCATCATCGAAAACAACCTCCAGTTCTGTTTCTTGGAATTTTTTTCATTTTTCCAAACGCTTGCTGCTCTGGTTATCTGCGCCCAATGTAAACAAAAAATTCGATTTGGAAAAACATGTATGCGTGGAGTCGGCTTCAAAGTGAGTCTGCAGTGCCAATGTAAAGCTACACAGTATATTAATTCTTCGCCGGTGGTCGGTAAATCTTTTGTTGTAAATCGCCGGTTGATATTTGCCATGAGATTGCTTGGAATAGGGAGAGAAGGTATTAATATGTTCTGCGGATTAATGGACATATGCCAAGGATTGTGCCTTGATGCGTACTATGGCACCTTGAAAAACATGCATGTGTCTGCTAAAGCAGTTTACAAGCAGTGCCTGTTGAATGCGGTTAAAGAAGAGCAGGAACAGCAGAAAGAAAAAAATCCTGACTGTGACTCCTCAGTGCTGACCGTTTCAGGGGATGGCACCTGGAAAAAACGGGGAATCTCGTCTCTTTTTGGTGTCACTACGCTCGTCGGTAAACATACCAAAAAAGTGGTTGACTCCGTTGTCAAATCAAGCCTTTGCCAGGCATGCAAAATGTGGGGAAAAAAAATGACTCTGCAGACTTCGAAGAATGGTACGAATCGCACCAGAAAACATGCACAAACAACCACAGTGGGAGTGCGGGCAAGATGGAGGTAGATGCCGTGAAGGAAATGTTTGCCTCATCGATCGAAAAATATGCCATAAAATATGAAAAATATATTGGCGATGGCGACAGCAAAACCTTCAAGGCCATTATAGACCTTGATCCGTATAACGGCGACCCCGTTGTCACAAAAAAGGAGTGCATCGCTCACGTGCAAAAACGCATGGGCACACGGCTGCGCAAGGCCAAAAAAGAAAACAAAGGCATCGGTGGAAAAGGCACTGGCAAACTGACAGACAAAGTCATAAGCGAGCTGACTACTTATTATGGACTTGCTATTCGACGTAATAAGGACTCTGTGGAAAACATGAGAAAAGAAATATGGTCAACATATTATCACAAAAGTTCAAGTGATAGTAATCCACAACATATGTATTGCCCACCTGGTGAGTCCAGCTGGTGCGCCTATCAAAAGTCAGCAGCAGAAGGCTCATTAGCCTCATTTCACCACACGTACGCCCCACTTGATGGAAAGGTTCTGCAAGTAATGAAGCCCATATACGAAGCGTTATCATCCGACGATCTACTCAACCGATGCACTGGAGGTGAAACGCAAAATTGTAACGAATCGTTCAACTCGATTTTGTGGACCTTTGCGCCGAAACATATCCACTGTGGTGCTACCACAGTCGAAATCGCAAATTTTCTGGCAACCTGCATTTTCAACGAAGGCTTCACAAGTATTTTAAAAATAATGTCAACAATGGGTATTGTCATCGGCCCACAAGCCGAGATGTATGCTGAATCTCGCGACGGAAAACGACTTCAACGCTCAGAGCTAAAAACGTACGCATCATCGAAAGAGGGTCGCACAGCCCGCAGAGCCCAAAAAGCCATGGAAAACTCGTTTTATGAGATGGAGGAAGGCACACTTTATGGGGCTGGAATTGCCGATTAATATTCGTAAGTATTGTATAAAAAAATATGTGTTAATGTCATTTGTGTGCCTCAAAATTGAAGTCAAAACTTTAAACGCGTTTTTCTCGAAACCATGTTTTTCAAAACTTTGCGCACGATAACTCAAACAGTTTTTGACCGATTTTGATATATGAGGCATGAAACGACGCAGAATTTACGCTGCTATAGCCCCTACCTCAAACTTGCCGAAAAAATAATGTTTACTATTTTTTTTCTACACTAGACTACAAAAAAAAAGGTCGAAATTCGATTTTTCATTTTCAAAGTGGCGGCTCCCCCCCTAAAAAAATTTCAATTTTTGTTTCCGAGGTAGGGGCTATAGGGACATTCATTCTAAGTAACTGAATATTTTTTTTTTTTCAGACGATGTTTACTCTTGGAATCGTGCGCAATTTGGACCCACCTTTTTTCCGGAGAACCTCGTTACCAGGCCGAGAACTTTCTGAACGGTCCATAAATTCACTTTTTCAAAATTTTGTATTTTTTTCAATAAATTAAGCTACCCAAATCAAAAAACGGAACTAAAATATCTTTACTCGTTCTCTTTCCACAATATTTTGAAAAAAGGCTAAAATTTGGCATAGATTACCAGAGGACCCCCTTAACCTGGACTTCTTTAACAAGAAGATGCGCACTTGTTCGCAGATTTAATTTCACCTTGCGCATATTGTAAAATAGCACCCGCAAAACCTGTGCGTTCAATGGTAGTTTTGCTCCCGTAATTTCACTTTCGTCATAGTCAAGCAGAAATAAATTTTGTCGTCCTCTTGTTTCCATTTTAAAAATTTGTTTAATCTTTTCACTTAAAAATTTGCCGAACACTCACTGAACGTCAAAACTACGTAGTGGTGAAAATGTTACAATGAAGGAAGCTTTTCTCTTGGCGGGAAATGGAGCTTAATTTCATGTCAGTTGAAAAAGCTTTTTCATATTGGACATTTGAAATAAATGCTGTTAACTGGTTAAGATATGTGTAAAAAGCGTCCTTAAACTTTTATTAACATTGAGTAAAATTTGAGTACCATTAGTTTTTGCAATATTGAGTTTTGCATCCAAAAGTTGCCAAAAACTCATTTTTTTCAGGAAAACTTACAGTAAAAATAATGCGAATTCCGTAATTGTTAACCGATTTCGACAAATGATAGCTCGTTAGAAAGTTAATTTTATGTTCAATATAATAAAAATTAAGAAAAGAATTTATTGTGAGAATTAAACTATTTGGGAAATAAAAACCTCTATATTTCTCGCATATTAATGGTATGGACCACTTTTTGGGAGCTGGGCGCCTCGCCTTCCTGTTATCCGATTCTTAAAATTTTTTGCAGAACATATTTTTATAACTAAACGAACATTTTAAGGGGGAGTTATGCTTTATAGCTTGAAGTTGAAAAATAAGAAGCACCCTAATGTTACATACATACTCTATGTTACTTTGTAAATTTTGGGCAGTGAAATTCGTATAATGTTGGTGGGTTGACTCGAAAAAATTTTGGTTAATTTTATGCGTTCGATACTATCATTTTCGATTTTATCATCTCTATTGGAATTAATATTAAAGTGTAATAGGTACTGAAGCCAAAAGTTAATGATTAAACTTCCGTACGACTTGTGTGTGGAATAAAGGTAAAAAAAACGAAATATTTCTATTTTTATAATACTAAACCTTTAAAAATGCTTTGCTAAAATGCTTTGTTTTGTAGTTCTATAGATAGGTACATTGTAGGTGCACACTATTTTGAGTGTGTACGTGAGATTATAAAGTATGCAATACTTTTGTTATAAAAAATAAAATAAAAAATGATAGCATTTATTATTTTAGAAACTACAATTAATTTTTATAGACTTCAATATTCAAATAATACTTTTTTTATATCAAATTTTTTTCTTATGTGTACTTTTTTCTTTTAAAGTACTTTTTTTCTTTCCTTTTAATAAAAAAAAATTATTTGCAAAAACTTGAATTTTCATAAAGTAAACAGTTTCGTTTTCTGCCGAATATTATAAATTGGCCGAATGAATATTCGGTTTCAGCCAAAATTCCGGTTTCGGTCGGACACTACTTAAAACTCTCTAAATATTACCAAAAATGCCCTAAAACTAGTAAAAATTACCTGAATACTGTGAGGATGATAAAAATGTTCTTCTGCTGAGTAGTTTTCTACTTTATCTTTTTAAATTGTTTTGAGTTATCATTGTTGTTTTGAAATTTGAGTTTTTGAAAATTTTCAAATTTTTGTCAGTCGGAGAAAAATTTTCATTTGAAAAATATCATTTTTATATATATATAAAAAAAAATTACCGAGTGCGGGTGAACATTAAATTTTTGGTGATTCAAACACCCGTGTCAGCGGCACACACACAGCTCCACCACCAGCGGTTCAGCTATATTACGGTACCCCAACTCGGTGTTGTACCACCAACCGCTTGGCTTACAGAGTTCCACTTTACTGCAGCGTGCACAGCGACAATAATTACAACAATAATCTGTGCCAGCAGTACTCTCACCAACATCATCAGTGCTATCACCAACTAAAATCACGCTCGGCGGCGCATCTGCCACAATAATTTCTATCAGCCAGCCAGTTACGTCAACAACTAGTAGCAGCAATAACCACAACAACCCAGCTCGTAACATCAACAGCTAACAACAACAGCAGCTTCGCCAGCAACAGGAGTAAAGACATCTATTCTTTGATGTTCCCCAGCCTAATAACAACAACAACCCAAATCCTTTTACTGATGACACCATTCATATCACCGTCGGGATAGCAGGTTTTGCTTTTATTTATATTATTTTTGGTATATAAAATTTTAAATGAATACAAATTGAATTTAAATTTGAAATATTAAACGAATAGTATATGTATTTGTGAGTTGCGAATTACATATACAGTTATATATACAATTACAGTTATATAAATAAATGAATATTTAAGATTTATAAATAAATATAAAGCCATATTTTTTTAAAAATATAAAATTAATAATTCATAATATTATTAATATATTAAAACTAAAGATAATAATAAATATGCATTAAAAATAAAATAATATACTTTTAAATAAACTAACAAAAAAAATTAATAAAACCGAACTTAGAATAAATTATTATTAAACTAAAATAAATAAAATACCCTATAATAATTATAAAATAAATTAAAAATAACTTTATTTAAATAATAAGTTAATTTATGGTTTAATAATTCAATAACTTTTAATAACACTTTTAATAACGTTGTTTTAATAATTTTAAATTCACTATACATATTCTAATCTTATGAATATTAACATATTTATTATACCTGTCAATTAATGCTTATCGTGATTATATTATATATTAATTCAATATTGATCTTAATTATGTTAACTTCTTAATTAACACTTACGTTGATTATTTTTCGTCTTAATTAATACTTACCTTGATTATTTGATTATATACCGGTTAATTTAAATTCTTTACATAACATACCTAAATATTTCATATTGATTAACAAACTTATCTTAGTTATAGCCTTTCACATAATTATAAATGTTATTAACAAACTTATCTTAGTTATAGTCCTTCACATAATTATAAATTTTATTCGTTTAATAGATTAAAATTGTTATAATAAATTTTAATTAAATTATCTTTTAATTATACAAAAGGTGAAATGGTGAGTTGAGGTGAATATTAAAATGGGATAAAAGATAAATAGACACAATTAAACATTACTCATTCGTTTTGATATGACACTTCTTTTATCAAATTTTAAAATTTTTGTATTTATTATAATATCTGCAAACATCTTTAATGATGTAATGTCACTCGTAATATATTTCTCAAGCAACCCCATAACCAATTTCTCTGAGCAAGTTCAGAAAATAATTAAGTATGCAGATTCTGCTTTGAGATATGGATTCAGGTTTTTTTTCAACTTGTAGGGTGTTCGTTACAATACCGATAAAAAACGATAAAAAATGAAAAAATTACCTAAAAACTTTTCATATTTGGAACTTAGGAAACATAAATGGACGTTCTAAATAACCAGGAAATGTCTTAGGATCAGCAGAGAAAAAATTACATGTTATTGAAATCCTAGCCTTGATTATGACACATGATAAAACTCTTTTGATGAATTTTTTAAAAACGTTTATTCCGAAGACCAGATTTTACAAATTTATACATATATGAGAACTAATTAACCAATTATTGACGTAGTTACACAAAATTGAGTATCTATCTCTTGTAAACCTAGTAAAAAAAATCAACGGGAAATTGCAAGAAACTTTGCTCAATAAACCATTGATCTGAAGTCAATATCGAGCTGCCGAAAAATTCGTTTAAGCTTGAAAGTAGGAAAAAATATATTCTTAGATTTAAAAATTATTAAAATTTTTATGAAAACTTAGCAGGGGGAGTTTAAGCTTGTAATATGAACCTCAATTGCTCTAGGTTTTTGAAAATTTTATAATGTTTAACTAAAAGTTAAATTCTTATTTTGTAATATTACCAATTTTAAATTCGTGTCTAAAGTTAAATTCGTACTTTAAAATAAGTGCGAATTAAGTATTTTTTAACTAAATTTTAAATTTAAAATTTACGAATTTATCTTCACTTAGCTCTGTTCGTATTAATTCGTCCGACATTCACACAGTGCAATCATTTCATACAAATGCGAACAAAAATAGAAGATGAGCTCTTATGATCATGAAATTTTGTATGCTTAGTAAGTTTAAGCTACCCGCAGGTAAACATTTGTCAGTGATGACATTGTAATGCAGAAATGTAAGCGGAAGCACAATCTTGTTTGTGCTCACTTTTTGTTTGTGCCCACATTATTTTCCGTTTATTGTTTAAACAACAGTTTCACTTTATTCGTCTGTGTAGAAACATCGTCTATTCTAACGGGACGTTTTGCCGTGAAATTGGTATGCAAAAATTATTAATCTTGAGGTTTAAGCTAAAACAACGTTTTATGTATAAAATAACTTTATGTTATTAAACCTTTATTTTGAAATACCCTATAAAAGTTAATAAATTCGTTCATTCAATTGTAAAAATTAAGCCACTTGCCCTAATGTAAACGTAGTATAAGGAACTTCTTTTCTGACGGGGCACAGTGTTGCGATTTCACCAACGTCAGATACTATTTTGTTCACTATTTCTTCACTATTTAGAGTAGTTCGTGTAAAAAAACTAACTTTACTATTTTGAACGTTCACTATTTGGGAAGTTCGTTATATCCAGATTTGACTGCATTTGGTTCTTGTAATAAAAAGAGACATAGACACGACATAGACAAGAGAAAGAAAAATATATAGGGAGAGAGTGGCGCACGCGTCTACTCGTTTGTAAAGTGTGGTACACATTAGCGATCATGAGTGACACTCATGCTCAAATTCTCTCTTTACGCATGTTCGCCTGTGTGTACCTTCGTCATTCAACAGTCAACCACAGAAATTTTTGTGGTTGAAGATTTGAGTGTCACTCAGGAGTGTTAATGTGTACCTCGCTTAAGTCTGCTCGAATCTCGATACTCACACGCATACACCCAGCGCACTCTCCTCCCAGTGGGCATTTTAGCGAGTGCTCCGCAAAAGAAGGCATGCTAGCACTGCTATTATTGGCGTCAATACACCTTCCATGATCACTGCATTGATGAGTGTAAGGCCGGCCTACCTTTTGAAGGTTCTGATTCTTTTCATATTATTTTATATGAAAAAATTTACAAAAAAAATGCCAAAAAAAATTTTAAATGCACAGAACAGTTTGTAAAAAAATGTAGATTTAAAAAAAACAACAAAAAAAATTTTTTTTCCGAGTTGGGTATCGAACCCGGGCTCCCGAAAACTAACACATTACATATTATATTATATGAAAATATTTCTATGGAAAACCTCAGTCTTTTCTTATATTTTTGTATAAAGAAAACTTATAAAAAAATTCAAAAAAATTTTTAATACACAGAATAGTTTGTAAAAAAAATGGAGATTTAAAAAAAAACAACAAAATAATTTTTATTCCGAGTTGGGTCTCGAAGCTTATGGGTATTGATACAAAATAAGCTATTGATTCTTAACAACCACGATAGACGAGTGGGTAAGATGTCGGACCGCCACATGAGAGGACCATGGTTCATATCTGAAATTGTTAGTAGTTGATATTTATATTGCTTTTCCTTCTAACGTGACTTCTCGAAAGAGCGTTCTGACAGGTCTCTTTTGAGCAAAGAGAGCGGAAGGCCGGACAAACTTTTCCATTTCATACAAGCAATAAAAGTGTTTGCAAGGAGTGTGGAAGGCCTTTTAAAACCTAACGCAGGCCTGTTAGAAAGCCTTGGGACTCCTGCAATTGCCCACTGGGCTTCTAGTTTGTAGTCGGATCTATACTCGCACACATACAGACACAGCAATCACACTGTTACGTGACAATTTCTACCAAGTCATACCACCTGCAAGCCGCATTAAGGATCTTTGTTCCAAAAATAAATGTATGCATATGTACAAAAATCAAAAACTCATTTCGATACCGACTTCTTCCTCCGAATCACTACAAACAATATAAGTTCATTAACTAATTTCAGTGGCGTAGTAGCTTTTGGTTGTGGGGGGTCCGTAAAAATATAATAACCTTAAAAGCGTATACTTTTGAACACCTTATTAAATGACCGTTTTGTAAAGCCGAATGTCATGATTCACATACTTACTTTGCTGAAACGTCTAAAAACAGTAGGTAGGTAAAAAATGATAGGCTTGTTGAATTGAATCTAAACAACACCAAATTTCTGGAAGCTCCACATGTCACTATATCTCAAGTAATTGTTGACCGATTTTGAAAAATTAAACACTGAACGAAATCAAATTTTGGTTACTTTCTTAAGGAAAAGAAGATTTTTTCGCAATGCATATACTAATTTAATAAACTTTTCAGCATTTTCATAGGTAATTACATTGGATTTTTATTTGATAGTAGATCAGATAAGATGTCAGCAAAAATATTTTCATTAAATTTGTATTAGACTTAATCTTTGAGCATTTTTTATTAGACTGAATTCATATTAATTTCTATTAGACTTAATTCATATTAATTTATATAAGACTTAATTCCTTGTACATTGCTTCCAATTAATCTTCAGTTAATGTTCCAATTTGTAAGGAAAATGTTGAATTAGCTTCACATACACGTATAAGAACTTTATGAACACTGCACGGCATATAATACCAGCCATATAAACTTATATACAACTGTACTAAGAATTTTAAGTAATTCAGATCTTTGGGCAGACACTTTTCAAAACTCTCAATATAAAAGAAAATTTATCAAACAAAGTTTTGTTTATGCCAGTTGTCTGTGAGCCTTATTCAGCGTTTTAGAAAAAGCGTCTAGCTGTGTTTCCGTCGCCAGTAGGCCTGTATCCTGGCTTTGGTTTGTCGACCAAGAGGCCCATTTTCCTCTTAAACCCAAATAAGGTATTTTTTGTTTCGCGCTACCAATTCTTCATTTTCTTTACCTCATACTTGCCAAGTCTTAATTGGAAGTAAGGCATCTAATTTCGGGACACTTCGGCAATTCCGAGATTTCGGAATTTGAAAAACACAATCCCGGGATACCGGGTCTAGTCGTAGGAGTTACAAAGAAAAGTAGTTATGCCTTGGTTTACAGTACATAACATTGCAGAAGATTTTAAAAACTAAAAAACACAGTTTTGACTAAATGTTTGGATAGAATTTATAGTTTATTTCTGAAAAACAAAGATCAATTCTTTAAAAAAAATTAATTTAATGAGATCATTCAAAAAGTTCATTAAATTATTTTAAAAAATAAAATAGTTTAATAATTTTAGTATTTCTAAGAAGGAATTTTGCGATATTTTGTACAGCTTGTTTAAGAAAGTTTTTATAATTTAATAAAATTATTGCGAAATAATTTTTATGGTCAGATTTTAGTTTTTCTAAGTGATCATTTTGTACTTTTTGTTCAAGAATTAATCTTTTTCACGTCTTATTTTGAACAGCTAGTTAAACATTTTTTTTATTTTCGTATTATTAAAATCACATTTCCGTATTTCTAAGGAAGCATCATGTGTTTAAAAAATTGTGTTATTTTGTACAGCTAGTTTAAGAAAGAACTTTGTTTCAACATTTTTTTAAAATCACATTCAGGTTTTTCGAAAGTGCCATCATTGAATTTTTTGTACATGTTTATAAAATTATTTTAAAAAAATTGAATAGAATAATAATTTTAGTATTTCTAAGTAAGAGTTTTGTGATATTTTGTATAGCTTGTTTAAGGAATTTTGTTTTGTAATTTTTTAGGTCACATTTTGGTATTTCTAAGGTTGTATCACATCATATTTTGTACATCTAGCTAAAAAATATTTTTGTGTTTGTAATATTAAAATTGCATTTCAGTATTTCTTAGCAAGTATCATGTATTTAACAAATTGGGTTTTACCAATAGTCAATTTATTGCCTCCTCTAAATTTAGTGTGAGCTTTTCTGACATTATTTCTATAGAAGTTGTTGTCTAAAAGCTTACACTAAATTTAGAGTAGACATTCAAATGGCTATTGGTAAAGCCCAATGTGTTATTTTGTACACATGGTTTTAGAAAGGTTTTTATTTTAAAATTTTAAAATATAAATTTTTTTGCTTAAGTAGTACCATTGAATTTTTTGTTGGAATATTTTGGAATTTTTTTGAAGTGGAGCCAATCCCGGGATGTTAGGCCTTGCAATCACGGGACTGTCGGGACTAATAAAAGTCCGGGATCTCGGGATTGGATGCCCTAATTGTAAGTCTGTAGCTGAATAAACAAAATTTTACATTTTTCGCCGAAACTCACTTTTTAAAACCTTCACAACTTTCTTGTTTATTAAAAGGTGCAGATTATATTTCAGAAATCAAAAGTGAATACATACTTCAAATAAAATTACAAAAAAATTTTGTCTAAATCAAAGAATCTTTTTTTATAACTTATTAAAATTAGCAAATTTTTGAGTTTTCAGGTTTTTTAAATTAGTTACATATATGATCAAACCACAATTTAAAATAGTTGTTTTACTTTTTTTTCAAACATGCTTTATTTTAAACATTAACTTAATTACTTGATTTTCTTAAAATAAAAAGGTTTAGTATAAAGTGCTCGCAAAAGATTTTTTAAATTTTATATAACTGAATAATATGGTTCTATATTGCACACTTTAAAAAAAACTAACAATTTTTTTTTATACCCATTGGTTTTCTATCCACCCGACTCGTAAAATTAAGGGTTAAGCCTCTATAGTTCCCCGTAAAACAATTCAAAACATCTATCTGATATTGTATCATTCTAAGATATATATTTCTTCACTCAGTGCTTGTTTTATACAGTCTATGATATTCGGTAGAGTCTTATAAAAATCTCATCAAACCAAATGACGACCTTCCATTAAGTTTATATGAATAGAATTCATTTTAACTCCACTTTAAGAGAAAGAGTGACTCATGAGCTTTGTAGAGTTAAAAGATTTATATGCTTTTAAAAGATGGCAGAATTCCGAAAATGTTTTAATCCTCTTAACGTATTGTGTCATTTTGACAATGAGACATTAATATCATTTGCTGAATAATATTTAACGTAAGTTACGAGAAATATATAGGATTTATTGTGTTTACTTTTTAATCAAAGCATAAAGCAAAGCAATAAAAATCATTAAGCTTTTAACAATCTTCAAAAAACTATTGAAATAATGCAGAAAAAATGTTATATTAAAAACTTTGTTTCCGAGTTAACCTTGCTTTTTCTTGAAGCTTTCTTATGAGTGTATTTTTAACAGCTTTTTGTGTCTTTAACTTCGTGGCTCTTCAATTGGTTCTTAAACATGTTCATACTTTTCACATTAAACTTTAGCTGCGTGTTTTTTTTTTTTAATTTCAAAGTCATTAGTATATTTTAGTGCAGCATTTAGCTAAGGGGGATTTTGGGGACTAAACCCTCCCATATGGTAAAAAAATATAAAAAATTAATACAAATACGACTTAAAAAAAAATGACAAAAAATAAACCACTTTAGTAGTTATGGAAATATTTTGAACAAATTTCTGTAGACAATTTAAAGAAACATTTTTTAATCTACACTCAGAAAGAATTTTCTCGGAATGTGAGAAAAAATACATCATATTAAGAGAAAAATGGTATTGAGTTTGCTCCAGAGAGTGATTTTCTCTAAATGTGATCCCAAAAATTTCTCAAAAATGGTAAAAAGTAAATTTCTCACCAATAAAGACACCTTCTCTTTAACAGAAAAACATTTATTTATAGCAGGTTCAACCGTTCTCTTTACTGTGTCAATTTTTCCCTTAAACAGAGAAATATTTATTTAATTTTAATAAATCCTTTTTTCTAAATTGCGTTTATAGTTGCTCATAAAAAAGTACACTTTCATAAAAAGAGGGATACCTTTTTTTATTATTGATACAACATATTTCTTTATTGCGTACAATTTTTCCCTAAAACACACTTTTTCTATTTGTGAAACATTTGTTTTAACTCAGTTCTATGCAAAGTAAAAGTATTTGTATAGTATTGTGATGCGGTTGTAAAAATATTAGTTAAAAATGAGTTAAGTGGTAGAGGAAGAATTATTGTTGTGGTGTTTTTTTAGGACCCCTTTTAAATATTACAGAAATTTCTTCTGAAAAGCGAATCAAATCCTTTCTCATTTTTAGAGAAAAGATTTGTTTTAATTGAAAAAAATATTTCACTTAGTGAATTGTTTATCTACAATAGAAAAAAATTTTCATTTTCTATACATTTTTCTCTTCAAATCAAAATACTTAGCATTATTAAGTTCTATCAAAATACTTATCATTATTAGAGACATGAAATATTTTTATTTCCCACAAGTGAAGAAATGTTTCTTCGAATATGCGAAAATTTATTTTTATTGAAGAAAATTTTATTTGAAATAAAGAAAATTGCTATTATCAAATATAGAGAAATTTTTTATCACAAAAAGATTTAAGATTTTTTTCTGAGTCTACCAATTGAAAGTTCAGAAGTATTTTTTTAGAGTTATTGAAGTCATTCCGAGTGCATGTTTTTTGGTTTTGTATGATTTTTTTTGTGTTCGAAATGCTAGAAAATGACACTTTAAGGATTTTTAAAAAAGTTAAGTTTCAACAGCTATAACTTCTTTGTCCAAATTTTGTAATTTTTTTATTGAGACTTCAAGACTGGAACTACTGGGTAGCTTCTGGCGAAGCAAAAACTCGTTTCATTTATATGGTGCATTTCGACAAACTATCAAACACCAATGAATATTGAAATAAATGATGCAACTAGAACAGATGGCAACCCTTGATAGAGTTGATGGCGGTGATCTATAAATAGCCTACTGCTTTGAAATGTCATATGATTAGCAGCCATACAATTCATAAGAATGAATTCCAAAATCTGCACATTCATATGCTAGTTTAAACAGTGAGTTGATCACAGCTTAATCACTCAGAGACTACTGAAGAGGAAAATGTAGCGAGAGACTGTCTAGTCAGCTAAGTGATTGACTCGATACAGAGTTGTTGTTGTTGTTGTTGTTGCCTTCTTGAAAACTTACTTGATCTAAAGTTCACAATCTTAATTCATGTAATTATTCAATAGATCATAAAAACTAATTAATCAAATTCTAATTTGTTTGTAGGGGAAAGTGGGGCAGATTTGACACCTTTTTTACGGGTCATATTTCTCGGATATTTTTGGGCAAAAATTGAGAGTTTAATAATTGAAGCTTTCTCGCGAATAACGTTGTTAATGACAAAATTGAAATTGTTCACTATTATTCATTTTACAAGCACTTTTATTATTTTTTATCAATTTTTTTTTGGGTATGCGATAAAAATACCCCAAACTGCTCAACTGCTTACTCAGTTCTATATAAGAGAGTGATTCTAACAGGTATTCGCAAAAAAAAGAACATTTAAAAAAATGTCGTTTACAACGTTATTCGCGATTATGCTTCAATTAGTCGCAAACATTCATTATTGATATCAGTAATTAAGTAACTAATAACCTATTAAAAATCTTGTATCTACCTTATTCAACCATTTAAAAAAAAAAGTAAATTTGTCAAATGTGTCCCGTGGAAGGGACAACCTTGACTTTTGAAGGGGAGCATTTGCCGAGTATGTTTATTCTTATTAAGAACTCGAAATACCAGCTTATAAAATGTTTATACTCAAACTACATAATATTATCTAAACAAAAATTTAATACATTTGTTAGTAATGAAAAAATGTAATCATGTAAAAAAAGTAAAAGTAACGAGATCATATTTATCAGATGTTGATTATGCTTAAGAACGCCAATCATATCCACTTATCTTAAATAATAGTTTCAAAAATTTATTTTAAAAATGTACTTTGTGCGGCATCGTGATGTGGAAGATGGATTTTGAGGATACGACAACTTTAATTCAATTTTGTTGCGTAAAGCAAGAGCGATATCCTCAGCAACCTTGTAAAAGTGCTCCTTTAAAAAACGTCAATTGTGCCCCATAAGCTCTCGGTGACTTTTTATATATTTTTTTCCTTTTCGTTTAGTTATATTAAGACTCATCTGAATATGTAAATAAATAAGGAGTTATTCAAACCTTTTTTAATAAAACACTTTGATATAACGGCTAAGATCACTTTGAAAAATCCTTGCGTACCTATACCATAAAATTACATCAGCGCAATAAAAAACACAAAAACACGAGTTGCGTTTTTTCGAGTTATGTAAAAAGTGTCTAACTTTGCGACACTTCGTGAAATCACATGCTGTCAAAGTGCATCAAAAATCAATTAAGATAAATTCGTTTAAACCAATACATACTTTTGGTTGGGATATTTTTCATGTATCCACTCAGAACTGAAGCTCAAAAAGCGACCAAAATTTTATCTCCATAGAAGTTAGTCAGTTAAAAGTTAGTTAATTATTCAGAGGCTAACTTGGAATAAATTGCAAAACAAGCAATAATAATTCCTCTTTGGTTTTTGCTATATTTTCCTTAAATTCACCATTTTTCAATTAATATTTAAAAAGTTCTGTTATGAACTGCAGTTTCTGTTTTGAAAAACACTGCTAAAAAATCAAAAGTTGACACTCAAAGAAATTTTAAAAATAACCTTGATACAATTTCTTAAATTGATATTTTTAAATAGACAACCAAAGAATTCTCTATTTGGATAATTTTTCATAAGTTCATATGCAAAAGAATATCACATTTTTCCTAAAATTAATTTGACAAAAAATAAGTTAACTTCGCTAACTTTTCCTCTGATTAAAAAAAAAAATAAAAGTCATAAAAAATAGCTCTAATAATGTAATAAACTTTGTATAAAAGGGTTTAATATGATATTGATACCAATTCGATTTATTAATTAAAACCACCCCTCCATAAAAATTGCTATCTACGAGCCTGTTTTGATGTCAACTTTTTTGTTGTTTCTCTCAAGCCAAGTTAAATATACTTAAATTTATGAGTAATTTTTCTCTTTGTTTTGTTTATTGCTTTTCTGCATAATTTGCATGTTCATATCTGCAACACAATCACGTTTTGCTCCACATTATTTAACGCTGCGAAAACATGTTTAGACCCAGCCACGTTCATTGAACCTTTTGATCTTTCAATAAAAATACTCGGAGCTGCCACTCAATCTTAAGAAGTGAAAAGAAAAAAAAAATGGATGACAAAAAACATGTGTGTTGGTCTTTCGTATTTTTCTTTCATTAGAACCTCATAAAAATACACTTGAAGCATTTTCAGGCGCTCTGAAGTGCTAAACAGGCAGAGCAGAAAAACCACCAACTAAAGAAATAACAACAACAAAAAATCACGTTATGAAAGAAAAGTAAAAATAAAAAACCATAAAATGTTTAAATAAATAGCAAAACGTGTGTAACCGCGACGCAGCAAGTGATATCAAAACAGCAAATTTTAAAAACGAAATAAGAAAAATGCAGAACTCGCTAAATTTCTTAACATAAATAATGGAGCTTTACACACGTTAACATTTAAATATGTTTATTTTATAACAGATATGAGTGTAAATTAGTTTTTCTTTATTATGATGTTTAAATAACAAGTTCAATATGAGAAGAAAACACGTGCGTACTCAGCGCCGGATTAACACATAGCGGGGCCTGGGGCTAAAATCGACGCGGGGCCAACTTAAGGACAGACCATTTAGCTCAGATCTTTTTATAATCAAAATATTAATTTTTACTGTCTTACTGTTAGTAATGTAAAAAGACAGCTATAACTCTATTACAACACCAAGCAAACTTTTTGAATGGGCAGGTGTTTTTTCAAAAATATTGTTCCAGTGCATTGGAGAACCACGTCCACATATCCAATCACGCCTTACTTTGGCACATATCCTTCAAATAACGTACTTGATGACTGCCTAAGGCCACGTTCATAGTGGACGCTTTGGCTGAAGCTGATGCATAAAGCTGCTTTGTCAAGCTTTTTTTGATCATAGTGAACGCTTATTCAACGCTGCATAAAGTAGCTTATTGAGCTTATTGGTGTTCATAGTGCGCGCTTTATGCTTATGGCTGATATGCTTTGTTTTCATTTGTCTCTTTGGAAAATAATGCCCTCAATTGCGTTTTGCAAAGTAAATGAAAGATTTTTTGTTTAATGAGTATGTAGATTCGCGATGATCACCAATGAAAGATCAAACAAATAACAAACAAAAGTTCAAACGAACTTGAAAACACAAAGCATAACAATGGTGGAAAATTCAGCACAAAAAGTACCCAAGAAGAAAGCAAGAACAACGAAAACTATGTAAACAAACGAGATAGAATACACAAGCGCAACAACAACACAACAACGGTTAAAACTTCAGCACAAAAAAATCAACGAAAATATTGTTAACAGGCAAAATAGATAAACATGTGCCGAATAGCATTTTAAAAATGCTCTACAACAAAGCATAAAAAACAAAATTATTTTTCTGTGTGAGCAAGCGAGATGGAAAGATAAGCGCTGAAAAGCATTTGAAATTAAGCTTTATGCTAGCTTTACGCTAGCACTATGAACGCTTTGAGCTTTTTTCATATGATTATACACAAAGCGTTTTTCAGCTAAACCTCTCGGCTAAGCTAAAAGCGTTTACTATGAACGCGGCCTAAGTTTTTGTTTTAATGGATTTGTTGGTTTTCCAGATATTGCGAAAAATGTGATCATTTGTATGGGAGGGGCCACGCCCACTTGTCCAAAGGTCTGAAACCCTTTTTTTTAATTTTCTATGACTACAGCACTAAAAACGTCATGAAAATGATTTATTCCCTCTAGTTCGTACCAATCATTCTATTGTGCAATGCTCTATATGGCTCGCACAAGACAGAGAGGGCAGATTTAAAACATTTCAAACCAGAATTGTTTATGGAGATCATAAACATTTTTTTTGTTTGTATTTTTTTCATATTCGTATATCGTTAGCTGAAATGCAAACGGCCCTATCTAACATTTTCATTATTTTACAGGAGAAACAAAATATTGTATAAAATTATATATATTACTGTTTGTAGAGCAATTTTTTTCAATGTTACTTTTAAAACACCGACAAATTTAATTTAAAAGAAAAATATATATTTGTTGAATATTTAAAAAGTAATATTAGTTACGTCCTTTTGACTTCTGCTTTTCTGAAACAAAAAGCCCTAACTACAATTACCATTTTTTAGTTATTTGTCAGTAACTATAAATGTCAATATATTTTTACTGAAGTAAAATATTGCTGTAATTTAAACACTCAATAAAGATGGGGTCAAGCTTAAATTTATTTTTAAAACAAAATATAGGAAAAATTATTTAAGCATGGTATTTGACAAGCTATTTGAATACAGTTATTTTAGATTTTTAGCTTTTTGTCTGCATTTATTTGAATGATTGATATATGAAATTAATCATTAGCTAGGTCAATTTTTTTATGTTCTTCGCATGATTGAGAATAAAGTTCATAAATCTGTCTGTATGTTTTGAAATCTGCTTTGAAATACATTTTTGTCGTATATTTGCGACGACAGTGCGGACTCCAACTTTGGTATATCTTCCAACCATTTTTGTAAGTAGCTATATCCTTTCTTATAGTGTAATCTTTTTATTTTGATCAGTTCTTAAAGAATTTTGCGTATTTTGACTCTTTTGGGTATAATGTAAGCCACTGGATTGGGTCCAAGAACGTACCTTTTTTTTCTGATAAGCCCAAAGTTGATAGAAACATTTGTCGACACACTTGTATTCGATTTGTATTGTACTTTAGAAAATGATATGTAGTGTTGGAGCGGTTGGAATTTTCAGCAGTTATACGTTGTCTGTTGGTACATTCAATGATGTTTGTTACGTATAGTTTTTTTTGATCCCACGACATTATCCAGAACAAGTCAAAAATTTCTTTACGAATATCTTCCGTAAAATGGGAGCAAAATCGAATGGAACTTTTCTCACAGAACTTTGACTTGCAATTATCTTTCATTTCTCTGGGCTTTCTATCGTTTATATTTCCTTTGGATAAACCTTGATATTTCTATCCTGCCATACGTTTTTGCTGGTTATTAAATCTCCAATTTTTTATAGTTTTACTCCCATTTTTGGTTGCACCGCTTTCTAAATTATTTTCCAACATTTTTTCACTACCGGTATTCATATTAACAGTACGTATGTATTATATTGTTAAAAGTCTGATCAGTTAAATTCTGATCAGTAAGGGCCTTTTGTATTTCGTTAATAAAACAACTATTTTTAATCGTAGGACTCTGTAATTCTGTATGAACATGTCGTTTGAATAAATACATCATAATCAATCAAAAAACCAATTTTGATTTTTTTGTTAGTTAAGGCCGTTTGCATTTCAGCTAACGGTATATAGGGTCCCTTCGCCAAATAAGGCCCAAGCCTTAATAAGGCCCGATTTCTAATATGCACATTTATTGCATTACACATATATTGCAAAATGATTTTTTTACACGTTTAAACATGTTCATATCTGCATCACGATGCAAAAAAATTACTTCGATTGCGCATCTGTGAAGCGAGTGACAGTCAAACGAAGTCAGCGGTAGCATCAACAACGTGGTTGATGTAATATTGTGCTTACAGTAAAAGTCCATTATTCTACGAATTAACTATTGCCTATGTCCAGCTTTGAATTAAAAATCAAGAGAGGTATTTTAACGAAAACAAAAAGGTTAATTGATCAAATCTAACTGTGGTGTATTCCGAGAAAAACTTGATTAATGAAATGATTTTGAGAGCGCCTAAAAAGGCCCAACAAGTTTTTTCTTTCCGGCTTTCTTTTTCCGATCTCCACACCTAAATCTACCAGGCAGAAAAAACTACCAGAAAGAAAGTCCTCCACTATAAAGGCCAGCAAATTACTAAAATTCTCTTTAAAAAAAGCCAGAGTAACTTTATTTTTAATTTTAATTTTCAAAATAAGCTTTTGGCAATAAAAGTATTTTTTCGAAAAAGTTTTTATAAAAAAAGCTATGAATATCATTTATGTTTAGTATTAATGTAAACAAACACTTGTAATAACAATATGTGTCCTTATTTTATAATTTTCTGATTGTTTGTTTCTTAAACCATTATAGATTGGGCTTTATTTAGACATGGTGGTCCTAATATGGCAAAAATCAGACCTTTTTATAACCTTCTGAGCTGGATATATTTTTACTTTTTCATGCCTTATTTTTATGTTTTTGAAAAAAAAAATAGAATAAACAAAAATACAAAATTGCAAAAATAAGTTTAAAAAAGCCGTTTCTCTTCTGTCTGGTAAAAACCGTTAGGTTGGCCTTGTTGTAAAAATGTATTAGTTTTAAAGAAAAAAAATTTTTTAAAGTAATTTTTATATTTTAACATGTATTAAGAGTACTTGACCAAAAAATCATGAAATTTTAACAAGCCATTAGCAAAATTAATTTTACTAAAACAGTGGCCTAAAAAAACTTTCCGTAAATTTTTGTTTCATCCACACTACAATAATATCCATCATATAATATATAAAAATTACGACTTTCTGTTTAAGGTAGCTAATTTGACAAATTTTCACTTTTCGAGTATCAAGCAGTAGATTGCTGCACGTACTTCTGTTTTCGTACCCAAAAATAGTGATACGGAAGTGATGCAAGAGACTACACAGTATTCGGGCAATTTCCTTCTAGGGAATTTTTTAATGAACTCCATGTTACTCTCTAATATTCTCTATTTTTGCTCAGCTTGCAACAAAAAAAAAAACAGATGAACCTAGAGCAAGGCGAAAAGTGAGACACACATAAATGCAGTGCTGCGCTCCACAGCAAAAGAAGAACAGTTTTTTTTCGTTTGACATGTGGGGCATATCATGTGAAGCGGATAACGACCAAAAAATTTTATTCGGAAATTCGTTCACATTCGGCCTATTTGCACTTCTGAAGGGTGTGAATGTAATCACATAAAATTTTTTTTTATGAGGCCTACTTGTTTAGTTATGGGCTTCAACAGAATTGACGAATATGAAAAACCAATTTTTTGAAATTTATGAAATCAGATTTTAAGTTTGAATTTTTTTTCTCTTAGAAGACCGGAAGTTAAGATTTCAAATTCAAATTGTATTAACTTAGCCGTTTTTTTTTTTATTTTAATTTTAAAATATATGTTGAAGTATATAGATAACACAAAAAGTTTCAGAGTGGGATAAACATTACTTTAAGAGATAGATGAATTTATGTATACACGTGTGACCATGGTACCAGACGCTTGATTAGGTCAGTTGGTTTGTGCAAAAGCGCATTAAAACGCTGCGATATTAATATGTGCTAACCTTTTTAAAAGTACTTAAGCTATAACATTTATTTATGATAGGCTGTGACGATGTAAAATCTTAAGATAAATTTTTCCGTTTAATTAATTTGTAATGAAATACATATCTTGTATTATTTAACTTATTTGCATTTATATAAGTTGTATATTCATTTTGTTTTACATACCTTAATGAAGGCGCGAGGAGCAACAACAACATCAATGATGGAGAATTTCACCGCGATCCACGAACACGGCCAACACATTTCCACCAACAATACCAACGCATGTGCAAAAGAGCTCATTCCCAATAAACCACAAGCGGATCTCGGATCCGAGTTCTCGCTTTCGATTCGAATTCGAGATGAAGTCGAGAATATTAAAAAAGCGAATATTTTATTTTATGAAATTTGTCTATTTTTTGAAGAATATAAATAAAAACAATATATAAAATTTTTTTTCTTTATTTAAACGATTTTAATGTTTTAAAGAAATGAAATACAATTCTTTACCTAGTTTTATTTTAAAAACCTTTTTAATAATAATAAAAAATTAATTTAAAACCTTTCCTACTTTTCTACTACCGAAGTGTTTTTGATACATTTTCTTTTGCTCATGCTGGATGACACTTCTTTTTTGTATTTTTAAGATATTAAAAAAAAAAGATCAAGTAAAAGGGAAAGACATACTTCGTGAAAAGTAATAATGATAGTAGGATTCCTGTGTTTCAACAAATAGAATAATTTTACTTTTTTACCAATTGACATTTTCGAAGAAAGAAGTAAGAAATTCTTTAAGTATGCAAGAGATAGGATGGTAAAAAAGAAAAAATGTAAATCAAACAAAAGCAATTAATTTTAACAGTTCATTTTAACTTATACAGTTTTATTCTGAATGAAATCTCCCCGGGAGTTGGAAAAGGGAGTTTCCGTTTTTAAGATAGCAGAGAAAGACATCACATTTTTACATTCATGAATATTGACGGTTGATGACCAAATTTGCATTTAAAATTTCCAAAAAGTTTTCCAACTTTATCTTAAAAACGAAAACTGTTTTTTCCAACTCCCGCGAAGTTTTTATTCAGAATTAGGCTGATATTTTCCTAACTTATTTTTTTAAATTTAATTTTAAACAAAAAATGTATAGAATTTGTTTTAAGTTCTTCGTTTTGTAATTTTAATTTTATATTTTGTCCAAAAAAAATTTTAGAGGCTGCAATGAACTTATAATTCAAAATTTTTAAAAAGAAATATATAAATAAAAATAAACGTAAGTCTTTATAAATGCATATATATATCTTTATATTAGTAAAAAATATATTAATTTAATAATAAGTAATTTGAGAATATCTAAAAATTTAAATAAAAACCGATTCGAAAACGATCTGATTATTTCAAAAATCTCGTTTCGAAAACGATTCGACTGTTCCAAAAATCTCGTTTCGAAAACGACCAGATAACTCTAAAAATCTCGTTTCGAAAACAAAGTGTGAATTTCTTCCGCTCGCAGATTTGGTAACGAAACGAGAACCAATTTCGTTTTCGAACTAAATACACGAGATCTCGGTTTCACCTCGAATTCAAAACGAATCCGTTTGGTTTATTGGGTCCGAGCAATTGGGTCTAACCCAGAGCTTGTGTTACGAGTGAAGCAACAACAAAGGATAACTCAAGCACGATGCCAAATGTATTTAGACAAATTAATATTCTATTGAAATTGGGGAAAATAATGAGCCAAACCATATTGTATTTTCCGTTATTTTTTAATTGTTGCTCTTTTTAACCGACCTCTTAGCAACTTTTGTTTTGCACAAAAGGGAATGCGTGAAATGCACCTACAAGCTAATTTCACCACCCAGAGCTTGTGTTACGAGTGAAACAACAACAAAGGAGCACTCAATCACGATGTCAAATTCATTTAGACAAAAAAACCACATCGTATTTTCCGTTATTTTTTTAATTGTTGATCTGACGTCTCAGAAACTTTAGTTATTGATTTATTATGGCTTCTCACGGTGATCGTTGTTTTAATCCTTTCCACTTGGCTCCTCATTACAAGCGTACAAATCTAGGGAAAATTTCTAAAACCTTAGCTGAAAAGTGGAGATGTTCGTCAAGTGTTTACGTGTGTGCATTCTGTAGAAAACAACTTTTATGTGAAACACCTCCAGTCCGTAATGAAGATCTACTGCAGTTGCCTTGCATTAAAACATATTGTGAATATTCGGAAGACATTCAAGATGAAGCGTTCATATCCGAAGGTAAACCAAATTCGTCAAAACACAACCAAACAACAGAAGATCAAGAAATTCTGATGCAGCTAAAGGAGAAATTTAATGATCCGTCTACTTCTAGTTCTATGAAGACTATGATACTAACTATTGCACCTAAATCATGGAGTGAGAATAAGCTTGCAGAAGAATTTGGAACATCCAGACGACAAGCCGAAAAAGCAAAGCAACTTGTTCATGAATTTGGTATCTTGACTTCACCGAATCCTCGTGGTGACTATAAACTACCAGTCGAAACAGAAAACTTGGTGAAATGTTTTTATCTCAGGGAAGACATAAGTCGAATAATGCCAGGCAAAAAGGATTTTATATCGGTTAAATTAGATGACAGGAAAAGAACGCACATACAAAAACAACTTCTTATGTGCAATATTGATGAACTGTATCAGAAAAGTGAAAAGTGAATATCCGGAAGTATTGGTAGGTTGTAACGGAACGGTTATCCTGCGCTTGGCCAAGATAGAAAAAAAGACCAAGTCCCTTGACCTTGAAGCGGGTTCTGCACGCCTAGCTGTGCTTCGGTCGTAGCTCAGGGAAAATGGGAGTGGGGCTGCTTCAGGCCGCAGGAATACAGGGGGTTACAGGAATCATAGTAGGTGCAGAAGGTTAAGGAAAAGAGTCAAACAAACAAGCGAAAGGAAAACCACAACAAAAAAAAATTATTTACAAATGCAGATCTGGTGTGAGTTCGAGGGATGGAAAGAAGGTGTTAATCCCATCCAGGTCTATACCCGCCCAACCTTCCCATGACTAAATAGATTTCATGAGCCCTTATTAAACCCCTTAGCCCCTTTAAACCTTTGATAACATTGCCCTTCCCAGCGAATAATAATCAAATTTAAAGATTCATAAGTTTTTTTTTCTGGATAACAATTCAACGTTTTATTTATAGAATCTAAGGCTAAACATTTTTGGTTTTATTTTTACGAAAATATAAAATTTTAATAAGCGATTCATTAATATTATTAATACAAAGCAAAAATTATTAATAATGGCAATACATATTATTTGCCAATACTATTCTAATTAAACAGCGAATTAAAGGTATTTATTTTTTTTTCTCTCTCTAAATTAAATTACTGTACATATTTTATAAACTTTCTAAACCCTTTATAAACCAAAATGAATATATGAAGTCTGTTCTCGCCGCCACGCAAAGTTTCTATACACGCACCCTAAATTGTGTCGACGCAAAAAAAAAAAATTTTTATATTGATCTCGATTAAAGTAAAAGAGGTAGCAAAACAAAGCCACTGAAACAAAACAAACAGAAAATCTCTTTGATATTTACAGGTTAGCAAAACAAAGATCAATTACACAAAAAAAAACATTTATGTAAGCAAGAAAATATCGATCATAAAAATGTCAACTTCGGCTTTGTTTTGGTTCTTCTAGTTACTCTGAGTAATTATTAGCATGCTCTAAGTAATTTTATTTAAGCTACTGTGAGCAAATTATTAATGCATATTTATTCTTTTTTTTTTTCCAACAAAACAAAAATAAAACTTACTTGACTGGCTCCGGCGATGTCAGCAGGCCTGATGAGTCGCTTCGGTAAGAGTGCACTATGTTGAGAAGAGAGGGTTATATTTTTCTCTTAACTTAGTTGAGGGCTTGATATTACTTTTGCGTTTACTTTTGTTAATTATTTCTTTAATACAAATAAAATTTTTTTTTTGTTTTGTTTTAGAATTAAATTTATGTTTCTTTCAGGAGTATATGAAGATGTCAGAATTTCAACTGCAACAAAAACAAATTTATGATGTATGAATTTGTGCTCTAAATATTTAACTATGCAAATCGTTCCCTATAAAATTGATAATAGGCGATAAGTTTTGTTTTTCTTTAGCTATCCAGTAGAGAAAAGTTTCCCGCGAGTAGATTTATAAAAAGTTTAGAAAATGAAGTTGTTTAATAACAAAATTTAATTTAACTGATTATCAAGTAATTATTTTAATATAAAAAAGGTAGGACCCAGTATTTTAATATTAAATGTAAGTTACTACTAATATATATATGGATAAATTTATATTATTTAATTTGAATCACATAGAGTTTGGATATTTTGTAAAATGCTACTTTAACAAAAGTAGAAATATACTACTTTAATGAAATTGATCTACACAAACTATGACGATATACGGCGGAATTTGGTTTTAAGAATGAAAGTCGTGTTATTATGTAGACCCACTAATTCATAGGTAGGCTTCAATGAGAAGCACTGAATAAATTACAAGCACAGCTTGTTGTTCGCATTTAAGTAGCATTGGACATAATTCGGATTTAAGCAAACCGCGAATATTTTCCAAAAATTGACTTATCAAATTTTTTTTTTTTTTTTCGTTGGTTCAGTGCAAACCTAATAAGATTGAAACTAAACTACTGTAACTAAAAGAATCTTCAACTATATTAGCATCAGCAAAACATTGTTGATTGTCTTATTGTTGTTGCTGCTGAGTTGATGTTACGATGGCGATGGCAAAATCAGGAAAACTGGAGTACTAATGCTTGCAAACAGCTCGTCTTTTGAGGTTAGAAGCGATTTGGCCAGGACAGCTAGATCTTTCGCAAAAACCCTTTAAAAATTGAAATATATAATGCCTAAAATAAAACTCATGATTAGTTAACTAGAGGAACTAACCTCTTCGAGGGTTTCCAGTTCTTATATGCTGGATCACCGCCTTATGCTCACTTGCCGTCGTTGGCTAATTTTGTCTGGCGCTACTTTAATTAAATACCACCATTAAATCTCCTTTAATACTTTAATTAATTTAGAACACTTTTTAGATTAAGCAGACTTTCTCATAACTTTCTTTTCAAGAAATTTTATTTTTAACTTTGTATTCCAAGTCTGGTCTGTACTTGGGTTGTTTTATTAAAGACAGGAAGCAGTCAGAAAAAGTTTCAATGTTCGATTTACGCAATAGATTTTAGAGATAATCTCGTGGTAGTTTTTGACATTTCTCTATAGTTACATGCATTACGGCGAATTGGGCTAACGTTGACATGGGTGTGTGCAACCAAATAGAATATGTTAAGATATAAAACATATATGTTTTAAAATTATCTTCAACATGAAACTATTTATTTCTCACAAGGTTTGACAAAGTTTTTTACTCTAAGACCGAAGCAATGTATCCTTGCTGGTGACTCTGGTGTGTGTGTGTTCTTATCATCAAAATGTAAAGCTGATGTAAACTTGAATGGAGGATACATTGTCAATCTCACTGCTGGGACTACAATGCATCTTTCATCTTATAAGGATTGCCTTCGGAAGATGATGTGTCCCAGTTTAACACCAACTTGTCATTTAATGACTGCAAAATCATCTCCAAACGAATGTTGCAAATCTTGTCCTGGCTTAAGTGCAATTCGTGATAATTTAAAAATAATATTTGATAACAATCAAGTGACAGACGTTCAGTTTGAGAAATGGGTTGGCACAAACCACTACTCTTTAACTACTCAAGTCCTGTCTTCCGAAGATTATGAAGATAACTTGTGTAACGCTTTGAACACTTTGAAACCCCATGCTTATATTGCAGAGGAACAATCGCGTTATTTTAAAATGCTCAAAGACGCTACCGATAAAGGTAAAATCCTTGTTCACTGTGATTTTGCAGTAAATTATAGTTTTGTTGTCCAAGATGCTGCTCAAGCTTTTCATTGGAATAACGATCAGACAACACTTTTTACGTCGGTTTTTTATTACAAAGATAGAAGTGAAATAAAACACGACAGCATTGTTATGATTTCGGACGATTTAAAGCATTATACGACCACCTTCTATGCTTTTCAAAAAAAACTTCATAAGCATCTCTTAGAAAAAGCAATTCTTGTGTCTAAAATTATATATGTTACAGACGGGGCCCCACAACATTTTAAAATTAGAATCAACTTTATATATTTTATACGATATATTTTTGAAGAATCATCGGTTGACGTTATTTGCATTTCTGAAACGTGGTTGTCTGATAATATAAGCGATGCAACTTGTAGTATTAACAATTACAATGTTTTTAGAAATAACAGATCTTATAAGAAGGTAGGTGGCGTTGCGGTTTACTGTAAATCTTATCTGAATTCCAAAATTGTAAGTAAGTCAAGTGGCACTAGTATTGAATATATAAACATCTGTATTTTTGATAATAGCACCAAAATCCTCTTGTCATGTGTGTATAATCCCAATAAATGTCATCTTGTGGACCCATTGTACTGTGAATTGTCAAACCACATTCTGAATAACGACACAATTTTGGTATGCGGCGACTTCAATATCAACCTCTTAAATAATGATATCCTGTCCAGCAATCAATGCATGATAAAATATCTTCAATAGTTCTATCTGCAATAAATGTTAATATACCCACTCGGTTTTCTAATAATACTACTCCCAGTCTCCTAGATTATTTCATTGTGTCAGACACTTCGCTTGTTTTTCTGTTTGACCAAATATTTTTCATATCTGATCACGATTTAATCTTTTGCTCGTTATATGTAAATCTATCTCGTAATGTGACTTCTATGTCGTTTTTGTATCGTGATTTTAAAAATATTAATTATTCCTCCCTTGCTTCTTGATGTGTCTATGTTCTCATTCAATGATTGCTGGCAACTCAGTACTGTGGATGACAAACTTAGTTCCCTTTTAAGCCCTGTCAAATTTTTGTTTAATAAGCATGATCCTATCCGCACAATAACAGTGAAAAATTCATCTTGTCCATGGTTCTCGCAGGATGCCCTTCATGCCATAGACAAAAGAAATAAACTGCACAAACTTTGGAAAATCAACCCATCTTCAGCTAACTGGGAAATTTACAGAATGGCCCGAAATGCGGCTGTCAATCTTAACAGACTGTCCAAGTCCCGATACTTCTCTTCCAAATTGAATCTTTCCCTTCCTAATAAAACTCTGTGGAATAATATAAAAAGACTAGGATTACGTAATAAGACAACTTCGGCATGTCGAATTGATCCAAACTTTCTAAATAATTTTTTCTTAGATAACACCTCTTATTTTAGCAATAACACGATTTCCCTTACACAGCTTCATGTTCCTAATCTCTTTAAATTTACAGCTGTTGACTTTCGGTTAGGGCACGGGTGTAATCCAGCAGTAGTTAAGGTTATAGATGATTTACGGCCTGCATACGAGTCTGGTTCTATTTCGTTACGTTGCTTATTAGATTTCTCAAAAGCGTTTGGCAAGGTAAGCCACAAGTATTTACGTTTGGAACTCAAGTCCTTCTTTGGGTTTAGTGATAGTGCGATGAGTCTCATATCAAATTATTTGTCTAATAGATTGCAAAAAGTTCAAGTCGGATAAAAATTTTCCAGCTATAAAACGGTAATAAGTGGTGTTCCTCAAGGGTCGATCCTTGGTCCACTCTTATTTTCTATCTTTTTAACCCTCATTGGTGCCCTGTATCATCGGTGCCCTGTTCAGCGGAATGACCTTGTGTTTTGCAAAGTAAAATTATTTTGCCTGAACAACCAAAAAAACCCGTTTTTGAATTTGTACCCTTACTGAATTTGCCTGTGCAGTTATAGTTACGAATCGGTCCCATTTGCGCACATACACATAAGCAGGTACCTGGAATTTCCGCTTATTTTTGTGCGTGGATTTATAGCACGCTCTTATTTTTTCGTTTTATGAAATTCAGTTTGTTCTGGAACACACATAAGTGAAGTTTGTTTGCGCATTTATTTGAATTTTGGTTGTGTTTCGAAGTATTTGATAAAAACTGGATAGAGTTTTACGTGAAAGAAGGCAGCGAGATGAACTAGAAATGGATTTTGATTTGGAAAGCGAAGCGGGCGAATCTCCGTGCAATAGTGACGATGATTTTGCATTATCAGACGAGGAGAATGATGAAAACGAAGTTAGCGTGCATTCGGATGAAAACGACATTGAGCCACTTGAGCAAAATTTAGCAGAAGAAAATGCAGCAAATCCTGAAAATAAATATTTTTCAAAAAACAAGAAAATTGAATATTCATCGCAACCATTTAAAATAAATCGAAGAAATTCATTTCGACGTGCAGAAAATTTCACTTCAGGAAAAACCTACCCTCTTTGTTATGGGTTCATGTTCATTATATGTTTCATTTTTGTTATAATTCAGGTCCAAAAGCATTAGCAGCTGCTACTATAGTTGATGTTTCGTCTGCATTTCACATGTTCCTTGAGCCGGTTGAGAATATTATTTTGAACATGACGAATTTAAATGGTGTGCGAAAGCACAAAGACGATTGGGAAAACATTAATTTGGACACTCTGCACGTATACTTTGGATTGTTGCTGCTTTTTGGTGTGTATCGGTCATACGGTGAATGTGTCACTAAACTGTGGAATGACGAAATTGGTCGGCCTATATTTAGAGCAACAATGTCTTTGAAAATGTTCAAGCGTATCCATGGTTGCATTCGATTTGATGACCGCGAACAACGTATGGGCAACACTGCATCTACAAGTACTTCTGTACGCGAAAAATTGGCACCGATTCGAAATGTTTACGATAAATTGAATCATTTATTTATTTATTTATTTATTTTATTTCATCAAGCAGAGCTGTAACTCTTGTAGACTACTTAACAATCAATATTATACTCCATATAGAAATTAAAAATTAAAATTACAATTATATTACTAAGGTAAAAAATAAATTAAATGTAATAACTATAACTTAATAATTTAAAAATAAACAAGCTGAAAGAATTTTATACATAGCAAAAATAATTTTATCAGAATTCAAAAGTAAACAAGTTGATTTGTGTTAAATTTGAATTAGGCATCGAGGCTCATGAGGACATTATAGAGTGTATTTCTGAAATGATCACGAGAGTTAGTGACAAATATGTCAATTAAGGGCAAAAGGTAGTTAGTTACCCTAATGCAACGGGTTATAGGTTCGTTAAGTCCATAAACAGTTCTATGAAAGGCTTCATGGAAATTAAACTGACTTCGAAGCCGTCTCGGGGGTATACGAAATGCAAGCATGCCCAATAGATCCGGACAATCAATATTATTGTGGAGGATATCTCTAAGGAAAATGATTGATGCTGCCTGTCTTCTACACTTAAGAGAACTTAGTCCAATCAGAGGGCGGATTCTGAAAAACGCTAAAGCTAAATCTCCACCGCTAAAGCTAAATTAATAGTTTTTAGCGATATTGCTATTCTGAAAAACTCCATCGCCTATCTTCATGCTAAAAATTTAGAGACTGAACGAGCTTTTAACGAAGAATAAAATTAAAGCTGTCATAGCTAAATTTTTAGCGATTGCTGCGATTCTAAACTTTTTTTTAGAGATTTACAGAAACTCTAATTTTATTTTTAGCTATAATTTTAGAGTCCAATATTTTGTTGCCGCTAAGTTAAAAATTGAAAGATTTTTCAATTGAAATCGTAATTTTTGATATATATAGATTTAGAAAAATTAATGCTTTGTCTCTTTTGAATGTTTTCAAAGAAAAATATACCAATTTAAAGCACTTTTCCTAAAACCTGCTGTTTGTATTTATCAGTTGTATTAATATTAGGGGTATTCACGTTTCAGTGCACTTGCCTGTGCAGTTGAGGACTTGTGCAGTTGTGCAATTAGGTTTTCGTGAACAAACCACTAACACTTTTTCCAAGCCATCAAATTTTTCAATGCACACAAGTGCACAACTGCTCAAATCTTCAAGTTTTCGACTGCAGTAAAAAAGCACTTGTGCAGATTTTTGACGCACGTGTATTTTGTTTTTGTAAAATGCACAAGTCCTCAACTGCACTGACAAGTACACTGAATCGTGAATGCCCCTATTGTTATCATATAACATGCTTTTAGAAAAAGGTTTCATATCTTACAACTTTATAAAAATTTATTAAATGAATTGGTATTTTAAAAATAAGCTTAAATTGTTGTGACACACTCTTTGTGATCATTCTGTATCACGAAGCAGCACACCAACGATAAGAAAGACACTTGAAACAAAACAATTCTGTATGGAAGAAAGTATTGCTCCTTGTGTCTTTCTTATCATTGGTTTGCTTCTACGTTATACGGAATAATGCAGTTAGTTTGCAATTAAGTCATTAATTGACAAGAAATTTTGCACCTAATTTTTAATATGCAAAATGTGCTCTGAGTGCAAAATTTTGAAGAATTGAATGAAACCTAAGCCTCCAATAAGCCACGACTGTTTTGGTATTTAAAGTTGAACCAGTCAAAATAAGTCCTCAATAGTTTTTACATAGTTTTATTCTATGACAACACGAGAATATTTAATGAAAAATCGTAAAGTACTCGTGTAAATATACTTTAAAAATTAACCACAAGTTTTAAGGAAGTTAACTTAAGTTTATTTAAAATTTTTAAAAATAACTGAATGTTTTGCATTATTATTTATTTTGCACTTTTTATTAAGATATTGGTGCAGTTGGTAAACCATTTTAAAAATAAGAAACAAGCTTATTTTAATTATTATATTAATTTAATTAAGGTTCGAAAGAAACTTTAAAAAGTTTTCGAAAACTTTTCACTCGGATGATGAATTTTTGACAGTCGGATATAGAATTTTTGATATCAGTGAGGTGAGTTTTATTGTCAAAATTTCATGTAGCCCCGGGGACTAGTAGAAATTTTGACAACCGGCACAAGAATTTTTGAGTGAAGTAAAAGGATTGTGCTTTACCCTTACAAAATTGTTAGTATCAGTATTTTACTGTGTATTTTTTCTGAAAAAAGTAGTTTTATTTATGTTTCTGTATAAAAAAAAGGATTGTGCTTTGCTTTTAATATTTAGAAAATATTTATTTTAAGGCCAAAAATGCAGGCTTGAGGAGCAATTAAAAAGTATGGAGTCACTTCAGTCGTCTTTAATTTATTTTAGTGTCAATAAAAAATACTACAATTCTTTTTTAAGACTTTTAAAACAAGGCCAGTCTAAGAAGCTTAAATAAATATTTATGTTAAATTTGGAAGTTAATTACTTTTGTTATACGCAATGTATTTAGTTTTTCCTTTACTGCATTCAACTTGCCAAACTAATACATTGAATATACTTTTTAAATATTTATAAATATGGCCGATAATGAGTTAATACGTGTTTAAGGATGTTTTATGGTTAGCTGCTTGATCAACTGAGTATAAGTCAATATTTTCTTTCGTATTACAGTCGATTGACCTCAAAATTTGGCAGTAAGTGTATTTCGGGTATGGCTACCTTTATAGTGCGATTTTTATCCTCGCGTATAGTTAAGGTTAAGGATTTTTAGGTCCAGTTGACAAGAAAACTTTAACACTGATACTTTTTTTTACTACACTATATTTTATAAGTGGAGTAAAATCTAAACATATATTTTTAAAACATGTTTTTAATTTATTCCATCTCTAAGCTAATTAGATAAAATACATACAACAAAATAATCATGAATAAAAATTGTAATTTTTTTACAAATTTTTAATGTTTACACAAGTTTTGGTTTTATAAGTTATTTTACTTAAAGCATACAAGGAATGTGTAGCTCATAATATCATTTTGAATACAAAAATAATTTGTAGTAGTAGTGGCAGTCAAATGCGTCTTAAAAAACTCGTTCATTCGCTGAGAAGACGTTAAAATTTCTGGATAACATTTTCATGTTTCTTTTGTCACAGCAAACTATGACAATTTATATACCACAGATAGAAATTTTTTTCAACTCAACATTTTCTTTCCTATAGAACCCATAGTGAAAAGTTTCCAAATGGCACACAGCCATAACCAAATCAATTTTTTGACATAAGAATCGCTAAAACAACGCTTCCTGTGGCGAGTAGTAGAAGCAACATTTTTAGCTAGGCGATTTGAAACTCAGAATCGCATTTTAGCGAAATCGCTAAGGAATTGAACGAAGCATTTTTTTAGCATTTAAGCGATAGAGATTTAGCTTTAGCTAGGCGATTTTCAGAATCCGGCCTCAGGGCACATCTAGTTCTATATGGAGGGGGCTCGGGTAAGTTCCAGTTCAATTGGTAAAACATAAACCTAGTGAATTTTCTTTGAATTCTTTCGATACGTTCAGTATGTAGGTATGCAGAAGGGTTCCATATAATGGAACAGTATTCTAAGTGAGGCCTGACCAATGATGCGTAAAGAGACTTTAAGGTATAAGGGTCATTGAATTCTTTGCTATTTCTCATTAAAAAGCCTAGCATAGCATTCGCTTTATTGACAATGAAGTCAATATGGTCCCTAAAGCTGAGTTGGGGGTCTAGTACAATTCCTAAATCTCTTTTAGAGAATATTCGCTGCAATGAATAGGAATTTATATGGTAGCTGCCCACAATAGGGATCGATGACCTAGTAAAAATAAGATAGTGGCATTTAGAGATGTTGAGAGGCAAATGGTTAACATTGCACCATGCAAAAATTGAATTTAAATCCTCTTGGAGAAGGAGACAATCACTAACTGACTTGATTTGACGAAAAAGTTTTAGGTCGTCAGCAAATAGGAGGCATTTAGAGAATTTAACTACTTGGGGAAGGTCATTGATAAATAGAAGGAACAGCAGCGGGCCGAGGTGACTCCCTTGCGGGACCCCTGAAGATACCCTAATTAGATCCGATGTGCAGTCGTTTATTTGAACTCGCTGATGCCGATTAATTAGATATGTTTTAATCCAATTTAGCATATTGGAGTGAAAACCCATAACTGAAAGCTTAGATAATAAAGTATTGTGGTTAACCTTGTCGAAGGCTTTGGCAAAGTCTGTAAAAATAACATCCGTTTGCAAATGGTTTTCCATATTGAGTATTAGATTATTAACAAAAAGAGTAAGATAAGTAGTAGTGGATTTTCCACACAAGAAACCATGTTGGTGAGCAGAGATAATACTTTTCACAGAAAACATAAGTTTTGCATTAATAATTTTTTCAAATAATTTGGGGATTGTGGATAGTTTGCATATCGGTCTATAATTTATGACATCATGTTTGGGACCAGATTTATGTATTGGAACAATATGTGATAGTTTCCACATGTCTAGGAAAATTCCAGTTGCTAAGGATTCAATAAAGATCATGGATAGCGGTAGTGATATTGATGGGGCACAATTTTTAAGCGAGATAGGAGCAATCCCATCAGGACCCTCCTTAACATTATTTTTGTGGCTAGCAAGGGCAATAACGACATCCGATTCATCAATATAAACAGAGCTAATGTCGAAAATAGGGTTGAGAGCGGGAGAAGGAGCACACAGTGTTTGCGAATCAGAGGTATATACAGATTTAAAGTAATCTGCGAATAAGTTGCATATAGTGCGCCTATCATCAGAGGATTCATTAAGGTACGACATTCTAACTGGAAGGCCATTTGATTTACGTTTGTTATTTATAAAAGTCCAAAAGAATTTACTATTCTGTTTAAGGCTAGACTCTGTAGAGATTATATAGTTCCGGTAAAGGAACTTATTCAGAGTATCAAAATCATTTTTGCACAATAGATACGTAGATATTAGGATCGGGTTGGCAGGGTTGCCCCTCAAACGTTTAAAAGCTTTAATCTTCCTGTTTTTCAAGTTAGACAATCTCCTGTTGAACCATGGAGGGTTTCCATTACGACGAGATTGGTTTACTGGAATAAAACGGTAAGTAGCGTTTAAAAAAATTTCAAAAAATAAACTATACATCGACAATAGATCCAAGTCCTTTAACATCGAGTCCCAGGGGACTGAAGACAAGTAGCCATTCATTTCACTAAAATTGGCATGATTATAGTCTCTAAATGTCGAACGATAACAATCGATTTTTTGAAAATGATAAAAAGATAAATCTATTTGAAGAGGTAGATGATGTTGCGATCCATTAAAAATAGGACAGGGTGGATAGTCTAGATGGAACTGTAAATCTTTATCGATATAAACTAGGTCGAGAATACGGTTACGGGCATTAGGAAGGTTATTGATTTGAACGAGATCATACTGACTAAAGAAATCAATCAAATTAGCTTCAATTTCATTATTTATGTTCAAGGGTACAAGATAGAATTCATCGCAGATAGGTTCCCAATTTATATCACCAAGGTTAAAGTCACCAGCAAACACTATATGTTGTTGGTTATTAAGTTTATCGAGAAGTGGTTTACTATTATCAAAATGTACTTTGTAAATCTCCAACGGGCTATTTGGTGGGATGTAACTGACGAATAGAAGGAGCTCCAAGTCATGGTCAATCGAAACTTTAATGATTAATTGATCAATGTCATACATTGATGAATTATTATTTGCTAGAGAGATTTGAGAACATGAGAATGAGCTACGAATTGCAACGAGCACCCCACCACCACGAGAAAAACCCGAAGTACTAGGGCAGCGGTCCTTACGGAAAACATTATAAAAACTGCTGTTAAAAATTTCAGAAGTATAGTGGTGGTCCGTGAGCCAGGATTCCGTAAAAATAATAAAATCATAAGCTAAGGATGAAAAAGAGATAAAAAGTTGTTTCATTTTAGTTCTAACCCCACCCACATTATGGTAATAAAGTGAATACTTATGATTTAGTTTTGATGATCCTTCCAGGGTTCTGTCGCAACCAGGTCTTTTTTGAATAAGTCGATTGTGTATGTGGTGCTACCTGCGTAGCGTTGACAGATAGTGATGCGATTCTTGGACGAACTATAAAATCATGAACCACCACTCCTTGTGGCCAGAAATCTTTGGAAGCTATTAGGGAGTAATCCGCTTCCGATGCAAATATTTTGAACGATGATATGTCTCGTTGCATTTTGGAGTTCAACTTGAAGCAAGACACTGTTGAAGAGGGTCTTGGTATCTTACTGCGTATGTAAGACTGAACGAGCTCGACAGACGTAGCAGCTGCCAGTCTTGAGACAAAAATAATTTCACGTTGCGTTCGAGGAACCACGATCAACACCGGTGGCCCTTGACTTGTTTCCAAAGAGGTTTGATGATGTGAAGTTTGGTTTATTTGTGAAGTTTCACTGTAGACCAATTGCATATTATTGACGTCGACAAGGTTTCCTCTGGCTGAAGCAGGCGGTACAACAGACAGCGTATCAGACTGGGATAACGTTACTGTAGTTGTTGTTTGCTGATCTGATAACGGCTGTAAGACAGCAATTTCAGGTTGATTTTCAGGAACGGGTTGCGAGCTAGCATTTAATGAGCTAGGTGCCGTGTTGAGGTAAACGTGATGAATTTCTTGGAAGTCTGTTAAAGGATGTTGTGCAGAAACGGATAATAGGCTTGCACTCGAGGTAATAGGTGCCGTGTTTACGTTATTTTGATGATGCGTAAGAGAGTCTGTTAGTTCGGTAGAAGGTGAGCGAGATCCAGAGTTAACATTAGTGCCTGGTGATACTTGTTGAGAGTTCTTCGCTCGCCTCGGCCTCAACGACCTAGCAGAAGATGATGAAAGATGAGTTACTGAATTTGTAGTAGTAGTTACTGTTGAGTGTACCTGGTGCTGTAGTGAGACAATATCCGCGGCCAAGTTTATAATTAAGTTGTTGAGGCGTAAGAACTCATCAACAATCATAGACGATGTAATTTGCAAATCCGAAAGCCTAGATATAAATACTGCTGTAAATTTTCTGCAGTTGCTGCATAACCAATTTAATCCATTAGTAGCAGTGTTACGTAAAGCATCACAAACTTTAGATGAAATGTTGATACATTTGGAATGAAATGATTTAGAGCATCCATTACAAGAGATGAAATTATCGTATGTGCTCCACTGTGACTTGCAAACTTCACAGCTAATGCAGGTTGAGGTTATGTTATCCATACTGTAGTTGTTGCTCAGCTTAGAAAAAAACAAAAATTGCAGGAAACTATGAAAGTTTCTATACTATATCCCAAAACGATCACAAGATTATTTTCCAAGTAAATATGCAGGACAATAACGATTTGAAGCCGTAAAAAATGTTAAATTTAGTTAATATTTGTAACGAAGTAAGAGCTAGCGAGAAAGTAGTTTGTCACGCGACAGATATGCCAGAGATTTTTTGAATCATAATTTGAAAGTTGTATACACACCAGAAAAAACGTTACCGTAGATGAACAGTTAGTCCCGTATCGTGGGCGATGTCCGTTTCGTCAGTATATTCTATCCAAGCCGGCGAAATATGACATCAAAATTTGGGTGCTATGCGACTCAAAAAGCTGGTATGCATACATGGAATCGGAATCGTAATGCCACTCCTGAACGTAATCTTGGACGGCGTGTCGTTTTGGAGTTGGTGGAAGGACTTTCTGACAGAAATGTAACGTGTGACAACTTTTTCACTTCGTATGAATTGGCAGAAGATTTACATAAGAATCGCATGACTATTTTGGGAACAATAAGGAAAAATAGAACTGAAATTCCTTCAGTTCTACTCGACATGCGTTAAAAGCCAATTTATCATACAGAAGTTGTATATGAACATAAATTGCAAGCAGTTATGTTGTCATATGTTCCTCGCCGGTACCGATTTGTGACATTGCTCAGTACATACCACAATGTTGTCAGCATAAATGAGAATAGTGAAAAGAAGAAACCTAACATCATTGAAGACTACAACAAAACCAAGAGTGGAGTTGATACTATGGATCAAATGGTGGCTACGTACACATGCAAACGAAAAGTCAATCGGTGGCCAATGGCAGTATTTTGTAATATGCTTGATGTTAGTGCGTTGAATGCATTCGTGACGTTCAGTGCATTGTTCCCGAATTGGAAAAATTCTAAAACGAACCATAATATTCGTCGTCGCCTTTTTATCGAGGAGCTTGGATTGAATCACGTTGAAAAACAGATCACTAAACGTAAAAAACAACCTCAAAGTAATGATGCTTCCAGTGTTATTCAAAGAATTCGGGAGATTCGCCATTTACCAAGTACATCAAAACGAGGTCGATGCTACATCTGCACATAAAAAAATAACAAAAATCTTTTTGCTACACGCTGTGAAAAGTGTAGAAATTTCATTTGTGCTGAACATAATTTCAATTTATGCGAAAAAAGTACAAATAATTCACAGAAGTTAAAAATTCAATTTTTTTTTTTAATATATGTAATATTCTAACTAATTTCATTCTAAATCTACCCTTATGAAGTTCAAATGTATTGATATGATAGTAAACAATGTAATAAACATAAAAAATAACAAAACATAAATGGTTGTTAATTTTAATGGTTGTTTAGCTTTTTTACAATTAAAAATATATGTGTATGCGCGCGCATACAATGGCACCGATTAGATGTATTTCTCGAGGGACCGATGAGGGTTAAATATTGAAGTCCCCTCTTATTTTCCATCTTTTTTAATGATATTTTTGCTGTTTGTAATCATTCTTCTATACATACTTATGCGGACGATATTAAGATCTGTCACTCAAGTAGTGTAGACCTCCTAGATACCCTCTGTTACAGAATTAATGAGGACTTAAGAAATATTTATCAGTGGGCATTTAGTAGTGGACTCCAACTAAATGCTGCGAAATCTTATATTCTCCCTATCTGTAAGAATAAATCTTTCCTTAATAACATTCCTAACCTCTACATTGGCTCAAATAAGCTAAGTGTTGTTTCAAAAATTGTAAATCTGGGTTATTCTATGAATTCTTCTCTATCTTGTGTTGATCATGTTAATAGTGTTGTTTGTAAAGTTTATTATATCCTGCGAAATTTAAGAAAGTCTGCTTGTCTTTGTACGCTTGATCTAAGACGAATGCTAGTGAAGCAATTTGTCTTACCTGTTATAACATATTCTGACGTGGTGTACAGTAAACTCGACTCTTCTTCCCTGCTAAAACTTAATATTGCATATAACTATGCCACGTGGTTTGTTTACGGCTTAAAAAAGTTTGACCACCTCTCTCACTTCAGAAATGCATTACTTGGGTGCAGCTTGGTTGATTATTTAAATGCTAAAAACTGTATCTACCTTCATAAAATAATACATATTGGGGGTTGGAATTAGTTTTAAAGGTTTTCTAAGAGATGGCGTAACTATCAATAGATCGCATCGGGCACACCTGTGACTATATTCATTTCAATGCACATTGTCTAAGCTTCATTTTTCAGTATGTGTCATTCCACTGAAGTGTAAACAACATATATTTTTTTCTCTGTGAACATGTCGACTTTCGTTCCAACAAAACGCAATTTGCGGGAAGGTTTACTTTTGTGCTTCCATTTGAAGAAAAAAGCGGTTGAAGCACAACGCACGCTTACTGAGGCTTACGGGGACTATGCTCCATCGATTTCTACTTGTGAGTACTGGTTCCGTCGGTTTAAAAGTGGTGATTTTGATACGGAAGACAAAGAGCGTCCGGGCCAGCCGAAAAAGTTTGAAGATGAGAAATTGGAGTCTTTGCTCGATGAAGACCCGTGTCAAACCCTTCAAGAATTGTCAGAATCATTGGGAGTCGACTTATCAACGGTCGGCAAACGCTTGAAGGCCATGGGAATGATTCAAAAGCAAGGAAATTGGGTGCCGTACCAGTTGAAGCCGAGAGACGTTGAACGGCGATTTTGCATGTGCGAACAACTGCTTCAACGGCATAAAAGGAAGAGTTTTTTGCATCGTATTGTCACTGGCGATGAAAAGTGGATCCATTACGATAATCCTAAGCGAAAAAAATCGTGGGGACCACCCGGCCATGCATCAACATCGAGGGCCAAGCCGAATATTCATGGCGCCAAGCTTATGCTGTGTATTTGGTGGGATCAGAAGGGTGTCGTGTACTATGAGCTGCTAAAACCTAACGAAACCATCACTGGGGAACGCTACCAACAACAATTGATGCAATTGAGCCGAGTATTAAAGGTTAAACGGCCGGAATATGCCAAAAGACACGACAAAGTGGTTTTTCAACATGACAACGCACGGCCACATGTTGCAAGAACCGTCAAGGAAACGTTGGAGGCGCTGAATTGGGATGTGCTACCCCACCCGCCTTATAGCCCAGACATAGCCCCTTCCGACTACCACCTATTCAGATCGATGACGCATGGCTTGGCTGAGCAGCGCTTCACTTCTTACGAGGATACCAAAAAATGGGTCGATTCGTGGATTGCCTCAAAAGACGAATCGTTCTTCCGGCGTGGAATCCATATGCTGCCAGAAAGATGGGAAAATATTGTAGATAACGATGGACAATATTTTGAATAATATACATTGTACCGTTGTTTCTAAATAAATGCTCAAAAACCGAAAAAAAAACCTTTAAAATTAATTCCAACCCCCATAGTAAAACTCCTTATTACCTATATGAAAAACTGCAGTTCAGTTTGTCTAGAAGATGCAAGATACTTATAGTTCCAAGACATGGCTCTCTAACTTATTCCAATCTTTTTTTCATTAATGCCATAAGATTGTGGAATGCGATACCACGTAACTTAAGAGAAATGGTACGGGCGGAAAATTCTAGGCAATCTATTTTAACTGACTTCTTCAACTTAATTTATTTTTTATCCTATCTCTTTTATCTTTACATATCGTTATTCTTCATTCATATTATTATTCTCATATTTTTCGATACAATATTTTTTATTTTGTTTTTATTATTATTAATCTCTTAATCGTTATCTAATTTAATACATTACCTTGTTTATAGTCACTTTTATTAATTTGTTGTTATATCTTAACAATTTGTTTATTATCTTAACTTATTTATAGGTATTTTTACTTGTTGTACTGTAAAAGAACTTAGTTCTTATTTGTACTAATGTCTTATGAATAAATAAAATACCATATATTGTTTTTATTTATATTCTCCAAAAAATAGACAAATTTCGTAAAATATAATATTCGCTTTTTTAATATTCTCTACTTCATCTCGAATTCGAATCGAAAGCGAGAACTTGGATCCGAGATCTCGGCTCCGTTTCGAATTCGAAATCTCTTAAAGTAATGTATATCCCACTCTGAAACTTTTTTTGTGTTATCTACATACCGGCTAAGTTAATACAATTTGAATTTGAAATCTTAACTTCCGGTCTTCTAAGAGAAAAAAATCAAATTTAAAATCTGATTTCATAATAAAAAAGAACCGTCAAATTTCTATATAAATCACTGTTTCGAAAAAGTGCTTGCAAAAAATTGGTTTTTCATATTCGTCAATTCTGTTGAAGCCCATAACTGAACACGTAGGCCTCATAAAACAAAATTTTGTGCGATGACATTCACACTCTCCAGAAGTACAAATAGACGGAATGTGAACGAACTTCCGAATATAATTTTTTTTTCGTTGTCCGCTTCCATGTATTGTCTTAAGGAGATTGATGAAAAAAAGTCCGTGGCAAAGCCGCTTACAACTGTGACCTGCTAGTATTAAGATAAAACAGTTCAGTTTTCAAATCTTTAAACAATACAGTTGGCGGTTCAAGGTTTTTAAATAAGCTTTAATTTAGTGTTTGAATGATTTTTATGTTATTTAAAAATGTTACCAAATTTTCTATGAAAAAATAACGGAGGATTATTTCTTTTGCTAATCCTGTGAAAATTGTCAATGCTCAATATGCACAGAAAATCCAATGTGTTTTACGTAGACACCTGCCGTGTAGGCTTAATTCTACGGTGCTCGATAGCGTGGGACCGAAATATTGCGTCGGCCAACGCCCCTTTGAGGGTTCAAAGGTACCAAATTAGCTAAATGTTGTGATGACATGTCGCAACCCTTGGTAGGGGTGGAGGCCTATCTAAAACCTCTTCCGTACTCTGGGGTACGGCACCCGGTTTGAGAATGCAAACCTACACCGAGCTGAGCAGCTCTACCCGCGATATAGGTGATAAACACACAGCCACCACGAATCTCCCCGAAGGGCCGACCCAATCAGTCAACCTGGCGCATGCCAAGGGGCTACCGACTGCCCGTGGTACCAACTTTCAAGTCTTTGGTCGGACCTCGTAGCATACTAAAAGCATACTACTACCAGTTTTAGCTCATCACAGCTCCGGACTGGTTACCAATCAAACATAAAGGGGCTCAATATGCACAGTAAAAGAATCTGCCACAAGCCCTTCGAGATCGTAAAGTTAATCATGGCTAAAAAATAAGCATTTAAATTTATTTTTTACGCATGCCTGCTAATTAAAATATATTTTAAAATATGAAATACATTTAATCCGAAGCATTAAAAAAATTTTTTAATTTGCGGTATTAATTTTTTGTTAAGTCATTTATCTTCGTTTATAAACTTTTAATATTATATTTTTTAAATTAAGTTTTTCCCGCTGAGCCTTAAGCGCTTTAAATTTTACAAACTTTTGAAATAAATAAAATAGAAACCATGCTCAAGCACCAGGCATACTATTTTAATGGTTTCATTGAAAGGTCGTCAACACGTTTCGCACAAAACTGCCAGCGACACGCAAACGGAAAAAGACTTCAAGACCCATTATTGTTAAACAGCCAACTGTAGTTAGTGAGTTCTTTATTCTAAAGACCGAACACAAGATCAATTTTTTTAAGCTGGGACAGCAGCAGAACAATATACATAGCTGCAAAAAAAAAATCTTATTTTTATGTTTATTTAAAGTGTTTCAAAGAGACGCCAAGAGATTGGCGCACCAACAGGAAAAAATCTTACGAGATTTCAGCCCGTGGTACGCAAAACACCGATTGCTTTTAATAGAATTCTCATTAAAATAGCATTGTGTGTATGTAGGTATGCATCATTTGAAAACTTAACGACATAAAGCTAAGATTTGTTCCGCGAACTAAATAAGTATGTATATATTATGTCCGTAGGGAATTAAAAACAACAAGCTTATAAAAGCTCTTTTAGATAAACATTTAATCTTACGTGAAAATCATATAACTACTGCTTTCACCCGTTCATTTTTAGAATAAACCACTTTATTATTAACTAGAGCTTCGGGCAATTCGGCAAAGGGGTGAAAAGCGCGCTTTGTGCTTTTCTCCGAACAAACACAATAAAGCAATAAAGCAGCTTTTCTTGGTAAACATCAAATAAAAAACATTAAATAAATATTTCGCTAAGAAACGCCCTGCAGATATTAATGTTGTGCCTTTCAAATTCTTATTTGGTGCTTTAAAGTGTGTACAATGAACCACACTAACAACAACAAAGATGGCAACAGGGATCAACAACATTTACGCTACAACTCTCTTTTAAAAATTAACTGTTGTGCAAATTGTTTGATGCTTTAAATTTATTTTGTCCTTTGTCGTCGGCAACAACTTTAAAGCTTTTAACAGCTTTTAAGCAAACAAAGTTTTTTTTAATTTTTTCACTTTTGTTCCCGAGTAAGATTGCTCCACCACAGCAATAAGAAAAAAGTAATTTTATGAAATAGATTTTTGTGTTCGAAATATTAATTATTTAGATTCAGAAGACGTGAGCTTTCCACAATTTCACTGATTTGGTTCTTGTTGTTGTTATTGTAGCTGTTTCTGTTGTTATCAACATATCTCAAATGTGGGCTAAGCTCTAGAATTTAAGTGGGCTTTAATATATGTACTTGGGTGTGTTGTGTATGAGTGTGGGTGTGTGTATCAGAGAACTGCACAAGCCTAATTGAAATCTATTGCAAGTACTGGCATAAATACAAGTTCAAGCTTGCTTGAGCTTGATCATTTTCAATCAAGTATAACTTGTACTTGAATATAAATAAGCCCACTACAGCTTGCGACTGCTAGTATGCTAGCTTACAAGCGAACGGCACGAAGTCCCAAGTAAAGGAAAACTTGGTGCATTGTGCAAAAAGCTTGAAAAGCTTGAAATTGAAGACAATTATCCAATTAAAGCAAGTATCCAAAAAATTCAATAAGCTTGTGTAGAAAAGGTTAAGCGTATTAGGACTTTTAAGGGTTCTGTGGACCCTTGTTTTGTGTGGTTGGCAGTTTTAGGGGCTAGCTGATTTCGTAATTGATGTCACAATATAAAATTCTAGATGGCAGGTAAAGCTGCCACCTAAATTTTTTGTATTTTTGCGAACTCTTGTAATTTGAAATTCTGACAACGGTAGTTTTTAAATTCGCGCCAGCACTGAATTCGTAAAAATAAAAACAAAATTTAGGTGGCAACCTTATTAACCATATTGAATTTTAAAATTCTGAATTCAGATTCGAAATCAGCGTTCCCCTTACACTGATAAATTATGATTAAAGCTCATAAAAATACATTTTACTAGGTGGAAATACTGTGGTAAAATTTAGGTGGCAGCCCTGTTATAAAAAGTTATATAATTTTGAAATTCTGACAACAGATTCGGATGCAGCAACCCATTTTTACCTAGTGTTCGCGCCAGCACCGAATTCGTAAAAAGAAAAAAAATTAGGTAGCAACCCCATCCACCGTATTAAATTTTAAAATTCTGAATTCAAATTCGAAATCAGCGACCCCCTAACACTGCTAAATGATGTTTAAAGCTCTTAAAAATACATGTTATTAGGTGGCAACCCTATTAAAAAAAATTACATCGTTTTGAAATTCTGGCAACGGATTCGGATTCAGCGACCCATTTTTACCTAGTGTTAGCGCCATCACCGAATTCGTAAAAATAAAAAAATTAGGTGGCAACCCTATCCATCATCTAGAATTTTAAAATTCTGGCATCAAATTCAAAATCAGTGACCCCTAAAACTGTTAAATGAAAAGGTGACAATACTGTGGTAAAAATTTAGATGGCAACCCTGACCTCCATCTTAAATTTTAAGACAGACATTAGATTCGAAATCAAATCCGTTGTCAGAATTTCAAAACTGCAAGAATTCGTAAAAATACAAAAAACCTAGGTGGCAACTATATCCGCCACATTGAATTTAAAATTTTGACATTAATTCCGAAATCATCTACCCCTAAAACTGCCAATCACGGAGTTCAGAGAACCCTAAAAAGTACTTATACGCTTAAGCTTTTCCTACACAAGCTCATTGAATTTTTTGGATACTTGCTTTAAATTCAATTAATTTGATGCTTGCGAGCTTACAAGCGTTTGCCGATCGTTTCAAGCTTCTCAACTTTCTGCCCGACAAAGTAAGTCTCAACAAGCCAAGCCAACGAGAAAGCAGGGATATGAGTTGTATCTGTTTGGTATTTCTTCATGTCATAATGTCATATTGTCCTAAGATTTTACACTAGTTTAAACATTTTATTGTAGCCTTTCATATAAAAAAGTACTAATATAATACAACTCTGAAAGCTATGTTTATTGAAGAGTCGTAATCAAATAGCAGTTTCTTATTTGCATTTATTTTGCTTGTAAATTTTAGTTGTAAAATTTTAGGACAATATGACATTATGACATGATAGCACACCTTCTGAATACCCCAAATGTTTTTCTAATTCTATATTCATATCAACTTAAAATGAAATGCTTGCATTTACATGAATAATTGTAATAAAAATTTTTTGTTTAAAAATTCCGGGATCCCGGATATAAAATTTCGGGATTTAAAGGGGCTTTAATCGACTTCCTTAGTGATTGACTTCCCTAGTATGTATCCAAACTTGAAAAAGCAAGCGTAACAGCCCTATTCTGGCAAATTAGCAAATTGTTAACCAGTATTTTGAATATTTCTGTGTGTTTGTTGTTTTCAAAACAAAATTTAAAGCTCAAAAATCAAAATTTTTTAATGAAATTGTCAATAACTGAAAAGCAGTTGACAATTTTTATCAAAATTTTTTATTTTTGAGCTTCAAATTGTGTTTTGAAATCAAAAAATTGCAGCAAACACATAGAAATATTCAAAATACTGGTTAACAATTTGTTAATTTGCCAAAATAGGGCTGTTACGCTTGCTTTTTCAAGTTTGGATACATACTAGGGAAGTCAATCACTAGGGAAGTCGATTAAAGCCCCTTTAAATCCCGAAATTTTATTTCCGGGATCCCGGAATTTTTAAACAAAAAATTTTTATTACAATTATTCATGTAAATGCAAGCATTTCATTTTAAGTTGATATGAATATAGAATTAGAAAAACATTCTCTAATGAAAAATAAGACGCATTGATCAGCTTTATGTATTACTTTAAAAATAATTAAAACAACAAATTTAATTTTGAAAAGTCTTTTTCAATCTTAATTTGCCTTAAGCACAAAAAAGCATGAAGACGGTGTCAAAAAAAAATGTTAAAGATTTATATAATAATACCTTCAACTGTTCTGTATTTTCTTTTTTTATATTTTTTGTGCTTTAAATTACTACAATTTGCTAGTCATTAATATTATTGCAGTTTTTTTGTGTTTATAAACAATAAGGGTATTCACAATTGTGTGGTATCGTGGTATTGTAGTTTCTTTGCCATAGTTGAAAACCACAATTATGAGCACCCTTTAAAATAGAATTTGTGTTTAGGAACCTCCCACTATAGCTTTTTGTTACATGCAAATAAATTAACTATCCAATTTGATATATTTTAATAATATATGGCATAAAAAAGTTTAACTTGCATTTTGAGCTTCTTCCATTCTTGCTGGAGAACTGGTAACCGATCAGTTTTTTATGGAACTTTAAAAACCACGTTCGTTAAACATACGAGTATCATTGGGCTACTTAAAATTACCACACTTTTGTTTTTTAGAGATTTCATGTAAAACAACAAAAAATATAAAAACTGCTCGATAAAGTGTGGCATCAATACACGGGATTTTTAACTAAACTTTAAAAAACGTAATTGTGAATACCCTTAATGTGTTTTATTTTGTTATGTTTTGTTACTTTATAAATGAATTAATTTAAATTTTTTAGTTTCAAGTAAAAATAATATAAAATTGTACTAAAAACGTTTTAAATTATTTACTTCTTATACTTTTCAATTCCGAACTAATCCCGGGATCCCGGGATTGAGTTTTTCAGTCCCCTTAATCCCGGAATCGAGAAAAGCTTCCGGTATTGGACTCCCTAATACATACTTAAATTCAAGTACTTGAAAAGGCTTGAACTTCAAGTAGACTTGTGCAGTTCTCTGATGGGTATGTTCAAGCCAAAAATCAAGCTACAATTTAAACAAGAAACGGTTTAATTTATTAAGCGTTTTATTTTGCATATTCATTTTTTTTATACTACATAACTAAAACTCATTATCTTGGAATTTCTTATATCTTGTTTTTATTTTCAACATATTTTTATTAAATGTTTGACTTCTTCTTCTACTCTTTGCAGGTCAACAATATTTAAAAGTTTTGCTTGTTGATTTTTATTAAAAAAAAAACCAGAAAAACTGTAAGTACCAGACCTATTTTTCCATTGCTACTAATATTTGTTGTTGCTAATAATAGAGGGTTTCGCATGGTCCAACATATTGGACGACATGTTGTACGCAGGGGCGTAACTAGCGGGGGATAAGGGGGTAGACTACCCTCCTTGCTTTTTAAGAGTCGGCCTAATTGTTATTTTTTACTAAAATTTTTTAAAATATTGATTTTTATAAACAATAATTATGAACGCATTAAAGCCAGTCGTTCCTTTTATTGCCATTTTCATAACAAAAACCAACTTTTGTCGGCTATTTCATTTTAATTCAAACCCAAAACTATCTTCAGTCGGACAATTCACTTCAATGTTTTTCTTTTTGGTATCCTTAGCTCACATAATAAACACCAGTACAACACATTTAAATACAGATTCCCCGAGGATTTTGGGGAGTTTGAACCCCCCGAATCCACGCCTCAAGCATTACTTTCAAAATATTTACATGATAGTTTTATTTATTTTTCTTCAAAATTACATTTTTAAACCCTTATTGAATACGTATGTACTACTAGTATCGCCTGTGGTCGAAATTCGACCATGTCAAAATCTATTTTTAATTTTTTTATTTATATTGAAAAATGTTTTTCATAGTTATAAAACATCAAATTGGGAAATACTTTTGGCTAATGCAAATTTACAACGCATTTTACGTACTCGCCATACTTGCGCCTGTGATCAGAATCATTCATGAATTAGTGATATTTTCAAGCAATGAATACAACTAATTTGAGCAATAAATTTGTAAACATTAGCGCCTATTTTCCTTCAAATTCGCTAAAAGATCAAGAATTTTGTTGTCTTCTTCATGCTGCTGACCCTCTGCCGAAGTCGGGTAGTTATTGGTATACGATTAGTATACGAAAAAATCACGAAAAACAGCATTATCTTTAACGCTATTGCAAATCTTTAAAATTTTTTGATGCAGATTGGAAGAGCCTTTTCCGACCTTTAATGTCTGTCACTATTTTTTATAACTATTCTACTAGCCAATTAATTTACGAAAAACATGATTTTTGGACGTTTTTGCAAAATGTCTTAGCTCACTGGCGGCTATCGTTACAGCCAAAATGTTTTGGGAATCGTTATAAAAAACCCAAGGTTAATTTTTAGAGGGGTTAAAAATGGAACTATTTTCCATTTGAATAAAAAAATTTTCATCAAAACCCCCCATGGGTAAATCCTAGCTACGACTCTGGTTCTTTGTCCTGTTGATAGAAACTTCAAAAAAATTCATGTCGCCATAAAAAAAATTTTGCATTTTGAGCAAAAGAACCGTTTATCACATATTTGCTTAAAACTCCTAAAACTTGAACTCATTCCGAAAAACGGACATAAATCTGTCATTGTCATAGTGTCAACACTAGTGTCATAGTGTCAATCTGTCATAGTGTCAAAACTAGTGTCATAGTGTCAATCTGTCATAGTGTCAAAACTGACAAAAGATTCAATTTTATGTACGCTGTTTTCGTCACACGCAAAGGATGCTTACCTTTTCTTGCACCGCGTCGCATATCTGCAAAATACGGAAATAGTTGTTAAACTGCAACTTCATTAAATTTTGTTCGCATAAAAGCTACAATGTGAAGAATAATTTAAAGATTAGATTGTAAAAAGCAGCAGTTTTTTGAGTTAATTATAAAAAGTTAAAGTTCATAAAATACCACATTTAAGTAGACTTTGCGCAAACCAAAACAAAACTGAAGAATAAAAAATTTAAAATATTTTAAAAAATAAATGCAAAGTAACATTTTTTTTCACATGGAAATTGGTTAAAATGTTATCTTTTTATTAAAAAAAAATGCATTTATTTTTAAAGTGTCTTTATTAAAATGCTCATTCTCTCTTTTTTTAGAACAAACAAAAAAAAAACAAAAGCATATTAAACAAAAAATATTTCAATTATATTAATTACATATAAGTTGGGAGAGTTGTTAATGAAAAATAACGCTTGCGCATTAAAAGGTTAAACAAAAGATTTCATAAGATAGAAAGATCTATAGCATAGCCAAGCATGAATTTGGAATGAATCAGCATTAATAATTACTAACATTAAGCTTAAAAAATATAATAACTACTGACTTGCATATAATTATCTGCGAAAAAATTCGAAAAAACCTTTTTTCGAATTATTAGCAAAAATAACTGAAGTCATTCTTGCCGACTTTTTAAAAGTCTAAAATTAATGGTCGTTTGGAAAAATTAAAAAAAAATGATTTTTGCTTTATGTGACCAAAACTTAATTGACGCTTAAAAGAAACAATAAAACTTCCCAATGTATGTAGCCAAAAGCATGTAAATCAAAACAGGTTTCTATAGCTTTAGCGAGCGTTGCCACCATTACTCATCATCGATACATTCGTTCATTGACTGCGAAAGCAGCAACAGCTTCAGTTAAAAAAAAACATACCGAAGCACTTCAGCAAAAATCTGTAGGAATTTATTTAATTTTACCTCCTCTGTTCTCTGCATCTAACTAATTTGATTTACTTTTAATAATATCTTTTTTTTATTCCCACAACATTTTTTTGTTTTGGTTGACCGAACTTGACGCCGCACTTTTGCCCCTAAAACAATTTCGAGCAATAAAAGAAAATAAAACATGGCAAAAAATAACAAGTTTAAATCAAATAAAAGCATTTTTCTGCTCTTGATATACATAAGTTGCAACAAATTTTGACGAAAATTCATCAAATGCAGAAATGGAAAGCATTTGTGGAAAACCATTAAGAGCTATAAATTTGTGTTTGTTGGTCGTTGAAAATGATTTTGTTTTGAAATTTTTTCACTTTTTGTTTAGCTTTCTTTGACGTGTCTGCGCTTGATTTATTTCCTTCAATATAAGAGAAAAGACTAAACAAAATAGTGTGGCTTAATATTTTTTTTTTTGTATATCCATAATTTTGAATTTTTTTTTTAAATCTACTTTATCAACAAAGATGTTAGGTAAATGAAAATTATTCAAATTCTTTTATTAAATTGTTTCAAGTTGGTCTTTTTTCTGACTAACAAGTTGTTTGTTTTTCAATTTAAAATAGCCAAAAAGGATGCTATAAAATAATCTACGCAAGTAAAAAAGCCGCAAAAAGGTAAGGACGAATTTACGGATATAGATCTTCCTCTTTGAGTAAAGTTATAAGTTAAAAGCTGTCGTTGGATTAAGAGTTTGAATAGGGTTGCGTTTAGATACTATGAATTGTGTGTTTAGATGCTATGAATTGTATTTTGACAAAAGCTTAACTGAACTTTGCCGATTATTAGGGTTTAATAATTTTAAAATTAAAAAAATGTCAACTTTAACAAAATATTTAAGTCAAAGCAATATCCGTATAGTTTAAAAATATCAAAAATATTTGCATGTTTGCAGATTAATAACACAGTGACGCAATATTCAACTTTTTGACTCCAAACAAAAAATCACTTATCCCAGCCGAAAGTACTCGATGAGAGGAGAAAAGTAATTTCTGGATTTTGCTAGATTGGTTGCCTTTCGTTTTTTATGAGCCTCTATAGTTTTTTCGCCAAATTCGATTTTGAGCACTTTTTTGCAATTTTCTTCTATTTTTCGCATGGCCATAGCTCGAAAAATGCTGTGAATTTTTATTTGCAGTCTTCAGCAAAGTTGTAGCTCTTCACTCGGCCAACAAAAATGCTGAATATATTAAGTCAAACAAAAAATCACTTATCTCAGCCGAAAGTACTCGATGAGAGGAGAAAAGTAATTTCTGGATTTTGCTAGATTGGTTGCCGTTCGTTTTTTATGAGCCTCTTTAGTTTTTTTGCCAAATTCGATTTTGAGCACTTTTTTGCAATTTTCTTCTATTTTTCGCATGGGCATAGCTCGAAAAATGCTGTGAATTTTTATTTGCAGTCTTCAGCAAAGTTGTAGCTCTTGACTCGGCCAACAAAAATGCTGAATATATTAAGTCGGAAAAATTTCATCTTCATGCTCAAAACCCCAAAAATGTCGAAAAAATTACCACTTTTTTCACCGATTTATTCCGTTTTTCGACTACAGCTCTTGAACTATTGAAAATTTTACCAAACAATCAAGGGAAGAAATGTAGCCTATAAAATTATGAACAACTTTCCTGTACATACTAACTTCATACGACCACATGTGCCTTTTTTAAACTTTTGCTCAATAAAAATAATAAAATCAAAAAAAAAAATGAAAATTAATCACATTTGTATGGCAAAATCCGTATCAGGGAATGGTCGTATGAAGTTGGTATGTACAGAAAAGTTGTTCATAATTTTATAGGCTACATTTCTTCCTTTGATTGTTTGGTAAAATTTTCAATAGTTCAAGAGCTGTAGTCGAAAAACGGAATAAATCGGTGAAAAAAGTGGTAATTTTTTTCGACATTTTTGGGGTTTTGAGCATGAAGATGAAATTTTTCCGACTTAATATATTCAGCATTTTTGTTGGCCGAGTCAAGAGCTACAACTTTGCTGAAGACTGCAAATAAAAATTCACAGCATTTTTCGAGCTATGGCCATGCGAAAAATAGAAGAAAATTGCAAAAAAGTGCTCAAAATCGAATTTGGCGAAAAAACTATAGAGGCTTATAAAAAACGAACGGCAACCAATCTAGCAAAATCCATAAATTACTTTTCTCCTCTCAGCGAGTACTTTCGGCTGAGATAAGTGATTTTTTGTTTGGAATTTTTGTGCTGTGTAATATACCTTTAAATAAAAAAATCACCTTCGTGCAAAAAAACATTTTTGTGAAAAGTTTTAAAAATACTTCATAAACATTTGCAATCATAAAACGCAAAAAATCTCGTTTTCTAGCAAAACGCTGGGTCAGAAAAAAGTTAATGAAATAGTTTTTTTTTCTACATTTCCTGATCTTTAGATCCTTAAAATCACTCCAAAATATTTACTGTTTAATTTTTTCGAAATTTGTCAAACTTTACTAGAGCTATGATGATTTCGCTTTTAAAAAGTAGATGTTCTTTTTAAAAAATATGCACTTAAAGTATATACAAATTTTTCTTTTTTAATTTTTTAATCATATCATCGCTATTTTTGCGCACTTGTTCATGCATTGTACCAGTTTGGTGCCATTACATGCTCTCTTAAATATCGTCATTTGATTGTTCTTAAACTTTAGTTTGCTAAAACCACTGCAAAAAAAATTTAAGTTTTATACCATTTATATGAGTATTTAAACCTTATTTACTTTCTTTAGAAACATTTTTAAAAATGAACCTACAAAAATTATGTGCAGCTGAGTAATGTTATATTTTGTGTTAGTAATTCGATTTCGAAGTAAATTTTTGACAAGATATTTTATGCCTCTTTCTTTCAAAAACATTTGCTAAGCAATTTTGCTCTAAAAAGAATCTAAAAATATGCTAAAAAAGTCAAAAATTTTGAAAGGAGAAACTTCTTAATGCCTCGATATAAAAAATATAGTTTTTCCAAAAAAAAGTTGGAAATTTTTTCCAAATAATATTTTCTTTTTAAATATCTGGCCTTTTTAATATTTAAATAGATTGGCTTAAAATGACTTAAAAACATTAAAAGTAAAGTTTTCTTTTTAAATGTGTTTAAATAAATTCCACTATATGCTGCAGTGATAGTTTTTTCCCAAACAATAAGACAATACACGAAAAATGTTTTTCTGTTTACACAAAGATCTTATATCTGTAGTAAGCTCAAAATATCGTAAAAAAGCGATATGGAATTAACTTGATTGCCAATTTTTGGAAGTATACAGATATCCATTTTTTACCCAGAATTGATCATCACTTATGTCTGCACATATTTTGTTTGTAACGGTTCATATATTTCAATAAAATTGGTCATAGTTCGTGCAATTAAAATATCGTTAGTCGTTATATCGTGCAATTAGTCGTTATTCCTTGTGACCACAGATATCACAAGGAATAATGACTAAACTCAAAATATCGTAAAAAAGCGATATGGAATTTATTTTATTGCCAATTTTTGGAGGTATGCAGATAGCCATTTTTTGCCCAGAATTGATCATCACTTATGTCTGCATGTATTTTTTTTTTTGTAACGCTTCATATATTTCAAAAAAATGGGTCGTAGTTCGTGGAACTGAAATATCGTTTTTTACGATACTTTGAGTTTAGTCGTTTTTCCTTGTGACAACAGATATATCAAAATCCTCGAAGTCGAAATATTTCGTTTTTAAGCCAAAAGTTAAAAAAAAGATTTTCAAATAATTTTCTTTTTAAATGTCTTTATATTCGAAATTTCTATTATTATCTTGTTTACGATAATTAAATGCATTTTTCTTCGATGAAAACCTGCATAATATTTTTATCTATACTAAATAAGCAACTTTGATTTTTATTTGTAAATTAGAAGTTTATTTGAATTTCTCGCAAATATTTTCAGCTGATTTTCCTGATGCAGCATATTTTGACAAACAAATTGTTTTTGTTGTAAACTTTCGCTAATACAATAGGTTAGGCTTATCCGGATGCCTCCTGACGGTAGCTCACATAGATCAATTCTGGTCCTTAGTAGTGCCGGTTACGAGCAAAGGGAACCTTGTGTTAAATTGAAGTCTTTCAAGATTTGTGTTGAATTTGCAAATCTTAAGAGGGATTCCAGAGATACTTTGAATACATCTTTAAGTGACAAGAACGTCGATCACGTGGGGCATGTGCATAATAGGTACTCCAGGGTCTCCACCGTGCCTGGTTCCGTGCACTTCCTGCAGTTGTCATCCGTGGTGATGCCCAGATTCCTCGCGTGGGCTGACGCCATGCAGTGACCTGTGAGGATACCCACTAGTGTCCTGCAATCTCTGCGTGGGCGTGCCAAGATGAACAGAGTTCGTTTTTCGCTTTGCTTATTGCACATGATTTTCGAGATTTTGCGCGATGTCGTATCTCTCCATATACGACTCACTGCTTGTGTGGCTCTTTTTTCGAGGTTTCTGTACAACTCTTGCAGCGGAGTTAGTACATGTTCTGCGTATTCTTGTCCCAGACCAGCTCTCTCCTTTGCTAAAGCGTCTGCCGCCATCTAATTACCCTCAATACCCTACTGAACCATAAACGTAGTTTTTGCGTAAGGTGAGAGTTTTGCGAACTTTTTGGATATAATTTTTTTTTATTTTTTTTTTTTTGTTTCTATTGAGATTAAATTCGTGAAAACTTTTCCCATACTTAAAAACTGTACTTCTTTTGCAAAATGCATAAAAAAATTATTTTAAGTCGAAAAAGAATCATTTTAGAAGCTAAAAATTCTTCGTAAATGAACCAGTTTTGTTCATTTCTATGAGTTTCTATGGTTCATTTTTAATTAATTTCCGAAGAAAAAAGGTTCATTTCTGAGAAGCATTTTTGTACGACGATTGATTCAAAAAGGGTTAATTTCCGAATGCCGAAAAATAACTTTTCTATGGGTAATTTTTTAACTCATTTCCGAAAAAAATAAGGTTCGTTTCTGAGAGGCATTTTCGTCCGCCGATAGATTCTAAAAGGTTTCATTTCTGAGTGCCGAAAAATAACTTTTCTATGGTTCTTTTTTTAACTCATTTCTGAACAAAAAAAGGTTCATTTTTGAGAGGCATTTTATTCCGACGAATGAAACAAAAAAAGTTCATTTATGAGTGCCAAAAATGAACGTTTTACACGAAAAGGTTCATAAATGAATTCGCAAACGGTAGTTTTGGTTCACTGGGGCTCTGATGGCGGAAGCCAGTAGATGCGCACTCTCTTCAAAGCGCATAGTGCATCTCTGCCAGCGAGGATGCTTTTGAACTTGATGGTAGCGGAGAGCATGGATTTGATCGCCGCTTGGCTGTCGACGAAAATGTTGATATAAAGGTGGTGTGTGAGCATTCCAAGGGCTATCTCCGTGGCCTTCCTTATGACGAATGCACAACCACACCTATCCTCGAAGGCATTTTGGAGCCGTCTGTATATGTTGACCGCCTGCTGTGCTTGTTCTATACCTTTGCACCAGTCGTTTGGTCCTAGAAGTGTTCGTGTTTTGGAATTGACTATCGTGCGAGGTAACATGTAGTCCGTGCTACTAAGCAGATCGTTAATGCATAGAGCAGAATACCACGAACTACCGTTACATAGATCCAGTGCATCAGAAAGGGCGAGAGACCCCAGGTACTGCCTAGCATCTTCTTGGATAATTATGGCGCAATTGTGGCTTTCTTCACCCTTTCTTCTACAATAATTTTCCATGTCAGCTTTCTGTCCAGGATGACTCCTCGATATTTTTTGTGAGTTTGACAAGATTCCATAGCAGAAGCGAGAAAACACCTCCCTGGGGTGTCCCACTGCGAGCTTACCTTTCCATGGATTTGTTGCCCACTCAGCTCGAACCCTTCTGCAGTTTGCAACTTTTCTAACCATAGGCTTATAGCTGTGCCTCTATTGCACGTAATCCACTAAGGATTGTGGTAGTTGATACATTGAAAAATGCACCTGAGATGTCTAAAAAAGCACCGACCGCGTAATCTTTGTGGCGGAGGGCTTTTTCTGTGGTTGCTACTAAGGAGTGCCGTTTCAACCGATTTCCCTTTCGGGTATGCGTGTTGGTTGGTTGATAACTAGATTGCATCATTCCTTTGGTGCAAGTCAATCAGTTTCTCGAGCGTTTTGAGTACAAAGGAAATTAGACTTATTGGACTGTAGTCTTTCGATAGCATGGCACAGGGATGGGAAATTACTTTTTCTAAATTGTACCAAACCGAAATAAAAATTGTACTTTTAAGCTATTTAATTATTTATTTAAAATAAATAAAAAGATCATAAAAATGGACAAGCAATTCAATATAGTTAAATAAATATAGAACTGTATGTTCAGTTTTTAAAATTCAATCAACAAAATGTGTGCCTCCCTTTTCTTCAACAGAAATATTTTTAAAATGCATAGCATTTTTAGTTATTATGTTATAGCAACATTGTCCAGTGGCTTTTAACAAATCTTTTGTTTTAATCGAATAAGAAAAAGAATCAACAAGCAGACAATATCTGCACCTTGTTTTTGTTAAATTTTGAATCGAAAATGTTCTTTCAACATTCACTGAAGAATGTGAAACTGATAAAACCCCCGGTTTGAATTCCAAATTAACAATTTCGGAAAGCCGCCCCAAAAATTTCAGTTTTTCAACCTTTCAAAAAAGCTTTACCTTTTAAATTTATATCACATTAATGCAAGCCTACGTGCTAGAAAGAGACGACCATATATGTCAAAATTAAATAGTAGGTCTGTTCCCGTACTCTATTCAAGCAACTTGAAGTTGCTTGAAAGCGTAATTTTACTTTATTTACTTTATAATTTCAATTTATTTTTTTAATTTTACTTTATTTATATAAAAAAAAATTTCATTATTTTTAAAAGTTCTCTCCAATTTCAATATTAGAGATCATTCTTTAAAGGATCTTATTTATTTATTTATTTATTTATTTATTTATTTATTTATTTATTTATTTATTTATTTATTTATTTATTTTTTATATAGCATTAGTACAAATAAGAACTAAGTTCTTTTACAGTACAACATATAAGTATAAATTAACAACATTATTTATATATGTATATATTTGGATATAACAACAAGTTAATAAACATTAGAATTAAACAAAATTAAATAATTGTTTAAAAAAAAAAAAAAAAAAACAAATTTATCATATTAATTAGTTAAAAAATCTTAAAATATTAGAACTTAAACATACAAAAGGAAATATTGAAGAAGAAAACAAGGAAAGAAACAGATTTTAAGTAGTAGAAAAGTGAGCCATAATAGATTGCCTAAATTCTTCCGCCCGAGTTATTTCTCTTATGCTACGTGGTAGAGCATTCCATAGTCTTACGGCATTAATGAAGAACAGATTGGAGGTATTAAGAGAGCTATGCCTAGGAACTATAAGAACGTTACATCTTCTAGAAAGGCTGAATTGCAGTTTTTCATAGAGATAATGTGGTGTTTTTTTATGTATAATTTTATGAAGAAAGATGCAGTTTCTAGCATTAATATAGTCAATCAAGTTGCACCCAAGTATTGCATTTCTAAAAGTTGAGAGGCGGTCAAATTTTTTTAAGCCAAATACAAAACGCGTGGCATAGTTATAAGCAATATTTAGTTTTAGTTGCTTACTTTACTTTATAATTTCTTTTAATTTCAGTTTATTTACTTTATAATTTCAATTTATTTTTTTAGCAAAGTGTTACTCTCTATTCTATTACAATTACTTGAAGTTAGTACAGGAACAGACCTAGTATATACAACTGATCAAGGTGGCAGCGCGTTTGAATGTGTTGTAGAAAGGGTTCCAACAATGCACAAAAAAGGCACTGAAATCTTTAAGAATTTAAAAAAAAAATCAAGACAATATGATGATCAAGTGTATGAAAATGTATTAAAAATGTCTTTGTGGTACTTACGTACTTTTTTAAATAAAATTGTACTGCAAAAGCACAATTGTACTGAAAAAATCAACCCTGGCATTGCAGGAAACATGGTCTCCGTCTGGTCTCGGTGATTTGTATCCCTAGAACGAGTTTTTAGCCCATAGGATTCCGTCCGACGTTATTAAGTCGTGTGGAACCTTTTATACAATAGAATAAGGTACATTTTGTAAAAATCTCTAAATCTTGGCACTCAGCTGTAAAATATTTAATGAACACAAAACAAAAAAAGATTTTCTTTTTTATAAAAATTAAGAAAAAAGCATCTGTCTCAAGAATTTTTTTCAAAATTCTCGACATTCAGTGCATTGAAATGACTTTTTTCAAAAAAAAAAGCGGCAACACTTTTTAAAATTGTTCACACTTTTTTCGAGAAATATTGTTTACAATTTTGAAAATTTTTTTGAATAAAGCATACTTGTTTGTTGTGAACCCTTTTAGAATATAACAAGAAAAATTTTGTACAAATCTCTAAATCTTGGCAGTCTACTGTAAAGTATTTAATGAACACAAAACAAAAAATCTTTTGTTTTTTTTTTTTTTGTAGAAAATTTAAAAAAAGCACTTGTCTCAAAATTTTTTTTTTAAATTCTCGATATTCAGTGCATTCAAATGACTTCTTTCAAAAAAGCGGTAACATTTCTTAAAATTGGTCATACTTTTTTTGAGATATATTTTTTACAATTTTGTAAATTTTTTTAAGTAAAACGTGCTTGTTTGTTCTAAACCCTTATACAATAGACTGGGAAATATTTTGTAAAAATCTTTAAATCTGGGCAGTCAGCTGTAAAATATTTAATGAACACAAAACAAAAAAAATATTATTTGTTTTTTTTTAGAAAACTTAAAAAAAACACCTGTCTCAAATTTTTTTTTCAAAATTCTCGATATTCAGTGCATTCAAATGATTTTTTTTTATAAAATATGGCAATATTTTTTAAAATGCGTTGAATTGTTTTCGAGTTATGTTGTTTACGATATTAAAAATATGGTTTTTTGAAAGAAAAACGCACTTAAAATTATTTTCAGCTTAATTAAAGTCATCTTTGTGTATCTTTTTAATATAAACGCTTAAATTATTGTGTATTATTTTATGAGGAAAATAAAACTATACTTTAAAGAAAAGGAAATTTCTTTAGCGAACAAGAATTTTTGAAAGCAATTTTAAAAAGTTTATTATTAATTTATATTTGGCTTTATTCATATATTAGTACATAAGAAATAGTTATTCTGTTACGCACAATAAAATAGTATAATATATATCTCGAACAAACATAAGATCAGAATGAAAAGAAACAAGCAGTTATTAAATTTATATATTAAAATTAATTAAGTTAAATTCTAAAAGTAGTTTAATTAAAATAATAAAATCAACAAATTTATGAATTTATTTTGAGAGGACATTTAAGGCTTTAGTCAATTAAGGCACTGTTATTCTCAAAAGAACAAACAAAAACATATCTTCCCATGGAAACGATCTGCTCTTTTCCAAAAATACAGTAAAATAATAAACCTTATTTTCTTAATAGCGCTGCTCTGAAGCTAATGTTCTGCTTTCTTCATCATAATTTTCTTCTTTATTATACTTCTTAATATCTTTTTACGCCATTTATAAGTAATTTTCACTGCGTTTGGGTGTAAAACTTACTGCAGCACAACCAAGGTTGCTGCAGCAACAGTTACCGAAACCAAACATTTAAATAAGTAAATTCTGGAAAATAATATGAACTCATCTGCTCAAATGATTCATTCTCCTTGTGGGTAACCCAAGACTGTTAGTTCAAGAAAAAGAAGAAAAAAAAGAAGAAAAAGAAGTAGTTATAAATAAATAATATGCAGCAAGATTTAATTTGTGCGTTTAAATGATGCGGAAAATGTGAAGCGGAAGCCAGGCAAGTAGACAAAAGTACGACCAACAAACCACCGACTGATCCAACCACCGACCTACCCTCCGACCTGTTACCCAACCACTTCAACTGCCGCCTGGTTGCTGTTCCAATTATCTGCAGCAAATGAAAAGAAAAATATTTTTTGTCTTAAAATATTTTTATATAAAATAATGCGATTAAGGCAGATATTTAAAAAGGGAATAATTACACTAGGCGACAACCCAAATGTGTTCGGTGGTCACTTTAAATTTATGACTACAAAAATTTTATGTTTTATTATACTGTGCAACTTTTTTGAGGTCATCGTTTTGGAACTTAAGTTTGATGATCTCTCGTGAAAGTAATTGCGAAAACTAGAAATTCTGCATCATTACTTTTGCGTTTTTACGTTCAAATAAGATATTTACGATGTCATCCATTTTTTGGCTCAAAGTGGATTTTGAGCACTTTTCCGATATTTTGGCATGGCTGTTTCGCGGTTAGCAGTAGGGAATATTGTTTTGGTGTCTTAAGCAAAGTGTTAGATATTGAGTTAGAGAAAAAAATGCAAAACAAAAATTTCCGAAAAAACTCCATATTGTGCCTCAAAATCGTAAAAATGTCACTTTTTCACTATTTTTGGTCAATAACTCGTCTACACATCCACAAATATATTTTTTTTTACTTTTCACTTTATTTCTATTCAAACAAATGCTTTTTAATTATTTTCATAGCTGTAAAGGCACAGAAAATATGATAATTGTTTACATCCTACGAAATTGACGCCTGTGGTTCTGATAATCTCAATCTCTGCGTGGGTGGTTGTAAATCATCATCATCGTCTGAATCTGTTCAATGGCATATCTTCTCCCGGATAATACCCTCATATGTAGTGGTATTATCCGAGTCTTCGGAGTCTTCATCTTCATAACCGCTTAATTTGCTTGATCATCAATATACTTCTGCATCCAGTTTTTCCCCTTGAATTGGGTTTCCATTGGCTTGATTATCTGGTGGAATCGCTTACCTTGTTTGTCCGATTCTTAAGGAAATTGTCGCAAAAAAGTATCAAGGTGAAAATGCTGACAATGTAATTTTAACTTAATGGATGCATTGATTTCCTCGAAACAATACAATAGACTATCGACTCTTTTTTATATCGTCTGGCTGTACCCGATTTTGCACTTTTCGATTACTTCTCTTAGAGTTATCGAGACATTCAGTAATTCACCAGAAAAGGTGATTGTTTTTCTGTAAGTTTGTCAAGGCTTAGCTTTTCATTAATTTCCGTTTATCTGGTCCATTAAGTATACCTGTTTAAAATAAAAAAAAAAATTTGCACAAAATTTATTAGCAATAGGAATAAAGCAAAGTTAAACAAATATAAATATGAAAACATTTAAATGGAAAATAATTATTGTTATAATTGATTTAATTTTAACATCGCTGAGTTTTGGAAATATGGTCTTCAAACAATCAAACGTGCTCTAAACATCTTTGACTACCACTTCGACGAATTTCCCACAGATTCCCAATTTTGTATGGAATGATGGCAGCAATATATCAGTAATATCCTCTATTATTGAGTCATTGCGTAATCTTAAATTTTGTTGGTTTGTGGGAGTTCTCAGAATCCGATTTATACACTCATATTGGCTACCTTTTTATCGCGAATCCCAATTACAAAGGAAACAAAAGCATTTTGGAAAACCGCCCTTTTTTATAATGCCTTGCAATATGTTGATAACCTTTATATCACGACAAATCTTCCTTTTATGTTCTTTATATTTGATTTTCTCTATTATATCGCTCAATGTTTTATACATTTCCCTCATATTTATGTCGAATCCTACTGAAATCGATGGTTTTTTGTTTGTTATGTGCCACAGCTCAGCCTTCAAACTTGAAACTGAACCATCTTTAAATATTCACCACTCATCAGCGTTTTAATTCATTCTCAATTTATTCACTAATCCTGAAATAAGGATTGCGCACGATGAAATTAGTGCAAGAATAAATTCTACTTGGCATATTGAAAAGAAAAAAATGGCTTATTATAGAAATTTCATTCATGTTGACATTTATTAAAACAAATATTACACTTTAGTGGTTTTTAATAAAAATATTGATTTTTTCTGAAATACCTTCTATAAAATTTTCTATAGTGTTCTCAGAGATTTTTTACTTGATAATAACCATTTTCTTGAAAATTTGTTAGAGTTTTCAGCAACCTGTTTTTTGTCCTTCATGATCGAGGTTTTTACCAGAGCCTAATATCTTTCAATGGGTCTGATTTCCAGGCATTAAGGTGGATTCGCCTATCTGGATACAAAAAGTACATAGTTATTTTCATGCCATTCAACTACATATTTGCTGTAATGGCAGGAAGCCAAATCAGGCCAAAAAAGTCTACCTCATGCTGTCTAATGAATGATAAAATCCGTTTTTGTAAGCACTCCTTGATACATAATTCGCTGATAATCGTTCCAGTCGTAACAAATGAACTGCTTCGTCTACCGAAGCTACAGAGTGCCTGCCATATCAAAAATTTCTTAGAAAACTTTGTCTTTTTCTGGGTCTTAAACTCTTCTTGGACATTTCCTCTGCGGTCTGCAACATGAAAATCGAAACCTGGAAGCTGTGAAAAGTCACCAAGCACATAAGTCTCATCGTCCACAACGCAGCAATCAAAATTCTTAATGAAATCCTGGTAAAGTATTTTGGCTCGCTTTATTGCCTCGATGTTCTTTTTTGAGTTTATGTCCGGAACTTTTTGGACTTCGTATGACTTTAGCCCTTCCTTATATTTTACTTTTCTGATAAAAGCTTCAGAGCATTGCACTTTCTCAGCTACTTTTCAACCGGATATATTGGGATTTTTCTCAAAAAATGTTAGTACCTTGATAGCATTTGGGTTCTCATAACCTTTTTTTTGCTTTCTTTGCTTTCTGTCAGACGTTCGCCAAAGTTTTTAATACATATTCCGTGAAACATTTGCTTTTCTAGCAATTGCTTTGAAAGTCCAATTTGGATTTTCGTTAAATATTCCAATAATTTTTTCACGCACTTCTATTTGACAGCGCATCTTAAAGCCAAAAACTATCGAATGATTTAGAAACTTAACATGAGGTTTTGTACATATTTAGCAAAGGGATCTTGATTAAAAAATAAAATTCATTTTGAATTTGAAAAACGTTACAAGTTTCAGTTTTAGTGCACTAGTTTCATCGTACGCAATCCTTATCATGGCAGTGAGTAAACGTATTTGCATCGTCAACGGTATAAAATTTGTGAAAATTAGCTCGGCGTTTCCGATATGATATGGAGCTAAAAAATTACTTTGTGGGTTTTTCTGCGCCTCCGACATGAGGTCAAAATTTCTGAATTCCGTTACGATAATCCCAACTTAGCCACAATGTAATCCATTTCCTTTTGTGTGATCGGTTGTGGGGCATCATTTTCAAAATCGTGTGTCCAATCTTCATCGTACACATCGGTCGGATTAGTAAAAACAGTTGTAGCTGCCTGGAAATCTCTATCTGTACTCGGTGCTTAAGGGCGTAGTACTGGAAGTACGGCAGTTAAAGCGGGAACATATTTTTTTGTTCTCAGCCTTTTTGTGTTCAATCCAACATCAGAATTATTTATTGCGTAACTCCTATCATGACAAGTTGAATCTTTCACACAAATTATTGGCTTCGAAAAATTAAAGAACCGTCCTTGCATAGCTTGCTACTCGAACCAGGTTCATCGAAATAATGATAATATGCTTTTTTTTAATTCCTTACTTAACAAAATGTTTCGGTCCTGTTTGCCTGGTTTTGGCTCTATATGACCAGACTATACGACTGTATGATAGTCGTAACAAAAGTTATTTATTTTGGCACTTGCTTATTGTCTTGTTGCACAACACACACGAAAATAGGTAACTCATGAGTAAAAAAAATGTACTATCAATCGCTCTTTCTCAAACACATCAAATCTCTTTTTTTAAGGGGATTCTACACAATACAACGATTGTACCAATATCGAATGCTTCTTGACGGTTGCAAGCGATTATTGTATTGTGTGGATGCAAACATGCGGCGAAGCGAGTTGGTTGCAATATTGCAAAGTCTAATGGTTGAAACTGCCAACTGCTGTACAACAAGCGATTGTACAGCCGTTGTATTGTGTAGAAGCCCAAACCCGCCAGATGACCTTCGGGGAATCTGCCTGTCTAAAGCCGGGATTCAAAGGGTGATGGTTGGTTATTAGGTGGACAATTTATGGGGCACGGCCCACGAATTGATCACAAAATGAGTTCATTCTTGAGGCACGGCTCTTGAATGTTCATCTGATTTCCGTAAAATAAAAAGGTTTACCTTGAGCCTTGGTTGTTGGTGCCAAATCTTGAAGAAAGCATGGTTTTGCTATTAAGTTATCATAACGTTGTTATTATAATATGCTTTCGATAGACGATCAATCCAATATAACTTGAAGAGCGGGGGCAGTCATCCATCAATGATGAGGAGACCTGATCTATGGTTGTTCTGCAGACCTTTGTTTAAAAATAAGGGTTCTATGTAAGAGGCATAGAATTCTTATACCGAGTATAAGCCAATTGGTATATTATGGCTCACGCTTCCTAGTTTTCCGAAAGAGGCTTTTAAGAAGCCTTAATTAAGCTAACGAAGTTGCTAAATTGGGATTGTGGTTCTCTCGGTATTAAATTACCGGGAAACCAATGGTTATTTTTAACCTAGTCATGTACAATTCTAATGACCTAGTCATGTACAAGAAAAAAATTCTAAGAACTTTTGGTCTGTAGACGGGATGTTGAAGGGCCTTGTCTGGTGGAACCTTGAGCCCGGGTATTGATTGTCCTGGGCTGGTCCTTCGGGGTTTATACGCTCTGGTTGTGGTCAGACCACGAAGGTCGGTGTGAGTTACACTTAGTTGAACTCGGGTTGGTAATTCCCTTAAATTACTAAGAGAAAGATGGTATATAAACTCTCGTTTATTTCAAACAGTGAATGATAGGAAGGTAAGCAACTACCGGACCAATATACTGTTACCTTTGGAATTTGAGAACAGGCAAACAGTCTGAGTTGTGTCCACAAATGATTGGGGAACCTGATGACATAGCAACAGTACCATAGTCTTAATATAGGTATTGTTTCCTAGTTTTCTTGACAAAGATTACCTTCTTTGATCGTGTCAGCGAAGTTTCGTGCCAAAAAATGGGTTAAACTATCGGTATGTATGCCGATAATGACCCATGGTTATTTTATAACCAAGTCATGTACAATTTTAGTGGCCGAATGTGTCACGGCCATGTATATAGTCTAAAAGATAGTTAAATGTTGGTCTTTGCTATGAAATTAGGGGAACCTTTCTGGTGGATCTTTTGAATTCCGAAGTGGCGTTGGCCGACGCTAAATATTGGTTCCAAGCTTTGGAGCACCGTAGAATTAAGCCTTCACGGCAGGTGTCTACGTTAAACACATAGAGGATTTCTGTGTAGAAGCCCCTTTGACAAGACTACAAAGAAATATATATAATTATTTATATAGGTATGTATAATATTTGCCTTTCAAAGAGCAATTTTGTCCAGGGACTGAGTTTTTCCAAAGCTGCCTCCATTAGCTCACTGAGCGCAGAAGGGAACAGTCCTGACACCATTACAACCATGCCATCCGCATTAGCCACCACTTTGACCCCATTGCAATGTAGTGTATTAAAACTTCGCTCATGGCGATGAGCTAGTGTAGGGGGAGATCACTCCTGCCTGCGGAGTTAACCTACTCTAAAAGGGGTAGTAATCTCTAGAACGTCCCTTAGATGTATATCAAGTAAATGTTCAAGGGTTTTCAGTACGAATGATGTGATCCCTACTAATCTGAAATCCTTGCCTGATTCATGACCTCTCCTCCCAGCTTTGGGTATAAATATTACCTTTGCTCTTTTCCAGCTCCTGAGAGTGTAGTTAAGGCAGAGGCAATTTTTGAAGATAGAAAGTAGGATAGGTGCAACTATATCTTGAAGTTTATGCAACATTATTGATTGTTAGAATGCCGTCGGGGCCTGGAGATTGGTTTGGAGAGAAGCTGTTTAAGGCCCAGAAAACCCCGTCCTGTGAGATAGAGGGGCCAGTGTTGAGTAGGTGTTCCAGTGATTCATTGGTAGATTCTTTCCACGTACCATCTTCTTTCCTAATAAAAGATGAACTGGTGCTTTCTTTGGACAGAATTCTGCTTATTCTCGCCGGTTCTTTGATATTAGTTTAGTTTAGTTTATTTGAAAGTGTTTGTAATACAGATCCTTACAGAGTAAATTAGCAGTAAAAAATAAATATACAAAGCTATAAACATAAATCATGTAGTAATTCATGTAGAAATAAGAAAATAATAAAAAGCTGCATTAAAAAAATACTATTAACAAAGTTTTTAAATACATCCTTAGGTACAAAGAGATCAAAATCGTATGATACATTCAGCTCATTAAATAGTGTTAACGCCCTAGTAATGGGCTCATTTGAGGCATAATTAGTTTTACAATATATAATATAAAACAATTTAGAATTTATTAAAATCTTATGGGAATATTAAAAGTTATAAGCTCCAGAAGCGACTGACAATCTAGTGATCCAGATATGATATCAAAAATAAATATTAAAGATGCTATCTTGCGTCTTGATTCAAGAAATTTTAGTCCCAAGAGCAATTAACGAGCATCATATGGCGGCGGCAAAGGGTCTTGAAAGGTGATTGGCCTGGTGAAATTTTTTTGTTCATTTTTCAGTCTAAAAAAGGTTGAGACATAATAACGTCAGCATTATATGGGAGCATATTAAAACTTCGACCTCACAAAAGCAGTAAACAACATTTTAAGACTATATGGGTCCAAGAATTCTTTACTGTGACTTCGAATGAAAGCAAGTAAAGATTAGGTTTTAGGTATTAGAAAATTACCATGGTCAATTAATGAAAATTTTTGAGTCAAAAATAACCCCCAGATCACGATATAAAGAAACCGTTTAAACTGCTGACTCAGATAAATGATTCGAAGTGCGAATTGTTTTTTGAAAAAGTTTAGAGAGTGTGAGATGAAAGCATTTAGCAAAATTTAAAGGAAGGCCAATAGCAACACTCCAAGTCAATATACTAGAAATATCACTGCAAATTAGCAACATCTGCTGAACATGATATCTTTTTAAATATTTTTAGGTCATCTTATATATAAAAATGGATGTATGTATGTGGGTATGTGGGTATGTGGGTGGGTATGTGGGTGGGTATGTGGCTATATCACGTATAGACTCCAAAACCGCTGAACCGATCTTTATGAAATTTTCAGGGAAAATAAAGCCACATCTTGAGAGTGTTCCTGTGAGGTTTCGTAACGATTGCAGAAGGGGGCGTGGTACCTCCCATACAAGCCAAATTTGCTCCATCGATCACAAACAAAAAAAAAAGAAAAATATCTCACGGTTTCAATCGTAAAAAACTAAGATTTGGGGATTTTGTTCAGATGGTTACTGTCGGTAACTGCACAAAAAATGGGCGTGGTCGTTATATAAATACGCCCACTTTTTCGAAATCATGGCAATTCCGGAGTTCTGCACATTTTTACAGTGAAACTTGCTCTTTAGGTGCTCCAAGAGACGAACACAATTTATAAATGTTTTCACGCCCACTTTTAACGCCCACAAATCAATATCTATATATATATAAAGCAAAACGATGTGTGTCTGGCTGTGTGATGTCTAGACTCCAAAACTACTGAACCGATTGACCTGAAATTTTAGCAGTCGATTTGTTTCAGGTACGAGATGGTTAAGGAAAAAATTTGCCACACCACCTTTTACCGCCCCCAAATCAATACAAATGTTATATTTCAGTCGGTTTGGGTCGTATATGGCTAAAATTTTGTAATTTAGTATGTACGGTTACTGTCGACAACTGTCATAAAAATGGGTTTCCACGCCCCTTTTACCGCCCACAAATAAATAAAAATGGTTTATTTCAGACGGTTTTGGTCGTATAAGACTTAAATTTGTTACTTTGGTTTGTGAAGTTACTGACAGTAACTGTACGAAAAATTGTTTTCCACGCCCCCTTTTGCGCCCACAAATCAGTAAAAATGCTATATTTCATGCAGTTTTGGCCGTATGAGACTAACATATGATACTTAAGTTTGTATGGTTACTTTCGGCAATTGTACTAAAAAAGGGCGTCAGCGCTATATAGCCACACCCACTTTTTAAGAAACCATCAAAATTGACTACTGGGTCGATTGAGCTAAAATGTTGGCTTAGTTTGTACGGTTACTGTTAGCAACTGTACTAAAAATTGGTCTCCACGCCCCCTTTTACCGCCCACAAACCAATGAAAACGTTTTATTTCAACGGTTTGGGTCGTATTAGACAAAAATTTTGTAATTCAGTACATATGGTTACTCTCGGCAAGTGCACTAAAAATAGGCCTGCTCTACTTTAGTTAAACTCACTTTTCGGGGAGTTAGCGTCCAGTGAAGTAAAGTGCGCCAGGCTTAACCTAAATTGAGCTGAAATTTGGGCAGTCGATTTGTTTCGATTACGAGATGGCTCAAGGGAAACATTTTACCGCTTGCAAAACAACAAAAATGCTATATTCGCACGGTTTTGATCGTATTAGACTAAAATGTGGTTATTTAGTGCACATGGCTACTTTCGGCAGCTGTACTGAAAATGGTGAATATATTTGACATTTCTTGACATTTTTGTGTATAGCAGTAAGGCGGTCTGTGGCAGAACAACGTTTGCCGAGGAGATAGATTGTTCCTGTAAGGTTTGGTAACGTTTGGACGAGGGGGCGTGGTTCCTCCCATACAAGCCAAATTTGCGCTATCGACCACAAACCAAATAAGGGATATATATCAGACGGTTTCGATCGTAAAAACTAAGTTATTATCATTTTGTTCAGATGGTAACTGTCAGTAACTGTACAAAAATAACTTTTTCGTCGCAATATATATACGCTCACTTTTTCGAAATCATGGCAATTCCGGAGTTCTACACATTTTTATACTGAAATTTGCTGTGTAGGTGCTCCAAGAGGCAGTCACGATACATAAATGTTTTCACGCCCACTTTTAGCGCCCACAAATCAATATCTGTACATATAAAAATGAATCGTGATTTGTTCGGATGCTTAAAACTTGAAAACGACTAGACCAAATAGGATACTTCCTTCTACTGGTTTGTTCGTAACTGCTACGCAAAGGTTTAGGAAAAAAGTAATGCCACACCCCTTTTATCGCCCACAAATCAATAAAAATGCTATATTTAAGAAGGTTTTGGTCGTATTAAATTAAAATTTGGTAAGTAAGTTCTTATGATGACTGTCACTAACTTTAATAAAAACGGGCGTTGTCACACTTCATCTACGCCTACTTTTGGAAATATCACAATACTCCGAAACTATTGGTCCGATTGAGCTCAAATTTTGTAAGTGGCTTTGCTTTGAGTACGAGATGGTTTAAGAAGAAATGCCACACCTTCTTTTACCTCCCATTAATATAAAAACAATTTGTGTTATCGAATAGCGTTATGGGTTGCACAGCTTAGAAATTCAGTATTCGACCACAATTTAGACGTACCGTTTCAGTGATGAAATTTTATTGGAGTTGGACAAGGGGGAGGGGCACCTCTCATACAACCCATATTGGTGATATCGAATAGCTTTGAATTTATAGGAATTCAGCTTTGGAATTCAGTTTTTGACCTCAATTTACACATGCAGTTTTAATGATTTTTTTTATGGGCGTTGGACAGGGAGGCCTGACATCTCCCTTACATCCCAAATTTGCAATATCGAATTGCTTTGAAGTTATAGGTTGACAGCGTAAGAAATCGGTATTCGACCTAAATTTATACATGCACTTTCATTTCTTACATTTTATGGGCGTAGGGAAAAGGGGAGTGACACTTCCCATACAACCCAACTTTGTGCTATCAAATAGCTTTGGAGTTATAGGTCGCACAGCATCGGAATTCAGTATTTGACCAAAATTTACGCATGCAGATTTACTGATAAAATTTTTTAGAGTTTGTCGGGGGGCGTGGCACCTCAAACTTAACCCAAATTTGCGATATCGAATAGCTTTGGAGTTATAGGTAACTCAGCCTCGGAATTCAGTATTCGACCTCAATTTACACATGCAGTTTCATTGGTAAAATTTTATGGGCGTAAGGAAAAGGGCAGTGGCACCTCCCATACAACCCAAATTTGTACTATCGAAAAGTTTTGGAGTTATATGTCGCACAGTTTTGGAATTCGGTATTCAACCTCCATGTACACATGCAGTTTAATTGATTACATTCTATGAGCGGTGAACAAGAGGGCGTGGCACTTCCTATACAACCCAAATTTGTTATATCGAATAGCTTTGTGGATACAGGTCGCACAGTTTCGGAATTCAGTATTCTACCTCAATTTAGACATGCTGTTTAACTGATAACATTTTATGGGCGTTTGACAAGGGAGAGTGGCAGCAACGCGCCGGGTTTCAGCTAGTCCGCATATAAAAGAAAGGGAGAGTTTTTGATATGTTTAGATATATTGTCGATTGATTGGCTGTATTCCTGTCAAAAATACTTTTTTGCGTATCGAATTGCTTTCTTGTAGGTTTTGAACATGTCTCTCTTTATATGGTTGCTAAAGACGCTGCCTATAACATGAGTAGAAAATTCTCCTGATTTCTTCCTGTCCCTTCTAATGGGACATGAGACTCTTAAAGCAGTCTTCATACCTCTATTTCTAGTACCTGCAAGTGTTTTGATGCACTTTTTTTTTGTCATAAAATGAAAAAGAATGAATATTTTTCAAAACTTTTTTTATTATTGGAAAACTGAATAGCTATAAATATAAGTAGAAAAACATGTTTAAAATTACTGCCATTTGCCTTCCAACAACGCTGAAGTTTGTCTGGCCACTTGTCGATAGCAGTACCCACCTCACGCGTGGGTAAATTTGCCACTGTTCGAACGAGTACGTGCTTTAGAGACTCTATATTAGAGTGTCGAGAAGAATAAGCCATGGCTTCTTAGACGGACCACAATTTGTAGACCAAAGGTCTGGGCTACTTGAAGGCCATTCAGATGTGAAAATTAAGTAAGGAGCGTGTTTTTGAGCCACGTTGAAGTTTGCCTTGTGTTTTTTTTTTCTTTTCGCCTTGTAAGATGGATCGGAGTCTTGTTGAAAGTTTCAGGGCTTGTGCGCGAACATTTTTGTTGTTAAGGGGGTTTACAACGTTTGCTTAAACGGCCGTTTGATACATTTTCGCCAAAGCTTTCTCAAAAGTAAAGCTCGGTGACCCTATCATAGATTAGACCCCAACATACAATCACAGAAGTTGGATGGTTGCCTCGTTGATTCGTGGTTTTCGTTATGACACAGATTACACTCTATCGTTCTGTTTGTGGAACGATTCTTATATGGGGAAAATTTTCTCGTTGGTAAACAGAATTCGTATACCGGCGACGCAACTCTTTCGATTTGCTCTTGTGATTTAACTTGGCCCTGTGTAAGGCTTATTTATAAGGTTGTGGCACTTGAGAGCGAGTTCGGTCGAACTGCCAGAATGGATGAAAAGAAATCATGAAAATGAATGTAAAGAACAAAGAAAAGCACAGTGACAATTCAAGCAAAGGCGGAAAAAGAGTGCATTTCTCTGAAGTGACACAACCTTATAAATGAGCCTTGGCTCCTTGAATAGGTGCAAAGTGTGTCGCTTGTATGCTCCGAGTGCCAAATCATGTGTTATTACACGCGACCCTGATTCAATCATATGCAGCCATTTGACGTTTGCTCACAAGAATGAAGTTGGATACCCTAATAATGCCAGGAGACCAAAAGAGCAATTTTTTTATAGCAGAACAAGCACTTGGTTGCATGAATATGAAACTTTTTCATTGTACGAAATATCCAAAGGTACATTTGACTACTACGCTTTATACTACATTTTCTATTACTCATTTGTTTTGACTCAAAATTATATTATGAGTTTTAAAAATTATAATGACCACGTTTTTGTTGTAAAAAAGTAATAAAAGAATAAAAGTAATGTATGCACTACACAGTACATAGAAAATGAATAATTCTTATATGCGAATATTTTCAAAACTGTAAGATTGGAATTAAAAAATGTACTGAAAATATGGTTTTCATTATTAAATTTATGCGATGACAAATTTTTGTAGTTCTTTGTAACAAACATAGTTATTTAAATATTTTGAAAATCAAAAAGACTTAATTCTTCATATATTTAGTTTCAATATGAAAACATTAAAACTAATTTATTATTAGTCATATTTGCACAGTACAGAGGATTCTTTACTTAAATCCGGCTCATAAAAATTAAGCTTCCCTGTCATTTTTGAAAATCTATTTTTTTAATTGATTATTGTTGTAAAGCTTTAACTAACCAGAGTAACTTTAAACGAGTTTTTGTTGAAACATACTTTTTCAAAACGGGCCTTATTTTTTTTTAATCAATTTGTATTGTAATTCTACACATCTGTTATCAAAATGAGCGTCTCTGCAAAATTTGTCTAGTTTTTACACGCAACAGTATGGTTAAAAATAACATAAATTTTACTACTTTTTTAAAAAAAAAAATATTTTAAAAATTTTAGAATTTTTTTAATTTTCATTCCATTTTGTTAAAAGATGTGCATTGAGATGTGCTTTTGTCTAAAATCTCTCTTAAATGTAAGGAATAAATAAGTCTTTTAAAAAAAGTATAACAAAAGAAGAACTACTTATTTTTAAAAAAAAGACGCAGCAAAACACTGAAATTATACTTCTTTTCTTTTTTTTTTTGAGAAGACTACGCAACCCCGTTTGTCAATTATTTCAGAGAGAGAATATGTATTTGTTTATATAAAATAAGGATATTTCAAAAATATACTTAAGGTTCAATTATACGTAAAGTAACGTAATGTAGTCTAATGTCAATTGAGCAGTGCTTTCTTTCACCTATTGTTTCAAGCAATACTTTCTTATACAAGTGATTATAATAAACGTAACGTAATATGGCGGAAAGATCCGCGGAATTTGGATTTCTACGATACTTTACATTACGTCTTGTCAAAGAGCTACTGAACATTGAGGTTAGATTTGATTGTTGTACTATTTTGTATTGTTGAACTACGCTTTTTGTTGAGTTTTCGTTATTAATGTGATAGTTCTATATATATATCCACAGTTATGGATGACGAAGTTTTAATTGAACTTGTACGGGAAAGTTCAATTATTTACAACAAACAACTGCCTGGTTACTGCCTATTATAATTGCTATAACGTGTTCTTACATAACGTCCCATCACGATGACAGTTGACAACATTTCGTTACTTTACATTTCGTCTATTATAATTCGACCTTTAACCTTATTCTGATTGAATCATGCACGCGACGTGCTGTCCGTGCTGATTTTTCTCTCTCACGACAAGATTTTCGCTCTGCGTAGCGGATTACGGCGAATTTGGCCGGTTCTACACGACTTTGATGGCTTGGAGCATTCTCACGGTCTTACTTCGGATGGTCGATTGCAAAACCAATATCCCCAAATAACTTTACCATACGGTACACAAAAACGGTGTCGTGTAACTCCCAGTGGCTGCAGCATCTAGAACATTTTCCCTTTTTCGTGACCGCATTTTTGCAAGCCAAGTAAGATAATACGATTTTTTTGCGAGGCCGAAAACTTTTAGCGTGCTTATGTAGCAAAAATGTCACTTGTCAAATAGCCGTCAAGTACAAGTGGATGCCGCCTTCAATAGTTGTCGAAAGCGAGTGTGTTAAATTCATGTATCAAAACATTTGCAAGAACGAGGTATATGAAATCGTTAATGCGCGTCTGTTTGTAATCGCTTAACTTCTGAACGACTTGACCGATTGAGGTCAAGTTTGTAGAATTCGCTGTAGTCGAGCTATTTCGTATTTGCATAATATAACATTTGAACATAATTCTTGTGTTATGCTGTAAACTGAAAATGCTAGAACAACGTCGCCAGGTCATTTAGTATTTTTATAAAAGAAAAAAAATTAATTTGCCTCAATTGACGGTAGGAGATTCTGAAATATTAAAACAACTTGAGGAAAAATCGCTTAATAACACAGAATTGTCTGAAATACTAACAAAATTGTGTTTTTGAATATAAGATGAACATTTTCATTTATTTTTAGGTTCATTCACTTTCCTTAATCAAAACTTTCTTTAAAATGCCCCTTTTGTTTTGCTTCAAAACTTTACAGACTACAACGAAGACATTTTAATCATGAAAAGCAATTTGTAAATAACAAAGTTACGCATAGATTTCAGACAGATTTTGTAGAATACATTATTGCAAATGAGCTTGGAGGTTAAGGTTCAGTTCAGTTATACGGTTGTCAGGACATGATTAAAAGAAAACAGTCGCAGGAGTTGTGTTCTCAGATTTCTATACTGACGCAATTTTATTTTCTTATTTTGGGTTAATTAAAATGCGTATTTGATAAGTTATTGGGGGTTGGAATTAATTTTAAAGGTTTTTTTTCGGTTTTTGAGCATTAATTTAGAAACAACGGTACAATGTATATTATTCAAAGTATTGTCCATCGTTAGCTACAACATTTTCCCATCTTTCTGGCAGCATATGGATTCCGCGCCGGAAGAACGATTCGTCTTTTGAGGCAATCCACGAATCGACCCATTTTATGGTATCCTCGTAAGAAGTGAAGCGCTGCTCAGCCAAGCCATGCGTCATCGATCTGAATAGGTGGTAGTCGGAAGGGGCTATGTCTGGGCTATAAGGCGGGTGGGGTAGCACATCCCAATTCAGCGCCTCCAACGTTTCCTTGACGGTTCTTGCAACATGTGGCCGTGCGTTGTCATGTTGAAAAACCACTTTGTCGTGTCTTTTGGCATATTCCGGCCGTTTAACCTTTAATGCTCGGCTCAATTGCATCAATTGTTGTTGGTAGCGTTCCCCAGTGATGGTTTCGTTAGGTTTTAGCAGCTCATAGTACACGACACCCTTCTGATCCCACCAAATACACAGCATAAGCTTGGCGCCATGAATATTCGGCTTGGCCCTCGATGTTGATGCATGGCCGGGTGGTCCCCACGATTTTTTTCGCTTAGGATTATCGTAATGGATCCACTTTTCATCGCCAGTGACAATACGATGCAAAAAACTCTTCCTTTTATGCCGTTGAAGCAGTTGTTCGCACATGCAAAATCGCCGTTCAACGTCTCTCGGCTTCAACTGGTACGGCACCCAATTTCCTTGCTTTTGAATCATTCCCATGGCCTTCAAGCATTTGCCGACCGTTGATAAGTCGACTCCCAATGATTCTGACAATTCTTGAAGGGTTTGACACGGGCCTTCATCGAGCAAAGCCTCCAATTCCTCATCTTCAAACTTTTTCAGCTGGCCCGGACGCTCTTTGTTTTCCGTTTTAAAATCACCACTTTTAAACCGACGGAACCAGTACTCACAAGTAGAAATCGATGGAGCATAGTCCCCGTAAGCCTCAGTAAGCGTGCGTTGTGCTTCAACCGATTTTTTCTTCAAATGGAAGCACAAAAGTAAACCTTCCCGCAAATTGCGTTTTGTTGGAACGAAAGTCGACATGTTCACAGAGAAAAAAATATATGTTGTTTACACTTCAGTGGAATGACACATACTGAAAAATGAAGCTTAGACAATGTGCTTTGAAATGAATATAGTCACAGGTGTGCCCGATGCGATCTATTGATAGTTACGCCATCTCTTAGAAAACCTTTAAAACTAATTCCAACCCCCAATACATCGAACAGCTACTGCGAACAGAAGGAAGAAATCTGCAACACTTAATAGAACAGAAGTCACTGAACTTTTTCATTTAGTTATAAATTTGAGAAGAAACTGAATCGGCAGCAGTTTATGTAAATTTACTAATTTACTAGCTGATATACCCGGTGTTACCGAGAAGTTAAATATTTAAATTTTAATATACAGGGTTGCCCATATTCGACGGACCCATGTTTTTTTTAAAAAAATCAAAGAAAAAATAAAAATTTGGCGGTTGGCAATCTTAATCATTTAATTTGTTCCAAGTAGATTTGTTTACATCAATTTTTGAATATGATATCTCTCAAATGGCCGCCTCTGGCGTTGATGGCGTATTGTGCCCTTTTTGCAGCATTTTCCATCGTTTTCGCCAACATTTCGGCCGGAATAGCGGCTATTTCTTCACGAATGTTGTCCTTGAGCTCTTCTACGGTCCTTGGCTTGTTAACGTAAACCTTTGACTTCAAATATCCCCACAAGAAGAAGTCAGGCGGCGTCAAATCGGGCGAACGCGGTGGCCAGTCCAAATCACCACTTTTCGACATCAAACGGTCCGGAAACAAATTCTTCAGAAAATCGATTGTTATGCGACTTGTGTGCGGTGGAGCGCCGTCTTGTTGAAACCAGAACTGCCTCATACGCTTTCGACGAATAATTGGCATCACAAAATTGGTCATCATGTCGCGATAACGCTCCTGGTTGATGGTAACAGCATGGCCATTTTCATTTTGGAAGAAAAACGGCCCAATGACCGTTTTCGCACTAACGCCGCACCAAACTGTGACTTTTTCGTCATGAAGAGGCACTTCTTGAATCTCCTGAGGATTTTCAGTGGCGTAAATACGGCAATTTTGCTTATTTACGGTCCCATTCAATGTGAAATGGGCTTCATCGGACATGATAATTTTGTTCCAAAATTCCTCGTCATCTTCGGCCATTTCGAAGACTCTTTGTGCCCATTCCAATCGACGAGGCTTGTCCGCAGGCAACAATCTTTGCGTCAATTGAATTTTGTACGGGAACAAATGCAAATCAACGCGAATAATCCGTTGTAAAGTGGACCGAGCCATGCCCAACTGCTGAGAACGGCGTTTTTGGGATGTTCTTGGGGACCTCTCAACACTGGCTCGTACGGCAGCGATATTCTCGGCCGATCGCCTTGGTCGACTTTTATTTGGCCTCTTCGGATTAGAAAGAGCCTCACCAGTCGAATATTTTTCGTATAAACGCGTAATGGTGTTCTTAGAAGGCGCACTTCTCACATTTTTTAATCTTTTAAAAGCACGTTGAGTTTTCACAATTGACTTCTTCTGTTGAATGTAAATTTCAACTATTTCAGAGTGCTCGCGTGGCGTGTATTGTTCCATGGTAAAAATCTGCTTGGACTGACGCTTCAAACGCGGTATGTCATTAAGTGATCTGACATCTCTGTCAAAAGTTATGGCGTTGCCAGATGGGTCCGTCGAATATGGGCAACCCTGTACACTTCTCGTTGTAATGTTTCTATAAATGCCGAATAATGAAAAACATGTTGTCTGCGAGTTACCAAATTTCAGCGTTGTAGTAACAAAGCCCTGAACTGGAATTCCCAAACGCGCTAACGACGATTTTCGACATCGGTAGTAATCGAAAACTGTTATTTTCTATGAACGTGGCACGCACAATATACTCAAAATATACTCATCCTGATGATAAAACAATATTACTTTTCACTTGTGCCTCTAAGCATTTTGATTTCAAAATCTTGTCTTTTTTTAGTTTTTCTAACATTTAATCTGAAATAAAATTGAAATTTAACTATCTTTTGTACTAAATACATAATAAAAAGTATATTTTTTAACTGCTCATACTACTTCTTTCTGTAAGTGAAGTGGAAAAAGCTTACTTTCAAACTAACATTTTTTAAAGCTTTGTGCCTAAACTTTTTTGATTCACTGTATGTTCCTTTAACCTCTGCATTGCGTGTAAAGAAAGGAATCAAAATACCATTAATTACATTCAAAATAAAAATTATCCAAAATTCAAAATTATTCAATTAAATTCAAAAAGTGTTTACATTTTAGTGAAACTTTTTATGTAGGTCCTACGGGTCAACGTTGCGGTCACTATACATATATATAAATGCTACCAAGGCGACTTTTACTGCCCATAAATCAAGTAAAATGCTATATATCAGACTAGATAAGGCTTCGATCGTTATGCATTTAATTATCAAAAGGAAACGTCTGGCATGTGTTGCTAGAATGGCTATTTGTTAAGACACTACTAAACTTCTCACAAGTTTACAAAAAGATCACAAACACATTCAATGAATTGGGGCAGGAAACGACTGTCGGGCCAGTATGTTATAAAATATTGCTATTATAATTGAGTCATGCCCGAGATCCCAACGAAGATCTGAAGACCGCTATGCGCATGCGACACGGTGAGGGCGGAAAGCTTAGGGCCCCTTCTGTGGTAAATCCAATGTGTGACACTTCCGTATAGTGATCGAGAGAGTGGAAGCTCAAATGCGGCATACAGCTTTAGAATATTTTGAAAAATTTTAGAAAATCTGTCCATAAAAAATCTGTCTGTTATTTTCTGTCCACTATTTTGGTCCCAGCAAATCAAATAAATAAAAAATAAAAATAAAATTTAAGAAAATAAGCTTTTATTTAAAATAACGTGAACTAAAAAGAAATTTAACTGACATTTGTCATATATGTATATTAGACTGTTCCTCATTTGTATGGAGAAAAAGAAATTTCGTTTTTTTTTCTGGAGCACCGTTTTATTTTGTTCCTATATATAAAAAAAAACGAATAAAAAAAAGTTACAAAGAAATTGGATTTTATTAACACTTGCCGCCTGGAAAAAAAAACAAAAAATTATTTACTACATATCAGAAAAAATAGATAAAACAGCAATTCCATTTGGAACGTACCGGCCTTACGGAATGACCATCTCCGATTTGGATGAAATTTTGCATGGAGCATCACTGAAGGAAATAAAAAACTTAATTTAAAGGAAAGAACGCTGGAGTTATATTTGGCGGAGTTACAGGGTGCACAAAATTGACAGAAATCACTTCATCCCTTGCAGTAAAGTAGTTAAATTCTGTGCTATCTCGAGTGTACTTCAGATTCGAATATCCTGACCACAGGATACTGTGGATAAAAATCCACAGTGGCATCTCGTTTGACAAAGTCTATATTTACTTTTGCTTTAAGACATATGTAGGTCTTATAAAAAAAAAAGCATTTTGAGATCATTAGTTTTTTACTTTTATCTTAAAACAACTATGTTCTTGCAGGAAGGAAAGACATCCTTTTTTGTAAATTTTTTTTCGTCAAATGTCAAATTCGAAAAAAATTTCGAAAAAAAAATTCAGTTGCATTGCCTCTGTGTAAACCTCAAGATCCGAGCGGCAAGTGTTATTGTTGCTGCAAAAAAAAAAAAGTCGGGACGTATTTTTAGACGCCAAGGAACAAAAAATCGGGTGCTCAACAATTTCTGAAATAAGGACCACCCTAATGTATATTTATTTATTTATTTATTTATTTGTTTAGTTTATTTATTTATATAGTAGGTATATTATAGATTCAGAAGAACCCCTCTCTTGATTCATCATCATAATAAAAGCGTACTCCAATAAGTAAGTTCTAGGGACGAATTTATATTTAGAAATTATCAAAATATAAAATACATTTAAATTTAAAAAAACTTAAGGGACCGATGTCCGCGATCCGTTATAAAGTTTTACTAGACAATATCAGTGCCTATTATTGGAGTAAGCTTTTATTATAATGATGAGTAACCAAAAGATGGATTCTTCTGAATCTATAATTTCCTACTATATACATATATGACAAATGTCAGTTAAATTTATTTTTTCTTTTTAGTTCACGTTTTCTTTTCGTGGCAGCCGTAGCCTAGTGGGTGGAGTGCGCGGCCGCTAAGTTAAAGTTATTTCAATTGAAATAAATTTTCTGTTCGGTCGTTATCTCTCTGTAGAGTATCCTCAGAGAGTGAAAATTGCCATGTAAAGCTTCTTGAGAACATAAGCCGTTCGGAGTCGGCATAAAACACGTAGGTCCAGTTCTCGACCACTTGTGATCAAAAATTTAATAACACGCACAACACAGTTGATCAATAGAAGCTAGGTTAAATTCCTTCCAAGGGCTGAAATGGCCAGTTTATTGTTTTTTTTTTCTTTGAAATAAAAGGTTATTTTTAAAATTTTTTTACTTTTTATTCATTTTTTACCTTTTAGTCCTTTAAGTGCATTATTAACATCTTTTGTTTTAAAAACCTTACGTTTTTGTATTTGTAGGCGGTAAAAAAAGATGTGGCAAATTTTTCCCTAAACCCCATTGTCTACTTGAAGGAAATTTACTGCCAATATTTCAGCTTAATCAGCCTAGTTATTTTGGTGATATAGCATTTTTATTGATTTGTGGGCGGTAAAAGGGGGTGTGGAGAAAATTTTATCATACTATTGCATTGTCATCGGACTTGCATATGTAAGCTAAATTACAGCTTAATCGGATAGCAACAAGGGTTCAAAAAATGCTTTGCAAATTTTGACGGACATACGAACGAAGCAAGTTAAATAAAAGCTTATAAGAAATCGAGTCGTAAGATGCCTTGCTTTACAAATTATATATCTATACTATATTATAAAAAATGAAGTGCAAATTTAATTTAATGTTAATATTTTACTCCAAAAGTACTGGGCCGATTTTTATGAAAAAAGTTTTAACCCTATATCGCGCCGTGTTGCAGATCTGCAACATTTAGGAATTACTCTAGAAAAATAACTCAAAGAGAAAAAATTGAGTCGGAATTCTTATAAATGACTCATAAGCATTCTAAACAACTCTAGCTTTTCAATTAGAGAGTAAATCAATCAACAGTTATCTTTTTATTTTTTGTTGCAACAGCGTGATTTTGAATTTGGCATTAGTTTGTGTTTTGCAGTATTTTTAATATATTTGTAAATGACTAAAACTGTTACAAAAAGGGTTAATAATTAAAATGAAAGTTTAAGAGCTTTTTAGTGAGTTATTAAACTACACTAATCATGAATTATTATATTAAAAGCTGTCAATGAAACATGAATGAAATATGTTAATCTTTTAAACTGTACAGAAAAAATTTTTGCAAATATTTCTATAAGTAAAGTATTGATTTTAAAACAAAAATAGTTTTTTTTTATTTCTTGAGAGTACATGACAGTTTGAGAGATTTTTAGGTAAAAAATTGAAATTGACGTTATTGCGCAATATAGGGTTAAAGTATCGTATTTGTGCTACAGTTTCAGTTAGTGATATTTTTCTTTCGAAATTTTAATAGTAAGTATAATTTATTAAAAGTTTAGTTTTTTAAGAAATCCCAGCTGCCACGTATTGCTTATTCGTTGTCTTTTAACGCGTTTGTGTTCCGAGAGTTTTAATAAACTCCACGATGCTCTCTTTTCTTTTCTTTTTATGCTCATCTAGTAGAGATAAAAAAAAACATATGAGCCTCGAGTAAGGTAAAAAGAGAGATACATATAAATGCAGAGTGGCGCACCAAAACAAAAGAAAAGAAGAAATTTTTTATTTCTTTAAAATATATTGTCTTGGGCCAAGGCATATTAACCAGGTAGGCTCGATACGGAGAGACTTTAAAAAGTACCTCTTATATTCTTTGTTTGTTTTGATTCCTTTTCGGCAATACCTACAATTCTGTCAAAATCATGTCAAACGAAAAAAGTTGAGCTTACACCCATAGTTGCCAGATATAGTACTATTGTACAAGGTGGCGCAAAAGTAACTTGCGATGTTTTTTGGCTGTAATTTAAAAAAAAAATGAAAGACTTTGATTCTTCTTGTGGATTATTTTTATTTGGTCTTTTAATTTTTTTACATCAAGTCGAGAATATGATGTCATGTAAATGGCCGCTGCCACAGTTGATTGTCATTTGAGCCCTTTTTATGGCATTTTTCATCACTTCGGCCAAAACTTCCGGCGATAGGTCCTCACATTCTTGACGGATATTGTCTTTAAGATCTGCAAGAGTCTGAGGCTTGTTGACATAAACCCGCGACTTCAAAAAGCCCCACAAAAAGAAGTCTGGAGCGGTCAAATCAGGCGATCTTGCTGGCCAGTGCAAATCGCCAAAACGGGAGATTAGGCGCCCGGGAAATGCATCCTTCAGCATATCGGTTGTGGCACGTGCAGTGTGTGCCGTTGCACCGTCCTGTTAGAATCACATGTTTTCCAATCCCAATTCACCAAGTTGCGGCAAAAAGAACTCTGTAGCGCTCACCATTCACAGTAACCGTTTGGTCCGCGACGTCTTCGAAGAAAAATCATCTTCCTCTTGGTGGTGATTAAGGATGGCTTGAGCGTATGTTAGACGCGATTGGCGGTCAGCAGCTAACAGCTGATGCACCGTCTGGACTTTGTACAGAAACATCTTCAAATCTTGTACCAAAATTCGCTGTAAAGACCGTCGACCGATACCCATTTGCGTGGCACGTCGTCTGGTCGATGTCGACGGCGCTTCCATGACATCCTCGGCTACAGCAGCAATATTCTATGCAGAATGGCTACTCCGGGGTCTGCCACGCCTGGCAGCATCTCATGTTGTGCCAGTCTCTTCGAGGCGAGCGGCTAAACGTCGCAGTGTTTCACCAGTAGGCGTTGGACAGCCAGGAAATCTGCGACGAAATTCACGTTGTGCCAAAGTCACCGACCGATTATTGGTCAAATAAATAGTCACCAATATTCCGCGTTCTGGAGCAGTGTAGCGTAACATTGTTTATTAACGTGTATTTCGCATGTGTTTACTACACAAATGTCAAAACAGAACTGACATTAGGGGCCAATCGCAAAATTTATAGCATTTTCTGATAGGAGGATTACTTTTGCGCCACCTTGTAGTTATACTTTAGTGCTTAAGTATGCATACTTCTACACTATTATTTTGTATCATATATGTAGTTGCAAGAAATCAATAGGCCCGATTACCGGGGCGCCAAGTTTTGAAAATGCAGGTTTAAAGTACTCATTGAGAAAATAAGATATACGAAAGGAATTATCGATATATCGATTTTTAAATTTTTTTCTAAAAGATCTATTCAAAAAAGCATCTATATCTTTGCCAATAACCAATCGATCTTAAATATTGACACGTTATTTTAAAGGGAATTAAATTATCTGTCAGAAAAAATAAAAACCATATACAGTGTTGCGCAAAACAATAGCAACAAAGTAAGTGCGCTGCAACAAAATCGTGTATCTTTTTTAATATTGGGGACACACAAAAATGATTATAGGAATCAAAGCATATGCTCGCTCATACATCATATATAAAACAAATCAAATTCAAATTTGGTTTTGTTTTTTTATTATTGGGGGTTGGAATTAATTTTAAAGGTTTTTTTTCGGTTTTTGAGCATTTATTTAGAAACAACGGTACAATGTATATTATTCAAAGTATTGTCCATCGTTAGCTACAACATTTTCCCATCTTTCTGGCAGCATATGGATTCCGCGCCGGAAGAACGATTCGTCTTTTGAGGCAATCCACGAATCGACCCATTTTATGGTATCCTCGTAAGAAGTGAAGCGCTGCTCAGCCAAGCCATGCGTCATCGATCTGAATAGGTGGTAGTCGGAAGGGGCTATGTCTGGGCTATAAGGCGGGTGGGGTAGCACATCCCAATTCAGCGCCTCCAACGTTTCCTTGACGGTTCTTGCAACATGTGGCCGTGCGTTGTCATGTTGAAAAACCACTTTGTCGTGTCTTTTGGCATATTCCGGCCGTTTAACCTTTAATGCTCGGCTCAATTGCATCAATTGTTGTTGGTAGCGTTCCCCAGTGATGGTTTCGTTAGGTTTTAGCAGCTCATAGTACACGACACCCTTCTGATCCCACCAAATACACAGCATAAGCTTGGCGCCATGAATATTCGGCTTGGCCCTCGATGTTGATGCATGGCCGGGTGGTCCCCACGATTTTTTTCGCTTAGGATTATCGTAATGGATCCACTTTTCATCGCCAGTGACAATACGATGCAAAAAACTCTTCCTTTTATGCCGTTGAAGCAGTTGTTCGCACATGCAAAATCGCCGTTCAACGTCTCTCGGCTTCAACTGGTACGGCACCCAATTTCCTTGCTTTTGAATCATTCCCATGGCCTTCAAGCGTTTGCCTACCGTTGATAAGTCGACTCCCAATGATTCTGACAATTCTTGAAGGGTTTGACACGGGTCTTCATCGAGCAAAGCCTCCAATTCCTCATCTTCAAACTTTTTCGGCTGGCCCGGACGCTCTTTGTCTTCCGTATCAAAATCACCACTTTTAAACCGACGGAACCAGTACTCACAAGTAGAAATCGATGGAGCATAGTCCCCGTAAGCCTCAGTAAGCGTGCGTTGTGCTTCAACCGCTTTTTTCTTCAAATGGAAGCACAAAAGTAAACCTTCCCGCAAATTGCGTTTTGTTGGAACGAAAGTCGACATGTTCACAGAGAAAAAAATATATGTTGTTTACACTTCAGTGGAATGACACATACTGAAAAATGAAGCTTACACAATGTGCTTTGAAATGAATATAGTCACAGGTGTGCCCGATGCGATCTATTGATAGTTACGCCATCTCTTAGAAAACCTTTAAAACTAATTCCAACCCCCAATAAATTTAAAATTAATGTGACTTCATTCAATTTGTCTGAGAGCAAAACAAAAGCAACAAAACTTGAAAAATGTAAAAAGAGAACAGAAGTTCCAAGAATTATTGGTAAAAGTTCCGTTATTGTAAAGCACGTGTTGTTTGTAAGTCATAAACATTTAAGTTTAGTTGTTCTTGTGCTAGTTGTGACATTGACTGTTCCATTTATAATAAGCACGTTTTAAATACTGTGAAGCTCTTAAATTAAAAATTATTGCCGAATATAAAAACGAAAATTCGCAAATATCTAACGTGAAACAGTTTGATATTAATCGGTCAATAGATTGCAGATTAATAAAGAAATATACCTTCACAAAAGACGTAACAACGGTACATTAAAGAGGGCGACTGCGGAAGACATCGCTGCGTGATGACAGGAACATTTGTGGTGTGTTCAAACGAAATGCATTTGCCCACATCCAAAGAGGTTGTTCGGACACTTGATTCAGATATCCACCACAGCACTGTTTGAAAACGAGCCGTTGAGAACGATTAAGGAAGTTGCAGACTGACAGAGAAACCTTTGCTTACAGCTAAGCATAAAAAACAAGGTGAGGTGTTACAATTTAAACAATCTTGTCTGAAAGTGTGACAACTAGTTGCAATTTATTGTTTTTTTAGACTCCAAAGACTTCCAAAAGAGCACCTAAATTGAACCGTTAATAATCGAAAATCGTTTTTTTAGCGATGAATCAAAGTTCAACTTGATTAATTCAGATGGGATGTGCACGGTACGGCGCCACCCAGGTACACGACTTGAAGCCCGAAACTGCAAAATAAATTTTAAACACGGAGGCGGTGACATTATGATCTGGACTTGTTTTTCCTATAATGAAGTTGAACCATTTCAAAAAATCTATGGAATTATGGATCGATTTGTATATAATGACATTTTAGAAAGCAAGATGCGATCACATTCAGAGTGGAATATGTCGCTTCAGTGAACGTTTCAGCCCAACAACGACCCGAAGCACACTTCAAAGCTCATCAAAGATTACATTAGAGGCCATGGAATTCAAGTCCTTGATTGGCCGGCACAATCACAATGACTTCAATCCCATTGAAAATCTTTTTGGGACTTTGAAGGCAAAAGTTTCTGGTCAAAGGTTTTCCAATAAGACTGCACTGTATGAAGTCCTGAAACTTAAGTGGGAACAAATACCTAATACTAACATATCTACTTTAATAGAATTGATGCCGCTCAGATGTGCAGCGGTTATCAAGAATAATGGATCTTACACCAAATATTAATTATGTTGCTTTTGTTTTGCTCTCAGACAAACTGAATGTAGTCACATTAATTTTAAATTTAATAAAGAAAACAAAACCAAATTTGATTATGATGTGTTTTTAATATGATGTATGAATATATGCTTTGGTTCCTATGATCATTTCTGTGTGTCCCTAATATATAAAAAGATACACGATTTTGTAGCAGCGTACCGATTTTGTTGCTATTGTTTTGCGCAACACTGTATATTTTAGCAACATATTTCATTTTATTAGAGATTTCATATTGTTTTTACTTTTTATTACTGATAAACCCGTTATTTTCTCCTAAAGTTGCGTTATTAATATGCAAAAAAAATATCTTATTCAAAAAACCTATAATTAAACCTTTCAGTTGATATGTAAATGTATACATTTGTTTTTACATATCACTACACATTTGACAAAGTATCCCAAAATTGTAGGTAAATTTACTCTACATAATAAAAAACAAAAATTAACAAATTTCAAAGGTGTTTTTACAGTATAAATTCCCCAAATATGGTATAAAAATAGAATTAACGTGTTTTAAAATAAACATTCCGTAAATTGGGAAATCATGATTCTTCTTGTCTTGTTTTTGTACGAGTTAAATCATAAATATTTCTGCAATTATGAAATTATTTCAACCTTGAATAAATAAATCATAAATTTTATACACCAAATGAAAGATGCATTTTCAGACTTCCATAATTTACTCTCCATAGTTCGTAGTAATAACGGTAGTTTTTGACAAAATACCGGCTTTATGTAAGAAAATATTTTACTTTTATATACAAACAGCTATAAAATGTGAAATAGTTTAAGGATTTGGTTAATTTGAAATTTTTTGTAAACTTATATTAGCTCTAAATAGCAACAATAATGATTTCTTAAAAGTGGGCGTTGTTATAGTTAGACCACGCTCATTTTTTGTTGAGTTGCCGAGATTAACTATACGAACTTAATTACAAAATTTTGGTCCGATACAACAGAATTTTTCTGAAATATAGCGTTTTATTGATTTGTGGGCGGTAATAGGGGGTGTGGCAATTTTTTTTCATTACTTGAGACATTAGCCTTGACAACAAATGTTGTAAATTTGATGCCCTTAGGTGCTACCGTTTCTGAGATCTTCACTGATCCCCATGAACGATTTTATATAGTAATAAAGACAAAACCCTAAGCTTTCCGGCAATTTTCAAAATTTTTTCGTCAATTTTCAAACCCTCAATAATTGTTTTAATGAGAAATGGAAAATTAACCATTAAAAATTAATTTCCATTGCAATATTTATAAATATTGGGGTATTCACGATTCAGTTCACTTGCCATTGCAGTTAAGGTCTTGTGCACTTTACAAAAAAAAAAAAATACGCGTACGTCCAAAATCTGCACAAATGCTTTTCTACTATTGAAACTAAACTTTAGGACTTCAGCAGTTGAGAACGTTGAAAAATTTGACAGCTTAGAAAAAGTAATAGTGGTGTTCATGATAACCTAACTGCACAAGTCCTCAACTGCACTGATAAGTGCACTGAGTCGTGAATACCCCTATTTAAATTAAAACACAAAAAGTATGCACGGCAACCCATATTAACACATGTGTTGAACTGAGGCATTAAATAAGCAAACATAATACTGCACGACACCCTGATCTTGATTTTGTGAAACAGCTGATTGTGACAAGCATTTCAATTCACAATGTGAAGAAGAAAAACGATTTCAAATTTTGAGAGCGTCTCTTCTATCGAGCCTACCTGGTTAATATGCCTTGGTCTTAGGCCATGTACGCGTTTTTGTCGCGACACCGCTCTCACGTTCATTTTTCACAAATGCGGCTGAAAAATACTGAATTTTGCATGTATTTAAATACACTTATTTATTTAATGTATTTAATCATATAAAACGCGTTATATAAACTCGGCCTCATGGTGGTTGATAAAAAAAACGTCCGTGGCTCGGACAACAGTGGCTTGCTAGTCATAAAATACGTATCGGAATTTTTTAAATTCAAGGTTAAATTTTTTAAATTCAAATCATATCAATTACTCAGGAATGGAATTAGAAAAAAATCGCCAATTTCATTACAGGAATTGTAATTGGTAATTGAACGCCTCAATTCCTCGGAATATAATTGGAAAAAATCGCTTTGTTAGTAGATTATTGAAATTTTGTGTAGAGGTTCGGAGGTTGTCAAACACCTGGCAAAAGATGGGCGGGATTGGACCAGGTAGCGTAGCAGCTATATATTTTGCTCTTACTCAAAATGTTGTATTAAATTAAAAATTGGTCTCTTCGATAATACATTTATTTGTAATTATTTCATTAACATTAAGTGAAATTTCACCCCATCAAAGGTATTTTTACTTTTGGCGCTCTTGACTAAATGCTGATAGCTTTTTGTTTAAAATTTTGTTAAGTGAGGGAGATATCCCTTGCTAGCATATGTGAATTTCGGCCGGCGGGAGCTACGTGCAGACTGGAATGGGTTAACCTACTAACAGAGCGAGTCGAATAAAGTTTTCTAATAAAAATGAAGTAGTTTGGAGTCAATGAAAAAGTAGTTGAAAATTAAACTTCCAGTTACAATTCCAAGGAATTGAGGTGTTCAATTACCAATTACAATTCCTGTAATGGAATTGACAATTTTTTTCAATCACATTCCTGTGGAATTGAGAGGATCAATTACCAATTCATAATTCCAAAGAATTGAATTGCAATGAGTACTTTTCATCGAGATTTATTTTACTGAGACTTAAGCAGGGTACACATTAACACTCCTGAGTGACACTCAAGAATTCAACAACAAAAATTTCTGTGGTTAACTGTTGAATGACGAAGGTACACACACGCGAACCTGCGTAAAAAAAAGAATATGAGCTAATGTGTACCCCGCTTTAATTTTTAATCAATTGAAGTGGCATAAGTTCTGATTAAAAAACTGAATTTCGGAAGAAAAAATTAAATAAATTCTGTTTTTGGTGAATCTTGTATTAAGTATTAGTATTAAAAGTAACCTTTGTCAATGAGAAAAATAGTAAAATATCAGTTGACTTGAAACCAAAAGCCACAAGTTATAATATCAGCGAAAAAATAAAATTATTGAGATTCTGCAAATGCATACTTCTTCTAAGTCAACACTCTCAAACATATTGGTAACTGTGAAAAAATGGCTAAAAGGCTTTTTTTTAAATTAAAATGTTCTCTTTACTTTATTACTGCTTGAAACATAATCCTGACCTTTTTAAGAAACAACCATCAATGAATGCCATCAATATTTATTTTTTTTTTCGAAGACAACCCATTTCTTTGTGAGTGTTGATAATATTGACAGTGATGGATGTACTATAATTTCTATGGTTTTGTATACAAAGAACTAAGACACAAAACAAACAAAAAAAGTATAAAGAGTGAACTAAATATGTTTGAGCCAAAACACTAAGAAAACATGATAAAGAATGCTTCATTAGAGAAAGAGTGAAATAAGGCTTTCGCTTGGACTGTAGTTGACAATGTTCAATATAAAGAAAACAATATTTAGACAATGTTTAATAAAAAAAAAACAAGTGTTGTCAGAAAAAAAAACACTGTATGTTAAAAACCGTCGTTTGCAAAAATGCTTAGTACTTAAATTCTTAAACTAAGAATTTGCACTATAAATCGTTGGTGTTTTAACCCTTTCAATGGCCAGGCGTAACTAAGAACAAAATAATTTATTAGGTAGCATTCCTATCATTTAGGTCCTAAAAAGATGAAAAAACATACTTTTGATTTTTACCTGCGCTGCTTACGTTTTGTCAGCTTGTACAAAGAAAAAATTGTTTTGCTCCTGTTCGGCACAAAATTTTTTTTTTAATTTTTTCAAGGTTTTTCAAGCCTTTAGATCTTTGTTTTTTAAACCCTTTTAATATTCTTATCAGTAAAGCCATAAAAAGGTAAAAATAATTTTTGTTCGGTTAATTTTTTTCTTTTAAAATAAGCCAAAAAACATTTTTTTTTTTTGCTTTTTTCGGCACAAAATCGAAAATCCAACTGACTTTAATGTCAAATATCTCTAAAATTATTTTTATTATGTTGGTTCATCTTTTTTTCATAGAAACAAATGATTTGATTTAAAAAAAAGCGTTAAACAATAAATATAAAAATTACTTTCTGACGTGCCCAATATATTGAAAAGGTTAATACACTGAAAGGGTTAAAATTATTTTCAAAAAAAGTTTTTATTTGAAGTTAATGATCTCATGTATTAAATTTCTGCATATCTACTTCCGCCGTACAATATTTTTATTTTGCTTCCACACATTTTGATTTCTTTTTTTTTTTCTTCTTCGGCGTGTTTATTTTTAATTTTTGCATTTTTATTATGGTATCTACGAATTTATTTGTTTTTTTTTTTCTTTGTAAATATTAATTTGTATTAAGATACATGTCTGACCATGACAATGATGAAGTTTCTGGTAAATATGAGTACACGACTGCACATGCGGTAATAAAGGTTATTAAAAAAAAACAAACAGAATTATTTATTCTTTATTCTTAATTCTCGATAAATTCACAAATAATAAAAAAGTTAAGCATCAGATCATCATAGTTAAGGCGTTGGTCTCTGCATTCAGTTGGTCGTTTACATTCAGTGGTTTGTGTGCAAGTGGTTTAAAGCTGAAGTGGTTAGTATTTTTTTATGAAAAGGTTAATTTTTCGTTTTTCTTTTGCAAAAAGACACTCATGTAAGTTAGGAGTATTGAATGTGTGAGTATAATTATTTATTTATCATTCTTGTTGTTTTTGACCTCAAAGTACTTAAAAACATGTAGTTTTTATATTGTCAATACTCGATCAACCGCGATTTTTATGGTCTCTTTATGTCTCTTCTATGAATGTTGAACCCTCTAAATTGCCGTGGCATACTAGTAGTGGCACCAAAAGTCTATTTTTAAGTAAATTCATTTGATTGAAAAATTTAAATTTTTGCAATATTAAATAGTGTATGAATAATGGATCTCTTTGATTTAGCCATTATGAAAAATTTGGGGCTCATCAAACTTGACAATTTTTAGTAGTATCTACAAGTATCTACTTACTTGAGATCTTATCATTTTTCGCCGTATTTTTTAAAAATAAAAAATAAAAGGATTCTTTTGTGTGAGGTATTTTGGTTGTAATGGTTTCAAGATTACATTTTTTAATAAGATTTTGTTTTGATAATTTAAAAAATATATTGGGGGTTGGAATTAGTTTTAAAGGTTTTCTAAGAGATGGCGTAACTATCAATAGATCGCATCGGGCACACCTGTGACTATATTCATATCAAAGCACATTGTCTAAACTTCATTTTTCAGTATGTGTCATTCCACTGAAGTGTAAACAACATATATTTTTTTCTCTGTGAACATGTCGACTTTCGTTCCAACAAAACGCAATTTGCGGGAAGGTTTACTTTTGTGCTTCCATTTGAAGAAAAAAGCGGTTGAAGCACAACGCACGCTTACTGAGGCTTACGGGGACTATGCTCCATCGATTTCTACTTGTGAGTACTGGTTCCGTCGGTTTAAAAGTGGTGATTTTGATACGGAAGACAAAGAGCGTCCGGGCCAGCCGAAAAAGTTTGAAGATGAGGAATTGGAGGCTTTGCTCGATGAAGACCCATGTCAAACCCTTCAAGAATTGTCAGAATCATTGGGAGTCGATTTATCAATGGTCGGCAAACGCTTGAAGGCCATGGGAATGATTCAAAAGCAAGGAAATTGGGTGCCGTACCAGTTGAAGCCGAGAGACGTTGAACGGCGATTTTGCATGTGCGAACAACTGCTTCAACGGCATAAAAGGAAGAGTTTTTGCATCGTATTGTCACTGGCGATGAAAAGTGGATCCATTACGATAATCCTAAGCGAAAAAAATCGTGGGGACCACCCGGCCATGCATCAACATCGAGGGCCAAGCCGAATATTCATGGCGCCAAGCTTATGCTGTGTATTTGGTGGGATCAGAAGGGTGTCGTGTACTATGAGCTGCTAAAACCTAACGAAACCATCACTGGGGAACGCTACCAACAACAATTGATGCAATTGAGCCGAGCATTAAAGGTTAAACGGCCGGAATATGCCAAAAGACACGACAAAGTGGTTTTTCAACATGACAACGCACGGCCACATGTTGCAAGAACCGTCAAGGAAACGTTGGAGGCGCTGAATTGGGATGTGCTACCCCACCCGCCTTATAGCCCAGACATAGCCCCTTCCGACTACCACCTATTCAGATCGATGACGCATGGCTTGGCTGAGCAGCGCTTCACTTCTTACGAGGATACCAAAAAATGGGTCGATTCGTGGATTGCCTCAAAAGACGAATCGTTCTTCCGGCGCGGAATCCATATGCTGCCAGAAAGATGGGAAAATGTTGTAGCTAACGATGGACAATACTTTGAATAATATACATTGCACCGTTGTTTCTAAATAAATGCTCAAAAACCGAAAAAAAACCTTTAAAATTAATTCCAACCCCCAATAATAATTTTATATAAATATAAATAATATAACTAATAATTATAAATAACTAATAAAATATAATATAAATATAATAATATAAATAATATAATAAATAATAATATAATAATATAAATATATAACTAAATCTAATAATTTTTAGAAGGCATTGTTAACAGGCGCATTGAAAAGTTTGACAGTTCCTTAAGCATTAAATTTACAGCTGCACCCTTATACTCAAGTTCTTCAAACCAAAAATCAGTTGTATTAGATACATTTTTCCATTTAAAGAGGTTAACTGTATGATACTGATATAATATTTCCGATATATGGCCATCGTTACATTTGTGATTGAAATCAGAGGTTTTCAAAAAAGGCAAAATATCTTCTTTTGCTGCTTTTAAAACATTGTTAACGGAGAACTGCTCAATCATCTTAAAATAATAAAAAAAATATAAAAAAATATATATAAATATATATAAATATATAAAAAAATAATTAAGCTAAATTTAATATAAAATTAATTAAAAAAATCAGCCAAAATTCCGCCGGCGGATTTTTGTTAATTTATCCTGCCAAATGACATCAAAATCCCCCGATTTGGCGGGAAATCCGCTGATATGGCAACAGTGGCTGTGTGTATGCGTGCGAGAATTGAGATTCGAGCAGACCAGGCATGCCAACTGGTGATTTTCGGGGAATTTAATGTTGATCGGGGAATGGGCTCAAATATGCGGGAATTTAATAATTTTATGTTAAATATTTTGATACAATGTTCTTCTTACAACATTAGAAAAATTTAATTAACATCATCAAAAAATCCTTTTTTTAAATTTTTAATGCATTTTTGATTGTAACCTTGGAAGGTATTGCACAATTGAAAAAATTTTGACACTTCGATTTGCATTTAAAAAACACCATTTGACTTAAGAGAGGTTTTAGGCAAAAGTGGGTAAAATTAAGGCATATTTTAGAAGAAGTTTTCTAAAGAAGTATATTATATATACAAAAAAAATTCATTTGCATGTTAATTCCACAGTATAAGTAAAGATTTTTTAACATATATTTATTGTTTAAACATAAAGATTGCGCTGAAATTAATGTGCTTAAAAATAAGTGAAAATGGGGACACACCATAGCCGGGCTCCAGATCTTCTGAAAAAAAAGATGAATTCAAAAGCAAACCCTTGAATGCACATCTTTTACCAAAATGGAATAAAAACATTTAAAATAAAGAAAATTATGAAGCGTGGAAAAAAGTTTAAAACTTTACGATATTTTTTACCATATTGTTGCGTGTGAAAGCTAGACAAATTTTCCAAAGACGCTTATTTTGGTAAAAGATGTGTGGAATAGCAATACAAATAGATTTAAAAAAAAAAAAAAAAAAAATCGGTCGATTAGTTTTTTGCAGTAGTGCAGCCTATTTTGAAAAAAGTATAGAGAAAAAGTAGTAGTAGAAGTAAAAGTAGAGAAAAAGGGGTTTAAAGTTACTCCTGTTAGTTAAAGATACTCTGGCGTACCGGGTTTTAAGCGCTAGAGAATCTGTATTATAAGCGAGATTGATTTATAAATTTTTTTTTTTACATGCTTGTGAATAGTTGAACAACAATAATCAAATGTAAAAAACTTAGATTTTCAAAAAATTGCTTGCCTAAAACCAGCCATCGACATATTGTAGCTTCAAAGTGTGAAGTCGCGACTCAAAAACAAATTTTCCTTTCTTTTTTTTAAAAAAATAAAGTTCAAAGAACCAAATTTTAAAAATTTTTTTTTGAGGGGAATTTTGAGAACCACTTCGGGGAAAACCATATAATGAGCTGGCAACTCTGGAGCAGACTAACAAACACGTAGGCGAGTGCGCAAATCTCCCTCTCTCTCTCTCTCCATTGTATAATAATTTAACAAGGTAGTAGCGTAGACTGACTTTTTTCTCACGAGCGGCGATGGGCAGTTGTCAAAATTAGCTGTTCATGCAATTACTCAAAGAAATGTGAAAAATAAGCAATGACTTTGGCCGCATTCAGCGCAGACAACAGTTGGCAACTGTTGTGTAAAAATTCGCTGAATGGTGCAAATTTGATAGCGCTAACTAAAACTGATACAGTAGCGAACGCCTTTTAATCGAGCGAACAAATTCTATGCTACATGAACAAAACTGTTTGCTTAACTGTCAGATGCTGTTACTGACGCTGTTAAATTAATAAACGCAGAAAGAACGCAGCAAATTTAAGTGAGAAACCTTTGCAATTGAATTAAATTTACATAAAAATGAAATTGAATCTAACTTCTGACGTGTAGAGTAGCAACACATTCAGAGAAAAACATCGTGAACTAAGGTAGCGCTACCATTACAGTTCACAACAGTTGTCTGCGCTGATTGCAGCCTTTAACACAGCTTCTCAATCGCAACAAACTAAAAAAAATCCAATAAACTTCGCGAATAAATTTAATGAATCAAAGAAAAGTTAAAAATAAGCACATAGCTAGTTAACAGCAGCAAACTACAACTCCTTTAGCTGTTTTTGACAACTACTAATCGCCAAAAACCTGTCACGGCTACCTTGTCAAATAATTATACCATGTCTCTCTCTCTCTCTCTCTCTCTCTCTCTCTGTGTATGTGTGTCTCAGTTTCGGACACTTAGAAATGTTAAATCGCATTTGTTATTTTTATTTGTGTGTTTGTTCAATGTTCAATCTTTATTGCAATGAAGTTTTAAGAAATGGAAAATGCAACAAATGTGTGTAATATAGTGTAATCTGTAGTGGAATTCCCAAAAATTTAACGATAATAATCGTTGTCGTTATCGGTCATTGTGCGTGCCACGTTCATAGAAAATGACAGTTTTCGCTAATTAACGATATCGAAAATTGTCATTAACGCGTTGGGAATTCCATTACTGATGTTAGTATTTCAAAAAATTGTTTGACACTAGGTTGGGCCCTAAATATGTGTGTTTTTTTTAAGCCTGAAATACAATAGAGCGAGAATGCGTTGCAATACAACGTAAAAACTTCGCTCGAGCTGCCAGAGGATTTTCATAAGCAGAGTTTTAATCCAGCAATCTACAATGCTTTGCGATGCGCTTGTGCAGTGCGTAAATAACTCTTTTTTTCTAAATTATTAAATAAAACTTTTTGATTTGATTGTTTATTTACATTATTTGCATTGAAAAAAATTATATAAAAGTAAAAATAATAATCAAAAATAAAAATATACAGACTTTATTTCAAATAACATTCGGAGTTGAAGAAAAAGCGTAAGGAACTTGGTTCCTGACGGAAGTCCCCCGACCGCACCACTTTTTTTTAAAGTTAGTGGCACTGTACTCGACATATGTGTCAAATTTCATGTCATTATGTTCAGTGGAAAACCATTTAGCGCTAGTTTTCGTAAACAACATAGACATTTTTCGATTGGGCTTTTATCTCCTCGAGCGTGTCAAAACGGTTTTCCCGGAGAGGTCTTTGAGTTTCCGCAATAGCCAGAAAACACACAGAGCTAAATAAGGCAAATACAGTAGTTGCAAAACAATATGAGGCGATTTTGGTAAAAAAATCGCGAAGAATGAGTGTAAGTCTGATAAAAAAATTTATGTTTTTGGCACCAAACGAGACTTGACTCTTTTAAGTTGTTTTTGTAATTACAGAGGAACAGACTGAAGCACATAACTAAATCGACTCAGGAGACGATAATGATCAAGAATATATGTACTTTCTTACACCTGCTACGCCTTCTTATTAGCGTTACAAACAGAGTGACAAAGTTAATAGATATTACATATGTGGTGGTATAAAAATAACAATGTTCGAAATTTAAAAAATTATTTAAAATTTATAATTACCGTATTTTCTTTCTATAATGAGAGAAAAATTAGTCGAGTCCTCTTATTTTTTATAAATAAACCAAAGGATATTTTTTAAAAAAAAAATTAACAAAATTATAATATGTGATTTCTTTGATTTTCAACTTCTGAAATATTAGATAAAAACTTTACTTTCAAATTTAGCTGGATCTTACACCTTTCGACATTCTCTCGAAAATCACTTGCAGTGTTTGTCACGTCCGAATCGCTTTCTATTGTATATTTCGCTAATATTAAGACTAAATAGAATACTCTTCTAATGACTCTCAACAGCCAAAACAATCTTTACATTGTTCTTTTTATTTCTGTTTTTCTTCGTGTCCTATGCGTACGAATTTCGTCCGTCACCCTGGCAATGCCATTATATAAGGCTTTGGCGGAAAATATATATTTTTCTTAAGATATTTTGCATTTTGTTTCGAACTTTCGAACACTTTCCACCTCGTAGCTATACTTTCATTATTTCAACCTTAAATTTATTTAAGTGTTATCAGTTCTAAATAGCTCATTCCATGTGAATTTGATGATGAGCTGATAACAACGCTGTAACCCATTTTGTTCTATGAAATTAGGATTCCGTGAAAAAATATCCTTAAAATAAATAAAAAGGTAGTTCTGGCATTTTTAGTGACCTTAGAGAATTTATATCTACGGAATTTTCTTGTGTTGTTAAATTTCTATCAGTAACGTCTGAGTTTTGACAAAGCCTACTCGATAACATAACCTGTATTCAATCGTTTCTAATGCACTTTTGCGATTTATATCTCTTAAATATATCATAGCCTAGCCCTAAACTAAAGGAAAATAGCCATTTTACATCCTCAATATTAGGCTAGGTTTTCTTAAAACTGCGACATAAAAATTCTTTGTTGTTATATATTTGGATTAAAAAAGGATTAAATATATGACGCTCGTCATACTACACCAGTGGTGCTCATTCTACATTATAGATATTTTTGCATCTGTGTTAGAGAGCTTTAAGCTTCTTCAGTGAGAGAAATTTGTTGTGCAAGTGAAACTTTTCAACTTTTAAATGGTTTAGCCTTGAATTGATAAAAAATATTAAGGGCGTTCACTCTTAATGTTAATTGAGCTTTTATTTTATAATCTGTTATTTTCTGACTTCTTATGATGTAGTATTTTGTTTTCACCACTGTCCCATTTTTTTAAAAAAAAAGTAATTTTTTCATCTCTGGAACAATTTTGTTCCCTCTTCCCCGCAATAGAAATCATATACTTCACATTATTTTCTAAAATGCCTTCTTAGGCAAAATTTACTTGGGTTAACTAATGATATGTAGCAAAGCGAACATTGCGCTTCGTTAAAAGCATACATTGTAATAAAATATTTTTCTTGATCATTAACAGAAATAATTTTGAATAGAATTGCCTCCACGAAAAATATATTTTATGTCCCAATTAAGAACTTCTTTTATAGTTCATGCATACATTTTTTTGCGTGCATTGAAATAACTAAGCAACGCAGTCCTCACCGCTTGAAGTACCAGAGCAAACTGGGTTGATTTTTTGTATGCTTGAGCTTTATATACGTGTGAAAGCTTATTTGCACATTTGTGCGCGCTTGAGCATCAATGTACTCGAACCCATCATACGAACCAATTTTAACCTTTTAACGACGTATACCAAACCATGGGTACTAGCCATGTCTATTATACCATTTCTCTACCGTACCCGTTATAAAAAAACTCAACTTAAAAAATTCATCATATGATACCTATCATACCAATCGTATCCTAACATATCCTTAATAGCATATACATCATACTAAAGTCTTAATATCATCATACCAAATCCTTCATACAACACCCATCATACAATATTCATAACGCAGTTGACAAGTGCTTCCTTAGACACTGTTTCCACTTACAATATTTGATTGCATGCGAACTGTCAAATTAATTGCACGATATATATCTCAAGTGTAGACCACTCATATCATGAAATTGTTCATATCATGAAATTTATTTCTTGAAATATTTTTTGAGATATATTTCATGAGATGAGCTGTCACTTTCCAGTAAAACATGTAAGTGTGTGCATTTTTAACAACTTTTCAAGCAAAAAATATTGCAAAATCATTAAAAAAGTGAAAAAACATAAAATGGAATGGAAGAAATTATTAATTAAATAAACTTTTACAAACAATTCCGAAATTAAATTTCATGAGATGAAGTGACCACCTTAATATTATAGCATGAAATCTGGATATCATGAAATTCAATTTTACTGTTCGCATGCAATCAAATGTTGTAAGTGGAGACAGTGTGTTAAGGTTTACCCATCATGTCGATAAAATCTACACAAGTCTGTTTCCTTTCGTTTTCAAATAATTCCGCATAATCTTCTTTTATTGCTTAAACAACATTAGTCAAAAAAACAAATGTTTGCAATTTTAGGGATTTTAATTGTGAGCTATTTAAATCAAGTATTCATAAGACGATTGAAGCAGTAAGTATTTTAGATCAAGTATAAAACTCTACCATGGAGTGTGTGTCTGTTGAAGTTGCTTCTTATTTGTTTCACTATTCACTTAGATTCGACGAGTCTGTCGAAGTACACCGTAGAATGGAAACTAGTTTTTTTGCTTCGCTTAGAAGCTAGTGTTTAGCTGAAATGTTTACTCTGTACATTGAGTACTTTGTACTTTACATTGTACTCTTTTAAATTAATATCTAACTCTAAAACATTCTCATCCTTAGTTCGTAACAGTTCTTGTGGTTTTGCTATTTTTATTATTCATATATTTTAAAGATATTTCATAATTCGAAGTCCAAACACATGCTAAACCCAAAAATTCCGTGAAATTCCGTCTTTTTATTGACAATTTTTATTAACTCCTAAATAATTAAATTTGCCGAATTTATGTTGTTCTGAAATAAACGAATTAATTTGAATGCAAGATACTTTCAAGCTTATGAACAATCCCAATATAAATCTAATTTTTTATTCGTTAAATTGAATAAAAATTTAATTAAATACTAAAATGTAAATTTATGTGTGTTTCACTTAAAGATTTATGACATACAGTAAAATGTCAAAATAAACAACTGTATTTATATAGTCGATTCCAGAAACAAAGGTGACTGAAGAAAATAAATGTTTTAAATATATTTATTGTTAAATTTTGCGCACAAAATAAAAACAAAAGCTGTTCTAGTGATGTTATTCATGAAATGTACGTGGTAATCAACTTGTTACAAAAACAGCACTAGTTAAATACGACGAACAGTGAGCATATCAAACGCGATTGTTTTTTCATAAATCAGTTTTATATGGAAGCCAACAACAAAAATTTTACAAATGCAAAAAATTGTACAATGCATCAATAAGACAGCTTGCGATACTCCTAAATGTTTTTGTCGTTTTGTAACAAAATTGAAGCAGTTTGTATATCTGTGAACACACTCCCTCGACTACAGCAGATCCACATTGCAGACACATCTTGCTGCTGACGTAATCTAAACGTGACATTTGTGCTTGAAATATATCTGTACACCATTGTGAATTTGGAAATTAAATGTTTACAGCTTAAGGAAAAATTCTGCGCGATTTTAATTTATTTTCTGTTTGTAAAATAAAATTTGACGATGTCAGCTGCTTTAAAAGATGCACTAAACAATTGCGTCATCAATTTTGATCGGCGCGTGAACGTCACTGACTTGCTGCAAAAGTACGGACTCAGCTATGAAGAGGTTCACAAAACGCTTGAGGAGCATCTGCGTCAACAAGAGTCCAAAGGCATTAAATACGTGAAACGATTCCTAGTGCAAGGCAAAGAGAACGAAAATAACGAAGTCTACACCGTGGTTCAGGGTGAAACAGCTTTGCCGGAATGTCTGCAGCGTCTACAGCAGCCGCATGCAATGCTTTACTCAGTAGAGGTCGAAGGTGGAGCCAAATCGCCAGCTTATGCTTTTAAACCAGTAGAACGACCTGCTATAACCTTGCAGAGTCTTAAAGTACGTGTCACTACGATGAAATTTAAACCAGCGCCCATGACCAACGGTAACACCACTAGCTCTGCTGCTGAGAAAGATCAAAAGCCCTTGACTAAGAAACAACCAAGTGGCATGAATATGTTTGCTAAGCAGATAGCCACAAGCAGCAGTACAAGTAAAGCCAATTCCTCAGAGCAATCTACGCCAAGTGAAAAGCAGTCTTCACCAGTGAAGAAGCCATCGCCAGATAGTAAAAAACCATCACCTGTAGATAGCAAATCCAAAAAAAGCGCTCCAGCTGGTACCAAAGGCATTAATAACTTCTTTGGAGCGGCAGCTAAAAGTGTTCCCAAAAAGCAAGAAGTTATTGAGGTGCCACATTCCAGCTCAACACAAAAGCAACCGGGTTCGCTTAAAAAACAAACAGATAACACTAAATCGGAAAAAGGTGAAGAACCATCCACTTCTAAGAAAGTATCTCCCCCCAAATCCGATGCTCAAGTTAAAACTAACACATCAGTTCAGCTTTTTGCTGAAGATACTTCCGACTCTTCGGATGAAGAGAAAAATCTCATGGAGAGGAGAAGTATTCTTGATCATGAAGACGCAGAGCCATCTGTCACTATGAGTGGCAAACGAAATCGCATCGTCGATTCAGAAGAAGAAGATTCTGAAGAACCGCCACAAAAATTAGAAAAAGTAGAATCCAACAGCGACACTGAAATAATTAACATAGAAGAAGAAAAAGAAGAAGACAATGCTCAACCAAAATCGGAAACATTTCTGGATGAAGAAGGATTTGTTATCACCATAAAACCGAAAAAAACCAATGCATCTAAACGCAGCAGTAAAAAATCTACTAAAGCCAGATCACCGCGCAAGACGCCATCGAAAACACAAGCATCAAAGTCAGTAACAGCTGCTGCTGCTACGAAAACCAAGCAGGTCAACATCATGAACTTCTTTGGCAAGAAGTAGTGTAGCATTTTGCATGTTGTTGAAAATCTTAAGTATTTCTTAGTTTTTAGAAAACAATTAATCACTGTTTCAAATCAAAGCGAGTTATTACTTGCCAATTTGCATTGCTTTATTTAAAAGGAAATATAAATTATGTTGCTTTTTTAATAGCAAATGTGTTGTACATTTTTTTTTTTTTTACTAAAGACGAATTATTTTTCTCTATACAGTTCGTATGTACGGAAGTGAATAAAGAATATGTTAAATGAAATCCTTATTTTCTCTATATTTATTCTATTCCAAACAAAGAATTGGCTTGGATGGATTATAGGTTTATATAAACATTTTGGATCATACCAATAAAAAGCTGATAGAGAACGATAAACAATCTCGAAAATAAACAGATTATTGAGAAGAATAAGTTTAAAAATTTATAAAATGTCTTGCCTTGAATTATTTTATAGACAGCATAGCATCAGCTGAGAATTAACTTATTGGGGATAAAGATTAATCACCGGAAAGATTTCTATTTTTATCTATAACTTTTATACCGTCACATACCGTCATTTTTTATTTAACTAAAAAAAACAAAATTTCTGAAACGTCCCTCAAATATAAGTTTCTCAATGTATTTTTATGATATCCCGCTTGTTGTATTTCGTTTAAAACTTGTTTGAATTAAAAGTTATAAAGAAACTTCATTGCGTATTTTTAAGAATGCTTATACCCGCATTTTAGAGGTAAAAAGAAAAATTTCATAAAATTTTTTCTTATCTAAAATGTTTGTAGGAATGTTTTTTATCTGATACCACGGTATATAAAGTTTGTCACTCCGTTTGTAACGCTCAAGTGCGAAAATGAGCCAAATCGAATGAACACCACGCCTACCTCCCATACAAAGTGACTACCAAAACGGTAAAATAAAAATTAATCTAATGTCTTCCTTAATATGCACTTTGAGTATGAAATTTGTAAAAATCGAATTAAAACCACGGCTTCCTCCCAAGAATAATAGATAAAAGGATTACGTATTGCGCAGGTCCGTCACGTCAGGCTAGACGAAGTTTGTTTCTTGAATCTTTTGCCAGTGCAAGTTGGTTTCATTCAAACAAAAAAAAAACTAAAAAAACGCACGAAAATTATATGCGCAGCACTCTTTCATAGTTCTTTATTCATATTTTAATATAAAACGTTGGAAAAATTTGTTAAGTCTATTATATTAACGATTTTATTGCACTGCTTGTTTAAATTTATTGACAACAATCTCATATCGTAAGTTTATATCGTAAGGCTATCATGACGAAATGCGCAGATCGTAGACAATTATTTTTACGATCTGCGCAATCTATTATTCTATCATTCTTGGCTACCTCCCATACAAAGTGACTTTATAAAATCAGTAAAATATATGAAATGCATGAGTGGAAATATTTTTTTAAAAACTACCACCTTTTCAGAGCCGGTAGCACGGAAACGGTCGTTTGTCGTAAAAATGTTTACAACCGAACTTGCAGCAATTTTAATAACCTTTCATTTTGTACCTTATAACTTTTCCACTGCAACGCACTGTTTTCGAGTTATAAGCGAAAAACTGAAGAATGGATCATCTAAAGCTCCCACCCACCAACGGCACCGGGATTTGGAGGGACTTTATTTTTGAAAAGTTGTATATTTCGACCAATTCTTTTTTTAAAATTTGCATATATAGTTCGTGCTTGGGCTCTGTTGGTCAATTTGATTTTTTTAAATATTCATTAAATTAAAAAACTTTAATAATATTTAATTTTCCCAACGTTTCGAAGGTTTCTTTCCTTCTTCTTCAGGGGATTATATATTTTTTTCTTGTTGGGTGGACCCCCCTACACATTCCTGAAGAATTTGGAACAAGTATTTTTAGTTCCTCTTATTTTACCATTTTGACTGGACTATTTAGGAAGTTATTAAACACATACCCAAGATGGTTTTTGCATTGCAGAAGCGGGCGTGACACCTTCCATATTTTAGAGCTAAGATTGGCACAGCCTCGGAATTTAGTTTTCGACCTCAATTTACAGATCCTGTTTCACTGATAACGTTCTATGGGCGTTGGACAAGGAGAAGTGGCAGCAACGTTACAAGTTTCGAATCAAGATAACTATAAAACACCAGTTTACGACAAAATTTTATAATTGATGGTAATAAGAAAGTTTTTTGAAACGATCGCTGAGTATCTTGATAATCAGGTAAAGGCATAATACTTGACCATCTATATATATAAAATGGAATGTGTGTTTGTTTATTTGTTTGTTTGTACCTTATTGGAGACCAAACCTCTGGACCGATCTTCCTGAAATTTTCACAGCATTTAACTGGGTCTCTGGCATGATTAATAGGGTACTTTTTTAGACCACGCCCACTTTTACGCCCACTTTTTTAAAATTATGAATTGCATATAGTTTTTAACAGATTTACTTAAAATTGTATACATATTATACTCCAGGCGAGGTAGAAATAAACATTTCTTACGCCACGCCCCCTTTCGCGCCCCTTTTCACGCCAAATTTAAGTTTTAAACTTTTTGTTCTCTGTACAAATTTGTTCCTTCCAACGGATTATTTTTTATTTGGTAGTTTATTGCTCTTAATACTGTTAACGTCGCCATATTACTATGAACCACACCCACTTCACCGCCCCCTTTTTTAATTCAGATACTTACTTATACCACTAACAATGTTTGCTATGCAAAATACTTTTTTTGTAACATGTATTTACCTAAAGTTTTATATACTTTTTAAATACAGGTAAGGTAGCCATAGAATTTTTATAACCAAATCCCCCTTTTTCGCCCCATTTTACTTTAATTATAATTAATCTGCTTTCAATCTATATATATAAAAATGAATGTCTGTCTGTCTGTTTGTTTGTTTGTTTGTGCTTTATAGGAGGCTAAACCCTTGGACCGATCTTCCTGAAACTTTCACAGAATTTTACTATGACTCTGAAAAGAATAATAGGCTATATGAAGTTTTTATTGGACAAAGGGGCGTGGCACTGCCCATATAACCCAAAAATTTAAATCGCCATATTTTGGGCATTTTTTTACCTACGTTGATGCTATTTGGTACATATGGTATTGGCATAGTTAGGAATACGTACCAGGATAAAAGTGGGTGGGACCACGCCTCTTTTTAGGAAAATTAAAAATCGCAATATAGTCTTAACTACTGGACCGATCGTCATTAAATTTTCACAATAGGATATTCTTACGAAATAATAAATTCTTGACTACATAAAGTTGTGAGTGGACGAAGGGGCGTGGCCTCGCCCATATAACCCAAAATTTAAAATCGTCATATTTTGGGCATTTTTTGACCAACGGCGACAGTATTTGCTATATATGGTATTGGCATGAATATAAATACGTACCAAAAGAGAAGTGGACGGAGCACGCCCCTTTGATTGCGCTATATTGGAGGCTGGACCTGATAACCGATCTTAAATTTTCACAGCGTTCAGCTTTGACTCAATAATACTTATTACATGATAATATTTTTCGACCATGCACACTTCTGCACCTACTTTTTTACTACGTTTATTAACGGCTTTACCACAAATTTAAAATACATAGTAATTAAAATAGTGGAGTAGCCCCATTCTCTTTCTTCCACCACTGTCTTCAAAACAGCTGATTTTATAATACGTGTTAATTAAAATAGAGAGTTGGGTAACCCCATTCTCATTCTCCCACAACTGACTGCGAAACAGCTGATTGTGTAATTGCTGCTTTTTGATTGGTCTAAAAATAAAAAGGGGGAGCATGAAGCAAATTACATGCGATTCAGTGCTGAATTCTAATTGGTTTACAACAAAAAAAGAGGCGAAGCATTGCAATAATTAAATTAAATAAATAAATTTTTGTAAATATATAAATACTTTTAATTTCATTTTATACGAGGGGGTTAGCGAAGCACACCGGGTTCAGCTAGTATAACATATTTTTCCAGCTTTCTGCCACGTCAAAAACATAAAAAAAAAATTTCACTTGATTGCTTACTTAGTTGGCGCTACAATTTCTGTCTCTCGTTTGCTGGCGCCAGTTGGAAATTTCAAGCTTCGTCAGGCAGTAGAGGACAACTTCGTCTTTCCAACAAAGATGCGGTCGTCTCCTTCTGTGTTGACCGCCGCTGGGTACCGAATCGAATATTTTCTTCACTGGAACATCGTCTTTCATGCGCTGAACATGAACTAGCTAGCGAAGCCACTCGATTTTAATGCGCTTGACTATGTCGATGTCAACTCGTACAGTTCATCATTTCACCTTATTCGATACTCGCCATTGAAGCAGATTGGTCCTTAGATCTTACAAATAATTTTTCTCTCGAAGGCTCCTAAAGTCTTTTCATCTAAACTGCTCAGCGCCCAGGTTTGTGATGTATAAAGTAGGACGGGCATGATGAGCGATTTATTGAGCGCGATTTTCATTCATGGAGAGAGGGCTCTACTTTTCAATTGCCTACTGAGCCCAAAGTAACACCTGTTGTCAAGAGTTATTCTTTGTTTGATCTCAATGCTGATGTCGTTGGTTTAGCTTATGCTGGATCCCAAATAGACGAAATCTTTCACAACCTCTAAGGAGGTGTTAAGATTTATATTATTTTATTCAATTTTGTTTAATACAACAAAATACAGTTTGATACAAAAATTAAAAAAACAATAAAGTTAAAATGGACAAGGTTGTCCCCACATTACTCTCACTCTAGTGAATACGATAAAATTTCACGAGAGTACGCTGGCTTTAAGAGGCCAATTGAAATGTTGTCCGGTCGATTATTCATGAAGATTTTGAAGTATTTTTGATGCCTTTCAAGTACTTTAAAGGGCCCAGTATATTTGGGCGATAATGGTTTTTTTACTGAATCTGTTCTTATCCACACGTGACTGCATTGTTCCAAATTTTTATATACGAAATGTTTTTGATAAGAATGATTATTAAGAAAATCGGGGCGAAATTTACTATGTAAGTGTTGAAGTTCTTGAACAATGTCGGATTGAGGAACTGCATTCGATTTTATAAAGAAATCTCCTGCCAATTTTAAGGATTCACCATAAAGAATTTCTGCAGGAGAAATATCTATGTCTTCCTTAATGGCTGTTCTTATTCCTAAATGAACTGTAGTAATTGTCTTCATCCATTGCATGTTGTTATGACAGATGAGAGCACTTTTCAAAACGCCGTGAAATCGTTCCACAATTCCGTTAGTCTGAGGGTGAAATGCTGTTGTAATTTTATGTTGAATTCCCAGAAGTTTTAAATATTCTTTAAATGTAAAAGATACGAATTGTCTACCTCGATCTGTAGTTATTGAATTTGGAACGCCATATGTAGAAATCCACACATCATAAAACTTACGACAAATTGTTTCAGCTTTGCTATCTGCTATAGGAATTGCTTCTGGCCATCTACTGTAGCGATTTATGCAATTTAGAAGGTACGAACAACCTTCTGATGGAGGTAATGGTCCAACAATATCAATATGAACATCACTAAACCGATGCGTAGAAATATCCAAAGTAACATATGCAGATTTAACATGTTTACTAATTTTAGATTTTTGACAACTTAGGCAATTTCGACACCTTTCCCGAGTGTCTTTTTTTATTGATGGCCAAACAAATCTTTTTGTTAACAGTTTTTGAGTGATGCGAGCACCTGGATGGCATCATAACATTACTTTCTGGAATTAAGATTTGTTTTAGTGTCAAACTTGTTAATGTACTGTTTTTCAGTATATTTTGTAGCTCTTCATCATCTTGTTGAAATTTTGCCAAAGCCTTGTAATCAGTGCATGTTAATTCTTCCATTCGTGACAAATTGTCTGCAACAATATTATCAGCGCCAGATATATGTCTGATATCAGTTGTAAATTGCGATATAAAATCTTATTGTCGGCACTATCTTGGGCTTGCTTTTTCTGATTTTTGAAATAGTGCAAATATATGTGGCTTGTGATCTGTAAACAATGTAAAGTGTCTTCCTTCAAGCATAAAACGAAAATACTTAATGACAGAAAAGACTGCTAAAAGTTCACGGTCATATGTTGAGTATTTTTGTTCTGTCTCAGATATCGTTTTGGTTTCCAACCATGTTTTTCTTCCTGTTCTAATACAGCACCAATGGCGAAATCTGAGGCATCAACTTTTAATATCAACTTCGCATCTTTTGGAGGGTATCTGAAAAGAGCTGTGTTTGCAATATCTTTTTTAGTTTGTTTAAAAGCTTTTTATGTTTCGTATGTCCAATTTATAAGAGTTTTGTCATTCTTGGTTGCACCTTTTAAATAATTATTTAGTAATATTTGATGTTCAGCGGCTTTTGGAATAAAACGTCGATAAAAATTAATCATCGCTAGATATTTTCGAAGATCTTTTATGGTTTTTGGTTTCGGATGGTTTAAAATTGCATCAACTTTTGTTGATTTTGTAGAAAATCATTGAGAAGTTATATTAAAACCCAAAAAAATCAACTTTTGAAAGGCCAAATTGACATTTTGCCGGATTGATTACCACTTTGTTGAAACCTTTGAAAAAGTAGTGCCAAATGTTCTAAATAATCTGCTTCTGTTTTTGATGCAACGAGGATATCATTTATATAGACGAATACAAAGTCTAGACCACGACATATATTGTCCATATGACGTTGAAAGCTTTTAGCAGAATTACGAAGGCCAAATGGCATTCTAAGAAATTCAACAAGACCAAAAGGCGTAATGATTGCGTTTTTCGGTGTATCATTTGGATTCATTCTGATCTGATGATAAGCTCTAACTAAATCAAGTTTCGAAAATACTGTGCAGCCTGGCAATTTTCCACTAAAATCAGTTATGAATGGAACTGGGTAACGGTCTGATATAGTTATACGATTCAATTGACGATAGTCTCCACATGGTCTCCAATCTCCATTGGTGTTTGGAACCATATGAAATGGGTTAGCACAATTACTCTTTGATGGCTGAATTATGCCTTGTTGTAACATAAAATTAAACTCACGTTTTGCAATGTCTAATCTTGTTGGATCAAGATGTCGTGCCTTACATGAAATTGGGGGACCGGTAGTTTCAATATGATAGAATATACTAGAATTTGATGAGTCGTTTGTTGGAGTTATCGAGTATAAGTTTTGGATACTTTTCTAGGAGTCGATGATAAACACTATCGTCTTTTCAAATCATGTTTATTCCTAATAAAGGTGTATTTGAAAAACGAGCAGGTGCTGATAGCAAAGTTTTGCCATCAAGTAAAGGTATGTTTCTAAGATCTAGTAAAAGATGATAATTTTTTAAGAAATCGGCACCGATTATTGGTCTGCTTACATCAGCTACTATAAAAACCCAGGTAAATTGACGTCGGAGTCCAAGATTAAGTTCGATTAGCTTTGTTCCATATGTCTTTATAGTAGAACCGTTTGCGGCAAATAGTAAAAAAGGGGTTGAAGAAATGTTTGTTGATTTTTTTCTTTGATTGGGAGGGACTACTGAGACATCAGCCCCTGTATCGACAAGGAATATTTTGTTTAAGTTTTTGTCTTTTAGAAATAGGCGACCGTTTGTGACTCGTGTTTCAGATATCGCCAACTCTGAAACTGAAGTTAGTTTTTTTGTTGAAATGTGCATTGGGAGATGCATTTCGTTGCTCGGATATCAAATTTATTTTGATACCAGCACCAATATTCATTCCACTTATAAGTGCGGAAACGATTTCGTGAATTGTCTCGAGAGTTATGACGGATACGTGTTTGAAAACGTTCACGGGATCGATTGTAAGCGTTTCTATTTAACATTTAAATTTCTTCTATTTCAGCGGACAAATTTTGTAGTGAGTAAGGATTTGTGTTTGCTAATGTTTGTTGTGAACTGACTGCATTAAGTGTAGGGTGCATGGATTCTAATATGACGTCTGCTTGTTCGGCCAAATTTGATAGTGACGATTTGTTAATGGACAGAATAGGACGTGCACTTTATGGCATTTTTTCCAAGAATAGTGTTCTCAATAAATCAGCGCTTACCTTTCCAGAAGCAAGACTGCGCATTTCTTGAAGAAATTGAGTTGGACGTCGGTCGCCTAAAACAAAGCCCTTTAATAGTTGACGGAGTTTGCAATCGCTGAACTGTTCGAATGTTTTGATTAATCTTGATTTCATTGTTTCGTACTGTGTTCCGTCGTTTCACTTCCGTCTGAATTCACTTAGAATATCTGAAACATATTTAAGCATACAACCATCTAAATTGGCAATTAAGTGGTGAGTTTTTGTGATATCATTGGTGATATTGGAGATGGCAAAAAACTATTCTATTTGAATGAACCACAATTGCGGATCATCACGCCAGAAAGGTGGTAGTTTTTGAACTTGTGATGATGCAGCGATTTCTCTAGGTTGCGAGGGTTTCCGCCGGTGGAATTGTGAAGCTTTCATTTCCAGTAGAATTATAATTTGCTTCTTGGAGTGCTATTGCACGAGTTCTAATTGGTCTGTGATGTAGGTTCATGTTAATTTATTTTTTTTGTGTGTGTGCGGGGTCCCAATGTTAAGATTTATATTATTATTATTTTTTCTTAATATTTTATTTGAATCAATTCTAAAATCGTAATAATAATTTTTTATTCAATTTTGTTTAATACAACATAAAACAATTTGATACAAAAATTAAAAAATAATAAAGTTAAAATGAACAATGTTGTCCCCACAGAGGTATTGTCAACTGTAAAGTGGGTTCCAAGACGCTGAGACTGTTTCTTTGTTGACACCAAGTATTTCGTCTTATCTGCATTCACTGCCAGACCCATTCGACTTGACACTCTTTCTAATCTGGAGAATGCTGCACTGACTTCGTGCATATTATGGCCAGTGATATGGATGTCTCCAGCATACGCAAGCAGCAAAACACTCACTTTGTTACTCCCTTCTTTTATCTGTGGTGTCACAACGGACCAATAACTTAGTCTAAGTAGACCGGTCTAGAGACCAGCTTTAACTTAACCTAGCTTGTAATTGTAAATAATATCTTAATAAGAAACAGTAATCATCCGTCAAAGACGACTGACTGAGAAGTTTTTTGTATTATCCAAGCTTTAATTTCTTTTAATAGAACTTTTTTTAGAGTTTTGAATTTAAAACAATTTGTTAATTCGTACCCAAATTTTATTAATTAATATAACTTTATTAATACGTCGCAAAACAAACAATAAAAATTTTCTTCTTTTGCTTTAAGAACTATTCCAAAACCATTTGAAGACTGCAACGAAGAAAAACAGCTTATGTTGAAAAATTACCTGTAACTTCAAGTAAACTGCCACACCCATAAATCCAGAAGCGAGTACAACACCATACACTTCCTAAGCCATAAAAAACTCCAACAGAAACGCAACAATTCAAGAACTTCAACTAAAGTTAAAATAATTCCTATCAGAAACTCACTCCATGAAAGTTGACGCTACTCCTTTAATAATGCGTTTCGAACCATTAGGCCAAAAAATGTTCACTCGTCGAAATTGGCTTCTGCGTTGCAGCATTCTTATCAATGTTGCGGTTATTTTATACATTGGCAGTCATGTGATGATCGGAGGAGGCAACAACTTCGCCTCCGGTTCTGCGTTCGTTATACAAGAACAACAGCAGCAGCAACAACAACAACAACAACAACAACAACAACAACAAATTCCGCTCAAGGGTGAACAGGCAAATGTACGGGAGCCACTGTCACAGAGGGTCAGTAAAAGGTTAGGGAATTTTTGTTGAAATCTATTCTAATACTTTTTTTGCCTACAGGAACAAATCAGCCTCTCCACATCTGATGACAAACCACAACCACCAGGGCCGCCACCCGATACGAATAATAATGGCCACGATCGACAAACACCGCTCCACGATAGCGGTGGCGCTCAATTGGCTGTAGCCGCCGAAGACTTGCCGTCCCCGCCTAGCGCTCAAAGCCAACGCATCAAGGACGACACTGCAGCGGAACTCGATCCAAACATAGGCGATCCAGCGGCAGTGATAGGTAACATTGGCGCTGCCGAATCCAATACTTATGTGAACAATACAAACACCGACGGCTACATCGTTACAGGCGATGAGAAAGACTTCGACGATCGACTGCGTTCGATACTCAAGTGTCACGATCACACATACGATGCAGAAACGCTGCAGCGCGGTGACTTTTGGGTACTGAAAAACTATGTGCGTGCAGATCATGGTGAGATGAAGTGTCACGAAGCCATCACCTATACAACACATGCAGACTACACGTTCCTCGATAATCTCATACCACTGCTCGATCGCTGGCGAGCACCGGTTAGTATTGCTATGCATGCTCCTGGCACCGATTTTCAGCCTACACTGGAAGCCATACGTTACCTTAGAGACTGCCTGCCCGAGAGCAACCTGGTGCGCATGTACACCACATTTCACGTTTACTTTAGCAGCAAACATATTCCAAAAAATGTTCCCAAACACAGCGATGCTCTTAAGACTGGCTACAACTGCACGCTGCCGCCACCATATTTCAATATTAGCTCAGGCCATCTATACAAGACGCAGAAAAAGCTGCTCTATCCAGTAAATGTTGGTCGCAACATTGCACGCGATGCTGCACTGACGCACTTTTTACTGGCCTCTGATATTGAGCTATATCCAAATCCAGGCCTGGTCAAACGCTTTCTGGAAATGATTGCGCGCAACGAGGCATATCTGCATCGCAAGTCGCCACGGTAAGTTAATGGTAACAGGTTTTAAACAAAATTGTTTTTATTTTATCAGGAGATTTTTACAAAACAAGTAACACAGGCCAGAGTTATTATTAAAGTTTATACTTCTTGGTGTGTAACAGTGTAACAGTGATCAGTAGATCTTGGTTTGCGGCATTTGATTAAACTAATTTCGTGATTGAGGTAAAAAGTGCAACAGCAAGTAAATTTTAGTAAATTAATTCGAATTTTAGCTACAGAAAGATGTTGATTTTGTATCTAGGGATAAATCACCTGAAAACAGCATATTTTCTAAGCAATAGACTTAGTTCTTAATAGATAATATAGATAATAGGATAACAAATTATTTCTGCTCAGGACCGTAGCCAGCCTTATAAACTAAACATTTAAAAAAACTAAAAGTTCGTGTAAAAATTCAAAAAATAGATCACAATTAATTATCAAATTTAACCAAAAATTAAATTTTTAAAAATTCAATCAAAACACAGATTTATCAGATTTAGGGCCGTTTTATCCAATTTTTATAATTCGAGCTAACTTGAGCAGTTTCAATAACTTTTGTTAACTTGACTTTTTGTACAGCTTGCGAAGTTAAATATTTTAATTTCTCAAGTTAAAATTTCATTTCATTCAGTTCAAGTTGAAATTTTATGTATTGAAGTTAAGTCAAGTTATAAATACTTAAGTTATAAAACATCCCAGGGAATTTGTTGATATTTGATGGGGAAATGAGAAAATAAATGACTTTTATAACTTGCGAAATAGAAATTTGTTGATGTTGAAGGCAACACAATGTCAAAAAATATTTTGTTATTAAAATATATATGTGCAGAATAAAACAAACATTAATTGTGATATATAAGAAAATAGCTTGAAAATAAATAGTTAAAAATTTAAATTTTTTCCGCTTGAGGATCTAGAAACCTAATTAAAGCGCAATCTTTAAATGCATTTTTTTGGAACGTTTGCTCTTTGCAATTTGACATAGCTCTTTTTTAGAAAACTGTTTTTAACCGTTTTTTTATTTGTAAAAGAATAAGTTGATTTTTTTAAAAGTAGTCTAAAATGTATTGTGTTATTTTACGTTTCTCTTCGTCAAACTAATATTTACTAAATCGAACGAAAAAAGTTCCATTTTTGACTTAAGTAGAGGTTTGTGGCTTGCAGGCTGCTCCAGTATTTGCACCTGCTCTGTTGAAATCCTGTCAATGACGCAAATTCAGTCAGTAGAGCTGTTAAACATAAAAAGGCATATACAAAAATTTAGTAACTGAAATTAAAAAGATTCATCAGAAATGGTGCCTTATTTTGGAATACCTTAATTTACTCTCTATGCACTACTACTTCTTGAAAATCGAATGACCACCAAACTAAAATTGGCAAGTTTCATATTCCCTTCAACAAATGGCTCCAGCTGCACGTAGAAGTTCCACGTTGTGAACTAATGCAAAAAAGTAGGTACCGACTATTCATAATTGTGCACATAATAACAGCACTTTCATATTACTACACATCGAAGTTTCTTTTGGCCAACTAATGATTGTAATCTTTGGAGCTGACATCGATCAGCGGAATTTAAATTACGGATATAAAGTGCAATTCAAGCCCTTGCAAGGACTTTGATCGATCCTCTTTTGATTTTAAATTTCTGAACACAAAAGATCAAGTACTAGATCATCAAGTAATGCCGACTGCAAACAGTTCGTATTCTTAAGAGGCTTTACTTTGCAGTTATAACTCTCAGAGGCTTATTTTATAATAATTTTTAATTGAATACAATAAACATTGTGTCACAGAAGTGAATTAAACCCCTGCCACCACGGTTCTTAGCATACCGCATTTTTAACAGTTAGCGGAACATAAATCTTTAATATTGTGCATAAGAAAGTTGTGAACTGTATCAAATGTTTTTATAGTAAACATTTTTTTTGTCACAGCACAAACGTGTGAAAACTTGTGAATGAAGCAAAAATCACAAGTTACATCAAATATCCCAAGTTAGAATTTATAATTGGTCATATATTTGGAAGTTAGATAAATCACAAGTTGACAAAAGTTATCAAACAAAAGTAATATCAAATCTTCAATATGTCAAAATATTTTTGAGAAATTCAAGTGAATGGAATAACTTTTGAAATCGAATAAATCCCAAAGTTATTCCAACTTCTCAAGTTAAAAAAGTGAATAAAACGGCCCTTAATGTTCTTGCATAGAAGTTATAAAAAGAAACATCAACTGTACGTTACAGTTGACAATACCTCCTCCTTGGTTGTGAAGGACTTTGTCAATCTGGGATGCAGCATAAGCTAAACCAATGACATCAGCATTGAGATCAAACGAAGACTAACTCTTGTCAACAGGTGCTACTTTGGGCTCAGTAGGCAATTAAATAGCAGAGCCAGAGGGCTCTCTACGAAAGAAATTCGCGCTCTATAAATCCTACTTTATGCATCACAAACCTGTACGCTGAGCAGTTCAGGTGAAAAGACTTTAGAAGCCTATGAGAGGAAGATTCTTCGTAAGATCTACGGACCAATCTGCGTCAATGGCGAGTACCGAATACGGTGGAATGATGAACTGTACGAGCTGTACTATACGAGCTGACATCAACATAGTCAAGCGCATTAAAATCGAGCGGCTTCGCTGACTAGTTCATGTTCAGCGCATGAAAAACGATGGTCCAGTGAAGAAAATATTCGAGTCGGTACCCAGTGGCGGTCATTGCAGAAGAGGACGACCGCATCTTCGTTGGAAAGACCAAGTAGACCAAGTAGAGATCAAGTAGAAAGACCAAGAGACGAAGCTTGGAACTTCCAACTGGCGCCAGCAAGCAAGAGGCAGAAATGGCTGGCGCACATTCTTAGATGAGGCCAAGACCGACATGCGGTTGTAGCGCCAACTAAGTGAAGTGGAAAAGAAGCCCGTGCTCTTTGCTAGTAACAAATAATACTTAAGATGTCGAAGTTAAAAAAATTAATTAATTGACTGTTATAAATCGTCTTCGAAAAAGATTTCAGGGGATTTGATGTATTATTCAATTCGTAAATTTAACTACACATAAGAACACAATTTTTTGCACTGGCTTAAGAGTTATAGGGGCCTAACATAAAGAAAACAAATCGAATGGATACAATTATTAGTTCATAATATGTTCGTATATATTCTATGTGACCAGTTTAAACAATTCGAAAAGACTTCTCGCACATAATAAAAAATAATGATCTGTATTAAGAATATGGGCATTTCCACAGAAAAGTCAACCATAACCAAAACATTAAAACTTATTATTTTATGATATTATGTTAAAGAAACATTTTAGTGTTATAAGTTGAAGCAATTTATACATAAATTCATTGACCTTTATGATCAACTCGTCTGCACTGTTTCACAAATGCAGTATTTCTTATTCGTAAAGGTTTAGTAAATGTTTCGTAAACTTTTTGTTTTAGTAAAAATGAAAGGCATTGGCTAAAGATAATAAAAAATTTTAGGATAATAAAAAATAAAAGGACAATATATTAAACTTGTTTTTTAGTTACTAAATTACATATTTTTTTAAATTACATTACCCAATCGAACTACAATGGAAATTTAAGTAACGTAACGCTAGTAACGTCACGCCAGATCAAAAAGCCTAATAAAAGAAAAACCAGAGAAGATTTTTAAATTTGATCACTTGGAAAATAAACTTGTGTTATTTCAAACCCTTTTAAAAAAAGTTATATACAAAAAATTCTTGCCCAATTCAGAGAGTTTTGCAAATTTTGTAATCCCAGTCACAAATCACTTCCATTTTTTGTAACGTAACGCCAGCACATGTTTTTGCTTATATCTTTAAATCCTTAGGGTCGATTGTTGTCATTGTTTGTACTTAATATAGTGCTACTTAAACTACGCAAATATAAAAAAGCAAAAAATTTTCTTGTACTAATCCTACGTAACGCTATTTTGGAAATGCCCATATTTCAAATTGAAAATCCTGAGAATTTTTTGTTTTTTCTGATGTTTTAAAGTTGCATTAAAATTGTGTATGTTTGTGTAGCAAAAAAGCCTTTAAGGTAAAAAAATGTTTTATGTTTAATTAGTTAGAGATAGTTTTTAATGGGTTAGAAATATACACTAGCTTCAAAGTTTTCAATCACCATATAAGTTATATGAATAAGTCTTTCGTTTTTGTGTCATAACTTTGCCTAAGGTCATGGTAGTAACTCCAGATTTTGTGTGTTTATAGTTATATATGCACTAGCTGGTCACTGTTGTCCGCGGCTTCGCCACGGATTTTTTTATCAATCTCCTTAACTCCTTAAAGACGGGACAGTTTTTTCACACTTGTGCTAATTTTTACCTAATTTTGGTTTTGACTAATTTTTATGTGACTACGGTTAGTTTTGCGACATCCAACTTAGTGATGCGATATGTCATATTGGGTTTAGACAATACATATCAAAGAAAACAAAAATGTTGTTTTTTTTTTCTGTTGTTTTGTTTTATTTTGGAGCGTCACTCTGCATTTATATGTATCTCAGTTTATGCCTTGTTCGAAGCTCATAAATTTTTTTTTTGTTGCGCTCTGCTAGCTGAGCACGAAGAGAAAGAGAAAAATAGAGAGCAACATGGAGTTTATTGAAACTCTCGCAACACAAACGCGTCAAGAGCCAACGAATAAGCAATGCGTGGCAGCTGGGATGATTTCATAAAAAACTTAATACCTTAATTAAATAAAATTAATATTAAAATTTCGAAAGAAAAATGCCCCTTTCTAAATCTGTAGCAGTAATATGAAATTTTAATTTTTTTTTTTCATAAAAATCGGACCAGTACTTTTGGAGTAAAGTCGTAACTTTAAATTTTCACTTCAATTTTATATAATAGTATAGATGGAACGCAGCTATATCAATAACTCAGTTCTGTCTAAAATCGACTTGGGCCGTTATTACTAATCGACACAGATATAATTCATGTGACTTTTTATTCGTTTATTTCTTCTTTATATTGTTAAGTTTAGAAAGCAAAAACCAAAAGCTAGATTTTTATCTTCATTTTTGAGATAACGGTAGCAACAAGTAAATGCCGGCCTTTGTAGTCTAGTGGAGAGTGCGCTAAACTATCAACCATAAGGTCCCTGGTTTGAATCCGGGTTCAGGCATGGTTCTTTTCACTTTCTTTGTTCTTTCCTACATTTAAGAATTAAGGAAAACTAAAAAATCCACAACTAAACTGTGGAAAATGTGGAATTAAAGGACAGAAACAACTAAGAGCTGGAAATGCTTGCCGAGGTTAAGGCATAACACTAGCCTCGGTCAAAAGCAGTTCAAATTGTCTTTCACTGTTGTTTCGCCTAATCAATAATTCATTTATGGTTCCAATTAATTCCTCTAAATAATCTATCCCTTTCATTTCAGGTCAAAGACCAAACCTTGTTTGTATAAGGCGCATGCCTTGGTTCTTTGATCTTTAAAAAAAAAAAATAAAAAAAAATATAACAACCAAAAAGTCTGCATTCAGTTTTTAAATAAGTTATTAAGGACAAGTTTTCAAGGAGCTCGACCAAAAAACTAAATTTCATTTTTCTATAGCTTATGATGTGTAGTATATGTTCCCAAAGCGATTTGACCGATAACAATTGCATACAAAATTTATTTAAAGAGCGAAAAATTATGAAAAAGAAAACGCTGCTTAAAATTTACATGCCCGCCATGTTTATAATTTTCAACTATTTATTGATATAACGTGGTGATATAATTGATAATTAATACATTTTTTTGGTTTTTTTATATCAGATGACATTAACGTGCGATGGAGGCCATTTGGGTACCTTTTTTTTCAACGTCACGTTTGACGGCGCACAGTGTAACAAGTGCGGCCAAAAATACCTTGAGAAAAAAAAGGTCTTTAATAAGTAAATCAAAATATACAGAATCATAGTTTAGAGTATTAATATGTCGATTGTAAAAGGACTTTGCGATATCTTTTCAGTTACGGGAATGCCAGTTTTCCAAACTTCAATTGAAAATCTGATAAATTTTTTTGTTTTAACAGTTTGACACTTTATACTTCTTAATAAGACGTAAATTTTAGTAATAAAAGTATGCAAAAAAATTAACTTATATTTTTTTATATGCTTTAGTAAAAAAATTAATTATAAGCAACATACAAAAAATTTTGTAGAACTAAGGATAGGCCTTAGAAATCTAAAAAAAACGAAAACTTTGAGAAACAATAAAAAGAAAACAGCATTTTTGTTGTTTTTTTAATTTCAATATGTCTTATAACAACTCTTTCTCAACATATTTCCGAAATTTGGTTTGCCGAAACTCAAAAATAATGACTTTAGGTTTACTTTTCTAGAGCATGTTTTGGACAAAATTAGCAATTTTATATGAAAAAATAACAAATTTTTCACAAAGTTCATTTTTATGTGTCTATAACCAATATTTTCTCAACATGTTGCCAAAATTTGCTTTGCCGAAACGAATAACAAATGAATAAAGAATAAAAAATGAATAATGAATAACAAATGAATAATGAATAAAAAATGAATAATGAATAACAAATGAATAATGAATAACAAATGAATAATGAATAAAAAATTAATAATGAATAAAAAAGAATAATGAATAAAAAATGAGTAATGAATAAAAAATGAATAATGAATAAAAAATTAATTATGAATAAAAAAGGAATAATGAATAACAAATGAATAATGAATAACAAATGAATAATGAATAACGATAAGAAATTTGAATAACGAAAATGAATAATTGAAATGATTAATTAATCATATTTTTAAAATTGAATGTGAATTAAAAATTTTATGTATAAATCAATTTTGCATTCATTGAATGCATTCTTATGTCGTTATTCAGTTGTACTTAAAATTCTGAATATGAATGCAGACTTTACAGCTCTGCTGAATAGCTCCATTTAATAAACTATTTTTTATTAATTTTCCAAGATTGCCAAAGATTAAAAAAATGTCAAAATATTGTTATTTTCAATTTGATTGACTACAACTGACCACTGAAAATGACATATTGAAAACCAAGTATAACATTCATCAACTAAACTAACTAACAGGGCAATACTCACTTTACATATAGGAACACGAGGATATGGTATCAAAACGGCTCACTAGAGCTACTTGGATCCTACTAGTTGTAGCATCACCATCCAAACCAACCAACCAACCATAGTGGGCATGTTTTGTATCTGAATCAAATATTTCAGCTTTTGCAACCAAAATTAAGCTATTTCTAAAACCGAATTGATATTTCAAACCTAATTTTAATAGCTTTTGAAAGAAATGATTATCTCAATTTATTAATTTCCTTGTCATAAAACGATAATGTCAATCTACAGTGAATAGACGTGTTTTTTCAGTGTCTGCAATATCAACGCGATAAAGTCTATATTTTGAAATAATTAAAACCAATTTTTCTTATTATCACTAAATAAAGTGGTCTACAGCAGCATAGCTATTTTATTTTTATTTAACTAGTCATAAATATCGTGATTTTAAATTTGTGATCATGTCGAATTTTGCTAAAAACACCCGAAGTGCTGCAACTATGAAAAAACGTGCTGTCCCGGTTACACCCCTTGGCGCCATCAACTCGCGTCTGGATGATTCGGCGATTCCAACTACACCTTCGCTTTTGGAGCCTAATTTAATTACTAAGCTGAATTCCATAAGGGAGAGTATTGTTGAACAGCTAACTGGAGCTAAAACGGAGTCTGAAGGGAGAGTAATGGAGAGGATTGGGGAAGTCTCCGCTGAGCTTGCCAATATTAAATCCACCTTGCGGAATGTAATTGAGAGAGTTTCTGTGGTGGAAGTAGCTTGTGCAGAACTCGGCGTGTTAAAAGAGGAAGTAAATGAAATAAAAACAAAAAACCTCATCCACAACCCCCCTTCCGTCTGTGCTTAGTGACGAAGTATATGTGCTCAGATCTCAACTTGAAAAATTTGAGAATGATGCTGCTTCAACAGACGTCATTATTAACGGAATTCCCTTTGGTGCAAATGAGAACCTCGCTAGTCTGTTTGATACAATTTGCTACTCCTTCAATTATTACACTCCAACTTTTAACAACATTTTCAGAGTGAGAGCTAAAAATAACAAAAAAGATTCGGCGATCATAGTTAAGCTTGCGTCTGCTTATGATCGCAATTGTTTGCTCAAAGCTGCTGCTGCATTTCGCAAAGCCAAAAAGCGTCAGCTTACACTCAATGATATTGGGTATGGAGGAGGAGAAAAATTTTATCTTCACTAAAGCCTTACCAAAACAAACCGGGCGGTTATGCTGTATGCTAGCAAACTGAAGCGAGAGAATAGACTTGTTGCTGCGTTCTCACTGCGTGGCCATGTGTATGTAAGAGCATCGAGTGATGGTGAGGCCAAATTGGTTTACGACACTAGGAGCGTTGACTGCATCGCTGGAATCTCTAACTAAAGTATTAAAGTTGTTTTGTTGCCTTTTTATCGGAGAATGTTTGTAAAACTAAAATTAATGTTATTGTGCCTATATTATAATATATTACCTTTAAGTTTTATCTATTTACTGTCCTTTCTTTTATATCTATTACTACTGTCTTTTCTCATTCACCTATATTGTCTTAGTACTTTATTTTTATATATTTTGATGTATTATTTGTTTAAAGCTGATTCTTTGTTGCTTTATTATGATTTTTTCTGATGAATCTTCTAATGGTGCGATTGATAATTACAAAGCCTTAGTTCATGTTTTATGTAAACAATATAATGGTTTGAACGTGATTCATTTTAATGCCAGAAGTTTAAATGGATTTAAACTTGATTACGCAAGATATATTTTTGAAAACTCACCTGCTGACATAATTTGTATATCTGAAACATGGTTTAAACATGATATACCTGATTCATTTTATACTTTTAATGACTTTAAACTTTTTCGCAGTGACAGGTGTGGAAAACGAGGTGGAGGTGTGGCTATATATTGTAAGTCTTATTTAAATGTTAGGTTGGTAAATAAAGGTAGTGGTATGTGTGAGTTCCTTAATGTAGAAATCTTTAATACAAATACTAGTATCCTTGTGTCGTGTGTTTATAACCCCCATCGTTGTAATAGTGTTGAATCTTTTTTTACTGATCTCTCAAGTAGGGTACTTAGTTATGATTTTTTGATTATTTGTGGCGACTTTAATGTTAATATGCTCCGCACTGATTCTACCACTGAGAACTATTTTTTCACTCAACGACGTGTGGTTTAAAAACCGTGAATTCCAATATTCCAACAAGATATGGACATAATTGTGAGCCTAGTCTACTTGATATATGCTTAGTTTCCGACATTTTACTAGTTTTAAAATTTGACCAAATGACTTTCCTCTCGGACCATGATTTAATATTCTGTAGTGTTAATGTAAACTTTGGTAGTACTCACAAGGCAAGTTTTTCATATCGGGACTACAAATCTGTTAATTTTGAAGCACTTTTTCGTGACCTGTCTACTATGAGATTAAATGACTGCTACCTGTATGACTCTGTGGACGAAAAACTAAGAGTTTTCATGAACGAATTAAATGTTGTCTTCGACCTTAATGTTCCTTTACGTAGAGTTGAAGTTAATAATTCTTGTTGTCCCTGGTTCACTAATCGTGTTATGTGTGCCATTAAATTAAGAAATAAGCTTCATTCTAAGTGGAAAACTAACCGTTCGAATAAAAACTGGGAAAATTACAAAAGAGCGCGTAATGATGCCACTCTAATAGTTAATTTGGAGAAGAAAAAATTCTTCAGTGCTAAGCTTAATCCGAACCTATACTCTAAACAGCTTTGGCAAAATATTAAAAAACTTAGAGTATTTAGCAATGAACAGAAGGACTGCAACTTTTACCCTAATCTGCTTAATGAGTTTTTTTGACCAGTGGAAGTTCAAGTTCGAATACATTTACTAACGTTTTTGAAGCACCTACAATACCTGATAACACTGACTTTCCCTCATTTGAATTTGTGTGTGTTAATGAAGATCGTGTGGCTAACTGTTTAATGCAGTTAAGTTCTAACGCAATAGGAATCGATGGAATGCCTCTTAGGTTTATTAAACTTGTCCTTCCTTATATATTAGGTTATTTAACCCATATCATAAACCACTCACTTACCTGTTCCCGATTTCCTGAGTTGTGGAAAGTAGCAACGGTAATCCCAGTAGCTAAAACTGCATCCGCATCAGATCCCAAGGACTACAGGCCCATTAGTATATTACCTGCCCTGGGCAAGGTTCTAGAAAGAATTATGACTGATCAAATCGCTGAATTTTTATTTGATAATAAGCTTTTATCGCCATTGCAGTCTGGCTTTAGAGCTGGGCACAGCTGTTCGACGGCAGTATTAAAGATAGTTGATGATATTAGGATAGCGTATGACCAAAACTTTATAACTCTTCTCTGCCTTATTGATTTTTCTAAAGCTTTTGATTCTATTTGTCATACTTTACTTTGTAATAAGCTTCAACATTATTTTTACTTTAGTAATAATGCGGTTAAATTAGTTTCTCATTACCTTGAAGGCAGAAAGCAACGAGTAAAAGTTGGTGACACATTTTCAAACCTTAAAACAATAAAAACAGGAGTTCCTCAAGGATCGATTTTAGGCCCCCTTCTATTTTCTATCTTTATTAATGATGTTTTCTCCATTTGTAAACATTCTTTTATACATGCGTACGCCGATGACATTCAAATTTACATTTCTCGGCCAGCTTGTCTTTTAGAAGACTTGAGCTATAGATTGAACTTGGATTTACTCTCGCTAAACAGGTGGGCTTCCGCAAACTTGCTTCTTATAAATCCCCTAAAGTCAAAAGTTTTGCCGATTGCGAGGACTGACTCAGGCTTTGTAGATATTCCGCCATTGTTCGTTGGGTCTAATCAGTTGGAATTTGTAAGCAAAGTAAAAAATCTTGGCTTTATATTGAATTCTAAACTAACATGTACTGATCATATTAATAGTGTCGTTGGGAAAATATACGGAACATTACGATGTTTACGTACTTCTTCTAGCTTTACCCCTCTAGAAACACGTCGCAGACTTGTGGTTCAAATGATTATGCCTCATATATCTCTCTCAGACGTTGTGTATAGCCAGCTTGACTCACAGTCGCAACATAAACTTCTTGTTGTGTTTAATAACGCTGCTAGATATGTTTATGATGTTAATAGATTTGATCATATTTCTGTCCGAAGTAGAGGCATTTTAGGTTGCGGTTTAATGAATTACTTGAACGTTCGAAACATTATATTTTTACATAAACTTATTAACTGTAAAAGCCCTGAATATTTATATGAAAAACTTCAATTCTTACAATCTTCTCGATCCTCAAATTTAATCGTTCCTAGGCACAACTTTTTAAACAGCAGTAGATTCTTTTTCATAAGCACCATTAGACTTTGGAATTCACTACCAAATTATTTAAAACAAATAGTATTAAGAACCAGCTTTAAACGTGCAATATATAATCATTTTGATATACAATTTAATCTATAATATTTTATCTATCGTTTTCTTTTCTTTTTCTATACATCTCTTATGAACTTATCCCTAAACTATATTCAATTTTTGCTGTTGTTTATCTTTTTCTTCTACTAGTTAAATAAGTTACTTAGGATATTTCGTTCCTGATGTTTCATACATAATATTTTTGCTAATAAATAATAGTTAATTTTGCCTACTTTTGAAATTTTTTCTGATTTGTATAATTGTAGTTTTAATCTAGCAAGTTAAGTTATGATTCTTAATGTACTTTATTTCAATTGATTTACTATAAAAGACCCAGTCTTAGTGTACAATATTATAAACATTAAATAAATAATAATAAATCTTGTAAAAATCTTGTAGCTAGAGTCAAATGCAGGGACACCAAAATCTCTAAACCTTAAATTTTTGAGGATGTCAGCGTTTGCAGCTGAACGACTCCAAAATAACTGAAAAGAGGATCAGTCCTGAAGTTCGAACAACTTTCAGTTTCACTAATCTATTGAATTTTAATGCATAGATTTAATACCATATGTCATTTTTAATACTTTTTACTTATCTTTTCAGCGTTTTTCCGCTGTCCATTTTCGAAGTGGAAGCCAATTCGCCTGTGCCGCGTGACAAAACCGAACTGCAAGAATATCTGCGCACCGGTAAAGCGATACTTTTCCACAAGCGTGTCTGTGCCAGCTGTCACAAAGTGCCCAAGTCCAAGGAATGGATGGCTGCCAATGAGACGGACGAGCTGAGTGTGTTTCATATAGGAAAGCGCATGGGCGCCTTTGTGCATTGGGAGCCAATCTATATTGGCACACATGCCGATCCGCACTACGATGAGCGGCTGAGTTGGGAGGGCAAAAGCGACAAAATGACGCAAGTAAGTTGAATATAAATCCAATAAAAGATGTATTTATTAAAAAACTTTTTTTCAGGGTTACTCGCTCTGCGTGCTCGACTACGAGTTCCACATTCTCGACAATGCGTTCCTCGTGCACAAACCGGGTATCAAAGTGCTGAAAAAGGACAACCGGCGCGATATGCTGGCAGGCAAAACAAATCAGCTGATACGAAAAATAATCTATCCGGAATTGAAAATTCTGTACGGCACGCGCAAAGGTTGCGCCGTATAGTGACGATCACTCCTCTACTGAATCCTCCACTTGTGTTGATTGATCAAACCTGAAAATTGTTCCAAAACGAAGCCGCAGCATTAAGCTATGAAAGCAAAAGACTTTTTAGTAAACAAAAACAAAAAACAAAAGTTAGAGTTGTTAAAATTGATTTTTAATAGTGAACTTAAAAACCTAATATGTATAAATAGCGGTTAAATTTATATGATAATATGTAGTATTTAATAGAACAAAAAACGTGGTATTAAGTACTAAAAGTGTAACACTAGTAACAAAACAAGATCTTAACAACATCTACAAATATTTGTAGCAAAACGTACTACTAGTTTTTTAAAAAGTACTTTTTTTAGTAAGATGTTTTTTAACTGTCAGCATTGCAAAAAAATAACAACTTAAAATCAATGTATTTTTATATGTATTAAAGAAATTATTTTAGTTAAATAAGTTATAACGTGAAATTTATTTAAGACTTTGTAAATAAATAAATAAATAAAATTATCACACATACACACACACAACGCAGATTATTTGTACTTGTATTGTTTGACCTACCATTTCTAGTTGTATACATAATTTAAGTAAGTTATCAAATATGTATCAAATATGTTTAACATTTTATTTATAATGAACAAATTTATTCTATACGATATTGTTCAATTTGTGTGGAAAAAACTTCAAAAAGTAACCAAACTTAATGCAAGTAAAATTTTAATTCTTAAATTAATTCATTTTAATTAAAAAAATTTTCTAAAATATAAGTTTAAAACTTTCTCAGCTCTGTAATACTCACATGGTTTTTATAATTTCTCAAAATTTGTTGAAAAAAAAATTAATTTTTTGATAATTTTTTATTTATAAACATTTAACGATGAAGTTAAAATATTGTCATTTATTTATTTTTAAGTTTTCTTTCTTTTATGTTAAGTAGAAAATTTGGTAAATAATAGAAGTTTGGTTTGAGTTTTGTGTTAGAAAAAAAACACGAAATTAAAAAAAAAATTCAATAAATTTTGAAATTTTACTTGCAGCTATTGGGCTTTATTTTCTTTAATTAATTTATTCTTAAGCTCCATGCGTTTTTTTGTAAACGATTAAAGTTTCTGTTTGTTAAATGTAAAGCATTGCATATCATAATAATGATAATAATACCTTTTTAAAAGAGAAAAACTTTACAACATAATCAGTTTAATGCTCTGAGAAAATTCTTTTTAATTAATGAACCCATAAGTAAATTTGTAAATTTATTTTTTATTTTTAATATACACCTTTCTTTCTTGGTATTTATCATTTTATTTACTAAAAGCATAATAAATATTTTTTCTAACTTCCAAAATCTGAGATTGAAAATGAAAAACTATACGCATAAATTATTCTTAACTTTAACTCAACTACGACTACAGTAACAAATGAAAAATATATTAGTTTTAATAAAAAGAAACCTTGTAAGGCTTCTATAGCCGTCTAGGAATTGTTTTAAATATAAGTTAAATACTTTTGTTTTTAAAACACCAAACTTGCTTAAAGTAAGAAGTCATTGAAAAAATTTCTCTTAATGTTATTATTGAAAAAGAATAATAATAAACAAATATGAAAATGAAAAAAACCATGCATACAAACAAAATGTTTGTGAAACTGTATGCCAAAATACAACAAAACACTGTTATTTTAGTTTTTCCCTGCATTAAGTAAAAAGCTTCTCGACACCATGTAAATTATCAATATTGAAGCAAAAGCAATCAATATATCGCACTTTAACAACAAAAGGAGCATAACTCAAAATGTTCGAATTTGGCATTTTTCATCTTAAACTATTTGTAGTGACATGATTTTAATTGTGAGATATTTTGATCGAGTAAGAGCCTGAACAGAATCAAAAATCGTCGCGGCCGACGATTTGTTGTTGTTGGAAAATACATGCAAAATGTAGAAAAAAACTCAGCTCGTTTTCCACAACGATCAATCGCAGACTTAGAATCTATCCTATTTCAATCGTCGGTTGCAACGATTTTTGATTCTGTTCAGGTTCTAAGTTTGAAGTACGCAACAACAATAGTAACAATTCTGTATAGATACCATCTACTCCTGTAAACATTTGGAAGACGATTTGAAGATAAGTTGATTTTGCGAAGCACTTGCAATTCGCCCAAGGGTTCTTTGGAAGATGGATCGCTTTTCGATCGCCCAGGCGATGAATGCGCGATTCAAGAAAAATCTTCCTTGGCTCACTACGGCGATCGTCGAAAGATGGCTTATTAAAAAAATTTCCAAATCGATCGTTGGAATATGAAGTAGTCTATTCTATATACTTCTCCGCTAGAAATAATCATCGAAAAAATTTTAAAGAATGATTCTATTATGTTGAATTGCCGTATGGAAACAGAAAATATTCATGAAACTTTTCTTAGCTATTCGTTTGCGAATCTTTTCGGAGAAACGCTTACGACCCCTCTCCGCGGTTCGTTATCGACTCTTCCCAGCGAATTGCTTACGAACACTTTAGACGACTCGCTTGCGAATCTTTTCAGCGCATCGCTTTTATGGCCTCAGCTGCTTACAGTCGGCGATACTCGGATGACTCCCAAATGAGATCGCCGGCGATTGTCTCATCTTCTAAGCCATTCATCATCATTCGCTGGCGATTTTGAGGCGATTGAAAATGTTTGCAGGAACATTGGCTGTCTGAATTTTATACACATATTCTTAATCCTTATCGTTCTGTTTTTTTATTTATTTTGGATGGAGTCTCTTGAAGAATAAAAATTGTTTTTTGGTCCTAAAATTTTGTAGTTAGGGTGCGATATGTTTGAAGTCACTCAAAAATATAAGTATATTATAGTATTAGTAGTATATAAAAACATCAAATAAATTAGTTTCATGATCGGTCCTTTTTGACCCTTTGAAAGACAGGCAGCTGATCAACATTGGCTTGATAAATTCTCAGTTTGCCGATATTTATCTACCTTCTTTGCACTATAAATCATTGATTTAAATCCTTCTTGCTATTTAGCACAAGTAAGTTCCTGTTGAAATTTTTTATCACAAATAAATCTCTCAAGCGAAAATGAATTTTTTACTCATTCCTCGAATCATTTTTCTATTCAAGCGTCCATTTCATTTGTTTGTTTTTTTATGGCTCCTTTTGCATATACCTCAGCAATTTTTTTCTTTCAAATTTATCTTGCTTGGTCTTAGCATTTCGCAACTCAATTTGTCATATTTTAAGATTTCGATACTTCTTTATGCATATGAAAGTCAAATTATTGTTTGGACCAACAGGGAAGCAATTCTGAGAAAGTGAACTTAGAAAAATATTTCATAAACAAAATTCTTTTCCTATGGATCGCCCAGAAAGGGGGACTCACATTTAGTTAAGTTACTTTCCATAAACTACACTATGCGACAAATATCATGTCAACGTCATGGGACGGAATGAATTAAGCACCTAGCTAAAAAAGGCATATGCAGGTATTCAAAATATAAAAGTTAGCTAAAAATATTCTTTTTATTTTAAAACTTTTCTTTTAAATTTAAAAGTTTTGAGATTCGAGATAAATTTGAAAAATTTTTTAAATACTGGTGGCATCTCAAAAGAGGTTGGGAATTCGTTCATAGCTTCTTTAACTAAGCTGTTCTAATTGACTTTATCTATTACCTTTCAAAACAAAATATGACAAGAATCACCTTGGCAACTTTTTGAATTTTGTTTTTGCATTTTTCCAGTGTTTTTGTATAGGGAATTAAACCAAAAACTAAACACTTTTATAGGGTATTATTCGATAGGTCTTTTTATTACGTAGTGCGAACTCTTTTAACCTTTTATTGCTATCGTCGCTATCATCACTATCAAAATCTTAGTATGAATCAACAGGATCTCCCATTTGATTTGGTGGTAATTCTTTTCTTATATGTTCTTCTTGATTTGTTTTCAAGTGTTATTTACTCCACCAATCAATTTCCGCCAGTACTGCATTGAGCGATTTTTTCTAAGATATCTGTAAATTGGCATATTTAAGCTTCATTAAATTGCGTGCATTTGAAGAAGAAATATTTAACCACTTTACCTCATTTCAAACGGCAGGACAGCTTGGTGGTAATGTTCGCTTTGTTCGTCTGATTCAGTAGATAGTTGCTGACCAAAATAATTGATCTGATGATGCAAAAAGTGTGTTTTAGTGACATGTTGACACCAATCATCGAGAATGCATCCAACACTTTTCATATGTACATACTTTTTATATACATAGGCTTGCATGGTCTTCCGTTCGTTCTTTGTCCAAGTAGCCCGCGACGACTAATTTCATAAAATGCCAGGCAACTCATTATGTATTAAAACTTTGTCCAACGCCTCAGTTTTGATCAGTTTTCGAATGTCTAACGCCTGAGAGAAAAAGTATGTATCATCATTTAACATAAATACTGTAATGATGTATATGTATATTTTTCCTTCTTTCAATTTGCACTCGCTTAGTCGTGGGAAGACTTCACGTAACGCGTTAAAGACTTTACTTATTTTCACAACTTTTCAGGATGCCGAGTTTTACTTGGAGTGGAGGCAATAACATTTTTTCTTTCGGCTGTAAGCTTTCTCGAATTTATTTGGAATGTGTAAAATCGCTAGATGCTCTACAAACCCTTCGTTTTTTCTATATTGGTCACCTTTATATCTGCTGTCCCAATCACACATACAGCACATATATTTCACATATCTACTTTGCAAACCACAAGGAATTGCAACGACTTTCAAATCGCAGCAAATGCTCTACTGATGTTTGTCGTAATATTGTCCATTTCCAATATTGTCTTTAATGCGTTGTAGGTCCCTTTTGTTTAGGTTCTATATGCAATTGGGATCGATGGTCTGGTGGTAGTTTTATGAAGTAGTACTGCTTTAGACTTAATTTCTGAGCTATAACTAAATTTATTTTCTAACCATCCGCTCTGCATGAGATGTTCATCTCGCTCATTAATTTTTCTATGTTGCATAAGCAGAAGTTTTCGCATCATTGGCAACGAATAGCCTTTGCAGTGTTTATTGAGGATGCAACGTTTATGCTAGGAGCTAATTAATTGTTTGTTTTAAAAAATCATGGTAGTTACTCAGATTTGCGTTGTAAGAGTTCCAACTTTGCTGCGATAGCATCCAATATGTCTTTTCTTACCGATTTTGGTTCATTTGGCTCATTTTAGACAGACACTCGCGATACCGACGTTAACTATATTTTTCAATTTTTATTTCTTTAAAAAATACAATACAGATCGAAAACGAACCGTTCGTTAATGTTTATTTTCATTACCTGTGTTCAAATGTTTAATTTTTTAGTGTTTTTCCTTGAAAAATTATATAAAACATCTAAATAAGTTCAGTTAAGCACTTACTGGTACAATTGTATGCTCAGCATAGTTATAGATCAAATCAGTACCAATTTGCCAAAGAAACTCTAAACAAATTCCCAACATCTTTTAAGATACAACCAGTACAATAGAACTTAAAAAAAATTTTTAAATCTCCCTGGTGTCTCAAAACTTTTAAATGGACATAAAAATAGTTTAGCTAACTTTTCAAAATCTTTTGCAATTTTTAATATCCGCGTATGTATTCTTTAGCTGGGTGCCTAATTCTGTGGTCATATGGAGTAACAGCATATCTGGATATATTGCCAAATCTTCATTTCATCTTAATCTACACACATATTCATAAGTTTTAGCAATTTTGATACAATTTTAAAGCCAGAAGATAAAGTTAACAATTCGTAAGAGATTTTAGAAATGAAAATATATCATTTTGATTCGGCTCATTACTGATATAAAAATGCTCTCCTGCGAAGTTAAAAAAATTAAGATATGCTGTTATTCCATATTGCCACAGAAATCATTCCATCCCGAAAAGTTTGTCGCACAGTGTTATATGGATGTAAACAGCATAAGAAATTTTTCTTAACGTAGAGGTCAACATGGACCACTAAATTTGAATTTCTATATAAGCCATAGGTGATGTCTTTTTAAAAACATTTTTTCAATGAAAGTTTGTAAGAATCGATTGAAATTTCGATTTATTTACAAGTCGTCAAGTAAAATAAGATAACCGTAGTACTACGTTGAGAAAAACTTTTAAATTCCACGTTGAGGTATAGATGAGGAATTGAAGTTTTTAAATATTTTGAAAAAATGTATAATTGAGATACTACAAGGAGCATGATTTCGGTCTACACTTAGCATAAAATAAAAATTATGTCAGCTTGATTTTATCCCAAAACAAAACGGTTTTGGAAATATATAAAAATGAAAAAATATGTAGTTTTATACACCAACGTAGGATTACGGTTAAATAAAGTTGAGTTAGTAAATTGTTGATGTCATCCTATTATTTCAAAGGACACCTTTCAAATGGCCTTATCCTTTTATTATATTTCTCAGTTTTTGAGATATTCACTAAAATTTTTTTGTTTATTACTTTGTTGTACAATTTTCTCATACCATTTTTCATACTCCCATAACGATTATTTATTTCCTTTTTTCCAACAACGAAAATAGTTACAATACTTTGGTCAATGGATTCTCGTAGAGGAGACAACAAAAATTACATTTGTATCAGTGGTTTTAAAGTTTACGTCTGAATAAATTTAAATATAAGTTTAAAATTTACTGTAGATTCGGCAATTTACTAGCTTCTAACAGCATAACTATGTTTTTTGAACCCTTAAGTTGTCAGAGTCTTGGATCCAATGCTTCTTACCTTGTCTTCAGACAACTTTAAACATGATGTCGATGAGCTTTTGCTTGCTTACAATAAATATGTTTGCTTTCATTATATTTTACACAGTGGCATTTTGAAATATATATGTATACATATAATTTTCAATTGTAATAAAAACAATGGTATACAAATTGTATGGCAAAAAAAAGACATGAACTGAAAAAGCTGTTTTATAATTGTAATGAATACTCAACATAAAACTCAGCTAAATTAGACAAAGCTTCAAGTTGAATTTACATTGAATAAAAGTAAAAACAAAAATATTAAAATTAAAAGCGAAACATTTTAAATTGATATTTTATGTGTACCAAAATAAAAAAATAATAAAAGTGAAAAGTAAGAAAACTAAATAATTATATATATATATATATATAGGCACAAAAGTGCAAAACGTGATATATAAACTAGTAGGTTACAAACATAAAAACATACATTAACATGGTGAATACCTAAAAAAAACATTAAACAGTTAATAACGCTAATTATGTTAATTAAGTCAAATACAGAAGAAAAAGAAGAAGTAAAGAAAAATGCACATCATATAAAAACTAAACGGAAATAAAAAACCTTAAGTAAAAGTTTTCGAAAAAGCGTCTAAATCGAAAAATAAACCTAAAAGAAATTTATTAAATCTAAGTTTTATTTTGCGAAGTGTAAGCAACAAAAAACCAATTCAATAATTAATGATCAAATTAAAAATTAAACTAGCTTAAGTATTCGATGTCATTGATATGCTGTTCGTAACGTTCGAGCAACACCTTCTAAGGGACCCTTAAAACTTGACGTCGTCGCTGCGTCGCAGCTGCAGAGATCGCTCTGCTGAGGCCACGTTATTTATGATCAATTTGTAAAATTCTCAATTTTAAAAATACGTACATAAATATAATCAAATAATAAGAAATATTTTTGTAATATTGTAAAACACAAAAGCAAAAAAAAAAACAATTCAATATGAAGAAAATAAAAATAATTAGGTGCCTATATTTTAGATTTTGTAAAAATTGTATCTTACGTTCTCAGTCAATTCATTTGCTACGCAGGTTTTCCAGTAATTAAAAGATAAAACAGAACAAGAAATTGAGGACAAAAACTCTTTAAGATAAAGAACAAACTGTTATGTTTGCACAGCCTAAAATTATGCTTAAAAAAGCATCCTTTCTCCCTCTCTCAAAACCGCTTAACACTTTGGTCAAAACTTAAAAATAAATATTTAATTGAAAATCTGTTAAAAAAATACTAAAATTACAGTTACTTAACACACAACAAATAAACAACAAGTCTTGTAACACTCAACATAACAGTAAGCAAACAACAAAATTTGTTAAAAAGTAGCAACAAAAAATAATAATAAGACAAAAACAAAAATTGCAACGTTAAATCGACGAAAACCATTATGTAAAAGTGCCTTAGATAAAAGTTATAAAAAAATTGAAAATAAAAAATTAAAATAATACTAAAAATTCCAAAATATTAAAATTAAAGCATCGATATGGTCATAAAGTTCATAAAAAATAATTTTTATGTAAAGTTTTTTCAGTCACTTCCATTTTATTTATGTATTTTAGTATACTTTCAAATAGCCTTTTTATAAACTTAACTATTTTTTAAAACAGAATTGTAAGTTTTTCTAAAATTAAAATTAAGGGCTAACACCACTGTAAAGTCATTAAAATTGGTCAAGTCTTTAAGAATTTTTGTAAGCAAGGAAACACATTTTATGTGAAATATACATACAGGGTTTTATTAAGCATATATTATATAATGTAAAAAAAAAATTTGTTTTTTTAAATGGCAGTAGTAGTGCGTCATTATTGGAGAGTCTTTAAACAAGAGGTGTTCCACGGCTGGCAGCACAACTGCAGTAGTTCTTGTGCTAGAACAAAAAAGAAAAGTGTTTTTTAATAATAAAAGGTTAATGTAAAGAAATACGTAAGAGATTTAAGAAATATAATTTTAAAAATTTGGGAGGCTTGGAAGTCAAAATTGATGTTTTTTAACAACAAGACTAGCGAAGTGACATCATAACTCAGACAGTATTTGAGATATCACAAAAATTGTACGCATTTCTCTAGATAATATAACTATAAATAAGTATGTGAATTTTGAAGTTGATCAAATAAAAAGTGTTTGAGTTGTGCGACCAAGGTTGCCAGTCAAATTCGGAACAATTCCCACGGAAATTACCTTTTTCCCACAGTAACATAAATTAAATACCACCCATACCACAAATTCCCATGGTAAAGGTAAATAAAAAATTCCCACCGCAATTAAAAAAATACCAAAAAAATATCACGATCATTAAAAACTACCACGAAAATACCACTCGTTTTAAAAATACCGTCAAAATCCCATATGCATTAAAAAATACCACAAAAAATCCCATACGCATAAAAAAATAACACAGTAAATCTCATATAAATACAAAATTAAAAATACAACAAAGAAATAATAGTGGTATTCAATGAACGGCGTATTTGTGATGTTTATAGCGATATATTAACTGAAGAATATTTTCCAACAACAAAAATGCAAGGGATTTTGCATACGCAGCTTACGACAATGCGGTGTAAACAAAGCGTATAGTGCGTATAATGCATAAATAGGCAACTGTGATTTAATTTTAAAAGATAATTGAAAACCAATGGATTCGATAAGTAAACTTGCAAATATTTTTTATTATTGTTTTGTTAGTAACTATATTTTTCAATTTAAGCATTTTAAAATAAGTTTTGTAAGCTTTACGCTTGCAAAAAATTCAAAAATTCGGGATAGTATTGCCATATGTCAAAAAATGTCTACATAGTTTTCATGCAATTTTGTGATGGCAACTTGTTCTTAAAACAAATATGCAATTTGCTTATACTTATAGCTTCACGCTTCGGTATATATACGTTGTTCATCGCATATCATTATTAAATTTTTGCTTAATTATAGTGAAAAAGTGGTTAAAAAGAAAATTCCCGAATTCCCATGCAATTAAAAAATACCACACTGAATTCCCACGCTAATTAAAAAATACCACTCTGGATTAAAAAATACCATGGGAATTCACAAAAAAAAAATTCCCTAGACCAATTAAAAATTACCACGAATGGGATTTCTCGCACATTACTGGCAATCTTGCTACCGACATTTACAAAAACAAAATTTTGTTTGTATAATTTAATATATGCTTAATAAAGCCCTTTATGTATATTTCACATAATTTTAGTTTCCTTGCTAACAAAAATTCTAAAAGTCATGACTAATTTTGTATGAATTTTACAGTGGTGTTAGCCCTTAAAGCTTTTTTGTCCACTTACAGCGCAGTGCAAAACTAGCACATGTTAAAACGTCTGCCATTATGGCTATGAGCAAAAAATGTAATAAGAACGCTAATCGAAAAATATATATATATTTTTTTATTTATTTCTTGTTTAATTCGTAACAAAACGGTATACAATTAAAAACGAAAATAAATAAATTTGGATAAAAAAAGTTCCAAAACAAAACCAACACTTTTGTAGAAAATTTTTTACCTTTCGACTAAAGTAAGAATAAGTCATATTTTCAAGGTTTTGTGCCTAGCAGCCCTTCTTATAATTTTTAGCATTTTTACATTTAAAAAAATTTGCTACAAATTCACCAATCAATTCAATTCGTTTTGATATTATGCCAATCGTATTTTTACTATTCATAACAATTTTTCAATTAGATTGAAGTCGGAACTTTGCGCTGGTCACTCCATCACTGTAATATTTTTTTCAGTCAGCAATTTATTTAAAATTTTTAATGAGTGTTATGAATCGCCATGCAGTTGAAAGTTATCTTTAGGATAGGCTCTGATCTAAACAAAATTAGGAAGATGGGTCTCGAAGATTTTCGAATTTTTTTGAAACCCCAAACTGTGATATTGTTCTCACAATAATTCACTGTTCGCTTAACATATTGTCTTTGAATGGCATATCCACGTCACAGTCAGAAATACTACTTTTTGTCCTACCGGAAACAATACAATTTCGATTCATTTTAGAGACCCATAATTCCTATTTTATTGAGATTAGTGTCTCTCCTGAAGAGAAGTTCGTATTTCAATTGCATGACGATCCGAGACACTCGTCGAAAAATTTTAAATAAATGGGTGAAAGGACAAAATTTAGATTCATAAAGTGGTCAGTGCAAAGTCCCGACATCAAACCAATTGAAAATATGTTATCAATAGTAAAAAGACAATTGGCACAGTACCAAACAGCTCCACATTCAACCTGGAAGATTCAGTGCCAAAATATTACAAATAAAATCCAACTAAATGTATAAAGAACATTAAAAATCATAATTGGCTTTGCACAAAACTTTATAACATATACTCCATTTATACTTCAGTCGAAAATACGGAGCAAGGTGCATTGTGTTGGTTGTGTTTTATGATTTTTTCTCTCTGAATGTGTTTTTTCTTCATTTTCAATTATAAACTGCTTTCTTAAAGAACTACACAAGAAATAAATGGGCAAAAATATTATTAGATTTACAGCCATATTCTGGTAAATTAACAAATTGTTAGCCAGTATTTTGAATATTTCGATGTGTTTGTTGTTTTCAATACAAAATTGAAAGCTCAAAAAACCAAATTTTCAATAACTGAAAAGCAGTTGACAATTTTTATCAAAATTTTTTATTTTTGTACTTCAAATTTTGTTTTGAAATAAAAAATTACAACAAACACATAGAAATATTCAAAATACTGGTTAACAATTTGTTAATTTGCCAGAATAGGGCTGTTAATTAAAAATGCAAGAAGTTCAAACATATGCGCATTTGTGCTCCACGCTGTATATTTAATGCTCCATTAAATATTTCCAATCTAAGGCCGCATTCATAGTAAACGCTTTTTGCTGAGCTGACTGTATAGTCATGGAAAAATCACAGTGTTTATAGTGCAAACTGAGTCCGAGCAAAAAAGCAATTTTTAAATGGTTTTCAGCGCTTATATCTCCATCTCGCTTGTTTACACAAGCAGAAAGCGCGCACTTTAAGCACCAATAAGCTCAAGAAGCTTCTTTGTAAAGCGTTTACTATTATCAAAAAAAGCTCGAAAAAGCTGCTTTATGAATCAGCTCAGCCAAAGCAGTTCACATTCAAACTGAAGCCTTTTTGACGATCCGAGCCGAAAACCACATTGGAGCAATAGAGAACGCAAGTCATTCATCTCTTTTGCCTTAATGCGTTTTTGAGTTTCATTTTAGTTCGGTTCAGCAAAAAGCGTTCACTATGAGCGCGGCCTAAGAAGCACTACTTGAAAGCTTTTAATAGGGGTATTCACGGATTGTTGCGAGTTGAAGAGTGTGAAAATGCAAGATATTTTGCGCACTAACGCGTGAACATCAATATTGCAACTTAATTATGCAATAATTATATGTCGAAAGAACAGTAAATATATTGCCACCTCATTTCTAAATCACAAAAAGTTGTTTGAATCAGCGTACAAACTTAAGCTTTTTAAAGTTTTACCCAGATGGCAACTATGTTTAAGAACAACCAAAACATAAATTAGCTGTTTAGCATCACTGCTTGTGCGTTCTCGCAATAGGTTTGGGCAGTGCGTAATTCAAGAAGAGTTGCAAAATTCCTTCCCTTGTGTTTGTTGTTGGAGTGATGCGAAAGTTCGCAATCTTGCATTTTCGCATCGTCGCAACTGCGTTTCACATCAACCCGTGAATACCCCTAATATTAATTGCTAACTTGAAAGCCGAACAAGGCAATATTTTGAAAAGCTTAAAAACTGTAAACAGCTTTCACACGCTTGAATGCATAAACTTTTGCTATTCCCTACACTAGTAATTTCTAGCATTTGCTCATATAAAACAACTGTCTTGCTCTAAAGCACTTTATATTATTGTTATTAATTCCATCTAAAAATGATATTCTTTCGGCCATAACTTTTCTTACTTCAATTTTTTCCCGCTTAAATGCCATTACTTTTCAGTTTAAACTGAGTAACTACTAATTACTTTTACTACTAGTTTTTATCGAAAGTTAGTGTTATGAATGCTATTTCAACCGTATTATGTTTATAAGCTATAAATTTGGTTTATTGTCATAACGAAAACAAAAAACCAAGCATCGTGTACTTTATCTTTTTCAGTTGTATTTATATTATAAGTTAGCAAACATTTTAATTTAATACGTTTTGGATCGAAAAAAAAAAAATATTAACTATGTACATTTCTTTTAGTTAGCTTCGTGAAATTCTCAGCATTTATGTAAATTAAAATATATAAAAATATTTAAAAAAGTTGAGAGTTAAAGAATTCTAAAAAACGAAAAAGTCAATAAAAATTGCATAAAACTGAAAAACGTTGAGTTTTATTGAACCTTACTAGACATTTATTTTAAGTATTCACTGAATTTTAACATAAATTTCATCTCTATAAAATGGTATTTTATCAAATCGTACAGATTTAGTTACAATTCGGGTCTATTTTTTATTCGTTTGAAACTTTTTACGAGCTGTACACATACAATTAGTTTGTATGAGGGTGATTGGACATAGCCCCAAGGGACATTTCTTTTCTTGATGACATAATCCCAAAAATTGGATTTGGGATTATGGCCAGTTTCGAAGAGGTCATAAGCCCCAAAAAAAGAGCACGTAGTCCCAAAATAAATTTCATCATAAAAAAATTGATTTGCCTTGTATGGCAATGAATGGTGATAACAACATTCCGCACAAGGGCAATCTCCCAAGCGTTCAAAATCCCAAATTCAATTTTTTGGATTCTGCCCACCAAATAAGGGGACACAATCCCAAATTTGAAATTTGGGATAATATCCCTTGAGGTTATGTCCCGTCACCGTGCCTGAATATCAGGCGTTTTATTGTTTGTGAAAAGTTTCTTGGAAAAATTTTGAGTATAGATCTGCAGCGTACATCTTGAAGAAAAATATTAAAAACAAAGATTTAGAAACTTCCTAAATCTATGCAATACAATTTTATTCCGCTGATCGGGGTTTTCACACAGAAAAATTTTTTCTACCAAATATCCTTAAAAAATTTACCAAAATGAAAACAATTTACAAAATTTTTTTTATGTAAAAGTAAATAATAGATATATGTAAATTTTTTAAATCTTTAAATAAAAAAATATTTATTACACATTTCATTGATAAAAAACAAACAAACATAAGCAAATGTAAACAATACGATAAAAAACATTTTAATATTAAAATCACATTTTTATAATATCAAGTTCAAAGATATCAATAATAGCTGCGTTCTATTCGCTTCAAAATAATCCAGATTATTTTTTGCAAAGCAAAAATAATGCAAATATCGCTATAGCAGCTATACGACTCGTAGAGGGCACTACCGTTGCAATCAAAATTAAATTCAAACAAGCAATCATGATACAATAACTATTAGGTGTCATGAGAACGTGCTTCGTTCAAAACTGTTGTGAACTGCTATGGTAGCGATACCTTAGTGAACAATGTTTTTCTCTGAATGTGTTTTACTCTAAACGTCAGAAAAATTGTAAATTATTTAATTTAATTTTCATATTATGCAATTATATAAATAATTGAAGTGCAATTGTTGGCTGCGCTGAATGCGTTCAATGTGTGTAACACACGCGGTTTGTTTTGTTTTCTTTTGTTTAACATTCGATGGTGGCAGCTCGTGAGAAAATAGGTATCTGTCATGGCTACCTAATAGTCATTGTATCAAACAAACAAATAATTCAAAAAATGAAATGACAACTCATAAAAATATACAGGTGCGGCACCTGTGTTTCAAATTTTTTAAAGGCTTTATCACAATTTTATATGGATAGCAAAAATAATCTTATTTGTTATAGGATTATTATTTTTGTTTTTGCTTTGCATGTAAAAAAAATAATCTGGATTATTTTGAAGCGAATGGAACGCAGCTAATATTAAAGTCATATAATTTTGCCATTTAAACCGAACAGAAATTCATTAATTCATATTTTTCTATAGGTACTATTACAGTGCGTAGCTATAAAAAACCACATTTTTTATTAATTTTTTTACCTAGTATTATTAATTTAAATGATTTAAATTTTTTACATACTGAAGAATTATTCATGAGGAAATAAAAAGTTTTTTGTTTTGTCTTTGTAGTTGTTGTTAATATTCTACGAAGTTAGGGCTTTCTTGAGTTAAGAGTTGTAGTTTGCACTCAACCTACGCAAATAAAAAAATAAATAAAAAAATGGCATGCGTTGAAAAAAATGTAAAAAACCCACTTTTTTGCCCATACTTTCAGCCATACAAAAAAAATATTTAAGTTTTTTGGCTTTTTGTAGGTCTAGTGCTTAACAGAGTCTATACGGATTATAATGAATCAAGATAAGAACTCCAGATATCTTAGAAGCCGATTCGAAAAACCTTGTTTCGAGAAAAACGCGATTAAAGATTTAAAGGTTCTTGAACATCATGCGACATACGAATATTATATGTTATAACTTTTTTCTATTTAATATTTTTTGTAAATTTTTGCAATATATGTGTTCCTAAGACCTTAAAGAACCATATTCTGACGGGAAAAAAATTGATTTTTTATTTCTATGCACTTTTTTACATTATTACATTACATTATAATTATATAACTTTTAAAGAAATCTTTTTGAGTATTTTTCATAACGAATATTTATTTATTTTTATTTTATTTTATTTAGAGATTATGTTTGTACAATAAAAACTAGGGTATTTTATGGTACGATTGAAACATTGGCCAGAAAAAAATTATATTTTATTTTATTTAGTATAATTAATTATAATAATAAATTATTACAACTAAGATAATATGTCGAGCAACTAGCTGCCAGGGCCTTCGGCTCGGGTTTATTAAATTTTATTGTGTTGAATAGTCATTGGCTAATAAAGAAAAAAAAAAATTAGGTTATACTAGAAAAGATTTTATATAAAATGCGTTAGGTTACATACTTTTATAAATTCATATATTTTTAGTATATTTTGTAATGTGATGTTAGTAAGTAGACTACTAGGTTTGGTGTTGCCAAATATTAAATTTCTGTTGTAAGTAAACTTATTGCATACATCGAGGATATGCACAACGGATGTTGGACTGTTGCAAAATTGACAGTTGGAGGCTCTCTTACCACACAGCAAGTGTTCATGTGAAAATTGTGTATGCCCAATCCGAAGTCGAACGAATGTTTTGCTCAGTAGTCTGGTGCATGATGTTGGGTAGATTGCTTTGACTCCCTCTTTATTGATGGTGCTGTAATGATGATAATAGTTGAGCCATTCATTTTTCCTTAAATGTTGGAGATGTTTGTTAATTACTTCCAAAATGTCTTTTTTCTCGTATGTATCTAATGTGAGATGGGGGCCTTTGCCTGCTGCTTTGGCGGCTGCGTCAGCGTATTCGTTTCCTGGGATGCCTACATGTGCTGGAACCCACATAGTTTTTATTTTATTAGGGTGTTTGATGCAGGAGTTTCTGATAGATGAAATGAGTTGGCTGTTGTTGTTGTTTATGTTCCGAACTGCCTCAAAAGCAGATTTGCTATCAGTACAGAGAATGTATTTACCTTTAGTAGAACCAGCAAAGTCGGTGGCAAGTTTAAGAGCCAGAGCTTCGGCTGTAAAAACAGAGCAATACGGTGCAAGAAGTCCAGCTTTTATTATGGTACCATTATTGGAAACAACCGAAAAAGATGAGCTGTTCTCTGTTTTCGATCCATCCGTATATAGAAATGACCAGTTTTTATTTGTGTAGAAATCAGCTATTTCGGAAAATATTTGCCGGTATCTTTCAGAACTAGTACATTCTCTGGGAAAGGCTTGTAAGTCTGATAAGAGGGATGGGTTCTTAAGACACCAAGTAGGTTCATAGCTATGCTGAATTAGTTGAGGCTTAATGTCTATTTCTAGAGATTTGGAAAGTTCGACGCAGCGTAAAATTGTTGATTTAATTCTGTAATCCCGTTTAAGTTTAATTGAATTGCAGACAGTTTTGTGAAGAATGACATTATTGGAAGTGAAAAGTTTAGTTGTTAGATTATATGTTGTAGATGTAACTCGCTCGGATATGGATGGAAGACCGGCCTCTGCTAATATGTTCTTAATTGGAGAGGTAGGAAATGCATTTAGGCTTCTACGAACGGCTGTGTGATAGGGAGCATAAATCTGCTGAATGTTGCTGAGGGCATTACTAGAAAGTAATAGTGATCGTGTTATATTAATAAGAGTATTTACGTGAATTAGACAGTGTTTGGATGTTAAGTATTTAATAATGTTTAATCTGGCAGCTAGGCTTTTTCTTAATTCTATACAGTGTTGTTTGAAGCTAAGCTTACAGTCGAATATAATTCCTAAAATTTTTAAATACTTTACAAATTCGATACTAATACTGACATTATTAAGATTTAAGTGAAAATTTGTACAGGTTAATTTTTTACAAATATGAAGAATTTTGCATTTTTCAATTGCTAGGCTAGCACCAGACAAATTTCCCCATTGTTTAATATCGCTTAATATTTTCGAAAAAGTAGATTTAACAATATTCATGTCTTTTATTTTACAAAATATAATGGCATCATCGGCGTAAATGGAGTGAGCAACATTTTTATATGTAGATAGAATTTTACTAAGTTGATCAAAAGCAATTATGAAAAGAGTAACGGACAACGGGGATCCTTGTGGAATACCATTCTTTAAGGGAAATATATCGGATAAGTTTGAGTTGACTCTAACTCTAAACCTTCTGCTTGTCAAAAAGCCTTTAACTATGTTAAAGATTTGTTGACCTACTTTCCAGTTAATGAGTTGTTGAAGCACCGAGTGTACACCTATGCGGTCGAAAGCTTTTTCAAAATCGGTTGCTAGAACTGTAACATGATTTTTATTTGAAAGAGCGATAGACGCATAATGTTGAAGATAGAGTAGTACATCAGTTGTGGATTGTTTGTTCTAAAAGCAACTTGGTTTTGATTGATCAGTTTATTTTTGTTTATAAACCACATTAATCTTTTAGACAGTATTTTTTCGAGGACTTTTCCTATGCAGGGTAGAAGAGAGATCGGTCGGTAACTGCTAGTTTCAGATTGAGGTTTTTTTGGTTTTAGAATTGGAACAATTACAGCTGTACGCCAACTTTGTGGGTAAATTCCAGTTACAAAGATGTTATTGAATAGAACCAGTAGTCTCTTTTTAGCAACGAGTGGCAAATTGGTGAGCATTGGGTAGGAAATACGATCGAAACCAGGGGTTTTTCCTCGAACACTCCGTAAAGCATTTTCGAGTTCGGTAAGTGAAATTGTCAAATTTAATTTTTCTGCATCAGTTGAAAGATTGCGTTGTTCGTAATTACATCGTAAAATAGATGTTTTGCTAGATATGAATTCTTGCGAAAAGTTCCGGTCTTCAGAAAAACAAGACCACACATATGCTAAGTGATTGGCAATTTCTTTAGAAGACGTTATTTGAGTGCTACCCGAGTTTATAGACTTAATTGTGTTTGAACTATTATTTCCTACGAGGATTTTGATATCGGACCAGATCTTTTTTGGACTCGTTATGGGTGTAATTTGTGATGTAAGTTTTTCCAAACTGAAATTTTTGGATTCTTTGACGGATTTTCTAAATTGTGCATTTGCTTTTTTGTACAACATTAAATTGTCATCAGTTCGAAAACGTTTAAAATTGCGCCAGTATGTTTGTTTTCTTATTCGTAACGTAAGGGCTTCAAGTTTAGAGTTCCACCAAGGGACTTTTTTTTTGGAAAAAACGCTTTTTGTTTGTGGTATGGAGAGATTAGCTGCAGTTCGAATAATTTTTTGTATTTTGGCAGCTTCTTGGTTAACGCTGTTACCAGGACAGCGTGAGATAGTTTCTTTTTCGCAAACTTTTTGGAAAAGTACCCAGTCAGCGAAATCTGTTTTAAATTTTTTAATAGGTTCTGGTTTTTCGAAACTTATCGGCGAAACTATTTCAGTCAAGATCGGAAAATGGTCACTACCGTGAAGTTCTTTTAATACTTTCCAGGAACATTTTGGTGCAATTTGTGCCGAACACATAGTTAGGTCTATATGTGTGAATGTTTTATGGGTGGAAAAATGAGTTGCTGAACCATCATTAAGAACTACAAGGTTTTCGCAGAGTACAATATCTTCAATTGTTTTGCCTCTATCATTATAGCAGTTGCATCCCCACAAAGGGCTCCACGAATTAAAATCCCCTGTGATGATATATGGATTTGTATTTGGACGTATAATAGTATTAATATCTTGGGTAGAAAAGTTTTGCTGAGGTGGTATGTAGCTATTGATTATATTGAATTTAAAACTTAAGTTTAATTCGATAACAATTGTCGATATACGAGAGTTTATTGGTAACACGTTATGTGAAATATGTTTTTTGATGAGGATTGCAATGCCCTGCTTGGCTGAGTTGTTACACAATAAATTGTGGAAGTAACCTTTATACTGTTTTGGAGTAACAAAAAAACTTTTACTATGTGGGAAGTGAGTTTATTGGATCGAAACAATGTCTAGACTTAGGTTTTCAATAATCAACTGAAGTTCGTGGTTATTGTTTGTGCAGCCTTTAATATTCCATTGTAATAATTTCAGTTTTATTGACAATTATATAGTAAAAAATGTACAATATTTAATTTGTTTAATTGTTGAAGACTATATGGTTATAACAAAAAATTTTATATCAATATTAATTTATATAGCAGAAATCCGTAGTTTAGTAAAGTACCTGAAACATGCGGTGAACACGATTTTTCGGAGCTTGCCCGAGTAAAAATAAAAACTTTTTTAGTTAAAGTTAAACTGCGGCCGTTGTCAGTCGCGCGAAGTCAGTGCAGCATTTTCCAGATTATAAAGAGAGTCAAGTCGAATGGGTCTGGCAGTAAACGCAGATAAGACGAAATACTTTGTGTCAACAAACAAACAGTCCCAGCGTCTTGGAACCCACGTTACCGTTGACAATACCTCCTTCCATGTTGTGAAGAACTTCGTTTATCTGGGATCCAGCATTAATTCAACCAATGACATCAGCATTGAGATCAAACGAAGAATAACTCTTGCCAACAGGTGTTACTTTGGGCTCAGTAGGCAATTGAGAAGCAGAGCCCTCTCTCGATGAACGAAAATCACGCTCTATAAATCGCTCATCATGCCCGTCCTACTTTACGCATCACAAACCTGGATGCTGAGCAGTTTAGATGAAAAGACTTTAGGAGCATTCGAGAGAAAGATTCTTCGTAAGATCTACGGACCAATCTGCGTCAATGGCGAGTACCGAATACGGTGGAATGATGAACTGTTCGAGCTGTACGCTGACATCGACATAGTCAAGCGCATTAAAATCGAGCGGCTTCGCTGGCTTGGTCATGTTCAGCGCATGAAAGACGATGCTCCAGTGAAGAAAACATTCGATTCGGCACCCAGCGGCGGTCAACGCAGAAGAGGACGACCGCATCTTCGTTGGAAAGACCAAGTAGAGGACAACCTGACGTTGTTTTGAATTGCCAACTGGCGCTAGCAAGCGAAAGACTGAAATGGCTGGCGCAAATTCTTAGATGAGGCCAAGACCGACATACGGTTGTAGCGCCAACTAAGTAAGTAAGTAAACAGCGGCCGTACAAGGCCTAATTTTAAATATTTTTTTCTCAGCCGTACGAGGGTCGTACAAGGGTCGTTTGCAGGACTTTTTGGCCAAACAATGTACAACGGCCGTACATCGGCCGAGCAATGGCTTAGAAAAAGGCGCATACATTTTTTTGTTTGGGACAAATTTTTCTATCTTCGTCAGTTATTGCAGTATAAGCGATTGAAATAGATCTTTTTTGAAATAAAATACGTATCAAATCTTTTTGACAAATGATACATAAAAAAACTTTTATTTAAAAAAAAATTTGGTGGCAAATATTGTATGGAATACCCCTTATACTTAAATAATTATTTTTTCAAAACCTTGAAGTTTTTAAAAAAAATTTGCTTTTACAAAAAATTTACCAAAACGATAAAGAATTTACTATTTCACCAAGACAAAAAGTTTCGTTACAAGTCCGAAAATACGATTTGTTAACGAGTCCGAAAAAATGGTTCGAGAACAATTCGTTAATTTAAAAAGATCGAAGCCTTTTCTGTTCAAAATATAAGATATTTGCAAATAAGTTATAGTATTATGTGTGTTAACTTCGGTATAAAATCAAAATAAACTTATTAAATCCAAAGTTTTTTTTGCAAAAAAAATTATCTGTTTTAATATTTCAAACAGCAACCAGTGAGAACTTTAATTTTTATACTGGCATAAAGATCCAAATACAGGGTCTGCCAAATAACTTTTTTTTTTTTTGAAAATACTATTAAAAAAAACTACTAAATATTTTCTTACATTTATTTTTTTGTTTGAAAGTACAGTCTTTCCGGTTAATAATGGAAAATAATTTCATTCAAATAGCTGCCTCGGCTGGCCATGCAGTAGCCTACACGATCGGTCCAATTTTTAGGCACATTATCGATTGTGTGCAGCTGTATTTCACCAATGGCTTCACGAATATTGTCCTTTAAAGCGTCAATTGTCTCTGGCTTGTCCAAATTTTGTGAACAAAAATTCGTTCAACATGGCCCGATAACGATCGCCATTGACTGTAACGGCCACTCCTTGCTCATTTTCGAAGAAAAATGGCCCAATTATGCCTCTGGACCAAAATCCGTACCAAACAGTGACTCGTGTTGGATGCAGCGGCTTTTTAATGTATGCGTGCGGGTTTTCTGTGCCCCAAATGCGACAATTTTGCTTGTTTACATACCCGCCAAGATCAAAATGAGCTTAATCTGAAAAGATGATTTTTTTTTTGGCAAAATCGGCATCATGATTTTCAAAGTAATGTCGCAATATTTCCCAGCGTTGTTCAAGCGTATACACAATCATATTCGTTCAGCGGAAGGATAAAACTAATTATGTGTTTTTTTTTTTTTTGAAAAGTGCACAAGTCCTCATCTGCACTGACAAGTGCTCTGAATCGTAAAAATGCTTATTATGTTTTAACTTGATTTGACTCAAATTTAAAAAAAAAATATAAATTATATATGAAGTTATTGTCATATTTGTTGGACCTTGTTTCATAGTGGTGCTTTACGGTGGCCATTATAACTTCTTACAGGTCTAAAATACTTAAAATAAAAATTATTATTTTAATAGTTAATCTAGTTTCTGATCGTAGCTTTTTTCAGTGGCGTAAATAGCGGGCCCGCAGAGCCCGCGTTGCGGGCGGGCGCAACTAAGCTAGGGGCGCCCTCAAGTACCTTGATGAAATTGATAACTAAAGTGGAGAACGCACAGCGGCCAAAACCCTTATATATCGACGTTTCAATTTTTATTTTTAAAATTTTTATAGCTTTCAACAGAAAATATCTTGGGTGCAAAATCAAAATTAATTTTTTAATAGTTATGACAAGCCGTCAAAGTTCCTTTTTTAAAAATGTAATTTTTCATGTTATTAAAATTATATTTTTTTTTTGTGGATCAAAATAAAGTTTAAAATGTCTTAAGTCTGGCAACATTACTGTTTTTGTTTACATTTTGAACATATGGTTTTAAGCTTACCATTAGAGTAAACACTAAAAGCGGGATACAAATTTCTAAATATTCAATTTTTAAAAGTGCTTAAACAATAATTTTGAGAAAGATTGACTATAAGTTTTTCACGAAAACATCATTAGAACTGCGTTACACCATATCCAAAAAAATTCTTGCTAACACTTGCTAGTGCGGAAGATATAGATTTTTTATGGTGACCTGTTTAGTTAAAATTTCAGATATATTTGGTGTTTATTTTTAAAATTTTTGACTTATTTACAAACACAAAAAAAAACTGAATTTTTAAAATTTAATGGCTGTAATCAAAAAGCTTACAAATATAAACAAAAACGTAGTTAATTTGTGTAGGTGGTATTTTCCAAGCCTGAGTTAATTTTTAATTTTAATTCTTAAGTGTTTTGTTGTTATATAACTCATAAATGTGTTAACTTATAAATGTGTTAATTGTTGTTGTTCTCTATTTCAATTTCAATTTTAATTCAATTTTAATTACAATTTTAATTCTAATTTTTAATTTTAATTCTTAAGGGTTTTGTTGTTATTCATGTATTCTAATTTGCGGCATGCACAAGAAATCTTTTCTTATATGCTAACATACCTGCTCAATAAATACAAATACAAATACTAAAATATAATTAATCACAAAATAAATTTATGTAGCAAACTTCATTGTTTGGAGACAAGACTGAAGTTTCAGTCAAAAATGGGTTTCGTTTATATGGGAGGTGGGTGTGGCAAAGGTTGGATTTTTCTAACTTTTTGAAGATTTCTTAATTTTGTCATGAAAGATATTCGTGCCAAATTTTCATAGCTCTACGATCACTCCTTCTTTTTTTGGCCAAGAATGGAGACGTTACACTGTGCGACGTTTGTGCTGAAATAAAATTTAAGTCAAAAAACTGACTATTTGAAGCAATAGTCGTCTTTGTTGTCGATTAGCGCGTTTGCTTTCATATTTTCAGCAAGTTAGCAACTGATGTTATTTTAATCACTCAGTTGGTCATATTTTGTGCCGTTAGCAAACTCTTTAGTTACCAGGAAACGTCAAATACGAAACATTTAAACTAAACATCTTAAACTTATCATTTCACCAATAAAAAAACTATTGATTCCATTAATTCAAACTTTAAGTTTGCTTACTTTTTTAAATAGTTAATATGTGATGTTTTCTTTTTTACCTACTTTGTGATAACATCTTACAAATTTTATTATATTTGATAATATAAAAAGTATTTCTTACGTTCTTGCTTTTTTTAACAAATACTATTAAAATAAAATAGAACTTTATTTATAAAATAAGATATTTTTAAAATATATCTGTTGTAATAAATGATGATCATCATATGACCATTGAATTAAAAAAGCCTCTTTTTTTGTTCTCTCTTTTTTTTTGTCAAGAGCTCTCTTGTTTTCTCCTACGCTTCTAGTAACCTACCCAGTAAAAAAAATGCGATCGCTCAAATGAGGAGCAAAGAGGGAGCGCTCTTTTGCTGTTTTATTGGATCAAAAAGTGATCACTTTTGCCCTTGTGCTCCTTTACTGTTTTATAAGATCAATAGGAGAGCAATTAATGAAAAAAAGAACATAAAGTGAGGCATGTGCTTTTAGGAAACTCTATCAGCATAACCAAAAAACATTTTAATGTCGACTCTAAATTTAGTGTGAGCTTTTCTGACATTATTTCTATAGAATTTGTTGTCAAAAGGCTGTATCATTATTTTCTGTAAAAAAAAATTATTTTAAATGTTCCTTTCATTCGATTCGCGTCGTTTTAACACCGAGGTCGTGAAGTGTAACCAGCCAACGGTAATTCCATTTTGTCCATTCGCTGATGCGACTGACGCAATTAATGTACAGTTTTAATAGAATATAAAACGATTCGAAATTTGTGATGGCGTTATAAATCTCACGATTTGGCCAAATAATTTCCTCGCCACCTTAGGGTCTTGTGGAGTCTACTTGAGCTAAGGGAGCCCAGCTTTCGGAGCAAACCTAAATAAAAAAATTAATGTTCCTTTGCTGATCCATTTGGATAATTTATTGATTGCTCTTTTTGAGCTCCTCTGGGATGTTAAAGGGAGCGTTACCCATCCTAGGACATGCAATGTTAAAAGAAAACACAAAATACACCTAGCTTGGATTAATAAGGAGCACTCCACTGCTCTTCAGGGAGCACTCCCAGATTGCTCATAGGAGGATCAACTTCCTTACTGGGTAGTAATAACATAGTTTTACTCTAAAAGTAAATAGCAGGGCGCTTTTAGAAACCTGCGGACGGGCGCACAAAATATAGTTACGCTACTGGCTTTTTTTAAATAAACCAAATGGTGGTCTCTGAAAATTTACTTCTGGGTTTTCAAGAAAAAATACAAGTCAATTGCTTATAAAAAAACAGTTTTTAAAAAAACCTTTGATCAGGAATAAGTTTGTTATGTTTTCAAAAATGTGCCGGGATATAGCCCCAAGGGACATAATCCCAAATTTAAAATTTAGGATTATGACCTCTTTAAAAGAGGGCATAATACCAAAAATTGGATTTGGCATTATGACCGCTTATTAAGCTTATTAGAAGTTATATGGAAGGGTCTTTAATTTTTGTGTCATAACTATGGCTAATGTCATGCTAGAAGCTCCAGATTTTGTGTGTTTATAGTTCTATACGCGTGGAACACAACTGTATCAATAACTCTGATCTGTCTTAAGTCGATTTAAGCTATTTTTACTGTAGACAGCAAAGCCAGTGTTGGACTTACTGAGGATTGTAATCGCTAAGCAGCGGCTGAAATCAGCCTATTGGAAAAGGAAATATATCCAGAAGTACTGTAGACAGCAAAGCCGGTGTTGGATTAACTGAGGGTTGTAATCTCTAAGCAGCGGCCGAAGGCCTCCTATTAAAAACAGAATTATTGCTGTCAACAGTACTTCTGGATATAATTCCTTTCTTAATAGGCGGCTTAGGGATTATAACACTCAATAAGCCCAACATTGGCTTCGCTGTCTACAGTACTTCTGGACATAATTCTCTTTTTAAGAGGGTGACTTCGACTGCTGCTTAGGGATTACAGCCCTCAGTAAGTCCAACGGGTGATTTTTCATAAATAGTTATTTGAAAAATTCAAGTTGTTATCACCATTCCGTACAAGGGCAAATACATTTGCTTACGGCGAAATAATTTGTCTTTGTACGGAAAGTTGTTAATTCAGGCATATTTACCTTACTTAAATACTTATGTTAGTATATAAATTAAACATACAATTTAAATATGTAATAATTAAACATAAATTAATTCAAATTTGGGATTATGTCCTCTTTTGCAGCGGTTATAAATCCAAATTCATTTTGGGAATATGTCCTCTTTTTTGAGGACTATGACTAAAATCATATGGAACGTAAACAGTGGGTTGGTCACAGCTGAATCACTCAAGACTACTGAAGAGGAAATGTAGCTATTTCCGAAACAGGCTGTCTAGTCTGCTGTGTGATTGACTTTATACAGAGTTTTTGTTGTTGTAAAGGTCATCAAATCAAAACCTTATAAAATCATGAAAAGGTCATAACATAATATTATTGGTATTATAAACCCGAGAAACAATTTCATATTTTGTGTCATTAAAGTAGCTGATATATGTCCGGTGCCCGTGTCAGTAAATGTCCGACCTCTGCACCGAAAGAAGTGCTAGTTCTGGAACACCTTAGGCAGGCGCAATGTAAGAACGAAGACCGATTCGGGCACTCGTCAATTTATTGTGCCTGAATATAGTATCTAGTTTTTGAGCAATTTCTTGACATAATACCGACTTACTACGCTACGATTTCAGATGACTGTCGAGGTACTTATTGGGGATGTTTCGGGTACATTATAGTTAAGACTTTGGCCAGTTTCGATACATATCAGCTACTTTGACACAATATTGTAAAATGTAATTAAAAAAGCAAAAGAAAAAAACACGTATCTGTTTTTTTGTTTTATATAAAGTAGCCTTAGACATTTAAAAAGTTTCTCGTCGGTATGGCCTCTGCTACTGAGTTGAGTTCACTGTAGTAAGAGCGCAATATCGGGAGTGGCGATCTTATTTTTCAAATGAAAATTAAATTTTATTGATTTTTTGATTGATTTTTATTAAATTTTTTTTACGTTAAAGATTACATTAATCCCACTTCTGAAAACTATTAACGAAATTAAATTTTATTGAAAATTTAAAATTTTATTGAAAATTTAATTTCGTTAATAGTTTTCAGAAGGGAATTTTCAATAAAATTTAATTTCGTTAATAGTTTTCAGAAGTGGAATTAATCCATTAAATTTCATACGCATTTAATTTTCTTTAACGTTGATATTCGTAGATTTATTGTTTTATTTTGCAATATTCCTGAAATTCGAAGTAAATTAAAACATCTAAGCTGATTTGAGCGTAGAATCATTTATGGATTCGATAAGACCACAAAATGGAAGCAAGGAAGGAAGTATTTCCAATGCCTGATAAAACCAATTCACAATCTGTTATAAATTGGGCGGCTTTAGAAGCTTTTCTTACGCGGCGAGAAAACGAACTTGCAGAAAGAGAGCGGCGGATAGCTGAAAGGGAGAAATCATTTCAACCATCATCGTCGTTGGATGGAATATCAGCAGTTGGAAATGTAAGTGCTTCAACGGCACTACCTCCTGAACCGTCCATGCAATCAATAAGAGTGAATAGTTCGATGATCTGCGGAATGGAAGAAGTAAAAAAATTGATACCAGTATATAATCCATCTACATCTGGAGGTATTTCAGCAATCTAATGGATTGCAACGGTCGATAAGGTTAAGCAAATCTTTAATTGGGATGAGCAGACCACATTGTTTTACGCTGCACTTCGGCTTGAAGAAGTGGCTTTTTCTTGGTTTGTAACCACAAAGAAAAATGATTGTTCTTGACAAACTTTTAAAGAAGCTTTGGTAAAAGCGTTTCCTTCTGTTCAGGACGGAACGGAATCATAGATACTACTGATGAAACGAACTAAAAGAGACGACGAAAGCTTAGAAAGAACCATAAGTCGACTTAAACGAGAGTATTGGTTTCCAAAAATGAGCAGAATAGTACAAAAATATATAAATTCGTGTGTTCCATGTCTGTTCAATCAAAGAGGAAAAGACGAGTCACGATATATTATTCACCCAATTAATAAGTGTGCTTTTCCATTCCACACTGTTCACGTAGGTCCGTTTTCGAATGTAAAATAAGGGAATCAATATGTTTTTGGAATCATTGATGCATTTTCCAAGTTCGTGATCCTCAGACCTGTTCGAAATACGACAGCAAAAGCAGTTGTTAAAATTTTACTAGATGTTGCACAATTTTTAGGCCTTCCAACTCAAATAATTAGTGACAGGGGAACTGCTTTTACATCAAAAATATTTGAAAGTTTCTGCAAAGTTAATGGAATTCGTCATGCTTTAAATGCAGTCAGCACTCCACGGGCTAATGGTCAGATTGAACGCTGCTTCCGTACTGTAAATAGTGCTCTTGGAAGTATGACAATCGATGAAAATGGACGAGATTGGGAAAAACATATATCTGCAATACAATGGGGAATGAACAGCATCGAGCACAGCATAACTGGGCAAACTCCTCAGAAATTATTATTTACTTTTTCGCCAAAAAACCATTTGGCAATGAGTTAAGCATTGCAATTGGTCAGGATATTGAAGGTGAAGATGAGGATGAAATACCACTTTCGGAGTTGAGAAAATTGGTTAAGCTACGAATGGATGAAAAGGCAAGAAAACAACCAGATTCATTCAACAAACAACACATTGCGCCAAAAAAATACGAAGAAGATGATCTGGTTTTGGTGAAGGCGCAACATCCAGCTACTGGACATTCAAGTTACTTGTGAGATTTAAGAGACCCTATGTTATAAAAAAGGTTCTTGGCAACGATAGATATTTAATAACCGATACGGACACAACTCAAGTTACCCAAAAGAGATTTGAATCAGTTCAAGCAGCAGAGAAATTAAAACCATGGTGCTCCCTTGCAGATTTTGAATATGATGAGGAAATTTGTTCATCAATTGACGAAGAATTTTGGAATTCAATTGAGTAAAATTATATGTATTAAATAATTCATTTAAATAATAATTAAATACATTGACCGAGTCATTGACCGAATCTATAAAAAAAAAAAATTTCTAGGTAAACAAGAAATAATGGGAATCTAAAGTTTTTCTCGACAGAAGTGGGGACTATGAGTATTTTAAAATGGATTGCTGTGTGATCTTTCGTTTTAATAAATTAGACTGAATGCTGTGTGCTTTTCAATTATGAGTATTGGAGTGCTGTGTGATCTTCCGTTTTAATAAATTAGACTGAATGCTGTGTGCTTTTCAGTTATGAGTATTGGAGTGCTGTGTGATCTTCCAATGGCTCATGTTTGAAAATGGATTGCTGTGTGATCTTTCATTTTGGTAAGATTAATTATATGCTGAGTGCTTTTCAGTTATGAGTATTGGAGTGGTCTTATGTGAAATATGGACTGTTGTTAGATCTTAATGAACTTGTTGGTCAATTCTTTACTTAATGGTTGTAAGCTATTGTCTCGTTTCATTAGATGTGTTTCAAATCACTGGGACAGTGATTAAGTAGGATGGCCGAGTTGTAAAATGTAATTAAAAAAGCAAGAGAAAAAAAACCCGTCTCTGTTTTTTTGATTTATATAAAGTAGCCTTAGACATTTAAAAAGTTTCTCGTCGACATGGCCTCTGCTACTGAGTTGAGTTCACTGTAGTAAGAGCGCAATATCGGGCGTGTCGATGAGTTGCCTTTGAAATAATTATCTTATTTTCCAAATGAAAATTAAATTTTATTGAAAATTTAATTTCGTTAATAATATATGAATTTTGTTTTCGGGCCCTGTTCGCAAACACTTCGCAGTTTTTCGTTACTACTCGTAGTTTATAAAATAAAATTGAGTCTGATACTCGGCACTTTTGTGCCTGAGTAGTTTGGTACGGACACAAATTGTTTTCTCAAAATAATTCATCCGATTCGGCTTATTTTCGAACATGATCTGTATTTTTGAATGTTAAGCTTATTGAATTTGGTCACGAAAGTTCTAAAATTGGTATCGTGATAGCAGACAGATAGCCATACAGAAAGACGGAAATGGCTAAATCGATTCAGGAGATGATGTTTATTAAGATTATATAAACATTTACATTCCTTACACGCCTCCTTATAGTTGTTACAAATGTAGTAACAAAGCCATTACCCGTTGAAAGATTTTAAATGGAAAAGTACTGTAAAATTATTATTATATGTATTTCACTTACTATATTTCATAAGTCAAAAAAATATTGTTTTCAGTGGTGACGGGACACAGCCCCAAATTTCAAATTTGGGATTATGTCCGCTTTTCTTAAGGACATTATCCCAAAAATTGGATTTGGGATTATGGTCATTTTTCAAGAGGTCATAAGCCCATAAAAGAGTGGAGGTAACTTCAAAATAAATTTCAACATAAAAAATGTATTTCCCTTGTACGGAATAGTGATAAACAAATTTCCGTACACCATTTTCAATATTAAATCACTTTATCCTTTCCTTTAATTGCGAAAAATATCGAAAACAAACTTTTGACCCATTGTGCAATAACAATAGAGTTAAGCTTTTTCACTCTTTATTAGCATTAGATCAATTTAAGAATCAACCCAACTTTCATTGAATATCTCAACGAAATCTATAAAAGTGGTTCAAAGCAATCTAAAGTGAGAAAAATTTAGCCACCATGACATAGGCTGGGCTCAGGGACAAGACAATGCTTAACAACTAACCATGCATTTACATACATCTGTAGTTTTTAATCTACATTAGAGATGACCTTTCGATAAGTTGACATAAAAAACGCTACAGTTGTAAAAGGTACTCATGATTTTAAAGGAACAGTTCCGCTGTAGAAATTTAAAGGGGGATATTTTAAAAAATATATTCCACCTAAAAGTTGGACAAAGCCACCTCTCAGATATTATTTTCATTATTAAGGGAGATGTAAAATGAGTGGACGTACACCACTTGTCCACTGAAAATTATTTTAAATTTCATCCTACCACTGTAGAAATCTAATGGAAGATATTTTTTAAGAATTTTTTAGCTAGGAATAACTGCAGTAGGATTAAAACATCCGTTTGTGGTTTTCTGAATAACTCTGCAGGCCAAAATGCAATTTTTCTAATAAAAGTTCCTCAGTTCAAATAAAACACAGTTGTTTCTCGTTATTATAGTAGGAATATAATACAATTTATTAATTTGGCACTAAAAAATCGAAAATATGCGCATATAACATGCACTTAAAACTCTAAAATAAGCGCTAAAAACCGGTAAAATATACAATTAAAAATATTTTTCTAATATTTCATTATCGGTTCAGAAATAAATATTGCTAGTTATTTAACAAAAAAAAAAAAGAAAAACAATGCATTTTAAAATACATATAAAATTAATTTATCAAAAAAAAAAACAACAAAAATATGAAGTAAACCTAAAAGTAATAATTATAAGTTATCTTTTACCAAAACTTGTCGCATTAAATTTAAACGATTGCAAAACAAAAAAAGCAAAAATATGCAAAAACCACATGCTTTTATTGTAAAATATACAAAAACTAGCAAATACCCGCTGCTTCGCCTGCGATAAAAATTTTAAATACCATAGATAAATTTAAATCTTAAAATGAAAGTATTTAGCAGTATTAAAACAAATTCAAAATATAAAAATCATTGTGTTTGTTTTGTTTAATTATGAAAAAATGGTATATATATTAAGAAATTACTCTTTTTAATTTGAATAACTTATATTAACGGTAATTAATGACATAAATTTAATTGGCTTTCTTTTTTTTTACTTAGGAAAAAGTCCTGCATAACAGCGTTATAAAAAACTTGGGTAAAAAATTTTTAAAATTTGTAATCAAAAATGTAATTTTTTACATATATTCTGAAAAGAAACATATTCTTCTTAAATTGTTGTAGTTAATCGGCCTTCTTCAGTTATTAATTGTTGTTATTGGACAATTCTTCTTAAATTTAAAAAAAAAAACTGTTATAATGACATCAAACTTTTGGCGATATCTCAAAAACTATAGACTTTCTCAATGCATAACAATGCATTCTTGTATGGACAGTCGTTGATTAATAAAATTAACGGTAATTTTCTTTTCTTTTCGGAAATATTTTGTACGGATATTAGGTATGTTTTAAAAAAACCTGCTATTATGACATTAAAATTCTTGCGATATCTCAAAACTATAGATTTTCTCAGTATAACTCATAAGCCTCATAATGAGAAAAAGAGTTGCTTTTGTTGTACAAATTTTTTTAATTGTAATTTTTTAAATTTTATTTTTCCTTATTTTTCCATACAACATCATTTACCTGCAAGAATTGTTCTATTCTGACACAATCAGTTTCTATCATGGGAAACACATACCCTCCCCTCCCCCCCCTATGATTTTTTGATGAAAACTAATTTGCTTAAAATGTTGTTATATTTTTTGCAATGTGTTACAGCTTAAAAACTAATTTATGTGAAAAACAATATTCAAATATAGCTTAAAAAATAATTCTGTGAAAAATATTTAAAATATTTCAAACTATTCCAAAGTTATATACATAAATCTATGTTTTAATCTATTTCCTTATCTATATATTCATAGTAACGTTATAGTAGAATTTGTCCTGACCCAATTCAATGAATTTTTTATGATCGTTTTATGAATTTGTAAAAGTGTAAATTCACCTTCAAACAAAACACATGCTAGACGTTTCCGTTTGAAACATCAATGCATGATGATCAGAATTTTCTGTTATATACAGCATTATTGTTATATAGTATTGCCCGGCAGACGTTGTCCTGCCGCAGACCACCTTACTGCTATATACGAATTTTCATGCTGTTCGGAAAAAAAATTTATATATTCGCCATTTTTAGTACAGTTGCCGAAAGTAGCCGTATGAACTAAATTATCAAATTTTATTCTAAAACAACCAAAACCGTTCGAAATATACCATTTTCGTTTTATTCTGGGAGTTAATGGGGGTGTGGCAAAATTTTTTCACTTAAACCATCTCATATTCGAAACAATAGAATGCCAAAATTTCAGCCCAATTGAGCTTAAACCTAGTGCGCTTTGCTTTACTCCAAGCTTATCCCCCGAAAAGTGGATTTAACTAAAGTGGGTCATGCCCATTTTTAGTAAAGTTAGCGAACGTAATCATACAACGTAGATTACCAAATTCTAATCTCATACGACCAAAATTGTCTGAAATATAGCTTTTTTTGCAAAAAGTGGGCATGAAAAGTAGACGTGGCAAATCTAGCATAGCATATTACGACAAAGTTGGATTAACAAATCGTTTGAAACCTATATCGGTTCAGTAGTTCTTGCGTGATTGTCAAACATCTGTGCAGTGTCACAACGCTTTTATATATTTGTATAGATAGACTAACACAATCTCAAGTGGGGAAAAGCTGGCTGGCAAGGCTGCAAAACATACTTAATGCTTATAACTAAATTCTGGCACTCTTTTCAAAACATTTGCAAAGAAAATTAATCAACACTGTATGAAAGCAAGAATCTCCCTGAAAGTAAAGCTGGATTCACTGATCACCTTCGGGTGTACCAGATAATCCCCAAAATCAAAATCCCCAAATCAAAATCCCCAAATCGAAATCCCCAAACACAAAATCCCCAAACTCAAAATCCCCAAACTCAAAATCCCCAAACACAAAATCCCCAAACGCAAAATCCCCATTTTCTGTGTGAAATACATTCAAATTAGGTTAAAAATCGCGCGATTTTTAACCTAATTTGAATGTATTTCACACAGAAAATGGGGATTTTGCGTTTGGGGATTTTGTGTTCGCGCGATTTTTAACCTAATTTGAATGTATTTCACACAGAAGATGGGGATTTTGCGTTTGGCACTATTTCTGAAATTAATATTGAAACAAATTTTTTAATGAATTCACAAATATTTAATAGGTAAATAATGAAAAATACTTAACTGAAATATATACAAAATTCGTTCTAGACGCTTATACTAACAATAAAGGAAAAACAACAATATTTCTTTATCAAAATAGTTTAGTTTGAAATTAAAATTCAAAACAAATTGTTTGATGAATTCAAAGAAATGTTATCGGTAAATAATGAAAAATAGTAAACTGAAATATATACAAAGTTCATTCTTATACTAACAATATACAATGTTCGTTCTTATACTAACAATAAAGAAAAAACCACAATATGTCTTTATTAAAGTAGTTTACATAATAGAAGAAATTTATGGCATGTTATACAACTTTTAATTACATAAAGAAATATTATGGGATATAGATAACAAGTAAGTTATTTTATCTAAATCAGCTCGAGTTTCAACAACCCTTTTAATTTTCTAAAGACGGTTCACATTTTTTATATTTCTTCGTAATAATACGCCTGAGTGTATCTTGTCTATGTTTGCTTTAATTTCTGGAAAATCTTTTCCTAACTCTTTTATAATTTCATAAACGCCACATTTTTTTTCCTACAATAATTTTAAGCCGTCGATGCCAAGCCTCAATAGAGTTTGAAGTGCGCGGAAAATTGTCATTGAAGGCATCAGAAACGCACCAAAAATTAGGGTCGTATTTAGAGGCACCCGACTTTATTGTTCCGCTAATATAATTTCGCTTAAACCGAAAACAAATTTTTTTAAAATCTTTGTCTTTCGAGCTGGCACTCAGTTCTTTATAATAATCTAATACACTTTCGGGCGGAACAAAAGATAAGCTTTTGAGCATACGAATTGCAATGCTGAAAGCTTCATTATTGCCGTATTTTTGAGCAAGTACTTCTTTTTGAACGCGTCTCCAAATAATCTGGCCGAAATGAAATAAACATCCCTTATACTGGGCATCAGGGAAATACTCTTTTGCTACAAACGAGATGGTTTGCTCGAAATCCGTAATTATTCTGCGTGGATTTAAATTAATGTTTTGTGCTACAGCCGTATGGAACAATTGGTGAAAGAACTCGGTGTATGCCTGCTTAGATTTTTTGCTCATAAGGCAAAAAACTAGAGGCAATAAATGACCATCAATTATACCTTGAATGGTGAAAAGCTGTCGGAAAACTTTCGGAACAACATAAAATGTTCCATCCATCACCCAGCACTGTGACCTCCCTAATTCTTTCAATGAACTCGATGTGCCCAAAATGATATTTTTTTCACCGTTGAAATCCCATTCACTTAATACGAAAAGCTCACCCTCCAAGTATTTTAAGTGCTCTGGTATACATATTTCTGCTGAATTAAGCGGCTCTGTCAGCGTATCCGTTGCTTTCCGCTTACGATTAATTTTCATTTTTTGTGCTCGTTTCGACGGCAGGTACACGCGGCGGTCTTGTTGACAATCCACAATTGCTTCCCTAATTATTTGGGAAGGTTCCAGTGCAGATGAGCTGCTCATATCTTTCACTTTATTATTTGCAGATGCTACAGAGACACAATACCCCTTTGGATCATGGTTGTGCTCGGTAGGAGCCCGTTTAACTACATGTTCGTCACTGTTGTTTGTTGTTATTACGACACTTTTGCACAGCGTTGATTTCCTTTGCGCACAAGACCATCGAAATTCTTGCTCTTTTTTCGAATGAAAATGGTAATCAACAGGGAAGACAATTATATGCAAATGCATATAATATATGCTTTTGCATATTTGGACGTTTTGTTAATAATTTTGCATATTTATAACGATTGTGCTTATTTGTGCATATTTTTACATATTTTTAACTTTTCGAACAGATTTTAGCTTGTAATCGGGCAAATTTTGATACTTCCTTTACTTCTGGCAACATTGTAATTTCTTTGATATTATATATATTTATAAAGAGATATTATATTATATATGTATAAAAAATATTTTGTTTAAAAACTCACAGACAATGGATCCATACGCCGAAAGTCTCCTTCCGAACGAAGTCCCTTATTTTAAATGGTGCCCAACTACATCCTGCGATGTCGAGCGGTCTTTCTCACAATACAAAACATTGTTAGCTGAAAATCGTAGAAAATTTCTTTTTGATAATATAAAAATGCATTTAATTGTTCAGTGTAATCGCTGAATGTAATACACTGTTTTTGCTATAAGCACCATATAAAATAATGGACTTCGTCCGGAAGGAGACTTTTGGCATTGGCTTCGAGCTACCAAACAAAATATTCATTAAATGATTAAAATAGAATTAAATTTTTACTTTATAATTAAAATTATAATTTATTTAAACTGAAATATTTACTTTTACGCCTTGAAAGGGCTATTGTTTTGTTTTTTTTTTATGAACTATTGAATAAAATTTTGAATAATAAAATTCCGACTTCGACATTTTTCGTGCTTATTTGATGGCATATTTTGCCATTTTTTAGATCATATAAGCATACTTATTTTATATTTTTTCGTGCATATTTCTGTCTTCCCTGGTAATCAAGTCCATCCACATATAGTTTATCCTTGCCTTTATTCGACTTCTTAAGGCATACTTCCATTTTATTTCAAAATTTAAATAATTTTTGACACAATATTTACACCAAAACAATGTTTTTTTAATTACAATTACAAGTAAATGCGCCAACAGTAATAACGAGAATGAGACGATGTTATGAGAAACTGCAATAGTAAAATAGTTACTGAGAACGCAACGGTACAAATTCTATTTTTAGTTCTTCTTTGCATACTCTACTTTTAATTCCGTCTTCTATTATGAAATTAAACTCCTCTTTCTCTTGCAATTTCTATTTTTAATTCTTCTTTGCATAACACAACGGTGCAAGTTCTATTTTTTATTCTTCTTTGATAATCATACATGTTTGTTTACATTTACTTTAAAGATAAAGCTAAGCCACTCATATGTATGTTTCACTTTATTACAGCATTGCTTGCGGTTTTGTTTATATGATCGGTAATGCCGATTATTTTGTCAAAAGTTTGGGGATTTTGTGATACTATCCCCGAAAAAAGTTTGGGGATTTATCTTGTGGGGATTTTGTGTTTGGGGATTTTGTGTTTGGGGATTTTTTTGGGGATTATGTGACACTCCCATCACCTTCAGCATGTTTTGCAATTTTTTTTATATGAAGTTTTCGCTCAGCACGCAAAATTTCTGCATGCTCTCAACTTGATTAACATTATTTTAAATCACACAAAAACATTCTGAAGGTTATCAGTGAATCCATTGTAACGACACAACATGGCTGCCATGTTATATTGAGAGAAGCTCTCGCGACAAAGAGAGAAAAGCTTTTTTTGCTGTTATATTGTGCTGCTAATTGAATGAAGGCATCAAATAAAATGCGTGATTTTGTAATAATTAAAGAATAAATTGTTCGAAAACCTTGGTAAGATTTAACAATCTATATTATCATAGGAATCGAATAAAAAAAGAATTATCAAAATCGGTTTAAAATCAATTTCGTGAGTCTCCTTTTATATAATAGTATAGATATGCGCAATAAATATAAAAACCAGCCATTTTTTGTAAAATATGCAAAACCGTGCATGTGCATTTATTGCAAAATATGCAAAAATATGCACGATTGATTGCTATTCTACAGGAAATTTCATGATACGTAAAAATAACTTAACCATTTACATTTTAAGATGTCCAGTAAAAATATGCATTTGCATGAGATTCCTTGCCCTATGTTTTAATATATTAAAAAAGTTAATCACAAATCCTTACAAATATAAGATCCAGCATATACTTTTTCGTTGCTGCTGTGACAGTTCTGTTGTTTTTATAAAGCGCTTCCTGTTTGACTTCGGAAAGTGCTTGAGCTCTGCCAACTTAATTATCTACTTCATACAATCCTTCATTAAATTTAAACTTTCTTTAATGTTTAAAAATATCTAAGCTTAAGCCAATTTAATTGGTGACCATTCGAAGCCGTTTTGCACATGTTTTCTCCCGTAAGTTCTTTGCGGACGCAAAATCTTCTTTTTTCATATATCTTACTATAAATCGCTTCTTACATTTAATTTGTGGAACAATTTCCACCCAATCGTTAGGTGTTTAAATTAATTGCTTTTTTCGAATAGCCAACCAAGAAAGTTGTGACCTGGAACCATGAATTTGTTGTTGATTTCTTTTACTTTCATGTCTGGAGCTTGGGCTGGATCTTAGAGAAATATTCTAGTTGTATGTTAATATATTAAAATTATCTTATTATAAGCTATTTTCATCATTGCTTTAATAAGATATGGCATCATTGGCACATGCAAGCCGACAAGGCACATGCATTGAAAATTTCCTTGAGAAATTACCTCTCCGTAAAATTGTGGACTTACGAAATTTGTGCTCTGAAAAAATTATGTAATTTGCCAGTGCAATGACAAAGTATTGCATTTTATTCAGAGATTACGTAAGCTACGAGTTTCTAACCCGGACTCATAAATAGGTTACATTTTCCTCTTCACTTCTATATACTTAACTCAATTTCCCTTAAAAAATGGACTTACGCCACTTCTGCTCTGAACAGCTGCATTTAAAAAAAAAACGACCAAATGGTAGTTTTGATCCTTGAAAAGACTTTGACCAAGCTTCTATTGATCAATTGTGTTGGTCGTATTTATAAATGTTTTAACACAATTAATCGAGAACTGGATCTACGAGTTTTATGCCGACTCTGAACGGCTCATGTTCTCAAGAAGGTTTACATGACAGTTCCTACTCACCGAGGTTTACCATTGTCAGCAGAAAGGTTACGATCACATATACTAATTCAATTGAAAAAGATTATCTCTACAAGCAGCACCTTCAGTACAGTGTTTAATTAGAATTATAATAATTCAGATGCTTAAATTTATTATAAGCTTAAAGTTTCAATGTAACTGTCGAAACTACGGTTTTATGATAAAATGATTCAAAATATCTTTAGGTTTGACGTCAATTCAAAGTGATCTCATCTCACTTTAGTGATATTCCTCACCTTTTTAATTTCACATCTGAATCACTTTTATTCGGTTGAAATTCATATAAATATTTCAGCAATGAAGTACATTGTTTACGGTTGTTTTAAAAACAAAAAACACCACAACTGGTTCTAAAATTTAAAATTCTAACTTTTTGTGTCAAAAATTTATGATACGAGTATGATTGGTAATAAATAGTATTAAAAAAATTAAATGCAAAGTTGAATGTGTAATTTCTAAAAATAACAATGCTGCATAACGTGCACCTTGTATGTCCATTAAGAGCTCAGATCGGGACAAAAACTTTGCAATTTTGATGTGCGAAGTTAAAAAGATTCAGAAAAATTCAAGTTCAATAATATTATATAGGTACATATACATATATAAATGTGTCAGAAAACATGATGATTTCTTTTTGTTTTTCGGTGCGCTTAAATTTTCTGAAAGTTTTTCCTTTATTGAGAACAAAAATAAATCAGGACCTAGAAAAATTTTTACCTTTGAAAAACATTGCGCAGGTCACTTAAATTTCAATTTGGAGCTACAGATGTACGACTTAAACCATTTTGACTAATAATACACAGGAAAAATATTTTTATAAGAGATAATTTTTAATAATCTGTTTTTACGTAGAATTATGTCATACAGCACATATAACGTTTTTAGTGAACACTTTGGGGTATACCTACAGCCTTTAGTATTCATTGTACAAAGATAAAATGTATGTTTAAATATCTGTTATAGGGCGAATGAAAAGAATATTAAACTTTGGATTTTGTCACTTATTTAATAAAGTTACAAAATAGCAAAAACTAAGAAGAAAAAAATGTATATTTTCGTATGAGAAAAATCAAGTATAAAATGCTTCAGTAGCTGCTTATGTTGTTGTCAACGTTTCGTTTGTTAAAGTACATCATTTTACATATGTATATGTTTGTCAGTAACTGCTTGTGTTGTTGTTGTTATTGTTAATATGTTTGTACAATTTTCATATAGATAAATACATATCAGTTGATTTCGTTTTTGTCGTTTTAATGCTTTTGCTCATTAATCTTCAGCAAGAATTACACAATAAGTAATCCTACTCTTTACAAGTTTTGAGTTTTGTTGACACAAGCTCAAGCAATGTAATTTCGCATTAAAATATGCTAATAAAACTGATCATACTTAACAAATAATAATTATAATGTAAATGTTATTTGTTACATATACTCAAAGAAAAACCATTGGTAAAATCAAAATTTTTCATTGGTATATCTGGCAATTTATCATTTTGTTTTATGACCAAAAGTTTTTTCTTTTGAATGGAAATGACTGAAGCTATTGCTTTAAAATTTGTTTCCCTTTTAAGACAATATGCAAAACTTTTAAAAAATTGTTGAAACAAATTTGGTTACTGTATAATCAAATACTACAAAATGTTTTTTTTAAATTTTAAATGTTCTGCTCTAACTTTTTTGTTTGAAAATAAGTGAACGAATGAAATAAAAAAAAACGAAGCAAAAGCAATGCTTGCCAGTTATTTTAAAATTTTTAACTGTTGATTGTCGGGTAAACATTTGAGTTTTTCTTGAAGAATTTAAAGATAAAATTAAATATCTGTGCGACATAACAAATCTATATTACATTCAATAATTTTGTATTCATTTAAACATTAAAAGCTTGTTTTCAAAGGTTTTTATTTCAATATTTTTTAGGATTTTGAATCAATATTACTTAGACTTTGAGAAAACATTTTTATTTGTTATATCAAAATTTTTAATTTTTGATACAAAACCTTGATTTCAAAATTTTTATAATAAAATCAAAAGTTTTTATCTGAAAATGCTAAAATGTTGATTTCAAATTAGGATTTTTTTTTCTGAGTGTAATAATAAAAACTAATATAAATAAATGTAAGCTATCTCCATTGCTGTATTAAAAGGAATTATGCATTTACCCTTCCGATACTATCGAAACTCTGTCTTTTTTTCGCTTTACGTGTAAGGCCCCATATATTAATATGAAGGCTGGAAAGAGAACAATGTCAAATCGGATGCGGATATAAAACTGAGCACCGAAACAACTTGATTTAAAGCGATAGATTAATTTTTGATTTCAATAAAACTTACAAATATGCAATAAAGTTTATTTACTAGTTAATATAATAGGTAAATATAAGTATAAAGATTTTTTCAATTTTTTTGACTTGTGCTTTGAAAAACAAGCTTTCATTGATATCAAGCTTGACTCATAACTTTTTGGTTAAATAGCATTAAGTTTAAATAAAATTAACGATTAGTACAAGTTTAACTACAATAAAATATTCCATGAATTTATTCAAATATTTACTAGTTTTTATACAAGAATTATCATGAGTATAGGCTTGTATATCACGCTAATAAACGCAGCGTACAGCGCACAGTGCAATGCGAGTGGACAAAATTTGCTAGAAAAAAAAGGCGTTATTTATATGAAAATCTTAATATATAGATAATTATAGTTTGGAGTCTTATTAAATTAAATGTGAAAGGGGTATTTGTATTAATAACAACACTCTTCCAAAAAATAACGAAAAATATAACGAATTTTTTTTTCTGTTTAGGACTGAATATTTTCCAACAACGCGCAAATTTTAGTAAAGTAAAGAATATGCAAAACCATGGGCGTCCGTAGGGGGGGGGGGGGCGTCAAGCGCCTAGGCAGTGACAATTTTTTAAATATCTTTATATTAAGTCAAAAAGCCGTAAGCTACAATTAAAAAAGTTTACGGGAGAATCAAAAAACTTTCTAAATTGTAATTGTAAGTTGCGCTCAAACTTAAGGACTTTAGTACTTTTTAATAAAAACGTCGTTTTTAGTTGTAGGAGTGTAAAATTAAGCAGGAAAATGTATTTTGATAAGGTGCATCAATAATTAATAAAAAAGACGACTTTGAGTTTACTGTAACTTACGGCTTTTTTGATTTTAAATGACTATATTTTCATTAAACATATATGTTAATATATTTTGAAGATAACTCAAAAATACTTTTTTTTAAGGTATATTTATAAATTAAGCTGAACTAAACCATGCATTTTTATATAGTATGTTGTACCCGTCGCAGTAATAAGTTACGATACCATTATCTTTAACCTTGTTTCACAGGAACTTTTCAATACGTATTCTTACACTCAAAAAATTTTGTGTGTAAATATTACTAAAAACTAAAAACATAGTATTCTACGAATACTATTCGTAGTTTTCAGTCACGAATAGGATTCGTTGAATGGGCGTACATATTACAAATATTTTATTCGTATTCGTACAAACACAAATGTATATTGTACGAATACATTATTTGTTATATTAACAAATAACGAAAAAGAAAACATTCTATCTGAGCTGGGACTTGAACCACGGTTTTTTAGCTTACGGGCCACGTACTCTTTCAGTAGCCTACGGCCACCTTGCAATCATACATTTCCTTATATTCGGTAATTGTTCAACAGACCAGGCTGAAAGATTTCGGTTGTAAATATTTTTAAACTCAACTAATACTAAATATTGTAGTACGAAGCCATTAGTAAATACTACGAATGTAATGGAAGAAATTACGAAGTTATTTGTACGAGAAATTAAGGAATGATAAGGAATGATATATATCCCTATTAATCGAAGATCATTCTTCGGAGCAACAGATGGCATTTAAGCCAGTAACGCATATTTAAGCCAGTAACGGACGATAAGCAAATTTATGATTTAAAGTAATTAAACACCAGACGAAAAAAAAGGAAAATACATTTAAAAACTAAATATTTTCGAAAATGTTGGCTTCAAAAAAATCGTTTTCCTGTCAAAAAGATGATCCAATTTGTATAATTTTTGAATTTTTTGTAAACTTAATAAAATAAATTGCTATTTAAATAAAATAAAATTGTTAGCAATCTTGCAGCATTTAAATTTGAGAAAATTGCAGCGATTTAGGCAAGGGCAAAGCTTCTAATTCAAAAGCAAAAAAAAATTAGTAAATTCTGAATAATGTAGGCTAATTTTAGATCAAGCACCAGGCCTGTAGCCAGACCAAGGGGCAGGCATGAATCTTTGGGGGGGGGGGAAATTTTTTGTTTTTTCATTTAAATAAAAAAAAACAATTTTTTAACGTGTGAAATGAATACATTACACATTAGGCCGTGTCGATTTGTAGGGAGGCAAAAAAACGCCCATTGCTCAGTGAAAATCGTATTCTAGGGATCAAAATAACAAACTTTGCCCGAAAAAGTTCCATTTGTTTGTATGAGGAATCCCCAGGGGGGTTCCACTGGGTGTGCCACTGGCATGGGTGGATCGGCCCTCCAAAGTTAGAAGGGGTCGGTCATACATTTGGACTCGATTAGGGCACTCTAAATGGGTCAAAAGAGGGATTTTTCAAAATTTGACACTAAGTTGGGGCTTTAGAATTCATTTTAGATCCCTAGAATATCCCTTATTATTATTCACTATATTAGAATCGCAATAGGCGATTTTTAAATGGACCTGCTCTATCTATATATATAAAAATGGATGTATGTATGTATGTGGGTATGTGGCTATATCACATATAGACTCCAAAACCGCTGAACCGATCTTTTTGAAATTTTCAGGGAAACTGAAGCCACATCTTGAGAGTGTTCCTGTGAGGTTCGGTAACTATTGGACCAGGGGGCGTGGTACCTCCCATACAAGCCAAATTTACGCTATCGATCACAAACCAAAAAAAGGATATATATCAGACGGTTTCAATCGTAAAAAACTAAGATTTTGTAATTTTGTTCAGATGGTTACTGTCGGTAACTGTACGAAAAATGGGCGTGGTCGTAATATAAATACGCCCACTTTTTCGATATCATGGCAATTCCGGAGTTTTTCATATTTTTACAGTGAAACTTACTGTGTAGGTGATCTAAGAGGCGGTCACTATATGTAAATGTTTTCACGCCCACTTTTACCGCCTACAAATCAATATCTATATATATAAAAAGCAAAAGGATGTGTGTCTGGCTGTGTGATGTCTATAGACTCCAAAACTACTGAACCGATTGACCTGAAATTTTGGCAGTCGATTTGTTTCAGGTACGAGATGGTTTAGGAAAAAAATTTGCCACACCCCCTTTTTACCGCCTCCAAATTAATAAAAATGTTATATTTCAGTCGGTTTGGGTCGTATAAGGCTAAAATTTTGTAATTTAGTATGTACGGTTACTGTCGACAACTGTACTAAAAATGGGTTTCCACGCCCCCTTTTACCGCCCACAAATAAATGAAAATGGTTTATTTCAGACGGTTTTGGTCGTATAAGACTTAAATTTGGTACTTTGGTTTGTGTAGTTACTGACAGTAACTGTACGAAAAGTTGGTTTCCACACCCCCTTTTTGCGCCCACAAATCAGTGAAAATGCTATATTTCAAGCAGTTTTGACCGTATGAGACTAGCATGTGATACCTAAGTTTGTATGGTTACTTTCGGCAACTGTACTAAAAAAAGGCGTCATCGCTCTATAGCCACACCCACTTTTTGAGAAATCATTAAAATTGACTACTGGGTCGATTGAGTTAAAATGTTGGCTTAGTTTGTACGGTTACTGTCAGCAACTGAACTAAAAATTGGTTTCCACGGCCCCCTTTCACCTCCCACAAACCAATGAAAACTTTTTATTTCAACGGTTTGGGTCGTTTTAGACAAAAATTTTGTAATTCAGTTCATATGGTTACTCTCGGCAAGTGCACTAAAAATAGGCCTGTCCCACTTTAGTTAAACTCTCTTTTCGGGGAGTTAGCGTCGAGTGAAGTAAAGTGCGCCAGGCTTAACCTAAATTGAGCTGAAATTTGGGCATTCGATTTGTTTCGATTACGAGATGGCTCTAGGGAAATATTTTGCAGCACCCCTTTTTACCGCTTGCAAAACAACAAAAATGTTATATTTCGCACGGTTTTGATCGTATTAGACTAAAATTTGGTTATTTAGTTCATATGGTTACTTTCGGCAGCTATTCGACATTTTCGTTTATGGCAGTAAGGCGGTCTATGGCAGAACAACGTCTGCCGAGGAGAGTGAGTGTTCCTGCGAGGTTTAGTAACGTTTGGACGAGGGGGCGTGGTACCTCCCATACAAGCCAAATTTGCGCTATCGACCACAAACCAAATAAAGGATATATATCAGACAGTTTCGATCGTAAAAAACTAAGATTAAGTAATTTTGTTCAGATGGTTACGTCAGTAACTGTACAAAAAATGTGCGTGGTCGCAATATATATACGCCCACTTTTTCGAAATCATGGCAATTCCGGAGTTCTACACATTTTTATAGTGAAACTTGCTGTGTAGATGCTCCAAGAGGCAGTCACGATACATAAATGTTTTCAAGCCACTTTTACCGCCCACAAATCAATATCTGTATATATAAAATTGAATCGTGATTTGTTCGGATGCTTAAAACTTGAAAACGACTGAACCAAATTGGATACTTCCTTCTACTGGTTTAGGAAAAATATAATGCCACACCCCCTTTTGTCGCCCACAAATCAATAAAAATGCTGTATTTAAGACGGTTTTGGTCGTATTAAATTAAAATTTGGTAAATAAGTTCGTATGATAACTATCATTAACTTTGATAAAAATGGGCGTGGTCACACTTCATCTACGCTTACTTTTAAGAAAATATCAAAATACTTCGAAACTATTGGTCCGATTGAGATGGTTTAAGAGGAAATGCCACGCCCCCTTTTACCTCCCACATATACATAAAAAATTGTTGTTATCGAATAGCTTTAGAGTTATGGGTCGCACAGCTTAGAAATTCGGTATTCGACCACAATTTAGACGTACCGTTTCAGTGATGAAATTTTATGGGAGTGGACAAGGGGGAGGGGCACCTCCCATACAACCCAAATTTGTGATATCGAATAGCTTTGAAGTTATAAGAATTCAGCTTTGGAATTCAGTTTTTGACCTCAATTTACACATGCAGTTTCAATGGTTTTATTTTATGGGCGTTGGACAGGGAGGCGTGACATCTCCCTTACAACCCAAATTTGCGATATCGAATTGCTTTGAAGTTATAGGTTGACAGCGTAAGAATTCGGTATTCGACCTACATTTATGCATGCACTTTCATTCCTCCACATTTGATGAGAGTAGGGCAAAGGTGAGTGGCACTTCCCATACAACCCAAATTTGTGCTATCGAAAGTTTTGGAGTTATATGTCGCACAGTTTTGGAATTCGGTATTCAACCTCCATGTACACATGCAGTTTGATTGATTACATTCTATGAGCGGTGATCAAGAGGGCGTGGCACTTCCTATACAACCCAAATTTGTTATATCGAATAACTTTGTGGATATAGGTCGCAAAGTCTCGGAATTCAGTATTCTACCTCAATTTAGACATGCTGTTTAACTGATAACACTTTATGGGCATTTGACAAGGGAGAGTGGCAGCAACGCGCCGGGTTTCAGCTAGTTACACATATTAATTAAAAAACAGTTAATATTATAATATTTACATGGATATGTAGATCTTTTTATACATGAGATTAATACATAAAAAATGATATAAAAATTAATTCAGGACTTTGTAATAAAATGAAGGTAAAAATAAAAGATTTATTTAAAGAGGCTAGAAATATAAGAAAGAGTAGCGAAATGGGCTTATATATGTATAAGAAATTTTTTAAGTAAATCAAATAAAAAAATTAAATTCACGCGCATCCGTCGATTGCTTCAAATTGATGAACATTTTTTATTCAGATTTATATATTAAGAACAAACATTCATGTTTTGATTTAAAGCTTTTGCTTCTTTAAATTTCTGCTAGAATTAAGATTTGCAATTTTTTCTTATTTTAAAATTAATAAACATTCATCATGCATAAAAAAAATTTTAAAATTAAAAACATTTCAATGAATTATAGTATATTCTTTTTGTATCTGCAAAAATTGGTGCACAACGTGCTTTTAATTTCTAGAAAGTTCCTATGAATGCGGGTTAACAAATTATTAAAATTCAAATCTTATTTTTTGGTAGCAAATGTTGGCGACCCAGTAGAAATTTGAAAAATTGTAACAATTTGTCTGAAATGTTTTGTTTAACAAATTTCATATACATATTCAAGTCATGAATAAGGTGAATGTGTATATTTTTTGTTATTTTAAACAAAACTAAACTTAAGCAATAAACAAATATGTCAACAAAATGCATATTAATTATTCATTTAAAGTTTTTCATTGGGTTATTTGGCCAGGGGGCAAACGGTTGTAGTAGGGGGGCATTGTCCCCTTTCCCCCTGGCTGCAGGCCTGTCAAGCACTAATTTTTAAAAAAATCTGATGGTGAATTCTTGTTTAGAAAACACTTTTAGATTAGAATATCTGATAGTCAAAAGTTTTTTTATGACTAAAATTTAAATAAGAAACTCGATTTGAAACATTTATTTTATGTTTCTTCAAATTCACGTTTCTTAACAGGCGTCCACCCATTTTGAGAATTTTCTGGATTTTTCCCATCACAGGCTTATCCAGGATTCAGAATCAAGCCTTGCAAGAAGGTTCTAGAATATGTTCAGAAAATGAATGGAGCCCAATATCCATCTATTCATGTACCTCTTTATATATTTATTCATACGTTTTGAATTAAAAAAAAAGAAATGTTTTAAATAATTCATACAATAGGTATGTTTTTAAACTCGATTTTAGTAACTTGCATGCTGCTAGAACTGACGCATGTTGAAAAAAGAAATAAGTCAGTTGATGTCCATGCGGGGAATATTTTAAGAATAGCGACAACTCTTATTCTAGATTTTTGCGGATTTTATAGGTTTTTACCTAATAAATTTTTTGTTGATAATACTGCACCTTTAAGTAATAATATTACTTCTTTTGGTAGTTTGCGTGCTCCGTTCTTGTTTGAGTTCACACCTGTTAGTGAACTTGATGTTGGGAATTGTGTGATGCAGATTAAGTCAAATGCTTTGGGTGAAGATGGTATTCCCATAAAATTTATAAAGCTCATTCTTCCGCATATTATACGTCCACTAACGCACATTATTAACCACTGCTTTATATCTTCTTCATTCCCGAGTGTATGGAAAATTGCAACTGTCTTGCCCGTGGCTAAAAAATCTAACCCCTCTGGACCTAATGATTTTAGGCCAATAAGTATATTGTCCTCTTTATCTAAGGTATTTGAAAAACTTATTAGTCTCCAAATTAATTATTTTTTGGTCAGGAATAATCTCTTGTCTCCTTATCAATCTGGTTTTCGGCGGGGGCATGGGTGTGCTTCGGCCGTTGTTAAGGTCTTTGATGATATAAGACCTCAATTTGATGCAGGGTTATTGTCCTTACTTTGCCTACTTGATTTTTCTAAGGCTTTTGACAAAGTTAATCACTCATTTCTATGCCAAAAACTTAGGTATATGTTTGGGTTTTCTTTTAGTGCAGTTAACTTAATCTCCAGTTATTTGTCAAATAGATCTCAAAGAGTGAAAGTTGGCCACAACTTTTCCCACCATAAGCTCGTCTTAAGCGGTGTTCCACAAGGCTCGATTCTAGGTCCGCTTCTTTTCTCAATTTTTATTAATGACATCTTTTCTGTCTGCAAACATGCTTCTCTTCATGCCTATGCAGACGATATCCAACTTTATCTCTCTGGTAGAATTGAATGCTTGAATGAATTCTCTGGTAGATTGAATGAAGATCTTAGTAACATACATCAATGGGCTTGTTGTAATGGTCTTCAATTAAATGCTGCTAAATCGTATGTTCTACCAATATGTAAAAATAAAACTATGTTAAATGCTGTTCCTGAATTATATATTGGTACAAACAAGCTTAATATTGTTACGAAAATTGTAAACCTTGGTTTTTGTATGAATTCGTTCCTTTCTTGTACTGATCATGTTAATAATGTTGTCCAAAAAGTTTATTATATCCTACGTAGCTTGAGAATGTCCGCCAACTTATGCACTATTGAATTAAAAAATTACTAGTCCAGCAACTTATCATGCCCGTCATAACATACTCTGATATAGTTTACAGTAAACTTGATTCAGCGTCTCTGCTGAAACTTAATGTTGCTTTTAATTATGCCACACGTTTTGTGTATGGGTTAAACAAGTTTGACCATCTTTCTAGCTTTAGAAATGCAATACTTGGTTGTAGTTTGAATGATTATTTCCACGCTAGAAATTGTATTTACATCCATAAAATCATTCACACTAAAACACCTCATGATCTCTACGAAAAACTGCAATTTAGCTTATCTAGGAGATGTAACTTACTAATTATCCCCAGACATAGCTCTCTAATCAGTTCAAATCTCTTTTTCATTAATGCTGTAAGACTGTGGAATGCATTGCCTCGTAGAATAAGAGAAATCTCGAGGAGGGAAACTTTTAGGCAATCAATTTTTTCTCACTTTTCTACTACTTAATCTTATCTTATTTTTATTCTCTAAAATTTATTATTTCTTACTTAGTATTTTTAAGCTAATTAAATGGATTTTACTATTTTTTTCATGTTTTATTATTGAAGTTCACTATTTATGTTTTACTAAGCTTAAGAAAAAAATAATTTGTTGTTATCTCTAATTAATTCAATATTGTAAGAATTTATTTTTCATTGTACTGTAAAAGAACTTAGTTTCTTATTTGTACTCAATTTTTCGATTTTCTAAATAAAATAAAATAAATAAAAAATCCGAATCTGATAAATTTCAGGCCGCTCGCAATTGGTTATAATATAAAATAGGCCTCCAAAACTGGAAAAAAAGGTCAGAAAATCTTGCTGGTTTTATTCATTTTTAAAAAATAAATATTGGGAAATTTTTGTATACTTATTTAAAAGAGGAAAACTTTTAAAAGAGGAGAAAAAAAATTAGATTTGAAAATGTTTCAGGCATGATACGAGAAAGATTTTTACCCCTCTTTGAAATATATATAATTTTCTTATGTGTACAAGAGTATGTCAACCGGTGTATCATGATAAAAAAATTAGTACCAAAAATTTCAAAAAATAGAATTATAAAGGTTACATTTTCTTTATGTGCATTCTAGACTCCTTTATGTCTTTCCTCCCCCCCTAAAAAACTTTGACTAAGATATATTTCATAATAGTCCATAGCATAGTCTTGGCATAAGACAATAAAATTAAAAAAATTCTTATGCGAGGACAATTTGATAAGTCAGTGACTTTTTGAATAAAAGGTATTTTTTCGGCAAAAAAGCTTTTTATTTCTCAACATAGTCTCCTTGTAGATCGATACATTTAGTCCAGCGTTTTTAAATATTTTTATTTCTTCCAAATAAAAGGCTCCACGATGTTCCTTAAAATAGGCGTTTGTTTTAGTGATAACCTTCATTTGACCCAAATCTCTTCCACCAAAAAAGCCAAAAGGTGCTAAATTTGGAGAACATGGTGGGTGGGGTAGCAGTTCGTTGCCCAATTTATGGGTTTTCTCCTTGGCGACTACTGTCGCCAAATGCGGACCTTTTTGGTTGAAATCAATGTGAAATCTGTCCAACAGCTGTGAATAATATTTGCAGGTGATCGTTTTACTCTTTTCATTAAGATAATAGATTTGAATGGCTCAAAATGCATCTCAAGAAACTGTCGCCATGACTTTGTTAGCCGTCAGACCTACCTTAGATTTCTATGTTGCACGGTGTATTCCACCGCTTGGACTGTTTCTTGACCTTTGGGGTGTTGTGCTATATCCATGTATCGTCTACGGTTGCAAAACTCCTTCAGAATGTGGTTGAACATCGCAAAACAGTCCTTTGTAGTGTTCTTGTTAAGTGTGAGCAATCGCGGCACCCATTTCGTAGATAGCTTTTTCATGTCCAAACATTCATGTAAACTGTCAGATACCCGTTCAGTTGAGATGCCTACAGCCACAGTCACCTCACGGATGATCATTCTTCAATCGTCCATAATCATCCGATGAATTTTAGCGACGATTTCTGTCGTGATGACTTCTTTTGGGCGACCTGTACGTTCAGCGTCAATTGTGCTGGTACAACCACAACAAAAATCAATAAACCACTTCTTAACCATTAAAATTGATTGTGCAGAGTTTCCATAGTATTTATCCCACAGTATTTATCCTCCCATAAAACCGAAATCGGTAGTCTGGTATATTTCACAAACAAATTGTCCCAGATCAAAAAATTTCATAGACATTACTGTTTTGTACCGAAGCTGGTGTAAAACTAAACTGAAACGTTTTACTAAAGTATAAAAAAATAGTCCCACATCAACAAAATTTAAATGAAGTAAATATAAGACAGCTAACTGATATCGAAAATCTGGTATATTTCGCCAAAAAATTATATCAGATCAATAAAATTGCATACACAGTACTAATGTTTGTTCCAAACAAGTATATTTTTTTAAAAATTATATCAGATTAATAAAATTTGCCCCACATAACCTTTTAATGATTGCCGATTTTGGTTAAATGCGAGGTGGGCGGGTTTAAGGACTGATTTGGCTCTTCTCAAGAAAAGGTATTATGGGCAAAATTTGGATTAAAATCTGATAGTGTACAGTCTTATCCTAAAACTTAATCTTGTAAAATTTCTTTATTTTACAGGAACTTATTTTATTTTTGTCCATTCGCTATATGGGCGCGTTACACTGTGCACTACACTATGGGCGCGAACATGCTTGTTTGCAGTGGGTCCGCATGGTAACGCAAGCAGTGGCCTTGACATTTTAAGTCAGACATTTGAATATTTTGGAAAAATAAGCGAATTGAATAAATCACATTGATTTTAAGCCTTTGTGCAATTTTTTTAGTCAAAAAGAAGTCTTTTTTTTAAACATACAAACAAACAACAATTTTAAATGAGTTTACATGACAATTTTTAAGAATCATCTCGAATTTGTTGAATTTAGGCAAAAACTGTCACGTAGATCAATCGGTCACATAAACTTGGCCCTACCTTCTTCGTCTAACGCACAAGTATAAGAAAACAAATCAATTGTATGCCGACTATTTTTTGACCTCTTCCCTTCCCTCATCAACTTGCAGCTATCAGTCTTTTAGCCGTTACCAGTCCAGCATGGTACTAAAACAAGCTTTGGCATTTCGCACGTATCAAAGCTTTTAACAACAACAACAACTGCTCATCTTCACAAGCTCTTCTTTACACTTTTGCTTTGACAGAAGCTGTAAAGTTTTTTGCTTCCGACTGAAACAGTTCGCATTGAAATCTTGGGCATTTAACAGCATACAAAAAGTGCGCGTTCGTAAATTTTCAAAATAAGACTTTAAGGACGCTTCTTTTGTAATTTTTGTTATTTTTTTCGAAAAAAATAACTTAAAAAATTTGTGCATTTTTGTAAACATGGCAAAAATATTCCAAAGTATAGTTTTATGTCTGGCAGTTTGCGGCGCACTAGGTTAGTATGTTATACTTTTAAAATATGAGTTTGAATATCGTGGCAAAAAATTTCAAAATATTGTTAAGATATTCAAAAAATTAATTTTGTAACATAAAAAAAATAGTTTCCACAGTGTTTTTTAAATAAATGAATTGCGTTGAAACAAATAGAACATTTTTAAAAAAAATTAATAAAAATTGCGTAAAAATAATAAAGTGAGATTCGTAACAGAATTTGGTTTGTGTTTTTTCAAAAAAAATTTTCGCTTTAAGTTTTTTTGTTTCTTTTTAACTTGTTAGGGCTTTCATGCATTAAAAGCCAGGCAAGCATTGCTTTTTCCTGCATCTAAACAAAAGACTTAAGAAACGAACCTTGTGAATTATTTTAAATGAAAGCTTTTGCGACATTTAAAGTTATATTCAGTTATTTTTTTATAACAACGATTTGAAAATGTCTCTCTTTTTAAATATATCTAATATTTTATCCATTACTGAAATTGTTTTATATAGAAATAGTAATTTTATCCATGAAATAGTTTGTGATATAGAAAAAATAAATGTTTTTTATTTTTTTTTTTGTAAATTCGCTTAAAGTAGTATTTAATTAAGAAAGTATTGATCATGTCAGGTGTTTTTTCTATAATCAAGCATATCGGCGCTTTTTTATTCAGACTTTACAATAAAATTTAAGAAATAGCAACTATTTTCTTTTACAAGTCTGTCATATTTTAAGTTTGATTTCAAAGTTTAGAGAAATCGTGCTTTAAAGTTTTCAACCACCATAATAGTTATATGCATAAGTCTTTTGTTTTATGTCCTAACTTTGGCTAAGGTCATGCTATCAGTTCTGTCTCCAGTCGACTTAAGCTATTACTGCTCATCGACACAGACATGTCATTTTAATATAAATGTTGAGAAAAATAGGTATCTTTTAAAAGTATAGATGTTATTTGCGATGATTTTGGTTTCAATGAGCTTTGAAAGGTCTCATTTAAAAAAATTGTTGACTTTAAAATTCAACTAGTTCCAAATATTTTTCAACACTCACAATCAGAACAATCTTTTAAATAAAATGCTTATTAAAATTATAAGTCATCTTTAAAACTTACATTCAACTCTCGCTAAAGCCGCAGTGTTTTTTAATGAATGAATTGCGTTGAAACAAATAGAACATTTTTAAAACAAATTAATATGAATTGCGTAAAAATAATAAAGTGAGATTCGTACGAGAATTTGGCTCAAGTGTTTTTTTTTATAAAACTTTTACCTACAAGTTTTTTATTTTAATTTGTTAGTGCTTTCATACATTAAAAACCAGGCAAGCATTGCTTTTTCCTGCATCTAAACAAAAGACTTAAGAAACGAACCTTATGAATTATTTAACATTAAAGCTTTTGCGACATTTAAAGTTATATAAAGTTGTTTTTTTATAACATCGATTTAAAAATGTCTCTGTTTTTAAATATATTTAATATTTTATCCATTATGATTATTTTTTATGCATTACGAAATAGTTTTTGATACAGAAAAAATAAAAGTTTTATATTTTTTTTTGTATATTCGCTTTTAATAGTATTTAGATAATATAGTATTTACAAAAATATAACAAAGTTTGAATATACACATTTTCGCCTATTCGCAACCATATCAAAATTATAAGAAATATTTGTAATTTTACAGTTAAAATAAGAAAACAAGTGATTCAATGCAATAATTCGCTAGCATAGTGAATTTTAGTGTCCATATAGCCAACTTTGTTTTTCCACCATCGAAAATGAGTTTTTTCATTGCATTTATTAGAGGGATGAACATGTTTGATCCGAGTTTGTTCTATTCAGTTAAAATTACCCTTTTAAGGTCAGAAAAATTTCCACCATTTTTATTTCCAGCATGTACTCGCCATGCCAAGACTCCCCAAATATTTTCTATCAGACATAAGTCCGGTTAGCATGCAGGCCAGTCTATGTCCTCAACGGAGAAGTAGCGACCAATATGAATACGTGCATTGTCCTGCATAAAAATTTAAGGTTTTTCCTTGTTTTCAAGCAAAAAAGACAGCTGGCTACTTTCCAGCACATCACGCTCCACTTTTATATCTTGAGCTCATGAATTGTAATTTGCCATTCAGACGACTGCTAAGCCACCTCCAAAGTTTCTCTTAGAGAAAATAAGGGGTTCCTTTCTCAGATCACACCAATAATGTTGAAATCCATCTGATACATCAAAGTAACTTTTTCTCATCCAAAAAAGTAACCTACCTAGAGAATTCACATTAAGTTCAATGCAAATTTTGAAAAGTAAAAATTTTTTACCGAGCTTTTTGGTGTTTTTATAGGTGAGGCACCGTTTTAATCACACCTCTGGCAGAATTTCCTGAAGCCTTTAACGTACTCCAACCAGTCATTGGCGACACTTTTTTATTGCACGAAACAGCAAATTAGAAGCATGATAAAAAGGAGTTGCTTGCTTTTTTCAAAATTCTTCTTTTATCGCATTAAGAAAGGATTGGCTTTCTTTCTAAACTTCGTGTTTTGCCATAACTATAAGGATTTTTAAAAATAATTTGCAATAATGGTGCCACTACGACCAATTTTCCTTGAAATTTGGCTCACATCAAGTCCAAATTAAAATAGGCCTTAATTAACCCATTTTCTTCTTCTGTCTTAAGCGCCAAACGCGTTATATTGAAAAAAGCTTAATACAACTTTTTTTATTAAAAAACAATCAGAAAAAATTGATGCGTTCACATTTGTTGTACTTTTTAATATGTGTTTTATAATTTTTATATGGTTGCGAATAGGCAAGTAAATGTAACGGTTCTTTTCCAATGCTGCGCTTAAAATATAAAAACAACTTTTTTTACCGCTTATTTCTTATAAATTTATTCGCTATTTTTGGTTTTTGTAAAAACATAAACAACGCGGCTTTAGCGAGGGTTGAATGTAAATTTTAGAAGTGTCTTATAATTTTGATAAGCACCTTAGATAAAAATCAATAAAATTTTTCTATTGTTTTTATTCAAAAAACTATCTAATTACCACTATACAGAAAATCTCATTAAAAATTTTAAAATTTCTGTTACTTAATATATTACGTAGCAGTTGAATTGATTTTAATTAAAAAATTTATAAGTACAAAGAGTTTTCTTATTGTATTTATTAAATGAAAACTTTTTAAATTAAGAAGAAATGTATGATTTAAACAATCAAACATTTAGAATTTGTATTTAAATCATATAAAATCAACATAATAAATAACAATGTCATTTAGAAATAACTTTAATTAAGAAGAAATTTCAAAAGTTTTCTTATTGTATTTGCTAAGAAAACTCTTTAATTTTAAAAATTTTATTTTTGCTTTTAATAAGCAAACTTTTTGTTATAAAAGTTTTCTTTTTGCTTTAAATAATCTTGCACGAAGTAGAAAAACCAAGCATTCTATTCTGAAACCAATCTTAATTTGTATAATAAAAGTCAATAACTATCTTATAATTTAGGCATTTTGCTTGATATGAGAAAGTTTTTTTTTTTTTTTTTTTTTTTTTTATTTATTTTATAAAAAAGAAAAGAAGCTAACATCAGTACACTTAGAACTATGTTCTTTTATAGTACAAAAATCATTTAGTTTAGTTAAATAAGAATTTAATTAGATTAAATTAGATTAAATTAGATTAGATTAACATTATAACAACCGGGCTTAAGATTTAATATTTAATAACAGACATTTAACAATACTTTTGATTAAAAAAGAGTAAATACATTAATAAAGAGGAAAAGAAAAGGAGAAAAAAGAGAGAAAAGAAATAAAAAATAACCTTTTAAATAGTTTAAGCAAATTGCAGATACTATGGAGTAGAGAAGAAAGTTAAGATAGATTGCCTAAAAGTACCTCTCCTAGTTATTTCTCTTAACCATCTAGGTAGTGCATTCCAGAGTCTAATGGCGTTAATGAAAAACAAGTAAGAGGTGTTTAAAGTATTATGCCTGGGTATAATAAGAATATGACTTCTTCTAGACATACAAAACCGTAATTTTTCATAAAGGTAACGAGGCGATTTTTCATGAATAAGTTTGTGCAGGTATATACAGTTTCTTGCTTTGATGTATGATGTTATGTCGCAACCAAGTATTGAATTTCTAAAGCTAGATAGGTGTTCATATCTTCGTAAACCATAAACATAACGTGTGGCATAATTAAAAGCTATTTGCAATTTTAATTGGGAAGATGAGTTGAGCTTACTGTACACTGTTTCAGAGTATGTTATCAATGGTAAAATTAATTGTATCACCAACTTTCGTTTTATATTTACAGGAGTTACGCTAGCAGACATTCTCAAATTACGTAGGACATAATAAACTTTTTTCACTACATTGTTAACATGATCAACACAGTTTTTTCGAGAAAAGTAAGCAAATTTCTTGCTCGAAGTAAAAATCACTTTCTGAAAATAAGCAGATTTTGCTTAGTATAAGAAAATTATTAATTAAGCAAGAGAAGAATTTGCTTTTTTTGTATTCACATTTATATCCATATTTTTTTTATAGTATGGAATTTAATACGAAATATATTTCAATATAATAATAATTATGAATCAATCTTATAAATATACTAGTAAGCACGTGTGGCGTTTAAACGGCAAAACCAAACATACCTAGATTTCATTTTAAGCTATTGAATAGATTTTCAACTGATCAAAATTTAAATGAAATTAAATTAGGCCTTTTTGCAATATACGCGGTATTGCACGCGCAACGACGATATAGTGTTAGCATATTTTATTTCATACCCAAATTTATTTTAAATATACAAGAGTAAGAATATTTCTTGATTTCCAGCTGAAAAATGCTTGAGCAAAAATGTTTCATTACTAGTTTCCAATTTCTTAATAAATTTTTGTGTAAATTTTTAAAAATTAAAAAATTTTCCGACCAACAGTTAAGAAATCTTTTTTTGACTGTAAGAAATCACTCCAGTATCACTTTGATATTGAATATATCAATGCATAGTTTTAGCTGTGAAATTATAAAAGATTATTCGTCAGTACAACAGTTTCATAGCTATTAGCCGATAGGTGGCGCTAAATAACTCACATATTTTTAGGCATATGCTAAAATTAAGAAGAGAAAAATTAACAACAATTATATGTAAACTTTAACTCCCTATAACTTAAAAAATATAAATTTTCAAGAAATAAAAAGCCCATTTTGCACATCTACAAGTCTAAACCTACTAAACCATACTAAATTTATTAAGATTGGACTTGTACCTAAAAATCCTTACGCCGGACAAAATTTACGTTTGCGTAATGTATATAAGAAGATTGCTTACCCTCTTTTAATGATTTCACTAGCACAATTAACATCACAACACAACTTTTCGATTTAAGTTGCTTCTTTCGGCTCAGCGCTGATCGCTGTGAGTTGATTATAATGAATGTTATAATAAATTAAAGCCTGAGATAATGTGAAAAACTTTTTCAAAGAAATCTTACTGAAAAAACCAACCAGATACAAGTTTGGTTTTACATCCAATACAATCCAAAACAAGTTTGAAATGCTTCCATCAAGCAATTTTACACTTTATTTACTCAAGCAAAATAGCTACTAGAATTAAGCAGTTCATTAGAAAAAAACTTCATAGAAAAAAACTATATGCTTACATAAATAATTATTTTCTAATAATCCATTTTTAATGCTTGATTTTAAATATTTTTGAATCAAGCAAAATGATCTCTCAATATAAGAAAAATATTTTTTTATAAAATAAAAAATATGCTTTATAGGATTTTATTTTTATTATCCGATTACGGCGAAGCAAAAGGAGCGGTAAATGTGTTTGACCGGTATATATGTGTGTATGTATGTGTGTATGTTCCTTTGTTTCACTCTAGCTTCTAAACTACTTATCATAATTTGACAAATAAGGAATCGTTGGAAGCGTTTTGATCGCCCACTACTTATAGGCTATGTGACGTCGCATTAAATTGAATATGGTGCCCTCTAGAGGACATAAAGTAATGAATTCAAAAATTTTTATCGTGACATAACAACCGTTTTTGTTAATAATTTGACTGTCAAACAATTGATTAATAATTATTACTTTAGATTATATAAAAAGTAATAAATTGGCCATTTCAGCCCTTGGAAGGACTTTGACCTAGCTTCTATTGATCAATTGTGGTTGTGCGTGTTACTAATTTGATTTACTAGTTTGATTACAAATGATCAAGAACTGGACCTACGTGTTTTATGCCGACTCCGAACGGCTTATGTTCTCAAGAAGCTTTGCATGTCAATCTTTACTCTCTGAAGTTTGCCATTGTCTGCAGCGAGGTGACAACTGAACAGAAAAATTAATTCAATTAAAAAACTTTCTGTCTGAGCTGGAATTAAACCCGGCTACCGCGGTTCTTTAGCTTAAGGGCCACGCACTCTACCCACTAGGCTACGGCCGCCAGATTATATAAGAATTATATCCCCAAAATAATTAAAATAAAAAAATTTAAGAAAGCTAAAATCCGACTACTAAAAATCATGCTCTAAATGTATGCAACAAGGAAATAATCTCATCTAAAATTGTTATGCACACACTATTCAATATTTTGTGTCTATTAAGTAAACTACTTAGATATATTTTATTGTATTTAATAGTAATTCATAGTGATGTCCAGAAGAAAAATGTGGTCGTATGCCACCTACCCTAACAAAACAATACATTCTAACAGTAGTAATCTATGATAAGCTTTAAGCGAGTGACATATGACCAAATATGTATATGAGGTTGCATACGACCACGGATGTCTTCTGAACATAACTATGAATATGTATTAAATATAATAAATATACTATTTGTAAGTGATTTATTTAATAGACAAAAAATATTGAATAGTTTGTACTAAACAATTTCATATGAGAATATTTTCTTAATTCATACTTTTTAGAGCGTGCTTTTTAGTAGGCGGGTCTTAGTTTTTTTAACTTATTTTTTATTATATATTTCATAGCATGTTTTCAAAAAAAAAAAAAATGTCTCAACAGATTAACTTCACAACAAAGATTTTTAATTAAAACAGAGAGAGAGAGAGAGCAAGAATAAGTAACATTATTTACTGTTATTCAGATTAATAAGATTTGCTAATAGTTTTAAACGATATTTTTACTAAAGTTGAATGTTAATAAGATTTCCACATAACTGCATTCATTCATACAAAAATATTATTAAGAAATTCTTTATATTTTTTCCTGTAAGATGTAGGTTCCTACATAATATTTTCTCTGTAGAATTAATAACATTTCTCTTAGGAAAATTCTTATTGTTCGGTGGTTCGGTAGATAAAAAAACTTAATAAAAAATAGCCTATTCTCAGAAACCATAAAACCAATAAGATCATATATTGATTTTAAGGTTTCTAAGATGAACAGGAAGATCAAAATAAAGAAAAATTTGCAACAGTTTGGTATATATTTTTTAAATGCTACTTTTTGATATATTGACAAAAATTTTAAATTTCAATGACGACTTAAAAAGCCCTTTTATGACATTAAATGAATGACTGAATTGGTTTGAGGGTATATAAAATTAAGATTTGTTCGACTTTTATCTTATACATGTAATAGTTGTAATAGTAATAGTTGTAAGAAATCTACAGTCCGAAATTATAGGCCGGAGAAAGCTCCATAGAAAATACAATTTAGTTTAATGGATAGTAAAATTTTCATCAATACATTTAAAAATAGCCATATATAACTGTTACAGAGCTATAACGCAAAATTCAGAAAACTCAGTTTAAAACTTGTCCTGCAATAATATGAAAACTCATCCTTTTGAATAAAAACTTGCCTAATGTGCTTTTTATTTAAAACGTATCTCGCATTAATTGAGAAAATAATAACTTATACAAATATTTTAGAAAAATGTATGCTCTGGTCAATTTATGTATAATTCTTTAAAAAACTTTGTAGCTGCGTCTATAGAAATGAGTGCTAGTGTATTAAATAATATTTTTGTAGTCTCAAGGCACAGTAGCATATCTAAGACTTAAATATTTTTATATTATATTGTAATATATGTTTAAAAAAATTATATAAATTTATAACTTTTCAAATATATAAGTATTTTTAACTATTTAGTGAAATTAAAAAATTTTGGAAAATTAATCTCAAAAGTTTATTTTACTTTACCTTGTTTTTTTTTTTGTTTTTCTTACTATCGACCTTGTAAGATCGACCACCTGTAAGTTTTGGGGACACACGTATATAAACATTAAAACTTTAGTAACTAAGGAAGACCTTCAAATGAACTCAAACCCTAGCTATATTATTTCCACATATGAAAATAAATATAGAGTTGCTCATAAGCTTTGGTACACACGCGGTTAAAAATCTTGCAAGAAATTTTAGTCCCACTAAAATATTACTGTTTTATATAAACCTTGCAGTTTAAAATTTAAACGTTGCAAATACTAATTCGTAATTAAAACTCTACTGTGCTAAAATTTAAACCAAATAAATATTACCTTCACTTTGAGTTTTTTGGTTTAAATTTAAGGACAAAAGAAATATTGGAGTGTTCTTTTTAGCTTGTTGGCTTAAATTTGAGAACAGTTTTGTATTACTTTTTGTTTTGTATAAAATTTCTACTAAATTCTAGTACATTTGGATACTAAATTAAAATTTGGACCCGTAAAAAGTTAGCCTGGTAATGAGCCTGGCAATCAATTTAGACGATTCAGTTCATATGTTTGTTAATTGCTTTTATGAAGTATAGCGCTATAGTCCAGTGGTTAGACGAGTGAACAAGCTGGATGTCCTGAGTTCGAACCTCACGGTATTTGTTATTTTTTTTAATATTTTAATCCAAGCTTGTACTAAATTGTAAACCAAAGCTGTATTAAAACCATACTTTAGTATTTTGCAAATACATGATTTGAAACCAAAGCTGGTGTGGAATTATATGTAGTACAGAAAAGTTTCAATTTTAGTACAAGATTTCTATAGCGCCGAAAGTTTTTAACGGAATTAAGATACTCTCATAAAGGAACTTTAATTTTGCAAGGAGCTTGAATAGCATCCCCAAGCATCAGTCATGTTTTAGTTTAACATTCAACAGAACGATACACTTAATATCTTAAATTTCTAGTTTTTTATTCCAGCCTTGCTTTGTCTCTTTTGAGCACCATTTCCGGCTTAGTATACGACTATTTAATAAAGAAATATAGATAAGAAAAAAGCCTAAAATAAAAAAAGATTATTTTTGGATTATAATGAAACCAAAAGTGAGAATAGAAACTAAAAAACACACAAAAATTTACATCTCAATAAAGCTGTTGAGCTGTTCTTGCCTTTAAACCTGATTTAACATGTGATTGGTTATCATAAAAATATTTATTTACATAATTCAAATCAATGCGAACTACTCCTAATTATAACCAAAGCAGGAACTAATTATAAGGAAAAAATATGCTCTTAAGCAGGCTTAAACCTATAAACTCGTACCAACTAAATAGTCAAATTGATTTATCTATAATGGCCCTGTACATTGAGTTTTTTAGATTTTGATAAACAAGCATGAACTATAATTAAAATTGTACTTTGCGATATTCATGTGTAGAAAAATTTTTCCCAGCAAGTTCGTTGCTTAAGTCTTTTGATTTTGCATTGTTTTAAACAAATTTATTCGTAAGAGAGAGAGAGAGCAATAATCTTCGTCACGTATTCAAAAGAATTTATCGAAAATGATAGATATGGTTTTTGTTGCTTTCGTTCTCTTAAATCAGCGCCACCGCAAATAGCTTCAATAAAAAAATTGATGCTATCATAAAGTGAAATAATTTATAACCGACTTTTATTGCGCCTCAGATGGCGTAAAGAATATTAAGTTGACGCAGATGTATGGGCTATGAGATATATTCGAGGAATTTACTCATATTGCGGAATTCTAAAATGTTGCAATTATTATGATTGTTGCTGTAATGATAGATATGGTTTTTGTTGCTTTCGTTCTCTTAAATCAGCGCCACCGCAAATAGCTTCAATAAAAAAATTGATGCTATCATAAAGTGAAATAATTTATAACCGACTTTTATTGCGCCTCAGATGGCGTAAAGAATATTAAGTTGACGCAGATGTATAGGCTATGAGATATATTCGAGGAATTTACTCATATTGCGGCACTTTGTAGAACTCTAAGCCGATGTAAGGTGTGGTGCGAGCGAAAAGTTTTAAAAAATAATTTACCAAAGAAATGGTTTCTTAAGTGCTCCTCATATGCTTTTCTCTATAATCATTTTAGCTCGAGGAATATGCAGAATATCATGCCTAAAGCAATAGTAGAGGTTTTACCCCGACTTGATGTAAATTAAAAAATCAGTTCGTTTCTTAAATCTTTCGTTTTGCCGGCCCAACACGTAGAGCATGTTTTTTGCAATAAAAAATTATCGCAAAAAAATGCTGCTTAAACCAACAATAACAAACAAGTTTTCTGCTTGAAAAAGCGATAAGTAAAAAGTTATGCAATATTAAAAATTGTTGTTGCTGTTTTTGCTAGCTACTCATTAGCTTAGTTTTCTGCCTCATGAGCATCTTTAACCTTGAAACCGATTTATTTATTTTAAATGTCATCAATTCGGATTAAAGCAATAAAAAGTTGTTATCAGTCAGGTGTTGCTGTTGTTGTTTTTTGTATTTATTTTTGTTGGATGCTCATATGAGACCAGTGCGACTTGGTGATAAATACATTAAACGAGTTTAACTATCACATAAGTATTAAAATTTAAATATAAAATTCTAACAATTTTAATGTAGTCTGAATCGTTTGGTATGGAGAAAAAAGTCAGTCAGTCGGGGTCTCAAAAATATGAGGTACTCTTAATAACAATTTCTACATAGTTCGAAAATCGTGTTCTTTGCATGTAACTTTTTAGTTTTCATAACGCAAATTCAAATTGGATAAAAAGATATAGCATATATATATCTAAAATATATTTGCATATTTTTACATTTTTGCATTGTAATTTTTATTATTAGCTTTAAGGGTTATTGTATGTTTTTAGTCGATTATAATGTTTTTTAAATTGTTGTACGCTAAAACCCCTTCATAGATTTGTAATTGATTTTATTTAATACACCTGTACTAATTTTTTAAGTGTAATAAATACAAATAAAAAAAATAAAGAAATTATAAAATATGTAATAAGTTTTGAATGTCATATTTGCGCTGGAGCATTATTTAGGGGTATTTTTCTATAATTAATCAAATAATAAGTACATAAGTATAATATGATATGAACTGTAACCAGTCGATTGAAAACGAGCTAGACGATAAAAATTGTAAATTCTACCATTAAGGAACTGTAACCTGCTGGAAACCTTGCAATATATAATCAAAATATTATTATTATAACTCATTGACCTCAAAAAATCAAACTTTTTTAATCAGCTATGCTAAGACTTACCTCAAATTGGCTCCTGTTTGAAAAGTGTTTAGTTATTCTTTCTTTGCAAAAAATTCGATTATGATATCGAAATCGAAAACTGTTTATGTTCATAAGAAATGCTTAAATCTAGAGTTAAACATGCATTTATCGATTTCTTTATTTTGAAAATTCACCACATATTGTTTTCATTGGTTTAGCAATTGAAATAAAAAGTTAATGCTCAATACCAACAAGATCAATTTCACATAAATCCAATGAATAATACTTTTCAAGCAGCGGATTTAACTAAATGTGTTTTTGAAAATGTGCTTAGTGTTTATGCCAAATTATATTGAGTTATGTATTTATTTATTGGTGTGTAAGAATTAGATCTTCTTACAAAGTCGAAACAATGGCCAAAAAGGGCCTATATAAAACTGTTTGGCTAAACAGCAGCCGAACAAGGGTCGAACAGCGGCCGTTTTGAAGCAAACTCGAATGTTTTACAAAGAAATACTAGAGCAGATTCTACTGTTTAATTTGAAAGCCAAGTTTACTTATCAGCGAAAATCAATCAGTCGCTGAATCGATTCCAGTCAAAAACAAACTTTTTATTGATTTTTTTTTTTTATTATTTTATTAAAAACAAAAAGCGTGATATGAAACTTTTTTTAAAAGTGATTTTAATTGGCATATTCGTTATGTGATTATTGTAATAAAAGACTGCATCATTGAAACTTTGTTCTGCGTATTTTCCAAATTGCTAGTTTAACTCACTTTCAAAGATCTTCAAAGAAAGCAAAACGCCTTTATGATTTGCAAACGGTTCACTCAAGCTTAATTTGTAATCCGCAAAAAAATCCGCAAGTACCGATACTATAAGGGTTCCCAGACGTAATGCTTTTAATAGTACAAATACAGATTTTCAAAGACATGAACTCAAATCAACTGCTTTTTAAGAGTTGTGAAAGCAATGCTGGTTTTTATAATTTAAATTAATAATGGCCGGTTTTAGGAAGGTATTCAATACGGGTACCATTTCTACACAAAAAGCAAACAAACAACAAAATTCTTTTAAGAGGTATTGTTACTGTTTGAACCCTAATTACAGAGGGTTATAACAGATTTGCTTTTTGAAATATTTTTAGACTATGTTTGCCCCTTGTACGGCCGCTGGTTTGGATAATTTTAAGGACATATTGACTTCATCCATTCATGTTTGATTGTGCAGCCCTAATTCGATCACTGTTCGGTGTGCTGGGTATGCGTTGTGCAAAGAAAAAGATTAGATTTGTGTTCTTGACAAAACTATTAAAGCAATTTCAAAATCCTTTTGAATTTTCATAACATAGAACGAAGTTGCGGAGTAAAGCCCTTTATTTTTCTTTTATTTTAAATTGGCACGCAACCAGATCGTTAAAAATTTTTCTTGATTTAAACTAAAATTTTAAATGCGGCTTGTGATATCAATTATCTAGGAAAGAACATAAACTTTCGTTCACAAACGAATTTCGTCAATTTTTCGTTAAAAATGCAATTTTTTAAGCTAATGTCAAACTGGCAATTGTTAATTAACATAAGAGATTGTATAATTCCCGAGATAATTCATTTAAGAATTCGTAGTACAAATTTTAAGTGAATGTAAAAAATTGTTTGAAGTCTGCTTGATTTTGTGTTTGTGTGTCATTTGTAATGTACTGTTTGTTCATGTTGCTTTTTTTAATAACCCCGTAGTTAAAATTTATGATAGAATATTGATTGTTCTTATGATGGAACAGAAAGGCAGCCGGTCCAACGTGTGGGCTTTTTGAATTATTTTTAGACCATGTTCAGCCCTTGTTCAGCTGTGAAGCCTTTGTTCGACCGCTATTCGCGGTTTTGGGTATGCATTCTGTGAAAAAGAAAAGTTACTTGCAAAAAACATATTTCTTAAGCCCCCTAGGAGTCACATAAAGGCTCAATGGAATTTCTTCCGGCTCAAAAAAGCATGCAGGAATCGTTTTGAACCTCTTTTTAACGGCGGTATTTAATATTCGAGCCGGTCAAGTGTTCATCTTAAAAAATATCTCGTTTTAATCTATTTTTCCTAGCAGTTCGTTTCTTAAGTCTTTGGTTTCGTATAAACGCAACAATTTCGTCGAAAATCTATTCAAAGTATCTTTAAAAAATATTCATTGACATCATCAAAACAATACCAAATGCACGCACATCTATATTTAGGTAAGCTTTAAGTATTCTTCAAATATTAATTAATTCCTTTTTACTTTTTTTTTTTCTTCTTCGTTTTCAGTTGACGCTGGCTGCACTAACGGCACCTCACCTGTTTCTGGTTCTTGCGATGCTTACATCGAATGCAAGGATGGCGTTGAAGTTGAAACGCTTTGCCCCGATGGTCTGCTTTACAACGCTAAGAGCACCGGTGGCTATCCCTGCTCCTATCCCATCGATGTTGAGTGCGACTCGCCATCTGCACGTCTACAGACAGCACAACCCACCGAAGAGTGCCCTCATCAGTTCGGCTACTTCTTGATGGGTGATAAGAGTCATTGCGGCCAATTCAAGAATTGTGCCTCAGGACGCGGCTATATTCTCGATTGTCCCGAAGGTTTGGCCTGGAATCCCCAGACTTACCGCTGCGACTGGCCCGATCAAGTCGAAGATTGCGATGCTGAGGCTTTCCTGGGTTTCAAGTGTCCCGCACCAGGTACTAAATCAGCGGAGTTGGGTGAGCAAGAGCTGGAGTACGAGTTCTTTGAGAAGAAGGACAATTGCCAGCAATACTTCATTTGCGTTGAAGGACGTCCACGCCGCATTGGTTGCGGTGAGGATATGGCTTTCAATCCTGAAACCAAGTCATGCGACTCAATTGAAAATGTCAAGACCTGCAGCCCCGATGTGATCAAGCGTGCTCAAGAAATCAAGGAAGCCCGTGCGGCTGCATATGCGGCAAGAAAAGCAGCAAAAGATGTTTTGACAAAACGCGTTTAAGCTCATTGCACGGAAATTGATTGAAATAAAGTTGATATGATTTTAAGAATATTATTTTTGTTTTGAATTTTAACACCACAAATAAACATTAATCAACTATTTTTCTAGTCCATAGAGTAAAGGAATGTTATAAAATTGTTAATTCTCAATTTGGATTAAATAAAAACACAGTCGCAATTTGCATTTCTGAATTGTCTTTCCTACTGAGCAATTAGATCAAATGAAGTTCGGTTAAAGTCTTAAATTGTTATAAATAAAGTCTTATTCATCTAGACGTCCTTTTTTCAGTTGGGAGTTTATGAAAAATCACTTGTGAGTCGTGTCAAACTGTCATGGTATTGTTGTTCAGTATTTCTTGATATAACGGAAATATGACATGGAAAGAGTTAGCCCCGGGAAAGCGATTTGTATCCCTATTAGTATAACGAAAATCAGCGTTCTACAAGGAATGTTTTTCGAGTGCTTAGAGTAAGTTATGATCCACATAATTGACTTTCCAAATGCTCTATTCGCTTTGGCACTATTTGATAATTTTCATGCTTCAATAATAAGCCCGTAGTTAAAAATATATGGCGACGGAGGCTGAGAGTTAACGCGATGGCCTTTATGAATCGATATAACCAATTAGTGTTTATTACGTAAGGGTGTTTTTTAAATCCATTCAAATCGTCAGCTGTTAGTCTTAAGGTTTTTAAAAACCTTGAAGAAGATCTACTGCTTTACTATAGACCAAAATTTTGCTAAACGATGGTGCCCATTTCTTTCTTATTGCCTTAATTCCGCTAAAGAGGAATCCGAGCTGCCATTACATTCTGGCATAATAACGTGGTGCCAGAATGTGGTTTATGGGCTGGTAGAATCATCGGTTGATTTTTTCAAAAATGAGGCCATCCGGAACGCAATTGTGAATGGCGCCCATTATTGCAGCATATAAAGAGACTATTTACTGCTGAAATTGAAGTCCGTGACCTCGACGACATATGGTTCCAACAAACTGAGAATCCATAGCTTTGCTGAGAGGATAATTTAGTGGTCAGTCGTCGCCTAGATCATGTAATAACAAAACTCTAGATCCTTTTTATTTAGGAAACGTAAAGTTTAAAGTCTATATGAAAAAGTCAGATGTGATTGTGGAATTGGAAGCTATCATTACTCGTATCATTTGTAAAATACTACTCGAAATGCACAAACACATCTTCGAAAATTGAAATTTTGTAATGGACCATGTTAGAACCTAGGTTACACCCAAAACTTAAAAGAAACAATCTTAAAAAACTTAATGTAAAAAATGGTTACTTTGTATGATATTAAAGGTAATACGGAAAGAAACAATTTTTTATGCCTAGAAATTATTTTGCTTGATTCAAAAATATGTCAAATTAATTCGAATCCACTGGATTTAAGCATTATAAACTATTTATTAGGCAAAATTCTCACTGTAAGAATTTTAAGCTAATACTCACTATTATTTAAAGTTTTTGAAATGCAGAAAAAATGGCTTAACTCAAGTAGCTGGAACAAAGCTTGAATTAAGGCAGTTCAGACTTTAAATTTCAGGTTAATTTTTTTGTCAGAGTCAAAATACTATATCACATTACAAGCATGATATAATAATAACTTTAATGACTGCTTTATCAAAGATATTAAATTGAACTTTGACTAGGCCTTAGAAAAACAAGTAAAATAAAATTAAAAATAAAGTTAAATTAATAAAGGGTCCGCCAAATAACTTTTTTTTTTGAAAATTCTATAAAAAAAAACAACTGAATATTTTCTCAAATTTCTTTTTTTATTTGAAAGTAAAATTCTTCCAGCTAATAATGGAAAGTAACTTCATTCATATGGCTGCCTCGGCTGGCCATGCAGTAGCCTACACGATCGGTCCAATTTTTAAGCACATTATCGATTGTGTGCAGCTGTATTTCACCAATGGCTTCCCGAATATTGTCCTTGAAAGCGTCAATTGTCACTGGCTTGTCCGCGTAACACTTATCTTTGAGGGCACCCCACAAATAATAGTCCAACGGTGTCAAATTGCAGCTTCGAGGTGGCCAAACGACATCAGCTCTGCGGCTGATAATGCGATCTTCAAATACAGGGCGCAAAACATCGAGTGTAACTTCGGCTGTGTAGCACGTAGCGCCGTCCTGTTGAAACCAAATGTTGCCAATATCCTCCTCTTCAATTTTTGTGAACAAAAATTCGTTCAACATGGCCCGATAATGATCGCCATTGACTGCAACGGCCACTCCTTGCTCATTTTCGAAGAAAAATGGCCCAATTATGCCTCTGGACCAAAATCCGCACCAAACAGTGCCTCGTTTTGGGTGCAGCGGCTTTTCAATGTATGCGTGCGGGTTTTCTGTGCCCCAAATGCGACAATATTGCTTGTTTACATACCCGCCAAGATCAAAATAAGCTTCATCTGAAAAGATGATTTTTTTTGGCAAAATCGGCATCTTCTGTAAGTCGATCGCAGGCCCACTTACCGAAGCGAAGACGCATTGAATGGTCAGTTAGCTTCAACTCCTGAACTAATTGGACTTTGTATGGCGTCATACCAAGGCCTTTATGCAAAATTCGTCTCAATGATGTCTCCGAAATGTTCAATTGTTGAGAGCGACGGTGCATTGATGTTGATGGCGCTTCACGCACACTTTCTGCCACAGCAGCAATATTCTCGGGTGTACGCACTGCTTTTGGCTTTTCACGCTTTGGTTTATTGATGAGGATGCCAGTTTCTTTCACTTTTTTCACAAGATAACGAACATACGGAGCTGACGGTGCTTCTCTTCTTCCAAAATCCATACGCATTTTTCGCACACATTCTGCAACATTACCATGATTTTCAAAGTAATGTCGCAATATTTCCCAGCGTTGTTCAAGCGTATACACAACCATATTTGTTCAGCGGAAGGATAAAACTAATTTTCTGTTAAATCAGACATGAGCTAAATGTTACCATTCACGAAATAAGCACTAGTTGAAAAAAAACGTTAGATGGCGGACCCTTTATAAGTCACTTGCGCTAAGCAAAATGACTGTTCTTTAGAAAAAAAGTTTCTATTAAAAAGCAGAACTTTCCGGGCTTAAGAAAATTATCTACAGAGATCAAGCCAAATATTTTCGCTTTAAACAAATAATTAAGTAAAATCAAGAAAAAATATGCAAAAACTAATCAGTTTTTCCAATTGTTTTATTTCCAAATTTTATGCATGAGTGAAAACCAACAGCATTATTTCTTTGTTTAAAATAAATAAAGCTTGTAGTACTAGATCTAGAACTTTTCGATACTGCAATAAGCTTTTTTCCTTAAAAGAGGCACTTAAAAAAGCACGAAATTAAGCGCATTTTTGTTTGTAGTCTTATAGTACTCAGCTATTTTGCTAACACCGAAATGAATACATGCATTTGTTTGCTTGCTGTGAGCATTGTAAAAAAATCAATACGATAGTATCGTTTAAATATTTTGAGAGTGCGATATATTGAAGTGAATTAATTAAAAAAAAAAAGTGTTGTGCATAATATTCACCATACAATTTGACCAGTCACTTTCAAAATGGCTACTATTCCCAGTTGTGGGACACCTCATGTAATCGGTTGTGGGACACCTTGTTTCTTTGTATTTAAAGTATGCGTGTGACTTACAAACTGTCAAATGTCATCGTTTTGTCAACATATCATATTTAAATTGTGTTTTCTTGCATTTTTACGCATTTAGAAGATGATGAATAACATAAAAGAAATGCCATTTTCTGTAGTTCTTTGTGACATTGTACTGGTTTACACTGGCCTTACTCAACCGACTCACTTTGACGTCTGCAGAAGAGATGAGGAAGTGGGAAGGTGAATGAAGTGAGGTAAGAGTATTAAACATTTTAAAAATTTTGCGACTCACTTTGATTTGGCATTCGGTGAGTCGGTTGAGTGAGGCCAGTGTAGACCTTGCACGAACATTTTTCTTTTTCGTTCGTAGAAAAAATAAAAATATAGGGTTCGTTCGTTCGTAGAGAAAGAAATAAATATTTTTTTTTGTTCGTTCATAGAAAACATAAATTTTCGTAACTCTAGCTACAAAATAGCTAAACTGGCAGCACTGTTTGCCCTAATAAGCTCAGCGCTAAAAAATACATTAAAAGAGCTTATATTTCTAAGCGACGTCGCACATGGAATCGTTTAGTACAAGTAACACGAGCTTTTTTGGGCTACAAAATATTAAGAGTTGTCGTTTGGGCGCTTTTTGTGCTAAAACAATTTTTAGATTCGCGCTTTTCCTAAAATTAATCTGGCCACACTGCCTGGCATAAGCAAGTACAACTAAATACTGTAGATAAATTTGATATAATGATGAAAGATTTGTAAAAGAGAATAAGAAAATGTAGCAAGGCTTAAACAATGAGTAGAGATATTTTAATTTTTTGAATAAATGCTCCAACACACTTTTCGTTGCAAATATTCATTTGTTTGTTCGTAGATAATATTTGTTCGTTCGTGCGTGGAGAAAAAATTAATATTTTGTTTGCACGTAGAAAATATATGTTCATTCGTTCGTTCATTGAAAATAGTTGTTCGTTCGTTCGTAGAAAATAGTTGTTAGTTCATTCGTTCGTAGAAAACAAAATGTTCTGCTTTATTCTGTACAAAAAAAACGCACACTAACGAGAAGCAATAGAATTTCGTATAGAAAAAAGTATTGCTTCTCATGTCTTGCTTGTCGTTGGTGTACTGCTTCGTGATATAGAATAATGCAGTAAAATTTTTTCGTTCGTTAGTTCATTCGTTCGTAGAAAATAGAATTAAAATGTTGTTCGTTCGTTCGTTCGTAGAAAAAATTCTGCGAAAATATAATTTTCGTACAATGCTCTGATTGAAGGTTTCTATCATAAATAAATTTTGTTATTTATCGTATTTTTGGTGGTTTTTCTTCAAACTTTTCCATTTTTAGTGGATTTTTCAAGGTGTCCCACAACCGGGTACGAATTTGTTTGGCCAACAATTAACCCTTCATTAAATTGGTCGTAAAATTTTTATGTTTAACGAAATCAATATGGTTACTGCTGTTCATCTAGCTTATTTAATAAGCTTTCTGCAGCTATGCAAATATTCACATATTATACTCTTGATCAAAAGTTATGAGTCAAAAACCTAACGAGCCCCATAACCGGAAACACTCCCTTACTATATACATAAAAAGCAACTGTTGTCTGTATTTCGGTTCGTATGCAGTCTGTCAGCATGTATGTCTGTCCGCTGTAATCTTTGAAACTACTTCTTTTTTTAAAGAAAAAAAGATCAAAGAACCAAGGCATAGAACCAAAACAAGGTTTGGTCTTTGACCTGAAAGGAAAGGGATAGTATATTTAGAGGAATTGATTGGAATCATACGTGAATTATTGATTAGGCAAAACAACCGTGAAAGACAATTTGAATTGCTTTTAGCCGAGGCTAGTGTTATGCTTTAACCCCATTATTAGTTGTATTCCTCCAGCCCTTAGTTGTATTCCTGTCTTTTAATTCCACAATTTGGTTGTGGATTTTTAGTTTTATATAATTCTTAAATGTAGAAAAGAACAAAAAAAGTAAAAAAGGCCATACCTGAACCCGGATTCAAACCAGAGACCTCTGGGTTGATAGTCTAGCGCACTATTCACTAGACTACTAAGGCCGACTTCGCCAATTGACTAAAATTTTAGCAGTGAATATGTTTAGAGTACGAGATGGTTTTAAAGTAATGAAAAGTAATATTGGACAACGGGGAGTGGCACCTTTCATACAACTCCAACACCTCAAACGTGATATTTTGCCACTTTTGAAAGCTAAAGCCTTCAAATTTGGGGTAGGGATGATTCTATTAAAACTATTCACCACAAAAAATATGTGCGATATTGCAAAGGAATGCCCTCTTTTATGAATGCACCACATATACAATTCTTAAACTCAAAACAATTAAATGTCACAGGATATGCCTGTCTTCTCTCAATTTAAATAATTTTGGTGGGATGTTTTATACCATACATATCTTGCTCGCTATTTCTGCAGTTGATTTTCAAGATCTTGTATTGAAGCGATCTACAATTTTGTACTCTACAACTTATCTATCGCCTGTCAATTTTTTGTGCATTATATGGTGTCTTGAGTTATTTGTAAGAAGAAAACTTAAATTGGATGTGGCATCGAAAGTGCCACCAAAGTAAAAAAGGATGGACTTTCGATTCAACATCAAACAAAGATAATATAATCAATTCTATCTTTTCCTCAAATTCACAGGAAACATTTTAACAAAGTTAAATAATTTTCCCAACTTGTCTCCTTCTTTTACAGTTGTTGCCTCCCCGGATTGCCCAGAATCCGATGGTCGTTTTGCCAGCTCCGAACAATGTGATGCCTACACAGAATGTATTGATGGCGTAGCCACTGAGAAACTTTGCCCCGATGGTTTGCTCTTCCAACAACGCACCAAATCGTACGGTGACTGTACCTATGCTCCGTTGGCTTCATGCAAGGATCGTGCACGTTTGCAACCGGCCAACGGTACCGATGAGTGTCCACGCCAGTTTGGTTTCTATTCCATGGGTGATCGTACAAAATGTCGCGCCTATCGCAATTGTGCTCATGGCGAAGCCACCATCACCAAGTGCGCCGAGGGTTTAGCCTTCAATATCGAGACTTATCAGTGTGATTGGCCCGATCTAGTTGCCGAATGTGATGCTGAAGCATATCTTGGTTTCACCTGCCCTGCCACAGATGCTATCGCCGAACACAACAAGGAAGTGGATACCAATCCCGAGGGTGAGCTAAGCTACTTCCGTCATCCTGACAGCTGTAAAAAGTACTTCGTTTGCGTTAACGGACATCCGCGCTTATACAACTGCGGCAAATACTTGGCCTACAGTACGGAAACCAAGTCTTGTAATTTCTATCGCAATGTGCCAGAGTGTTATGCACGTCTCCAGGAAAAGAAGAACGCAAAGGAAAGCGCTTAGAGCGGCACTTGGTTGCTTGAAATTGGGCAAACTATTAAGGCTTTAATGTTGCTATATTTGTTTTTATATACGTAGAGATGTGTTCATATAGTCAAATAAATATAAATTTTGCAAAAAATTCTTTACAAATAAATGAAAAAAAAAATTAACAAAAAATTAAACGAAATCATTAAAATATTTTAAGATTAGTTATACTTTTATTAAAATCGATACTTATATGAAGAGTACAAAACAGGATTCAAACTTAATTGTCACTTTATATTGGTAAGATAGAAAGTTGTCTCTTAACCCGTTCCAGTCTGCACGTAGTTCCGGCCGATTTTTTCCAAATTTACATATGTTTGCAGGGATACATAGAATAGAAATAAAATAAAATTTATGTCTCTACCTGTCCGAACACCTGAGATAATGATGGGAAAAAATGTTACTTTCTTTAGGAAAATCATTCATAATACTCAGGTGAAAACTCCGTTCGATACCAAAATTTCACGAATTGGAGCCCCATTCATTCTCCCTTACTTCACAAAATTTCAAACAAAAAGCTAAGAGCATTTGGTCTAGAATGTCAAAAGAAAAAATACCTGAGATAAGCTGGGACGAAATTTCACAAATCTCAGTTAAATCATTTATAATACACAGTGAAATGTGAGTGAAATTTCACCCTATCCAGCTGGAATGGGTCACTATCCTCAGATAATAAATCTCTTGGTAGTCTCGAATTTAATTGTTCCTGTTTCACAGATATTTTCATGTCTTCCGCGATCGAAATTCATACTACAGTTTCTTGGAATACTGCATAAAGTTCTTGAAAAATTGATTTCATTAGATTTTGAATACCTTGATATGATCCGACTGAAGAAGGAGAACCAATCCAAGTTGAACTTAATAAGGTTTTTTTGAGCAAAAAATTTTAATTTTTGTCATGAAGAGTAAGAGAGACCAAACATTACAGAGTTTTAGTCGCCCTATAGTTTAGTTGGTTTTTATGTGGGTATGGTGCCTTATGGAAGTCCACACACCTATCGATTGAAGCGAGCACAACTAAAAAATCAAATGAGAGGACTGATTTCTAGTTGATTAAAAAGTCTACCAACTATCTGAAAACTTTCGAGTGGGTATGGCATGCCGACTAAAAGTCTGTAATGTGCAGTGTCTCTAACTCTACTATTGGTAAGGCCCAATAAGTTTGACTTTTCCGACTTATCAAATGGTATCTGCTAAAGAAAAACACGGTGCTGAGCTTGTTAACTTGCCAACAAACTGCTAAGTCTTTCCTATATAAAATGTTGACAGGACTTAACAAATGTAGTGAACAACATTACTATGTTAAGAACTATCTTAACATACTAGGTCTGTTCCCGTACTCGATTCAAGTAACTTGAAGTTGCTTGAAAGCGTTATTTTATAAATTTTTGAAGCTCGAAAGAGAAGAATAACATGCAAAATGACACTCTCTAATCTATTGCAATTACTTGAAGTTAGTACGGAAACAGACCTACTATGTTAAGAACATACTAAAGGATGATTTTTTTTGCTATTTGTTTTTTAGTGTACATTTTTTGACACCTCACGCGTGTTTCGTAACATGTGGCAAAGCCAAAAATGCTCAGTTAAGTTTGTCATTTCACCACAGACTAATGCTTGGTTTTCACAATGTCATTTTTATGACAACACAAAAGTTTATCACCTGAAATATCACCTTAATAAAACTCTAGAACATTTTCTGCATAGTGTTCTGCATTTAATAACTTAATTGTTTTTAATTTTCCAAGATTGCCAAAGCTAGAAAAAATGTCTACGTGTTGGTGTTTTCCATTTGATTGACAACAACTGACCACTGAAAATGACATAGTGAAAACCAAGCATAACAAACGAACAGCATTTTCAAATCATTGAATTTTATTATCAAAAATTGTGCTCTGTGAGAAATGTGTTTCGCAAATTACGTCCATTTTATGGTTGTCATAATTGACCCACCGAATAGGCTATTCAAGGTATTGTGACCAAATTTTGCACCAGTTTCACTTTATTTGGTACTAATCCACCAAACCATATGCGGAGCGAGCCTGCCGAGGAGATCGCGTGCCAGTGTCAATGAAGATCGCGTGTCAATTGGGCTTGTGACCAACCTGGGACCACCTGGAAGATTTTACGTCGGGCCTCGGTATGAAATCATACAAAATACTGCTGGTGCAAGAATTGAAGCCAGCTGACCTACCATAATGTAGTTTGTTTGGTGAATGGGCCTTAGAAAAGTTGGATGAAAATCCATTTTTTTATCGAAAAATTGTCGTCAGCGACGAAGCTAATTTTTGGCTCAATGGGTACGTCAACAAATAGAATTGCCGAATTTGGTCTGAAGAGCAGCAAGAGGCAGTTCAAGAACTGCCAATGCACTCTGAAAAATGCATTGTTTGGTCGGCGGCATCATTGGACCACATTTTTTTAAAAGTAATGAAAATCGCAACGTTACAGTCAATGGAGCAAGGACCATGCGATGATTACCAACTTTTTTTGCTCAAAATGAAAGAATTGAACTTGGTTGACATGTGGTTTCAACGAGACGGTGCCACATGTCACACGGCACGCTATACCATGGATCTATTGAGAGGCACGTTTGGTAAGCAATTAATCTTACGTTTTGGAGCAGTCCATTGGCCGCCAATATCATGTGATTTGACCCCACTAAACTATTTTTGTGGAGCTACATGAAGTCTCCCGTGTACAAGGACAAGCCAGCCACAATTACAGCCCTGAAAGACAACATTACAGTTGTCATTGGTGAAATACCGGGAGAAATGCTGGAAATAGTATGCCAAAATTGGATCTTACGGATGGATCAGCTCAAGCGTAGCCGCGGGCAACATCTTTAACAATTAAATGGCAGGCATTGATGTATCGTTCCAAATAAATATTTCATTCAGCATAGAAATAAAGAAACCATTATTTACGATATTTTCATCTATTTTTGTACTGGAGTCCTTCTTACGGTACACTTCTTAAAAAAAAAACAACATGCAAATTTTCGAAAAGATCAAACACATACAGGAGTGTCAGCATAGAAATAAAAAAAACCATTATTTACGATATTTTCACCTACTTTTGTACTGGAGCCTTTCTTACGGTACATTTTTTACAAAACCCACCGGAGATCTCAATTCTCCATTAAAAACAACTAATGCATGCAAATTTTCGAAGAAACCAGGCACGTACAGGAGTGTCACCATAGAAATAAAAAACCCTTATTTACAATATTTTCGGCTTCTTTTGTACTGGAGCCCATCTTATGCTACAATTTTTTACATAAAACACCAAAGATATGCATTTTTCATTGAAAACAACTTATGCGTGCAAATTTTTAGAGAGATCATACCACTTGCACGTGTGTCAGCATAGAAATAAAGAAACCATTATTTACGATATTTTCATCTATTTTTGTACTGGAGACCGTCTTACGGTACACTTCTTAAAAAAACAACATGCAAAGTTTCGAAAAGATCAAACACATACAGGAGTGTCAGCATAGAAATAAAAAAACCATTATTTACGATATTTTCACCTACTTTTGTACTGGAGCCTTTCTTACGGTACATTTTTTACAAAACCCACCGGAGATCTCAATTCTCCATTAAAAAAAAACTAATGCATGCAAATTTTATGCTACAATTTTTTACATAAAACACCAAAGATATGCATTTTTCATTGAAAACAACTTATGCGTGCAAATTTTTAGAGAGATCATACCACTTGCACGTATGTCAGCATAGAAATAAAGAAACCATTATTTACGATATTTTCATCTATTTTTGTACTGGAGACAGTCTTATGGTACACTTCTTAAAAAAACAACAACATACAAATTTTCGAAAAGATCAAACACATACAGGAGTGTCAGCATAGAAATAAAAAAACCATTATTTACGATATTTTCACCTACTTTTGTACTGGAGTCTTTCTTACGGTACATTTTTTACAAAACCCACCAGAGATCTCAATTCTCCATTAAAAACAACTAATACATGCAAATTTTCGAAGAAACCAGGCACGTACAGGAGTGTCACAATAGAAATAAAAAATCCTTATTTACAATATTTTCGACTTCTTTTGTACTGGAGCCCATCTTTTTTTTTTGATTCGCCCAGAGGTATGTAATCTTCCAAAGATATGTATACCCGTCCTATACGCATGCACGATTTACATTCTAGATCCTGCCCGAATCAGCCGGGACAGACAGAATGTACCTACATACTAAAACATACCCCCTATTGGCAATTAGGATTTTCCACTAAGCACATTAATTGGCTTTTCAGCGGAATTTAAAAACTGAATATATATAAAACGCGTATTTAAATAAACTTGATTCTATATAAATAAGCAACATCGAATTAAATAATAGTAATTATCAATTTAGGGTACCCGAAAAACAATCCTGATTTCAAAAACAATCCAAAACACTAAAGTCATTTTAACTGGTTTGCGGCCATTGTCCAATCCAAGTACCTACGTGGAAATGAGATAAATCTCATACCCGCCAAATCAAAATCCCAATTAATTGGATATGCATTTCGGCCAACGTAGGCATAAACTTGTGTGGAAAAGAGATATACTATGGCACACCAATCCAGATGATAGTGTGAGTTCAGTCTAATTTCAAATCAGGAAACCCCAATCGATTTAACTCGTCAATTCCCAGTGTCACCTGTAGGTGACAGAGATTGAAGAATTTATTTATCCTATAAAACAAAAAAAAAATGAGAAAAAAATTTACTACTACTATAAAGTAAATACACGGTAGTATTTATATTTTTTTTTTTTGGCAACCCTGATACATACATCATCTGTCAAATTATTCATTTGTCTCAAACAGTTTTGAAATTTTTGTGCGCCGAAGTGGTTTTGAAACTTTTTATTGTTATAAAAATGCCAAAAAGGTAAGTACTGTAATACTTGTTTTTGCAAATTGTTGTTATTGAATGTAACTTGCAATAGAAATGTACTTGTAATAGAAATAAGTCGTATTCTTCTTATTACTATATTAAGTTAAAAGTATAAATTACGCCCAGTGTCACCTGTAGGTGACACCCCCCTTACAAAAAAAATAAGGGATGTAAATTTTTTTCTTATTTTTCATGTTTTAAATATCTAAACACGTCAATTAACCCAAAAAAATAATATTCTGCCATCAAACAGAAGCATGGGAATTGACGGGTTAAAATTAAAATATTGAATAATTATAAAGTAAGTTTTAAAAACGATTCATATTTGATGGTGCTTACTTTATAAAACATAATATCAAGACAAATAAGAGAAACAGAACAATCTCAATTACCAATATTACATTGTTATAAAACTGCGTTAGGTATAATTGGATGAAGTTAAATTGATTTAATTATTTAAATGTAATATAATTTTCCGTTTTCAGACGTCTACCGAATCAGAAAAACTAATCATGTTGAAGTTATCATTGAAATCACTGCACATACATCGTAAAGGTTCATGAAGAGCGTAATAAGAACTGCACTTACTCAACTTGAAAAACAGAAAATGTCTAGTTCCTCTCCTTGGGATGTTAAAATTTAGAGCTGAGATGAGATGAGATATTCCGAATTAATCTCGCCACGAAGTAATTTATACAGAAACATGACATTAAGCATCATTCTTCTGCTACTTAGGGAAGGAAGTAAAATAATTTTAAGGCGTATTTCATACGATGGAAGCATAATATTGGGGTTCCAACGACTATGACGTAAAGCAAAAAGTAAAAACTGTTTTGAACGGATTCTATGGCGTCGATGTAGACATTATATTGTGGGTTCCATACAACTGATGCATATTCAAGAATTGGCCTTACGAGAGAACTATATAATAATTAAGTAGTAAAGGGATCACTGAATTCTTTAGCCCATCTTTTAATGAAACCAAGGACTCCTCTTGCCTTATTTATCACCATATTAACGTGGAGATTGAAGCGAAGTTTTGAATCCATAATAACACCAAGATCGAGAAAACTGGAAACTATTTCTAAGTTAGTGTTATTTATAGTGTAATTTATGTTATTAGCAGATCTTCGCGAGAATGTCATTTGCTTACATTTTTTTAAGTTGAGATTTAATATATTTTAGCTACACCAGTCCACAAGTCTATTTAGATCAGATTGTAAAAGATGTCGTTCTTCGGGTGATTTGTAACAAAAAAAAGGAAGATCATTAATGAATAGTAAAAACAAAACCGGTCCAAGATGACTGCCCTGAGGAACGCCAGAAGTGACCGAAATACTTTTTGAAAGAGAATTCTTATATAGAACCTTTTGAGTACGTCTAGATACGAATTTATCCAATTTAATAATGTGACAGGAAACCCAATAAGGTGGAGTTTTTTCAAAAGAAGATTATGATTAACACTGTCGAAAGCTTTGCTAAAGTCCGTATAAATAACATCAGTCTGCAGTCCCAAAGTAAAACCATTTATAACACGCGTAGTAAACTCTAAGAGGTTTGTTGTAGTGGACTTACCCTTCAGAAAACCATGTTGAAAGACAGAAATGGTGGAAGACACGGAGTGGGTTAATTGATCAGTTATGATTTTCTCAAATAACTTAGGGATTGCACTTAATTTTGCAATTCCTCAATAGTTAGAAACATCTATCTTGGAGCCAGATTTATGAAGGGGTATAATATAAGAATCCTTCCATATAATAGGAAAATAACCACTATGCAAGGAAATATTAAAAATGTTTGCTAGAGGAGTACACAGGTTTGTAGCACATTGCTTTAAAATACAGTTTGGAATTTTATCAGGGCCGGTCGTAAAAGAAGATTTTACTTGTTGAAGATAACACATGACAATATTTGGGTATATTACAGGAGTTTAAAAAGAGTTAACTGGCGGGAGAAAAGGATACACAGTGCTAGTATTAAATGGTATATCGGAGTAAATTGATTTAAAGAAGTTTGCAAACATGTTAGAAATCACATTGTCACAAGATGATTCTTCCTGATTGAATTTCATAAGGGGTGGAAAGCTGGAGGCTTTACGTTTTGAGTTAACAAAACTATAGAAAAGTTTTGGATCATCTTTAAATTGAAATTTTATGTTAATTAATTTTATTATGTAAGCAGAATAGCATTGTTTATTTAAAAGTTGATATCTATAACGACAAGAAAAATAGGAAGCAAAGTCTAAACTAGAACCAGATATTTTATATTTTTTAAATAAACGATTTTTAAAATTTTTAAGTGCCTTTAGATCATTTGTAAGCCAGGGTGGATTTAAAGGATTGGAGAAACATTTTTTTTTTTTGAGACGGACAATAAGAAACACCTTTGCAGAGTATCATTGAAAAACTGTACAGAAGATTCGACGTCATAATATGAATATGATGTTCCGCTAGTTAAAATTGGAGACCAATCAGTCTGCGAAAGTAAGGAATTAAGTTTTGCATAGTCCGTTTTCTTAAAATTATAAACTTTTTTATTTCGCGCATCAGCAGTTACTTTATCTTCTTTTTCGTGGGGGAGTAAAACTGTTATTTCAAGAGTTGGATGATGCACATCTTATGCTACAATTTTTTACATTAAACACCAAAGATATGCATTTTTCATTGTAACAACTTATGCGTGCAAATTTTTTGAGAGATCATACCACTTGCAGGTGTGTCAGCATAGAAATAAAAAACCATTATTTACAATATTTTAGACTTCTTTTGTACTGGAGCCCATCGTATGGTATAATTATTTACATAAAACGCCATAGATTTTATTAGTTTTTCATTAAAAACAACTTATGTATGCAAATTTTCAAAGAGATCAGACACGTGCAGGAGTGTCACCATAAAAATAAAAAAACCATTATATACAATATTTTCGACTTATTTTGTACTTAAACGCATCTTACAGTGCATTTTTTTGCATGAAACACCAAAGATGTTGATTTTTCATTAAAAACAATATATGCATGCAAAATTTTAGAGCGATTTAACTATGTACAGGAGTGTCTGCATAGAAATACAAAAACCATTATTTACAATATTTTTTACTACTTTTGTACTGAAGACCATCTTACGATGCATTTTTTTACAAAAAGCATCATAGATATCGGTTTTCTATTATAAAAAACTTACGCTTGCAAATTTTCCAAGAGATCAGTCACGTACAGGAATATCACCATAGAAATAAAAAACCATTATTTACATAATTTTCGACTTTTTTTGTACTGGAGCCCATCTTACAGTACAATTTTTTACAAAAAGCATCATAGACAACAGTGCTGTACTAAAAGGTGTTCTCACAGCTGATGGAAAATATTTGATAGGGCCCTCATTTATAAAACCCTAACTGGGATTTGACCGTAACTTGGAATAGCCCTAATGTATAGATATTTTGCAAATACCACGATGCATGGCTATTTTCCCGTAATTGTGAATAGACCTAATGTAATTTTCCTCGAAATTTTTCTTATTACATAATAAAGTAGTCAAATTTATTTTTGAAGTGAAAACTCTTTTAGGCGCGTTGAACGATTTTGGTAGAGGGTAAATCTTTGGTTTGCGTCATCGTCTTTTTCCGAGTAACTCTCGTCATCAATACAGACAGCAAAGACAACAAGATAGGAAACTTAGAAAACATAAACTCAAAAAATGTTTGCATGTATTTGCGCATAAAAAAATCAACCCTGATAGTCACTCTTGTTCTTAATCGGCAGCAAGCTCACAAAGAAATCACTTGGCAACTCCTGAAATTAATGCATATAATTAATCTGTTTGTTAGTATATAAATACTTAAGTTAGGTTGCAATAAGATGTTTGCAACCAAAACTTATTATTAATTCGCTTTATATTTGTCTATATATGCTTTTAAAGTTTGGCAATTTCTTCAGTTGTTGTAATTGTCAACATTTTTGAAAAATTTGCTTTTACTCAAACAGCCGCTATTCATGGTGAGATTTAAAAATGAACGATCTTCTTCTTTTTCTGCTTTTTTCTGCTGGAACTTTTAAGTTGCGATAAAGGAACATGCTCAACATTGAAATAATTACATGCATGCTCTTATTTTATTATATATCGTCAAAGTTTGACAATTTTCACACTTTTTGCATTTGTCAGTGGCTTTTTATTTTCACCACTGCGGCATTTTATTTTCAGAGTTGTCAACTATCACGGTTTTATTAATAAATTTTTTCATAAACAACAGATTTTTTTGAAGTGAAAATTTCTTTAGGCGCGTTGAACGATTTTGGTAGAATTGAATGTTACTGTTTTTATCAATGTATATGTAGAGCTAAAATAAAATAAATTTAAAAATAGTTGACAAGGCTAAATAGAGTAGGCTAAAATAAAATAAATTTAAAATTTTTGATATTTTTTTCCGGAATCCGTGGAATATAAGGGTATTCGGCGGAGGCCTAGCTGCAAGCCACCGGACGGGTCACAGGTTGCGGATAGTGAACGGCCTTCAGATATGGAGGTTAGTCGCGAATAAGTTTCTTAACAAATAAGCGGCCCCGGACAATGCAGCGGGTGACCAGCTAGGTTGTGGAAGGTCGTAGTGCTGGGCAGCGCTGCGTCTTGAACAAAAACCCCACAGAGCCCGCAACTGGCACTGACAAGGCGGGTCGGTGTCGCCTTAAAAGCACCTTGCCCAAACCCCCCCCTTGTCTTTCTCTAGACTTAAAACTTGAGGGGTCTCTCATAGACCTTAATCCTGGAATGTGCACAGGGTTTGGGTCCCGTCACATTATCAAATTTCCCAATGAAAATCGAACCAGCCTCGGATGATAACCCCATACACGTTGACGACCACCGCAAACGAAAAACGGACCATGATTTACGGATATGCACCTGGAATGTCCGGACTCTCTACAGAGAAGGTGCATCTATCCAACTGGCGGAAGCCCTCGCAAAAATAAAGGCTGACATCACCGCCATCCAGGAGATGCGATGGAAAGGGCAAGGCTGCTCTAAGCGAGCAGACTGCGATATTTACTACAGCTGCCATGCGGAGAAGCGCGAATTCGGATGCGGCTTCGTCGTAAGACGAAAACTACGCCACCTTGTTTCTCGGTTCACACCAGTGAACGAAAGGTTGGCGACGATACGCATCAAGGCGAAATTTTTTAATGTAACCTTAATTTGCGCGCACGCCCCGACGGAGGAAAAGGACGATGCCGCCAAGGATGCTTTCTACGCGAGCCTAGAGGACGTGTACGATCGCTGTCCGGCCCACGACGTAAAAATAGTCCTCGGCGATTTTAACGCAAAGGTCGGAAAAGAAGGCGTCTTTGGCCCCACTGTCGGTCAGTTCAGTCTCCACGAGGCCACTACGAACAACGGTCTAAGACTGATCGACTTCGCCGCGGCACGAAACATGGTAGTAAGTAGCACCAGATTCCAACACCTCGACATCCATAAGGCCACCTGGCTGTCCCCTGATCAAAAAACACGAAACCAAATTGATCATTTTGTGATCGACGGAAGGCACGCTTCTAGCGTTCTGGATGTGCGTACATTTCGGGGAGTGAACATCGACTCCGACCACTTTCTTGTTGCAGCCAAGATCCGCATGCGGTTATGCAATGCAAAGAACATACGCACAGGAATGCAACGAAAGCTAGACGTCGCTAAGCTGCAATCACAAAGGACAGCTGAGGCCTACTCCGCTCAACTCTCGGTTAAGCTCAACCAACCAACCTCACAACACGATGATGCCGATGGACTTTGGGCGCACATCTCCCACTCCATGCGCGCTGCCGCTGAAGAAGTGATTGGTTTCCGGCGCCCGCAACCTCGGAACCAATGGTATGACCAGGAATGTCGCGACGCGACGGCAGCAAAAAACGCCGCATACAGAAAGACGCTGCAGTCAGCTACAACGCGAACCGTGCGAGAAAAATATCGTGAAAAGAGGAAGGAAGAGAGACGCCTTTTCAGACGCAAAAAAAGGGAGCAAGAAAAGCGTGAGCGTGAAGAAATTGAGGTGTACAAAGGCAAGAAGGATGCACGAAAATTTTACCAACAGGTTAAGCGTCTAACCCAAGGTTTCAAGCCCGGAGCATCCACTTGTAGAGATGGGAATGGAAATCTGGTTACAGATACGCAGTGCGCACTGAGATTGTGGAGACAGCATTTTTCCAATCTGCTTACGGGCGATGATCCCACCAACTCCGCCCATGGAGAATGCAGTTCGCCACAACCAATCGACGATGACGAAGTAGAAGTTCTACCACCTAGCCATGACGAGGTTCGAGTTGCTATCCAGCGGCTCAAAAACAACAAAGCAGCGGGTGCTGACGGCCTGCCAGCTGAACTGTTTAAAGCCGGCGGCGATGAGTTGATAGGGTGCATGCATCAACTCATCAGCAAAATATGGCTAGCGGAATGCATGCCCGACGATTGGAATCTCAGCGTGCTTTGTCCCTTACTTAAGAAAGGAGACCCGACAATTTGCGCCAACTACCGAGGTATCAGTCTTATTTCCATCGCATATAAGGTCCTCTCGAGCGTACTATGTGAAAGACTTAAGCCGTATACAAAAACACTGATTGGACCTTATCAGTGTGGCTTTCGACCTGGTAAATCCACCATAGACCAGATTTTTACACTGCGCCAAATCCTGGAGAAAACCCACGAAAAGCAAATCGACACGCATCATCTCTTTGTCGATTATAAAGCTGCGTTCGATAGCCCGAGGCGGGATTGCCTATACGCAACAATGTCTGAGTTCGGTATACCTGCAAAGTTGATAAGACTCTGCAGGATGACGTTGAGCAATACTTGCAGCTCCGTCAAGGTAGGAAATGACCTCTCCGAAACCTTCCATACTGAACGAGGTTTCAGACAAGGCGACCCGCTATCTTGCGATCTCTTCAACATCATCATGGAGGGGATCCTACGAAAGGCCGGTGTGCATCGCAATGGCACCATTTTTTACAAAGGTGTTCAGCTCCTTGCGTATGCTGATGATATTGATATCATCGGTAGAACCAAGAGAGATGTCACTGCTGCTTTCACCGCTATCGAAAAAGAATCAGCCAAGGTGGGTTTGACGGTAAACGAGGGTAAAACGAAGTATATGCTGCCTGCTGGCAGGGGAGCGGGGCGGCTAGGCTCTCACGTTTCAACAGGCAACTATAACTTTGAAGTGGTCAAGGAATTTACCTACCTTGGCACCGCCATTAACAGCAATAATGATGTCAGCCTGGAGATAAAGCGAAGAATAACAATTGCTAATAGGTGCTACTACGGGCTTAGTAAGCAATTACGTTGCAGAGCCCTCTCTCGATCGACAAAACTGACACTCTACAAGACGCTCATTATACCTGTGCTTCTTTATGGCGCTGAGGCATGGGTTGTCTCGCAAGCAGACGCAGCCGCTCTTGGGGTGTTTGAGAGAAAAGTTCTTCGCAAAATCTTCGGTCCTATTCGAGTTGGCGACGACTATCGCATACGAATGAACCACGAGCTGTATGAGCTATACGACGACATTGAAGTAGTTCAGCGTATCGCAATCCAGCGATTACGCTGGCTAGGTCATGTCCATCGTATGAATGACGATGCTCCAGCGAAAAAGGTGTTCGAGGCGAAGGCCGAAGGCCGACGACGAAGAGGGAGACCATGCCTCCGATGGATTGACCAGGTCGAGGAAGCCCTAACCGCGCTTGGCGAAACCAATTGGAGAAGGCGCGCGCGAAGCAGAGGCGCCTGGCGAGAGCTGATGAGATCGGCCGAAACCCGACGACGGGTTGCTATGGCCACCTAAGTAAGTAAGTAAGATATTTGTTTTTTGTTTGACTGGCCGTGAAGTCCCTTTTGATGCTACCACTCATAGTACAACTAGGCAAAGTAGTGTTAGGGCTGAATGTGTTCTCTTTCTTAGTGACCATAACTGTCAAACTCAGCCACTTTGGTATTTGGCCAATTTTTGCTTTCATATTGCATTCTCATTGGTTGCAGATTTTGTATGAAATGTCAACTTCGATTTGACAGTTTCGGTCACCGGCTCTCCGCCCTAACACTACCAAAAATTTCTTCAAAGCTGTAGCTAAAATGAAATAAATTTGCAATTTTTTATATTTGTATTTTTTGACTGGTTGTGAAGTCTCTTTTAAGGCCTCCACTTGAGATCATGCTACCAGGCAAACAAAAAACATAGCAAGCAAAGTGCTGTTTATTCTCCGACCCCAATTCGGTTCATCCCCTCTAACGCTGCGCAACCGATGTGATAATGCTGTTCTATGTTCGTCGTTGTTGTAGATTTGCTTAGTAATTGTTGTTGTAAATGTATTTTATTTCAGCTTCAAACCTACATATACATTGAAAGAAAAACAGTAAATATCCTTAATGTTTATTTTATGACAGAGCGATTTGTCAGCAGATAAACTTATTGATGGTGGCTTACTGCGTTTCTGAGCGCCTGGTTGCCAAGATCCAAGAGCGTGTATTTGAGTTTTATGACCAACATAAAAAACATTTGTAGTTTTATAAATGCTGCCAGCAAATTCTTTGACTGGGGCCATGGTATAATAAGTATAATAAGTAATAGGTAGGAGTGACATTTCGTGTTTTGACCATCGAATGCCAAACAAAAGAAAGCAGAATAGAGAACGTGTGTCACTCACATTGGCCGCATTCAGAGAAGTCGTCACCTGTTGTAAATTAATCATTTCATTGCAAAGGTTTCTCACTCAACTTTAAAAAAAACTATTGCCAAATATTGACTCCGCTGAAAGCCGCCAATGTGTGTGACACACGCACTTTATATTGTTTTCTTTTGTTTGAAATTCAATGGTCGCAGCTCGTGAGAAAATAAGTAGTTTTCAAGGCTACCTTATAATAGTTTTATCATGAGTGGGACTGCATAGTCCAAAATTTTTTGTTTCTAATTTCAGCTACCATATGCCTATATTATCCTTTTTAAAAATATAATGCAATGATTAATGACGCAAACAGTGCAAATAATGTAAATTAAATTCAATGAAATACATGTAAATACAAATTCTATGTATACGTATTTAAGGGTGCATTAATTATTTCAATAAGTTTAATTTATATTTTTGCTTATCTTTTACTTTGTTTTTTATATTAAAACCCATAACTTAAAATATAATGAAATGATAAAAGACGAAAATAATGTGCATTAATGATGAACCGGATGTACGGATGAACCGAATCGGGGGCAGAAAATAAACCACTTTGCTTGCTATGTTTTCTGTTTTCCATGTAGCAAGATCTCAAATGCAAGCATTAAAAGAGCCTTCAAGACCCATCAAACAAAATATCATATATAACAAAAAAGAAAGTTTATTTTTTTAGCTACAGCCCTACATATAAAGGGTGTTTTTTATAGAGTGATACAAATTTAAATCATAATAAAACATAGTAATATATTTTTAATATCAATAAAGCGGACTTTATTGTATAGAAAATTTTATGGCATTAATGTTTAAATATGATTTTGGCCATATGGCCGTCACGGCTGGCGCGTACAAGACGCAATCTGGAACACCAATTTTCACAAACTTTTCGCAGCATTTGCGGCCGTATCTCGCCGATAACTCTTCGAATGTTGATTTCCAGGTGTTCAATTGTTTGTGGTTTGTCGACGTAGACAAGTGACTTTACAAAACCCCAAAGAAAATAATCCAATGGGGTTAAATCACACGATCTTGGGGGCCAATTAATTGGGCCATTTCGTGAAATTATTTTTTCGTCAAAAGTTTACTTGAGTAAATCAATTGTAGCGCCCGCTGTGTGGCATGTGCTTCCGTCCTGTTGGAACCACATATCAGCAAGATTAATGTCAGCTAATTGAGGTACGAAAAAACTTCGAATCATGTTCCTATACCGTTCACCATTGACAGTAACATTCTGACCACCATCGTTTTTGAAGACATATGGGCCAATGACTCCGCCAGCCCATAAAGCGCACCAAACAGTAACTTTCTGTGGATGTAATGATGTTTCGACAAAAGCTTGTGGATTCTCCTCACTCCAAATACGACAATTCTGTTTATTTACGTACCCATTCAACCAAAAATGGTCTTCATCGGAAAATAAAATTTTCCCATTCGCCGAATTGGCGGCGCATACGATAGTCGTTTGGCTTTAATTCCTGCACTAGTTGAATCTTGATCTTTTCGTAAAATCTTCCATAAAGTGGAAGGACAGAACCCCAGTTGCTGAGAACGGCGACGAATTGATTGATGAGGACCATCTTCAATGCTTTTCTTTACAGCGGCTTCAGATTCTTCAGTGCGCACTGTTCGGCGTCTCACGGGATGCACATTATCAGTAATTGTAAATGTGGTCCGAAAACGATCTATTGTTCTTCGAATTAGCATCTCTGAAGGACGATTATGTACGCCATAAAATGGACGAAGTGCACGATTAGTTTGACGAACAGAACCATTATTTTGATTAAAAATTTCCACAATTTGCACCCGTTGGTCTGGTGTAAGGCGATCCATAATAAAATGTCAAAGCAAACTTAACAAAAAGCAACTATCAACTGTTAAATGGGTGGTCAAATAAAGCAGTGATGTCAACTCAAAGTTGTATCACTCTATAAAAAACACCCTTTACATTGAAAGAAAAAAATTAAATATCCTTTTTGAGAGCTATTTTTCATTCGATAGTGCTCCCTTTATTTTATTTTTATATCAACAATATTCAATTTAAATGTAATAATATAGTTTGGTGTAATTATAAAATAAAAATGCTATCTGAATAAAAAATATTTTGAAAGATATAAACAAAGTCTGAGGGAGTGAAAATATAAAAAGTTTTTCCGATTAGCATAAAAATTTTTATAAAGCAGTAAAGCGGTCCGTGGCAGGACCATGATTCAATTATATATAAGGTTGAGTAAGCTGAGAGCACATATCTCTCGGCGAATGTCAGAAACAGCTGTTTGGTGTTGTTATCTTTTACTTTGACAGTCGCCGATCCAAATTCCATCCATCCAGCATTTTCGTTTAAAAATGTCACTGGGCACTTTAAAAAAGGAAACGTTTTCCTTGTTCCAATAGTTTTGGCGAATCGCGTACTTTTTGGGTATTTTGAGGTAGTAACAAAAACTCAAACTCCAAGAAAATAAATTAAAAATAATTTGAAATTCAAATTTAATATTAAAATCCAATAGTTTGACTTCTAGTCAGAAATTTTAATTTGATTGTTTACTTGTCTTTTTTTGTTTTACTTTGACATTTTGCAATCCAAGTTTTGTTGTTGTATGAGAACAATTTCATGGTTACTTAACCTTATATATAATTGAATCATGGGCAGGACGAAGTCTTCCAGGGAATACTAATATTTTATATATAGGTTTTCGCTTCGGTCGGCAGTCCCCTCACTGCTATACTTTTTTGTAATTTTGAAAATTTGCACGCATAAGTTGGTTTTAATGAAAAACGGATATCTTTGGTGATTTATGTTAAAAATTGTACCGTAAGATGGGCTCCAGTGCAAAAAGTCGAAAATATTGTAAATAATGATTTTTTTTTTTATTTTTATGGTGACTCTCCTCCTGTACGAGTCTGATCTCTTCAAAAATGTACATACATAAGTTGTTTTTAATGGTGACTTGCGGTTTATGGTGGATTTTGTAAAAAAGAGTATCGTAAGATAGGCTCCAGTACAAAAGTAGGTGAAAGTATCGTAAATAATGGTTTTTTTATTTCTATGCTGACAATCCTGTACGTGTTTGCTCTTTTAGAAAATGTGCATACATAAGTTGTTTTAAATAGTGAATCGAGACCTATGGTGGGTTTTGGAAAAAATTTACCGTAAGATGGGCTTCAGATCAAAAATTGATGAAAATATCCTAAATAATGGGTTTTTATCTTTATGCTGACACCCTGTACGAATTTTATCTATTCGAAAATTTGCATGCAAAAGTTGTTTTAGTGGTGAATCGAGATCTTTGGTGGATTTTGTAAAAAAGTGTACCTTAAGATGGCTTTCTTATTTCTTTGCTGACACTCGTGTACGTGCTTGAACTTTTCAAAAATATACATGAACAAGTGTTTTTTAATGGTGAATCGAGATCTATGGTGGGTTTCTTAAAAAAGTGTACCGTAAGAAGGGCTCCGGTACAAAATTTTCATAGAAAACCGCTATTTGGGGAACCAGGAATTCATTTAAAAAAGTTTTTTCTGCATTGTCTTTCCTTCCTTTTTCATTATATATGGCTGGAATTGGGTGTTAGTTTTGGTCCATACATTTCGATACACCCTAATGTATATATGTCAACCTCCACAAAGGTATGTTTCTAATGCAATATTCTAAAAACTCAGAAAATGATGTATTTAATTAAAAAATACTTCTTTGACTTTCATTGATGAGGATGGATGAAGACTCCACATTATTATTGTCCTCGATTATATTTTCAAAATCCAGGTCATCTAAGTCGACAACAAACGAATCTTTCAAACTTTTAGGATCAAAGTCTGGGACTGCAATACTGTCGTCATCAATCTATCTTCGTGGTTCATTAGAAAATGTTCAATTTCATCATCTGTCAAAACCGTCCTAATAAAAGAAATATAATAGGTCTGTAACCGTACTCGATTGTAGTAACTTGCAATGTGCTAGAACGTGTTTCCGTACTTTTTCTAGCTCAAAAGAGAGAAGAAGAACAAGCATAAAATCGCTCTCTCAAGCTCGAAAGTTGCTCGAAGTGTGCTGGAAAAATTTCTTCCAGCACTATAAGAACAAGCATCTAGAAAATGTCAAATTAACATTTCTTGTTTACTTATGTTGTGCAGTGAAAAATAAATTTACAAATTGTTAAATAACATACTAAATGCTACATATTATTAAAAGTAAAATTAATGCTTTAAATAATTTCAGCACAAAATGACAACTTTAAATTGATAGATAATCAGATGTTTTTGTGCTTGAAAGTAGCTAGAAGTCGTTTTCGTACTTTTGACAGTTCTCAAATTTCATTTTACTCTCTTAGCTTGAACTTTACTCTACTTTTACTAGACAATGTGTTCGGAAACACACCTAATAGGTCTGTTTCCGTACTGACTTCAAGTATAGTTTGAGTAAAGTTCAATCTGTGAGAGTAACTCAATTATCTGTGTGTAAGAAAATATAAGAATATGCAAAAAAGTACGGAAACCACTTCAAGCTAGTTTTGAGCAGAACAGTTGCTGTTGACAGCTGATTGACAATAAATTGGAGAAATTGGAAGAAGATTCGTGCTCGAAGAAATTTTTCAAGTTCAAACTAGTTTCGGGTAATTGTAACAGAATAGAGAGTGACATTTAGCTTGTTATTCTTCTCTCTCAAGCTTAAAAAATGTGTAAAGAAACGCTTTCAAGCAACTTCAAGTTACTTGAATCGAGTACAGGAACAGACCTAATATATCTCAAGGTAATGAACTTACTTGTATATTTTCGCAAAAATAAGTATCAATTTCCAATTTTAAAATGCAACTATATTTTTTTTTTGCAAAACAAGCACGCAAGCGTTTTGACACGATCAGCAATATCTTCAATTGAAAACTCTTGATTATCTGATAACAACGCTTCTTAGAATAAGTAAAACAACAACAATATAAAACGGTGTGTACCAGTTCTGTCGCATTGGTATTTAGTGATGTTTAAAATTGAAATGGGTATTTGTGAGCATAAAACCGGTTTGTTGCAGATCTGTTACAAATAGCGATAAAGGGTTAATAAATCATTGCCTACTTCTAGGCACCTTCTTTCATTAAAACAGCAATCATTTGTTTGTCTTAGTTGTGTTGTTGTTGTAATATGCATACCTTTATTAGTTGTAATTATATAATAATATTTTTATATAATTTTTACAGTTGCTAACATAAATTTACGTACGTTTGTTGATTTGTATTTTTATCCTTTTCTTCTACATATTTTCTTTAGTCCTTAACTCAAACTAATGCTATTGCATTAAATACAAATTTTTAATATAAGACTCGTCAAATCAATGGTTTAGCTTTATTTACAATTCATGTGTTCATATTAGATCTGTTCCCGTACTAACTTCAATTGATTGTAATATATTAGAGAGTGTCATTTTGCATGTTATTCCTCTCTCTCTCTCTCTCGAGCTTCAAAATAAAGCTTTCAAGCAACTTCATGCTACTTGAATCGAGTACGGGAACAGACCTATTGCTTGCAGGTTGCTTTTTTTCATTTTTTAATCAATAGTCTTAAATCTTAAATAAGTTTGAAAATGTTCAATTCTTTCCAGAGTGTATTGCACACTTTACAAATTTTACGCACTCTCAAATAATGCACAATTAATTTAAATAAAATAGGATTTTTAAGCTCGAATTTTTTATTTTAGCACTAATTTTATAATTAATATTTTGTTTAAGGAAAAAGATTTAAAATTATAGTAAATATATTGCAGCTAAAAGTTTAAAATCATTTCTTATTATTGTTGAATGAATTATTTATAGACAAACTTAAATTAAGTTAATTAATTGTTTTGGCTATAAAAACTAAAATTTCCACTTCTACAATTTAAGCTATTATTCTTAGTTTGTTTTTTTTTTTTTTGTTTTGTTTGTTTGTTTGTTTTTTGGAATTCATTATTTATTTCTTTTTTTTTGTTTTATGTCAAAAATTGTTTCCTAAGGCGACTTTTTAGTTCTTTTTCTTTGTCTTTTTTCTTGTTGTTGTTGTAAATTAATTTTTCACGCTCTTTCTAACTTTAGATTTGCTCATTTTTTTAAAGTTCTTGAAAAGTTGTTTTCTCAATAAATTATTTTTAAATTAATATCATTGATATTTTTGTTTTTCTGTGTGAAATTGAAAAAGGAACATTTGTTGTTGTTGTTGTAGGTAAATAAAACTCAACTTTAATTTAAATATCAGACAATAAATACCTGGAAACTTTATTTACATTAAAAAATTTCACTATTTAAAACTTATTATTTTAACAATTACAAATAAGGAAATAAATTAGTCAGTCTTTTAAGTTTTGAAATAAAAATGTTTGTTGTTCTTGTAGTTGCATACTGCTTTTTTGTTTACTATTGTTTGTTTGTTGTGATTCGAATAAAATTTTATAGCCAAAATACATGTAAATTGTTTTTCTCTTCAATTCTTAATCATTTTAAATTTTGAATTTTACCAAAAATATATGAAAAGTCAAAGTTTTTAATGCCTTGATTTATATCTTCTTAAAACTATATTAAAGTTATTTTAAGATATACAATGTTAAATGAAACTTATTGGACTGAAGGTATGAATTTACTATCTAATTATGTAGGTAATAATTTTTGAAATTAATTGCTTAAAAAGTGAGAAATCTTGTAAATATGCTATGCGTCTTGCATATAGTTGTTGTCACAAATTTTAGTAAAATTTTGCGAAAAATATTTTTGTAAAAAATACTAACCCTCTAACGCCTTTTTTGTGGGTACTTTTTGGATTTTTGTAGAAGGCGTTCAAATATAAAGCATGAAGCTTGCTTTAGTACCGTATTGTTCGATATTAAGCTACTTTTTCATTTTGGATCCGTATGGCAAATTTGCAATGTGCTAACTTACTGCCTGCCGAGGAAACTTATCAAATTTCAATGATATTAATTGATTTTGCATTTGACTGGCATTCACAAGAGCACTGTTTCGAACCCTGAGCTAGTTCATGCTATACATATATGACACTTACAGTATTCCCCTCACCTACACTCGATTTAGTCAGTGCATTTTGAAATATAGTTTGGACAAAACGATCTTTAAAAATCCTGTAAGATATAACGAAAACATACATTCAATCCAATAGGCTTTGTTTGACACCATATACTATATAAGTCTAAATAACCGTAATCACATAATTTTTAATAGTTATGCATACAATGTTATATTAAATATTTTAACATAAATAATTTTTTTAATCATTTCCAAGTTAAATAGTTTACATTTGCTGCAAATTTTTAATTTAATACACTCCCAATAAAAAATTTATTCAGTTTTTGATTTATCAAAATAAAAAAATTCAAAATATACTGTAAATTTTTTTTTATAACTTTATTTTTAAAAAAATTTAAATTCCGATTTGTATTTTCATTTTGTAAGTCAGCAATTATTAGTATCTTTGTTTTTTTTTAATTTTTGTATGCTTTTTCTTGTTCTTTTTCTGGACGTTAGAAAATTTCTTTGACGTTTGTTTTAAGTAAGGAATGTACAAAGTTTGTTTGCTTTTTTTTCTCATATGTATTTTTTTAAATATTTATTTAAAGTAAATTAATTTAAATTTATAAATTTAGTTGTTTTTAGGAGTTATTCATTTAAATTTTTTTTTTGTACAAATACAATAAATGCATTCAATACAAAACTGCATGCAAAATTTAAATATTTATAAAAATACTTCCACAATTTGTTTTTTTTTAATTGAATTTATTTTTATATCATATTTGCTCAATAAATATTTGAGCATGCAGCGTTTGAAATAAAATTAAAAGCATTTTTCTTTACTGTTTTCAAACAACTATAATGGGTGGGGTACAATTGTTTATAAGAATTTTCGAAATTTACTTTTTCGATATTACTTTTTTTTAAGTACTTTCTAACACAAAAAACTTTATAAATTAATAAATAAACTTTAATTTTAATATTTTTTCCGGTCTCTTGTATTTTTTGTTTACTTTTGTTTTTGTATTCTTGTTTGTTAGATTTCAATTTCATGTATTTTTTGTTAATAATAATTTTTAAGGCAACTGTTTTTGTGTTCTAGTTTTGAAATTTAAAAACTTTTAATTTTTCATTTATATATTATAAATTTTTTATTTTTGTTAAACTGCATTTTTGTGTGAAATTTTTATTGCGTTTTGAATAAATTTGCTTACATTATTAATTAAATTCAAATAAATGTAAGTTTATTAAGAAAAACATTAAATTTTCTAAAATAAATTATTTACGATGTATGTAATTCTTAATTTTTTTATCGAAACTTTGAATTTCTTTGGACTCCTAAAAACAACAAAATGTTTTATTTGAATTTTTTTTATATATATCAAATTTTTTGTTTGTTTTTGCTGCCTAAACATTAATTTTTACACTAATTATAGCTTTTAAGAGTAAAACTTAAGTTTTAAAGAATGAATAATTTTCGTAAATTGCACTGAAAATAATTTTTAAATGTTTTAAAAATGTTCAATATAAATTTAATTATTTTGTGTTTAGTATTCCGAAAAGTAATGCAGTTTGTTGCGAGTATATTTGTTTTGTTGTGTTTTGTTGCATTAATAATTAAACATTAATTAAATCTTAATATAACAAATTAGAAAACATATTTGTACATATTATATTAATGTGTAAATATTCTAAATTAAATTTACATATCAATATAAACATAATATAAAAACGTTTATATAATGTTTGCAACTATTTTTAGATAAAAAAAAATTGTTGACAACATTTTTAAATTGAAAAAATAAATTTAAAATAAATCATTTTGAAAATCATAAAATAAATATACAAATTTTCAATATTAGTGCATGTAATCAGTTGAAATACACTTGCGAAACTCACCATATTTTCCAATTCACCAAATAATAGTAAATAAAATATAGAAATTAAAACAAAACAAGAAATCACATTTCATTAAAGTTGATTTATTAGAAAAATTTCAAACGTTCGTAAAAATTTAAGAAATAATACATAAAAGAAGCTTAACAGGGAAAGTATTGATAAAGAGAAACTTAACTTTAACGGAACAAAAGCATTTTTTAAGAATAAGAAAGTATAAAACCAAAAATATTAGGTTAATTGGCAAAAAATAAAAAATTAGTAGGTATTAAAATTCAACGTTTTAAATCAGTAAAATTGAACATAATTTAACTATTAATTTTTTAACATTTTGATAAATAAGAACTTTTCAAAAAAGCTTTATATAGATTTTTGCTTTTTGTTGAAAAAAATTCTTACAAATATCATACATTATTTTAATCTTATACGCTTAACATTCCAGACTTTTCTGTTTAAAAAATGTTTTTTTAATTTGATAAAAAATAAAGAAGAGTTAAAAAAAACAAATAAATTGCTTTTCGCTGTCAGGCTTTTAATAATTAATAAATATAATAGTGTGCTTTAATGAAATTTTCGCTTTTTGCCACCACGCTTTTTTCCTTTGCCACCTTTCATTTTGCGCTTTTTGCTGCTGCTGCCACCATCGCGTAGCGCTGAATCGCGTCTGATTTCACCAAGAATTTCATCGCCAAGTGTACCTTAAAATAAAAATAAAAAATTTAAATGCAAAGAATATAACTATTTTGTGAAAATATTTGTTATTTCTTTATTCAATAGCTCATTAGTAGCACACAAAGTCAAAGTGCACCAAACATGAATAAATCATAGAAAAAGAATAAACGGAAACACCTATTTGGCAAGGAGTTTACTCCTTAGATAGATTTTCTTGGAATTAGAAATATATATATAAGAGACAAAGGGGTGAACAAAGGCATCTCTTATATTACTGAAAGGTTTATATACTGCTTTCATATTTCAAAATATTTTTCTTAAATTTTCTTAAACTGTTCCAGTAGTGATTGTATGCATAAAAACTTGTATGCATTGTGCGCTTATTATTGTGTATAATTTCACATTGAATTTATTCAAACTATTTGATTTTAGAAGCCTACATTTTAAACTTTTAACTTATTTTATCTATGCATATGACTTTTGACAAAGCAACTTCTTTCGAAATTGCTTACTTTTAAGGGGCGCAAAAAAACAGTTTCACAGCTTCACAAAATGTTTTGTGTATATATTTAAGAAAACTTTTTAGTTTCATATTTTGCACATATATTAAACAAGCATTTCTCAATTACTTGTTTTCATCTCAGAGCAATGTTGTATTTTAAAAAATCTGATAAAAAATAAGATGTTTTGTCAAACGGATTTTTGGAAAATTGTATCATCATACAAATTGTTAATTGAAAGAAGTTGTTTTTGTCAAAAAAAAAATTCAGAGTAATACTTTAGCGTTAAATGGAGAGAGGTTGTTTTGTCAAAAGAATATTTACACATAATATATTTAAAATTCATAAACTGTTTGAGAGAAGCTGTTTTATCAAGTGGAAGTGAAAGACGTTGATTTTTTGATGACATTCTATATCTCTTTAACTTAAAATCGGAAAAAAAAACGATTTTGTAAAACGAAGCGTATTAAAATTTTATGTATATAATTGAAATCCTGCTAAATTTTCTTACCTCGAGAGAAGTTGTTTTGTCAAATGTCCACAGATATAATAAAACAGTAAAAAAATAATTTTGCATTGAATATTTCTTAAATTCTTTTTGAGCTGAACATTTTAAGGGCTGTGTAATTAAAAAATTTAATGTTTTTCTCTTCAAAACAACGATATTTTTGAGGTAAATTTCAAAGGTTAAAACGATGAAAAGCGGGTTAAAATTTGAAGATGCATTTAAAAAAGTTCTGCAAAAAGTAGTTGTTTGGCTTTTAAAAAGGCTACAAACACCACCTGTTTTTTATCTATCTGTCCAAAGTAAAAGCAAATATTTTCGTTTTTTTTAATATATATCTTCTGTCTATTATCTAAAAGTTCAATCAAAGTACTTAAAAAAATAGTTTTGTGACGAAATTGAATTATAAATAATATGTTGTTTTTATAGTTTTTGAAAAGTTCTTAGGGCCGCTTTTTCAATGTCCGGTTAGTCAAGCCCTTAACCAGGAGTTAGCCAACCATATGATAGCTTAAAAAATAATTTTGATTTCACCAAGTGCTGGTTCAGCAACCGTCGGTTTTTTTGTAATTTTGTAGTTTGTCAGCTGTTCTTTCGATTAGCAGCTAACCGAAACCACAACTTGTCGTTAACTTAATCAACACTTAACTGACAGTTAAGCCTTAACTGAACATTGAGAAAGAGCTTTTTTGCTAACTGCTGGTTAAAGTTCTCATTAATGCTTAACCGGACATTGAGAAAGTGGCCCTTAGCCTTCTTTTTAGGCTTCATTAAAAAATAGATTTATTAAATTACTCCCATTTTTCTTTATCCAACCAAAAGTCATGGCTAAAAATAAATTAAACTATCTTTTATTAATAAAACTCATTATCTGCATTAAAATTCTTTATCATTGGAGTCCCGCCATTCCATTCAATTGTTTGTGCCAATTGGCAAGTTGTTATTGACTTTTTAGAAATAATTGTCAAGTTTGGTTTTTGCTTTTATATGTTGTGTTCTCATCGAAAAAGTTACTGTGAATTCGATTTACATATGTCGATTTACATATAAAATTTCGGCAAAATATTTTTTTAACAGATTACACAAAATAGATGGCTGCTGGAAAATATATGGCTATTGAATTTTCAAAAAAAGTTAAATGGACACTTTCTTTATTAAGCCCTATTCCAGAATCCGTCGCAATAAATTTCCGACCGCAAAGCTACGCTACGAATACGACAAATTTGTTAATCCAAATTCCGAACGAAACTTCCCCTTTTCGAACTTACTTTCGGGAATTCGAAAACAACTGGTTTCAACAGCAGACAAATAAATAAAAATTAAAATTGAAAAACTGAAGTGTTTTTGATCAACATTGTTTTTTTTTTTGCTGTGATTTTTAATAGTTTTCATTGGAATTGCAATTTTCGCACAATAAAAGGAAGATTTCTCACAAAGAGAATCTATGAAAATTCGTCGAAGAATGATATTGCGAGATTTCATCCAACCTTTGGAAATAGATTGCGAAATGTAGGAAATGCTCTAAATAGATTTCAACTAACATATTCACAGGTTAAAAAAATTGTACCTACATTAACTAAAAATAGATTATAAGTTTTATTTTACGACCTAATTCTATAAAAATTTACTTGTTTTCTCTTGTCGTAAAGAAAGCCGTCAAGGCAAGGCTTTCGTGAAAAATTCCGAAAAACAGCTGTCAAAAGTTGATGCGTTCGGACTGTGGAATAGCAATGCTAAGAATGTTCGAATACGATTTAATGATTCGGATTGCAGAATACGACATTACGAATCCGAAAGAAAATTTACGCTACGGCGGATTCTGGAATAGGGCTGATTATTTCTTCCAGTTTTATTGTTCGAGTATTCATATCGATTAATTGGTAAAGTCGATAATACTGTATCATCCAACGCAGAGTGCCGTTTTTCGATTTTAGGATGACAAAAGATTATTTTTTATTTTGGAGTTTATTAAAGAGAAAAATATGTTTCAACATGTGATTAATACAACATAATGAAAATGCTACTAACATTTTTATACTCTCATTAGTTTTTTTTTTAAATAGAGAAAGTTTAAACTTTTCTAGCCAAAAAGTAGCATTTTCAAAGTAAAAAAATAATTTAAATTTGAAATATTTATAACTTTAAGCAAAAGGTATTTTTTATATAATTTTTTTTATTAAGGTCTTAGGCACCTTTGTAAAAAATAGATAAAATTGCAGATTTGTGCTAATAAATTATTGAAGGAATTTGAATTTAACTAAAGTTTAGTGTAAAATATCTAGTTATATCATCATATATCACTCGAAAGCTATAACTATCACTACTAGTAATATAGTACTTTGTCCTTATATTTCTGTGGTCTCAAGCCTTAATCGCTAAAGTCGAGTTAGGACAAAATGGAGTTATTAGCGTGACTGGAATCACAACATGCGAATCTACAGTGTTGTGCATAACAATAGCAACCAAAATTACTACAACGAACTCTTTAATTTTTTTACATATGTTTACTTCTTCCACTAAAATCCCAATGCTTTGTTTTGCTTAATAATGTGTCGTGTTCAATATAGTAACAACAAAAATGGGAGAAATATAACGGTACTTCAATAATGAGAGCGGTATATAAAATGAGCACTTTTCGCCTGTGCATAACAAAAGCAACTTTCATGATCGAGATTTGTTTTCTCTCACCAACTGGAAATTACTGTTATATTTAATGTTTTTTTCATATTTGATTCTGATTTAAGCAAATTAGTGTTAGTTGCAATTAAAAATTTGTATCAAGAAGTTCCAAATATTATCAATGCGCCATGGCTCGCGATAAATATCCAGACAGCTTCAAACAAAAAATAATTGAACGAGTATACAAATGGATCATCACAAATTTCTTTGGCAAAGAAGTACGGGTTAAATAAATCCACCATTTCACGTCTAATAAAAAGGTTTGAAACCACAAAAACTGTCAAAACCTTACACTTAGGCGGCCCAAAACGGAAAACTTCTGAAAGAATGGATCGAAAAATAATCTCAATTATTAAAAAAGATCCATTTATATCCTCGCAGTCCATCGTAACAGTTAAATTTAAATCTGAACTCGAGTACCATTCGCCGACGTGCCTTGGAAGCTGGCTTAAGAATCTTTAGACCCGTAAAAAAGCCATTACTGACAAAAAGGCACATCGAAAAAAGGTTTGTTATTTGGACATAACCATTTCTGCCCAATATCTCGAAATTTTTTAACTATTTTAGATTAAATTTCGCAAGATCTTCCATTAATTGGTCTGTCGAAGAATGGAAGAGAGTTATTTTTAGTGACGAATCTAAATTTAACCTCTTCACAAGTGATGGTATGACAACAGTTCATCGCCGAAGGGGTGAACGGCTTAAACCGCAAAACTGCCAGCCCACAGTAAAGCACGGAGGAGGGTCGGCAATGATATGGGCCTGCTTTTCCGGCTTTGGAAAGGTCCTGTATACGAAATTGAAGGAATAATGGACCGGTTCATTTACAAAGATATTTTAGAGTCAATCATGTTCCCCTTTGCACAGCGAGAAATGCCATCAAGGTGGGTATTCAAACATGATAATGACCCTAAGCACACCGCAAAGGTCGTTAAGGAATGGATTGCAGCTAAAGGGATTCAGGTATTGGACTGGCCACCACAATCTCCTGACCTGAATTCCATTGAAAATCTTTTTGGCATCCTCAAGCAACGAGTTAGAGGTATTCGTTTTTCAAACAAAGCTGTGCTGGTTGAAACACTCAAGGAGCAGTGGCAAAGCATTTCGAAAAATTTTATTGAAAATATAATAGCTTCCATGCCCTGGAGATGTGCTGCAGTAATTAAAAACAAAGGACATTTTACGAAATATTAACTAAAAAACCTTTCTTTTCATTACTATGATTTCAGTTGCTTTAGTTATGCACTACTCATTTTACTCCTTTGTACAATATTTTAAGAAGACGATTGAAAAGACAAAAATAAAATAAATATTTTTGTTATTTTTTAACTATTTGTGTATTAATCAGCATAAAAATATTATTAATTCAAACTATTGACAAAAATTATAAGAGTTCTGGGAGATAATTGCCAATGGCTATTTTGGTTGCTATTGATATCCACAAAACTGTATATGCCAACAAAATGTGATGCGTGTTGCATAAAATTTACAGGTGCTGCAGTGAAAAAACCAAATAACTTAAGTCATTTTTAACAATAATTATTTTGCCATAACAGCCTAACTCGTAAATATTTTGAATAAATTTCCCAACTCAATATTTTTATTTGGGGAAAACAGCAAAAGTTGAGATTAGATCTTCTCAAATCATCAGAAAACGTTCCAAAGTTGAGTTAAGTGGTAAGGGCAAAATTCAGTTTTTATTTTTTGTCTTCTTAGGGTTGTCTCCTTAGAGTTAGGTCACTATTCCAAAAGAAACTTTTTAACATTGAACGATATCAAAAATTATATCTTTAAATTAGCTTTTTTCCGTATCTAAAAGTTAATTAAAAACTGGGCAAAGTCAATTAAGGCTTTTACTCCAAATTATTTGAGGACGAAAAATGAGTTGAGGCATTGCCACAACTCGAGTCAAGCGTAAGGATAAATTTCAGCATTACAAGTGCACTTTAAAGTTGAACCAAAGCAAGATGCAAACACCTTGAAATTTCACATAATTTTTAGAGATATCTTGTAAGGTAAAACATTGATAGTTACTTCCTTCGCAAATTAATTTGAACGAATTTTAATTTAGTTAGTTCAGAAAATTTTCATAAAAAGCAAGCGCAGCCGAAAACAGTCGGAAGTGCAAGCCAGCCATCAACTGAAGTTTCGTAGATTAGCAAAGGTAAAAAAGAATTTTAAATACATTGTTTTTTTAAATACATAATCGAAAATATACAAAATTTTAGCGTGAAGTCATATATTTTTTGAAATTGCGAATTAAGAAAGTAATTAAAATTGTTTTTACGTAAATAACACAATTTTCAAAACCAGTTAAAGGAAAAAGAAAACGCATATTAAAATAGATTACTCATCATTTGCATCATTTTCTACCAAGTCAGGGCGTACATTACTCTCATCGTAAAATATCGTTATAAACATAAAAGCTTAAATCGAAATAGGACACGAAAACGATAATTTTTTAAAAAGGAAAAACAAAATAAGTCGCGTTTTTGCCATTTCCGCCCCTTTTCCATTGGGTACATGATGCGCAAATAAACGGATATAAAAATTATGTCAATTTCTTTCAATTTTGCATAAAAATTTTTGTTGTCAGAGTTACACAGTATTTCACAGAATAGTTTAAAACTTCAAACTGCTCTACCGAAAAGTATAAAAAAGTGACTTTAGCTGTTATGCCTTGTGACCACAGATTTATGCAAAAAAATTCTGCATTTACTTGCGTGTAAGAAAAATTGTTCATTTGAAAAAAATGCTTAAAAATCATATTTTGTCTTTAAACGCATTGATTTTCAAGACAATTTGTAGGCACTTTAAGGAAAAAGAAAGTTAAATTCATTACTTAAAACAAGTTGTGACCTTATTTTTTTACCATATTTTTAAATGGTAATTTAGTTGTAAGTGAGATATATCTCAAAATTTAACCGATTTAAATAATTTTTGGCATGACGTTTAATTGTAGTTAAGTTAAGTTAACTAAATGTATTCTTTAAAAACACAAATAAGCTTTTTCTATTTTTTTATCCTAGCTATTATAGTTTCTGAGGTAATGCAAATGTCATCCTAAAAAAGAAAAAATCGCCACTTATTCATTTATTTCATTAAAATTAAAATAAAATTCTAGAAAAAATAAATGTAAGGGAGCGTTGTCTAAAGTGATACTCGAACTTTTCTCCGATATGTTCCACAGGCAACACCAATGTTTTGACATTGATAGTGTAGCTTTAAAAAACCATTACTTTTCATGTGTATATGGGGAGAAAATATGCCAAACATGATGAAAAAAAATTTCAGAAAAAGTTTTTCATAATTTTTGGCAGTGATCATTTTTGGCAGTGATCATTTTGTCATTTTTTTTTTTGTGCTATAAAAACGTTGAGGATATTCATTGTGTTTGTTTTTCATTTATCTTTAAGATTTCAAAGTGATTTCTGTTCAAATGCAGTGTAAAATAAATTTTTGATGCTACAGTGGCTTGCCAAATTATTTGGAAAAATATTCCTATTTATGTTATGTCTAGTAAAAATAATTTTATGAGTAAGCACATTGATTTTAATACGGTTATTTTATTTGGCATTGCCACTGGTATAATTACTTTTGTTTTTTTATAAGTGGCAATAATGAAAACCTGCGCCATTTTTAGTTTAAGTACTGTTATCAACTGGTTCACGTTTGTAAAAAATTTCTGCTGTAGAAAGGTTGTTTAAAACATTCTTAAATTGTTTTTCCCCAAGTTTTTCTCTTACGAAATTATTAATTTTAAAAGTAAAAGTTATATTAATTTTTGCATTATTTTTCTAAATTTTATGAGTAAAGTTTAATTTTGTTTACAATATGACGTGATAACCTTAAATTTCATATTTAGACACGTCCCCAAGAAAATGTAAAAAAAAATATAGGCATTATTGCTTCACACAACACATTCCCAGAGAGACATAACATCACTTGCAGATGTTTCGAAATCTGTCGTTAACCGAATTAAAATTAAAATCTATCTATAAAGCCATTAAAAGCAGGTCGTGACGGAAAATGTAGAAAAAGGATAACTTCTATCCGCACTGTCCGCAAAATTAGGGATATCTGCCTTGAAAATCATAAAAAAGTGTTACTTGTCTGACTACACAGTTAGAAATTTTGGATTAAATTTTAATAAAAGCAAAGTATTAGATATTTCTAAAACAAAAAGTATTCAATTTAATACTTCTGAATTGATTACAAAATTACAACTATCAAATATTACAACAATATTTTATACCCTTGGAATCAGTTCGATACTATGGCGAATATTGTATTTATTTTTTAAGACTGTAATGTTGGACGCGCAACTTTTACTTACGCGGCTTACGCGAATTAAAAGTTATACGCGGTTTTTATAACAATTCGCGTTTAATATTATTGCCAGCGCTTAAGAGCGCTACTGGCCAGTTTAAAAAAAAAGATTTCTTTGCGCCGTCACACGAAAGTGCATTCAGGCGCTTAGAAATAAAATAAAAGGAGCAGTTGGTTTAAAGCTCAAAACTTTAGTGATTTTATTTTAAGATTTTCTTCGGCTTATAAAGCCAAGTAACAGTATTTTTTTAACTTAATAAATACAAAATTAAATATATATCTTATTTAATATAATTGTAACTAAATAGAACATTAGTTTATGTAGTCATTTTAGTGTAGTTATGTAGTATAGTTATGTAAACATAAAGTGCAAGCGAGTAAGAATGCAAACAATAGTTATGTGTTTGTTTTTTTTGTTTGCTACATAAATGTGCTTAGACTACATTTATAGAAATGTTAGTTTGTAGACTAGATCTTTATGTGTTAAATGTTTATATATAATAATTGTATAGAACAAATGTGTTTAGGTTAGAGTTATAGAAATGTTTAGATTGAAGTGCACTACAAGACATTATATTTCAATAACATTTTATATTAAATTTTAATGGAATTCAAATATTACAACGAAATTTAATACCCTTTGGAATTAATTTGATACTAGTTATGGCTAATACTATAATTAATTTTTAATACAAAATAAGTATTAAAAATTTATACGAACTAATTTTAATACAATTTTGGTGTGGTAATATATCCCAGCAAAAACTTCGCTTACGACATGCCTAAAATAATCTAGAAAACGTCAATAATCACTTACCTTCTGGCTTACAGAATGCATTACTTTAACATAGGCATGTCATTGGCGGTGGGCGATTGCAATTTCTTATACCAGAGAAGCACTTATGCATACCGGAGGCGGATAAATAATATCTTACGCGCAAGTCATTTTATAATTGGTACAGAGAACTTATTAAAGAAGCAAATACTTCCCTCCTGGCATTACTTGATTCTTACAAAGAACAAAGAAAACAAGAATAAACAAATTTTATTATGAGGCATTACAGTCTGCATTACTTTAAACAAAAAGTAATAGCTTTTGGGGCTTTAAGTATTATGTAATGCATTAAATAAGCGAATATTAAGTATCTAAAGGCCTTACAAAATTATAAAAATGTTTTGCTGGGATGTAAGCCAAAAAGTATTAAATTTTATTCCAATATTTCTAACCGTGTGCAATGATAAACGACGAAGGAATAAAAGTTTCGAAGAGGACAGTTTTGAGGCAGTTGGCCGAACATAACCTCATGGGTCGTCGGCCCCAAAAAACCACACCTTACCAAGGCAATGAAGAAAAAGCGGCTGCAATAGACCAAACAACATCGTGATATGACTGTTGAAGACTGGAGTCGAGTAAGTATAATTTTGTACACAATACTGTTCGTCAACAACGCATTTCTTTTGATTAATGTAATATTTTGCAAGTATGTTTCTCCGAAGAATCAACGTTTCAGGTATTGGTCGACTGCGCCCTGGGTCGACACCTAGTTAATGTCATGGTTTGGTCTGCGATATCAGCAAAGGGCATGGAGTGCTTATATATCGTAGAAGGGACCATAAGGCAAGACCAGTACAAGCGAGTACTAGAATATGGCAACTACCTTATCTCAAGGAATGGTTTCCTGGTGATAACCAGTGATAACAAAAAAGTCTTATCAAGAAACGGCATTACGTCACGGAACTCCAACAGTATATAGAGAGCATGCCGCCCCAACGAATGGAAGGTATAACTGCAGCAAAACGTGGCATCACTAGATACTGAGGTTTATTGTATTATATTGCTCTAATCCCCATAATTCCGCCAAAAATATTTATGTATAAAAAATTTTTGTTTTTATAATTTTAATAACAAACCCTTAAAAATAAAATAGACCTTCATAATCAATTATTTCTTTGACAAATTCAGTTAAACTACAACAAACTAAAATTTGAGTTCTGTCCCTAATAATTTGGCCACCCACTGTACATCAAAATGTCCATGAATTTATAATGTGGGACTTCACGTGTCTTCCAATGTGGGACCCATTGCGCATGCATACAAGATACCAGTTTTGAAGACCAGTTTTTACTGGTATCTAAAAAAAGGTGAACGGGAAATTTGATGATATTTCGCAAGTTGACTATGAAGAACTGATGAATTGCGTTCGTGGAATTGTGTCTGGGATTAAGGCATAGAATGAAGTGAAGCTGAAGAAAAAATTAATAATTTGGAGTTTTCACTTCAATGACTTTACGCTTTCTGCAGTTTGATTGAATGCATGATAAAGTCCCACATTAGAAGACAAACATTTTTTGAGCCGATTTAAGTCTTTTAGATTTTTGGAAAAATACAATGAAATTTTCCAACAAAACTTTTAACTCAATTAATCAAAAAGATAGTCATTTAAAATACCTATCCAATGCTATATTTGGAACTCGAATATTCTCATTGTGAAAAATTATGATGAAAAAACAAAAGCCGTCCCACTGTATTCAACTCTCCCTAATAAAATAAATTCCATAGTAACACTGGGCATATCAACTAGTTAATTTATAAAATTTATGACTTACCTAGAGTTGTCAGCTTGCGTTGACGATGCTTTTCCGCTTTAGTCACCGGTAGGCGTGTCAAGTAGGTCTCCTCGTATTCTTGTTTTTCTTTTTGTGCGTTCGAAAGAATTTGCTGAGCACGTGAGCCCGATGAAATTTCAGTGGGTGCATCTAAGTATTCCTCCTTCAGGTCTTGCAGCATGGAAGACCTGCGTTGTGCAAAATGAGATGAAATTGATATAAAAAGTTTCTGAGCAAAAAAACTTATAGCGAAACCGCAACTTACGTTATTGCTCGCTTTTTGGCACGTTCAAACAATTTCTTATCCTTTTCCAAAGGCTTATCGTCGCCATCGTAGTAGACAGGCTTGATTTTGGGCGGCACATAGATGCCACTCTTAGTCACAGACTTATTAGCGGTGGCGCCTACCTTTGGTTTCTTCATAGGACCATCCGTTTCATCATCCTCATCGTCAGATTCACTATCCGAATCGGAGTCAGAGTTCTCGGCATCATCGTTGTCCTCGTCTTCGCCGGTGTTTGTCAGCATGTTGTCGGGATTGGGCTAAAAATAGTAAAATTTTCGAAAATATTTTTAAGTAAATGAGTTTTAAAGGTAATTTTAAGCTACCCACTTTATACAATATTGGATCAGATACGCTAGACACGCCCGTTGTTGCCGTTTTCACCAATTTATCGATTTGGTAGCGCAATTTGTAGTCGATCGGTCTGATTTTCTCCAACACAGTGCGCAGCTCAATCAGACGTTCGATAGAGGGATCGCCTTCAATGGTTTCGCCTGAAAGAAATTTCATTAAGGTTATTTTTTCAAGAGCCTATATAAAAGGTTAGAGGCACACCTGAGCATTTTCTCAATACGACATATGTCAAGTTTATCAAGTAGTCGAGCAACATGTGATACTTGACTTCAAGAAAACTTAAGCCATATTCTGTGGTAAGTTCACCACGTTTAACACGCTGCAACATGCCTTCAACCAAATCCGTGACCTGTTTCACGTTGCTGTTCATTTCGCCCAGAAGCTGTATGGCCTGCGGAATGTCCTGCTGTTGTACTTCACTGTCGTAGTCAAGAGCCTAAAAAAGAAATTGAGAAGAGTAAGTACACAATAACTACTGTTTTCAAAATACAAAATTTTTATATATATTTTTGAAATTTATAGTAAAAAAACAATTTCGAAATAAAGGCGGTTACCGAAAGTATTTTGAACATCTTCGCCTATTTTTGTTTTATTGTTAACAAAAGAATATGTGCTGCAATGTGCTTAATGTGTGCTATCATATGCCACAATGCATATTAACTGCATGATGTGAAGTTAGCTCTGCTAATTCTTTTTTTTAATTGTGCTCCGATGTGCTCAAGTTGTGCTGCAATGGGGCATGTCACACTTAGCGGACACGGACAAATTTGTTGTTGTTTTCACGGGTAAAAGAAGCTCTCTCAATTTCCAGTTTTTTCTTTTACCAGCGAAAACAACAACAAATTTGTATGTGTCCGCGCAAGTGTGACATGCCCCAATGTGCCGCAGACAGTTGAACTCATTCAAATATAGTCGAGCTTATACTATGTTTCCATCTACTCAAAATCTTGCGACTTTTAAAAAAAGTGATTTTAAAGTGTTTCCATCTGTCATGTCATGACAGCTAGATTTCATTTGACAAGGGAGACTTCATTTGCGCGAAGAAGCAATTACGTTGTTGCATTTCTTTTGCCATTTCCGGAGCTCTTCAATTTTTTTCTCCAAAATTGCTACTAACAATTGCTCCTCACTGAAGCTCCAAGCCATTTTATTTTCATATTTCCTTTGTTTTGCATTTTTCATTTTTATTATTGTTGTTTTTTTTTAAATAATTAATTAGTCGTCATTGCCAATTGTCAATATGAAAAATTTGACATAAGCTGAATAGTGCTGGATACTGACATAACTTTTCAGGGATACCGCATTGCATTTTACGAGATTTTGTATTAGGTTCTGTTGAAATCACAAGATTTTAAAATCTTAGGGCCGTTTTCTGAATGTCCGGTTAGTCAAGCTCTTAACCGGGAGTTAGCTAACCGTAGGATAACTAAAAAAACAGTTTCGCTTTTACCAAGTGTCGCTTAAGTAACTGTCAGTTAAGTCATTAATTGTGCATTTTCTCCGTTGTGAATACGCTAAACTGCATATCAGCTGTTAACGCTTGTTTGTTATTTTATTTTTGATGTAAAAGTTGTAAATATCTAACATGGATTAATAAATAAATAATTTAAAAACGCAACAGAGTGCGGAACTTCAGTGCATATGAAGAAAGTGCAGTACTCTTTCACGTAATCTCGCCTATGCGCATATGTGCTTTTTCTATTTTGGATCGAATTCAAGTTAGAAAAAAAAAACGAAACCCTCGAAATTCTATCCATATTTAATTATAAAATATATAATTATTTTTTACACTACACAGTTCTTCTTCCGATTAGCAACTAACCGGAACCTCAACTTGCCGTTAACTTAACCGGCATTTTAGACCTAACCGAACATTGAGAAAATGCTTTTTTCCTAACCGCCGGTCAAAGTTCGGATTGTTGCCTAAGCGGACATTAAGAAAACGGCCCTTAAACTTGTGTAGAGAACTCTGTTGATTTCTTTATTTTTTTTATTTATTTATTCATTAAGTCTTTGGACTGTATGTATGTATGTATTCACTGATATATGAAGACTAAGAAATAAAGATAAACATAAAGAGAATACAAATTAGATACGAAAAATAGTGTTAAGTTTATTCTTCAAAGATAATTTCGAGACAGAGAGATCTAAACTATAAACTAATTTATTATACAAAGATAAGGACCGAGTTCTATGAATTTCGGAATGATATAGCGAATAATTACGTAACGTTCTCGCCGGAATATTAAAATTTAAAAATTGCAATATCTATTCACAGTCGATATGCCCCGAAAAAAGATCGTGAATAAATGTCAATGACTGAATCGTCCTTCTAGTTTTTAGTGTTTTTAATCCCAAAAGCAAAATACGAGCATCATATGCTGGCAGAGGTTCTGCAAAATTTATGGAACGTAGCGCAAATCGAGAAAATGATTTCTGGATTTTCTCTAGGCGATCACAATGAATTATGTAGAAAGGACTCCATATGAAGGAGCATACTCTAACCTTGATCTTACAAATGAGTTATAGAGACTAATTAAGGTATGAGGGTCAGAAAATTCTGAGCAATTTCTACGCACAAAAGCAAGTAAAGAATATGATTTTGGAACAACATAATTAATGTGATTAACAAAAGTGAACTTAGCGTACAAAAATTATACCCAAGTATTATTAGAATTTAATGGTAAAAAATTTAATTTTAATATTAGAATTTAATGGTAAAAAATTTAACAAGCTCCATGAAAGTAGATTACTAAGATCACTCTGTAACAGAGCAGCATCATTTAAATCAAAAATATGACTGAATATGTTTAAGTCATCAGCGTTTGGTAGAAATTTTACCGACTGAAAACATTTACTAACATCATTTATAAAAAATGAAAAGAGCAATGGTCCAAGAATACTCCCTTGAGGTACTCCAGATGAAGCTATAAATTTATAGGCTTTAACTCTCTCTATCTCCACACAAGACACTCTATTATGAAGGTAAGACTGAATCCAATTCAAAAAATTTGAGTGGAAACCCATTTTAACAAGTTTGGCTAGTAAAACATTATGTGGAACCTTATCAAATGCCTTAGAAAAATCAGTAAAAACAACATCAACTTGATATCTAAGTTCAAATGATGAAATGCAAAATTTGGAGAAAACAGCTAAATTAGTGACAGTTGATCGCCCATCAAAAAAAAACCATGCTGTTCAGAACAAATGTATCGCTTAGTTAGAAAGAATAGCCGATTCTTAATGACACTTCAAAGAGTTTGGAAACGTTTGACAATTTAGAAAAAGGTCTAAAATTTGCTACATCATTCTTACTGCCTGCTTTGAAAACTGGAGTTATAGTGGAAATTTTCCAACAATCAATAAAAGTCCCCGTTCTTAAAGATTTATTGAAAATTATACATAATGGCTTAGAGAGAGAGACAGCACACTTATTGAGCAATATAGATGAAATACCATCATTATCAGCTTTAACCGAAATTTTCAAATAAGACATCGCATTGAAAATTTCTTCATCCGTCAAAACAAGGGAGCCTAGGTTTAAAAAAGAATCAACATTATTTAAAATTGACACATCAAACCACGGATTAGCACTTACGTAGTTAGACTAAAAGTAATCAGCAAATAAATTCACTGTATCTTCAAGTCCAAAAGATTGTGACCCATTGTAGTAAGTCGATGTGGGAATGCAAGAACCATCACGCTTGGATTGAATAAAATGCCAAAATGACTTAGGATTACTTTTTATGTTATTCTCACAACGTAAGATATATTGTTTGTAAAGAAATTTATCCAAAAACTTTAATTCTCTCGCGTAATGAATGTACATAGCATGATACCGGTTATCATTAGTTGATGTAAATAATTTGATATTTTTATTACGCAAATTTTTCAGCTTCTTTAACCCTTTTGTGTACCAAGGTAGTCTATACACCTTAGGCGGAAAATGTGGGATATACTCATTGCAAATAGCAGACAATTTGGAAGTAAACAAATCAAAACAATCGGCAACATTTTGGTTTATAAAGAAATTATTCCAGTTAGCATTGACAAATATATTATTTAAGAGATCAAAGTTGCATAATTTGAAATCAAAGTAATTATTTTGCAGCGTGGATTGCACAAATTCATAGAACTCAAAATTTTAAACGAAAGGTACATGGTGTAAACCAGTTGGAGCGATAGAACATAAACATTCAGATAACCGAGTCTTAAAATTTTTTGAAAAAAAAATTAAATCTAAAATTTTATTAAGAGAGTTGAAAAAAGTATTAATTTGAATAAAGTCAATGCTAAACAAACTATCAATAAAATAAATTTCATACGAGCAATTAATATTAGAAGGAATCAGCACATCAGCAACAAAACTCCAAACGATTTTACTTGGGTTGAAATCCATTTCAATATGGATTTTACGAAATCTCACAAAATCTCAAGATTTCGAATAAATGGAAACATAGTATAAAAAAGAGTAAAAGGATTTTTTCAATAAGCCAGACCTGCTTATTGAAGGCTCAAACAAAAAATGTTAACGGTTCGTGGTTTGAATAGTTCAGTATATGCCATAAAGATAGGTTTTCCCCCTTTTTAGATAATATTTAAGTTAAAATTACATTTTTGAAAAAAACTAAAGCCATTTTACATTTGTTTTGTAAATTCCAAAAAACAAATTTTCATTTAAACATAAGTATAATATATTGTCATATTATATTACTTTAGATCAGTGTTGCCGCTTTGTTAGAATTCTGCCAAATGTGGTATATTGTTTTTTTAGATCAGCGCTGGGCGCCCCATAGCTCACTGAGCGCTCTCTGAGCGTAACTTTTCACATGTACACAAAACTCACAACAGATGAGAATAGAATTCAGTCGTTCGCTGACTGTGATGCTGTGAAAACCTATGTCGGAAATTTTATGTACACTCTTAAAAAACCTACTTTTTGATTTGTAGATTCATAATTCTTATGTATATATTTTACTTATTTCATATTAGCTATTAAGATTCTTTGCATTATTTTTTCATATTATTTGTATTAATTAATTTTTTATGCTTAATTTTTTGATTATTCGTATATAATAAAATTTTAGAACATTTAAATAAAAACAAAACAACTAAAAACAATGTTTGAATCTGAATTGGAATGCAATTTCTGTTCCGCAGAGAATCTTTCTGGCAAAGCAGAATGTCTATTTTGCCACTGGAAGTATAGTAATACAATATATTTACTTAGAATGAAATGCTGGAGCAATAATGACATAGAAGAAATAATAATCAATACCAATAACTAAAAATAAAAACTAAATATAATAAATAAACACATAGAACAGTTTGTTGGGATTCAAACATACAAACTTGCAAATCTAGACAATTGTGACAACTATTTCGTTCAGTGTGCGCTATTCCATAGCGCACCAATACTAACAAGACAAAATAAAATGTGACTGTGTTAGAATGCCCAGCCCAGCTTTAGATCGATTTTTGATCATTTGGTAGATAGTTTTACAATTTGATAAATATTTTCCATTATTATTTTTAAAAATATATAGGGGAAAAGACTGGGTTGTGAACCATTACTTATTTTTCTTTCCCTAATTGATATACCGCCAATCATTCAACTGTCAAGTTTGTCTCTTGGCATGACTCAGTTTTTGTACTTACACCTAAGTGTAGAGACGTTTTGCTTGTGGCAACTACAGACATCGTGTTTGAAGTAATTCCAAAAAGGTGAGTGTAATGCATATTTATTTAGTGTTTTGATTTTATTTTACGATCCAATATTTGGTTATGTCGAACCAATATGATTTGAAGTGTCGTTGTTTTTTTTGACGTTTCCAAAATGGTGTCATGGCTGGGTTGCGAACCACTGTGGTGATTAGACTAGATTTGTACCAGAACTGTCAAATAGCGTCAAGAAGCACCAGTATTTTGTCACTTCTGGATAAAATTGGGCAATTACAAGCAGCCACCCCAAAGAAACCATCGAAACGTAACCGAGAAGCAATGCAAAGCTACTAGCTGACTTCTCCAGACAAAATTGATGATCTGAATCAGAAAAACAGCAGCAAATTCAAGACCACCAGCAAAAGCAGCACCGAAGAAGGCACAACCAGCACCACACAAGTGTCCCAAGGCAAAAAAACCATCTGATGAGGACATTGATTTTTGCACCATTTGCAAAGAACTGACCCACAAGAACTCCATCGAATGCAACACTTGTGGCCGGCCTCCACTTGAAGTGCAACAATATGGTAACGCGTTAGTATTTTACATGCAAAGATTGCGACACCGATTTGGATGAAGATGAATAAAATTATGATTGAGCACTTCCATTCATTATGATTGTTTAAGCCTAAGTGACGGCATTATGACTTTTTTTTCTTTTGAGGCCTTCTGAATAAATAAAATCCCATCTTGTTATAAAAAAATTAGTGTTTTATTTTGTATTTTCCCGACTCTTATTGGGATTTGAAGGATGGCTCACAACCCAGCCATTTTGTTGGAAGAGCCAAAATCACGTGTCTAGAAATTGGCCGTAGAGAGTTAAATCAAAACACTTATCTGTCTGAACAAAAAAGTTGCGTTGTATTTTCACCTTTGCAACGGTATCTTGGATTATTCGATATCTTTATTCTGAGAAAATTTAGAGCCCAGAAACAAAACACGGCCCTTTCATCTACCGTATATCATTAAAAATAGAAACGTAAATTTAAGGTTATGACAAAAACATACCTCTCATAAGGTAAGCATTGGCGTGGCGGTGGTGCTTACGGTGGTGCTTACGGAGTTATGTTTCACTGCTACGGTGAAACATAGAGCTATGATAATCCTGGAACTATTTTGCAATCGAAGTGGAGTAGCATGTCGCTACTAATTGCTCTGCAACGAGAAAGTGTTTCCACCGAGGCACTCTAACGATTAGATGGCAGCGCATGAATTCTTTCATCAAAGGTGGCGTCTATAGTTCCAGTTAGGCCGAACTACTTAGTGAACACCTTATATCGGCTACTTCGACCCATTCGAAGCTCAGGTCTTGGAGCTATTTAAGAGTCTGATACTCCAGGACGGGGAAACAAATTGATTGCGAAACAACAAGCCTCGGATACGGATGATTCTAAAGTTGACGACCTCAAACGAAACCACTCCCACTGCTTAACCCTTTCCCTTAATTTTTTAGATAAGATCGATAGCTAAAGTTTTTTGGCGTGGTCGCCCTGCATGCGATAGTATTTTCATGTAATTTTTAATATGTTACTATGGCACATTGTTACACAAGTGCAGCACATCACAGCAAAGTTTTCGCAGATAGAAAAAAATAAATAGCGGAATAAACTTTGCATTTAAAGAGCCATATCATAACTTAAGCCTTTTTTTATGCTGCAAATGACAGCACACATGGAGCACGTTGCAGCACAAGTGCATTAAATATTATATGTATTACAACAATATTTGTGAAAAATATAGTAAAAATTAATGCAAATTTCGACACAGGTATTTATTTGTTTTTGTAGTGCTAACAAACATAACTACTAACTATTTCGTTGATTGTTGATCATTGAAATTACATACAATTTTCATAGCTTATTTGGCCAATTCCGGAAAGGTTAAAAAAAACGCAAAAAAAAATTTTAATTTCAAAATGCTTTTTTGGAATATGTGTACATATATTACTCTTGAATGTGACCAAATTAAAAAGTTATAATAATGTAATATTGTATAATAAATATTAATTAAATCTAATTTACATTTTGTGAATTTAGATATTTTATTTTTTTTGGTGGAATAATAAAATAAGCGAGGAAACAGCGGCCTGCTCCGAGCGCTTATTTCGCTGCTAGGCATAAAATGAACGCACAACAGCAATAATTAAAATTTTATGCACATGTGTGCGTGCGGCTTATTAATATTTATTATTGCAAAAAATAATGCTAAAAGAGGATATCAAATCAAGCACCAAAAACAACAACATCAACGATTATAATAATCACTCGAATAAGTATGGCACAAATACAGTAACAACACCAACAACAACAACAACAAGAGGAACAAATTATGCATTTCACATCAAAAACATAGAAATCTGCAGTTGCAACAACACGAACAATATTAGCAACAACAACAACAACAAGGGCAAAACAAACGGGGCAACAGAAAAACCGCAACCACAACATTTACAAATGCAATAATTAAATGCCACCAATAAAATATGTAAATGAGTTATCCTTTGGCATGTTCAAACACACACGCACACACTCTACACCTAAGCACACGCACACTAACAACAATTCTTGCAAATAACTCATTTATGCGTTTGCAAACAAATTTAATTTCCTGTCAACATTATGTTAAATAATCACACATGCACATATTTACATCGGTGTGTGCGGTAAGTGTGTGTGTGTATGTCTGCGCGTGGGCAACGTAATGCCAAGTAAGGTAATGCAAAGTTAAGTAATGTAATGTAACGTAAATGTGCTTTACATGCTCAGCATCGACTAATACATGCGTAATTAGCTTGTTAAATGCGCCTATATGTATGCCAAAATGAGTGCATGTGTGTGTGTGTGTGTATATGTTTGTGTGTATGGGTTTGTGTATTTGTGTGCAAATGCATTTGTTTCCACATTTGTAAATATTTATGTTGAAATGTAATTATTTGCTTGTCAGTAAAAAGAAAATGTTCAAGTATTTAAAAAAAAAACAACAACAACGTCAATGAAAACAACTAAGCTGTCACTAGATTACATTGTCAATATATATATGCCGCATGATACATTGTGTAACGTTAAGTGCAAAACGATATTTATTTCTAGTACATATTTGTCTTCTTTTTATTGCGTTAAAATGTTTTGTTTTGCTTTTAAAAACAAGCATCACTGTTTTGTACTAGCCACTAAGATCATTTCACCTACTGGTTTTGTAAAACCGTCTAAATACAAAAACAATTACTTTTGTTGAAAGATGAAGCAAAAATTTCGACATCATTACGCCCATTCCACGTATAAAGCAAAATGGGTAACCATCTTATGCCTTTTGATTTGTTTAATTTTTTGGCTATATGTTCCTATTAAACTTCTAAGAACATATTAAAAAAAAAATTCATTTGCAAATTTGTCAATGAACACATAATTTTTTCCTTTTAAATTCGAAGAATAATGTTACTGGTGTTTTTATATATTGCTTCGCAATTCTAATTTTTGTGCACATACCTAATCATTATGAGGCACTTTATCACCTATACAGTGGTGCCAACTACACGGAAATTACGGATATTTAAGCCTTGCACAGATAAACGGACAACAGCGATAAAATAAGGTAAATCTACGGATTTTTACGAATTTCACTAAGAATTCTCGTAGATTTCGCTTTTTTCGCCAAATTTTATGTCAAAATAAGTGGCGTAGATATGAGGATCCGCGGTTCTTGGCCCCCCTCTCCCCCAAAGCCATGGAAGCATTACCAAATATCTCACGTTATTGTGAATTTATTCTACTAGTTAACCCGTGTGGTTAACAAAACAAAACATACCTAGATTTTATTTTCAGCTATTGAATAGATTTTCAACTGATCAAAATTTAAATGAAATTCATTTTGGCCTTTTTGTAATATACGCGGTATTGCACGCGCAACAACGATATAATGTTAGCATACTTAATTTCATACCCAAATTTATGTTAAATATACAGGAGTAAGAATATTTCTTGATTTCCAGTTGAAAAATGCTTGAACAAAAATGTTTCATTACCAGTTTCCAATTTCTTATTGAATTTTTTTTGTAAATTTTTAAAAATTACAAAATTTTCGGACCAACAGTTTAGAAATCTTTTTTCAACTGTAAGAAACCATTCCAGTGTCATTTTGATATTGAATTCTTCAATTCATAGTTTTAGGCAGCGTTCATAGTGAACGCTTTGGCTGAAGCTGAAGCATAAAGCTGCTTTGTCGAGCTTTTTTTGATCATAGTGAACGCTTATTCAACGCTGCACAAAGTAGCTTATTGATCTTATTGGTTGGTGTTCATAGTGCGCGCTTTATGCTTGTGGTTGACTGATGCTTTGTTTTCATTTGTTTCCTTGGAAATATGCCCTCAATTGCGTTTTGCGGAGTAAATGAAAGGTTTTTGATTAATGAATATGTAGCAAAACAATAACAAACAAAATTTCAAAGGAACTTAAAAACAGAAAACATAACAACGTTGGAAAGTTTATCACAAAAAGTACCCAAGAAGTACGCAAGAACAATGAAAACTATGTAAACAAACGAAATAGAATACACAAGTGCATACAACTGAAAAGCACCACAAAACGAAACAACAATGCAACAACAACGACACAACGGTTAAAACTTCAGCACAAAAAAAATATCCAACAAATAAAATAAAATCAACGAAAATATTGTTGACAGGCAAAATAGATAAACAAGTGCCGAAATTCATTTAAAAATTCAGTACGACGCAATTAATAATAAAACTAAAAAATTTAAACTATGTGATCAAACAAGAATAAAGCTCCAAAAAGCATTTTAAAAATGCTCTACAACAAAGCATAAAACACATAATTATTTTGCTGTGTGAGCAAGCGAGATGGAGATATAAGCGCTGAAAAGCATTTGAAAAGAAGCTTTATGCTAGCTTTATGCTGTCACTATGAACACTTTGAGCTTTTTCCATATGATAATACACAAAGCGTTTTTCAGCTAAACCTCTCGGCTAAGCTAAAAGAGTTTACTATGAACGCGGCCTTAGTTGTGAAATTATAAAAGATTATTCGTCAGTATTACGTAGCTATTAGCCAATAGGTGGCGCTAAATACCTCACATATTTTTAGGCATATGCTAAAATTAAGAAGATAAAAATCAACACAACAACAACAATTATATGCAAACTTTAACTCGCTATAACTTGAAAAATATATATTTTTAAGAAATAAAAAGTTCAGTTTGCACATCTACAGGTGTAAACCTACCAAACCATACTAAATTTATTAAGATTGGACTTGTAATTAAAAAGCCAAATACATTGTACAAAATTTGCGTTTGCATAATGTATATAAGATTAAGTTAAATACGAATTGCCAAAATTTCTGCTTTTTTTTCAAGAAAGTATTAAAATTTGATTTAGTTCAGTGTTTAGTTTTTCTTAATTGGTCAACGTTTCAAACAAGCGCCAAAGTTAGCAGATGAATGTTCAGTTGTATAAATGTACCACGCATGTTCCCTTTAAAAATATAGGTCGAATCCAAAAAAGTTGAAAGTCTGAAAGATTTTTACAGAATCTCTATTTACCTATATATATACCATATATTGAAAGTTTTATAAATGAAATCAATTAACGTTTTGTAATGTGGACATTTTTCCGTGGTGTCAGGAGATGGTACAGGGTGTAAGAAAATAAAATTTAAAGAAGTTCGTTAGATTCCGATTTGAATAAACTACAACAGAGTGCTTCACCCTAGCACCTGAAGATACTTTACACACCTTATTTGGATGCAATTAGGTACAGTTGCACGTGCTGGTACGTCTATGCTAGCAGATCGGAGAATATTGGTGTAGGTTCTTATACCTTTTTGCGACCATGTCGAACAAATATAAAATCACGTGCAGATACGGATGTAGAAAAATATTAATGATAAAAAAAAATAATTAATAAATGAACCTTTACTATGAATTTGCGTATAAAGTAGAGTATCCATGAGCAAAAGATGATTTATGCTCTTGCTAATACAATTCCCTCCCAACCTTAAGATTCTCTTTAGCCATAATTTATAGAATCCCCTAGTTCTTAAATCTAGCTACATCCGACCAAAATAATAGGCAAAATTATTCCATTTTTATGATAAACACTATGATTATTTATTTAAATTATCCATTTTTTCTATATTCAATTATCATAACAATAAAGAGAATACCTACAAAAAAAATAGTTTATTTTTTTTTTTGTTAAGCAGTTACAACGATAGTTATGATAAAACGACAAGACTTTAGGTTATTTATAGGTTACTTTTACATATTTAGTTTCTACTTTCGTTATGTTTAATTCATCTTATTTATAAAAGTTTTAAAAAAAATTGGTTATGTATTCTTAGAGAGAAAAAAAAAAAAATTACATTTTAAAGAAGAAGAGAAACAACAACAACGTTGTTCGTTTAGTGTTACTTTAAAACCGAAATCATTTTTTTGTTTCTGTTGTTGTTTTATTTCTAAATTATTTTTTTTTTTTTTTGCATATTTGCTTTTGAGCAAAAAAAAAACAAAACAAAACTTGTAACTAGGGTAGTAATAAAAACAAAACAATTACTGCAAACGTCAAACTAGTGATCGGTCATAAATTTTCGTAGCACCGTTCTCACACGAAAGAAGTGTGAGAGCGCGAGAAAAAAAAATATTAAAGCAAAATAAATTCTCTCTCATGATATAACCAAAATCTCATGAGAAAAATAAAACTAAGCAAGTATGCAGGCGATATTGTCAGTGTATTTTTTTTTGTTAATTCTTTAGAACTTGTTTTTAAGGGTATTAATATTTTAAGTTACAACTTAAGTTAATAATAAAAAAAACAAGTATTATTAGATTTTTTTTTTTTTTTTTTAAATGGTAACATTTCAATTACTTACAGTTTTCAGCGGCAAAACGACGAAAGGCCTTCCAGTGATCCGCGCTGAGAACCTGCTTATGATGAGCTGGGTGGGGAAAAAAATTATTTATATATCTTGTAGGGTATTTTTTTTTCTTTTCTCTAATGCCGCTATGATTTATTTTTAATGTGGTATTTTGTTTTTGTTTACTCTCGCGTAATTTACTTAACTAACATGTTTTAAATGTTTCATTTTGAAAAAAAAAAAAATGATTTCGTTTTAGTTTTATCGTTTCTAATAAAGTTTTTTTTTTCTCAAATTTTTCTATTATTCACCACTTTGTTTCTATATTGTTTTGTTTTCTAAAAATAACTATATATGTTTTTTTTTATCTCTTATTGATAACTCTTATTGAAACTCCGTATTCTACGTAGACGAACATGCTGGCACGATTAAAGTTTTCGACTGCCCTTAGTCAAGAGATCCTCCACACTGACAGTAGGTTTTTCTTGGTTTCTGCCTCACGGCATGTGGCGTTTGTTCCCTCTGCTCTTTCTGCCTAGGTGTTAACTGATAACTGAAATGCATCATACACGCGGCCTTATAGAATGTTGCACGTCCCAGCCACTGCTGCAAAATCACGCCTGCCACGTATAACTTTTTCCAAGCAATACTTTTTGTTTTTGTACAAATCGTAGTACCAAACTTCGCCACGCGGTATGAGTTTTACTTAAATAGTTTTTGGTTTTTGACTTTATTTAAAGAATTTAGATTTATCACATGATTAAAGAAAACTAGTTTAAACTTTTAACTATTGATATAGAATATTAATTATTTTTTTTTTCCTTTTCAATTTCTATTTAGCAGCTTTTAGTTTTATAAAACGTAATGATCTGTATGCTTGAGTTGATGAGTACAGCCAGAATCAAAGTCCCTAGCGCTTGCTTTTTAGATTTCCTCATACCTCTAGTGTCTTTTGAATCTCTCCCTTTTTACACCGTTTGACCAATCGCAATCGTAATATACGCTTGGGACTATTTGCTATAAAAGGTTAAGAAAAAATACCAGGGATTCAAAAAAAAAAGAAAATGATTCCGGCTGTGAGGAATTACATTAATGATGATTTTTTTTTCTTCAAGTTATAAAAATATAAAAATAATTAAATATATTAAAAAAAATTGCTTATACCTAATAACTCGAAATACCTAAATAAACTAAAAAGGTACCATTACAAAACAGTTTATGTTTACAACTCTTTGTTGTTAACAGAAACAGAATTTTTTTTTTTTTTTTTTTTTTTACTTGCGGATGTCTTTAGCATGATATGTTCCAATACGTTTTCCTTGCATATCTTCTAATTCGTAATATGAATTGCCAATTTTTTTTATAACCTTAGCTTTCTCAAATAAATTTGATAACTTTGCGTTAAAGTGGTTCGCTGCACTACTTTGAGCGAAACTTCTGCGATAAACAATCTGACCAGCTGTATAGCTTACTGGACGTGAACGCAAATTATAGATTTTTTCATTAGTTTGATAAGCCTTTCTTATATTTTCTTTAACTTTTTCACGCAGCAGCTCGAGTTTTTCTTCATGTTTATATTCAACCATTGGATCAGATAACAAATCTAATTTTCGAAGCAGTTCATAAGTTTTACCATTAGAGATCATGTTTTGTCCAAACACTACAAAATATGGTGAGAAACCTGTCGTAGAGTGAATGGAGCTTCTAAGGGCAAAGTTAATCGCTGGCAATTTTTCATCCCAGTCTTTTTGATTAGAGTTAACATAAGCTCTAACTGCTGCAATAATCGAACGATTAACTCTTTCTACCGCATTCGCTTGAGGAGAATAAAAAGCTGTCAGGTTATGAAAAATGCCATAAGTTTCTAAACATTTCTTAAAAATCGTTGCCTTGAATTGCACTCCATTATCTGTAGTTATAGACTCTGGTACACCGAATTGAGAAAATACTTGTTTTTCTAAAAACTCAACGATTTTGTTGGTGGTGAAACTCCGTATTGGTTCGAGAAAGTGATATTTCGAAAAATGGTCTAAAGCTATGATCATTCCTACATTTCCAGATCGAGATCTTGGGTAAGGTCCAAGTAAGTCGAGATAAATTTTTTGAAACACTCTCTCCGAGGAGGCTGGTTTTCCCATGGGAGGACGAAGAATCTGGTTTGGTGCTTTTGTCTGCTTACATACTTCACAGGACAAAACATAGTTCCGAACTTGTCTTGCCATTCGTGGCCAAAAGAAAAATGCTTTTAGACGCCGTAAAGTTTTTCCTACTCCACCGTGTGCGCATAAAGGATGATCGTGTGCTCGAACTATTAAAGATTCTGTCATCTCAACAGGAATCCACAGTTTCCAAGAACTTTCTTCTTGAATCGGATCGCCGCTAGCATACTCAACACGCTTATAAATGTACCCATCAATAACCTGTAAATCAGGTAGCAAATGCTGTTTTGCTTGAAATTTTTCAATAAGGTTTACATAGTTTTCAGATTTAAATGAGGGAGAACTCAAATCAACTTCTAAGGTTTTTTCAATTTCAAAAACCCAGTTCGAAATCAGTTCGGTATTACAATTTTCGTTAGCGTCATCTGAATGTATTCTCGAGAGAGAATCTGGCACTATGTTTTGACTTCCTTTGCGGTGCAATATTTTAAACTGAAAGCCTTGTAGCTTAAGAGCCCACCTAGCAAGCCTCCCATGTAAGTCTTTCTGACTCATTAGCCACTTTAAAGAAGCATGGTCGGTTATGACTTCAAAGTTGTGCCCCTCAATATAGGCCCTAAACTTTTTTATGGCTAACACGGCAGCCAGACACTCTTGCTCGGAAACTGTATAATTTCGTTGAGCCTGATTAAATTTTTGTGACATAAACGCTATTGGTACTTCATTTCCTTCATCAGTGCGTTGTGCTAACACAGCTCCAATGCCATACTGGCTTGCATCACACTGAATTGAAAATGGTCGTGAAAAATCTGGATTATGAAGTACGGGTGCGTTACACAAACTATCTTTCAAACTATTAAAAGCAGAAATGCCTTCATCAGTCCATTGATATTTTCGAGTTTTCTTGAGCATGTCTGTAAGAGCCGTAGTGATGGATGAGAAGTTTTTAACAAACCTCCTGTACCACCCACAAACTCCCAAAAATCTACGTAATTGACGAACTGTTTTGGGCAACGGAAAATTTCGTATAGCAATAACCTTTTCAGGATCTGTGCTGATAGTTCCGTGTCCTATTACATGACCCAAATAGGTAACTTCCTTTATCAAAAATTTGCTTTTTTCTATATTGATGGTTAACCCTGCTCGTCTAATACAGATGGCAATTTCTTGAAGAAGTAAAATATGCTCTTCAAACGTTTCTGTGATAAGTAGCAAATCATCGAGATATACAAAAACTTTAGTACGCACGTGAGCCGGTATAACTTTGTCCATTAAACGCGACATTGTTTGCGGGGCGTTGCACAAGCCGAAGGGCATTGTCACAAACTGATATAATGGACGATTTGGCACGGTAAAGGCGGTCTTATCCCTTGACCCCTTATCCAACGGTATTTGCCAGAAGGCATCTTTGAGATCCAGACTCGTTATAAACTTGGCTTTGGGCAGCCTGCTAAGGATACCGTCGATAAGTGGTAAGGGGTAAGCATCCTTCACCGTGACGTTATTCACCTTTCGTGCATCAAGACATAGCCGTACTTTGCCTGGTTTTGTAATTAATGTTACTGGAGAGGACCATGAACTATTGGACTCCTCTATCACTCCTAATGAAAGCATGCGATCAATTTCTTTAAATAAAAGTTTTTCAACGGCAGGTGATACCGCAAAATGTCTCTGTTTAATTGCTTTATTTTCACCTACATCGATTACATGTGTCACTAAATTAGTTCGACCTAAACCTTCTTTTGCAAACGAAGGAAACAACAAGATTGCAGCATTTATCTTTTCGCGTTGCTCTGAACTTAGTGAGTTAATGAATGATTCAGGTTCCAATTCGTTCATTTCACAACTAACATCTCTTTTTGAACAATCTACAAATAAGTCATTCGCTAGACGAAAACTCCTTACAAAGTCAACCCCAAGGTATAAGTTCTGAGATAAAGACGGTATAATGAGAAAAGTTATTTGCTTCGAAACGCCCTTAAATTTCACTTCAGTTTTAACGCTACCTTCCGCCTCATGAGTTTTACCGTCAGCGGTTTTTAAAGGAAAGTGAAAACGGTTCCACTTATGTTTGTTTTCTGATATAAATTTCCTGGCGTAATCATGTGCAATGCAGCTAACGCTTGCACCAGTGTCAACCAAACCTACAACTTCCTCACCAAAAAGGTGCACCATGGCGTATGGACGCCAATCATTTTTCGGCTTATCTAAAATTATCGCTGAACACAAAAATCTTCTTCTATTTTTCAACGATTTCCAAAAATTTCTTAATCTACTTGTAGACCTTTTTGTCTTCTTAGTCACTGTCTTCAGTTCACTCGTTTCAAAAATTCGTTTTTTTGATTCACAATATTCTTTCAATTTTACATGTAAAGGTTTAAATTTTTTTACATATATGGAATGCTCTAAACGGACAGGGTGCTTTAAAATGGTAACATTTTTCCCTGTAATTGACTCTTCATTAAAACTGGTGAAATCAGTTTGGCAATCAACCGTTCGCGTATTGATTAATGTGTTTTTGTTTGAGTGTTCGCATTGCAAACACTCGGACGCTGGTAGTTTTTTGAGCGATTACAACACTTTGAGCAATGTGGCTTATATATATTTGGTGCTCCGCAGCCATAACAAAAAACCTTGCGATCCGCTAAACAATCTTCAAATCGATGTCCAACTTCTCCGCAATTCCAACAAGTTAATTTTATTTCAGATATCTCAACATTTTCTTCATGCACAAAACTGTTTTCGCCTTCAAGTTCTGATACGCTTCTATGATAATGCAGTGGTCTGCGATTCCGGTTGAATTCATCTTCCAATGCCTCATGCCTATGAACAAATGTACGCAACTGAGCAACAGATTCTATAGAAAAATGAATTAATTCTTTTCTTACCTCACCGCGCAAATTTCTTTTTAATATTTGAACGAGCAAATCTGATGCTATAGGGGATTCTAACTTATCACAAAGCTGTTGAATATTTTCATAAAACTCATCAAACTTTTCTTGAGGTTTTTGTTTGCGACATCTTATTAATTCCATTAAATCAAAATCAGTTCTTCTGTCTTTAAATTGGTTTCGCATTTCGACACATAATGGCATCCACTCTACTCTATTAACACAACGGTGATACCGCCAATACCAATCAATGGCTTTACCCACGAATAGAATGTGAACATTGCTACACAGAGCTTCAAAATCACCACGCAAACTTTGGTTGGTTAAAGCTTGTACTCGATAAATAAATTTATCTACCGTCAACGTGTCGTCTTGACCACCAAATTTTAACTGCCAATTCGAGATAATATTTGAAATTTTTTCCGATGAAATACTGACCATATTTTGATGATAGGGTTGCCTATAAAAATTATTGTAATTACTTCGATTATAATTACTTTGACTATAAGGTGTCTGATTAGGATTAAAATTTCTATTATGATTTAAATTTAACTGAGCCATTTGACTTCTAACTGCCTCGTTTATTAAAGTTTGTAAGTCTCTGTCACTTGGTATCTGGCGATTATTAGGTTGAACTTCAGGATTACCATTCAAAGGGTTAAATAAATTTTCATTGGATAGTCTCTGGACACCAGAAGTATTTAAACTATTTCTTGAGGTACCTACATTCCCTACATTTAACAAATTAGCAAACTGGCGAGTAATTGGTCTTGAAACTTTTGGTACTGCTCCTTGAGAGGTTGAAGCATTGTTTGATAAACTAATTGGATTAGCACGTTGTGCCTCTGAGCCACTTTCTCGGGTCGTTTTATACAGTTTCAATTTGCTTAATACACATATAGAACGGCATATTGGACAAGAATTTGATTCACGAATCCATTTTGTAATACATGTCTTGTGAAAGACGTGTAAGCAAGGGGTCATACTCAAAATATCGTTTTCGCAATAAGCTTCTTTGCATATTGTACAATTTTCAAAAATATCAGTGTCGTCTACCAATTCGGGTAGATTTTCATTGCTATGTACGACAGACATTGTGTGAATATTATTATAATTAGTATACTTGATTAGTATAATTTGATGATGTTTATTTGGTCTTCCGTAGCTAGATAAAAAATATAGAACTCACTTTAAATGCAAAAATAAATGGTTGTAAAAAAGAATAGGGTTACTCTTTCGTTTGATATAGTTAATAAACTAATCCGGTCAAATATACTGAATGGACGCAAAGTGCCTTAATGCTACGTTGTCGTATTTCCACTTCGAGTTAATCTGACTTTCAAAGTCTAGGACCATTCAAATTTAAGATAAAAAAAAAAAATATGAAGCAGAAAAAATTCAAGACTGATTCTAACAAAAAGGAGTTAATAGGTTCAGTGATTAAAAAGCGGATCATCTCTAGAAAATATGACTCCAAAGCATGATAATTCCAGCATTAAATCCTGATTATTGAACTCATGAAACTAATTTCCAATAAAAATAAACAAACACTAACGAATCAAAATCTATCTTTTTTTTCAAAAAAAAATTTAAATCGGTAGTTTGTGAAACCTTAAAAACGCATGTCAAACAAAATATATTTTTTTTTTTTTTTTTTTTTTGAGAAAAAAAAAACTTCAATCTCAAAAGTGTTTACTGTCAGATTTGACTATTAACGCTTAGGGCCCCACGTTGGGCGCCAATATTTGTAATGTGGACATTTTTCCGTGGTGTCAGGAGATGGTACAGGGTGTAAGAAAATAAAATTTAAAGAAGTTCGTTAGATTCCGATTTGAATAAACTACAACAGAGTGCTTCACCCTAGCACCTGAAGATACTTTACACACCTTATTTGGATGCAATTAGGTACAGTTGCACGTGCTGGTACGTCTATGCTAGCAGATCGGAGAATATTGGTGTAGGTTCTTATACCTTTTTGCGACCATGTCGAACAAATATAAAATCACGTGCAGATACGGATGTAGAAAAATATTAATGATAAAAAAAAATAATTAATAAATGAACCTTTACTATGAATTTGCGTATAAAGTAGAGTATCCATGAGCAAAAGATGATTTATGCTCTTGCTAATACAATTCCCTCCCAACCTTAAGATTCTCTTTAGCCATAATTTATAGAATCCCCTAGTTCTTAAATCTAGCTACATCCGACCAAAATAATAGGCAAAATTATTCCATTTTTATGATAAACACTATGATTATTTATTTAAATTATCCATTTTTTCTATATTCAATTATCATAACAATAAAGAGAATACCTACAAAAAAAATAGTTTATTTTTTTTTTTGTTAAGCAGTTACAACGATAGTTATGATAAAACGACAAGACTTTAGGTTATTTATAGGTTACTTTTACATATTTAGTTTCTACTTTCGTTATGTTTAATTCATCTTATTTATAAAAGTTTTAAAAAAAATTGGTTATGTATTCTTAGAGAGAAAAAAAAAAAAATTACATTTTAAAGAAGAAGAGAAACAACAACAACGTTGTTCGTTTAGTGTTACTTTAAAACCGAAATCATTTTTTTGTTTCTGTTGTTGTTTTATTTCTAAATTATTTTTTTTTTTTTTTTGCATATTTGCTTTTGAGCAAAAAAAAAACAAAACAAAACTTGTAACTAGGGTAGTAATAAAAACAAAACAATTACTGCAAACGTCAAACTAGTGATCGGTCATAAATTTTCGTAGCACCGTTCTCACACGAAAGAAGTGTGAGAGCGCGAGAAAAAAAAATATTAAAGCAAAATAAATTCTCTCTCATGATATAACCAAAATCTCATGAGAAAAATAAAACTAAGCAAGTATGCAGGCGATATTGTCAGTGTATTTTTTTTTTGTTAATTCTTTAGAACTTGTTTTTAAGGGTATTAATATTTTAAGTTACAACTTAAGTTAATAATAAAAAAAACAAGTATTATTAGATTTTTTTTTTTTTTTTTTAAATGGTAACATTTCAATTACTTACAGTTTTCAGCGGCAAAACGACGAAAGGCCTTCCAGTGATCCGCGCTGAGAACCTGCTTATGATGAGCTGGGTGGGGAAAAAAATTATTTATATATCTTGTAGGGTATTTTTTTTTCTTTTCTCTAATGCCGCTATGATTTATTTTTAATGTGGTATTTTGTTTTTGTTTACTCTCGCGTAATTTACTTAACTAACATGTTTTAAATGTTTCATTTTGAAAAAAAAAAAAATGATTTCGTTTTAGTTTTATCGTTTCTAATAAAGTTTTTTTTTTCTCAAATTTTTCTATTATTCACCACTTTGTTTCTATATTGTTTTGTTTTCTAAAAATAACTATATATGTTTTTTTTTATCTCTTATTGATAACTCTTATTGAAACTCCGTATTCTACGTAGACGAACATGCTGGCACGATTAAAGTTTTCGACTGCCCTTAGTCAAGAGATCCTCCACACTGACAGTAGGTTTTTCTTGGTTTCTGCCTCACGGCATGTGGCGTTTGTTCCCTCTGCTCTTTCTGCCTAGGTGTTAACTGATAACTGAAATGCATCATACACGCGGCCTTATAGAATGTTGCACGTCCCAGCCACTGCTGCAAAATCACGCCTGCCACGTATAACTTTTTCCAAGCAATACTTTTTGTTTTTGTACAAATCGTAGTACCAAACTTCGCCACGCGGTATGAGTTTTACTTAAATAGTTTTTGGTTTTTGACTTTATTTAAAGAATTTAGATTTATCACATGATTAAAGAAAACTAGTTTAAACTTTTAACTATTGATATAGAATATTAATTATTTTTTTTTTCCTTTTCAATTTCTATTTAGCAGCTTTTAGTTTTATAAAACGTAATGATCTGTATGCTTGAGTTGATGAGTACAGCCAGAATCAAAGTCCCTAGCGCTTGCTTTTTAGATTTCCTCATACCTCTAGTGTCTTTTGAATCTCTCCCTTTTTACACCGTTTGACCAATCGCAATCGTAATATACGCTTGGGACTATTTGCTATAAAAGGTTAAGAAAAAATACCAGGGATTCAAAAAAAAAAGAAAATGATTCCGGCTGTGAGGAATTACATTAATGATGATTTTTTTTTCTTCAAGTTATAAAAATATAAAAATAATTAAATATATTAAAAAAAATTGCTTATACCTAATAACTCGAAATACCTAAATAAACTAAAAAGGTACCATTACAGTTTCTTGACACACAAAGACTTTTTGAATGCTTTCCAATCTATATTTCCCAGTGTTGGGTGACCAAAATCAAATTCTAATATTTTGAAAAGTTTCGAGAAACTAGTGCAGTTTTATATTGAAAATTTCGAAGATCACCTCTAGGCAATAGTTACTGAAAGAAAGCTATGGTTTAAACACCTTCAGAACAAGGAAAAAATTCCAGCTAATGCTATGGACGCTTGCCACCTTACCTGTTTCAACTGCTGTCGCTGAGCAATCATTCTCAAGTTTGAAAAGAATTAAAACATATCTTTCAAATACAACATTGCAGGTAAAACTAAATACTATTTTTATTTTTTTATGTATACAAAATTTTTCTGCACACTTTTTATAACAGCTAAGATTAAATGGCTTAGCAGTGATAATAATTATTAAAGAATTTGTACCATCTGCTGAGTCTGTACTGGATCATCTCGCAAAAAAAGCATCGAAAGCTTGAATTTGTTCGTTAAACTTTGTTTTAAAATTTTTTTAATACATGCATAAATACATTTTTAACATACTTTCTTTTAACATATCATATGACTGCTGAAAAAAATTTGCCTTTATTTTTAACAGTAAATTATAATAAATTATATTTTAAATATAAAGACATACCCGAGAATCAATTTAATATTTTGTGTCAATAAAGTAGCTGATATATGTCCGTCAAGAATGATAGAGCATAGATTACGACTTCGACGTCACTGGAGCCAATTGAATGTTGCCATCTCTATGTTTTCCCTTATTAGCTACCTCTTTTTAGCCAATAGGAACAGTTGGATCCAATTACGTCATCTAGCGGTAAAACATGCGGATGTCGCAATCTATAAATTCTTTCATTCATGTATGTCCGGTGCCATGTCAGAAAATGTCCGACCTCTGCACCGAAGAAAATGCCAGTTCTGGAACACCTTGGGCAGACACAGGGGCGTACCAAGGCCATTTTGATTGGGGGGTGTCAATGTATTTCGGCCGACTGGATATCCTTAAGTCCCGACTTTTTTTAAATGCACCATAGTTGAATTATATAAAGTTACTCATCCGTTTGACCAATATAAATAAATCTTAAGGGGTCTTTTTTATTTGAAAGGCTAAGAAAAACACTTTGTAATTATTTTTACTAAAATTTTTTTAATGATGAAAAAAAACTTATGCACATCAAAATACATATAATTAAGTATGTTTTGAATTTTTTTTTTGGTTTGGCCTTTTATCTGCTCTCTTAAGCTTTTCACAATTTGGACATCCTTTTTCGACTCCAAAAAGGTGGCAACGATTTCTCAGCTTTTAAAACAGGTAACTGAAAAATTTTTTAGTTCATCTAAACGATAACACTTGAAACTATAAGATTATGTATAATCAGCCAATTAAACGTCATACCTGTTTTTGGCGCCATTTTCAAAACAAAAATTGAAAAATGACCCTATTTTTATATTTCTAACGCTCTAAAAATTCAAGTTTTAGGTTTTAACAGATGATTGTAGGTAATAATCTTAAAGATTTACAATAATAAATATAATGCAAAACAGTTTTAGCTCAAACGGCCTTTTTCGTTAATCTTTGGTACCGTTTTAAGAAATCCTGAAATTTTTAACACACATATAGTAACACTTTTCAATCTTTTCATCTTTTTTAAGTGAAGAAGATCCCTCAAAGGCAGTTTTCATATCGTTCCCTCTATCAAAGAAAATAAAATAAAAGTATTTCAACATTACCGAATCAGCATTTAAAAATTTTATTTGGTTTTTGTTTTAAAAATTCATAGTTAATATGTGTTAAAAAATAAACAGGGCTTTCAATTTTTTTAATATTTTTTCTTTTAACTTTTCAAATTAATTAAAAAAAATAGTGTTTCAAATAAAAAATACAAACTTAATTTTTAAGTATAACATTTAAATATTAATTCTTCTTTTTTTTTTTTTTGAGGTAGCCCATTGCTGCGCAATATTATCTAAGTTAATGAGATCAACTATGTCCTTTTCCGATGAAAGTATTAATAAGTCATCAAGACGTGAGCCACTTTGCGTGGTTCCTAAATAATTTTGAACTAATTTTAGTTTGCTGAACATTCTCTCATTTCCTGAAACAGTAACTGGCGACATTTTGTTAACTGCAGAAAGAGATTTTTTATTGCATTCTGAAACATTATCTTTACCCGATAGAGTTTCTACGCCTTCCCATAGATCATAGAATACTTCAAATTTCGCTTTCAATTGAAGTGAATCCAACAAACAATTTTTTGGTAACAATTTTATTGATTCTAAATTTTGCATTTGGGTCAAGTTAGTAGAAGATAGAATTGGATGAAAGAGTTCATACAGAGGCTTTATTGTTTCTAAGCAACTGCTTAATTTATTTCACATCAATGAGGTTATCTTATCCAATACAAGTTTAAATTCTCTTCTATAAAAACAGTTCATCGAAAAATAAGCCGCGTTGGCATTGTTATCATCCAAGCATTTCGGCGCAAGATGACGGCAATAGCGAAATGAGAATTTCTTTTCAGCATCAACATTAAAAGATTTTACCAATGCAACAGCACTAATAATAAGGTTATCCGCACCTTTAGAGTATTTTCAGGCGGAAAAAAAGAGAGGCAGAAAAGCGCGAGCAGGAGATGATTGAGATGTTTGGTGACAGGAATAAGGCCCGAAAATTTTTCGAAAAAATAAGACGCCTTGCCGATGGTTTTAAAACCGGGGCCTCTTCCTGCAAGGATGAAAACGGGAATCTAGTGACAGATGTCCAGAGTACACTGACGTTATGGAGGGAACACTTCTCTAAGCTTCTAAATGGCGACGCTGACAACAATCCCGCCAATAGAGATGATATTCCGGAAACCCCAATTTTGGATGACATCGTTGAGGTTCCGCTGCCCGACTATGATGAAGTTCTGACAGCTATAGCTCGGCTTAAAAATAACAAAGCCGCGGGAGCTGATGGCTTACCTGCTGAGCTGTTTAAGAACGGAGGCGAAGCTCTACTTAAATGCATTCACGAGCTTCTATGTAGAATATGGTCGAAAGAATGCATTCCGAACGATTGGAATCTCAGTGTGCTCAGCCCAATCCACAAGAAAGGCGATCCCACTATCTGTGCCAATTACCGTGGGATAAGCCTTCTTAATATCGCATATAAGGTCCTGTCGAGCGTTTTATGTGAAAGATTGAAGCCCATTGTAAACAAACTGATCGGACCTTATCAGTGTGGCTTCAGACCTGGAAAGTCCACCATCGACCAGATTTTCACGCTACGACAAATCTTGGAGAAGACTCAAGAAAAACAAGTCGACACCCACCATCTTTTTGTCGACTACAAAGCCGCCTTCGACAGCCCAATAAGGAAGCACCTGTACTCCACCATGTCTGAATTTGGTATTCCTGCAGAACTAATACGACTTTACAGGATGACACTGAGCAACACCAGCAGCGCAGTTAAAATCGGGAAGGACCTCTCCCCACCATTTATTACCAAACGAGGTTTCAGACAAGGTGATTCCTTATCGTGCGACTTTTTCAACCTAATGATGGAAAAGATCATCCGAGCTGCTGATCTGAGACGTAGTGGCACAATATTCTACAAGAGTGTTATGCTGCTTGCGTATGCTGATGACATCGATATCATTGGCCATAATACGTGCGAAGTCAGTGCAGCATTTTTCAGATTAGAAAGAGAGTCAAGTCGAATGGGTCTGGCAGTGAATGCAGATAAGACGAAATACTTGGTGTCAACAAACAAACAGTCCCAGCGTCTTGGAACCCACGTTACCGTTGACAATACCTCCTTCGAGGTTGTGAAGAACTTCGTTTATCTGGGATCCAGCATTAATTCAACCAACGACATCAGCATTGAGATCAAACGAAGAATAACTCTTGCCAACATGTGTTACTTTGGGCTCAGTAGGCAATTGAGAAGCAGAGCCCTTTCTCGACGAACGAAAATCACGCTCTATAAATCGCTCATCATGCCCGTCCTACACAAACCTGGACGCTGAGCAGTTCAGATAAAAAGTTTTTAGGAGCATTCGAGAGAAAGATTCTTCGAAAGATCTACGGACCAATCTGAGTCAATGGCGAGTACCGAATACGGTGGAATAATGCACTGTACGAGCTGTACGCTGACATCGACATAGTCAAGCGCATTAAAATCGAGCGGCTTCGCTGGCTTGGTCATGTTCAGCGCATGAAAGACGATGCTCCAGTGAAGAAAACATTCGATTCGGCACCCAGCGGCGGTCAACGCAGAAGAGGACGACCGCATCTTCGTTGGAAAGACCAAGTAGAGGACAACCTGACGTAGTTTTGAATTGCCAACTGGCGCTAGCAAGCGAAAGACTGAAATGGCTGGCGCAAATTCTTAGATGAGGCCAAGACCGACATACGGTTGTAGCGCCAACTAAGTAAGTAAGTAAACAGCGGCCGTACAAGGCCTAATTTTAAATATTTTTTTCTCAGCCGTACGAGGGTCGTACAAGGGTCGTTTGCAGGACTTTTTGGCCAAACAATGTACAACGGCCGTACATCGGCCGAGCAATGGCTTAGAAAAAGGCGCATACATTTTTTTGTTTGGGACAAATTTTTCTATCTTCGTCAGTTATTGCAGTATAAGCGATTGAAATAGATCTTTTTTGAAATAAAATACGTATCAAATCTTTTTGACAAATGATACATAAAAAAACTTTTATTTAAAAAAAAATTTGGTGGCAAATATTGTATGGAATACCCCTTATACTTAAATAATTATTTTTTCAAAACCTTGAAGTTTTTAAAAAAAATTTGCTTTTACAAAAAATTTACCAAAACGATAAAGAATTTACTATTTCACCAAGACAAAAAGTTTCGTTACAAGTCCGAAAATACGATTTGTTAACGAGTCCGAAAAAATGGTTCGAGAACAATTCGTTAATTTAAAAAGATCGAAGCCTTTTCTGTTCAAAATATAAGATATTTGCAAATAAGTTATAGTATTATGTGTGTTAACTTCGGTATAAAATCAAAATAAACTTATTAAATCCAAAGTTTTTTTTGCAAAAAAAAATTATCTGTTTTAATATTTCAAACAGCAACCAGTGAGAACTTTAATTTTTATACTGGCATAAAGATCCAAATACAGGGTCCGCCAAATAACTTTTTTTTTTTGAAAATTCTATTAAAAAAAACTACTAAATATTTTGTTAAATTTATTTTTTTGTTTGAAAGTACAATCTTTCCGGTTAATAATGGAAAATAATTTCATTCAAATAGCTGCCTCGGCTGGCCATGCAGTAGCCTACACGATCGGTCCAATTTTTAGGCACATTATCGATTGTGTGCAGCTGTATTTCACCAATGACTTCACGAATATTGTCCTTTAAAGCGTCAATTGTCTCTGGCTTGTCCGCATAACACTTATCTTTGAGGGCACCAAACAAATAATAGTCCAACGGTGTCAAATCGTAGCTCCGAGGTGGCCAAACGACATCAGCTCTGCGGCTGATAATGCGATCTTCAAAAACAGGGCGCAAAACATTGAGTGTAGCTTCGGCTGTGTGGCACGTAGCGCCGTCCTGTTGAAACCAAATGTTGCCAATGTCCTCTTCTTCAATTTTGTGAACAAAAATTCGTTCAACATGGCCCGATAACGATCGCCATTGACTGTAACGGCCACTCCTTGCTCATTTTCGAAGAAAAATGGCCCAATTATGCCTCTGGACCAAAATCCGTACCAAACAGTGACTCGTTTTGGATGCAGCGTCTTTTCAATGTATGCGTGCGGGTTTTCTGTGCCCCAAATGCGACAATTTTGCTTGTTTACATACCCGCCAAGATCAAAATGAGCTTAATCTGAAAAGATGATTTTTTTTTTTGGCAAAATCGGCATCATGATTTTCAAAGTAATGTCGCAATATTTCCCAGCGTTGTTCAAGCGTATACACAATCATATTCGTTCAGCGGAAGGATAAAACTAATTATGTGTTTTTTTTGTTTTTGAAAAGTGCACAAGTCCTCATCTGCACTGACAAGTGCTCTGAATCGTAAAAATGCTTATTATGTTTTAACTTGATTTGACTCAAATTTTAAAAAAAAATATAAATTATATATGAAGTTATTGTCATATTTGTTGGACCTTGTTTCATAGTGGTGCTTTACGGTGGCCATTATAACTTCTTACAGGTCTAAAATACTTAAAATAAAAATTATTATTTTAATAGTTAATCTAGTTTCTGATCGTAGCTTTTTTCAGTGGCGTAAAAAGCGGGCCCGCAGAGCCCGCGTTGCGGGCGGGCGCAACTAAGCTAGGGGCGCCCTCAAGTACCTTGATGAAATTGATAACTAAAGTGGAGAACGCACAGCGGCCAAAACCCTTATATATCGACGTTTCAATTTTTATTTTTAAAATTTTTATAGCTTTCAACAGAAAATATCTTGGGTGCAAAATCAAAATTAATTTTTTAATAGTTATGACAAGCCGTCAAAGTTCCTTTTTTAAAAATGTAATTTTTCATGTTATTAAAATTATATTTTTTTTTTGTGTATCAAAATAAAGTTTAAAATGTCTTATGTCTGGCAACATTACTGTTTTTGTTTACATTTTGAACATATGGTTTTAAGCTTACCATTAGAGTAAACACTAAAAGCGGGATACACATTTCTAAATATTCAATTTTTAAAAGTGTTTAAACAATAATTTTGAGAAAGATTGACTATAAGTTTTTCACGAAAACATCATTAGAACTGCGTTACACCATATCCAAAAAAATTCTTGCTAACACTTGCTAGTGCGGAAGATATAGATTTCTTATGGTGACCTGTTTAGTTAAAATTTCAGATATATTTGGTGTTTATGTTTAAAATTTTTGACTTATTTACAAACACAAAAAAAAACTGAATTTTTAAAATTTAATGGCTGTAATCAAAAAGCTTACAAATATAAACAAAAACGTAGTTAATTTGTGTAGGTGGTATTTTCCAAGCCTGAGTTAATTTTTAATTTTAATTCTTAAGTGTTTTGTTGTTATATAACTCATAAATGTGTTAACTTATAAATGTGTTAGTTGTTGTTGTTCTCTATTTCAATTTCAATTTTAATTCAATTTTAATTACAATTTTAATTCTAATTTTTAATTTTAATTCTTAAGGGTTTTGTTGTTATACATGTATTCTAATTTGCGGCATGCACAAGAAATCTTTTCTTATATGCTAACATACCTGCTCAATAAATACAAATACAAATACTTAAATATAATTAATCACAAAAGAAATTTATGTAGCAAACTTCATTGTTTGGAGACAAGACTGAAGTTTCAGTCAAAAATGGGTTTCGTTTATATGGGAGGTGGGTGTGGCAAAGGTTGGATTTTTCTAACTTTTTGAAGATTTCTTAATTTTGTCATGAAAGATATTCGTGCCAAATTTTCATAGCTCTACGATCACTCCTTCTTTGTTTGGCATTTGAAATATAGAAAGACGATGAAAGACGATGCTCCAGTGAAGAAAACATTCGATTCGGTACCCAGCGGCGGTCATCGCAGAAGAGGACGACCGCATCTTCGTTGGAAAGACCAAGTAGAAGACAACCTGACGAAGCTTGGAATTTCCAACTGGCGCCAGCAAGCGAAAGACAGAAATGGCTGGCGCAAATTCTTAGATGAGGCCAAGACCGACATACGGTTGTAGCACCAACTAAGTAAGTAAGTAAAAAATATACACATACAATTACGCAAAGACATGTACACAGTAGCTATGGAATAGTGGCGTATGGAGATTCTAAATACTGGTTTTTCGATACTCCGGGTCCTTTTATTTTGTGAGGTAAGAAAAGAAAATAAGAAAATTCATGGGCCAAAAAATTAAGGGGATGGGAGGGGGTAAATAGCGTCTCATCAAGGTCAAAGTTACAAAATTTGTGAGGTTTTCAGACAAGTCAGCCCACAGATGCTCAAGATTAGCCCATAGAATGGTGGTTTATATTCTATGACCCTTATTAATTTTTCATCCCCAACATTTTTTCCAAACAAACTTACCCCCTTTTTATACCCCTTTGGGGGCTTCCATACAGAAATGACGTTTATATGAAAAATACTCCCAACGCTCCCACTGCTACCAAGGTGCCCCTAGAGGATTCAAGTGCATGCCCAACCTTCAATTAATTTATTCTCCTTAACAATTCTCCTGAATATACTAATCCCCTATCTCCACCCATTAGGGGTCCCCCATACAAAATACATGCTCCAACCTTTCCACCTCTTCAAGTGTTTCGTAAAAGAGTTAATTTGTATCACCGACCCACATTAATTTCATTTCCAATATTTTCCAATTTTTTCAGACATACTTCCCCAATTTTTCAAAACTTTTAGGGGGTTTCCACACAAAAACGACGTTTTAATGACATTTATTCCCAACGCTTCTACTACTACCAGGAAGCCCCTAGAGGATTCAAAGCATGCCCAACCTCCATTAATTGATTATCCCTAAAATTTCTCCTAAATAAACTAACCCCCTATCTCCTTCCCTTAAGAGATCCCCCATACAAAATTGACATTCTTACGGCAATAATTCCAATTATTTATATAAAGATTCCAATTATTTTTTAAAGAAATGCTAGTTTTAATTAACATTCAAAGGTAATGCCAAAAAATATTCATATTTCGAAAGCATTTTCGCTTGACCGAAAAAGAACTAAGCAGGCTTCGCAATATTTGTATTTTTATAGGCATACATTACGTGAAAGCTTGGTTTGGCAGCACCAGAGCTATAAAAGTCTCCAACCAAGACTTTTTACTATCTTATCTTAGTATTTATCTTAAACGAAGGTGTCTTCACCCTTCGAACTTATTTTATTCTAAGTGAAGGTGTCTTGACCCTTTAAGAGTAATTATCATAAGCGAAGGTGTCTCCATCTTTTGAACATAGTCTAGTTTAAGCGAAGGTGGGTATATTTTAAGCGAAGGTTTCTCCACCCTTCAACCGTAGTCACTCACAGCAAGATGTATCTTCGCAGTTTAAAACTAAAACGCTGGCTTTCTTATTTCAACCTTTGGAATCGTTGGTAAATAAATTATTTTGTAAGAACCTCTTGTTGACTCACTGAGCCTACCTCAGCAAAACTAGTATCGAGCAAAAAGGGTTCGTTACAAATTTTAGAAGTGAAAAAATCGGACTAGTTCATACATTTAATCCCTTTAAGTTTCAACTCTGTGGAGACTTTCACAACAAAGCCCACTCAAGAGACTAGAATATTATCGATGATCCAAGAGTTTTTACCTGATTTATGATAACAAGTAATTGCTGAAATTAGGAATTCAACCTCTTTTTCGTTGTAGTTTTCGAATACGTTAAAAGGTTATTGGTTATTTTCTTAGCCTTATATTTGCAAATACTCTAATTTTAAAGTATATAAGATTAATGTTAAGCACGGACATAACACTATAAAACCAAACTGGATGCATAAATTTACCAATCCCATTGAAATGGAGAAAACAATATCACACAAAATGACAGTTTCAAAACTTTTTTGACACTATTTTTAAATAGAATTATGCATTCATATCGGGCAACAAACCTGAATATCGGTTGCAACAAGACAACAGGAAGCTTGATGTTGTCGATAGCAGACAGAACAGAGACAACATGTAGGAAACGGAAATGCCAACCAACATGAGTATAAATGATAATGACAGCGAATAGTGAATAAAAATGATATCAAGACAGTTTAAATATTAAAAAAAGAAGTTAGGATTTATAATACACATGTTGAAGACAGCTGAAAAAACTAATGCATTTTAGAAACTTGCTGGAGGTATTTTAAATTAGGCGCAGCTATAATTTATCAATGCACGGCCACATTTCAATGCAAGCGAAAACCGCACAAAATGACGGGAGACACACACAAGCACACATACACACACTCCCACTCTGTATGCAGCCAGAAAACATAAACATACTCGTAGGTGAATACACACCAAAATGCAAAATAGCGTGACAACAATATGAGAGAAAAACAACAAGAACAACTTAATACAACTGATTTAAAATTCTAATATGGCTGTAAATTCATTTTGTCATTTCCGGCGTCCCTGTGAAGTGGGTGGAGCAGGGTTGTACTTCTAGTTGCAAAAACCAACATAACTGCAACGCGAGTTTTTTAACCATAATTTTTTTTTTAATACTTTTTTGCCTATGCAGCGTGCTAGTGTTGGCTGACGGGCAGGTTTTAAATCAACGCCTAAAAGTAGGCTATAGAAATTGTTATCGTTTAAGCAGACCCACGCAGGCCCAAATCGATAACTTCGATTCATAGAAATACAAGCACAGAAATGAACACTCTAAAATGCACTCACACTTGAACGTGGGGAGCATGTGGGAGCATGTGTGTTGTATGTGTGCTTGTGTCCGTGTGTCGCTATGCATGAGTACACTGCTGCATTTTATGAATAATATATATAAATGCAATGTTTGTTTTTGTTATTGCGTGAGTCGTCGCCGTCGCGTTAGCTAACTGCCAATACTGGCAGCCACAATAGCCAGCGTTGCCAACCATACGCTTTTCACTATGCCATTTCAATGCTACACTTAATAACGTTTTTTGGCTGCCCGTCGCACAGTGGCTGAGCCCCATGCAAAAAGTGTCAATAGATTTGTTGTAGACCAATCAAAATTGACACATAATTTTAAATTAACTACATATATCATGTTCACAAATTTGACACATAATATCAAATTAACTATATAGTATATCTTGTTCACATGCACAAATATTTTTAAATTCGCCCACAGCCACGCCTACCTCCCATATAAGGCAAAAATTTTAGCCTCTTTAAAAATCCTGTCCCTCAAAACTCTTAAACACATGTATGTCTAGAGAAAAAACATAGAAATAAAAAAAAAAATCATAAAAGAATGAGCTTCATTATTAAAAAAAAATGGAGTGATGAATATCAAAATCTTAGAAATTTAAGAGCATACTTTTTGGCAGTGTGATAAAACGGGCCCAGGTCGTGAAGCATATATGCACGGCATAAGGCAATGCCTAAAAGTATACTAAATAAAATTGTTAATGTACTAACTGCATTATTCTGTATCACGAAGAAGCACACCAACGACAAGCAAGACACGAGAAGCACTACTTTTTTCTATACGAAATTCTATTGCTTCTCGTTCTTGCTTGTCGTTGATGTGCATTTTCGTTATACAGAAAAAAGCAGTAAGTCTTACGACTAAAAAAATACTCGAAACGTATTTAGTTTTTGTTATATTTCGTAAAAAGAGCTTAGATGTGCTCAGTTTTATTATTTGAAATATTTGAATTTAAGACCAATAACAACTTTTCCATATATGAAATAGAAGTGCTGCGATGTGCTGATATTGTTATGTTATGCTAAAAATTAAATTTTCCTGTTTCTCTTCATATCGACTTGCATAAAGAATTTATTATTTAATTTAAAACTAAGAATAATTTGTGAGTATGCAGAAAAATTCTCCAAAAATGCTTTTAGTAGATTTTAAAAAAAAAACAGAATGCAATATTTTTCCTAGTTTCTCTGTAATGACTTTAAAATGACCAACTTTATTCGACGTTAATCAAGCTTTTTTTACATTAATCGACTTTAAGGGCGCCTGCACAAAAAATCTGTACATTTTCTGAAAATATTTTGGAATCATGCCAATTAGACTATGCTTCAACAACGTAAAGAAACAAATTCATCAAACGAGCTCATGCATTTTGGTATTTATTTCCACTTTTTAACCACTGTGCATCATGGGGTGTGCGGCTTGGTTGGCTTGAATGCTGCTTGTAGCCGAGTTTTAATGACAATTCGTTATTGCTACGTTTTGTCTAATTATCGAGCCAACGCATTTATATTTGAAAACAATTTTTTTTTATTTTGTTGTATGTTTTTGCGGTGTGCAAAATTTTAGGGATTTTATAGGACATTGTAATACATGGCAAACGCGTATATTTGATTGCTTTATGTTGTTGCTGTTGCTGTTTTTCATGTTGTTGCTGTATTTTTTAATTAATTATTTATTAAATGCCTAGAGTTTCATGACAGCATAAGCTGTGGCATTATTTATAGGCTGTTATAATTGGCATTTTAATTATTTGCAGTTAGTTGAGGGGGCGGAGGAAAAGCCGGGAAGAACCAACCAGTATTTAGAAAAGTTTGGTTATATTTTAAGTTCGGACATTAATAATGAAGATTTTTTCTACAATTAGGGAAGATAGGAGAAGAGCATATTTTTCAAGATTTTCCTTAATTTTTGTATGTTTTTTTCTAGGGTCTTCCCTCAGAAGATTGGCAGATAGGGGCAGGTATGCTTCAAAAAAATGTTGAAGAGGAAAAATTATCGGCTTAGCACATACATTACATATATCGAAGAATTATTTCAAATATTTCTCTTGATTTTGTGTGATTTTTGTATACGGTTAAAAATCTTGAACTAAGTAAATTTTAGTGCAGCTTAAATATTACTGATTTAAACTTTGCAAATACTAACTACAATCAAAACTCTACTGTACTAAAATTTAAGCCAAAAGAAATATTTCAGCGTTCTTTTTAGCTTTTAGGTTTAAATTTGAGAACAGTTCTGTATTATTTTTTTCATTTTAAATACAATTTAGACTAAATTCTAGTACATTTGGATACTACATTTTAATTTGGATCCGTAGTAAGTTAGCACGCCAATGCTAAGACTCAATATTTGGCAATTCGGCTCACATGTCTGTTTATTGATTTTGTTATGTATAGCCCAGTGGTTAGGCTATTGAACTTACAAACTGGATGTCGTGGGTGCAAATCTCAGTGTCTGTTATATTTTTATTTTTTTAATATTTTAATTCAAGCCTGTACTAAATTTAAAGCCAAAGCATTATTAAAATCATATTTTAGTATTTTGCAAATACTAGATTGGAACAAAAGTTACTGTGGACTTACAGTTGCGAACACAATAATAGCAGTACTCTTATATTTAGACATGTTTCGATAAATAAAACTAGTCTACAAATTTCGTATCCGGTAAGCCAATTATCATTCCCATATGTTCTTTCAACGCTGGTTTTAAATCTGTACTCAGTTTCCTTCTATATTGTAACATTTTTAATATACAGGGTGTTTCACGTTTTTAACACGTGTTTAGTTTTATGGATCTAGAATCTTAACTACTCACCATAAAATAAAAAATATTATTTTGTATTTTAGAAAAAATATCAACTGTTCAATTAATATATCAACCACTTTCGTGTCATGTGCGGTAGCGGAGCAAAAATTTTGAGATTATAAAACGGAATATCTTCAAATTTTGTATCTTTTGTTTTAACAGAGCTGTAATCATCCAAATTGAAAATGTCTGTTTTCATGTAAAAATACACTTAATCAACAGTTTTTTTCAAATTCTAACTTTGGACGATGACAGCTGCGCTAAAAGAAAAGATACAAAATTTGTTGATATTTCGTTATATAATCTCAAAATTTTTTCTGCGCTATCGCACATGACACGATAGTGGTTGATATATTGTTTGAAAAGCTGATATTTTTTCTAAATACAAAATAATATTTTTTATTTTATGGTGAGTAGATAAGTTTCCAAATCAATAATATTAAGCAAGTGCCAAAAACGTAAAACACCCTGTGTATTGAAAATGTTACAATATAGGAAGAAACTGAGTACAGATTTGGAACCAACTTTGAAAGTACATATAAGAATGATAACGGGTTTACCGGATACGAAATTTGAAGACTAGTATTATTTATTCAAACATATCTGAATATAAGATTACTGCTATTTTTCGCTCGCAGCTGTATGTGTACGTATGTATGTATGTTTATTAGTACAAGGTACATATGTATGTATATTAGTACAAGGTTTCTAACCGTGTAGAGCGACCTACCATAAGGGATTATATTTTTATTGCATTGTTCTAAGTCCGCTGTACACTTTATATTTTTCATCTTTATAATTTTTATTGCTTATTTTGTATTAAGCATTCAGTTTAATTTTGAAATCTATCTATGTTTTAAAATAAGCAGTTTCAACCCCTATAAATTACCAGGGCCTGATGGTGTTTACCCTATAGAAATAAAAGAGGCTGCAGAATATATTCTGCCTTCGCTTCGTATTATACTCAATGGCTGCATATGCCTGACTTGTATTCGCAACGCTTGGAATAAAGCAAGAGTGGTCTTTATACCTAAAGCAGGGAAGACATCAGACACCACTCCTAAAGATTTCAGGCCTAAAAGTCTAACGTCATTCCTCTTGAAGACGTTGGAACGGCTTTTAGAATTGTTTCTACGCAGCAATAGCTAACTGTGCTCTCTTATCGGCATCACAGCAGGCATATAGCAAGGGAAGGTCCGTGGAAACGGCTCTACACTCACTGGTTGGGACTATCGAAACATCCTTCCTGCATAATTAATCCACTTTAGTTGCTTTTCTAGACATAGATGGAGCATTCAATGTCAATGTCACGACACAATCTACACGACTAGAGTTGCTTAGATTAGGTGCGAATAATATCATTACTGATCTCATAGATAAGCTACTCAACTGCCGGTGCTTAAAGCGCTATGACAATAGGAATGCAACAAGACGATGTGCTATCTCCATTCTTTTGTAAAATGATAGTGAACAACGTACTGCTGTCTCTAGAGAGGGAAGGCTGCGTTGTGGCAGCCTACGCCGATGACAATCGCAGTCAGAGACATACTTTCCACTTCTCTTTGCGACGTTATGCAAAGAGCTCTTTGCAAACTCGAGCGATGGGCCGAACCCTGTGGTCTCTGGTCCTTTTCACAAGGAAACACAAAATTCCGTCCTTCACACTAATCATGCTAAATGGGTCACTTTTGGACAATGCAAAATATCTAGGACTCATTCTTGATAGTAAGCTGAGCTGGAAACTTAATATTTCTGAGCGTACAAAGAAAGCGACAATTAGGTTAGATTAGGTAAGTAGGATTGTGCAGCTTTACCGGCGCTTCCGCGGGGGCCTATAGGTCCCTTGCGAATCCCTTTTTATTTTCATCGTAGTACCATAATAACCATAATTATTTCGATTGTTCCTCTAACCAGCCTGTGCTTTTTATGAACTTCCAGATGTCTAGCAGTGGTGTGTTTGCTAAATCTTCCAGGTCTTCTGGAAAAATCTGTTCCCCATATATCGTAGTCGACGATTCTGTAGACTTGGACATTCGCATAGAAGGTGAGTTATTGTTTCTGTTTCTTTTGGATCCTTGCAGCTCCGACAAAAGTCTGGGGCTGTTATGTTCATTATATTGGCCATTACCCCAATGGGTCAATGACCTGTTAGAACTCCCACAAGAATCCGGATTTCTCGTTTGGCAAAAAGCAGAAGGCTTTCGGTTTTCTTCTCATTTAGCTCCGACCAGAGAATTCAAGATATGTTCTAGTCACCTCTGGAGGCCCAGTAAGTGTTAGCATTATCTCTGGCTTTAAGGTCTATACTCCTTTTGACGACGCCTATTGGAATGTGGACATCTGTATTAGCTCTGTTTGTACTTGCGGTTACTCCACGCCTAGCCAGTTCATCCGCTGCGTCATTCCTTTCGATATTGCTATGTCCGGGAACCCAACAGAGAGTGACGTTGTGGGAATTGCAGATACTGTTCAGTGCCAGTTTACAGTTTTGTACCGTTCGAGCATTCGTCGTTTTACTATTCAGCGCTTTGATGGCTGCTTGGCTATCCACAAAAATTACTACCCTTGTGGGGGTTAGATTTTTCCTATGAATGGCCTGTGCAGCTTTTTCAATAGCGTATATTTCTGCTTGAAAAACTCTCTGACATGCTTAAAGAGCGCATAGTGCTTTTTTCCTTCTTTCTTTTGTATTGCGTTTCCAGCTCAGCTTGTTGTCAAGGATAATTCCAAGGTATTTAGCTTCCGTGGAAAGCTTCAGAGTTACTGCGTTCAGTTTCGGTAATGTTAAACTTTCTATTTTCCTTCTTCTTGTGAACAAAACGAGTTCGGTCTTTGTTGGGTTTACACCCAGTCCATTCGATGCTGACCACTGCGATAGCTCATTCAATGCCCCAGTCATTAGTTCGCTAACTATTTGTTGGTATTTCCCGCATATTAGGATGGCGACGTCATTGGCATAGGCTACCACTTTTGTTCATCCATTTTTGAGTGTAGTGAGAATTTTGTCAACCACAATCAGCCACAGCAGGGGGGATATGACTCCTCCCTGCGGTGTGCCTCTTGTGACCTCTTTCCTCACCACGCTCATTCCCATTTGTGAGCTTATACGTCTGCTGTTGAGCATTTTATAAATCCACTGGGTTATTTTACTGTTGACTCCTTTGTCTACTAGAGCATTCTTTATGGAATCTGTATTCACATCGTTAAATGCGCCTTTGATGTCCAAAAAAGTAGCTAAAGTATATTCTCTGTGATGAAGGGTTCCTTCTATGACTGAAACCACCTCATGCAGTGCCTTTTCCACTGATTTACCTTTAAGGTAGGCGTGTTGCACTCTGCAAAGACTGGTATCGTTCAAGGATTCTCTTATATGGAGATCTATTATTCTCTCTAGCGTTTTCATCATGAACGATGAGAGACTAATAGGCCTGTAATCCTTTGGCGCTGAGTGTATCGGTTTCCCAGCTTTGGGAATGAAGACTACTCGGACTTCTCTGCAGATTTTTAGAACATATCCTGCCTTGAGACAACCGGTGAAGATTGCTATAAGCTAGGCCATGATCCTGAGAAGGGCATGTTGCATCATGGCCGGCAGGATTCCATCACGCTCTGCAGATTTGTAGGGCTTGAAGGACTCAATCGACCATTCTACATTTTATCTTCTAATAATGTTGGGGAGGTTCTGTAAGGGTTCTGGTATTGTCATTTCCAGGTTGCTGTTACCTCCATTTTGCTCCGGTTCTTTACAACCTGGGAAATGAGTTTCTATGAGTAGCAAAAGCAAAAGCGACAGTTGCGCTGTACACTTGCGAAAAATCTTTAGAAACAAGATTTGTTTTTCCCACCATATCGTTCACTGGCAATATACAGGGGTCATCAGACCTATACTTCTATACGGAGTAACGATATTTTGGCCAATTGGTCACATATTTGAACCAGCTCCAAAAAGTTCAAAGAATGGCATCTATTTGCATCAGCGATGCTCTGAGAAAACACAGATTACGGCTTTAGAGACCATACTTCACCTTCTACCGCTCGGTTTGGTGCCCAGGAAAACAGTAGCTTTTTCGGCGGTCATACTGAGGGAAACTGAAGTATGGAAAAACTGTTAACTAAAAACTACTGCTTTTCTTTGATGGAAACTACGGCACGCTTATTCCACCTAGGACATACTGGAATAAAGGAGCGCCGTGGAAACCAAGTGTTTACACTTCTTTCTAAACAGATGGGTCAAAATTAAATTACAAGGTCGGGTATGGGGTCTACTCAAAAGAATTAGGGGTACCCCTTGTTCGTAAGCTGCCTGATTACTGTAGTGTTTTTCCAATCCGAAATGATGGCAATTGAGGAAGTTGCAACATGTCTCTCAGAGAATGTAATCTCAAAACGTGAAATATGCATTTTCTCGGACAGCCAAGCAAATCGATGGAGCAAGTATCCATCAACTCTAAAATAGCAAAAGAATGCTGTGCTGCATTAGGCGAAATGTCACACTATTTTAACATTAGCTTAAGGGGGTCCTCTGGTAATCTATGCCAAATTTTAGCCTTTTTTCAAAATATTGTGGAAAGAGAACGAGTAAAGATATTTTAGTTCCGTTTTTTGATTTGGGTAGCTTAATTTATTGAAAAAAATACAAAATTTTGAAAAAGTGAATTTATGGACCGTTCAGAAAGTTCTCGGCCTGGTAACGAGGTTCTCCGGAAAAAAGGTGGGTCCAAATTGCGCACGATTCCAAGAGTAAACATCGTCTGAAAAAAAAAAAAAATATTCAGTTACTTAGAATGAATGTCCCTATAGCCCCTACCTCGGAAACAAAAATTGAAATTTTTTTAGGGGGGGAGCCGCCACTTTGAAAATGAAAAATCGAATTTCGACCTTTTTTTTTGTAGTCTAGTGTAGAAAAAAAATAGTAAACATTATTTTTTCGGCAAGTTTGAGGTAGGGGCTATAGCGGCGTAAATTCTGCGTCGTTTCATGCCTCATATATCAAAATCGGTCAAAAACTGTTTGAGTTATCGTGCGCAAAGTTTTGAAAAACATGGTTTCGAGAAAAACGCGTTTAAAGTTTTGACTTCAATTTTGAGGCACACAAATGACATTAACACATATTTTTTTAATACAATACTTACGAATATTAATCGGCAATTCCAGCCCCATAAAGTGTGCCTTCCTCCATCTCATAAAACGAGTTTTCCATGGCTTTTTGGGCTCTGCGGGCTGTGCGACCCTCTTTCGATGATGCGTACGTTTTTAGCTCTGAGCGTTGAAGTCGTTTTCCGTCGCGAGATTCAGCATACATCTCGGCTTGTGGGCCGATGACAATACCCATTGTTGACATTATTTTTAAAATACTTGTGAAGCCTTCGTTGAAAATGCAGGTTGCCAGAAAATTTGCGATTTCGACTGTGGTAGCACCACAGTGGATATGTTTCGGCGCAAAGGTCCACAAAAGCGAGTTGAACGATTCGTTACAATTTTGCGTTTCACCTCCAGTGCATCGGTTGAGTAGATCGTCGGATGATAACGCTTCGTATATGGGCTTCATTACTTGCAGAACCTTTCCATCAAGTGGGGCGTACGTGTGGTGAAATGAGGCTAATGAGCCTTCTGCTGCTGACTTTTGATAGGCGCACCAGCTGGACTCACCAGGTGGGCAATACATATGTTGTGGATTACTATCACTTGAACTTTTGTGATAATATGTTGACCATATTTCTTTTCTCATGTTTTCCACAGAGTCCTTATTACGTCGAATAGCAAGTCCATAGTAAGTAGTCAGCTCGCTTATGACTTTGTCTGTCAGTTTGCCAGTGCCTTTTCCACCGATGCCTTTGTTTTCTTTTTTGGCCTTGCGCAGCCGTGTGCCCATGCGTTTTTGCACGTGAGCGATGCACTCCTTTTTTGTGACAACGGGGTCGCCGTTATACGGATCAAGGTCTATAATGGCCTTGAAGGTTTTGCTGTCGCCATCGCCAATATATTTTTCATATTTTATGCCATATTTTTCGATCGATGAGGCAAACATTTCCTTCACGGCATCTACCTCCATCTTGCCCGCACTCCCACTGTGGTTGTTTGTGCATGTTTTCTGGTGCGATTCGTACCATTCTTCGAAGTCTGCAGAGTCATTTTTTTTTTTCCCACATTTTGCATGCCTGGCAAAGGCTTGATTTGACAACGGAGTCAACCACTTTTTTGGTACGTTTACCGACGAGCGTAGTGACACCAAAAAGAGACGAGAATCCCCGTTTTTTCCAGGTGCCATCCCCTGAAACGGTCAGCACTGAGGAGTCACAGTCAGGATTTTTTTCTTTCTGCTGTTCCTGCTCTTCTTTAACCGCATTCAACAGGCACTGCTTGTAAACTGCTTTAGCAGACACATGCATGTTTTTCAAGGTGCCATAGTACGCATCAAGGCACAATCCTTGGCATATGTCCATTAATCCGCAGAACATATTAATACCTTCTCTCCCTATTCCAAGCAATCTCATGGCAAATATCAACCGGCGATTTACAACAAAAGATTTACCGAGCACCGGCGAAGAATTAATATACTGTGTAGCTTTACATTGGCACTGCAGACTCACTTTGAAGCCGACTCCACGCATACATGTTTTTCCAAATCGAATTTTTTGTTTACATTGGGCGCAGATAACCAGAGCAGCAAGCGTTTGGAAAAATGAAAAAAATTCTAAGAAACAGAACTGGAGGTTGTTTTCGATGATGACTTCATTGTCTTGCGTTTTCTTCAATTTTTTGGCCGATGTGCTGGCAAAGTCGGTGTCCTACTTGGGAGTGCTGGTTTCCACGGAAATGCCTCTTTTTGTTCGATACGCGTACTTACGCGGCGCGTTTGGGTGGCTTTTTTTATCCATAGCAAAAAAAAAAACACAAAACAATTTTTCTTTTATTTTACAACAGCAGTTATCGCGCACGCGTAGCTTTCAGCGTTCGAAAATAAACTGAATCTCGTTCGTTTGCTTCTTTCATGTGAACACCTGGGCTCAAAATCATTTCAACCCCTAAATCAAAACATGCATGTATACATACTGCATGTATACATACTGTGTGTGTATATTTTGTAATATCAATACATATTTTGGAAGAATTCCACAGAATTTTCGACTAAAGACTGCAGGCAAATAAACAACTTTGCTGATGGGTTATTTTGACGAAAACATACCTACACAAAAATGCCTGTATCTCCTAAACTATTTCGAATTTTGAAAAATCCTTTTGGGAAAATGTTTTTGAGTATCTGAGCAATAGAAATATGAAAAAAAAATCGAAACAAAAATTTTTCGGATTACCAGAGGACCCCCTTAATACGGGTACCTGGGCATAAGGGCATACGTGGAAATGAAAAAGCAGACGAGCTTCCTAGGAAAGGTACATCGGTGACTTCAATGATTCGGAACTCGCCGAGCATCCCGATAGCAACTGTCGAACTGCTGCTCAAAGAGTACACAACACATTAAACCAACACAAGATGGGCTGAACTCTCAACAAGGAGAACAACAGAATTATCTGGCCGACCATAGTTATGAAGCGATAGAGAGCCCTTCTCTCGTTGGGAAGAATACACGGTTAAAAATCTTGGAATAAATTTTAGTCTAGCTAAAATACTACTGCATATTTGTTAACCTTAAGGTTTAAAATTTAAACTTTCACAAATACTTACCCATAATTAAAACTTTTCTGTACTAAGATTTAAACCAAAGAAATATTGCAATGCTGAAACTCAACATTAGGCTATTAAGTTCATATGCTTGTTTATTGTTCTTGTTTCGTATAGCCTAATAGCCCAGTGGTTAACGTAGTTAGCTTACAAACTCGATGTCCTTGTTTTGAATCTCACTGTGTTTGTTTTTTTTTTTTTTATATTTCAATCCAAGCTTGTACTAAATTTTAAACCAAAGCTGTTTTAAAACGATTTTTTAGTATTTTGCAAATACTAGATTTGAAACCAAAGCTGGTGTGGTCATATATAAAGTACAGAAAAGCTTCAATTTTATTCCAAGATTTTTAACCGTGTAGAGATAGCCACGCTAGTGACTGTTACCACAGGGCAATGCAAGAAAGGCATGTAAATTGCATAAGGTTGGAAATTGGTCTCGCCAAAAAAGGCAGTGATTTTTGCTTGTTTTGCAGCATTCAGATACAACTTATTGAATTCTATTTCGGGATTATCCTCTAAATTTTTTACTTTTTGCAAACTTCCATTGGTTTAATCAACTGCTCGTGTCAAATCAATGTTTTGACTGGTGGGGGGCCAGATTTAAAAAAAAATATTCATTAAGGTGGCTCCAGTACAAAAATTACATAAAAAATGTTGAAAAATTACATAAAAGCGAAAATTAGAGGGGATACGTTTATTTCACGGAAAATGAAAATATGGCCCTAGAATCTTTTTTTTTTTTTGCCCTTTTTTGTGAGCTAGGGAAAAATTGTACAAACATAATTTCATCAAATCGGCCCAACTTAATGCACACACAGCAATTTCACTGTTACGTGACGGTTTCTACTAAATCACACCACCCGCAAGCCGCGTAAAGGAACTTTGTTCCAAAAACTTTTCCCTTTGTATGGGAAATGAAAGTAGTTCTGGTTGTTCTGGAAAGTAGCTCCCGACCATACCCATTTTCAGTACAAAATACAAGTACTAAAAATTAAAACCACAACTAACACTTTACAAATTTCTTTATTAACAAAAAAAAAAATTAAATTTTCATCCAAAAAAGTGAAAAATGCCTTTTATACCTTACATTTTTAAACCGAAAATGTTCTAACTTTATTTTAAAACTAATGGTGTTAAGGTTTCTCGAAAAAATGTTAAATTTTTTCTGCCCTCTTTCTGCCATCTTTGAGAATTCTAAATTTTTTTCTACTTTTGAGGTCCACATTTTCGAGTAAAGAACATGATTCTATTTTAGAGGTCACTATTTTTTTTCTCAAGAGGGCAGAAAAAAAGTAGCATTTTGTTTTGGAGAACCAAAAATGCCATAAGTAAGTTTGAATGCGTTTCAAAATGTATTTGAATTTTAAACCGTGTAGTAATGGGATGGGAAAAAATTTTGGGTTAAAAATTAAGCTATTAATATCAATTTATTAAAAGCTATTTAATATTTTCGTAAAATTTTTAACAAATAAGTCTCCTTCAGAACCAAATGGGCTTAGTTTTTTATTTAAATTGCATTTTATTCTGCGGTTCAATATGTGAAAGATTTAAGCTTTTTTATATTTTTTTTTGTTTAACTAATTTTATTATTTTTTAATATTTTTGTCACTTTTTTTGTTATTAAATTTCTTTTAATTTTTTCTTTTACTTTATTATTTTCTTATTCTTTTGTCTATAAATTTTTTATTTTTATAAATTTTTGTTTATACTAATTTTTGTTTATACTACTTTTTATTTTTATTAGTTTTGGATTTGTCAACATTAATTTTTTTTTTAATTTTTTTGCAATTCTTTAATTTAAATGGATTTGTTTTTTTTTTTAAATACATGCAATCTAATATAATAGCAAGACCACTATCTAAACTGTTGGTTTCAATGAATCTTTATTATATTTTTATTTTTTTTTTTTTTTTGCTTTTGGCATTTTTGACGAATTTAACAATATGTTGTTGCCAAGTTTGAGGCTTTATCGTCATTTGATTGAATTTAAACGACAACCATTGATCCTAAATCAATCGATCGATGAAAAGAACTATTTTTTTAAATGGTTTTAACGATTCAGCAAAATGCAAGCAACCACGAACCAACATTACCACACATCGTCAAATGTAACAGGGCGAAAGCTAGTCGGGCGAGCTGGTCGGTCAGCTGAAACTTCACCCTTTGGGTTGCATATCAGATAGCATCTATTAACCGAAAATAGTTCTAACGACGACATAACGCGATGCTGCTGCTGCTGCAAATAAGTCTCATATCGATTAGAGATTATATGGCAACGTTTGCACGAGCACTCACATACATACACACAATTTATCGTTCAGAGCGGTTCTCTTGAATGTATTATAGTTGGAAGTTGCTGAAGGCTTGCATACAAACGCACGTTCCTGCGTACTACATACCGAGGTTGTCGCACAAATTTTCTGCACTCCAGTGTGCCAACAAGTATGCAATGGATAAAAAGAAACAGGTAAAAATGCAGCGGTTCAATTTACGGCTACTGCTTCGTTACTGGTAATTTTAATTTCAGTCAATGAGCTGCTGCTTCTGCTGCTGCTGGAGCAAAACGGAAGCATGGGATACAACAATAAAAGTTACAGCATGAGAACGTGAAACGTGGTTTGGAAAGTATGCAAGTTTGTTTGTGTGCCGGGCGATGTTTGTTTGATAAGGAGTCAAGCTTGATGGATCAGCATGAATTGCAAATAGTTTTGCAAACATAAATAAAATCAGCAAGAACTTGCAAAGTCAACAATTTAGGTCTTGAAAATTAGTTGGCAGATTACATTTAGAAGCAAAACAAAAATACCAAGGAAGCAATAGACAATACCAAGCACACAACAGCACAAAGGAGGGAACGTTGAGAAATAACAAGAAATAATTGTTTTTGTACGTGTACTAGGGCGTTCAAGATACTGCCGGTCTTCAAATGACGGCACCCCCATTCTTGAAATGCATGGCATTTTTGACGGGTGGCAACCTTAACATGAACACACCATAAATGGCAGATCGATCTGTCAATGAATTGTGACGTTCTAAATTAAACAGTGTTCTGAATTAAACAACTTTTGATTTAATTTGGAACACTGTGCGAAAGAAACTAACGAAAAGCTCGATAAATATTATGGTGAATCTGCTCCGTCGTATTCAAAAGTAAAATATTGGATTGCAGAGTTCAAAAGAGGTCGAATCAGCACAAAAGTTGAACACGCCGGGGGAGCACCAAAAACTGTGACCACTCAGAAGGTATTGGAAAAATCCACGATTCCGTATTGGACAATCCGAAAGCGAAAGTGCGTGAAATAGCTACAGCCGTAGCCATATCAAGTAGGTCGGTGGTTTTAATTTTACACGAACATTTGGGCATGAGAAAGCTGACTGCAAGAGAGATGCCGAGTTCGTTAGCAATCAATCAAAAACAGGAACGAGTTCGCACTCCCCAAGAATGTTTGAACAAAATCCGACTGATTTTTTGCGTAAAATAGTGACCATGGATGAAACATGGATCCACCACTGCACCACTGGTGGAACGAAACAAGGAATCAGCAAAAGAGTGGGTAGGTTTCAGTAGAAGTGCACCAAAACGAGCGAAGACTCAACAAACGGTCGGTAAGATGTTGGCGTCTGTTTTTTTGGAAACCAAGTGGAATTATGTTCATTCATATTTGAAAAAAAAACAATCAACAGCGACTATTACTGCAAATTATTGTACCGATTGAAAAACCCGCCAGAGGACCTTCGGGGAATCTGCCTGTCCCAAGCCAGGAATGGAAGGGTGAGGGTTGGTTATTGGATGGGCAGTTCATGGGGCACGGCCCATGAACTGATCTCATAATGAGTTCTTTCTGGAGGCACGGCTCCTGAATGTTCGTCTGATAACTGTAAAAGAAAAGGTTTACCTAGAGCCTTGGATGTTGCTGCCAAATTCTTGGAGAAAGCATTGTTTTGATATTAAGTTATCATAACACCGTAGTTGTAATATGCTTTCGATGGACGATCAATCCAACATAACTTGAAGAGCGGGGATAGTCATCCATCAATGATGAGGAGACCTGATCTATTGTCGTTCTGCAGACCTATCTTAGAATAAAGGTTATTATGTAGGAAACATTTAACCTTCGGACCGTTGTATAAGCAAATTTGTATACAACGGCTCATGCTTCTTAGTTTTCTGTTAAGGCTTTTATTAGTCTTAATTTAGGAAAACGACGTTGCATAAGTAGAATTGAGGTTTACCCGGTTTTACTGGGAAACCTATGGTTATTTTTTAACCTTGCCAAGTACAATTCGAGTGGCTGAAGGTGTCACAGTCAGATATAAATGTTCTAAGAACTTTTGGTCTGTAGACGGAATGTTGAAGAGCCTTGTCAGGTGGAGCCTTTTGCCCGGGTTTTGACTATCATATGGGTTAGGCCCACGTGGGTTTTAAATTCGCTCTGACTGTGGTTAGGCCAGGAAGGCCGGTGTGAGTTACACTTTAGTTGAACTCGGGTTGGTGATTCCCTTAAATTACTAAGAGAATGATGGTAGATTGAATCTCGCCAATTTCAAACAGTAAATGTTAGGAAGGTAAGCAACTACCGGATCAATATACTGTTACCTTTGGAATTTGAGTACAGGCGACGGGGAAACCTAAATAGTCTGAGTTGTGACCATTTGAGATTGAGGAATTTGATTGCATGAGTGACAGGCCTATTTGCCGCCTTAATTTTTCGTATCAGAGAGTGATGACCTCTGATATGAATGGGATGATTTTGTGCGGATAAAATAATGGGTTGTATTACTTGGTATAGTATACTGAGATGACCCATGGTTATTAAAATAACCAAGTCATGTTTTAATTCGAGTGACTGAATGAGTCACGGTCATGTATAGTGTCTTTTTGACATCAGTGCTGGGGCTCTGTGGCATGTAGTTAGAGGAACCTTTCAAAAATGGTCTTTCTTGAATTCCGAAGGGGCGTTGACCGACGCTTCATATTTGTCCCAAGCATTGGAGCACCGTTGAATTAAGCCTTCGCGGCAGGGGTCAACGTTAAAAACATAGTGGCTTTCTGTACCGATTGAAAAACCCGCCAGAGGACCTTCGGGGAATCTGCCTGTCCCAAGCCAGGAATGGAAGGGTGAGGGTTGGTTATTGGATGGGCAGTTCATGGGGCACGGCCCATGAACTGATCTCATAATGAGTTCTTTCTGGAGGCACGGCTCCTGAATGTTCGTCTGATAACTGTAAAAGAAAAGGTTTACCTAGAGCCTTGGATGTTGCTGCCAAATTCTTGGAGAAAGCATTGTTTTGATATTAAGTTATCATAACACCGTAGTTGTAATATGCTTTCGATGGACGATCAATCCAACATAACTTGAAGAGCGGGGATAGTCATCCATCAATGATGAGGAGACCTGATCTATTGTTGTTCTGCAGACCTATCTTAGAATAAAGGTTATTATGTAGGAAACATTTAACCTTCGGACCGTTGTATAAGCAAATTTGTATACAACGGCTCATGCTTCTTAGTTTTCTGTTAAGGCTTTAATTAGTCTTAATTTAGGATAACGACGTTGCATAAGTAGAATTGAGGTTTACCCGGTTTTACTGGGAAACCTATGGTTATTTTTTAACCTTGCCAAGTACAATTCGAGTGGCTGAAGGTGTCACAGTCAGATATAAATGTTCTAAGAACTTTTGGTCTGTAGACGGGATGTTGAAGAGCCTTGTCAGGTGGAGCCTTTTGCCCGGGTTTTGACTATCATATGGGTTAGGTCCACGTGGGGTTTTTAATAACGCTCTGGTTTGTGGTTAGGCCAGAAAGGCCGGTGTGAGTTACACTTTAGTTGAACTCGGGCTGGTGATTCCCTTAAATTACTAAGAGAATGATGGTAGATTGAATCTCGCCAATTTCAAACAGTTAATGTTAGGAAGGTAAGCAACTACCGGATCAATATACTGTTACCTTTGGAATTTGAGTACAGGCGACGGGGAAACCTAAATAGTCTGAGTTGTGACCATTTGAGATTGAGGAATTTGATTGCATGAGTGACAGGCCTAGTTGCCGCCTTAATTTTTCGTGTCAGAGAGTGATGACCTCTGATATGAATGGGATGATTTTGTGCGGATCAAATAAAGGGTTGTATTACTTGGTATAGTATACTGAGATGACCCATGGTTATTAAAATAACCAAGTCATGTTTAAATTCGAGTGACTGAATGAGTCACGGTCATGTATAGTGTCTTTTTGACATCAGTGCTGGGGTTCTGTGGCATGTAATTAGAGGAACCTTTCAAAAATGGTCTTTCTTGAATTCCGAAGGGGCGTTGACCGACGCTTCATATTTGTCCCAAGCATTGGAGCACCGTTGAATTAAGCCTTCGCGGCAGGGGTCAACGTTAAAAACATAGTGGCTTTCTGTACCGATTGAAGAACAAAATCGCAAACAAAAACCACACTTATCAAAGAAAAAATCATATTTTTGCAAGACAATGCTCCAGTTCACAAATCGATCGAAACCATGACCAAATTGCACGAGTTACACTTCAAACTGCTTCCTTATCCCCCATTTTTTCCAGATTTTGCCCCCAGCGACTATTATATCTGTTCCCAAACTTACGCTAGAATGCTAACCTACGAAAAAATTTACTCCAGCGGCGTCAATTGAGTAGGGCTGGGGGACCATTGCTACCCCCCCAAGGATCTGATACTATTATTTAATAAATGGATTCAATAAAACCATCTAATCGTGGTAGAATTATACACTGAATAATTTCAATGCACTGTTATTTTGTAAATTCGTCTAATTTTTACAAAATTTATTTAACTAATATACCAATTTTAACGCATACTGTTAATAAAAATATATCTGATTATATAAAGTACCGACTAAAGTACAGTTCACCGCAATATTCAAACCGCTATCGTTCTTTGTGTCATGGACTAGAGCGCCACCGATACGAAAGGTGATGGTGTTTCTTCTAATCTTCTGATTAAAACAGTTTTATAAACAAAACACGATTTTTCTTCTAAAAGCACCTTTGCCGCGTATTTCGACAAAATTCTGTTGTACTTTAAGCTGTGTGGCATCACCGCTTTTAGAAGAACGATTGTGTTTGTTTATAAGACATTCTTGTCTGAGCCAGAGGAAACCAACGAATTCATTATTATAGAGTTTCTCGAGAGTTCACAGTGCAGTATTTAACATTCAAATTTCAGCAATTGTGTACTTATAATTTTCTGTTCAAGACAACACAGAGCTAATGAATATATTAGAAACATTGGATCCGGATTCGGAAACATTTTTGTCCGAAGATTCAATAATACAATTTTTTTAAACTGTTTTCCACCCACGTTGATGAAATCGTTCTCAGGAACCAATTGAGTGCGGCGAGAGAATATTTGAAACAAAATAAAACAAAATCAATTATAGATATGGTACAGAGTTTAGAAAAAATGCCAATAGCTTTCTCACAAATAATACAATTACCCTGCTGGACAGCTGTAACATGTTTACATTCACAACTAAATAAAATTTAGTTACGTGTCATTTCAGGGGAAACTAGGAAAGTTATATGTGTTCCTATGTCTTGCTCTTTTGGGGCGAAAAAATAAACTCAACTGAAAACATAACCATGCAACACAAAGCGGTGAAGTCTGATTGAAAAAATTCATTAAAAATATTGAATAAGAAATTTAAACATTTTTCTTTGCAGATTAACGAATTGAGTACTGATAAAGACTTGTGACCTATTTTTTCTTAAACAAGCAACCGTTGCTGGCGAAAAGCAATGTCATTGCTGTTTATGTACTATTGCTGTAATGTGCTGTTTATGCTGACTTATTATAATTGTTTGTTGGTTTAAATTGTATTTTTTTTAATCTGGCTAGAGGGTAAATATTTTAATAAACCAATAACAAAACTATAGTTTGTTTAGAAATTTGCTTACAGCTTGACAGCGCTTTAACATATCGGGGAGGGGGGGGGGAGAATAGCGCAGAACTGAATTTGTAATTGGTGAGAGCAGTTTAGCTATAAATTTTTCTTATGGCTAAAACAATGGTAGCAGAAAGGGATGCCAGATCACACGAATGAGAATCAGAGATGCAAACCTTGTGACATTTTGATCACCACTTGAACAATGGTCACAACCCAGCTGGATTTTTATTAAGTGAGCACAATAAAACAATATTTTGTGCTCACTGACACATTCTTATGTTATTAGCTTATGTTGAACAAGGAAAGTTGTCATATTTGTATATCTTACTTTTGTGCTCTCTTAAAATGTACTGTAAGACCAAAAATATAAACCAACATATCAAAGTGATTGGTGTTAATTTTTGACGTTCATTTTCAAATAAAATTATATAATGAATTGAATATATTAAAATTTTTCAGAAATCAGCAAAAATCAATGCTATTGCAGTTTTAAACGCCACGTGCAGCATCTCAGCAGCAGCAGCAGCAATAATTCATCAAACATAAGCTTTTGGATGGTGGTATCATAACTGTGGCTGCAACAAAGAGCCGTGCAATCTAAAGGAAATTTACAAATTATATTAATCAAATTAAAAATTCAAACATTTTTCTTTTCAGGAAACTAGATTCCTGGGTAATCCAAATTACCAAGGACATCAATTAAAAATATTTTCAAATATACATGTACAAACTGCTGCCGCCATTGCTGGTGTTGATAAAAAACGTGTATTTTTACTATCGTGTGTGCGTTTGTTTTCATTTTTATAGTCGCAATTTATATGTATGTAGTCGTCATTAAAAAAAATTTATTCAAAAATTGTGTTTTAAAATTGAAAAAAAAGCTAGGCTTGATTTCTAGGGGTTGGCATGATACAACTTGTTGAAGACAGAAATTCCAATTTATGAGTTTAAGCTAAGAAGCTAAGAATTTTATTTATTAATAAAACATAAATTAATGATTTTCGATTTACAAAAATTTTACCTAAGAACTTTAAAAAATATGGTTTTTCTGCCTCGTGCAATCGCTGTTCAAATGTAATGCAGGTTAAGTTTTATTTTTGACATTTCTTTGTTTCAAGTTCAGTACTTTATGCAATTGTATTTAAGGGTTGCCAGCGAGACAAAATGTATCTTTAAAAGGGGATAATATCAGAATTTAAAAATAAATAATAAAGTTGACGGAGAGTCGCTGCGTTGGTAACATTCCCCCTTCCGTATCTTGACCAAAGGGAGGGAATACACATCAACCTTGAACAACGCTGTTGACGGCCTTGGGTTTGACATCCAGCACGGCTATTTTAGCAGCAGGCCTGTGGTATTCACTGTTTGCTGTGCGCACCATAGCGCTCCTGACTTGATTGTCCTTACCTGTAACTACATCAGTCACAATTCCCTTAGGCCAACAGTGGCGAGGTGAATTCGGGTCTACAATAATGACGACGTCTCCTTTTTCGATGGGTTTAGCTTTGGTGAACCAGTTCGTTCTGCGAGTCATCGTTGGTAGGAATTCAGCTAGCCACCTTTTCCAAAATTGATCGGCTAGTAGCTGAGAATGTCTCCAGGACCTTTGCGTGTAACTGTCAGTTGCATCGAAGTTTCCAGGCAGTTTGTGCCCAGACGAGGAGCCTAACAAGAAGTGGTTTGGCGTGAGAGCTTCCTGCTCAGCAGTATCGAGCGACAGGTATGTCAACGGTCGTGAGTTCAAAATGCTTTCGACTTCTAAAAATAAATTGTTCAGCTTTTCATCGGTGAGCTTTGTCGATGGTGTGATGACCTGGTATAGCACCGTCTTGACGGAGCGCACGAGGCGCTCCCATGCGCCACCCATGTGTGGACTTGCGGGGGGGATAAACGTCCATTTGGTTTCTGGGGACGTAAATTCTCTTTGTAGATCAGCGAAATTAATTCGCTTGTAGGATTCGCGCAGTTCTTTTTCAGCGGCCACCAGATTGGTGCCGTTGTCGCTATAGAAGTGTACGGGTTGGCCTCTGCGCGCAATAAAGTTGCGAATGACCATAACGCAAGAGTTCATAGACAAGCTGTGGGCCACCTCTATATGTACTGCACGACACGTCAGGCAGGTGAATAAAGCTCCATATCGCTTCTCGGTTCGTCTTCCGATTGTGACCAAAAAAGGGCCGAAGAAGTCCACTCCAACATAGGAGAATGGTTTTGTGTATGGCGCGAGTCTACCATGAGGAAGAGACCCCATTTCTGGCATGTGGGGCTTGGAAGTTCGTATCATGCAAGTCTTACAGTGGCTGCGAACAGCGCGCAAAAGTTTGCGCAGACTCGGAATGTGATACTTTTGAAAAAGTTCATTTATCACTGTCTCGTGATTTGTATGTTTAAACTTTCTGTGGTACCAATCTACAATCAGTAACGTGATGTAGTGGTCCTTGGGTAGTATAATGGGATTTTTAGTTGCATCAGCGATAATCAATGCATTTTCAAGACGCCCACGTAGGCGAATGATGTTTTCAATGTCGATGAATGGCGAAAGTTTTCGAAGTGGACTCGACTTTGGCATTGGGAGTGTGGCGTCTCGTTTCAAAAGACGTATCTCATTTGCAAAGGAATGGGACTGAGCGTGGCGATACAGAAATTGTTTGCTCCAGAGCAGTTCTTCTTGAGTGAGACTGGGTATCTGCTTAAAATCCATGTTGATTTTTGAAAACTTGCTTCTAGAAGTGGGTTTTTAAAAGTGTTATAAATCGTTTAACATACGCCATACACCTAAGCAGGCGTTCCCACCGTGAAAATCGTTCACAGTCCAGTAAGGGTAGTTGCATCGTACCGTGTGTGGCTACATGTTGCTCGTTACGAAATTCTGCCTCAGATGGCTCTTCACTCGTTATGTTGCTGACGTCATCATTTAAAAATGTGTTTAAAGGTTGTCTTAAGAATGATGGTCCTGTAAACCATGGGCTTTCAGGATTGCATAAGGGCTGGCTAATCCACTTCGTAGCCAGATCGGCTACATTCTGTTTCGAGGGAACATATTGCCAGCTTGCCACGTCTGTTATTTCTTGAAGCTCTCCTATACGAAACATAACGAACTGTTTATACCGCCTTGGATCGGAGCGCAGCCATAGCAAAACGGTTTTTGAATCCGTCCAATAAAATGTCGATTGAATCTTCATGTCATGACCTTTTTGTATTGTTGCAGCTAAACGTGCGCCCATCACAGCGGCGCAGAGCTCCATTCTGGGTATTGAAATTGGTCGTAGGGGTGCTACTCTAGTCTTTGAGCATACCAGTGCGACTTCGATTCCGTTCTTACTTTCAATACGAAAATAGGCTACTGCGGCATATGCTGTCTCGCTAGCGTCTACAAATAGATGTAGCTGCACTCTGCTACTGTCGCTGTTTGCCAAGCCGAAATAGCATCTAGGTATCTCTACATCATAAATGTTTGGCAGAGTCGCTATCCACCTTGTCCATGAGTGTGCCAACTCATCGGGAATGGTTTCATCCCATGCGACACCTTTGCGCCATATGTCTTGTAGTAGCACTTTGACATGAACTGTATAGAAGGATATAAGCCCTAAAGGGTCATATATTGACATTAATAATCGCAAGACTTCACGCTTGGTCGGTAGAGTGTTGCCACGTAATATATCTTTGGTAGCTTTTGTGTATTTCAAATTAAATGTAAATGTGTCGTTCTCTGTTCTCCACCACAATCCGAGCACTTTTTCGGCCTCTACGATATTTTCTACTGTTTTGCCAGCCTTGCAAAATGTATTCGCTGTATCTGTTCTTCCGAGAGCTGCTACAACCTCAGCTGAATTTGAAGACCAATTCCTAATTTGAAAATTTCCGCGTTTGTGTACCTCTCGGACATCGCATGCCAGCTGGATAGCTTCTTGCGTACTATTCACGCTGTCTAGCATATCGTCGACGTAATGTCGCTCAATGATCGATTTTGAAGCGCGTGGGAACTCAACGTCGTGTTCTTTGGCATTCCTGTTTTTGACGTATTGTGCCAGAGATGGAGAACAGCTCGCACCAAAGCTCATTACTTGAAGCGCATATACGTCTGGTGTACGCGTAGTATCTCCATTTCGCCACAAAAAACGCTGCGAATGCGTATCTTCTTCGCTGACATGTATTCTGTGAAACATTTCACAAATGTCGCCGCACACTCCAATCTTGCCTACGCGGAAGTTGAAAAGAACCTCAACCAAAGATGTTAATAAATCTGGCCCTTTGTCCAGACACTTGTTCAGTGACACTTTGTTATATTCTGCTGCTGCGTCCCATACTATCCTTATCTTTTGCGGCTTGTTCGGGTTTTTAACAGTAAATATCGGCAAGTACCATTTTCTTGGGTAAGGTGCGGTGACTTCTGTTGGACACAATTTTCGAACGTAGCCTTTGTCTTGCATTTCCTTGATTTTGTTTTTAACTTGAATTTTCAGCTCTGAATCCTTTTCTAGGCGCTTTTCGAAACAGTTTAGTCGACGCAAGGCCATTGAATAATCGTCTGGCAGTTTTAAATCGGGCGATTTCCATAGCAGCTTCGTAGTAAATCTTTCTCCAGTTCGCGTAACGCATTCCCTTAAACGAATTTCATCTGCTTGATTTAGTTTCGAATTGCGTGAGTTTTGCGATGAAACACTTTCGACTTGCATGTTTTGCATCATCAACTTATGAAGTGCCACATCGTCGTCGCATTCACACACATGAAGTTGCAGATTTGCACCTATGTAACTTGGCTTTGCAAAATCGCTGTCTTCGAGCTGACCGTAAATTGTCCACCCAATGCGCGTCTTGGTCGCGGCGGGCTCAGTTGGTTTCCCCTCGCGAAATTTCAACGGCATGGCTACACTTCTGTTGCCCACACCGATTATGAGTCTTGGTACTACATCGTTATAAGATTTAATTGGTAAGCCCTTTAAATGATTATATTTCTTAGTGAGCTCTGAATAAATTAGGGTTTGAGAAGGTAGGTCCAGCTTTGAAACAGACCGCACATTGAAAAGCGTATGTTTCTTTTGATTTATGCCTTGCGCCGACAATTGTAAATTTAGCTGCTCAGAGTTCTTCTCAACACGTAGAGTGCCATCTGTCCATCGCAGACACAAATCAGAAGCGTCTCCTTGCATATTAAGACTGTCTAATACACCTTTTTCTATTAGCGTCGGACCCGAACCCTCATCTAAAAACGCGAATTCATCAACGGAGCAGTTATCGCCGTAAATTGTAACTGGCACGATTCTGTACAGCACCTTCGTAGTTTGCATATGATGAGCAGCCACTACATTTGTAGAACTGCTCGCGCTTGCGTTTGTTTCTGGCTTGTGGAGAAGAGGGTGATGTTTTTTAGTGCATCCGTTGCTACCACATTCCTTACGGTTTTTGCAAAATTTTGCATCATGTTTTTTCAGGCATGTGCGGCACAAATGTTTATCATTTACCTCGCCCCACCTCTCTTGATAATTTAATTTTTGAAATTTATCGCAGTTTTCAATTTTATGCATTTCATTGCATATTAAGCACCGTGGATTTGTGTTTTTATAATCTTCGTGAAAATTTACTCGAGCTGCCTTACGCCTTTCTTGATCATGCGCTGCAATATTTGCGACAGGTAGAGTAACAACACTACTTGCAGCTTCTGCCAAGTTAAAGAGCCAATTGCTAAAAACAGTCAGGTTTATTTCTGGAAGTGATCGAGCATATAGCGCCCACTCTAAACGTGTTTGTGCTGGGAGTTTTTCCAGCATCTCTTCGATAAGCATTGGATTGTGTAAATGCGATTGAAGTCCAGCCGCTTGCATTGTTGCGGCAAGGTTTTTTATTTCTAATGAAAAGCAAACTAGTGTTTCTAATTTATTCGCATTAACATTTGGCGACGCCCGCAACTTGCTAACCAGGTTACGAATAATCTGTTCTGGCCTACCAAACATCATGCGCAGCGTTGAAATCACTTCTGGTACTAGTTCCGGAATCATAAGCTTGCTGCTTACGTATTCAAGTGCCTTGCCTTTTAAGGCACACTGCAGGCGTAACAAATTTTCATCATTGCTAAGCCCGCACAACTTCGTCGAGTTTTCGAAGTTGGTTATGAACAGTGGCCATTCATCCGATTTGCCACTAAAAGTAGGGAGGTCTTTTGGAACGACGTGACGCGCGTTGATTTGTTGAATATTTAACAAAGATGCTGTAGTAGGTGGTGGTTCACATTTGCTTATTTTTGGTGCCAACTGCACGTCCCTTACACAGTTGCCGACTCTGTTTCCAACGTTTTCAGAGTTACGGCTGTCGCCGAAAACTAAGTTGCGTACACCCAAGTCACCATTGCAGCAGTCGTCTATACCGCCACCCCCTTTGCCATCGTCGCACCCAAAATCAGAATCACTTTCTTCCTCATACTTTTGCATAATTGCGTACTTTTGTTTTAAGTACGCCGCATTCGATTTACGCTCCTCTTCGAGACGCATGAGCTCTAATTGCATTTTTCGCCTTGCTCTTGATGAACTACATATGCTTGCATTAGATGATACGAACTTACCCTCATTGCGCTCAGGATCTGCGTCTTTCCTCATTTCCATCATGACACCAGTTGAAGACTCATTGTTGGCTGCATGTGCAGTCGTATTTTCCTTCGCTTCTTTATTCGGCACCATTGAGTTGGCTGGCTTTTCGGCAGCGTTGCAGCTGTCACATTCCCAATCGGTTAAAGCGACACTGTCGTCGACGTCGACGCACCCGTAGTGAAACCACAGGTCGCATGCGTCGCACTGCACCATCTCCTCGGTGTCTTTTTGGCTGCATTTAGGACAAGAGGAACCTGTTGATGCGTTTTTCTTTTCACTACCCATTTCCTTAGCGATCACTTGGCCCAAGTTTGCAAAACACGCAGAGAAGCAAAAAATTAATTTTTTATAGTATTACAAGCTCGGCTATCATATTTTTTAAAGAAATGTTGAAGACAGAAATTCCAATTTATGAGTTTAAGCTAAGAAGCTAAGAATTTTATTTATTAATAAAACATAAATTAATGATTTTCGATTTACAAAAATTTTACCTAAGAACTTTAAAAAATATGGTTTTTCTGCCTCGTGCAATCGCTGTTCAAATGTAATGCAGGTTAAGTTTTATTTTTGACATTTCTTTGTTTCAAGTTCAGTACTTTATGCAATTGTATTTAAGGGTTGCCAGCGAGACAAAATGTATCTTTAAAAGGGGATAATATCAGAATTTAAAAATAAATAATAAAGTTGACGGAGAGTCGCTGCGTTGGTAACACAACTGTTAAGGGGGGGGAGAAGTGAGTACGCTGAAATGTAATTGGTGTGAGCAGTTCAGGTATACATTTTTCTAATGGATAAAACATGGATGGCAGACTGAGATGCCAGATCACACGTATGAGAGTCAGAGATGCAAACCTTGTTATACTTTTACCTACCTCTCGAACAAATATAACAAGTTTTGTATGGATTTTTTAAGGGAAAATAACACGAAGCGTGTTAGCACTCGTGTTAAATAACAAAAAGAAAAATTTTATATGGACGTACCGGAAATCGTGTGACCGCTCGTGTTATATACGCCGTATGTAACAGTTACTGTTCTAGCTGGGTAATGTATATTGTTTTGACAAAGGGATGTGCAACTGCCAGCAAAAGTCGACTTCGACTTTTTCAACCGTTGAAAATTTAAAAGTCGACTCATCGACTTTTTTAACCTTTAGAAGTCGACTTTTCAACTTTTTTCGACTTTTTTTAAAATATTTTTGCACCGCTTTTGTAGGGCAGTTAAGAAGCAAATGATTCAATACGAAAATGTGTTTTATTGTTTAAAAATAAACAAAAACATGGTACTTCAGTAAATAAATAAAATACAAAAAAAAAATAATATTGCAATTTTTGTTCTTATACAGATAATCAGATTTGTTATGAATAATTTTTCCCGGGTAATCGGAAAAGGGAGAGTTAATTTTCAAGATAAATTTTAAGAACATTTTGGAAATTTTTAAAGTAAATTTCTTCATTAACCGTCAATATTTATGAAAGTAAAAAAAAAATGTGAGTCTCTTTCTGCTTTCCTAAAAATTAAAACTACCTTTTCCGATACCCCAGCATAAATTATTAATAATTGGGCAGAATATCAAGCCCTAATCGACGAATTAACGTAAGCGTTATAAACCAAATTTTACAAGAGAAGCATTTTCCTTATTTTATTTTTTTTTTTTTTTTTTGCATAAGTGGTACATGTAAATTTTATTTTTGTGTTAGATATAACTTTAGAACAGTTTGACGTAGAGATGTGAAATTTTTGGAGTTGACGATTTTGGTGTCGTTTGCCATTTAAAAATTAATTTTGAAAAAGTAGCGCTTACGTTAATTCGGCGGTTAGGGCTCGGTTAGGGCACAAGTGAATGCACAATCAAGGGAACCACATGTCTTCACCAACTGAACGTAGAAAAACCAACATGTTAAGATGCTCTGGCGAAAGCCTGTTTCGCAATTGGCTTGCTATGAGACCAGCATGAGAAAATAACCTTTCGGATGGCACCGAAGTTGCAACAGTTGATAAATATTTTTTGCAACGGCTTAAAAGCAAAAGGTAATTCAGTCTTCATGCATCATGCATCATGCATCGATCAACACCTGAATCCTCTCGTACTCGAAAAAAAATCGACTGCCAAAATTGCAGCTCAACTTATCCCCTGAAAATGGAACGAAGACATAGTTCGACCACGCCCATTTTTAGTAAAGTTGCCACCAGTAAGCATATGAACTAAATTACAAAATTTTAGTCCAGTACAAAAGAATTCGTCTAAAATATAGCGTTTTTACTGATTTTTGGGCGGTAATAGGGGGTGTGGCACTTCTTTTTTACTATTCGAGATATAAGCCTTGCTAACAAATGCTGTTAATTTGATGCCTTTAGATGAAATATTGCCTATATTTGCAAAAAGTTAAAACACATGAAAAAGTACTTAATTTGGCAAAATATCAATCTACCCAAACAAGTCACGGAGTTAGCTAGAGTACATGGGTACTTGGGCACTTTACAAAAATAAAATGTACGGCATTTGCCAATCTACCCAAGTCAGTGTGAATACCCCTAATATGTCACTGGTATCGCATTCTTGATTATTAGATGTCTATACCGCTATCACAACTTTTTCATTTGAAATTCTTGCTTGCCTCATCTCGGCATTCACAAGATCACCTAAGTGGAGGGGGGGTTATATTTGCAGTAATTATTTTTGTATTGCTGCTTACCAAGGTGAAAGATTGGTTGAGAACACTCACGGATATTTTAAAATGCGTGCTTTTTGAACCTAGGATCTAGATGTGTTAAAGAAGCGTATGGTTTTACCAATTCAATATTGTAAATTTGTGATTTCAATGGCAAGCACTCGTTTTAAATTCTTGCCAATTTGACTTAAAGCAGAACATTCCTCTGTTTTCGTTGAGCATACATTATACATTTGTATTAACAGCCCTATTCTGGCAAAGTAACAATTATTATCCAGTATTCTTGATATTTTTATGTGTTTGTTGTAATGTTGTTTTTTTTTTCAGAACAAAATTTGAAGCTCAAAAATAATAAAAAATTTTAATAAAAATTATCACCTGCTTTTCAAATCGTGCCAATTTCATTAAAACATTTTGTTAGTTTAGAGAAGACAGTTCTCAGATTAGAGTTAAGGTTTTTGTTTCGCATAAAATGAAAAAAGTCGAAAGTAAAAGTCGATTGCCAAAAGTCGAAAATTATCAAGCAAAAGTCGACTTTCGACTTATTTCGACTTCGACTTTTTGCTTTGCTAGAAGCTAGTGTTTTAACTGAATGGTAGCTATTTTCACAGCCAAATGTCCAATTATTCATGACTTTGACCAAAAATCGATTAATTATTTTTAGATTATTTAGTTAATTTGATCAAAAACTTACTTGATCTTAAGCTCGCAATTGAATTCGTGCAAATTTAAATAAATCACAATTAATTAATAAATATTTTTATTAATTTTAATATTCCCTTAAAGAAGGAAAAATTTTGATATTCAGCAATTCCATTTTAAACGTATCGGCCTGACGGGAATTTTGAAATTTTGCATGGAGCATCACTGACGGAAATAAAAAACCCTTGATTTGGAGGAAAAAACCGTGACGTGATTTTTGGCGGTGCAAAGCTGGCAAAATGAACTTTTCAACAATATAAAAATTAGGGTAAGGACTCAATGGGTTAATGAGATATGGTAATTTTATCGTCTAAACACAAATATTTTTTAACAACAAACTAATTTCTTAACCGAATTTAAAGTTTGAGCTAATGTTAGCAAGACATTTGAACGTACCTTAATCCAAAGATAGTTATGGGAAAGTTTTGGTGGTTTTGGTGGTGGGTTGATGAAATTATGATGAGAACACAATGGGTGCATGAGATATGAACATCTCAATAAAAATTGATATTAAAAAAATTTTATGTTTAAATGTTAAAATTACAATTTAGTCCTTACCCTAATTTTTATATTTCTGAAAAGGTAATTTTTTTTAAAAGATCAAAGAACCAAGGCATGCGCTTTTAACAAACAAGGTTTGTAGTCTTATTAGGGTTCACAGCAATAAACTACTGTGTCTTCTTACTAGTAGACACAACAGTCAAGAAGACACAACAGTTTTGAGCTATTATGGTTCACAACAATACGTTGTTGTCACGTTTGATTGTGGAACGTATGTAGAATTCGTTGCTTGACTGGTCCACGGTTGCTTCGGAGAAAAGTTAAAACGTACTCTTTAAAAAGTATTTTTTATATAGCAAAAAGTACTATCACGATAAGAATTTTTTTGCGATATGAAAGGGAAATATTGTGAGCCATATTTAAACCCGTTAATTTCAACTGGCGCTAAAAAATAGGATTAAATCTAGTGTAATGAAATAGCTGGATTTTAAAATGTTTTTAAGTACAAGGAAGCATTTTTTTACTAAGATTATAATGGTGTTGAAAAAAAATCCCGCTTTCCTCTCCCTTTGGCCGGGAACACGGACCATTTTATAGTAGCAACAAACAATTCGTTTTTTAAATTGGCTACAATTCTTACCTTATTATACGGATATCAGTATTATTGACACAATAAGGAATTATTTATGGCCTTAAAAGCATTTCTTAAAAATTTTGTTATTTCAATTTGCTTGAAAAAAAAAAATCTGCAATATCAGAAAATCTTAAAAATTGGATATGTAGTTTGGATTTTATGGCGAAAAATTCAAAAAACATGCTGTTTTGTCTAGAGTAATTCCGATAAAAGAATGTTCGTCGACAAGTCAAAAACAAGGCTAGATACAAGGCTTAATTCATTACCAAAATAAAGTTTTAAGCTTTGTGCGATGCAAATAATATAGTTTAACTTTTTCTAGCTCCAAAAATTCAAACGCATTTTTAAACGATGTAATGGCGAGCAATGTAGTACATTTAATATTCAAAAAGTTAAACGGATGTCAATAATGGAATATATTGACATTGCGACAATTTGCTTTCCAAAATAAAAATATTCGGCAATTATTCCGCTACTTTGGGCCGAAGAATAAAAAATCAGCCAACTATGCCGAATACCAAAGCCGAATATTCGGTCGGACAATAGATATTTTACAAAATTTGCTGAGTCTTAAAAAATACATTTCTATAATGCCAATAGCATAACTATAATTTAGAATTATGGCAAATTAAAAATACATCTTGTTTTTAGCTTAAAACCCCTCTCCCGGCATTTCTTAACTAATAAAATAAAATAGCACTTCTTTCTATCATAAATCTTTTATAAAGGAAGCATCGCAGAAATTTTCGTACTCTAAACATAAAAACGTACTCTAATTAGTACGTTTCGATGCAACTGTGAACGGGTCACTGTCAAAATAAAAAAATAAAGAAACAAACAATTCGAATTCAATTGCTAACTTCAATATAATTCTCTTCGCAAGGAGAGGAATTATCAATTTTTTGTGAAATTTTCATAATTAATAAAGAAAAACGCAATTTTAAATAAAGTTTTAATTTTTGATCTATTTCGTTTCGTCAACACAACACCAAATTAGCTGTCTTCAAAATTTGGCAGATAACAAGACAATAAAGCACAACTGCTGTGTTGCATAGTAAGTGTATTAAAGACACAGCATTGTTGACAGACAACAGTGGAATTTATTCAGTTGCTTTGTTGTCTACCGTAATAGCAATTTACACATTGAAGACAGAAATTACTGTTGTGTTGTGAACCGTAATAGGGCTATTGGTCTTTGACCTGAAAGGAAAGGGATAGATTTATTTAGAATTGATTGGGACCCTACGTGAATTATTGATTGGGCGAAACAACCGTGAAAGATAATTTGAATTGCTTTTAACTGAGGCTAGTGTTATGCCTTAACCTCGGCAAGCATTTCCAGCCCTTAATTATTCCTGTCTTTTAATTCCACATTTTCCACAATTTTAGTTGTGGATTTTTAGTTTTCCATAATTCTTAAATGTAGGAAAGAACAAAGAAAGTGAAAAGAACCATGCCCTAGCCCGGATTCGAACCAGGGACCTCTGGGTTGATAGTCTAGCGCACTCTCCACTAGACTACAAAGGCCGACTTCGCCAATTGACTAAAATTTTAGCAGTGAATATGTTTAGAGTACGAGATTGTTTTAAAGTAATGAAAAGTAGTATTGGACGACGGAGAGTGGCACCTTTTATTACAGGGTTGCCACCTAGTAATATGTATTTTCAAAAGTAAAAGCAACCCTATTATTTCAAAATTTTATAATTTTGAAATTCTGACCACGGATTCGAATTCAGCGACCCATTTTTGGTATACCATTTTTTGCCAGCCCCGAATTTATAAATAACAAAATATTAAGGCAGCAACCCTATCCACCATCTTGAATTTTAAAATTCTGACTTCAGATTCGAAATCAGTGACTCCCTAACACTGTTAAATGATGTTTAAAACTCTTAAAAATACATATTATTAGGTGGCAATACTGTGGTAAAAATTTAGGTGGTAGCCCTTACCTCCATCTGAAATTTTAAAACTGTGACATTATATTCGAAATAAAATCCGTTGTCAGAATTTCAAAATTAAAACAATTCGCAAAAATACCTGAAAATCTAGGTGGCAACTCTATCCGACATCTCGAATTTTAAATTCGGACATCAGATCCGAAATTATCTACCCCCTAAAACTGCCAACCACGGAGTTCACAGAACCGTTAAAAGTCATAATACGCTTAAGCTTTTCCTACACAAGCTCATTGAATATTTTGGATACTTGCTTTAATTAGGTACTTGCCTTCAATTCCAAGCTTTTCAAGTTTTTTGCCGAAGGCAATCAAGCTTTCCTTTACTTGAAACTTCGTGCCGTTCGCTTGTAAGCTAGCATACTTGCAAGTCGCAAGCTGTAGTGGGCTTATTTATATTCAACTACAAACTATACTTGATTCAAAATTATCAAGCTCAAGCTAGCTTGAACTTGTATTTTAAACAAGTACTTGAAATAGTCAAGTAGGCTTGTGCAGTTCTCTCGTTTCAACAGGTCGGTGCCACTTGCCACACAGCCATCGATACAATGCAATTTTTACAAATGAAATTCGAAGGGAAGATTATTTCACGCCGAGGTGATGTCAATTGGCAACGAGATCATGCGTGTTGACGCCGTTGGACTTCATTCCTTGGAGTTTCCTCAAAGGGAAGGTTTATGCTAATAAGCCCCGAACGGTGAAACCAAGGAGCTGAAATAGGAAATCGAAGTGGCCATTGCAGCAATTAATCCAGAATTATGCCAGTATATCATGGAAAATTTAAAAAAAAGGGATCGCATGTGCACGCAAGGTCGAGGCGGCCATTTAAGCGACTTTTTTTCAATAAAAACACACGGACATTGCAACAATACAAAGCGTTTTAAAAAAAATTAAAATGTCAGTGACTTTTGGTACACCCTTTATTAGCTTTTTATTTTTGATCCAAATAAAGTAATTTCGAGTAAATTGCCTAGAGTTTTTTTAAAAATGTTCAAAGAAGTTCAAAGCATTGTATAAAGTAAAGCACATTATTTTTCACGAAAAAGAATAAGATCACTAGAGTGGGTCAAACAAAAGTAAAGCTGAAAAAAAAAAGCTATATCTAAGCTGAAAAATTTGTTTGGACCGCCGAAAGAACAGCTCAAATGGACTTTTTTCCGCAACTTTAGTATAACATGTCTGATCTAAAACAAATCGTGTGTCATTAAAAAGGTCTTAACAAATACTTAATTTTCACTTCAGAGCGTTTTTACTTAGGAAGTCATATTCGACTAGTAAGCCCCGTTAGCGCGATTAACCACCTCCCGTAAATTATTTCTTTTTTCTAATAAAATTAAAAACCGTTAACCCATTTTGGCCCGGTACCCGATCCCGTTGAAATTTTTTGGTGAATTTTGGAACTCAGGCTATTTTTGACCTAATCAAGAAAAATCCGTTAAAACTTTTTTCCTATCTGTAATGGTTTTTGAGTAACGGTTGGGGTAGTTTTCTACCCATTGGGCCAATAGATACACTTATTTAGACAAAAACTATGTTTTGTGGACCAAAAGTTTATTTGAAAAAATTATGAAATTTCATTGAACCAAAATAAGTTATACATGTAATTAAATGAAAAATTAAATATATTTTTTTATTATTTATGTTTATAATATTTTTCAGAACATTTTGGGTGCAAGTTTATATTGCATTTCTTGCAAATGAACGGAGTTTTGGATGAACAAAATTTGAATCGTCTTGGTGGTGTGCCATAGGTTTACTAGGAAAATGCTTTGATTCGTTCTGATCAGATAGTTCTCTTATACCACTTGCACCTCTGGCGCTGCTTGTACCGGGGGCATCGGACACATTTTTAGTTGGCTTGTCCGACAATAAAATAGCTCGAGTAACTTGGGATCTAAATTCCAACTGTGATAACGGTTTTCTGTTCTCAGTCTTTGCCACTAAACAATCAAGTTCCCAGGCATTGACTAGCATATTGGAAAGCATATTTGTAAAAAAAGGCCACCACCACTTTTTCCACGTATGCCGAAGGCATTATCATGAAGGTCCACTCCTCCCATGTCATATTAAAAGTGGCAAATAGAAAAAAAGTGGAATGAAGATCCATATATTCTAGAACTGAAAGTACAATGTCTCAATACCTGTATTGTATTCTTTTATCATGCGTGAAACACTGATGTTTACATGTTTTTTTTTTGTGTACGTTCATAGCGTCTGGCCGTAGCAAATGGTTCCACAAATGAATAATTAGATAACACATTAACGTTTGCATTATCTTTCCATCTGACAACAGCAAGCTCCTTGCCATGTTCATAAGTGCCGTGTATTCGCCTTTTTCCATTTTTTCAGGCAATTTGGCTCCTCCAATTTGATTTGCTCGAACAGCTTGTGTGTCTTGAAACAGAAGAAATACGTATTTTTTACTGACTATGGTAATTAAAAATTTACTGCAATATTTTAACTTCTGAAATGTATATAAATAATATTTACCTGTTGCAAGGAATCGGCGGTCACTTAGAAGCCACATGAGATGAAACGAAGTGAAGAAGTTATCAAAGAAATCAAAGGATCGGTGAACAGCAGTGACAACTTTATCTTCTTCGTCAGATGAATTTAAAACCGCCATTATTTCCTCCACTTTTAACGCCCGTTGTCGCTTCATGTTTAAATCAAGATAGTATTACCGTATTAAAATTGTATTTAAAACTTTAAGTAAATTGTCGTTTATTAGATAAATATATTTATCAATATTCACGTAATCCATAAACACTCGAAAAACTTGTTATAATGCGGAAATGTTTCCAAACAGCAGCAAAATATAAATTGCGCAGTAATTATGGCATCGTTTTTAATAAATGTCAAATTTATCCGAAAAGTATTAACACATTGTCCCAATGGGTAGAAAACTACCCACGCAGATTTAACATCGCAAAACATAGGGATAGTAGTTGCAAAGGCAATTTTTTTTTTTCTTATATCGGTACTACCATCTATTCGCAACATGAAACGAATGTAAATATTATCATATGAAATATTTAAATATTTAAACTTTTTAATAAAAAAATTGTCTAATTGGAGGCTTTTAATTAGTGGGAGGGGAAGGTGGTGGTTGTGGTTGATTCAAGGTCATCGCAATACATACATGATAGCCAACATTCCAAATATTACTTATGTATCAACAAATAATTTTTATAAATTGTAGTTTCATAGAAAAGTCTATTTTAGTTCAGGGGTAGAAAACTACCCCTCCGGGCCAAAATGGGTTAAATTTTAAACTTTTTGCCAATAAAATAATAACCTTTTTAAATTTGGACTTGTTACACTAAAGTTGTAAGAAAAGACCATTTGGACTGTTTTTCCGGTGGTCCAATAAAAGTTTTTTGTTTTGGAATCCTCTCGAGGTCAGCTTTGATATAGGGGTGGTTTTTTAAAATTCTTTTTTTGTATGGAGGCCGACCCACTCTAATGATCACACTAATCAGTTAAACCATATTAGAAACAAATTCTCGTTACAGCAAAATTACGCAATGTTTGAACACATCTTGTCCAATATAGATATTGGACAATGTTACTGATAAGTTCAATCCTTGAATATTAAGTACCAACTTTTAATTTAGGCTTCTTTCTTGGTAAAGTTTGTCATATTGTGCCGTGTACTTATGTCTTGTGTATGCAACTGTTTAAGTTTTTTATTCACTTCCGAGAATGTGAAAAAATCTTGTGAATATGGAAATACAAACATTACTGTTGTAGAAGATTTTAGGGTGAGAGGAAGGGGAAAAAAGCTCTAATTAGATTTTTCAATTTTTTTCTACTGCCGTTTTTACTAACATGGCTTTTAGCAATTTTCTATTTCCTTTTGCGTTTTTTTCTGTTGCTAGTTTTTGCTATTTTTTAAAACCATTTTAAAGATATTTTTGTTTTTGTTCTTCTGCATTTTTTTTCAACCATCTATTCGTATTTGTACCATCATACATCAATATAGCTTTCATAAGCAATTCTTTCTGCGACTGATGGCTGCCTAGTGCCTTCATTGCTGTGTGTCTGTCTTGCTCTCTCTGTCTCTCTACCTCTCTCTCTAATACATTTGCTGTCGTTTTCCTTCTCTATGTTAGTCCTTTTTTTTGTTTGTTTATGTGTTATACAACGCAACATTATGACAATTGGTGGCAGATGTAGTTGTAGCTAGAATTTTTTAGTATTAGTTTTGGAAATTAAACTCGCAGCGAATTCCGCGATTCACCCCCTTTCTACCCACCATTATAACTTATTGCATCTCGTTGTTTATTTATTCTTTTTCAACATAGTTTCCGCGAATTTTGCTCTTTGTGTGAGTGTATATGTTATATAAAAAAACGTGCACACGAACGACAAAGTTTATTTGAAAAAATGTTTTTTTTTATTACTACTGTTGGTAAAAATATAATTTTTTTAAATTTTATTTTTTAGAATTTTTTGATTTCCACAAAACATTTGCATCTACTACTCTTTATACTCAATCCCCACCCATTTCACACACACACACACACACGCACACAGACTCATGGTGGGATTTGACCATTCCCAGTAAACATTTTTTGAGTCCTCAAAAAATATGAATCTAAAATACGTCATTTATGTGAGTCTTTTTAGAGTGTTCATAAAAAAGAGTCATAAAAGAGTCCTTTTTATGCGTGTTTTATGAATGTTCATAAAAAGGACTCATAATAGAATTAATTTTATTCACGTTTTATGAGTGTTCATAAAATGGAGTCATAAAATAATACTTTTTATGAGTGTTTTGCGAGTGCTTATCAAAACGACTTACAGAAAAAAATTTTTTATGCATGTTTTTTGAGTGCTTATAAAAGGGACTCCTAAAAAAATCCTTTATGTTTTATGAGTGTTCTTAAAAAAGGAGTCATAAAAGAATACTTTTTATGCGTATTTTATAAGTGTTCATAAAAAAACTCATAAAAGAATACTTTTTATGCATGTTTTCTGAGTGTTAATGAAATGGAGTAATAAAAGAAAACTTTTTAGGCGTTTTTTATGAGTCTTTATGAAATGGACTGATAAAAGAATACTTTTTTGCGTGTTTCATCAGTTCCCAGCAAAAAAAGTGCTTCCAAAAGAAGGTTAAGTGGAAGGGAAAGTCTTGAATTCCATCATTTCCACTTTCATACCCAGAAGGCATTCTTTAAACATATGCATGTCATTGGGAGGAATGCTTTCCTTAGTCTTCTCTAGAAGTGCTTCCAGAATTTTTTCAATGGAATATTTCTTTGAGCCCTTAAATAAAAGGATTCAAGTAGGTGTTTTTGAGGAGAAATTTAAGAAGACTATTTCCATGGCATGAAATGGTTTTTGGATTAGGGGGGCGTAAAAACTCTCACGGACAATGTCCCTTTTCCCGATTTTCTCGCGAATTTAGTGTTGGAAATGAGAAGTGTTTAGGTTTTGTTGGGAGTATAAAAAAAATCCACTTAAAATATCCTTTTCCTGATTTTCACGGCATTTTGGTGTTTGAAGTGGTTGCGTTTTGTTGGAGGTTTGAAAAATCCCACGGAAAATGAAAAAATACCTTAAAAAAAATAATTGAAATTAAATGCTATTTGAATGTCTTTGAGAAGGGGTTTATGAGAATGCTTCTTGAAAGCTTTTCTTTATAAGGCTTAGAAGAAGCCCAATTGGATCTATAGAATGTCTTCAGGAAGCAGTGTCCCTAAGAATGCATGTCACATTTGTAACAAAAATTTTGCTGGGTTCTTATAAAAAAAACACATAAAAGAATACTTTTAATGCATGTTTTATAGTGCTCTTAAAAATAACTTATAAAAAATTAAGTTTTATGCGTTCCTGTGATTCTTGTGAATGTCAACCCTGTATAAAGCAGGCGCTTGCTATGCTGGCGCTGAAATTCGGGGAATTCCATTCTTGCTGCGATCAGCTTGCTGTATTTTTGGTGCGTAAGTAAGCAATGTAAACAGAATTTAAATATTCATTGTAAGTTTAAAGGTCGGAGGCGTGAAAGTGATTTAATTTTTAACTATTAAACATATAAATATAAAAAATAATCAAGCAAGTTCTTATAAATTTTTTACGAGTTGTCACGAATAATAATGACAAGAAAACAGTGCAAGAAAGAGTCTTCGAAAATAAATAACTTTTTAAAAAAGAAAAAAATTCGTTTAGAGGTGGAGATAGGAGAAAATAGTGAAGAAGATGAGAAAGCGTGTAAGCAGGCTTTCAACTATCAAACTCCTGATAATGATTTTCCGGCAACCATTAAATCGTTATTAAGCAGTGGGCAAACAAATATTAGAATGCAATTAACGACATATAAGGTTTAAAATATGAGTCTTAAAAGAATCTTTAATATGAGCCTTAAAAGATGCTTTAATAAGAGTCCTAAAAGAGTATTTATTACAAGAGTTTATGGAGGATTTCTAAGGAAAATAATGAGTTAAAAAATATTTATTTATGTGAGTCATAATAGAGTATTTAATGAGGCCTTTTTAAAGGTCATAAAATAGTCTTTATTATGAGTCTTTAATATGAGTCATAAAGTAGTCATTTAAGTGAGTCATAAAAGACTATTTAATGTGAGGTTTAATGAGGGTTTTAAGGGTCATTAAATAGTCTTTAATATGAGTCTTAAAAGAGTATTTAATTAGTCATAAAATAATCTTTCTTTTTTTTTTGCGTCATATCGGTGTGCCCTCAACCTAAGAAAAAAGACTAATTAAAGAGCGCATAATGATGAAGCCTCATAAATAAGAGTCCAAAATCTTAATAAGAGTCTTAATGTTTGCTGGGTTACGATGCCTGACACCTTTGCCTAAATCGTCGACAAACTTAATAAAAATTCATTCGCATTCTCGTTGCTGTTCTTTCTATGTCCATTCAGCGTCGCTCACTCATTCCACGTTCTTTGGTACTATGTGTGTGGGTGTATGTGTATGGGTGTGTGTGTGGGTGTATGTGTATGGGTGTGTGTGTGTATGTGTGTTTTGTGTATGTTTGTATATGTTTATCAGGGCTGAACAGCAGCCGTTTTAGCAAGTACGGCAACAACAACTACAACAACAGCCACGTCATGTGACTGATCGATTGCACAAGTGAAAAAAGTCGTTTCTGATTGGCAATAAAGTTTTGGTGTGGGGAAAATATGTACAAAAAATGGCGGTGTTTTTATTTATACCGTTCATTTTAAGCTGCTATGTTTTGTTTTGCATTGCATGTTTTTGGGGCGCAACTTGTACATATGTTTCAATTATTAATGTACGGTGTTACCACTTAAAAAATTTGTATAATTATTGTTTTTCATACTCTTTATTTTCATTCGTTATCTTTTGAGTATGGTTTGTTAAAAAATACAGTATTCAACAAAACTATGCGAACAACGAAATTTATTTTTTTTTCTAGGTCATATTTTCTCAAAACTGTAAATACTTTTTTCTCTTCTTGGTACTGTTAGTAAGGTAACACCTCACAAATAAAGTCCCGCTAGGTTTCAATTTGTGTGGAATGCCGAATTATTAATGACAGTCGAGTTTAAAAACGACAAACGTAAGCAATACAAAAATTTAAAAAAATGTTATATCAGTTATCTTGCTTTTGCAATGTTTTTATATGTATCAAAAAAACTAATTTCCCGTTTGTTTGGTTATTTGTTTGTTTGATCGAAACACAAATCTCGCTCAAATTTGATACATACATATATTACTTACACTCTACATTAAATTGTTACATACTTAGTTTTGACCACGCCTCTTCCGACCCTTTTCAACTTGCGCAAATCTACGCTTTGAAATGCTTTTTACTATCAGAATTTTACGTCAATTAAATATTCATAAATTGTTGCTAATTTGAAACCAAAAACATACAAATTTCTTCAAAATTGTAAAAATTCTTAGTACAATGACTTTTTCATAAAACACCACTTTTTCATAAAACAACAATATAAAAATTAAAGTTCTGATTATCTATGCAAATATTTCCGCTATCTCTGAATCAGAGCTGGGCATTTTGCGTTTATAATTACTTTCCGATTACAACCACAGTAATCGTAATCTTTAATGTAAAAAAATATTATTACGATTACTGTAATTTGTACACACAAATTACAATTGCGATTACAGTAATTGTAGTAGCATAATTTATTGATTATAATCACAATAATCGTTTGCAATGAAAAATTACGATTCCGATTACTGTAATTGTAATCACCGTTTTTTATTGCTATGATTTTGGTAATCTTTATCATTAAAAAAACAATTACCACTATTGTAATCGTAATCATTATTTTTTAATTTAAATACTGCATTAATAATTATATCTTATTTATAATTCCCCTTACCAAAAAAACAAATAAATTACAGGTAAATTACTCCACACCTATTTAATTTTTATTTTCTTTCAAACAATATGTTTTTCAATGATAAATCAAGGCAAAATAAATTATAAAGAATATGTAGGGCATTCCATACCAAATTTGCCAACATTTTTTTTTCATAAAAATTTATTTTATGGTTCATTAGTAAGAAATAGTTGATAAGTATTTTTTTTATTTCAATATAGTTACAATAGTTGCAAGGACTTTTCGAACAACAATTTTTGTTTTATGTTTGTAAAAAATTACCTTTTTTCAATCGCTGATACTGCAATGACTGATGAAGATAGAAAAATTTGTCCCAAAGAAGACATGTGCGCCTTTTTGTTAGCTGTCGAAAGCTTGACCTAATGTTTTTTGTGTGTTAAAAATAAACTCCAAAACATTATTCTTAATACTGGTAGAATTTAAGAGTGAACACTTGAATACTAACGGAGCAATGATTTTTCACTGCAAATTGATTGCAACAGCGGTCTTTGAATTTATAACACGACATTTCTGACAACGTCACCGGAAAATTTTTAGCAATAGACAATGAACTGACAAGTTTAGACAAGTAAACAAGTTTAAAAAAGTACGCTGCGGTTCGCTTCGCATGTGTAAGTTGCGATTAAAAAATTCATTTGGTCAATGAGGTGGTTAAATTTTAAGGGCCGATATTGAATGTGAACGTCAAGTTTTTTCTGCATTTCATTTGACATTTCTCAACTTCAGACTAATTCAGTTTGAACCATGGAAAGATAAACAATCGAGCAACGCGTAAAAGTTGTTCAGGCTTATTATGAAAATGGACGTTCAAATCAAAATGCATATGGTGCACTTCGTGATTTTTTCGATCAATTTAATCGTCCAAATGTGCGTACAATCGAAAAAATCGTGCAAAAATTTGAGCAAACCGGGTCTGTAGGAGATGTGAAAACACCAGTGCATGCTCGTACAGCTCATACTGCAGAAAATATTGCTGCTGTTCGCGATAGTGTGGCTGAAGAGCCGTCCACCTCAACTCGTCGTCGTGCCCAACAATTTCACCTCTCACGCTCGTCGTTGATGAACATTATGCATAGTTCAAGACTTGCATTTACACGCTTACAAGGTGCACTTGACTCAAGAACTAAAGCCTCTTGACCATTTCAAGCGTCGTCAATGGCCAGAATGGTGGCAAGAAATGGCAACAGTGGATGATTAATTTTCGAAGAAAATTATCTTCAGTGATGAGGCACATTTTCACCTCAGTGGATTCGTCAATAAGCTGAATTGCTGTATTTGGGCAAATGATAATCCAAGAGTGATTGTCGAAAAACTAATGCACCTACAAAGAGTGACTGTTTGGTGCGGTTTATGGGCTGGCGGCATCATCGGGCCGTATTTTGTCCAAAATGAGGCCGGTCAGGCAGTTACAGTGAATCGTGACATGATAACGAACTTTTTATGGCCCGAATTGGAAGATATGGGTGTGGACGATATGTGGTTTCAACAGGACGGTGCCACTTGCCACACAGCAAACGAAACAATGGCTCTTTTGCGCGACAAATTCAATGGTCGTGTTATCTCACGTGGTGGCGATGTCAATTGGCCGCCAAGATCATATGATTTGACACCGTTGGACTTCTTTCTTTGGGGTTATTTGAAAAAAAAGGTGTACGTTGGTAAACCAGCAACAATTCAAGAGCTAAAGGATGAGATAATTCGGCACACTAACGGCATAGAACCTCAACTATGCCTCAGTGTCATCGAAAATTTGGACCATCGGATGGTGTTGTGCCGCCGAGGTCGCGGCGGCCATATGGACGATATTTCGAACCTTACCAATATTATCATAATAAAAATAAATGACAATAATTTTCTAAATAATTTGTGTTTTATTCAAAATCAACATCGGCCCTTAAAATTTAACCACCCTTATAACGAAATGGCTTATCACATAGATTTGTGTATATAACTTTGAAGTGGTTTGATATATTTGAAAATTTTTTTCACAGAAATTATTTTTTCAGATGCAGAATTTTCTAAAAAATATCAAAACAATTTTTTGAAAAATTTAATTTTCATCAAAAAAAAAATTCATGGTTTTCGATGATAGAAACTGTTTATAGAATTATGTGTCAAAATTAAGCAATTTTTGCAAATAAATGTTATATCATATGAAGAGTGTAAAAAAAGGAAATTTAATAAAAAAAAATTACAACAAAAAAGTCTGGCCTTTTTTTTGATCAAAAACTGAATATTTTAGAGGTTTATTTAAAACAGTATAAAACATTGAAGTGGTGACATAACGGCAAATTTAACTGATCTTTCAGGCAAAGAAAATTTGATGAAAAATGCTTGAAAAATGGCTGAGATATTTACTTGCAAAATCAAAACTTGAAATTTCAATCGTTTTTCTTCTCATTCTGAGGCGATGGCCCTTGCTTCAAAAAAATACGTTGTACTGAAAAAATCTAAATTTTTTGAGATATCCCTATAATTTTGACGTCATTGTAACGGGATTTTTTTATCATACTATCCGTGAAAAATGTTAACAAAAAAGCTTTCGTATGCCGTTATATTCTCAACCAACGACTTTTCGATACAAAAATTCGTTGTACTGAAAACATCTACAGTTTTCAAGATATCACCATCATTTGTATGTCAAAATAATGGGAATTTTTTAAAATTTACTATTTGTAAGAAATTTCACCATCACATATCGAGCCATTACCGCAAAACAAGTGTAACCAACAAAAACAAAATTTTACAGGAGAATCAATTTTCTAGTTTTGTCTGCATAACTTAGTTTGAACGATTTTTTTTATAGTACTATCGTTTGTCATTTAAAAGTGAATTTTGAATTTCGTGTTGGCTACACTTTTTTCAGCGGTTATGGCTCGATATATTCAGACTTGTTACATAAAAAAATGCTTATTGTAGGGTATCCGTAAGAGATGGCGAAAAATATCTGGGGTATTCTTTTCACATCTTATCAATGTCTTATCAATAGTGCTGTACGTTTCGAATGATATACGTTTCATTGCCCTTATTCTAAATTAAATATCAAAAAAGTGCACGACAACATTTGATGTTTGCGTATTAGTTTATAAGATTTTAGAGGTTGTGTTGATAAATTCACATTGTACAAGGGGGGTAGATGCGATTTTAATCCAATGTGGCGGAATTTTGAACTTTGATATTATCTATACTATTATATAAAATTAAAGTGAAAATTTTCTTTTTTATTATTATCTTTTTAATTATTCTCCAATTTTTATGAAAAAAGTTTTAAAATATCATATTTGGGCTACAACAACGTTTAGGGGTATTTTCCTTTCAAAATTTTAATAATAAGTATATTTAATTAAAGTATTAAGGCTGTGTGCGAATTGATTTAAACGCGACTTAAACTAAATTGGGTTGATAAGGCAGTGCTTTCTAATTTAGGAGGCATTTAGGTAGCTCGAGAATTACCTGCCTTATCGACACAATTTAGTTTAGGTCGCATTTAGATCAATTCACACACAGCCTAAATTGTTTAAGAAATCATCCCAGCTGCCAAGCATTGCTTAATCGTTTTCTTTTCACGCGTGTATATTGCGAGAGTTTCAATAAACTCCATGTTGCTCTCTACTACTCTCTTTTTACAGCTAACATAGCGAAACAAAAAAACAGACGAGCCTCGAGCAAGGCAAAAAGTGAGATACATATAAATCAGGAGTGCGCACACATATACATACAAATTTTCATGTTTGTGTTGAAAAGCTTTTGCTTTTAAAGTTTGCACTTGAAAAAAGTACGAGCTCAACAACAAAACGAAAGCAACACAATTTTAGTAGCTGTCCAGACTTTATGCCAACAGTTTGCGGTTGCTTGCTGTTTCGTTTGTTTTTTTTTTTTGTGTTCGCGATCTAAATAAGGTTACTTATATTTTTGTAACCGAAAATAAAATATATTAAAATATTTTGAATTCTTATTTATACAAGAGTTGTTGAACTGAAATTTTTAAGAGTTATTTTTGGCTTTTTTAACAGTTCTTTAGACCTAATATAAAAAAATATTTTACTACATTTATGACACTTTATGTTTTTGTATTGCATTTAGATATCCCTCCAGGAAAAATCGGAAGGCTTCTATCTAAAAGTGATAAAGAAACATTCCCCACTGTATCTTTCGGAAGCTTAAGGGTAGTTTTGTATTTGTGTAGTTTCTAAATCGCTTCTTTAAGAATGCTTATGGAAACTTTTACTGATTGTCAAGCAATGACAACAGAAAATATTAATATCGTTGTTTCCTAGCCGCTTCTTATAGAATTCGATAGTCTAGTGGTAGCGCGCTTGACTGTCGCTCAAGTGTCCCGGGTTCGAATACTGGCCGGGCATTTTCATAACAAGGGAGAGGAATGTTTCCGCATTAATTTTAAAGACAGCGGAGAGGAATGTTTCCACATTCATTTTTAAAAATATCTTGATTTATTTATTTAAAAATAAAAAGAAAAAATATCTTGATTTATTTTAAAATAAAAAGAAAAAATATCTCGATTTACTTATTTTAAAATTAAAAGAAAAAAATAACTTGATTTATTTATTTTTCAGTAAAAAGGCATGCCTAACTTTTCACCTTTGGTCCGTTTGTATCTTTTTTTCTTTTAGTGCATAATTTATGTAAAAACAAGAACATTTTAAGCAGCGAGCAACCACAACCTGCTTGCTTGAAGTCTGGATAGCTACTGAAAACTTTTTTATTTTCATGTCAACAAATATGTGTGAAAGCTCTCCGCGCATGGGCGGCCTTTTGCGCTCCAAAAAAAAAATAAAAAAAAACAAGACATGTTTTTTATTTCGTTTGACATGTATTGTCTTATGGAGATTCATAAAAAAACCGTCCGTGGCCAAGCCGCGGACAACTGCAGCCCATTAGTTTTTCTATATTAAAGCTACTATATCAAATTGTATAACGAAAGCTTTAAAATACGGCTGTAAGCGTGATCTCAGACAAGTAAGATGGTCTAAAAGACGGACATTCGTTTTAAAAATGTGATGACTTAAAGGTGAGAACTTAAGCTAAAGACAAAGTTTAAGTATTAAACTTATTTGACTTATTAGTATTAATAAGTATAGAAAATTATACCCTTACTCCGAAGAAAATGTCAACACTTTCCTCAAACAGAAGATTTTTTAAGGACTTATTTTTACCATTGTTGCTCGAAAGTATCATTGAATGCGACGGCAACTTTTCTCAATTCCAGACAATAAAGTTAACTTCCGCTTGAGTTTCTTCCTGGACTTCTTTCCAACTGCCTGCAATATCAATCATCTTAGATGGGCCAAATTAACTGCATCCTGGCTATTTAGCACTGTCAATTGCGGTAACAAGAAGAACATAACAACAACAAAATCAACTCGAAACCAAAAGGAACAAGGAAAAAAGGACCCGCTTCTGGATGACAAAAGTTAGTGCTTTTTAGACAAACTCGTAGGCACGAAACGGCACGGTACGACCACGGCATGCTCTTAAAGACCATCTGAAATACGCGTAACAAAAATAAGCTGTTGGTTGACGTGCTGAACACACTGAAGCAGCAGAATTCTTTTGCTGAGTGGCGGCGCAACATTCGTTATTTTCATGTACATGAAGTCGTTGTTGTTTTTGTTGTTGTCGCTGCTGGTTTGCGTCAAAGCACTTCCGGCTTGGTTGGTATGAGAAAACGTGTTCGTGCTGTTTTGACTGAGTAACGGAACATAAAAAAAACAATTTTTTCATAAAAATTTGGTAGAAGCAAATTTTTTTCACAACTTCTAGACGTATGACGGCGATGGTCGACATCACCCTAAATTATTACGTGTGGGGGTCGCGCGCTAAAAAATTCGCAGAAACGCGCAAATTTTGGCTAAATAGACTGTGTAGAACGATGCTCGACGACTGCAAGGTGGAAATGGTACATTTCTGTTTTGGTTTTTCTTTTTTTTTTCTCTTTTTCGATTTTTTGAACCGCATCAAGGGTTTGACAAAATGGGTTAGTAGCCGGTTTGGGGAGTAAGGTGCAGGCGGAGGTGGTGGTGATGATGTGGATCGTTAGGAGTAGTAGAGCAGAGTAGTTGAGTCAAGTGGGCGCGCAAAGTTTGATGCTTGGATGAATATCACAATCATTCTTGTACTTGCACTCGCTGCTAGTGTTTTTGTAATCCCTGTGCTTGTTGTTGTTATTGTTGGCGGCATTGGATGGCAGCTTGCTGGTGATGGATAATGGAAATGAATTTGACGGGTGGTTAGTAGAACAGAGTGAAAATGCATGCAAACTTCGCGATAGACACACACATCCACACACACACACACACATACGTACACCGAAGTACAAACGACATTTATACGTATGGCAGCAATACTGGCAGACCGATAGACTGTCAGACAGACGGACTGGCAGCCTGTCTCAAAAGTACAAATGTATAGTCAGCGAATCTTTGACAGTAGAGTTTTGCGCGTGGATTTTGTGGGGCGATTGGCTACAAAACAACCACCGCGAACACGAACACGAATCAAGAAGGTGTGGGCGTCATACCTAAATCAGAACCATTGATATATCACCGACAATGAAATTTATTTAAATTTGTTGTGATTACTTGCAAAATAAGTTCAAACACTTCAGTTTTAAATTTAAATGTTAACCCTTTAGTGGGCTCTTCTATAAAATCAAATTAAATAAGTTGATTAAATAATTCGAATTGTAATGTATTTTTAAAATCCTCCAAACATAGGTGCTTTAATAAAAATACGTTGGGATCTCATAATGAAAAGTTTACTGCTAACATTTTCTGGAAAAAAAATATTTCAGTTCCCGTACCTCTGCGGTACAAAAAATCATTTTTAGACTCGTTCCGAAAAGATATTTTTTTTAATTTACCCCAAACGTATTGCTTAAGAGACTTATTAACTAAAACACTTTGTTTTGTGATGCCCAGTGGGAGGTGTGGCAGGTAAAAAGAAATACAGTAGTTTTCCGATTTAACGAACCATCGGTTTAACGAATTCGGGATTTAACGAACTCATAAAAATTTTGAATTGAGTACCTTATATTACGAACACCGTAATTTTGTACTCGATATAACGAACAAATACAAAATTAGAGTCTTAAGTATAGAATAAGATGCAAATACATACAAAAATTTCCCGCAAACAATATGCAAAAGCAATAGACATATAGAGAAAGATAGAGAAAGGGGATTCCCAACGATGTTCTGGCTGCGTTTTCTGTGTTTACTTTTGGAGTTTTTAGCATTCTTGTACGATCGTTTGTGGTGTTAACATTAGAAAACATGGGAGGCAGAAAAAGATTGTTATTAAAAGAAAAATGAATTATAGTGGATGACTATAAAAAAGGTGAATGCGTGAGTGCATTGAGTGTTAAATATGGATTGGCCAAATCCACTATATCCACAATTTTTAAAACAAAGGAAAACCTGTTAAAAAATGTGGAGATGACAGGTTTTGGTTAAAAAAAACAGAAAAGCAATTAAGGATGGAGAATTTCCAAAAATGGAAACAAGGCTCTTTTCGTGGTTCCAAACGCAACGGAAAAGCCATATGGGGCATTACATGTGAAGCGGACAACAAAAAAAAAAATTAGTATTCTGAAATTCGTTCACATTCCTCCTAAGTGTACTTCTGGAAAGTGTGATTGTAATCACACAAAGTTTTTTTTTTATGAGGCCTGGTTGTTAAGTATGGGCTTTAGCAGAATTGGAAAGTATGAAAAACGAATTTTTTTAAGCACTTTTTCGAAAAAAAAAATTTATTAAAAAAATTTTAAACATAGTGATTTATATTTAAATTTAACGGTTCTCTTTATTATTAAATCAAATTTGAAACTTGAATTTTTTTCTCTTAGAATACCGGAAGTTAAGATTTAAAATTCAAATTTTATTATTTTAGCCGGCTTATTTTTTTTATTTTAATTTTAAAATATTTGTTGAAGTACATAAATAACACAAAAAAATTTCAGAGTGGGATCTGCATTATTTTAAGAGATAAATGAATTTATGTTTATACGTGTCGCACTGATCGTGGTACCAGACACTTGCTTAGGTCGGTTGGTTTGCGTAAAAGCTTATTAAAACGCTGCAATATTAAAATGTGCTAACCTGTTTAAGCGTACTTAAGCTATAACAATGATCTATGATAGGTTGTGACGATGCAAAATCTTAAGATAAATTTTACCGCACACAATTTTCGTTTAATTAATTTGTGATAAGATACATATTAGGGCGTTTCAAAAAAAAAAATTTCCAACTCTTGAAGCGGAATATTAAAATTTGTGATTTAAGAGAATTTCGAAAATTTTTTTGGATTTTTTGAAGATGGGTACGTGGTCGCTGAAATCGATTTTATCAAAAAAATGAGGTTATGGAGAAAAATTTTTAATATTAATTTTTGCTGGTGCTTTTTCTTCATAAAACTAAACAATTCTCTTCTTAATGATCCGATCCCACGACAAAAAAATGATTGATGTGAAAAATTATTATATTAAGGACCACTTTGATAGTCTTAAAAGTACAAAATTATGTTTTTATAGATTTCAAACCTCAATAACTTTAAAAGTTTTCAACATTTTTTCAAGATGAAAAATGCGTAAGAAAGGTCTTTAAATTACCTTTCATTCGGTATATAGGTTTCTTTTCACTTGCGGGAGAAATATAAGAAAAAAATTTAAGTTTGAGAAGATTTTTTTTTATTTTTCAAATTTTATAAAAATTAAAAGAATTTCATTAAGTTTCGTTCTTGGTTAAGTAAAAAAAAAAACATTTAATATACATTGTTTTAATAAAAATATCAAAAATTCAATTCATCAATATATTTTTATTTCCATACAAAATCAAAAGATATTAAAAAAACAAATTCATGTTATTTAATGAACAAATTAAAATTAAAAATTAAATTTGTATCTAAAATCACAATATATAAAACATTAAATGTGGAAGAAAACATGTATCAACAAAAAATTCCATTTTTATTTTATACAAAATCGAGAAAAGTATGGTTGCAGTTTTCTAAAGTTACAGTTTCTTAAGAGCTTTTTCAATGACATTTTTGTTTACATTAGGTATATTTTTGTGATTTTTATCAACGCTAATCAACAAGTTTTGAAAATCATCCTCATTTTTTGTAATTTTTTTGTAATATATTGTAGCTGACGCCACGCCTCTTTCTGATATATCATTCACAACATATAGTTTTTCTAGTTTATTCTTTACAGTAACAAAATCTTCATCATTTTCCCATAAATGTGTATCTTTCGAAAAAAAGGAAGTGGGCAATTTTAATTCATCAAAAACCCTTACCCATTCTTTGATTATTTTCTTTATACTTTGTTCACTTGGTTGTTTTAATTAAAGAAACCGTATTTCAAGCAGCTGAATCTGCAATTTTATTTATTTAATAAGAAATACAATTCAAGACTTAATACTTCTGACACTTGTATTTTATTTTTTTTATAGAATAGGAAAAAGAAAATGAATAAGCAATCGCCAATGACATTTACACGTTCGACGTGTATTGTTGTATTTTTAGGGAGCTTTGTCTTTTAGTATTGCATTTTTTGCGGCGTAAAACTGTAACCATACTTTTCTCGATTTTGTATAAAATAAAAATGGAATTTTTTGTTGATACATGTTTTCTTCCACATTTAATGTTTTATATATTGTGATTTTAGATACAAATTTAATTTTTAATTTTAATTTGTTCATTAAATAACATGAATTTGTTTTTTTAATATCTTTTGATTTTGTATGGAAATAAAAATATATTGATGAATTGAATTTTTGATATTTTTATTAAAACAATGTATATTAAATGTTTTTTTTTACTTAACCAAGAACGAAACTTAATGAAATTCTTTTAATTTTTATAAAATTTGAAAAATAAAAAAAAATTTTCTCAAACTTAAATTTTTTTCTTATATTTCTCCCGCAATTGAAAAGAAACCTATATATTGAATGAAAGGTAATTTAAAGACCTTTCTAACGCATTTTTCATCTTGAAAAAATGTTGAAAACTTTTAAAGTTATTGAGGTTTGAAATCTATAAAAACATAATTTTGTACTTTTAAGACTATCAAAGTGGTCCTTAATATAATAATTTTTCACATCAATCATTTTTTTGTCGTGGGATCGGATCATTAAGAAGAGAATTGTTTAGTTTTATGAAGAAAAAGCACCAGCAAAAATTAATATTAAAAATTTTTCTCCATAACCTCATTTTTTTGATAAAATCGATTTCAGCGACCCCGTACCCATCTTCAAAAAATCCAAAAAAAATTTCAAAATTCTCTTAAATCACAAACTTTAATATTCCGCTTCAAGAGTTGGAAAAATCAGAAAAAACGTCTTTTGTGAAACGCCCTAATACATATCTTCTACTTTTTCACTTATTGCAATTTATATAAGTTGTATATTTATTTTGTCTTACGTACCTGTATGGAGGCGCGAGGAGCAACAACATAAACATTGACGAGGGAGAATTTCACCGCGATCCGATAACACCCACGATCACAACACCAACGCATGCACAAAAGAACTTATCCGAGTCGCCCAGAAGTGGGGTCGTTTAAGCAAGCGATCCATCCGGACTCCGCACAAAAGAGAATGCGTGAAATGCACCTACAAGCTAATTTCACCACCCAGACAGAGCTTGTGTTACGAGTGGAGCAACAACAAAGGTGCACTCAAGCACGAGGTCAAATGCATTTAGACAAATTAATTCTATTGAACTTTCTTCATTTTCTGTTGTGTTAGGTTTTGACGAATTTGGTTTATTTTCAGATATGAACGCTTCATCTTGAGTGTCTTCCGAATATTCACTAGATGTTTCAATGCAAGGCAACTGCAACAAATCTTCAATAAAAAGTCGTTTTCTACAGAATGCACACACGTAAACACTTGAAGAACTTTCCACTTTTCAGCTAAATTTTTAGAAATTTTTCTTAGATTTGTACGATTGTAATGAGGCGCCAAGTGGAAAGGATTAAAAAACATCGATCACCGTGCGAAGCCATAATAAAACAATTACTATCAACAAATGTATAACAAAAGTTGCTAAGCGGTCAGAAGAACAATTAAGAAAATAACGGAAAATACGAAATAGTCTGACTCATTATTTTCCTCAATTTCAATAGAATATTTGTTTGTCTAAATGCATTTGACCTCGTGCTTGAGTGCACCTTTGTTGTTGCTCCACTCGTAACACAAGCTCTGTCTGGGTGGTCAAATTAGCTTGTAGGTGCATTTCACGCATTCTCTTTTGTGCGGAGTCCGGATGGATCGCTTACTTAAACGACCCCAGTCAATATTTATGCTGTTGTTGCTCCTCGCGCCTCCATAGCTTAAGTACGCTTAAACAGGTTAGCACATATTAATATTGCAGCGTTTTATTAAGCTTTTACGCAAACCAACCGACCTAAGCAAGCGTCTGGTACCACGATCAGTGCGACACGTATAAACATAAATTCATTTATCTCTTGAAGTAATGCAGATCCCACTCTGAAATTTTTTTTTTTTGTTATTTATGTATTTCAACAAATATTTTAAAATTAAAATAAAAAAAAATAAGCCGGCTAAAATAATAAAATTTGAATTTTAAATCTTAACTTCCGATATTCTAAGAGAAAAAAGTCCAGTTTCAAATTTGATTTCATAATAAAAAAGAACCGTTAAATTTCAATATAAATCACAATGTTTAATATTTTTTTAATTATTTTTTTTTTCGAAAAAGTGCTTCAAAAAAATTCGTTTTTCATATTTTCCAGTTCTGTTAAAGCCCATAACTTAACAACCAGGCCTCATAAAAAAAAAACTTTGTGTGATTACAATCACACTTTCCAGAAGTACACTTAGGCGGAATGTGAACGAATTTCAGAATACAAATTTTTTTTTTTGTTGTCCGCTTCACATGAAATGCCCCATATACAAGTGACTGCCGCTATTTTGCAACACAAAGCCAAAGAGTTCCACAAACGATATTACAATGGCAGTTTTAATGCAAGCCATGGCTGGCTGACGCGTTTTAAAAAAAGGTATCGAATAAGACTGCTTAATGTGGAACATTTTAAAAACCAACTTTGCCAAATTATAAGTGAACAAAATTTGAGCAAGCATGCAATATTTAATGCAGATGAGACAGGTCTATTTTGGAAGATGTTGCATGAAAAAACTTACGTTTACTCTGGCGGGAAAACTGCTCCTGGAAGAAAGCTGTCAAAAGAAAGAGTAACTCTTCTATTATGTTGCAATGCGAGTGGCACGAAACAAATCATACCTCTTCTAATTGGAAAAGCCGAAAAGCTCGAGATCGGCGACGAATCGACTGTTCACAGTTTTCGCGAACACTCTCTGCTACTGCAGCAATATTCTCGAAATTACGGGCTCTATGCACTCTAGTCCAATGATAAATGTCCAATAGTGTACAATTGGTTCGAAATTTGGTGATGGTTTGGACGGTCATAACAACAAAAAATATGTCATTCTCTAACTGATGACTGATTTTGGTAGTAAGTTTCCACACTTAATAAACGTTGTTCAGGAGAAAGTCTATTCATGATTGAGTCATATTGAATACTGAACACAAACGTCATATGGACAAGCCATTTGACACATAACAGCTGTCAAAACAACCCAGTTGAAAAAGGGACCTCGTATTGAATCACCCTTTATATTAATAATTCATATTATATTTTAAAATATATTATTATATTATTAATCGATACCTTCGACATAAATTAGAGGTGGGTCATATTGTGTTTAATGGCAGAGTTGTAAAAGATTGCAATAATTTTTATTGCAATAAGTGACTTCATAGCTAATGACTTCAGGTTCTGATTGCAACCTGTAAATCATTTTTGATTGCAATGACTTTAACACAAGAAGTCCTGAAATCATTCTTGAGTATTTGATTGCTTAAAAATTGAAGAGAAATTTATTGCATTTCTTAATTCTTTTAAAAAGATGGCAATCACCTTTATGCCTTTTTTAAATTCTTTAAATTGAATTTAAAGTCCTTGAAGTCAACAGATTTAAATCTTTCAAAATGATTAAATTAATCATAATTCAAAATGACCGAGGGAAATCATTAAAGACTAAGAAGTTTTTTTTTATTTTCTAATGAACTGTGTTATTGTTTTGTTTGTTTAAAATAAAAACCTTTCATGGGAGGTACCACGCCCGTTATCTAATACTACCTTTTATTACTTTCAAACCATTTCATATTCGAGACATACTATGTATTTACTGTCAACATTTTAGCTAAGTCGACTCGGCTGTTTTTGAATCTATAGCAGACAAACTTTTTTTTAATGTTAAGATTTGCTATTATGATTATGTCACTTTGTAAGGGAGATAGACGGAGTTTCTTCTATATTTTACCAAATTCAAAACGTAAAAGGCACAGTAAGGATTAAAACATATTTGTAAAATTCGAAGACATTGAGTTAAATTTTATGAAATTTAAAGAGACTTAAACGTTCTTATAATATCGCTTTGTATGGGCGGTAGGCGTGGTTTTCATTCGATTTTGACAAATTTCATATTTCAGGTTAAAGCTTAAGTAGCGTAGATTATTAGCGTAAGTAGTAATTCGATTAGTTTTTGTGGACTTCAAAGAGATTTTCCAGTTGTGATCGTGTCACTTTGTACGAGAGGTAGGCGTGGTTTTGATCTGATTGACTCATTTACGAAGTTGATTTTTATTTTTGAATTGCTTATATATAACATTTCGTTATAATAGCTCTAAAATTACGGATGTAATCGCGATCAGAAATGGACATGGCTAAATCAATTTAGGAAGTGGTAGGTTAGGTTAGGTAAGTGTGGCTGTCTCAAACGAGACACACTTAGGCCAATGAGACCCATTGTGATACCAAGGGTTAATTTTTTCTATCTCTATTTCAACCAATTTGAGCTGTTTACTAAGCCTAGGATTCGGTAAACCAAAACTTCCGAGAGTTCATCGAGATCATTGAAGAACCAGTCGACTAAGTGGAGGAAGCGTTTTTGAGCCAGCGCTGACAAGTGCAGAGGAAATGTACTATAGATTCTTCCACCTCCTCATCTCTACAACTTCTGCAAAAGTCGTTGTGGGGTATGTTTAATCTTTGAGCGTGTCTGCCAATAAGGCAGTGCCCTGTAAGGATCCCTACCATGGTGCTAATGTGGTCTCTACTGAGATAAATGAGTTCTTTTGAACGCTTAAGATTGAGTTTAGGCCAGATTTGCCGTGTTACATTACACATGTTTCCTACTGACCATCTGTTGTTGGTTTTGGTATAGAACATCTGTTGATAACTCATGTGTAAGGAGATTACATGTGGTGAGAGAAATACCAAGGCTTGCCTTGTCTAAAGACAGTTGTCTGGTAGTACCTGTACGAGCGAGTTCATCTGCTTTGCAGTTACCTAGAAAACCGCTTTGTCCAGGAATCCAGCATAGAAGGATTTTAAGCTGCTCTGCGATCTCGTTTAGAGATCTGCGGCAGTTGAGAACTGTTTCAGATGTTATTTCAACAGTTCCTAGGGCTTTCAAAGCGGCTTGACTGCCAGAAAGTATGCAAATATACATGGAAGATATTTTATTTACCTGAAGCCAAGTTAACGCTTCACTGCAATGGTCAGGGAGTCTGAATTCTAAATTAATGCTGATTGCTTCCGAGTAGACTCCTCCACCTACTTTGCCATCAGTAAAGTTCTCAATGACATTGTGAAGTGAACGGTTTCCTAGTTCCCACTCTTCTCGAGAGGGAATGGATACATCGAACTTCCTTTGAAAGAATAGTTTTTGTGTGATGTATTCGATGGACCTAGGAGGGAGAAATTTTCTAACGCAAGAATGTCCTAGTGTACCTTCTTTCCACTGGGAGGTGGCTTCTAGGCGGAGGGCTGTATTAGCGGCCATCTGTTTAGCTAGGATATCAAGTGGTGTAAGATGGAGCATTATGTCTCATGCGTCTGTCGAAGTGATTCCTAGGACTCCACTGATGCACAGTTGCGCTGATCTTTGAACTTTACGGAGAAGGTTTAAGTGAGTCTGTTTTTCGAGTGCATGCCACCAGACAATAGCACCATATAGCATATATACCATAAAGCAAGCCTTACAACTGCTGTATATAGCCAGTGAGTAGCACTTGGTTGTAAACCCCATTTGCTAACTACCGCCTTTTTGCATGAGTACAGGGTAATATTCGCTTTTTTTGGATCTCTCGAGCAGATTAGGCTTCCAGTTTAGTTTCCTATCCAGGACAAGGCCCAGGTATTTTGCTTGATCTGAAAAGCTAAGTCTTGTGTTTCCCAGTTTGGGAGGACTAATTAGAGGTATATTGTGTTTTCTGGTGTAAACCACTAACTCAGTTTTGTTTGGGTTAACGCTGAGCCCACAGCTGATAACCCATCAGGAAGTGATGCTGATCAAGAATACCTATATGCACTTTTTGCTACTTCCTGCCACGCCTTCTTATGAGCGCTACAAACGAAGTGACAAGGTTTACAAATACCTTAGTCAGTACGCGTGAAATCATAATACTTTTGAAAATCATTACTTTTCCAGACTATCGTGAAGTGCACAAAGTTCATAGGACACAAGATTTTCTTATTAACAGCTTATTTCAAGGAACACATTTTAGGCAACATTTCATCATAAGATATCAACAAAATGAGAAACTATCTATTTTTTTAACAATATCCTGCATATCCTGATCCCGTAGACGTATGTTTGGTACAGTTGTTGTGAGTAAGGAATAAAACAAATCATAGCATTTTTTTCTTAGCTACTTGTCATAAAAAGTTTTGACGCATTTTAGCTTTATCGCAACCTACCGCTTCTCTACCTTCACACACTGAAGTTCGGACTGACGTCGTTCAATTTACGTTTTTCCCCTGCTATCCCCGCTTTTTAACACATTCGCGCGCGCATATTTCTTTTTGAGTTTCAAATCGCATTTTTTCAGTGTATGTATGTGTGTGTGTGTGTGTCTGTTTTTCCGTTCTTCTCGTTCCATTTGTATTTTTATGATTTGTTTTTGCTCTTATCTCTTTCTACTAACATTTTCTATTGCGCCATTGATTCCGTTTGGGGTTTTTTTATGCGTTTTGTTTTCACTTTATTTCGATTAAACATGATTTTTTTTTAACAAAAGGATACGTTGCGCAGCAGCACAGTGCTTCGCTCATACGTCCTGACATACGTTTCTAGGTTTCAGTTATTATTTGTTGTAGTTGCTATTGTTGTTGTGTGTACATTTTCATTGCATGTTTGTCTGTTTTACTTATGTCTTCCTTGCGTTTTTTTTTTAGAATTTTCCCTTTTTTGTTTTTTTTTTTTTGATACAAATATAAATTCCATTTTTTTGCTTTATGATTTTTGCGTCATTTGAATTTTTTCACTTTTAAGCAACTCGAAACCCATTTTTCTGCCTCCAAAGCATACCATCCCAAACTGACCCCCAAAAACTGAGCTATTGCTACGTTGTCCCGTAGTCCCAAGTCGAGTTAATTTTTTTGCTGATTCTAGATTTTGTTCTGATTTTTTTCCGTACCTCTAGTTAATGTTTTTTTTTTCTTCTCTTTGCCTGTTTGTTTGGTGTCCTTTTTTATCCTAACGCTGCTTCTGTCCGGTTTTAGGATAAAAATCCAATTTGCTTATATTGAGTGTGGGTTGTGCGGGCTCTTATTTTGTTTTTTCTTCATGGTTTTTTTCTTTCTCAGCTTTTTTTTGTTGTTGGCTACCTTTGCATGATGATTGTGTCGAAATCCTGACTGAGGGAAAAATACCTTTGAGTCCATTTTGGCATGAACAGCAATTTTCCGGTATTATGAAGCCACCTTATTTGGAGTGCGTAATAAATTAATAATTATCCTTAAATATTTGTTACGTAAGCCGGCGGAGTGATTCATGTATTTATATTAAGTTAGGAACAAAGGACTATAATGCGGTTGAGATAATTCGGAGATGATTCTTTACCAATTACTGTTATGATACTTTAGCAGAATTAAAAAATAAAAAACAAATGTTTGCTGTGCATGATTCATAATTTTTTCGAAGAACTCTAAGACTGAGTTTTTTAAAAGGATTTTAACTTTGAATTCTTTTCAGAGAAATATTAATTTGAACCATTTTTTTTATAATACTGCAATATTCGCTGTATTATACTCGATATCCACATTTGCTAACGCTGCGGAAAAAAATCATAAATCAAAGTAAATTCTTAGGCTGCCCGCAGAGTAAACGCCGAAGCAGACAGGCAGGCAGACAGGCAGGCAGACAGGCAGGCAGATAGGCAGGCAGACGCGCAGGCAGACAGGCAGGCGCAGAAAAACTATGTGAACAAGAGAGAAAAAGTTATTTCTATCTCGTTTCTTCGCAGGACATTGCCTGCGCCTGCCTGCCTGCCTGCTCGGCGTTTTCTCTGCGGGCAGCCTTATGGTAGTCGAAGCAGTTGCTTTCGTAGTCAATTTGGTGTCATTTTTTCCCAGAGCAGATAGTCAACAACTGGAATATTTTTTAGAATACGTAGGATAAGTTTTGGTAAATGACAACTATCTTCTTCCTGTAAGCCTTTCTAATGCCATAGATTTCTCATTGAAAAGATCGCTCTTTTTAGTTCAGTTGAGTTTAATGAACTAGTTCGTTCATACAGTTCTTTTAGTTCATTTAGTTATTTCGTTCTTTAATTTCGTTTCGTGCACTCGTTCATGTTGTTAGTTCGTTAACTCTTATAGTTCGTTTGGTGTTTTAGATCGTTATGTATGTTAGCTCGTTATATGAATATCCTTCTCACAGAACACTGTGAGTAAAAATCGAGAGTGGCGTCGTGTTTGGCAAGATATTGTTAGTTAAGGTCTATATTTATTTTGGCTTTATGGCATATGGGCATTTTCAAACTGGCGTTACGGACGATTTGTACGAATAAATATTAAAAAAATAGAATAAAAAAGTGTAATTTTTAAAAAGTTTTTATCATATTTGCGTAATAATTAAGTAGCAATATATTAAATGAAAACAATGACAACACTTTACCCTAAGGATTCTGACATGGATTAAAAAACTTGTAAAACTCTCTGAATTGGGCAAAACTTCTTGTATAAAACTTTTCTTACAAGATTTTAAAATGAAATAAGTTTATTTTCCAAGTGACCAAATGTAAAAAACTTTTCTGATTTTTTTTATTAGGATTTTTGATCTGGCGTTACGTTACTAAAATTTCCATTGCAGTTTAATTGGGTATTTAAGTAATTAGGTAGTTAAGTAATTATGTAATTCAGTAATTAAGAAACAAATTTAATATGTTGTCCTTTCCTTGCCTCAACCATTTTTTCATTATCTCTAGCAAATGCCTTCTATTTTTACCAAAACAAAAAAGCTTACGAAACATTTACAAAACATTTACGAAATTGGTGAAACTAATGTAGAAATTGGTGAAACTAATAAAATTAAAATGTTTTTCTTAAATGATATAATAAAATAATAAGTTTTTAATAAGTTTTAATTTTTTGGTCACGGTAGACTTTTTTCTGGAAATGCCCATATGTAGTTTTTCTTACAAAAATCAAAGCATTTTAATATCGTTATTTTTTACTGTTTTTCTCAAAAAACAATTTTGTCCTTGCGGGAGGGGAAGATATCCTTTTTTTTTTTAAATTTTTTTGGGTGATCTTGACAACCCCAAGCATCGTTTGAGACCTCTTAGAATACGATCTTAATTTTTCGATACGCTTTACTATATAATTCAATACATAAGCTTTTTATTAAAAAATAGAGATCAAGTTCGAAAATAGGCCAAATCGGATGAAAACCACGCCTACCTGACTTTACCTGAAAATTAAAATCTCTTTAAATTTAACAAAATTTATTCTAATAGCTCATTTTGCTCATAAGCTTTAATCGCAAATATGTACGGGAAGTATGAAATTTGTAAAAATCGAATGAAAACTACGCCTACCTCCCATGCAAAGTGAGTGTATGAAAACTGTATAATCTCCTTAAATTCCACAAAAATAGGTATTCATATTTTGCAACCAAGTCTTAATCTTAACAGTGCAATCGATTTTTTGCTGTTGGTACAAAAAACAGAAAACTCCGTCTACAATTAAAATAGCAAAATTATCATAACTTAAAAAAAATGGGTTTAAACTTGATACTTGCCTAACGCACAAGCTTTAATAATAAGTATGTACTCTGAGTTTTAAATTTTAAATATTTATATAAAAACCACGCCCTATAACCTTTTAAAGCCAAGACCTTTTTTATTTTTATGTATTTTTTTTTTGTTTTTTTTTTTCTTATATAATTTACGTATTTTCTATAATTATTTTATTTAAAACCTGTATTTTTTCCAATTGTTTTAGATTTACTAATTTATTTATTTTATTTTGTTTTTTCTTTATTTTATTTTATTCTATTTAAATCTATGCAATTTAATTTGTTAATTTTTTTAATTTTTTTAATTTTTTTCCTTTTTTATTATTTGTTTTATTTTTTATTTTTTATTTATTAATTTTATTAATTTTTTTTATTTTTTTTATATTAAAATTTTTTAACCATGTGTGTTTATGCATGACATTAATAATGAGCTGTTTAGATCAAGTAAGTTTTGAAGAACGGTAGCACAGCAACAAATCTGCATAGAGTAGGGCTTTCAATCCCGGGATCACGAACCAATTTCTAGTCCCGGAATCCCGGGATACCAAACCCTAACTGCCGGGATTTTATTCATAAGAAAATATAAAAATTTTCAGCAACTATAAATGCAACTGCAATGTAAACAATGCTTTTTTTAATATCGAAATCACCCTGTTTTTTTATCTCTCTACACACTTTGAAAGTCTATTTTTTAGTTTGTTTTGGTTGTGATATTAAAACACTCTGTTTACTAGGCTGTTCAACTTTCATGGAATTTTGAAAGTAACAATAGTTTTATTACTATAAAAGGAATATTTTATTCACATCGTACTTTTTACTAAGCTAACTAGTTTATTTGAATAAGAAGTTTTGTTTTCCTTTTAAATTATTTAAAAGATTAATTTATGTTGTTTGTTTTGTTTAACTTATTTACGTGGATATTTGTATGTTTTAATTTTAAATAAAGTGAAATATTATTTGATATTTTAATTATTTTGAGTTCTCATTTTTAAATTCATAACGTTTTTTACTAGCCCATTAACCGCGGCTCCCAAAAGCTTCGTACGAATTTTTTTAAATTTCATGTGCTTTCTTATATTGCTAACAGGAACTACCACATCAAATTTCAACTTTGTATCTTTCACCGTTGTCGAGATATGAGTTGGGTATGAAAATACCCAACCGTCGCTAATGTGCTCCAAATGGCCACAAATTCATTCTGCAAAAACAGCACAGTTTAATATCAGGAATTTTCTGTAAGTAGCAGGTATAGTTAGTTAATTGACTTAGAATGCTTTTACATTTTTTTAATATATACAATTTTTTACAATTGATAAAAACACAATTTTTCTAATTTTTAAATTTAATCACTTTTGATTTTGATTTCTTGACACACTATTAAAACAATTCATAGCCCTATGTTTTCTTAAGGCAATAAACAAAAAATTGAACACTTAGCTGTTACCAATCTTGAGATATGATCAATTCTGCATTTTATGGGTAAAAAAATACCCAACCGCGGTTAATGGGTTAAATAAACTTATTATATAATTTAAAAATTTAGAAAATATCTTTTATTAAGGACCGTAAAGATTATGATTTTTATTAAAAAAATCATAAAACCATAACCGTCAATCAGGTGATGTATGGGCTTGTTCGATACTTACATCATTGGTTACTCATTGGCAGCTCTGTTGCAGATGCTCAGCTGATACTTTGCCTAAATATTGCATATATTTTGCGCTGCTTTTGTGATCAGACTGATTTTTTTAATAAACTAAGCGATTGACAACTTTGCAAACAACGGAAGCAACTTGTTATTAAAATATGGAAAAGCAAGAAAACAAAGGGTTTTTGCTGTAAAAAAGTTGTTTTTGACCGAAATTTGAAAAAAAATAACAGTGACGAAAACTGCAAAGTTCTTTAAATTTTTCAGCGAAAAATTTATTACTGATATATATAAATTAATATCTGTATATGAATATGATAAATAATTACTATTTAATATAAAATAAATTAATATCAATACCAATTTTGCTTACCTTTCTTCTTCCATAACTTTTGCGCAGTATAAATATTCATGTTGGCGGGATTTTGCATTTTGTGCACTCCAAATGCCAAATTTCTACTCGCAGGAACTTTTGACTTTTGCAATAGTTGCAAGATTTTTGTATACAACGTGGTACTTTGATATGTTGCGCAATATTGCTGCAGTTATTGAGACTCGAACAAGCCCTATGTCTTTTCAATCATAAAATTTACAAGTGTTTCCTCTAAAGATAAAAAATGGGATTTCAGAATTTCACTTTTTCTTCCAGTTATTGTTAAATTTTTTTCCTTGTATTCTTCTTTGTGGGTTGGGTACGATATCCCTATACACAAAATCCCCAAATCAGAATCCCCAAATCCAAATCCTCAATTACATAATCCCCAATTATATAATCCCCAAACACAAAATTCCCACACATAAAAGTCCCAAGATCAAAATCCCCATGCTCAAAATTCCCAAATTTTGGGATTTTCACTTTTTATTTTTACTTTTTATTCCAAATATTTGTTTCAGCCTTGTATTTATCAATGAATCATGCTTAAAAATCTATAAATATATTTTGTGCAAGGGAAATACTAATCAAAACTTTCTTTTCCCTTGTACTAAACTAATACTTTCAAAACAAAAGTTAGTTTGGCGAAGGCCCAAATATTTTCTTTGACTTTGGTGCTTTTGTGTTTGGAATTTTGTCTTTGGGTCTTTTGTGTTTAGGGATTTTGTGTTTGGGGATAATGCTTTTAGGGCTTTATTTAACTGTTGGGCTTTTGTGTTTACATCTGTAACTTTTGTCTGAATTAGCAATTATGATTTCGTATTAATGTTGTCTTATAAACTTTTGGGTGTTTTTGAACATTTTAAGTATGAATAAGGATTAAGTTTGGATTTTTATTTAAAAAAAAATGCAATTGTTTTTGCTAAGACGCAGAAATTAAGAGAAAGAGTTATTAACGGTCCCTGCTTTTAATACAGCTTAATGCCATTATTTCAAAATTTTGGCTTTTCGGGATCCCGAAAAATCCTGGGATCATGAATTTTAAGTCCCGAAATCCCGGGATTTGTCAAAATCCTTCGGCATTAAAAGCCCTAGTATAGAGTCAATCACACCACAGATTTGTAAAAGTACAAGTACTTGTAATTTAGTATATTATTTCAATTTATATATGTATATTATTTTGTATTATATTTTGTATTTATTTTTTAAACTTTTTTATTTTATTTCTTATTAAGTTTAAAGTTTATTTATTTATTACATGAATTTTAGTTGCAAGCTTTAGATAACTTATTTACTTTATTAATTTATTTATTACTTATTATTTTATAAATTGATTTATTATTTATTACTTATTAATTTTATTATATGTATGAATTTATTTTTTGTTTATTTTTATTTAATTTTCATTTATTTTTTATGTTTTTTAAATTTCTTAATTTTTTTAATTTAGTTTTTTCGATATTTTTAATAATTTTAACATTTTTATTTATTTTTAATTTTGCCTTATACGTAATTTTAAATTAAACTTAACTGAATTATATTTCCAATTTTCCATTGTTTATTTATTTTTTATTAATTATTTTGTTGTCATTTTCATTCATCAATTTCCATCGTAGACATAACGTTTTTTCAATTGAATTGATCTTTCTGTTCGACCACCACATCTTAAAAACTGCTATGAAAAGCTTCTTGGGAACATGTGTCGTTCGGAGTCGGCACAAATCTCGTAGGTGCAGTTTGCGACCACCATTTGGGGGTACCTTTAAAGTACTTTCAAGGTTTTCGATAGCCAATTCGTTTTTTTCCAATTTTTTAGTATTATGAATAATGTTTTGTAATATTACTTTATATTTGAGTATTTTTTCTAAATCTGTTTTTTTTATATTCATAAAACATCTGAAATAGCAGACATTCACGCACTAAAACGTTGTTGACTAAATCTAATACAAAGGGTTGATTCATCAGTGGTGTTCTATTTATCAACCAAAGAGGTACAGAGTTAATAGCTGATTAAAATAAGTTTTGAAATAAAATCTTCCATCTCCAGAAAAAGATAGAATTGAGATCGAAAAGCTCTGTCCGTAGTGGAAAGGTTAACTTTCTTATATAAAAATTTAGCAAAACCATCTGTGAAGTATAGGAATCGATTTGACATTAAGTACAAATAAGTATTAATTGAACTCTTACATATATTGGCAGCATTAAAGTTAAGTGTGCTTTGGACAAAAACAACACAAAGAATAACTTGTTTGTTGTTTATAGTGAAAATAGGGTGCCTCACCCATATACGTCACTCCTTTTAGTGTATATTTCATGGAATTTCAACAGCAAACGATGTTTGTTAATTCTTTGTAATCTAAGAACGGATTATATTATCGACAACCAATTAGCAGTCCCCCCCCAGGATATTTTATTAGTTAGAAAACGGGTAAGTTACAATTAAAATTATTCAAGAGAATGCAAGAAATTTCAGAGAAAGTGTAATAGTGACTTATAGTTTTATAGTAGTTAAGGTGAGTAGTTTTCTAGGTTGATTATTATTAATTATATAATTTTATTCATAGTACTAGCTGATATACCCGGTGTTACTCGAGAGTTTAACAAAAGTAAGTAGATTACTATAAAGAAGACTATTATATAATCCAAAATGTTCGTAATTTTTTTATACACACAACTGCGTTCTTAGAGATAAATGGGAACGTTCAAACTATATAGAGAATTTTAACACAAAACTAAGTTTTATTAATAGTCTGGTATGAAAAAATAGATTTTTAGCCATAACTTTTGATTGGAAAGAGATATTGGGGTCATTTTTTCACATAAATTATTTTTGAGACTTGACTTTTTTGTAAAAAAATATAAAAACAACATTTTGGAAAAAATAAATTTCGCGAAAAAAAATCCCTTGTTGTTTTGATGACAAAAACAGTAAAATAATTTTTGCGCTTAGCTGGAAGAATTTTTGCAAATGAATGCAATGTCATATGAAAGGTAGCCAGATGTGCAATTTTTAATTGATTTCATTTTTACAACAACAACAATTTTTGAGTAATTTTTTGAGTAAAAAGTCAATATTTTGGACCTTTTTTGACATAATCATACAACATATATACACTGACTTAACGGTACAGTTCAACCTATTTTTGTGAAGTGATTTTATTGAGCTTTTGAACAAAATAAATTTGAATGAAATATAGTAATGGACAGCGGAGATATTTGCATCGAAAGATCAAACTTTGATTTTCATGTCGTTTTTTTCTCATTCTTAGGCCAATGTTTTATGAAAAAGTCGTTCTACTGAAAATTTCTCTAATTTTAAAGATATGAGAGTGTTTTTGATGTCAAAATAACAATAATTTTCAAAATTAAATGCACAAAAATCTCCGATAGGAAAGTTTTATAAAAACAAAATTACCGTTAGTTGAAAAATTGTAAAGGGGGCGTGGCAAAAACCAAGTATGCAACATTTTAAGTTGGGATGCACTAATATGTATACCTAGTTTGAGCATAATCCGTTGAGCCGTTTAGATTTGTATAAAGGCCAAACAAACAAACAGAAAATGAGTTTTATTACTATAGATTTATTGTTAATATTAAAGTCATTATTTGGCTATTTGATAACAAATAATTTTATGATGCACGTTCGAGACTTAAACTCAAAATTTCCCATGTTCAGTTTCATGTTCAATCTGTTTGGATATGGGAAAAAAATTATTACAAATAAAATTAATAAATGTAAACTTGTTATGCAGACATTTAGAATATGATAAAATTAATCCAATTTTATTACAGAAAATCGAGTTAAAGAAAAATATGTTTTTAACAAACTCCCACACACAAAAACTAGCAAAATGAGCTGATATTGAAAAAACGTTTTTAATAAAATGAAAATCCATAAAGGACTGGGCTGGCGGCCATTTGTTTTTTGTCACATGTTACTGTTGTTGATACCCGCAATATATATATATATTGATGATATTATTTATACTCATACTCAGTGAGCTGTATAAACAAATAAAAATACCAACATTTATATGGCAGCTCGGAATACTTTTGTTGGCAATAATTTATTTTACATATATAAAGGTACACGTACTTCGTCCTGACTCGTTTTTTTCCGCGCCTCTTTTCAGTTGGTGCATTTTACCCCACTATTACCCATTTTTTTTTTATTTTTTTTTTTTTATGAATGATAATGGCGCTGATTTTTCATCAGTGTTGTTGTGATTCGTTTTGTTGAGTAGCATTTCCGTATCCGTGGAGGTCGGTTTTAATTTTATATATTTATTTTTTTAACGCTGTTGGTTTGGTTTCGTTTCATTTTGTTTGGCAGAGGATTTGTGCGAATATGTATGGGGTGATGGTAGGATGTGGATTTATTCCGTTGATGGGACAGTTTCGTTTTTTGGGCCTTTTTTTTGAGAATGGATTTAAATCTTTTCTGCGCCAGCAACATTTATGCATATGTGTGGGGGGTGAAATGGAAAAAAATACACTCGAATAATTTTTACAACAAGCAACTGCGAAAAAATGTGCATAAATGGGGCGAAGTGATCCGACCCGTTGGTTGTTGGTCTTCGTTTGAAGCAGCATCCCTTTTTTCGGACACTTAATATTTTTCGTCAAGCGGTGCATTTTAAATATGGATATATTTTCGACAAAACAGTTGTTGCTGGGTGGCGGTTGGATTGCTTAAAGTGAATGTGTAGCGGAATATTTTTTTTGAGTGTGTGTGATTTGGATGATTTTTTCTGTTTGTTTTTTCTGTTGCATACATTTTGGGGCGTTATATTTTTTCTGCAATCATATGCAGCAGTCAGTCAGCGTGTGGTCGCTGCGCAGGTGGGGCAAGTGGATGAGGATAATGCTAGATAAACAGTGAGCACAACAAAGAGAGAGAGCGAGAAAGAGGAAGCGAGTGAACGCGTTGCACACAGCATGGGTGAGTACGATATACATATATAGGCGTCGCAGAAGGAGGATAAGGATAAGGCTTCTGGGGTAGCATCCGCTTGAAAAAAATTTAATTTATTTTTATTAATTAAAAAATTATAAATATAACAGAAAAATGAGCGGAATGTCTACGTTGGCAACCTTTCATACAATAATGCAAGGCAAGTGCGACAACATGATGAAAGAAGGAGTACCACAACGGGGAGGTGTGGTCATTTTAAGCTGACATATGTGTGCATAATTTAATAATTAAATTTGAAATTAGATAGAAATGAATAGACTCAGCGATGAAGACTTAAGAAAGGACCCGGAACCGGTGAGTCTTAGAGCAAGGTTGGATTAAATTGAGTTCCAAGCGGAACGAAGCCTTTATTCTCTTTCGCTGAGGGCAATCAGATTTGGCACCGGAACTAAATTTTTACAAAAACTTTTGAAATAATGTCTGGAGCTTATCTTATTTAGGTATTGGTTATTCCTGCATAACAATATCTTATTTACTACAGTTATATATATTACTACAGTATTATATAGTTACTACAGTTATATAGATTGCATGACACTAGTGGGTATCCTCACTGGTGACTGCATGGTAGAAGGAACTTGAAAGAAGGAACTTTCCACTTGGAGAAACTCAGCGGCAGGCAGCGCTATGCATCACGGGGGCACTGAAGTCAAATCCAACTAAAGCGCTTGAAACCATTCTAACGCAAAACTAATAGCCGGAAAAACGGCACAACGATTTACGGCGGCAGGCAACATGCACATTCAAAATTTTGGACATTGTACAATCGGAAAGGATCTACCTAGTAGCACGGACTACATGGTGCCTCGCACGATAGTCAATTCCAAAGCACGAACTCTTCTGGGACCAAATGACTGGTGCAAAGGTATAGAACAAGCACAGCAGGCGGTCAACATATTTACCGACTGCTCCAAAATGGCTACGGGGGTAGGTGCGGCGGTGTATTGCGCAGAGCCTAATATAAGGCAGCCATATAAACTGCCGAACCACTGCAGTATCTTTCAGGCGGAAATATTTGCCATAAGTGATGCTACCAACTCATGTTATTAAAAAATAAGTATATTTGCTTCTTAGAACACTGAAAAGTAAGTATTAGTAAGTATAATTTTTTAAAATAAGTATAAGTAAGTATTTTACCTTAGAAAAACAAATTGAATATTTTTTTGATACAATTTACTAATTTATGTTAAAATCAATAGAACCCACAATATTCTTAGACAAATATTGTCACACCCTCTTTTTGTTTTCCTTGAAAAGTTTTGTGTATACAATCTATCTAAAACCAAAAAGTCTTCAGATAAAAAATAAACAAAATATTAATTTTATATATTTGAAATTCATATATATTTCTAATATATAAAATAGTTTAAAAACAAACAAAAGCATAACAAAAAATTAAAAGTTATACGCACTTTCAAAGTAGTCAAATAAAAAAAAAAATTAAAAAAAAATAAAAAAATCACATTCAAATGTATACAGAGACCAAAGAAAAGTTATCATTATTCGCTCTCACTGTCACTGAATTGAAGCGCTACATTAATTTGATTTTTTCTTTTTGCTTGAAATCGTATTTGTCTTGGCTGTAAATTTTATTTAAGTGTGAAGTCTAATTGGTCACTTTCGAAAGTTTTTTCTTTTTTTTTTACAATTTTTGTATATGTACTAAGAATATTGTATTAAATTTTTATGAAATAATTTTTTCAACCCAAAACTTTCTCTACCTAAACTCATGTTAGAACGCATTTAAAAAACTTTAAAAGCGTTTTTCTCAAAACTGCGTTTTCACGGACGCCCCACACTATTTCTCCGGTGGGCTGATCCTTCTGAAATTTTAACCACATATTTAACAGAAAACTACTTACAAAAAAACTATAATCGTGTTAAAAAAATTGATGTTTTTATTTATTTTTTTACAAATAACAGCGAAAAAAAATTTTTTTTTGGTTTTTGTTACTTGAATTTACCAACAATTGCTAAAAATTAATATGAATAGTCTATTTTATAGTCCTTGACATATTGAATCTAAAACACTTTGGTTTTCTGTTTCAGATAAACAGATGCCGAGATATCGTGTGGGAGCCGACCTGCCTCCAAATTATTAAAAAACATTAATAATTTTTTTTTTTATTTTTATAAATTAAGACTTCATTTATCATTCCTTATTACTTATATAAACATATCTTTCATAGCAAGCTCACGAGAAATTCCCAAAAATAGCCTATTTTTTTAGCCGACGAACTAGAGTACACCCTTAATATTTCAGGTCTTGTCTTTAAAAAATTGTAAAATTCGACACAGCTGTATTCAATATTATTTTTTAAAAATAAAATTGACTCCAGAGTCTGTATTTTTAACGCTGTTGGTTACAATTTTCAAACTTTTTCCACTTTTGCAAATAAAAACGTTCAACCGGAGCTGAAAAGTAAGCATAATTAAGTATAAATCTTAAAAGTAAGTATACTTATAAGTATGGAATTTTAGTATGTATATGAAGCTGAAAATAAGTATGATACTTACAAAGTAAGTATAGTTGGTAACATTAGCCATAAGAAAGGCTGCTGAGATAGCCCTTAGCATGGACACACAACACTCTAACATCAACATTTTCGTTGACAGTCAAGCGGCGATCAAATCCATGCGCTCCGCTAGCATCAAGTCCAAAAGTGTCTTGGCTGGCAGAGATGCACTAGATGCACTATGCGCTTCAAAAAGAGTGCGCATCTACTGGGTCCCTAGCCACCAGGGCATTGTGGGAAACGAGATGGCAGATGGTTTAGCAAAGGAAGGCGCCGGGCTGGAATCAGAACTCGCAGAACATGTACTTACTCCGCTACAAGAGTTGTACAGGAACCTCGAAAGAAGAGCCACACTAGCAGTGAATCGTAGATGGAGAGATACGACATCGTGCAAAATCTCGAAAATCATGTGCAATGCACAATGCGAAAAACGAACTCTATTCATCTTGGCACGCCCGCGCAAAAGTTGCAGGACACTAGTGGGCATGCTCACTGGTCACTGCATGACGGCAGCCCACGCGAGGAAGCTTGGCATCACCACGGATGACAACTGTAGGAAGTGCAAGGAACCGGGCACAGTGGAGACCCTGGAGCACCTACTATGCACATGCCCCGCCCTACTTAGATCGAGACTAAAATACCTAGGCTCATCGACATTCCCGTCGCTTAAAGATGTAGCCAGGGTGTCTCTAGAATCCCTCCTAAGGTTTGCGAATTCAACGCTAATCTTTAAAGACTTTTAAACAAACACAAAGGTTCCTTTTGTTCGCTACCGGTACCACTAAGGACCTGAATTGGTCTATGTGAGCTTTCACGAAGGCATCCGGTTTAACCTAACCTTCCACCGTGGAAACCTGCTTCTTCGATACGACATTTTTTCTGTCATGACTAATATTATATCGCACCCTAACTACGATTCAAGATTTTAAAATTTTCCGGAGCAGCAAAAACCAATTTTTATTCTTCACGGAACCCCATGCAAAACAAAACTACAAAACTAGTTGTTTTTAAAATTAAGGAGTAAGAATAATAGTACAAAATTTAGACAGCCGATGGAGATGATAACTACGAATAGTTTTACATGAAAAAATCAAAACTTGGACATTTTGAGGGGCATTGAGTTGTGCCCCTTTTATTGTTAGGGTGAGATATGTAATTTTGGTAACGATATCTTCTTATTTCTAAAGTATATTCTGTTATTACTTTACCTTAACAAATCTCAAATTTACTCACATAAAAAAAATGGGTATTTCTGAAATTGATCTTGCGGTACCATTGTGTAAGGACCCAATTATATCAAAACGGATGACAATTTCCTGTTTTAGCGATCATTTAAAAGATAAGGAGTAATTTTTCATGTCTATTTTAAACATAAAGTGCTTTTTCTGAAAAACCAGTTTTTATTGAGTTGTGACGTTAATGAAAAAAACGGATAAAAATATCCTTTAAGTACGAGAGCATTAAATATGCTGCCGGTCTCCAAGTGACTGCACCACCACTCTTCAAATGCATGACATTTTTGACGGGTGGCAACCTTAAAACACCATAAATAAACAAGTCTGCAGTAAGACTTCAAATTTCGAAATTATGACTCACGCATCGGATGATCTTGCAAGGGTAGAGTCCATATGCAAAGCAAATAACTCGGATATCTCAAATGTTTCTAAAATCTTAATAATAATAATTGATTTAGTCAAAGATAGTGAAAAAAATTCATAAACGAGCCTAAAATAGAAATGAAAAACAGCCTCGACGTTTTAAGAAATGATGATACAGCCAAAAGTATACTGAGTATGCTAACATCAGGCATCACCTCCGCAATCATATCCAATGCTGGAAATATTAAATCAAAAAATGATAATCTTGAATGATAATGACAGTGATAATCTTGAAGTGTTTCGAGCGGCGCTTGCAGATGTAGTGTATGAAATAAGATCTGCGCCCAATAGAGCTGAAACAAGTTATCCACAAGCCCCTCATCATAACTATTCCTGTATTTTCGAGGAAATAATGGAAGCATCCAATCGTTTGCCACAGGTTAGCTCTTTACCAGCTAGTCTGGACTTTTTAACTGCCCGTTTGGAATGTCATGGACTTCAACTCAATGGAAGAATAGAATAAAAAAACGACATGATTCTAATAAAATGATAAGACCACTCTGCTCATTAAGGGCCCATCAGTTAAAACAACTATTCTGAAAGAGCACTTACTTTCGTAATGCATTTGGCATATCTATTACAAACTGTTCAGAGATATCCAATAAAGCAATGCAGTTTCAAACTAAACATCTGAAATATGCGTAGATGTTCCTAAACACCAGCAGTGAGATACACGAACAGTGGTTTATAACCGAATGGACGAATAAGCCTGGGAGAATATCGAGGACATCAAGACATACACAAAGCTCAGGCAGTACAAGCATCGAATTTTCTAAAAGGAATCCTAGCACAAACAACAATCCATATTATAAAAGTAAATATAGTTGTAGCTCTAACTCTTTTCCGTATATAAATTCCCGTTCTAACTCTAAATCTAAGTTAAACTCTTATTCTAATTCTATCTCTAAATCGTATTCTTAGAATCCTGTATGTAAAGGAAATGTAAACCTACCTGTTTCTGAACCCAAACATAATCCATCAAACAAGTTTGTGCAACCAAAGTCCCACCACAAGCCAGATTCTAATTGGAATCTACAACTAGCATTTTCCCCATATTTTCTCCCATAGTCAAGCAGAATACGGCTTCATTTTATAATAAGGTGCTTACTGTAAGCAATCAAGCGTGTAAATCGCGTACTCATCAAACACGTAAATGGGTTTCATTTAATCTTAACAACAGTAAAACCAACTATGAGAAATATCCTAATTTTATCCATTCTCATACTCTTAATCCATCACCACCAACCAGAAGTGGCTTACCAAAACTTACTTCAGTTTCAAATAAGCTTTGTAATCAACCTGAAAGTCTACTTCATTTTTAGACCCTCTACTTCCTCCAAAAGTGAAATTGACACCAAACTCTTGCGAAGGCACTGGGAGCAGATATGCCCTTTCTCGACTCAGGGAGAACAGCGTGTACAACAATGTTCGCCTGTATCTCGCTTATATGTATAATTTTAAGATAATTTATCGATTTCAAGATGCATTGAAGGCAAGATTAAAACTATTCTAAAAAAAAAGTATTAATTCAGCAAGAAGGTCTTCCTACCGGTGTTGAAGACTTGCGTACTTTATTTGTCCGCTTTCACGAGCACCTCGGTGTGACGATTGATCAAGTCAAGGCGAATCTTGACACCTATGGTGCTCACGTCAAAGCTAATCATGTTTCTCTTCTTCAAAAATCGAGTAAAGAGCAACAACAATATTATCGTCCCTAACTCCTCTTTCTTAAATATATTCTACCATAACTGTGGCGGCATGAGAAGCAAACTAAACAAACTTTATGTTGACGCCAAATCACGCCACTTCAATGTTCTAATATTCACTGAGACATGGCTAAATAATACCTTCAATAATGAGAAAATTCTTGATAGCAATTGGACTGTCTTCAGAAATGATCGTGAATACTCCATAATAGGCCTTTCTCGAGGAGATGATATCCATATAGCATCTCACAATTCCCTCTCAAGTGAGCTAATAGATACACCTAACCATAAACTGTTCGATTACCGAATTATTAAAGTTTGTTCAGGTAAAAGCCTTAATATGTACATAGGTGTCGTTTACATTCCTCCCGGCTCAAGTGAAACAACATATAACGAGTTATGTGAAGCACTGACCACCTTTAACTCCACCCATATATCTTTTGTCACCGACGAAGATGACAACTTCCTTCTTACTGTAAATCTTTGTAATGCAATAGATTTCAACTTACGTAGCACCTTTTATTGCAGTGACCTGCAGCAAGTTTCTTTTGTACAAAATCAAAATGGAAGATGGTTGTACCTAATTTTTACTAACTCGAATGAAGAAGTGAAGGTTAGTCCATGCATGGAAGCATAAAATTTATTAACTAACACTGTTCATCATACAGCCTTAAAAGTTGTTTTCTCTGCTAATAACAATTCCATTGCGTACGATTACTTCAACGCCGATTATCGATCTGTCAATGAACATTGACGTGAATATATACACCAATACCTCACTTTGCGTCGTGGTTATGTTCCAAAAAAACGCGACGCAAATTGAAACGACGCAAAGTGAAGTATGATTTTCTATAGCAAACCATGAAAAGATCGAAGATAGGGTCCAAGGTTACGAAAATACTACTTTTTAAAAAGAAAATTGAAAAAACAAAAATAATATAAAATTTTATTACATACATACAAAAAAACAAACAAAAAAACAATTAAAACAAAATAAATTATGTAATTAATTTATAAAAACAAAATAAAAATTAATTACTGTCTGATGAGTCCATAGTGGCTGTTGTCGTAAGTCGGCTTTCTTTCACAAAAAATTGGTCCAATGTTTGCTGAACAGCTTTTGTTTTCAACGTAAAATAAATTTTCTTGTAGCAATAGATATTCGTAGCTACCGCCTGAGACACTTTAAAACTCCCTCCGCTGTCAGGATCGTTTATTAAAAAAATCTCCATAGCTTTGTCAATCAAGCACATCGCTTTGGAAATTTGTTTGGAGGTTAAATTTTGTTCTTCGGAGATTTCTATTGAACGGTCACTGTCATCTTCTTCATTAGCAAATTGCAATTCCAGTTGCAATAGTTCTACATTAAACAATTCTAGGTTGTGCGAGGTTAGCAATTCATTTATGTCAGTCTCCTCCATACCTTCAAAATTAGACTCTCTAGCTAAATTAGAAGTTTCATAAAGAACAGCTGGTGTACCATCAACTTCTGCAGCGCATATTCTGTGAACACATTCAGGCCATATTTTGCGCCAAACACCATTCATGCAAGATGGTTTGACGTACTCCCACGAATCGGAAATAATTTCTATGGCTTTCATAATGTTAAACTTTTTCCAGAACTCTAGCATGCTAGCTTATCTTGTCCATCAGTCTCACTTAAAAGAAGTTTAAATGTTCGTCGAAGGTAATAACTTTTAAAAGTCGATATTACTCTCTGATCCATCGGCTGAATAACTGATGTCATCCATGCTTTTTTGTTTGCTCGCCAGTGGACAGGAAGCAGATACTTTGAACAACCTTTCATAGCTCTTGGATTTTCTGATTGAAAATGAGAAATGGTTTAAATTTGAAATCACCATTTGCATTACCGCCAAGAAGAAGAGTCAGTCTATCCTTGCTAGCTTTAAATCATGGCGCAGATTTTTTTGTTTTAGATATGAGAGTTCTGTTAGGTAGTCGTTTCCAAAATAACCCAGTCTCGTAACGTAACTAATAAAAGACTTGTTTCGGATCATAGCCACCTTCATGAATTAACGCTTTTAACTCTGCGGGTAGCGTTCTGCAGCAGTTAAATCAGCGCTAGTTGCTTCGCCTTTAAGAGCAATGCTTTGCAGATTTGCTCGAACCTTGAATCTCTCAAACCAGCTCTGACTAGCTTCAAGCGTTTCATTCTTGTCTGTATTACTACCACCAGTATTATCATTGGATACTGCTTTACTTTTTATATCATCAAATAAGCTTTTTGCTTTCGTCTGAATTACCATTTTACTTAATGTGAAACTTGATTTTCAATCTAAATAGAAAGTAAGGACTCCATTTTGATCATCAAAGCACTCCTTGTACGGGTCATCGTTATAGCATCTAATGATGTTGCCTCTTTTATTTTATCCCCATCTCGATCTCTAATAGTTCTGACAGTTGTTGCAGCCAGACCAACAGCCTTTGCTATCTCCACAGCCTTCTCTCCCTTATCAAATCGTCGCAGAATATCTAATTTTGTCTCCAAGCTGATAGTTTTTTATTTATTTATTTATGGTAACTCTACCAGCAGCGCCCTTTCCACTCATTTGGCTAAAAAAATTACAAATGTACTATGTAAAAAAAAAATAATATAACTCTGCCAATAAATAAATTGGAAAAATATTAACCTTTTTTATAACCAGAAACAACCCGTAAAAATTTATAAAAATTTATTATTCTCTTTTAAAAAAAAAGCACAACACACTAATTGAAACTGAACTCTAAAATTAGCAAAACAAAGTGAAAATAAAACTGTATTAAAATTGCGTTGATTTTCAGTTAGAAAGGGAATCCCCGAGTTTTGATGGCATGGCGCAATTAGGCACAAAAGTCGTGCCAAAACAACGCAACTTCGAAAATCTAACGACGCACAGTGAAAATTGGTACTAATTCAGCAGCGATGTAACTTCTAAAAAACGCAAAACGAAACGTCGCAAAGCGAGGTATTGGTGTATCTCACTTTTCGCCTTGCACGAGGCTCATCAGTTTTTTTTTGTTGCGCTGTGCACGAAGAGAAAGAGAAAAATAGAGATCAACATGGAGTTAATAAAATCTCTCACAACATAAACGCGTCAAAAGTCAGCGAGTAAGCAATGTGTGGCAGCTGGAATGATTTCTTAAAAAACTTACCACTTTAATTAAGTATACATATTATAAAAGTTTCGAAAGAAAAATACCCCAAATAACTCCGTAACACAAATACTACATTTTAATTTTTTTTTATAGAAATCGGCCCAGTATTACATCGGCCCAGGAGTAAAATGGTAACATTAAATTTGCGCTTCAATTTCATATAATAGTATAGATTTGGGTATGCGAAAGCTGACTGCAAGATGGGTGCTACGTTTGTTAACAAGCAATCAAAACCATGAACGTGTTTGCACTTCCCAACAATGTTTGGACATGTTTAAACAAAATCCGAATGATTGCGTTAAATAGTGACCATGGATGAAACATGGAACTACCACTATACACCAGAATCTAGGAACCAGTGTTGGCATCGGTTTTTTGGTGTTTAAGTGGCATTTTGTTCATCGACTATTTGAGAAAAGGAAAACCAATCAACTGCGACTATTACTGCAAATTATTGAACCGATTGAAGAACAAAATCGCAAAAAAACGGCCACATTTATGAAAGAAAAAATTTTATTTTTGCAAGACGATCGAAACCATGGCCAAATTCTACGAGTCGAACTACGAATCGAACTGCTTCCTCATTCCCCATTTTCACCAGATTTGGCTCCCAGCGACTACTATCTGTTCCTAAAATTAAAAAAGTGGCTTCAGGGAAGGAGATTTGCGACGAATGAATAGGTCGAATTGGAAACTGAAGCTTATTTCGGAGATCTTGAGAAATCTTGCTATTCAAAAGGCATCGCAATGTTAGAAAATCGTTGGAAAAGTGTATCGAGCTGAAAGGGGACTATGTGGAAGAATAAACAATCATTTTGGCAAAAATCGTGTGTTTTCTTTGTTAGGCCGGCAGCATCTTGACCGCCCGTATCTATCTACTTCTTGATAGCTATTGATTTGAGGACATACGAAACAAGTAAAACCTCTACTTTACTAATCTCGGTAAAAAAAATTTTCACAATCGTTAAATAATTCAATTTAAAAGTTCAGAGAATATCACAACCAAGTATTTGTTTTTATTATAATTAAACAGCTAAAGCAATAATTTAATAAATAAATAGATTTTTAATAGAAAAGATATTTTGAGTTATATTCTCAATTGCGGAATCATGCTAAGCTATTCTTCCAGGTGGCTATGTAGGGACGCTCAGCGGTTGGGCATAGGAATTGCTCAAAAGGCAACGGCATTTCTCCACCACGTCTCTTAGCATAAATCGGCTGCATCATATTGTTCCACAACAAATTCGCCATTACCGCATGACCACGTTGACTGAAATGAAAACAATCACTGGAGAAATTGCGCAGATCTGTGTCTCCATTCGGCAAAAAAGGCATGGAAATATTCGCTGTGAAGGGTTGAACGATGACAGTGAAGTCTTCGGTCTGAAATTCATCCAGAGCAGCAAGGTATTCTTCAATAGCCTGCCAACGTTCAATGACCGTAGCGGCGACACGTAGTTTTTCGCCTTTGATGCGTTCGCTAAAGATGCAGTGACAACCAACAAGATGCACGGCATTGCAGATCAACGGTATATTCCGCATGGTATAGACAGTGGTCACCATATTGGGCACTGGCACAAGATTTACAATAAGGCGTGGCACATTGTCACGTAACATAGTTAGTGCCTCTCGCAAATCCAACTCATGACGCTGCAAAAACTCTTCTTTATCTTCGTGATGGCACATATCCGAGCAGAGGTCATTGTTGCCCACGAATATGGTGAGTAGCTTCCATTGCAGCTGCAAATCGATATTCGGATCGCGTTCCATGCGATTGATAAAGGTGCGCACTTGAAAGGGCAAATCACGTGACATGATCATCGGTTCGGCAATGTTGAGATGTGAACTCTCGTCGACAGTGAGTTCATTGGCGGTGGAATAGCCATAGAGCTGCGGATTGAAGACCTTCAGGATGTTGGGTAGAGTCAGAAAGCGACGCCACGTATCAAGGCCACCGCCCGAAAACGAAATGCCGCGATGTTCATTGAGTATGTGTGTAATGCTCTCTGAAAGGATACCATTCCCAGCGGATAGGGAATCGCCCATCGAGGCAATGATATCCACATCACCAGGTCGCACCTCATGTACCGAAGTGGGCGGTTGCGCACTGCGCGCCAGCGTCACATCGCATGGAAAACGCACTGATTCCGGTATTGTATCTTGTAGCTTGCCATGTATGCGTTGACTTTCGAAGAGCTCATCAATGTTCCCGGCGACTAAACGCAGCGACAAACGACGCACGATCACGAAGAGTTTCCGAAAATAGTCAAGATTTGTAGTGAGCAGCTTGCCTTCACGTGCTTCGTTTAAGTCGGAGATGGTGCGTCGTATGCCGAAGGCATCTGGATATTTGTTGGAAATTCTACGAAAGAAGCAATCAGAGGAGTTGAGGTTGTGAAGGAAGAGCACTAGGAAGAAAATGACGTAGAATTTTGACATGGTGCAATTGCTGTAAGAAGATAAGCCACGACAATGCTGACTATTTGAAGTGTCCAGTAAGATTTCGGCAGAGAGAAAATACCTTCAAGAAATTCTTTCAACAAATCAAGATTATTTGAGATATTTTTTTGATGAATTTTTTTAATTTCTCAACTGGTTTGTTATTTTTTGGCAAATTTTAAGGTAATTTTTGTAAAAATTCACTGTCAGATGCTGTAGAACCGAATCTCATTCATTTTTTTTTTAAACCGAAAGTTAATACTTTTTTTATACTTAATTTCGGGATCAATCTCAAATAAATTTGAGATCACTTTTTTATGATTTTTTTTCTCGAGGTTATTTTTGTTAAAATTGTTTTTACAAGTTCGTTTACATCCAGATTCAAGCAGAAGAGGGTTCTTCTGCCCAGAAAGTACTATAAAGTAGCAGTTGCTTTTAACCGCCTTTAAAGTTTAATATTTTTCACATATCTTTTTACTACCCGAGTTACCACTCAATTACTATGTGTCAAGGTCAAATATGTTAAGTGCAAAAAATTTTATTTTCTTGCTTTTTATTTCTTGATAAATTCTTGATAGTAAAGCTTCTCAGGTTACAATTCATTTATGCATTCAGTGTAACTTTTCTTTCAAGGCCATTCATTACTGAGATTCATTTAAGCACTTGGTTAAGTATAAATCATCGGTTTATTAAGAAACTTCACTCAAGTTTAATTTTACTTTAAACAATTTTTTTATTTTTTAGTTCTTAAATGTTGACTCAAGGTCAATGATGTGTAGCTAAAATATTTCATTTATCTATTATGATGTGTTAATTCTTTTTATCACATTTACTTTGTTAAAAGCTTTTGGTTTTATAAGCACTTTGACAGTATTATTTTATTTCAATTTTATTGACAATATAATTTTATTTTGTTTGTTCTTTTACTGATTTCTTTATTACAGGTTCAGGCATCACTTAAATCGTTCTGCGTTTGTTCAAGTTCAATAATTAAGAACAATAATTTTTGTGCATTGCTTGATTTATTCACTAATCAGTTTGGATATCGAAGAAAATCCTTAATTATATTTTGTTGTCTTAATTCAAGATGTTTAAGATGTTTGTTGAATATATAAGAAACTTTAGATCACTTTATTTAGAATGTGTTCTTTTTCAAAATAATTTGGATTACGAGATGGTAAATTTTTAATTTAGTTATTTTCTAGATTAAAGAATTTCAGTTTTGTTACAACTTATTTGTTTAGTGTAATTTTTTTTCTTTCAAAAACACCTTTAATTTTAAAAAATCCAATTTTAATATTTTATTTTAGTCAAATCATTTTGAAATAAAACTTTATTTTCTTTCAGTCAGTTAATAATAATTACTTTATTATTTAAAATTAATCATGGTATAAAGATAGAGGTAGCAGCAGCGTTGACTGTGCTCTTTTTCTCATACTGCCATGTCTGTCAAAGTCAGCTGAGTGGCGAATGCAAACAAAAGAAAAGAAATAAAAATGTAATTATTCCACTTGGAATTTTGTGTTGCGTACAATAAAACGAAATTTTTGATTTAAAATAAATAAAAATGAAGTGCGTGTTGTGCCTGAAGCGCCTGAACAAAGAAAATGGACCGTATTTTCGGGTTACGGCTGAAGAACCCAGGCGGTAACGATGGAACATGGCATATTCGAGAAATTTTACTGCTGCTGCACTCCCTGCTTGCAGTTCATAGTTTTTTTATTTAATTTCCAATATAGTTAGGCATTAATCAATATTAAATTAGTTTAATATTAATAGAAACCATTTTTTATTAAAACAACAAGGAAATTATAGCATTTTAACTTTGTTTCCATTTTGACAATTCTAGCTTTCATATTTTATATGAGCTGTCAACTTTGTTTTGACATTTACGGCAGGATGCTCTCATCTCGTGCACCTAACTGTATCCATATACCATGGAATTTATTAATTTTAAAACGACTGACTGGATTGTTTTTTCAAGGAAAAACTGTTTGAACTATTATTATGTTAAGTCCAATACGTATAAAAAAGGTTATCTGCGATAAAAAGGTAGTTTTTAATTTTTGTGATGCACTTAGTTTGTTCAAGTTTGTTGGGTTTATTTTCAGAAACCAGTTTTGTTTTTTTTTTATTATAACATATTTAATTAAAAATAATAGTTTTCAAAAATTTTTATTATAATGTTGATTTTATATGATTTAAACACAAATTCTAAATGTTTGATGGTTTAAATCATACTTGATTTTAAATGCAAATTTTAGTTGTTTGATAGTTTAAAACCGTTTATTTAGAAAAAACTTTAATTTTTGTTATAAGTTAAATCTTGAACTTTTTTGTATTTGTTTTTTTTATATTTGTTTCAATTATTTCTTTTTTTTATTTTCTAATTTTTTTCTGATATAGGGTCGAATTTTTTAATTATTTTATTATTTTCTTTTTGGTTTTTTGTACTATTTTATTTTTTTTTTTATGTTCTATTATATTTTTTGGATTTGTTTTCTTTTATATTTGTTTCAAATATTTCTTCTTATTATTTTTAAATTTTTTTCGGATATAGGGTCGACTTTCTTAATTATTTTAATATTTCTTTGTGATTTGTTTTTTGTACTGTTTTGTTATTTTTTTATGTTCTATTATTTTTTTGTTTCTCGATAATTTTTTTTCATGTTTACAAAGCTTTGTTTGTTAGTTGTTTTATACAGTTTCTTGCATGTTTTTTTGTATTTTTTTTTATTTACTTAATATTTTTATATTTTATTATTTTACTTTTGGGTTTATTGAATTTATTATGTTAAAAAACATTTGTAAAAATTAAAATATTGAATTTTTTCTTTTTTATTTTATTTTTATTAACTTAATATTTTTATTTTTATTTTTATTTACTTAATATATTTTGCTTTTGATAATTATTTTTTCTGTTTATTGGTTTTATTACATTAAAATGCATTTGAAAAAATAAAAATATTTAACATTCTTACATATTTTTTATTATGTTTATCATTTTGGTTTACATAATGTGTTTACTTTGACTATTTTACTTTTGTAGGTTTATAAATTTTTTAATTTCATTACATTAAAATGCATTTGTAAAAATTAATATATACAGGGTCCGCCATATAACTTTTCTTTTTCAACTAGTGCTTATTTCGTGAATGGTAACACTTAGCTCATGTCTGATTTGACACATATGTAGTTTTGTCCTTCCGCTGAACGAATATGGAACAACGCTGGGAAATATTGCGACATTACTTTGAAAATAATGATGCCGATTTTGCCAAAAAAATCATCTTTTCAGATGAAGCTCATTTGATCTTGGCGGGTATGTAAACAAGCAAAATTGTCGCATTTGGGGCACAGAAAACCCGCACGCATACATTGAAAAGCCGCTGCATCCAAAACGAGTCACTTTTTGGTGCGGATTTTGGTCCAGAGGCATAATTGGGCCATTTTTCTTCGAAAATGAGCAAGGAGTGGCCATACAGTCAATGGCGATCGTTATCTGGCCATGTTGAACGAATTTTTGTTCACAAAAATTGAAGAGGAGGATATTGGCAACATTTGGTTTCAACAGGACAGCGCTACGTGCCACACAGCCGAAGCTACACTCGATGTTTTGCGCCCTGTTTTTGAAGATCGCATTATCAGCCGCAGAGCTGATGTCGTTTGGCCACCTCGGATCTGCGATTTGACACCGTTGGACTATTATTTGTGGGGTGCCCTCAAAGATAAGTGTAACGCCGACAAGCCAGAGACAATTGACGCTTTAAAGGACAATATTCGTGAAGACATTGGTGAAATACAGCTGCACACAATCGATAATGTGCTTAAAAATTGGACCGATCGTGTAGGCTACTGCATGGCTAGCCGAGGCAGCCATTTGAATGAAGTTATTTTCCATTAATAACCGGAAGGGTTGTACTTTCAAACAAAAAAAGAAATTTAAAAAAATATTCAGTAGTTTTTTTTTTTATAGAATTTTCAAAAAAAAAAGTTATTTGGCGGACCCTGTACAAATTTTTTAAAAATTAACTTGTGTAAAATGTTTAACATTTACATTATAATGTAAACATTGAAAATTTTGGAATTATAATTATAACTCCAATAAAGTTTATGAAATTTTCTAAGATTACGAGTCCTTAATTTAAGAAGTTTTTATTTTCTTATTATGTGCACTTAGTTTTTGTTTTTAAATTATTTATTTTTATCTTCTTATAAGTTTTTGACTACTTTAAGTTTTTTAAATTTTTTAAAATATTTTGATTTTTTAAACTTTGTTTTAATATTTTTTTATTATTTGTTTTTCATAATTTTCAGTTTTTGGTTTTTTAATGTTTGTTAAAGCTATGTTTATTAATTAATTTATAAAATTTTATTGCTTGTTTAATTTTTTATTTTTGTTTTATTTTAATTTAATTATTTTATTTTAATTTATTTATTGATTTTATTTTCATTTATTTGTAAATTTTATTTCAATTTATGTACTTTGTTTTCTTTTTTTCTTTTCTTATTACTTTTTGTTTTTATTTTCTTTTAAATTTTTATTTAATTAATTTTTTGATCTACAAGTTTGTTGTTTTTATTTCCAGCAACAAGTTTTAGTGTTTTTTTAATATTACATGAAAAAGCATTTTGTAAATATTAATATTTAAAATTTTAGATTTATTTAAAAACTTAAATGCTTAATATTTAAATTATAACTTGTGTGAAATGTTTTATATTTAAATTATAGCTCCAATAAAGTTAATTATAATTTCTAATATAATAAATGCTTTTAATTTTATACATTTCTTTCGTGTGTTTTGTATTTCCTTACATGTTTTTCGTTTTTATTTTTTTTCATTTTTATTTTTTTTTATTTTTATTTTTTAATTTATATTTTATTCATCTTCCATGTTTTTTTTCTGATATTGTTTCTAACTCTTTTTAGTTTTTTGCTTTATTTTATTATGTATTATTTTATTGCATGTTTCATTTAATTTTTTATTTTGATTTTATTTTATTTATTTTATTTTGTATTTTATTTTTTTTTATATTGTATTTTATTTTGTATTTTAATTTGTATTTTAATTTGTATTTTATTTTGTATTTAATTTTTTATTTTTTGTTTTATTATATTTTATTATGTAATTTTTTATTTTTTTATTTTTTTTTTATTTTTTATTTTTAAAACATTTATTTTACTTAAATTACTGTTTATTAAACCTTTGATTAATTACATTTAAAATTTGAAACTCAGCTTACAGCGTACAATGGCTTCATCGCCTCATTTATTTTAAAATTTCAATGTTTGTTTAACAATTATGGCTCAAATAATAGAAACATTAACCGTTCCTCAACACTTCAACTTTGATTATGAAGATTCGATTATTCTGAAACATATTTGTGGTTAGGCAATCATCACCAATAGATTTCTGGTAATTTTAAGTAAATAAAAAAATTCAGTTGCATAAAATGAGAAAAAAAAAATTTACTTTTAGTTGACAAAATTAAGTTTCAAAGCTTGCTCTAAACTGATTTTAAGCCTTGCAAGAAAATAAAACTATAGTGAATTAATAAATTCCTCTCCCAAAATGGTTTTCAATTCAATTCAGTGCGAAAAAGTTTTTAAAACTAGATGACCACCGCCAAAAATTACTAACTATAATAACTAACTAATTACGCTACTACTAACAATAACGTTTTCGTTCGTTTCGTTTTTATATAACATTTTTTCAAGATTTTTTTAAAATTTATTTAAAATTTTTGTTTTCTTTTTAAACTTTACTTAGACTTAGCCTTTTAAAGCTAATGTTTCAATTCATTAAATTTGTTTTTCTTATTTTTACAATTATTTAATTTTTAAAAATTTAATTACCTACATTTAAATTTTTAATCAATTTTAAAAATTTTGACTTTTAAATTTTTTTTATATTTCAAAATTTGTTAATCTTTTTTAATTTTGCATAATTCAATCAATTATGCATTATGCATAAATAGTCATTATGCATAAATAGTTACATATGTTACATATATATATATATAAGTTATATATAAGTTATGTTTAAAATGTAATTATATTATATTATTAAAATTGTACACTTTATAGAACCGCTTTCTTAAAAAAGGTTCTTATTTAATGTTATTTTTTTATAAGTCTGTAAAATTTTTTTTATATTTTTTGAAAATTTATAATATTTTAAAAAAATTTATTATTTTTACAGTTTTTCACAATTCGCAACTTTTTTAAAGTAGTCTGCTTGTAAAACTTTTGTTGTTAATCTTTTAAGTCTTCACCTTTCATAATATAAGCTTTTACTTAATTTTAACTTGAACCAAACCAGAAATAACACTGATAACAGTTAATTTTTTCTCGTAGAATTGATGCGGAGATTTTGTTAGAATTCTTTTAAATTATTTTGTGTCATAAAAATAACGACAAACGTTGTTTTTCTTTTAATTGCCAAGTATTTTTTTATGTTTTTATGTTGCATTTTTACAACATGTTTAAGATAGTGAAAATGTTTACTGTTCTATCGAAGGTTCTTTATTTTTGACATTTTTTGACATTTTTTGCCATTTTAGGAATTTAAATTAATTTTTGAAAAAACCACTAAAAAGTTTAAGCAACACCAAGCAAGTAAAGTTTTTTAAGAGCACTTCTGATTTGAGCTTGAAACTTTTTAAATTTAAAGTTATTTAAAGTTGTTTACAGCTTTAAGTTCAGGTTAAATTTATCCATACAGAACCTTCAGAGTTTTGACTTAGTTTAAACTTGGTCAGAAAAAAACATGAGACTTGGCTTTTAAAGTAAAGCTTCTTAACGCTTTCCCGTCTAGTTAACTAATGAAATTGTTTAACCGATAAAAGTTCGCTTATTAGCCTGGCTTAAAACAATCAGGCAAACATATCTACCAGCAGATGGAGGGACGGACAGCTAAATAGACAGCTCAAAAGGCATCATTTTTTGTGTTATTGTTTTAGAGGCTGTTATATTTATTTAGCGTGTAGATAAGTCGCTGTTTGAGCGAAGGTATTTATTCAATTTTTTTTTACATATTTATTAAAAATTTTGTTTATTTTTAAGGCATGCTTAGCATCAGAACTAGACCTAAACATTTATTGGCCGTGGTGAGATCGCACAAAGGTTGCCACAAAGTGCTTTTACTTAAAACTGCATGTTTTTAATAAAAATTAATTAGTAACAATAAAAAATTAAGCTAAAAAATATACAGAAAAAGAAAAAAATTAATAGACGACTGGTATGCAAGAGTAGAGTTCTGAAGGGTTCATATGTAATGACGCTATAATCACGTTGTCACATTTTGAGCTGTCGTAATTGTCGGCGATTTTTTTTTTCCTCTGTATTTATTGCGGTAGATGCTTTTGTGGTGTCAGCTGAGCTGTTAATGAAACACGTAAAGGTCGGGTCTTTTATCAGCCGAAAAAATTGCTACAAATAGCAAGTTTTTTTTTTTAATTTGCCACGTATGGCAACCCTATTAGCATTGAATAGCAGGTTTCACGTTCATATTTAAATAGAGGAAGTTGTCGGAAGATTCATTTTCAATATTGTGCCAACCACAAAATCAATTTTAACAGTATTTGCTAGAAAATATTAGAGAAACAATAATGAAAACATTAACATTCTTAGAATCATAAAAATTATTAGTGTGCAAGCACTTAAACTGAAAGCAATTACTACCTGAATGTCATTCGTCAAGTTAAGAAAACGTTCTTGAATGCGCTTGTTAGACTTAAGGTCGGCAAGTTCACAACTTATTGAGCTATGTAGCATAAATGTTTATAAAAAAGCGTTTTTACACTTGGCACTTAAGATGAAACAGCCTAAAGAAAGATTGCAATGAGTATAAAGTTAAAATACACCTCATTTTTATACATACAGTGGCTCACAGCTTATTTTATGCAGTGCATACTTTAAATTTTAGGGCTTTATAAAAACAAAACTAAGAGGAATACAAAAGATAATATGGTGTCATTTAAAAGAGCAAAAAGTCTAGTTAAATAAAGGTTTTTCATTAATTGTGAATACATACACAGTAAAAAATATGAGCATAAATTTTATACTATTTTGTATACATATAAATCCAAACCAAAGATGTTATAAAAGTTATACCATCAAATCTTATAAATTTTTCCAGACCATTTTTCTCGTTAGACCAATCGAAACCACTTTATTTTTAAATTTCCCGATTTCGGTGAATTTTTTTCTTTCGAACCAGGATATATTTTGATTAACACATGATATCCATATGAAATTTTTAAACTTATATTTGTTTTATTATTTTTATATTATTAAGTGGTATAAAATTTATAAATTATTTGAAATAAAAAAGTTTATACCACACAAATGTTATAAAAAATATAAAATTTACCCTCGAAGTTTTTACAGTGTATATTTAGTTGTTTAAAAAATGAGAGAACAGAAAATACTGCTTCATTTCATCTCGCATCTTATTTTATGCAGTCAGTCACTTCTCTCTGTTACGGTACTCTAATGCTGCGCTGTCTAACGGTACTTTCATTAGCTATGCCTTCATTCTGTTTCTATAATTGCTTTGTGTTAGCTTTTTAGTCTGATTTTTTTGCTTCAAGTGTCTGCTTCTATGATTATTTAAAAAAGGAGCGCGCACAACGCTACAACAACGAGAATTGGTTATATACTATTTTAAAAATAGCAGTTCGCAGCGAAAAATGGCTGAAATGGTTAATATCAATTCTTCTACAGTGCAAAAGATCATCGAGCGCTTCGTTCATAAGAATCGATTGCACAATAAGAGCAAAGAAGCACCAAACAAAATTTTTAATGCAACCGACGAGCGGCATATTGTACGGAAGATAAAGGCTAACCCGAGACTCTCAGCTCCGAAAATGGCTTTTGAAGTTCAAATAGACCTAAGCAAACAGTGTAGTGCTGAAACTATTCGACGTGTCTTGCGCAAAAATAACTTTCATGGCCGAGTAACACGAAACAAGCCGTTTATTAGCCCCAAAAACAGATTATGCAGACTGAACTACGACAAAGAACATATGTCCAAGGCCCCAGAGTACTGGAATTCAGTTATTTTTGCAGATAAATCGAAGATCAATTTATTCGGTTCAGATGGTATGTGCTATATGTGGCGAAAACCGAGGTCAACAAAAAAAACTTAAAACAAAACGTGAAACATGGCGGTGGTTTGGGCCTGAATGTCAGCTGTGGTACTGGGAAGTTGCCGTTTATTGAAACAACAATTTACAAATTTAAGTACCTACAGATCCTGAAGAACAATTTGTTGCAGAGTGCAAAGGTTCTGGGTATAAAATTGAATTTCCGATTTTACCAGGTTGACGATCAAAAGCACAAAGCGGTTATTATGGAAACCAGGCTAATATGCAACTGCTCACAATTGATGACGCCGCCAGCACAGTCGCCAGACCTTAATGTTATTGAAAATGTATGGTCTTTATTGGAAAATAACATCCGGAAACATCAAATTTCAAACAAAACCCACCTGAAAGAGATATTGAAAACGAAGTGGGCGAATATTTCGCCACCTATCACTCAAAAACTGGTCGCATCAATGCCAAACCACCTCAGATCTGTTGTGGACAACAAGGGCTATCATACCAAATAATAAAAATATCAGATATCATTAATTAATACGAAAAATTTATAAATAACAAGTGACTGCATAAAATAAGCTGTGATTTGAAATTAAGCACTATTTTATGGTTTCTTATTTTTAAGCCAACTTAATATATATTTTAAAATTAAGTTAATTTAGTAAACTCAACATCTTGTTCTTTTAAATGATACTATATTATTTTTTCTATTCCTGTTAGTTTCGTTGTTATAAAGCCCTAAAGTTGAAAATATGCACTGCATAAAATAAGCTGTGAGCCACTGTATTAGAGTTGCGGTTTCATAAAAACAGAATACATGCTTGACATTTTATGTGATTTATGCCATTGACATAATTTTTATAACGTTATTGTTATAGTTATGCCTACTTTATGTCTGTAAATCTCAGTTTTTGGAGAAAAAGAATAAAAATAGCTCTTTTTTTATGTTTAACTACACGAAATAATATTTTTTTCGAAATATTTCAAACTTAGCAGTTTTTAGAGTTAAAAAAGAAAATTTTTAAAAATCTTAAAGCTTTTATAAAAATCATTTTATGAAAGTTCCAAATCGTGCCTCATTTTAAAGAAGTTAATTCAAATTCGATCTGAACTTTTACCTGAGTAGCTTTTCAATCCAAAAACACCAACAATTTTCAAGTATTTTTGGTACACAACTCCAAGCTAAATGAAAATTTAAATTCCATAATAGAATTCACGACCACTGCAATTTTTATTTTTGAAATGATCGTAATAAAACACAAGTTTATCAAAAAACAGTACATAAATGAAATACACAAGACAAATTCTGTTCAGCGTAAATTCGCATAAAATATGTCCTCCGATATTATGACGTTATGAAAAATCGCTCAAAAAAAAATGAAAAATGGCCCACAATAAAATGAAAAATGACCCAAAAAATTAAATGAAAAATCACCCAAAAAAATATAAAAATCATCCAAAACTTATTTAAAGAAAATGAAAAATCACCCAATTAAAATATGCCCCAAAAATTAAATATGACCCAATTTTAAAATAATGCTTAAATGTTTTATTATCAAACAAGATCAATTTAACGAAAATTAATATGATTATTAATTTCCCAAATTAGGAAGCACTGCCTTATCGACACAATTTAGTTTAAGTCGCATTTAGATCAATTGGCACACAGCCTTAAAACTTAAACTAAATGTACTTAGTTTTCTCTTTTTAAATGTACAGGGTCCGCCATATAACGTTTTTTTTTTTCAACTAGTGCTTATTTCGTGAATGGTAACACTAAGCTCATGTCCGAATTTGACAGATAATTAGTTTTATCCTTCCGCTAAACGAATATGGTTGTGTATACGCTTGAACAATGCTGAAAAATATTGCGACATTACTTTGAAAATCATGATGCCGATTTTGCCAAAAAAATCATCTTTTCAGATGAAGCTCATTTTGATCTTGGCGGGTATGTAAACAAGCAAAATTGTCGCATTTGGGGCACAGAAAACCCACACGCATACATTAAAAAGCCGCTGCACCCAAAACGAGTCACTGTTTGGTGCGGATTTTGGTCCAGAGGCATAATTGGGCCATTTTTCTTAGAAAATGAGCAAGGAGTGGCCGGTACAGTCAATGGCGCTCGTTATCGGGCCATGTTGAACGAATTTTTGTTCACAAAAATTGAAGAGGAGGATATTGGCAACATTTGGTTTCAACAGGACAGCGCTACGTGTCACACAGCCGAAGCTACACTCGATGTTTTGCGCCCTGTTTTTGAAGATCGCATTATCAGCCGCAGAGCTGATGTCGTTTTGCCACCTCGGAGCTGCGATTTGACACCGTTGGACTATTATTTGTGGGGTGCCCTCAAAAATAAGTGTTACGCCGACAAGCCAGAGACAATTGACGCTTTAAAGGACAATATTCGTGAAGCCATTCGTGAAATACAGCTGCACACAATCGATAATGTGCTTAAAAATTGGAACGATCGTGTAGGCTACTGCATGGCCAGCCGAGGCAGCCATTTGAATGAAATTATTTTTCATTATAAACCGGAAGGATTGTACTTTAAAAAAAAAAAAAAAATTTGAGAAAATATTTTGTAAGTTTTTTTTTATAGCATTTTCAAAAAAAAAATTATTTGGCGGACCCTTTACTTAGTTTTCTCTTTATAATAGACGGCCTTCGGCCGCTGCTTAGGGATTACAACCCTCAAAAAGACCAAAACCGGCTTTGCTGTCTACAGTACATATGGATAAAATTATCTTTTTAATAATAATTGTTACAAGTTCGGAAACCTTTAACTTTAAAACGACTTGCGAGCGGCCTCTAATTTTTCCAGAATGGTACAAAAAGGTCTTAATACATATACAAAATAATTTAAAATTTGAGTTTTTGTTCATCTTCAATTATGCCTAACACTTTGAAACATTATTTTAAAATACGTCATTTTATTTTAATCCTGGATAATCAATCATATTAATATTCTAATACGTTATAACTAGGGATCGGATTTGTATGCAAAATTATTTTTAAATCAAATCATGTGTAAAGATAGGATAGCAACAAAAATTGTATTTTCTAAAAACATTGATTAAATAAACATATTTGATCAAAATGTATTAAAATTTTGCATAAAATTTATGTATTTTAGATTTTTGACACTACTTTTTTATACGTTTTGGATAAAAATCCAATCCCTAGTTATAACCAATGTTATTCGATTCAAATTACACGCTCCAAAACTCGTTTTTGAGTTATTGAAAATGGAAGTTATTGAAAATTTTACTAGCAATCAAAAAATATTAACATTGGTCTTTGGTTTTATTTGTATTTTTTACATATTTTCATAAGCTACTTATTTAAATTTCATCAGTTCGAAAAAAAAGAGAGCAGTGGCAGTCGAAGCGACCAACTAAAAATATTTAGTACAAATATGTAGTAAACATTTTTACTGCAACTTATTTCATATTAAAAAAATTTAGAAGTTTTCATATTCTTGAAATGGCAATTTTTTGCAACCTTGAACCCTATTAATTCTAAACCAATTGAGAGCGGCCTGAAATTTTTCCGAAATTGGACTAAGAAGGCCTTAATACATAAAAAATAAAAAAAAATAAACTGGCCATTTCAGCCCTTGGAAGGACTTTGACCTAGTTTCTATTGATCAATTGTGTTGTGCGTGTTATAAAATGTTTGATCACAAATGACCGATATGATATGATACATATGATTAAAAAAAATTGAGCTTTGGTTCTTCTACAATTGTTCCATGTTTTATTATTAACAACAAAAACAATTGAACAAAAATTAATATATTAATCAATAAATACAGAAAAAAACAACAGGTTTAAAAATTAAAAATTACCCCAAAAAAATTAAAAATTATCCAAAACTAAAATGAAAACTCAACCAAAAAAAAATTTAAAATGACCCAAAACAGAAACCGAAAAATCAGCCAATTTCTTGGGTTATTTTTCATATGTAAAATTACCCAATTTTGTATGAAGAAATTTTGGGTGATTTTTAATTTTTTTTTTTTTTTTTGGGCGATTTTTCATAACGGTGCTATTATTATTTTGCTATATTCTAGAACGTTTTTTTTTTTTGTATATATTTATAAATTTTTCAAATATTTTAAACAATATAAAATGCTTTTAAAGTTTTTTGGCCAAATAAGAGACATAAAGAGGAAGCCTTATCTGCACTTCTATATAAAATAAAAGTGCAGATTTACATTTAAAATTTTACTTTAACCCTTCATTACATGACTTTTTCCTCCTGTGTATAAAAAGTGTTTGTGTTATTACATGTGATCGGAATGATCTGGAGAATGTATAAACGAAATTTGGATGCTCTGCAATGTATAGGAACGAATTTGGATGCTCTGCAATGTTACGCAACATTGCACACATGCAATTTCATGCAAGAAAGCAGTAAAAATTATTATATGATAGTTTATATTTTTTACTTTTTATTTTACATGTTTAGTATGAAATTATAAGCTTTTAATAACTTAAACTAAGAGATAATTTCAAATATTTTATATATTCATTAAAAATATCATCTATAACTAGGACAATTTTCAACACAGGTTAGTAAAAAAATATATAAAATATCACACTGATCTGTAAGGATTTTTGTTTCTAAATTTGAAGCTCATTGCAATTTATTAGGTATATAAAACATTATTCATTTTGAAATCGTTTAAAGCAATATCTAACTTGATTAAAACATAGTCTATTCTGATATTCTGTTAAGCTAACATGAGTGTATCCATTGCATCCTGATAATTGGCATGTAAAACACTTGTTGTCCCATTGTGGGCAGTGATAAAAATGGATAGCTTTCCTACTTTCCTACTTTGCAAAGATTTTCTGCCACTTTCAAACGAAAATTGGCTAATGCGTTTCCATGATTACCACTTTGTTGTTCCGCACGCTTGTACAATAGCCATGCATTTACTAATGCGGTATCTATCAAATGATAAAAAAACTCATACACCACTTTTTTTGAGCGTATTTTTATCTTGTAGCGTCCAATAAATGAGTCTAACAAATCGACTCCCCCATTAATTTGTCGTATGGATATGTTCTTAAAAAATTTGCTGTCAAGTCGTTTAGCTATGATCTCATTACTATTACTACAATATGCACCTTGACATCATTAATATTAGAACACTCGGTAGTTTTGAGTTTTGAAATATATTCCGACGGATTGTACCCAATGAATGAATGTGGGCATTTCCATGGTGTCGCACGGGACAGTCGTACGCAGTTAAAGTGAAAAAAAAGTAGTAATAACACGGATTTATAGTTTGATAATGGTCTTAACTTATAACTCATAGTAAGCTCTATAAGTGGTGCTAAGGTTGATTATCGGTAATTTTTCCTTTTCAAAATAATTGCCAAAAACAACGGGGGTCGCACGGGACAAAAAACGGAAGTTTTTTTCGAGGACAACAACTCAAGCGCCGAATTTTACCAAGACAATGACCTGAAACATACGACGCTCTTGTTAAAAAATTGTGTGCTTGTTATTTGTCCAAATGGCACAAAAACAACATCACAACGCCCAGATTAAAATGTTATAGAACATCTATGAGATGAACTTGAACCCTGAGTGCAGTATCAGAGATGGGCAACTAAAGATCTATTAGAAAGTATCCTATGTGAAGGGTGGAATCAGATTGAAGCTGATGTTTGTAAAAATTTGGTTGCACCGATGCCAAAAAGGCTGCAGGCAGTCATAAAAGAAAACGGATTTTCAACCAAATATTAAATTCTTAGTTTAAGCATTAATAACCTACCTGCCCGACTTTCAATGTGAGCTCGTTTTTAAGGCTTTGGTTTGGTTTAATTTTATTTGACCGTTATGAAACTATGTTTCTGTTTAATTTTGCTCACCAATAAATAACGTTTTGGAAAAAATATTTACTCCAAGTTTCTTCTTACGTTTTCATTTCTGAAACCAGTGCGAAAGTGCCAAGAAATGCCTGCTCGACTTTCGTTGTGAGCCACTGTATAACAGTCTTCTTGGAAATTTATTTGCAATAATTTCTATAGTTTGTTTTCATGTCAGCATCAGAGCCTGAAAATAGCTTTTAAAAATTAAATTTAAAAAATTAAATAAAAACTTTCTCAGCAACTTTTTTATTTAATTAAAAAAGGTAAAAGTAATTTGTAAATTTTATTTATAAAAATTAAGGTTAAGAGTTGACTTTTACTTTAAAAATAAAAGTTTTCCCTCACTTTTAACTCTAAACCTTAAAAGTAAAAGTTAAGAGTCTCCAAAGAAAGACTTTTATTTTCCAAAAAATTGTTAATAAGTCTCTAAAGACTTTCATTTTTTAATTTTAAAGTCTTCGAAGACCCTTAAGTTTGATTTTATTTTATAAAAGTTGAAAATAACTTTTAAAAATAAGAGTTATTAAGTGAGAGTTAAAAAAAAAAGTTATATATAACTCTTATATGATAACTCTTACTTTCAACTATCAATAATAACTTTTATATAATAAAAGTTTGTTAAGACTCTTATTTCAGAGGCTTTCTGGAAAAAAGTCATAAAGTCTTAACCTCTGTTTAGCATTTGTTGGATTTTTTAAACACTTTTTATAAAGCCTATTTTTCAATGATATTTTTTGGAGTAACTCAGCAGTCATCTATTGCTTAAGCCATTTTTTTTATTTGAAACTGTGTGCATGACACTTTTTGTACAGTAACAAACATGTTGCGTTAAAGTTTTGATAAAATTGTCGAAAGCTTCTTTTTTTTCTTACATTATTATCATTTCATTATTATTATAGTTGGCTCACACAATAACAATGCAAAGGAATCTAAACACAAACGTAACTACAAAGTTTATTTAAAAAAAAAAAAACTGGCCATTTCAGCCCTTGGAAGGACTTTGACCTAGCTTTTCTATTGATCAATTGTGTCGTGCGTGTTATTAAATGTTTGATCACAAATGACCGAGAACTGGACCTACGTGTTTTTTATGCCGACTCCGAACGGCTTATGTTCTCAAGAAGCTTTACATGGCAATTTTTACTCTCTTAGGTTTGCCATTGTCTGCAGAGAGGTGACGACCGAACAGAAAAATTAATTCAATTGAAAAAACTTTTCTGTCTGAGCTGGAATTGAACCCGGGCTACCGCGGTTCTTTAGCTTAGGGGCCAAGCACTCTACCCACTAGGCTACGGTCGCCACGGTAAAAAAAGTTTATTTTACCGAGAAAAAAAACGTAGTTAAAAACAACAGTATTTTGCACTTCTAGAATTCTTGATGTGCAGAACAAACTTGATGTGCCAACAAAAATATTGTAGATTTTCACATTTAAGCTTAGTAAAAGTAACTATAAAGTGGTTCCTTCAACAGTTAAACATCTACATCTGCTGAACCTTTTAAATAAAAAATGTTTTGCAGCAAGTGCAATATTTTTCCTTTCAAATATTTTTTGTATTGGACTTGGCCAACAAAAGTGGCAGTCTTGACATTTAGACTTTTCTCGTAAATCTAACAACGAAATTGTTGTCAAATGCAACTCTTCTCACACGAGTAACTTTTCAACTCATTTTGCATTTATTTTTCTAAAGTACCCAATAGCATAGAGGAAGTGTGATGGTCTGAGACAGCATCGGGGAGAACCTGGCTCAAATCATAGCTAAGGTAAATTTCTAATAAAGAAAATTTTTAACTAAATCTACACTCTAACAAATTCTCATTCGAATAGCGTCATCAAAAGCAGTCTGCAAATATTTTTTTTTATTTAAATACATACAATTAAAAAATATACTTTTGATCTCTTTGCCATTTTCCCCTTATTTTCTATAAAAAATAAAAAACATAAAAAAACGTTAAAATATGAACACAATAAAACGCAACGAAACTGAATGTATTTGATTTAACCCTAACCACGACAATGAATCTTAACTCAAATATGAAGATTCAAGTTCAAACCTGCTGTTATGGTGTCAGCGAACTGCGCCAACGAAAACAACAACAACAGCAACAACAATATAGCTCCTCCAGTGAGTAATTGATACAACACGCATCAGAGATAACATACTTCAGCAACAATAATGGTTTGATGGAGCATATTTTATAAGTGCAAAAAGTGGAAAGAACAATAAAAACAATAAAAACAACAACAACATTAACAAGATATACCACAACTATGCATATCAGAATGTTTTAAATTAAACTCAATTGATTTATTAATAGAAGAAATGAATACAAGTCGAGTTAAAGTTGAGTTAAAGTGCTTAAATTGAAGTCGAATAACGTGACGAGGATAAAGCTAAAGATTGAAACAATAGAGGAATTCAAACGAGCAATGAACTCCAGCAGCAGCAAAAACATCAACAACAACAGCATTGAAGTGGAATCTTTAGCAACAAACAAATAACAACAAAACCATCAAGAGTTCAGTACTTCAACATGGTCTCGAGTTGTAGAAATATATTTTTCGATTCTATTTTTTTTTTCTATTTTTCATACATTCCAGCATTGAGTTGATGTGATATCTATCCTATATGTTGCCCTTCGACTGACTAGCAATTCAAAGAATCACAAAAACAAAGAGTCACCAACATATTGCAGCAACATACAACGGATATATACCGAAAAAGTATCTGTGTATATATATGGTCGTTACATGTTGAAGGTGTGGTGGTGGTTGGCAGCAAGCACTCTGGGACGCATGCCAAAATCATGCATAAATGAGTTGCAGGAGAGTAGCGGTGGGGGGAGGAGGGGGATTGATGCTAATAGCCGAAACCCTACGAAGATGCTCTTCAGCGACGAGAGAGCCTGGTCCAAACAATTTTATGTATGCGAGAGACTAGGACAACATTTCAAAGTAGGTTTGCTGGTATGCACAAAATGACGTCGTCTGAGAGAACGAAAGTGGAGATGGAGGTGGTGATGATGATGCAAATGTGACTGTGCGAGTGTGTTACTGCTAATACATTCTAATCGAAAAAGGATAAAACCAAACATTAACTCATACATTTGATTATATATGTATGCATGCAAAGTTAGTTGGAACGAAGACAAGTAAAGGAAACATACAAATATAGACGCTTCATCTTCTTCATAGCCACATCAGCCGGATCAGCAGTGAGCAGTGGACCGACTGAATGAAGACTGAAAGAATTAGTTTTAAAAGTAGAGCAATAGGTTAAAATATGCGCTCACATCATCATCATCATCATCATCATCATTTTCATCATCATTATCGCAAGAAACACAAACCTGACAGCCTTGAACATTATAATAATAAAAGTTTAAAATAAGCACACCAGACAAGTGTCTGCAGAAACTTTTTTCTTTAGAGATTTACAAAGGTTGTGGTGAGGTCAGGAAATGTTATATGATGTGGTTGAATTCGGGGTGAGATTTAAAGTTTTTAGGGTGCAAAGGGATTTTTGCGTAAAGAATCTTAATGTTAAGCAAAATTTTTGTTCTATTTATTTTTATATGAACTATACGAGAATTATCAAATCAACCCGAAACAATTTCAAATTTTTCAATGCTTTATGGATAGATATTTCGATACTGAGCACGAAACTGAAACCAATTGTTTTCCATCTTATTTCGTTAAGAATATAATAATGTAGTTAAAAGGAGGTCCCCAGAACTAGGTTTAATGTACAGGGCTAGGCGATTGAAGTGTTACCTATTCAAAAGACCATATTTTTTTTTGAGTGAAAATATTTTTATTGATTCAAATTACAAAATGTGTGAATCCATTCACTTTAACTCGATGTGTCCACCTTTTGCCTTGACTATGGTCTTCAAACGGTTAAAAAATTAATTGCATGCTGCACGAATCTGATCTTGCGGTATTTTGGCCCATTCCCGTATAATGGCTTTCTTAAGCGCATCCATACTGGCATATTTTTTAGTGTTCACCTTGCTCTCCAAAATGCCCCAGATGGAATAGTCCATCGGATTTGCATCTGGCGAATTCGAAGGCCATTGTGTAGACGAAATGAAGTGTGGCACATGGTTTTTTAACCATTCTTGGTTCACACGAGCTTTATGAGACGGTGCCGAGTCTTGTTGGAACGTCCATGGTCTACGACCGAAATGTTTGCGTGCCCATGGCTCCAAAGCTGCATCCAAAACCTTTTCCCGATAATAATTCGCATTGATCTTTACACCAGGCTCGATGAAAACGATTGGACAGCGTCCATCGGCGGTCACAGCTGCCCATACCATTACTTGAGATGGAAAATTACTTCGGGTGGCCGTTCGTAGGCTCAAATTTTCGTGCTTGCGTTCAGTTAAGTAAACACGATCATTTTGAGAGTTGATGAATTGCTCAATAGGAAAATTTTTTCATCAGAGAAGACAATGTTTGGAAATTCGCCACGTTCGTGCAAGCGTAACAACTCCTTTGCTCTTTCGAGTCTATTTTTTTTTGATTTGGTGTAAGATCGTGTACATTTTGGAACTTGTAAGGCTTTACCTTGAGCTCATTTTGCAATATGCGTCGTATGCTTCGCTGGGATATTTTCAGGTCTTTGGCCATTTGATTACCACTACGACGTGGATTTCGTTGAAGTCGAGCATTCACTTTTCGAACCATTTCATGTGATGTTGCGATTTTTTTTCGTCCACCACCATAGCGTTTGGCTATGCTGCCTGTATCATTATAACGATTTATGGTGCGATACACAAACATTTTATTCACTTTGAGATGGCTCAGCTCACGAACAATAGCTGGTTGTGATTTTCTGGCCAAATATAACGCAATCACACTATTACGTTTGAATTCCATTTCGAATAACTTTTGTTCTATAAAACTTAGATGCAAATGCTAGTAGTAGCTTGCAAACAATATAAACAGCTGTAATTGGTATGAATTTGACATAGCTGGCAATATCGGTTTGCCAGTATTGCCAACGTGAAGTTGGTAACACTTCAATCGCCTAGCCCTGTATATACAATAAGCATTTCAATATTTTGAAAAAATTTATGTATATTTAGTTCTTGTATATTTTTTAAGAACATTTTTTTATAAATTTAAATTTTTTGTCTTTATTTTATGTATTGAATTGAATTTTTTATCATTTTTATATCAAATCTACGTGTGTTAAATGTTGAATAAAAAACCATTATATTTTTTAAGGTGTCTTGAATTTGAATGTCTCGGATATTATTATGATGTTCAAGAACAGAGTTAATTTAAACATTTGCTCGTAAAACTGCTTGCATTTCCATAACAATGTTTTTCCCAATTTAAATGTATATTATTTATTCTTCCTTATGTTATTTATAATTCATACCTTTAATTTACTTTTATTTCTTTTAATATAAGTGAATACTTTAATATTTATTTATTTCTTTTGCATTGAATTCTTATTCCATGTTATTTTTAATTTTTATTAAGGAGGTATATCCACCCAGAAGCTGAAAAAGGGTCATGTTTGTGAATTTTTTTAAGGAAACCTAAGGGATATTTTTGAATGAGGGTTTTTGTACTTAACAAATTTTTTTTATTAAAAAAAAATTAACATTAAGGTAGATACAGCATTTTTTACAGCAAAAAAACGAGAAAGATTATTACACTAGATTTTAAAAATAAGTACTTTTCATCGCCAATTTCAATAATTTTGAAAATATTGATATTTGACAAAATGGCGGACTTCCGAACGTAAAGTAAGGATTTCCAATGTCCAAAAATACGTTATTATTTTGCCTATAACTAATGAATGAAGCAACGAAAAAAATCCTATGACAAGTACTGGAATATTATATATAGAATAAGCCTGCAAAAAAATCAAAACGATCGGTTCACTGAGTTTCGAGAAATTTTGGTCACCGACTTTGAAAACATGGTTTCGAGAAAAACGCGTTTTAAAATTTTAAAGTGCCGGCACGGCGCTCTCGAAGGCGGTTCCTTCAGCAGGCTATAACTTTGTTATTTTTTGAGATATCGACTTGAAATTTTAACCTCATATTCTTGAAGTTCAGGCTGGATAGTACCCCTTAAGTTTTATAATTTTATGCGCCATAAAGACATGGTATACTAGCGGTACATATGCCACACCTATGTTCCCCGGATCTCACCGTTGTGAGAATTGGGGATGGTGCAGGTGCTTGTATGGTAGCTTCAGCGTATCTTCCCTACGACTCTCCAGACCAACCACCTGCAAAAGAGGTGGAGAATATGGTAAAGTACTGTGGGGGAAGGAACATTGGAGTGATGATAGGATGTGATGCTAACGCGCACAATACTGCGTGGGGTAGCACCAACAACAACGACAGAGGAGAGCAATTGCTTGAGTTTGTGGAGAGGTACAATCTGTTGGTAGCAAATAGAGGTACCCAACCGACTTTCGTTGATGCGAGGCGAGCGGAAGTCATTGATGTAACTCTCATCTGCAGGAAGATTCTGAACAGAATAGAAATTGGAGGGTCGTGGATAGGCTAACCATGTCGGACCACAGATCCATACAGTTTGAATTCAAGTACGGAATCCGACGCCAGCGGAATAGCAGGAAGGTCAGGATTCCCAAGAATACAGATCCTGTGAAATATAAGGCGAAGTTGAGGGAAACACTGACCCACAAAGCGATAAAAGTACTAGGGAATATGGTGGAAGTAGAAAGTCATGTCAAACACCTTAGCTCGGTCATGGTCGAAGCCTACGAGGTGGCATGCCCAATACTTTCAGTAGACGATGGTGATCCAACGCCATGGTGGTGCACGGAACTCGAATCTCTGAAGAAGAAGGTTAGGAAGGCCTTCAATCTGCACATGAGAGGGGGAACCCCAGAAACATGGGCAAATTACAAGGCACGGAAAAGGGAACTGAAGTACCTCATACGACAACGGAAAAGGCAGTCGTGGAGAGACTTCTGTTCTGGGATGGAAACTATATCAGAAGCATGTAGGCTTCAGAAAATGGTTTCAAAAGTCCCATTCTCCAAAGTGGGACTGATCCGAAAGAAGGATGGAACCATGGCAGAGAACCTAGAGGAGTCCATGGAAGTTCTGATGGAGGTGCATTTTCCTGGAAGTTTTAAGTCTGATGACCCGTGGACACCCTTGAAGAAAGGAATGCACAGGGTTGACAGGCTGGAAGCCGAAAGGATGATCACTATGGATGGGGTGAGGAGTGCTATACGCTCATTTGCTCCGTACAAAACATCAGGGATGGACGGTATATTCCCTGCTATGATGCAATGGGGGGAAGATCTCATTGCACCTAGGCTGTGGGGTATATTCGTTACTTGCCTAGCGACTGGGTATGTTCCGAGAGTCTGGAGAGAGGCGAAAGTTGTCTTTCTTCCGAAGCCCGGAAAAAATATTATGCGGAGGCGAAGTCGTTCAGACCGATCAGCCTAACATCTTTTCTCTTGAAAACGATGGAAAGAGTTATGGTTGACTGTCTTGAGAGCACCTCGCTGATGCAAAATCCTCTGAGTAGATGCCAACATGCATATAGAGCAGGTAGGTCTACGGAGAGTGCTCTTCACGAATTGGTAAGAGTGACTGAAAAGGAGGTATTTTCAGGAGGCATTGCGATGGCCACATTTATGGACATCGAGGGTGCTTTCGACAAAATATGCTTTGGAAGGCTGCGGCAAGCCCTGACAGAACGCAATGTAAGCCCAATGATAGCAAATTGGGTGGACAATATGCTCAAACACAGGGCTGTCAACATGCAGAATGGTAGAGTAAAGACTAGAGGTAGAGTAAGTAGAGGATGTCCCCAGGGCGGGGTGTTATCGCCAACCCTGTGGAACATAACTGTGGACTCACTACTGGTTAGACTGGATGAATCGGGCATACACACGATAGGGTATGCAGATGACATTGCGTTGGTGGTCCGCGGCAAGTCCATTGACACCATCTCTGACATCATGAAGGGAGCACTCCGAATGGTGGAGGAGTGGTGTCGAGAACAAGGCCTTACCGTAAACGCAGGCAAGTCAGACAATATTCTCTTTACTAGAAAGAGGGTAGGCCTGAGGACAGAACCACTCAGACTTTTTGGAGCTGAAATCAACATGTCCACGAAAGTTAAATATCTAGGGGTAACCCTTGATAGCAAACTGAACTGGAACGAGCATGTAGAAGATAGGATTCAAAGAGCCAAGAGGGTTCTGTTCCAGTGCAGACGCGTTTGTGGTCTCAAATGGGGGCTAAACCCAGAGGCTATGAAATGGGTTTACACTATGATGGTAAGACCTGTCATCACGTATGCTTCGGTGATTTGGTGGACAAAAGTCAGCCAGAAAACCATTAAGAAGAGACTGGACAGAGTCCAACGGCTGGCGTGTGTTGGAATAACAGGTGCAATACGCACCACTCCAACAAGCGCAATGGAGGTTCTGTTAGGTATGCTGCCGTTGGATTTAGAAATAAAGAAAACAGCGGCGCTGTCAGCCCTCAGGATGTTGCGAAATGCTACGTGGCATGGGGCAACGGCCCTGCATGGTCATATTCGCATCCTTGATTTTGTACAGAGAGATGTCAGGGAGGCGCTTATGCCTATGGACGAAAGGCAGAGAGTAAAAATAACAGAAAAATGTTATAAAACTCTTATAACGGATGGAGCCGTTTGTGAAGAAATCGCTGGTAGCGATATCAGTATGTTCACAGACGGCTCTCTGATGAATGGCCGGGCCGGGGCAGGCGTGTACTCAAAAGAGTTAAGCCTATCCTGTGTACTGAGGTTGAGGAGGTTTGTGTCTGTATACCAGGCAGAAATGCTTGGCGTAGTGCATGCGCTGGACCACCTGATAGATGGCCGGATCAGTGGCAAGAAAATTGTCATCGCTCTCGACAATCAGTCTGTGATTAGGTGTATGCAACGGACAGACATCACTTCCAGGTTGGCCATAGAATATCTTACAAAACTCAATAGGTGCGCCCAGACGAATGAGCTCACACTTATTTGGGTGAGAGGACACTCTGGCATAGAACAGAATGAATAAGCTGATTCTTTAGCAAGAGCAGGATCAGCAGAAGAATTCTGTGGACCAGAACCACGTATCGCCATAGGCGACAATATGGTGGCAGGCCTTATTAAACAATGGACGGACTCGGAACATAGTAAAAGGTGGGAAGAACCTGTTAATTGCAGGCAATCAAAGGCGGCCGTGAAGTGGTCTCGTAGTGAGGCAGCAAAAGTTATCCGATACAATCGAAGGACTTTAAGCTGGCTTACTGCACTGATCACAGGACACGGTCCCTTCATGTACCATCTCGGGAAGATGACTCTGACCGAGGACGATGCGTGTAGGTTATGCCTAGAGGAGCCAGAAACAGCAGCACACATTCTGTGCCAGTGTCCGGCGCTGGCAAGCATAAGATTGACCACTCTGGGACGCCCATTTATTGGCGAAGCCGAGATTGGTCAACTAACCTATAAGGATATGCTTGAGGTGACAAAGGATGCTTACACAAGGAGCATGCTCACGTACGAGTACTCTGAGCAGTAGTACCCTTTGTCCAATGGGGGACGAAAAGGGACCCACTGTGGTCTGCTTCGGCAAATCCCCAACTTATTATATACAGAGGCTCGATTTAATAAGTTTACAGCTCAGTAAAAAATATTTAAGTGCTTGCAACTGTGACTATTGAATTTTTTTTTCAAGGTTTACATACCATTTGAAGCGTAAATTCTCAACCCTTAAATAAAACCAAATTATTCAACAAAATAAACATCAATGTTCTTTTATTTACAGATAACTTAAAATATTTCAAAAACATACTTAGAAAAAATAAGTTTACATGAAAATTAATAACCACAATGACCACCGTTCATCAAAGACATTTTCGCTAATCGATCAGACATAGTATCGACAAGCTTTTTGCAATCTTCTCGAGTCATATTTTTCCAGGTCCTTACGATACATCCTTTCAAATCTGTTAGATTTTGTGGTGCTTCCTCGGAAATTCGAAGCTTCAGAATTGCCCAGGCATTTTCAATTGGTGACAAATCCGGACTTTGTGGCGGCCACTTCAGAATGGAAACATCTTTCTCACTGAGGTATTGCACAACCTTTTTGGCGGTATGTATGGGAGCGTTGTCGTGCTGGAAGATGAAATCGTCACCAATCAACCGTTTCGCCTCAGGAATAGCAGTCTCTTTGAGGATATTTAGATAGACTTCAGCATTTACTTTGCCTTCTAAAATTACGATTTCACCAGTTCCTGCACTGGAAAGACATCCCCATATCATTAAACCCCTATCAGCGCTCTTTAAAGTAGGTCGAGTACACCTATAAGACAATGCTTCATTGGCTTTGCGCCAAACGTATACCATACCGTGTGAGTATTTAAGCCTTATCATTGATTCATCAGTCCATAGTACCTTGTTCCAAAACTCTTGAGGCTTTAAAGCATTTTCCTCGTAAAATTTCATCCTTTTCCTCATATTGATTGGACTGACATAAGGAATTTTGCGCGCCACACGACCATGTTTTCCAGCTGATTGAAGTCGTTTGCGTATTGTGTGCACTGAAGGAGCTTCTCTGCCTTCCTGTAGTAGTTGCGAGCGAATTTTCGGTGCTGATTTCAATGGATTGGTATTGGAAATTTCCAAAATTCTTCTGTCAAGACGTTTGGAGGTTATTTTAGGACGTCCTGGTTTTTTAACTCTATTTATTCGGTTTTCTCGTTTAAAGCAGAGTATGACCTTATGTATAGAAGTGTGTGATTTTCCAAATACTTCGGCAATATATCGCACTGATTGACCAGATTTATTAAGATTAACGATAACTTTGCGCTCTTCATCCGTCAAAATCTTGAACTTTCCCATATTTCGAAAAGAAAATTGCAATAAATTGGCCTGGATAATGAAAACAAAAGTATTAAATCTTTAAATTCGAAATCGCGATTAAAACTGTCGGTATGTACCTTATTTTGGTTTTATCTGAACTAAAATAGTGTAAATTTTATGAAAAAAATTAAACCTTTGCCACGTGTTCCTAGCGTTTCTGCCTACAACACTGCAATGTTCTGTAAACTTATTATTTCTAGCTGAGTACTCCGACTTTTTTTACATAAAGAAGTACCGTTACCGTAGTATAAGAACAAATTCAGCTGAAACTCTCTCAAAGAACAGTGAATATGTGTTCTACCTAAGATTGAAGCGGAATCGCGAGGAATGAAATAAACAAGGTGTAACACATATATATTTTTTGTAATGGCTTGTGTAAACTTACTAAAGCGAGACTCTGTATATATGCGCCATAATTTTTTCATAACTATATTATCTTATATTTTTACTTCACTTTTTTCAATTTATTGTTTCTTATTAATTTTTATAATTTTTTGCCTTGTTTCATATTCCTTTTCTTGTAAAATTTTTATTATTTTTATTTTGTTATACATGTCATTTTTTGTATTTTTATTTTATTTATTTTTTACGTTTGTTTATATTTTTTAGTAGGTTTTATTTTATTTTTATGCATTTTGTATGTATTACAAAAAAAAACGAAACGATTTAGCCATTTCAGCTCTTGAAAGTACTTTGACCGAGCTCAATTGATCAATTGAGTCGTGCATATATTAAATATTTGAACACAAATGTTTGAACACAAAACAAGAGACATACTAGTTTTATGACGACTCCGAATGGTTTATCTTCTTAAGAAGCTTTACATGGCAGTTTCTACTCTCTACAAAATGGTGGCGGCCGAACAGATATATTAATTTAATTGAAAAATATTTCTGAAAAATATTTTACTATCTATATATAGTCTGAGCTGGAGATTGAACTCGGCCTACCACTCTACCCAGTAGGTTTCGGCCACCACTCCATTTTGTATCTATTATTTTTAATTTTTTAAATTTTGCATACTATTTTTAAGCGAACAGTTTTTGAGCGGTATAGCTAGCTCATCATATGAATCGGGTATTTCAGAAACATCCTAACTCAAATTTACGTCATTTTTCAAGAGAAACAAAAAAATTGTTCTAGTCTGTGACTTACGGGCTTTCTGATACACACGCAATTTTTGTCAAGCTGCCGTTCTTTTGCTATTGGGAAATGCCGTTACGGGATTTCACGTTGACTTGTGAGATGATATTAGAAGAACTCAAAAAGAAAACATTTTGAAAAAAACTTGACTTATGGTGTTTGTGAAATACCCGATTTATATGTAAATCCGCGTAAGAACAGTTTTACGTGTAGGCTTAATTTTCCATAAATTCAGGTTTGCAAAAGCAGATTTGAGTGTATATAATATATTATTTTTTGTTTGCATTTATTTATATGTTTGTTAATAAATTTATAAAAATTGTATTGCACATTTTTGCTACTGTTTTCTAATTTTTTTTATTGTGTTCTTTTTTATTTTAATTTTTTAAATATTTTTTAATTTTTTGTTTTATATTTTTTAAAAATTAAAATACTTTTTTTTACTTATTTTTATTTTCTACTACTTTTTATTATACTTTAATTTATAATTAGGCTCCACTCCCTCAGAGTGGACGCTTGTTGCTGAGCCGAGCCGAACTCATATTCAAAAACGCTCTGGGGCAATAGAGATGCATGACTTTTGTATGCTATTACTCCAATTTGTTTTTCGGCTCGGCTCAACAATAAGCGTCCACTCTGTGGGCAGCCTTAGGGTTTTCACAAGCTCACGTATTATCGTATGTCGTTGAAAAAAATGTTATTAACTGTGAGCTGATTACTAAGGGTATAATTTGTTGTATGTCGTATTCATACATCTGACTGAAAGAGACAGGTGGCTAAGGAAAATTAATTTTTTAAATACTAGTTCTTATTAAATTTTGACTCACAAAATAAAACAATAGCTGATATATTAGTGATATTACTTATAAAATGTACGTGGTAATACCAAACTCGTTACAAGAACAGCACTAGTGAAATACCACAAGCAGTAAACATACCAAACTCAATTGTATTGACGTAAATTAGTTTTATGTGAAAGGAAGCAACAAAACTTCTACAACTGTTGAGAAAAAATACCACTATACAACAATACGACAGCTTGTGTAGCCCCTAACTGTTATATCTTTTTTATACTTAATTGGTTATTTTTCAGATATTTTAAATATTTCATATATTTTAAATTTTATTAATATTTTGAAAGTTTTAATATTTTTATCATATTAATTCAATTCAATTAATAATTAATTCAATTCAATTTTATTGACACTTTTTTTTTCAATTGCATTTCAGTCATAACATATATGTAAATTAACAGGTATATTTAGAACTGTTTAAGTGTTTTTCTAAAGATGATTACATATGATATCTTTCTATATTTTAAATATTTTTTAAATTTTTAATACTTTTCATACTTTTAATATTATAAATATTTTTAATATATTTTACGTTCTTAATATTTTTAATTTTTTTAGTATTTTTAATATGGGCATTTCCACAGAAAAGTCTACTGTGACCAAAAATTTAAACTTATTAAAAATTATTATTTTATTAATCTAAGAGAAACATTTTAATATTATTAATTTAAGCAATTTGTGCATAAATTAATTATCCTTGAAGATCAAATCGTCGGCACTGTTTCACGAATGTAGTTTTTCTTTTTCGTAAATGTTTAGTAAAAGTTTCGTAACCTTTTTTTTTTTTTGTAAAAATGGAAGGCATTGGCCTTCAGAGACAATAAAAAAATGGTTGAGGCAAGGAAAAGACAATATATTAAATTTGTTTTTTCATTACTTAATTACATAATTACTTAACTACCTAATTACTTAATTACCCAATTAACCTACAGTGGAAATTTAAGTAACGTAACGCCAGTAACGTAATGCCAGATCAAAAAGCCTAATAAAAAAACAGAGAAGATTTTTAAATTTGATCACTTGGAAAATAACCTTAAATTATTTCAAATCTTTTTTAAAAAAAGTATATATAAAAAGTCTTGCCCAATCCAGAGAGTTTTTCAAGTTTTTAAATCCAAGTCAAAAATCACTTCCGGTTTTTGTAACGTTACGCCAGACATATTTTTGCTTATATCTTTACATCCTTAAGATCGGTTGTTGTCATAGTTTTTACTTAATATACTCTATTGGGGGTTGGAATTAATTTTAAAGGTTTTTTTTCGGTTTTTGAGCATGTATTTAGAAACAACGGTACAATGTATATTATTCAAAGTATTGTCCATCGTTAGCTACAACATTTTCCCATCTTTCTGGCAGCATATGGATTCCGCCCCGGAAGAACGATTCGTTTTTTGAGGCAATCCACGAATCGACCCATTTTTTGGTATCCTCGTAAGAAGTGAAGCGCTGCTCATCCAAGCCATGCGTCATCGATCTGAATAGGTGGTAGTCGGAAGGGGCTATGTCTGGGCTATAAGGCGGGTGGGGTAGCACATCCCAATTCAGCGCCTCCAACGTTTCCTTGACGGTTCTTGCAACATGTGGCCGTGCGTTGTCATGTTGAAAAACCACTTTGTCGTGTCTTTTGGCATATTCCGGCCGTTTAACCTTTAATGCTCGGCTCAATTGCATCAATTGTTGTTGGAAGCGTTCCCCACTGATGGTTTCGTTAGGTTTTAGCAGCTCATAGTACACGACACCCTTCTGATCCCACCAAATACACAGCATAAGCTTGGCGCCATGAATATTCGGCTTGGCCCTCGATGTTGATGCATGGCCGGGTGGTCCCCACGATTTTTTTCGCTTAGGATTATCGTAATGGATCCACTTTTCATCGCCAGTGACAATACGATGCAAAAAACTCTTCCTTTTATGCCGTTGAAGCAGTTGTTCGCACATGCAAAATCGCCGTTCAACGTCTCTCGGCTTCAACTGGTACGGCACCCAATTTCCTTGCTTTTGAATCATTCCCATGGCCTTCAAGCGTTTGCCGACCGTTGATAAGTCAACTCCCAATGATTCTGACAATTCTTGAAGGGTTTGACACGGGTCTTCATCGAGCAAAGCCTCCAATTCCTCATCTTCAAACTTTTTCGGCTGGCCCGGACGCTCTTTGTCTTCCGTATCAAAATCACCACTTTTAAACCGACGGAACCAGTACTCACAAGTAGAAATCGATGGAGCATAGTCCCCGTAAGCCTCAGTAAGCGTGCGTTGTGCTTCAACCGCTTTTTTCTTCAAATGGAAGCACAAAAGTAAACCTTCCCGCAAATTGCGTTTTGTTGGAACGAAAGTCGACATGTTCACAGAGAAAAAAATATATGTTGTTTACACTTCAGTGGAATGACACATACTGAAAAATGAAGCTTAGACAATGTGCTTTGAAATGAATATAGTCACAGGTGTGCCCGATGCGATCTATTGATAGTTACGCCATCTCTTAGAAAACCTTTAAAACTAATTCCAACCCCCAATAGTTTTTTAATATTTCTTCGTACAAATCGTCTGTAACGCCAGTTAGGAAATGCCCATATTTTAAATATTTTTGATATCTTTAAGATTTTGAATATTTTTTACATTTTTAATATTTTTAATGTTTTTTTTTTTTTAATACTATTAATATTTTTTAAACAGGGTGTCCCGCGATAGAGTGCGACTATAGAGACTATTTAAAAAGGTGAAAGGTGATGTCGAGCAAAAAAACGTATGCGAGGGGGTCTATTTTCACACCCTTATGAGTTACAGGGTTAATAAGTATGCCATGACTTTGATGCATATTCATGTTTTAAGCAGAAAAACTAACTCACGGGAAAATTATTTAAAAAAGTCATTTGAAAGGCAATGAATTGACCTTTCTAACGGTGTATCAACGAACCCACCCGACTGACCCATTAACGAGCCGTGGTCGTGTGAAGATGAAATTAATCCGTTGAAAGTACTAAATTTTTAGTTTAATCTCAATTTTCTCTGAATTTTGCGTAATAAACTAAAATTTGTTTTAGTGGAAAATTTGTGATTGATTTAATTTTCTTTTCAATGGCATCAAAATAATAAACATGGGTCTGTTCGGAAATGCAAACTGCATTTGCAGAATGCGCACAACTGGAGTGAAGCTTGATAGAACAATTACATTTTAGAATGTTTGACATTCACTCTAAAAACTGATGTTGTGAAATTTCAAGACATTTATTGGCGATTTTGTAAAAAAATCACGCTATGCAGCGAGTTTTTTCAATTCTGTCTGAAAATCAGCATCTTTTTTCAAAATATGTATATTTACTCTACTTTTCAGAGTCTTAAAATATGTATATTCTCTCTACTTTTCATGCTTTTTTAGCGTATTTTCGCTCAGAGAGTCCTAAAATATGTATATTTTCTCTACTTTTCACGCCTTTTTAGCGTGTTTTCGCTCAGATAGTCCTAAACATTCCAGTAGCGGTATTGGAGCGAGTGTTACGCTTGACCTTGAAAAAAAACTTCTACCCAGGGTTGCCACTTGTAAAAAAATTTAGTTACCAATATTTCATCAAAAAATTACCATAATTATATAAGAATTAATTAAACAAACAAACATTTTTTTAAAGTAAGTAAATCAAAAAAAAATATTATTTTTGTTAATAAAAAAAATTTATTCAACATTAAAATACTTAAAATTATAAACAGATATAGTGGTAAAATAAATTTAGTTAATATTGTTAAGTATTACATTTTTCTTGTTTTTAAAATTTTTTATTTTTAAGAACTAAAAATCATAAAAGTAAATAAAAAGTAAGTAAAATTCTTAAACTCATATACTTATAAAAATGAGACGTATATCTTTTTTATTTGAATTAAATAAAAAAATAAATACATACATACATATATAAAAAAAGTATAACTTGTTTCTTGTTTAAAATTTATTTATTATATTAATATAAAAATCACAAATAAGTAGTAAATTCAGGTAAACGTAATTTTTTGTCACAAAACAAAAAAATAATAAATTAATGGTATTATAAAAATGAGATCCTTATCTTCTTTATTTGAAATAAGTAGGTACTAAAAAAATATTTTAAGAAATTAAGTGAATAAATACAAAGATATGGCATTTAATGCTTTAAATCAGTGTCGGGCAGCTTTGCACACCTATACATACTTTCTCATCTTGAGTATGTATTAATGAGCGCTTTAAAGCTCACACTGAAAACAAAGTAGTGCTAAAGCGCTTTTTGCAGAAATCTTACTATGCATTATGGAAAATTTTTTTGCTTGGATTTATATTGCGAAATTAAATTAATAAGTAGTGGACGGCATGTCAAAAGGAAACAGACCGACAGACGGATAATGTGAAATACAGATAAGCAGACGGAAATGTAAAAAGGCCTGCTAATAGTAAAAAACAAATATGTTTTTTTATTGTGCTTATGTTGCTTATTGTGTTTTGCCAAGGCCAAACTGACAGCGTAAGATGCTTTTATTATACGTATTTGGAACTGATCACTATATTTTATGATATGTGAACATGCCGCTTTTAAATAATTAATTAATTTCTCCATAGCATGCCCCACAATTACCTTATATTAATGCCATGCAAATTATCGTAATGCCTTGTTATGCATAATTTTTTAATTTTACGTCTTTGTTGGCGCGCCATGCCGTTATTTTCTAAAAATAAAAAATTTTCCATACATACTTCCAAAAATTTTGCATACATACAAATTTATACAGTGTAATCTTACGTTATATCTGTGTCGATGCGCAATAACAGCTTAAGTCTTATTTCAAAGTTTCCAGAAATCTTGCTTCAAAGTTTTCAATCGCCATATAAGTTATATGAAAGATTCTTTTGTTTTTGCGTCATATCTTTGGCTAAGGCCATGCTAGAAGTTCTAGATTTTGTGTGTTCATAATGATATGTACGTGGAACATAACTATATCAATAACTCAGTTCTGTCTTAAATCGGCTTCAGCTATTATTGCTTATCGACACAGATATAATATAATATATTCAAGGAACACGCAAGCGCAGACCTTATCTGCTTGACATTGGCTTGAACACTGAAGCTTTGATCGTTCTGTAGGTGAGATAAATACATATTTTACTGCACAAACACAATCTCAAGTGTGCAAAGCTGCCCGACACTGCTTTAAATTATCGGTTTCTTCAAGTTTAAATTTTAATCATTTTGTAATAACTAAAAGTCAGAAACTACACAGGTCGTTTGTTTTATAGGATATCAATTCTAACTACGCTCACTGATTTTAAATATAAGGAAACTTTTTCACCATCACCTCAAGTTATGGAGTTATGAAAAAATATGATATACAGTTCTTTTTCCAATAACTGCTTCTAAGCACAAACTATTGCATAGTATTTAAAGCTTTTGCTAATATCTTTTTACGTTTTAGAAAAACACATATTGTGAGAGAAACGATATTTTTATTAAACTTATTCAAAGCAACTTTAAGCGGCTGGAAAACCCTAATTTTTCATTAAGTTAGTTTAGAAATTTTTCCTAAAAATTTTTTATGTAATCAATTTTCGTTATTTCAAAATATATCTGGAATTATCCGAAATATATGCAAAGGTAAAAGTAAAATGTATGCTTAAATTTCAAAGACAAAAGAAATTTTTATGATTCAGACAATTCACGGTAGCAAATTTTTATATTAGGAAAAAGTTTTAAACATTATGATTTTTTAAGGCCATTATCTTCAAAACAAAATATGAAAAAGAATTTGTTTACAAAAATGGTAAGACCTAATCAGCCCTATTATGAATAACTTTTCAAGTGGAATCGAAAATGAGAGTTTTAATTTTTAAGATATACGTCAAGAACATTCAGGAAACTTAACAAGGAAAAAAACATTCAGGAAAAAATAACTTTAAAATGTCCAAAATGTTCTAGAGCTTAATCCTAAAAATTAAAACTCCCTTTTCCGATTCCGCGTGAAAAATTATAAATGATAAGGCTGAATATTTCCTTATCAAAGCTGTCAAATACGATCGAAATCGACTGATACAATTTAAGGATATTATTCTGTTGAACATAACAGGTTTTTACATTTTTGCCTATAACTCATAAACTAAGGCTGATGGCGAAAAAAATCTCAATTTTACATCTAAAAATCTTCTTCTGGTGACCACACGTAATGAGGTTTGTCTCTTATTTCGCAGAGTTCCTTTGAAATCATTTTGCTATTTATTGTATTAAAATCCAACTAGTTTCGTAGCTTCGTTTTTATAAGAGACTTCTTTGTTAACATTAAATTTCAAGATTGAAATATTTTGACATTTTCTTTTGACATGATTCGCAATATTTTCAGATAAAGCGTTGATTTGAAATACAATTTTTTATATAAATCTTGCAAACAAACTGATTATTTTGAATTTTTTGAAAAAACTAAAGGAAAAAAGTTACCAAAACTATAAAAAAATTACCAAATTACCAAGTCAAAAATTTTCTACCTAATTTGGTAATTAATTACCAAACTGGCAACCCTGCTTCTACCTTAACGTAATATGATTTCAAAGAGTTTATTCGAACAAGTGTCAAATTATATAAAACTTAAACAGTGTAGATTGGTCACAGCTTAATTACTCAAGCCTACTGAAGTTGGAAAGAATAGGGCCTTCTGCTGAGCTATTGACTCTATACAGAGTTGTTGTTGTGGCCTTGTTCAAAATTTACTTAAGAGACTTCACGCATTTCTAGCGTTTTTTTATAAGCGAAGACAAGATTGAAAGAGATAATTTTAGAAGAGAGTTTTTAAAAGAGCGCGAAAAAGACAATTGTAGGTGAGAGGATTCACGCATTTCTAGCGTAAAATATTTATAATTTTGCTCTATGGTATTTAACGACAATAAATGTAGGCAATCAGATGCCAGCAACTATTGTAGTTAATTCTAGTAAATTTTTATTAGAGTACTTGCAATGTTGCAAAAATGGCCTTTTTCGAAAATTTTGCTTGTGCTTCAAAAGCAGTTGATGCATTACCGAACAGACCCCATATCTTTAAAAATAACATAGTTGGCTGTACTTTAAAAACTACACTTAATTTGAAAACATAATGATATTGAATTGTATATTGTGTAAAAAAAAATATAAGAACTGTTCGAAGTGAAATTTTTTAAGTATTAATTACTTTGTTATTTTTTAAGATATGTTTATGATTTTGATGTCATTGGAAAGAAAATTTAATAAATCACAAATTTAATGGTAAAATAAATGTAATTCTAATTCGAAATATTTTAGAGAAAATTGCGCTCAAATTTGAAATTTTGTAGTTTCAACGGGTTGATTTCATTTTCACATGATCACAGCTCAGAAACGGACAAGTCAGAAGAGTTCGTTGGTACATCGTTAGAAAGGTTCATTTATTGCCTATCAAATGATTTCTTAAAATAAGTTTTCAGTGAGTTAGTGTTTCTGCTTAAAACAATAATGTGCATCCAAGTCATGAAATACTAATTAACCTTGTAACTCCTAAGGGTGTGAAAATAGACCCCCTTCCCATACGATTTTTGCTCAACTCGATATCACCGTTAGCCTCTTTAAATATTTGCACTCTATAGCGGGACACCCTGTATATTAATTTTCTACAAGTTTTAAAATTTTTAATATTTTAAATATTTATTATATTTTATTATTTTGAAAATTTTTAATATTTGCAATATATAATATTAATGTTTATTTAATACATAATATAATATTTTTAGTTAATATTTTTATTATTTCTTATATTTTTAATGCTTTTAAGTTTTTTATTTATTTCGTTATTTTTAATACTTTTATTTTAAGTTATAAAATTATTTTAATATATACATTATTAACACTAAAGACATGTGTACTCATAGCCTAAACATAAATGCAGTTTGGTAAGATGCGGTACAGTACAAGATACGCAATCTCTACTATATTACATATTTTCTAGTTTTATACCTAATGTTTTAATGTTACTTTTTAACTTGTTTTTTCAGTTTTATCTTTTTTTTTCCGTTTTATATTTAAATTTTTTGTTTATACAATTTTTTCCAATAAATTTTATAGAGCAAATTTTTTTAAGTTTTTGTTTTTCATTTCTGAAGAGCACTTTTTTAAAACTGAGATATCAATGTCAGATTACTAAAGTCTCTGACCAAGAAACCAGGTATGTTGCAATTATTGAAAAGTTGCAACAAACGATATGAGAAAAGCATACATAAAAAAATACAAACAAGCTTTATTTTACAACAACGATCTCAGAAACACAAAATATTTCAAAAAGAACTACAGACTAAAAAGGAAAACGAAAAATTTCCATAGAGCCAATATAAGATATAAGACAAAAGAAAGTCACATTTACCTTAAACTACCTTAAATTTATGAAAATATCCACTAAAAAACCTGCTATATAAAAATAAAAGCGCACAATGCACTTTTTTGACATAAAATTTCAATTCGTTAACAAAAAGTTAAATCGAAAAAATCGGAATATAAAATTTTTGTCATTTCTACTTTTTGTATTTGGCTATTTTCTGTACCTGTTCTGTTTTTTTAAAAAATATAAAATTAGATTTTTTTTTCAACTTTAAATTTTTAACTTTGAGAATTTGTGAGCAAACCATTAAAGATTTTTATTTAGTTTTTTTATAAATATAATATGTTAAATATATTATTCTAATAGCCACGTTCTTTTGTAAACGAGTGAGAAAAGAACGCTGTAACTCGGATAAAAGTTACTTTTTGTTACTCAACAACACTGCCAACTACTGTCATAAAACAAATTATTAGCTTGGTGAAGTATATGAAAAGCAAAACAAAATGAGTAATATTGAGTATTATTAGGTAAATCAACAAATATTATTTTATAAAACATGGGTAACATGTTAATTTCTATAGGGTAAGACGGGGCTCATTTGACACTGGTGCACATTTGACTTCACTATGTTCAGTGCGAACCAACCCATATTTGATGTAAGGAAATGTCACACAATTTAACAATTCTGCCTCTACGCGGATCATTGCTTAAGAAATGGTTCGTGATTATAAAAAAACCAATCGGTGCGGAATTAATGAAGATGACATGAAAAAACCCCGGACATAATGTCACCTGAATACCACAATGGGGAACATTTGACAAATTATATATCTTTTTTTTTAAATATAAATAACACCGAGTTTTGACTTTTTCCTAACATTTAACTTTCATTTCTGAATATTCAATTTTTTTAAAATTATATTATATTTTGTAGAAAATAAAGCGCTTTTAAATTAAAGTATCAAATGTACCCCGTCTTCCTGTACATGGATAAGCTGCGCGAATATCTTCGTAAATTTGCGTAAAGCATCTTCACTTACACTTGCTCCATTTTACTCCTTTTGTTAATGAATAGATACATATAAAAAAATTAATTTGACGTCTGCCTGAAATTCCCCAAGGATTTTTTTCTCATTCACAATAGACCAGTTTTTTACTTTGCAACACTGCACGTCAGGTCGGATATTAGTTAACCGAGTTGGCTGAAGTCGCATAAATATCCGAGTTTGTGTTGTTGTTTTGCATGTGCTAAGTTATCCTACCTAAAGCTCTTTTGTAAGTCAGTAGCAAAAGAATGGACGTAATATTACAACTTCTTCAAAAATTTTCCAATAATTGTAAACATTGTAAACAATTGGTTGAATTTTAAAATTTTGCATCCAAAAAGATCCAGAATAACATACATCAGAATATGCACAGATTTATTGACTTTCATGGGAAATCGGTTTTTTCAGGAAGACACACTGTGAATTTTCAAAACTTTGAAAAATTTTAAACCGTTTAAAAATTACATATTTTTAAAAATTAAGTTCGACTGAGTCAAAGTTAAAATACCCCAAAACCGTGTTTAAATGAATTCGAAGGTTTAAATGTTTTATTATTTTGTGGACATAATTTTATATTAGGCGTAGTTTTATAGAAATTTTTCAAATTTAAAGTTAAGAATACTTTTTGAATACCAAAGTATGTATATTAGAGTGGAACGAAATATATGGAATTAAAAAAATCTTCATCGGCTTCATATATTTTTTGAAAACTTCTCATCAAAACAAATTTTTCTGCATCCTTGCTTTTTTCTGCGACCTAACTTTTGAATTTGCCTGAGGGCTTTTGTATTATATTGCCATATTTTTTTTTACTTAATTTTTTTTTCGTTAATCTGAAGTCGAAAAATTAACGTTTCAATTTTCTGGATGCAAACCTCTAAACCCTTTGAATGGCCGTGTAATAAAACTGTAACAAACCGAATAAGTTCCTGATTAAACACTTCATGGTACATTTAGACCAAATAAATAATTTTTGCACAACACTGACAAATTGAATAATATGATTCTAAGACAGAAATAGACATGGGTAACGCTCTGCTGCGCTGCGCTTTTGAGTTGAAGCACTTAAATGCAATAGTGCGCTAATACACTTGTTTTTAAAAAATTAACGCAATTTTGTGTCTTAGAAATGTATTGTCTTGTAGACATGGGTAACGCTGTGCTGTGTTGCACTTTTGAGTTGAAACACTTAAATGCGTTAGTGCGCTAAGACACTTGTTTTAAAAAAGTAACGCAATAGCACAGTAAAACAAATAACACGCTTATACAGAAATGAGAAAATATTTATTCAGCGATCAAAAATTGCACAAATTTTACGACGCCTCAAACATAGCGATAGAATGTTAAAAGCGAGCATTATTAGCTTATTTTAATATGGAAAAGGAGTTGCGGGATAAATGCTGTTAAATATTACTGTTTGGAGAGCGTTTGCTTATTATGATGCTTTGCCATTCACGGAATTGTTTTACAATATATACAACAATATTTAAACGTGTTCGTCAGCGTTTAAGCAAACGTAAGCGGCGCAACTGTTTGTTTTTGCGTTGAAGATGAATATTGCGTTAATAGTTAAAATAACGCAGTAACGCAAAACAGCATCAAAATATATTTGCTTCATGCTTATTTTTTCTTTCTAGATACATGGAATTAAACTAGCATCCAACTTGTCTTGCGTACCAAAACTGTGTTTGTATAACTGTGTGTTATTACCCTTGAACGAAATACAGTTTTACTGCATGCTTGAAGTATAAAATTGGTTAATTTTGAATGAATGCTAAAAATATGGTCTTTGTTTAGTAATGTTTCATATTAATTAATAACTTATTGTTCAAGTAATTTTAAATCAATTTGTGAGCAATATGCGTTCTTTAACTCAGATATATTGTTTCAGTTTTTGTTATATGATTCCAAGACAACTTGCGCATATCATTTCAAACTACGTCATGACGCAATTGCGTTAACGCATTACGCTGATACAGTAAAATGGGCTTGGGTTGGTGTATCAGCGCAGCATTTTTTGATGCGTTACCGAAGTCTGGACAGAAAGGGAAAATAACTGGAGTTTTTTTTACTAATCATATAAAGTTCGGATTCGTAAAAAGATATGATAAAAAATTATGTGGAAAAAAAACAGAAAATGAAAAAGAATGAATACAAAATATTGTGATAAGATCAATACTAACCTAAGTATTCCAAAAATTGAAAATTGATTGAATTAGCTAAAAATGTTCACAATTTACAAAAAACTGCGGATTTTTAGCCCAAAACTTGTTCAGAAATGATGTTGTTTCACTCGATTTTTTTTTAATAAAATCCGAATAAATTGAACAAATATGCTTCCAATTTGGTTTTTGGAATGATACCTTTTTGAAGGAAATTATCTGATCTACAATTTTGCTGTAAGCCGATTTTATGTCCAACACAGAGGAGCGAAGATATTGGCGAATGAATATCCGAATATCTTCTAACGCGTACATGGTATGATAAGGAACTCATGACAGGTAGTTAATTATGACTAGTTTGCATTGCATGAGGAGTTTGCATTAAAAAAAATTAAGGTATAAATTTTTCGACACCAATTAAAAAACAATTTCTTTAAAAAAAGAATATGGCAATGAAATACAAAAACCCTCGGGAAAATCCAAAAGTTATGTCGCAAAAAAAAAATAGGGATGCCAAAAAATTTGTTTTGACAAGGAGTATTTAAAACTAGTAAGGAATTATCTTCGACTGGGCCGAAGTTAAAATACCCCCACGGCCGAATTAGAGTATATATAAAGTCTTAAGCAAACTGTTAAATAAATTTAAAGAGATTTTCCCGTTTTGGTTAAGTCACTTTGTATGGGAGGTAGGCGTGGTTTTCATCCGATTTTTACAAATTTAATGCTCAAAATAAATATTAAATATTTAAGGCACTAAGCAAAAGTTGAAGTCATTAAATTGATTTTTGTGGAATTTAAAGAGATCTTACCGTTTTGGTAAAGTCACTTTGTATGGGAGGTAGGCGTGGTTTTCATCCAAATTTTGCTCAGATTCGAACTTGACCTCCTTTTTTGTATATAAAGCTTATATTTTGAATTTCGTTATGATAGCTCAAAAATTACGGCTGCTATCGTGGACACAGACGGACAGACGGACAGACGGGCATGGCTAAATCGACTCAGGAGGTGATGCTGATCAGGAATATATATACTTTTCTATACCGGCCACGCCTCCTTATCGGCGTTATAAACGGAGTGACAAAATTAATATACCCCCATTACGTTTTTTAAACGTGGGGGTATAAATATATATAGCCAGTGAGGTTAAAAATCATTTCACTGTAATGTATATCTATGGACTTTCGAAAAAACAACTTAAGTCTATCTGAATTTCATAGACAAAACAGCTTAAGTCTATATGAATTTCATATCAACTTAAAGGGGTTTGTCTATGAATTTCAAATAGACTTAAGTTGTTTTGACAAAAGTCCACAGATATATAATAAAGACAATAGCAATGTTTGTATATAAAGGCAATACATATATTTTTGTGGAATTTATGAAGGTTTTGCTGTAATTATGACCTTCACTTTGGTAGGTAGGCGTATTTGTAATTTTTGTCATGAGGAATTAAAATAGATTTTACCGTTTCCATAAAGCAGTGTACTCCAGTGCCTATGCACGCGTGCATCGTGAACCCTATCTGTCTCTGTCGCTCTCACATGTGCGCGCACCAACACACAGCTGAAAGAACAGTGCAAGTGTTTTTTTGGCCGACACTGCCATAAAGCCACTTTGTATGGGAGTTAAACGTGGTTTTCATTCGGTTTTGTGACATTCTTACCAACAATCTCTCCAACCAATTACCCTTAAAATAATTTAAGAATTTTGTATGATCTTTAATATTTCCGTTCCTTTTTCAAAATCTTCAACATTTTCACCAAATATTTAGCACAAAGGCAAAAGAAGCCACCGTTTTATGATAGCTGCCAATACTGTAGCACCAAACGTACTGCGCCACCCCTACTTTCCCCTCTACCTACTTCCTTTAAATAACTTACAGCACGAGACTCAGACAATCTATAAAATAATGTCTATAAATCTGAAATAAAATAAAAAGAAAATTACACAACGATGCTACTACAACTCAGACGGTACAAGGACTCTACCACAAGGACAAGGACGACAAACGAACAGGATCTGACACACAAATGCAACTAACTGTTGTTGTACACTAGTGTAAATGTAGACGAGGGTGTGAGATATAAAACGTTTTGCCGGAAAACTTTATCTTGGAGTCAGAGTATAAGACTCAGGGACGTAGGGGGAGAGGAGAGTGGTGGGGAATACAAGCAAAAAAGCCGGCAGAGAAAATTTTCTCATAGAAATGGTGAGAAAAACACTTGTTGAAAAAGCAAAAGTAGTTCAAGTGCTGAAGGATATATTTATACTAGATATAAACACATACTACATGCATGTGTGTTCAGCATGGAAGAAAGGAAGGAAGGAAGGAAGGAAACGGTCGTATACAGACAGACAGTCAGACAAATCTTTACATATAAAAATAAGCACATATATATATATATATATAAATGTTAACTATACGAAAAGGATTTGCAGTAAGTAAAGTATATAAAAAAAACCTCAATATAAAAGAACAAAATCAAGTAAGTGAACTCAGTAGACTAAGAGTCTGTAAAAAACAGTAAAACTAAAACCACCAGGAAACGGAAGTTGAAAAGTGAAAAGGAAAAGAAGGCAACAACGATGAAGCAATGAGGTGTTGGGGTATTTTAGAGACAGACACGTTGAGAACCTAAATTTTAATGAATGTATGAATGAATAAGGCACAAACACACACAAGATAAACAAATATAAGAGTGAGTATTTACATGTGTAATAATATTGGGTGAATGAATATAAATAGTATGTCCTTGGCATAGAGTTTATTTTCAGTAAAACAGAATGAAAGAAAGCTTAAAAGAGGGTGAAAGGAGAGCACATTCACTAAAAAGGAATACATTTTTAAAAAACTAACGAGATAAAATTCAGTAAAACAATTTTCATAGAAAAGATTTGTTGATATTTTCAATGAAAGGCGGAAGGAAAGGGGGTTTCGCAAAGCAGATAAATTAAAGTAGGTCGTCTGTGGCTGAGTGTTTACAGTAACACATTCTGTAGGTGAACAACCTAGTGGAAGTTAGATCATTAAAATATATGCAGCAACACTTCAGCAAATACAGACCACTTTAAAGTGAAATGTCGGTCAAGTATTATTCTTGAAGTTGTTAAGGATGATGCTGGCAACAAAGAATACGTAAAGTGTTATAGTTTAAATATGTTTTTTATTAAAAGAAAGCAGGTTTTTTAGAGATTTGAAAGAGATTTCGGTACTCGCACTTAGAAGGCGATTTTTAGATGAACCTGAACAAATGAAAATGTACCCGAACAATTTAACATTATACCTGAACTGTTAAGAAGTAAAGAGAACTGTATGTGAAAACTGTATCTGACCAACTCTTACAAATTTAAACTAGTACTCGAACAATTTTTTAGGTATCTACTTCAAAATTTCAGATCGGTGCGTAATAGTTTTAATGGGACCGAAACATTTTCATGCTGTACGTACTAGGGCTTTCAATCCCGAAGGGATTTCGGGATTTGAAATTCATGATCCCGTGATACCGGGACTTTTTGGGATGAAGTAAAAGCCGAATTCTGAAATCCCATTTTGTATTTTTAGAGGAAACACTTGTGAATTTTATCATTGAAAAAATACACATCACCTGATTAAATCAGACCAAAAAAAATTAAATAAAAAATAATGATTATGGTATTCTAATATTTTTAGCAAGAAATCGTAACCTTTAGCGTTCTTAATTAAAGATATTTTCTAAATTTTTAAATATGTAAATTATATAATAAGTTTATTTAATAAAAAAAGCTACGATTTTTTATATTTTAAGGAAATCAAAATATTTAAAATATCAAATAATATTTCACTTCAATGTAAATATAAAAATATGCACGTAAATAAGTTAAACAAAACAAACAACATAAATATATCTTTAAAAAAAAATTAAAAAGAAAACAAAACTTCTTATTCAAATTAACTAGTTAGCTGTTAGCAAAAAATATGATGTGAATAATATATTCCTTTTATAGTAAAAAAACTATAGTATAGTAATAAAACTATTGTTACTTTCAAAATTCCATTAAAGTTGAACAGCCTAGTTAAGATGATAGTCTTTTACTATCGCACCAAAACAAACTATAAATACATAGACTCTCAAAGTGTGTAGAGAGATAAAAAAGAGCAGGGCGATTTCGATATTTAAAAAAAAAACATCGTTTACATTGCAGTCGCATTTATAGTTGCTGAACATTTTTATATATTCTTATGAATAAAATCCCGGGATTTAGGGTTTGGAATTCCAGGATTTCGGGACTAGAAACCGGTTCTTGATCCTGGGATTTCGGGATTCCGGGATTAAAAGCCCTAGTACGTACCCAAATATTTAAATGGTACCTAAACAATGTACAGTGGTATGCCAACACTACCCTCTTGTAAAAATATGTCGGTGATGACATTGTAATGCAGAACTGTAAGCGGGATCTGACAAATTCCGGCTTGTGTTGTAAAGATTGTGTTAGATTTTTTATTATAAAGATAACATCTTGACATTATACATTATACATTATACAATTCAACAGTTATTTTTTTTTTTGTAGAACTTATTAACCTTTGAAGGACATGCTTCGTGGAATCGATAATTTTATCTTTTTTCTTTCTTGTTTTTGTTTGTTTTGTTCTCATTTGTCGTATAGCGTAAATCGTAGTCAAGCTGTTGTTGTGCGCAAACGTACAGCCAGATAAATAGTGTATGGGTAGTATTTTTAAGAATTGGTGTCGTCGAAAAGACGAAGCATGTCTTTTGTGTAACTTTTACATTTTTTAAGTTATTCTTTTTATATGAAAATTTGTCATATTTTCTGTAATAATATCAGATTTGTACAGTTAAAATGGATTTTTTACAGCAAAAAAATTAATAAAAGTTTAGGAAATAGAAAAATTTCTGTCGATTTGTGACGACAGCAACGAATTCGAAGATGAATTGGATTGCAACAACGATAAATTAGGTACAGAGGACTCTCAAAATAATCTGGACAACGACTTGGACGATGAGCCCTACAACAACAATGAGGAAACTGGTCAAGAGGACCCTTTTAATGAAAGCTTTGAAAAATAATGCTTTTCAGAGGATTTAAGTATTTTGGACGAAGACGATGTACCGCTTGCTTAACCCATTTTCTGCCGGGCTGCAAAAATTGTTGTTTTTTTTATACAAAGTATGTTTCTAGAGTAATTAGGGTCCTCTGGTTCCAAATCAGTCTTCAAAAAATTTTAAAACCCATCTTTTTTTTCGTTATATCATAAAAACTAATGTTCTATTAATAGAACGTTGGCGCTTATCCCATTTCTATTTTCGTGTTAACACAATAGAAATGGGTAAGACGCTGTCGTTTGCTGGTTAAATTTGACATAAAGTATTTGTACGGGAATTTTATGGTATGGAATAAGCGAAAACGCTCGATTAATCGAACACTAACTTTGGCTCATACCAGTGTCATCCAGGTGTTGCCAGGTCTTGATTTTTTATTGCAAAAGATAGCTTTGTCTTTTGGATAAAAGACCTCAATATTACTTTCTTTTTTTTAACTATACATATATAAGGGTGGTTAAATTTTAAGGGCCGATGTTGAATGTGAACCATACCTAAACGTCAAGTTTTTTCTGCATTTCATTTGACATTTCTCAATTTCAGACTAATTCAATTTGAACCATGGTAAGATACCAAATCGAGCAACGCGTAAAAGTTATTCAGGCTTATTATGAAAATGGACGTTCAAATCAAAATGCATATCGTGCACTACGTGATTTTTTCGGTCAATTTAATCGTCCAAATGTGCGTACAATCGGAAAAATCGTGCAAAAATTTGAACAAACCGGGTCTGTAGGAGATGTGAAAACACCAGTGCATGCTCGTACAGCTCGTACTGCAGAAAATATTGCTGCTGTTCGCGATAGTGTGGCTGAAGAGCCGTCCACCCCAACTCGTCGTCGTGCCCAACAATTGCACCTCTCACGCTCGTCGTTGATGAACATTATGCATAGTTCATCAAGACTTGCATTTACACGCTTACAAGGTGCACTTGACTCAAGAATTAAAACCTCTTGACCATTTCAAGCGTCGTCAATGGTCAGAATGGTGGCAAGAAATGGCAACAGTGGATGATCAATTTTCGAAGAAAATCATCTTCAGCGATGAGGCACATTTTCACCTCAGTGGATTCGTCAATAAGCAGAATTGCCGTATTTGGGCGAATGATAATTCAAGAGTGACTGTCGAAAACCAATGCACCCACAAAGAGTGACTATTTGGTGCGGTTTATGGGCTGGCGGCATCATCGGGCCGTATTTTTTCCAAAATGAGACCGGTCAGGCAGTTACTGTGAATGGTGTTCGCTATCGTGAGATGATAACGAACTTTTTATGGCCCAAATTGGAAGATATGGATGTGGTGCCACTTGCCACACAGCTAACGAAACAATGGCTCTTTTACGCGACAAATTCAATGACCGTGTTATCTCACGTGGTGGCGATGTCACTTGGCCTCCAAGATCATGTGATTTGACACCGTTGGACTTCTTTCTTTGGGGTAATTTGAAAGAAAAGGTGTACGTCGATAGGCCAGCAACAATTCAAGAGCTAAAGGATGAGATAATTCGGCACATTAACGGCATAGAACCTCAATTATGCCTCAGCGTAATCGAAAATTTGGACCATCAGGTGTGCCGCCGAGGTCGCGGCGGCCATTTGGCCGATATTTTGTTCCATACATAATTGAACCATACCAATATTATCATAATAAACAGAAATGACAATAATTTCCTTAATAGTTTGTTTTATTCAAAATCAACATCGGCCCTTAAAATTTAACCACCCGTCTCATTGCAAGGTATTTTTAAACCACACCCCCCACCGCCTTGAAATCACGGGTGGTGATGGTGAATACCATTTTCAAATAGCCAATGATACAAAGTAATATATGATATCAACGATATTCCTGATATCATTTACCTTCATAGTTAAAAAAATTATTGAAAATGGACAAATTATACATTCGATTAGTCGAACACCGGTTGGAAATGGGTTAAGGAGGCGTCGATACATGTGATCACATGTGTAGCGTTATGTGCTGTTCACTAACAGATAGCCAAAATGTCAATTCTATGGTTTTCTGAATATGGCTTTCATTAATGCTTTATTATCTATACGAGCAACATGTTCTAAATAAATCAAAAGACCTTCAATCGTGCCGGCTTAATGAAAATTAACACTTTTCACTTATTAAAGATTAATTCTATAATTGGATACGGATTCCAACTTTGCCGACAGCGGTGCGAAACAGCATCAATAGTCTATGGCTGAAGAATGATCGAAACCCTCCAGAATTAAATTCTGAGAAGAAGAGGAAAATATGTGCCCTTTGTCCCCCTCCAACCATCGCATGAACAATTCACAGTGCTCAAAATGCCATATGAGCTTGTGTGGGGAGAATATAATATTTTCTCAACCCTATAAAAATATGATCTCATTAAAATTTAGTTTATTAATTCTTAAATAACAACAAGTTCCATGTTAATTGTAATTATTTTGTTTTTTTTAAATGTACCTTTTTTAAAACAATCCAAATTAACTCAATCTGTGAAAAATTATTGTTTTTATTAAAAAACCTTATATATTAAATACACTGTTGTTTTTATTTTTTTTACATAAACTTAGTAATCAAAAACAAGTGATTTTGAAACATTATGACACAAAGGTAGTCCGTAGGACCATTTTGAAAAATGACGTCGTCGATTTGACGAAGCATGACTTTTATGTATAAAAAATAAGCATGACCTTCCAGGGTTAATGAATGAGAGCAAAGTTTTATAGGTAGGCTGGCTACATATATTTCTGGATCAAACTGACATTTCCATTGGAAAATTTGACATTTTTTTAGTTAATACGTACTTATGTACGCTTTTTTGTTGTTTGCAGTGCTTTTAACATTGTACTTCAGCAAAAAAATGAAATTAGCACGTGAACATTTTGGTGCGATTATTTTTTCACAACCTTCGACGTAAATTAGATCAACAAGAGTGTATCGATGAACTCAATTCGACTTTTGACGATGAAGCACCATCAAAATATTCTGTATAACGTGGTTCACAGAATTAAAGCCTTATTTTACGTCAAATTCTATTGAAAAAAAAAGTTAACTTTATTTTTTATTTGCAATAGGCCAAATGGCTGTAAAAATGCAATTAATGCCGGCACAACAAAATTCGAACACTTCAACTTTAAAAATAAGATAATTTACGCTGAAAAAAATTGTGATGACCTTGAGAGGTCAAATCAAGTGCGATGGACTCTCAACATGTCCTTCTTTAAGAATTTCTATAAAGTTTGGATGTGCTTGTTTATTTATGGTTTTGGCACACTGTGTGTTGTATAGTTCAAGAAAAATAATATTAGTTATCAAATTATTAGCTCGGCTTTTTTTTTTTGAGCGCGAGTGTACATATCATATTGCATGAACACACAATTTTATGGTTCTTTCAAAATTAACCAAATCCAGAAAAAGTTGTTCGAGCTCGAGGCACAGCGAAGCAAAGTGTCGCCGGTTTATTCCAAAAACCTGCTCATTTGGCCACGGTACCACTTGAGACACGTAGAACGGTCAATTTGGAATGGTGCACAACATTTGTTTGCCACAAGTCCTGAGTGAAATAGGAAAAAATAACAAGAGCCGATGATTGATTCATCATCAAGACAATGCGAGCTCCCACACATCAGCTCAAACAAAGGCCTTTTGAGCACTCAAAACATCGAATTAATGGGTCATCCACCGTACAGTCCTGATTTTCCACCCAATGACTCGTTTTTGTTCCCCCACATTAAAGACAAACTGCGAAGACAACGATTTTTTTAAGCCAGAAGAAGCCGTTGGTTGATACATTCAAAAACTGCGTATTGGAGGTGTCTCAAGCGGAATGGAATATATGTTATTATATGACAAATAGTTCGAACGCATGCAATGAACAATAAACAATGAAGCTCTTCTCAATGGAAAAATATTAGGTCTTTAGATTTATTCCCGAAAAATATGTATCAACCCTCATAGGAGCTAATCACAAAGGAGAAGAGGAGACACCCGAGTGAAAATTTAGCTAAGAATAGAGTCAGAAAATGATCAGTTATCAATATTATGATAATAAACTAATTTTTGTACTTGATGCACATGCTGATATGCATTCTGATCAGGGCATTTGATTTCGGCAATAATCGAAGCAGAATCTGGAAAACTTTATATTTACCAGATAAATATCATATCAAGATAAAGCTTCCCATATCAACTCCGGATCAAATCCAAGCTAGATTTTGCTAACCGAGAATGGCATAAAATTTCAAGGTTACACAGACGACATCGCCTTAATAGCGAGAGGGAAGTTCGAGGATACACTCTGTAACCTGATACAGAGAGGACTGTCAGTAACAAAGGAATGGTGCAACACAGTGGGATTAATTATCAACCCAGCGAAAACTACCATAGTACCTTTTACTAACATAAATAGCCTGCCAAACCTCCGAACAATGAGAATGGATGGCACGGAAATTCCCTTCAAAGGAGAAGTAAAGTGCCTGGGACTTACACTAGATTCAAAGCTTCTCTGAGGAAGACATGCAGAGGTAACTATAAACAAAGCAACGCGCGCACTCATGGTATGTAGGAGCCTGGCGGGGAAAAGCTAGGGTTGTAACCCAACAATTCTCCGCTGAATGTATACCATGATGGTGAGACCCATCCTCACCTATGGTGCAATAGCATGGGCTGAGAGAACCAATCTAACCACAATGAGGAATATGCTTACAAAGGTGAAGAGACTGGCCTGTGTATGCATCACAGGGGCCATGAGGACCTGCCCTACAGCAGCACTAGAAGTAATTCTGGACCTAACACCCTTACACCTTGTCATAGAGGGAGTAGCCAAGCGAACTCTGTTATGCATTGCAAAAGAGGGTACAGGTTTAGGTAAAACTAGGGGTGTCCACTAAGAAAATACATCGATTTTTTTTTCGATATAATGCATCGAGACAGTGCATCGATACTTTCCGATATATCGTTGAGAAACATCGATGTTTTTTAAAAATCGAGTACTTTTTCTAGCATTGCATCACAATACTAAAGTCAGCCCCTTCCTTTACTATTTTTAATTTAACTTATGACTATTTTAATTTATTAAAAGCTTCTACAAAACCACTGTCCCTGTTCGCACGCCTTTTATCAGTAAAAGTGCCTCTACACTATATGTTTCATACATATGACACGTCAAAAATTAGAAATAGTTTTTAGCTACAGATAGTGTGGAACATATGAAAATGTCGTTTTGAAATGTCGTTTGTATTTGCGTCTGAAAATTTTTGAATTAGTACAGTCTCTAATTTCGTATGTTTTTCCATCTGTACAAAATGTCAGTTTGATAAATTTTTTATGTGAAAATAGAAGAAAAGGCAAATTTTAAGATATTTATTCAATAAATTGATTTTTAATGAATTTATTCTTAGTTTGAATGGCCAAAGGTGGACACTTAAGAGCTGTACGGCTTACAAAAATTTCAAAAGCTGTATTTTATTTTCAAATCACGTGTCAGATAGTGTGGAGACAAAAGAAAAAAACGAATGACAAAAACTAAATTTTAACACACAGATGAAATTCGGTATGTAATTTTTTTGACATGTCATCTGTATGAAACATATAGTCTGGGGGCACCTTAACTAAGGAAAAGAAAAACAAAATTTTTTTACAATCATTCTCTGATTCAGTTGTTGTTTATTTAAAAAAAAAAGTCAATATATAAGAATGTTGGTCATAATTATTACAAAAATTAAAAACGAAAAAACCTACACAATCATAGAAATTCCAGTATTAATGTCTTATTTTCAGTGTTTTCCTTTTTAACTATTTTTCTTTACTTATTTTGTTATAAAATAATTTCATTCGATGTTATATGAAAATACATCGATCCATCGAGTATATCAAAAGCTTTTCAAAACATCGGATCAAGTCGATGTATCGAATTGTAAACATCGAGTAAATCCGATGCATCGATGTATATCGAATATCCCTAGGTAAAACTATCAGCAGTAGAGAGAAGGAGGATATTGCAAAACACACTCCCTACATCGATCTACCAAGAGACGATATAGTAAAAAGGTACAACTTCCAAAAACACTTCGAATTTAAGCTTAGTACCAAGAAAGAGTGGGACAGCGAGATGATATCGCAAGTCAAGAAACCACACAGTATATCATGGTATACAGATGGCTCCAAGACATTGGAAGGTATAGGCGCAGGGGTGTACGGGCCAAGAACCAAGCACTTTGAACCTATGGGGACAACACCCAGTATCTTCCAAGCGGAAATTCTAGCAATACAGCTGTGTGCACAATTCAATCTGGACCAGAAATACAAAGGTCAGGATATAGTTGTGATGTCAGACAGCCAAGCAGCAATCAAAGCATTAATTTCCTGTGAGATATTATCGAGAATAACATGGAAATGCCTAACAAAACTCTGTTACTATACTTTGGGTCCCAGAACACACGTTACCCTGTATTACTTTGTGTTCTGGGACCCAAAGTAATACAAGGTAACGAAGAAGTCGATGGTCTAGCGCGACAGGGTGCAGCCACAAAATTTATAGTACCAGAAGCATTCTGCGGTTTGGGCACACATTCTATAAAAGAAGAACTAAGAAGGGAGGAGAGTCATAAACGTTCAAACATCTGGAAAAGCCTCCCAAAGCTAAGACAATCCAAATTGCTCCTCAGAGATTTTAACACTCGAAGAGCAAAATTGTGCATAAGCTTAGGCAAACCGAATCTAAGGATTCTAAAGGGGTTCCTTACAGAACACTGTAAACTTAAATAACACCTGATGAAATTGGGCATAGAAACCGATAGTAACTGCCGTTTCTGTGAAGAAGCAGAGGAGACTCCAATACCCCTACTTACAAACTGCGACGCCGTGGCTCGCAGACGTAAACTAGCACTGGGGAACTATGAGCTGAGTCTAGAGCAAGTTTCATCCCTTGAACCTAAGAATATTCTCAAATTCATTAGAGAAATAGGGCTGGATGAAATTCTGTAATCCGCAAACCCAGTGGAGCATTGAGAAGGAGGTACAATAGATCTCATTTAGGTCGCAGTACGCATCTCCACCATACAACATTAACATTAACATTAAGCTATAGTTTCCTTGACAAAATTAACTCGGATTTACCATGGTATTTTAAAAGTGTCTAAACTATATTTATGGCACCCAAGTTAATTTAAGTGTACTCAAGAAATGAAAAAGTGTACAAACCGTTTTTAATGGTACCTTAACTAAATTTAATGGTACCCGAAAATTTTTAATGGTAAGTGCGTTTTAAATATGGTATTCAGGTTTTTTAAAGAGACCGAAAAAATTATTTTACTAAATCTCATCGCGCCGATGGTGCAGTGCGTTAGCGCGCGCTTGCACGGGTATCACAAAGATTTCTGATGACGCTTTTAGCAGAGTAGAAATTGCAATCAGATCAGCTAGTGATTTTTTCCTTTTCATATTGAAAAAACTTTGTTGTTGTTTCTTTGGAAAAATTCGTTAGAACAGTTAATTGTTCTAACTTTGACCTTAAGCTCAATAAACGATTTTAAACTATCAAACAACTAGAATTTGTATTTAAAATCAAGTATGATTTAAACTATCAAACATTTAGAATTTGTATTTAAATCATATAAAGTCAACATAAATATTTTACTAAAATGTGCCAGAACTCATTTATAAAGGAATTTCATTGGTAGCCGATGAACCCTAACAACTTTAATAGCATCCATGATAGGCATGGGTAACTCAGCGCTGAATCGCATTATTGAGTTAAAGCACTTTACTGCGTTACTGCGCTGATACACTAATTTTATCAATAGTGTATATCCATATAATATCGCTGCAATAGAAATAGTTTCTGCTCGTACTTTTTTTTTTGTTTATTGGAACGTGTTTAGTTTCAAAAGTGCAAACATTCTTGAATCCAATTTCAAAACTTCCAAATGGTTACGCAGGCATGCTTGAAATATAGGTTAAATGCTGAGCTCTCCGCGACTTTCACATCCATGCTTAATTTTTAGACAGTATTTTGACTATAAATGTTGCATATCTTCTTTGTAAGGCTTAACTGCGCTTACATTAGTACAAAATTCGAATGCGCTTCTTAACTCACCACAGTCAAAAAACTAACCTCATTAACCTTAACGCGCTAACCAAATCAACATCTCAAGGCGTTTATCAAAGTCCTGTTAATACAGGAATCATAGTATTTCAAACTACGATATGGCGCAATTGCGTTAACGCATCTCACTGATACAGCAAACTGTGCTCGAGTTGGAGAATCAGCTCAAAATTTTTTGCTAAGTTTCCAATGGCTTCTATAACATCTATAACAACATGAGATATGAACATATTCGCTACTTTTACATTCTTTTAAAAAAATTTTAGAGGTGCTTGAACATAAGTTTGTTTGGGATTCAAACAATTTTAAATGGTATTTTAGCTGTTACAATTTTTAATGGTATCAAAACAATTAAAATGGTTCTAAAACATTTTCACATATATTATTTGAAGTATAATTTTAAACGTAATAATTATTTTTGATACCTGAACTATTTTAATGACACCAAAAATATTGAAACAGTCTATAAAAAAATGTTAAATAGAGTTCAGACTCGTATTTCATTAAAAACTAGAAAAAGTAATGTTGTGTAGTTTATCGCAATTCTTCGATACAAGGAATAACTTTCAATTGAATTCAATCTTATTCCGAAAAGCAAAATTTTTCTTTCATTTAATTCGTGTCTCGTGTTAGCAACATGATTAAGTTATAACCTATCTACATACAACTTCAATACAACAGATTTACCAAAAATCTACTTGCATTTTATTCCATGGCATCCCATCCCACCCCATTTCACCCCGTACGCATGAACTAATAAGCACTCTCATTTCTATATACATTCTTGACCTTCACATACATTTTATTTTGAGCTGTATTTGCTACCTTTTGCTATTTTTTGAAAATCTAAAAGTACTCAGATTGCATAGAATCTAGCAGCACATCATTTGGGTGGGTAGTAAGAGGAGGTATTCCATTTTTTGAACACAACATGGACTGAAATGAGTAGCTTAGTGGGAATGATAAGGTTAGAATTTTAAGCATGTTGTTAAATTTAATGAAGTTTTGAAAGTGAAAACGTCGTTTGCAACTTTCAACCATTCAGTTTTGCATGCATGCAAACCTTACTCGTGCGAGCCAAGAGGTTGAAGATGTAGCTGCATGAAGACTAGGTGAAAAAGTTGAGACTAACTAGTGGGTGGGAAGAAAGTTGACGACTATCTCGTGGCAGACCAAGCATGTTGGCTTGTCTGCTAGCTAGTTTGAGAAGGTTTTTATTGATGCATTTAAAAGTCGTTGACTTTCAAAAGTTAAACATGAAATATGGACGACAACAGTTTAAAGAGTATTTTTGAAAAGGTCATGGTTACGAAAGTTCAAATTTAATATTAAAATGTAATGGTATTATCCGAAATTAAGTTTTTGAAAAATTAGCTCAAATTGAAATGCAGTCGGAAGAAGAAATATTTAAATTTTATTTGTGCTAAGAGAACTACTTAGATGATTTTGTGATGAGAAATTTTCTAATAGTTTTGGAATATGGTAATAACTTGATATCGACTGTATGAGAAGTGCCAAGCCCCTTTGTAGTTTAGTGAAGAGTGCGCTAGACTATCAACTCAGAGGTCCCCGGTTCGAATCCAGGTTCGGGCATGGTTCTTTTCGCTTTCTTTGTTCTTTACTACACTTAAGAATTATTGAAACAAAAAATCCACAACTTTATTGTGAAAAATGTGGAATTAAAAGACAGGAACAGCTGAGGGCTGGAAATGCTTGCCGAAGTTAGGGCATAACACTAGCCTCGGTTATAAGCAATTCAAATTGTCTTTCACGTTTGTTCCGCCTAATCGATAATTCACGAACGGTTTCAATCAATTTCAAGGTCAAAGACCAAACGATGTTTGTATAAGTCGCATGCCTAGGTTCTTTGATATTTAAATTTAAAAAAAAAGTCTCCTGGATGCTCAATACACCTACACGAGAGAAACTCAATTATGGAAGACATTATTTAATTTCTGACTGAATATGAATAGCCTTTTAGTGAAGCATGATCAATGTCTGATCATGACGATATCTTTACTTAAGGAGTACCTGACCTGGCCAGGCGCTAGCAAATATCACCCAAAGAAAAATCGTCCTAAAAAAATTAAAAATCATCTAATATTTTTCCATAAGTACATTATAGAAGAGAAAAAAAATTAGGTGAAATTTCGTTTTTTGGTTTCGGTGATTTGTTGTATGTAACATTTTGGTCAAAATTTCACTTTTTGCTTTTGGGTGATTTTTACTTTTTTTTTGACAAAAATCGTGAATCACTTCTTAGATATTACGGTTTTCAAAATAAAAGCAGCGGTTCTTCTTTTGTTTTTTTTTATTTCTTGTAATATTGATTTTAAAAGCCATTCAGGTTTGCTTAAATTACACTAAGTTTACAAATAACGAAAAGTTGTTTGTAATGTAAAATCGATCGGTGATTTCGAAAATGTCATTATTTTTTTCTGTCACTCCGTTTTCGAATAATGCCCACTGTAGTTTTTTACAAAAAAAGTTGTTCCTACTTAATAGCATATATATATTCAGAACCAACGAGAATAATCAAACAAATAATATATTAAATTAAAGCAAGTAAAATTCACTACAAACAATGCTTAACCTTAATCGGTTCTTTGTGTAAATTTTACACACTTTTCAACTTCAAGCTGATATTTCTTTACTACAAGTTTATCAAATCGAGCTAGGGTTTTGGCTCAATATAAAAATCGTACGGAAAATTTATGTTTTCGAGGTTTTTTCACGCTAGGTGTCGCTGCTACCCTACAGAAAAAAATTCCCTAATAGGTTCTAGTGTGTAAAATTTATTTAATCTAGGCGCTCCTATGTCACTGTTCTTCTGCTTTATTGTTAATTTTTGTTTCGATATTTCACAATTTTTCATTTTTTTAACTAGCTCAAACCCGGCTCATTACTACCACGCCCCCTTGTCCGACGCCAATAAAATGTTATGAGTGGAACGGCACGTGTAAATTGTGGGCGAATACCGAATTCCGAGGCTGTGCGATCTATAATTGCAAAGGTATTCGATATAGCAAAATTTGGGTTGTTTAAGAAGTGCCACACCCCTTTTTATAATGCAAAAACCATCCTTGGTATGCATTTAATAACTTCCTAAAGTTTCACGAAACCGATTTCCTATGCTGTGCGACCTATTATTCCAAAGCTATCTGATAGCGAACATTTTGGAGTATATTTGAGGTGCCACACCACTTTTTGCAATCAGCACCAGACTTCACAAGAACATTTTCAAGACTTGGCTACCATTTCCCTGAAAATTTCATAAAAATTGGTTCAGCGGTTTCGGAGTCCTTACGTGATATACACACATACATATATTAATTTTTTTACAAAGATATATTGGCTGAGAAAGTAGACGTGGCAACATTTTTACATATATAGTGATCGCTACTTGGTCCCATTGCACCTGCATACCTGCATAGGAATTAGCATGATTTCGAAAAAGTGGGCGTAGATACATTGCGACCATAGTAAACATATGAACTAAACTAACAAATTTTAGTTTCATTCGATCAAAAGCATCTTATATATAGAAGTTCTATTAATTTTATGGCGCTAAAAGTGGGCGTCTCAGCATTTATATATATAGTTCACTATCAAAATTTGTATAACTCAGGAATTGCCGTGATTTCGAAAAAGTAGGCGTAGATAAAGTTTGACCACGCCCATTTTTAGTACAGTTGCCGATAGTAACAATCTAAGCAAAATTTTATTTTTTTCAATTAAAACCGTCCGATATATTGCATTTTTTATGATTTGTGGGTGATAGCATAAATTTGGGTTATATGGGAGATACCACGCCCCCTTGTCCAATCGACAACAAACTCTCACTCACCAGGAACACTCTCAAGATGGTGTTTCAATTTCCCTGAAAATTTCATAAAGATCGGTTGAGCGGTTTGTGAGTCTATACGTGATATACATACATACTCACGAACATAAATCCACTTTTATGTATTATATTTATACTCGATTAATCGATTTGAAAATATTTTTTTTAAATTGAATAAAATAATAAATAATTAATTATTTTTAACGAGAAGAAATCGATGAAAATATTGCTCCAGAAAAAAGTGTGTAAAATTAACACACAAGAAACCTATTCGTTTCTAGAAGTAAGGGACCGATGAAGGTTAAATTATTTTTTGATTCAATGTTTAGTTTTGGCGAAATCAAGTAAAGTTTTTAGGATTTTTCACGTCTTTCAGGAAAATTTACAAAAAAAAACCCTAACTAATTGCAAAAATTTTGCTAAGAAATCAAAATATTTTGTTACTTTCGATATTTTTTACTTTACGTCTGTACTTTTCCAAAAAAATAAGATATTGTAGAAGAAAAGCTATTGAGAAAAGGAAAAGTTGTGTTTAATTGAACGAAATCACCCAAATTGAGTGCTTGTCTATTTATGCATTTCATCTTATTGAAAGTTAAAAGTGAATTTGAGCATTTCATTTAAATACGTCTAATTAATTTCTTTTTGAAAAAAAGGGGCCTGACTCTTGTACTTAAAGTGCCTCTACACTATATGTTTCATACATATGACACGTCAAAAATTACAAATGGTTTTTAGCTACTGATAGTGTGGAACATATGAAACTGTGGTTTTGAAATGTCGTTTGTATTTGCGTCTGTAAATTTTTGAATTAGAACCGGTTCTAATTTCGTATGCTTTTCCATCTGCACAAAATGTTAGTCTGATAAATTTTTTAGAAATTTTTTTTTTTTTGTGAAAATGGAAGAAAAGGTAATTTTATTTTTTGTTTTAGTCAATGAACATAATTTTTTATTTATTTTTTAAGGTATTTATTCAATAAATTGATTTATAAGGAATTTATTTTTAGTGTGAATGGCCAAAGGAGGACACTATGGGGCTTTAAGGCTCACAAAAATTTCAAACACAGTTTTTATTTTCAAATGACGTGTCAGATAGCGTGGAGACAAAAGAAAAAAGCTGTCTGAGAAAAGTTAATTCTGACACACAGATGAAAGTCAGCATGTAATTTTTTGACATGTCATCTGTATGAAACATATAGTATGGGGGCACCTTTAGGTGCAATGAAACTCTAATACATACTTAAATCTTTCGTCGAAAGCAATTATCTCTTGAGTAGACTCCTGCCAGTACTGAATTATTGATGCAGCTGTATTCTATGACATAGCAACATTTGTACCTTTATATAAATCAGCCCTATAATGAATAATTTTTCACGCGGAATCGGAAAAGAGATTTTTCATTTTTAAGATAAACCTCAAGAGCATTTTGGAAATTTTTAAAGCAAAATTTGTTCATCAACAGTTTATCATCAAATTTGTATTAAATTCTTTAAAATGTTCTTGAGCTTTATCTTAAAAATGAAAACTCCCTTTTTCGATTCCGCGTGAAAAATTATTCATGATAGGGCTGAATATCTTTCATATTTTCCCATATTGCTTTGCAAACTCTGGGTTATACAATATACTATATATGAGTGCGATATTTTCGTTTGGTAATCCAAACTTTTGTAAGATTCCTCAGTTGCTAGAAATCTTAACGTAGTACACGACTGCCCCTTTGGGGAAATGGCGTTTCCAAAATTTGTGTCTGGCTTTGTTAAATCGTGACCGGGGATCGTTTGACCGACAGAATAGCACCCTCCTAAGCCGCTCATTCGTTTAGCAAAACAATTTGTTTGTAAGGAGTTTTTGGGTGCGATGAGTCTTTTGGTACTATTTATATTAAGGGTATTCACAAGGTGTGCTATCTTGTCATAATGCCATATTGTCCTAAGAATTTACACTAGTTTAAACATTTAATTGCTGCCTTCCATATAAAAAAAGTACTAATATATTACAACTATGAAAGCTATGTTTATTGAAGTGTCGTAATCCAACAGCTGTTTCTTATTTGCCTTTATTTATCTTTTAAATTTTAGTTGTAAAATGTTAGGACAATATGACATGATATCACACCTTGTGAATACCCTAATTGTTATGCCCAAAACTCAATAGCGCGTTAGGTCGGTCGGCCTTTGACAGCTAGATTAGAAACAAAGAGTTCTTATGAAGTAAGCCTAAATTCGACCACAGACTTTGCTTCGACCTTATACCGTTAAAATGTAAAGAAGGGGCAAGGCTCATTTATAAGGTTGTGGCACTTGAGAGCGAGCTCGGTCGAACTGTCAGAATGGATGAAATAAATCAAGAAAATTAATGCATAGAACAAAGAAAAGCACAATGACAGTTCAAGCAAAGGCGGAAAAAGATTGCCTTTCTCTCAAGTGGCACAACCTTATAAATGAACCTTGAGCAGGGGTAAAATACCATCAAAGTTGTGAGTAGAGAACTTTTCTACTAGCTCGTGAGTTTGACATTCCATACCAATGCTGGGTTGCATTTTCATTGATAAATTTTTAATATGTGGGTATTTCCTTGTATTTCGATGGTAACAAGAATTTTCATGGGATAATCATGGGATTTTATAAGTGGTGCGACTTTTTCAAAATTTAATGTTGTTAAGGTATTTAAGTAACAACAGTAATTTGTTGAAATAAATATGATAGAAATATAATTTAATAATATATCCTATCAAAATTGATGCATGCATAAGTAAATCATAAATAATATAATATATAAGTACATAACAATATTATAAATAAAAGATTGATTTTTACTTTGAAAAAGAATAGTAAGTTTTTTTGCTGCTAGCGAACTGTAAGCTCAATCACTGCATTTCTGCTACACATATATAACAAAATAAGGGTATTCACGATTCAATGCACTTGCCAGTGTAGTTGAGGACTTGTAGTTGTGCAGGTTTTCGTGAACATACCACACTTTTGATTGAGACATTTATTGAAGTATGTCTTATTTGTCAGAATCAAGTGCTGGCTAGGAAAAGATATTAAATAAAATTTTAAATAAACTAAATATGAACGTGACGTAATATTTATTGAGAATAAAAGTTTTCGATTGCAGTAAAAAAAGTTCGAGCCTTTGTGAAGAAAACTGTTTCGAGTCTCATTCGTCCAGTTTTTGTGTACACGAGCAATGATATTTTATATTTTTGTGTTTTTTTTTTGTATGGAGACCCCCAGAAGGGTGGCGGATTGAGATTTATTAATAGGACCAGAACATACATTTAACCTTGCTTAGGGCCATCGATTTTTTTAATATGAACTATCATGCTGATTGTGGAATCCGGCGGATCAGTTGCGGCGTGAGAAATACTCGTTTTCGTTGGCTTATCGATTGTAGAATCCGGCGAGTAGCTTCGGAGTGATTCGGTAGCAAAGTGTGCGGATTCAGAGTGAAAAAGGGATACTGTTGAAAATGCAGTCCATCCGCACTTCATAAAAATGTTTCACTTTTCATCCGCAACAAAATTTGTACGCATCTGTGGATTTGCAGAAAATTAAAAAAAAAAAAAAAAGAAACGGGATACATGATTTCAGGATAATTTGAGAACTCTGAACTCGAATCCAGTGTTAAAAATGTTCGTACATGTGGCAAGTTTTGTTTTACTTCAATAGAATTTTTTATAAGTTTTAAAAAAATTTAATTTTTATCATAGTTTTCGGTGTTCAATAGCAAAACAAATTTTTCAGACATTATTCTAGTTGTATCCTTAAAGCTCTATGTACTTTATTCTGTTTTAACACATTCCAATCATATTGAAAATCCGGTAATCAACCTGTTTTAACACCTAAAGAAAACGTCGAAAAGATTTTAATTTTATATAAGGGGTATTCCCAATATCGGGCAAACAGCCTTGCATCGTGGTATTTGCAAAATATGATCGCAAATATTTTTGACACAACAGCCTTCCAAATCGAAAAACAACGCAATTAAGTCCATTTCCTTAACAAAATACAAAAATTTATTAGCAGCGTATCTAGCTAAGGAAGAAACATAATCGCCGGGCCAAAAAAGCAGCAAATAGCGTGGGAATCTGCACTAGGAGCAGCAGAGATAAGGCTGAAATGTCTTAGTGTGGATCCAGATGACTCAGAAGCAATGCCTAGTAAAAAAACATGCGATCGCTCCCATGAGGAGCAACAAGAGATCGCTCTTTTGCTGTTTTATTCGATCAAAAAGTGAGCACTTGTGCCCTTGTGCTACTTTACTGTTTTATAAGATCAGTAGGCGAGCAATCAATGAAAAAAAAAGAACATAAAGTGAGGCATGTGCTTTGTAAGAAGCTCGATCATTATTTTCTGTGAATCGACCTTTGAAGTCTAGTGGAGAGTGCTCTAGACTATCAACCCAGAGGTCCCTGGTTCGACTCCGGGTTCGGGCATGGTTCTTTTCACTTTCTTTGTTCTTTCCTACAATTAAGCATTATGGAAAACTAAAAATCCTCAGCTAAATTGTGGAAAATGTGAAATTAAAGGACAGGAACAACTAAGGGCGGTTAAAAGCAATTGAAAGCATTGTCTTTCACGTTTGATTCGTCTAATCAATAATTCTCGTAAGGGTCCAATCAATACCTCTAGCTAATCAAGAGGATCTAACCGAATGTTGGTTCTTTGATCTTTAAAAAAAAAACAAAAAAATATTTTAAATGTTCCTTTGCTGATCCATTTGGATCATTTTCTGATCCATATTGGATCGCTCTTTTTGAGCTTTCCTGGGATGTTAAAGGGAGCGCTACCCTTCCTGGGACATGCAATGTTAAAGGAGAACATAAAATACACCAAGCTTGGATCAATAAGGAGTACTCCACTGCTCCTCAGGGAGCACTCCCAGATCGCTTATAGGATGATCCACTTTTCTACTGGGTGTAAACACCATAATATATGCAAAAAACATCAACATCAACAAAACGGAGCTAGTGCGATGCGTCCTGACGGCCGCAAAGATGAGCTGCAGTGACAGGAACACTAGCCAAAAGCTCCATATTGCCAGCAAAATTTTTTAAAAATAAATTTATGGTATTTACATTTTTATTGTCTTTTTCTTTATATTTTTCACTTTCAGGTTGCGCTTAAACAAATTTAATCATTACCTAATTTTATTTTGACAGCTGAACAGCTGTTTTTCGGAGTTCGGTGTGCGGATCGGTATTGCAGTTCCCTCGCACGGGTTCAACAATTCGATTTTTGCTTTAAAGGGAGTGCGGATCTGATCAACTCCCGCCGCAACTGATCCGCCAGATTCCACAATCAGCATGTATAATAGACATTTTCGTTTTTATTTTTTTTTTTGTGTTTTTTATATAGGGACCCTCAGAAGGGTAGCAGATATAGTGTAGAAGGGTTCAGAAAAAACTTTGGGGAAAAATGAATAGGACCAGCTCATACATTCAACCCCCTAACAGTCATAGATTTTTTTTTTTTTATATGAACTGTAATGGAAAATTTTTCATTTTTTGTTTTTTGTATGGGGACTCCCAGAAGCGTAGCAAATAGAGTGTAGGTGTGTTCAGAAAAAATGTGGAGGAGGAAAATTAATAGGACCAGCTCATACATTAAGCCCTACTAGGGGTCACAGATTTGTTGATCTGTAATAAAAATTATTTTCTATATTTTGCGTTTTTTGTATGGGGACTCCCACAATAGATCCCGCTTCAATAGATGCAATTTTTGAACGTCAAAAATATCGAATCACGGACTATATCTCATATTTTAGATATCACAAGCCATAAAATCAGTATTACCAATTGAAGCTCCAACCAATGACAGTAAACAAAGCTTTATATTAAACAAAATATTTACATATTTTTATTTATGAGTAGAAATAAATAGTCGAATTATACGTTTTGCGTTTTATTATATTTTTAATTATACGTATGCCTTTGCACAAACGAGATATATTTGCTCTTCGAATTAGGTGAGCAAACTAGGTGGCAAACTTATATGATGAAGCTGGGAAAAAAGCAATGAGAGGTAAGAATTTGTGAATTGGAACAAGAGTAACAAATATTTCATTCACGAACTTTAAGAAATCATTTTTAAAACGTCAACTTAAAAACTTATTGACCACATGCAGCATATGACAACATATTGCAGCTGACATGTACAGTTGCTGTCAAAATAATAGTAGCGCCCTTATATTCATACATGTTTGGATAAATAATACTAGTATACGAATTTCGGATCCGGTAAGTCCATTTTCATTCCTATATGTACTTTCAACACTCGTTCCAACTCCGTACTCAGTTTCCTCCTATATTGTAAAACTTTCAAGATACAGGGTGTTTTACGGTTTTGGTACGTGTTGAGTATTATTGATCTAGAATCTAAACTACTCACCATAAAATAAAAAATAATATTTTTTATTTTAGAAAAAATATCAACCTTTCCATCAATATATCAACCACTTTCGTGTCATGTGCTGCAGCTGAGCTAAAATTTTGTGATTACTCAACGAAATATCAACAAATTTTGTATCTTTTGTTTTAGCGGAGCTGTAATCGTCCAAATTTAAAATGTCTTTTTTTCATGTAAAAATACACTTAATCAACAGTATTTTTTTAAATTCTAACTTTGGACAGTAACAGCTCCGCTAAAACAAAAGATAGAAAATTTGTAGATATTTTTTTGGATAATCTCAAAATTTTTTTCTCTGCTACAGCACATGACACGAAAGCGATTGATATACTTATGAAAAATCTGATATTTTTTCTAGAATACAAAATATTATTTTTTATTTTATGGTGAGTAGTTTAGATTCTAGATCAATAATACTAAACACGTACCAAAACCGTAAAACACTCTGTATCTTGAAAGTTTTACAATATAGGAGGAAACTGAGTACGGAGTTGGAACGAGTGTTGAAAGTACATATAGGAATGAAAATGGACTTACCGGATCCGAAATTCGTATACTAGTATTATTTATCCAAACATGTATGAATATAAGGGCGCTACTATTATTTTGACCGCAGCTGTATATGTATATGCTGCAAATGCACAATCGACTTGCAGACACTATCGATATACCCTGCCTGATAAAAACAACTAAGTGCTCAAATTATAATATTGCCACTTTGCAAGAATACCCTTATTATATTAAACATACTTTAAAAAAATATCTTAAATTTTTAAAGTAGGTCGTTTAATGATTTTATTACAATAATTATTTATTTTTTATTGATTTCTTTAAAATTGATTTCGCATCCATTAAAAATTGCATGATTTGGAAAAATGGGTAGATTTGTGGGATTTTTTTGAATAGCTGTTTTTATTGGCATCACCGAAATGGCAGAGACACGATCTATCAACGCAACATTAAGTTTTGTAAAGTTTGAGGTTGTCCGTTTTGACACTTGTAGCGTTAAGTTTTTACAACGCAGATCAAAGTACGATCAACGTCCGACCGACCTAACGCACTATTGGGTTTTGGGCATTATACCGAGATATCGTTTATATCAGAGTTGTAACAACAACTTCAATATTTCCGTGTGTGTTGTAATTCGAAAAGTTGATTTTTTGTCAATGTGCATGACATTATTTCAAAATCACTTGTCTGTAGCTGTTCGAAATAGCTGTTTTTCGAAGTTGAACCTTTTACTATATCGTCTCTTTGTAGATCGATGTAAGGTTTGTGCTTTGCAATGTTCTCCTTGCTCTTGACCTAAACTGCCTCTTTACTTAAACCTGTCCACTCATAAGAAATACATAGCAGAGTTCGCTTTGATACTTCCTTTATGAAGAGGTGTAAAGGGTTAGGTCAAGAATTACTTCTAGTGCTGCTGTAGGGCAGGTCTTCATGGCACCTGTGATGCACGCGCAGGCCAGTCTCTGCACCTTTGTAAGCATATTCCTCATTGTGGATAGCTTGGTTCTTCCATCACATTCTACTGCACCATAGGTGAGGTTGGGTCTCACCATCATGGTATACATCCAGCGAAGAATTATTGGGTTGCAACACCAGCTTTTCCCCGCCAGGTTCCTACATACCATGAGTGCTCGCGTTGCTTTGTTTATACTTTCTTCTGCATGTCTTCAAAAAAATTTAATATAAGATACGACTCATAATAGATTTATAATATTTAATTTTAAATTTCAGAAAGATCGATCATAATGGAGAGAGGAAAACGTAAAACAACTTAGTAAAAGTCGATAGAAATTCTTCCACCAACACAGAAAGAAATTTGTCATGCGATTCAATGAATGCTAAACTGCATATGGAACAAATGCACCATGTCATCGGACTGCTTACAAGTGGTTTCAAAGCTTTCACACTGGCCCTTTTTCTGTGGAGGACGAGCCACGAGAAGGTCAGCTAAAATCTTCGACCGATGAGAGAAATGTGGTCCTGATGAAGTCTAAAGTTGACGAAGATCCACGTTTGCCACAAGAAATGATTGCTGACAATTTGGGCGTAAATGCCTTAGCTGTGTCGTGAGTATTGCATAATGACCTGCTATACATGAATAAATCTGCTCGATGTAAAGGTTCCATGAATTTTAAATGAGCTCAAAAAAGAAGCTCGAGTTCGTTTTGCTCATTCAAAAATTCTAAAGAGTTCAAATTTGCTTAACAAATTTGAAAACTGACGACCTCACAACTTCAACAAAATCGTAACATGTGATGAAGCCTGGTTTTATAACAACGATCCGGAAACCAAACAACAGTCCACGGTATGGACTAGTCCTTGCATTAAAGCAAGATAGGAACAGTCAGCAACAAAAGTGATGATGTTTATTTACTTCAGTAGATCAAAAATTGTAGCTGATTTTCCCCTGAATACTGCAAGGACAGTAACTGCGAAATGATATACTGAAAACTGCATGCAAAAAGTTTTCAAAAACTTTTTGGAAAACCAAAAAAAAGGAACTGCGTTGCTACTTTTTACTTTATTGCGGTCTCTGGGATCACATAAATTCGACCAGCATCATATTTTCCAGATCTTGCGCCATGTGATTTCTAGGTATTCTCAAAATTAAAAAAAAAATTTAGGATAAAACCTTCTGTTGCAATGCGCAAATAATTAATGCAGGTTATGTAAGAATAAAAAAACATGTAAAAATTTTTTCCATTTTTTTTTTCTTAGCATTTGCGACAACTTTTGTTAGTTCCTCCGTATATAGCATTTGGTTAAACTTCAAAGCTTATCTTTGGAAAAAAACATAAAGTTCTTTTGTCTCTTGACTTATCTTATTTAAAACTACTATGCAACAATTTTGATGAAAAGCTAAAAACCGGATACTTAAAAGCTCAGTTTTCGGGACACTTGAGGAAAGCGACGAGTACAAGTTTTGAATCATGGTGATCAACAATATTGAATGGAATACCAAAATGAAATAATATTTCATACGATTTTAAAAAAGATAACTTAGTGCCTTCAAAAACTACGAAACTTAAAATTCGTTTTAATTCCAGTTCGAAAACCAAAAAAAAAACATGTCATTAATCCGAAATATGTACATTAAAATGTAAAAAGCATTTCCCAACGCTAAGCCTTCAATTAAGAGAAGCAATAAATAAGGTGCAATTGTAGCCTTGGCAAACAGCCGGAAGAATCATAAAACACGCCCATTTATATATTTTCATAAAAAGTGACACCCATTTTTTGCAATAAAGAGCTACATGTTTTAATTTATTTTGTTGATTGTGTGAAGTAATTGTTGTTTTATAGTTAACACTCGATGTATTTAATGAAAAATTGCACTGTGACACCAGAAGAAGACAAAAATGAAGTAGAAAAAAAACATAATACATATTGATAATGATCACCAATGAAACAAACAAAAAAGTACAAAAAAAAGAACAAAATAAAAAGTTGAGAAAAAATTAAAAAGTAAAAACTTTAATAAACATTATTAAAAGTATACAAAAATATTCATGATGCAGTCACGTACACTCCTACTCACTTGCAATGAACGAAATGCGCCATAGAGCAGCAGTAGGAGCCACACCCACTGAAACCTACAACATGTTAACAAATTTATTAACAGCACACTGACGTGCACTCAATGATACAGACAGTAAAATAAAAAATATGTAGATATATAAAGATATGTGGCAGATATTAAAAAATAACCGAAACTGGCTCAAAAACAACACAAAAAATGTTGCCAACACAAAAAAAACCATAAAAAACCAAATAATAAAAGATCTACATATATTGCAAAAATATATAAAAACCATTTATATATATATACATGGGCAAAGTTCGTGCAAAAATATCAAAATAAAAACAATTAAAAAGGCACAGAAAACGAATTAAAAATTTTTGTATTTCTATTTTTTTTAACTCGCTGATGGGTGGATACAAAAGGCCGCGCATGAGGCGCCAGAAGCTACCCGCATCCAATCATAAAAGTTCAATGGATATAAAAATAATATAAATGCACCCAAAAAAAAGAAATAAAAATAATATAAAAAATTTAAGTAGCTGAATGCGCGACAAGGAGCAGGAATGGAATGAAAATATGGCAAGCAAGTGTTGTGAAAAGGGATTTACTGCTGCATGTCGCCACGTGTAGGCTAATGAAAAAGCAACACTGGTTTGGGTCAGTGAAATACTTTTACTTTTTTTTTTGTGTTGCTATTTTTGAAAGTGAAATAAATATGTACATTTATACGATAGCTGGCCACATTGAAAAGTTGCACAGCAAAAAATATGAAATTTTCTGCAATAAAAAGTAGGGTTGGTGGATGGGATGGGAAGTGTCTGAAAAATAGAGTACCAACATCAGAAATAAAGCCTACAAAAATAAGGTTTGAAAAGGAAATTTTATAATAATATTCAATTCGAAATCGTTTTTTATTTATTTTTAATTCAATTCTCTCAAATATTTTTTTAAATTTAATTTAAATTTAATATCATTTAAATTTCAATTCAATTTCAATTCAATTTCAATTCAATTTCAATTCAATTTCAATTCAATTTCAATTCAATTTCAATTCAATTTCAATTCAATTTCAATTCAATTTCAATTCAATTTCAATTCAATTTCAATTCAATTTCAATTCAATTTCAATTCAATTTCAATTCAATTTCAATTCAATTTCAATTCAATTTCAATTCAATTTCAATTCAATTTCAATTCAATTTCAATTCAATTTCAATTCAATTTCAATTCAATTTCAATTCAATTTCAATTCAATTTCAATTCAATTTCAATTCAATTTCAATTCAATTTCAATTCAATTTCAAGTCAATTTCAATTCAATTTCAATTCAATTTCAATTCAATTTCAATTCAATTTCAATTCAATTTCAATTCAATTTCAATTCAATTTCAATTCAATTTCAATTCAATTTCAATTCAATTTCAATTCAATTTCAATTCAATTTCAATTAAATTTCAATTCAATTTCAATTCAATTTCAATTCAATTTCAATTCAATTTCAATTCAATTTCAATTCAATTTCAATTCAATTTCAATTCAATTTCAATTCAATTTCAATTCAATTTCAATTCAATTTCAATTCAATTTCAATTCAATTTCAATTCAATTTCAATTCAAATTTCAATTCAATTTCAATTCAATTTCAATTCAATTTCAATTCAATTTCAATTCAATTTCAATTCAATTTCAATTCAATTTCAATTCAATTTCAATTCAATTTCAATTCAATTTCAATTCAATTTCAATTCAATTTCAATTCAATTTCAATTCAATTTCAATTCAATTTCAATTCAATTTCAATTCAATTTCAATTCAATTTCAATTCAATTTCAATTCAATTTCAATTCAATTTCAATTCAATTTCAATTCAATTTCAATTCAATTTCAATTCAATTTTAATTCAATTTCAATTCAATTTCAATTCAATTTCAATTCAATTTCAATTCAATTTCAATTCAATTTCAATTCAATTTCAATTCAATTTCAATTCAATTTCAATTCAATTTCAATTCAATTTCAATTCAATTTCAATTCAATTTCAATTCAATTTCAATTCAATTTCAATTCAATTTCAATTCAATTTCAATTCAATTTCAATTTCAATGCAGTTCAATTTCAATTAATTTTCAAAAAGATATAAAATTTCGTATCATATAATTGTAAATTTAAATTGCAATTTAGTTTTTATGTTATTGTATAGATACCCAGCAGCGGATTTGCCAGTGGCTACAATAGAACTAATACAGAATAAATTACCAGGTAAGGAAGCATTACTTTTTTCAAAAAGTAATGCGTCTGCATATAGCAGAAGTAATTAACTCATACCTCATTACCTGTAATGTAGCATACAAGGAAAAGTAATGCAGTGATTTTTATAACTTAATACAAGTAGTATGTTACTCCATAACTTCTAGGTAATGCTGAAGGGAGGCGATCACTTACCTCCTATCTCATTCAATGTTAAATGTAAGGCCTTTTATGCATAGTAAGGTAATATAGTCGGAAGTAGTGGTCATTACAAGGTAATTGATGTTTCATATATTCGGAATATATTCCATCCGCTACTGGGTATCCATATATAATAATTCATGAAATATTTTCATCCTGCTATTTTTATTTTATAAAAAGTTTTGGCTTGTGAGTTGAAGAATAATTGGTATTTGTAATTAAAAAATACTTAAAACTGTTTTTGTTATGTTATCGTAAAGTTACTGCATAGCCATATCGTCGTTCGAAAGTTATTAGGGGTATTCACGATGTGGTGTATAAGCCCTTGTATTGTGTTTTTTTTTTTTTTTTTTGATAAATTTTATAGATATTTGTAGTAAATTTTGTAATATTACAAAACAAAATGCACAGTGTTAAAAATCGCAACGACGGAAGCCTATTGTATTCTTTGGAAATTTCGTTGTGTATTTGATCAGCTAATCGCAAAAGCATTTCTACTTAGAATGAAGGAAGCTACTGGCTACGCTGTGCGTTTATTTAATAAAAATTAATTTAATTTAGTCTTTCGTTTACATTTTTTTATGATTTCCTTTAGTTAAATGATGATTTTAGTTAATATTTTCAAACAAAAGTGCATACACAAATTAGCTGATTTTAAAAATAAAATACTTTATTAAAGGTTCGTTCACAATTAGTTGTAAGTTTTGTAAATTATGTAAAAATTTATCACAAATACAATACTTCGTGAATTCCCCTATTGTGTTCTATATCAATAAATAGAAAAAAATTAGATAATACTGACTTTTAAGGCAAACTTTTCGAGATCTGTTGATCTATGTAATCAGTTTGCTTTTATCTTTCATGGTTTTCGCGATATGAGACATCGACTTTGTGCTATACACCACTTTAGAGACAAGCTTCATTACCTATTGTGTTCTATGTGAAAAACACCATGCATATAGAACAAAAACGGAGTAAAAATCATAAAAAAAAATTATTTTATTCTATATGCTAGCCCATTTTCTACCGGTGTTCGATTAATCGAACGTATAATTTGTCCATTTTCAATGATACCTCAAAATGATATCAGGAAGATCGTTAATATTATATATTACTTTGTATCATTGGCTATTTAAAAATAGTATTCACCATCACCACCCGTAATTTCAAGTGGGTGGGGAGTGTGGTTGAAAATGCCTTGCCAATAGACCTTTCTTGTAAATAATATTAAATATCGGTGATTCCATGTCAAAGCACCCACGTTTCTGGCATCACTATTTTTGAAAATGTCGAAAATCTCTAGGTAGATGGTTCTCCTGAAAAGTATTATATCCGCTTACTTTTATTTTTTTTTATTTAAAAATTTGTTTTAAAGATATACACTGTGAAAAATTTCAAAATACCTTAAAAAATACAATAAGTTGATGTATTCAAATAGATGTCGTTTTGAAATCGTAAATTGTACAGAAAAAAGTGTATGTATATATTAAAAATCTTGAATTTGTCTTTTTGGTGGTAAATTTTTTTTTGCAGAATTTTTATGAAAAATTCTTTTTTTTAACCTAAAATTTTCAGTCACATTTTTCGTAGTCTTTGCAACAAATTTTTTATATTTGTAGTTTATTGTTGAGTTAAGGCAGTAATTTTAAAGACTAACACACAATTTTAGGTTGGGATTCCAACGATTGCTATTTTTAACGAATTTATAAAAAAATGCCTACAAAAGATTTCCTATTTTTATACCGAACATTCCATTTTTTTATGTTGATACCAATGAACATCCAATAATATTTATTATTATTCAAATAAATCCATTAGTATTTAAATGAAGCCAACAATTTGTAAAACCAAAAATTTTTTATTTTTTTTTATATTTTTTAAAACTGTTACGATAATTGAAAATATGGAATTTACGGTGTAAAAACAAGGAATATTTTTAAGGGATCTAAAAAAAAAAACTTGTTAAAAATAGCAATCGTTTGAATCCTAACCTAAAATTTTGTGTTAGTCTTCAAAATTGATGTCTTAACTAAGCACTACACTAAAAATATAAAAAATTTGTTGCGAAGACTATGAAAAATGCGACTGAAAATTTCAGGTTACAATAAAAGGGAATTTTTCATTAAAAATGCTGCAAAAAAATATGCCACCAAAAAGACCATCAAGAATTCAAGATCTTTAAAATATATATACACTTTTTGTGTACAACTTACGGTTTTAAAACTACATCTATTTGAATACATGCACAAATTGTATTTTTTTAAGCTTTTTAATATTTTCACAGTGTATAACTTTTGAAACAAAAAATTCGCAAAAACAAAAACACAGTTTAACTTATTTTTATAAGCACTACTAACCTACAAAGTTTCAAAAAAACGGAAACACAAAGGTAAAGTTTTGATCAAAATTAGTCGAATTGATATGGAATCGTCGATATCCTTTTTTTAGTTCAAGTTTATTTAAGTATCTATAAGTTTTTTGTTTGATTCCCTATGAACTTTATTTTAATTTTGTTTTCTTTGTATCATCATTTGAAATGATTTAATAAAATCATATACAGTGATGTGCAAAGCAATAGGGACACCTGTATTTTTATATTTAAAGCTACATGAATTATATACAAGGTGCCTCAGATATAGCATGAATTCCCTAGGGTGATGATTCTCCTTAATTAGGTGAGTAAGAAAATGCAAGGATTATTGTGACCCCCTCCCCCTTTTAGGAGCTAGAGAAAAAAACTTAAAAATAGGTGTCATTACATTTTACTCCATATTTAATGTAACTCTTAACCGATCTCCAAAGTCAATAGCATCTTGAAAAAGAGACTACATGACTTTCAAACCAATGATACAAAAGCCGTTTTCTAATCGTACCATACTAAAAGCAAACTATTTTACGTGTGGCAATTTAGAATTAAAAAATTGTTATTTTTGCATTGAGGACTCAAGTACTATGGCAAGATCAAAAACCAAGTCAGTAGAAAATTTTATCATAAAAAGATATTACATCACAAAAATTATCAAAAAATGTATTTAAAATTTGAGATATTTATTATCAAAGTTTAATTGTAACTTTATGCAAAATGTTTTATAAAAATCTTAATATCAATTTGATTTTCTTCTCAACAAATTGTAAACTTTGGAAATCTGCTAAGAGATACATTAAAAATGGAGTAAAATGTAATGACGCCTATTTTTTGGTTTTTCCTCTCTAGCTCCCAAAGGGGGGAGGGGGTCACCCTCATCCTTGCATTTCCTTACTCGCCTTATCAAGGAGAACCACTACCCGAAGGAATTAATGCTATATCTGCGGCTAAATACTAAACAGAAGTCGCAGCACCATTTAGTATATTATAAAAAAACACAAAATAAACAATAGCATTTCAAATAAAGTCAAAACTCGGTACGATAAGAAGCTAACTGTGCGATGAAAGGTGGATAATACGAAAAATGAAAGAAAATCCTCGAATATCGGCACCAAAATCAACAATGACCTCAAAATATATTTAAAAAAGAAGTGATTCAACGATAAGACGAGTACTCCGAAAAAATTATTTCCACTGCAGGATTGCACGCTACAAGCTATACATCAATAAGCGCAATAAACTTAAACAACTCGAATTCGCGCTATAGTACCAATCTAAGGCTGCCCGCATAATAAACGCCGAAGCAAGCAGGCAGGTAAGCAGGCAGGCGCAGGCAGTGCCCTGCGAAGAAACGAGATAGAAATAACATTATTCTTGCTTGTTCACATAGTTTTCTTGCGCCTGTCTGCCTGCCTGTCCGCTTCGGCGCTTACTCTGCGGGCAGCCTAAGCCGCAGTACTTCTGGAATGACGTTATTTTTCACGGATGAATCAAAAAATAACGTTTTCGCATCAGATGGCAAGCAAACAGTGTGGATAAAACCGAATAAGGAAATGGATGCATGTAATTTATATCCGACTGTAAAGCATGGAGGTGGGTCCGTGATGGTGTGGGGCTGCATGTCAGCGCAAGAAGTCGGTAATTTGATTTTCATCCACGGCATTATGAACCAATATAGCTATATTAACACGCTCAAAGACAATTTGATTCCAAGTGCTGAAAAATGGAAATCCTAAGAACTTTCAAACTTTATGCCGACTACGATCCTAAGCATAGTTCATTGAATGCAAGAACGTGGACACTTTATAACTGCCCAAAAGTCATTAAAACGCCCGCTCAATCACCGGATACGAATGTCATTGAACACTTTTGGCAATATCTAGAAGAAAAAATACGAGAACATCAAATTTCTAACAAAGCTGACCTCAAGAAGGCTCTCAAAGAAGAATGGGCCACTATAGCCATAGCATCATGTAAAATCTTAGTCAACTCCATGCCAAAAAGACTGCAAAATCTTGTCAACAAAAAAGGTGGCCCATCTGTGGTCTCGTGCTTCATTGCATGAAGGGTTGCATTGCATCCCCAAATTGCAACTTCGTTTATAAATCTATAATAAATACTGAATTTACACAGTAGATCATCCGGAAAAATAATTCGGTGATCAGTCAAAATATAAACACTAACCTGTTTAAATCACAATGTTTTTGGTATGTTTTTAACCATTTTTTGCAATTAAAGCATGCTGTACGATTTAAAGTGAATATTTATTTTAATAATATTTATATTTTAGTTTTGTATTAAAATTATAGTTATTTTTGTCTCTTATAACCAGCTTTTCTGTAACAAGTTATCTTATTTTCTAATTTGCACGATTTTGAGTGACGCTCACTGTATGTTAAGTGCTCCATTCAATCGGATGAGTACCTTTGTTACCAACTGTAGCGTGTTTGATGTTAACAAGGTCAACTCAAAAGTAGATTGAAAACTAATGTAGGATAAGATCTATCTAAACGCATGTTTGGTTGGTCTGTCTTGTGTTGTCCCTGAGCCCAACCCATAAGTATTATGATGGGTAAATTTCTCTCACTTTTGATTGTTTTGGACCACTTTAATCGATATCTTTGATATATTTCAATGATATTTGGGTTGATTCTTAAAATGATGGGATTGGTTCTAAAGGGGTTCCTTCTTGGGTTGGTTCTAAGATCGGAGAAAGTATGAACAAAATGTACTCTATTGCTATTGCATATCGTTTAAAAAAATGACTATTTACAAAAACTTAAAATTTTCGGGAATTTTTCAATAAAAAATTATTTATAAAAAAAGAAAAAATAAAAGGAAAAACCGCTGCATGTGTATAAAGAGGCATGTTTCCTCTACAAAATCCATTTTGAATTAAATTAATCGGGCGAAAACTGTCTTATGCTTGGTTTTCACTATGTCATTTTTATGACAACACAAAAGTTTGTCACCTAAAATATCACCTTAAAACAACTGTAAAACATTTTCTGCATAGCTCCATTTAATAATTTAATCGTTTTTAATTTTCCAAGATCGCCAAAGTTAGAAAAAATGTCAACATTTTGATATTTTCAATTTGATTGTAAACAACTGACCACTGAAAATGACATAGTGAAAACCAAGCATTAGTTATACTGTCAAACAGGTGAAAAAAGTGATTTTGAAAGCGATACAAGCAATAAACATTGTTTTTCAAATACTTATGTACTAAAGATGTGTACAAAGTTTGATAAAAATCCATCAAACCGATTTATTTTTATAAAATAAACAAAAAACACCTAAAATTCTGACGTTTACACTGTTCATTCCCCTTAAAGTGTGGTAATCGATAAATATATACATATCGTCATATGAAATCAAAAAAGCCGTAAGTTACCAAAAATTCAAATTCGATTTTTTGATTGATTATGATGCACCGTATAGAAATACATGTTCTTGAAAAATTGTACACGCCTACAACTAAAAACGACGTATTTATTAACAAAATTCTAAAAGGCCTCAGTGTCGAAGTCGGGAAAAATGCATCGACTCCGACTCCGGCAAAACAATCATGAAAATTAAATAATATTTCAAATGGTTTTGTAAATTTTGTTTAAAACAGTATAAAGCAGTAATTTTTTTAATTTGGTTCACCCTGTGAAATTATAGACTACGCATTAAAAATGAAATACTAAAGCTATCATGACTGAAATGTCAGTGATAGCTTGAAACCGGAATTAAAACATTGTACACTGGTGAGCGTAAAGATATACGCACCACTGTATTTCGTTGCAGATGGACTTGAGGGGTCAAAGTCCAACATCCGAATATGAGGAATGAAAGAGAATCAAAAACTACACTTTTACATCCAACAACAACAAAACTGTATTTTGCTTAGTTTATCTTTTGTGCATTTCTTTACTTTATAGGGTGATCATAAAATTATACGCAACTGTTCAATTTTTATTCTAACTGCAGTTTACGGAGTGCAAAGAAAGTTTTCGGTAAAAAATCAGTTGTTTTCTAATTAAAATCAAAAGATGGAAAAAGGAAAGTGCTTAACTGCTGTAGAAAAAGGCAAAATTTCTGCGTTTTTGCAGACCGGTCTATCAATAAGAGCAACAGCCAGAGAAATTGGTAGATCAGAAGGAGTGATACGGAATTTTTTAAAAAAAGGGGATAATTACGGAGCTTACAAGAACTCAGGAAGGAAACCAAAGCTTACCCCAAGAGACAAGCGACGCATTGTGGCAACAGCGAGCAACACAATGATGACTGCCAGTGAAATAATTGCCTCTTGCGACCTAAACGTGTCTCGTTTCACGGTTTACAGGGCTCTTAAAAAGTCTGGGGTTATTGAAAGACAGCATCTCAAAACTGCACCGAAACTGCAACCTCGCCACAAAACTGCTCGGCTTGAATTTGGAAGAAAAAATATGGCCAGGGACTGGAACAAGGTACTTTCATTCTATTCTTCTCCTTAATAGCTCTCTTTTTAAAAATTATTTTTCTAGATAATTTTTTCTGACGAAAAAAAGTTTAATTTGGACGGCCCTGATGGTTTTAATTGCTATTGGAGGGATCTGCGCAAAGAGCCACGCTTCTTTTCTACGAGAAACTTCGGTGGTGGGTCATTGATGGTGTGGGGTGGACTCTCTGCAAAAGGAACTTTGGAGCTGGCCTTCCCAAGCTGCCGCATGAACTCCGCAGAATATACGGACGTACTGAAAATGAATTTATTGCCCTTCTTAAGGCGAAACCAGGAGATGAATTACATTTTTCAGCAAGACAATGCGTCTATTCACTCCAGTAAGGAAACAAAAGGTTGGTTTCGTTCAGAAAACGTTGAAGTTTTAGAGTGGCCTGCGTGTTCCCCTGACATGAACCCTATAGAAAATGTATGGGGCATACTTGTTCGTAAAATATACTCCAACAATAGGCAAAACGATATCGTTGCAGAGCTAAAATCGGCAGTAATAGCGGCTTGGGACTCCTTAGAAAGTCCCACCCTAAAAACCCTGATAAATAGTATGCCGAACCGCAATTTTGAATTAATTCAAAATAAAGGAGGTCATACGCACTACTAAAAAGTGTTTTTTTATTTTAAATTTGTTTTTTTTTTTGAATAAAAAAGTTTTATTTCGTAAATTAAAACCACTGCGTATAATTTTATGATCACCCCATAAGGTAAAGAAATGCACAAAAGATAAACTAAGCAAAATACAGTTTTGTTGTTGTTGGATGTAAAAGTGTAGTTTTTGATTATCTTTCATTCCTCATATTTGGTTTTCGGACTTTGACCCCTCAAGTCCATCTGCAACGAAATACAGTGGTGCGTATATCTTTACGCTCACCAGTGTATTGTGTTAACGGTTAAGAAAATGGCAAAAAAAATTTCGATAAAGTCAGCAGTTTTTGACCATTTTACAATTACACCCGACGGAAAGCATTACTCGTGTCAGTGTAATTAAAAATTAAAATAAAATTTTTTTAATTAGTTGGTCGGAGTCGGAGTAAATTTCGAGTAAAGTTCAATCTGTAAGAGAAACTCAATTAACTGTCAAAATATGAGAATATGCAAAAAAGTACGGAAACAACTTCAAGCAAGTTTCGAGCAGAACAGTTGCTGTTGACAGCTGATTGACAATAAGGCCTTTTCCACACTTGGTCAACGCAATTCCAACACAACTTCAACGCAACAGCGAAAAAGTTGAAAAGCAATGCAACTATAAACCGAATGCTTTCAGACTTGCTTCAAAAGTCATGCAACACATAATAATTGTTATTATATAATAGCTCATATTTTTCGACTTCTTGCACTAATTTAATATATAACACTTGCTCATTCATCTTGCAAACTATTTCTTCTTCTTTTAGATTCTATAAGGAACTAATTAATTAGCTTATTCACCTTGATTAATATAAAGCCTACTGCACTACAAATACTTGAATTCACAAAACAAACAAACTGATGCAACACGTCGCCGATGAAAATTGCGGAAAGCCGTGTTGCGTTGAGCAGGTTGAGAACGTGTCGAGAACTTGTTGCGTGCAAGTTGCTTAATCTGAAGGTTCCGGTATAAATACACAGGCTAGCAACTTGAGTTGTAGTTGCGTTGACCAAGTGTGGAAAAGGCCTAAATTGAAGCAATTGGAAGAAGAAGATTCGTACTCGAAGAAATTTTTCAAGTAAACTTCAAGCTAGTTTCGAGTAATTTTAATAGAAAAGAAAGTGACATTTAGTTTGTTTTTCTTCTCTCTCGAGCTTGAAAAATGTGTAAAGAAACGCTTTCAAGCAACTTCAAGTTACATGAATCGAGTACTGGAACAGACCTATTGTAATGTATTTGTTATGCAATTGTCAAGTAATTGTCATTTATTTTAATTAAATTTTTCTATGTTGGCAAAGACTATCTGATATTTCTCCACAGCAGAAGTTTACAATTAATGTGCAATCGTTGCAAACCAAAAAAACCTTGTCAGAGAGTATCTCCTTAAAAAAGGAAGAAGCCAAAAACAAGCAAGCGGAATTAGTGTAGGAAGCCTCAAATATGACGAAATTACTAACTTCCGGTTTAATAGTTCTTTGCTAACAATCGCCATGTCCTCAAAGGACGTTAATGTTAACAAGAGCATTCGGAGTGAGAAATTAAGAGAAATAGCAAAATGAGAATGAAACCAAAAGCAAGTGGAAGCTTTTAAAGTAAGGAACATCAGAAAGAAGTAATAATTGTTGAAAGCAGTAAGAAACCTTAAGAGAAGTAGGCAACAGGAAGTGTATCTACAAATAAAAAATACTACAAACGCACAAAAACACATTCGCATACGAACACACACATTTTGCGACATAGCTACAACACATCATCGCACGGGCCGCAATTTTTGAGCTAACGGAAGTGATGCAGCGTGGTGGATTCAGCGTGGTGGATGCATGGATGAATGAATGGATGGATGGATGGATGGTTGGATGGTTGGATGGTTGGTGTGAAGAATGTATGGATTGGATAAGAGGCTGACTGAAATAACCAACATACATGGTTTGACCAAATTGAACAGTTACGTATACAAATGAATTGGGAAAACAAAAACAACTACTACAACAACAGCATAAAATAGGAGAAGGAAGGAGGAAGCGGAGCGCAAACATGGCGAATTCAGGCAGCGCGGTGTTGATGGTGGTCGGCACTACTAGGCAACATACACACACACACGAATACACCATGTATGCAAATACAACAAAACACGAACAGGCAGAAAATAAACAAACGTACCTACGAACAAAACACATACAAGCAAAATCGAGCAGAAACGAAAGGATGCAAGAGATAAAAAGAAAACACAACACATGACGCTGGGCCAAGCCAGGCCAGGGCAACAAACAGTGGTGGCAGATACGGCATTGTAGAAGGAGGAGGAGGAGTGGAACGAGGAAACAGCGAAAAGCTGCATGAATTGCATTAAAGTATAGGAAAGTATAGGGAAAAGGATGTGCAAGGTGAAAACCGAAATGCATGCAAATGATGCCAATAGCAACAGCAGTAACAGAAACACAACAACAACAAAATACAGAGGCCGGAAAATGTATTTTAAACTGGATTCCTGCAGGAGGAGACAGAAGTTGTAATGTGTAGTTGGTTGAAGAGGTGGCACTGGCCAGAAGTAGCTAAATTAATGTGCTTGTGTGTGTGGGTTTGTTTTGCAAGCAGCATGCTTCATATGCATACACATGTAACACACAACAAAAAAAAAATAAAAGAGAAGAAAGAAAAATCTCAAACACTACAGAAACAAAATTAATTGAACACCTGCTTGGGACTTTTAAAGAAGCTAAAAGGAGCGCTTCAAAAACACATAATTTTAAATGTTAGAGAAACTAGAACAGATAACCAGCGAGGACCTTGAACTTTGGATTTAAAGAATTGAATTGAAATCAAACTAGAACATAATTGAAATTGAAATTGCTTAAAATTAAAATGCGCCTACAATTGAGTTTAAATTGAATTAAAATTAAGCATTTTATTGAAATCCAACCCTTTTCTAGCATAAAAAATATTCAAAGAGATATTTTCAATTGTTCAAGTTAAACAGAAACAGTTGCGTATTACTTCTAAAGTTCGAATACTGTAGGTACATAACACTGTAAGGACGTCAAAAAATACACACGAAAACGCCGAGATACATAAACTTACTATTTGGCCGTAGAATTTAGTGGAATACTCAGTTTTTCCCAAATAGGTCATAATCTCGAGATATTCGCGATTGAAATTTAGTCACTTTTATACCCATTTTTAGCTATATTTTTCTTAATTTTTGACGAATTCCGATTTTGCTCAAAGTTTCAGAACTGAATCTTCTTATGAAATAAAACCCTAATTGGAGGAAAAAATTTAATATTTTGTTTTATTTGATAGTAGTAAATTTAGTATGGAGGAAAAAGTGAAATTGCTTAACTTTTGAGAAATCATAGATTCAACAAGGCTAACTCGATTTTCACGTTTGAGGTATTTTTGAAAAGACAAAAGAAATTTAAAAAAAAAATAAAAATTTTTTTTAACTTTTTTAATTTTAAGGTCAAATATCAAAAATCTGAATATCTCTAGATTTTGACCTGATTGGGAAAAAGTGAGAATGCCACAAAATTCTACGACCGGGAAATAAGTTTATCTGCCTCGGCATTTTTGTGTGTCTTTTCAAAAGTGGAAAATTTACCTACAGTGTAATTATTTAACTAGAAAATCAAAAAATAGATTCAGAACTGGAATCGGCTAAAGTAATAATTCAAATATAGATAGATAGATCAAAATCATAGCTTTTGCTCCATATCTGATGATAATCAAATTGAAAATAACTTTTTTACTTTCGATTTCATGCGACAGCTATCAAGTTGTCGTTTTCAAAAACTATAATCAAAATAGTGTCCGTCAATTATCAACTAAAAAAGATGAGAAGTCTCTAAAACAATTCAGATTTCTCAGCTTAGAAGCAGTTTCATACACTTAAAAAAGAATTTGGACACAGTTGAAATAGTTCAGGTACTAAATAATAATGCCGAGATTATAAAAAAAATCGACTAAGTACAGTAAAATTTAATATCTCACTTTTAAACTGCACCCAAATTCAAATTGGATTGAAATTGAACTGAAATTGAATTGAAATTGAATTGAAATTGAATTGAAATTGAACTGAAATTGAATTGAAATTGAATTGAAATTGAATTGAAATTGAATCGAAATTGAATTGAGATTGAATTGAAATTGAATTGAAATTGAATTGAAATTGAATTGAAATTGAATTGAAATTGAATTGAAATTGAATTGAAATTGAATTGAAATTGAATTGAAATTGAATTGAAATTGAATTGAAATTGAATTGAAATTGAATTGGAATTGAATTGAAATTAAATTGAAATTGAATTGAAATTGAATTGAAATTGAATTGAAATTGAATTGAAATTGAATTGAAATTGAATTGAAATTGAATTGAAATTGAATTGAAATTAAATTGAAATTGAATTGAAATTGAATTGAAATTTAATTAAAATTGAATTGAAATTGAATTGAAATTGAATTGAAATTGAATTGAAATTGAATTGAAATTGAATTGAAATTGAATTGAAATTGAATTGAAATTGAATTGAAATTGAATTGAAATTTAATTGAAATTGAATTGAAATTGAATTGAAATTGAATTGAAATTGAATTGAAATTGGATTGAAATTGAATTGAAATTGAATTGAAATTGAATTGAAATTGAATTGAAATTGAATTGAAATTGAATTGAAATTGAATTGAAATTGAATTGAAATTGAATTGAAATTGAATTGAAATTGAATTGAATTGAAATTGAATTGAAATTGAATTGAAATTGAATTGAAATTGAATTGAAATTGAATTGAAATTGAATTGAAATTGAATTGAAATTGAATTGAAATTGAATTGAAATTGAATTGAAATTGAATTGAAATTGAATTGAAATTGAATTGAAATTGAATTGAAATTGAATTGAAATTGAATTGAAATTGAATTGAAATTGAATTGAAATTGAATTGAAATTGAATTGAAATTGAATTGAAATTGAATTGAAATTGAATTGAAATTGAATTGAAATTGAATTAAAATTGAATTGAAATTGAATTGAAATTGAATTGAAATTGAATTGAATTGAAATTGAATTGAAATTGAATTGAAATTGAATTGAAATTGAATTGAAATTGAATTGAAATTGAATTGAAATTGATTTGAAATTGAATTGAAATTGAATTGAAATTGAATTGAAATTGAATTGAAATTGAATTGAAATTGAATTGAAATTGAATTGAAATTGAATTGAAATTGAATTGAAATTGAATTGAAATTGAATTGAAATTGAATTGAAATTGAATTGAAATTGAATTGAAATTGAATTGAAATTGAATTGAAATTGAATTGAAATTGAATTGAAATTGAATTGAAATTGAATTGAAATTGAATTGAAACTGAATTGAAATTGAATTGAAATTGAATTGAAATTGAATTTGAATTGAAATTGAATTGAAATTGAATTGAAATTGAATTGAAATTGAATTGAAATTGAATTGAAATTGAATTGAAATTGAATTGAAATTGAATTGAAATTGAATTGAAATTGAATTGAAATTGAATTGAAATTGAATTGAATTGAAATTGAATTGAAATTGAATTGAAATTGAATTGAAATTGAATTGAAATTGAATTGAAATTGAATTGAAATTGAATTGAAATTGAATTGAAATTGAATTTGAATTGAAATTGAATTGAAATTGAATTGAAACTGCATTTGAATTGAAATTGAATTGAATTGAAATTGAATTGAATGGTAATACAATGGAAGTTGAATTGGCATTGAATTGAAACTGAATTGAAATTATATTGAAATTGAATTAATATTAAATTGAAGTAAAATTGAATTTGCATTAAAATTCATTAGAACTCAACTTAAATTCAATTTAGCCTTAATCACATAAACAACAAAAAACATTTAAATAAATAGGATTTCAACCCAAAGCAATAGATTGAAAAGGATTTTCATTCACTGTGGCTCCATTTCAAATATCCAAAGACACAACATTTTGTAATAATTGCACGACATTTTTTAAATTTGTTTAATAAAAACGAACCTTCTCAAATTTTTAAAAATCAATATCATCGCCTCTGCGACCAGGCCACTTTTGTGAATCCACCTTACTCCGTCGTCCTGCCCTTCGACCCAGGTTGTATTTTGCAATGGCCAACATCACAGCGTAGAATATGAAATGGCCGAAACGGAGCTGGCGCAATAGAGCTGCACCTAGAAAACATGGCACAGTGTTGCGGGCGCAGCAAAGGTTGTTGCAAGGATTCAAAGCTGTCAACGGCAGGAGTGGGCACAAGAATAGCAACAAAATCAGAAACAAGCAAAACCATGAACCATGCATTCACGTACGGGTCCGCACACATACTAGAGTAATAGGTACACCTACACACGTGCATACGTACACACATAGGCATTGATATAAAATTGTGTTGCAAATATTGTCGCGAAGAGTTCAATACTATTCCGAATTCAATGCGGGGAGCGCTTCGATTTGTTTTTAGTTTTAGGCGGGTGGAATAAGAGCAACAACAACAACGCTACTACAAACAACAACTACAATAAAATTTTGTATTTGCCATTGTTTTTATTGCCAACAACTGCGAGCGACATAAACAACAAACAGCTAAAATACAAAACGAGCGACGCGCGCGGTTTTCAGTTTTGAGGTTTTCTGAATTGAGGGCCTGCAACTTTATTTTTATATTTCCGGCGAGTGGATTGGGGATGGCACGGGTAAGCGCTAGATGGCAACCTGCATAAAATCTATCTGGCCTCTATTTTGTGGTTTAGATATTTGTGTGGGTGGAAGAGTTGGTATGATGATGTTGATGATGCTGATGATGATGGGGATGCATTCCAGTGTGTCGGTTTGAGTTCGAATAAATTTGCAATATATTTTATGCATTTTTTAATTAAATTTACTAATTAGCTCTGCGCGTCGAGCATCGAGCATTGTGATTGGGAAATAATTTCTGATTCGTATTTTATTGGAAAATTTTTTTAAAAACTATTTTATACTGCATGATTTGTTTAAGTGCTGGCTGGCGTGCGTGTGTGTTTATGAAAGAGACTTTTCATGTGTATGCTTGCTTGATGAACAGTTCAACAAAATATATTTGGAATAGAAGAACAAATAATGTGGAGGTAGTTGAAATTGACAGCTAATTAGCTGAATTGCTTTTGGGAGTTGAGCCGAATCGGCAGAAACAAGCCAAAGTTGGAGTGGTCACATTAATGGTCAGCGGTAGCGGGAGGTAAATTTTGCTTTTCACATTTTTTCGCATTCATATAAATAGAAAATACATAACTGACTTTATGCCTTTTTGAGGCTCAAAATACGATTTTGAAGATATTTGAGTTAATAAATTTTGGCTAAACTGGTATATCTGTATAAATTTTACTGCTAATGTTACTGTGTTAGAACCAACTACCTTCCCACCAACTAATATTGTAAACATTCTCGCTTTAGGAAACATTTCGACAAATAAATATGAGACGAAATTCTACTTTTGTACGCAACATTGCGTATTTGGTTTTATTCTAAAATTCGTTTTCAAAACACTTTTGCTCGATCACAACTTTCGTAATACAGCTCCATAGGAGAAGGCCATTACCATTACCATCACAATCACCATTACCATTACCATTACCATTACCATTACCATTACCATTACCATTACCATTACCATTACCATTACCATTACCATTACCATTACCATTACCATTACCATTACCATTACCATTACCATTACCATTACCATTACCATTACCATTAGCATTACCATTGCCATTACCATTACCATTACCACTACCATTACCATTACCATTACTACTACCATTACCATTATCATTACCATTACCATTGCCCTTGCCATTACTATTACCATTGCCATTACGATTACCATTACCATTACCATTACCATTACCATTACCATTACCATTACCATTACCATTACCATTACCATTACCATTACCATTACCATCACCATCACCATCACCATTACCATTACCATTATCATTATCATTACCATTACCATTGCCCTTGCCATTACCATTACCATTACCATTACCATTACCATTACCATTACCATTACCATTACTATTACCATTACCATTACCATTACCATTACCATTACCATTACCATTACCATTTCCATTACCATTACCATTACCATTACCATTGCCATTACCATTACCATTACCATTACCATTACCATTACCATTACCATTACCATTACCATTACCATTACCATTGCCATTACCTAGGCTAAAAGCGGAACTAGGAATAATAGTGGGAACCATGCTAACAAAATGTTTATGTTGGTAGTATTTTGGAGCCACTAAACTCGAATTTAAAGTCGAAAGGTATTTAATTGCACCCTGTATCTCAAACAATTTTTCTTCCTAACCTTTAGCTGGTAAGCGTAACAGGATGTAAATCCTTAACCGCACTACATAGGATAAATATTTTAAATGCGTTTAAAAGGTTCAACAAATACGTTCTTGAAAATGTATTAACGAGTTATTTAAATTGATAAGTCTTCTCACAATAAACATCCGAACTTAAAATTTCGAAAGATCAAATAGCACATTTTCACTTTCAGGCTGTTTTTGTCAATACTTGGTTTGCAATGATCCATAGGTTTGAATTTCATATAATACCTAATTATTGACCTTTCGGCTGCTATCAGAAGCGAAGATATTACGAAGAATACAACGAGCATTACGAACGACTTCCATAAATCTTAGTCAAAGACTCAGACACATTAACATTTATTTCTAAGCTTGATTTGAATAAATAAAAAAAGAAATAAAAAATACCTACATCATTAGAAAGCAGAAACCTACTACCTAGTGTGTGCCACGTAGAGGCTGCTGAAGGATTACCACCTTTTTTTAATTTTTTGTAATTTTTTTTTAAAGTTTATTTTTATATTTGAATCCACTTTAATGACATCTCTTCAACATCTGTAATGAGCAGTTCATAAACCTTGTAAAGAAAATCCTTATGAAATTTTTTGATTTTTTCCTCAATGAGTTTATAACAGGTTCTGATGGTATCAGAAGATATTTTATATTTTCTGGCTGCTCTAAATTCTTTATTTCGAGCCTCACCTGGTATTTCAGACAGCTTACCAATTGGAAGCGTAATTTATTATTTCTGATTCATGCAGTACAATTTTATGAATCGATGCTGGCATGTAATACCATCTATACAAATCAATGTACAGTAGTCCTTCAGTTTTTTTTAGCATAAGCTGGGTAATTTATTTCTTCATTTTCAACAAGAATTTGTAATGTTGCAGAAAATATTCTCGGTAATGAGCAATCAACATCTAATAGACGAGCTGACTTTTCGGGATCAGAGAAAAATGTTCTGGCAATGTTTTCAGTGTTTGTGGTCCCACATCATTGCTTGTCAAGAAGATCCGATAAAACGTCTAACTAATCCCGATAAATTTCGTTAGCCCATAGAGTGCTTCATGGTGAATAGCGTTACTTGTCAAGAGCTTGTTTGCTGCTGTTGAAGTGTTTCGATTAACAATTTTAATATTAATCTATATTAATAATTTCATATTTGTAGGATTATTGGACGTAGACCCGAATTTCCGCTAAATGGGAAAAAATTGGCAGATGAAAACTATTACCTTAAAAAGAAGACTAACTCTTAAACTCATAAATATTCTTATACTACGTAAACATTGAACCAAATGACTCATTGAAAATGAGCAATTTCAAGTTTTTCTAAAATAAGTATTGGAATTATTTTTATTTCAGATGAATTGGATACGTCATTTATCTTGCTGACCTGAAGTATTTCACATAGATCGTTTCACTCGTTTGCCCAATACAGTTATTTTCTATTGTGTACTTGGCAAGTTTGAATGGAAGCCTATTATGATGCATATCAGATACCTTATGCAAATAATTCAAGTGAAGTTTTAGATTAAACCAATATTGTGTATTCATTCCAGTCTCCAAATAAACCATATAATTTGGTGTCGTACTTGGTAGATTGAATACTTTCTTCATGAAGAAACGGAATAGTTTCTCGCATTCCTCGTAGGGCTGAAAACCAAAGACTTCCGCACCATGACACAGAATAGACCTAGCAGCAGTGGTGAATATTTTAAGCTTGTTCGAATAGAAAATTGTATTATGGGTGATATATAATTGAATGATAAATGATAAGTTGTGCGTGAGGAGGAGGCCCTCACGTGTAATTACCCTTTCGGAACACAACGATTTTAGACTTAAAAAATATTTAGTTCCAGTTTTCATTTATGAAGACATTCGTGGAAAGAATTTATCATATTTTGGAGACCAGTTACCGGATCTGAGAGTAAGACAAGATCATCCGCATACATTAATACTCTAATATCAAAACCATAAATTTTTACTCCTTCTGGTAATGTATCAGGTAAGTTATTTAAGAAAAGTGAAAATAAAATCGGTCTTAAAAGACAGCCCTGCCTAACACCTTGCGAAACCATGATCTCTTCAGAGAGAGTTGCACCATCCCAGATCTGACTGGACGTATTTTCATATAATAGCATTAGAATATTTAAAAGTTTTTTTGAGAATCCCAATTGAGCAAGCTTAAAAAGTAATAATTCTCGAGAGATGTGGTCGAATGCAGGTTTTAAATCAACAAAGAATACATACATTTTGCGTTTTTTTCTGAAAGCTGTACGAACTATGCAGGTTAGACTAAACAGATTATCTATTGTAGAGTAAGACTTCCCAAAACCAGCTTGAAATTCTGTGAGTGCATTACGATGAGCTAACCAGGCATTAGCATGCAATAGCAAGAGGTCAGCAAATATATTATAAAATGAGTTAGGTAGTGAAAGACCTCTGTAGTTGGTGACACAATTGGGGTCTCCTTTTTTGAAAAGTAGTACTAAGAGAGCTTGCCTGAAGCTTGAGGGAGTCTCTTCGTGCAAGAAAATGCAATTGAGAACTGAAAGAATTTTTGCCAAGAACTCTTGCGGGGCGTGATTATAGAATTCGCAAGGAATTCGGTCTTATCCTGGCGCTTTATTAGATTTAGAGTTGCTTAGTACAATTTTGAGCTCGTGTACGTCAAAAGGAGAATCCAAAAATGGATCAATTATTTCGGGAGTAACATAAATAATACTAGGTATAGTAGGTTTTGAGAGAAGTGCCTTAAAGTGTGGGTAAAAATCACAGATCGACAGTTGGTTGCTATTGCTTCGCTGGTGATTTTTAAGTGAATTCGCTTATTTCCACCAATCTGAAGCATTCCTGACTACATTTAATTTTTTAATAGTGTTGACTTCCCATTGCGACTTTTTCTTGCAAATTTCCATATACTTACGACGGGAGACAATGTAGCTTACCCATAAAATATCCAGGTTAAACTTTCGAAGTTTGTTTAAAAGTGACAACATTTTACTACGTGCGTTGAAGCATTCATAATCAAACCAATCGTTTTTTGGAGTAAAACGTTTATTTGTTTGGCGGCGCGTAGCGGATTCTTCAATAACCATAGACACTATGCACACTATGGACAGATTCCACATTGTGAATCTCACAATTTAACCGTATATAGTTTGCATAAGCATTAAACAGGTAAGGTTTCCAATGGAGTTTTGATGGTAAAGAAAATTTGTTTTGAAAGTTCGTATCGGGATCAAGTTTGAGGTCAAGGACAAGCGGCATGTGATCGGAATATGATTTAGATGGGATTGAAAAATCAGTGATATGGTGCAATACGTTGAACGAGCATATACAATAGTCTATAACAGAACTACCATTAGGTCCATTATAAATGAAGTCTTTACATGAATTGTTATTAAACCTACCATTAACTGTCACCCCTCCATTTATATCTTCAATTAAATCGAACAGTTTTTTACCTTTTGTTTCTAGAGTTTGATCTTTTGAGATTCTGAAGGAATTAATATTGTTATTTCTTGCAAGAAGATTTCTATCAAGCTGCTGTTCAGAAGCGGTGCGTGCATTCAAGTCGCCAAGTACAAAGAAAGAAACTGGGTTAAGATTTTGAATAAAAGAGGCAAAGTTAACGAAATCTTGATTCCAGTTCGTGCAGTTTAGATACTGTGGGATAAAAAATACTTTTTTCGCGTCGAGCTGGAGCTCTAGAACGACATTTCCATGAATATATTTGAAATCAATAGCGTAATTACTTCAGTTTATCTCAAAGTTAAAAAAATATTTTGCGATGAATCAAAATAGGTTTTGAAGGCAATAAATGTTTCTTTTAGTTGATTCATCGAGTCGGTTTGAAAAGTTCGATCCCCCGCTAAAATATGCCCTAACATACAACCAAAAACAGCATTTTTTATGATCAAAGTACCAAGGCATGCACCTTATACAAACAAGGTTTGGTCTTTGACCTGAAAGGCAAGGTATAGATTATTTAGAGGAATTGATTGGGACCATACGTGAATTATTGATTAGCCGAAACAACCGTTAAAGACCATTTAAATTGCTTTTAACCGAGGCTAGTGTTATGCCTTAACCTCGGCAAGCATTTCCAGCCCTTAGTTGTTTCTGTCCTTTAATTCCACATTTTCCACAGTTTATTTGTGAATTTTTAGTGTGCCATAATTCTTAAATGTAGGAAAGAACAAAGAAAGTGAAAAGAACCATGCCCGAACCCGGATTCGAACCAGGGACCTCTGGGTTGATAGTCTAGCGCACTCTCCACTAGACTACAAAGGCCGACAAATAACCGGAAGACAAATATCTATATAACCAGAAGAGATAAGCCAAATATGGAAGCAAATTCGGATTAAGGCAACGTGGCTACACAACAAAAGACTAAATTTTATTTGTCCTTAGTGTTCTTTGTGTGTTTTGACATGGAAGGTAAATAAACAAAGGTTTATTTATTTATTTATTTTATTCATCAAAAGAGTAAATACTCTGGCAGACTACTTTAAATTACAATTTGCTATTACATATATAAATAAATCTATACTAATACAAACAGAGAAATTGTTGAGGAACAAGAAACTACAACATGAGATATTTCAGGTACTATTAAGTTGACTTAGAACTATAATAACATTTTTCTTAAAGGTATAACGTGACATAAAATTAAAGATATCAATAGATGGTAAAATTGAATTGGTTTTTTTGATGCAACGAACAATTGGTTAATTCTGAGCATAATTAGACCGGTGGTGATTATCACGAAAATGAAATTGTTCTCGAAGATGCCAGGAGCACAGAAATTAAGCATAATGAGTCTAGGGCAGTTTTTGTGATTTTGTATTAATTTCCTTACAAACATAACAGAAAATCACTTTCGACGACATTCAAGTGATTGAGTATTTATTAGCGGCACATCTTGTTGCATAAGAAGGCATTTGAATGCGCCAATTTAATTGACGAACTACGTACCTAGTAAAGTTTTTTTGGACTCTTTCGATTCTGATAGAGTGCACTCCGTAAGAAGGATTCTAGATTGCGCAACAGTATTCTAATTGAGACCTTACCAAAGCAATATATAAAGTTTTGAGTACACAAGGGTCTGAATAAGAGTTGAATTTCTTTTGATGAAACACAAGCGTAAGCTTTCGAAACAATGTAGTTCACATGCTCTGTGAAATTTAAACGCAGATCCAAGACGATACCGAAATCTGCTTTCGATGTGACACGTTCAAGGACAAACAGTTTGATGGAACATGAGCTAATAAAAGGTTTATTAGTTCTAAATAAAGAAAAACACTCGCATTTGGAAATATTTAAGGACAGGCTATTATCATCGCACCAATTAGAGACGGAATCTAGATCGTCGTCGTAAATCATTTATGAATAACAAAAATATTAGGGGTCCTAAGTGACTACCCTGCGGTACACCAGAGGTTACTTTTATGGGTTCTGATTTGATGTTATTAATTTTAGCGATTTGGTAGCGGTTTTTAAACTATGATTCTATCCAATTTAGCAAGTTGGAATGAAATCCTAGGTTATGAAGCTTTTTAAGTAATTTATTATGGTTAACTTTATTAAATGCCTTTGCAAAGTCAGTAAAAATAACATCGGTTTGCAAATGATTTTCCAAGTTTTTTATAGCATAGTTGCAAAAAAGGATCAAGTTTGTTGCAGTAGAGCTACCGGCTCTAAAACCATGTTGTTGATCAGATAACTCAGAGTTTAGTTGAGTCGAAATCTTGTCATAAATGGTTTTTTAGAATAATTTAGGGTTGGAACAGATGTTGCAGATCGGTCTATAGTTCCGTATATTGTGTTTAGGACCCGACTTGTGGATTGGATCGATAAGAGACAATTTACAGCTTTCAAGGAATATGCCGCTGTCTTATGACTCTTTAAAGATTTTCGGAAAGGGGGCAGATAAGGATCCCACGCAGTTTTTAAGTATAATAGGTGCAATACCATCTGGACCTCGCATCCTCTTACATTTTAGATCATTAAAGGCTCTTTCTACGTCGAATTCGTTGAAATGCAAATCAACTGGAGCAGATGATACTATGACTTTTGGTTGCTATATTTAACTGTTGCTCCCGTTATCTCATAAATGAAGAGACACTTTTAAATTTTTGTTTTTGCTTTTTGAACTTAGAAAGTAAAGAGGTAGTATATGAATAAAAAGTTAAAATAAATTATATATTTACATTGTGTTTTTATTAACTTAAATCAATCAGGTGAACGCAGACTTTATGGGCTATGTGTATTTGAAAGTTGTCAAAATAGGATGAAAATTACGTCAACCTCCTATATAAAGTGACTATATAATAATGGTTAAATCTCTTACAATTCCATAAAATTTAATTTAATGAATTATAATTTTACACATATGCTACGAATTTTAAAATGCAGTCTGTTTTAAATTTAGCAAAATTGTATAAAAACTTCTGCTACCTCCCATACAAAGAGACATCATAACGTAGCATAACCTTTATTTATTCCGCAAAATATGTGTATTGACATTGATATTAAGCACATCATCTTTGATATCTTAAACATTTTCTGTATTTGAATTTTGCTAAATTGGCCTATCCTTCAAACGAAGTGACGTCATCAAACGTTTAAAACATTTTTAACGCGTTATTTTAGGTGACAGGACATAGCCCCAATTCTCAATTTGGGATTGTGTCCTCTTATTTGGCGGGGACATATCCCAATAATTGGATTTTTAACACCAAATTGAAGTTCTGACCGCTTGGGATTATGTCCGATTTTAAAAGGTCATAATCTCAAATGGTTTTAATAAATACTTATTAGGGCGGGTCGATTTAAAAATCACCCATTGCTCAGTGAAAATCGTATTCTAGGAATCAAAAAAAAGAAACCCGAGGAACAATACCTCTAAAACTAATTCTAATGCTCCAACTTTTGACTTTTGTCCCGTAGGGTCAAATTTTGAAAAACCCCTCTTTGACCCATTTAGAGTGCCTTAATCGAGTCCAAATGTATGCCCGACCCCCACTAACATTGGAGGGCCGATCCATCTATGCCAGTGGCGACCCCATTTCGCTGATTTTTTTCATGTACACATATGCTACGAATTTTAAAATGCAGTCTGTTTTAAATTTAGCAAAATTGAATAAAAACTCCTGCTACCTCCCATACAAAGAGACATCATAACGTAGCATAACCTTTATTTATTCCGCAAAATATGTGTATTGACATTGATATTAAGCACATCATCTTTGATATCTTAAACATTTTCTGTATTTGAATTTTGCTAAATTGGCCTATCCTTCAAACGAAGTGACGTCATCAAACGTTTAAAACATTTTTAACGCGTTATTTTAGGTGACAGGACATAGCCCCAATTCTCAATTTGGGATTGTGTCCCCTTATTTGGCGGACATAGTCCCAATAATTGGATTTTTAACACCAAATTGAAGTTCTGACCGCTTGGGATTATGTCCGATTTTAAAAGGTCATAATCTCAAATGGTTTTAATAAATACTCATTAGGGCGGGTCGATTTAAAAATCACCCATTGCTCAGTGAAAATCGTATTCTAAGGATCAAAATAAGAAACTTTGCCCGAGGAACTATACCTCTAAAACGAATTCTAATGCTCCAACTTTTGACTTTTGTCCCGTAGGGTCAAATTTTGAAAAACCCCTCTTTGACCCATTTAGAGTGCCTTAATCGAGTCCAAATGTATGGCCGACCCCCACTAACATTGGAGGGCCGATCCATCTATGCCAGTGGCGACCCCATTTCGCTGATTTTTTTCATGTAAAGTGCCAAAAATTGTGATTTTTTTAAATGTTTGTATGGGGAACCCCCAGGGGGTGTGCCACTGGCATGGGTGGATCGGCCCTCCAAAGTTAGTGGGGGTCGGCTATACATTTGGACTCGATTGGGGCACTCTAAATGGGTCAAAGAGGGATTTTTCAAAATTTGACCCTACGGGACAAAAGTCAAAAGTTGGGGCATTAGAATTAGTTTTAGAGGTATTGTTCCTCGGGTTTCTTATTTTGTTTCCTAGAATACGATTTTCACTGAGCAATGGGCGATTTTTTTTGCCTCCCCACAAATCGACCCGGCCTAATACTTATATAATAAAATGTATAACAACGGACCAATAATGTGGTCTAAGTGGACCGGTCTGAAAAGTGCCGGGACATAGCTCCAAGGGATTATGTTATCAAAATAAGGGAACATAATCCTAAAAAAAGAGGACATATTCCCAAAATGAATTTGGGATTATGAACTCTTCAAAAAAGACATAATCCCAAATTTGGATTAATTTATGTTTAATTTTGTATGTTTAATTTGTATACTTACTTAAGTATTTAAGTAAGGTAAATATGCCGAATTAACAACTTCCCGTACAAAGGCAAATTATTTCGTCATAAACAAATTTATTTTCCCTCGTACGGAATGGTGATAACAAGTTGAATTTTACAAATAACTATTTACTAATTTACCTAAATGATCGAAGAAGAAAGCGCCGGCGCTATGAAAAATCGCAAAAAGAAATCAAAAATGAGAATTATGTCCAGAAGTACTGTAGACAGCAAAGCCAATGTTGAACTTATTGAGAGTGTTAATCCCTAAGCAGCGGCTGAAGGCCGCCTGTTAAAAAAATAATAATGCCCAGAAGTACTGTAGACATCAAAGCCAGTGTTGGACTTACTGAGGGTTGTAATCCCGAAGCAGCGGCCAAAGGCCGCCTATTAAGAAAGGAATTATATCCAGAAGTACTGTAGACAGCGATAATTATCTTATTTAATATGCGGCCTTCGGCCGCTGCTTAGAGATTACAACCCTCTGCATGTCCAACACTGGTTTTCGCTGTCTACAGTAAACATAGCTTAAGTCGACTTAAAACAGATTTGAGATATTGATGCAGCTGTGTTCCACGCATATAGAACTATAAACACACAAAATCTGGATCTTCTAGCATGACCTTAGCCAAAGTTATGACACAAAAATAAAAGATCCTTCCATATAACTTATATGGCGATTGAAAACTTTGAAACAAGATTTCTCGAAACTTTTAAATCAAACTTAAACTTTTATTGCTTAACGACACAGAAATCAATATTTGTTGAAACCACTTGGGATTATGACCTCTTAAAAACGGACCTAATCCCAAGGGGTCAGAATCCCCATTTGGACAAATGGACAAATCCAATTTTTGGGATTATGTTCTTTTTTAAAGCGGTTTTTTTAAATTTTAAATTTGGGGTTATGTCCCTTAGGGCTATGTCCCGGCATCTCTGAAAACCTGCCGCCACCTAAACCGCTAAAAAAGAGGACATAATCCCTCCTTTGGGATGACGACCGCCAACTAAGAGGTTGTAAAATAAAATTTATTTTGGAATTATTTCCCTTTTTTTGGCTTATTACCTTTTTGCAAATGGCCATAATCCCAAATCCAATTTTTGAGATTATGTCCTCAAGAATAAGGGACATAGTCCAGAATTTTAAATTTGGGATTATGTCTCTTGGGCTATGTCCCGTCACCGGTTTTTTAACTTCGGCCAACTCGAAGACAATTTCTTATGGCTACGTTATTGTGGCGGTCAAATAATCCCCGGTCACGTCCTTTTTTACGTTCTTTTTTCGTTTGATGTATGTTATGCTGGCGGTCAGATGTTCCCTGACAACTAGAACTTTTAGTACTTAATCAATCGATAAGTGTTGCTATTAAGCAGGTTTTATTAATGCTTTCATACATTTCGTACTAAAAGTGTACTATTTTCATATTAAAACACACATGTTGTTAATAATTTCACAACGCAACACTGCTTTGATCCCGTGATTTGGTATGAACAGACGAATTATTTGGTGACCGTGGTGGTCAATATTTATTCCCTCGCTCACTCTTAAAAATTTCCCATTTACATTGAAACAACAATACATGACCGTGACGTGACCGTGACCGCCACCATAACATAGCCATTGCTAGTTTATTATGAATTTCAATTAGCCCTTTCTGAATTTCAATTGATCTATCCTGAATGTTACACAGAATTTATGGATTGCGATTAGTCTCTTTTGAATTACAATTGAAAATATTGCAGAAAAAGATAAACATTTAAAATTTAATTTGTTGTATGTTCAAAAAATTTTGAGCGCAGATGTAATATTTAATTTTTTGTGACAAACAGTGATAATCCTTGTGAAATCTTTTAAAATAAACATGCAATATTACACAGCGATGAGGCTTATAAATCAAAAAATATATAACTAAGTATAGAAAAATTATCTACATTTCCCAAATAGATATCGTTTCGATAACTAAATTGTATCGCAAAGTTTAGAAATGTGATTTTGTTTGCTTAGGTTAAAACAAAGTTCATAAACTAAGACGCTTTTACAGTTTTACATTAAATTTGGGATTATAAATAGGAATCGATCTAAGTAGTTTTTTTTACCAAAAAAAAATGCCTTCAATATAAATTTGAGCACTAGTAACTTCATTATTCCCTACTCGTTTGTTGTTATATCGTTTCAATAGTTTTAAACCTTCTCTTTACCTATAGTCGAAACTTATCGATACAACAAAGTCATAGTATCGATGCTTGATGTGGCAAAATCAATAACGTCCAACCCTAGAGAACATGCAGAGACTACGCACATGATGTTGCAATCCTTTATTCACGTAAGACATTGATATGAAGACTAACGAATTCAAAATCCTCAAATCATAAATCGAATAACGATAGATGCGAGGATGATTTCGGAAGCTCAAGGAGCCTTCCCCCCTCATCCGTCACAATGTGGGGCGTTATGAGGATAGGTCAATGAAAACTCTAATCCAAACATAGATGTCATGTGCTGTGCTATTCTGTGTGTGGGCTTGCAATTCATACGCACTAAAAGAAAACTGAACAAAATAGAATCGAAAATAGAAATAGAGAAAATGCACACAAATATGGTAGGACAAACAACAACAATAACACCACAATGTGACGCAATCGGAAAATTGCATGCATGTTTAGGAAAATGCGTGAGAGCTAAGCCAGGCAGCGAGAGAGAGAGCGCAAGAGTCATAAAGTGGGGTTGAAAACTCACCACATGCAAAACATCGAAAAAGAAATGCTGCAAACGGAAAACGTATGAAAACTATGAAAACTAAAAACAACAAATGGAAAAATCATTAAATTTCTGAATTTTTTCAAAATTTACACAAAAAAAAATAAAAGCAATAAATTCTTAGAAGAATGCACTGAAGGATAGTGAAAGGTTAGGAGAACAAACCTAGGGTTCTAACTAGAAAAATATTAAAAAACAACACAAAACGAATGGGACAAAAAAATATGTTGCAATTTGGTGCCAGTGTCCGAAATGAGAATAAATAACAATAAATGCTAACGAAAAGCAACAACAACAACATTTATATTACAACGTGCTGCTGATTCAAGGGTACAAAAGCACAATTTTTGCCAGGACAGGACAGTACAGGAATCGGTAACTAGAACAGGGTTGTTCAACTGCACATTCTGCTATGGGACACATATTCTATAAAGCATGATGGGTTGCTTCTGGGGGTTGAAATGGGGACACGCGAGCATTCATTATTAGAGAAAAAAAAAAAAATACAAAAACAACATTTCAAGTTACATAAATGCAATTGGAAAAATTACAAGAGAGAAATTTCGAGGGAAAACTAATAGAGTTGGTGAAACATTTGAATACGTAAAATGGAAATAAGGGTTCGCAGGATGATTCTTATTTGAAGTTGTAAAGTTTCTATTTCAAAGAAAAGAAAAAAGAAATGGATATTTAATACAATCTAACTAATTAGACTGTGCGACAATTTTGAGATTGTTGAAAGGAACTAAAAATATCTGAATGGTTTTCAGTATTTATTGTTTTATTGAGTACTAGCTAATATACCCGGCTTTTCCCGGATAGTATTTTATTAAGGTATTATTACAGTTTCGGATAGGGAAAAGTAAGAAATTTTTAATATATAATAACTTGGGCCCTTTATTAGATATTAATATACATTTTTTTTAAAAATTTGTACATCCTGGAAGATTGAAAAAAATAAAGAAAATAATTATAATAATAGAAAATAATAGATGGCGCCAAAGTGAAGTGCTAAAAAATCCGGTGTCCATATGGCGAACCGTTAATCTCTGGAATGGAACGTCTGAAACAAAAAAATAAAAAAGATTCTTAAAGAGGGATGCCTTCCGCCCGGCAATCTACCATAATATTTTAACAACTGAGAAGAAAGAAAAAAATTGGGCAATATTAAAAAAAATATCGACCACATTTTTGGAATTTTACCTTTGCTAATACATTTATTTTTAATTTTTTTAAGATTTTTTGGTAGATTGCCTTAGAGACTATGTTAGTAAATAAAACAAGGTTTTTCAAATTGGCCCAGCCAATCCTGAAATTAACCGCCAGTTGAAAAAAATGTAATTTATAGAAAAACGCGTTTAAATTTTTTTATTATTTTGAAAATTTTTTATTTTTTTCCACTCTTCAAGGATGTACAAATTTAAAAAAAATATATATATGTAAAATCTAATAAAGGGCCCAAGTTATTAACTTTTATATTTAACATCTATTTCTAAAAAATCGCATATGGTCAAAGAATTAAGAAAAAGGTTTTGTTATTCCAAATATATTTTTCTCTAACCCTTATGGCGTAAATAAAAGCCTTTCATGTAAAACAGCTCAAAAAAGTTTTTAAACTTGTCGAAAAATTAAATAAACATGAAAAATTGTACTGTACCATTTATCTGATCAAAACGGTACAGGAGTTAATGTGATTTTGTTAAAAAATCGTACTACAGCGCCCTCTGGTGTTAAAGATAAATAACAATAGAAAGCCCCAAAACACTCATCGTACCTAAAAACTTCTTCATTCAAATTTTCATGCTAATCATATGAGCGGTTTAGGAGTTTGTGGCGGTTTTGTCTGGTGTTCAGGACAGATCAAAATAGAAGACGCCAAAGCACTCATCGTTCCAGAAAATCTGTATACATATAAATGGATCGTAATTAGCTCGGATCCTTAAAGCTTGAACACCACTGGACCAAATTAGATACTTCTTTCTGCGAGTTTTGTTCGTAATTGCTACAAGAAAGTTTAAGAAAAAAGAAAAATCACCACTGAAAAATTCACAAATGGTGGCGCTGTAGGCGCACATTTCGTTTTTCAGTTAAATTCGACCGTTTTCGTAAATTACTCTGGTATTCGTAAATTACGTAAAAAACCACTGAACCTATCTTTAAGATTTTTCAGGGAAACTGAAGCAACATTTTGAAAGTGTTCCTGTGAAATTTGGTGTCGATTGAAAAAGGGGGCGTGGTACCTATCATACAAGGCAAATTTGCACTATCGCCCACAAACCAAAAAAAAATATATATATATATATAAGACGGTTTTCATCGTAAAAAAACTCAAATTTAGTTATTGTGTTCAGACTGTTACTGTCGGAAGCTGTTAAAAAATGGGCGTGATCACACTATATCTGCGCCAATTCCGGAGTTGTACACGTTTTTATAGTTAAACTTGGTACGTAGGTGCTCCAAGAGGCGGCCACAATATATATTAATGTTGCCACGCCCACTTTAACCGCCCACAAATCAATAGAACTTCCATGTATCAGACGGTTTTGATCGTATAATACTAAAAGTAAGTAATTTAGTTTATGTGTCTGAACTGATTTTTATTACACTTTAGGAAGATGTTAAACACATACCAGGAGGGTTTTTGCTTTGAAAAAGGGAGGTGGCATCTCAAATACACCCCAAATTTGCGGTATCGAATAGCTTTATTTATTTATTTATTTATTTATTTATTTATTTATTTATATATTTAGTTATTTCATCAATCAGAGCAGTTTCTCTTATAGACTACTTAGCAATTTATTATACTTTATATAACCTACTAAAATTAAATTAACCATTAAATAAGAAATTATAAAATAAATATAATTAAATATAATTAATAGTTTAAATATGAATGTGCTTAAGGAACTTTAATACAAAACAATAATAATTTTGTAAGGATATATAAATATTGAGAGGTACATTTCCTACATGCTGAGACATGAACTCTTATAGGCTAATTATGTAATAAACAAGAATATAATAAAATTTAATATAAAATAAAATAACAGGTGGAAATTATGTAAGAAGAACACAGTAATAAAAATATCACAGAATTATTATAAAATTAACAAAAAATAAATAAAAGTGTATTAAGTGGACAGAAATTAATAGCACTATTTGGAGAAGTTTAATGTTAATTTTAAAGCGATTTCTTGGAATATTATCAAATGTATCAATCATAGACAAGAACCGATTAGCTTCAATGGTGCAACGTGTAATAGGCTTGTTTTGAGCATAAGCAGCTCTATGGAACATCTAGTAAATCAAGCAGAGCTGGACACTGAATCTAGTGATGGAGTAAATCACGAATAACAGTGACAGACTGAATTTTACGTCTAGACTCAAGTGACGGAATATCAATTAAGGCACATCTAGTGGTGTAAGGTGGAGGCTAAGGGAGGTTCCAGTTAAGTTTAAAAACCATTGATCTTGTGAATTTTTTCTGAACTCTTTCGATTCTAAGAGATTGAGTGGATGAAGCAGGATTCCATAAGAGTGAGCAGTATTCTAAGTGTGGCCGAACTAGTGCAGCATATAAACTTTTTAGGGTGTAGGGGTCATTAAAATCATTAGAATTCCTTATTAAGAAGCCTAGCATGGAGTAAGATTTATTGACGATAAGATTGATGTGATCTTTAAAATATAAACAGGGGTCTTATAGAATTCTAAGATCTTTCTTTAATGTAACCCTCTCAAGTTCACATGAATTTATGGAATAAGGGCTAATTAAAGGAGATGATGACCTGCATAAGGTGAAACATTGGCATTTGGAAACATTGAGATGTAATTTATTTAATTCACACCAGGTAAAGACTGAGTCGATGTCTGATTGAAGTAAATTTACATCAGCGCATGATTTAATAGATCGGAAAAATTCAGGATCATCCGCAAAAAGAAGGCACTGGGAATGACGTATGATCGTGGGCAAATCATTAATAAATAGAAGGAACAGGAGGGGCCCTAGATGGCTTCCTTGAGGAACACCAGATGTAACTTCAAAGATGCTAGATGTGATATCGTTTAGTATTACCGACTGGGTGCGGTTAGATAGGTATGATTTGAACCATCTTAATAGATTCGAATGAATTCCAAGAGAGGCAAGTTTAAAAATTAGATGTTTGTGGCAGACTTTATCGAACGCCTTCGCAAAATCAGAAAATATAACATCAGTTTGAAGGCCAGCTTCAAAGTTTGTAATAACAAAATTGCAAACGAGTGCCAGGTTGGTCCATGTTAATTAACCGAATAAGAACCCATGTTGTTCAGAGGATATAACATTTTTGACAAGAAAGGACAATTTGTCATAAATGATTTTATCAAAGACTTTAGGGATATAGGATTAGAATTATCGCGTGTCGCACAGCTTCGGAATTTGGTATTCGAACGCACTTTACACTTGCCGTTTCACTGATAACATTTTATTGGTGTTGCACAAAGGGGCGTGGCACCTCCCATACAACTCACATTTTTGATATCGAATAGCTTTGTAGTTATACAACAATTCTTTTATAAAGAAGTTTTTTATCCATTCCTAAAGATGGATTTAAGTTTTTTGTTAATCTAAGACCCTTTGTTTTCTTAATTTTTCGAATGTATAACATCCTTACATTACACTTACTGTGCCAGCGGTTTCAGAATTTTGCAATATTCGCACAAAGTTTTACGACAATTAAAAAACTAGTAGTTACGGGATTATCTTCGACTTGGCCGTAGTTAAAATACCGCCAGTCTATTCAAAGTTATGCATCGTTTATAAGTTTGATGACGTCACTTCGCCATTTCGTCGTTTGGCAAAAATTTAAATGCATAATACTTTTAAAATATTGAAGATTATGTGTTTAATATCCAGTCATTACAAATTTTTTTGTGGAATTTATGAACGTTATGCAACTTTAATCACGTAACTTTATATGGGAGGTTGGCGCAAAAATCGTTTTGAGATTTTGAAAAAGTTAAAACTCAGACAGCGTTTTAAAATTCTAAGCATATATTTGAAATTTCAATTCATTACATTAATATTTGTGAAATTACATGAACTAAATTGCGAGCTTTAGATCAAGTCAGTTTTTAAGAAGGCAACAACAACAACAACTCAGTATAGAGTCAATCACTTAGCTGACCAGACAGTCTATTTCGGAAATCGCTACATTTTCCTCTTCAGTAGTCTTTGAGTGATTAAGCTGTGATCAACTCACTGTTTAGAATTGTATATCATGATACAAAGAACTACAGATAAAGTATTGCGCATGTCCGCCATCTTTGCTGTGACGTGCAAGGTGCTCCTTGGTTAAAACGTAGTCACAATTTATTCATAGGGTATAAAGATTTTAAAATGCCTACATTTTCTTATGAAAACTTGTTTTACTGATATGAAATAAATATTGTTATATAAAGCACATGTCCAAAATAAAGTAAATATATTTTTTAATTCTGTTTGTGAAGAAAAATTTGCATATTTTGTAGGGGTGCTTTTTCCCCTTTTTACCGATTTACACAAAAAGCGGCTACGTTGCTTAATGTGCTAGACAGAATTTTGACTGTTTGTTCGTTTTCATTTTGCTATCTTCGTCACTTTTCTATATTTTCTTTTGAATGTATTCATCAAGTGTCACATTTGACGAGCACCGATGACGAGGTGCGCAGTAAATTTTGTTTGTTGCGCCGGGAATACTTTACCTGTAGCTCTTTGTATCATGATTATATATGACTTCGCAGATTTAGGAATTCATTCATTTGAATTATATGGCTGCTAATCATATGAAATTTCAAAGCAGTAGGCTATTTATAGATCACCGCCATCAACTCTACCAAAGTTGCCATCTGTTCTAGTTGCTTCTTTATTTTTTTCAATATTCATTGGTGTTCGACAATTTGTCGAAATGCATCATAGAAATGAAACGAGTTTTTTTTGCTTCGTCAGAAGTTAGTATTCTAACTGAAAGATGGCTATTTTCACAACCAAAATGTAAAATTTTTAGAGATTTAACAGTTTTAATAAAGGCAATTTGTATAGGAAGTAGGCGTAGTTTTCATCCAATTTTGCTCATTTTCGAAATTAATATTAGTTTTTTTAATATAAGCATATAACTAATATCTAACTTCATTACGTTAGCTTCCAAATGCAACTGTAATCGTGTCGGCAGGCAGATAGACAGACGGACATGCTTTAATCAACTCGGGGATGATGCTGATCAGGAATATATTATTTGTGACTGTTACTTTTTTTAAAACTTCGTCACTACCAATATTTAAAAAAAAAATTTTACAGCTTTTTTCTAAATGGTTTAGCTCACTGGAGGTTATCGTTACAGTCGAAATATTTTGGGAATCAGCATAAAATATATCAAGGTTTTTATTCGATAACAACGAAATCTTTTATCCTATGAAGTTTGGAGACACTTATAAACAGTAGTAGCTCTATCGTTAAAATTGCTGTATATATTAATTAGTACCTGCCTATTTAATATCAATATTCAGTATTGAGATGGATGTCATTGCCATTAGTTGTGGCGAAAACTCCTTATGCTAAGTAAAAACAGTCGATTCTTCGGGCAAACAAAGATGCCATAACAAGACATGCACATGCACAAATTGAGATATCTTAGACTTAACTATTGATGAGGAGGGTATCTTCTATACACCTGGAATATATGAATATACGTTATTTGGAAACAAATCAATCTATAAATAAATTACTTCAAAGGCTTTGAACGTTTTTTTTAAGTGTTTTTTAAAAAGGTTATAAGCATTATTCGTAAACTATACCAAGAAACTCTATAAAAAAATTTTAAATCTTATTGCTTTATTCTAAATTGCTATCTGGATTTTTCTTGACCCGAAGCCAAAAGCAAAAAGGAATAAAACTGACAAATATTGCGATAAATTTAGATACTTATTTAGATACTTATTTTTTTTTTTTTATAAATCTGATTAATTTTAATGATTTTTTAATTCTGGCATCGAATTTGAGCTAAATGAAGGTGGGTAAAAACAAAGACGAGAGGAAGCCGAATTTTATTGATAAAGTTATATCTTGCTGTTGGAAATACAACAAAAAATTGTTTCATAAAAATGAATATATTATAATAATACAAGAAGCAACGAAAGTAATAACCAACACATTTTAATTGTGTTTTATGGTTTTAGTTTGCAAGAATGATGTCTAGAAATCTTAAAAGAAAATATTATTAAATATCTTGAGAGTTTATTTTCAAAAACATTCTTTAGCACTTCAAATACAATTTTTGGAGCAAGTGTAACGTTTTTCATCGATGCTAACACTAAAACCCACGATGCTAAAATTGATGTATACTAGAACATATCCCAAATACTATAAAATATCTCAACGCTAAGGATTTGAAGGCATTATTTTTGTATGTCTTGGAGTTTTTAAAACACAAAAATTGCATCTAAAAGTGTCTCTACCACTCGTTAAGGGGTCTAAAATATAAACTTTTCTAAATTTTACAAAACTACATACACAATAGAATGTTTGGATATTCTTTCTGGTGCAAATATTGTAGATTTTTGAAGCGAAGCTTTTACGCCTCGTTTTCTGATTTGCTTGAGTGAAATCTCAAAGACGATACTTTTTTCCATACACCTTTTTCTTAGAATTGTTATTGCTTTTTGCTTGCGTATATTATAACAAGAGAATATAAAATTAAAAATATTATGTAAGAATTGAGAATCGAACTCGAACTCTGCGATCGATAGTCCTTCACGCTACCCACTTAGCAAAAAACCTGTGTTATGAAATGTGATTAATTCAATTATAAATATTAATTAAAGATATGTTGCAGTAAATGACAAGAACCTATCAAAAGGATTGTGTATTAGCTATCCTATGTAGCCTACATGTGAATGCGTGAAGCTATGACGCAGCAGATCACAATAAATTATTAAAAGGTTTGTGTATTTGCTATCCAAACAACAAAAGTAGTAAGGTTCCACTGAACTGGTTGAAAATTATTACAAAATGCCAATTATTTTAGGTGGAAATTCAAAATGCGATTTATGACATTAATGTTCACAGGCACTTAAAAAATTCCTTTTTGATAAATTTAATTTAGAAATGATAAGCGATCCAAATAATCGTACAACACGATTAGGGACAACTATTGATGCAAAACTTGCTAAATATATTGACGACATAACCTCTACCACACACGTTTGCTATATTTTAGTTATCTTAAACCCATAATTTCATTAATAAAATTCCATAACAATAATTAAAAACATTTACAAAAATAATTCACAATTAATGTAATATCTAATAAAATAAATAATGAAATGCAATAAAATTCACTGGTATGAATATTAAGGTGTATTTTTTTAATTAACTTAATGTTATATTAAATTTTTGAAGTTAAAAGTTATTATATTATTTTATTAAATTATTAAATCTATGAAACTATGAGTGCTCCGCAAAAGAAGGCATGGTAGCACTGCTATTATTGGCGTCAATACACCTTCTATGATCACTGCATTGATGAGTACTTCTGTAAGGCCTACCTTATGAAGGTATTTCTTTTCATATTATTTTATATGAAAAAATTTACAAAAAAAATTCGCAAAAAAATTTTAAATGCACAGAACAGTTTGTAAAAAAATTTGGATTTAACAGAAAAAAAAAATTTTTCCTTGTTGGGTCTCAAACCCGAGCTCCCGAAAGCTTACTCTCATTTGTATTGATGCAAAATAAGCTATTGATTCTTTTCAACCACGATAGACGAGTGGGTAAGATGTCGGACCACCACATAAGAGAACCATGGTTCAAATCTGGAATTGATAGTCGATTTTATTTCAAGTTGATATTTATATTGCTTTTCTTCCTAACGCGTCTTCTCGAAAAAGCGCTTCTGGCAGGTCTCTTTTGAACAAGAAGAACGGAAGGTCTGACAAATTTTACCAATTCGTACAAGCAATAAAACGGTGTTTGCAAGGAGTGTGGAAGGCCTTTCAAAACCTAACGCAGGACTGCTAGAAGGCCTTCGGACTCCTGCAATTGCCACTGGGATCCATTTATTTGTATTGATCAATGTATTAATATAAATTTATCCTTTTCTTCAATAATGCTACAATACAAAAAAATTAAAAAATTAATTCATAAAATAATTCATAAACGTTTGAGCTATCCTATTTTGGTAATCTTTTTAACGCCCCCGTGGGAGTAGATTTTGTGATTTACTTATTCGCCTTAATATATTTCAAATTAACTCATTAATAACTAGCTGAAACCCCGCCCTCTTCGCCTGGCAAAAAAAAAATTTTCCAACAATTTAAATAAATTCAAACATTCTTGGTTTCTTTTCACTATCGCTCGTGTAAACTCGTATCCGACTCGAAAGCATGCTATGTAGAGTTGGCCATGTGAAAAAACTGTATTTTCAAAATTTATACCGCACATTTCTAAAGATTGTCCTTGCGACTAATTGATGGTAACGGCGAATGCAAGGCTAACAGGGAATTGAATATACTTAAATTCAAATGGCACATTTCGCAATATTTTTTGACGGCAAGCCTGGTGCCACCAAGCTTACAAACCAAACTAACATGAAAATAATAAAATTTTCGTAAAAAAAAGATCAATGAGGCACGTCCTACAGTTTTCCAATCGACTTCAAAATTCTAGACGATTGTTTTAAGGTCAAATAAAACAATTATTTTTATTGACACTAAAACATTTCGAAAAAAAAATTCGGGCTTCTCTAATATTCAAGTTCTTTTTCCAAAACTATGAACTTGAAATTATTATTGTTCATTAGCAAAACCAACCTTTTTTAGCAAAATGTGAAATAAACCGGAATTGATGACATAATTATATTTTGGTCTATTTGTGTGACCAAATGGCTGTATTTATTATAGAAAACTGCTGTCATTTGTTCGAGAAATCGTTTTACAAGTAGCGAAAAGTGAATTGTTACGAGGTTTGAAATATAATTTAAGTTAAATTCAAATTTCATATTATTAATGTATAAAATTTGACCATTATTTTTCAATGACATTGAAAATTACACAAACAATTTTAATTTCTGGAAATAGAATAAGAAACGTGTGAATTTTAATTCAAGTTCTTCCACAAGAATCAAAAAACAAAACCATTTTTTTCATTGAATAAAAAACTCAAGTACTTTTAGTAAAAAATCTTTTGAATTGGTCATTCAGAGGAATTTATTATTTAATTTAATAATTACATCTACATCTAGGATGCGTTAATTTAATAAAATTTAGTATTTGTGAATTTTTCATAATTTAAAAAAAGATGCATATGGACATTTCCAAACAGGCGTTACGGACGATTTGTACGAGGAAATATAAAAAAAAGAATGAAAATGTCTACCTTTTAAATAGGTATTTTATATTTGCTTAGTAATAGAGTATCACTATATGTATTAAGTAAACACAATGACAACAATCGACCCTTAGGATTTAAAGATATGAGCAAAAATATATGCTGGCGTTACGTAACAAAAAACGGAAGTGATTTTTGAATTGGATTAAAAAATTTGGTAAATTCTCTGAATTGGGCAAGACTTTTTGCATACAACTGGTCTTAAAATAACCTAAGTTTATTTTCTAAGTGACTAATTTTAAAATTATTTTCTGTTTTTTTTAGGCTTTTTGATCTGGCGTTATGTTACTGTCGTTGCGTTACTGAAATTTATATTGTAGTTTAATTGGGTAATTAAGTAATTAGGGAGTTAAGTAATTATGTAATTTAGTGGGTAAAAAACATATTTGACATATTGTCCTTTCTTGGCCTCAACCATTTTTCATTATCTGTAGCCAATGCCTTCCATTTTTACTAAAACAAAAATGTTTACGAAACATTTACTAAATATTTATGAAAAGGAAAAACCACATTTGTAAAACAGGACAGAAGATTTGAACATGGTAAATAAATTTATGTATAAATTGCTTAAATTTATAAAGTTAAAATATTTCTCTTAGATAATATCATAAAATAAAAAGTTTTTGAATAAGTTTAAATTTTTTTGATCACGGTAGACTTTTCTGTGGAAATGCCCATATACTAGAAATTTGGATTACATTTTTTACTATGAGTTCCAATTGCATTTCTTTGTAATTTTTTTTTTTGCAAAAATTTTGTGCATCTATGAAAAAGCAATTGTTCAAATTTTAGGAATAATGTCTTATGCAAATTCGCTGCTTAGCATTTTTTTTTTAATTTTTTAATATGTATTTAGGGAAGTTTGATTATTTTTTTTTTACTAAAAGTATAGGTATTTTACTTTGGGTCCCGAATTTGAAATATTTTTCTTACTCGTATATACGGCGCTTAATGTTTTCTAACATTCACAAGTAACGAGCTTTATTAGAAATTAGCAATTTTAATCAATATTTATTGCTACTACACACAATAATTTACGCAAGATCAAATTTTTCAAAAGAAATTCTCCATAATTTTATTTAAAAAAAAATAAAGAAACATTTTTTATAATTTCCGAACAGAAATAAAGGATGATCTAATACGAGGTCCCTTTTTCAGCTGGGTTGTTTTGACAGCTTTTATGTGTCAAATGGCTTGTCCATATGACGCTTGTGTTCAGTATTCAATACGACTAAATCATGAATAGACTTACTTCTGAACAACGTTTATTAATTGTGGAAACTTACTACCAAAATCAGTCATCAGTTAGAAAATGTTAGAGTTCTACATCATTTTGGTCGTTATGAGCATCCAAACCCATCACCAAATTTCGAACTAATTTTACACTCTTGGACATTCATCATTCAACCAGAGTGCATAGATCCCGTAATTTTGAGAATATTGCAGCAGAGAAGTAGCAGTGTTCGTGAAAATCGTGAACAATCGATTCGTTGCCGATCTCTAATTTTGTCGAAATTTGAAAATTGGAGCCACAGAATGGACCATTTAAAAGCTAGTCGTGGGCAACATTTGAACGAAATAATTTTTTAACATTCAGTTGTAGGAACAGAACTATCATTCCAAACAAAGATCTGCATCAATACATTGCTTGTTATGTATTTTATTTAGAAAACAAAGTAGAAAGCTCTCAATGGATCAACCTTCAATTTCAAAATACCATATATGATTATAGCAATTTTTTTTCATTTGGAGCAATTACTTATTGTAGGTTTTCTTAAAACAACAGAATGCACTGCAGTTGTTGATAGCTCATTTATATGATCACGTTTTACTTTATTAGAATAAAATATTACACTTAGAAATGCTTTTACGTATAACAAATGTGGAGATTAGAAGGCTCAAATACACTAAATGAATCTTGCAAAAATATTAATAGCCATAGTATAAAATTATTCCAAGTACATATATATGATATATTTTCATCACTCACCTGCACCATTGTAATATTTTTTTAGATATTCTGCAAGATTTTCCCGATTGCAATATTTAAAAGATTTTAGTCACTTCTTTTATGATAATTTTTTGTTGTCTGCGTCTGCCTCTTCTTCTTCTTCTTCCTCGTCTTCTTCTTTTTCAGCTTAGCCGACTGCGCTGCAAGCACGTGCTGCTAAATATTTTAATTTTATTTTTGTTGTTATTCTATTTGCTTGCAAATTATTTCTATTTTTTAATTAACCGCTTTTGTTTATTTCTACGCAATTTCTTATCTTTCGGGTGCAGCTTCTTTTTCACTTCTTATTCTATGTCATGTATATTATTTTAATCTCTGGCTTTTTTCTTTATATTTCAAGCAGACAAAAACACAAAAAGTCAGCGGCAACAGCGGAGTAAACAGCGCCCAGCGGAGTCTCAAGTATATTTGTTGGTTGACAAGCACGTGCGTAGCTTCACAAAATTCCACTTAAAATCCAATTTATTTACACTTTTATGAGTTTTGTTATCTATTTATAACCTTTTGAAGAAGTTTTCAATTATATTATATAATTTGTTTAGATCAATTACTAAAACTACTTGCACAGATCTGTGTAAGTTTTCCGTAAAACGCGCCACGACGTGCGCTCAACAGGAACACCGAAAGAAGACAAAAATCAGCAAAAGTCAAAACTTCACGTTGCAAGAGCGAGTTTTCCGAAGTTTTTCATATTTTCCGTGCAACAGCAACAAACACGTGTATAAAAAGAAATGTCAAAAAGTGACTTTTCACAGTTTAAAAAGCACGCCGTGAAAAAACCATTTTAGCGTCACTGTAGTTAAAACAGTGCCTGCACATTTGATCCATTGATTAAAAGGTGCTGCCATATAATTTAACAATTCACTTAGGGCCAAATTGCTTACCTCTTGATATTTTTAACCAGTAGATTTTAACTAGATGTTTTGCATCAAAATAAAGGCCCAGTTATAATAGACGTAATGCAAAGTAACGTAATGTTGTCAACTGTCATCGTGACGGGACGTAATGTAAGAAAACGTTGTAGCAATTATAATAGGCAGTAGCCAGGCAGTTGTTTGTCGTAAATAATTGCACGTTCCTATACAGATACAATTAAATCTTCGTCATCCATAGCTGTGGATACATAAAACTATCACATTAATAACGAAAACTCAACAAAAAGCGTAGTTCAACAATATAAAATAGCGCAATAATCGAATCTAACCTCAATGTTTAGTTGTTCTTTGAACAGACATAATGTAAAGTAACGTAGAAATCGAAATCAAACGGATCTTTACGTCCCGTTACATTACGCTACTTCTATTATAATCACTTGTATAAGAAAAGTATTGATTGAAACAGTAAGTGACAGAACACACTGCTGCAGTGACATTTCACTACATCACGTTACGTCTATTATAACTGGGCCTTAAGGAATATATAGTACTTAACCTACTGGTTCAAGGGGGAAACTACGATTTCCAAGGCACTGCAATTTGACAATGGATTAGTTAATTACTTTCAATACAAATAAGAATGGCCGAAGGAAAAATCGCTTTATCGAATTGTTTTCAAGTTATCGATATTTTAAAAAAAAATTAATTATTTTTATCTATATTTTACTTAGTGTATATCAGATGTTGAAGGTTAAGTTATTATTAAAAAGGAAATATATAAATCTATTACATAATTTTTATATAAAGAAAATCCGTTGAATATTTCATATTTTATAGCTATTTGTATGTAAAAATAAAATATTTACTTTGATTAAAGTACTATTGTAGTGAGTAAAAACTTAAATTTTGTTCGTTAGAATATGGTTCTTTAAGGTCTTAAGAATACGTATACAAAATTTTAGAAAAAATATTAAATAGAAAAAGTTATATCGCGTGATATTCAAGAATTTTTAAATCTTTAATCGCGTTTTTCTCGAAACAAGGTTTTTCGAATCGGCTTCTAAGATATCTGGCGTTCTACTTGATTGATTTCGATGAATCTTGATTCATTGTGATCCCTATAGACCCTGTTAAGCACTAGATTTATTAAAAGCCAAAAACTTTTATATTTTGTTTTGTATGGCTGAAAGTTTCGGCAAAAAAGGATGTTTTTTGTTCATTTTTTTTCAACGCATGCCATTTATTATTTTTTTATTTGCGTAGATTGAGTGCTCAACTTCAACCCTTAACTCAAGAATGCACTCTGATTTCTTACTTTCAGACGCTTTGCAAATGCTGGAGATGAGAATTAGCTTCGCAACAATTTTTTAAACACGCTAACTTCAACAACTAACTTCAATTAACAACAACTATAAAGACAAAAATAAATTTTGTAAAAATTTGAATCATTAAAATTAATAATACTAAGTGAAAAATTAATAAAAAATGTGTTTTTTTATAGCTACACACTGTAATAGAACCTTAAACCACCATTTTCTCAAAAACTACCTTTATTACTATGAACTATGGTAACAAAATGATTAAAGCTTGAAAATTTATCTTGCTATTGGTATATAAAACATATGATTTATTTGATGTTTTATGGTGTTTTTTTTTTGTGATTAAATGATTTTTCCTTGTACGGAAAGATGTTGTTTCAAGCATATTTACTTTAGATTGTCTGCTTTCTAAGGAGACTACGATTTTCGGGACACGACGATTTGAAAATGGATTTTCGATGTACTTTCTATATTGATTTATCAATTTCTTTTAAAATTATCGATTTTTTAACAAATTTTTTTTAATAAGTATCTTTTAAGAAAAATGGCTGCATTTTTCTAAGTGTATTACCGATATTGATGGTTAAGGTGTTATTTAAAAGGTTTATAATAAAGCTATCACATAAATTTTAAGTAAATAAAATCCGTTAAGTGTTTAATATTTTAAAGCTATTTGAATATAAAAGTAAAATATTCGCTTACATGAAACCGTTATTTTCTCCAAAAGTCTCCTTGCATAACGTCTCCACGAGGCATATAACATGCCAACATATACATCAAGGGTATTCATAAGAGAAGGAAGCATGAGCACCAACTGATAAAATGTGTCACAGTATTTGTTTCGTGGACATTATATGTCATGGCATGTTCGTTGAAATATTTCAATTCTATTGAAAGTCAGGTATGAAATACAGCTAATGCCATGAGATAGATGATGTGAAAAATATCATGGCATTTATCGCAGGGCATAATATATGCCATGGCATAGGCGATCTCCACTAAATTTTTTGATGCTTTGATGTTTATGATGGCAGATGGTATGCCTCGTGGATAAGTTATGTTACTATTATGTATTATGGAAAATATCTTCTTTGGTCTAAAATATAAATGATTTATTTGATGTTTTATTGTGTTTTTTGTGAGGAAATGATTTTATCTTTTATGAAAATATTTTATTTCAAGCATATTAGCCTTAGGTGTTTTGCTGTTCTTATAAAGACATTTTTTTTTTTATTTTGAATAGAATAAACATATTTTAATATATCAAGCGAAAGGCAAATGTTTAAGATTTGTGAATACAATATACTTTTAGTACCTTAATAACGCAAATTTTGTAGAAAATAACGGTTATTTTAGTTAAAAAATTCAAATATGATGTAAGTTTGCTTATAAAATTAAAAAAATTCTTGCAATGATATTGCATATCATTGAAAAGGTAATTTAATTACCTTTCAAGTGACACGTACATTTTTTAGATCCATGTGATAATGTCAAAGATATAGATTTTTTTTAACAGGCCTCGATAATTCGATAACTAGTAGAGTAATCGATTTTTTTCTCTACCAGAAAATACTTCCAAACCGCGACGCCTCGGAAATCGTAGTCGTGCCGGTTAAAGCTTCGTCTCCATGTAATCTTCTAGTATCCCATATCACAAATTTCTTGTCTGCAAGAGCGGTTTAGCTTATAGCAAGTTTGACACCATAAGTTCAGAGGTGGACGACATATTTTAGTTTTGGTATAACACATTTGTCTACAATGATTTGCCGATTAGACTATACCCGAAATTATGAAGGGTATTCACTGCACGTATGAATGTATTGGTGCAAACTAAACTTTGTTTCATTGTGTTTGTAATAACGTTAGAGCTGTCCAGCTGGGTATGAGCGCGACATTCTCGGACGTTGTAATATTTGGAGTTGGATCTGTTGTTTTCATAAGAGAAGGAAAAAAAAAATAACAAGTTAGACGTTAGTTTTTGTTTTGGAACTAACTTGCTTGAATCTGAGTATGAGTGAAAAAAGTTATTGTCTGGGTTATGGACTGTTTGCATAATTATTAGTTTACACGCTGCAATAACATGCCAAAGGACATATGTAAATTAATCAGACCTTCGTAACTTGTGTTTGCATTTAAACCAAAAAAAAAAAACAAATTAACCAGACTTGTAAAAAACCAAGAATTACGCTATTACGAATTAATCAGTCCGATTTAAGGCTTGGTTACCCAAGCGTAAGGAAACGTAGCGTGACGTTACCAACTGTCAAGTTAAAATCTGTTTAATGATATATATGTACAAGTCGTTACCGTAATCGCAACGTGGTGCCGCTCAGCGTAGAAAATAGATTTCTACACAACGTTATGATTTTTGATAGTTCGGCGGCTGTGGGATAAGCGAAAAATTTTATTTAACTTCACAAAATTTTTAATTTTAATTCTATATACGAAAGGATGTAGTCTTTTATTGAAGAGGAGAAAATATGTTATAAACACAATTGGGGCTGCTGGCCGGCGGCGTGTAGCCTGTCAATATAGAACAGTGTATTTCATATGTTATAAACACAATCCACATCACACGCCGAGCTTGACGTGCGGCATCAGAACACGCTGTAGCTGAACAATTTTTATTTTCTAATTTGACAGGCATGTATTGAAAAACAAATAAAAAAGGCTGTGCTTAGATGTAAATCAAATGATTGAATTAATCCAAATTTGTGGTTTGTTTTTTCAACTAAAAAAATTAACTATGCGAGAGCGAAAATTAATTTCAAACATAATCAAAAATTTGGTCATAGCATAACATAATCACGCTTAAGAACTGAATCAATTAGGTAAATAGAGTAAAAAAGAACAAAAGAAGGGATTAGCTTAATCATTTGATTGTCGTCTGAATATAGCCAAAGATTGTATTCCACACGCCAGTAATAGTTCTACACGCCAGTGGAACTTAGACGTCGCACGCCCGTAGCCCCAATTGTGTTTATAACATTATAAAGCCTACTAAAAAAACGAGTACCTTTATAACAAATATTCTGTGGGCTAAAAATCGGCTTCTGCACTACGTCGGACTACGGTTTCGGTAATCGTTTATCTTCGATTCAACGTCGTATTACGCTACCCAAGTAGAATTTTGCTACCACAGGTTACTTAAGACACATTTTTTACACGACGACGTTGCAGCGATACTGATTTGGAAAATATTTTGTGGGAAAAGTTTATAAAAATTCTTAGGATACTTCTTTACCACTAGGTCACAGAATGTTATAACGATTTATCAAGTGTTAGCTTTAAAAATGCATCACTCATCATTCATCAAGATTTACATTTTGTAACAATTAGCTAATTGCAACTCAAGCGTAAGCTCTTTCTATCTAAAATGGTGGACGCAAATTATTATTATTTCTAAACATTTTTTATTAATGTATTAAATTGTAACAAAGAGATTTTGTAACAATTAGCTAATTGCGACCCAAGTGTAGGCATCACTCACTCATCATTCATCAAGATGTACATTTTGTAACAATTAGCTTATTGCGACCCAAGCGTAGGCTCTTTCTGTTTAAAATGGTGGACGCAAATTATTATTATATATAAACATTTTTTATTAATGTATGAAATTGTTGCAATATTTTCTGAATTCAGCTTGCGCTTAAATTCTTAAGAAGTTTTGGCTGTTATTTTACCGAAAATCTTCTTTCCCATCTACATTTAGCTTCAAATAATATCAAAAAAACTTAAGATTATGTTGTACTAAATTATATAAATTATATAAATTTTAATTATAAAATAATTATATTTATGGCTGCAAAATGTAAACAAAACATGAAAACAAAATTAATTTTTTTGCAATTGGCAACTCTATAATGCATTTATATATAAATGTGTATACTAAAATGTGATAAGTCACTTCAAAGTAATTTTCACTAACACAATGTCGGCATTTTGTTGCACCACTTTCGAATCATAGTGATCTCTGTAACGAAACCAATACGTAACATAATGTTAATTTTGACACAAAAATAAACGCTACGACGTCGCTGCAACCCAAATGTGGACCATTAGTTCTAGTTGGGTACATCCCGATGCGCCAGCTCACGTTACGTTTGGATAATCAATCATTGACAATAAACTGTGAATTGGCTATTTATTGAGTATAATTAAAAGTAGGGGTATTCACGATTCAGTGCACTTGCCTGTGCAGTTCAGGACTTGAGAACTTGTGCTTTTGTGCAGTTAGGTTTTCGTGAACACACCACCATCACTTTTTCAAAGCTGTCAACATTATTCAATGCACACACGTGCACAACTGCTCAAGTCCCCAAGTCCTCAAGTTTAATGGTCCAGTTAGCCTCGCATGGCATAGCAGTGCATGGCTTAACAAGCGTCACATCGAAATCTGTTTAATAGGATTTGTGCGTATCTGATTATGCACAACATGGCAACGCATGGCAATGCTCAGATAAAAACAGAAATGCATCTCTGACTACATAGATAAACATGGAAGATATATTTCATTTTAATATCTGTGTATTCTTCTATGTATTTGACGTTTTGGCAAAACAAATGTGAAGTTGTAAAATTGTTTGATCAGGTGCGGTTAATTTATTAAAATAAAATCGTTGTATTCTTGTTTTTGTTGTTATATTTTGACTATGTGACTAGGCGTTGCATAATCACCATTTATTTGGCTGTGTGCTAGCTGCTTATCTGCGTTGCATGCGCTGCTGTGCCATGCGAGGCTAAAGGCTGGATTACCCAAGCGTAAGGTAACGTAGCGCGACGTTGCCAATTGTCAAGCTAAAATCTGCTTAATGATAAATGTGTACAAGTCGTTACCGAAATCGTAACGTGGCGTGACACAGCGTAGAAGTCTGTAGAAAATAGATTTCTACGCAACGTTACGATTTTTGACAGTTCGACAAGCGAAAAAATATGTTTAACTTTACATTTTTGTAAATTTTAATACTATATAAGAAAGGATGCAATCTTTTGTTGACGAGGAGAAGTAAATAAGCCAACTATAATAAAATGAGTGCCCTGCACTACGGCGCCTGCACTACGTTGGATTACGATTTCAGTAATCGCTTATCCTCGAGGCAACGTCGCACTACGCTACATCCCGCTGCGCCACCTCACGTTACGCTTGGGTAATCAAGCCTTAACTGGGCCATAAGGCAATAGTAGAAAAGCACTTGTGAATCGTTAATACCCCTAGTTTTTAATTAATCATTTCAGCCTTTGAACTCCTCTGCGAACTTTTTGACAGTTCTAGCAACGTTGCTAATTTTGCGCTGGTTTGTTATATTTTGCGCGATATTTAATTTCAACACAAACGCGACTCAACAACGAAGACAATTTAAAAATATTTTTGTGTATACAAAATATAAGATCATATAAAAGATCAAAAAAAGAAAATTAATAGAAAAACTTTTGAAAGCAAAATGACCAGAAGTAAGGAAGTAAAGGCGGTTAATTTTGTAAATGTGGAATCGGTAGATTTGGAGCAGGGTGAAGATGTGGATTATAATGTAGTAAGTTATTCAAATGCCGCAAAGCTCGAAGCAGTGAAGGATTGGGCAATTCGCAACAAAGTCTCGCAACACGTCCTGGATGACTTGCTGGAAACTTTGCGTAGGATTGGAGTGTTGGCATAAAAGTAAACATTCCTATTTGTATACCTTGCTTGGGCCACTATTGCACGGAGCAGCTCATTTATAAAACATGGACTCAAAAACAAATTTTTATAAAAAAAAATATTTTTCAAACTCAGTATTATAGTTATAAAATCAATAAGCTAATAAAATATTTCTGTTCCGTGCAAATTACATGCGTATTTATTTTGGCATATTTTACTTTTAGCAACAATGAATTTTTCAGTTTTTTTGTGGAATGTATGCATTAAGGGCTTCTAATTCCAAATCTGAAAAAACGAAGACCCGCTCTAATCTGGTTTAGAAGTCCTTGTTGAAAAAAAAGGCTCGAAAGACTTGCGATATCTTTATTATATATAAACAATAAACAAAAATAAATAGGTATTAAAGAAAGGCTATGCCATTTGGACTATTTGGAACATTTTACCTTTAGCTAAAATGGACTTTTTAATTTTTTTTTTCAAAATGTGTATGTGGAGCTAAAAATAGTGAAAAAATTAGAGGTCGCTCTCAACACGTTTAAAAGTTATAGGGGTTCAAAGTTAGGAAAAATGGCCTTAAAAACATGATGTAATTTTTTAAATTTTCCTAGAAAAGTAAGTATGGGTATCAAAATAAAGGTAATACGAGCACCTATTCAACGAGGTATCAAATATTAAAATTCATGCATACCTTTATAAGATATAACTTCTTTTATACTTAAATATTTTCGTTTTGTAGAGTTAAAAACAATATTAACAATACACGGTCAAAACACTTAAGCTGGAAGTCCAAATTATATAGAAAAAGGAATATGTAATTGCAATAACTAGTTACATATACGATGTAAAATATAAGATGGAATAGTTACGAAGTAAGTTAAATAGTTACATGAACGATTGAGGAAGAAAGGGCCACACTCGAGAAATTTTTAAAACATTTACAGAGTAAATTTATACAGTTAAATGCCATAAAATATTAATATTTTAAGAATTTTTGAAATATTTAGGAACTGTTAAATAAACGGTGAATAAATAAAGCGCCGCAGGAATTAATAAATTAATTCCATGCATTCGAATGTAAAAACGACAAAAATTAATTCCATGAATTTGAATGTAAAAATTTAAGGATAATCTAAAAGATAAGAAAAATTGTTAGTAAAAATCGCGGTGATTTTTAATAACAATTTTTTTAAATATTTACATAGTAAATTATATATGGGCATTTCCATGGTGTCGCACGGGACAGTCGTACGCAGTTAAAGTGAAAAAAAATTAGTAATAACACGGATTTATATTTTGATAATGGTCTAAACTTATAACTCATAGTAAGCTCTATAAGTGGTGCTAAGGTTGATTATCGGTAATTTTTCCTTTTCAAAATAATTGCTAAAAACAACGGGGGTCGCACGGGACAAAAAACGGAAGTTTTTTTCGAGGACAACAACTCAAACGCCAAATTCAGCGAAGTCTGAGGGAATATTTCAAAGAGTTTATTTTATGGATGTTGTGCATTGTTGTTTCTTTTAAATTGCTTTTATTTTACCCAATAATATTTAACACTTATTTTTTAATTAAATATTAAGCTCGGTCGCACGGGACAGTTTTTTCCATTGCAATTTAATTGGGTAATTAAGTAATTAGGTAGTTAAGTAATTATGTAATTTAGTAATTAAAAACAAATTCAATATATTTTCCTTTAATTGCATCAACCATTTTTTCATTATCTTTAGCCAATGCCTTCCATTTTTACTAAAACAAAAATGTTTACGAAACATTTACTAAACACTTACGAAAAAGAAAAACTACATTTGTGAAACAGTGCAGACGATGTGATCATCATGGTTAATAATTTTATGTACAAATTGCTAAAATTAATAAAATTAAAATGTTTTTCTTAGATAATATCATAAAATAATATGTTTTTAATAAGTTTTAATTTTTTGGTCACGGTAGACTTTCCTGTGGAAATACCCATATGTAGTAACATTAACGATGGTTAAAGAAAGCGCCACATGCGTAAAATTGTTATTAAAAATCACCGCGATTTTTCTTGTCTTTTAGATTATCCTTAAATTTTTACATTCAAATTCATGGAATGAATTTTTGTCGTGAAATGAAAGCGCCACATGCGAAAAATTGTAATTAAAAATCACCGCGATTTTTTTCATGGCGCTTTCTTTAACTATCGTTAATGTTACTACATATATAATCTGTGAAATCGCGGTGATTTTTAATAACAATTTTTCTTGTCTTTTAAATTATCCTTAAATTTTTACATTCACATTCATGGAATTAATTTTTGTCGTTTTTACATTCGAATTCATGGAATTAATTTTTGTCGTTTTTATTTGAATCTGAAATGCATCTAAAATTTTGATGCAAAATAGTTGGTACATAAAAAGAGTTCTATCTTAAAATTTTATGGTTAATAGCTTATTAAATAGGTAATAGAATGGCCTTTCTTTTAATACCCATTTTGCTTAGTTTCGTTTATATATAGCAAGTTTTTTTTAGCCCATTTTTCAATATTGGACCCCTATAACTTCTAAACCAGATGAGAGCGACCATTTATTTTTTCAGATTTGGAATTAGAAGGCCTTAATACATATGTTAAAAAAAAGTGAAAAATTAATTTTAGCTAAAGGTAAAATATGCCAACTATTAAATAAACTATTAACCATAGAATTCCATTAATTACTTTTTAAGGTATAGCTCTTTTTGTAGCAAAAGTATAGTTTTTATTTAATTTGGACTTCCAGCTTAATATATCAAAACATGAAAAATTCGCACAGTAATGCGCACAGTTAGACGGAAAATATTATATTGTGGAATTTTTTGGTAGGTTTTGATGTTTAAGGTTTAAGAAAGTACAAAAAAGTTTTTCAGAAACTTTGGAATAGTGGGCGTGGCAGCTGCCATACAACTTAACACATTTTGTGCTTTACCTTAAAAAGGAGATAAGCTACGATAACAAGACTAAACACAGAAACCTTATATGTGCCTAAAACATATTTTTTGCTATATCTTAGATAGGAGTTAAGCTACGATAACAAAATTAAACACTGACGCCTAGTATGTGACTTCCAAAAAGTGTAAAAAATTACTGCGTGATTGGGCAAAGGGGCGTAGCATTACCAAACAACTAAAACACATATTCGCTATATTTTAAACGTACGTAAACGTAGCAACACTAACAGAATTATCGGTGGATATTTAATAAGTGATCTTTAAAATTTTTGCTAAATTTTGGTTTTATCCATGGTAGAAGGATAGAGGTATATGCAGCGCTGACTGTGCTCTCTTTCCATACTGCCATGTTTGTCAAATTTAGCTGTGTGGCGAATGAAAACAAAAGAAAATAAAGAAAAAGTTTTGCTTCGTTTTGACAATTCCGGCAGTATGCTCTCATCTAGTGCATATACCTGTATTCTTCTACCATGGTTTTATCCATTTCCGTCTGTTCGCATATCTATCTGCCGCCACAATAAAAGTTGCTATTTCTAAGCTATCGTAATGAAATTTAGTAAATAAACTTTTATTTAAGATATCTTATTAAAGATATCTTATTAAAATATCAAGTTCGAAAATGTGCAGTAGTAACTCTTTAAATTTCACAAAAATTAATTAAATCTGGCAAATAAGTTTAAATCTTAATTAAGCACTTTGAGTCTTAAAATTAACCCAATCGGATCCAACACCACTCCCACCCAGGCCATTAGCCAGGGGGAAAGGAGAGCAATGCCCCCTATTACAACCGTTTCCCCCCTGGCCAAATCAGCCAATGAAAAACTTTAACTGAATAATTAATATGCATTTTGTTGATATATTTGTTTATTGCTTTAAAATTAGTATAGTTTAAAATAACAAAAAATATACACATTCACCTTATTCATGACTTGAATATGTATATGAAATTTGTTTAACAAAACATTTCAAACAAATTGTTACAATTTTTCTAATTTTAAATTTGAATTTTAATAATTTTTTTATTCAATATTTTTATTTTTTTTACTTAAAAAAGATCTTATATATATGTTAGCCCATTGAATTAAATTTTTTAGTCATATGAACAAATTGAACAAATTTTGAAAAAATTTTCACGTTTGTAACTTTTTGGTGATTTAAACTGTGGATTTTAAGAAAAAAAATATATTTTTTAAGTTAATAATATTATTTGAATAACAAGAGATAGTATTTAAATAAATATCTTAACAAATTGATCTCATATATGAACTACTATTTATATAAAAGAAGCTTGTAAAAACTTGAATATAAATGAAATTTAAATTTTTTTTAAACATTTTAATTTTTTTATTGCTTGACCTTTTTACTTTAAGCTGTATTGCTCTATAAAAAAAAAACCTAAATGTACCGTTTACATGAACTGTCAAGGCTTAATGTTCTATCATATGTATGTATTTTTATATACAAAGATTTGATTTGAAACTAGCCACTTTAAATAAATATTGTTTTTTTACCTTCATTTTATTAAAAAGTGCTGAATTTATTTTTATGTATTAATCTCATGTATAAAAAGATCTACATATCCATGTATCTATATATATAAAATGGAATGTGTGTTTGTTTATTTGTTTGTTTGTACCTTACAGGAGACCAAACCTCTGGACCGATCTTCCTGAAATTTTCACAGCATTTAACTGGGACTCTGGCATGATTAATAGGGTACTTTTTTCGACCACGTCCACTTTTACGCCCACTTTTTTAAAATTATGTAATTGCTCCCATATAGTTTTTAACAGATTTACTTCAAATTGCATACACATTATACTCCAGGCGAGGTAGAAATAAACATTTCTTACGCCACGCCCCCTTTCACGCCCCTTTTCACGCCAAATATAAGTTTTAAACTTTTTGTTCTCTGTACAAATTTGTTCCTTCCAACGGATTATTTTTTATTTGGTAGTATATTGCTCTTAATACTGTTAACGTCGCCATATTACTATGAACCACGCCCACTTCACCGCCCCTTTTTTTAATTCAGATACTTACTTATACCACTAACAATGTTTGCTATACAAAATACTTTTTTTGTAACATGAATTTACCTAAAGTTTGATATACTTTTTATCTACAGGTAAGGTAGCCATCGATTTTTTTATTACCAAATCCCCCCTTTTCGCCCCATTTTACTTTAATTATAATTAAACTGCTTTCAATCTAAATATATAATAATGAATGTCTGTCTGTCTGTTTGTTTGTTTGTTTGTGCTTTATAGGAGGCCAAACCCTTGGACCGATCTTCCTGAAACTTTCACAGCATTTTACTATGACTCTGGAAAGAATAATAGGCTATATGAAGTTTTTATTGGACAAAGGGGCGTGGCACTGCCCATATAACCCAAAAATTTAAATCGCCATATTTTGGGCATTTTTGACCTACGTTGATGCTATTTGGTACATATGGTATTGGCATAATTAGGAATACGTACCAGGAGAAAAGTGGGTGGGACCACGCCCCTTTTTAGGAAAATTAAAAATTGCAATATAGTCTTAACTACTGGACCGATCGTCATTAAATTTTCACAATAGGATATTCTTACGAAATAATAAATTCTTGACTATATAAAATTGTGAGTGGACGAAGGGGCGTGGCCTCGCCCATATAACCCAAACTTTAAAACCGTCATATCTTGGGCATTTTTTGACCAACGGCGGCAGTATTTGCTATATATGGTATTGGCATGAATAGAAATACGTACCAAAAGAAAAGTGGGCGGAGCACGCCCGTTTGTTTGCGATATATTGGAGACTGGACCTGATAACCGATCTTAAATTTTCACAGTGTTCAGCTTTGACTCAGGAATTCTTATTACATGATAATATTTTTCGACCATGCACACTTCTGAACCTACTTTTTTACTACGTTTATTAACGGCTTTACCACAAATTTAAAATACATATTAATTAAAATAGTGGGGTAGCCCCATTCTCTTTCTTCCACCACTGTCTTCAAAACAGCTGATTTTATAATACGTGTTAATTAAAATAGAGAGTGTGGTAACCCCATTCTCATTCTCCCACAACTGACTGCGAAACAGCTGATTGTGTAATTGCTGCTTTTTGATTGGTCTAAAAATAAAAAGGGGGAGCATGAAGCAAATTACATGCGATTCAGTGCTGAATTCTAATTGGTTTACAACAAAAAAGAGGCGAAGCATTGCAATAATTAAATTAAATAAATAAATTTTGTAAATATATAAATACTTTTATTTTTATTTAATATGAGGGGGGTAGCGAAGCACACCGGGTTCAGCTAGTATATTATAAAATGAACTGTTTTTAATAAATATGTGTAGTGTATTAATTTCACACGTTAAAATTTTTTTATTTAAATGAAAAAAAACAAAAAAATTGCCCCCGCAATATTCATGCCCGCCCCTCTATCTTTTTGGTCTGGCTACAGGCCTTCTCCCACCTACCATACAAAATAACTTTATTCACCTTAAATTTAGCGAATGAGCTTAAATCCTAATTACACACTTTAAATTTGAAAATGAGCCAAATCGGCTGAAAACCATGTCTATCTCTCATACAAAGTGAAATTATATAACGGTAAAATCCCTTTAAACTCGACAAAAATAAATTTGTTCACTTTAAATAAGTGAGGTTAAATTCTAATTATACACTTTAACAGCCCTGGCAAATTAACAAATTGTTAACCAGTACTTGGAATATTTCTATGTGTTTGTTGTTTTCAATGCTAAATTTTTTTTTTTTTTTTTTTTTATATTTAAGTTACTGCGAGAACTAGGCTTCCCTAGCTCAAGAAGATTCCTCACTGAAGAGGAAATTATTTGGCCAAAATCGAAGATTTTAAAACGCCATCACAAATTATGAATCTTTTTGATTCTATTTAAAACTGTACTTTAATTGTGCCGGTCGCATCAGCGGATGGACCACAAACACAATTACAGCTGGCTAGTCGCGCTTCACGACCTCGGTGATGAAACGACGCGAGTCGAATGCAATGCTAAATTTAAAGCTCAAAAAACAAATTTTTTTTAATGGAATTGTCAATAACTGAAACGCAGTTGACATTTTTTATCAAAATTTTTTATTTTGTATGAAAGGCAGTTGACAATTTTATCAAAATTTTTTATTTTTGAGCTTCAAATTTGGTTTTGAAATAAAAAAATTACAACAAACACATAGAAATATTCAAAATACTGATTAACAATTTGTTAATTTGCCAGAATAGGGCTGTAAGTTTGAAAATGAGCCAAATCGGTTGGAAACCACTTCTACCTCCCATACAAAGTGACTTTATAAAAAGAGTAAACCTCTTGAAATTTTACAAAAATTTATTAAACCACTAAAATCACGGGTAAAATTATAACCCGTATTAGAGCTCATAGACCTCAAATTATCTCAATGTCAGTTTCTCAATATCACAACTATAAGAAACAGTCGAAACTTTTTTGAAATTAAAATAGATAACATTTTTAGGTCCATCAAACAGGTTAAAAACAAGGCAATCCAAAATTTGCACACTTTGGTACTCATAGAGCTTAAAGTTGATATAAAAGTGATTAAATAAAATAAATATGGTTATTATTTGAGGTGGCCCTTTTTTTATCTTACTAAAATATTTTTTTGTTAATTTTTGTAAAAGAGTTTTTAAAACTCCGCATATAGTCCCATCGACCACAAATTCATACGAAACGGTCAGAGCCTGTTTTATGCAGGCATATTTTGGGCCATCATATAGATTAGAAGAAAAAATTTAAAAAAAGTTTCGCACCTTGGCACTTCCAGGGCTTAAAGTAGATATAATAGCTATTAAATAAAAAAAAATGTTGCAAATATGTAGTGGGCCTTTCTTTATTACCCAAAATATTTTACCAAATTTTCCTTTTTTACGCATATATATCATATATTATTTTAAAAGATACGTTATTGAATTTATTTTATTTCAAACGAACATATCATAGTTACGAAGTATGCCAATTTTTAACTTTTTTGGATAATGGAAACATTTCAAAATTGTAATTAAGTATAACTACAAAATTCATGAACAAAAATCAAAAAAATTTCGTTTTTGGGCCAATTTTCAAGAAGTTTTGTATATTTTCTAGAACGCCAAGGTAAATTAAAAAATTATTCTTGAGGTCAGTGGGTATTTTCAAGAGTTCTACATACTCAGAATTGAAAATTTCGATTTTTAATTAATTCCGTCTAGCATGCCCTTGCGCATCACCGTGCGTTTATTTCATTAATTTTACCATTACGTATGAATAAAATTACTTTGAAAAATTTTTAGAAAAAATACGGACATTTTTAAAAACAATTTTTATTTTCTAAATCACAATTTTATTTATACACTAACCTTATTTATTGTAAAAATTTTGTTTGTACATCAATTTGGAACCATTTCAAGGACAAAAATTTCATATCACAAAAACATCTTCAAACGTAACCTTTTCCAACGAGTATATATCTATAAGAGATTTCACTCGTCGCTTGTTATTTTTTACTCGCCGATATTAGCCATCCATCGACAGGATAGGGTATTTTGATGGGACATTTATTTTATACCCCTTCAAAAGTGCGAGTTTGTTTAGATTTTGTTTTCTATATTTTGATCATTTTGGCTGCGTGCACAAGGGTGCAAAAAGATCGGTATTTTTTAATGTGCTTGCCTGTTTCTTCTTATTTGAATATCTGAAGAAATATTGCAAATTTTATGAATGAAAATAAAATTTTACAGCTTCTTATTTGCATGCGCATGGTTGCCGAGTTTATTTTGTTTCCAGCTGGACATTTTTGTTGTGATTTTGTTGTAGCTATATTTTGGTTGCTGCTGCAGACAAGGATTTTTAGATATTTCATTAGCTGAATAGAAAGACAGAATTCTGATTCGGCTAATGTAATAATTATTGGATAATAAAAAAATGTAGCAATAAATAGAATTGCTCTAGCAGTATTTAATAAATTTAAAATAAAACAAAGAAATATTGTAGATTTAATTAATGAGAATAAAAATTATATTTGATACAAATTTTACAGGTTATTATATATATGTATGTGTGTTTTTTTTCTTTCATCTTCTTTAGTTTGTTTCTAGCTGGACATTTTCCTTGTAGCAATATTTTGCTTGCTACTTTGGATACTCAACCATAATTTTTAGATACTTCATTAGATCAATAAAAAGATGAAATTCTGATGATTCGGCTAATGAAATAATTATTAGTCAGGACTTGAAAAACATTTTTTTAACAAAAATGCTTTTAATAAATAAAATTAACTTGAATTAACAAAATACAAACACCAAATTTCTTCAAAATCAAAGAAGACTTTATTTATATAAACATATCTATATAAACATTAGGGCGGAGTAGGGATGTCAACTTTTTTAGTTTTGTCGATCCCGGGATTTTCGAGATCTGCAACTACAATCCAGGGATTGTATATCTATAATAAATTCAATATACGTATGTTCTGTTGTTTGTGTAAATGTACATTAATGTGGCCCTTATTCATAAAAGTTTTTTTACGTCATAGGCTAAAACTATTTGATTTGATATAAAATCAAAATCTATGCAGTTTTTTCGAAAAATACCCCAAAATCAAAAAATGCAAAATTTAAAATACCGACTTTATGGATAGCTTTTTTCATAATCTTAAGCTATTTCGTGCAAAACACAACAAAAGCCAAAATTCGAATAATTTCAGATCTCGAAAATCCCGGGATCGACAAAACTAAAAAAGTTGAACATCCCTACTCCGCCCTAATGTTTATCCAAAAAAATAGCCTAGTTTCAATATATACTTTTATACAATTATAAAAATTATATTTTTAGAAAATTGTTTTCAAAAGTAATATTTTACCAAATATTTAAAATCGTTGTCTATAGAAAAGTGATTTTCTCGAAACAAAGTTTTTTTACTTTTTCGACCAGGGTGTTTAAAAAATCTATTAAGCTGATTGGGCTGAATTTTCAATTCATAATTCTACAGACAATGGCTCTAGCAGATAGTAGAATTGTTAATTTTTAATCTTTTTTCGTGTTTTTTACCCCGATGAAAAAAAAACCTGATATTTGTAAATGTCTGCTTCGAAGTTCACCATTTTTTAATTTTTTAAAAATAATATTTAAATCTACTACCTGCCAGAATGACAACTTACAGAACAATAATATATTTAAATTTTGTTTTCTTCAAATGACTTCAAGTGCCGTAATCACCCGTGCCAGCAATACAACATTCTTTTAGGTGTCTACCTTTTTTTTTTTTTTTTTGATTCGCCCTTAGGTATGAATCTTCCAAAGATACGTATACCCGACCTATACTATTAGTCTATCTATTCGGCTAATGAAGTATCTAAAAATTATGCTCGTGTATCCAAAATACACCCAAAATAATCCTGTAGTAAAAATAAATAAATATGTATTTAAAACAAATGTAAATTAGTAACTCACCGTCCAAATAAAAATGTAATTATTTTTACTATTTTCAATTATTTACTTTTACTACATATTTTTTAAATACAGAAATTAAATACATCTACATTAAAATTAAATGTTTTTTCATTTATTAATAAAAAAAACTGCAAAACGTTTTCTGCCAAAGTAAAAAGATGGCTTTTATTATAAGAAAATAAAAGAATTTTGTATTAAAAAAAATACATTTTAAGAAGTATACTTACCACAGTTCTTCATCACGAACCTTTTATAATTATTTAAGTTGAAATACAATTGCCATCAAAGACATATTATGCAATTTATTTTAATGTAGATATTCTTTATTTAAATAAATGTATGCAAACAACTACTACTTACTACTTACTTTACCGAAATTTAGTAAGTTTTTATTTCGGTATTCCAAAATCAGAGTAGTCGCCGCCTTAATATAATTCAAAGTAGTCTTAAGCCACTTGTTTTGAAGTAGTTTTTCAATTACTTCATATATAATGCAATAAAAACTATTCAAAATTGAAGTGGATGCCGCCTTAATATAATTCAAAGTAGTTCATAAACTACATTATTTTAAATAATTTTTTTAATTAGTTGTTTTTAAAAACAAGGTAGTTTGTTTCTAGTTTTTCAAAAATAAAAATAAAAATAAAAAATATATCAAAAATATAAAAGGGATAGTTTTTCAAAAATACATGTACAAATACATATATTTAGTTTACCAGTAACTGCCTACATAAAATTATTTTAAATCACTATTTAAACAACAATTTTTTTGAAAATGTACTTTTTTCAGATTGATTATCCTTCAACTACAACTACAAACTACAAAAGCCAAAATTCGAATAAAAAAATTATTGAGTGTAGAGTAAATATATATTTTACCATTTTGCAAATGATATGGTGCAAGACCATTTGCACTGGATTGTGAATAGCCCTAGTATGTTCTCAGTATTACGATGCACTGTTTTGCATTCTAATGTTATTTGTTTGTTGTTATGCAGCTTTTCTGCTATGAGTTGGCCTTTGACACCTTCGCTGGCTTAACTATAATATACAGTTTTTCAATATTTTTTCTTGTAAGGAACTTATTAAGATGCATCCTTCCTTGTGGAGTACGAATTAAAATTTTTTGGAAATAAAATAATTTTTAAAAATGTAACAATTTTAAATGATCCAGCAGAAAGAATGATATGACTTCTTAATATGGTAAATAATACGTGGACAATGGATCCAGGACAGCAAAATTGTGTTATCCAAATAATTGAACGTTACAATAAAAATCATCCTGACAGCAGAAATCGTACAATACTTCGCAACTTAAACTAATGTCGTATAATTTTGTTTCTTATGGTTATTTACATAAATACTTATGTAGCTACGTTTAATAAAAATAAAATTGAATTTTTTTCGAAAAAACTCACTGTACAGTTGTGTTTTTTTTAATAAAAATACCATATTATATATCTTCAAATTATACATAAAAATTTTTGCTGTAAAATTCTTCAAAATACGAAATTTACATAATTAAAAACTTCTTCCTTATGCTCTTGTAAAGCGGGGTAATGTGAGTTGAAGTTATCAAATTTCGAAAAAAATTTAATCAAAATCACATTGCAATGTTTTTTAAAAAAATGTACAGAACAAATTGCAATGTTTCTTAAAGCATAAGATGGAAAATTTTATTAGCTTTTAAATAAGTGTAAATTGATAAAAATTGTTTCATTAGTTTCATAGTGATATGAAAAATACTGAAGAAAAAATTTCTTTTTTTTCGAAAATATAATTTTTTTTTGCCAAAAAGCCTTTGCGCGACTATTTAGGGGACTTTTCGAAAAACGTTGAAAAAGTGGGACAGTCTAATATACATATATTCTATTTATTTTTATTTTTCTTAATTTTTTAAAATAATACACTACCTTCATGGTTAGAAATCTTGGAATAAATTTTAATACAAGCATTAAAAAGTATTAAATTTTGTAAAATTTGTAAAAAGTGTTAGTAAAAATTGATTACGAAATTCGTAATTTTTTTTATTAAAATTAGTACTACATTTTAATACAGTTAAAATATTAAAACGATAGGTATAAAGTAAATTAAGCTCAAATTTTGGCACTCGATTTGTTTTGAGTTCTAGATGGTTTAAGGGAAAAATATTTTACCACACCCTCTTTTACCGCCTACAAATCAACAAAAATGTCATATTTTGGACGGTTTTAGTTGTATTAGACTAAAATTTTGTAATATAGCTTATATAGCTTATATACGTTCGGCAACTATACTGAAAATGGTGAAAACAAAATGTTTTTTTTCCGATTAGCATGAAAATTCATTTATGGCAGTAAGGCGGTGGCAGGACAACGTCTGTCGGAGAATATCTTTATACAATAAATTCTTCTTTGATTTTGAAGAAATTTGGTTAGTTCAAGTATTTTGTATTTTGTTAATTCAAGTTAATTTTATTTATTAAAAGCATTTTTGTTAAAAAATGTTTTTCAAGTCCTGACTAATAATTATTTCATTATCTAATGAAGTATCTAAAAATTATGGTTGAGTATCCAAAGTAGCAAGCAAAATATTGCTACAAGGAAAATGTCCAGCTAGAAACAAACTAAAGAAGATGAAAGAAAAAAACACACATACATATATATAATAACCTGTAAAATTTGTATCAAATATAATTTTTATTCTCATTAATTAAATCTACAATATTTCTTTGTTTTATTTTAAATTTATTAATTATCATTTTTTTATTATCCAATAATTATTACATTAGCCGAATCAGAATTCTGTCTTTCTATTCAGCTAATGAAATATCTAAAAATCCTTGCCTGCAGCAGCAACCAAAATATAGCTACAACAAAATCACAGCAAAAATGTCCAGCTGGAAACAAAATAAACTCGGCAACCATGCACATGCAAATAAGAAGCTGTAAAATTTTATTTTCATTCATAAAATTTGCAATATTTCTTCAGATATTCAAATAAGAAGAAACAGGCAAGCACATTAAAAAATACCGATCTTTTTGCTCCCTTGCGCACGCAGCCAAAATGATCAAAATATAGAAAACAAAATGTAAACAAACTCGCACTTTTGAAGGGGTATAAAATAAATGTCCCATCAAAATACCCTATCCTGTCGATGGATGGCTAATATCGGCGAGTAAAAAATAACGAGCGACGAGTGAAATCTCTTATAGATATATACTCGTTGATATATACTCGTTGTTCCATGCAATTATTATTTATAAACATTTAACACATAAAGATCTAGTCTAAAAACTAACATTTCTATAAATATAGCCGTATCACATTTATGTAGCAAACAAACAAAACAAACACATAACTATTGTTTACATTCTTACTCGCTTGCACTTTATGTTTACATAACTACACTACATAACTACACTAAACTGACTACATAAACTAATATTCTACTTAGTTACAATTATATTAAATAAGATATATATTTAATTTTGTATTTATTTTAAGTTAAAAAATACTGTTACTTGGCTTTATAAGCCGAAGAAAATCTTAAAATAAACTCACTTGAGTTTTGAGCTTTAAACCAACTGCTCCTTTTATTTTATTTCTAAGCGCCTGAATGCACTTTCGAGTGACGGCGCAAAGAAAACTTTTTTAAACTGGCCAGTAGCGCTCTTAAGCGCTGGCAATAATATTATACGCGTATATTTAAAATAATCGCGTAAAACTTTAATACACGTAAAACGCGTAAGCCGCGTATTAAAAAAAGTCGCGCATCCAACTTTACAAGATGCTGAAAAAGAAAAATATTCTTATTGCTACAGTCCAATTACGGGGCCTTTTAAAGTTATAGAAACTAGGGCAGGTAGTAGGCAGGATGAAATTTTTGGTTACAGTTTTTAAACCATTGAACATTTTTCGAAAAACCTTTACAATCTTTCCCAGGATTGGGGATTTTATTACTTGCTAAATTGGGCATGATTTCATAAAATTAGATAGAAAACAAATAACTTATTAATATTTTTGTTTTCCAATAGGAGAAAAGTTTCTACTAATACCTATCTTAAGCTATTCCACGATTTTTGTTTTTAGTTTAGTTTTCTATATATGTACAAACACATTGTCATTTCAGAAGTAATATTTTCTTAGCTCATTTTTTCTCAAATCAGCTTAGTTTTAGATTTAGATTATTATTTTGGTAATTATATGCCTAAAATAATTTTGGTCATAAATACTACTTGTTTTTCATAATATAACTTAATTCAATTCATATATTTCATTTCACTTAACCACGAACTTAACTTTTAAACTTTTAACTTAAAAGTAAAAATATCATTTCTTTATTTTTTAAAGTTTATATGGAAAATCGTCTTCGATGAAAGTTCTTCAAAGGAATCAACTCCGTTGAAGGGTTAACTTTAGAATTTTAGGTCCTTTACAGCCATTTTGTTAATTTTTTTAATAAACTTATTTCTAGTACAGCTTCAAGCTCTCAGAAGAGACAATTTGAACCATATGGCTCAAAAAATGAAGAAACACCAACAAAAAACAATTCAAAACCTTATTTTATTTTAACGGCGAAAACCTGTCACCCCTAGAACAGAGATCATCATCCAAAAAAAGTTAGTTTAAATAAATATCTTGAGCTGATAGAGTTTTTTAGTTTTATTTTAATAGATGTGTCAAGTGTTTTGATGTTGGTCCTCGAAAACCAAAAAGTAATTATGGACACTCAAGAAATGATAAAAAAATTAATGTGTTAGTTGGATCAGCTCTTTAAGTGGTTTTGGCTTTAAATCTGGTTTAATGAAATTGCTTTAATTTCAAAAAATGGTTTGGTAAAAGATAAAATTTTGTTCCGAAAAAGTCGCACTTTTTCTTTTTGGAAAAAAATAAGCTTAAAGTTGAACGGAATATATTTAAAATTGCATAGAATTTCGTAATTAATTTATATGAATGTCTAGTACCAAACAACTTTTTTAAATTCAAAAAGTTTCATTAAAGTTGATTTAAATGTAATGTAATACTCGCTTAAATAATACTTGAAGTTGCTATTTGTTTTAATGTTTCTTATTAATCTTTTGGATGTTTATTTTTCATCTAATTCCAATTTCCATTTATTATTTATTTTGTTTATTATTTAAGCGATTGTATAAAGCGACTTTTTATGCATTAAGTGGTCGTTTTTTACAACTCGCTTAGAAAAACACAGCTTTTATACTGTTAATAACAAAAAAAGTAGCTCAAATAAATGAACGTAAGTCATTTATAGCTTCGTAAATTTAATTTAATATATTTTCTATTTTTTTTTAAATTATTTCGTGATTTTTCGGATTGTTAAAAAATGTATATTAAAATGAATTTATTTATAAAAAGTTATTAAAACATTTATCAAAATTAAAATTCTTCAAATGAAACATTTATTAAAACCGGTAATATGCCAGCTTCTAAGTTAAAAATTTATTTTCTCAACTTTTCATTTCTACGAGTACTTATCAACTCCTTGATATTTTTACGCTGTTGGTCTTAGCTTAGATTTGTTTAGTTTTTCTTTTTGCTCATGCATTCGTATAACGCTTACTTTTACAGTAATTTACTTGCAAAAGGCCTGAAATTTTTTCACCATGAGCTTTGTTTTTACTTCAAATACACATTTTGAAAATATAAAAAGGCGATTTTAGCTACAAATAAATTGCTCTAAGGATATCACATCGACCAGAGCATTTAATTTGCATACAATGCTAAACATGATAATGCGTTTCAAGATACCGTTCCAAATATTCGGCATATATATTTCAAGACCCTGACAAATATAGAAAAAATTTTCCAATGAGGATTGTTAGCATTGCATTGCCATATTGTTGTAAGAATACCGATCTTGTTACAAGCACTTAATTGTTTCAACCTTCAAGTGGGAAGGTGATATGTTACGTGAGGTGAAAGATATAAAATTGTCGAAATTTTCGCAACTTTGGTCTGACATTTGTCCTTACTTCATATTTTTGTTGTGAACTGCGCCATTTTACTGCAATGCTTTGTGAAAAGTGATTTGTTATACAGCTAGCAAATAATAATTATGTCCAATTGGAATAAAACGCAGATTTTGGAGCTCATTAATCTTTATGAGCAGCACCCCATTTTATACAACATAAAAAGCGAAGAATTTCTAGATAGGATTAAAAAGAATGGTGTCCTGGCCAGAATTACACCGTCACTGAAGGCTTCAAGACCAGGTGTAACTCAAGATGAAGTTAAAAGCAAATTGAAGACCTTACGGAACCAATATATCTGTGTCGATAAGCAATAATAGCTTAAGTCGATTTAAGACGGAACTGAGTTATTGATATAGTTATGTTCCACGTATATATCATTATGTACACACAAAACCTAGAACCTCTAGCATGACCTTAGCCAAATATATGACGCAAAAACAAAAGACCCTTTCATATAACTTATATGGCGATTGAAAACTTTGAAGCAAGATTTCTGGAAACTTTGAAATAAGACTTAAGCTGTTATTGCTCATCGACACAGATATCAGGGGGGAAAATGCACATACGAATTTCAAAATAAGTGGCTCTGGAGCTGACCAGGTTCATACTCCAAAGTTGTGGTGTTACAATGAGTTAAAGTTTATGGATAGATTTGTAAGATCAACTCTATCATTTTCAAATGTAGAGGAGGTTGGTACAATGGAATATTTGTAATGTATATTAGAATATTAATTTGTATCTATATTTTCAGCACAATGATGATATTCTGAATAGATCAGAATCTGCAATCTTGGTCAAATATGCTGTTATACAAATATACAACAGTGGCAAGAAAATTAGTTTTTATGATCTATTAATAAAAAAGCAATAAAAAATAAGCTATTGGATGTGCAAATTTCTCGGTCATAGGAGAGAAAAACATCAACTCTACAGTATCAGCTGGGATAAATGGTGGAAACTGAACTAAATGGCATTCCAGAGCAGTTTTCTTGAAGCAAAATGGAAAATTATGGAAATTCTTAAAGAAATCCAAAGGAAATCTTTTGCATCAAAAGCTCTATCACCAGAATACCAATCTCCACCTGAATACCAATCTCCACCTGAATACCACCTCTTCTCTAACATATCCAAGCATCAAAGCCTTTATTGGGAAACGCTGTCAACATCACCAGACATTAATCTTCCGCCAGAATACCACTCTTCGCCTGAATACCAACCACCACCTGAATAATACCTTTCGCCCAACTTATGCAAGCGTCAAAGCCTTTACTGGGAATCGCAGTCAACATCACCGGACATTCATCTTCTACTTGAATACCACCCTCCGCCTGAATACCAGCCTAAACCAAAAATGCATAAACTAAATGATAGTTTAGAAATATCTCATCATCAGACATATAAACTGCTTGTGAAAAAAATGCTGGTAAGAAAGCAACACCATCGTGATTGGTATGCGTTCAGCAATTCCAAAGCCATTTGTAATAAAGCACGAAAAGCCAAAAGTTTTAAATGCTTTGATGGCATCACAAAACGCTCAAAAATTTCCATAATCTGAAGTTAAATAAATCACCGGATTTTTAAAACAAAACTGAAATAATTCTTATTATTTCTTTGAAACAAAATTTAAATAAATTTTACTATTTGTTAAATAACTTTTTCTTTCACCTTTTATTTTTAGAAACATGTGTATAAAACTTTTAAAACTATAAAAAATTAAATTTTTCTGAATTTGTGTACCGCAGTGCTACAATAAAACTTTTGCTTTTATAAAACTTAAAAAATAAATTTTTCCTTCATTGTTTAAATACTCCGCAAATGTGTCTCTAATTTTCTCAACTTCATTGGTTTGTCTTCTGGGGTTAGCTGACCTTGAGTTCACGCTCGCAATACACTGTATTTTCTTGCGAGATTGGACTATCCGTGTAGCTTAGACTCTTCAACGAAAGAAAGTTATGCAGAATACAGCAGGCTTAAAATATTTTGATGACCTTATGTGGTCTGAAGTGAATATTGCTTTGCAGAACTCGAAATCGATTGGTCAAAATTCCAAAAGTGTTCTCAATAGTTTGTCTAGCACGGCTTAATCGGAAGTTAAAGTTTTTTTGAGCCTCACCTGTGGTGTGACATGTAAATGGTTTCGTAAGATACCTTTCCAAAGGAAACGCATCATCATCAACCACAACATAAGGTAAGAGTCTGTTGATGCCAATCAATCTTTCTTGCGGGAAATATTGATTTCCTTTGAAAAGAATATTTCTCAAACTGCAACGATTTAGAACGCCTCCGTCACTAATTCGTCCATTTCATCCGACATCAATATATGTAAATTTATAATCCGCGTAGCGCATGGCTAGTAAGACGATGCTATTAAATCACTTGTAATTATAGTATAGGTCGCCGTCAGTCTTTGCTGCTCTAAATACGATGAATTTCCATCAATGCAGCCTAAGCAGAGTGGAAACTGTCATCGGGATTCAAAAGTATCAGCTATCCTTTCCCATCTTTGACCAACTGAAAACAATGTAAAATAATCAGCATTATTTCAATACACAGCACATATTATACATTTACTTACTTGTAAATACAAATCCTTTAAATTTTCATATATTATCTCACACATTTCTGGAACACGTGCCGAAATGAAGGATACCGATATTCGAGTGTGGTACTCGGTACTTCTGTAAGATTCTCCTGTAGCCAAGAATCTTAAAACCCAGGGTAAGCACTCAACTGCAGTAATGGTGGGGCGCATTCTTGAATCTTTCCGCTGAATGTGTGATTTTACTAGATCCAGAAGCTCACTAAATGCCACAAAAGCTCACAAAAACGTCTGAACGCATAGGGATCCTGTAACCTTAGCTCTTGATGCAGTTGGTAACTGGATCTTTTGTGCATCCTTCTTAGCTTCCATTCTTTCACCCACTCCCGCTTTTTATTTTTTTTTTGAGGGAGTACAAAACTGCAGTGTTTGCAGTGCTCATGGCAGATAAGATACACAGTTCCTCCTCTTCACTACTTTGACTCATTTTAATTTTATTTAATAAAACTAATTACATACTCAGAAAAATTAACAAAACCATAACAATGTTGAAGACAATAATGCGAAACTTTTTGCAACTTTGTTCGGCGATCGATGAAAATGAGGCGATCGATGTGTGTAAGCAAGGCATCTTCTATAGACGTCAAAGTGAATCGGTTGAGTGATGCCAGTGTAGATAGGGTCATGCGCACATTTTATTGTTATATGTATATTGGCGCTTACTTAGTATATTACTGAAAGGTGTGCTACTTTATATTGAGTTTGAAGAAACAACCGTACATTTGGAGCTGTTTACTTGTGTTAGCAGATCCATCTGATGGAAAATATGAGCAATCAGGAACTGTTTTGTTTCCTTATTTTGGTTGTATTACATTGTCTTAATTATTCTAAACCTTAAAATTACCTTAACTTAAATCATTTTATTATTTTATTTAATAGCTACAAATGTGTTTTGGAACAGAATTCAGTGCTGCAATTTAATTTCAATTACGGGGCATTAATGAAACTATAATATCATGACTATAATTATAAATAACTATCATTTTTAAATTCTTTGTTTTTTTAAATACATACATGTTCTTCTTTTATTGCAGATAACACGAAAAATTTAATAATGGCCCAAAATAAAGTAATGCGTGAATGTAAAGTTCTGATAAAACGTGTCCACAAGTCAATGTGCCGAATGACTGGTAAGACGGAGAATGGCATGGCAATAGACATTACATCAACATTGCCTACATCAAATAGAGAAGCCTGCATTGACGTAGAAGAAAAAAATTTACAAATATGGAATATGAAATGACCACGGTAAGAAGCTTAAATCAAAATTGTATCTCTTATTAAAATTTCCTTTTCTACACAGGAGGAGCTTCAGGATCAGTATATGATGTTTTAAGAAGAACGTACACGAACGACTTTTTAACTTTTTATGCATTAGATGAAAGGCTCGGAAAAAGTCCTTAATGGAATTAACGCTCGTCGCTAAAACGCTGTTTGGTACGAATGTTAAATTTAAATTATTTGATATTCAATACGATATTAACACTTATTTGTTCTTTACAGAAGTCTTTTTAAAAGAAGGGCGAACAATTTTCAAGATGTTGTAAGAAAGTTTTTAAAACTTAGCTACCACAGGACCCGGCAGAAACAATCGGCCCTATCATGAATAATTCTTCAGGCGGAATCGGAAAAGGGAGTTTTAATTTTTCAGATAAAGCTTAAGAATATTTTTGAAATTTTTAATGCTAATTTGTTGATAAACCGTTGATGAACAAATTTGCATTAAAAATTTCTAAAATATTCTTGAGCCTTATCTTAAAATTTAAAACTCCCTTCTCTGATTCCGCGTGAAAAATTAGTCATGATAGGGCTGAATATAAAGAATAAAAAAAAACAATATATACAATTAAGCTTTTCCGCCTTTGTTAATTTAACTAACTATAATTTAATTAATTAAAATTGATTTTTCATCATTAAACTTTTAGTATTTAAAAAAATATACCCATTAAAGTTTTTTTTGTTTGCGAGGGGTTTGAGCCGGCACATGTTCAGATTATAGGCCAGTGGTGCGTTTATGTAACTCAGAGGAGAAATTCTCTGCTGGTCGTGACGTCATGCTCAACCACTCTGCTAAACTCTACCGGTAGAAAACAAGTGTATGTATGTCATGAGACTCACCAATTGAGATCTTCGTGGTGAGTTGACAATTTGACATTTGTGATTGAGAATTTGCTTTGACTGATAAATATATAAGGTAAGACTGGGCCGTGGTTAAATTAGCCAGGTAGACTTATTGGAGTTAAGTTGCTAGAAACCCATACCCATAAAGTGTCATACATAGGGTCGATACCGCCACCTTTTAAATTAAATAATTTTGTGGGAAAAATTTTTGGACTTTTTTAATCGGACAAAGGATGAAATCGTATGAAAATAAAACAATATTAAGAAATGCCTTAGTTTTTTGTTTATGGTTAATGACTGATAAATTTCAATTTTTCAATGACGTGGAATTGCAATTAAATTAGATTTGCGAATTCGCTTTAACGTTAAAGACAATATTTTTAAATTTTTATAAAATGTATTGATATTATTAATAATGCTTCTCCCTCTTCAACGAACAAAAAATCTATGAGAATAAATGCCGTAGCTTTTCCGTTTTGCAAATTAGAACCTATTTAATATAAAACTTACGGATTGTTACTTCAAGATATGGCAGCATTATATTTTTATAGCATATGAGTATGAAAATTTGCTGTCATCCTAATAAGTCTACCTGGATAATTATGCCATTTACTGGTCCTGGGATTCGGTGGTAGTACACATGAAGCTACCTTATATATTGAACATATGATGGAACGTGAGAATAGCCAAGCTAACGAGTTCATGAAGGGCCAGTATCATCACGGTGGCACGGAAATTTTTATAGAAATTTTTAGTACAAAAACTTTTTCACAAAACATCGTTACCGAATGCGAAAAAAACGACATGAATATCAATGTTTTAACTTCTTATGCAAATATTTCTGCTGTTTTTATATACAGGGTCCGTCATCTAACTTTTTTTTCAACTAGTGCTTATTTCGTGAATGGTAACACTTAGCTCATGTCTGATTTGACAGATAATTAGTTTTATCCTTCCGCTGAACGAATATGGCTGTGTATACGCCCGAACAACGCTGGGAAATATTGCGATATTACTTTGAAAATCATGATGCCGATTTTGCCAAAAAAATCATCTTTTCAGATGAAGCTCCTTTTGATCTTGGCGGGTATGTAAACAAGCAAAATTGTCGCATTTGGGGCACAAAAAACCCGCGCGCATACATTGAAAAGCCGCTGCACCCAAAACGAGTCACTGTTTGGTGCGGATTTTGGTCCAGAGGCATAATTGGGCCATTTTTCTTTGAAAATGAGCAAGCAGTGGCCGTTACAGTCAAGGGCGATCGTTATCGGGCCATGTTGAACGAATTTTTGTTCGCAATTGGATATTGGCAACATTTGGTTTCAACAGGACGGCGCTACGTGCCACACATCCGAAGCTACACTCGATGTTTTGCGCCCTGTTTTTGAAGATCGCATTATCTGCCGCAGAGCTGATGTCGTTTGGCCACCTCGGAGCTGCGATTTGACACCGTTGGACTATTATATGTGGGGTGCTTTCAAAGATAAGTGTTACGCCGACAAGCCAGAGACAATTGACGCTTTAAAGGACAATATTCGTGAAGCCATTGGTGAAATACAGCTGCACACAATCGATAATGTGCTTAAAAATTGGACCGATCGTGTAGGCTACTGCATGGCCAGCCGAGGCAGCCATTTGAATAAAATTATTTTCCATTATTAACCAGAAAGATTGTACTTTTAAATAAATAAAAAAAGATAAAATATTCAGTAGTTTTTTTTTATAGAATTTTCAAAAAAAAAAGTTATTTGGCGGACCCTGTATGTTTCATTAAAATTATTTTTGTTAAAAAATTTAATAAAAGCTCTTAATGTTAGGTTAGTGTATATATTTTTAATCTTTTTTTAAAAAAAAGGTCCAAAATGTTGACTTTTGTGTCAAAAACTTACTGAAAATTTGTTTTTTGTTGTAAAAATTAAAACAAGTAAACATTTCATTTTTTACTTCCTTCCATATGGTATAGCATTCATTAGCAAAAATTCTTTCAGTTTTGCTCAAAAACTGTTTTTTGTCATCTAAACACCAAGGGTACCTATGATTTTTTCCAACATTAATTTTTTCAAAAATGTTTTTAAAGGGTGTCCCAACAAGAACGCAATTTTTAAATTTGGCGCCATTCGAAGTGTGATTGTTTGACATTTGAACAATTGTTATTGTTTGCTAGTAGAAGGTACGAGGTTAGTAAAAATGGAGCGCTACACGAATGAACAACGCATTCTCATTGTGAAATTGTTTTAACAAAATGGTGAAAGTTTTGCAGCTACAGTTCGCAAATTGCGATCAATTTGGGGTCACAATAATGCTCTAAAAGAGTCAACTGTAAAGAGATTAATGGATAAATTTGCCGAAACTGGGTCTGTTAGTGATGTAAAGACAACAACGCGCCTTCGACCAGGTCGATCGACCGAAAATGTCGCAGCTGTACGTGATGATGTCGCTCAAACTCAATCCACCTCAATTCGACACCGAGCTCAGCAAATTGGTGAAAGATTTATGCGATTGGTGCGATTTAAGCGAATAAGCCGACGACGACTCAAGCCTTAAAAGAGGAAATTGGACACTGCATTAATGAAATACCGCAGCATTTATGCAAAACGGTCATTGAAAATTTCATTAAAAGATCGCGTGTATACCAGCAAAGCCGCGGCGGCCATCTAAACGATATATTGTTCCATACATAACCTCATTCTGTCTACTTTACGATATAATAAAGTTTCACAATTTTTTTTTTAATATCTGTGTTTTATTTAAAATTTAAAAATTGCGCTCTTGTTGGGACACTCTTATATTTTTTACAAAAAAGTCAAGTCTGTATGGTTGAAAATAGTTTATGTGAAAAAATTACCCTGAAAAAGTGGTAGAAAATGGTTACATAAACGCACCACAGAGCTCTCGCTATTGGGCTATGTATGGGTAATTGCTTACTTAAGTAAACAGCATGAACCAATAAGAGAAGATCACGCAAAGAGCAGTGCGAGAAAAAAGTAATTTTTCGTGCAACGTCATCGGTCACAAGCATGCTATAAAACTGTCGATTTGCATATGTTTTGCATGCAAAACATGTGAAAACTCGGATAAAAGTAAAAAATTATAAAATTAATAAGTTTAATTCGCGAAAAAAGTGTTTGAATACTTTGTTTGTTTATATTTCCATGCAGTAACTAAATGTAAAGAACGCTGTAAAAAGAAAAACTGTAAATAAATAGAATACAAAATTAGATGTTCACTTTGTTTTTATTATTAAACTGTTTTGTTCAATTTTCTTTTCCTCTGCATCGAATTGTTCACAATTTCTTTATTTAATAATCTTATTTTAAAAAACATTCGTGCGCGGAAAAACATTTTCTTTATTTTGTTGTCACAAATAACACGCTCTGCACTAGTAATGTGCGTCTGCAAATAATTTTTGCTTATTAGCAGCCCGTCGCCATTTACGTCGTTGAACACTTTTTCCAACTCAGTCATATGCGCCATGAGCTCTTCCGTTGGCTTGGCGAACCGCCTTCGCTTAAATGATCTACCTAACTAAGTGATGCTGCCGCTTCTTCTTCCAGCCTTATGTTCGGAACGTCTTTGTGCAATTTGTGGCAGATGTATCACGCGAGGTTTTCCAAACCGCTGTTCACTCCAAGAAAAAGATTAAAAATATTGAATTCTTATAATTGTTAAATTTTACTTACACTTGCGAATATAGCTGCCGTATTTTCGCTTGAAGTAACTGCTCTGAAGAGCGGTTAGAAATAGAAGCGTCCCTGTTTAGTTTTTCTATTTCCTCTACAGGAAAAACTTCTCCATGACCAACGACTCCTGAAGCAGAGCACTTACGATTTTTTTGTTTTCGCGCTTTAAAATTCGCTGACATCGTTCTGCATTTGCTGGTTGCACCTCCTTGGTCATAACTGTTGGGACAGCGCCCGGATTTAAGCGCATAGCTTTGCCAAAACCTATCGTAACATTTTTTAAAAGAATATTTACGTGGAAATGTAGAAGTACTTACCCATTTGAACTTGGACCCTTCTTTCGAAGTCTTCAGGCAGAAAATGATCTCCACAGATTCTTGCCATTGCAGTGTCGACATTTAGCCAACAAAAAATCTCCCATTGCTTACAAGCCATTTTTGCCTTGGGGAAACGGTAGAAACCAACGTATTTGTTTTTTTTGCTGTTGCAATTAATGCATGTCGCTACAGCACACTTCGTTTTAGTATAAAAACACATTACATTTATATGATAACTCTTTAAAATTTTAGCAAATAACATTTAACATCCAATCACTAATCGTAAACAAAAGATTTTGTGACCGATAACGTCAGACCTATCAGCTGTTTTTGTTTACAATATGGCGGCTCTTTTCTTTGCATGATCTTTATTTCTTGGTTCATGAGTAAACAGCTAGAATTGTTATCGAATTTTTTATGGAGTTTGTAATTGGTGTGAGCAGATCAGCCTAGCTTTTTTTAATGGATATAACATGGGTGACAAACAGAGATGACAGATCACAATTATATGAAAAAATTGTCATTCATCGATGAAAAAAAGCTGACAATATTTCTGACAGCGCTGTGCATCACTTGATGCGTCATCTGACGTTGTATGTTCTTCACTTTCATATATAGGCTATTTGCCAATCGGAAACTTTTCCGATGAGTGAGGTGAGTATGATTGTCAAAAATTCATGTAGCCGTAGGAGCTAGTACAAATTTTTACAATCGGCAAGAAATTTTTGAATGAAGTCAAAACTAAAAAAAAAAATCGCTCAAGGTGCCTAAATGAAAACAAGGGTTGTGTGTTAAGCCTTCAGGCTTGATTACCCAAGTAATGTGAGGTGGAGGAGCTGGAAAAAGCGTAGTGCAACGTTGCCTCGAGAATAAGCGATTACCGAAATCGTAGTCCAACGTAGTGCAGGCGCCGATCTGTAGCCAGCAGAAAATTTGTTATAAAGGGACTAGTTTTTTTCTAGTAAGCTTATTAACTTCTCCTCTTGAATCAAAGACAGCATTCTTTCTTATATAGTATTTAACTTTACAATTTGGTGAAGTTAAACAAAACTTTTCGCTAGTCCCGCAGCTGTTGAACTGTCAAAAATCGTAACGTGGCGTAGAAATATATTTTCTACAGACTTCTACGCTGCGTCCCGCCACGTTACGATTTCGGTTACGACTTGTACACATTTATCATTAAGGCGCGTTTTTGCAGTCAATTTTTCTTGCGCAAAATAGGCATTGCACGTAATTTTGAAAGTGTAAACACTACATTGCACATCATTTGTGAAATTGCATGCAATCGAAAAAATTTTGGTTGACTTTCAACTTTTCTTGGACCCCTTTTACATTGATCAAGACTTGAAGTCAAGTTTTTTGACGTTCTCTTTTGAACTTGACGAAAGCTTTCACATTGGTCAAGACTTGAATTCAAGTTCTTGTCTTCTTTCCTTGTTTTCTAAAAATAAAACGAGATAGGTAGCAAGCAAATGAATTATAGTTTATAGAAATTTGCAAACTGAATTTTATTTTTTTACCACGATGGAAGTAAACAAAACGTTTTTGCTTAAAAATTTAATGCAAAATTAAATTATATTAAATGCAAAAAAAATTTAATGCAACCGAAGTCTAACAAACTCAGATTGATATGCGAAAAATAAAATAAAAAGCACTGTCAACAACGCAAAAATAACAAAAGGAACACGAAAAATTGCCGGTACAGCTTCAAGTTTCTTTTTCCCTTCCGTCGCTTCCGATGTGCGGCGAATTGCCTACAAACTCTGAAACTTGACTTCAAGTCTTGATCAATATAAAAGGGGTCTTGCGCAATTTGGTAACTTGATCAAAATTTTTGACGATTTGTTTTGCTTTTTTCTGTCTCTTCTCTATCGTTGTTCTGATTTCCCAAGCGATTCAATTTCTGTTCAGTAAGTATTATGGAATAAATTATTAAAAAACATTTAATATTATTGAATTTTTTTAGATTATAATGGTGAAAAAGTGGAGTGGAGACAGAACCATACAATTTCTGGAGGAATATGAGAATCACAGTTGCTTGTGAATTCTCCATTGTATAAAAACAGGTATGCTCGGGAGAATGCATACTCCAAATGAGCCAAAGCAATGTGCATGACTGCTCCAGATGCCAAGGCAAATATTCGCTCGATAAGGACGTCTTTCGCCGCAGAAGTTGCGAAGATGAAAAAGAGAAAAAAATTGGGGGCAGGAGGAGACGAAGCGTATGTGCCGAAGGTGGCTTCGTTTCAGATTGCACATAACATTTTGCAACATGTAGCTCAAATTAGGGAAAGCACATTCACAGAAGTAGTGAGTAACTGTCCCATGTATCAAATATTTGCATTTTTATGCCTACGCAGCTTACGATGCAATGCAAAGCAAAAAATAAAAATCAGAACTATCAAAAGAGTCGATGTACCCATATCGTTCATCTTTGTGTTTCAATGAGATTATATCGTTCCCTTCATGCCAAAAACGACAACGTGCATTTTTATGTTTTTTGGGAAATCATAATAATGCAATAGTTTTTAATTTGCTTTTAAGTGTTTGTGATGTTGTTATTTCCATTGTCAAATGCGGCATGTAAAAGATTTATTCTTATATGTCAACAATTTTTGTTAAATATACTAAACTAAACTAAAGTTTACACATTGGCATCTTTGTCATGAAGAAAATGATCGATTCTGAAAATGAAGTGCATGCTACTCTGCAAAAACTTTGGAAATTAAGATAATTGCGTATTTTTTTTTACAATTTGCTTGTCACAGATTTGTATGTCACAGACTGTAATAATGCAGAAACACCTACTATGCCTGATCCCTCGCCTGGTTAAAAATTGAATTCAAATAATAAGCTTGGAGACGTACCCCGTGTCACAGTTTAATGGTCTAATTATGCAAACTTGACGTAACATAGGTAAACATGATGCAACGTACTATGACTTTTTACTGATTATGCTACGAACATAGCAACCACAGCAAATGTCAAATAAATTAGTTTTTGTTTGAGCTAAAAATATCAAATAGACAATGGAGGAAGATTTGTTATTAAATTTAAGTTTTTTAAACGCTTGGCAAAGCCTTATCAAGACATCTTCCCAGAAGAGCGGATTTCCATAACACTCTTGTATGTTATAGTTGATAAAACTTTTCACTTTAATAAACTATTGCTTTCCATTTTAAGGTATCTAGCTCATGGTGCGTCCTTCCAAAGCAGTGTCGGGCAGCTTTGCACACTTTTGATTGTATTTGTGCAGTAAAATATGTATTCATCTCACCTACAGAACGATCAAAGATTCAGTGTTCAAGCGAATGTCAAGCAGATAAGATCTGCGCTTGCGTGTTCCTTGAATATATTATATTATATCTGTGTCGATAAGGAATAATAGCTTAAATCGATTTAAGACAGAACTAAGTTATTGATATAGTTGTGTTTCACGTATATATCATTATGAGCACACAAAATCTTGAACTTCTAGCATGTCCTTAGCCAAAGATATGACGCAAAAACACAAGAGACCCTTTCATATAACTTATATGGCGATTGAAAACTTTGAAGCAAGATTTCTGGAAACTTTGAGATAAGACTTAAGCTGTTATTGCTCATCGACACGGATATAACGTATGATTACACTGTATAAAATTTCATGTATGCAAAATTTTTGGAAGTATGTATGAACAAACTTTTTGTTTTTAGAAAATAATGGCAAGGCAAGGCAAAAAGAGGTAAAATCAAAAAAATTATGCTTTACAATTCATTACGATAATTTGCATGGCCAATATATGGTAATTGTGGGGCATGCGATGGAGAAATTAATTAATTATTTAAAAGCGGTATGTCCACATATCATATCATATAGTGATCAGTTCTAAGTACGTATAATGAAAGCATCTTACTCTGTCAGTTTGGCCTTGGCAAAAAACTATAAGCAACATAAGCACAATATAAAAATATATTTGTTTTTTACTATAAGCCTACATTTTTACATTTCTGTTTGCTTATCTGTATTTCTTATTATCCGTCTGTCAGTTTGTTTCCTTCTGACATTCCATCCACTACTTATTTATTAAATTTAGCAATGCAAATCCGAGCCAAAAAATATCCCATAATGCCTAATAAGATTTCAGCAAGAAGCGCTTCAGCACTACTTTGTTTTCAGTGTGAGCTTTAAAGCGCTCATTAATACATACTCAAGATGAGAAAGTATAGGTGTGCAAAGCTGCCCGACACTGTTCCAAAGTATTGCGTGGATCCATAAATTAGGAAAAACAACGGTGAGGAATATTGTTTTGGAGACGTGCGAGGTGTTGTGGAATGTACTCTCGCCAATATACGTTAGTGAACCAACCACTTCACAATATAAGGATATTGCAAAGGATTGTACAACGATTTAGACGTGCGAGGTTGTGGAATTGGCATATTCCATATTGCGTCGGAGCTATTGATGGCAAGCATATTGCCATCACTTGCCCAAATAACTCTGGTTCTATGTTTTTTAACTATAAAAATTTTTGTTCTAGTTGCTTCTTTATTTATTTCAATATTCATTGGTGTTCGATATAGTTTGTCGAAATGCACCATAGAAATGAAACGAGTTTTTTGCTTCGCCAGAAGCTAGTGTTCTAACTGAAAGGTGGCTATTTTCACAGCCAAATGTTCAATTGCACATGACTTTGACCGAAATCGATCAGTTATTAGATTATTTAATCAATTTGACATAAATAAAACTTATTTGGCTGTGCTCCGCCATAGTTAGTTAATAAGTTTTATGATCTAAGAAATTATTACATGAATTAAATTGTGAGCTTTAGATCAAGTAAGTTTTTAAAGAAGGCAAATAATCTAATATTTGTGGTTATTGTTGTTGTTAGCTGTTGATGTTACGAGCTGGGTTGCAGAATTTATTAAGGCGGTAGCGGTGCTGAATGTAGTTTTAGTGGATGCTGGTAGTGATGGTGTTGGTCAGGGCACTGCATGCGCAACTGGCTCCGATTGTTGTTGTGGTTATTGTTGCTACTAGTTGTTGACGTAACTGTCTGGCTGATCGAAATTATTGTGGCAGATGCGTAGCCGAACGTGATTTTAGTGGGTGATAGCACTGATGATGTTGGCGAGAGTACTGCTGGCACAAATTATTGTTGTAATTATTGTCGCTGTGCACGCTGCGGTAAAGCGGAACTCTGTAAGCCAAGCGGTTGGTGGTACAACACCGAATTGGGGTACCGTAATATAGCTGAACCGCTGGTGGTGAAGCTGTGTGTGTGCCGCTGACACGGGTGTTTGAATCACCAAAAATTTAATGTTCACCCGCACTCGGTAAATTTTTTTTTATATATATAAAAATGATGTTCGTCAAATGAAAATTTTGCTCCGACTGACAAGAATTTGAATTTTTCAAAAACTCAAATTTCAAAACAACAAAGATAACTCAAAAAATTTAAAAACAATAAAGTAGAAAACTACTCAGTAAAAGAACATATTTATCACCCTCACAGCGTGTAAACATTTATATATAGTGACCGCCTCTTGGAGCACCTACACAGCAAGTTTCACTATAAACATGTGTAGAACTCCTGAATTGCCATGATTTCGAAAAAGTGGGCGTATATATATTGCGGCCACGCCCATTTTTTGTACAGTTACCGACTGTAACCATACGAGCCAAATTACTAAATCTTAGTTTTTACGATCAAAACCGTCTGATATAAAGGGTCCGCCAGATAACTTTTTTTTTTTGAAAATACTATAAAAAAAACTACTCAATATTTTCTCAAATTTCTTTTTTTATTGGAAAGAACAGTCCTTCCGGTTAATAAAGAAAAATAATTTCATTCAAATGGCTGCCTCGGCTGGCCATGTATTAGCCTACACGATCGGTCCAATTTTAAGCACATTATCGATTGTGTGCAGCTGTATTTCACCAATGGCTTCACGAATATTGTCCTTTAAAGCGTTAATTGTCTCTGGCTTGTCGGCGTAACACTTATCTTTGAGGGCACCTCACAAATAATAGTCCAACGGTGTCAAATCGCAGCTCTGAGGTGGCCAAACGACATCAGCTCTGCGGCTGATAATGCGATCTTCAAAAACAGGGCGCAAAACATCGAGTGTAGCTTCGGCTGTGTGGCACGTAGCGCCGTCCTGTTGAAACCAAATGTTGCCAATATCCTCCTCTTCAATTTTCGTGAACAACATGGCCCGATAACGATCGCCATTGACTGTAACGGCCACTCCTTCCTCATTTTCTAAGAAAAATGGCCCAATTATGCCTCTGGACCAAAATCCGCACCAAACAGTGACTCGTTTTGGGTGTAGCGGCTTTTCAATGTATGCGTGCAGGTTTTCTGTGCCCCAAATGCGACAATTTTGCTTGTTTACATACCCGCGAAGATTAATATGAGCCTCATCCGAAAAGATGATTTTTTTGGCAAAATTGGCATTTTCTCCTTTTTTTGGTTTGTGGTCGATAGCGAAAATTTTGCTTGTATGGGAGGTACCACGCCTCCTAGTCCAATCGTTACCGAACCTAACAACAACACTCTCAAGATGTGGCTTTAGTTTCTCTTAAAATTTTATAAAGATCGGTTCAGCGGTTTTGGAGTCTATACGTGATATAGCCACATACCCACATACATACATCCATTTTTATATATATATAGATAGATAGATAATATTTTCATATAAAAAAGTCGGCTTTGTTATGAATTTCTATTAATTTTTTAGCTGCGCGAGATTGCAGCAGACATTAAAACAGAAATCCAATCCGTCAAAGAAGACATGCTTACATTAAGAGCGGACATTCCGTCGAAGGACGAGAAAGGAGAAGAGAAATTATCAATTCTACAACCCTTGGCGATAACGCCCTCGGTCCCTTTGAAATCTCGAAAGAAAGCTTCAAAGTGGACCTATTCAAACCATACAGGAAAGTAGCGAACACGGAGGAGAAAGCAACGAGGAAGTGCAAGAAGACGACGAAAGAGATTGTTACAAAACGACGAAGGGTCTTTAAAGCAAACTTTAAAGATTGCGATTTTAAACTTCCAGACAACTTTAATGACATACTGAACGCTAAAACCAAAAAACTTTTTCGGATTCTAAAATTTTGGAGGATATAGTTCAGGAAGAATACCTTAAACAAAATAATGTTTGCATTTTGTGTTTTTATAAATTTTGTTGCACAAAAAAGGAATTCGAGCTTATGCTTATTGTTAATTCGATTCATGCACTACTTTTAAATTTTTAGAATCTGGGGAAGGACAGGGTCGTATATCCGTTTTTAGAACAGGTAGTTGGGCAGTTAAGAGGCGTAAAACGCTAGGTATGCAAAGACCTTATTAAACAGGCAAGTGCATACGATTTTAGAAAACAGGCAATACTAGCAGCTTCTGAGGATATCGTGTCTTTAGGAAATTTGCAAAATATTCAAAAACTGCATACATTGCGGAAATTGAAATCCGAGGCAAATTTTGATTTCTCTTACGACACAGATCCCGTAGTTGAAATTTTTGTAATGCAACGCGAAAGCTATAAAAATTATATCCAATATGTTGCTTCGCCTTTTACAGTATATATGTGGCAGACAATCACATTTGAGTGCTTTAAGGAAAACCCAAAAATTCTCGTTGATTCCAATTTCACATGGCATTTTGATGCCACGGGACAATCTGTAGCACAAGTTGATTGTGCTTCAAAAAGAGCACTAATTTAAAGAATTAAAATGAGAATTTTGCCACATAAAATACTTTTACCAATCGCAGATTCTATCCTATCGCGTCACAACACGTCTAAAATTGCATAGTTTTTGCAAAGATTACAATTTTTAGTAAGGAAAATAAATTGAAATGGCCTATATGTAAACGAGTTCACACAGATGTTAGTTTTGCATTGTTTGGTGCCGTTTTGAAAGTATTCAATGACCAAACTGTGTTAGGATACCTTGAAGCTTGTGCAAAGTATTTAAAAAATTTAGACACTTTAGGGAAACAAAGAATTCCATTTACTGTAGTAATATGGTGTAAGTACCATTATATAAAAATAATGTGTAAAGATTAAGATACTTTTGTTAAAGCCGATCAGAAACTAGTTAGATTACTTTTAAAAAAATTTTAATATCTGCTTTTAAATTACAATCTTTAAATAAATATATAGATTGGTTTCAAGATTTATGTTTTTTGTTGTTGTCGCCTTATAGAAAAGCTTTGTTTTCGTATCATTTTAATAAATTAAAACGTTGCCAAATAAATGAATTTGACGTAGATTCTGTAGGAAAAAATTATAATTTCGAAAAAAAATGAGCACTATGCAGACGATGCGATCACTGCAAATAGTCCATTCAAAAATATGTGTTTGGCCATACTTCATCAAGTTCAGTTAAAATTGGCTAACGAGACTACATCAAATTTTGAAAAAAAATTATTTATAAATGAAGAATTGCTGTTCTTCCTTCTAGGGAAACAAATAGCATATCTTCCCTTCTGGACTTATATAATGGGAATACATATTGACCCTTCAGGTACCGAAGTTAGTAATGGTCTTATAGAGTCCAATTTCTTATCCAGAAGGCATTAGTTTTAAAAAGAAAAACACGCTTGAGACCCGCAAATTATATCAAGCTGATGCGAAGAGATAGTATTAGTTCTTTTAAAGACATCAGAATTAGATACCATTTATTTAGTAAGGCCGATGAAGGTGAAGATATTGATGAAGAATTAGATGATGAGGATGACATGGTTGAGTTACTTGATAGCACTTTTTTAAGTGAACACAAATTTTCTCAAAAAATAGGTGAGGTAGAACGAGAAGAGCAATGGGTGCTAAGGATATAACACATTAAAAACTTATAAATATGACTGCAATGGAGGCTATAAATTAAGAAAATTATATAGAGAAAAGCGCACTAAAGTTCGCGACTTCTAAAAGATGTTACGTTTTTGATGTTAGACCAATTAGCTTAAAATTAAATAAATTCATGCCAACAGTTCAATCAGTGTCCAAAAGGTTTTTGGGCCTTATCGAAGATTTTGATTGGAAGACACTTGTTTATAAACAAGAATTATAAAATTTTATTTTAGAAGCAGCAATACTTTGTCTCATTGAGTGAAAAAATGCAAAATTTTTTTATAGTGTCCCTTGTCAGTCTGGTGTTATCCGTCTGGAATATTTAAAGAAATTAGTAGTCTTTAGTCTGTCTGTAATATTTATACCATTTCTTAAAAATAGTCATTATACGCTTTGTTGTGTAAATTTCAAGACTAAGCCTTTCCATTCTTTAGATTCACTATATGATGGGAAAAATAAAGGCCCTGAATGTTTCACTCAGTTTTTAAAAGAGATAAATGTCTTAAAGCAGGAAAAGTGGAAACTAATTATCGAACAAAAAAGATATAAGCAAACAGAAGATGTAAGCTGTGGTGTATTCGTGGTCCAATATGTTCAAAGAATATTAGAGAAAAAAAACTTGTGCAATTTACTAGATTCGAATTTGTTTAGGGTTTACATTAAGCATATTATAACGAACATTGCAAATTCTGCTACATTTTGTCGTTGCTGTGCAATCAATTTGAGCCCAAACACAAATTGCCAAAAATGTGGTCGTTCCATATGCGAGAGTTGTCTGAAAATCCGTCCGACTTGCGAACTTTGCCACATTTTAGAGGGGAAATAAGTTGATATTGTAATAATTTTTTATTAGGATTTGCGCAAAGTTTTTCTATTTCATAGAATTTTCTTAAAATTAAAATTCAAATTGATAAGTACAACACCATTTCTCTTTGTTTCGTTCGATAATCCACTTGTTTAATTTTGATAAGTTAGATTTGATTTAGTTAGTTCTTTTTATTATTAATGCTTAACGCGCTAAATACAAATATCTTTATTTAATCGAAATATTTTGTATCTATCTCTTATTTTTCTGAGAAAGTCCGGTCAAAATTTTGAATTAATTTCATTTTTGAGAATTTTTGTATTGATATTTTTTATTATTACTTAATATCGTAATATAAGTATCCTTAATATAGACCGTATTTTCACGTATAATGTGAAAACAACAAATTTTATATTTTGAAGAGTTTTTGTCTTATTTAAAAAAAGTTGAATAATTTGTTTTACACTTGATCCTTTTTTCACGCTGTTCACTTTTACTCGGATTTGTTATACGCGGCTTTCTACAGTTATAATTTATATGCGGCTTTACTTTTTGTTAGTAGTTATCATCCTGTTAATTTTTTTGTTGCTTTAGTATGCAATTTCACATAAATTTTGCGCAATGTTTTTAGAAAATAGTTTTAATAATCAGTTTTGTTTGAATAATGTTATTTCGCTCATTTTCACATGCGATATTTTATAGTATTAGTATAAAATCTAGTCTTAGCATAAAACAGGATTAAGTGTATATCTAAAACACAATGCAAAATTACCATCAAGTTATATTGAAATAAAGGTAAAAGTTATCGTTATTCTTTCTTATAGTACATTTTTTTAGTTAAATCGTAAAGTTACATTTTTTTATTGGAATCAAATAAATTAGTTCAAACTCAACCCTAGTTTACTCGGTTAGTAAGTTACCTGGATTATTAAATCCAAATTAAATTGTTCGAGAGGACAATAATGAAAAAGAAAAAGTTTTTGAGGTTTTATTTTTCTGAATGTTTAAATTTTTTTGGAAGTCCAATAAATTCGCTCTTATCAACAGTTAGATTTATTTAAATTTTCTGCTTTATTACCAAGAATTAATATTTATACAAAAATAGGTTTATGATTTGAGTATGCATAATAAACATGTTAATATAATTAGAGACATCTTTCAACTTAAAGCTTAGGACCCTTCGTCAAGAGTTTTGGGCTTACTTCTAAAAATTTGTAAGTATACAATATTAATAAAAATAGTAGAGTAAAGATTTTAACCCTTTTTCCTTTTTTCATTAAACTGCGTATCGGAAAAATTGAGCTTCGGATACAGACGTCTTTCAACTTTAAGCTTGAGATCCTTCTAATGAGGCTTTAGGCTTACTTCTAAAAATTTGGAAGTATAGAAATTTAATAAAAATATTTATTAAATAAATTTTAATAATATAATATTTTAAAGGCTTTGGGCTTACTTCTGAAAATTTGTAAGTATACAATTTTAATAAAAATATTACAGTAAAGATTTTAACCCTTTTTCCTTTTTTCATTAAGCTGCGTATCGGAAAAATTGAGCCTCGGTAACAGACGTATTTTAACTTTAAGCATGAGACCCTTCTAATAACGCTTTGAGCTAACTTATAAAAATTTTTAAGTATACAATTCTAATCATAATATTACAGCTAAGATTTTAACAGTTTTTAATTTTTTTTTCATGGAACTTCATATCGGCAAAATTGAATTCCGGATATAGACGTCTTTCAACTTTAAGCTTGAAATTCAGCGTACAAATTTGGCCACTGCCAGCCAGTGACTTCCTGCACTTTGATTTCATGGACGCACCGCCTGTGGAATCCTTAGTTATGGCTTTCCATGGAAAAGTTCCATGGAAAAAAGTAAAAAGGGTTGAAATATTTACTGCAACAATTTTATTAAAATTTTATACTAACAAATTTTTAGAACTGAGCCCAAAGCCTTTAAAATATTATATTATAAAATATTATTTAATAAATATTTTTATTAAAATTGTATACTTACAAAAAGAAGTAAGCTAAAGCCTTATTAGAAGGATCTCAAGCTTCAACTTGAAAGACGTCTGTATCCGAAGCTCAATTTTTCCGACACGCAGTTTCATGAAAAAGGAAAAAGGGTTAAAATCTTTACTGTAATATTTTTATTATAATTGTATACTAACAAATTTTTAGAATTAAGCCCAAAGCCTTTAAAATATTATATTATATTATAAAAAACTTTTTTAATAAATATTTTTATTAAAATTCTATACTTACAAATTTTTAGAAGTAAGCCTAAAGCCTCATTAGAAGGATCCCAATCTTCAAGCTGAAAGACGTCTGTATCCGAAGCTCAATTTTTCCGATACGCAGTTTAATGAGAAAAGGAAAAAGAGTTAAATCTTTACTGTAATATTTTTATTAAAATTGTATACTTACGAATTTTTAGAAGTAAGCCCAAAACTTTTGACGAAGGGTCCTAAGCTTTAAATTGATAGATGTCTCTAATTATATTAACATGTTTACTATGCATACTCAAATCATAAACCTATTTTTGTATAAATATTAATTCTTGGTAATAAAGCAGAAAATTTAAATAAATCTTACCGTTGATAAGAGCGAATTTATTGGACTTCCAAAAAAATTTATACATTCAGAAAAATAAAACCTCAAAAACTTTTCTTTTTCATTATTGTCCTCTCGAACAATTTAATTTGGATTAAATAATCCAGGTAACTTACTAACAACCGAGTAAACTAGGGTTGAGCAGTTTTAGGTACAAAGAATAAAAAAAATTATTTTAATAAACTAAAATTTATTTGATTCCAATAAAAAAAATGTAACTTTACGATTTAACTAAAAAAATGTACTATAAGAAAGAATAACGATAACTTTTACCTTTATTTCAATATAACTTGATGGTAATTTTGCATTGTGTTTTAGATATACACTTAATCCTGTTTTATGCAGTATACTAAGACTATAAAATATCGCATGGGAAAATGAGCGAAATAACATTATTCAAACAAAACTGGACGATAACTACTAACAAAAAGTAAAGCCGCATATAAATAGTAACTGTAGTAACGCATATAAATGTAACCGCGTATAACAAATCCGAGTAAAAGTGAACAGCGTAAAAAAAGGACCAAGTGTAAAACAAATTATTCAACTTTTTTTAAATAAGACAAAAACTCTTCAAAATATAAAAATTTGTTGTTTTCACATTATACAGGTCTTTATTAAGGATACTTATATTACTCTATTAAGTAATAATAAAAAAATATCAATACAAAAATTCTCAAAAATGAAATTAATTCAAAATTTTGACCGGACTTTCTCAGAAAAATACGAGATAGATACAAAATATTTCGATTAAATAAAGATATTTGTATTTAGCGCGTTAAGCATTTGTAATAAAAAATAACTAGCTAAATCAAATCTAACTTATCAAAATTAAACAAGTGGATTATCGAACGAAACAAAGAGAAATGGTGTTGTACTTATCAATTTGAATTTTAATTTTAAGAAAATTCTATGAAATAGAAAAACTTTACGAAAATTTCCCTTAAACTTATTTCCCCTCTAAAATGTGGCAAAGTTCGCAAGTCGGACGGATTTTCAGACAACTCTCGCATATGGAACGACCACATTTTTGGCAATTTGCATTTGTGTTTGGGCTCAAATTGATTGCACAGCAACGACAAAATGTAGCAGAATTTGCAATGTTCGTTATAATATGCTTAATATAAACCCTTTACAAATTCGAATCTAGTAAATTGCACAAGTTTTTTTTCTCTAAGATTCTTTGGACATATTGGACCACGAATACACCGCAGCTCACATCTTGTGTTTGCTTATATCTTTTTTGTTCGATAATTAGTTTCCACTTTTCCTGCTTTGAGGCATTTATCACTATAAACTGAGTGAAACATTCAGGGCCTTTATTTTTCCCATCATATAGTGAATCTAAAGAATGGAAAGGCTTAGTCTTGAAATTTACACAACAAAGCGTATAATGACTATTTTTAAGAAATGGTATAAATATTACAGACTAAAGACTACTAATTTTTTTAAATATTCCAGACAGATAACATTAGACTAACAAGGGAGACTATAAAAAGTTTTTGCATTTTTTCATTTAATGAGACAAAGTATTGCGGATTCTAAAATAAAATTTGATAATTATTGTTTATAAACAAGTGTCTTCCAATCAAAATCTTCGATAAGGCCCCAAAACCTTTTGGACACTGATTGGACTGTTGGCATGAATTTGTTTAATTTTAAGCTAATTGGTCTAACATCAAAAACGTAACATCTTTTAGAAGTCGCGAACTTTAGTGCACTTTTCTCTATATACTTTTCTAAATTTATAGCCTCAATTGCAGTCGTATTTATAAGTTTTTTATGTGTTATATCCTTAGCACCCCATTGCTCTTCTCGTTCTACCTCATCTATTTTTTGAGAAAAGTTGTGTTCACTTAAAAAAGTGCTAAAAAAGTGCTATCAAGTAACTCAACCATTTCATCCTCATCATCTAATTCTTTATCAATATCTTCACCTTCATCGGCCTTACTAAATAAATGGTATCTAATTCTGATGTCTTTAAAAGAACTAATATTATCTCTTTGCATCAGCTTGATATAATTTGCGAGTCTGAAGCGTGTTTTTCTTTTTAAAACTAATGCCTTGTGGATAAGAAACGCGGACTCTATAAGACCATTACTAACTTCGGTACCTGAAAGGTCAATATGTATTCCCATTATATAAGTCCAGAAGGGAAGATATGCATATTTGTTTTCCTAGAAGGAAGAACAGCAATTTTTCATTTTTAAATAAATTTTTTCAAAATTTGATGTAGGCTCGTTAGCCAATTTTAACTGAACTTGATGAAGTATGGCCAAAAACATATTTTTGAATGGACTATTTGCAGCGATTGCATAGTGCTCACATTCTTTTTCGAAATTAACATTTTTTCCTAAAGAATCTACGTCAAATTCATTTATTTGACAACATTTTAATTTATTAAAATGATACCAAAAAAAAAGAACTTCTATAAGGTGACAACAACAAAAACCATAAATCTTGAAACCAATCTATATATTTATCTAAAGGTTGAATTTTAAAAGCAGTTATAAAATATTTTTTAAAAGTAATTCAACTAGTTTCTGATCGGCTTTAACAAAAGAATCTAAATCTTTACACATTATTTTTATATAATGGTACTTACACCATATTACTACAGTAAATGGAATTCTTTGTTTCCCTAAAGTGTCTAAATTTTTTTAATACTTTGCACAAGCTTCAAGATATCCTAACACAGTTTGGTCATTGAATACTTTCAAAACGGCACCAAGCAATGCAAAACTAACATCTGTACAAACTCGTTTACATATACATATAGGCCATTTCAATTTATTTTCCTTACAAAAAATTTTAATCTTTGCAAAAACTGTGCAATTTCAGACGTGTTGTGACGCGATAGGATAGATTCTGCGATTGGTAAAAGTATTTTATGTGGCAAAATTCTCATTTTAATTCTTTAAATTAGTGTTCTTTTTGAAGCACAATCAACTTGTGCTACAGATTGTCCCGTGGCATCAAAATGCCATGTAAAATTGGAATCAACGAGAATTTTTGTGTTTTCCTGAAGGCACTCAAATGTGATTGTCTGCCACATATATACTGTAAAAGGCGAAACAGCATATTGGATATAATTTTTATAGCTTTCGCGTTGCATTACAAAAATTTCAACTACAGGATCTGTGTCGTAAGAGAAATCAATATTTGCCTCGGATTTCAATTTCCGCAATGTATGCAGTTTTTGAATATGTTGCAAATTTCCTAAAGACACGATATCCTCAGAAGCTGCTAGTATTGCCTGTTTTCTAAAATCGTATGCACTTGCCTGTTTAATAAGGTCTTTGCATACCTAGCGTTTTACGCCTCTTAACTGCCCAACTACCTGTTCTAAAAATGGATATACGACCCTGTCCTTCCCCAGATTCTAAAAATTTAAAAGTAGTGCATGAATCGAATTAACAATAAGCATAAGCTCGAATTCCTTTTTTGTGCAACAAAATTTATAAAAACACAAAATGCAAACATTATTTTGTTAAAGGTATTCTTCCTGAACTATATCCTCCAAAATTTTAGAATCCGAAAAAGTTTTTTGGTTTTAGCGTTCAGTATGTCATTAAAGTTGTCTGGAAGTTTAAAATCGCAATCTTTAAAGTTTGCTTTAAAGACCCTTCGTCGTTTTGTAACAATCTCTTTCGTCGTCTTCTTGCACTTCCTCGTTGCTTTCTCCTCCGTGTTCGCTACTTTCCTGTATGGTTTGAATAGGTCCACTTTGAAGCTTTCTTTCGAGATTTCAAAGGGACCGAGGGCGTTGTAGAATTGATAGTTTCTCTTCTCCTTTCTCGTCCTTCGACGGAATGTCCGCTCTTAATGTAAGCTTGTCTTCCTTGACGGATTGGGTTTCTGTTTTAATGTCTGCTGCAATCTCGCGCAGCTAAAAAATTAATAGAAATTCATAACAAAGCCGACTTTTTTAGATGAAAATATTATCTATCTATATATATATAAAAATGGATGTATGTATGTGGGTATGTGGCTATATCACGTATAGACTCCAAAACCGCTGAACCGATCTTTATAAAATTTTAAGAGAAACTAAAGCCACATCTTGAGAGTGTTGTTGTTAGGTTCGGTAACGATTGGACTAGGGGGCGTGGTAACTCCCATACAAGCAAATTTTTCGCTATCGACCACAAACCAAAAAAAGGATATAAAGGGTCCGCCATCTAACGTTTTTTTTTCAACTAGTGCTTATTTCGTGAATGGTAACACTTACCTCATGTCTGATTTTAAAGATAATTAGTTTTATCCTTCCGCTGAATGAATATGGCTATCTATACGCTTGAACAAAGCTGGGAAGTGGGCCTGCGATCGACTTACAGAAGATGCCAATTTTGCCAAAAAAATCATCTTTTCGGATGAAGATCATTTTGATCTTCGCGGGTATGTAGACAAGCAAAATTGTCGCATTTGGGGCACAGAAAACCCGCACGCATACATTGAAAAGCCGCTTCATCCAAAACGAGTCATTGTTTGGTGCGGATTTTGGTCCAGAGGCATAATTGGGCCATTTTTCTTAGAAAATGAGGAAGGAGTGGCCGTTACAGTCAATGGCGATCGTTATCGGGCCATGTTGTTCACAAAAATTAAAGAGTAGGATATTGGCAACATTTGGTTTCGATGTTTTGCGCCCTGTTTTTGAAGATCGCATTATCAGCCGCAGAGCTGATGTCGTTTGGCCACCTCAGAGCTGCGATTTGACACCGTTGGACTATTATTTGTGAGGTGCCCTCAAAGATAAGTGTTACGCCGACAAGCCAGAGACAATTAACGCTTTAAAGGACAATATTCGTGAAGCCATTGGTTAAATACAGCTGCACACAATCGATAATGTGCTTAAAATTGGACCGGTCGTGTAGGCTAATACATGGCCAGCCGAGGCAGCCATTTGAATGGAATTATTTTTCTTTATAAACCGGAAAGACTGTTCTTTCCAATAAAAAAAGAAATTTGAGAAAATATTGAGTAGTTTTTTTATATAATTTTCAAAAAAAAAAGTAATTTGGCGGACCCTTTATATCAGACGGTTTCGATCGTAAAAACTAAGATTTAGTAATTTGGTTTGTATGGTTACTGTCGATAGCTGTACAAAAAAAGGGAGTGGTCGCAATATATATACTCCCACTTTTTCGAAATCATGGCAATTCAGGAGTTCTACACATTTTTATAGTAAAACTTGCTGTGTAGGTGCTCCAAGAGGCGGTCACTATATATAAATGTTTACACGCTGTGAGGGTGATAAATATGTTCTTTTACTGAGTAGTTTTCTACTTTATTGTTTTAACATTTTTTGAGTTATCTTTGTTGTTTTGAAATTTGAGTTTTTGAAAAATTCAAATTCTTGTCAGTCGGAGCAAAATTTTCATTTGACGAATATCATTTTTATATATATAAAAAAAATTTACCGAGTGCGGGTGAACATTAAATTTTTGGTGATTCAAACACCAGTGTCAGCGGCACACACACAGCTTCACCACCAGCGGTTCAGCTATATTACGGTACCCCAATTCAGTGTTGTACCACCAACCGCTTGGCTTACAGAGTTCCGCTTTACCGCAGCGTGCACAGCGACAATAATTACAACAATAATCTGTGCCAGCAGTACTATCGCCAACATCATCAGTGCTATCACCCACTAAAATCACGTTCGGCGACGCATCTGCCACAATAATTTCGATCAGCCAGACAGTTACGTCAACAACTAGTAGCAACAATAACCACAACAACAATCTGTGCCAGTTGCGCATGCAGTGCACTTACCAACATCAGCACTACCAGCATCCACTAAAACTACATTCAGCACCGCTACCGCCTTAATAAATTCTGCAACCAAGCTCGTAACATCAACAGCTAACAACAACAATAACCACAACAGCAGCTTCGTTAGCAACAGGAGTAAAGACATCCACTTCTTTGATGTTCCGTGAGTCCAGTGATCTCGCTATACCACACCATCATCAGCATCTAATATTTCGCCAGACAGCCTAAAAACATCAACAACTCAAATCCTTTTACTGATGACACCATCATATCACCGTCGGGATAACAGGTTTTGCTTTTATTTATATTATTTTGGTACATAAAATTTTAAATTAATACAAATTAAATGTAAATTTTAAATATTAAGGGAATAGTATATGTATTTGTGAGTTGCGAATTACATAAACAGTTATATATACAAATACAGTTATATATCTGAATATTTAAGATATATAATTACATATTAAGCCATATTTTCTTAAAAATATAAAATTAATAATTCATTATATAATTAATATATTAAAACTAAAGATAATTATAAATATGTATTAAAAATAAAATAATATACTTTTAAATAAACTAACAAAACAATTAATTAAACCGAACTTAGAATAAATTATTTTTAAACTTAAATAAATAAAATACACTATAATAATTATAAAATAAATAAAAAATATCTTTATTTATATAATAAGTTAATTTATGGTTAGATAATTCGATGACTTTTAATAACTATTTGAATAACGGTGTTTTAGTAATTTTAAATTCACTATACATATTCTAATCTTATTAATATTAACATATGTATTATACCTGTCAATTGATACCTATTGTGATTATATAATATATTAATTCAATATTGATCTCAATTATGTTAACTTCTTATTTAATACTTACTTTGATCATTATTCTTCTTAATTAACACTTACCTTGACTATTTTTTGTCTTAATACTTACCTTGATTATTTGTTTACATAGCGGTTAATTTAAATACTTTAAATAATATATCTAAATATTTCATATTGATTAACAAACTTACCTTAGTTATAGCCGTTCACTTAATTACAAATTTTATTCTTTTAAGAAATTAGAATTGTTATAATAAAATTTTAATTAAATTATATTTTAATTATACAAAAGGTGAAATGGTGAGTTGAGGTGAATATTAAAATGGGATAAAAGATAAATAGACACAATTAAACATTACTCATTCGTTTTGATACACAAAAAATTTTTTGTTCTAAATATGACACTTCTTTTATCAAATTTTAGAATTTTTACTTTTATTATAATATCTGCATACATCTTTAATGATATAATGTCACTCGTACTCTATTTCTCAGGCAACTCCACACCCAATTTCCCTGAGCAAGTTCGGAACATAATTAAGTATGCAGATTCTGCTTTGAGATATGGATTCAGGTTGGTTTTCAACTTGTAGGGTATTCGTTACAACGCCCACTTTTATCGCCCACAAATCAATATCTATATATATAAAAAGCAAAACGATGTGTGCCTGTGTGTGTGATGCCTAAAGACTCCAAAACTATAGACTCCCAAATCAATAAAAATGTTATATTTCAGTCGGCTAAACTTTTGTATTTAGTTTATACGGTTACTGTCGACAACGGTACTAAAAATGGGTTGCCACGCCCGCCTTTTACCGCCCACAAATCAATGAAAATGCTTTATTTCAGACGGTTTTGGTCCTATAAGACATAAATTTGGTAATTTAGATTTTATGGTACTGTCGGTAACTGCACTCAGGCCCTTATTATGAGCTGCGTTCGATCTTCGACTGTAGTCGAAACGCCTGATCGACCGAATTTGTATTTGGTATTATAACGTGCTTTTGACAAAGAGTAGCGCTATTGTGAATTTCGTTCATATTGTTTGTTTGCGGTAGTATATTTTTTTCAGGTCATCGTTGTGTTATTTCAACTAAATACGATTGGTTTGAAAGTTGATTGCAAAAAATAAGAAAAAAAGTTATGACTATGACGAAAATAATTTCCATACGATTCGACGCTTCGTCAGGATAGGATGAAAGCTTGACGGAACTGGCTAGAAGTAGAAAACTGTTGAGCAATGCTTTTTTTAGCTAATCTTAAGCCACTTTGCTGCTGTTCTAACTGGTGGTCCTAAGCAATTTAATTCTGGCATGAATTCTTCCCATTTCTTTTTCGCCTGAACTTTGGAACAAATATCCTTTGCAGTCAAAGTTTGCCTCCATCAATGAGACCAGTTTTTCTAACTGCGATTTGTTGCTTAGATCTGCATAAAATTTACAAAAACAGTTCAATATTAGTTTTTAGTCTTTAAAAAGAAAAATACAATCACAAAATACTTAAATTTTTAACAATTTTTGCTCAGCATGCATCGCATCGAAAGCAAAATTCTATTCGACTGAAATTTCGATGAGCAACGAACATTTCGATAGGGTTGCACTGCTCATAATAAGAATTTAACGTTCGATACTCGTTGTTCGATAACCAGCGAAGATCGAACGTAGAAAGCAACTCATAATAAGGGCCTCAAAGTGTGTGTCCGCGCCCCATTTTACCCCAACAAACCAATGAAAATGATTTATTCAATACGGTTTTGGTCGTATAAATCACAGTAAATCTTCCATTTATTTTCGTAGCATTTGATTTTTTCCATTATATCTTTCTATGTTTCATAGCTTTCTTTCATGTTAATTTTCATTGCTAGCGGAATGGAAGGTTTTCGGTTCCACACATGCAACAACACTGCTTTCAAGCTTGAAACAGAACATCAATAAATAATCTCCACTCACTAGCGATGTAGTTCATGCCCGTTTTTACCACCAAAGCTTTTACATCGTTGCAGTAAGCGAACGAATTGTCATCATTTAGAGTGTAGAGGCTCTAAAATTCAGCTTGCCGCTTGCAGTACGCCATAGAGTGCACTTTACCATGTGTGAGTTTTCTTTGCTTTAAAAACGCTGTCAAAAATATGGCAAGTCGCTGCGATAGTCCAAATATGTCCACAATGAAATCCATTTCCATTCGTGTTATTAGTTGTGGTCCATCTCTTCCCTGTTCATAATCTGTATCAAATGGATCTTCATAAGTAACACCACTTGCTCTAGTCATTCCTGTATATTCTGTACTACGATTTGGAGTTGGCGGCCTTGGTGATACAAAATTTTCAGGTGCAAGCACTGGTAGTGTGGCTGTTACAGTTGCCTGATAACTTTTGTTCCTCTCAGCATATCAATTTAGACCACATTTGTAATTTACGCATGCATAGCAACTGGTTTCATCATGATCACCTGGGAGATTAATCCAGTTTACCGGCTTACAATACTTCATACTATGTTTGCCTCCACTCAACCATGCCATGATATTGTTATAACATCGGCGACACACTGTATTAGGTGTGTAATTTTCACCGGTCAAGTCTACTTCGTCGAAAAACAACTTATATGCTTTCTTAAATTGACTCGTTAAAAGATTCTTTTCCTCTTGCAATGTTGTAGAACTTTTTTTCTGATTTGATGACCGCAAACATAGCAAAATAAATCAATATTTTCACACTGCATATTGAAATTGTCAGTTGCCAATGTTGTGTGCGAATTATGCTGTAGCACTTTCACTTTCTTTACTTTCACTTTATAACTTTCACCGCTGAGCTCTCGTTGACGTCGGGCTGTGTAATGCCTCGATGTGAGCGTCGTGTCGCCTTTATATTGTGTGCTGCATCCCTTGTTGCGTGTGCTGAGCTTACTACATTGCCTGTGCTGCTGCGGTCGGTGCGTGATCGCGTGATACCTAAGCGCTACCTAAACGGTGTTAACCCATGAGCATATTTCATTTTTGAGCGTTAATTAAACATACAAGACATTAAACATGACAAGAGCTACAATGTGAATTCAATGCAGATGTTTGCTTCCAGGTAGTTTTTTGATAGAAGTTTTTTTGATTTTATATGTTCACAATTTCGTCTTTATGACAAGAGCTAAAATGTGTTTCCAGGTATTTTTTTATAGTTTGGGTTGTTTTTATGTGAATTCAATGCAGATGTTTGCTTCCAGGTAGTTGTTTGACAGTTTGGGCACCGGAACTCACCCACCAGCTTGAGAATTTTTATTAGAATGCACTTTCTATCAGTGAAGGTACAGTGCACTCACACACTCGGCCTCCTGACTGACAATTATTTACGTTCAAAGTTTTGAAATCAACTTTTTTTTAAGAAATCGCTTATTTTCTTACATTTCAATTGTTTTTTTTTTACTAGGGCTGTTTTTTGAGAAAACCAGATTTTAATTAAAATATTGAGGTTAAAATTTTTTTTTATTTGCCCCAATGAGTTAATAAAAATTAACATATTTATAAACAGATTTATAGCGTTTTTAAAGGTCTTCTCAACGATACCCATCTCAACCAGATCGGATAAAAAATGGGTGAGATATAAGCGATTATATACTCAAGCTATAAAGGCCTATACCTCAAGAAGATGGATCGGTTTCCTTAAAAAAACTTTGGGGTTTTAATCAGCGCTGTAAGCCCTACCACGCCAAAGAAAATTGGCGCATTTTTCAAAAAGTAAATTTGTCCGTAAAAGCGGAAAATAAAAAAACGCTTTTTGGGCCATTTTTCGCTCATTTTTTAAAGTTTTTTGCGATTTTGACTTTGAAGATGAATTTTTTTATTTTCTATGTTAAAAATTTTTGTTCTTTATCACAAGAGCTACAACTTTGCCTCAGAGAGTAAATCAAAATTCCGAACGGTTTGCAAGATATGAGCTTGAGAAAATGATCATTTTTTTGCAAAAATGACACCGAGGCACCACATTTTTGGGGGCCCATAAAAAAACCTGGAGGACTTTGGGCAAAACTGGGAGACAGGGGTCTTTTTTTTGGTCTTTTATCACGTAGTGGTGTCCGTATATGGTTATTTTTTTCGTATTGCACTGTGTTCATATAAACGTCGTTGTTCGAAAAATTTTTGACATTCAGCCATAACCGTAGCGTGGACACCGACCTCTTTTTCATTCGCGGTTCCACGAACCTTACCTTTCGAACACATTGTCGGTACAACAATCTAATGCAAAAACAAAAATCAAATATGATTTAAACTATCAAACATTTAGAATTTGTATTTAAATCATATAAAATCAACATAATAAATAAAAAAATATTTAAAACAATAATAAATTGAGCGTTTAATAAAATTAAAACCACACAAAAAAATACGCAAAATCATTTTTCATTAAGTTCACCAAAATTTTTATAAAAGATTATTGAAAAATGTACAATCCATTAATTGCAAACAATGAACCAGTTTTTTTCAGGTGATAAATAAACGCTTACAAAAATTCATCAGGTAAGTCTCATTCTTTATTCTTATGCAAAACTGACACGCAATAGTCTTCCCCTCATCTTTTCGGTTTTGTTTCACACCTTCTTATGTACGTTACAAACGTTTGCACAGAGATAATATACCCTGACCTGTTAAGGTGTAGGGTATACAAAAAATTCGAGCAATAACACATCCTAACTTTTTCATCCGTATAAAACTCGTAATTTTAATCAAGAACGCTTACATGCATTCTTAAATAATTTTTTTTGTAAAAGTTAAAAATAACCATTTTAAACTCATTCCAAATTAAAAATGCTTAGCAATTAATAAAATAACAACCAATCACAAGACCACAACCACCAACAATAACAATACGATCCAACATTCTTAGGGCCTTTTTCTCAATGTCCGGTTAGTCAAGCTCTTAACCGAGAGTTAGCTAACCGTACGATAACTAAAAAAACAGTTTCGTTTTCACCAAGTGTCGGTTAAGTAACTGTCGGTTAAGGCATTAATTGTGAATTTTTTCAATTGTGAAAATACGCTAAACTGCATATCAGCTGTTTACGCATGTTTGTTATTTAATTTTTAAAGTGAAAGTTGTAAATACTGAACAAGGATTATTGTGTTCGTAATGGAAAAACGCAGCAGACTGCCCAACTTCAGTACATATGAAGAAAGCTTTCTGATTTCATTGGCGGAAGAGCACGCCACATTATTGAATGTAAAAGAACTGATGCTGTGTCCTGGGAGGAAAAAAGGAAAGTGTGGGAGAAGATTGCCTTAGAGTTCGAAGCTAGATATGGCTTTAAAAGAGGCTCCAAAAATTTAAAAGATAAGTATGAAAACCTGAAGGGAACGACGAGTAAGAAGAGCTTGGCAGAATAAAGAAAAGAAAGGTACATGACGGGTGGCGGTCAATACAAAAAAAAATTTATGGAAATGTGGAGAGGCTCGCTGCACTAATGGGCAGATCAGCAACTGGTTGCGAAAATAATGTTGACAGTGACGGTAAGAAAGCAGAACTATGTATTGGATAAGTATAATTAATAAAAATCCTTTATAAAAATATCAACTTTTTACCACAAGTCAATATGATTCTAATATAAACAATGAATATGAACCAAACTATTTTTTCAGCTATTATTGCATACGAATCGGAAGCAGTGTTCCAAGATAATTTAGATGAGTCCGTTCAGAGCGCAACAATGGAAGACTTAACACAAGCTCCGAGTGTGTTGGAAAATGTAAGACATCAATTTTTTAATTAATTTTTAGTGTTGTAAAGTTTAAAGCTAATAAAGTTATTTTTTATCCTTCCCTTTTCAGATTAACTCATAGAACAATTCCGATAGCTGGTCTTCGTCGAATCCAGCTCAATTAAGGTAGCAGAAGAGCGAAAAGTTGACATCCAATTGCACTGAAAAGAAGTCCAAAGAGTCAGCTACCAATCCACAACACATTTTTTGGGAAAATGAGGAAATACGGTCGGCAGAGAAGCACAGATGAGAGGCAGAAAAACAGAAACGGGATGTTGAGAAGCACAACTGGGAGAAAACTCACGCAGCTTTGAAAAGTCAAATTATGGAGTTAGAGCTCGAATTAAAATCCCAGCAGCTGCAATAAGTTTTTGTTGGTGATACATTTGGACTGTTTTTTATATTATACCTGAGTAAAAAATAATATTTGTTAGCTCAGGCCGTACAACATTTCTACAACGGTGAACAAGAAAAACTTTGAAAAATAAACCACAAAAAAGTTGTATAAAAAGGACTTGCACTAGAGCTAATGAAACAAGTAAATTTAAAATGTTTTAGTTTTCAAATATTTAAAATGAATTCTTTTCAGCAGATTCGACCACTTCAGCATCTGTACGAACAAAATTAAGTGCATGTGCTCGTTATACATCCTTTTTGTGGTTTATTTTTCAAAGTTTTTCTTGTTCACCGTTGTACAAATGTTGTACGGCCTGAGCTAACAGATTTTTATTTTTACACTACTTACTTTCCGTCTGTATTTTATCTATATTTACCACCACCCGTCATAAACATTTCTTTTCTTTCTTCTGTCAAGCTTTTCTTGGTCATATTCTTGAGATTTTCATTCATATCTTTTAAGTTTTTGGAGCCTCTTTTTAGACCTTATCTAGACTCCAAATCCATGCGAATCTTCTCCCACACTTTCTTTTTCGCCTGCAATCATTGCATCGGTTTTTTTAGATTAAATTAACAACCCTATTCTGGCAAATTAGCAATAGTTAACCAGAATTTTTAATATTTTAATCCACCAAACACATGGAAATATTCAAAATACTGGTTAACAATTGTTAATTTGCTAGAATAGGGCTGTTAGTGTGCGTGCTCCTCTATCAACGAGTATTGAATGCGAGAATAAAGTACAAAATATTTCTAAGATTTTTTTTTAAATATTAAACTAATAGAATTTTTGTTAATAATATGAATATGTGCCTTATAAAGGACTGAGAACAAAGTACAAATATTTAAGAGTTTATTTTTTAGTATGAAACTAATTTAGTATGAAACTAATAAAGTTTTATTTATATAAACATGTGCCTTGGAGTAAGTTTTATAAATAAGTTTTTGTTAATAAAATGTTTACACGAATGTTGGTTTTTTGCTGTGATAAGAAAAGAAAGTTTCGGATGCGATTATAATCTAAAATTACACAAAAATTTCAATGTTAATATATGAATGCTTCTGCTTTTGGCATTTTAAAATTAACCTTGCAAAATAGTCTTGAATTAGAGCCGTTCTGGTATTACAGTTTCTATTGTTCTCTACCCCATTTGTTTCTTCAGATTGAAAGATATCGTCTTCCGCTGCGTCTTCTTCAACAGGAGGCTCTGTATCGTTTTGCATGCGTGCAATGTTATGCAAGCAGCGCACGCAACAATTATTGCCATAGCCGTGTCTCGGTTAACCCTCATTCCTAGTGACAGAACTGGAAAACGGCGCTTCAATACACCGAAGCATCTTTCAATACAATTTCTCGTTCGTATTTGAGACTCATTGTATAGACGGTCAGCTGCTGTAGTGGGCTGCAAAAGAGGCGTCATCATAAAGTCGCTTACACCGTATCCACTTTCTCCAAGAAGGTAACAGTCACCAAATTCCTTTTGCTCAAATCTGTGTTTGAGGCGACTATTATTAAAAATGTTGCTATCATGAGCAGAACCAGGCCATCTACACACGATGTCAACTATTTCTAGGTTTGCGTTGCACACCGCCTGTACATTGAAAGAAAAGTACCCTTTTCTATTTCGAAATATCTCGGCATCTTCACCGCCGAAAGATTGTATTCTTATATGCGTGCCGTCGATGCATCCCACCACTTTTGGAAATTTTGCAATGGCATGAAAGGCAAGATTTGCTTTTTTGATTTCGTTGTTGGTAGTTGGCATTTTAATTAACTCTGTGGAAAGTTCAGCAATAGCAAAAGAAATTTCTTTGATGACTCGGCTTGCTGTTGCCACACTCACTCCACAAAAATCGCCGACTGTTATCAAAAAACTGCCTGACGCATAAAAACGCAATACTAATAGCAACATTTCTGCAGGATCTAAGGCGTGATTCCTAAAAATTGGAATTAATTTTAATAACATTGATTAAAAGCAAAACAAATTTTGAAAAAACCTTTCAGTATTTCTTTTAATTTTATGTTTTCTTTTATCCAAAATTAAGAAATAGCTGCTTTTGGACAAGCGGAATCTTCTGATGAACTTGTCCTCGTCGTACTCTTCCACGCAGTCACGTCTATGCGAATATGTTCTTGTTCTATTTTGGTTTGAATTTAAGTTAGAAAGAAACGAAATCCTAGAAATTCTATCCATTTTGAATAATAAAAAATATAATTATTTTGTACACTACACAGCTGTTCTTCCGATTAGCAGCTAACCGGAACCTCAACTTTCCGTTAACTTAACCGGCACTTAACTGACAGATAATACCTAACCGAACATTGAGAAAATGCTTTTTTGCTAACCGCCAGTTAAAGTTCCGATTAGTGCTTAACCGGACATTGAGAAAACGGCCCTTAGTTTATCAATTTTAATTAACGCTAAAAATATTAGAGAGTCTCTTTCAAAACTAATCGTTGTTTCATCTAAAACCTTTTCTCTAAATTAATCATTTCCTCATGAACTTTTTACTCTTTCAATTTCGATATCAATTTTCTTGTTTGTTTCTTTGAATTCCTTAAGTATTGCTCGCTGAAAAGTATTCATTTCGGCTTTTATTTTCTGTGCAGGTTCATACATGAAATATCAGGTGCAGGTGTTGACGGACAGGTGGCTAACTCAATTGGGGAAGAGTTCCGTGCTGCAGATAATGATGGCATTTATAAAATTATCTCGAGAGATGAGTCGTCATCAAATATCTCGGAATATAGCGAATTGGTTTGCATTTCGAAAATTGTTCTGTAAATAAGAAGCCATAACTATTAAAAATTAATATAAAAAATTGCTATGATAGTTTTCCTATACCAGAAATTATACTTTCTTCAGCAAGGTATTCAATATTATTAATTTTGCCACCAATAATGGATTGTGCTGCTGTATACAATGGCCAATAGGACGGAGATCATTTAGAAGAGCCAATTTGTTTCTTTTCTGATCTAAAGACTAGCCATTAGGGTGGTCCTTATTTTAGAAATTGTTAGGCACCCAATTTTTTGCTCCTTAGCGTCTAAAAATAAGTTCCTATTTTTTTTACAACAACAATAACACGTGCCGCTCAGAGCTTCAAGTTTACACAGAGGCAATGCAACTGAATGAGCATTAGGGCGTATCGAATCACAATTTATTCGATTTTCACATTCTAAGGGGTCTCAAAAGTTGCATAGGGTGGCCAAGATCTCCTAAAAATATTCAGGAAAAAAATGATATCTTTCCCTCCTGCAAGATCAAAGTTTATTTTGAGAATACAGTAAAAAATAACGATCTCAAAATCCTTCGTTTTTTTTTTAAGAAAAACTACATATGTCTTAAAGCAAAAGTAAATGTAGACTAACAATATCTTGTCAAACGAGATGCCATTCTGGAGTTTTATCCGCAGTATCCTGTGAGAGGGATATGCGAATCTAAAGTACACTCGAGATAGCACAGAATTTAACTACTTTATCGCAAAATCCCCAACCGCCTAAATTAAAAAAATATTTTTAAATTTAAGTGCGTTTAATTACCTTTCCAACGGTTTTTTAATCCTAACATTCGGTTAAGAAGTGTTTGAGATAAGAATTCTACTAAAAATCGATTCTCAACGTTTTTGCCAATTTTGGTCAATTTTTTGCACCCTGTAACTACGCCAATAATAACTCCAGCATTTTTTCCTTTAAATGAAATTTTTCATTTCCTTCAGTGATGATCCATGCTCCAATTTCACCTAAATCGAAGATGGTCATTCCGTAAGGCCGGTACGTTCAAAATGGAATTGCTGTTTTGTTTTTTTTTCTCATATCGCTCGTTTTCTTCAATAACGTTACAGCTCAAAAAAACTGATTTTTCAGTAGAAGCATTTGAAGTTTTAAACAGATACAGGAAATTGGTCCTTAACTTTTTAATTATTGCTCAAACAGAAACTATGCCTTAAATTTTGCAATAGTTGAATCTACACAAAAATAATTTCAGATATACTCGTTTCTTACGTAAATAAAAAAATTATTAAGATGATGTAATCACAAAGTCAAATCTAACGCGGAGAATATGAAAGACATCATCACCAAAATAACATATAATAAAGAGCATGGTAGAACAAACGATCCTGCATAGTTTACTCCATTTTTATGTTTTTGAGTTGTAACGTTATTGAAGAAAACGAGCGATATGTAGTAGATAATTTTTTAATTTCTACCTGGCGGCACTTGTGTGAAGTAAGCATCCGGCAAAATGCAGCATCCGGTGAAAAAAAACTTAACAGAGCTCTGTTAATAACATAGATATGTTAAACAAAATTTTAACAGGGAAAAAGTTTAAATTGCTGTTAGTAACAGACGTTAAGTAAAGAATAGCTTTTAGAAAAGCTCTTTTAACATAAAAAGCAGGTGAATCACTAAAAAAAAAAATTAGAATATTTAAAACGCATAAAGCATAGTCTTTAGAGCAGTGTCTGCTGCCTGCTAGCTTCTACAAAAATCAATAAATTCATTATTTACAAAAAATATGTTTAATGCTTAATTAAAATTTAACCCTCATGTTCGATATAAAAACTGTAAAATCATAATATCGAAGTTGAAATTCCAGGGACCGCAAATAATAATTATTTCTCATCGTTGATTTAAAAAAAGCAGGCTCTGCCTTTTAAATTTTGATTTTTAGAATAAAAGGCAAAATTTAACTATTACTTTCTGCCGTTTATTTTTGCTAGCATGAAATAATTATTATTTGCTGCTATTTATTTTTTCTAGCAAAAATAAATAGCAGCAGCTCTGTATCGAAAACTATGAATGCTAGGATAATGAAATCCGGCATATGAGACCATGGCATGATAAACTACATATGATGATAATTTGGGCGGGCCACGCCCCTTTTTTAGGGAAATTACAATATATCTTGAACCAGACACGCAGTGGTAATGAAATTCGGTATATGGTGTCGTTGCATTAAAATCTAACTGTTCGGAGAAAGTGGGTGGGCCACGCCCCTATTTAAGGAAAATTACAATATCTCATGAACCAGACACGCAGAATTAATGAAATTCGGTTTATGGTGTCGTTGCATTAAAATCTAACTGTTCGGAGAAAGTGGGTGGGCCACGCCCTATTTAAGGAAAATTACAATATCTCATGAACCAGACACGCAATGATGGTGAACTTTAGCTTATGGTGTCATTGCATAGATATCGAAATGTTGGGAGGAATCGGACAGCCACGCCCCTTTTTAAGGAAAATTACACTTTCCCATGAACCAGACACGAAATGATGATGAACTTTAGCTTATGGTGGCATTGCATAGAAATCGAAATGTTAGGAGGAATCGGGGAATCATGAACGACCAGAATACCAGCTTATTTTAAAAATAAAGTGAGGCCTACTTGGATTGAAACAAAATTAATGAAAGAATCAAAAAACAATTTATTAATTTATAAACTTACTTCAAATAATAATAAGAAGTAAGAGAACTAATCATTTGAATTCCTCAATTGACATCGTTTAATTTTACCATCATTATTGAAGCTAGATTTTCTTTAGATAAATTATATCTTAAGTCTCCAAGAATTAACTTTAGTGCTGAAAATGCTCTTTCAACAGAAACTTGCGTGGCAGGTACTGCGTGGACAATGCAGGCAAGCTCATACAGCCACGGGTGGTCATATTTTTTGCTGTCCCAGTATTCTAATAAGTTTGCATCTACACACAAAGTCGAATGCTCAACAATTTCTAAAATAAGGACTTCCTTAACTTACCTATACATACTTTATTTGCGCTAAGAGATATTAGAATTTCCCCAAAAATGAAATCACCTGCCTACTTATTTAAGAACAAAAAGTTTTAATATTACAACAACGCCTTCCAAGTTTCATAATCATTGCGTGTCTGGTTCATGGGAAAGTGTAATTTTCCTTAAAAAGGGGCGTGGCTGTCCGATTCCTCCTAACATTTCGATATCTATGCAATGACACCATAAGCTAAAGTTCATCATCATTGCGTGTCTGGTTCATGGAAAAGTGTAATTTTCCTTAAAAAGGGGCGTGGCTGTCCGATTCCTCCCAACATTTCGATATCTATGCAATGACACCATAAGCTAAAGTTCACCATCATTGCGTGTCTGATTCATGAGATATTGTAATTTTTCTTAAATAGGGGCGTGGCCCACCCACTTTCTCCGAACAGTTAGATTTTAATGCAACGACACCATATACCGAATTTCATTACCACTGCGTGTCTGGTTCATGAGATATTGTAATTTCCCTAAAAAGGGGCGTGGCCCGCCCAAACTATCATCATATGTAGATTATCATGCCATGATAAGATTTTAATGCAACGACACCATGCACCGAATTTCATTACTATTTCGTGTCTGGATCATGAGATATTGTTATTTTTTAAATAGGGGCGTGGCCCGCCCATTTTTTTAGAACAGTTATATTTTTATGCAACGACACCATATACCGAATTTCATTACCACTGCGTGTCTGGTTCATGAGATATTGTAATTTCCCTAAAAAAGGGGCGTGGCCCGCCCAAATTATCATCATATGTAGTTTATCATGCCATGGTCTCATATGCTGGATTTCATTATCCTAGCATTCATAGTTTTCGATACAGAGCTGCTGCTATTTATTTTTGCTAGAAAAAATAAATAGCAGCAAATAATAATTATTTCATGCTAGCAAAAATAAACGGCAGAAAGTAATAGTTAAATTTTATGAAAAAAAATAAAACTCACAAAATAACTATTATTGCTGCTTTTTTCGGAAAAAAGGCATAATAGTTACGGTCCCTGTGAAATTCTTAAACCTTTAACTGGAAAAACTCGCCATTTGTCAAGCGAAAGAACGCACTTGTAGTCATTTTTGCGAAAAAAATTCTAAAAAACGAAACGATGAAATCTTGCAGGTATGCATCAAAATAAGGTAGTTCAGGGGTTTTTTTTTAAAAGAATTCCCTTTTGGTAATTTTACCAAAATAGGCGAAAAGGTAAGTACCACCGATTTTATAAACGCAACTAAGTAACGATAAAACCTTATAGGTATGCAACAAGACTGCATGAGCTTTGACCTCAAAAAGTTTTATCAAAATTTCATAGTTCAGTTTTTTTTTTAAATGAGAAGAAAAAATTCACTTTTGGTCATTTTCCAAAAATATGCGAAACTCTTAGTACCACAGATTTTGCAAACGCAAATAAAAAACGATGAAAACTTAAAGGTATAATACAAGACTCCATGAAATTTGACCTCAAGAAGTTTTATCAAAATTTCATAGTTAAGTTTTTGTTTTGAAATGATATGAAAAATTCACTTTTGGTAATTTTGCAAAAATAGGTGAATCACAGGTGTTAGTATCACAGATTTTGCAAACGCAAATAAGGAAAGATGAAACCTTATAGGTATGACACTAGGCACTTGTAGGCAAATAAGAAACGATCAAACTTTATAGGTATGTAACCAGACTACATGAGCTTTGACCTCAAGAAGTTTTATCAAAATTTCATGGTTCAGTTTTTTTTTTAAATGAGATGAAAAAATTCACTTTTGGTCATTTTGCAAAAATAGGCACAACTGTTAGTGGTTTTTTTTAATGCACGTTTTAGTACAAATATAGTTTATATAATATAGTGCACGTTGTTAGGCATTGGCAATGTGAGGTTATAAAAGACTTAGAAATATGAGAGTAATTGAGATTATTTTGATAGTATTTTGGTAGAGTTTTTGATGTTAGATTTTAGTGAGTTTTAATTTTTTTAGAATATATCTATGTGGATCCTTAGTTAAGGCACTGCTAGTTGACTTATTATTACTACCTTGATAGTGAATGGTTAAGTCACCAGCTAATCATACCTTACATAAGGATGACTATAACGTGCATAAGGAATTGGGTTTAGGCAAGGTACTAAAGAATTGTAGTGTCGTAAATTGTCTGTTGTTGTTGTTGTTAGGTTGATGTTGTTGTATAGTTATATAAGGGAGGTAGTATTTTAGATCAATGCAACTTATGAATCAAAGGTTATACAACTCTACAACTCACAAAGTCAAAACCTTCAAAACAGCGAGTTTAAAATTCGTGAGCCTAAGAATTTGTGAAGGGTTGGTATTCCAGTTATACATTTAAAGGTTGAAAGAATTTTTTCAAATAAGAAAACAAAGGATTAAAATATTAGTGAATTCAAAATTCATATTCGAGAACCTAGGAAAAATAAAAAACAAAAATTAAATGTTAGCTATTGGTGTAACAGATAGATTTTTTTAGAGCAGAGGGTTGGGAAAAGTTGCTCTATAGGATAAGTTGTCACAGTAACATTTTAGATTAAAATAGTTGTTTGATTAAAATATTTAATTTGATTAAAATAATCAAAGTAACTATTTTTAACCGTGTAGGTTTATTTTAGAGGCTCATCCAGAAACTTTTTTCGACCAGTGCCTAAGTGGTCTCATCAGTGGATGTTTAGTTTTATTTTTATGTTTCGATATATATTTTGAAAAATAAAAGAGAAACATTGGCTGTGGATAAATGAAGAACTTTTTTTTTTAATTATATTAAGAATTTTGTTCCATAGTTAGTTAAGGTTTGTTAGTTTTCCTTATATATAAGGAGTTGTACAAAGTATGTTCCTATAGTATTATTCAGGTTTAGTTATTGTTCCTGTAACATATTGTAACTCCTTTATTTGCAGGTGTGATGGATTCACAAGCGAATAATATTGTAAATACAGAAACCCCCGAACATGTGGTTGAAGATGAAGAAGTTGATGTTGAGACTGAAGATGTTGATGATGTTGTTGACGTTATAAGAAGTGGGGTTAGGGGTCATCAGGTTGTTTACGGTACCATTGTGTATGGTGATGACGAAGATACTGTAGAGTATGTGGTGGGTATGGATGGTGGTAGAACTGATGAGGTGGTTGATATAGGTGGTAGTGGGGCTGGTGGGTTGATGGTTAGTGGACCTAGTGAGTTAAGAGATGGTCATAATGATGGTCAAAAGGATAGTCAAACTGATAGTCAAGGTGATGGGGGGAATTGTGACAATGAGAATGTTAGACGGTTAGGTATGGTTGACGGTATTAAGGTTTTAGAGAGCCTGTTTAATGTTTTGAAGCATTAGTTGGGGTTTTGTTGTTGTTTGGTAGTTTGTGTATTTTTTTAAAAAGTTTTAGTGTATGATTCCGGTGTTTATATTTTTCTTTTTGTACGGTTCAGTACAACAATAATTACTTATTTTTGTTTAATATTTTTTTGTAATTAGGGGTAATTTGTATTTTCCTTTTTTAGTATACGGTTCATTTCAATGATTATTAATTATTTAGGGTTGTAAAATTTTGATTTGCAAGATATTTTTATTTTATTATTTTTAATATAATATTTGATTGGTGTAATTATTTATGTTTATTAATGATTTAGGGTTGTAAAATTTTGATCTGCAAGATTTTTTAATTTTATTATTTTTAATATTATTTTTGATTGGTGTAATTATTAAGAGTTGGGGAAGATTTATTTTTATTATAAAAGAGTATTTAAGAATTACTAACATATTATAAAATTATAAAAGATTTTTTTTTTGATATAAGGTTTTTTTGGAAAAAATTAGATTTATTGGAAAAATTAGATTTTTCTGGAAAAATTGATTTTTCGAGAAATTTAGGTTTTTTGAGAATTGAGAATTTTGGAAAAATTAGTTTTTTTGGAAAAAAATAAAGTTTTTGAAAAATGAGAATTTTTGAAAAATTAAGTTTATTGAAAAAATTAGGTTTTTCTGAAAAAAATTGATTTTTTGAAAAAGTTAGGTTTTTTGAGAATTCAGAATTTTGGAAAAATTAGATTTTTTGGAAAAATAAGAATTTTTTTGAAATTTTGATAAGTTTCATTTATTTGATAGATTTGATATATTTGATTTTCTGAAAATTATGTTTTGATGAGTTTCATTTTTTGATAAAATTGATTTTTTATTTTTTTAATAGATTAGATTTTCGTGATAAAAATTAAATTTTTGTGATAAAATTTAAGTTTTTGTGAGAAAAATTAGATTGTTTTGTGAGAAAAATAAATTTATTGGAGGTTTTTTGGGGGTTTTTTGGTATTTCGGAAGTATTTCGAAAGTATGTCGAAGGTGTTTAAAAATGTCTTGAGAGTGTCTTTAAATTGTGTCCTGATGGTGTCTTAAATTGTGTTTTTGAAGGTATCTAGAAAGTATTAAAATTGTCTTGGAGGTGTCTTAAAAATGTGTCTTTTTGAGTCTAAAAGGTGTATTAAGGAGTATCTAAAACGTCTTGAGTAGTGTCTAAAAAAGTCTTAAAAAGTATCTAAAATGTCTTAAAATTGTCTTTTTGTGTCTGGCGGATGTTTTTTTAAATAAAAATTATTGATAGTGGTAGTGGGAACCATATTTTGGTTCAAGGGTTAGTTCCATTATTGTTATTCCCTGCTCTCCTAACATCGAACTTATATGCGTCAAGGTTGTACATTGCAATGCTAATGTATATCTTATTAATGCATACGTTCCTCCTAAGAACAGTGTAGAAGTTTATGCAAGCCTTTCGGATTGCATAGAATATGTCATAAGCATAATTGACGTTGATGACGACATTTTATTGTTAGGTGATTTTAATCTGCCTGACTTGAAATGGGAATCTTCTGACGATGATACATATTTTTGTGCATCTAATTCGAAGACTCGCCAAGAGCATATATTTGTTGATAATATATGTTCTGACTTACAACAAGTGAGTTGTATTTATAATAGTCGTGAAATACTTCTTGACCTGGTCTTAACTACAGATAGTAACAATGTGATTGTTGAGAGGGCCCCTCATGTTTTGACTGCTGTTGATGAATACCATCCACCATTGAGCATATCGTACAAATCAGACAGGGATAATATAGTAAAGTCTAACTCAATAGATAAAGTTTATGAGTTAAATTTTAAAAAAGCTGACTTTTTGAAGTTGAATCATTTACTGCAAAGTAAACTTCATGTTATTTTAGAATATGTTAATAATAGCACTCTTGATGATTCAATTAATTTTTTTTATATGGAAATCTTTGCTATGTTTTCTCTGTCCGTGCCATATAGCCTCAAATTTACGAAAAATTGAACTTACCCCTGGTACACAAAGGAGTTAAAGATTCTTCGCAACAGCAGGAATAGGGCATGGAAAAATATGTCTGTAGCTTAGACTTGTATGACCTAGAAATCTACAAGCGTTTGTTTCTGGACTTTGAAAATTGCTCAGCTACCTTATATCAAAATTATTTAGACAGTATTAAGCTGAGAATATTGTCTGATCCGAAGAAATTCTGGGGTTTCATAAACACCAAAAAAAAAAAATCTGATGGATTCCCTTCATCATTTAAAACCTCTAACGGATTTACTGACGATCCTGTCGTAATTTGTGGTCTATTTGCCAATCTCTTTAAAGAGTCATTTTGTTCAGACTCTTTTAATCCTAATGAAGAGTACTTTGAATATATGAACTCTACACCCAGGGTTTCGTTGGATTCTATATCCTTTACTTCAGAGGATATTTTAAAGTATATTGGATTGATCGATGAGGATTTTAATACTGGACCTGACGGAATTCCTGCCGAAGTGTTAACAAATGTGGTTCCGTTCTAAGTCAACCACTGTCCATGTTATTCAATAAATCAATTAGCGAAAGTATTTTTCCACTTTTTTGGAAAAAATCTTTTATAGGTCCTATCTATAAAAAAGGTTGTAAGAACGATATAAACAACTACAGGCCTATCGCGAAACTCTCGTCGATTCCAAAACTTTTTGAGCGCCTCGTGTATGATCGTGTGAGAATTCACTGTGGGAAGGTCATGACAACTCGTCAGCATGGATTTGTTACTGGCAGATCCACTGTGTCTAATCTCCTCGATTTTACAACGTTTTGCTTAAATTCATTTTATTCAGGTAACCAGGTCGACTGTATTTACACTGATTTTAGTAAAGCACTTGATAAACTGCCACACAACTTAATTCTATTTAAACTAAAGTTAATGGGTTTTCCACAATTTTTTGTAAGCTGGATTCAATCGTATCTGACAGAGCGATCTTATCAAATACGTTTTCGAGGCGCATTGTCAGCTGAATTTATTGCTGAATCAGGTGTTCCTCAAGGTAGCCACCTTGGTCCACTACTGTTTATTTTAGCCATTAATGATGTAACCCACATCATCAAACACTCTCATCTACTTATCTATGCAGATGGCATGAAAATATACAGAACAATAGATGCTAAAGACAATTCAGATCTGCTCCAGTCTGATTTGAAATCCTTTGAAATTTGGTGTTCTAAAAACAATATGTTTCTAAATCCAGATAAATGCCAAACTATGACCTTTTCGCGAAAAAGGAATAATTCAATTTTTGATTATAAGATAAAAGATACTGCATTAAGTCGTGTAGATGCTGTCAAAGATCTGGGTATATGCATGGATTCTAAGCTATCGTTTAACGTTCATATTGATTACATTTGTAAAAAAGCATCTTCTATGCTCGGGTTTATGAAACGCTGGGCCAAAGAATTTAATAGTATAATCACAACTACAACGCTGTATTATGCAATTGTGCGACCTCACTTAGAGTATGCAAGTCAAGTTTGGTCCCCAAGTTACAATGTATATGTTGAACGTATAGAGAGAATCCAAAAACGTTTTGTTCGGTTTGCTCTAAGGGGCTTAATTGCAACTGACACTTTAAACCTTCCTTCTTATGAGGATCGTTTAAAACTATTAAAAATGCAATCTTTGAATGAGAGAAGGAAGTCTGCAGATATCGTCTATTTACACCACCTCATAACTGGTGTATTCGATTCACCAGAACTTCTAACTCTTATAAATTTTAACACTAACCGTAGAAGCAGTAGAAATGCTAACAATTTAATTTACTTACCTTTTAGTAGAACAAATGATATGGCTACTGCTCCTTTACATCGCATGAGTATCTTTGTTAACAACTGTAGCTTTTTTTATGTTAACTTATCGAAAGGTCAACTCAAAAGTAGATTGAAAACTAATGTATGATTAGATCTATGTAAACGCATGGTTAGTTGTTATGTCTTGTGTTGTCCCTGAGCCCAACCCATATTATGGTGGGTAAATTTTTCTCACTTTGGATTGTTTTGGACCGCTCTTATCGATATCATTAGGGCTATTCACGGTTTGAGCGTACTTTTAACAAATCATATTTGTAGCATTTGTTATTGTTCAAACTGTGAGCACCTCGCCATGTGACCGCCGTATAAAAGGATTGTGCAACCCTGTGATGTATGTGATTATGCGGCTGTAGACAGAGCATAAAAATACGAGGCACAAAAAACACGTCCAAGGGCTGCTTTTATTTACGCGTGCCTGTTTATTTGCATTTGTATGCAAAACAACAGCAAAGCAAAATGCGCTTTCGATTAGCAGATCGAACAAATGGCAGACCAGCGTATTCGAACTGTGAATGGCCTTATTGAGATGTTTTAATGTTATTTGGGCTGGTTCTTAAGATGATCTAATGCGGAGAAAGTGCGAAAAAGCTGTAGTAGCTGAACTCTATTGTTATTGCATTATAGACCTTGGATTTCTAAAGAATGTGGAATTCGGTTTAAAGTTCCTCTTAGTCTAATGTTCATCTTGGTCACATGTGTGAATATTCGTCAGTGATCGTCAAAAAATTGTTGCGAGTATGGGTAATTATTAAAGAATTTGAGTCAAGCTATTATCAATTTCTAAAAAACCACCCAGAATATATTGGAGTTTATTTTATATAAATACTCTACGGTCATCAAGGGAGTATCATAAGAATACCCACTATTCGTCATAGTACATACTCCTTGAACAACTGTTTTAAAAACGTCAAGGAGTTTGTTCTATGAGCCGTCACAAAGCCCGTATAAGGTACATAAAGGATATACTGTATCTGGCATTCCTGAGAAAATTGTCTGTGCTGGTGTTGGTGAGAATACGTCTATGTAAATCCATCTGGATCAATAGTCGTTAAAAATCATCTAAGTCGTCTGAGTTGGTAGGAGAACGTTTGAGTCATTGCTGATTATTTTTAGTTAAAAGGAAGCAAATTTAGATTCTTGGGAAGATAAGTTACTGGATTATCATCAGTGTGAGGCAACGAATTCAGCTGTTTCCTTTCGCAGTTGCAAATTTTTGCGGTCGTTGTTGAGGTAAATAATCTAGTTAATTTTTGTAAATTCTGATTATTGTAAATTTTGGTTATTTAAAACTTTTGTAAATTTTGATTATTTGAATAACTTTAAGGGGTTTTTTTTCTTAATGTAAGAGTTAATTAGTTAATTAGTTAGGAAAAAATGTGATAGTTGGAGTGCTAGAATGTTATGATTATTCATCAAATTACTAATATCGTCATAGTTGTCGACGTGAAGGATAATCTAGTTAATTTTTTTGGAATTTGATTAGAATTTGATTAGAATTTTTGAGGTAAATAAAAGAGGTTAAAATCTTTAATATTAGAGCTAATTAGTTAATTAGTTCAAAAATAAGAAACAGAATAGGAAATAGAATAACTAGAATGCCAGTTAGAATGTTACGATTATTCGGTGAGTTATTTATATCATCAAACTGTTATTGTCGTCACTGAGAGTGTTATTAGTTGGTACACAAACCTGGCTTTATCGATTATTATGGGTATCAACGTAAACCATTTTGACAAAGACACATCTCTATGAAATTTGAAGTTTATTTGTAGTAGTCAAAGTGTATAATTGCAAGTGTTCCGAGTGGAGGATGTAAGTATTATTGAATTTTAAACTAAATGTTGTTATTTTTATGCAATCATTACGGTGGCAATGTGTTAAGTGTTTAAGTTTGGTTATAATAAATATATATTAGATAGAGGTAGAGTGGAAGTGAAAAAAGGTCTAAGTAACTTTAAGCTCTGGTTACGAATTGTGTTGTGGATTCACGTATTATTATAGGAAGTGGTAGTGTACGAAGTGTTGGGAAGAAATGCGTATAAAAATTTGAAAAAAATTTGCGTATAATAAAGTGGCATTGTAATTGTCAGGAATTGTTATATGTATAAAAAAGTGGCATTGTAGATGTCAGGAATTGTTTTTAAAGTGGCAATGTACAGAGTAAGAAGTGTTGGAAAACTTACGTATATAAGTTGTGCATACGATGTGGTGAATATTTACCAGATGGGATAAAATAGGAGATGGTCCAAGTAACTTTTGGTGGAATAACCTTTGCTATTAAGGTATGTTATTGGACTATAAATTCGCATTGCGAATTCGTATAATGTGCATGAAAATATTGGCAATTGTTTGAAGATGTTGGGTATGATGAAGTTATGATGAAGTTATGATGAAGTTATGAACGGTCCAAGTAACATTAGATTATAAAGCCGTTCTACCAAGGCTTCGTTACTGGACTATGAGATTTGCATTGCAAATTTGGATTGAAAATGGATAAAAACCGGATAAAAACCGGAGTAAAGTTGGGTAGAAAACGGATGAAAAATAAAAATGATTGGGAATGCTGTTGTGTTTAACAACAAAAGTTTTATTGTATGCTGTTATGTAATATGTATTTTTTTAAAAAATGGTACGATGTATTGTGTGCAGCTGTGAAATATTTTTTTTAAAAATGGTCCAAGTAACATTAGATATACAACCGCTCTACCAAGGTTTTGTTATTGGATTGTAAATTTGCATTGCAAATTCGTATAATGTGTGTGAAGGCGTTGGGCTGTGAAATGGTCCAAGTGAATCAAATTATAAAGTAGTTCTACCAAGGCTTAGTCATTGGACTAAAAGATTTGCTTAGTAAATTCGAATTAAAGATGGGATAAAATAAGATAAAAACGGATAAGAAACGGAGTGAAGTTGGGTAGAAAAACGGATGATAATGTAAAATGGTTGGGAATATTGTTGTGTTAAGCAATGAGAGTTTTAATGGTTTATTTTTTGCAGTGGGTTACGGTATACTAGAGTGCAGTTAATTGCAAAAAACAGTGTTTTGCTCTTTTAGGGTTCTATTTGGGAGAAATGTATAATGCTCTGATTGGGAATTGCTATAAGTCATTATATATTGTGAGTATTGCGTAAAGAAGATAAATATAAGTTATTATATATTACGAGCCTTGCGTGAAGGAGGTGATATATTTGGGTATATTTTGTGTGCTGCCCTAGAATGGTAGGATGCACTGTTTAAGTAAGGGATGTAGAGTATATACACTGCTTGAAAATTATGAAAGGATGCACTGTTTAAGTAAAAAGTTTTTTATTATATTTCTTTAATATTATATTTTTATAATTAGAAGGATATAGAGTATATACATACACTGCTTGAGAAGTATGAAAGAATGCACTGTTTAAGTAGATAGCTTTTTTACTCATTGGTAAGAAGGATATAGAGTATATACACTGCTTGAAAAGTATGAAAGGATGCACTGTTAAAGTAGATGGTTTTTTTATTTATTAATTAGAGGGATATAGAGTATATACACTGCTTGTAAAGTATGAAAGGATGCTCTGTTTAGGTAGATAGCTTATTTTTTATTAATTAGAGGGATATAGAATATATACACTGCTTGTAAAGTATGAAAGGATGCACTGTTTAAGTAGATAGCTTATTTTTTGTTTTTTATTTTTTGATATATATTTATTGATTAGAAAGATATAGCGTATATACACTGCTTGGGAAATGTTATAGGATGCACTGTTTAAGTAGATAACTTTGTTTTATTCATTGATTAGAAAGATATAGCGTATATACACTGCCTGGAAAAAGTTATAGGATGCACTGTTTAAGTAAATAACTTTGTTTTATGAATTGATTAGAAAGATATAGCGTATATACACTGCCTGGAAAAAGTTATAGGATGCACTGTTTAAGTAAATAACTTTGTTTTATTCAATGAATAGGAGGCACTGTTTAAGTAAATAACTTTGTTTTATTCACTGGATAGGAGAATGAAATATTTATGCACTGCTTGGTGAAAGTGAGCTTTATTCATTGAATATATATGTACTGCTTAGTGAAAATGAATAGGATGCACTGCTTTGGAAGGTATTGTGATATGACAAGATAACAGGCTGCACTGCTTTGGAAGATGTTGTATTAGAGAGGATATTGTAGTGAATATATATAAAATATAACTAAGATATCTTACTACAGTTAAAATTTAAACTTAAACTATCAACGTTCATTTTAAATTAAACTTACGTTCACCAACACTAAAAATTAACGTTATTGAAAGTTACTCATTTAAGATAAAACAACAATTGTAATTAAAAATTAATGTTACAAAAATATTGCTATACTACTTACGCTAGTTAATTAACGACACTAAATTTAACGTTCACCAACACTGAAAAATTAACGTTACAACAAACCACTCAATTCTAATTTTAAGCAACTAATACAAATTATAAACTAATGTTAGTTAAGTACTAAAAAGATTGCTACACTACTTACACTAATTAATTTATTATATGCCTCTACTTAAACTAACTATAATCCTAATATGTTGATAGATTTAAGGATGATATAAAAGAGGGAACTGCTTCCCAAAGTAAACAGTCTCATATGAAGATTCAAAGCTGAATTTAATTAGCTGCCTTATTAATTAAAAGCCTCTGGCGCTCTTAAGTGCCGGCTTTGTTTTATTTTTCTGCCAGTGGCGTTTTTAAGCGCCGGCAACCAAAATTAGGCAGGGCCTATTTAACGTTTACAAGGACCAACACTACAATATATTATATGCACTGCTTAAGATGATATTTCTATAAATTTTGATATATTATATTAGGAAGGGTATATTATATGCACTGGTTTGACAAATTAATAGGATGCACTGCTTAAGTGAGTAAGATACATTATATATACACTGCTTGTGGAGGGTAATAGGAATGCCGTTAGAACAAATAATATATGCTGCTTGGAAAGTTAGGCTAGATATGTTGTCTATACTAGTTGGAAAAGTTTATGTGCAATGCTGGGTAATGTTTCTATGCGATGCTGGGTAATGTTTATATGCACTGCTAGGTAATGGGTTAAAAACATTTTATATTGAGTGGAAAGCATTTAATATTTCTATATTGAGTGGATTTTGTAGGTGTTTATACATATATACACGTGCATATATATATGTGGTGACTCAATACCACCACATATAAACACCAACATACAAAACACACACTTTACAAAATAATCACTCACACATTTTATATAAAAAAATATTATTTAAGATTTCGAATTTTGTCAAATATTTTTAATCAAAAATTTTGTAAATTATTTTCAGTATACAAAATATATTCAATGTGTAAAGATACAAAAAATTTTTTTTAAAAAATAGAATTTAAATAAAATAAAACTAAACGTGTCTACCAAAAACTTTTATTGTGTCCCACCACATATATATATGAATGCATTGTTAAGGAAATCCTATTTTTTTGAACTATTAACATGTAGGCTTTTCTATATCATTGCAGCGCTTGGAAAGGTTTTGCGTTTGTTGTTGAAGGCCAGAAAGCGAATGTGAATGGTGAGTGGATTTGTACAATATTATATTGAATTTATACCATATTTCTGATTATTCATAAATACCGCATATCTGATTATATAAAAATCATCTTTGCAAGTAACTTGCAATATATTCAGGATTGATTTTGGATTTCGTGAAACTAATCTAATATTTAATGGGTAAATTTAGTTTGCTAAATTATAATGAATATTTCTTTGTTAGTCCATTTGTTGAAAAATGTTTTTTTAGAAGAAGCATTTTTCATATATTGTTTTAAGTGACGCATTTTTTGGAAAAATATTGAAGCATTTTGGAAAAAATATTTTGGGGTTTTTTTATATATATTGAATGTGTGTATATATATATGTATATATAAACATGTGGTGCTCTATTACATCACCACATAGAGTAAATCTCTACAGCCTATTTTACCTGTTCGTTACATTGATACTTACCTTTTTGTTACATTAATACTTACCTTTTGTTATATTGTACTTACCTTTAGTTACATTAATACTTACCTCTTTGTTATATTGTACTTACCTTAAGTTACATTAATACTTACCTCTTTGTTTTATTGTACTTACCTTTAGTTTCATTAATAACGTATTATACTTACACTTGCCTATAAAACACTTGTTATAAAAAAACATTTTGAATTGTATTCAGTTATTATAATTTCAGTATTAAAAATTTGTTCAAAGAAAATTGTTCGAATAAAAAAAATTATAAAATAAAAAAATTGGTTTTAAAATAAAAAATTAATTTTAAACGAAATTCATAAACGTTCGCACTAAAAACATATATATATAAAGATTTTTTGAGAATCGTTTTGTTTTTAATAATATTGCATTTACCAATTTCGTTAATGTTAATTGGATGAAGGTAACGACTGTGGATTTCTGTTGGGTTCGAAGACAAAAGAACATAATAACATTAATGGCATTAAAGCAGTTTTTATACATTATAAAATGGATGAATACCATGGCTATGGACTTTTAATTATTTTATGTGTTTTCGTAAACTGGATTTCTATTGGTTGCGAAGACAAAAGAATATAATAACATTAATGGCATTAAAGGAGTTTTATACATTATGAAATGTATGAATACCATGGCTATGGACTTCTAATTATTTTATGTGGTTTCGTTAACTGGATGAAGGCAGTGAATTCAACTTTTTATAATTTTTGTGGACTGGATGAAGGCGGTGAAATTTGGACTAACGGGCAATAGATTTTAAATAATATAAATTTTTAAATTTAATTACATTTTGGTGTGAAAACCAGTTGTATGTTATTGCTTAATTCAGTCAGTAAATGATAGAAAAAAAAAATCAAGGTTAAGACTTACATGTATGTAATAATTATTTGTAGTAGCAGGAAGTTGATAAAAGTTGTTGTTCATGTCGTTTTTGAGAATTTTTTTTGTGATTTTTGGTGATAATTAACATTTTAGGAGATTCATTTAAGGAAGGCTTGATAAAATTGTTGACCTAAAATAATTGTTTAATAAGGGGAATAACTGTAATGATTATTACGCGTAAACGATTTTAAATTAATTAAAAATCTTTAGGTCCTGCCTAAGTGTTGTGCCGGCGTATATTCGCCACTGGCTCTAAATTTGTTTTTTTTATAGCCGTTCACTTTATAGTGCAGAGGCTTTATTTTAAAAGTTGGCAGCTTATAAAAGCTCAAGGACTTTTTTTTAAAATGAAAATAGTTGGCAGCTGTTAGAGCTCAAAACTAGATTGATTTATTTTCAAATATGTTCATCCTTTTATAATAAGCATAACGGTATTTTGTCTTAAAACTAGTTAACAATTGTTTGTGTAGTTTAGAATGTAAATAGAATCATATGTTCTTTAATTAGTGTAAGAGTAATAGTAGAATATTGTAATACATATTTGTAATTAAGTATTAATAGTTTAATATGTGTGAGTGAGTAGACTTATATTAATAGAAAACGTAAACAAAATCATATGTTAACATATTTGTGTAGGAGTAAAAAGTATAATATAATATCATATGTTTTGTATTCAGCCATATGGGTACATGTGTGTGAATGAGATAGATAGTAGTGCTTAGAATGAACATATGTTCTTATTGTTTGAATGCATGTTCTCGAAAATTATTACAGTAGAGGTTTTTATATTATTACTTATTTAAAGAAAAGTATTTATAGCTTGTTTTATAATGAAATACATTGATGTAATTTAAATAATATGTATAGGTATACTACACCCTTACCCTTAAGAAAAAAAAATTTTTATTTTGAAATTTATGAAAAATTAAAATTTTTTGTGTTTTAACTCATACAATATTTAAATATATTTCATATATTTACAAGATTTAAATTTTTAAATAAAAAGATATAATTTTTACAAATATTTCTATAACATATTGTTATGATATTCTTTAAGTGTTCCATTTAAATTTACTATTGAATTTACTCCTTTTTTATTTACAATTATGAATGGACCAATATAAGGAGATTGATTTTTTCTTCTATTCATCCTTTTTATCAAAACTTTATCTCCAATATTTAAATTTAACGGATTTATATATTTATCTTTTTTTATTTAGCTTTTTTTAAAGAATATTTTAATCTATGTTTCAGTTCTTGTGCGTAATTGTCTGTATTATATACTATTGATTCGAAACGATTATCATTTGGAAGATTTGCAAGTTTTCCAAAAATCAGCTCAAACGGTGTATAATTTGTATCAACATGAGGTGTTGTGTTATATGAAAAAGTGAAGTATGGGATCCATTGGTCCCATTCCTCATTTTTACAAAAGTTTAACAAATATTCATTTAATACTCGATGGTTTCTTTCAATCGAGCCTAGAGTCTCATGGTGATATGGAGTGCTAAAAATTTGTTTAATATCTAATAAATTGCAAATTTCTGACATTAATTCATTGAGGAATTCTGTACCTCTATCCGATTTTAAAATTTTAAAGTGACCGTATATTAAAATTACGTTTTCAACAAGTGTTTTAGCAACAGTTTTCGCGTCTTTTGTCTCCATTGGACATGCTATTACATACTTTGCTAAGTCGCACTGCATCGTTAATATATATCTGTAATTGTTGGATAAGCGTAGGGGACCTACTGTGTCGATAGAAACTACTTCAAAGCTGGTACTTAGTGTGTCTGTCATTGTTAAATTTTCTTTTGTATGTTTAGTTTGTTTATTAATTTTGCAATTGTTACAATTGAGAATGAAATTTTTTATCATTTTGCTCATATTTTTCCATATGTATTTTTGTTTTAGTTTCATTATTGTTTTTCTTATACCGAGATGTCCTCCATGTGTCGAATTGTGGTATTCTTCGATTAATTTGTTTTGTTTTATTTTGTCGACTATTCTTTGTGGTTCATTATAAATTAAAATTTTTAAGTTTTCGTTTGTTCTTTTATGTTATTAAAAATATCTTTGAACTTATCCATTTCAGTAGTTTTAAATATATCATCATTCTTCTTTAGCGCTAATTCTTCTATTCCTACATTATACATCTTTGATGAAAGCTTCTCCAAAGTCAGCGGTGTGAACAGTGGATTATCACTACATCGTATAATTACTTCCTCATCATGTATTTCAATTTTGGTATTTTTAAACTTTCTTTCTGTAATGAACCTTAATTTTTTAATTTTTTTTATATCTGTTATGGATGTACAATCCCAAACAAAAAGTTTTGCGGGCTTTTTGCTGGCAGGACATTCTCTTTTGTTTAAATCAGTATTTTTTGTATGTTTATCTGTGTTCATACTTCTTGTAATTGCTAGTATGTTTTGTGTGCTATCTTGCATTCCGGTTGGAATCATAGCTTTTAGGGAATCACTATTTAAAATTATTCTTGACAATGCGTCTGCATTGGTATTCATTTTACCCTTTTTATAAATAATATTGAAATCATAATCGCTAAGATCTAATCTTATGCGTGTCATTTTAGAAGAAGGATTTTTATGAGAGAAAAGAGACACTAGCGGGCGGTGGTCTGTTAGAACCGAAAATTTTCTACCGTAGAGGTAGGGTCTGAAAAAATTGATTGCCCAATGTATAGCTAAGAGCTCTTTCTCAATAATTGGCTTGTTCAGGTCATGTTTTGCAAGAGATTTGCTTGCGTACGAAATTGGTAAGTCTGAGCCTACTTCACCTTGCGATAGGACTGCACCAAGAGCGTAATTAGAAGCATCTGTGGTGAGTATAAAGGGTTTATTGAAATCGGGATATTGCAGTATCGGTGGGTTTAAAAGTTTTGTCTTTAGCTCTTCAAAAGAGTTCTGGCAATTTTTATTCCAGTCAAATTTTCTGTTCTTCTTTAACAATGAGTTTAAATTTTTAGCAATATCTGCAAATCTTGGAATAAATCGACGGTAGTAGTTGCAGAAAGCAACAAATCTTCGTACTTCGTCCGCGTTTTTTGGTATTGGATATTCTTTTATAATTTTATTTTTAGACGGGTCAGTTTTTATACCATTGGCCGTTATAAGATGCCCAAGGTAAATAACTTCCGGCTTTAAAAAACAACATTTATGTGAATTTAATTTTATATTATATTTTCTTAATCTGTCAAAAACTTTGATTAAATTGTCGTTATGATGTCCTAAACTACAACCGAAAACAATTATATCGTCTACATAAATAAAAGCTTCTGTATCTAAACCACTTAATGCGATAGTCAGCATTCTTTGGAAGCTGTTGGATGATATCTTCAATCCAAATGGTAAACGCTTAAATTGGAAATGTCCATTTCCAGTTGAAAAAGAAGTTAACGGTCTTGAGTCTTTGTCTAAGTTAATTTGGTGGAAAGAGCTGGTCATGTCCAAAGTCGAAAAGTATTTAGCTCTTCCCAGTCGGTCGAGAACGTCTTCTATTTTTGTAAGTGGGAATTTATCGTTCACAATTTTTTCATTTAATTTGCGAAAGTCTACTACAAGTCGCCATTTTTTGCTGTCATCTGTTGACTTTTTGGGAACTACTAGTAGTGGTGAGTTGTAGGGGCTTACTGAATGTTCGATTATGTTGTCTGACAAAAGTTGGTCAACCTGTTCATTTATCTCTGTTAACTGTGTTTGTGGAAGTCTATAATTTTTAATGTATACCGGGGTCGAATCTGTTGTTTGTATTGTCTGCGTGTAAAAATTATTTGTACTTAAGTGTTCTCCAGGGAGATGAAAAATGTCACTGTATTTTTGTATAATGTTTATTATTGATGTCTTGGCATCTGGGTCGTTACAACCAATGTCTAAAGTTTTTAGTAACGTATCTAGTCTATTTTTGTCAGTCTTATTATTGATTTTACAGGCAAATATATTATAGTTTTTTAGTGGTTGAGTTTCAAAATCAGTATTTTTTAATACAACATTGTTAATACATAATTGAGCATTGCCATTTGCTGGTATCAGGCTATTACCTAAAAGTACTCCGTTTTCTATCTCTTTACTTAAAATAATACTATCTTCATTTACTTTAATATTTATTGGAACTATAGATTCTGAACGAGCAGGAATCTCGATATTTGTTCTACTACAACTATTTAAAATTATTGGTAAAATTATTTCTTTATCATTTATGATTAATGTTAAAGTATATGTTTCAAAGTCAATTTTTGCCAAATACTTCTCTAAAAAATCGCGTCCTATAATGCCATCCGTGGCAATTGGAAAATTGTTTTCTACGATATAAAATTTATGTTGGATATCTTCATCGTCCACTATTAAATTTAAATTTTGTGTACCAATGCATTCAATTTCTTCATTTGTAATACCCGTTATTGTCGAAATATTCTGTGTGTTTATGTGATCTATATTTATAATTTTACATATGGAGATATCCGCTCCAGTGTCAATGAGAAATTTCAAATCGTCGTTTGTATTTTCGCATTCTAATGTGATGTAAAAAGAAAGATTTTTATTAAGTTTGCAAATTAATTTTGGCCCCTGTGGGTAACAATCTCTGCTACCCGGCCATAGCGGTTTCCCTGCGAGTTGTTGCTTCTGAAATTATTATTATTAAAATTTCTATTGTTATTATTGGAAATTCTATTAAAATTTCGGTTGGGATTACTATTATTATTTACAAAGTTATGGTTTCCATTAAAATTTCTATTATTATTACTGTTTGCAAAATTGTTGTTTCTGTTAAAGTTTCTATTTGTATTATTTGTATAGTTTGTATTGTATCTTGTATTCATAAAATTGTTATTATTTCTATTATTGTTTTGTGGAATGTAGCTATTTCTAATGTCGTTGAATCTATTGTAATTTTCTCTGTAAGTATTTCTGTTTCTAACTTGGAAAATATTAGATTTATTTGTCTTTAAACTTTGTTCTGCAGTGATGCATCGTTCTACCGCTTCATTGTATGTTTTAGGTGCATTTGCTAACAAAATAGTTTGGTATTCCAAATTAACACCTTTCATGAAAACATTCAATGCCATGCTTTCGTTAACCTTGTAAATTGCATCTTTTGCGTCTTGCGTCGGATTAGTTAAAGATTTAATTTCGAAGGTTATTAACTGTTCAGAAAGTTCTGAAATTTTTTCTCTGAATTCAGAAATACTTTTATTGTTTTGTTTCATTGTACCGATTTCACTTAAAACTTGTTGTAACGTTTTCGGATTGGGGTAAGCATTTTCCAATGAATTTTTTAAATCAGTAAATGTCGAAGGTCTATTAGTTCTACCTATTATACTACGCACTTGAGCAGTAAGTTTGAAATTATATACATATTTAATGAAAAGAGCTTTATCTTCATCTTTTAAAATATCGTGAAGCAATTCTGCTTGCGATATAAAATCTTCCAAATTGATAAACTGTCCTTTGAAAATTTGTAGGTTTTTTCCCACAACATTGATATCAAAACTAGCCATATTGTTTTCTTCTTTTATATCTGGTTTTTGTTTAATTGGTAAATTTTTCAAAATTGTATTTAAATCTTGATAGAGGTTATTAAATTTTTCTTTTAAAATCTCATGATTTTCATCAATCGACTGTTCAAGATTTACTTTGTTTCTTAGACAGTCTAAAGTTTTTAATTTTTCTTCAATATACTGTTCAGTATATTCTCTATTTTTACTTTTGTTTATATTTAGTTTTAGTTTTTCTAAGAATTTAATGCTTTCTTCGAGGTTTTCCATCTAATCCTGAATACCCTTATTGTTTAGTACTTTATACTTAAAATTTTTAATATTTCTGAACACCCTGTGCTACATTCAGCTTTTCGTTACAAGTTGAACGTGCAGGTGGCGCAACAAGTGTTCGTCAAGTTTTAACGAAAGAAGAAATGTCAAAAAAAAAAAAAAAAACAATATACATAGCTAAAGTAAACTGTCGGTCGATTGTTTACGTTCGGTTTCTAAGTCGTTTGTGAAAAAATTTATGATTGTGTTAAATGAAATTATGTATATTCAGTGTATTTTATTGCTATAGTGTATTTTAATTGTATTTAGTGTATTATAGTGTATTTTAAATGATAAGGAATCAGTATTGTATATTAGAATATACGTTGAGAAAAGTTTTTGTTTTGATGCGTTTTGATTTGTATGTATGTGTGTTTTAAAGTGAGACGAAAGAATAAATAATGCATATGACTTTTATGCACTAGAAAAAGCAAAAAAAATGTATCATAAAGAAATAAATATTGCAATTCTTATTGCTTTAAGAAGTATAACAATTTTATAGTATTTATAGTGAAATTTTCGAAAAATAGATGAATAAAAAAATGTGTAGTATTTTATTTTGTTTTCATTATGTATGATTAAAGTTATTAATTTAATAAAATTTTGTAAAAAGTAAAGTGATTAAATTCATGTTGTATAATTAAAATTATTAATAAAATTTTATAAAAATGAGGTTGATTAAATTGAATTTATTGCGTGCATTTGTTGTTTTTTGTTGGTGCGGTCTTCTATTTGTTTTTCTAGCTTTTCTATTTGTAGCCAGATTTCGGTGGCTACCTTCCAATGCGGTGGAGGGTCGTTGTTAACGATTTTTTTTAGGCTCGCTAATCGTCTTCTCTCTCGCACTAAACGTCCTCCGCGTCGTGGTTTGGGCTTGTCGACCTCCGGGATTCTTGTTCTCGTCTCGTCCTTATATTTTTGCTGGCGCCTTGTGTATTCTTCCAGCGTAATTTTTTTTTTGGCCCAATTTTGGTTGGAATGTACGTTGGAGTATTCAATGGTGCGCCCGACGGTGCGTACTCAGGCACGCTTACGGTTGCCGTTGGTATCTTGTCGCAATTTGGCAGGATCGCCATGTAATGATTATTACGCGTAAACGATTTTAAATTAATTAAAAATCTTTAGGTCCTGCCTAAGTGTTGTGCCGGCGTATATTCGCCACTGGCTCTAAATTTGTTTTTTTTTTATAGCCGTTCACTTTATAGTGCAGAGGCTTTATTTTAAAAGTTGGCAGCTTATAAAAGCTCAAGGACTTTTTTTTTAAATGAAAATAGTTGGCAGCTGTTAGAGCTCAAAACTAGATTGATTTATTTTCAAATATGTTCATCCTTTTATAATAAGCATAACGGTATTTTGTCTTAAAACTAGTTAACAATTGTTTGTGTAGTTTAGAATGTAAATAGAATCATATGTTCTTTAATTAGTGTAAGAGTAATAGTAGAATATTGTAATACATATTTGTAATTAAGTATTAATAGTTTAATATGTGTGAGTGAGTAGACTTATATTAATAGAAAACGTAAACAAAATCATATGTTAACATATTTGTGTAGGAGTAAAAAGTATAATATAATATCATATGTTTTGTATTCAGCCATATGGGTACATGTGTGTGAATGAGATAGATAGTAGTGCTTAGAATTAACATATGTTCTTATTGTTTGAATGCATGTTCTCGAAAATTATTACAGTAGAGGTTTTTATATTATTACTTATTTAAAGAAAAGTATTTATAGCTTGTTTTATAATGAAATACATTGATGTAATTTAAATAATATGTATAGGTATACTACATAACTTTTAGGTGAATTTAAGGGTTGTGAAGAATGGTTAGCTTACCTTAACGATGGGTTGTTCGCTTAGATTGTGTGATTTATATATATATATATATATATATAGGGGGATAACTTTTAGGTGAATTTAAGGGTTGTGAAGAATGGTTAGCTTACCTTAACGATGGGTTGTTCGCTTAGATTGTGTGTTTTATATATATATATATATATATATATATATTAGGGCGGGTCAAATTCTGGCTCAGCGAAATTCGTAAAATACATGTAATTTCAAGACTTTTTCTCCACTACAGCATATACAAATTCTGAAAAAAAGCTGTGCGGACTTTCGTAAATAGATTCATACACATACATTCATACATTCATATTTTATAATTGAGAACAAAATCTATTTACGAAAGTCCGCACAGCTTTTTTTCAGAATTTGTATATGCTGTAGTGGAGAAAAAGTCTTGAAATTACATGTATTTTACGAATTTCGCTGAGCCAGACCTTCAAAAAATTCGTCCATACAAATTGACCCGCCCTAATATATATATATATATATGTATATATATATATATATATATATATATATATCGCGATTGAATTGTGCGTTTAGATTGTGTGTTTTTTTACATATATAAATATATCGCAATTGAATTTTTGAATAAAAAAATGAGGATTAAAAATAATTGAATACGATTGCTATGTTTTTCTGTGATAGAAAAAAATTTTTTTTGAGAGACATTGGAATTAGTTTGCGTTGCTATGATTTTTTTTGGTTACTTTGTTAAATATTGTTTTACTATGAATTGTAACTGTTGAGTACTTTTATTAAGTATTGCATTTTTATGAGTTGTAGCTGTTAAGTAATGGATTTTTTCTATAATATGGCAACGATGGCATTGAAAAAATTGGAAATTAGTAGTGATGCTTTAAAACCAAAGGTGGTTGGTGGATTTAAAAGTTTCATACAGGAACATGTGCCTCATAGTGTGCAGACATAGTTTTGGTCCTAAATTCATACCTCCAGTGGTGCCTAGTTTAATAACTCATGCAAGTACTTTAAATCAAATTATGACATCATTTATGATAAATAAGAATACTATTTGTCCTGAACGGTGTTTTAGTGAGCTATTGAGCTTGTATTACAAAACGTTTTGTGATGATCAAGCTATGAAGGTGAGTGAGCGTACTAATTAAACTTACATGCAGAGGATTGTAATGCAAATTTTAACGGATACTGTGACTTTTAAGAGGGGTAATTCTTCCAACGTAATTATAGTGCAATGGGATAAGGGTAAGATAACTACCTAGATATATTGAAATATGGATCAAAAAATGGATTGTTGGGTTAATAAGTGTGTTACTAATGAAATGTATCGTGAGATAGGTAGAGATTCTGTATGGCAGAGTTTCGGTTTTGCTAGGCTCCTTCATGCCAAGTTTATCCGAATGAAGAGTAGGATTGTTGAAATTTATACGAAGAATAGCGATATTCGAGGTATTTATGGTGTAAAAATGATTAGGTTGTTGAACGCTTGTAATCGTCTGGATGCTAGGTTGCCTTATTTATATGGTGTGGTTAAATGCCACAAAGAGGATTTTCCTTGTAGGCCTATATGTGCTACTTTACATTGGTATACATTTCCAGTTCAGAAAATAGTTGTCGGTTTTTTAAGGCATTTTATTAAGGAATTAACTTCTCCTCATAATACGGTTAACATTACTACGACTGCCCGTGAGATCTGGTTAGTAGCTATGTGCGAAGGTTACGAATTTGTTAAATTTTATATAAAGGATATGCATCCTATGATAAATAAGTTAGCGATAAAGTCTTATGTATTATTTATTTGCTTGTTGACATTTTAGTTGTCGAAAAATGATAAGATTATTCTCAATTGAGAGCATTCAAATTTAAAATGGTTTTGTAGGAGGTTTACAGAAGGTTTGTTCCTATTTTAAAATTCTCATTTGTGAAACTATTACAAAAGGTTTTTTCGTTATTGAACGTTTATGAATAACGTTTTTAAGGCGGCGCATGGCCGAATTTGCAATCTAACCCAACCTCTCGAAAATGCTCGTTATGTCAGTAGCTTTGCAATGTTCCGATGAAATACTTACAATTGTCTGTATATTGAGTGCGAATATGTTTTCTATTGACCTAAGGACAAACAATCATTGGCAGATCAGAAGAAGGCTAAATTAATCACGCGGAAGATAGTCCCTCCTAATTTTTTAATCTTTTTCATAATCTAACGTTTTAACTTTCACTCTACAGGTGATCACTTTACGCTGCTTGCCGTCAGGCATGGGCACTATTTCACCACAATATTTTTCTTTCAGCTATTGAAGACGGAAAGCAGCGTAAAGTGATCACCTGTGGAGTGAAAATCAAAACGTTAGCTTATGAAAAAAAGACTACAAAATTAAGAGGGACTACCTTCCGATTGATTCAGTTTAGCATTCTTCTGATCTGCCAATGATTGTTTGTCCTTAGGTCATTAGAAAACATATTCGCACTCAACATAAAGGCAATTGTAAGTATTTCATCGGAACATTGCAAAGCCTCTGACATAACGAGCATTTTCGAGAGGTTGGGTTAGATTGCAAATTCGACCATGCGACGTTCTAAGCGTGTAAGCAAACAATCCATCATTATCCAACGCTGAAAGAGAATGTAACTGCTGCAAAGCCATAACTAAGGATTCCACAGGCAGTGCGTCCATGAAATCAAAGTGCAGGAAGTCACTGGCTGGCAGTGGCCAAATTTGTACGCTGAATTTCAAGCTTAAAGTTGAAAGACGTCTGTATCCGAAACTCAATTTTGCCGATATGAAGTTCCATGAAAAAAAAATTAAAAACTGTTAAAATCTTAGCTGTAATATTATGATTAGAATTGTATACTTACAAATTTTTATAAGTGAGCTCAAAGCCTTATTAGAAGGGTCTCATGCTTAAAGTTAAAATACGTCTGTATCCGAGGCTCAATTTTTCCGATACGAAGTTCCATGGAAAAAAGTAAAAAGGGTTGAAATATTTACTGCAATAATTTTATTAAAATTTTATACTAACAAATTTTTAGAAGTGAGCCCAAAGCCTTTAAAATATTATATTATAAAATATTATTTAATAAATATTTTTATTAAAATTGTATACTTACAAAAAGAAGTAAGCTAAAGCCTAATTAGAAGGATCTCAAGCTTAAAGTTGAAAGACGTCTGTATCCGAAGCTCAATTTTTCCGATACGCAGTTTCATGAAAAAAGGAAAAAGGGTTAAAATCTTTACTGTAATATTTTTATTATAATTATATACTAACACATTTTTAGAAGTAAGCCCAAAGCCTTTAAAATATTACATTATATTATAAAAAATTTTTTTAATAAATATTTTTATTAAAATTCTATACTTACAAATTTTTAGAAGTAAGCCTAAAGCCTCATTAGAAGGATCCCAATCTTCAAGCTGAAAGACGTCTGTATCCGAAGCTCAATTTTTCCGATACGCAATTTCATGAGAAAAGGAAAAAGGGTTAAATCTTTACTGTAATATTTTTATTAAAATTGTATACTTACAAATTTTTAGAAGTCCAAAACTTTTGACGAAGGGTCCTAAGCTTTAAATTGATAGATGTCTCTAATTATATTAACATGTTTACTATGCATACTCAAATCATAAACCTATTTTTGTATAAATATTAATTCTTGGTAATAAAGCAGAATGTTTAAATAAATCTTACCGTTGATAAGAGCGAATTTATTGGACTTCCAAAAAAATTTAAACATTCAGAAAAATAAAACCTCAAAAACTTTTCTTTTTCATTATTGTCCTCTCGAACAATTTAATTTGGATTAAATAATCCAGGTAACTTACTAACCGAGTAAACTAGGGTTGAGAAGTTTTAGGTACAAAGAATAAAAAAATTATTTTAATAAACTAAAATTTATTTAATTCCAATAAAGAAAATGTAACTTTACGATTTAACTATAAAAAATGCACTATAAGAAATAATAACGATAACTTTTACCTTTATTTCAATATAACTTGATGGTAATTTTGCATTGTGTTTTAGATATACACTTAATCCTGTTTTATGCAGTATACTAAGACTGTAAAAATATCACATGGGAAAATGAGCGAAATAACATTATTCAAACAAAACTGATTATTAAAACTATTTTCTAAAAACATTGCGCAAAATTTATGTGAAATTGCATACTAAAGCAACAAAAAAATTAACAGGACGATAACTACTAACAAAAAGTAAAGCCGCATATAAATAGTAACTGTAGAAAGCCGCTTATGGCAAATCCGAGTAAAAGTGAACAGCATAAAAAAGGATCAAGTGTAAAACAAATTATTCAACTTTTTTTAAATATGACAAAAACTCTTCAAAATATAAAAATTTGTTGTTTTCACATTATACAGGTCTTTATTAAGGATACTTGTATTACTCTATTAAGTAATAATAAAAAAATATCTATACAAAAATACTCAAAAATTAAATTAATTCAAAATTTTGACCGGCCTTTCTCAGAAAAATAAGAGATAGATACAAAATATTTCGATTTAATAAAAATATTTGCATTTAGCGCGTTAAGGATTAATAATTAAAAAGAACTAGCTAAACCAAAACTAACTTATCTAATTTAAACAAGTGGATTATCGACCGAAACAAAAAAAAATGGTGTTGTACTTATCAATTTAAATTTTAATTTTAAGAAAATTCTATGAAATAGAAAAACTTTGCGCAAATCCTAATAACAAATTATTACAATATCATCTTATTTCCCCTCTAAAATGTGGCAAACTTCGCAATTCGGAAGGATTTTCAGACAACTCTCGCATATGGAACGACCACATTTTTGGCAATTTGCATTTGTGTTTGGGCTCAAATTGATTGCACAGCAACGACAAAATATAGCAGAATTTGCAATGTTCGTTATAATATGCTTAATATAAACCCTAAACAAATTCGAATTTAGTAAATTGCACAAGTTTTTTTTTTTCTAAGATTGTTTGGACATATTGGACCACGAATACACCACAGCTCACATCTTCTGTTTGCTAATCTCTTTTTTGTTCGATAATTAGTTTCCACTTTTCCTGCTCTAAGACATTTATCACTTTTTAAAGCTGAGTGAAACATTCAGGGCCTTTATTTTTTCCATCATATAGTGAATCTAAAGAATGTAAAGGCTTAGTCTTGAAATTTACTCAACAAAGCGTAGAATGACTATTTTTAAGAAATGGTATAAATATTGCAGACTAAAGACCACTAATATTTTTAAATATCCCAGACGGATAACACCAGACTGACAAGGGAGACTAGAAAAAAATTTTGCATTTTTTTACTCAATGAGACAAAGTATTGCGGCTTCTAAAATAAAATTTGATAATTCTTGTTTATAAACAAGTGTCTTCCAATCAAAATCTTCGATAAGGCTCCAAAACCTTTTGCGTAACATCTTTTAGAAGTCGCGAACTTTAGTGCACTTTTCTCTATATAATTTTCTTAATTTATAGCCTCCATTGCAGTCGTATTTATAAGTTTTTAATGTGTTATATCCTTAGCACCTCATTCTTCTTGTTCTACCTCACCTATTTTTTGAGAAAAGTTGTGTTCACTTAAAAAAGTGCTATCAAGTAACTCAACCATTTCATCCTCATCATCTAATTCTTCATCAATATCTTCACCTTCATCGGCCTTACTAAATAAATGGTATCTAATTCTGATGTCTTAAAGAGAACTAATATTATCTCTTTGCATCAGCTTGATATAATTAGCGGGTCTCAAGCGTGTTTTTTTTAAACTAATGCCTTCTGAATAAGAAACGCGGTCTCTATAAGACCATTACTTACTTCGGTACCTGAAGGGTCAATATGTATTCCCATTATATAAGTCCAGAAGGGAAGATTATTTGTTTTCCTAGAAGGAAGAACAGCAATTCTTAATTTTTAAATAAATTTTTTTTTCAAAATTTGATGTAGTCTCGTTAGCCAATTTTAACTAAACTTGATGAAGTATGGCCAAAAACATCTTTTTGAATGGACTATTTAATAGAATTTGTCTCTTCATCGAGTTTCAGCCGCCACAAATTAGAGACATTTTTAGAATAAAGCCGAATCTGCGTCAACCAAACTCTTTAATTATATTAAAATTTTTCTCTTCATTTGATCGCAATCGTGTGATTAAAGCTTTTGGAGCTTATCGGCGACGAACTAAGTCAGCTGTAAATTTAAGATCTGCCGGATTTTAGCATGATAATAATGTTTATATCCACGAAAGCCTTACTGCTGAGAATCGTAAAATTTTGCAAGTTGCCCATAAACGGAAAAATAACATCTTCAATGCTTTTACTCTTCGTGGCTCAGTGCACATTCGTCTAGAAAAAGATTCTGAAGGAATTCGCATCAGCAGTCTGGATTAACTGCATATAACTATTTTTGATTCAACTTCTGAAGCTGTGTCATCGCCAGGCACTCTTTTTGATGGCAATTAGGTTATCGTTTATTGAAGTTTTTATTTTTATTTTTATATATTGTTTTGAACATTTTATAACTATAATTAATACTCTTATTATAACTGTTTTAGACATGTTTCATACGTTCGTCTGTCGATGTTGTGTGTAGTAACTATGAATTCTGGTTCATTTGGCGTTGATGATAGCCGTAAGGTTCTAATTGATGTTTTATGTAAACAACGCGATGGCTTTTCTGGAGTGCATTTTAATGCGAGAAGTTTAAATCCAGCAAAACTTGATTCTGTGAAAAATATGTTTTCGAAAGTTCTAATGTCGATGTTATCTGTGTGTCCGAAACCTGGTTTTAATAGTGACATCCCTAACAGTTATTTTGACATTTCCAACTATATTCTTTATAGAAATGACAGGATTGGTAAAAGGGGAGGTGGTGTTGCTATTTACTGCAAATCATTTCTTAAAACCTGGTTAACAAAAACAACATATGATGAATTTCATTTAAAAATCGAGATAAAACTGAAATTTTGAACCCGACCACCTCAGATATCGATGAAATTTTGTTCATATCTAAATTTGATCAATAAAAACAAACTCTCATTTTTAGAAATGACTGTTTTGCTATTTTTTGGGCGTGGCTCAGTGGGAAAGTTTTCGAAAAAACGCGAAAATGGTCAAAAAGAGCTCCATTTAAATTACAATAACTCAGAATCGGCTGAACCGATTTCCATGATCTTGGTATCATTAAAAAGATATTTTAACATGCTTTATGACACGTTTTATGACACAAAAAAATTACACTGTAAAAAATTTATAAAAAAAAGAAAATTTTAACTAACGAAAAATCCAAAAAGATCAAGGGTTTTTTACAGTGTATTACTTTTTTAGAAAGGTTTATCCTTCACCTATACCATATCAAAAAATAAAAATGGGTTCTTTTTTAGTTTTTTTTATATAATTTTTTAAGTAGTGTCACTTCTAGTAATTGCCCTTATATTTTATATTTACAGGTAAAGAGACTTTTTATTCAATTAATTGTGCCATATATCACATTCTCTGAACTAGTATACAGTAGTCTAGATTCACATTCAGCGCATAAAATACTTGTAGCCTTTAATGATGCGACTAGATATGTTTACGGACTGAGTCGTTTTGAACATATCTCTGCGATCAGTAAGAATATTTTGGGGTGTAGCATAATTAGCTATTTGAACGCGAGAAACTGTATCTTTCTACACAAGCTCATTATTTACAGGACTCCTTCATACCTTTATCAAAAATTGCGCTTCTGTGCCTCAAATCGAACATGTAGTCTTATAATACCGAAATTTAGTTATTTACTATCTTAACGTCTTTTCTTCATCAACGCCATTAAACTATGGAATTCACTACCACTTAATATTAAATCTATCGTCAGTACGAACAAATTCAAACAATCTATTATGTTATATTTTTCAAACATCTAAAACAGTTTAATAAAAGCCTTAAAATTTTTATGTTTTAATCAATTTGATTTAAATTATAAATAATCATATGTTATATGTATATACGGTCAATAAATAAATAATTTGTTATCTAACTTTAAGATATTTATTTGCCATCTATTGATTATGATTTTTTATTTTAATGTTTATTTCTATTTTATTTTTACCTATAAAATTACTGTCTTTAAGTGCTACCTTTAATTTCATTAGTTGATTATATATTCTTATGCGTTGTACTAATTAAAGATCTTTTTGTATCTTACTGTACTAATTTATGTTCAAATAAATAATAATAATAATATTTGCAGCGATTGCATCGTCTGCATAGTGCTCATATTCTTTTTCGAAATTAAATTTTTTTCTTCAGAATCTACTTCAAATTCATTTATTTGGCAACGTTTTAATTTATTAAAATGGTACAAAAAAAAGCACTTCTATAAGGCGACAACAACAAAAAACATAAATCTTGAAACCAATCTATATATTTATTTAAGGATTGAAATTTAAAAGCAGATATTAAAAATTTTTTCAAAAGTAATCTAACTAGTTTCTGATCGGCTTTAACAAAAGAATCTAAATCTTTACACATTATTTTTATATAATGGTACTAACACCATTGTTCTACAGTAAATAGAATTCTTTGTTTCCCTTAAGTGTCTAAATTTTTTAAATACTTTGCACAAGCTTCAGTTTGGTCATTGAATACTTTCAAAACGGCACCAAACAATGCAAAACTAACATCTGTGCAAACTCGTTTACACATAGGCTATTTCAATTTATTTTCCGTACAAAAAACTTAAATCTTTGCAAAAACTGTGCAATTTCAGACGTGTTGTGACGCGATAGGATAAAATCTGCGATTGGTAAAAGTATTTTATGTGGCAAAATTCTCATTATAATTCTATAAATTAGTATTCTTTTTGAAGCACAATCAACTTGTGCTACAGATTGTCCCGTGGCATCAAAATGCCATGTAAAATTGGAATCAACGAGAATTTTTGGGTTTTCCTGAAGGCACTCAAATGTGATTGTCTGCCACATATATATACTGTAAAAGGCGAAGCAACATATTGGATACAATTTTTAAAGCGTTCGCGTTGCATTACAAAAATTTCAACTACGGGATCTGTGTCGTAAGAGAAATCAAAATTTGCCTCGGATTTAAATTTCCGCAATGTATGCAGTTTTTGAATATTTTGCAAATTTCCTAAAGACACGATATCCTCAGAAGCTTATAGTATTGCCTGTTTTCTAAAATCGTATGCACTTGCCTGTTTAATAAGATCTTTGCATACCTAGCGTTTAACGCCTCTTAACTGCCCAACTACCTGTTTAGTTTTAACGTGTGCAATGGCACCAGTTCTAAAAACGAATATACGACCCTGTCCTTCCCCAGATTCTAAAAATTTAAAAGTAGTGCATGAATCGAATTAACAATAAGCATAAGCCCGAATTGCTTTTTTAGTGCAACAAAATTTATAAAAACATAAAATGCAAACATTATTTTGTTTAAGGTATTCCTCCTGAACTATATCCCCCAAAATTTTAGAATCCGAAAAGGTTTTTTGGTTTTAGCGTTTAGTATGTCAATCAAGTTGTCTGGAAGTTTAAAATCGTAATCTTTAAAGTTTGCTTTAGAGACCCTTCGTCGTTTTGTAGCAATCTCTTTCGTCGTCTTCTTGCAATTCCTCGTTGCTCTCTCCTCCGTGTTCGCTTCTTTCCTGTATGGTTTGAATAGGTCCACTTTGAAGCTTTCTTTCGAGATTTCAAAGGGACCGAGGGCGTTATCGCCAAGGGCTGTAGAATTGATAATTTCTCTTCTCCTTTCTCGTCCTTTGACGAGAATGTCTGCTCTTAATGTAAGCATGTCTTCCTTGACGGATTGGATTTCTGTTTTAATGTCTGCTGCAATCTAACGCAGCTAAAAAATTAATAGAAATTCACAACAAAGCCGACTTTTTTATCTATATATATAAAAATGGATGTATGTATGTGGGTATGTGGGTATGTGGCTATATCACATATATACTCCAAAACCGCTGAACCAATCTTTATGAAATTTTCAGGGAAACTGAAGCCACATTTTGAGAGCTTTCCTGTGAGGTTTTGTAATTATTTAACGAGGGGGCGTGGTACCTCCCATACAAGTCAAATTTACGCTATCGATCACAAACCAAAAAAAGGATATATTAAGACGGTTTCAATCGTAAAAAACTAAGATTTGGTAATTTTGTTCAGATGGTTACTGTCGGTAACTGTACGAAAAATGGGCGTGGTCGTAATATAAATACGCCCACTTTTTCGAAATCATTGCAATTCCGGAGTTTTACACATTTTTACAGTGAAACTTGCTGTGTAGATGATCTAAGAGGCGGTCACTATATGTAAATGTTTTCACGCCCACTTTTACCGCCCACAAATCAATATCTATATACATAAAAAGCAAAACGATGTGTGTGTGGCTGTGTGATGTCTATAGACTCCAAAACTACTGAACCGATTGACCTGAAATTTTGGCAGTCGATTTGTTTCAGATACGAGATGGTTTAGAATACTGCCACACCTCCTTTTTTCCGCCCCCAAATCAATAAAAATTTTATATTTCAGTCGGTTTGGGTCGTATAAGGCTAAAATTTTATAATTTAGTATGTTTCTGTTATTTCGACAACTGTACTAAAAATGGGTTTCCCATTTGTTTGTGTAGTTACTGACAGTAACTGTACGAAAAAATGGTTTCCACACCCCCTTTTTGCGCCCACAAATCAGTGAAAATGCTATATTTCAAGCAGTTTTGACCGTATGAGACTAACATGTGATACCTAAGTTTGTATGGTTACTTTCGGCAACTGTACTAAAAAAAGGCGTCATCGCTATATAGCCACACCCACTTTTTGAAAAATCATGAAAATTGACTATTGGGTCGATTGAGCTAAAATTTTGGCTTAGTTTGTACGGTCTCTGTCAGCAACTGAACTAAAAATTGGTTTCCACGCCCCCTTTTACCGCCCACAAACCAATGAAAACGTTTTATTTCAACGGTTTGGGTCGTTTTAGACAAAAATTTTGTAATTCAGTTCACATGGTTACTCTCGGGAAGTGCACTAAAAATAGGCCTGTCCCACTTTAGTTAAACTCACGTTTCGGGGAGTTAGCGTCGAGTGAAGTAAAGTGCGCCAGGTTTAACCTAAATTGAGCTGAAATTTGGGCATTCGATTTGTTTCGATTACGAGATGGTTCTAGTGAAATATTTTGCAGCACCCCTTTTTATCGCTTGCAAAACAACAAAAATATTATATTTTGCACGGTCTTGATCGTATTAGATTAAAATTTGGTTATTTAGTTCATATGGTTACTTTCGGCAGCTATTCGACATTTTCGTATATGGCAGTAAGGCGGTCTATGGCAGAACAACGTCTGCCGAGGAGAGTGAGTGTTCCTGTGAGGTTTGATAACGTTTGGACGAGGGGGCGTGGTACCTCCCATACAAGCCAAATTTGCGCTATCGACCACACACCAAATAAAGGATATATATCAGACGGTTTCGATCGTAAAAAACTAAGATTTAGTAATTTTGTTCAGATGGTTACTGTCAGTAACTGTACAAAAAATGTGCGTGGTCGCAATATATATACGCCCACTTTTTCGAAATCATGCCAATTCCGGAGTTCTACACATTTTTATAGTGAAACTTGCTGTGTAGGTGCGCCAAGAGGCAGTCACGATACATAAATGTTTTCAAGCCCACTTTTACCGCCCACAAATCAATATCTGTATATATAAAAATGAATCGTGATTTGTTCGGATGCTTAAAACTTGAAAATGACTGAACCAAATTGGATACTTCTTTCTACTGGTTTAGGAAAAATATAATGCCACACCTCCATTTGTCGCCCACAAATCAATAAAAATGCTGTATTTAAGAAGGTTTTGGTTGTATTAAATTAAAATTTGGTAAATAAGTTCATATGATAACTATCATTAACTTTGATAAAAATGGGCGTGGTCACACTTCATATACGCTTACTTTTAAGAAAATATCAAAATACTTCGAAACTATTGGTCCGATTGAGCTCAAATTTTGTAAGTACGGGAACAAGTTTACTTTACGGGCTACGCACCGATTTTTTTTTTTTTTAGAAAAATGGGGTTTTACCCCCTAAAAAGGAATACGTAAGAAAAAAAGCCCGGACTCTTCTAGTTTTTTTTTTAAAAATCCCCAAAGTTTTGAAAAAAGTGCAAAATGGGTACATGTAAACAATACCAAACATGACATTTTTAAATTTTTTTTTTTTTGTAATGTGTATTTGGAGGTAAAATAGGGAATGGTGAAAAAAGAAAAGGTCTATCTGAAGTGGTTTATAAGATATAGTGGTTCAACATTGAAGAAATGGGCCCAAAAAGGAGTGATCTTTTTGTCCTTTAAAAGTAAACATTATGAGTATCAAAAGAAAGGTATTAACAACAGCTATTGAAAGAGTTATTAATAATTGAAATCGATGCATAAATTTTGAAGATAATAGTGTTTTTATAATGTTTATAAGATTCTCAACGCTTCGTACAAGGCGAAATAACTTCATAATAAAAAAAGCACCAGAAAAAAATCAAGTAATTATACAAGAGCATATAAGAACTTTTGAAGAAAATATTGTTGAAGATGAAAATAGCGCCGCAGGCGAAAAATTGTTATAAAAAATCGCGCGATTTTTTCTAACAATTTTTCATTATGTCAGTATAACATATGAAGCAGTTTTGAAGACGAATATAGCGCCGCAGGCGAAAAATTGTTATAAAAAATCACGCGATTTTTTCTAACAATTTTTCATTATGTCAGTATAATATTTAATTTTTTTGTTAATATGTTTATTATTTTTTATCTCTTTGAAGAAAGATTCTGTAGTCCTGAAAAGGACTGATTTTGGTTGCATTTTATAGTGTTTACCTCACTCAATCGTCCTCACTTTCGGATCCGGAATCAACCAAATTACTAAGGACTGTATTGACTGGGTTATACAGTTCTCCAGCAATTTGGAAGAACTCCTTTAGTGGATCCAAACCAAGGTTCCGGCATCTTTTGGAAAACATAAATTTCGCCAAATATCCAGCAAAAAAACGTTTTCTGCGAGAAAATGGCGAAAGATATGCCTTCGCGTGCTTCCAAAGTCCTTCGATGGTGTTGGTGTGGGCGCCGGTGTCCGGATCTACGAAGTGAAGTGAATGGTTGACCGTTAGGTGTTCAAAACCTTCACGATCCAAACATTCGTATGACTGAAATAGAAAAAAATTATTAATTAAATAAGCAAATGTTAAATAAATGGACTTACCTTCCAACAATCCGAAATGATGGTAGTCCCTGGCAGTATCCAATCTTTAATTATCGCTAATAAGACGACTGCGCTTCGGAACTCCACCGGGACAAGGAAACAGCGTCTGCTCCCTTCCTCAATCCCTCCGAAAACCCACTGTCCCTCAACCGCGTGTCCTCTGTGGTACTTGCGACGTCCAAACTTAGACTCATCGACCTGTACTACTATGTCTGGCCCACCAATTTTTTCATGTTCAGTAATCATTTTAAAAATGACTACTTCCCGATGAAATGATGACCAGTCCACGGCAGTTTTTTTGGATACTCTAATTTGTTCGCAGATGAAGTCTAGTTGGACGTTTTTAAGCCACAGGTAGGTGAACGAGACGATTTGGAAGAGGGACAAGTGGGATTTCATAAAGAACGTGTCCGTTCTTATGGATTTCTTTTCTCCACACCGTACTCGCTTCCTATAGGTGTTGGTGTAGTGCTGGTAGCACCTCCACTGGAAGCCATCAACCGCCTCCTCACTGGCCTTCAGTTGCATGAAATGGCCGTTGGAGCACTTCAAAGAATTTGAAGGTGCTATCAACGACCACTCCTGTAACTTCAAAATGACCTCCATAGATATGGGGCCATCCACTTTGCAGTTAAACACTTGAAAAATTTCTATTAAATTCATGTCCGACATGGTTAAATAGATGTTACTCAATGATTTCAAAATGTTGCAAAAGCATTGCAAATGAAAATTTTCTGAATTAACGGGACTTCTTTCGCGAGAATTCATGGCCTACTTGAAAATTTGCATACATTTGAATTCGGGAAGAAATACATGAACGCATTTTGAAGTGTTAATTTTTGTGTAAGTAGGAAATAGAAAAGCAGTGTTTTCTTTAAAATTTATGAATGGATTTCAATGATTAATGCTTCTTTCAGTAGGTATTAACACAACCTTTCTTCTGATACCCATAATGCTTACTTTTATAGAAGAAAAAATACTTACTTTTTTGGGCCAATTTCTTCAATTTGGAACCACTATATCTTCTAAAATAGTTGAGATAGAGCTTTTATTTTTCCACAATTCGCTATTTTACCTCCAAATACACATTACAAAAAAAAAATTAAAAAATGTCATGTTTGGTATTGTTTACATGTACCCATTTTGCACTTTTTTCAAAACTTTGGGGATTTTTTAAAAAAACTAGAAGAGTCCGGGCTTTTTTTTTTGCACGATCATGATCAGCGCCCGAAAATACATAATAAAAAGGCATAAGTGTAGTTTACGGGCGATAGCCCGTAAACTACACTTATGCCAAAATTATTGTTATCGAATAGCTTTAGAGTTATGGGGTCGCACAGCTTAGAAATTCGGTATTCGACCACAATTTAGACGTACCGTTTCAGTAATGAAATTTTATGGGAGTGGAAAAGGGGGAGGAGCACCTCCCATACAACCCAAATTTGTGATATCGAATAGCTTTGAAGTTATAGGAATTAAGCTTTGGAATTTAGTTTTTGACCTCAATTTACACATGCAGTTTCAATCAGGGACCGAAAATATCTGTTATTTCTGATGTTGATGTTGTTGTTGTTGTTGTTGTTGTTGTTGTTGTTGTTGTTGTTGATGTTGTTGATGTTGTTGTTGTTTCTTTGGAAAGATTCGTTAGAACAATTAATTTTTCTAACTTTGACCTTAAGCTCAATAAACGATTTTAAACTATCAAACAACTAGAATTTGTATTTAAAATCAAGTATGATTTAAACTATCAAACATTTAAAATTTGTATTTAAATCATATAAAATCAACATAATTTAGTAAAAATAATAACAATAAATACGTTTTAATTACAATAGTAATTATTTTTGTTTTTTATTAAATATTAATTATAAACTTAATCTACAATAATTTCTTAAGCACTAGCAGCTGGGGTTATTAATAATTAATTATTGTCGATAAGCGCTAACAGCTTACGTCTGATTTCAAAGTTTCAAGAAATCTCGCTTCGACGATAACAATACTAATGTACTGTACAGCAAAACGTAAAAGTAATTTTGAATATGCAGATGTAGGTGCAGGTGTGGATAGATGTAGACGTTGATGCTGTTTTATTCAATTGTGTGATGTAGTTTGAAGATTGTTTTATCTAAACATCAGAAAAACAGATACGAAAAAAATAAATTAATTAAAACTTCAGCCCTTAGAATCAAAACAATATCTTTCTGACTATACTTTTGGCAATAAGTATTTGCATTTCTAAAAGAATAAGAAGAGCCAAAAAGCCCAATAACTTCTTCAAAGACTAATAAGTATCTATTGAAAGTTATTGGATCATTTAATCAGTAGACAAAAAATATAAATTCTACAAAGTGAAGAAAAATATAATTTACTATTTTTTATAACGAGCTCGAACTAGTCAAAAGCGACTTTCGAAACAAATTCATATATCTAGTCTACCTACATTATTTTATCTTTAATCTACCTACATAATGTTATCTTTATCTGTATCTATATGCATATCCATATCAATGTCCATATCTATATCCATATCCTTCTCCATATCCTTATGCATATCTATATCCATAGTTTGATCCATATCCATATCATATCCTTATCCATATTAATATTCATATCCTTATCCATTTCCTTATCATTATCCTTATCCATATCCATATCCATATCCATGTCCATAAACAAAACCATATTCATATCCATTTCCATATTCATAATCTAAATCCATATTCATATCATTTTCCATATGAATTTCCATTTCCATATTCAAAATCTTAATCATAAGCATTTTAAGCATACCTATAACCATAATCATAACCGTAACTGTATTGTGCAGATTAAAAAAAAATGGGATGAGTCTAAAATATATCTTCCTTTACCCTTATCTATCAACATGTCCTAACATGAAAGACTCATCATGTCTTTCTTAAACTACAGCTTTAACCAAGCCCGCCTAAGGATTATTCCCCAAGTTGTGGCATACTAAACAAGTAAAATTCTCTGTATTGAAATTTGTGGATGAAGGTAAATAATGCCGATCTAATACGCATCGCTGATGGTCCGTATAACAACAGACATCACACAATACCCACTTTTGAAAACCTCCTATGTTGTCCATTTGACTGCAACAGTATAAGCAAAAATGCTCTCCAAGCAAATTTGTGACAGGTATTCTCTGTAGTTAGCAGTATTAAAGTGTCGTTGGGCTTTGTTTTGATTCAAGAAATCTTCCGCGTATTTTAAAACAAAGTATCTACAGTTCCAATTATCTTTTGGAAAGTACTTTAAACCTACTGTCTTAAGTGACCAATCATTCAAAGAAAAACATTGTTCCATCCGTTTTTATTAGCCACTTCGCTATAAAGCTTTACAAATTGTTTGAAGCCTTCGAAGAAATTTGTGCAGCGATACTGATGGGCATTCTTTTGTTGGGGGTCATAAAATTTCAAAGAGCATTTTAATATGTCTGCTAGTGCTAAACACCAATGACAGTCTATATTTACTGGATATAGTATAAATTTTGTATTTATGTTAATTTCCATATAAGGTGGAAAATGTAATATTAAGTTATCCTTTTCCTTTTTTGATTTATTATGTAAATCAGTTATATACTTATCAGTGACTACCACGTCATAAAAGCATATATTCTGGACTTGTGATTTTTTTATAAAAACGTCCAAAAAATAGTTCATATGGAAATCATCCAACCAAGCATTCATACTCTCCTTGCTGTAGGATATATTGGTAAGTCCGACCGTTTGATTGCGTTCCACTCCTAACACAAACTAAATAGTTTCCACTTAATGTGTTTCCTTCAATGTTTTTATATCTTTCCTCATTGCGTATTATCCCGTTTTGATATTTTAACATTTCTGAATTGGGCGGATTTTTGTTTTTGGAAGTTTTCAAACCTTCCTCAGCTCTGCTAAGGGTAAGAACCTTTTTTAGACGGATTTTGTTGGAATATCATTGATGCTGCGAAGCTTTGGTAACTTTTTTTTTCTTTGACAAAGATTTTGCAAGATTTAAAAAGTAAAGATTTTTAGCATTAGCAAGGCTGCATTTTGTAAGTTTTTATTTATTGAAGAGCATCTCTTGTTCGGAATTTCATTTTCTATTTTCAAGTATTTAAAGTCTATTTTACTTTTCATTAAACGTATAAATCTTCCTAGTTTTGCGGGAAGCTTTCCTATTTCTACGTTGGATCCAACACTTTATGCTTTAACATTGTTAAAATGTCTTTCTACACGCCCATTTGTCAAATGTGCTTCTCGATCAAAGTTGTAGTGCTTGCCATCATTAATAATATTTGACCACAGATATAATATTTTCGATGTCTTTATAATAAATTTAGGTCTTACCTTCTGTGCAAAGTTCTACCATACGTAAAAATACTTCATTTGTATCCACATCCATTGATGGACTTAAGAGAAGCTCACAAAAATATTTGTGCCAGCTTTTTAAATTGTTGTAATTATCTTCTTGATATATGTAAGAAATCATTTCGATGTAGTTATCTAAAGTGGACTTCTCACTTTTTACAATTTCGTAAGTCAAATTTATATAGCGTAAGAGGTCCATTTTAGCATTAGCAAGGCAAGCAGCATTAAGCAACGCCATGCTTAAATATGTCACTAAAGTTGTAAATACTGGCCATGAATTAAGTTCTATACATCTGTTGCGAAAGGATTATAGCCAGTAGTTAGTAGTTAATGGAGTTTTCATCATGCCTACATGACACTCTCTCAGCTATGGCGACCGTTCGTGTGTTCGGTGTTTTGATAACTAAAGCATAGTAATAAATCATTTTATCCGCTGCTGATAGATCTTCATGGAAAGATGACATTTTTGCAATTTTATTTGACGATCGCTATACATATAAACATCAAGAGAACGTGTGGCTAGCTATGCATAAACATCTCCACTGTTTTGTTCCTCATCCATAAGAAGAAGAATGTTGTTAAAATCGTCTTTGTCATAATCCTTTTCCGTAATAGCTTCGTTACGTATTTTTCTAATTGTTGAATCCGAACATATGTCCTGCATATTTTTTTCTTACTCTAGTAATTCCATGTCACACATCTTAACCGTGTGCTCACGATATATACACACGATACACACATCTTGTGGATATGCAGTGGCTCACAGCTTATTTTTTGCAGTGCATACTTTCAACTTGAAGGCTTTATAACAACGAAACTAAAAGGAATAGAAAAAAATAATATGGTATCATTTAAAAGAAGAAGATGTTTAGTTTAATGAATTAACTTAATTTATTGTTAAAATATATATTAAGTTGGCTTAAAATTAAGAAATCAGAAAATACTGCTTAAGTTCATTTCGCAGCTTATTTTATGCAGTCACTTTTTATTTATAAATATTTCGTATTAATGATATTTAATATTTTTATTATTTGGTATGATAGCTCTTGTTGTCCACAATAACCTTGGACATATGTTCTTTGTCGTAGTTGATTCTGCATAATCTGTTTTTGGGGCTAATAAACGGCTTGTTTCGTGTTACTCGGCCATGAAAGTTATTTTTGCGCAAGACACGTTGATTAGTTTCAGCACTACACTGTTTGCTCAGGTCAGTTTTAACTTCAAAAGCCATTTTCGGAGCTGAGAGTGTCGGGTTAGCCTTTATCTTCCGTACAATATGCCGCTCGTCGGTTGCATTAAAAATTTTGTTTGGTGCTTCTTTGCTCTTATTGTGCAATCGATTCTTATGGACGAAGCGCTCGATGATTTTTTGTAAAATGTACAGAAAAAAGGGTGCATATTTTTTAAAGATCTTGAATTTATCTTTTTGGTGGTATATTTTTTTGTAGCATTTTTATAAAAATTCCTTTTTATTTTAACCTGAAATTTTCAGTCGCATTTTTCATAGTCTTTGCCACAAATTTTTTTATATTTTTAGTGTAGTGTTTAGTTAAGATATAAATTTTAAATACTAACACACAATTTTGGGTTGAGACTCAAACGATTGCTATTTTTAAAAAATTTAAATAATGGATTTAATACTATTAGATTTATTTTTATAATAATATATATTATTCTGAATGTTCATTATTATTAACATAAGAAAATTCAATTTTCGGTATAAAAACAGGAAATATTTTGTAGGCATTTTTTAAAAAATTCGTTAAAATAGCAATCGTTGGAGTCTTAACGTAAAATTGTGTTAGTTCTTAAAATTAATGCCTTAACTCAACACTCCACTAAAAATATAAAATTTTTTTTGCGAAGACTATGTTTTGGTACAATTTTATTAAAATAAAACGGTGCCAAATAAATGATATTTACAAGGATTTTATAGCAAAATATTATGATTTCGAAAAAATGTACTTACTCTATGCAGACGATGCAGTTGCTGCAAATAGTCCATTCAAAAATATGTCTTCGGCCATACTTCATCAAGTTCAGCTAAAAATGGCAAGCACAATTCCATCAAATTTTGAAAAAATATATTTAAAAATGAAGAATTGCTATTCTTAATTCTAGGGAAACAAAGGCATATTTTCCATTGTGGACTAATAAAATGGGAATATCTATTGACCCTTCGGGTACCAAAGTTAGTAATGGTCTCATATAATCCACGTTTCTTATCCAGAGGACATTAGTTTAAAAAAACACACTTGAGACCCGTACATTATATCAGGCTGATGCGAAGAGATAATTTTAGTTCTCTTAAAGATGACAGAATAAGATATCAATAATTTAGTAAAGCCAATGAAGGTGAAGATATTGATGAAGAAATAGATGAAGATGAAATGGTTGAGTTATTAATAAGACCTTTTTAAGTGAACAACACTATTCTCATAAAATAGATGAGGTAGAATCAGAAGAGCAGTGGGGTGCTAAGGATATTACATATGAAAAACTTATAAATAAGACCCAAATGTAGGCTTTAAACTTAGAAAATTATACAGAGAGTAGTGCAGGAAAGTTGGCGAATTCTAAAAGATGATACGTTTTTGATGTAAGACACACTAGCTTAAAGTTAAATAAATCAATGCCACCAGTCCAATCAGGGTATAGGTCCTTATCGAAGATTTTGATTGGAAGACCCTTGTATATTAATAAACAAGAATTAACTCATTTCTTTTTAGAAGCCGTAATGCTTTATCTCATTGAGCCAAAAAATTATTATATTAGTTATATTAGTAATTAATTATTAATTATATTAGTCTCTCTAGTCAGTCTTTCAATGCATATAGCCGAGAGGTGCACAATAATATGTCTTTTTAAATACCAAGTTTTCCATCAAAGGGCAATAAACGTCAAATAATAAATGCAACAATAACGACCTTGACAGATGAACCTGCCTTGAAATTCTGCTATGTTTAAATCAAATGAAAGAAAAGGAATGCAGTCTAAACTTCACTTCTTTAAATTTATATTAAATTTTTAGCTACGTGAGATTGAATTTCTGTTTTATGTTCTGTAGCAATCTCACGCAATCTTCCAAGGAAACCATGATAAAATTAAGGTCGAATTGCGAGAAGCAAGACGAGAAATACTTAATTCGACAACCTTTAGCGATAACACTCTAGGACTCTTTGAAGTCAAGAAAAAATGCTTAAAAATGGACCAGTCCAAAACATACAGGAAATAAGCAAACTCGGAGGAGAAAGCAAAGAGGGCGATGAATGACAATGCAACAAAACGACAAAGGATCTTTCAAGCAAACTTTAAACGCTAGGACTAAAAAACTTTTTTGGATTGTAAAATTTTGGAGGATATAGTGTGACGGGCAAAAGACCGAGACGGTTTTTGCCGCACACATAGCTCCCGATCTCACTCGTGAAAACACGAAGAAATAACAATAATAATAATAATAAAAATAATAGTAACAATAAATTAACTAAAGCAAAGAAAAGGAATTTAAATCAAACCACAAATAAAATATATAAACACTAAAACTAACATACAACTAGTAATAACACCGCACCCTGTGTCGACATAAATACACTTATAGGCATTCAGAGACGATCACATTAAATTAACGGCCACTGTGGCAAAACATAGTAGAGAAGTTAACCAACAAACACACAGGCAACCAAACCCCAACCTTAACATAGTACGCAGTAACAATTACAACAAGGTTTACAACAAACACATCTAACTAACGAAAACTGCAGCTAAAGATTGAAAACGAGAGAAACAACAATCAGTCAGCATAACATGAAGGCGACATAAGACAGTATAAGAGAAATGACGTCAGACATACAAGAGGAAGAAACCAGTTTTTAATATTTTAATATGAACACGTATATATGGATATAGACCAACACACATAGTGAACGACTACCATGACAAAATGCTACAAGCGAGAGAAGGCCCGAGCAAGCAACCACCACCGATCAAGTACCAGTATGCAGAATGGCAACGGGCTACAATTACAACACGAGAACAGAATTGACGGTGCAGGTAGCCACCAATACTATCGCAGCGAGAGCGACAAGCAACAACGACGACAAACAGCACGGTCAAGTGTTGGCTAGCCAGAAGACAAAAGTTAGTTGCTGACGAGGAGCGAACCAGTGCACTTGATAGTTGCTGACGAGGAGCGAACCAGTGCAGTTGATAGTTGCTGACGAGGAGCGAACCAGTACAGTTGATAGTTACTAGCGAGCGGTGAACCAGTGAAGACTATAGATACTGATAAGGAGGACACTGTACAGAAGGATTAATGAACAGGAAGGATTAAAGGAAAGGTCAGGAGTTCAGAAGGCATTTAAAGGAAATTAATATAGAAGGGTGAGGACAGACAGAACTGTGAGTGGTATTGTAAGGCATTGAATTATTTTAAAATGTATAAAGTATTTATGATTTTATTAAGATTATAATAAGATTATATCGGGGTCTTCGGATACTGAATTATTTTAAACCTTATAAAGTATTTACGATTATAATACGATTATATCGGGGTCTTCGGATACTGAATTATTTTAAACCTTATAAAGTATTTACGATTATAATAAGATTATATCGGGGTCTTCGGATACTGAATTATTTTAAACCTTATAATGTATTTACGATTATAATAATATTATATCGGGGTCTTCGGATACTGAATTATTTTAAACCCTATAAAGTATTTACGATTATAATACGATTATATCAGGGTCTTCGGATACTGAATTATTTTAAACCATATAAAGTATTTACGATTATAATACGATTATATCGGGGTCTTCGGATACTGAATTATTTTAAACCCTATAAAGTATTTACAATTATAATACGATTATATCGGGGTCTTCGGATACTGAATTATTTTAAACCTTATAAAGTATTAACGATTATAATACGATTATATCGGGGTCTTCGGATACTGAATTATTTTAAACCTTATAAAGTATTTACGATTATAATAAGATTATATCGGGGTCTTCGGATACTGAATTATTTTAAACCTTATAAAGTATTTACGATTATAATACGATTATATCGGGGTCTTCCGATACTGAATTATTTTAAACCTTATAAAGTATTTACGATTATAATAAGATTATATCGGGGTCTTCGGATACTGAATTATTTTAAACCTTATAAAGTATTTACGATTATAATAAGATTATATCGGGGTCTTCGGATACTGAATTATTTTAAACCTTATAAAGTATTTACGATTATAATACGATTATATCGGGGTCTTCGGATACTGAATTATTTTAAACATTGTAAAGTATTTACGATTATATCGGGGTCTTCGGATACTGAATTATTTTAAACATTGTAAAGTATTTACGATTATAATAAGATTATACCGGGGTCTTCGGATACTGAATTATTTTAAACCTTATAAAGTATTTACGATTATAATAAGATTATATCGGGGTCTTCGGATACTGAATTATTTTAAACATTGTAAAGTATTTACGATTATAATAAGATTATATCGGGGTCTTCGGATACTGAATTACGCTAAATATTGTGAATCCTAACGTTAAGATAGATAGGAACTACACTAAAAGTTAAAGACAAGCGTTAAGCAAACATTGACCGGACCATAGACCTAACGGAACACCTTAGCCGAATCCGATCACTGCCTAGGAGAGGGGCACCACCTTGACGTCAACGTATCAATCCAATGTCAAACCTGAATTATAATTTGAATTAAAAACTCAATAAAGAAATATTAACTTTAACCTCTGCACGTCTACAATTTTTCTCATTACAAATTTTGTACGGACCTCGGAATCCCGGCGAGCTAACCTCAGCTATAGACCCGGAAGACCGGGAGCTTCGTTACAATAGTTCGGGAGGAATACTTGAAGCAAAATAATGTTTGCATTTTATGTTTTTATAAATTTTGTTACACAAAGAAAGGAATTCGATTTAAAACTAGTTGTAAATATGATTTCTGTACTAATTTAAAATTTTTAAAATCTTGAAAGGACAAGGTCGTATATCCGTTTTTAGAACTAGTGAAAATGCACATGACAAAACCAAACAGGTAGTTGGGCAGTTACGAGGTGTAAAGAACGATGTATGCAAGAACCTTATTAAACAAACAAAAGCATTTTATTTTAGAAAACAGGTAGAACTGAAAGTTTATGAGGATACCGTAATTTTTGGGATTTGGAAGAATATTCACAAATTCAATATATTGCGGAAATTGAAATCCAAGGCAAATTTTTTCTCTTATAACAAAGATCGCATAAAAAACAAAGAATTACATTAACTGTAGTAATGGTGCAAATGGTGCAAAATAGGCGGAAAACGATCGTATACAGCTTATATTGGCGACTTAAAAGTTTATCACGAGAACGAGCCTGCAAGCGAGGAAAGTCAGAACGAACACAATAATAGCATACTGCCCAAAATGACCAACGAAGGAAGACAAGGAAAAGAAGTATTCAACGTAAATAAACCAAAATAGTCGAGAAGAGAATAGAAGAAAGGATGAAGGCAGACGGAAAGTTATAGGGAGACAAAGGTCAAAGAAAAAGAAAAAACATTTTGAGCCCACTGGCCGAACCGCACCCAACCAAAGGAGACTGCAAGAAAAGTCAATGTACTGCAAGGTATGCACACACAAATTAAATTAATGTACTGCAAGGTATGCCCACGCAAACGAAATTAAACAGCGGTCATTCGAGTAATAACACTCAACGAAGACACACGTCAATAAAATTTACAAAGAAAAAAAAAACATGGAAAATCAAAAGACGAAGTTTGAGGAAACACGGGACCGATTCCGCCAGCACCTACTGGACGAGCAGCGTAGGCAGCCCCGCACGCGCCGGCTAAGTCCGGGGTGGGAAGAAAAGGTAGACCACCCACAACAAAAATACCCTCGCGTTCGACTCGTGCGCCTGGAAACCGAAGCCGAGCACCCAAACCCAGAGGTGACCCAGTCAGCAGAACGACCTCGCGTCCGAACCCCGGACCCAAACGAGCCCAGCTGTAGCAACGCCCATCGCGCTACGGACTCGCAGCCCTAGGTGGGCTACAGCTACCGAAGACAGTATCTACACGAGCTCCTTCGTGAAAGCGACCCTGAAGAGGAAACCAGCGACAGCGCCAAAGACACGGACGAGATGACCGAAGCGGTTTCAGAAGAGGACGTGAGCGAACCACCCCAAAGCACGGAGACCATCACCATGAGTAGCGACGAGAAAGGGCCGCGAAACGCCAGCGAGTACGAGGAAAGCGAGGATGACGCTCCACCAGAGGGCCGATGGCTCTCCACGACTGTCGACCGGGACGTGGTCACCACGCGAGGTTGGACGCAATATGTATTGCAATGTCGTGCGGTCCTGACAGTTCGAGACCCTGAACCCTCAGCGGGAGATTCAGACGAACCATGGATTGAATTCCCACCATCCCCGACGCCACAGTTTGTCACTTGGAAGCCCAATGTCCCGAGGACGGGTGCACAGGAGGAGGAGGCAACGATGCGACATGCCACGGACATAGCGGAACCGCCGCGTGACATTCATGCGGAGTTAGCCGAGTTCATACGGCAGCCAGACCACTGGAAAAGGATCCCACCAACGTCCGATCAAGCCACCCAAACGGACCCTCCGATCTTACGAGCCGAAAGGGCATGCCAGACGGAAGCAGGGGCCCTTACGGAACTGAATGCGTTGAGCTATTTGGGTATAACTGCCGAATCAAAGCCTCATAATAGCTCCCACCACGCTACCAACCCCAATCCAGAAACCAACGCGCCACCCATTTGGATATCGCCACAAACCGAGCGTTTCCTGGCAACTTATTTGGATGTCGAAGGTACGGACGAGACCCTGTCCTTGGACACAGACCTGTGGGACGGTCTAGATGACGGAGGAAGCGATGAACGACCCAGCGTGTTCACAGAGGACCTAACCACCTCAGAATCAGCAACCACTACTCCAGGCCCCAACCCAGAGAGCCCCACAGATAGCCACGCCCCCTCTATCCGCGAACTAATCGAGATTGAGAGCCAGAAACTGGAAAAAACCCGAAGGCGGGGAACCCGCATCACCGCGCTTAGGGAGGTCCGAGGGACCATATACCGGATCCAAATCTCAAAAGGCGGCCAAGTAAGAATCACCCCCACACCCCCGACGAAGTAAGAGGAGAGTGTGACGGGCAAAAGACCGAGGCGGTTTTTGCCGCACACATAGCTCCCGATCTCACTCGTGAAAACACGAAGAAATAACAATAATAATAATAAATATAATAGTAACAATAAATTAACTAAAGCAAAGAAAAGGAATTTAAATCAAACCACAAATAAGATATATAAACCCTAAAGCTAACAAAAAACTAGTTATAACACCGCACCCTGTGTAGACATAAATACACATATAGGCATTCAGAGACTATCACATTAAATTAACGGCCACTGCGGCAAAACATAGTAGAGAAGTTAACCAACAAACACACAGGCAACCAAACCCCAACCTTAACATAGTACGCAGTAACAATTACAACAAGGTTTACAACAAACACATCCAACTAACGAAAACTGCAGCTAAAGATTGAAAACGAGAGAAACAACAATCAGTCAGCATAACATGAAGGCGACATAAGACAGTATAAGAGAAATGACGTCAGACATACAAGAGGAAGAAACCAGTTTTTAATATTTTAATATGAACACGTATATATGGATATAGACCAACACACATAGTGAACGACTACCATGACAAAATGCTACAAGCGAGAGAAGGCCCGAGCAAGCAACCACCACCGATCAAGTACCAGTATGCAGAATGGCAACGGGCTACAAATACAACACGAGAACAGAATTGACGGTGCAGGTAGCCACCAATACTATCGCAGCGAGAGCGACAAGCACCAACGACGACAAACAGCACGGTCAAGTGTTGGCTAGCCAGAAGACAAAAGTTAGTTGCTGACGAGGAGCGAACCAGTGCAGTTGATAGTTGCTGACGAGGAGAGAACCAGTGCAGTTGATAGTTGCTGACGAGGAGCGAACCAGTGCAGTTGATAGTTGCTGACGAGGAGCGAACCAGTGCAGTTGATAGTTGCTGACGAGGAGCGAACCAGTACAGTTGATAGTTACTAGCGAGCGGTGAACCAGTGAAGACTATAGATACTGATAAGGAGGACACTGTACTGAAGGATTAATGAACAGGAAGGATTAAAGGAAAGGTTAGGAGTTCAGAAGGCATTTAAAGAAAATTAATATAGAAGGGTGAGGACAGACAGAACTGTGAGTGGTATTGTAAGGCATTTAATTATTTACAAGAGAAAGTATAAAATATAGAAGGGTGAGGACAGAAAGAACTGTGAGTGGTATTGTAAGGCATTGAATTATTTTAAAATGTATAAAGTATTTATGATTTTATTAAGATTATAATAAGATTATATCGGGGTCTTCGGATACAGAATTATTTTAAACCTTATAAAGTATTTACGGTTATAATAAGATTATATCGGGGTCTTCGGATACTGAATTATTTTAAACCTTATAAAGTATTTACGATTATAATAAGATTATATCGGGGTCTTCGGATACTGAATTATTTTAAACCTTATAAAGTATTTACGATTATAATAAGATTATATCGGGGTCTTCGGATACTGAATTATTTTAAACCTTATAAAGTATTTACGATTATAATAAGATTATATCGGGGTCTTCGGATACTGAATTATTTTAAACATTGTAAAGTATTTACGATTATAATAAGATTATATCGGGGTCTTCGGATACTGAATTATTTTAAACCTTATAAAGTATTTACGATTATAATACGATTATATCGGGGTCTTCGGATACTGAATTATTTTAAACCTTATAAAGTATTTACGATTATAATAAGATTATATCGGGGTCTTCGGATACTGAATTATTTTAAACATTGTAAAGTATTTACGATTATAATAAGATTATACCGGGGTCTTCGGATACTGAATTATTTTAAACCTTATAAAGTATTTACGATTATAATAAGATTATATCGGGGTCTTCGGATACTGAATTATTTTAAACATTGTAAAGTATTTGCGATTATAATAAGATTATATCGGGGTCTTCGGATACTGAATTACGCTAAATATTGTGAATCCTAACGTTAAGATAGATAGGAACTACACTAAAAGTTAAAGACAAGCGTTAAGCAAACATTGACCGGACCATAGACCTAATGGAACACATTAGCCGAATCCGATCACTGCCTAGGAGAGGGGCACCACCTTGACGTCAACGTATCAATACAATGTCAAACCTGAATTATAATTTGAATTAAAAACTCAATAAATAAATATTAACTATAACCTCTGCACGTCTACAATTTTTCTCATTACAAATTTTGTACGGACCTCGGAATCCCGGCGAGATAACCTCAGCTATAGACCCGGAAGACCGGGAGCTTCGTTACAATAGTTCGGGAGGAATACTTGAAGCAAAATAATGTTTGCATTTTATGTTTTTATAAATTTTGTTACACAAAGAAAGGAATTCGATTTAAAACTAATTGTAAATATGATTGCTGTACTAATTTAAAATTTTTAAAATCTTGAAAGGACAAGGTCGTATATCCGTTTTTAGAACTAGTGAAAATGCACATGACAAAACCAAACAGGTAGTTGGGCAGTTACGAGGTGTAAAGAACGATGTATGCAAGAACCTTATTAAACAAACAAAAGCATTTTATTTTAGAAAACAGGTAGAACTGTAAGTTTATGAGGATACCGTAATTTTTGGGATTTGGAAGAATATTCACAAATTCAATACATTGCGGAAATTGAGATCCAAGGCAAATTTTTTCTCTTATAACAAAGATCGCATAAAAAACAAAGAATTACATTAACTGTAGTAATGGTGCAAGTGCCATTATATAAAAATAGTATGTTAAGATTAAGATTCCTTCGTTAAAGCAGATCAGAATCTATTTAAATTATTTTTAAAATTTTTTTAATATCTGCTCTTAAATTTCAATCTTTAAGTGCTACTTTAAGTTAATGTATAGAATGGTTTTAGGATTGTTTTTGTTTTGTGTTTGTCACATTATAGAATTGCTACGTTTTGGTACCATTTTAATAAATTAAATCGTTGCCAACTAAATGAATTTGACAAAGATTCTGCAGGAAAATATTATAATTTCGAGAAAGACTACGTGCTATATTTATACGATGCAATCGCTTCAATTAGTCTATTCAAAAATATGTTTTCGGTTAAACTTCATCAAGTTCAGCTAAAACTAACGAAATTTCATTAAATTCGGAAAAAAATACATTTAAAAATGAAGAATTGCTGCTCTTTTTTCTAGGGAAACAGGTAGCATATCTTCCTTTCTGGACTAATATATGCCGAAGTAAGTAATGGCCTTCTTATCCAGAAGACATTCAGAAGATCAGTAGGGTGCTTAGGATATTACACATAAAAGAACTTATAAATAAGACTGTAATGGAGGCTTTAAACTTAGAAAATTACATAAAGAATAGTGCAGCAAAATTGGCGACTTCTAGAAGATGTTACGTTTTTGATGTTAGACAAACTAACTCAAAATTAAATAAGTCCATGCTACCAGTCCAATCTGGGTTTTGGGGCCTTATTCGAAGATTTCGATTGGAAGACCCTTGTTTATAAACAAGAATTATTACATTTTATTTTAGAAGTAAACAAATTCGTACAGCCTCCCTTGTCAGTCTGGTGTAATCCGTTTGGAATATTTAAAATAACTAGTAGTCTTCAGTCCGTATGTTATATATATACCATTTCTTAAGCATAGTCATTATACTTTCTGTTGTGTAAATTTCAAGGCTAAGTCTTTCCATTATTTAGAGTCACAATATGATGGGAAAAATTAAGGTCTTGAATGTCTCACACAGTTTTTAAAACAGATAAATATCTAAGATCAGGAAAAGTGGAAACTCATTATCGACCAAAAAAGAGATAAGCAAACAGACGGTGCGAGCTTTGCTGTTTTCGTGGTCCAATGTGTCTAATAAATCTTAGAGAAAAAAACTTGTGTAATTTTGAAGTTTCAAATTTGTTTAGGCATATTATAGCGAAAGAAACACTAAAGCAAGTTGTCAAAAAAAGCGGCAGTTTCATATTGAAAGTTGTCTAAAAATCCGTCCGAATTGAGAGGTTTGTCACATTTCAGAGGAAAAATAAAATTATATTGAAATTGTATTTATTGGCAGATGTACGCAAATTTTTTTCTATTTCATAGACTTTCCTCAAAAATTCAATTCAAATTGATATGTGCAACACCATTTTTTTTCGTCTGATAACCTGCTTATTTAATTTAAATAAGTTAGATGTAAGTAAGATAGTTCTTTTATATACATGCTTTACGCGCTAAAGATAGTTCTTTTATATACATACTTTACGCGCTTAATGTAAATATATTTATTTAATCAAAATATTTTGTATCTAGCTGTTCTTTTTCTGAAAAAGGTTGGTCAAAGTTTTAAATTAATTTTCTTTTCATTATTTTTGTATTAGTATTCTTTATTATCACTTAATAAAGTAATACTAGTATCCTTAAAAAAAACCTGTATACATTGGCGTCGGAAGCGGGGGGAAAGGGGGCAGTTGTCCCCCCATTTTTTAGCTAGATAAACAATTTAAAAGGAAAAATTATTCAAAATATCAGTTTTTTACAACGATAATATTTTTGTATTATATATTTTCCTCTTCTTTATCTCTTATTCATGTTTCATGTGAAGAAATTTTGGTGAACTTTTTTGCACCATGATTTGTACTGCCCCCCATTTATTCTGCCCCCCCAGATGAAATTCCGACGCGCTTACCTGTATAGTGTGACAAGAAAAAATTATTTTATTTTGAAGAGTTCTAGTCAAAATTAAAAAACGTTTAATAATTAAATGTTTGTGGCGACCGTAGCCTAGTGGGTAGTGTGCGTGGCCCCGCGGTAGCCCGGGTTCAATTCCAGCTCAGACAGAAAAATTTGTTTCAATTAAATTAATTTTTCTGTTCGGTCGCCACCTCTCTGCAGACAATGGCAAACCTCAGAGAGTAAAAATTGCCATGTAAAGCTTCTTGAGAACATAAGCCGTTCGGAGTCGGCATAAAAAACACGTAGGTCCAGTTCTCGGTCATTTGTGATCAAACATTTAATAACACGCACAACACAATTGATCAATAGAAGCTAGGTCAAAGTCCTTCCAAGGGCTGAAATGGCCGGTTTGTTTGTTTGTTTTGTTAATAATTTGACTCACACTTGATTCTTGTTTTACGCTGTTCACATTGACTCGGATTTATTATACGCGCTTTTTGTTATACGTGTTCATTTTTGTTTTTGTTGCTTTAGTATGCAATTTCACATGAAATTTTGGTTTTTCTAGACGACTAGAGTTGGATCGAAATTTTTCTAACAGAGATTTGTCACTGCTACTCGAAATTAGCAATCACAGTATGCTACTAAAATATTTCAATCACAGTGATTGCTTCACAGATATTTTTGTTTTTTACAGGGAAGGTATTTATCACAGTAGCAGTGACTGTGGTTCCTAAAACCTTTGAATATCGAATAATTTCTGCTCCTGTTATTCCCCTTTCACAAAACCACAGTAGCAGTGATTTCTATTTGAAGGAATAAATGTTACCTAATGTGTTTTTTTTTAATTGTGTTGTAAGTTTTGGTGTTAATTTGCAATTGTGAGATCTGCGCTCTCTTTTGAAGTTATTTATATGAACGTAAAAAAATTTAATTATTAAAAATATATATATTTAACATGGATTTTTACTGATATCAGGCAATTTTTTATATTATGTAAATATATTTTTTAATTATAAAAATTGGTGTAATTTTTACTTGTTTTTCTGAACAATTAGGATAACAAATTTACTTTTGACCAAGATCTTTAAAATAACATGTATATGAAAACTGCATAAGCATCAATATCTTTAATATACCAAAGTAGCAATCACAGATATTTTTTACTGTGATTCAAAAGTAGCAATCATTTGAGATTTTATGCAATGTTTTTACAAAATATTCTTCATAGTTAGTTTTTTTTGAAACAATGCTTTACGCTTATTTTTTCAATACGATATTTTTATACTCTCAGTTTATTGCATAAAACAGAAATACGTGTATATCTAAAAACTGAAGTGTATACAAATGCAAAACCACCATCAAGTTATTTCATAATAAAAGTAGAAGTTCTCGTTATTATTTCTTTTATTAATTTTTTTTTAGTTAAGGGGGTCTTCTCATTGAGCATTTTTCCCCCTTTTTTTTGCATTTATTTATTGCTTGGGTAGTTGTGAATATGCCCCTAAAAGGATTTTTAGAAATTCGAAATACTTTAGAAGATACATCCTTTTTTGTGAAGCAAGGTCTTCGTCAAAATGAGCTATTTTTCGACTCATTTTCGAACGAAGCGGCATAAAGTAACCACCGAATTCCGTTGAAAATGTTTATTGTTAGGTAATAACGTGTTTGCACACATATTCATACAAACATACGAATACACATTTCTGCTTATTTTAGGGGTTGAAGCATTTTTTGAGTGCAGGTGTTCAACTGAAAGCATCATTTAGTTCAGTTTGTATCGAGTTGAGCAACAGACGCGTGCGCTTCAGTGAACCGAAAAGTAAATTTTTCATAAATTTATTGTGATTTTTGTAAAATGGATCGGAAAAGTAATAAAAAAAAACGCCCAAGTGAGCATCAGAATCGTGCTAAAAAACGCGGGTTTAGTGGAAATCAGCATCTAAGACCAGAGGATTCTGAATATACCAGTACATCGGCCAAGAAATTCAAGAATAACGAAGACGACGAAGTATCAATCAAAAACAATTTGAAGTATTGCATTCTCGAGTTCTGTTCTGTGTTTACCACGTTGTCAGCGTTGGTAATTTGTGCCTCATGCAAGCAAAAAATTGAGTTCTCAGAAGCCTCACCAAATGGAGTTGGATTTAAAATCGCTCTGAACTGCGCCTGCCCACGCACAACATATATTCCTTCGTCACCTATGATCGGAAAATCATATGAAATTAATCGACACTAATATTTGTAAGTAAAAAATATCTGAAATATTTAGATTTTCTTTCAAAGGCCCTTTTTTGACTACCTGGCCAGTTTTCTTCACATCTACTGAACCAATTTTGATGAAATAAAGCTTTAATGACGCAGAATTACCTCCTTTTGTTAATTGCGTACTTTAATTTGTCACTTTTTTATTTTTTTGCCAAAAAAATACCTTTGATACCAGCAGAACTGCCTTTCTTGAAAAAAAAATTTTTGGGTTTTTTTGAAACCCTCGTATTTTGACCTATGAGTTAAGTTTTCTCCGGTTTTACCGGACCGATTTTGATGATACAAAGTGAATTCGACGGAGAATTGTCAGCTCTTTAAAACTGCATTTAAACATTTTTGATTTTTTTTTCCCAAAAAAATTACTTCAAACTTTAAACGCGTTTATCTCGAACCCACGTTTTTCGAACTGGCGGCCATGATATCTCCAGTTCAACTGAACCGATTTTCATGAAACAAAGTGGAATCGACGCAGAATTGTCACCATTCTCGGGTGAACCTCGACCATAATTTTAAAAAATTTTTTACTATTTTTTTTTACACTAAACTAAAAAAAACCCGAAATTGAAATTTTTTTTTGAATGGCCGCCATTTTGTCAAATAAAATCACAAAATTAAGCTTGAGGTTCACCCGAGAATTACATCTATACTGATTATAACCCCGTTTTTTTCATTTCAGACGCTCCGGAGACCCGGAATCGTGGCCGCCGTGACGACACCTTTTTTTTCACCACCAACTTTGAAGTCTCATTACTTTTTGAACAGCAAAAGTAAAAATTTTTTTTTTACTTTTGCAACTTTTGCAACGAGGCAAAAAAATTTTTTTATTTACTTTGAACCTTTTGTAATACAATAAATAAAAAAGTTTTTAATTATTCTTTGCGTTTTCAAATAAGAATTTTTTAAAAAGGGTCCAAAAAACGGGTTTTGAATGAGAAGACCGCCTTAAGTCTTATGTTTAGTTATAAATGTTTTTTAATGGAATCAAATACATTTTAGTTTATTAAAATAATTTTTGTAGTTCTTTGGTCCTAAAACTGTTCAACCCTTGTTAACTGGGTTAGCTAGTAACCTGGATTATTAAATCCAAATTAAATTGTTTGAGAGAACAAGAATAAAAAAGAGAAAGTTTTTGAGGTTTTATTTTTCTGAATGTTTGTTTTTTCGTAAGTCATATATTTCATATGAATTAATCGCTCTTATGAAGGGTACAATTTGTTTAAATTTCTTGCTTTATTGCCAAGGGGAGTTTTGAAGTGCGCTTTGTTTGGGAGCAAAAACTACAACAAAAATAAATTTTTCACATTTTTTCGAATCGAATCTTTAGAGCATTTTAAAATACACTTCCTAGTTGAAAGATTTGCATTAAATTAAAAATAATAATAATAATTTTTGCCTCTTCGCCTAAAAAAAACTTGTTTTTTGAGTTTTTAAAAATCGTGGGGAGTTGTGAATTACGACTAAAATCGCGCAAAAGGTATTTTTGGTTGAAATTTTTTAATGGGATTGGAGAAAATGATAAAATATTATGATTTTTATGTTTTAGAGTTAAAAAGTTTAAATAAAAAGGAAAAAAATTAAATTTTTTATTATTTTTCATAGTTTTTGTAGTTTCTCACAGTTTTCCCATAATTTTTGTAGTTGTCTTATAGTTTTCACATAGTTTACTTATAGATTTCTCATTGTTTTCTTCTATTTTTTAAAGTTTCCTAATTACCTTATATTTTTAATATTTGTCAACTCCTCGAGTTAGGAAAAAACAGAAAAATATTAAATCTTATTAAAAAAATCCTTGCAATTACAATAAAATTTTGAATTTCTTACATATGATGCGTAATACGGATGTAAAATACAATTTCAAGTTGACATCTGTCATATTTGATGTGCTTCACATCTCATTTGTCCCTATTTGTGCATCATTTCTCCCTATTCGCTACTATTTTAAAATTGCATAAATCCTTTTAAAGGTTGAAAGCCTAATCATTGCTGACTATTTTGTGTATACTCACTGTTTCGATTCACTTGAAAATGTTTATAAAAATGCTTCAAACACGAATGCTCAAAAATACATTCGAACAAAATGTGGAACACACTGTCTAGAAAGATATGAAAAAAGTGTGCTATTGAGACGAGTGCTAGTACAGAACTGAGATATTAGATGAAAAAATGTGTATTTTTAATTTCTTTAATGGAACTTCGTATCGGAAATATTGATCCTCGGATACAAACGTCTATCAACTTAAATCATGAGACTATTTTAATCTCAAAAAAGTAAGCTTTAGGCTTACTAATAAAAATTTGTAAGTTTACAATTCTAATAAAAATATTGTAGTTAGGATTTTAACCGTTTTAAATGTTTTTAATGGAATTTCGTAACGGAAAAATTGAGCCTAGGGTACAGACATCTTTAAATTTAAAGCTTGAGGCCTTTTTAATAAGGCTTTGGGCTTACTTATAAAAATTTATATTACTCAATTTCGACATGATTTATGAATAATTTAAGAATGAGCCGTAAATAACGATAGTGATAACATGGTATGGTGTTACTTACTTACTTAGTTGGCGCTACAACCGTATGTCGGTCTTGGCCTCATCTAAGAATTTGCGCCAGCCATTTCTGTCTTTTGCTTGCTGGCGCCAGTTGGAAATTCCAAGCTTCGTCAGGTTGTCCTCTACTTGGTCTTTCCAACGAAGATGCGGTCGTCCTCTTCTGCGTTGACCGCCGCTGGGTACCGAATCGAATGTTTTCTTCACTGGAGCATCGTCTTTCATGCGCTGAACATGACCAAGCCAGCGAAGCCGCTCGATTTTAATGCGCTTGACTATGTCGATGTCAGCGTACAGCTCATACAGTTCATCATTCCACCGTATTCGGTACTCGCCATTGACGCAGATTGGTCCGTAGATCTTACGAAGAATCTTTCTCTCGAATGCTCCTAAAGTCTTTTCATCTAAACTGCTCAGCGTCCAGGTTTGTGATGCGTAAAGTAGGACGGGCATGATGAGCGATTTATAGAGCGTGATTTTCGTTCGTCGAGAGAGGGCTCTGCTTCTCAATTGCCTACTGAGCCCAAAGTAACACCTGTTGGCAAGAGTTATTCTTCGTTTGATCTCAATGCTGATGTCGTTGGTTGAATTAATGCTGGATCCTAGATAGACGAAGTTCTTCACAACCTCGAAGGAGGTATTGTCAACGGTAACGTGGGTTCCAAGACGCTGGGACTGTTTGTTTGTTGACACTAAGTATTTCGTCTTATCTGCATTCACTGACAGACCCATTCGACTTGACTCTCTTTCTAATCTGGAAAATGCTGCACTGACTTCGCGCGTATTATGGCCAATGATATCTATGTCATCAGCATACGCAAGCAGCATAACACTCTTGTAGAATATTGTGCCACTACGTCTCAGATCAGCAGCTCGGATGATCTTTTCCATCATTAGGTTGAAAAAGTCGCACGATAAGGAATCACCTTGTCTGAAACCTCGTTTGGTAATAAATGGTGGGGAGAGGTCCTTCCCGACTTTAACTGCGCTGCTGGTGTTGCTCAGTGTCATCCTGCAAAGTCGTATTAGTTTTGCAGGAATACCAAATTCAGACATGGTGGAGTACAGGTGCTTCCTTATTGGGCTGTCGAAGGCGGCTTTGTAGTCAACAAAAAGATGGTGGGTGTCGACTTGTTTTTCTTGAGTCTTCTCCAAGATTTGTCGTAGCGTGAAAATCTGGTCGATGGTGGACTTTCCAGGTCTGAAGCCACACTGATAAGGTCCGATCAGTTCGTTTACAATGGGCTTCAATCTTTCACATAAAACGCTCGACAGGACCTTATATGCGATATTAAGAAGGCTTATCCCACGGTAATTGGCACAGATAGTGGGATCGCCTTTCTTGTGGATTGGGCAGAGCACACTGAGATTCCAATCGTTCGGAATGCATTCTTCCGACCATATTCTGCATAGAAGCTCGTGAATGCATTTAAGTAGAGCTTCGCCTCCGTTCTTAAACAGTTCAGAAGGTAAGCCATCAGCTCCCGCGGCTTTGTTATTTTTAAGCCGAGCTATAGCTGTCAGAACTTCATCATAGTCGGGCAGCGAAACCTCGACGCTGTCATCCGCAATTGGGGTTTCCGGAATATCATCTCTATTGGCGGGATTGTTGTCAGCGTCGCCATTTAGAAGCTTAGAGAAGTGTTCCCTCCATAACGTCAGTGTACTCTGGACATCTGTCACTAGATTCCCGTTTTCATCCTTGGCAACATGGTATGGTGTTGCTGATTTTAATATACACTTCCAGAGTATGTATTATAAAGGACACTTCAATGAATATTTCTGATTTTGGCTCAACGAAAGTATTAAATCTTAACTGGGCTATTGTTGCCTTAAAAATCGAAAACTACCAAATATTGTTTTTATTTTTGCCTTAAGGTTACATTGAAGGATGGAAAAATAAGAAACAATATCAATTTTTTAAGAGAATAACATATAATAAAAATAAAAAAACACTATTCCAAAAGGTGCACACTTTTCTAGAAGGTGCCACAACATTCTTAAGCACTTATAAATTAGCCCTATTATAAATAAATTTCAGCGTAGAATCGGAAAATTGATTTTTCATTTTTAAGGTAAAGCTAAAGACCAATGCTTCCGATTCCGCTTTAACTTTGAACTTATATTTAAAAACGATATAAAAAATACTACTCACTTTCCGGGATCGTGATTGGTTGTGAAAATTTATTAAAAAAATAAATTATAATTTTAATTAAATACTGCACACGCAACTAGTAATACAGAAAAGTCATATATTAAATTCGTAAGGCACTTTGTCCAAACTTAAAGAAGTTTTCAAAAGTAATAATAACAGTTTTCTTCAATATAAAATGTTATAAAAATATACATTTTAAAAATAAATACTTCAAATATCAACATAAGTAAACGGACTTTACTTTTATAAAATCACTCGTATCAAGTCTTTGTAATAAGTTGGACTTCTTTTGTGTGCCTATATATTTTATTGATATGTTCATTATCATATGTCTGTAGTGGTTAAATGTGCTTCTTAAAAAAATTAATTTATTTGATGATGCACACTCAGTCATTTAATGGTTTATTATTTGAGGAGTGACTGTTCAAAACTGGCTATTTACATTATAAAGAAATGTTCAAAAAACAGCAAAAACTGATATACCAAAGTACAAAATCAAATTGAAATATGTAAAAATGTGGTCGAATTTATATAAGATAGCTTAGTCGATATAAAAAAAAAAAAATTCCATAAGTTCTACCACCATCAAGTGAGACCTGCTTAAAATTTGTAAATAGACAGTTTTGATCAAACCTTTCCGTAAATAGACACTTTTGTTCAGTCTAAATTTGTAAATAGCTACTTTTGATCAAACTAAAAATAAAAAAGTAGTAATGAATAAAACTTAATGTACTTATATTTTTGAAAATAGTCCTTTATTAACCCTTTCAGCCCCAATTTTTTCCCTATGGAGCAAAACAATTTTTTTGTTAATATTTATATAAAGTAGTCTTATGTATTTAAAGTGTGTACATTGTACAATTACGTGAGAAATCTAAACTTTGATTGCATCAATATCTGGCTCAAAACAAATGCATATTTCGTCACCTTGAACGGTTTTATGGTCATGTGAATTTTCCAATGTTTTGAAATCGAGTAAAATAGTTCGATACCATTTCAAGGGTTCGAGACTTAGCCATTCCTCTCCAAATTGTTTGCATAAAAGATTCGTGACGTCTTTTTTTTTTGCGATTGTAAGTCCCAATTGGCGTTGCTCCATTCTTAAAATTTCAGTAGGTAAACGCTCTCCTCTTTTGACTAACGAAGTGAACTGTTCGTCTTCCTTACTGGCGTATTTATAATGTTGCGACCCTCCAACCAAAGCGTCTTCGCAACATATTTTTTTTATAGATATTTTTTTAAGTGATTGTATATTTTGAATTTTTTTTAAATGATAATCTAAACTCTTCACGTCCAAAATTTCCCAATCGTTTCCAAATCTTTTTACGTTTCCATGCCTCTCAAAAACTTCAACATAATCTTCAATGGTTGTTATAACGGGTTTCTTTTTTAGGTCTTTTTCTATTCTCCCAAATACTCTATCCGCTGGTAAAAATGAATGACCTCTAACTGGAAAATGTAGCTCAATTTCTGTTACATTTTTTGGGGCTTTTTTGCAAAGCCAAAATACTAAAAGTTGAGCGATGTAGCTATTTTTATTCTGTCCACCGCAGCCGTCACAGAATAAGCGGACCAATTTGCATGTACTATATTGAAAATTTTCTGGGTATCGAGAACATAAAAAATTGTATAACGCCGAACCAATCTCAGAAGCTCCTCTACCAGCTTCAGTTTCATTCCAAATGTACAAGGTGGGTTGTGTTTTAGTTTTCCCAACCGGCATAACACAGAAATTGTACAATGAAATTTGACGACTGTAAAAAGCGTCTTGAATGGGAGTTTTCGGAAGGGGCTGTTGTTGTTGAAGGTCAAAGCAGAATGTCTCCGAATTGAAGATTTCTTTATTCATTAATTCATAGAATGAGTTAGCACGCAACTTATGGATTCGTTTTTCAGCAATGGCTTGTTGTTTTTTTAGAGCGTCTTTTTCCATTCTAATTTTGTTGCCCCACAATGTGCAAACATTACATGCATCTGTTGCTGGCGTTGAGAACCCAATATTGTATTCATGATTAAATATTTTACTAAACATTGTTCGTGACACATTTAATTCGTGTGGTACCAATAAATTGTAGCTGTTAAAGAGTTTTCTTAAATTTAAGTCAAAGGAAAGGTATATACGCTTATTTTTCATTCGGTTGTAGTGAGACTCTTTGGCTGGAAGCTTGTCTAAAAACTTTCGAACACTATTTTTTTTTTCAATTGACTTGAACGATTTTTTGTCTCCACCTCTTCTTTCCTTTGGTATATTTCCTTGAAAAATCGTTTTAGCTATTAGATTCACGCGAGTTTTACTTATTGCAAATGTGGCTAAGAAAAATTTTTTACAAACAGTTACCATGCGTTTGTTCCTAAAATTGTATAGAAAAAATCTAACACTCATGGAACGGTTAATGCTTGCATATTTTGCAACGTAGTTTCCCCTTCTCAGCGGTTCATATGGAGAGATAAAGCGCGTTAAAAACTGGTCTTGGTCAATCTTATTCTCCATTTTAAAGAGGCTTTTTTTATTCTTTATGACCTGGTTAATATCCAAAGAGGAGCAACAAAACATACTCATTTGTTTGTGATTGCAAGGCTTCTTAAATTTTGCACAAAATGGATCTTCGTTTTTGTATCTGAAAATAAAATTTAAGTGAGAACTGAGCATGAACCTGACCTGGGCAACTTACACTTTTCGCTTTGGCACTCTCGCTTGACGCTTTCTTGATCCAGAGTTAATTTTTTTTACTGTTTGTTCTTCCATTTTTTGGTTTTTTTGTTTAAACAAAACTTCACAAGATTTTAAATTACAATAAATATAGCTGAAATTTTTGACGTTAAAAATTTTGTGAAATTACCCGCCACTATTTGCTAGTCACTATGGAAACTTAATTTTTTTTATGTTTTGACGAACAAGTGTTTTGCTTTCACACATTTCAGTAAATGATCTGTTTTGATCGAACACAAACTTCTTGTATCAAATTCGTATTGTAAATAGCCAGTTTTGATTAAACATTTTCAATTTTTTCAATGAAAATAAATATATTTTTAATTGTAAATAGGCAGTTTTGATCAATCACGGTCATTTTAAGTCCTTTTTTGGAGACTCAATTGAGATATTTGGAAAAAGTTTACATATATTTCAGGTAGAGTTTAACCCTACGAATACGAATCCATTGCTAACTCAAAAATTTCCAAAACTGTAAATGGCCAGTTTTGAACAGTCACTCCTCATTTATCATAAAGTGATTAAATGTGCTTCTTAAAAAAATTTACAAATGTAATGAAGCACATTCAATGATTTAGGGCCGTTTTCTCAATGTCCGGTTAGCAAAGCTCTTAACCGGGAGTTGGCTAACCGTACGATAACTAAAAAAACAGTTTCATTTTCACCAAGTGTCGGTTAAGTAACTGTCGGTTAAGTCATTAATTGTGAATTTTTTCAATTGTGAATACGCTAAACTGCATATCAGCTATTTACGCTTGTTTGTTATTTTATTTTTTATGTGAAAGTTGTAAATATCTAACAAGGATTAATTAATAAATAATTTAAAAACGCAACAGAGTGCCGAACTTCAGTGCATATGAAGAAAGTGCATTACTCTTCCACGGTATCACGCCTATGCGCATATGTCCTTTTTATATTTTGGATCGAATTCAAGTTAGAAAAAAACGAAATCCTCGAAATTCTATCCATTTTTAATTATAAAATATATAATTATTTTTTACACTACGCATCTGTTCTTCCGATTAGTAACTAACCGGAACCTCAACTTGCTGTTAACTTAACCGGCACTTAAGACCTAACCGAACATTGAGAAAATGCTTTTTTGCTAACCGCCAGTTAAAGTTCCGATTAGTGCTTAACCGGACATTGAGTAAACGACCCTTAATGGTAAATTATTTATCTTAAAATGATTAAATGTGCTTCTTAGAAAATGAACTAAAATGATGAAGCACATTTAATCATGTTATGGTAAATAATGTATCATAAACTGGTTAAATGTGCTTCTTTAAAAATACACTAATAATAAGGCAATTCACAAGGTGTTGCATTATGTCCTATGATTTTTTGTTTTACGACTGTGGTATCAATACTAATGTTTTACATGCAAAATGTAGGATTACACTGTGTAGGATTACACACCTTTGCGGAATGAATTATTTATACTTCAATAACCACATATTTCAACTAAGGAATAGGATTTTAACTAACATACCTTTACGGTATGAATCACCTCATTTTATTTTTACTGTGTTGCATTTAAATAATATTAGAAACGTTGAAACAATTAAAACATATGTTCATTCTAAGTAAAAGCGTTTAGCTCACTCACGCACATTACACTAATATTGCTGTATACAAACATATGATATTATATGCATTTTACATTTACTCTTGCAGAAATTACACAACATATTATGTTTACATTTTTAAACAATCTAAAAACCAAAACAATTGTTAACTAGTTCTAAGACAAAATACGTTATTCTTATTTATAAGAACATGAATATTTGAAATAAAATCAATCAGTCTTTGAGCTTCAAACAAGCTGCCGACTAATTAATTTCAAAATCTTAAATGCATATTGAAATAACGTTGCTGTTGTTTCTTTGGAAAGATTTGTTAGAACAATTAATTGTTCTTACTTTGACCTAAAAGCTCAATAAACGATTTTAAACAATCAAACAACTAGAATTTGTATTTAAAATCATATAAAATCAACATAATAAATAACAAGGTCATTTAGAAAAAAACTTTAATGGTAAAAATGGTAGAGCACGACCAAACAGAAACAACCTGAATATATATCAGAAAAAATTTAAAAACAACTTCAGTAACGATGCTTTGCTAGTGGAAGACTTCCAGCAGACTGTTGGACTCCATATAATAACATAAGCATAAAGACTAAAGTAAAGCAAAAATGCAACAAAAAATGTGAAAATATGAAATGGGAGAAAAACGGAGAAATTGACGCTTAAAATCTCAGCGCCTCTGTAATGCAGTGCGCAAGTGCGCGCTTGCACGGGTATCACAAAGATTTCTGATGAAGCCTTTAGCAGGGCCGAAATTGCAATAAAATCACCTAGTGATTTTTCCCTTTTCATACTGGAAAAAAGTCGTTGTTGTTGTTGTTGTTGTTGTTGTTGTTGTTCTTGTTGTTGATGGTGTTGTTGTTCCTTTGAAAATATTCGTTAGAGCAATTTATTGTTCTAACTTTGACCTTAAAGCTCAATAAACAATTTTAAACAAATTCTAGAATTTGAATTTAAATCATATAACAAGCTAATTATTAAAATATTTGTTAATTTATGTGGTAAAAGTATACAAAAAGTATATCTTCCTTTGTGGACTAATATAATGGGAATACATATTGACCCTTCAGGTTAGTAATTGGTTAATAGAGTCTGCGTTTCTTATCCAAAAGACATAAGTTAAAAAACACACGCTTGAGACCAGCAAATTATATCAAGCTGATTCGAAGAGATAATATTAGTCCGAAATATATGGGGATGAAATAGTTGAAATACTTAACAAGACCTTTTTAAGTGATCAAAACTATACCCTTAAAATAGATGAGGTAGGAACAGAAGAGCAGTGGAATGCTAAGGATATAACATATACAAAATTTTATAGTAAGACTGTTCATTAGGGGCCCTCAAACGATAATACATGTCCATCCGACCTGTCAAGTCATCACACATGTAGTATCGTTCGTGTGCAAGAAATCAAGGCAGATGGACATGTCCGATGGAAGTTGAAAAATTTTGACTTTTTGCTAAGTACGTCCGACATGTAGTTCCGTTTGCGTGCGCGGCCATCCAACTTAGTACATTTTGCCATTTGTTGAAAATTTTCAGAGAGAGCACATCTCGCGGGAAAACTGCCGAACGTAAGAAATATTATATTTTGGCGCGAATTTTTTTATCTTTACCTAAAATTGTGATGGTTTAGAATATTTAAAGCAAAAAACATAAAAATAAATGTTTAAAACAATTTATATTAATATTTTTAATTGATGTTAACTCTTCGGCAGCTAAAAATTAATGAAGTCTATCCAAAGTCTATCCGTCATGTGCGATGTGTGTGAGGGCAACGAAAAAAGTCCAGTTACTTTATCGAACTACATGTTCGTCCGTCATGTAGTATCGTTTGAGGGCCCCTATTGATTATAATTAGGCGCATGACGCTGCAGCACCTTGCTTCTTCCTCACATTAATTTGCAAATCACCTTGCAAATCTGTATCAGAACAAACGAAAAAACAATTTTTTGTGAAAAAACAAAGCACCAGAGCGTCAGACGAAGGAGCTAAAGTCTAGGTAAAAACATGAAAATGGCCACTCAGTCCCGGTCGACAGTATGTTTTGAATTTTATCTTAATTATTATTTTTACCCAAAATCGAAAAAATAATATATTTTCAATTTTAAGTTTACATTTATTTTTTAGAAAATAACACAGTTCTCTACCTATGAAATCTTATACAATTTTAAAGAACATTTTCTTTAAAATGCCTGCTTAAATATGGTTCTGCTACACATCGCAAAATTAATAACACAACTTAACGTTGCACGACAAAAACCATAAAATAACATAAACTGCAGTCACTCCAACCTAGAATTAAAAATTTTTCTAAAAAGGTTGAAAAATATATATAATAATAACATGCTGAAAAATATATGTAAAGAAAAATATAAAATGATGAAAAATGCTGAAAAATATATTTATAAATAAAATGATAAAAAATGCTGAAAAATATATATATATAAATAAAAAGATATACTTCCCGTTATTAAATTTCGAAAATACGACCTAATACCTATACCATTACCGTGAAGGTACTTGGGCTACCTTGAAACGTTTTTCGCTTACTGCCAAATAAGCTCATCAGAAGGCTTTTTTTATTAGTAAACTATTCAACCCGTAATCTGGAATGCTACGCATTCGAAAAACTACGAAAAAATCTAATCGTCATTTGCAAGATACAATCGTGCGGGATTTTTCCTACATTCAAAACATTCACTTCATTTGATCATTCAATCTACACATGCGTTCATTACAATCATACCCGCATAAATAATCAACAACATCACAAAAACATGAAAACATTCAACACTGAACAACATTGAACAGCGTGATGAGACAATACAAAATGCATGCAAAATAAATGTATATATCGCGCAAATCACACAAATTACAGTAAACAAATCATATAAATTACAGCAAATAAGTACATACCTAGGCAATTCAATATATGAACGTGCTCAATATATACACGCCCAGTTCTGTTGTTTCCATCCTTTCATTTTTTCATACAAACATTTAAATGGTCCATAAATGGACCCGATCCACTTCTTATTTACCACAATTTTTCTAATTTTTTTTGCTCAAAAAACGAACTTCTCACTTTTCGTTCAATAACGAATCAAAAACCATTGTTAAAACTTGGAGAAAAAATTGTTTTTATATATATTAACATTTAAATGGTTCGTAAAATGGACTCGATTCACTTATTAATTTACCAACCAAATGGTCCGTAAAAATGGATCAATTCATTTTCGTTCAAAGACGACTTTTTCCTATCTTCGATCAAAAACTAGTTACAATTTAAATTCAAAAACGACTCTCTACAATTTTCGATCAAACGACACTTCGAACAAAGGAATTTTTGCTTTAATGACTTCTTAATTTCTAATATTCGATCAAACGACAATTTCATTTTCGCCTAAACCGTTTTCAAAGTATTAAATTTAACCGGATAATTTTTAAGGGACAACAATTTCATTTTCAAAGTATTAAATTTAACCGGATAATTGTTAAGAGACAACAGTTTTTCACAAACCTAATTTATTGAAATCAAATATCAGAATATATGTATGGTGTTCAAAAACTGCATTATATCCCTTCATTATATCCCATGACAACTAAAAATCATTAAATAAATTTTCTAACTGCGCATTCCTATTTTTAAAAAAAAAATTTCATGACAGCCGAAAATCATTCACACAATTATGAAACTTGTAACTTCTCGCGAGACCCTATTTTTAAAAATTTTTTTATGACAACCGGAAATCATTCACACAATTATGAAACTTGTAACTTCTCGCGCGACCTTATTTTTTTAGCAATCGATCGAACAAATAATCAATAAATTTTTCAATTATATCCTTTAACAACCGAAAAAAATCATTCGCGAGACTGTAATTTTTTAGCAATCAGCCCGGAGTAAATTTATACTGTGTTTCGTATCCGAACGAAATCATAAACTGAGTAAAAAACCGCTCGCTGGCATGCAGCATCTAGGGTTGCAAACATGGAACATTTGCTAACATAAAAAATGAGGGTGGCTTTTTGGTACTCTTGAAATCTCGTGGTCAAATGTCCTCATTCTTCTATTCAGAAAAAGAAAACAAATTTGTTTTTATTGATATTCTGTATCTCCTCTAGCCGGATTCCATTGTCGCTGTGTTATCCTTATTGTCGTCGTATTGTTTCAATTGTCAAAATTAAAAAACCACACAAAGTTTCCTAGTGAAAATTCTACTGACTTCGGCTGTGAAATTTTGGGTTTGTACTAAGTCTTCGTTTAAACGTTATCCATTAAAATAACGCTCAACCCATCCAAAAAACAAATCGTTATTCTTTTCAAATCTAGCAACGCGCCACTCAATGGATGAATGTTTTTATTGCCTCTCATCAATGGAAAAATGTTTTATTGCACTTGTCCCTGTCAATGCATCCGTGCTCTATTGCATGGTCCCTAATGCATATTTATTGTTTATTGTTTATTGCTGTGCGGCCAATATTACTGTGGTTGCACTCATATTGCTACCTAAAATTTTCTAGTGCGATCCGTTTGTTTTACACTATGCGTGCTTACTCATTTTTTTGTTTTTCTGCGGAAATCTAATTAGTTTTCAGGCCATCCTTTTTCAAATAGGAAAAAACTCATTATCCCTTACTAATTGGTTTTAACAATCTTTTGCCTACGCACAAATAATTCTTGAGCTGTTGTGTCAGTTGTTTTGAAACAGTCCTGTGAAATTCATCAGCCATCCGTCTTATAGCCTTTTGGAATTTTATCATTTAAAATTTGGTGAGTAAATAAAATTAAATTATTTCCTAACTTTATTTAAAAAAAACTAATTTTTATTTTTTCAGGATACTATCTTCAAGATACCCTTCTTTAAACCTATCAAAAATCATGAATTATCCTCAAAATCCACTTGAATATGTTCTACAATTGGAAACCCACGCAAGAGCAGCCGTGCAAGTTCATCAAATTTCATCCGTTGATGGTGAAATCGGCGAGGAATTTGATTTGGAACCTCCAGAATGGTTCAATGATATGGAACCGGAACCTGTACAAGTTGATGAGATCAGCATAAGCGAACCTGATGCCGATGACTTCTTTTTTGGGCTAATTCAAGACCTAGAACTGGTTGTTGAGCTCGATCCTGACTCATCTTTCGACTCAAACCTTAGTGATGTTGAAAGATGTGCTTCTAGCTATACCTCAGTTTTTCCGTTCTGGACATTGAATGTCCTTCAAGAAACTTCTCTGACACTGAGTGTCTTCCAAATACGGACATTATTATCTCAATTTTAAGAAAAATATATATAATTCCTAATAAAAAAATTTTTATCGATTTTATGAAAAAATTTATATAATTCCTAATAAAAAATTTTTTATCGATTTTATGAAAAAATGCTTGCTAATAAAAAACTCCCTTATTTAATTGGGAAACAAAAATTTTACCTATTGTTTTTAATTTTCTACCGGAATTTTTTAATTTTTATCTACGGAATTCCTTCTAAACCTTGAATTTACTTCCATCTACGTGAACCCATCTCTCAATTTTATTTTGTCTAAGTGATTTTTTCTTGGAATCCTCCTAATTCTTGTCTAGAATTTTTAATTTTTGTCTACAGGATTCTTTTTAAATCTCGGAATTTTTAATTTTCAAATTTCAATTTGTCTAAGTGTTTTTTTATTATTATTCTTGGAATCCTCCTAATTCCTGTCCAGAATTTTTTAATTTTTGTCTAGAATTTTTTAATTTTTGTCTAAAGAATTCCTTTTAAATCTCGGAATATTTTACTCTTTGTCTACGGGAATTTTTGTACTACGGGAATTTTTGTACTACGGGATTTATTAATATTTCTATCCCTCAATTTCTTGTCCTCGGGAATTTAAAAAAAAATTTTACGTGATTTTTACTCAACGGAATTTTATTCATCGGAATTTTTAATCTTTGTGAATTTCATTTACCGAAATTATTAATTTTTGCGAATTTTGTCCACGGGTTTCTTTTAATCTCGAAATTTTTTTCAGAATTATTAACCCCTGTAAATCTCGTTTACTATTTCCAAACATAAATGTACCTAAGCAAAAAAATCTTATCAAAAACAAAAATATCTGAGCGGAAAAATTTTTTGCAAAGCAAAAACAAAAATAATAATCCTATAAAAAATACGATTATTTTTGCTATCCACATAAAATTGTGATGTAGCCTTTAAAAATTTTGAAACACAGGTGCCGCACCTGCATATTTTTATGAGCTGTCATTTAGTTTTTTGATATATTTGTTTGCTTGATACAATGACTATTAGGTAGCCATGACAGCTACCTATTTTCTCACGAGCTGTGACCATCGAATGTTAAACAAAAGAAAACAAAACAAACCGCGTGTGTCACACACATTGGACGCATTCAGCGGAGCCAACAATTGCACTTAAATTATTTATATAATTGCATAATATTAATAATTAAATTAAATAATTTACAATATTTCTGACGTTTAGAGTAAAACACATTCAGAGAAAAACATCGGTCACTAATGTATCGCTACCATAACAGTTCACAACAGTTTTGAACGACACACGTTCTCATGACACCTAATAGTTATTGTATCATGATTGCTTGTTTGAATTTAATTTTGACTGCAACGGTAGTGCCCTCTACAAGTCGTTTTTCTTGCCGTTCCTTTGAAAAATTTGTTATCGCGATTATATTAAGGCGAAAGGAACGCAGCTATTATTACATAATTAACAAATCGACCACCACTTGGCTACAATAAAATTAATGATTAATTTACTCCTGCTTTAGAAGCATTTTAACTTTCTTTTCTGACGATTGTCATGTGTATATACAATTTTAAACTAAACCTAACGAAAAAAAGAGACAACAACTGTGTGCCATGACAAGCATGGACACACACCGCAGAATCTTTATGATTACATAAGCGACTTTATGTATATGAAACTAACCATATAAGGAATATTTGACATTGATATCACACAAATCACATATAATTGAATACATTTTTAGGAACTTTCTTCTATACTTATTCCCAATTAACAATCAATAACGCATTTATGATTATTTGTCTACAGAGGCAAATTTATCATTCAGGGAAAGTGGGGGTTTTACCCATTTTTAATTGTTCTTGTAGGTTTTCTGGGAGACTTAGAAGGCGGCTAAGGAGAATCAGTGCGATGCTCCTTAGCACTAAAAATTATTGCCTTTCGCACACAGATTATTCACCTTTATTAGGCGTATTGTTCTAGCGGATTCCGCTATGAACGGTTCCGTTCTTTGGAACGTTTTCGGTGGGATTTGTTGGAGCAATGCATTGTATATATAAGTTTCAGGTTTTTTACTAACTTTATTATTTTATTAGGTTTTTACTTATTTTTTACAGGTTTTTATTAGGTTTTTAACTAATTTTTGTTAGGATTTTTATTTTTTTCATAGGTTTTTTTCTTGAATGTGTTGCATGAATGTGCTGCATATGTATTGCATGATGTGCTCTACATATGTATGTTTGAATGTACTGCATGCATGTGTCGTATGTAATTTTATTTTTAGTTGTCAGTAGATTAGCTTACTTCGAATGCATAGCATTCAGAATTTAGAGGTCGTTTAGGTTTTTTAGATTTTTAAAGCCTTCGGATGAGACCACGTGGCTGTGGTCGAAAAACGTTTAAAGGTAGCCTTTATGCCTACACGGCAAGATTTTTAGGTATTTAGGTTTGTTGTTTCACTTAATTTAGATGGGACGTTTATCTTTTTATATAATAATTTTTTCAGGTTTTATATTATTTTTCCAGTTTAGTTAGTTTTTAATTTTATATTATGATTAATGGTGTATAGTGTTATATCGGATTGGGGACATGACATTGTATAGCATGTTTTGTATAATGTTTTGTCTTACTGTGGACGTGACATTGTATAACATGGTAATATTTAGGTAGATATTTTAAGAAAAAAATGTTTTCTTAAAATTATAATAGGAATTATAAGTAGATGGACAGTTTTTAATAATTTATTGTAATATTTAAATTTGAGGATAATTTATTTCTTCAATTTTTAAGTATATTCAAATCAAAACATACGGACATGACCGAAACTTAGGGGCCAATTTAATATGTTTTTTACCCCGTCTCTAGCCCCCTGCCAAGCACTTTGGTGCTATGTTAATTGTTTTTTATTTACATTTGTTCCATTTTTTCTGTCTTTTTGACATTTTTTCTGTCTTTTGACATAGTTTTGTGGGCCTAACTTACAAAAATTAGAGTAATGAAGTTTTTTAAGTACAAAGTACCAAAACGCTTCGCACTCAAACAATCAAGTTTGAAACTTATATAGAGAATAGTGTAGGAAAGTTGGCGACTTCTAAAAGATGTTAAGTTTTTGATGTTAGACAAACTAATAAAAAATTAAATAAATCCATGCAACCAGCCCAATGAGGGTTTTGGGGCCTTATCAAAGATTTTGATTGGAAAACCCTCTTTTATAAACAAGAATTATTACATTTAGAAGCTACTAACTATGGCTCATTGAGTAAACAAATTCTTGAAGTCTCACTTGTCAGTCTGATGTAATCCGTTTGGAGTATTTAAAATAACTAGTAGTCTTCAGTCCGTCTGTAATATTTACACCAATTTATAAAGCACAGTCATTATACGCTCTGTTGTGTAAATTTCAAGGCTAAGTCTTTCCATTATTTAGATTCACAATATGAAGGAATAAATGAAGATACTGAATGTTTCACACGTTTTTTAAAATTGATAAATGTTTTAGAACAGGAAAAGTGGAAACTCATCGAAATTTGCTTATTGATATTATAGCAAAACAAACACAAATCATATTAAAGACTTGTCTTAAAATTTGTCCGAATTGCGAAGTTTGCCTCATTTTAGAGGGAAAATAAAATATTTTTGAATTTGTATTTTTTTTTTTGGGGATTTGCGAAAGCTTTTCTATTTCATAGACTTTCCTCAAAATAAAAATTCAAATTCATATGTACAAAACCATTTCTTTTTGTTTCGTTTTATGATCCGATTGTTTAATTTAAAAAGTTAGATGAAAGTCAGGTAGTTCTTCTTTTATATACTTCTTTTAATATAATTATTTTATAATAAAATCTGTTAGGAGAATGGTTCCCGATTAAGTGCGTCAGCTTAAATGCTTTATTTTCAACGCCTTTGGCTTGGAGGCTCACACTTATGCCTTTTAAAGACCAAGTTCTCCATCATAAGGCCACAAACGTCAAATAATAAAGGCAGCAATAACACCTTGCCATCTGAACCAGCCTTGAAATTCTGATATAATTTAATCCATAGAGCAAACAGTGGAATCCACAGTCTTAACTTCATTTGTTTAATTTTCTACTTTAAATTTAGTTTTAAGCTACGTGAGATTGCTACAGAAATAAAAGCAGAAATGCAATCTTTGAAGAACACCATGCTGGAATTAAGGTAAGGTCTTAAAGAGAAGCGAGACGGGAAATAATGATTTCGACTAATCTTAGCGATAATACCTCAGGTCTTTTTTAAGTCACGAAGGAAAGCTTTAAAGTAGACCGGTTCAAAACATATAGGAAAGAAACAGACTCGGAGGAGAAAGCACCGAGAGATTGCAAGAAGCCGTTGAAAGACGTTGCTACAAAAGGGGAAGGGTCTTATAAGCAAACTTTAGAGAAAGCGAATTTAAACTAAGTGGAAACTTTAATGAAATTCTTATTCTTCGCTGCAAAAAACCTTTTTCGGATTGTTACATTTTGGAGGAAACAGGTAGTTGGGCAGTTAAGAGGCGTAAAAGAAGTATGCAAGAACCATATTAAACAGGCAAGGGCATACGATTTTAGAAAACATTATACCGTATTTTTTGGGAATTGGCAAAATATTAAAAAATTGAGTACAATGCGGAAATTGGATTTTTAGGCAATTTTTTTTCTCTAACGACAAAGATCGCATGGAAAAACAAAAAATTCCATTTACTGTGTAATATGGTGTAAGTCCCGTCATATTAAAATAGTATGTAAAGACTAAGTGAAACTTAGTGGCTCTCTCTTTTGTCAAAGCAGATCAAAATCTAGCTAGATTACGTGTAAAAATTTTTTAATATCTGCTCTTAAATGTAAATTTTTAAATAAATGTTTAGATTAGTTTCAAGATTTTTTTTTGTGTTTTTCGCCTTAAAGCTATGTTTTGGTACCATTTTAATAAATTAAATCGTTGCCATAATAAATGAATTTGGCAAAGATTCTGCAGGAAAACATTATTTCGAAAAAGAATACGTGCTTAAGGCAGACGATGCAGTCGCTGCAAAGAGTTCATTCACAAATATGTTTTCGGCAATACTTCATCAAGTTCTGTTAAAACTGGCAATTATAAAATTTATTTAAAAAAATAATTGCTGTTACCCTTCTAGGGATACAAGAAGCATATCTTCCTTTCTGGACTAATATAATGTGAATACAGATTGTTGCTTCAGATAACGAAGTTAGTAATGGTCCTATTGGGTCCACGTATCTTATCTAGAAGACATTAGTTAAAAAAAACACGCTTGAGACCCGCAAATTATATCAAGCTGATGCGAAGAGATAATATTAGTGTGAAATATATGAGGATGAAATAGTTGAATAACTTGATAAGACATTTTTAATTGATCACAACTATTCTCATAAAATAGATGAGGTAGAGCAGTGGAATGCTAAGGATATAACACATAAAAAACTTATAAATAAAACTGTATTGGAGGCTATAAATTTAGAAAAATGTATAGATAATAGTGCAGGAAAGTTGGCGACTTTTAAAAGATGTTAAGTTTTTGATGTTAGACAAACTAACTTAAAATTAAATAAATCTATTTAACTAGTCAAATAAGGGTTTTGGGCTTTATCAAAGATTTTGATTGGAAGACCCTTTAATATTTATAAACCAGAATTAACAAATTTTTTTTTAGAAGTCGCAATACTTCATCTCATTGAGTCAAAAAATTATTATAGTCTCTCTTGTCAGTCTTTCAAGTCATTTAGCCGGGAGTCACACATAACTGTCTTTTTAAACACCAAGTATTCAAAGTCAAACAATAAAGGCAGCAATACCGACCTTCACAGCTGAACCTGCCTTGTCATTCTGCTATTTTTTAATCATTTCTTTCAATTTATTTTAACTTTTTAGTTACTTGAGATTGCTACAGAAATTAAAGCAGAAATGCAATCTTCCTAGGAAACCATTTATTAAGGTCGAACTGAGCAAATCAAGACGGGAAATACTTAATTCTACAACCCTTAGCGATAACACCCTAGGACTCTTTGAAGTCACGAAGGAAAGCTTTTAAGCGGACCAGTTCAAAACATATAGGAAAGAAACAATCTCGGTGGAGAAAGCAACCAGAGAGTGCAAGAAGCCGATGAAAGACGTTTCTACAAAACGACCAAGGATCTTTCAAGCAAACTGTTAAGATAGCGAGCGAGTGAAAATTCGTAAAATTAGCCACCTAAAACAGGAAGTCGTAATTTTCATATCTATTATGGATATTATTGTAAATTAAGTTTCGTTTTCAATGAGTTGCAAAGAATTTAGTTTAGGCCACTATTTTAGTAAAATTTTTTTTGCTAAATAACGGTTTATTAAATTTTATTGATTTTTGAGTCAAGTTCTATAAGTGCACTTTAAATTACATTTATGATTTTTTAAAATTTTTTTCTTAAAAATTAATAAGTTTTTTTATAAAAATTTTTAAAAAAATCGTTCTGGACCACGTAGAAAATTTTTAAAAAATATATATTTATACAAATTAAGAAATAATACAAAAATAGAAAAATCATGTATTCTCTATAAACACGTCTGCTATGAAATATTTTATATCTGCACTAAATGTCTTGCGAGCCATATAGATCACAAAAGAATGATTGGTACAAACTAGAAGGAATAAATTATTTTGATGCCGTTTTTAGTGCTTTAGTTTAGTTTAGTTTATTTAACAAAAATTGTTGGCATATAAGAATAAATCTTTTGCATGCCGCATTTAACAATGGAAATAACAACATCAGAAATACTTAAAAACAAATTAAAAACTATTACATTATTATGATATTTAAAAAATAACTCGAATTTACAAAATGAAAAATTATTATCAAACCAAAGAATAGAAATGTTGTTTAGGGAAAAATAATAGCACAGTAAGAATAAGAAGAATAGAAAAGAGGGAATTAAGAGAAGTATTCACAGATTAAATGCTTAAAGCTAATAGGTAGTGAATTCCACGACCTTATAACACTGATGAAAAACAATCTACTAGATATAATGAAACTTTATCTAGGGATTACAAGGTTCATGCTTCTGTTTGATCTGCAAAATTTTCAACTAGGCCCAAGGGCCTGGATAAGTACAATTGTGTGTCATCAGCCTACGCGTGCAGTGACATGGTGGTATTTGCTAAAAATATCGTTTATAAACATGGTAGACAACAGTGGACCAAATACTGAGCCTTGAGGTACTCCACTAGCAGTGCTTTTTAGCATAGAAAAATTTTGACCAACACGAACTCTTTGAGACCTACCACCAAGTAGCTTTTTAAGAGACGAACCGCAGATTTTGAAAATCGAAAATTTTGAGCTAGTTTCCTGCCGAGGATAGATTGACTGACGGTATCGAACGCTTTGGAGAAATCTAACAAGCAGAGCAATGTCAAGTCATCCATGTCAAAAGGTACTCTTATGTCATATAGTATTTTGACCACAGCAGTGGACCAGCTACGACCAGGGCGAAAACCAGACTGATGATGAGACATGAGGCTAAATATACTTAAGTAATGAGATATCTGCTCCACCATGAGCGACTCACATTTCTTGGACACAGAAGACAAAAGGCTTATTGTACGAAAATGACATTGGTTGCAAGCATTAACTTTTTTTGCAACATGAACTATAGTCCCTACCTCCAAATTTCAGGACAACACAAGGTCGTAAAGCAGTGTTTTATGATGAGGACAAGCGAACTAAGGACATGTGGCAAAACAAGTTTAATAAACCTAATGGAAATTCCATCTTCTTCAGACGCATTTGACTTTATTTTCCTAATGCAACGAACAACATCTACTTCACTCACTTCATTAGGAGATATTGCAACAGAACTACCATCATCAATGGTATGAGTTTGATTGGATGCACACGTAGGAACAAAATAATCTTTTAAGTTTCTCTAAAACTGCTTTGAAGGAAGTGCAGAGTTTAATTTTAATTTAAAAAATGTTACTTTGGATACCCTAACTAACAGCAGATGTAGCTACGTTCCTAGCATTTTTGTACAAATTCCAGTTTAATTCAGTTAGCGCTTCCATTTACTATATGCCTTAGTACGATTTTTAGGAGCAATCTTAACTGCCTGCGTAAACCAGGGGCAAGTCTTACTTCAGACGCGCCGCGTACGCATGGGGACGTGCAAATCAAAAAGATTATTAATCTTGTCAATGAAAAAGTTTAGTTTGTCATCAACTGATTGCAAAAACCAGCAATCAGACCAGCTAATCATATTTAAGTTTTAAAACAGATAGTTTGCATCAATTGACTTGAAATCGCGATATGTAAAATAAACTTCAGGGTCAGCGTATGCAAAAGCAATATTTAATGTGCAAAAAATAAGGTCATGATCTGATACGAACGATATTTGGCCAAGAAGCAGTAATGTAGAGATCAAGCAAGCTCGGTGGAGAGTTTTTTGTAAGTTGAGTGTAAGTTTCTGGCAATATTGCCATTGGCTAGAAGATTTAAATTAAAGTCACCAGTTAGTATTAAATGGTCATAGTCAATGGCACAATTAGTCAATGAGGAGAATAAGGGATCCAAGCTGCAGTTTCAATTTGGATTAAACACACAAGAAATAAAAACTTTAGTGCCATTGCCTAAGATTTCAATGTTTAGAAATTCGATATCTGATTGACTAGATTTTTTCAGGAAATATTAGGCACGGAAGAGTACAAAAAAGTTTCTAAATATTTGGACAAGTGGGCGTGGCACCTCCTATACAAATATATCTTATTTTTGCAATATCTGAAAAATCAGTGAAACCATGACAACAGAAGCAAAGTGCATCATTTAAAAGAAATGTGTCAGAAGAAGGCGTGATTTAACAAGTAGGAGTTGCAACTCCCATACAAATGGATCACATTTTTCGCAATATCTAGAGAACCAGTAATGCTACAAAAACAAAAATTAGGCAATCATCAAATACGTCATTTGGAGTCATACGTGTCAAATTAACGAAAGATTGGAAAACTGGGCATGGTGTCTCCCATACAACTGAAACACATTTTTCGCAATATCTGGAGAAAAAGTAAGCGATTGTCCTTTTTTATAATAGCACGTGTTCTTCAAATACCGTACTTTATTATTGTTCAAATATTTGCTTTTTTAGCTGTACTTGAAGAGCATGAGTGTCATAAACACTTTACATCTGTGGTCTCCGCCTCCCGCAAAAACGGGAAAAATCCCGCCATCTGACAGCTCTGCTCCTGAGGCACAATATTCGTGTTTTTGTGCAATATTATCAATAATTACAGTCACATATTTAAGGGATTGCCTGAACGTTGAAACTGAGAATTGCAATTAAAAACGAAACGAAACGACACTGTTCAGTGAACCATTGCAAGCACATTTTAGTTATATTTGGCATAAAAAATTGTTTTAATGCTTCACAATGTCGCCACCAATTTTGTGCTTTATCCTTAACAAAAAAAGAATCACAAAAGTGTTTATAAAAATCTTAAAAAAATTGAAAGTATGTAAAAATAAAGTATGTCATTGTATGGGAAAAAATCTAAAAGGGCAAAGATTATCGATTTGTTTGATAAAGTGCTAGACTCATAAGCACAAGTACCACTATTGGATATTTCCATTCTTGAAATGAAGGCATTGTTAGAAACATTCCAAAAGGTCTCATATAATTTAAAAGATGATAAAAATTGTCCCATGGAAGAAAATGGAACTTTAAAGCAGTTGTAATAAATGGAGAACGTCGTCAAGAAACAATAATTATCAAAAAACATTTTATTTGTTCGATCAATTTCTTATTATTTACTTTATATCTTTTATTGTTTTGTTCTGCATATATATTTTTTAATTTATAATGCAGAAATGATTTTTAATGGGCAATATTGGAGAAGTCCACAAAAAATTCTTGGACAAATTTCTTGAAACAAAAATAACCTTGTCCAAATTCATAAAATTAAGACCACCTCAGTGTATATTAGCAGGACTTAAAGGTACTCACAATGTTTGCGTATGCAAAATTCATCAAAACATTAGATTGAAACTGGAAGGCATAAAGAAAGCGTTAGAAGAGAATCAATGTAATTATAAGTATTCATATCGCGATGCTATCAATGCAATAATTTGCAATGATTCAAGTCCAAAATCTTTTTTCCACTTATAACCAATGCCCTGGTATTACAAGCTAATTGAAGAAGCTAGACCGTCTTCTCCACAGACATAATGTCTCTTATTTAACATACAATCAATGGATTACCACTGACAGGTTCGTTATTAAATCTTACTAAAGCAAGACAAATAATATCAATTCTATTATTATAGATGTCAACTTCTTGTAAAAATAGTCACGAAAAGATTTTATCAAAAATCTTTTTCCAGTTGACTTCGTCTATTAGTCGGTGTCAGTTGTGTTGAATTGTTTTAATAACTGTACTTTTTGTTTTTGTTAATTTAATTCTAATACTATCTGTTTGTTATACATGTGAGTGTGTTTATCATAATAAACATTAATACTTAATAATTATTAACATTACATTTGCATTTTAATATATAACGTAATATAATTTAATTTAAATAATGTAAAGAAATAGCTTGCATTTTAGTTTTCAATTTAATGTCTTACTCATATTAACAAAGTGTTGTTGTTTTGCATGCTTGCTGTGTTTTACTTTCCTCTGTGTTCAGTGATTTGTTTATCTTGGTCCCAGTGATAGTTGTTTCTGTCCTTTGTTTGAACTTAACTGTGCGCTCGTTGTGTTAAGATAATAGCCCAAAAGCACATTTAGCATCTGCTTACTTTTTCAATCTTTACACATGGAATATTTTTCTGTGGAAAATATTGTTGCTTTGTCTTTGTCACAGACTGTTTCCTTTAGGACTCAAACTATTGTTTCATTAGAAAAAGACCATTCTATTTCAAAAAGAAAGGGGAAGAACAAAAATAAGCGTCGCAAAGCATCTTTGAACAAAAATACTCCAGTTTCTTCTTCGTTACTTACTAATATTTCTCCTTTGAATAATAGTCCAGTTTTACCTCCTTTTGAACCCAGAAATCATTTAAATTTAAGGGCAGTATCAAGGAGGAAAAATTTATTTATTTCACGTCTTTAGCCTGACACAACTGTTGAAGACGTATTGACTTTTGTCAAACATATCAACTTAATGAGTCAAAACTACTTTTTTTCATGTAAAAACATAGGAAATAAACCTTCCCACGCTTCCTTTATTCTCACAGTTCCAGCTGAAGAGTTTGCAAATGTTTTAAATTCTAATTTGTGGACCTAGAATATATTCATTTCAGAGTTTCTGCCTAAAAATAAGTCTAAAAGGACGACTCAACCTGTTCGTCAAACTCAAAAAAACTGAAAAGACTATCCCTGTACTATCAAAATGTAAGGGGATTACGCTCTAAGACGCGAGACATATTTTTAATGTCTCAAAATTTGTCTGAAGATATTATCGCGTTGACTGAAACGTGGTTAAATGGAAGCATTACTGACTTGGAATTGTTTGATAAAAGTTTTGAAGTATATAGAAGAGACAGACACGCAGGCAATACTTCTGCTGTCGGAGGTGGTGTCTTATTATCTGTTAGGAACTCTTTCGTTAGTTCCATTATCAATATTCCCTGCTCTTCTAATATCGAACTTATATGCATTAAGGTTGTACATTGCAATTCTAATGTATATGTAGTTAAAGCTTATGTTCCTCCAAAGAGCAGTGCGGAAATTTGGGCGTTTTAATCTGCCTGACTTGAAATGGGAACCTTCAGACGATGATGGTTTTTTTGTGCATCTAATTCGAAGACACGCCAAAAGCATATATTTGTTGATAATATATGTTCTGACTTACAACAAGAAAGTTGTATTTATAATAGTCGTGAAAGACTTTTTGACTTGGTCTTAACTACTGACTGTAACAACGTGATTGTTAAGAGGGCCTTTCATGCTCTAACTTCTGTTGATGACTACCATCCACCACTGAGCATATGGTATAAATCCGACAGGGGAAATATAGTGAACTCCAATTTAATAGATAAAGTTTATTAATTTCAATTTTTAAAAAGCTGACTTTCTGAAGTTGAATCATTTACTTCATAGTAAACTTAATGTAATTTTAGATTATTTTAATGGTAATAATCTTGAAGATTCAATTAATTTTTTTTATATGGAAATCTTTACTATGTTTTCCGAGTCCGTGCCGTATAGCCTCAAATTTGTGAAAAATTGTGCTAACCCTTGGTACACAAGGGAATTAAAAACTCTTCGCAACAACACGAATAGGGCATGGAAGAAATATGTCTGTAGCTTAGACTTAAATGATCTAGAAACCTACAATCGTTTTTTCTGGATTTTAAAAGTTGCTCAGCTACCTTATATCAAAATTATTTAGACAGTATTAAGCTGAGAATATTCTCAGATCCAAAGAAATTCTGGGGTTTCATAAACACCAAAAAAAATCTAATGGTTTCCCTTCATCATTTCAATTCTCTGACGGATTTACTGACGATCCCGTCGTAATCTGTGGTCTATTTGCCAATTTCTTTTAAGAGTCATTTTGTTCAGACTCTTTTAATCCTGACGAAGAGTACTTTGAATATATGAACTCTACACCCAGAGTTTCGTTGGATTCTATATCCTTTACTTCAGAGGATATTTTAAAGTATATTGGATTGATCAATGAGGATTTTAATGCTGAACCTGACGGAATCCTTGCCATAGTGTTAACACGATGCGGCTCCGTTTTAAGTCAACCACTGTCCATGTTATTCAATAAATCAATTAGCGAAAGTATTTTTCCACTTTTTTGGAAAAAATCTTTCATAAGTCCTATCTATAAAAAAGGTTGTAAGAACGATATAAACAACTACAGGCCTATCGCGAAACTCTCGTCGATTCCAAAACTTTTTGAGCGCCTCGTGTATGATCGTGTGAAAATTCACTGTGGGAAGGTCATGACAACTCGTCAGCATGGATTTGTTACTGGCAGATCCACTGTGTCTAATCTCCTCGATTTTAAAAAGTTTTGCTTAAATTCATTTTATTCAGGTAACCAGGTTGACTGCATTTACACTGACTTTAGCAAAGCATTTGATAAACTACTACACAACTTAATTCTATTTAAACTAAAGTTAATGGGTTTTCCACAATTTTTTGTAAGCTGGATTCAATCGTATCTGACAGAGCGATCTTATCAAATACGATTTCGAGGCGTATTGTCAGCTGAATTTATTGCTGAATCAGGTGTTCCTCAAGGTAGCCACCTTGGTCCACTTCTGTTTATTTTATCCATTAACGATGTAACCCACATCATCAAACACTCTCATCTACTTATCTATGCAGATGATATGAAAATATACAGAACAATAAATGCTTAAGACAATTCAGATCTGCTCTAGTCTGATTTGAAATCCTTTGACGTTTGGTGTTCTAAAAATAATGTTTCTAAATCCAGATAAATGCCAAACTATGACCTTTTCGCGAAAAAGGAATAATTTAATTTTTGATAAAAATATAAAAGATACAAAATACAGAAAAGATATGCATGGATTCTAAGCTATCGTTTAACGTTCATATTGATTACATTTGCAAAAAAGCATCTTCTATGCTCGGGTTTATGAAACGCTGGGCCAAAGAATTTAATAGTATGATCACAACATCAACGCTGTATTATGCAATTGTGCGACCTCACTTAGAGTATGCAAGTCAAGTTTGGTCCCAAGTTACAATGTGCATGTTGATCGAATAGAGAGAACCCAAAAATGTTTTGTTCGGTTTGCTCTAAAGGGCTTAAGTGCAACTGTTACTTTAAACCTTCCTCCTTATGAGGATCGTTTAAAACTATAAAAATGCAATCTTTGAATGAGAAGGAAGTCTGCAGATATCACCAACACATAACTGGTGTATTGGATTCATCAGAACTCCTTACTCTTTTTAACACTAACCGTAGAAGCAGTAGAAATGCTAACAATTTAATTTACTTACCTTTTAGTAGAACAAATTATATGGCTACTGCCATCCTTTACATTGCATGAGTACCTTTGTTAACAACTGTAGCTTTTTGATGTTTTGATCGAAAGGTCAACTCAAAAGTAGATTGAAAACTAATGTATGATTAGATCTATGTAAACGCATGGTTAGTTGTTATGTCTTGTGTTGTCCCTGAGCCCAACCCATATTATTATGGTGGGTAAATTTTTCTCACTTTCGATTGTTTTGGACCACTCTTATCAATATCATTGAGATATTTTAATGTTATTTGGGCTGGTTCTTAAGATGATCTAATGCGAAGAAAGTGCGAAGAAACTGTAGTAGCTGAACTTTATTGTTATTACATGTTAGAGCAGGAAAAGTTGAAACTCATCACCGAAATTTGTTTAGGCAAAGTATAAAGAAATAAACACATATGCTGATTTCGTTTAAAGGCTATTGGTTTATGCCGTTTTAGTGCGATGCACGTTTTTGGAATAAGACCGTGAAATATATTACTTCATCTTCAAGGATAAATTCCTTGAAAATGTTCGATAACTTGTTTTTTAACTTAGATTGTTTATTAACTTTAAGATTGTTCATTAACTTTGACTTATTAAATATATGCGTCTATAACGTGCATAAAAGGACCTGGTTCCTATCTGGGTTGAAATCTGGGTGTCGTTATGTTGTCAGAGTTTCCTTGAGTATTTTTGGAGTTTTTCTGAGTATTTTTGGATTTGTATACGCTGTTTGATATTGTAGGAGTGGCGAGGAAATTGAGCTGATTTGTTTAATTTTGTTTAATAGGAACCTTAGTAACAGAAAACAAAAAAAGATAAATTGTTCTATTTGCTTGACTTTTACTTGATTCTGCTAAATGCAACTTAGTCTAATTCTAACTATCTTTCAGCCAAGAATCAAGTTTGCTTATATCTTACTTGGTTTTGCTTAACTAAGATTTCGCAGAAAATTTGTACAAAAGAGGCATCTTCAGAAGTATGTTAAGTATTCCATGTATATTTTAGTTGGGTAGGCTTAAAAAGTAAGAATCTCTATTACGTTTAGATTAAGTTGAATAGGCTTAATTTTAGAGGAGTATCTGTATTCCATGTAGATTTAGTTGAAAAGGCTTAATTTTAGAGAGGTATCGGTATTCTAAGTAGAATTTAGTTGTGTATGCTTAAGTTGAATAACGATCTGTATTCCATGTAAAAAAGATTTAATTTAGAGATGCGTCCTGTGGTCTAACGTTATCTTAGTCAACATTCTTTTAAGGTCTTTTTATTATAAAAACCTTATTGCTTGGTTGAGAAAACTTTTTAAAATACACAAAAATGTTTGCCAAACCGATTGGTTCGATGGAATCGGTAGATAGATTTGTTGAATCTTTAGGAGAGTTGGTGGATTCTGTCATAGGTGTGGTTGGAACCATGGGGTCCGTAGATTTGGTCATTGGGTTGGGTAGGTCTGAGCATAATGTTCGTAATTCTGACAACCCTGGGTGATAGTATTGCAATACCTTGATTGCAATAGGTGATAGTATTGCAGTTATTGCCGAAGAGTGTACTGTGGAAGATTCCGGTAAAGGTATTGGTGCTATTACTGGTTATTGTCCTGGCGCTTCCTGTGTGACCGTTAGGGCTGTGGTAGAGGTTGCTGCGGTGAGGAATGCTGAACCTGTAGTAGGTGAATCCTGTGCATCTGCTGAAGTTGTGGTAAGAGTTTCTGCTGCTGTGGTAGAGAATGAAAGTTCTGTGGTAGAGGAGGTTGAAACCGCGGCAGGTGAAACCAGAAATTACACAGACGATCAGATGAGTGGAAGTGTAAAAAACAAATCTTCATAAAAATGCTCAAGGTTGCAACAGGCTTTTAAAACAAAACTACCAAATATTGTTAAAAATTGCTATACATTTGTGTATAAAATTGCAAGAAATCTGTGTAGAAATCCTAATACAAAAATGTAATAAGAACGCAAATTAATTGTGTAAAATTTGTAATACAAAATGCAATAAAATTGTGCAAAATTGTAATTCAAATCTTTTAACTCGTGTAGAAATTCTATTCAAGATTTGCAACAAATTGTGTAGAAATCGCTATACAAAAAATGTGATAGAATTGCAATTTATTTGTGTAAAAATTGTAATATGAAAATGCAATAAAATTGTGTGGAAATTGTATAAAAAAGCAATCTAAAAGTTACAGTAAAAATTGTTTAACATTGTAATACAAATGTAATACTGAAATTTATATTAAGATTGCTTTGAATTGTAATATAAATGCTCCTTTATTAATTGTAATACCGGAAAAAATTCTGAAAAACTCTATGGGCTCAAAAACTTGTTACACAAGTTCTCAAAAAATTAATACAAAAAAATCCTTTTAGTTTTTTCATCTTAGTTTTACCATCTTGTGACACAAACTGTTTCAACCTGGCAACATACAAATTCTTTAGAAAATAATTTCCACAAAAAGAATGTAACACAAAAACCTTCAAAATAACACAAAACTTACAGTACAAGATTGTAACACAAAAAATACTTTTCAAAACAAAAATGTAACACATGTAACACAAAAGTTGCTGTCTGCATCCCTGCAACAACGTCTTTTATGTTTGGAAATTAACCGTTCATTTAAACGATTATGTATATGGGTATATACGAAAAAAATTTCTGTATAATTCCATTTTCCACAGCTGTTGTCTTTGTCTCACTCATTTTATATATGTGTTTATAGCAAAATAATTTTTTTACGTGTTGTGAGCTGCCATTTTGAAATATGGAAAAATGGAAAACTTAAGACGCTTAAGAATAGTTTCCCATTTTGAGTGGACCATTTCAATTGCGTGACGCGTGGCAAATGGTTGTGTAAGAGTTGTGTTCTTATTGTTTAAATTGTATCAAGTGATTGTTTTATAGAACAAAATTAAAAAATTAAAAATTACCACCTGTTGAATCAAGTGATTGTTTTGCGAAACAGCAATTTTGAAGAAATTACCACCTGTTGGATCTAAGGTGTATTTCGTATTCTGCGTTGCTGAAATTGCTGTGAAAATTGGTCAAAAAAGGATGTTTATCCTCTTAATTAATAAAAGTATACTTCTTTTTTAACACTTATGTATTTTAAGTTGGAAAACTCAAACAAAACCTATTGCTTTGTTCCATTACTTCGTTAGGTCTAAAAAGTTGGACAAACAGCGTTGGTTAATGTTAGCAACTTTAAGGTGGTTCACAACCCATTTGTAACATTACTCATGAAATTTTTCCATTGTGGTTGCCTGAGAGCCATTTGCAATTACCATAAAAAGGTAATAAAGGTAGTTAGACAAATATAAATTGTCAATTATTTTATTTTATTTGTAAAATACTTATAAATGATCACAAACAAAGAATACGTTATTTTGTCTATCAAGTAATTCGTTATATTGCCTATCAGGCAATAAATGACAATAACAACGCATTCGTTCTATTGTGTATCACGTATTAGATGACGTTCCTTTTAGATATTAGATGATGTATTAGATAACAACCAAACCTTTTAGCCTTTTAACCAATAGGTCCTTTTGAAAGGACCAATCAACAGGTATTTTTTCAATCACCAGCAACAGGCAACATAAAATTGTATCGCGCTATATAGTAACGCAAAAACAGCACAACAACACCAAAAAACGCAACAGAACTCAGCGTAGCGACGTCTGCCTGCATTAAGATACAGCTTCGACATCTTCAAGACGCATCTCACCATGTTTTGTGTATTTCAACAATTATCCAGTTTTCGTCTTAAAACGAGTTTGGATTGAAATCGTGCAGCTTTATGGGCAATTAGGTGAGAAAAAATACGATTTCAACACTTTATTCTTTAAACTAACATATTCACCTTATCGCTCCATTTTTTAAGCATTGATAACTTAGATTTATGATAAACACCGAATAGTTTAAATCATACTTGATTTTAAATACAAATTCTAGATGTTTGATAGCTTAAAATCGTTTATTGAGCTTAAGGTCAAAGTTAGAACAATTAATTGTTCTAACGAATCTTTCCGAAGAAACAACAACAACAACAACAACAACAACAAACACAACAAAGTTTTTTCAATATAAAAAGGAAAAATAACTAGCTGATCTGATTGCAATTTCTGCCTGGCTAAGGGCGTCATTAGAAATCTTTGTGATACCCGTGCAAGCGCGCACACACAGTGCAGTGCGTGAGTGCGCGCTTGCACGGGTATCACAAAGATTTCTGATGACGCCCTTAGCCAGGCAGAAATTGCAATCAGATCAGCTAGTTATTTTTTCCTTTTTATACTGAAAAAACTTTGTTGTGTTTGTTGTTGTTGTTGTTGTTGTTTCTTTGGAAAGATTCGTTGGAACAATTAATTGTTCTAACTTTGACCTTAAGCTCAATAAACGATTTTAAACTATCAAACAACTAAAATTTGTATTTAAAATCAAGTATGATTTAAACCATCAAACATTTAGAATTTGTATTTAAATCATATAAAGTCAACATAATAAATATAGAGGTCATTTAGGAAAAAACTTTAATTTTGGGTTTTAACTTGGGTTTCATACTGATTGTTAGGCTCAGAACTACTAGTACAATAGTCATGCCATAAACAAGTGACAAGTAGGATTTTTTTTTTCTTTCTCTTTCAGTTGGCAAAATTGGATTTGAAATTTTATGAATTTTTTTTTTAAATTTTTGACAATTAATTGAGTGCAGTGATGAAAAAACGTGAGTATTATTGCATAATTAACACATTATATTATTTGGATGTATATGACTTGTTTTTCAAAAAATTCTCTTTTTGTTTGCCTTAGCTTGAGTATTGTTTGTTTTTTTTATTATTCCCATATATAACAAAACGTTTGGGTATTGTTTGTTTATTTTTGCTTAACCCTCATCGAGAAGTGAAATTTTCTGCACGTCGAAATGAATTTCTTCGATTTATTTCAAATGGTTGCGATAAATATTCAATTTTCTTATTTTTTAAAAAATAATATATATATTTTTGGTTTACGTATGGTGTCCATCTGGTCAAATTACTATTTAGTGCTACATTTAGTATGAGAATTATGTATTTTTTTACATAGCATACTATGACCAGCAAGAACATATTCCTACTTAAAAACCTTAATTCGAATACTTTACGAAGACCTTATGTATTTGAATAAGATATAGAATTTTGATCAACGACTTTAAATAAAAAAATATGTACTTTTGAGTAAATTATAGAATTTCGAACACAAAATACTTTAAATGGAAGAATATGTACTTTTGAGTAAAAAATACTTTAAATGAAGGATTTGTACTTTTGAGTAAAAAATACTTTGAGTAGAAAGTATGTATTGTTTACTTTACAATGTTTTAAGTGGTGTATTGAGTATTTGATGAAAACTCTGTAATGAGTATTTGGTGTAATGAGTATTTTTGAATGAAAACTCTAAAAGTATATTATGTATTTTTGATTAAAAATACTTTAAAATCTTCAGCCATCCTGCATTCGTTATTAATAATGCTTTTTATAAACAGCATCAAAATTATCAACTGATAAAAGTCGTGGCTCAAACAATACTTGACGTAAAATAACCGATGTTAAATACTTGTAACGGGAAATGAAATGAAAACGGATGAATGCACCTGATGAGATATTGTGCCGTTGAAGTATAACTTTATTGTATTTAGTATAAGTTGACCAAAGCTGAAACCAATTTTTTGGAAGACCTTTTTAAAGTATCTCTTTTTGGAGAGTTTTCTGTGAGCATCAAAGCATTTCTCTGAAGAGTCTTCTTGTAAGCATCTAACATTATTCTGAAATATCATTTTGAAGTATTATTTTAAAATATTATTTTGCAAAACTATTTTTAAATAATTTGAAATATTATTTTGAAAAATTATTTTGACAATTATTTTGAAATACCATTCTGAAACACTATTTAGAAACATCATTTTGAAATATCACTTTGAAATATCATTCTGAATATTATTTTGAAAATTTTTTTTTGAAAAAATCATTTTGAAATAACATTCTGAAATACCATTTAGAAACATTAATTTGAAATATCATCTTGAAATATCATTTTGAGATATTATTTTGAAATATTATTTTGAAAAAATATTTTGAAGAATTATTTTGTAGAATTATTTTGAAAAATTATTTAGAAAAAAATTATTTGAAAAAATTATTTCGAAAAAAATTATTTTGAAATAACATTGCGAAATTCCAATTAGAACATTATTTTGAAATATCATCTTGAAATATCATTTTGAGGTATCATTTTGAAATATTATTTTGAAAAATATTTTGAAGAACTATTTTGAAAAATTATTTGGAAGATTTTTTGAAAAAATTATTTTGAAAAAACTATTTTGAAAAATTATTTTGAAAAACCATTTTGAAAATTTATTCTGAAAAATCAATTTGAAAAACCATCTCGAAAAATTATTTTGAAAAATTGCTTTGAAAAATCACTTCGAAAAATTACTTTGAAAAATTATTTTGAAAAATTGTTTTGAAAAATTATTTTGAAAATTATTCTGAAATATTAATTTGAGATATTTTTTTGAAATATTATTCTTAAATACCATTTTGAAGTAATACTGTGAAAATATTCTGACATTATTTCGAAATTTGATTTCAAAATTTCACCTCAAAACTACACTTTCAAATTTTATTTTAAATTTTTCGAAAAAACTTTTATTATGAAAAAATCAGTTGGGTAACTTTCACTAGCCTTGACATAAAAATTTGGTCAAGAGATGGTTATTACCTTAATAATAATATATATGTTTGTAACGGGGTTTATAAACCTTCTAATTGTGAAGACAAGAAAGGATACCGTTCAAGAACAATTTTTGAGCATTGGTCAGTATACGGTTTGAACAGCATTCGATGGGGCTTGTTAAACCTTGCAGAATAATGGTCTGCTAATCCTTAAACCAACACTTGGTTTGCTACTCCTTAAAAGTCACTTGGTTTGCTAATCCTTAAAAGTCACATGGTTTGCTAATCCTTAAAACGATACTATGTTTGCTAATCTTTAAATGGTACTTGGTTTGTTAATCCTTAAATGGATATGGTTTGCTAATAATACGGTCTTATTTGTTTGGATTTTGGTGACAAATTTTTTTTAATACTATGCGGTTTAGTTACGACTTAGAGAATGGTATTTTGGTTTTTTAAGTTACGATTTCAAAAATGGTACTTTGATTTTTTAAGGAAATTATAATTGTCAGTTTAAATCAAAACGGTTATCTTATTGGTTAAGTTATGGGAGACTCATGGATAATACAGTAGTGGCGTACTTTGAAATACTTACTGGATTTTTTAGCCATGATCGTTGAATGGTGGTAATCTAATTTTTAGGTTGTGTGGCAGCAGCAGCAACAGCAATAGCTATTTTAAGGGTTTTTTCATTGTTGGTAATTTAATTTGGATTGTACGTGTAGGATGTCACCAGTATTGGAGAATTAATACGTGTAGGTGACTCCAGCTACATTTGTGGGATTAGTAGCAATGTTTTGTTATAGCATAAATTTTAAGCTCCAGATACAACTTACCATAGGTGACTTGAGGAAAAATGGACTATTGCATTGCTTATTAAGGCATTTTTGGTAAAAGCCATTTGGAAAACAACTATTTTCCACTCTTTGCACTCATTAAACCATACAAAAAAGAACTATTGGCGAAAAATTACAAAACAGAAACATCACTGGTGACAACAAATATTGGCGAAAATTTATATATGTTCCGATTACCAACCATTGCACTATGGCCGAAATCGCGATTTTAGCGGCAAAAAATACTTCCCGACAAGATAGCTTCACCGAATTTGGTGTGTAGACTTCTAATGATAAAAAAGGGTTTGAAAAAAAATGGGTGGGCCACGCCCCCTTTTTCTAAAGAAATGGCAAATAGTAGTTCCCGACAAGCTATCTTCACAAAATTTGGTGCAGAGACTTTTAGTGATAAAAAAAAGGATGTAATAAAAAATGGACGGACCACGCCCACTACTAAAAACCAATTATATGCTACCAATAAATTCATTTATTTCTTAATTCATAAATTTATAATTTTAAAGAACTTGAAAATATTAATGTGTAAGTCTGAAAATAACAAAAGATATATGCCTTAATTATTTACAGTGGCTTTCTTCAATTTCAACCGCTTCTAATTCCAAAGAATAATTATTTAACGACTCTAAGCTATCATCAGAATCCGAACTATAACTGCAGCTGGAGGCTTCTTGAGATGTTAAAGGTAATAACAGTTCTGCTGGTAATTCAGGCGTTTTAAAAAGAGCAACGACTTCTCGAGGAAATGGAAGTTTTTTTTAACCTATTTGTACGTTCTTGCAAACATAAACTTAAAATGTATGGGTCAGAGCTATCCATAGCTCTATGATACATGTCAAGTATGTTGTGCATTCTTGAACTCTTTCGAGCGTGACCAGTTCGATCTTTTTTATAATGTTTGTTTCGCGCCTCAGATGCATTTTCTGCAAGGCATCCTACGGGTCGGGTACTACTGAAGCTTGAATTATTTGTGACGAATGTACTAATATTTTGTGTACTGTGGCAGACATCGAGTACCATTCGTAGTTTTGGAAAAATATTTCACTGGTTTTAATGCAATGAGCTCGAAACCTCTGAGCATTAATTTCAAATTCAGAGGAGAGAGCAATTAAAATTATGTGTAAATATTTCAAGAAATCAATATTTACACCAGTAATAGATGCTAAAAGGTCCGTGCGAGAAAACGCTCTTCTAGCTGTGTTGCCGTCGTTGGTGTTGCCGCTGCCATTTGCTTTCGGCTTATCGACATGAAGCCCCATTTGATGCAAAAACTCTTTTTGAATTTTTTGTTTCTTTTCTGCTAGGATTCTTTTTTCTTCTGTTCCACGAACTTGCCATTTTTTCAAATCTAGCTTATATGAAAGTTTTAAAACAAACTCGAAACTACGAATCCACGCATGAAAAGGGCTTATTCCATATTTCAAAGCGTCGGCCCTTGCTTCAAAGATTGGAGAATCAAAGTTTCTTATAGTTCGGAATTCCTTTGGCCCGGCATGACAGATGGGACATTGCTGTGCACTTTTAGTTTCTGTCAACACATTTAAGACTTTCCCATCTATTAATGTCATATATAAATCATATTTTACTTTAATTTGTTTTCCATTGCTTAGTGCGTTCTGTAGTGGGTCCAACTTCTTTATCTGTTTATTTATGTTGCTGTTTTCAGTTAAAATATGCTCTTTTGTTTCTTTGACAAACTCCACTTTTAATGGTCTACAAAAGCGTACTGACTGAGGTGTGCGGTTTACCCAAATATTATCATCTGCTGATGAAATTAATTTTAATGGAATGACTGATGTCACAAAAAGGGACTGATCGAAACTTTCCGAAGTCTTTTCTACAAATTTTTGCTTAAACAAGCTGTGACCGGTAGAACCATCAAACCCGTAGCTCAAAATTAGGATCGATTCTTCAACATCCATTTTACACAATACTTCATCTTGATATGCAAGTATTCTTTCTGCTGTGTGGCTTACCAAATTTTGCAACGATACTTCGACAGAGCTTTCATTCGCTTTGATTCCATCTGGTCTACATTTCAATTTACTCTTATAAAGTTTATCATAGCTCGGATAAATACTAGAGTTGTGTTTTATGTTTAATTGACGCATGTTTAAGTACACCTGTTTAGTTAAACCATTTTCTAACAAAAACACTAGAGCTTCTTCAGGTGATACTTGGGTAACTTCTTCATGGCTAGTATTAAGAACTTCTCGAATTTTTGCTGGCCGGTTTGGAGATATAGCAACTTGTTGTAGGACAAATTTCAAATCCGTTGCGTTGGATTTTTTGGCAGAAATAGTGGCAGCATGAAGTAATAATTGCGCATTGTCTGCTTGCTGGTAAGCTAATTCGGATGCCAATCTCCTTTTATTTCTGTCGCCGCTATTATCATAATTTAGTTTTGGTCGCCCAACAGTATTAATCTTTTTCGGTATAACAAAAATTGTTTCTCGATCCAACCATTCCTTATTATGTTTTATAAAACCTTTTTCATTTCGGTATTGTCTATCCAATTTTAGTTTTATAAAATTAGATAAATTCCGAGCTTTAGCACATATTAATTTATTTAATTGATCGTCAATTTCGTACGGAATTTTTTCTTTTATATAACTCGCAACTTTCCTCTTGTTTGTCAACCAAAACTCAAATATTTCAGCATTTTCGAACCTGAGTGTTTCTGCAAAAATTTAAAAAACTCGTTTAATTGCAGTCAAACGCATAAACTTTTGTCACAACATAAAACTAGAGTTTTCTACAAACAATCTCATGTAAATAGTTCCAATGACACTTAAAAATATTTGTAGTTTTACTCCACGAAAAATGATAAAACTCTTCAAAATTTAACAAAACAGACACACACAAAAAACTACCAAAATAAGTATGAAGTACAAACATTTAGCAAACTATATTTATATATAGCAAAACTACTCACCTTGTGTTTTAGAACTCATATTTACACTTTTTGTTTACAACAATATATTATTAAAATAAACTGTTTTTAATTTTACAAAATTGTGCTGCTTCACTTGTATTAACACGTGCTAAAAGATAAGCAAACTTTAACAGATGTTTGTACAAACAGGGTTGCCAACAGTAAAAACAGTGTTGCCAACAGTAAATTTTTTTTTACTTATCAAAATGTTGGGTATTGAACACCATCTAGAAAATATTAGGAATTTAAAGTTGAAAAACTGGCTTTTTGCCGCTAAATTCGCGATTTCGGCTAAAGTGCATTGGTGAAAAACTATTCAGGTTTCAAAATATAACGCACAAATAACACAAAACACTATTTATTCTTAAAAATTTTTTAGATTAGTTTAGAAAACGTTTCGTTAAGGCGTTGAATTTGATTGACTTCCTGGTTGCTATGATTATATAGGTGATAGTTTTTTTCGTGAACAACAAGTGTATCTGAGTTTTCTGTAAATTTATTTAGCATGTGTTTTCAATAGTGACTATAGTTACAATAGTGCCATTGTTTTCAATAGTGACGATAGTGACAGTGTTTTATCGTGAAACAACAAGCAAAATCAGAGTCTTTTTGTGTATCCATTTAGTAAGTGTTCTCATACAGTAACAATAGTTAAAACAGTGACAGTGTTTTTATTAGTGAAGTGTTTCTTGTAGGTATTATGACTTTAGTTCGGAATGACCATTTAGAGATTACTTACGATGCGTATCTGCCATTAATACATGGTGGCTTCAAAAGTTTTGTAGATAAGCATGTGCCACTTAGTGTTCAAATTTTGTTAAGTTTTGGGCCTAGCTTTATACCTCCGGTGATACCTAGTGTGTTGACCCATGCAACAAGTTTGCATCAGATTTTAGTCTCGTTTTTGGTTAACAAAAATACGATATGTCCCGAGCGTTGTTAGGTTCATATTATAGGGCATTTTGTAAAAAATCACGCTCGAAATAAACATGATCGTGTATCTCTTACATATATGCAAAAAATCATGGGTAAAATGTTGCGGGATGCAGTGAGTTTTAAGAGAGGTAATTCATCCTCAATAAACATTGTGCAAGGAGACAAAGGCAAGATTACTGCATTGATGTATGCGTCCGATTATCGCCAAAAAATGGATTTATGTGTTAAGAAATGTGTTGACGGTGGTATGTACCGAGAGATAGGGTGAGAATCCGTATGGCAAGACTTAAGGTTTTCCCGAATATTGCATGCTAAATTTATTAGGATTAAGGAAAGTTTCATGAAGTTGTATAATAAGGATGAAGCTATATCCAAATTTAGTTACAAAATAGTTAAATTATTGGTGGTGTGTGACAGGGCTGATGCAAGGTTACCTTATTTGTATGGAGTAGTTAAGTGTGACAAGGAGGATTTGCCGTGTAGGCCGATATGTGCCACTTTACATTGGTATACTTTTCCTTTGCAGAAAATAGTTGCACTATTTTTTAAGCTATTTGTTCAACGGTTGACTTCGAATCACAATACCAAGGATGTTAACAAAACGGCACACGAAATGTCCACCATTCCCATATGTGAGGTTATGAATTTGTAAAATTTGATATAAAAGACATGTATCCAATGATGGATAAGTCTGCTATAAAGAATTATATCGTACAATTTATTGGGCAGGAATGGTTTCAGAAACGTTACAGGGCTTTCGGTGACGTGTTGATGTCATGTTTACAATTGTCAATGGATGAGGCAAATTTTTTTACCTATAACTATAAATTTTATAAGCAGGTTCGTGGTTTACCCCAAAGTGCCTGTGATTCCGGGTTATTGGCAACATTATACTTAGATCACTTACTTAATTCACATTATAGTATTCTTTTTGACAGAAATCTAGTATGTTTTTGGTGGAAATACATGGATGACTTTCTTCTTAATATGCCAAGTATGTATATAGATAATTTTTAAAGAGAGTTTGAGAATACTACTCAAATGGTTCTTACTATTGATAAGGTGGAGTGGAATGATTGCGATGAGCCTACCATTTCTTATTTAGATATAAATTTAACTCGTTGTAATGAAGGTAAGCTCTATTTGAATACTTATGTCAAACCAACTGCTTCATGTCGTATGCTACATTATTTGTCAAATCATCCTACAGAACAGAAAAAAGCTACTATTACCCAATTTATCATACGGCCCTTAAGTCGGACAAGCAATAAGTATTAGTACAAGATTTCCAACTTTTGTGGCGGCAGTTTGAAAACAATCATTACCCTTCATTGTTTGTTGAGTAAATATTTGTAGGAATTTTAACTCGAGTAATTCAAAATATTAATCATGGGAAGTGTAAGAAATTAGTGTATAGGAGTGAGTTACACATACACGGTAAATTTTTACATTGTATCTTGCAAAAGTATCGTCCTATACCTTGTAAATTTAAGGTTATTATATCAAAACCTGTGTTTAGAGGTAGAGTGTGGGTTATGAAATATTGCTGTGAAGATTTTTCCAGATTTATGCGGAGTATTTTCAAGTACTATGGATTGGAAACTCCTGTTTTTTGATCAGCAGATAATTTATATCGGATTCTAAGTATGCCAGTGTTTAAACCTGATCATTAAGCTGTTAGCAGGAGTGGTAAAGTTTGCATGGTTGGGTGTGAGAATTGTACTGTTAAATTTATTGTGAGTGGAATAGGATCTATTGTTGACATTATGGAATCCTTACATGATGATCCTAAGTCGATGATTTTAGTACACAAGGTAAAACATGGTCATTACGTGTCCAAACAAGACGTGGAAGACCTTTATTTGGGTGTGAAAGTTTTACTATTTAAAAGTTTGTACAGGTCCATGGGTGTGGAGTGTGAGTCCAACCAAGCATTATTTGGTCTACCTTGTTTGATGCAGGTTGGGTTAAATGTTTGTCTAGAGAATTTGAAGATTATAAAGTAAAAACATTTACAATCTTGGGTCTTCCATGTCCAAAATAGTTTTTAGTTTTTTTTGTTATTTAGTCTATATCTTGTTTTCGTCTCTTTGGAGAAAAAACCGGATTACAGCAGGTATTTCTGCAGCCGTATGAGAAAATTTTAAATTATTATGCTACCTAAGAAACCGTTTTTTATATCGTCCTCCTTTACTGGGTAAAATTAGTTCTCTAACATTTTCCTTTGTTCCGGATCTGATATACGGTTGAGTTCATAAAAGAGAGATGGTGAAAGAGAAAATATGAATAAGGATTATTTTTTATGTTTATTATTAGAAGACTAAAATTGCCCGTAGCATTTTTTGTTTTTATTTGCTATATAAAAGAAGTAAAGCAGTTAAACAGACCACTAACAAAACGCTGATCGTACCCACTTTATTTCTAGTTAAGTGTGTTAGACGAATGGGTTAAAAACTGATCCCGCAAATCACATGCACTTGCAAGATGTTTGAAAGATGATTTGAAAACCGATTCCTTACTCACCCAAATCCCCACTTTATACCCTCAACTCCATGAAGCCTATCATCATACATCAGGATCTTACAGGATATCCCGCTTGGATACCTTTTGAATCTTTATATGCAATTAATAGTTTGTACTCACATAGTGAACTTTTTATGCACGATGTGAATTTTAAACTGAAGAGAAAAAAGGCCAGTGAGAATCCACAAAACCTGGTGTATTTTAATACGGTCAATTTAGATTCCAACCTGTATGCTGGAATAAGACCGTTAAATATATTACTTCAAATTCAAGGATAAATTCCTTGAAAATGTTCGATAAATTGTTTATTAACTTAGATTGTTTATTAACTTTAACATTGTGCTGATTTGTTAAATTTTGTTTAATAGTAACCTAGGTAACAAAAAACAAAAAAATTGTTAACTGTTTTTTGGGAGTGAAATTTGGAAAGTGTGAGAAAATGAATTTTTTTAAAAACAGTAACAGTAACTTTGATAAATTTCTTTGATTGCCGTGTAGGCATTTTGTATAAGGCTCATCCAGAAACGTTTTTCGTCCATTGCGTACATGAACTAATCAGTGGATGTGTGTTGGTACTAACAATATTACTTTTGAGATACAGTGTTTTTTTTTTAGGAAATATAGTTAAATTAAGACGACGTTTTTAAGTAAGGGATTTTTTCATAACTTTCAAATTATCATTCATTCAAATAACCACTCATACATTCGTACTTACCTACTATCCAAGAATCAAAGTAGACTAGTTCACAACATATAGGAAAGAAACAAACTCGGAGGAGAAAGCAACGAGGGAGTGCAAGAAGCCGATGAAAGACGTTGCTACAAAACGACGAAGGATTTTTCAAGCAAACTTTAAAGATAGCGAGTTTAAACTTCCTGAAAACTTTAATGACATTCTTAACGCTAGGACCAAAAACATTTTTTCTGATTGTAAAATTTTGGAGGATATAGTTCGGGAGAATACTTCTTGAAGCAAAATAATATTTGCATTTTATGTTTTTATAAATTTTGTTGCACAAAGAAAGGATAATTAAACAGGAAGTACTTTAAGCTTATGAGGATACCGTTTATTACGGAAATTGGCAAAATATGATAACATTGAGAAAATTTCGGATATCGAAATCAAAAGCCAATTTTTTTCTCTAGCGACATAGATCGCATAAAAAAAAGATTTCTATTTACTGTAGTAAAATGGTATAAGAGCTATTATATAACAATAGAATGTAAAGATTTAGATTCGTTTGTCAAAGCAGATCAGAATCTTTATGCAGACGATGCAGTTGCTGCAAATAGTCCATTCAAAAATATGTTTTCGGCAATACTTCATCAAGTTCAGCTAAAAATGGCCAAACAGAATTCCATTAAATTTTGAAAAAATATATTTACAAATGAAGAATTGCTATTCTTAATTCCAGGGAAACAAAAAGCATATCTTCTGTTGTGGACTAATATAATGGAAATACATATTGATCCTTCAGGTACCAAAGCTAGTAATGGTCCCATAGAGTCCACGTTTCTTATCCGGAGGACATTAGTTAAAAAAACGGACTTGAGACCTGCAAATTATATCAAGCTGATGCGAAGAGATTGAGGATTAGATATCAATGACTTAGTAAAGCCAATGAAGGGGAAGATCTTGATGAAGAAATAGATGAAGATGAACTGTTTAAGTTAATTAATAAGATTTTTTTTAAGTAAACAACACTATTCTCATAAAATAGATGAGGTAGAAACAGAAGAGCAGTGGGGTGCTAAGGATATTACATATGAAAAACTTATAAATAAGACTGTAATGGATGCTATAAATTTAGAAACTTATATTAAGAATGGTAAAGGAAAGTTGGCGACTTCTAAAAGATGTTACATTTTTTATGTTAGAACAACTGACTGAAAAGTAAATAAATCCATGCAACCAGTCTAATCAGGGTTTTGGTCCTTATCGAAGATTTTGATTAGAAGACTCATTTTAATAAACAAGAATTAACAAATTTTATTTTAGAAGCCACAATACTTTATCTCAATGAGTCAAAAATTATTTTAGTTTCCCTTGTCAGTCTGGTGTAATCCGTCTGGAATATTTAAAAGAACTAGTAGTCTTCAGGCCGTCTGTTATATTTTTACCACTTCTAAAGCATAGTCATTATACGCTCTGTTGTGTAAATTTCAAAGCTAAGTCTTTTCATTATTTAGATTCACAACATGAAGAAAAAAATTAAGGCCCTGAATGTTTCACACAGTTTTTAAAAGTGATAAATATCTAAGAGCAGGAAAAGTGGAAACTCATTATCGAAAAAAAGAGATAAGCAAACAGACGGTGCGAGCTGTGGTGTATTCGTGGTCCAATATGTTCAAAGTATCTTAGAGAAAAAAAACTTGTGTAATTTAGAATTTTAAAATATTTTTAGCCATTTTATAGCGAAACAAACACAAAAGCAAATTGTCAAAAAAGCGGTCGTCTTATATTTTAAGCTGTCTAAAAATTCGTCCGTTGGGGATTTGCGCAAAGGTTTTTCTTTTTTATAGACTTTCCTCAATATTTAAAATAAAATTGATATGTACAACACCATTTCGTTTTGTTTCTTTTGGTAATCCGCTTTGAATCTTTCTGTTGTCGAGATGTTGAATGAGAACCAAATATATATTTGAGATTGTGAATTTGACAATCCTTTATTTTGTGGTTTAAGACTTAAATGATTTACAATAGTTATTATAAATTATATGCCTCTATTGAGGTCTGGTTAAATGTTGTAAATTTTGGAATTTAAACTTAATGAAAAATGCGAGAGTTGCAATTTGAGAAAAAATGTAACAAACTTTAGAATTTTAATCTGATTTATCTGGATTCAAGTTCTATGCTTACGACTTTGCTGTTCGTAGGTTGTACCAAAAAAAGTTAAAGAAAACAGGGCGGAAATTAGATAGTTGTTGGAGCTCGTGTGGAGCCATCGCGATATGCGGTGTAAAACGTGGTTGGTGTAAATAATGGCGGGGCAGCAAGGTGGTAAGCAGAGAACTGCAATTCAGTGCACATTTCGTGAGGTTAGTTTTTCGTCTAATGTAAATGTGAAAAAAGGATAGTCGTAACGCGAACATCGCGCGCGTCTTGCACTGGTGCAATATTTAAAGCAGGGCCTGTAGCCTCTCCAGTGCCTTGATGGCCGTTGCCAAGCAATCCCGCCGATTTAGATTGGCGCTGTGGCGCCCTTTAGGCTCGCGTTCGGATGATCGTGCCGGTTTGGATGGCGGTACCCGCCTCGCTGTCGAACCTTTGCTGTTGCCGCGCTTTGCTGGTTTCGGCAGATCATATACGATCCTTGGATGCTGCGATGCTGCAGCCCGCACAAATGGCACGCGCTGGCAGAAGTGCACTCGAAAACCACATGAGACCGCGCCAGACAGTTGAAACAATAATCGTGTTTTCGGAACGAGTGTCGCCGCTGAGGTACGGTAATGGAGAGAAATCGGCGACACCTCCTGAGTGAGTGCGATTCGCGGCAAAGTTGGCACTTCTTGAAACTGAAAGAAGAAAGATTTCATTAGTAATTCGAAAATGCGATTATTGGATAGGTCAAAACTAATCAGAATATGTAGTGAGGTATATGAGTGTATAAGAGTATATGCGTAATTGACTATGGAAGGTGAGAGTGTTTGGTTGGATATGTAATAAGTTCGTGAAAAAGGGAGTGAGATCATAATTAATCAGAGGAAAGGATACATAATTTTACTATGGCGCGAGTTATGATTCCGTTCTGAGTTTTGATATCCGCTACTCTAACTCTAGCATAGATTCCGCGATACGTCTTAATGATGCGACCTAGTCGCCATTCAGTTGGCGGGAGCAGTTCATCTTTAATAACGACAAAATCGTTGATGCTGAGGTCACTTGTGGGGTGCTTCCATTTATGCCTTTTATGCAACTCACAGAGGTATTCTTCTTTCCATCGGCGGCTAAACTGATGATGTAGGATTTTAACTTCTTCCCATATATTAATTAACGAGAGATTTTCCTTAGGGGGTTCGGGGAGAGCTACCAATGGCGCACCGTGGAGAAAATGACCGGGCGTTAATGGTAACAGTTCGGCATGATCCTCGCTTAGGGGAGAGAGAAGTCGATAATTAAGAACTGCTTCAATTCGGATAAGAAAGGTGGAGAACTCCTCAAATGTGAACTTTTTTGAAGTGGGTTTTAAAACTTTTAACTGCTGCCTCCCAGAGTCCACCCATATGAGGAGCAGTTGGGGGTATAAAAGACCATTCAAATCCGCGTATGCTGAACTGTTTGCATAGCTCTTCAGCAGATTTTTTCACTAATTGGTCATACTCTTTTCGCAGGGCTCGATCGGCCCCAACGAAATTACGGCCGTTGTCTGAGAACAACTTTTGTGGGAGGCCACGTCGACCAATGAAGCGTGCAAAGGCAGCACAAAAGGCTTCCGAAGAGATATCGGAAACAGCTTCTAAGTGAATGGCTTTGGTTGAGAAGCAGACAAAAACACTTACGTATCATTAGAGATAAGGAGCTTTACGAAGCATCGAAGGGGCCCGCAAAATCAACTCCAGTAGTAGTGAAAGGAAGTGAAACATTGACTCGCTCAGGAGGAAGAGCAGCCATTATTTGGGATTGCAACTTTTTTTTTAAGATCGTGCACACTTTGCATTGAAAGATACAGTACTTGATTTTGTTTTTTAGTTTTGGAATATAATATTCCTGACGAACGCTCTCAGTATGAGTTGCTGTTCGGCATGAAAAAGAGTTTTGTGAGTAAAATCGAGCATAAGACTACAGAGGCGAGATTTTTCTGGTAAAATAATGGGGTGTCTTTCGTTAAAACTGAGTGCGGCGTTGGCCAAACGACCATTCGCTCGAAGTACTAAATTTGGGTCCAGATATGGATTAAGTGTTAAAAGAGAACTTTTATTGGAGATAGGTAAAGAGGAGTTGAGATTTTTACACTCTTCAGGGTAGTATATTGATTGCGATTGTACAATTATTCTGATTTTAACGAAATTTATTTCATTTTGAGATAATTCTCCCGAGTTTTTTATGCGGTTCACTCGGTAGGTGGGTGAACAATGATGAACGAATCGGAAAATATATGCGATTACGCGCACAGCTCTAGGATATGAGGAAAATCTATTGAGTAGATCGTCGTCAGGAGTGAAGGTATGGAGAGCTTCCACTTTTTTAGTTTCAGGATGGTTTGTTACTAGGCCATTTTTTGAATTCTTGCAGTAACCAACTAGGGCCATGCCACCAAAGAGAGTTGTCAATGAGTTGAGGTGGAGAACAGCCTCGTGTACCGAGATATGCTGAATTTTCTCCTGAGTAGACATGCCTCCATGCGGCATTTTTGACATTATTTAAAATCTCTGACACTCGGTTGGCTACATAAGTTTTCCAAGTGTATGGGGGTTTCTCAAGCCAGGCTAACACAATGGATGAGTCAGACCATAAGAAAAGTTCATGTGATGGAAATTCGAGTTCGTAAAGTATAAGTTTGACTAATTTAGTCAATAGTACTGCCGCACATAATTCAAGTCGAGGTAAGCTTATAGTCTGAAGTGGGGCGACTTTGCTTTTAGAGACCAGCAAATGAGAACTGATTGTGTTATTAGAATCGCAAGTGTTATTAGATATAGCGCCGCACAGTACGCCTTTTCTGAGGAGTCACAGAAGCCATGGATTTGAATTTTGTTTTGAGGAACAAATCCAATCCATCTTGGAATTCTTATTAGCTCAATACAAGGAAAATTTTCGAGAAATTCATGCCATTTGACTAATGACATGGGTTAAACGCATTCGTCCCAGTCTATTCCTTCAATTCAGAGTTGTTGAATAAGCTTTTTCGCTTGAACGATGATTGGAGCTAACCATCCTGCGGGGTCAAAAAGTGATGCTACGGCAGACAGAATTTGTCTTTTTGTAGCAGATCCCGTTAAAGCGACGGGTTTAATAGAGTAGCGGAATGAATCACTGATCGCATTCCATTAAATGTCGAGAGTTTTTGTAGAGCTTGTGTCGTAAAATTTTAAAAAATTGTCATCTAGCAAATCTTGAGTAGGAAGATGCTGTAAGAGATCAGCATGATTCGCGATGATTTTTCTAAGTGGTAAGCCAGCCGACTTTAACGCACTTATTACTTGGGTTTGGGCATTCAGAGCAGAATGCATGTCGTGACCGCCGAACAAAATGTCGTCGACGTAGGTTTCACGTTTGAGTTAATGGAAATTCCTCTTTGCAATCTTCAGCTAGCTGATGCAAAGTTCGAATGGCCAAGTACGGGGCACAATTAACACCAAAAATTATTGTTTTTAGACAATAGTCTTTTATAGACTGAGACGGGTCGGGACGGAAGAGTATCCGTTGAAAGTCTTGATCATCTTCATGCACCATTATTTGACGATACATTTTTTCAATGTCGCCATTAAATACAAAGCGATATAATCGCCAATTGAGAATAATGGTCATGATGTTAGCTTGGAGCGTAGGACCTTCACAAAGCACTTTGTGAAGCTTTTGACGCATTAAAAACCACTCGAACTTTTGTTGTGGTACTGGCTGGTTTGATTACCGCATGATGCGGGAGATAAAATGAGAAGTATATTCCATCACGTACAATTTCGTTAGAGACAACTTTTTGCATGTGATAAAGAGTCAAATATTCCAATAGAACTTGGTTGCATTGAGGTTTTAATTGTGTGTTTTTGTCCAAATTGAGTTCGATGCGTTTGTATTGTTGCAGGGCAACGAAACAAGAAGCACCTAATGTCACCTGAGAAGGAAAAGTTTTTTGAAAGGAAGTTTAACTACATATTGACCATCGGTTTGACGTAATGTGGTGCGTTTATACAAGCTCTCGCAATACGCATCTTCAGCTGAGACAGCTCTGCAAGTTGGTGCCTCTTCTAGCTCCCAAAACTGACGAAATAAGTCACTTAAAGAGGGTTCGGTGACGCATGAAACTTGAGTGGAGAATAAGCAACACCGAACATCACTTCCAATTAGCATATCAATTTGACCTGGCAAATAGAAGTTAGGATCGGCAAGTTTTAAGCCTTCCAGTTCCTTAAAATTAGGTTTCAAAAATGTGCTAGATGGCAATAAGCTTGTAAGTCTGGGTAAGACAATTGCTTGCACGTATAGTTGAAAGCTGAGATCTTTCGCTACAATTTTAAGAGTGCAAACTTGGCTTGAGCTGCCAACTATCTGACCACCTATGCCAGAGATATTTGTGAGGATTTTTTGGGTTGGAAATGCTAAAAGGTTTTTAACTCTTTCAGAGATGAAAGTTTTTTGAGAGCCCTGATCAATTAGAGCTCTTAGCGTAAAAGTTTCTTTCAAATGCAATATATGGATAAGTGCTGTGGGTAATATAATTTTCTCCTCATTGGCAGAAAAGTGAATGCTGACTTTTTCTTCCTGAGCAATTTCTTCCTGATGAGAGTCAGTAGAGCTTTTGTTAGAGGATAGAGATTGTTGTGCCGTCGTTTCGATATGCATCGATGAAGTTGGGCGGGACTGAAAAGTGTGGACGGTGTTTGGCGATTGTCAGAGTTTTCTTGATGGTTTATATGCAGCATAGTGTGATGCTGTTTTTTACAGTGTAAACACAAGCATGAACTTTGACATTCTCTTTTTGTGTGAGAATACGCTAAACAATTGGAACAAAATTTGTTTCTTTCTTGAGCAGAAAGTGTTCTAAACTGTGGACACAGTCGAAGAGCGTGCTGCTGCCGACATTTTGAGCAGAGAGAATAGTTGACTTGCGCATTATTTTCCGAGTGGAAATTTTGCACATTGGACCTATGCTTCGAGCTTTGTTGAGCATGAATTCTGCGGGTAGTGAGTGTTGGTGTTCCGGTTGTTTGAGACATTTTGTTGGTTCCTATTTTGAGCCATGGGTGGCGACCATTTGGGTTTCGCCCCTTTGATGCTATTTAATTTCTCGACGACTTCGTAGCGAGCTGTCAGGAATTCGTCCATTTGTAGCCACGTTGGGAATTCTCGCCTTGAAGTGAGGGATTGCTCCCAGAGTGCTAAAGTCTCCTGCGGCAACTTTGATGAGCAGAGATAGATGAGAATAGGGTCCCAATGATCTATGCAGACGTCTTGCGCTGCTAGCATGGCGAGGCAGTCGTTTATTGTCGACTGAATCCTCTGGATCGCTCCACTGTTTTCTGTCGTTGCAGCTGGGATGCCAAATAGGATTTTGAGCAGGTTGTCAACCAGTATCCTTTTGTTTTCGTATCGGGAGCGTAGAGCCTCCACGCCAACGAAAAGTTTTCATCACAAAGCTGGTACCGTTTTACAATATTTCCCGCAGGGCCACGAGTTTTATTGCGTAGGTGATACAGCTTTTGTGTTGGTGTGAGTTTCGGGTGATGCGTGTAGACTGCCGTGAACATATCTCGAAAAGATGGCCAGTCTTCGTATCTTCCATAAAAGATATCTGTATCACATGGTGGTACCTTGATACAGGCGACCGAGTTGTCTTGAGCTGGAGAATTGTTGAGAGTAGTGCTATGAGTTGGTTTGATCATCTCATTTTCGAACGTCTTTCCTAGGTCCATCATGTGTGCCTTACATCTGTGGTATGTATCCACACACGCGCCATATTTTGTCCGAGTTGAAACTTTGAACGCTTCATCTGTTACTGAGTCCTCGCCGATCATCACTTCTGCATAGGCGTCATTGAGTCTGGCCCATCTTTGATCCAGGTCGAGAAGCTGGACGTGTACACTGGAATCTGTGTGATCGTCGACACTGATACCTTCAAACTTCGAGCAAAACTCCACTAAATTGTCCGAAGTGAAAATGAATTTTTTTTATGCTCACTTTGACCGACGACCTAAGCACACGAGTTGATTTGGAATCCAACGCGGCAACGTATAGTGAGTATTACTACAGAAGTTGCACGGGGTTGACAACTCTGAACTGAGATGTTTGAATAAATTTCTATGCAATTAATAGAAGTTGCACAGGGTTGGAAACTCTAAATCAAGAAATTATTTTAGAAAGAAAAAAATTTGTAGAAAACTTAAATCAGGTACCCAAGAGTATGAGCACTGATTTCCGAGGGAAATTTTTTTTTGAAATATTAAAGATATTATAACAAATTTTTCTTCAAGTTGAAAATATTCAGAAGTTGCGCGAGATGGCAACTCTGAATTCGCGAGAAAATTTTTTGAAGAAAATGAAATCAGGTACCCAAGAGTATGGGCACTGATTTTTGAGAAAATTTTTTTTTTAAAAATTAGAAAAATTATCACAAATTTTTCTTCAAGCCGAAAATATTCAGAAGTTGTACGAGATGGCAACTCTGACTTCGCGAGAAATTTTTTTGAAGAAAATTAAATCAGGTACCCAAGAGTATGAGCACTGATTTTCGAGAAAATTTTTTTTAAATATTAGAGAAATTATCACAAATTTTTCTTCAAGTCGAAAATATTCAGAAGTTGCGCGAGATGGCAACTCTGAATTTGCGAGAAAATTTTTTGAAGAAAACTAAATCAGGTACCCAAGAGTATGAGCACTGATTTTCGAGAAATTTTTTTTTGACAAATTAGAAAAATTATCACAAATTTTTCTTCCAGTCGAAAATATTCAGAAGTTGCGCGAGATGGCAACTCTGAATTCGCGAGAAAATTCTTTGAAGAAAATTAAATCAGGTACCCAAAAGTATGAGCACTGATTTTCGAGAAAAAATTGTTTTTGAAATTACAAATGAAAGTACAAATTGTCCAAAAGCTGGCAATACTTTTTTGCAAATCTTTTGCACGCTTATTGTATTGCCTCTATAAATGTACAATATATATCAGATATACAAGATGGATTGCGTGATCTGTAAATTATAATTTTTTCTTTGTGATTTAGGGCTTTTGTTTTATGCACATTTTAGTGCGGTGCACGTTTTGGAAAACTAGGATCGTGAATTAATTACTTTATTTATAGAGGTAAAATTTTCTGGAAATGCTTATTAACTTTAACATTACTCATTAACTTTTGATTTATTTTATTAATTTGGACTTGTCAAATTAGATGCGTCTATAACGTGCATAGAGGGACCTGGTTCCTAACTGGGTTAGAATCTAGGTGTCTCAATGTCGTAATAGCATTTTTGATTATTTTTTGATTATTTTTTTGGAGTTTTTTTTTTGAGTATTCTAGAGCTGTGTACTTAGAGAGGAAAAAGAGCTGGTTTGAGCAGCTTGGTTCGGTAGCAACCTAGGTAAACAAAAAACAAAAAATCCAAAATTTGTTATCTGTTTTTTTGGTGGGTACTTTTTGGAAAGATGTGAAAAGAGGAAATGGTTTTTTTAAATTATAAAAACAGAAAAACATTAACTTTTGACAAAGTTTCTTGTATGCCGTGTAGGCGTTTTCTATATGGCTCATCCAGAAACGTTTTTCGTCCATTGCCTACGTGGGCTCATCAGTGGATGTTTGTTGATGATGATATTGAATTTTGGGACGAAATTGTTTTATTATGGGGTTTTGTTAACTAAGGGTTTTGTTTAAAAACATTCACGTGATCATTCATTCAGCACACTCATTCGAGATTACTTACCTTCTTTTCAATAACACACAATCACAGCGCTTGCATAATTTTTTCAAAATATGATTTATGTGAGAAAACTGTTAAGGAGTTTGTTTAAAAGTTTAATGGGGGGTTGTGTGGAGATGTATTTGTGTGGTATTGTGTGTCAGTTTGAATTTTTTGGTTGGAATGTTAAACATCTTTTCTGTAAGTCTCCTGGAATCGCTCAATAATTATCCTGGTTCCATTTGCTTGACTTTTACTTGATTCTGCTAAATGTACTTCAGTTTAACTATAACTGTTCTTTTGTCAGTATCAGGTTTGCTTATGTCTTACTTGGTTTTGCTAAACCGGAGTATCGCACAAAAAACCAGTGCGAGCAGGTGTATTCAGAGGTATGTCTTAACATTCCATGTGTATTTTAGTTAGGTAAGATAAAGGTAAGAATTTGTGTCTTGTGTAGAATCAGTAGGCTAGTTTTAATTTTTAGAGGAAAATTAGGTTTAACTTAGAGGTGCTTCTTGTGGTTTAACGTAGTCTTAAAATTTTGTATTACAGGTGAGATGGACTCAGATGAGGGTGTGACAGAGGGTGATTATGATATAGTGGTTGCGTTTGCTAAACCACTTGGTTCAATGGAATCAGTGGATGGATTTGTGGAATCCTTAGGAGAGTTGGTGAGTTCTGTCAGAGACGTGGTTGGAGCCACGGGATCCGTGGATCTGGTCATTGGATTGGGTGGATTCGAGCATACTGTCCATAATCCTGACAATTCTGGTGGTGCTGCTCATGAGGACGTTATTGACTTGACCCGGGATGATGCTACTGCCAGTTTGGTTCCGCCTAAAAATGTTGTTTGTACGGATCGTATTGAGTTGGCTCCGGATGAGGCTGTTGTTTGGGATGAGGATGCTGCCAACATGATGCGGGATGAGGGCGCTGTCGGTACGATTCATGGTGATGACGCTGCCAATAAGATTCAAGGTGACGACGTTGTTGATACGATTCCGTGTGTTGGCGTTGTTCCAGGCAGGATCCATAATGAAGCTGTCCTTGGCTCCATTCTAAGCACGACCGGTAGTTCATCCTCCGGTGGTGAGGCCCTTGAGGGTGCTGCTGTGAACATTGACGGCACCGCTGTGGTCCCGATGGCTATCACTGTTGACGGTGCGGATGTTGGTGGCGGTACCTCTGACATTGGTGGTGGTGACGGCACATCTGACGTTGGTAGTGGTGACAGCGTGGTTGTTGTTGTGATGGAACAGGAGAATTCTGTGGTGAAAGATTTTAGAACCACAGTATGTGGCGTCAGTGATGACAGTGGTGACATTCAAATGGGTGATGGGGAGGACGCTGGTGTGTCCGATGTTCAGAACGTTGGCGGTGTTAGGGGTGATAACCCAAACGTGGTTTGGGTAAATACGGAGGAAGGTACGAAGTTGTTAGAGAACCTGTTGAACAGTTTGCGTCGTTAACCTAGTGGGCGTTGTTAACACAGTGGGTTTGCAGAGCGATCCTAGACATGAACTTTCTTTTTATTACACTCATTTATGGTTATATTTTCCTATCAATAATCTACGATTTTTTTGTTGTTCAGAGAACTATCTCAAATTCTTATTCACTCCGAAGCAAAAAGGTTCCTTTACCCAATTCTATTAGAAGGACTTTTTATTTTATTTTGTGTTCCGTGTTGATGGGTGTTTGGAATTTTATTTTGTGTCAAAGAGTGTTTGAAAGTATTATAAATTTTTGTACTATTACGGGCTTAAATTGTAGTAAAAAAGGACCCCTTTTTTTACATAACATATTTTTTTTAACATAACATAGTTTTTTTTTTTGAAAAAGGCCTCATTTTCTTTAAAGAAACATAAAATCTTTTTCAAAAGGCTGTATAAGTGGGTTTACCAGGAATTCGGTTTCGCGTTCCCATTTGTAATAAGTTTGCTAGTTATTTGTGTGAGATTTGTATCTCATTTATGTGAAGTTTGCCGAAAAGTTGTGAAAAATGTGCAGAATTTGTAGTATTAAAATGTACATATGTATGATTAAATTTTTTAAAATGTACAAATGTATGATTAATTTTTTAAAAAAATTAACAAAAAACAAGAAAAAATATTTTTGAGAAAAAGCTTATTAGAAAAGAGGTTCCTCTTTTAACTGTTTTATTATTAGAGCCTATTTTGAGGTTAATTTAATTTATATTAATTTATTTTAATACCGGGAGGAATATTTCCGGCTTGTAATACAGTTCTTCATATGAACCTTCCAAAATCTGTCATGAAAAACCTTTTTGTAAGATGTTCCTTTTTATGCGAGAAAAGCTTTTTCAGCTTTTTTACTTAATCATTTTTCTCTTCTTTAATTTAATTGTTTTTCTCCTTTTTAATTTATGATCAAAAATTTGATACAGGAAAAATGTCATTCCTTTTGAAGGAAGAACAGTATGACAAATATTGTGAATCTAATTTTATAGTAATCTGTTTTGTAAATTTTGCTTCATAGTATTAAAATTTGCTTCATGGTATTACAATTTTAAGTTTATAATACGGATGCCTCTTTTTTTGTCAAGAAGAGGTCTTATTTTTCAATGATTTCTTTACTTATTGACGGTTTTGATTTTTACTGGCCTTTTGTTTTTGGTAACTTTTTAATTTGTCAACGGTTTCAGTTTTTTATCTTAATTGCAAATCTCAACTTTTTAAGTGATATTCTAGGTGTTATGTGTAAAAAACTTCTATGTCCATTAGAATTCCTAATTTTCAATGACTTTATATGATTCTTTAATTTTTGATTTTTATTAGTTTGTAGAGTAAGGGGTTTTTGAGGTGTATAAAAAGTTGCTAATTATATTTATGCTGTGTCTAAAGAGTTTTTTTATTAAATTCTATCTTTGTATTATATAAGAAATTGCTACTAATATATAATTGCTACTAATATAATAAAAATTTGTATTAACTTTTATTTTTGTATTAAAATCTGTCAGAAATCCTTAGTGTTTATTTTAAGTTTGTAACGTAGAAAAAAGACTTTCATTGTTGAAACTATTGATTTCTAATAAAAACTCATTTAACGTAACATCCCAATCTTTTGTTTATCTAACGGGTCGCAAATTTTTTAGGTAAGATTATTTATTCGGAGGGTCATTAACTTTTCTGGACAATATTCTGCTAGAAATCCTACCAGAAAAAACTTTCTCATTATGGAAAGGAAGACAAGGGTTTTTTTTGGTTGTTTGAGGGTTTCACCAACATTGCATCCCTTCGATTGCTTGATGAGAGCCCGACAAAATGCTCAAAATTGTTATTGTTGCATTAAACAATCTGTTTGAAGGTTTGATGGTTAGACGGTTTCTTTTTCCTATAGGGGCATTTCTCTTTACTTCGTGTTTTTTCCCTGGCTTTTTAGCCTCCCTGGTATATTTTTCCATAACAGTGTTGTTTGCATCCCTGCGACACCGTCTTTTTATTTGGAAAAATAATCATTCGGTTCAACGGTTGTGTATATGGATTTTCCCATTTACGACAGTTGTTGTCTTACTTATTCTTTTATATATTTCTTTTTGGCAAGGGAGAAGCTTTTGCGTTGACGGGTTTCCATTTTGGAATGTGGAATTCCATTTTGGAATATGGAATGTGCAATATGGCGTATGGAATATGGCGGTATGGGAATAAACCATAGGACGCTGCGAAAGTAGTTTTCCATTTGTGTCGTCCGTTTTAATTGTTCAGCGTGCTGTAAATGGTTGTGCGAAAAATTGTGTTCTCCTTATCTGAGTGATTTTTAAGGATTAAAGAATTTTCCTAAAATTATTAGAATTTGCCTTAAAATAACTGTTTAATGTGACAGGAGTTTTTCGGAAAAGAAAACCTTTATTCAAAGTGGTTGTTTAACTTGCGTGATTTTTTTAAAGGGATTAAAGATTTCCCTTAAAGATATTAAAATTTTCTTTAAGAATTGTTTTATGTGACAGGAGTTTTTGAAAGCGTAAAATCCTTTATTCCAAGTGATTGTCTTACCGGACGAGTTGGCGCAATTAATCAGACTCCAAAATTAAGAAGTTGGAAAAAATTTTTTTGGAGCAAAGAATTGCCAACTGTTGATTTACAAAAAACGAAAAGTTCAAGGAGAACTTGGTGTCAATTGTCACCTGTTGATTCGCGTTATTGTGTTTGGTATCAATTTACCTTTTCACCTGTTGGCTACTTTGGGTAAGAATTTTATGTCATATTAAATTAGTGTGTATTAACACTTTTCCATTCTAAGTTGGGGAAAAATTCATAGGCAAACAGCCTTTATTTGTTGAGAAAAAATTTTTTCCTTGTAATTGCCATAAAAAGTGATTTGGGTAAGAGGACAATAAATAAGTTGTCAAATCACTTTGCTATTTTTCCTGTCAGATAATTCGTTTTACTTATCAGATATTTCGTTTATTGCTTATAAGGCAAAAAAAGGGGCTGACGCTAAGGTCAAATCTTATAGTAAACGCTGAACAGTCGACGATAATTGATATCTAAGCCAATCAGTAGGCAGACCCGTTTAAAGCAGCCAATAAGCAGGTATTTTCTAACCATCATCAGCAGGCAGCTCACTTTTTTATCAAGTTGTGCGGCAAAACAACAAACCAGCGACAGCGTCGAGGGTTGTAACATAAAGCCAGTGTATTGGTGTCTGACTGTGTTTGGATATAGCAAACAGCAGTTTCAAGATATATCCTAACATCTTTCTGCGCTTCCCACAAAAGATATCTAATTTTTTGTATACTAAAAGCGAGTTTGGATTGACGCGAGTGTAGCCTTCTGGAGAAAAAGGTGAGAACAATTGCCTGACATATTATTCATTTAACTAACATTTTTGTCTTATAGTTCCTTTTTTTCCGTGTGAATTGCTTTGGTCAATGAACGAAACTCGGTTAGTTTTATTGCAGTCTTTTTTTATTTTGTTTTTACCATTTTTCCAATGTTTGTTTTGTATTTTGGTGATATGTTCAGTTTTTACATTTTCACACGTTCGTTGCGTAGTTTGACGACTTGTTCGTCAAAGTGCTCATATGAATTATCGATTAATTCTGATTGCCAAAAAATGGTAAAGTCCGTTGCTAGTGTAAAAATTAATTAAAGAGTTTGTAGAAGTGTAAATATTTGGTGCTGCATTTTGGATAATGGGAGGTCAAAAAGTGAGTTTTTTATGGATATTTTTGCTTTGGACATTTAAATAGCATGAAATTATACGAAAAAATACTTTTAGAACCCATTTGCAGTACAACAGCTGAAAGACTGCACATGTAGATGGTGCTGCGGTGGGGTTTATTGCGGCTGGAATAGGTACGAGTTTTTTTATATATATGATGATATATATGACAAAGGTATTAGGACTTTCTATGGCTTTTTTAGGTGTGAAAATATGTGAAAGGCTTTTTTAGGGCCCATTGGCAACACCAAATGCAGAATACCTGCATATGCCATTGGTACTGCGGTGCAATTCTTTGAGATAAGAAGTTGCTTTTTATTTGCTTGTTTAATCCATGGCTGTATCATGGTGTTTGTAGAAGCCTATTTTGATCTTTGTTTAGGTTAGATTATTAGATTAGTGAGAAGTTTCCCAATACTAATTGACTATACCACGTATGAGTTCTGTGTGTTTTTGCTTCATGAATTTACAAGTGCAATATTTTGCTTCATATATTTGCTAGTGCCATATTTTGCATACAGATTAGTGTGGCAAGTCTTTCTGTTTTTTGGCTTATTGGCCAGAAGTTTTTACTTGTTTTGTTTTGTTAAGGATCATACATGTAGGGTTAGTACAGCACATGTATAATAACTTGCACTGGTCTGTGGGGTATTACCTGAGCGGCACATTTTTTAAAAGGGATTTAGTTAGGTATGCAGGTATTTCTGAGGATGAAGAGCACTGCGTGGTGAAATGTACTGTTCAGTGGAACACTACTAGACGAAAGCACTGCTATGAAGTTGGATTTTTTAGGGAATTTATTTAGGGCTTAAATTTGGATTTTTTTTTGGGACTTTATTTATGGCTTAAGGCACTGCATAGTGAAATGTACTGCTCATTAGAGCACTACTTAAAGAAAGCACTGTCATTTTTAATTGGGTGTATAGGTTTTAGAAAATGCACTGCATGGTGAATGTACTGTTCATAGAACACTACCTGATGAAAGCACTGCCATGAGTTTGGAGTTTTTTAGGGATTTTTTTAGGGATAAGAAGGCACTGCGTGGTGAATGTACTGTTCCTAGAACACTACTTAATGAAAGCACTGCTAAATTATAGTTAGGTATATGACTTTTTTAGGGGTATAAATATGTGATTTTTTTAGGGATAAGCCGAGCGTTTTAGACCCTTGTTGGGTTAAAGTGTGAGCGTTACTTCGATGATATTTTAACGTTATGTTGCTTGGTAGAGGCATCGTTCGTTGCAAGTACTAATTTTAAAGTGGTAAAGGTGCCTTATGTCATGGGATCATGCAGCAATCGTTATATGAGGCAAAAGTGGTGGATCCCAAGGAACTTAATTGGTGATAAGACATAATAGAATGTAGTTTACGGTAGACTATAATAGGATGTGATTTGCGGTAGCTTTTTGATGAGCAGACGCTCAATGGTTATTTGTGATTTTGGATGAGCAGACGTTCAAAGGCTGAATTGTAATTAGCATGAGTATTAAAGTAGCAGTTGTATTGCGAGGAATCGGCTATTGCAATTTTTTAGAAGGGTCTTTTGGTGGCAAGGTTTTTTTGTTTGTTAGGTTCTAACTACTAATATACCAATCAATTATGAATAAGTGACAAGTAGGATTTTTCTTTTCTTTTTTCAGTTGGCGGAAAATTGGATTTTGAAATTCTGAATTGGACTTTGAATTTTTGAATCGGACTTTAAATTTTGATTTTTGAATTGGACTTTGAATTTTGATTTTTGAATTGGATTTCGAATTTTTTGCATTTACGATTATATTGAAATTTTTGGAAATCTTCTGATAATTGGTTGCAGTGTTTAACCGTGTGAGTATCATTGCTTAATTAGTATAATATATTATTTTTAGAATTTTTGCCTTATTCTTTGAGATTTAGCATTTTAGCTTTTAAAATTTTTGCCCTAGTTTTGACCTATATGACATTTGCTTTGAACTTTAGCATTTTAGCTTGATATGTATGGTTTTTTTAAAAAACCTTTTACCCTGTTGTGTATTATTTGTTTTGTGTGTATGTATGTAACGAGCGGATGTTTTGGTATTTGCTTATTTTTGCTTGACGGTTTTAATTATTTTTGCAAAGAGTCTAAGTGGAACGGTCTTAATTATTATTGCAAAAAAAATTTTTTTACGCAGCTTTGATTGTTTTTGCAAAGAGTTCTTGTGAAACCGACCAAGTAACTCTTTGAGAGAAAAAACAATTAAGTGGTATGCTTTTGCTTACGTACGCTGTATTTGATATGTTTGGTGCCTATAGGGCTAACATTGGATATTGCGAGTTATATGTATCTTATGTCTAATAATCGTGGCTCGTAAGCAGTTATAATCCTGCTTCAATGCTTAAATTTAGGTGTTATATATATTTTGAGCGTGGAATGTTTCGAGTGGGAGGAAACTACTGATGAGTATACATGTTTTCTTTAAACAAACTTTTTTTGTAGAAAAATCTTTGAGTAAAAATTGTGTATTATTTATTTGACAAAGTTCTAAATTGGTAGACAAATAAAAATTGTGTATTATTTATTTAACAAAGTCCCAAAATGGTAAACAAACAAATATTTGTTTTTGATTAAGGAATTTTAGATTTTTCTGTGCACTTTCTTCTTTATTAATGATGTCTTCTCAACAGTATTGGAGGTGTCACCAGGTGAAGGTGATAGCATAAGCTAATACATGGAAAAGTATAAATCGATGTCATCTGTTTGTGAACAGAAGAGGAAAGCTGATAATTGCACCTTATGGGATATTGTACTATTTACGTATAAGTTGAATTATTTCAAGATTACTTCTCGAGAAAACGTCTTCCTGGGAACTACATCTTCCTTTTGGACCTTTCCCACTAGGGGGTCCTTTGTGAGCAGTCCTTCTCGTGGGCGTTCAAGCACTCTTTGGATGATAAGTTATTTTAAGGTATCGTTTTTTTTGGAAGTTTGCTTTGAGACGTTATTTTGGGAACGTACTTTGAAATATTTTGAGATATCGTTTTTTTGGTAGTTTACTTTGAGAAGCTATTTTGGAAACGTATTTTGAAAGATTTTTTGGTAGCGATCTTATTTTGAGAAGTTTATTTTGCAAGATCATTTGGGGGGACTTTATTTGGAGAGGTTATTTGGGATAATTAGTTTGAGATAATTAATTTGAAAAATTGTTTTGAGAGGTTATTAAGAGAGTTCATTTTGAAAGAGAGCTTGTGAAAAATAATATGAAAATTTTGAGAAAGTTTTGAAAAATTTGTTTTGGGAGGATACTTTAAGCGCGTTGTTTTTTGAAAAATTATTTTGCGGAGCCTTGAAAAATCATTTTGCGGACCCTTGACAAATACACTTGAAGAGCCTTGAAAAATACATTGAGGACTTATTTTGAGAGTTATTTGAAAGGATCATTCTGAAAATCATTATTTCGAGAAAAACGTTTTGGGAAATTGTCTTGACGAATATTTTGAATAAATTATTTTGAAAAACATGTTTTGACGGATATCTTTAAAAAATTTTTAAAAATTTCCTTGAAAAATTACCCTGAGGAATCATCCCGACAATTTGAGAAGAATCTTTGAAACAACTGCTTTGAAAAATACATTTGAAAAATCGTTTTGGACGAAACTTGAAAAAGGACTACTTTGCCAAGAATCATTTTGGAAAAACGTTACTCTGGAAAAACATTACTTTGGAAAACGTTACTTTGAGAAGTTACTACGAAAAACTTACTTTGGAAAATTATTCTGAGAAATTACCTCGAGGGATCATCCTGATAACAATTTTTTTTCTGAAATATTATTTGGAACAATTTTTTTTTTTAAATTTTAAGAAAAGTTTTAGTTTGGAAATTATTTTTAAGAAAATTTTTAGTTTGGCAATTATTTTGAGAAACTTGAAAAATCTCTTAAAATTTTGGAAAAATATTAAGAATCATTTCTAAGGGTCATTTTGAAAACTATTTTGAAAACCCCTGAAAATACCTTGAAAAATTTCTTTGAAAACCTTGCTAATTCCTTGAAAATAATTTTTTGAAAGGAATTTTTTCCGAGATACCTTGAAACTTTCGAAAAAAACTCCTAAAATACTGTTTGGAAAAAATTATTTTGAAACCTTACTTTGAAAACAATTTTTTAAGAAATCAAATACTTTACAAAGTCTGACAAAAATCTTTGAAAGATTTGAATAAATCCTGAGAACATCCCTTGTAAGATTCTTTTTTGGGTAAATTTATTTTGAAGGATTTCTTCGGAAAAACCTTCTGAAACACTATTTGGAAAAATTATATTCGAAGGCCTACTTTGACAGATATTTAGAAATATTTGAAAAATCTGAAAAATTTTTTGAAAAAACCTCTTGAGAGTCCCTTGAAAGTATCTGAAGTAATGCTTTGAGAATTTTAATTTAAAAACTTGAAAGAATCCCTCAAAATTTTGAGAAGATCCTTTGAGAATTTGAAAAACTTTTGGAAGAATACCTTGAAGGGTCATCTTAAAAGATTTCTCTGAAAAAACACTGAAAAAATCTTGAAGAAAATCCCTTGAAAAGCAATTTAAGATTTTTGAAAGATTTTTGTGAAAATTTTTTTGAAAAGCCTGTGTTGCTGCTGAACCTTCAAGCAGCGTTTTGAGAAAATATAATTGTTGGTTAAAAAAACACCATTTTTCGGTGGTCAGGTTATAGGAGAAGTGAGTATTGGATTACTTACTGGGAAAAATTTGGTTGTTAGTTGGACTTTGCTGTCGGGTTGTACATTTGTTGAAAGAATAACGCGTTCATCATAGGTGATTTGAGGCAAGTAACATCGTGTGGGTGGTTTCAGCGTAGGTGACTTGAGGCTTGTTTAGGTTTTGGTTGTATTCCTTAAGGTGTTTTTGGTTGACGTTAATTGGAGAGCACAAACGTCTCTGGTCATTCATAGTTGTTAGTGTAACAAGAACATGCGGCGTCGGTGGTGGTTAAGCAAATAATTTAGCGAGGAATATAGATAGGTTCTGATTAAAAACCGTAGGTGGGAATGCTGTTCTGGTTTTTTTAAGAAACACACACAATTGCACAGAAACAACAAGAATTGCACAAGATAACACAGAAGAGCACAAACAAAACACACTATTTGTACATATGAAAGTTTTTAGTTTATTTTAGAAAAAACGTTTCGTTAAGGCAAATGAATTTGATTGACTTCCCGGTTGCTGTGATTGTATTGTTGATTGTTTTTTTCGTGAAAAATCAAGTGTGTCTGCGTTTTCTTGTAGCGATATTTGGCTAGTGTTTTTGTAGGCTATAGTTACAGTATTGTTAGTGTGTTCTGATTGACGGTGGTGATTTTTTTCAGCAAGCGTTTTTTTCAGTGAATGTTTTAGAGTGGGTATTATGGCTTTAAATCAGCATGATTATTTGGACATTACTAATGATGCATATCAACCTTTAATACATGGTGGTTTTAAAAGTTTTTTGGTTGAGCGTGTGCCGCTTAGTGCTCAGATTTTGCTAAGTTTTGGGCCTAAGTTTATACCTCCGGTGGTACCTAGTGTGTTAACCCATGCGAAAAGTTTACATCAGATTTTAGTATCGTTTTTGGTTAACAAAAATACGATTTGTCCAGAGCGTTGTTTCAGTGAGTTGTTAAGTTCGTATTATAGGGCGTTTTGTGAATGTCAAGCTCGCAATAACCGTGATCATGTTACTCTTACATATATGCAAAAGGTTGTTGTTACCATGTTGCGTGATGCTGTGGTTTTTAAGAGGGGTAACTCATCCAAAAACATTGTGCAGGGTGATAAGGGTAAAATTACCGCTTTGATGTATGCATCCGATTATCGTCAAAAAATGGATTTATGGGTTAAGAAATGCGTTGAAGGTAATATGTACCGTGAGGTGGGTCGAGAGTCTGTATGGCAGGACTTAGGGTTTTCTCGAACATTGCATGCTAAGTTTGTTAAGATTAAGGAGCGGTTCCTGAAATTGTATAATAGCGATGAGGCTATCTCCAGCTTGTTTAAATACAAAATAGTTAGAATTTTGGCAGTGTGTGATAGGGCTGACGCGAGGTTACCTTATTTATATGGGGTGGTTAAGTGTCATACGGAAGACTTGCCGTGTAGACCGATATGTGGCACTTTACATTGGTATACTTATCCGTTGCAAAAAATAGTTGCCTTATTTTTTAAGAAGTTTGTTCAACAGTTGACTTCAAATCATAATACAAAGGATGTTATCAAAACCGCACATGAGATTTCCACCATTCCCATGTGTGATGGTTATGAGTTCGTAAAGTTTGATATAAAAGACATGTATCCGATGATGGACACGTCTGCCATAAAGGATTATATTGCGCGCTTGATAGGACAAGGATGGTTCCAAGGACGCTACAGAGCTTTTGATGACGTGTTGATGTCATGCTTACGATTTTCTATGGATGAAGCGAACTTTTTTACTTATAACTATGAGTTTTATAGGCAGGTTCGTGGTTTACCTCAAGGTGCCTGTGATTCCGGGTTATTGGCGACGTTATACTTGGATTACTTACTTAAATCCCATTACAGTATTCTTTTTGACAGACATCTAGTGTGTTTTTGGTGGAAGTACATGGACGATTTCCTCCTTTACATGCCAGGCATGTATATAGAAAGTTTCCAGCGCGAGTTTGAGAATATTACTCAGATGGTTCTTACTGTCGATAGGGAGGAGTTAAACGATTGCGATGAGCCTACCATTTCTTATTTAGATATAAATCTGACTCGTTGTAATGAAGGTAAGCTTTATTTGAATACTTATGTTAAGCCGACTGCATCGTGTGGTATGTTACACTATTTGTCAAATCATCCTACTGACCAGAAGAAGGCTACTGTTACCCAATTTATCATGCGGCCTTTAAGTCGGACAAGTAATAAATAATAAGTACAGGATTTTCAGCTCTTGTGGCGGCGTTTCGAGAACAATTTTTATCCTACATTGTTTATTGAGGAGATATTTGTAAAGGTTTTATCTCGGGAAATTCAAAATATTAGTCAAGGGAAATGTGCGAAACTTGTGTATAAAAGTGAATTGCAGGTGCGTGGTAAGTTGTTACATTGTATTTTACGACAGTATCGTCCAGTGCCTTGTAGGTTCAAGGCTGTTGTTTCTAAACCTGTGTTTGGAAGTAGAGTACGGGTTATAACATATTGTTGTGAGGATTTTTCTAGGTTTATGAGAAGTATTTTCAAATACTATGGGTTGGAAACTCCTGTTTTCCGTTCCGCAGATAATTTATATCGGATTTTACGTATGTCAGTGTATGAGCCTGATCCTTTGGCTGTTAGTAAGAGTGGCAAAGTTCACATGGTTGTGTGTGAAGACTGTACTGTTAAATTTATTGTTAGTGGAGTAGGGTCAATAGTTGATATTATGAAATCTTTACATGATGATCCTAGGTCAGTGGTTTTCATACACAAAGTGCAGCATGGTCATAACGTGTCTAAACAGTTCTTGTTGTTACCGATTTTGGAAGATCTTGATTTGGGTGTACAAGTTTTGTTATTTAAGAGTTTGTATCTTTAAGGGTTTTTTTTAAGGCTTGTTTTATGCACGTTTAAGTGAGGTGCACGTTTTGGAAAATTAAGATCGTGAATTAATTACTTTATTTATAGAGGTAAAATTTTCTGGAAATGTTTATTAAATTTAACATTACTCATTAACTCTTGATTTATTTTATTAATTTGGACTTGTCAAATTAGATACGTCTATAACGTGCATAGAGGGACCTGGTTCCTAACTGGGTTAGAATCTAGGTGTTTCAATGTCGTAATAGCATTTTTGATTGTTTTTGATTTTTTGATTATTTTTTTGGAGTATTCTAGAGCTGTGTACTTAGAGAGGAAAAAGAGCTGGTTTGAGCAGCTTGGTTTGGTAGCAACCTAGATAAACAAAAAACAAAAAATCCAAAATTTGTTATCTGTTTTTTTGGTGGTGACTTTTTGGAAAGATGTGAAAAGGGGAAAAGGTTTTTTTTTAAATTATAAAAACAGAAAAACATTACTTTTGATAAAGTTTCTTGTATGCCTTGTAGGCGTTTCCCTTATGGATCATCCAGAAACGTTTTTCGTCCATTGCCTACGTGGACTCATCAGTGGATGTTTGTTGATGATGATATTGCATTTTGGGACGAAATTGTTTTATTATGGGGTTTTGTTAACTAAGGGTTTTGTTAAAAACATTCAGGTGATCATTCATTCAGCACACTCATTCGAGATTACTTACCTTCTTTTCAATAACACACAATCACAGCGCTTGCATAATTTTTTCAAAATATGATTTATGTGAGAAAACTGTTAAGGATTTTTTTTTAAAGTTTAATGGGGGGGTTGTGTGGATATGTATTTGTGTGGTATTGTGTCAGTTTGAATTTTTTGGTTGGAATGTTAAACATCTTTTCTGTAAGTCTCCTGGAATCGCTCAATAATTATCCTGGTTCCATTTGCTTCACTTTTACTTGATTCTGCTAAATGTACTTCAGTTTAACTATAACTGTTCTTTTTTCAGTATCAGGTTTGCTTATGTCTTACTTGGTTTTGCTAAACCGGAGTATCGCACAAAAAAGCAGTGCGAGCAGGTGTATTCAGAGGTATGTCTTAGCATTCCATGTGTATTTTAGTTAGGTAAGATAAAGGTAAGAATTTGTGTCTTGTGTAGAATCAGTAAGCTAGTTTTAATTTTTAGAGGAAAATTAGGTTTAACTTAGAGGTGCTTCTTGTAGTTTGCTTCAATAAAACAAGTCAAGAATCAAATAATGTTAAAGTTAATAAACATTTTCCAAGAATTTTACCTCTTTAAATAAAGTAATTATTTCACAATCGTATTTTTTCAAAAACGTGCATAAAACAAAAGCCTTAAATTGCTGATATAATTATTCCGACTCTAGGTAGAGACTAGGGTGGCCAATGTTGCTTTTTTATACCACTACACCCTCTCTAAATACCGACATGTCTACTCTACTCCAAAAAAACCGTAACGAACATCAAAACGAAACCAAATACCGTAATGAAACGAAACCCAATACCAAATACCCAGATATCCAAACTATGCCCATGGAAGCTTCCCTTCCCGGCATACATGTTGGAGTCGAAATTGACCATATTGAGATACACCAGGTCTAGTGATTCTCGCTGGCCCCCTTTATCTCTTCAGTTTAAAACTTACACCTTGCATAGAAAGGCCAATGTGCGAGTACAAACTAATAATTGTGCATAAGAGATCAAAGGGTAGCCATGCGAACTATCCTGTAAGATCCTGATGTGTTACAATGGGTCCCACGGTTTTAAAAGTATAAAATGGGGGTTCGGGTGGATGAGGAATTGGTTTTCAACTCATCTCCCAAACATCTTGCACGTGCATGTGATTTGTGGGATCAGTTTTTAACCCATTCGTCTAACACACCTAACTAGAGATAAAGAGGGTACGTTCAGCGTCCCGTTAGCGTTCTGTATACTGCTTTACTTCTATTATATAGCAAATAAAAACAAAATATGCCACGAAAAATAGTACAAAAAAACCCCCTAATAATTAATATAAATAACCTTTCTCGCCATCTCTCCTATATAAAATCAACCGTATATCAAATCCAGAACAAAGAAAAGCTTGTACTAATAACTTTCCCACCAGTGAAGGAGGATGATATAACAAAACGGATCACCAGATAGCATAAAAACCCAATTATTCGCATAATACCCAATTATTCTTATCACGAACCTAAAAAGACGAACCTAAAAAGACGAACCCAAAAAGACGAACCCCAAAAAGACGAACTGAAAAAGAAACTATCTTTGGACATAGCAGAGTTTTATCTGCGCTTCCCCACCAAAAAAACTCGAAACCAAAAAAAACACGAACCCAAAAAGACGAACCAAAAAGAACCCGAAAAGACGAACCAAAAAAGACCCAAAAAGACAAATTAAAGTCGAAAAAGTTTTTGACTTATAATCATCAAACACTGGTCCCTTTCAATTTAAAATCCAAAAAACCCAGTAGACGTTACCTTCACAAATATAATAAACAAAAAATTGAGAAAAAAAAATCGAGACAGAATATATGTTGGAAAATAAAAAAATCGGTGATAATAGTGAAAAAAATGAAAATAGATAGTTAAATAAATAGTGAGAATAGTGAAAATAGTTAATTAAAAAATATCAAATAAACAGAAGATAATTAAATAAAACGCACAATAGGTAAGCCAAAAAATTGCTAAATGCCCCATAGTCTCTCTCTCCTTGGCTCTCAGCGGCCATTACACTTTTGTGGATCGCATATCGCAAAAGGGGTGGAGCCAGAGAGTCTGAGAGTCGGGAGGAAACAGCCAGTGATGTGCAAATGGTAATGAGAGTAACAGTGATGTACTGTATTCAAGACCTTCTTGTAGTCATTACCTAGTTGTACTAAACATCACAGGCTGTTCTCGAGCATAATTTTTTTCTTCGTATATTTCTCACATAATATAAGCATAAATTTGAATAAGTTTCGCATAATTTTAACATAATTTCACATAATTTTAACATAATTGCGCATAATTCCCAAATGTTTTTTCACATAGTCTTCGCATTGTTTTCCACACATTTTTCACATAATTTCAACATAATTTCGCATTGTTTTCCATACATTTTTCGCATAATTTTAACATAATTTCGCATAATTATGTTTTTTCACATAGTTTTCGCATTATTTTTTCCACACATTTTTCGCATAATTCTCACACGATCCCTACAAGAGATCTAATTCGAAGTCTTCAAATATTATGAATTTTTCAAGTATTATGAAAAAAAAATTTCCAAAAATTATGAATAAAATTCTTTCAAAAATTCCCAATAAGAAACATCCACTGATGAGTCCAGGTAGGCATTGGACGAAAAACGTTTATGGATGAGCCCTATATAAAACGCCTACACAGCATACAAGAAACTTTTATTAAAGTTAATGTTCTCTGTTTTTAATTTCTTAAAAAAATCTTTTCCGTTTCTCACACTTCCCAAAAAGTTACCTCCAAAAAAAACAGATAACAAATTTTTGGTTTTTTTGTTTTTTGTTACCTAGGTTGCTACCAAACCAAGCTGATCAAACCAGCTCTCTTTCCTCGCTAAGTAGAATACTACATTGAGACATTGAGACACCTAGATTCTAACCCAGTTAGGAACCAGGTCCCACTATGCACGTTATAGACGCATATAATTTAATAAGTCAAAATTAATAAAACAAGTCAAGAATCGAATTATGTTAAAATTAATAAACGTTTTCCAAGAATTTTACCTCTTTAAATGAAGTAATTATTTCACAATAGTAATTTTTCAAAAACGTGCATCGCACTAAAAAGTGCATAAAACAAAAGCCTTAAAAAATCAGGGGTTTTTCAAAATAGTTTTCAAAATGACCCTTAGAAATGATTCTTAATATTTTTCAAAAATTTTAAGAGATTTTTCAAGTTTCTCAAAATAATTTCCAAACTAAAAATTTTCCTAAAAATAATTTCCAAACTAAAAATTTTCTTAAAATTTTTTAAAAAAAAACAAAAAAAATTGTTCCAAATAATATTTCAGAAAAAATTGATATCAGGATGATCCCTCGAGGTAATTTCTCAGAATAATTTTCCAAAGTAAGTTTTTCGTAGTAACTTCTCAAAGTAACGTTTTCCAAAGTAACGTTTTTCCAGAGTAACGTTTTTCCAAAATGATTCTTGGCAAAGTAGTTCTTTTTCAAGTTTCGTCCAAAACGATTTTTCAAATGTATTTTTCAAAGCAGTTGTTTCAAAGATTCTTCTCAAATTGTCGGGATGATTCCTCAGGGTAATTTTTCAAGGAAATTTTTAAAAATTTTTTAAAGATATCCGTCAAAACAAGTTTTTCAAAATAATTTATTCAAAATATTCGTCAAGACAATTTCCCAAAACGTTTTTCTCGAAATAATGATTTTCAGAATGGTCCTTTCAAATAACTCTCAAAATAAGTCCTCAAAGTATTTTTCAAGGCTCTTCAAGTGTATTTGTCAAGGCTCCGCAAAATGATTTTTCAAGGCGCTTAAAGTATCCTCCCAAAACAAATTTTTCAAAACTTTCTCAAAATTTTCATATTATTTTTCACAAGCTCTCTTTCAAAATGAACTCTCTTAATAACCTCTCAAAACAATTTTTCAAATTAATTATCTCAAATTAATTATCCCAAATAACCTCTCAAAATAAAGTCCCCCCAAAATGATCTTGCAAAATAAACTTCTCAAAATAAGATCGTTACCAAAAAACCTTTCAAAATACGTTTCCAAAATAACTTCTCAAAGTAAACTACCAAAAAACTATATCTCAAAATATTTCAAAGTACGTTCCCAAAATAACGTCTCAAAGCAAACTTCCAAAAAAAACGATACCTTAAAATAACTTATCATACGAAGAGTGCTTGAACGCCCACGAGAAGGACTGCTCACAAAGGACCCCCTAGTGGGAACGGTCCAAAAGGAAGATGTAGTTCCCAGGAAGACGTTTTCTCGAGAAAAAATCTTGAAATAATTTTTAAATACCGTTCACATCTCTGCTCAACTTATACGTACATAGTGCAATATCCCATCAGGTGCAATTATCAGCTTTCCTCTTCTGTTCACAAACAGCTGACATCGATTAATACTATTCCATGCATTAGCTTATGCTATCACCTTCACCTGGTGACACCTCCAATACTGTTGAGAAGACATCATTAATAAAGAAGAAAGTGCACAGAAAAATCTAAAATTCCTTAATCAAAAACAAATATTTGTTTTTCTACCATTTTGGAACTTTGTCAAATAAATAATACACAATTTTTACTCAAAGGTCTTTCTACGAAAAAAGTTTGTTTAAAGAAAACATGTATACTCATAAGTAGTTTCCTCATACTCAAAACATTCCACGCTCAAAATATATAAAACAGCTAAATTTAAGCATTGAAGCAGGATTATAACTGCTTACGAGCCACGATTATTAGACATAAGATACATATAAATCGCAACATCCAATGTTAGCCCTATAGGCACCAAACATATCTAATACAGCGTACGTAAGCAAAAGCATACCACTTAATTGTTTTTTCTCTCAAAGAGTTACTTGGTCGGTTTCACAAGAACTCTTTGCAAAAACAATCAAAACTGCGTCACAAAAAAAATTTTTTTGCAAAAACAATCAAAACTGCGTCAAAAATATTACTTTGTGTTTGCTCACCTTTTCGATTCACTTGGAAATTTTAATGAAAATTCCACAAACACGAATGCTCAAAAAACTTTCGAACAAAATGTTGAACACACTGTCTAGAGAGATAAGTTAGGTAAGGTAAAGGTGGCTGAGCCAATAGATGACTCATACACTTAGGCCAGTGCAGGCCCGTTATGATACAACATAATCTCTTTAAAACCAAGTAGGGATTTGCCTCCTCAAAATAATGTGGTGCCTTACCACCACATTAGTCACACATATAAATAATAAACACAAAACACACACACTTTAGAAAATACACTTTTCTTTATTTTATAATATAATTAAAAAGTTCTTTTAATTTTTGTCAATTTTTCATAATGAAAACATTTTTCAAAAAATTCATTCTAACAACTTTCTTCATCATAAAATGTTATAAAATATACGTTTAAAAAATAACTAATTATACCAACATAAATATATGGAATTACCTACACATATCTTTATAATATAAGATTACTCGTATTAGTTATCGTAATAAGTTGGTCTTTTTTTGTGCACTTAAGTCTCTTGTTGATATGTGCTATTCTCTTATTGATATGTTTAATACCATAAGTCTGTTTTGATTAAATGTGCTTCTTATAAAATTATTTAAATTGTAATTAGATTCAGTCATTTAATGGTAAGTTACTTATGATAAGGTGATTAAATGTGCTTCTTTAAAAATGTGCAAATGTAATGAAGCAAATTCAGTCATTTAATGGTAAATCATTTATCATAAAAAAGATTAAATGTGCTTCTTAAAAAATTAACTAAAATGGTGAAGCACATTCAATCATATAATGGTGAATAATTTATCATAAATTGATTATGTAATCAGTGCTTCTTTGAAAACATACTAACAGTAAGGCAATTCACAAGTGTCGTATAATGTGCTATTGTTTTTTTATTTTAAGACTGTTTTTTCAATACTAATATTGCTTTGCATGCAAAATTGACATAGAATGGGATACACCTATGGATACACTTTACGGTATGAATCATGTATACTTAAATAAACACATATTTTTACTAAGTAATAGGATAAACACCTTTAAAGTATGAATCACCTTATTTTATTTTTACTGCATTAGATTAAAATAACATTAGGGACATTCAAACAATTAAAACATATGTTCATTCTTATTACTTGCATTTACTTCTCACACATTACGATAATATTAATGAAAACAAACATATATGCCGTTTTAATGAGTTGCTTTCGAAGTTCGATCTTCGCTGGTTATCGAACAATGAGAATCGAACGTTAAATTCTCATGATGAGCAGTGCAACCCTATCTAAATGTTCGTTGTTCATCGAAATTTCAGTCGAATTGAATTTTGCTTTCGATGTGATGCTTGCTGAACAATAATAGTTAAAAATGTAAGTATTAAGATCAGCTGATAGAAATATACTGCCGTGAACAAACCAAATGAACGAAATTCACAATAGCGCTACTTTTTGTCTAAAGCACGTTATAACACTAAATGCAAATTCGTTCGATCAGGCCATTCAATTACAGTCGAAGATCGAATGCGGCTCATAATAAGGGCCATAATATTATATACATACTATTTTTACTCCTACACATATAACACAACATATTAAGTTTATATTTTAAGGTAATCTAAGAACAAAAATAATTCTTAACTAGTTTTAAGAAATGATACCGTTATTCTTATTTATGAGGACGTGAAAATTTTAAATAATATCAATCAGTCTTTGAGCTTCAAACAAGGTGCTGACTAGTTCATTTAAAATTTCTGAATGAATTTTTTAGTAACGGCTTTAAAATCAAAATTAAACAAATTTGAGCCAGTTTTGAATATACACCGGCAACCTATTTAGGCAAGACGTAATTATGAAATAAATAAATTCCCTTTTTTTTAACAATTATCGCGAATCCTTGCATGGCGATCCTGTCGCAAAACTTACTGTAATAGGACAAATAACACCCTGCGCGCTATGTTTTATTAGAGTGCTATCTATAAGCTGTGTTTGTTTACATTTTTCTTTATATTTTGCGTAGAAGTTTCTGCAATAAACACCGGCATCAATAAAGCAAACCACTATTTTCAGGTAAATTGAGTGAAGAAAAATCTAATTTTTAAACATACTTGTTAATGTAAGTCGTTAAAATATGACATATGACATACAACGAAAACACTATCAAGGGATACTCACATGTGTCGTATTTTGTAGAACTTTGATATAGGATATAAGACAGGCCTTATGAATTGCCTATATGTTTCAAAAATAAACGACTCAATTAACCATAAAATTTTGTATCTTCCGTACATTTGCAAAAAGAAAAGCTAAAATTGCTAAAGTTTAAAAAACGCAATATATGTTTTTAGGCCAGGTAAAACGCAGAAGTTTAAATTTGTATTTAAATGAATTATTGAAGAAAAATTAATGTTACGCATTCATTATTTTGTAGTTTTTTCAGAAGGGAATTTTTTGAAGATATACAAAAAAGTTCAATTTTAAATTGGCAATTTTAAAAGGTTGTTTATTATAAGATGAACTCCAACACGTTAAATTTTGGAAAGTAAGATTTCGACCCGCTTCTAGAAAAGTCTGGCAGAAGCTCCCCGCATAAAACAGCTCTATACAAAATTCCCTTAAAAGGTTTATAAAATTTTTCGTTACAAAAATCAGCATTATTTAAATCTTTTTCTCTGTATCATCTTGTTTGTTGTTTAATGCGCGATCTTTTTCACATTATTAATATACTATTTTCTAATTTTTATTAGATTACTCAGTGATAATTCATCATGTAGTACTATAAAAGACTTAGTCTTCCTGTACAGCACAATTCATTAATAATAATAATAATCAGCTCCCTCATGAATAATTTTTCACGCGAAATCGGAAAACGGAGTTTTCATTTTTAAGAAAAAGCTCAAAAACATTTTGGAAATTTGTAATGCAAGTTTATTGATAAACATTTGACGAACAAATTTGCATTAAAAATTTCCAAAATGTTCTTGAGCTTTATCTTAAAAATGAAAACTACCTTCTTCGATTCCGTGTATAAAATTATTCTAATAGGGCTAAATAAGTATATAATCATATTGAAAATAATAAAAACGGATTCTATGCGATCATTTGTGCTTTTGACATATTAGTCCAGAAGAAACTAATAAGTAAATTAAACTATTAGCAGTTCCGCTTCTATGATTAGTATAAGAGTTGTAAAATGTATAAGAATTAAGAATTCTGCAGAATCGAATATACCGGTTATGAGTTGATGAAAACGACGGTACCAACAGACTTCTTTCCCTCATTTATATATGGCATTTTTAATAGTTTTAAGCGATTACCATAAGGAGGAAGGTTTAAGTTGTCAGTTTAACTTAAGCCCATAAGAGAAAACTGAACAAAACGTTTTTGGTTTCTTTTGATCCGATACACATGTGGTGCTTTACCACCATATATAAATCATTAAACATTAGAAACCACAAAACATTAGAAAATGCACTTCACTTTAATTTATAAAATAATTAAAAAATATTATTTTCATAAATGTCAAATTTTTATTATCAAAAAAGTTTTTAAAATTTACATTCCAATAATTTTCTTCAATTCAAGTGGTTTTAAAAGGTTTTGAAATAAATAATTTAAAAAATATAGAATATTTAAAATAAAACAGCATTAATAAATTTACATTGTAACTTGGGGACCAAACTTGACTTGAATACGCTAAGTTAGATCGCACAATTGCATAACAGGTCAGCGTTGTAGTTGAAATCACGCTGTTAAATGCGCTGGTCCACCGTTTAATAAAAACGAAAATAGAAGGCTATTTTTTCCATATATAATCATAGTTTGGAATCCATGCATATACCAAGATCTTTGACAGTATCTACACGACTTAGTTATGTATTTTTTATCTTCTAACAATAAATAAATTAGTTGTTTTTGACAAAAAGGTCATCGTTTTGCATTTAATTAGATTTAGAACACCTATTGTATTGTATATTGGCTTGCAAAGGAGATGCAATAAAAAAATGCTTTTTCGAAGTTGAATCAAAACTTCAAAGTATTAATACATTGAAGTATTAATTGTTTACACCTTTTAAGTATTAATTAATTACACCTTTATCATTTTGTATGCAAACAAGGGACACATTTTTTAATTTTTCGAAAGTCGTATGTGTACCTAAGGATCATCCAAAATTGAGTTAATACTCAGCAGAGTTTTCTCTGTCGTGACTCTCCCCATTAACTGGAAAGCAGTCGGAATTGGTTAAAAAATTAAAAAATGTTAGTCTTAACGATGTGCCTGTAAGCTGGAATGACTGTGTGCATTTTAACAACGTAGACTTTACATTATGGATAAGGTGTGCACCCAAGCTTACCAAGTCGTCCATATATTTCTACCAGAAACTTACTAGGGTTTTCTCAAAAAGAATCCTATAATGTGTTGCAATTAAGTAATCTAGATTATAATGTAGCTAATAGTCCTGAATCGTAAGACCCTCGTGGTAACCTCTTAATCTGCCTGTAATAGTTATATTTATGGGTGAGAAAATAGGCTTCGTCCATGGAGTAGTGCAAACAAGACTATATAAGATATACTGAAAATCGACTAAAAAACCATTTCTGCTTTATTAACAGAGCTATATAATCCTTTATTTCATATTTGTCCATCAGAGGATGTCCTTGATGTCGAATTTTACAAACTTGTACTCTTCACACATAGGTATTACCAAAATGTCTTGTACAGTTTTTGTAATGTCAACAGTGTTGTGCTTTGAAGTTAATTTCCTCATGAAATGACTGAAAAAACCCCACAAATATCTTCTGGATACCAGTGAAAAGTAGCAAAAATTGGTCTTCTTTGTGACATTTCACAACACCGCATAAATAAGGTTATCTAGATTCCGGCCGATTACAAGCGTTTAATAATAAAATTATTTTCTTAATAACAACACTTTTATTTTCATAAAATGCCACAAACTGGCACTTAATCCTTATAAACTTTGCATGTACAAGTTTGGCAAGCCCTAGACTTTGCCATACAGAATCCCTTCCTTTTTCACAATACATCCCACTATCCAAAAACTTACCAACCCAACTATCCATCTTCTGACGATAATCTGCTATGAACATCAAGGTCTTTATCTCCTTTATCTCCTTGCACTATAATTACAGTTGACGTATTACTCTTTTTAAAACTTATGGTATCTGCCAACATCCCCATAACAACTTTCTGTATATATGACAAGTTAGTACGCTCACCCACGCTTACTCACTACACCACTAATTATAAACCTCAAACTACTGTTGTCACAAGAAACCATATATAATAGACATATCTCAGGTTTAGCTATTGGAATAGGGTCTGATACAGACATGCAATACTTTTAGTGCGAACGTTTATGAATTTCGTTTAAAAATAATTTTTTATTTTAAAACCAATTTTTTATTTCATAATTTTTTATTCGAACAATTTTCTTTGAACAAATTTTTAATACTGAAATTTTCAAAATGGAAATTTCTGAAATTATAATAACTGAATACAATTCAAAATGTTTTTTTATAACAAGTGTTTTATAGGCAAGTGTAAGTATAATACGTTATTAATGAAACTAAAGGTAAGTACAATATAACAAAGAGGTAAGTATTAATGTAACTAAAGGTAAGTACAATATAACAAAAGGTAAGTATTAATGTAACCAAAAGGTAAGAATCAATGTAACGAACAGGTAAAATAGGCTGTAGAGATTTACTCTATGTGGTGATGTAATAGAGCACCACATTATTCCCCCTCCTCAAATGAATCTTGTTGTATTTCTGAGTAAATTAAAATGTACCTTTCTTTTAGATTGTGTTGTAGTTGTTGTGTCTGTATTAATTGATGCTGGTTTTAAACGGTCTAAACTAACTGTAGTATGAGTGTTATTTTTGAGTATTGTGAAGTATTTTGGGTTTCGGTTGATTACTTCGAAAGGTCCATCATAGGGTTCCTTGAGCTTGCTGTGTATGGTGTCGTTTCTAACGAAGACAAATTTACAAGTGTTGAGTTCCTTAGGAACGTGTTGTTGGAATTTTGTGTTATGGTGTGAAATGTGTGATTGTTTGTTTTCGACTACGTTTTTGATTTTTGGAAGCATCTCTGAAGGGTTTAAAGTTTCATTGTTGCGAATTACTATTTGTTTCATTGTTGCGAATTACTATTTGTTTCGGTAATCTGAGCGGCTGGCCAAAGACCATCTCAGCTGGCGACGCTTTGTCTTCTTTGACTGAGGATCTAAGGCCCAGAAGAACTAGTGGCAACTCTGTGAACCAATTTGTCTGGTTGTTTGTTGCGATAAGGGAAACCTTTAACTGGCGGTGACAACGCTCTACCATGCCGTTGGCTTGTGGGTGGTAAGCCGAAGTAGTTATATGTTGGCAACCGAGATTTTTGAGAAATGTGTTAAAGGTCGCGGAAGTGAATTGTGCTCCTCGATCAGAGGTAACCTTCAATGGAACTCCAAAACGTGAAATATACTCTATTTGAAGAGTGTCGACTATCGTGTCGGTGTTTGTGTCTTTCAGCGGAAATGCTTCTGGCCAACGAGTGTTCCTGTCGACTACGGTAAGTAGGTATCTATACCCTTTTGAAATTGGCAAAGGACCGACTATATCAACGTGGATATGTTCGAAACGTCCGTGTGGTATGCTGATTTTGTGTGGTGTTGTCTTCGTGTGCTTGTGTATTTTTGAGCGTTGACATCTAACGCATTCTTGTGCCCATTTGTTAACGTGTGTATTCATATTCGGCCAGAAATATCTTTGTGTAAGTAATCGCCGTGAAGCTCGTGTACCAGGATGTGCTATGTTGTGTAGTTGTTCGAATACTTGTTTTCGTAAAGTCTGTGGTATGTAAGGTCGTGTTAAAGAATTTTTCTGTTCGCACCAAATTTTAATGTTGAGTACCGGTATGAGAAGACACCGAACAGATGTTCGAGCTTGTATCTGTGGCTATTTAGTATATCTTGCAATTCTGTGTCTGTGTTCTGTTCTTTATGTAGTGTTCTCAGGTTGATGTCTGTGCAGGCAAAAGCTTCTATTTCAGCTCGTGAAAGTGCATCTGCTACAGTGTTTTCTGAACCTTTAATGTGTTTAATGTCATGTGTGAATTGTGCAATGTATTCCAAGTGTCTTGTTTGTCTGGGACTGCGTTCTGTTTGTGAATGTATAGCGTTAATCAGTGGTTTGTGATCTGTGTATACCGTAAAATTGTTTCCTTCTAGGTAGTGTCTAAAGTGTTTGATGTTTAAGTATATGGCTAGTAATTCTCTGTCGAATGTACTGTATTTCGTTTCTGACTTTGATAACTTTTTTGAGAAAAAGGCTAATGGTTCTAGTGTACACCGTTATTCTGTTGTTGTAAAACGCCGCCAATGGCTGTGTTTGATGCGTCTACGGCAATCGATAATTTTGCATTACTACTGATGTGATTGAGTAGTGTTTCCTTTGCAAAACTATCTTTGATTGTTGTAAATGCCTGTAGTGTGTTCTCTGTCCAGTGTAACTGTTTGTTTTTTGTTTTTGATGCTACGGTGACCATGTCATAAATTGGGCCTAGCATGTGTGCGAGTTTTGGGATACAACGATGGTAGTAATTTGTCATGCCTATGAATTTTTGCATTTGTTTGACTGTGGTGGGTTGTGGGTAGTCTCGTATGCACTGTGTACGTTCTTCTGAAGGTCGGATACCCTGTTTAGAAATGTTGTAACTGAGGAAGTTTATGTCTGATGCTCCAAAAGTGCATTTGTTAGGTTTAATGTTTAAGCCGTATTCTGAAAGTCTTTGGAAAACTTGTGTTAAGTGTTTTATGTGTTCTGTCTCGATCTCGCTAGCTATAAGTATGTCGTCTAAATAAACGAAAATGAAATCTAGTCCCTGTAAGGCTTCGTGTATAAATCTTTGGAATGTCTGTGCTGAATTTCTCAAGCCGAAAGGCATTCGGAGAAATTTGAACATTCCGAAAGGTGTTGTTATTGCTGTTTTGTGGATGTCGCTAGGAGCCATCGGTATCTGGTGATATGCTCTGACCAGGTCAATTTTTGAATAAAAGTTTGTGTTGTGTAAGTTGATGGAAAAGTCGTGTATATGTGGTAAAGGGTAACGGTCCGGTACAGTAATAGCGTTCAGTCGTCTGTAGTCGCCACATGGTCTCCAGACATTTGGTTCGCGTTTGGCTAGGAGGTGTAGTGGAGCTGAGGTTTTCGAGTCGGACGGTCTACAAATTCCTGACTTGACTAGAAAGTCGAATTCTTGTTTTGCGATTTTAAATTTGGATAGGTCTAAACGTCGTGGTCGTGTGAATGGTAACTGTCCTTCTGTAACTATGTGGTGTACTGTCTTGTATTTGATTGGTGCAGTGTAATCTGGTTCTGTGAAGAGTGAAGGGAATTGTTTGAGTAACTGTGTGTATTCGTCGTCGAGTGTAAATAGTTTTGGTACAATAATTGTGTTTCAGAATACCTCGAAATTGCGTTGACGGATAATTTTGTAAAGGGGTCAATGAGTTTTCTGTGTTTTAGATCTATTAGAAGTCCATATTTGGTAAGAAAGTCTGCGCCAATGATAGGTCTTGTGATATCTGCTAATATGAAAGTGAAAGGAAATTCTCGTCTGAGTTTTAAATTTACGTTTAACAATTTTTTTCTGTAAGTCGATATTGCTGTGCCATTAGCAGCTTGGAGTGTCAAATCAGTTTTTTTATAAATTTTGAATTTGGAGGATGGCAATACGGAAACTTCAGCGCCACTGTCGATTAAGAAATTTAAGTTATTGTCCTTGTCAAATATGAATAAACGGCGTGTTAGTGTTATAGAACTCCCATCATTAGCCGTTGCAATGATGGTGTTTTTTAGTTTAATGTGTTTGGTGTATTGTGGTTTGGTGTGGATGTCGTTTGAACATACGCGCATGGTTGTTCGCATCGTCTGGCCGCTCTGCCAAATTTGTAGTGGTACCTACAAACCCAGTTGGCCGGTCTTTGTTGTGACCCTTCTCTGCTAGATGAACGACGTCTGGAGTACCTTTGGAAGTTTGAGCTTTGTGATCGAGAACGTTCACTTCTCAGTTCTTGTACCTCCAGTGGCAACTTATTAAAGTTTTCTAAAATTTTGGATGTGGTCTCCGCGAAACGTTGGGTAATCGCCATTATTTCTTCTGAGCCGGAAGCTGGTTTTTTAGACATGGTAGAAATTTCACTACCAGTCATGACTTCCCATAAATCATCTGCTAGTTTTAAGAGGACCTCTAGTTCTCTGTGTCTGGACCCGGTCAAGGCGATATTTAAACTTTTTGGCAACTTGCGTAGCCATAATTTATAAATTAAATCGCCACTGACTGTTGATCCAGCTAGTAGAAGAAGTGACCGATAGAACTGAGATGGCCTTTGGTCACCCATCTCAGAATCCGGAAGGATTTTATCTAATCGCTTGTTTTCGCTCAATGAAAATCTATCGAGCAATGTCTTTGTAAGCCCTTCGTATGTGTTTTGTCTTGGCGGTTTTTGGATAAAGTCTAGCACAGTGACTATGACTTCTTGTGGTAACGAGGTTACCAAGTATTCGTATTTAGTCTTATCGACTGTGATTCCTTTCGCTTGGAATTGTATTTCCGCATGTGCGAACCAAGCGTCTGGGCAACTCGTCCAGAATGTAGGTAATTTTACCGAAACCGTGTGTATTTGTGTTGGTGGTGTGAGAGGGTTAGTCTCAAAGTCTATGAATGGTGTGTTGTCTCCCTCTCCGGTGTGTGGGGTAAGGGGTGGGAGTGGGGTAAGGGGTGGGAGTGGAGTAAGGGGTGTGTGTGGGGGTGTTCGTAGCATTCTTCCCTCTAGATTTGCTTCTATTTGAAAATTCTAACTCTTCCCTTCTTTTTTTTTTTTAGTGTACCTATGTCCCTAGTGTAGTGTAGTGCCTACGAAAGTGAGACGATAGGTTTCTTACGACCCTATCGTCTAAAATTCGTTTAAGAAGCTACGTTGTGTGCCTCGTGCTGAGCTAAAGTGATACGCAGCCTGAAAAAAATATTTTATAAATGTCAACAAAAATAAATATAGATTTTTAAAAATATAAAATTTCATATAAAATAAATTGTTGTTGCTGCTGACGTTGTTGTTGTTGTTGCTCTTTTCGTTGTGGTTTTTGCTCACTTTGTTGTTGTTGTTATAAACGCTGTCGTTGTAGCTGTTTTGTTGTTGTTGTTGTTGTTGTTCTTTTTGTTGTTGTTGTTGTTCTTTTTGTTGTTGTTGTTGTTGTTGTTGTTGTTGTTGTTGTTTTCTAGCAGTGACCTTGTCTGCTGCTGTTTTTGTTGTTGGAGCGCTGTGGTTGTAACTGTTTTTTGGCACCGGCGGTAGTGACGATTGAGGAGGAACTTAAGGTGGCGTTGTGGATAATGTTGTGCCTGTTGCTGGTTTATCTGTGGCTGTTGTTTTTGGTGCAGAAGCAGTTGCTGGTGCTGCTGTAGCTGTATCAACCGTAGGTGTAGTGGGCGTTGGCGTATCTGTTGTGGAACGTGTTTGATTTGGCCGATTCTCATTAATTAAGCCATTTGCTGATGTAGTGCCAATTTCTGTTGATGAGTTGTTGCCATTAGAATTTGCTTGGGACTCTGTAGCGGAATTGGTGTCGCTTTGTTTTTAAATTGATGTAGCCATTTTACTGCTCCCTGTTGTTCAGCGCCAACTTTAGTGCGGTTTGTAGGATCGCCAGTTTTGGTGTTCCTCCTGGCAGGATCGCCAGTTTTAGTGCGAACGTTTATGAATTTCGTTTAAAATTAATTTTTTATTTTAAAACCAATTTATTTTATTTTTTATTCGAACAATTTTCTTTGAACAAATTTTTAATACTGAAATTTTCAAAATGAAAATTTCTGAAATTATAATAACTGAATACAATTCAAAATGTTTTTTATAACAAGTGTTTTATAGGCAAGTGTAAGTATAATACGTTATTAATGAAACTAAAGGTAAGTACAATATAACAAAGAGGTAAGTATTAATGTAACTAAAGGTAAGTACAATATAACAAAAGGTAAGTATTAATGTAACCAAAAGGTATAGAGCACCACATACTTTACTAAGATTATCTGCTGAATTTAAGATAGGAGTTCCTAATCGGAAATAGTTAAAAATATTACGCATAAGAAATTCAAAGTCAGTACAACAATATTTTTTGGTCTGAGTTTGAGCACCAATAATTGACCTTCTAACAATAGTCTTATATTCTCATGGAATTAAATGATATTTTAATAATATTTAGTGTAATAAGGCACCCCGCTTCCTGGACTTTCCACGAGCTATATAATTAATTTCTTTCCTTAAAACTCTAATCAAGAGTTCCTCAACAAACAAGAACAAATTTGAGTTATTCTCAAATTAATTCCCCAAAAAAATGCAGATCCTTTACTAATTATTTGTTACTCGTTCTACTCAAAGGCTTTATGAGGAATTGCACAGTGGTGGATTTCTCCTGAACCATGGGATGGTTAGATAAGTAATGTAACATCCGATAGGAAGCAGTTGGTTTAATATATTTACTCAAATATAATTTATTATAAAAACCCCGTGTCCACGATAGGTTTCTTACGACCCTATCGTCTAAAATTCGTTTAAGAAGCTACGTTGTGTGCCTCGTGCTGAGCTAAAGTGATACGCAGCCTGAAAAAAATACATATCTTTAATGTCTACATATTAAATTTCTGGTTCGCCCAACTCATTTAGTTCCTCTCTATCAACTGTCAAAGTCATCTGAGTTATTGTTTCAAAATCTTTCATAAACACATCTATATACTCCACGGCCATATATAGAAAGAAGTCGTCCATGTACTTCCACCAGAAACATATCAAGCTTTTATCAACAAATATTCTGGAATGTGTGGAAATTAAAAAACCTAAATATAACGTGGCCAATAAACCAAAATCGGTATCCCGTCATCGTCAAAATAAAGAAGCTTCAATATATCAATTCATGTAGCGATCAAAATGTTGCTTTGGTTTTGCTGTTGTTGGGTTTTTCTTTGAAGCTAAAACAACAGCTTTGCGTTGAGACAAAAGAGAGCAACATAGTTTGTAATGAATTAACTTCACAGACCACGGAAAAAAGCTATTATTGAGCTGAAAAAATAATGACATTAAAAAGTTTTAAGACTTTGTGATCAAATGTGATAAAATATGTTAGTACAGAGCTACCCGGTTAAGTGCGTCAGCTGAAATGCTTGTTTTTCTACGCATTTAGCCAGGAGGCTCACAATTTTATGTCTTTTTAAACACCAAATTGTCCATCATAGGACCATAAACGTCAAATAATAAAGGCAGCAATAACGACTTTGCCATCTGAACCTGACTTGTAATTTTGCTATGTTTTAATGAAATGAACAAAAAGTGGAATGCACAGTCTAAACTTAATTTCTTTAAATTGCTAACAACTTTATAGCTGCGCAAGATTGCTACAGAAATTAAAGCGGAAATGACATTTTTCAAGGAAACCATACTGAAATTAAGGTTGAAGGACGAGAAACAAGACAGGAAATACTGAATTCGGCACACCCTTAGCCATAACACCCTAGGTCTCTTTGAAGTCACGAAGGAAAGCTTCAAACTGGAAGCAAGTCGGAAAAACATAGGAAAGAGACAAATTCGGAGGAGAAAGCAACTAGGGAGTACAAGAAGCCGATAAAAGGCGTTGCGATAAAATCATACCCGAGTGTCGTGCTGTTCTCAACTCTATCCATACTCAATAAAATGTGTAAAATACTTATAAGCATTGGGCTTATTAGCATTTTTTTCGGTTATAAGTACATTCTCCTATCCGAGAGCGGTGTGAACGGAACCACTTCAAGCCGTTTTCAATGAGTGCGTTAAATAAGTTTACAACAAAGGCGCTCAATCCGAATGTATTTTGAGTGTACTCTGAGTACTGTTCCTTCCCTGCAGGTAAGGCTTTAATTGAAACAAAATTATATTAAAAATGCAATCTAATTTTTGGATTGACTTATTTTAATTTTTTAAATTTGAAAATTTCAATGTTTTCCAATTTTTTTCAACGCACAACATACCGCTTTGCTGGTTATTTGTTTGCATAGTTTTTTTTGCGTATGCACTTTTCGTAAGGACTTGTCAGCAGGCCATGTCAGCTCTCAACTTTTGTTTGTTTTTTCGCGAAAACTCGTTCTTGGTATTTTATTGTTGCACTCTAGGGAGAAGAAAACAACAGCAACAACAACACCAACAACAACAACAACAACAACAACAGTGTTTGTGATTTTTGTTTATTCGGCATAAACAAAGATAAAACAAAGGCCGGCGCCAGTGTATGTTTGCTTCTTGTGCATAAACAAGTACAATTTAAGTTTAATTTAAATTATGCGCATGTGATATGGCAACTTAAGGTGGCAGAAAAATAAAAAAAAATACTAAACAAATTTTAATAATAATTGCTGATTGCAGAAAACTGCGTATTTTTTTGAAGCCTCAACAACTTTACCTCAAGCGCAGCTTTCACTGTGTGAGATAGAAGCAAAAAGCAGCACACGAAGAACACATATGTTGCTATCTAAATGCTCAATAAAAAAATAGAACAAATAAATACAAAAAACTCACTCACTTTTTACTGCTGCGCTCTGTTTCATATCTGTGGCAGATGAGCCGAGTGATTCGACTGCGTGTGTCGACTATGAGTATTGCAGTAAGAAGGAAAATTATCAGCAAGTTGACAACAACCATAAGTATTTATGAACCGAAAAAACCCGATATTTTTCAATCCGACTCATGACTTAGGATACTCATATTTATCTGAGCCGCCGCATTCTAGCTTCGTAGAAGAGAACATGAGTCGCGTTGCGTGCGAAGTGCGAGTAGGTTTTTATAATTATTTTTTCGGATATAATCAGAGTCGCAAAAAAAGCTAACCGTTGCAGATCTCTCAAGCAAACATTAAATATAGCAAGTTTAAACTTCCTGAAAATTTTATTGGCAGTCTTAATTCTAGGACCAAAAAACATTTTCGGATTGTAAAATTTTGGAGGATATAGTTCAAGAGGAATACTTGAAGCAAAATAATGTTTGCATTTTATGTTTTTATAAATTTTGTTGCACAAAGAAAGGAATTCGAGCTTATTCTTACTGCAAATTCGATGCCTGTACAACTTTTAAATTTTTAGAATCTGGGGAAAGACAGGGTCGTATATCTGTTTTTAAAACTGGTGCAATAACACTTGATTAAACCAAACGGGGTGTTTGACATATAAGAAGCGTAAAACGCGAAATATGCAAGAACCTTATTAAACAGGCAAGGGCATACAACTTAAGAAAACAGGCGGTACTGGAAGCTTCTGAGAACTGGCAATATATTCAAGAATTGAGAACATTGCGAAAATTAAAAACCAGAACAAATTTTTTCTCTTATGACAAAGATCGCATAGAAAAACAAAGAATTCTATTTACTGTAGTAATATGGTTAAGGTGCCATTGTATAAAAACAGTATGTTAAGAATAAGATTCTTTTGTCAAAGCAGATCAGAAAATAGTTAAATTACTTTTAAAATTTTTTAAATATCTGCTTTTAAATTTAAAACTATAAATGCAAAGATTGGTTTCAAGATACAATTTTTTTTGTTGTCGCCTTATAGAAGTGTTTTTTTTCATTGCCGTGTAGGCATTTTGTATAAGGCTCACCCAGAAATGTTTTTCGTCCATTGCCTACATGGACTCATCAGTGGATGTTTGTTGGTACTAACAATATAACTGTTGAGACACCGTGTTTTTGTTAGAAAAGATATTTAAATTGGGACGACGTTTTAAGTTAGGGATTTTAATATGTAAGGCATTTTCTCATAACATTCAAATGATCATTCATTCAAATAACCACTCATGCATGCGTACTTACCTACTATCCGAGAATCAAAGTAGACTAGTTCATAACATATAGAAAAGAAACAAACTCGGAGGAGAAGGCAACGAGGGAGTGCAATAAGCCGATGAAAGACATTGCTACAAAACGACGAAGGATCTTTCAAGCAAATTTTAAAGATAGCGAGTTTAAACTTCCTGAAAACTTTAATGAAATTCTTAACGCTAGGACCAAAAAACTTTTTCGGATTGTAAAATTGTGGAAGATATAGTTCGGGGGAATACTTGAAGCAAAATAATATTTGCATTTTATGTTTTTATAAATTTTGTTGGAATCGAATTTACTTATGCTTATTGAAAATTCGATTCCTCTACGACTTTAGAATTTTTAGAATCTGGGAAAGGACAAGGTCGTTTATCCGTTTTTAGATCTTGTGCAATTGCACATGATAAAACTATACAGGAAGTTGGGCTGTTAAGAGTCGTAAAAAGCGATGTATGCAAGAACCTTATTAAACAGGAAAGGGCATACGATTTTAGAAAACAGACAGTACTGGAAGCTTATGAGGATACCGTATTTTTGGGAATTGGCGAAATATTCAAAATTGAGTACATTGAGAAAATTGAAATCCAAGGAAAACTTTTTCTCTTATGACAAAGATCCTGTAGAAAAACAAATAATTCCATTTACTGTAGTAATATGGTGAATGTGCAATTATATAAAAACATTATGTAAAGAATAAGATTCTTTTGTCAAAATAGATCAGAAAATAGTAAAATTACTTTTAAATTTTTTTAATATCTGTACTTCTTTTCAATTTTTAGAATCTGGGGCAGGACAGGGTCGTATATCTGTTTTTAGATCTGGTGCAATTGCACTTGATAAAACCAAACGGTGGAGTTTGGCAAAAAAGAGGCGTAAAACGCGAAGTATGCAAGCATCTTATTAAACATGCAAGGGCAAACGATTTAAGAAAACAGATGGTTTTGGAAGCTTCTGACAATACCGTATTTTTGGGAATTGGCAAAATATTCAACAATTGTCTTCATTGCGGAAATTGAAAACCAAGGCAATTTTTTTTCTCTTGCGACAAAGACTGCATAGAAAAACAAAGAATTCCATTTACTGTTGTAATATAGTGTAGGTGCAATTATATAAAAATATCATGTAAAGATTTAGATTCTTTTGTCAAATCATATCAGAAACTAGTTAAATTACTTTAAAAATTTTGTAATATCGCTCTTAAATTCCAATCTTTAAATAAATGTATAGATTGGTTTCAAGATTTTTTTGTTTTTGTCGCCTTATAGAAGTGCTGTTTTGGTACTATTTTAAAAATTAAATAGTTGACAATTAAATGAATTTTACGAGGATTCTGTAAAATAATATTATAATTTCGAAAAAAATAATTTCTTTATGCAGACGATGCAGTCGCTGCAAATAGTCCATTCAAAAATATGTTTTCGGCCATACTTCATTCAGTTCTCCTAGAACTGGCTACCAAAATTAATTAAATTTTGAAAAATATATTAAAAATAAAGAGTTGCTATTTCCCCTTCTAGGGAAACAAAAAGCATATCTTTTTTTTTGGACTAATATAATGGGAAAACATAATGAACCTTCAGACACCAAAGTTAGTAATGGTCCCATAGAGTCCGCGTTTCTTATCCAGAAGACATAAGTTTAAAAAAAAACACACTTGAGAACCGCAAATTATGTCAAGCTGTTGCGAAGAGGTAATAGTAGTTATCTTAAAGACGCCAGAATTAGATATCAATAATTTAGTAAGGCCAATGAAGGGGAAGATATTGATAAAGAAATATGTGAAGATGAAATGGTTGAGTTAATGAATAAGACCTCTTTAAGTGAACAACACTATTCTCATAAAATAGATGAGGAAGAAACAGAGGAGCAGTGGGGTCCTAAGGATATAACATACAAAAAACTTATAAATAAGACTGTAATGTACGCTATAAATTTAGAAAATTATAAAGAGGACGGTGCAGGAATGTTGGTGACTTCTAAAAGATGTAACATTTTTGATGTTAGATCAACTGACTGAATTGTAAATAAATCCATGCAACCAGTCTAATCAGAGTTTTGGTCCTTATCGAAGATTTGGATTGACCCTTTATAAACAAGAACTAACAAATTTTATTTCAGAAGGCAGAATACTTTATCTCAATGAGTCAAAAATTATTATAGCTTCCCTTGTCAGTCTGGTGAAATCCGTCTGGAATATTTACATTTGGCGACTTCTATAAGATGTTAAGTTTTTGATGTCAGACAAACTAACTTAAAATTAAATAAATTCATGGCACCAGTAAAATCAGGGTTTTGGGACCTTATCGAAGATTTTGATTGGTAGACCCTTGTATATTTATAAACAAGAATTAACAAATTTTATTTTAGAAGCCGCAAAACTTTATCCCATTGAGCCAAAAAATTATTAAAGTCTCTCTTGTCAGTCTTTCAACGCATTTATCGTGGAGGCACACAGTAATATGTCTTTTTAAACACCAAGTTTTCCATCATAGGTCCATAAACGTGAAATAATAAAGGCAGCAATAACAGCCTTGACATCTTAACATAGCTTCTAATTCTGCTATGTTTTAATCAATTGAACAAAAAGTGGAATGCACATGTCTAAACTTAATTTGGTTAAATTTCTATTAAATTTTTAAGAGACTTCTGTCTCTTTGTTTGTTTAAGAACCTTATTAAACAAACAAGGGCATACGATTTTAGAAAACAGGCAGTACTGAAAGTTAATGAGGAAACCGTAATTTTTGAGAATTGGAAAAATATTGACAAATTCAATACATTGCGGAAATTGAAATCCAAGGCAAACTTATTTCTTAACGACTACGATCGCATAAAAAACAGAATACCATTTACTGTAGTAATATGGTGTAAGTGTCATTATATAACAACAGTATGCAATGGTTTAAATTCTTTTTTCAATGCAGATTAGAAACTAGTTTAATTACTTTTAAAATTTTTTAAATATCTGCTCTGAAATTTAAATTTATAAATAAATGTAAAGATTGGTTTCAAGATTTAATTTTTTTTTTGTTGTAGCCTTATAGAAGTGCTATGTTTTGGTACCATTTTAATAAAATAAAACGTAGCCAAATAAATAATTTTAACAAGGATTCTGCAGGAAAATATGATTTTGAAAAAACTACTTGCTTTATGCAGATGATGCAGTTGCTGAAAATAGTCCCTTCAAAAATATGTTTTAGGTCATACTTCATCAAGTTCAGTTAAAACTAGCTAACAAAATTCCATCAAATTTTGAAAAACAATATATATAAAAATGAAGAATTGCTATTCCCAATTTCAGGGAAACAAAAAAAATATTTTCCATTGTGGACTAATATAATGGGAATACATATTGAAACTTCAGGTACCGAATTTAGTAATGGTCTCATAGAGTCCGCGTTTTTTATCCAGAGGACGTTAGTTTAAAAAAACACACTTGAGACCCGAAAATTATATCAAGCTAATGCGTAGAGATAATTTTAGTTCTCTTAAAGAAGCCAGAATTAGATATCAATAATTTAGTAAGGCCAATGAAGGTGAAGATATTGATGGAGAATTAAAAGAAGATGCAATGGTTGAGTTAATATATAAGATCTTTTTAAGTAAACGCAACTGTTCTCATAAAATTCATGAGGTAGAAACAGAAGAGCAGTGTGGCGCTAAGGATATTACATATAAAAAACTTATAAGTAAGGCTGCAATGAATGCTTTAAATTAAGAAAATTATATAGAGGACGGTGCAGGAATGTTGGCGACTTCTATTACGTTTCTGATGTTAGAACAACTGACTGAATAGTAAATAAATCCATGCTACCATTCTAATCAGAATTTTGGTCCTTATCGAAGATTTTGATTAGAAGACTCATCTTTATAAACAAGAATTAACAAATTTTATTTTAGATGGCACAATACTTAATCTCAATGAGTCAAAAATTATTAAAGTTTCCCTTGTCAGTCTGGTGTAATCCGTCTGGAATATTTACAAGAACAAGTAGTTTTCAGTCCGTTACATTTGTACCATTTCTAAAACAATCATTATACGCTTTGTTTTTTAATTTTAAGGCTAAGTCTTTCCATTATTTACACTCACAATATGATGGAAACAATTAAGGTCCTGAATGTTTCACTCAGTTTTTAAAATTGATAAATTTCTTAGAGCAGCAAAAGTTGAAACTCATTACCGAAATTTGTTAAGGCATAGTATAAAGAAACAAACACAAATGCCAATTGCCAAAAATGGGTCGTATCATATGGGAGAGTTGTTTAAAATCCCGCCAAAGTGCGAAGGTTGCATTTAAGAGGGAAAATAATATGATATTGAAATTGTTTCTTTTTTTTTTGGGACTTGCACAAAGTTTTTTCTATGTCATTTATTTCAGTCATTTATCGTTCTCTTCTTACCGTTTAAATGTATTTTTGCTAGCTCTAACATTTATACTTATCTTTAGCTAAAAGTTCTAAATTAATAAATATAAATAAAAATAAACAGCTTTCTGATCAACCTGCACATACATCTGGAAGCGTGACAACTAGGGCTACCAAGTCCCGATCTCCACGCTGGATCCCGATTTTCAGCCTAAAAATGTGCGTCCCGCGAAGACCTCACGCGAGAGCCAAATTTCCCGATTTCTTGAAAAACAATTTTATTTTGTAATATTTTCACTATTTTTTAAAAATACTTCCTACGTTTTTATTTCTTTGACTAAATTTGTACGCCACTAATTAATTGCACCGAATTGCATACTTTTCAAGCCACCGAAAAGTGCTGGAAATAAAGAAAAAGGGAGCGAATAAAACAATAACATCATTATTTGTGGATATTGTTAATTTTGCTTTGCTCATTTTCACCTACGATATTCGTTAAGTTCAACATATCGCATTCTTTTCTAGCAATCAAACATAGCATGAACGAAAGAAAACAAAACGAAAAAAAACGATAAGTGCATTATGTAAAATACATTATAAAATACTAATTCTGAATTTTCAGATATTAATATGGGTTATTAAAAATATAAGTTTATTTTGTTTCTGTATTCATTTAGTGAGTTCTATGTTACTGACTAGTTTAAAATATAAAATTTTTTTTTTAAAGTTACATACAACTCAAAAAAATCGATTTTCAGTAAACGTATTTAAAGTTTTTTTTGTTATTCTAAGCGTACTGGACGATTGAGTCTTTGTCCCGATTTTTTTGCTTAAGTCCCAAAATTTTTTGTAAAATCCCGATTTTGTAAAGAAAAAACTGGCAGCCCTAGTGACAACGTGGACTTCACCTTTTTAAAATACTTAGATATTTAATGTAATTTTCAATATAAATATATATAAAGAGTGGTTAAATTTTAAGGTCCGATGTTGAATGTGAACCATACCTAAACGTCAAGTGTTTTCTGCATTTCATTTGACATTTGGCGAATGATAATCCAAGAGTGATTGTCGAAAAACCAATGCACACCCACAAAGTGTGACTGTTTGGTACGGTTTGTGGGCTGGTGGCATCATCGGGCCATATTTTTTCCAAAATGAGGCCGGTCAGGTAGTTACTGTGAATGGTGTTCGCTATTGTGAGATGATAACGAACTTTTTATGGCCCGAATTGGAATATATGGATGTGGACGATATGTGGTTTCAACAGGACGGTGCCACTTGCCACACAGCTACCGAAACAATGGCTCTTTTGCGCGACAAATTTAATGGCCGTGCTATCTCACGTGGTGGCGATGTCAATTGGCCGCCAAGATCATGTGATTTGACACCGTTGAACTTCTTTCTTTGGGGTTATTTGAAAGAAAAGGTGTACGTCGATAAACCAGCAACAATTCAAGAGCTAAACGATGAGATAATTTGGCACATTAGCGGCATAGAACCTCAATTATGCCTCAGCGTCATCGAAAATTTGGACCATCGGATGGAGGTGTGCCGCCGAGGTCGCGGCGGCCATTTGGCCGATATTTTGTTCCATACTTAATTGAACCATATCAATATTATCATAATAAAAAGAAATGACACTAATTTCCTAAATAATTTGTTTAATTCAAAATCAACATCGGTCCTTAAAATTTAACCACCTTTTATATATGTGTATTTGTTTATAATTTGCTTCTACCTTCCTCCTCTTTTTGTTTTTAGCGCAAACAGGTTTCTATAGACCAAATATCGTATTTTCATCTACATCTGTTTTAACGCTACTGCCAAAACTCTAGTGCTTATAGAACCTTTCTATTCGTTGGTTCTACAAAATCAGGGCTGCAAAGTTTCTACAGTACAGTAGAAAATAAACTGTTTTTCAATAAAAGCATTTAAGTTAATTTTTCTCCTTTTAGTTACATCTATATTGCAAAACTTTCTATTTAACTGAAAATTATCTGCAATTTCCGAAACTGCACTGTAAAAGGTGAATCAGACGGGCTGGTTACTTGCTGGTTCTGTGATTAATTTTTTCATATCAAGTGTGCTGCGTTGACTGCGAGGATCTTCGATGCACTCAACGAAAGGAAGGGACTTCGTTGGTCATGTGAAGATTGCAGGTTTAAAAATTTTGAGGTCTTTAAACTTATTAGACATTCTCGAGAAGGTTACTAAGGATCTTAATGTAGCAAAAGATAGACTGAGTGAATACGAAGATTTGTTTAAAAAGTTTGAAATTATGGATGAAGCTTACGATTCTCCAAAACGTACACGTTCAAACAAAAATCTTCGTAGTTCAGCTAAAACTACTGATATAGCCATGCCATCGCACAATAATAACACTATTCTACCTTCTACTGAAACTGTTTTTCCTTGTGTGAACATATAGCTTGAATATCAATCAATTGGAGCTGTCAATATTGATCAAATGACTTATAATATCGCACCATCTAAAGTCGCTGCGTCAGCTGATCAGATTTCTCCTTCTGTTGAAGCAATATCAATCATAGAGGAAAATGCTGATTCTCCTCGCGTTTCTGGCACAAAAAAAACTTACGCTGAAACTTGTATTGCCTCAAATGTGGTCCCTGCACCTTCACAAATTATTTCGATTTCTACAGGAGCGATACCGAAACAAATATCGAACAGCAGTATCAAAGCCCCTGTTCATAAAGAACTTGTGGTTCTTCAGCCTGCAAAAATCTATATTTGTTTCACGTTTTGCAGCTGATACATACAGTGAAGACGTGTTATCCTACATAAACTTTAAGCTGAATGTTGTAAATAAAAATATCTCTGTTTAGCCATCAAAAGTTTTAGCCAGGCAATCGTCCATGAATTTATTCCTAGACCTCGGCCTACAACTTCCTTGGCTACTTTACCGGTTCTTAACAACAGGGATCAAAAAACTAGATTTTTAGTTCCTTATCCTTTACCAAAACGTTCGTGGCATTAACACAAAACTAAATAATACATTTATTTTGAGTCACAACCTTCACTTTAATATAATTGCTTTTAGTAAGACTTGGCTGAAACCTAACACTTTAAATACTGAAATTCTGTGCAACAAATTTAACATATACCGCAAAGATAGAAACTCCATTCCAGGTTTTTGCTCAAAAGGCGGGGGTGGGTTGATCCCAGTCAAAGCGACACATTTATCTGAAGAGTTATTAATTCCAGAATCCTTGGATTGAATGCTGTTGTGTTCATGTTAAGTTTGGTTCCTTGAGCCTTTTTATTACATGCTCATATATTCCTCCCCTTTCTATCTTAGAAGTTTATAGCAAACATTTGGCTTCTATTAGTAAAGTTTGCTCAAAACTGCAATATAATGATCACATTTTAATAACTGGTTATTTTAACCTGCCAAACGTTTCTTGGAACTGCTGTTCTAAAATTCCTGCAATATTTTTAGCTTCGTCTGAAAGTTCATCCGATAATTATTTTTCAAACGAGCTCTGAATCCAAGGCCTGTTCCAACTTAACTGCATCTTTAACAAAAATAATCGTTTGCTTGATCTGGTGTTTTTGATGAAAGCAATATCGCTTCTGTGTCTAAATCAGATCCTCTGGTTACACGCGAAGGTTCTTATCATCCATCATTAGAAATAGTTTTAAATTTTCCAAAACCATCTGTGCAGTACTATGATTCTCAACCGTCTATTGAATTTAACTTAAAAAAAACAAACTACGTGACTTTGAAAAATAACTTGTCCAATATAAACTGGAATTCTATTCTAAATATTAATACAAAAAGTTTATCTTCTCAGAGTCTTGAGAATGCGGTATATGCGTTTAATAGAACGCTCAATAATTGTTTTATAAAACCTGTTCCGCAAAAGAAAGCCTCTTTGACATCGGGTCCGGTATGGTATACAAATGAATTAAGAAAAATGAGGAACTTTAAATCTAAATACTATAAAAAATATCAAAAAAAACATAATATATGCGATTTTGGATGCTTTACCTCGATTAAATACAGTAACCAACAGTTATGCAAACAATTCTATAATATCTACTTAACAAAAGTGAAACTAAACATCAAATCTGATGCTAAATCCTTCTGGAACTTTGTTAACACAAAACGTAAGATTGATTCCTCTCCTTTATTTATAAAGTATAATTATGTTGAGTCTGATAATAATAACAGTATTTGCAATCTTTTCGCTGACTTTTTCAAGACTACTTATTCATCATCGTCCTATGATTATGTAAGTTATGCTTTCAATATTCAATCTAGGGATATTTATTTCCCAATAATTGATACAAACACAGTCTTATCATTTTTAAAATATATTAAAACGTCATGTAAAAATGGACCTGATAACATACCTTCATGTATAGTAAAATACTGCTGTGAAAATAAGTAACTCCAATCTCTTTACTATTTACTTCATCATTAAAATCCTGCTATATTCCTGCAGCCTGGAAGCATTCATTTATTATTCCGCTGCATAAATCCGGAAATAGGTCTTTAATTGATAACTACCGTGGCATCGCAAAATTAAGCACTTTGCCTACACTTTTAGAGGCAATTGTTACATCACGACTATCACATAGCGTTCAATCTTTAATGTCTTCTTTCCAACATGGATTCCTTTCTGGAAAATCCACTGTTACTAACCTTCTCGAATTAACATCAAAAACTATAGAAAATTTTGGAAAAGGCATGCAGACTGATGTTATTTACATGCAGACTGATGTTATTTACATGGATCTTAGCAAAGCTTTTGATGCTGTAAATCACAAACTATTGATCTTAAAATAACATCTTGTTGGATTTCCTATACCGTTGGTAAAGTGAATTGAATCTTACTTAAGCAATAGAACACAATCTGTTATTTTTAAGCTCAAGAAATCACATGAGTTTCCTGTTACTTCAGGAGTACCTCAAGGAAGTCATCTTGGGCCCCTTCTGTTTCTATTTTTTTATAAACGATTTGCCATCTATCATAATGCATTCTAGCAACTTAATGTTTGCTGATGACGTCAAACTCTTCCTTTCTTTTAAAAATGATAATGACGCTGTATTTTTACAAGCCGACATTGATCATCTTCATAACTGGTGCAAAACGAACAGTAATGCAAGCATATGTCTTTCTCTCACAAACCACCAATTAAATGTACCTTCGAAATTTGTGGTTATCCATTGGAGTCCTTAGATATTTTCAATGATCTTGGAGTTACAATGGATCCTAAACTACGCTTTAATATTCATGCAACTAAAATAATAAATAGAGCAAATAGTACTTTAGGATTTATAAAACGTTGGGCAAAAGAGTTTAATGATCCATTCATAACGTAAACCTTATTCACTTCTGTGTGGCCTATCTTAGAATACGCTTCAGTTGTTTGGTGCCCACGATACCGTTGTAACATAGACGACATTGAATCAGTGCAGAAACAATTTCTTTTGTTTTGCTTAAGCTATCTTTATTGTAAAACTGATTTTCACTTACCATCTTATGAATATCGGTTACAACTCTTAAATCTTCCGTCTTTACAAAATCTGAGAATTATGATAAATGCTTGTTGGATTACAAAACTTTTACATGGATATGTCAACAGTCCATATTTATTGAGTAAAGTATATTTTAATATTCCTCTTCGTCCTAGAAGATCTTTTGAGTTACTCCACATGAACTTTTGTAGAACTAATTATTTGCAAAATGAACCTCTTAGAAGCGCTTGCGGTGATTTTAATTTTATATCTGATGTTATATCCTTAAGTGAATCCATGGGGTCAATCAAACATAAAATTATAAATTACCTGCAGTACCGTCGTTGATTATGATTAATTTCTCTCAAACATATATCTGATGCATCTGGTGATATATGTTAAGACATTAATATAACACTCTAAATAGATAAATGGACCTAAGCCTAAAATGGATAATTTTGGTGTATGAACACCAAAATAATCTGAATGGACCTAAACCTGGGATCTTCAACTGCCTTATATCTTCATGATAAATGTGTTAATATTTATCGACGGTACCGTGGTGTCTTGGTTTTTACCTCTTGAAACACTACGTTATATCGATTTGTAATATATTGTATTAATATGAGTGGCCGATAAGACTTAGTTTGTCTTGATGCCTGCGTTCGAACCTGGTTTTCTTTGTTTTATGAAAATTGGTTTGGTGAAGTTGACCTAGTTTGTCGAGTAACCACCCTGTCAAGCCAGGATAACACCGGCTTCAGGAAGACAACGATATTTATGTACTTATTGAGGTGGTGCTTCATTGGGTTTGAGACCTTGTTTGTCACACGACTCCGCCGATGTCTGGATACAAAAATGGTTACTACCTTGACCTTGTTTGTCTTGAAAACGCAACCCTGCTATGCTGTCTGATATTATCGATTTGACTTAACTTTTTTTTGTTATTTTTATACTTTAATAAAATTATATACTTTAGGCAATTTATTAAAACTTTTTAGTTTGTTAATAATACATGATTTCAATCAAAATCATACTTTATATTTTTGAATTGTATTAAATATCTTATTTTATAATTTAATATTTACTTTAAGACCTGTTCAGGTTTAGCAATCGAATAAATAAATAAAATAAATGAGTTCTTGAAATCATTAAAAAACAGTTCACCTTCATTTATTTGTTGAGGATCATAAAATTGAAGAAGTGAAGAATGTTTAACTATTACTGCTAAGCACCAATGACAACGATTTACATTAACAAGCATAAAAGTTATGTCTGTAAGGACTTTGTCAATGTCTTGCTCTAATTTATTATAAATGCAATTATAAGCAAAGCTTGCATCATAAAATGCATAATGTACATGTCCTAAAACAAAAATATCGATAAAAATTTATAGTTGAATCATACAACCAAGCATCTACTGAATATTTAAAATTAAGGCCAAAGCTGAAAAGTCTTCGTATTTAATAAAAAATAAGCCTATCTGTGAAATTAAATAATTAAGGAAAGTTTCATTCGGTAAAGAAATCCTTTGATAATGATGTAAAAGTTTAACAACTTTATTTTGAGGCAAAAAATTAAGTTTCTTCAAGTTGTTCGGAAAACATGCTGTAGTAAATGTGGGTGAAGAAATCGAAGACTCTGAAGAAAAACTAATTTCTATGAGATCTAAATTAATTACGCTCCCAGGGGAGTTTCCGATTGAATTAAATGGGCTACGTTCTTCGGAGAGCGGAGAGAGATTTAAACATTTTTTAGCATTTTGCTTGTTAACATCACGGAAAGGTGCACCATTGTCTTTCATTCGAATACGACCTCAAGTCTTAACGGAGTTAAGATAAACTAAAAAACTCGTTCTTGGACTGGGAGTATCCTGACGACCCCACGTTCTGTGTAATGCATGTTGTTAATATCAACCTTTAGTGTTGGTAATTTAGACAGCATTTTTTATTTTTCTTCAAATCGATTTTTGATTTCTGACTTAGTTTTCACTTTCACCCGAAATTTATATTTATATTTAATAAAACCTGTTTAGTTTCATTTTCTATACTAGCTTTTAAGCTTCTATAAGTCTCCCATATTTTAATCTACCTTGTCCAAATTCTATAGTGGATATAATATCATGCTTGACTTCGCGGAACCAGCCCTCAGCAGTTCCATTTGTAATTGTGGTATATCCATCTGAAATAATGCATGTCCACATTGGCAAACATGGAGCACAATACTGAATTAAATATTGCAAGAATTGTTTGGAATAAAAATAATTTTGTATAAAGCAGGAAACATTATCATGTTTCAATGTCTGCTCATTCAAAATATTCCACAAGTCCTTAAAAAACATGCTATGCTTATAACTAGATTTTTCTTTCAACATAATCAACATAATCTTCAAAGAAAAAGAAAGAAAATATATTATCTTCAAAGAAAATATATTATTTTCTTCAAAAAATATATTCCTCAGGGATATTTTGCTCAAAATCCTTATCTTGGTTTTTGTTTAAATAGCTACAGAAGACAATTCATTTAAAAATTTTAAAGACATTTATAATTTAAAAATTTTTTTTTTAAATATTTAAAGAAAAGTCATTTGTTTTAAATTCAGAGCCAAGAATTATACAAAAGTGAGTAAACCAAGTTTTAATCCGAACATAATCTGCTTTATGGTACATATAAATATATATATTTTTTATTTGCTTTATTATAGAACTATCCGTAAAAAGAGAATTAATTCTATTAAATACATTCTTTTTGTCAGTAACTATACTTTCATTTCGAGAAATTTTGAAATGGCAATAATTTAAGTATGAAATCACATTACATTGGTTCCAGTGCAACATAGCGCCATTAATTAAAGCTCTACTAAAATCTGTTACTAAAGTCGTGCAAAGGGGCCAAGTATTTACCTTTTCACAAAAATTTCCAAGCCTCAAAAGCCAGTTACCAATCGAACCTGTATCATTGGAACAAGCAATTCTTTCTGCTACTAGATAGGTTTTGTCTCTGTTGTAAGATATAACTAAAGCATAATAAAAAATTGTTTTTTTATTATTATCAATTTGTCTGATAACAGATCCTGTTGCATCGAGATAGCATACTAGCCCACCCTTTTTTGTTTTTTTGCTATAGAAGCTACCTTTATTTGCCTTTTTGAATACAGACCAACTTCCGTTGGTTCATTAAGGTACTGAAAATAAGGGTCCGCATCATTCCGATTTTTATTGAATCTCATTCTCAGGTCATCATTATCAGTTGTGCTTTCGCTTCTAATTTTTCTATAAACGCATTCGGATCTTACGTCCTTAAAGTTTTAGTTTAGTAATTCTTTTTCTAATACTTCATTTACAGCTTATTTCTAAGCTGTGTGGAAGAAAACCTTTTTAATCTTTTTTAAGAAGAATTCTATTGCAACCTCTTCCTTGTGATGTTTTATACTCTATATGGTTAAAAATTCCACTTGTTTTAAAATAACACTGCATTGCTTCTCCTAGTTTAGGAAAAGTGGGAATTTTAATAGTATACAATATTTTAAAGAAGATACATCTTAAGAAGATTGCGAACAATATGCTCTTATAATGAGAAATGTGTTTTTTGCATATCTTACATCCTTGCACTCAAGGAGACATTTTTTAAAATTTAGTTTCGAAATAACCATTCCTTAACCCAAAAAACGTATTTTCAGCAAAATTTATGTCACAAGGTGCACCTATATCAAGACTAGACCTTGCTTTATCTTCAAATAATTTATTATATTGGTCAATAGCCAACTAAATATACTTTTTTATATAATACGAATAATTTCTATTAAATTTACTGTCTTTTTCCAAAAAATTTTCTATTTCCGGGAATGGAATCGAAAAAAGAGATCAATATTAGTTTTGATACAATTAACGGTTTCTTTATATGGATTAGAACTTGAAAGCATTTCGTTTGTTATACTATTAAAGTAACAGTAAAATTTGAACATTCTTTCGATATAAGCTTTACAGCATATAATAGTGTCGTATCATTTTCCCAAACTATGTTGTCGTTACAGACAAGAAGTAAAAGACAGTGAACCCAGCTTCCTCCATTGCTTGTCTTAAAAGTATAGCATAGTCAGTGCTGCCATATTTTTTTCAAATCCTGTACATTTCAGAAAAAACCCGGCTTTTAGAGAAAAAACTGAAAAAAACATTTCAAAAGATAAATTTCATGATGATTGTTGTTTGAGTGCGAAGCGTTTCCGTACTTTTTACGTTTATACTTTATAACTCTAATTTTTTTGTAAGTTAAGCCTAAGTTAAAATGCAAATAAAAACAATTTACATAGTACCAAAGCCCTAGGCAGATGGCTAGAGTTGTAATAAAACATGCTAAATTGGCCACTATTAGCTTTTGTTTTGATTTTAATATTACTCAAAATTGCAGAAATAAATTATCTTCAAATTTCAGAATTACAACAAATTATTAAAAAACTGTCAATCTACTTATAATTCCTATTTTAATTTTAAGAAAAAAAAATTTTCTTAAAAATACTTACCTAAATATGACCATGCTACACAATGTCATGTCCACAATATGACGTTACACTATACAACATGCTATACAATGTTATGTCCAAAATGCGACATAACACTATACAACATTAATCATAATATAAAATTAAAAACCTAAAAAAACCGGGAAAAATAATACAAAAACCTGAATAACTAATGTATATAAAGAAATAAACATCCCATCTATATAAAGTGAAACAACAAACCTAAAACCGAAAACTCTTGCCATGTAGGCATAAAGGCTACCTTTAAACGTTTTCCGACCACAGCCACATGGTCTCATCAGAAGGTTTTAAAAAGCTAAAAAACTTAACCAACCTCTAAATCTGAATGCTACGCATTCGAAGTAAGCTAATCTAATGACAACTAAAAATAAAATTACACACAATACATGCATGCAGCACATTCAAACATACATATGTTGTACATATCATGCAATACATATGCAGCACATTCATGCAACACATTTAAGAGAAAACCTATAAAATAAAAATCACAACCTATAAAATAAAAAACACAAAAATTAATTTAAAAAACCTAGTAAAAACCAACAAAAATAAATAAAACCTAACAAATAATAAAAATTAGTAAAACCTGAAAAATATTATATAGAAATATATTGCTCCAGCAAATACCACCAAAAACGCTCCAAAATATGGAAACGTCCATAGTGAAACCCGCAAGAACAACATGTCTAAGAAGGGTAAGTAATTTGTGTTCGATATGCAATCATTTTTATTGCTAAAGAGCATCGCACCGGTTCTCCTTAGCCGCCTTCTAGGTCCCACAAAAAACCTACGAGAAAAATTAAAAATCGGGTGAACCCCCACGGATATGTTAGTATTTGGGTAAATCTCAGAAGGAGATTTGATGGAACGATAACCCAGAACTTAGGGATACCATCCCATTCCCATATAACAAAATGTTTGTATTAGTAGGTACAATATTTTAAAAAACTTACTATAAAATTATTCTATTTCCATTTTTGCAGAATGTCGATCATTCTGACAGTAAACGCCAACAAAATATCTAAAGACACTTTGCTAACGCTCACTCAAAGGGATGAAAAAATGACACGGAACTTAGGGCCACCCCTCCATTCCCCGAATAACACCACCGTATAATTGGGAAACTAAATCTAACCTATTTTAAATCACTATTGTCGAACGTGATCATTCTGACAGCGGTCGCCAACAGAGCGTCCTCGAAAAAATAATCTTCCGATGAACTCTCCAACGTCCACTCAAAAAAATGAAAAAAACCCAAAATTTAGGGCTACCTTCCGTTCCCCGAACGATACCCTAAAACAACGGATAAGATGAATCAATCAATTCCGAGCAAAACCATAATTGAACGTCGATCATTCTGTCAACGAACGCCAACAAAGTATTCACCAATAGCTATCAGTAAACACTTCAATAACTCTCATTCAAAAGAGATGCAGAAAAGCAACCCAGCTACCCGGACCACCCCCGATTCCCTGAACACACCCTCAAACAACGGGTAAGCCAGAATGACTAAACTAAACACAAAAAAAAATGTTTTTTATGGGTCCACCCTCAGTTAAATCTCATTGTGGCCATTAGAGAATTTTTTTGACTACATACCTTCCTGGAGATACCACTAATTGAGAATCAAACATGACTGTTGTTTGAGTGCGAAGAGTTTCGGTACTTTGTACTTAAATACTTCATTGCTCTAATTTTTTTGTAAGTTAAGCCTACAAAATGTGTCAAAAAGACAAAAATGTCAAAAAGACAGGAAAAATTATAAAAATGTAAATAAAAACAATTAACATAGTACCAAAACGCTATGCAGGGGGCTAGAGTCGGAGTAAAACATGCTAAATTGGCCACTAAGTTTTGGTCATGTCCGTATGTTTTGATTTTAATATTACTCTAAATTGAAGAAATAAATTATCTTAAAATTTAAGCATTACAACAAATTATTAAAAAACTGTTCATCTACTTATCATTCCTAGTTTAGTTTTAAGAAAACATTTTTTCTTAAAAATGCCTACCTAAATATGACCATGCCACACAATTACATGTCCACAATATAACATAACACTATACATCATGCTAAACAATGTCGTATCCACAATCCGACATAACACTATACAACATTAATCATAATATAAAATTAAAAACCTATAAAAAAAACTGAAAAAAATAATATAAAAAACTGAAAAAAATAATATAAAAACCTGAAAAACTAATATATATAAAAAAATAAACATCCCATCTATATAAAGTGAAACAACAAACCTAAGACCTTAAACTCTTGCCATGTAGGCATAAAGGCTACCTTTAAACGTTTTAAAACCACAGCTCATCAGTCTCATCAGAAGGATTTAAAATAGAGATCAAATTCGAAAATGAGCCAAGTCGGTTAAAAACTACGCCTACCTCCCAAGCAAAGTGGCTTTACCAAAATGGTAAAATCTTTTTAAGTTTCACAAAAAACTAATTTAATGACTTCAAATTTTGCACATAAGCTTTAAGTTACAGTATCAAAATAAAACAACATTTAAAACTTGGAATATACTAGAATACGGCTGTGGTGATATTATTTTATCAAGTCGTAGATAATTCAACAAAATCCAATTTTTTGCAATTCTTGTTTGCAGATTTTTTCGTGAGCTCGTAAATATATTTTCACTTAACTATTATTTTCCCTAAAGAGCCTAACTTCGGGAAAATACACACTCTTATTAGAGTTAGCCGAATATTTTCATGTAAGGATGACATACTTAAAAACTATTTTTAAAAAATGGTAGTTTTTGGTGATTTAGTTATTCATATTTGTGAAGTAATACAATAACTCTTTCATAAAAAGACACAATAAATGCACGAAAATTAGCGGAAACACAACAAAACCACTTTTATATATAAAAAAGAACGAACAAAGTACTGGCTGGTGTAATAGTTGTAAAAATGTCAGAAATTATAGGCAGAAAAAAATCTTAATCTATTTTTGATATTTTTTATTTTGGTTCTATACAAAAACTTTTAAAATTCAAATAACTGCATATTTTTTTTTTTTTTCTTGCAATATTTTTTTAGTAATTGTTTATTTTAAAATTTATATTTTAGTTTCAATATATATCAGTTCAAGCAATTCTGACTAGGAATCAATGCGAGAACTCAAAACTTTTTCAACGACAACTTGAAAGTGAGGATTGCATTAGAAATAGTGACGTTTCTTTGAATTTTAGTGAAAATAGTTAAAAAAAATTCAACAAAATTCACGAAAAACAGCATTATCTTAAATCCGAATGCAAAAAATAAAAATTTTTTGATGCAGGTCGACTACGGACTTGATTAGTAACTTTGGCACAGCAATTGATTGAGATATAAAATAGTTTTATTTCTCTATTAAAACCAAATAAAATTCTTGAAATAAAGTGCCACAGATAAATAGAACTCCGAAGGTACAAAACCACCTTTGGTTTGTTGTACAAAAACCCAAATAGATTTTCATTCTCTCCTAGAACAAAAAATAAAAAGTATAAGATAGCAATACCGAAATTTCATCTTAAACTATTGTTGATTTAGAGCCTGTTTTGCAGTACTAGTTTAACATTTTTTGGAGTTTAATCTTAGTTTAAACTATTAAATTTTTCAGTGAATTTTAAATCAAGTTTAAACTAAGCTTAAACGTCAGTAGTTTAAACTTTTGTGAGCTTGCTATATAATTTTGACATATGATTTTTTTCAAAAAATTAGTATGGTTTTAGTACAATTAGTACTATTAGTACAAGGAACTATTTCAAAAATTAGTAGTACTAAAAGTTAAAAAAAAGTAAAATAATCAATTTATGGATTTGGGCTTCTAATATCTTAAGTGTTGATTTTGTAAAGGGAGTCACCGTTGTTGCTTCAAGGATACGTCTTCGTTTAAAGGGCACAGTCACCATCTGATCATAATTTAGTGGCCATATAAGAAATCATAAGAATTTACCACAATTGATACAGTATCAATCTGGAGGCCTGACTTATTAGACTTATTTTTAATTACTATAAAATTGTGAAGAGCCTGATGACCATACATAATATTTCTACATTTGCATAAATATGATCCCTATATTTGAAAAAGAAAAATATAAATGAAAATAAGCAGATAAATTTTATTATTTCATTGTGTTGAACATGTTTTGCTCAAATATTTTTTGTCAATTTTTACACTCAATGTGCCAATTATATCAGCTTTTAAAAATATCAATAACCCTTGACATTTGAAAGGGTTGCTGCATCAAAACATCCTAAACTACAACATATTAAAACAAGCACTGAAAAACAGATACTTAAGTTAATCTCAAGTTAATTTTGAACTACGTTTAGTTAATCTGAAGTCAAATAAAGTTTAAACCGGCACTGAATAACTAGCCCTCAGAATTTTCCGTAATCTAACCAAAAAGAGTTGCCCTGAAGTTATGACAACACTGCTTGTCAAAAAATTAACCAAAGATCTAAAATTTCTTTCAAATAAACTCACACAAGTGCCATCTCTTTCAGCCTCATGTTAATTGAATATTTCCATCAAAACGAAAAATAAGCAAAAAACTACGACTTCTTTCAATAATTGCATTGTTGAAGGCCAAATTATATTGACTAAATTAGTAAAAACAATTGAAAATTTATTTGATAAACTAATGTATTGCTTTCCAATGATTTTTAAATTGTTTCTTTTTCATTTAGCAACTAGGTTAATACGGACTTATTATTATAAATCATATTCTCCTGTAAATATTTTTTACATAATTAGTAGAAATACAGTTTTCAGCTGCCTATTGAATGTGGCTATATGGCTTAGTTGGTAGAACTATTGAAGATAACGGCGGAGGCCCAAGTTCGATTCCGGTCTAAATTTTTTTTTAAATATTTTTGCAGCAAGCTATTTTTTCAGTTTTTAAACAATAAATCATATATGAAGTCCATCCACACAAATCCTATGCACGCAGTTTGTTTTATTAACTAATATGTTTCCAAAATGGGGAAATATGAATAATTATGATCATAGTCCAGGGCAGAGACAAAGAGATGGGAAACTCCGTTGGAGAGGGATAGCACTATGTTCGATTTCTGTCAAATTTTAACCAATACTATCACAAAATGTATAATTGTGGTAGTAAAATCTCGAGGAAACTCACCCGATCGGTAATATTTTATTAGTTAACTCACCTAGCCCGTAATATTTTTCTGGCTATGTTGAACATGAAATTCTCTAGAAAAGCTGTTACTTTTTAACTGCTTTGACGTTTTCACCTCAGAAGACTTCGCAGACTGCTTAAGATAAGTTTCTAAACTTTTTCTTAAGCTTTTTGACTGAATAATAATTGAATATTTTTTCTTAAAACTTAATTGAATTTTAAACTATTAAAAGTTCAATTCTAAAAAATATTTTATTTGTTTATTCAGATGTTAAATTTTTGAAAGTAGTTATACACATACGTAATGTAGATATGAATGCAAAAAGGGCCGCAGAAGAAAATTTTTCATAAAAAATCGCTCAATTTTCATGTTTTGATATATTAAGCTGAAAGTTCAAATTATTTTTTCCATTTTTTTTTCTTTCTTTCAAACTTTCAACTTTCAAACACTAAAAAAAGTAAACTGGCCATTTCAGCCCTTGGAAGGTCTTTGACCTAACTTCTATTGATCAATTGTGCTGTGCGTGTTACTAAACGTTTGATCACAAATGACCGAGAACTAGACCTACGTGTTTTATACCGACTCCGAACGGCTTATGTTCTCAAGAAGCTTTACATGGCAATTTTTACTCTCTAAGGTTTGCCATTGTCTGCAGAGAGGTGACGACCGAACAGAAAAATTAATTCTAGTGAAAAAACTTTCCGTCTGAGCTGGAATTGAACCCGGGCTACCGCGATTCTTTAGCTTAGGGGCCACGCACTCTACCCACTAGGCTACGGCCGCCACTTTAATTAATATTAAATTTTAATTAGTATTAAATATATACCACATAATATTCAATCAATTTTTTTTTCTGAATGTGAAATTATAGTGTCTCTCACTAAGAAACACCGATTTTACTTTTTTCTGCTTGCTTTGCTTGAATTGAACCCGGGCTACTTTGGTCCTCTATAAATCCTAAATTAGATTCGAGCAGCCATTAATTTTTCAGATTTGGAATTAGAAGCCCTTAATACTTATGTTTCAGGAAGAATAGTTAAAATAATTAATTTTGGGTAAAAGTATTCCAAATTTTTCACTGAATTTTAAATTATGCCTAAAATTATATGAAATCCTATTAAATAAAAAAAGAATTATATCCAGAAGTACTTAGACAGCGAAGCCGATGTTGAACTTGAGAGAAAATAAGTTTAGAATGGTAATTTTTCAAGTTACCACGAATTTAATGTAATGAGGTAGGATTAATTACAGATAAAATGATTTTCCCGTTTACGGAGTGTTAAAAATAGGTTTGAAATGGTAATTTTTCAAGTTTTTTATCTCCTAAACCATTCGAAACCGACATTTTTTACACTTTTAGACTAACAGCCCTATGCTGACAAATTAACAATTGTTAATCAGTATTTTTAATATTTCTATGTGTTTGTTGTAAATTTTAAATTTCAAAACAAAATTTAATGCTTAAAAATCATAAATTTAAATAAAAATTTTCAACTGCTTTTCAGTTATTGCTTCAAATTTTGTTTTGAAAACAACAAACATAGAAATTGAAAAAATAAAATATAATAAAAAATTATAGATGCTTGGTTCGCAAACTATAATTATTCCTTTTTTATGTGAAAGTAAATCTTAAAAAAATTTTTACTTATTAGAAATGTGATCTTTTAAGTGTAGTATCAAAAATTAAAATTAGTTTAGTACTTTAAAAAATACAAAGGATAAGTCTTAATTTCCATACAAATTGCATATTCAAATGTTAAAATATTTTTACCTTTTTTATATTTAACCTTTTTATTGAGTATTAGTGGGTGCATTTACATAAAGCTGGATGACTAAAAAAAGCGAGTTTAATAACTTTAAAAAATCATAGTAAAATTAATCGAGTAATAAACAAAATAATTAAAATTTATCTTGAAGCTTCTTATGACCGAGCTTCTTATGATCAACTTTATTGTGTGAGCGTGTGTTATTAAATGTAACAGGCTGGTCAATTTGTATCAGGCATGTAAAGTTTAAAAAAGGGGGAATAGGGGTGCACTTTACCAATTTTGTGAATTTTTTCTTCACTAAAAAATTTTTGTGTATAAACGTGCACATTCTATAAAAAATTCTTAAAGAAACAAATTCACAAAATTCAAGGTATAATCTTAAAGTTGGTGCGTATGTATTTTTGACCATCACGGCTGAACCACTGATTTCCACATTATATTCACAACATGTGTTTGTGATTAAAACATGATCGATTTTTATCGGTTTATAAATATACTTTTTCTTAAAAATCGACCACAGCGCAACCTAGGAGGATTAAAAAAACACTAAAATTTCAGAGGACCACACGAACGCATGTTGTGAATATAAAGTGGATAGCTTCAGAGGTTCAGTCGTGATGGTCAAAAATACATAAGCACCAACGTTAAGAAAAAAAATCACAAAATTGAAGATGTAAAAGGGTAAAGTGCACCCCTATGGCCCCCTTTTTAAACTTTTCTTGACCGATCCCAAAATTGTCCAGACAACATCCGTTTGCAAAAGGACCCAGCCTAGTGTACAATGATTCAAAAACTGGACCCTCATGTTTTAGGCCGACTCTAAGACTAATATCTACGTTTTCAGAAGATTTATTTAAAGAAAACAAGGTTTACTAAGCTTTACTTTTTGAATAATAAAAAACTACTGAAATCTGTCTTAAAGTTTTAATATATGATTATACTATGATTTTATAATAATTATGTTTTTAAAATAGAACCTTAATTAAAATTATTACTAAATGTATTAAAATTTTAAATAAACAAACAAATCCAACAAATTTACAAGATTACTTTAAATTACCACACTATCCATACTATATTCGCTAGAGTCGACATATTTGGGGAATCATCATAACATAAACCAAGGATTATCTTGAGCAACTGTGCCGCACAATAGAATAGCAGTGGATCGTCCATGGAACAGCCAAATGTTTGATTCTACTTAATGCTATGCTCTTGCCGCAGCTGCTTGCGCTGCTTCTTACTGCCGTTAATATTTCCATTGTCATTTCCATTGTCATTACCATTCACTGGGAAGCCATTACGAATTGATACCGGTTGGCTTGCAGCAGCACAAACCTTCCACATTGTAGCTGGTCCCAGTGAAGAGCGAGGTAGAGGAACATGAGTTGAAGGCGGCTTCCATGCGTACTTCAACCTTTGGTGGAATAAGATTTCCAAAAAACTGTGCCACACTATTTAAAGTGCAGGGCGGAGATCGAAGAGTGCAAGCGTTGTTCGGAAATATCGAAGGATGCGGCACACAGGGTACGGGTGGAAAATGCTCTGCAGGCGGGGATCTGCAACAAAGAATAATTTTAAAAACTTTACTAAATTCGAATGTTGAGTACGTAACCTTTGTTGGGCATCGTACGCAATGCTAATATCTGACTTGCTAAATTGGAGATGCTCACATTGGGCGAATTATTGAATGGTTGTTGAAGTTTGTGTTGAAGAATCATCTGCATTATAAAATGTTTTAATTTATAAAAAATTACAATAAGAACTCCTACCAGTTCCGCATATCCACGCGCTTCATCCGTCCTATTGTAGTATAATTCAATGCGTTCGTACTTTACCAAAGCAGTCACTGTTTTGCACAACTTTAACATCTTGCCTGTAGGTCCATTGGGGTGCTTTTGTTTGCTTAGCGCTTTGGCAATCTTGCAATCCAGTCCTAGTTGCTGTAGGTTTTTGTACAATTCCGGTGATTTTTTATATAAAACGTTTCTAGCCTGGCTGTTGCGCTAGAGTGTTCAATTGCTTTTTAGCCAAATCAAACCGTACCAGAACGGGCAGCACAAGCGGGGTGGTCTTGCATACAAGTTGCATCTGAATTTGTGGCAGCATCTTGCATGTTTGGGTAGAATCTTGTATGGTTGGGTCGCAGTCGCATCTGCTGCTGCAGTCGCGATTTCCCCGACTGGCTGCGGTAGCGTTTTATTAATTTTTAATTTTTTAACTTCACTGACTAACAATTTAATTAAAGTGAAAAACATTTGGAATAAGCGTCGACATTTATTTAATGCGTACAAAGCTAATGACACGCATTTCTTTTTATTTATTTATTAATCAAATAGAATTGCCAAAACTTTGCTAAATGGCTGGTATTCGATGCAACAACACTTGACAGCTATGAGGTGAACTCACGTACACAATAAATGAGTTTCACCAAAGTACAGAAGAACGGAAAAAACATATGTTTTGACGTCACAAATTTTAAGTTTCCTATCTCTTTATCTCTGGTCCAGGGTTCAAACCCTGGCTAGGACAATAACTTTATTTAATACATATGTATTATGTTTATAAACATTTTTTAAGAAAATAGTTTTTTATTTCTTTTTTAACAATAACTTATTCAACAAATATCGAAAAATGACGAATCATTTATAACAAGTTTTGGGGTGTGGAATTCTTACTTTCATAAAAAAATCACGATTTTTTGCTTTTATTATAAAAATTTAGGTACCAAGGACGATATAGCTGGACTTGAGAATAGTACCGTTGGTTTAACACATAAAATACATTTTTCAATAAAAATATAGAGTTGAACCTTTTCACCTTTTATAGTTTTTTTCGTTTTAAAAATAAATTTTTATTCCGAAGTGATTATTTTACTTCAATACCATTTTATGGTATTTTACGGACGATAGATAGCAATTTTGAAATTAAGGACTAATACAATCAGTTTGCTATCTGCTATCACATATCAAAAATTCAGGATGGAACTTTTTGTTTTGGGGCAAGTTTTGGGGCAAGTTTTGGGGTGTGTAATTCTTGCTTTCATAAAAATCACGATTTTTTGCACTTCAGCCCAAATGTAGGTACCAAGGCCGATAGAGCGGGTCTTGAGCAAATTGCCGCTAGATTAAACACTTAAAAATATATATTTGAATAAAAATGTAATGTGGAACCTTTCTGGCTTCTTTATTTTTTCGTTTTAAAAATAACTTATTTTTCTTTTCTGAACTGAGTATTTTACTACAAGACCATTTTACGGTATGAAGGACGATACTTAGCAATTTTGAGATTAAGGACTAATATATTCAGTTTACTATCAGCTATCATATATCTCAAATTCAGAAAGGAACTTTCTGTTTTGGGGCATGTTATGGGGTGGGGAAATTTTACTTTCATAAAAAAATCACGTTTTTTGCACTTCATCCCAAATTTAGGTACCAAGAACGATAGAGCGGGACTTGAGCATAGTTCAATTAAACACATAAAAATACATTTTTGAACAAAAATGTAGAGTGTAAAATTTTTGGCTTCTATATTTTTTTCGTTTTAAAGACTTTTTTTCTGAACTGAGTATTTTACTTCAAGACCATTTTACGGTTTGAAGAACGATAGATAGCAATTTTGGGATTAAGAACTAATATATTCAGTTTGCGATCAACTATCATATATCTCAAATCTAGAATGTAACTTTATATTTTAGTTCAAGTTTTGGGGTGTGGAATTCTTACTTTCTTAAAAAAAATCACGATTTTTTACTTTTAATCTAAAAATTTAGGTACCAAAGACGATAGAGGGTGACTCGAGCATAGTGCCGTTCAATTAAACTTATAAATATACATTTTTGAATAAAAATGTACAGTGGAACTTTTTCACCTTTTATATTTTTTTCGTTTTAAAAATAATTTTTTTTTCTTTTCTGAACTGAGTATTTTACTTCAAGACCATTGCTGAATTCCTAGTATGAAGGATGATAGAAAGCAATTTTGAAATCAAGGACTAATATAATAAGTTTGCTATCTGCTATCACATATCAAAAATTCAGGATGGAAACTTTTAGTTTGGGGCAAGTTTTGGGGTTTGGAAAAAAAAATTTTACCTTAACTAAGTTTTTTAGTTCGAAGCTGTATATATCAAGGGCGATTGATAGCAATTTGGAGAAGAGGTGACAAAATTTATCAAATAAATATACATTTTTGCTAAAAAATGTATGTTTAACTCAATTTTGTAACTGCGGCGAATTCAATACTTTTATATGATTTGCTGCAAATTTAGGTAACACTTGGGCTGAAGATTTTTGGCTATTTTCACAGAAGTGCAGATACCAATGCATTTGAGTTTCCATTTTTAGAATTCCTCCATTTAATTATATCTGCATACTCAAAATCTTTTGCCTGTCGGTCGAAATAAATTAGAGTAATTTGTGTGTGGTTTAGCTCCACATTTTTTTAGTCTATTTAGTTTGTTTTGAAATCAATAAATTACACTGGCCTCACTCAACTGACTCACTTTGACGTCTATAGAAGAGTGTCACTTTGATTTGACATTCGGTGTGTTCGTTAAGTGAGGCCAGTGTAGACGACCCATAGAAACATTTCAATACTGGGTAAAAATTTTCATTTTCCCAGAATAGGGCTGTTTGTCTAAATAAATTCTTGCAGAATTCGCACGTGTAATAAATATATTAAATAAAATTTATATATATTTTTATGACCGAATTGATTCAATGATTTTTGTGGTATATTTTTATAGGTTTTTATTTGGTATAAATTTTTTTGCCTATCAGCCATTCCAAATTAAACGAATCAAAAAATTAAAATTAAAGCCTCACCACCTCCGATTTTCTTAAACTTTCAGAATTGAATCTTCTCATGAAATAAAAACATTTATTTGAGTAAAAAAATATTTTATTTGTTTAACGACCTTTTTGAAATAAATTTTATCCTTAATTTTGCGGGCTCAAGGTCCAAATTATTAAAAATGAAAAACTTAAATAGTTTTAATTTTTAATTTTAATTAACCAATATTTCGACTACCGTCGGCAATCATCATCAGGGTAAACAAACTGAAAACATATATGTAAATTAATTTTCAACAATTATTTTCACTTGAACAATTTAACTCACAATTTTAAATAATTAAAACATTATAGCAATTGAGAAACATTTAACATCAAAGACATTAAACATTAAAATCACAGTTTTTTAAATTTTTGACAATAACTTAGTAAAAAAATTTAACACTTTTTTAAGTTTTTACGTAACATTAAAATTTGGTCAAAATGGGGAAAAAATTAAATTGACTTTCATTTGAAAAATCATAGATTACACAAAACTAACTAACTTTTCACATTTAAGGTATTTTTAAAAAGATAATAAAAAGTAGCTCATTATAAAAAATAAATATTTTAATTTTTATAATTTTTTGAACTTCAAAGTCAAATTTTGGAAGTCATCAAAGTAGGGTTTTTCCCCACTTTAAAAATGGGAAAAAAATATTTTCAGAAAGTTGATTTTATTCACTTTCCAACTGCCAAAAATCGCGAGGGTGTTATTTTTCTTTCTATTTTAATAATTTTTTTAATCTTATATATTAATACAATAAAATCAAATGTACACTTTTTGATATTTATTGTAGAGCAATGAAAGGTACGTCATTCGAAAGGTACTGCATCATAGAAGTGCCGAATTATGTTCGATTTTAAATTGATGACCACTGACCCAAAAATTTAACATTGAAATGTTTTATAAATTTTAGTAAGAAATCGCTGGACTATTAAGAGATGAGGTATGGGATGAAAGGTCTGGGTGAAGAGGCTTGGACAATATTTTTTCTTTTTCACTATTTCTTTGTTTCTCCCATTTTGACCATATTGAAATGTTACGTAAAAACTTAAAAAAATGCTATGCTGCCATTATTCTCAATTTATACTAGCACGAAACATTTAAAAGTATTTTATATTCAGAACTCGTTGATAAAATTGCTATAGTAAAAATAGCAAAATTTTCTAAAAACTTATGCAAGAATACTTATAGACCAGTAAGAATAGGACCAGTTGTAACGTTTTACCCCCTTTACAGTCATATACTTTTTGATATGCACTATAATAAAGTTAAGAAGAAGTTTTCATAATTTTTAATCTTTAACATACATTTAAAAATAATTTGTTTAAATTAATTTTATTATTTTCCTTAAATTCGTTATTTTTTTTCTTTTTTCTCTGTACAAAAGAAAGCAATTGGATTAACTTCTAGGCGTAAGTTAGGCATGAGAAAACAGGTTTCTGGTGCAGTATGCCTGCTCCAGACATTTTTCTCCAAATATATATTCTGGTAAACGGCTTTACCGAAATGCCAATCCGGATATTAATATTTATTTTGATTCTGAATTGCCTTTACTTATGGCAGAAGGAGATTCAGGGGTTGATTTTCATGGCAGTGATAGGGATTTCTTTCCCCAACCAAATTCAACAATTGTTCAATCTTAACCATCTTCCCACCTAACTCTAGACCCAACTAGTAGTTTAGCTGTGCTCCGTTCTTCGACACCACTTTTTCCATTAGTATCAGTTGAACCATTCTCATTAGTTGATCAAAATCTACCGGCCGTAGCCAGCTTGCATGAAGATTTTCATGTAGAAATTCTGGTCGAACATAATGAAAATGCCATTAAGGCTGTTGTAGGCCGACAGATTCAAACTGATAAAAGCTTAAGCTCGAATACACCTAGAAAAAATAATTTAAAAAACAGATTTTAGATTTAAAACGGAAGAGAGAGAGCTTAGAAAAGCAGATAGTATTTTCAAGAGGAAATTAAAATCAATGATAGAATAATTGCATCGAAAGATAATGATAATAAATTATTAAAATTGCAATATGATGTTGTGCAACAAAGTTGTAGCAATAATCAGGTAGGTTGCCGTTTGTAATGAAACAGATGAGCAACTAAAAGAAAAATTTTGTAAACATCAAAGTTTAGGAAATATATTGGGAGCAGCCTAAAGAATAGTGGTCCTCATGCAAAAGGGCACAGATATGAAGACCGTTTCAAAACTTTAGGTGTCTATTTTTTATCCCCTATTTTGGACCAGAACCTTAAAACAGCAATGACATGGCCTGAAGAAAGAACTCTTCACGAGTTTTTCAAAAATTGGCCAAAGTCTCCAGGTTGCAATTGTAGCACTTTAAAATCTTTACAGCTTCGAAGACGTGGCTTCACTGAAGAACAGAGATTCGTCTCAATTTCTTGCGATGAAATGTCGCTTAAAGTACATTTAGCGTATGATAGGCTTAGGGACATGATTATTGGCCTGGAAGACTACGGTGACTTGAACCGATATTCACTAGTGTCCAATAGTGTCATGACGTTGATGGTCCAAGGCATTGGTGGAATGTTTTGGAAACTATTTACGTATTTTTTCATAGAAGGGTCTTCCAAAGGATTTTTCATGAAAAAATACGTTTCTGAAGTTATCCAACAGCTTCAAAGTATTAATTTACACCCCTGTCATTTCGTGTGCGACCGAGGGTCAAATTTTGTAAACTTTGCAAAAATTGTAGGTGTAACTGAGGTGACTATCCTTATTTTATAGTAAATGATGAAAGAGTTTTTTCTTCCATGACTCTTCCCATTTGCTAAAAAGCGCTAAGCTATTCGAGAACGATATTTTATTTGTGCACTTTTGGACTAAGGAGGCCCAAATACTTTTAATAAAAAAAGAAAAAAATTATTTACGCGTGGGCCGTAAACTGATAAACCACAGATAAATTGCGTCTAATTCTGGATCAAACTGGTATAAATTCTTTAAAAGTAAGGATTAAATTTTTAACTTTGCAAATAAACACAAAATTTTCTAATTTAGGAAACATCAATTTTTAGCATCTGACATTCAATAACATTGAAAGCTATGGGGTGAAAATCAATTTTACAATGAATACTTTATTTCGGTTAAAAGTCGCAGTGACGATAAATTGTTGCTGAAGAATACGTCAGACAGATTCTTTCAAATTTGCGAGCAACATTTGGCAATATATAAAAAATACTTCAAAAGACTTGACACCTTCTTAAACTAAAAAGAAGGATTGTAAAAGCTTGTTATGATCAAACGAACTTTACTCATCCCGAGTGGTTTGATGTTTATGATGAATGCCAGAGATAAAGTGATGGGAAACTCTGTTAGAGAGGAACAGCATTATGTCTGATTTTTGTAAATTTTAGCCAATACTATCACAAAATGTGTAACTGTGGTAGTGAAATCTCGAGGAAACTCACTCGAGTGGTAATATTTGTTTGTTATCTCATCCCGCCCATATTTTTCTCTTTCAGAAATTCTCATCGTAACATGAAATTATCTAGAAAAGCTGTTACTTTTAAACTGTTGCTGACGATTTCACCTCAGAAGAATTCGCAGACTGATTAAAATAAGTTTCTGAAATTTTTCTAAAGCTACTTTTGAATTAAATAGTTATTATTGGATAGTTTTTCTTAAACCTTTATTGAATTTTAAAATTTAAAAGGGTCATTTTTAATAATAAATTTAGATTTATTGATTCAGTTGAACGATGTCTATGGAGAGGAAATAGCAGCAAAAATGTGCTATGGGATGTCCAGAAGGAGGACTTGTGTTTATATTTCCAAATAGATCGCTGCCGAAAAATTGTGTAAGGTTAGTTAAGTTCTGTTCTTGTGTTTTTATAGCAGGTTTGGAATAATATTACTATAGGGCCTGGAGTCATATTTTTTGTACTAAAGAACAGCTGACTAACAAGCCAGTTGTCTAAAATAACGCCATTGGAATTTCTAGTTACGTTACCCCAATTAGGATGTTTCGAATTGAAATCGCAACCAATTACGACTTTATCTATATTAAAGGAGATAAATGGATTACTCAGATCCTGCACACAAAGAGGAAGAGAGGGGCTTAAGTATAAAGAGGCAAAACACATCTTGGCGGCATTTATAAGATCAGATTCAATTGCAGTGTTCTCAAAACTATTTATATTTGTGTTTAAAATTTTGTAGCTAAAACAATCCCGAATAGAAATTGCAGTGGTAACACCTGCACCGCCTAAACGATTTCTTTATGTATGTATTTTCTTTTTTATAGTGCAGAAGAAAGGAATGGCTAAGGATTTTAGGAATAAACGATTCCAATCAGGACAGACAAAAGGCATTGTATGCCTGTTATAGGCACTTTTCTGGAAAGATGCGTGGTGTCAACAGACTGCATAATAATGCTGTTCCAGATTTAGTTGTTAATAAAAATTTAGAATTACTTGAATTTATGGCAGGAGATTTGGGGTCTATATGAATGTAAGTGAGAGGGATTTCGTTCCTCAATTTTCTTCTACAACTATTAAATCTAGATCACCTACCCACATACCTGTAGACCAACCTAGTATATCAAGTTCCGTGCGTAAACATCTTATTCCATTGTTTTCTATCGTGGTTGAACCATTTTCATAACATGACGAAAATCGAACGGCAGTAGATAATCTTCATTTGATTTAATTCCTGTCGCTTGTAATGAAAATGCTGAAATAGCTGTTGTCGGTCGACAAGTTCAAGCGTGTAAAAGTTTTAGCGCGAATACACCGCGAAAAATTAGTTTAAGGGAAGAAAATGAATTATTAAAACGAAAGCTTAAATGTTTGGAAAACGAAAATGAAATTAAAGACACGCAATTAAAAATAAACGAAATAAAAATATCAAGATTGGAAGAAAGGGTTTTGCTAGCGAAAAGCGTCAGTAGTTATAGCTGAAGTTCAACATTTAATAGTTCAATCGATATGCACTCAAATGATACAGGAAATGTTCAACAAATTTAAGAACTTTGTAGAAATCTGCCCACAAAATAAGGACTTTGTGTTAGGAGCAGCCTAATCAATAGTTTTCGTCATCCCAATGGGCGCATATATGACGACCACCTCAAAAGTATTGCTTTAGGTGTTTACTTTTTGTCTTTATCTTACAGTTTCTAACTTTTGTACCCTTATAGGTAAAATGTCAATGAATTGGCCCAAAGAAAGAACTCTTCAAGAATTCGTTAAATGTTGGCCAAAGTGTTGGCCAGGCTGCTCATTGATTAGCCTTAAATCCTTAGAATTTTGAAGCCGTGGCTTCACTGCAGAACAGAGATTCGTCTCAATTTCTTACGACGAAATGTCGTTAAAAGTTCATTTGCAGTATGAAAGGCTCAAGGTTATAATTATTGGACTTGAAGACTACGGAAACGAAAACCGTACTTCTAGAACGGCCAATAGTGTCATGACGTTGATGGTCTAAGGCATTGGTGAATTGTCTTGGAAGCAACCATTTGCTTTTTTTTTTGCAAGGAGCTTGCAAAGGAGATGAAATTAAAAAATACGTTTTTGCAGTTATGGAACAATTTCAAAGTCTTAATTCACTCCCGATATATTGTTTAATAATTTTAACAGCCGCTATGACGTTGTTTTATCATCTCCCAAAAGGCTTTCACCAGATCCCAAGAGTAAATACAGTTCCTTGAAAAAGCTAAATTCCTTCTCAATTCAGTGAAAATTCAAGACATTAATGGCTCTAATGTGAAAAAGCTGTTTTTGTTTATAAACGGTTGGCTTTTAAACATAAGCAGTTTAAAACAGCTTTGTAATTTTTTGCGTAATGATGGTTTTCCTGCCATTATTACGAGAAAACTTGGCCAAAATGAACTTGAGCACTTTTTCTGGAATAGAAGTGGTGGCGGTTTGAATTCACAAATTCACCCCTCATCAGTTTACTGGCTTATTCCAAAAGAATCAAGGTTAGCAATTTAATGATTAAGTTGTTGCAGAAAATTGCGAGCCGTTGACAGAATGAAATGTTGTTCAACATAATTTTCTGGAAAGTGTTTGCAACGACACATTAATCATAGATCAATCGTGGCAAAATTTTCAAAGCTTGCCACGACAACAACTTTCTTTTATTCAAAATGATCATATTGATATAAATGGATATTGATCAAATGGATATTGATATAAATAAATCCGAATTTCTCAAAGTGCGTTTGCCTATGTGTGTGGTTGGTTTTACCTCAAAATGTATATGCAACACAATTGCCTTAGTCCATTGCCTTATATTGGAGATGAAATTCTTTAAGCTGAATTTCTCTTCATGATAAAAAGCAATGCGAACAATATAAATTAGTAAAACCTCCTGAAGCTTTTTTTCATACATCGAAAAATTAGACACTATGTTTGGCCAATTATTTAATGGTGCGTGTCATAGAGTAGGACTTTCTCAGTTTCTATTCGATGAAATGAAATGGATAGAGTCATACTCCTGTTGTGAGAATTACGACAGAAATATGATTTTAGCTCTATAAGAGTAAGAATATATTTTGTTTTAAAATTCTTCAATCGCGAGGCATCTCAGCCTAATTTTAAAACCAAAATTCTGCTTGTCGCAAATCGATAAACTTCTGTCAGTTCATTTTTAACCATATCTAGTTGTATGGTAGGTGTTACGGCCCATTTACAATTTTCTTAACTATATTCTGGTATGTTATTATTGAATTGAGGTTTTTATTTTCTTTCAACATTACGTAGCTCTATCATAGATTGATCTCTATCTGCTTAAGCTTTATGAGGGTAGATTTTGTTGTTTTTTCTTTTCGTTTCCTTTTTTTTATTTTCCTTTATTTTCTTTTTAGGATATATATTTTTTATTATTGTTTTTTTAGCTAAAATATTCAAATATTTATATTTCTATATTATTTATATATATATTTAAATTTAATTAAATTTAGTCAATAATGTAATGTTTATAATGTAATGCAATATTATTTATATAAATATATATATAAATTAAGTCAAGAATGTAACGGTGATATAGGCCTACAGGGGAACCGAACACAAAAAAAAATCGGTAACGCGCCACAATGCATACCTCAACGGTGGTGTGGAAATGCATGCAATTTATTCCATTTTATTCACTTAACTTTCTCAAAAAATTTGAGATATTAAAGATTTTATATAACTTTCGTTTGATAACTTTTCTCAACTTGTGTTTACATTAACTTTCAAATATATGATCAGCTATGAGTAAGCTTTTTTTTAAGTTATATATTTTGATTTTTATAGAATCAAACACATAATTCAAATTAAAGCTTTTGCATTGTGTTTGTTTAAAAGTTAAAGAGTACTTTAAGCGTTAGAGTATACTCTAACTAGACTATGATTAACTTAAAGTATACTTTATTTTAAAGTACACTTTACGTAATTTAAAGTGTACTTTAAAAACGTACATTTTAAAATGTACAGTTGACACTTTACGTAATTTAAAGTGTACTTTATTTCGATTATGATTATGCTACAATGTTTAAAAATACGTTTGTTAAAGGCGATATTTATTAAACGAACAAAGCCGATACTGGTAGCATAAATTGAGTGTTGCTTTAGGCTTATGATTGCTTGCACGAATATTTTATTAGCCCAACCTCACTATATATACCAATACTAATACTTTAAAGTTGTAAAAAGGAACCTTTTTTGGTAATCCCTTCGTATTCTGTTTGTGTATTGTCAATACACAATTTTAATTTTCATACAAATTCCATATTCAAATGTTAAAATATTTGTACATTTTTAATATTGAACCTTTTAATAGAGTATTAGATTCTTTTTTACATAATGCAAAAGTGGGTGCATTTACATTAAGCTGGATGACTAAAAAAAAAAAGTGAGTTTCATAACTTTAAAAAAAAAAATAGTAAAATTAATCAAGTAATAAACAAAATAATTAAAATTTATTTTGAAGCTTCTTATGATCAATTCTTATGACCGAGCTTCTTATGATCAATTTTATTATGTGAATGTGTGTTATTAAATTTAAAAGGCTGGGTCTATTTGTATCGGGCATGAAAAGTTTAAAAAAGGGGACATGGGTGCACTTTACCAATTTTGTGAATTTTTTCTTTGCTAAAAACTTTTGTATTTAAACGTGCTCATTCCGTAAAAAATTCCTAAAGAAACAAATTAACAAAATTAAAGGTATAATCTTAACGCTGGTGCGTATGTATTTGTGACCATCACGGCTGAAGCACTGAAGCTATCCACCTTATATTCACAACATGTGTTCGTGTGGTCCTCTGAAATTTTTTTGTTTTTAGATCATTATTATTTTTCCAACATCCAAATCCGATTTCATGCTTTGAAACATCACAGACAGTTGGAAAAAACGCAGCTAAAAGAAAAATTTCGAATTATATTTTATACAAAAATGAGTTTTATTAACTATTTATAAACGGGACTATTTTTCGCACATGGCCTAATTTTGAGTTAATATTAATTTTGACTAATGTTTGTGTGATACCATTAAGTGATAGATAGTAATGATAGTCAATGGTATGAAAAAATAGTTTTTTAGCAATAATTTTTGATTGAAAATAAATATTTGCGTATTTTAACATAAATTATTTTTGAGACTTGAATTTTTTGAACCTTCTATTGAACTATTAAATCTAATACTATTAAATGGCAATATTAGTTTGTTTGTAAATGAGTTCTTGAAAACGGCCCAAGTGATCTCGATGAAATTTTCAGTGTAGGTTTACGGAGAGAAAAATCGATCTAACTCGGTCTCATACACAAAAATGCTCACTTTAAATTTTAATATGATTTTTTATATGATGCTTTGGTTCTTATAATTTGTGTCTGTCCCCAATATTGAAACAGATACACGATTTTGTAGCAGTCGAGTTTCCTTAGATACTTGGGTTATTTGTGAAAACATTAATATAAAATGCGTGTTAATCTGACAGTTGACACAAAAACAAATTCTTTTACACAAAATGATATTACAGATTTTAAGAAATATTTAGTTTTTCTGATTTAAAAATATAACTACACCAAGAAGTTGCATAAAAATAAACTTTTTTATTTTTCTTCTCAAATCTTAGAGAACAATGATAAGCTTGAGCTTGAAATGCCGGTACTCTACGCTCACCAAACGCTTCCCAAAACAGTGCGTCAGTGCAGCGTTGTGAGGCTATGGAAAAACCGCTCGAGAACCGCCAATCCACAATTTTCCGATGGATCCAGAAAGAAGGCAGGCGTGGGTGGAGGCCTGCAATCTCGAAAAAAAATGTAAAACAAACACTTTGACCAAGCTTTCGTTGGTCCTCGAAAATGAAGCCCCTTAGTCTTCCCTAAATTCTTCTTAAATGATTTTAACGAGTCTAAAGTGGCTTACGAGTCTATTGACTTGGATGAGGCTATAAAAAAGAAAAATGTTGCGAAAATTGCCACATATTTTGCAAAAATGTAATTTATTACTGAAAAGAAAGTTTAAAAAGCAAAGAAGAACGCAAAAGGCAAAAACTGATAGTTTTGAAAAAGCTAGAAAATTTGCTTCTTGTTAAGAAAATAAAAGAGCTTGAGACTCATAATAATTCTGCTACCGAGAGTGAACATCCAACTTCTGCCTAAGAATTTGCAAGACTGATGACAACGAAGAATATGCACTAGTTTAGTGAAGTAAGCAAAGAAATTGCACGGTCAATAAACTTCACATCTTCAAAGTGTTCTCAGTTCATGCGGTAGCAGTTGGGTTTCAATCTGCCCAGTCTGACTTCTCTGTACAGGTGGGGACCTGTCAAAATCATCCTTCCAGGGCCCAACAGTTCAGTTATTGAAAACCGAAAAAGAATGATCGTCAACATGCAGCCAGAATCCAGAAAAAGTGTTCTTCTGCTGGATGAAGTATGTCTCCGATGAGAATAGGAATATAATCAGTGTGACCAGAGTGGAATATTATATTCCACTTTGGCATATTTTAGCTTCGGGAAGCATACTTTTTTTTATAAAAATATGCTGCATAAAAAGTGGAATATTTTTCGTATGATTATATTTTTCAAAATTCACAAAAATTGCAATAAAAAATGTCTATTTGGTTACTAAATGATTATTTTTTGGCTATCGACACTTTATATTTTTTCATCTCTGAACCACCTTGTAAAACGCAATATAAGGAATTCATTTTGTGGTTAACTTCTTCGTTGTCAATTTTATTGCAATTCATTTAATAACTTCACGCAGCTTAAAAAGTGAAGTAAATTTGCTTATATGTTTGTTTGGTTAGATTTTTTATGGATTATGTTACAGGAGTAAGTAATTTACTTAAGAAAACATTAGGAGTATTCACGATGTGTTGTATTTTCCCTTGTATAGTGTATTTTTGATAAATTTGATATTTGTAGTAAATTTTGTAATATAAAAAAACAAAATGCAGTTTTCAAAATTCAACCCTGTGGAAAATATACAAATTGTATATTAGATCAGCTGATTTTACAAACATTTCTACTCAGCATGGAGCAAGCTAAAGGCTACGCTGTGAGTTTATTTGATAAAAATAAATATAATTGATTTTAAAAATATGTACTTTACAGAAGGTTCGATCACAATAAGTTGCAAGTATTGTAAATTTTGCAAAAATTTATCACAAATGCACCACATCGTGAATACCACTATTATTGTTAACAATAGCTATTTCTTTTAACTATTTTAAAATGTGGATTCAAAAAAATAAAGCAGAAGATTCATCAAAATTTGTGCTTTTCTCGCTTAGCTTACCATTTAGCAATGCTGAGGTTGAGAAAATTTTTAGTTATATGAATTTTTCTCATTTAAACGAAAATTAAAAATAGAATGCAAGAAAAACTCTTAAATAACTTGTTAAATGTAAAAACATGGTTGCATGTTCAAAAGAAGTGTTGTAATGCCTATCAAATCCCAGATAGCTTAATAAAAAAATTTAGAAATGCGAATTTCTATGATAATAATACAAGCAACTATTTAAGAATTGACCTCGAAGATGTGCCTGAATTTTAGTTTTGTATATTGTACATTGTTACATAAAATTTAAAAAAACCATAACAATGTTTACAATTTTTTATAGGAGCAGAAAAAAAATTTAAGTGCGATAGTAATCAAATAAATAAATGTTTTTAAACTTGCTTCTGTGTTTGTTTTTTATATGCATATTTACTTATTAAGATATATATCTTTGAAATTGAAAGTAGAATATTTTTGTGGAATATAAAAATTGAAAACGATATTTTCACCAAAATGTTTGTAATTACAATATACACACGACTGCAGTCTTAGAAAAATTTTTTGCACTATGGAGCGTTAACATAAAAGAACAGTTATATTTAAGGCGCAGAGTTGACAATTTTTTAATGATGGCCGCCATGTGGCTTTAATTAAATTAAATTAAATTAAATTAAATAAAATAAAATAACGCGATAAATTATGCTCGAGTTTTAAACGTCATTTATTAGTGTTAAGGGGTCGCTGATATTTAGCATATTTTTTAACAAAAAGCATATTGTTTCAAAAATCTTCTGGTCACATTGAATATAATCCGGCAGAGGACCATGTTGACGGTTTTGTTGACCTGGGAGGAGGTAGATGTACCAAAGCCCTTGCCAATAAACTTACGGTGTTTATGATGGAGGGCTTGGTAGACAGTTTAAAATACGTCCACAGTTTCTACTGTACGGAGAAGGGAATGACTGGGAAAGAATTGATGCAAAGGTTACTTGAGGTAGTAGAAAGTATTTTCGAGTGTGGTTTAAAGTTGAGGGTTATTCTAAGCGATCAAGGCACCTCGAATAAGCGATGTTTCGGCAACCTTACAAATGTTTTGTATGACTATTGTCATCTTTATAAAAGTATTATGAATACTTTTCTTAGTTGCAGTATAGAGACAGAGAATGGGGTAGCAAGTAGGGATGTTATCAGGGAACTGCACCAAATAGACCAATTGGATTCCCTCAAAATGTCCCTTAAGCTGTTGGACAGCCACATAAGCCCTTCATCTTTTGAGAAGATGATAGTTTGTCTGGTTATCCAAGTCCTTAGTGAATCTGTAGCTGCGGGCATTCGTTATTGTATTGACAAGGATCTTTTTAAGAACTTTGTCAACAAAGCTAATGCTGAAGCTACTCTAGCGTTTGTAAAACGTTTCAATGAAGGGTTCGATTTTTGTAATGTTAAACACACCAACGACAGCAATCCTAACTCCTTACTTTTAATATTGTACGTGAAATTGTTATTTTTTGTCATAAAAACCATTTGTTTATGTCGAACTCTGACAGCGGTTTTTATGGACAAAAATAAAGAAAAAGCATTAATGTAAACTAGTCATACGTTTAAAAAAAAAATATTTATATATCACTATAGTGGATAATGAGTGGACTATGAGTGGATAAACAAATGTAAGTTTAAATCTTCATGCCAAATTAATAAAACGGAATTGATTTGAATGAAACATTTTCCATTCTTATTTTGATTTAATAAAAATAGTTCGTTTCCTTTTATTTATTTTATTTACATTTCGATTCAAACCGTTTTACAATTTTTGTTATTAAATTATTGCTTGTATAAAAAATACATTATAATTATAATAAAAGCGTGCTATAGACAAAATTCATATAAAGTGTCAAGTTTATGTTATGCGTAGTTACATTGTGTTATTATGCAAGCTGTTTTTATTTTACTTCAAGATTTATTTTTTATTTCAAAAGCAAACATTTATTTAAACAAACGTTTCAATTTGATTCAAATTAAATACATGATTAATGAAAACATTGATCATTCAATTATAAACTTCAATAATTAAAAATCCTATGACATAGCAAGTTTAATAGGACTTCTTTTTATATTTATTATATAGGCTACCAGAAATTTATATAATTCAATATGGTAAATTAAATATTTCATAAGAGAAATTTTAATTTGTGTTATTCGCCTATCCTTCATCGAGCTGGCAACACCGGTCATCGCAATTGAAAGCATTGCAACAGGGAGAGACTGTTCTTCGTTGACATAGTAAGGTAATGCTAATTTAACAAAAAGAGGTAACACTGTGATACACTTAACACTAAAAACTGATAACAAGAAACTACCGAGTGGCCCATAAAAATCTACAACTTCTGGAAAAGAAACCGACAAGTGAGCAAACTACTCAGTGAACATAAGAATTCAATGCTGCTGATCATTATCGAAATAAAATGCATTTTAAAAATTAAACATTTTTGTTGCCATTGCATATAAGTATTTTTTTATAATGGACACCAATTGGATAAGATTTTGCGTATCTATATTTCTTTCAGAAATCTCTGAAATCTGTTTATCCTTACATAGCTCATCAGGAAGAGTCGAAAATAACATTCGTTTGTAATTTTTTGTTGAGAGAACAAAAACAATTTTTAATTAATAGCTTTTTTATGTTAAAAATTTAAATATGAAAAATATTTTATGTTAAATTAGATTTAAATAATGAGCATTCCGAGACCAAGATGTATTTATGAAGGTGGCAGAAGTAGGTGACGTCTATCAAATTGGCACCGTAGCAATGTCAAAATTAAAATAAAATCAGTATTGCCATATTTTGAACGAAAATCCACTGAAAAATCCTATGTTTTGTTACTTGATCATATTGGTTTGAGGAAAAAACTCTTCTGTACATGGCTTTGTCACTGAATTCCTACTAAACAGCTGAACCGATTTTTATGAAATTTTGTGTGTGTGTGCAGCTTGGTCTGCAGATGGTTAAGGTCTAAATTTTAACCCGGTAGGTGGCGCTGTTGTTGATATGCAGTGTTAAAAGAGGTATTTGAAAGTATAACTCAGAAACGAATTGAGAAATTGTTATGATTCTTTCACTAGACCATTAATTTTTATGCAAACAAAATCACAAAATTCAAAATGAATAAAAAAAATCTTAAATTTTTATGATAGTTAGGGTTGAATTTTCGATCGTATAAAACGTTTTTAAAATTTTTACGATAGATACTTTAAATCAATCCTACAATTAAGTTTTTTGCGAAATAAAGAAATACGTTAATTTTTTTTTTTGGGAAATTATTAAAATTAGTAAGGAAACAAAAATGAGAAAGGTAGAACCACGATTGGATGGACAATTAATACAAATCTCAAAAAAAAAAAATGAATGCAATCTTTTCACGACCGAGGTATTCACTATGATTTTTGATAGATTTTTTTTTATTTCACCAAAAAAAGAGTTAGTACTAAAAACGTTTTGTGTTGTCAGTTTCTTGAAAACTTTAAGAAACTTGCATGTTCCTATAAAAAAAGAAATTCTTCTAATAATAAGTAACTAAGAATGTTACTTACGACAAAGGTATGCAATTACCAAATTATAATGACTTAACACTTCAAGAAGTTACTAAACACTTTCCAAGGAAGGTTTTAACATTGAAAAGGGGCGTGACACCTCCCATACAGTTGCAATATTTGATGTAGAATTGCTTTGGAATTATAGGTCACACTGCTGCGGAATTCGAACACAATTTACACGTGCCGTTTCACTGATAACATTTTATGGGTGTTGGATAATCATCAACGCGTCGGGTTTTAACTAGTATATATATATATTAGGGCGGGTCAATTTGTATGGACGAATTTTTTGGTGGTCTGGCTCAGCGAAATTCGTAAAATACATGTAATTTCAAGACTTTTTCTCCACTACAGCATATACAAATACTGAAAAAAAGCTGTGCGGACTTTCGTAAATAGATTTTGTTCTCAATTATAAAATATGAATGTATGAATGTATGTGTATGAATCTATTTACGAAAGTCCGCACAGCTTTTTTTCAGAATTTTTATATGCTGTAGTGGAGAAAAAGTCTTGAAATTACATGTATTTTACGAATTTCGCTGAGCCAGAATTTGACCCGCCCTAATATACATATAATATTACCAGACATGAATATAATCGTATTTTTTTGTTCGAACTAGTTCCTCTAAAGTATTAAGAAATCTTTAGTACTTATTTTTCTCTTATTTTTATAAATAAATAAATTAGTGTGTATGTTGCGAGTGTGAGTTTATTTTTTTTTAACGAGGAGTAAAAGCATCGAAAAACTTAGTGCGAAACTTCAATCCGCTAAGCATATCCTCAGTCTCCTAGGTATTTTGTCCGGAGGACGTTAGAACTTTATCGTTCAAGCTTCAGTATAAGAATATCAATATATTTTGCCCAATTCTGTTTATAAAATCCTATATATATCAAACCTAAAACTATGCTGAAATTTTTGATTTTAAATTTAAGTCGTCTGTAAATCTCTTGAAGAAAATTGATTTTTAAGTATTTGTGTAAAATGATAATATATCTATGAATTAAACCAAATCTTTACGTTAAAAAATTTGGATTTGTTTGATATGGCACTTGAAATGAAAAATTGTCTGTCTACGAATAGCTTACTTTCTAAAAAAGTTTCAGAAATTTAATGTTAATCACCGAGGCTTTTAACTAAACTACAGAGAGTTTAATTTTGTATCGAAGTGAACTGGCAGATGAATCAAGTACCTACAACGCAAAAGCACGCAAACTATTCATAATAATCTTTCAAATCGTGCGTGCAAATGAGGCAAACATAATGTGGACTGAATTATATTTAACAGTTTTTTTTTCTGTGGTATTTTTCTATGCAAGATAAATGCATATTATATTTGCAGTTCATGCATTCTTTTAAATAGATATGCATTGATTTTGTAAACGACTACAATATATACAGATATCATTTAAGCATTCTGAATTTTTCAAACACATCATTGCTAACTTGCTTCCGTAACTTTTCAGCTATTCTTTCTGCTACTCGATAGGTTTTGCCTCTGTTGTTAGATATAACTAAAGCATAATAAAAAATTTTTTTTTATTACTATCAATTTCAGACTTGTATGAGGCACGTTTTAGTGTGCATGTTGCTAATTAAAATATTTTTTCAAAATTAATGTTTTTATATGAACCGTAAAGTTCTTGATTTTATTATGAATCCTTTTTGCAAAAAATACTTTTTGTAATACTTTTGGCATCAACCTCACTGATACCGTAGGTAGGCCACCAGCATTTTTGTCGGCACTTTGTGCTGAGACTAATAACGTGCACGAAGGGAGGTCCTTTCGCTTGATTATAGCTATTCAGTCATGTTTGTTTTTTATGATGAAAAGATTTATGTTTAGAAATTATAGAAATTTTAGATTTATTGGGCTAATAGTTTTTAGACTTAGGATCCTATTGAACAAAAACAACAAAAATGGTATAAAGATTTTAGAATCAATTTTTGTCTTTTTCGGATAATTTGAGTTATTTTCCGATTAGTGAAGGAATTGTTCTAAGAGGTAGCTATTTTAAGTAGTACCGTATAGGTTTGTGAGTGTTAGGCTCATCCAGAAACGTTTTTCGTCCATTGCCTACATGGACTCATCAGTGGATGTTTTTTTGAGAGAAGTTTCTTGAAAAATACTTTGTGTATTTTTAATACTTTTTGTGTGTTTTTCCAAATGCAATTAGAATGTTTCCGATATTTGTTTAATAATAATATTATACAGGTATATTGTTTTTAAGAGATTGTTTAGTCTAAAAATAGTTAGAATAGGGAGTTTTTTCGTATAGATACATTATTTTTGGATATAGATACTTTATTTTGTGGCATATTTTCTAGTCATACTAGTTACAATAGAAAAATAGAAATTTATTATATTATTATTCTTATTCTGTTAAATGGTTGGGCAAGCTAAAAAATTTTTTACATACATATATATGTCTACTTATTTAGTGGGCCGACTTCTGGGAAGTGTTTAGCGCTGCTCAAAAATTGTACCGGTTACATTTGCTTGGTTAACTCTTAGTTTTGCTAAACACAACTCAGTTCAATTTTAACCAATTCTCGGCAGGAATCGATTCTGCTTATTTCTTACTTGGTTTCGCTAGAATCGGTTACCCGCAATCAAGGTGCAACAAACAATCCCAAAAGTTGTACGCCTTTGTTATATACAATTATTGTTTTGGGGTAGAGGCATGTCATGGTGCTGAACTGTAGTTGGCTCTATATAAATATGAGCGTCCCACAGCAGAGTCATCTCTTACGACATTTGATCTCAATACTCCTTAAATTGTAGGCTAATAGGCTAAAGTTTTTGAGCTTGGGAGTACCATTCTTATTGGTTTTTGTTTTATATGTCTAGACAATGTATTTATAAAATTTGGTGAGATAAGGTTCTTTTATGTTTTTTTCAGATATTATGGATTTTGGTAAAGGTGATAAAAATGATGATGATGGGATAGACGTGACTATTGAATTTGTGCGGCCTGTCGATTCTATTGTGTATGAAGAGGCTTTTGGGGGTCTCTGGAGGGATTTGTCGAGTCACTTAGGTGTGTAGCGGGTCCTTCGGGGTCAGTGGGTGTTAAGATTGTGGCAGGTGGTAGTACTACAACTAGTGGTGTATATGGTAACATAACTGGGGAGAATAGTAGCGCTAATGGTGCCTGTAGTAACCAAAAAGTTGGGGATGGGTTTCGTGGGACCATAAATAGTGATGTAGGCTTATTAAATTGTGGTGGGGGTGATTTATATAGCCGTGCTAATCACCAGTTGCAAGAGGGTAGAGAGGATGTTGAGATAATCGATATGGAAGTTTCCGTTCCTCCTAGGGGTGTGTGGGCATTTTTGCTGAAAAGGATGATATTGAGATAATAGATATGGAAGTTTTTGTTCCTCCTAGGGGTGGTGTGTGTGAGGGTGGTAATGTGTTAAAGGAAAATCATGACCGTGTTAGCGTTTTTGCTGAAGAGGTTTTTGCTGAAGAGGTTTTTGCTGAAGAAGTTTTTGACGTCGAGGACGTGGCTGAAGTGATAGTAGGTCGTGAGGATTCTCCGATTTTATAGAACTACTGGTGCTAGATGCTTTGAGCTTGGGGTTCGATGAAGCAATAAGTGGTTTTAGTATGAAAAGATGTAGAATTTTAATTGTGCAATTATGGACTTTAGAGTGTCAAATTGTAGGATTTATTTTATCGCAGCATAGGTTTTCCAATAATCCATTCGCTAAGCCTCCAAAAACAGAACCCTCAAAAGGCAAAGCCCTCAAAAACGCGAGAAACCGATAAAGACCTCAACCCACACGATTTCGAGAGCGCAAGATTCACAGGATCGTCACAGGTCGTTATAGTCATAAAGGTCCAGAACGTGTAACTTAAGCCTAACTCGCTCTTAGGTTATAGATGTAATCGTAAAGTTACAAAAATTTTAATATTCAAGAATTCTTAATTTTTAGCCGTTTTAGTAACCTTTTATTAAAAAACACTTAAGAATTTTTAGTTTTTAACTTTTTAATTCAAGATATTTAAAAATGAAATATGATAGTCACAAAATTTCAATTTTCGGGGATTCCTTATTTTAAAATTGTTTCACTTTTAATCTTAAGATTTTTTAATTTTTAAACTTATTATTATTCAAAAATATTTAAAAATGGAATATGAGAGTCACTTAAATTTCAAAATTTCAAAAATCTCGACATTTCAAAAATATCAAAGTTACATATTTAACCTTCTAATTACTTAAAAATATTTAATTTTAATTTTTAGACTTAAGAATTTTTTTAAAAATTCAAAATATCAAGATATTCAAAAATGGAATATGATAGTCCTAAAATTCCTATAATTGAAAATCACAATTTTTAACCTTTTTATTATTTAAAAATGTTTAAAAATGGAATATGAAAGTCACAAAGGTTTCGAAAATTATTCAAAGTTTTTAATAATGGAATATGAAAGTCGCAAAAATTCAAAAATATCAAGATATCCAAAAATGGAATATGATAGACCCAAAAATTCAAATATTCGGGAATCACAATTTTTAACCTTTTGATTATTTAAAAATATTTAAAAATGGAATATGAAAGTCACAAAAGTTTCAAAAATTCCCTAAAAATGGAGTGTGAAAGTCAAAAATTTCAATTTTCAATTCTTAACCTTTTTATTATTTAAAAATATTTAAAAATGGAATATGAGTTAAAAAGCTTCACAAATTCTTTTAAATGGAGTATGAAAGTCAATTTTTCAATTCCTAATTTTAAGTTTTAATTCTGGATTTTAAGTTTTAATTTTTAAGGTTTCCAAATTTTAATATTCGGGCATTTTTAAATTTTTAACTTTTTATTATCTACAAATATTTAATTCTTAATTTTTAAAGATTTAAGAATTCTTAAGTTTCCACCTTTCATTACTTAAAAACATTCGAAAATGTTTAAAAATGGAATAAGAAAGTCATAAACTTTCAATTTCTAACTTTTCATTACTTAAAAATGTTCAAAAATGGAGTATGAAAGTCACAAAACCTTTCATTACTTTAAAACACTTAGAAATGGAATATGAAAGTCACAATTTTTTTTTTAAATGGAATGTGAAAGTCACAAGATCTTTAAAGATTTAAGAGTCCTTAATTTTTAGCTTTTATTACTTAGAGACATTTAAAAATGTTTAAATATGGAATATGAGTCACAAAACTTTTTTCAAAGATTTAAGAATCCTTAATTTTTAACCTTTCATAATTTAAAAATGGAATATGAAAGTCACAAAAAATTTCTTAATTTTTCACTACTCAAAAACATTTAAAAATGGAATATAAAAGTCACAAAACTTTAATATTCGGGAATTTCAACCCCTAAACTCCTTATTATTTGAAAACTTTTTCAAAAACAATATTATATTTTCGATTTTTATTTTCGATTTTTATTTTTGATTTTTAATTTAAAATTTTTACTTTTTTTCTATTAAAACATTTTTACTTTTTTACTATTTAAGAATTTTTTAAAAAATCTTTATACCTTTTTACTATTTAAATATATTTAAAAATGGAACATGGAAGTCAACAAAATTCCAAAATATTCAAAGATAAAATATTAAAATCACAATTCCAATAATCGGGACTATTAAATCTTAACTTTCTTATTATTTAAATTTCTAACCTTTATTTAGATATATTTAAAAATGGAATGTGAAAGTCACAAGAATTCCTGTGATCAGAAATTAATTTCTGGGATATGAAAAGCCTTGGAATTGAAAAACGAGTTCCGAAAAATGTATAGTTAGAAAACTAGTTAAATACTCCTTAAATTCAAAAAATTTGGAGTTGAAAAACGAGTTCCGAAAAACGTATAGTTAGAAAACTAGTTAATCACTCCTTAAACTCCAAAAATTTGGAGTACTTGATTTCTATATATGCTAAAATAAAATAAAATTCATAAAACTATATTAATTGTTGGGTTTTAATATCTTATTGTTTGTACTAAAGTTTTTTCTTCAGTGTAATTCTTTATCATATTTTTTTTAGATGATTTCATCATGTGTATATTGTCTGCTTTACTTTCCGTCTCCGTCCGTGAGATGTTTTGAGTAGTTTATTGTTTCACTTCTTCGCTTTTCCACTGAACTCTTTTTTTGGTTTGAGTCAACTTATTTACATGTTGTTTTTTGTTTTTTTCATTGTGTATGTGGCTCTCTTTGAGCGTTTCAGTGAGAATTTTTGGGTTGAGTGTAACCTTTGTGCAATGCTTCATGTGTGAAATAATTGAGTTAAAGCGTGTTTTATTTTTGGTCTAAGTAGGCTTTAGATGGTTTTTTTAAAAATTGAATTTGGGCGGGAACTTACAGGGAGAGTGATAGCTATTTTTAAAGTATTTGTTGTAAAGTAGTTGTTGTAAAATATTTGTTGTAGAGTAGTTGCTGTAAAGTAGTGTACCCTGGTTTTTGAATTAGATATGTTGCTTTGTTTGATCTGAGTTGGCTTTGCAAAAACGGAAAAAATGAATTTGAGACTAAGCAGAAGGTTCTTTTCGAGTCTATCAACCTGTGCTAGCATTCGTCTTAAAGGGGTTCAAGTGTTCAGTTGTGAATGTCACTCTACTGCTTGTTGTTCAGAGTTTTGGTTATTTCCTTATTTCTGTGGGGTATAAGTTTTAAAGATCATACTGGAGATCTAGTGGGGATTTCTTCAAGGATAAAAGTGAAAGGTATGCTATTTAACATCCAGTTAAGTTTACATTTTTTTGAAGTTACCACCTTTTTTAGGTGTTCCTCGAAATTGTTCGGATGAGTCTTTATGGAATTTTTTAAGGAAAGACCTCTAGAAATTTCCTTAAGGCTATGAAAACTTTACAAAAAGTATGTGTACTTTTTTGAAGAATTACGTTAACATTATCAAGTTGTAGAGGTGAAAGGTTTATGAAATCACGAGAATTTCGTTAACATTATAGAATTGTTAAAGTGAAATCACGAGAATTTCGTTGATATTATAAAGTTGTAACGGTGAAATCACGTAAAATTTGGTCAGAAGTTTGCGATGACCCTTTAACACTACAAGGAGTTTCAGTGGTAAATTGCTTGAGAAATGAAAAATACCTGTGAAGAGGTTTGGATTAATCTCTTATAAGATTTTCAGAAAATCTTATGTTAATATGTTTATCATAAGCTTGCGGATGCTATTACATTGGACAGGTGTCAAGGATAAAGATGCAATAACTGCGAGCATTTAAGAATTAATCTTTGAAACTGTGAGAAGTGTGGGACAACATGGTGTAATAACCACGAGCATCTAAAATTAATCTTTGAAATTGTGAAAAGTGTGGGATAAATGCTAGAATTTCTATTATTTTAGCGGTAAATTACGAAAACTGCGGTAATTTGTGTGAAGGCAACAAATTTTGCGTGAAGCAGGTAGTACATTGTGTGAAAAAAGCAAAACTCTTCGTGAAGCAGGTAGTACGATTTCTATTTTTACTTTTTATTTTTTTTAGATTTCTTGTGGTTTTTTCAGCTATAATTTCTTTGGACTTATGTGGTCTTCTTTGTCGTAAACCTGCTTTCATTAAGAGCAATTGCGTGAAAAAGGTAGTACAATTGTTTATATCGCTTATTAATTTTTTAATTTACTTGGATTTTTTACGATTTTTCAGATGTGATCTTTTTGGACTTAAGTGGTTTTTCGAAAACACTTTGTTTACAAATATTGTAGGACCTATATAAGGTTGCTTAAGATATTTTTGCATTCCAATTGGTCTTGCGACATCAATCTGATTCGTTTTCTATTGGCAAGCTTCCTTCTAAGAATAAGTTGTATGACCTGTAGCTTAGCAGCTATCAACGTGTTTCTTATACCTCATCTTTGTTCAACCACCCCTACAAGAAAGGGGTAACCAAAACTCTAACACAAGCACATAAATTTTTCTGCTTACAACCACATTCTCATACTTCATTTCAGTGCAAGAACAAGGAAAAAATACGAACATTTTAGCAAATGCATGTGCTAGAAAGAGAAGGTATCAATTTAAAAAATTATTTCAAATTTATGCAAGCCCGCCATTGTATTTACCATTCTTAGTTTCGCTGCAAATAACAACTGTTGAACTCAATAGCTTCTGCGACGCAATTTCAGAAAGATAAGTTTAAAATTAAAATATTTGTATAACTAGGAGCTCTCTATATATATATATATATTACATTAAATAACATAACACAAAACATATAGAATATAAAATTTCAATACAACCAATTTGAAAAGGAAAAATGCATAAAAAAACTTTTTATAACAAAATGAGCTTAGAAAGCCAAAAGTTTCGGACCAGTGTTAATAAATTAAGACGACTGGACGAGCTCTTAAGTGCTCAGGAATGTATTAGTCGTGAAAGTGATGAAATGGCAGAAGCGGCGGCAGTTGATATTGTGGATAGAATGGAATTTGTGGATTCGTTAGATTTGAAGGAGGTAGAATTGGAGGAGGTGGATTTGGAGGAGGTAGATTACCACGATGATGAAATTTCCGCAAAGTGCAAAGCATTAAAGTCGTGGGCAATTCGCAACAAAGTCACACAAAACCTATTGAATGACTTGCTTGAAACTTTGCGCGAAATGGGAATGAATCATTTACCTTTGCGTTCAAAAACTCTACTTGGAACGAGTACAAAACAGGTGGTAGTTCAGTCCATGCCACATGGAGAGTTTATTTACTTAGGCATTCAATCCTACTTCAGTTCCAATTCATTGGGTTGTTTAGATGGCGCCACTGAAGTTTTGATAGAGGTCGGAATAGATGGTCTCAAACTATTCAAAAGTTCTAATAGGGTTTTATGGCCCATCCTAGATGCAATTGTAGGATTCCCAAAAGAAACTCCATTCACAATAGCATGTTTTTCTGGAACAAGTAAGCCGGAAAACATAAATGACTTTATGAAAGAATTTTGCGACGAAGTGGTGGTCTTAAGGCAAAATGGCATCAAATTTGGCTGCAGTCCAGTTCCAAAAAATTCAATGTGCGTGTTTATACATGCAATTTGCCTGCTCGGGCTTTTGTCACAGGTGTGCAGTCATTCACTGGAAAAAGTGGTCGTCCCAAATGCAGTCAGCAAGGAGCATTTTTTGAAAGGAGAGTCTGTTATGCCAAAGAAGTTCATGAGTTAAGGACAGACGTATCGTTTCACCTTAGATTACATCCATCTCACCACAGCGCTCAATTCAAACAAAACAAATCCGTGATGGAACTTGCAGCATTTGGCATGGTTTCACAGTTTCCATTGGATGTAATGCATTTGGTTGACTTAGGAGTAATGAAAAAGTTGCTTCAATTGCTGATTAAGAAAGGAAATAAGACGCTTATGAACGAAAAACTGAGTTTTCTTTTAAAATGTGGTCCGACCGAATTCGGTCGCGTTTCGAGAAATTTAAATGAATTTAGCAATTGGAAGTCGACTGAATTTCGGCAAATTTTTATTATATACAGGCATATATGTTTTTAAAGATTGTGTGCCTAGTGATTGCTACTACCACTATCTGCTGTTGCATGCCGCTATAAGGTTGCTGTCATGTGAAAAGACATGTCAAGTTGAAGCTGATCTAACCAAAAAAATGCTTGAACATTTTGTGGAAAACTTTGGAAGTATTTATGGTGACCATCTCATAAGTTCGAACGTACATGGGTTACTGCATTTAACAGAATGTGTAAAACAGTATGGGCCTTTAGACAATTTTTGTGCATACAAGTTCGAAAACTATATGCAGTTTTTGCAAAAAATTATTAAAAAACCGAATCTGATTTTTCAACAACTATGTCTTAGGCTTGCTGAAAGAAGTGACCATCAAGATCGCAGCAAAATTTCGAAAATAGACTCTTTCTGCGTGGACTCCAAAAAAGAGAAGGATTCATATTGCTTCAGCAAAGAGACTGGTCCTTTCAAAGTCGTTCAAGTTCAAATATGGAATCAAGGAATCAAATATGGTTCTTGGTTACTCATTTAAAATAACTAAGAACTATTTGAAACTCCACTTGAGTACTTACCTGGACTTGAAATATTGCTTGCGAGTGAACTGAGAACTGAAATTGTGCAAATTTCTAAAAATAATATTTAATTTAAATACTTTTGCATTCCAGTCGAAACCAAGGTGATACTTATACGGCTCCTGCATCATCTCTTTCGAGAATTTCACGAATAATTTACTCTTTGCAAAAACACTATTTTGTTTACATAATAAGAACAAAGCTTAATAAAGAAAATATTTAATATATATGAAAAGAATAAAAAAAACTAATAATAACTTTAATAACAAATTTAAATAATAACATAAATTTTTTTAAGTATTAACATAAAAAACTACATTAAAAAATTTAATAATAATAAAATTTAAATACCTGCCTTTACATGGAACAGTTTAAGCCTTTAACATCCAAGAATCAAGAGCAGCGCATCGCAAGACTAAAATTTACCACTTCGGCAGAAAATCCACATGCTATCCAATCCAGTCCACTCATCTTCACAGTAATTCCGAAGCCACAAACAATATACAAAAGGTCAATAAACGAAAGTACACTGCTTCCTCTAAAAGAAGTGAAACAAGAAAGCGCAGTGCAAGTGGACACTGTTTCCCCTGTCTGTACACCCACGAAGAAAAGATGTTTAAAATCCAACATAGATTTCAATGAGGAAGTGCTTCGCCGGTTGGACATGATTGCTGAAAAGCAAACCAAAATGGATGATCGTATAGCGAATATCGAAAAGAGTTTGGGCGACAGTGTAAGTGAAGTCTAATTATATTTGCTTTGTTTTATTTTTGATTATTTCATTATTATTATCGGAAATTTCCTCGGAAATGAGCTGTTTTAAAACGCAGTTTTAATTTTTTTGAAGCAAAACTCAATGTTACTAATACAATAACTATATACAATAAAACTAAAATGTGTTGTTCTGATACAAAGATTTTATTACATATTATGTATATGTGATAAACATATTACATTTAAATATAATTGTTGAATTCACAATGCACTGTAGTTTGGGGTGGTAGAACTGCACTGCTTTTATTACTTTATACAACATTTTTTAAAATTTTCGATATGTAACTTTTATATATTGCTGCCGAAGAAATTTTAGTTTTACATACTTGCATAAATTAAATAACTTAATTTTGAACTCGATTTGGAATGACGTCACCAAAATACCAATTTTGTCATGATTAAAAGTTTTTGAAATTGATAATCCATTACAATCATTATGAAATTTTATCGACTTGACTCAATCGATTATCAATTACATTAATTATTTTTTCAGTATAACAAATGTATTTATCAAGCCAAGAAAGTAGTTTGTAAATATTATTTATTTAAATGATGAAATTTTATTCCGATTGATTGACGACTTTCGTCAGCGTAAAGTTATCAAGTTTACAAACATATATTTCAAACTAATAAAACAATATGTCGATTCGCGTACTCAAAAGATTTTAAAATATGTACAAACTTTACGAATAGTTACAAGAAACACTCACCGGCTCTTCGCCCTGGCACTACCTACTAGATATACCTTGGTTTTTTGGAGTACTTTTGCAGATATTTCATTGTTTTGCGATAGAATTTTTCATACTCTCAAAAAATTCTTAATGGCAAGTTTTTACTAAAAAAGTACGTCAACAGACCTAATTTCTTCAAAACAACGCATTTAATTTGTTTCTGCTTTTAATCAAATGAAAACATTTTGGCTTGATAAATAGATTTGTTATTCTAAAAAAATAACTAATGTAATTGATAACGGATTGAGTCAAGTGGACAACATTGCAATTTCATAATCAGCCCAATCATGACACTTTTCTCCCGAGAAATCAGAAAAGGTAGTTTTAATTTTTAAGATACCACCTAAAAACATCATGTCCAATCAAGAAACATTTTCTCCCGGGAATCGTAAAAGGAAGTTTCCGTTTTTAAGATATAGTTTAAAAACTTTTTGAAAATTTTTAATGCAATTTCGTTCATCAACCGCTAATATTCATTAGTGTAAAATAAAAAAGTATTTTATGTGCTATTTTAAAATCGAAAACTCCCTTTTACAACTCCCGGGAGAAAATGTTTCATGATTGGGCTGCATATTTTTTTACACTCATGAATATTGACGGTTGATGAAGAAATTTGCATTAAAAATTTCCAAATTGTTTGAACTTTATCTAAAAAATGAGAACTCCCTTTTCCGATTCCACGGGAGAAAATTTTCATGATTGGGTTAAATGGTAATATGGATTATCAATTTCAAAAACCTTTAATCATGACAAAATATTGGCTTGGTATTTCGGTGGCGTTATTTATTTGCCTGTAAAAATAAGTACAAAATAAGTTTTAATAACATATCAGCAACATTAATCAACAACAAAATTAATTCAGCAGCAAAATATGTACATAAGTATAAAACCACAAAAACTGCAAAAATTTTGTGCGTATTTATAAGTGCGGTGTCGCAAATGGTTAAGGAGCTAAAATTTACAAAATTTTGGATCATTTGACTTTTAGCTTAAAGTGCCTTTTTTAATTATTTTTTCAAAATGTGTATTTTGAGCTAATAAGGGTAATAGTGCAAAAATTAAAGGCCTCTTTCAAGTCGTTTAGAAGTTATAGAGTACAAGATCAGAAAAAATGGTCTTAAAAACATGCATTTTTATTTTGTTTTCAAGTTTTCAAACAAAACTTATCTTTATGGACATCAAAAAAAGGTAATGCTAGTATCTATTCCACAAGGTATCAAACATAAAAATCCATCCATATTTCTATAACTCTAGAAAAGTATGCGTTTTTATACTTACTTACTTAGTTGGCGCTACAACCGTATGTCGGTCTTGGCCTCATCTAAGAATTTGCGCCAGCCATTTCTGTCTTTCGCTTGCTGGCGCCAGTTGGAAATTCCAAGCTTCGTCAGGTTGTCCTCTACTTGGTCTTTCCAACGAAGATGCGGCCGTCCTCTTCTGCGTTGACGCGTTTTTATACGTTTTTATACGTTTCGATATATTAAGCTGAGTATCCAAATTAAATAAAAACTAAAATTATGTCCTAAAAATAAGGTTTCTTGAACAAAATTGGTACATTAAAAGAGTTATCATTGCAAGTAATGCATGCACTTTTATAGTTAATAGCTTATTGAATAGTATTACCTATAGCCTTTATCTTAATACCCATTTTGCTTAGTTTTCTTTATATAAAGCAAAAATGTTGGACTTCTATAACTTTTAAACCAGATGAAAGCGGTCATTACTTTTTCCAGATTTGAAATTAGAAGCCTTTAATACATATGACGCGCTTAGAGCAAAAAGGAAACGTAGTACAAGTATTGTACAAGTGTTGTACTGGTGAGTTTCTTTTTTGCTCTAAGCGCGCCATATCGTCCCCTGCATACCAAAACCATGAATGTGATTTTTATACTTTTTGGGAAAACGAGTTTAAAGGTTTGAATGCTTCTAAAAATTTGGGAAGTTACATATTTTAAAAGTTTGTTTTATCGAATGGTAAGTATTTAGTTACTTTACAATAGTTTAAAATCTGGCTGGCCTACCCCTCTCCAAAGGGATTTTAAAACATATTCATTGTTTTGGCATCGTCACCTGCATATGTTCAACGGAAAAGAATTCTTTTTAGCTAAAATTAATATATGCCTAAATGTAATCCTGCGAAATAAATTCATTTTGTTTTTAAATAAGTGCACCAATTTTTCCAATAACGTAACTTCGACATATGAGGGACTTCATTTTTGTATTTTTACGTAAATTTAAGTGTTTTCGCCGTTAATTTGGGCTGAGTTCCTAAAGCCCGGTTTCACAATCAAGACTTAATTTTAGCCAACTAGTTGTTGCTGATTAGTTTAATTATTTTGCAAATATAATCAGTTGTTGGCTGTCGATGACTTAAGTATAACTTAAGTCACACATTTCCCATACATAAGTTGATCTTAAGTAAGGCTGATAAAAACGCATTTTCAGAGTTTATACTTAAGTACAACTTAAGTACTGATTGTGAAACCGGTCCTAAATGTATTAAGAAACTCAGCCTCTATCATATTAAAATATTCTATCAGTTGGAAATAAGTTCGGCATAAATGAAGATGAACGAAAACTCAAAATTTACATTTTTGTTTTTTTAATTAGGTATATGTATTAAAGCTTTCTAAGTTCAATTCCAAAAGGCCGCTCTCGAGTCGTTTAGCAGTTATAGGGTTATAAAGTTGTAAAAATTGGCCTGAAAAACTTGTGAATTTTTTTATTTTCCTACAAAACTAATAATTATGGGTATCAAAAGAAAGGTGATGCTGTTACTTATTCAAAGTGTCATATGGAAATAATGATGGCTCGTTGAATAGGTAACAGCATCACCTTCCTTTTGATGCCTATATTAGTTTTGTAGGAATATTAAAAAAATCACAAGTTTTTCATAGCAATTCTTATAACTTTGGATCCCTATTACTTCTAAACGACTTGAGAGCGGCCTGAAATTTTACCTGAAATTATGGCGGCCATTTCACCGCGAAAATAAATAACGTGCTCCGAAATAAACACATGCCAATGCATGTACAATTTACACAGTCTAAAGTCTCTTTCTACACGTGGCAACTAGTAGGCAATAAATTGCTGGCAATTTTTAAGGTTTCTTTTTAATCCATACAAAGGCAATTCACAAACAGTTAATTGCTGGCAAGTTTTTGACGTTTGCGACTATTTCACGGCTTCCATGTTTATTTGTTATAAATCAAGAACAACAAGCAATCGTTTTTCTTTAATACCACTTGTAAACTGTTAAACATTGAAAACTACCAAAAAATCATATACATTTCTTTATTACATATATTTACTTAGGCATTTGACAAAAACGAATTCATGGCACAGAATAAATTGCTGCGTGAGTGCAAAATAAATCTAAAGCAAATCCAGCACGCTGTGGGCTAAATAACCGGAGCAGTGGTCGACGAAGAATTAATCGAGATTGGCGCAACATTACCCTTTTTATCCATGGAAGCAGTGCTGGACGTCGATGAGAAGCTCAAAGACAAAAAATACCCCGAATCTATGGTACTTTTATTTAGGTCATATTAATATCCCTAATATTTTTAATAAAATTCTTATCTCCCAATAAGATAATATCTATGCACAAAATTAAAGGAGTTTCTGCAGATGTGGCCGAAGTCGTTCTAAAAATATTGTCGGATGGAGTATTGCAGCAGTTCAACTGGGACAGAAGGTGGGAGAAGCGAGGACTTAAAACCTACGCATTGTGCGAGAGGTGATGTTTGGCAAGTTTATAACGCACATATAATTTAAATAAAAAATTTAATGATATTTCTTAACTTAACTTATTTGATATAAACGTATTTAAAAAATCAAGGTGCTGTTCAAACCGAAAAAATCTTCAAAAAGGCTATAGAATTAAGCCACAATAGAACGAAACAACGAAAATTTAAAAACAAACAAAAATAAGTTTTTATTATATTACTATTGTTTCTCTACCTAATTTTACTATATCATATTGATATATCATATGATTTCAAAAACATAATATATGATATGTGTCTTAGTATAGATATAATTTAATTCCAAGTTGCCTTACATAACACATATTTTTTTAAAATTCTAATATTATAATGTATGTATGAAATAAATGAATTATTCTTTTTGTTATGTGTATATAGTAAAAAATATTGAAGTAACTATTTGATAGTATTGTTTGGAAGCTTATATTATATTATTAATATTTTTTTTTCTTATCTAATATAATATAGTATTATGTGATTTCAAAAACATAAAATGTGATATATGCCTTAATCTTAATATAAATTTCATTTTAAGCTACCTCACATAATTAATTTTTTCTAATTTTTTTTTAAATAAATGAATTCTTATTACTTTTGTTATGTATATATATTAAAAAATATGAATTGTCAAACTTAATTTTATGATCAAAACATGTTATAATAAATGTAAAAAATTTTTTAAGACAAAAGTGACATAGCTATCAAAATGCTAGCAGCGAAAGGAATTATTGCTCGAGAATTGCCAAGTGTAAAACCGGAGTTTAGCTCGCTAGCAATAAAAAAATCGAGAAGGCAAATCATTCAACCTTGGTCAGCACAATGGTATTTTAGCGACAAAATTAAATCATTATCATTATAGCAATAGTCAGCAGCAGCAACAACAGCAGCAGTATCAACATCATACCAACACCAACATCATTAATCAACAGTCATCTTCAGCGACGCACATTGATTCCGCGTCGATGTCATCGTGAAGTTCCGGGGTAGCAGGTGCTGTATCATCAGCTTTAGCACATAACGATGATGGGAAAAACTATGTGAAAATTGATACATTCAGAGCAATTGTGAGTAGATTTTAATGTTCTTTTGCATACTTCTGATAAAGGTTCCATAATAAAAATACTTTTTAAATTTTCTGTGATGTTAATAGATATCAATATTTTGTATTTACCTCCCTCTCTTTTCCAGCAGCAGCTAGTCGACACATAGGTGGCAACTGCAAAAATAATCGCAGCAGCATGATCAACGATAAGAGCAAAGGTAGAGGCGACAACAGTTGGTGTGGTGGAGCCAATGGAAAAGTCAAAAGGTTACAAGTTTTAATTTTGATATAAGTTTTTTTATTTATTTTCTCTCGTAGTTTAAGGAAGTCGCAATCGCTCTAAAAAGGACAATGTTTCCAAGGATAAAACCATCCGCATTATAATATCAATTCTTCGCATAACAACAGCAACAAGTGCAACAACAACCAATCATCATCAAAACAAAAATTCAGCAGCTAAATAAAAAGATCGCACCAGCAATAATACCAACAATTATAACAATATTAACAACAATTTCGATGTTTTCTCAGTCATGTTTTCTCAGACATGTTTTCTCATCGACATCATCAACATCACCATCAACAACATCCACATCATCAAGAACCACAACAGTTTCCAATATCACCTCGAATATAGTTTCGAAGATTTGCGACTCCTGCCTTAAACTAGAGGCAAAAGTTAAAAAATATCGCGTTGAAATAAAATTGTACTACGAAGAGCTGTTTGCAGGCCAAACAGAAAATAAATTACAAGCACGAAGCAACACGATATGGTGCAGCTACAACAAACAGAACGTTGTCTATCGGAGGAACGTCGTCAAAAGCAACCACTCGAATCGCAACTCAACAATGAGAAGAAGGCCTGCAAAGCTAGCTGAAGACAAGGCGGCACGCCTGGAATGAAGCGAGCAATGTAAGCAGCGCAAACAGCAAATGGACACGGAAATCAAGAAACTGGAGGGAGCTACAGATGAGTAAAGACTCAAAGCAGTTGCCTGAGCAACATTTAAGCAATTGATTATAATTTATTAATTACATGCCTTGACATCAATTAAATGAAAAATGAAGTTTATGAGAAAAAAAATTAAAACTGTATAATAAATAAAAAAACATACACGCGTTGCTATTTTTAAAGAATTACGTTTGGTTACATATAACTGATTTTCCGGTTAGATCTGTTTGGTGAGATTTGGTTACCTATATCCTGTATTTATGTTAACTCTAACTAGAGAGGGAGCGAATAGACTATACACCAATTGTATTGAAAAAACCTACTCCAAGAAAAAAATTTTTATATGTGTATCTAATTCTTTCGTGGCCAACTCTTGGGGAAGTGTTAAGCGCTACTTAAAAATTGTACCGGCTACAATTCCTTGGTTAACTCTTAGTTTTGCTAAATACAACTCGGTTCAATTTTAACCAATTCCTGCCGGGAATTGAGTCTGCTTATTTCTTACTTGGTTTCGCTAGAATCGGTTTCCCGCAATCAAGGTGCAACAAACAATCCCAAAAGTTGTACGCCTTTGTTACATACAATTATTGTTTTGGGGTAGAGGCATGTCATGATGCTGAACTGTAGTTGGCGCTATATAAATATGAGCGTCCTACAGCAGAGTCATCTCTAACGACATTTTATGCTCTCAATACTCCTTAAATTGTGAAAGGTTAAAGCTTTTGTGCTTTGGAGTAAATTGCCATTCTTATTGGTTTTTGTTTTATTATCTAGAAAATGAATTTATAAAATTGGTGAGATAAGGTTCTTTTATGTTTTATTTCAGAAATTATGGATTTTGGTAAAGGTGATATATATGATGATGATGGGATAGACGTGACTATTGAATTTGTGCCGCCTGTCGATTCTATTGTGTCTGAAGAGGCCTTTTGGGGGTCTTTGGATGGCTTTGTCGAGTCACTTAGGTCTGTGGTGGGTCCTTCGGGTTCGGTGGGAGTTAAGATTGTGATAGGTGGTAGTGCTAGAGCTAGTGGTGTAAATGGTAACACAGATGGGGGAAATAGTAGCGCTTATGGTGCCTGTGGTAACCACAATGTTGGAGATGGGTTTCGTGGGACCATAAATAATGGTGGGGGTGATTTATATAACCGTGCTAATCCCCAGTTACAAGAGGGTAGAGAGGATGATATTGAGATAATCGATATTGAGTTTCTGTTCCTCCTAGGGATAGTGTGGGTGAGGGTAGTAATGCATTAATGGAAGGTCATGACCGTGCTAGCATTTTTGCTGAAGAGGTATTCGCTGAAGAAGTTTTCGACGTCGAGGACGTGTTTAAGGTGATCATATGTCGTGAGGATTCTCCGACTTTATAGGGCTTCTGGTGGTCGGTGCTCGGGGCTTGGGGCCCGATGAAGCAATAAGGGGTTTTTTAACTTGTGAATTTGTAAAATTGTAGAATTTTAGGTTGTGTAGTTATGGACTTATTGAATGTGGAATTGTAAAATTTATTCATATTGCAGTACAGGTTTTTATAAACTCGATCGCGGAATTTCCAAAAATAGGATCCTCAAGAAGCTGCTATAAACACTCAAAAGATCCTCAAAACACAACTCCAAGCGAGCACAAGATCCACAGGATCGTCAAGGGTCGTTGTAGTCGTAAAAGTCCAGAACGTACGACTTAAGCCTATCTCGAATATCCGGGAATTTCTCAATTTTCAATCTCTTTAATATTTAAAGATACTTTAGGAATTTTTCTATTTTTAACCTTTATATTATTCAAAAATCTCTTTTAAAAAAACTTTTTCAATTTCAAACCTTTATTATTTAAAAACTTTTCCAATTGTAAACCTTTTATTGTTTAAAAACTTAACGACCCCTCAACTTTTAAAATTTCCTATCCTAAAAACTTCCGATTTTAACCCTTTTAACCCTTAGAAATTCTTAAGGACCTTTAAATTTTTAACCTTTTTATTGTTTAAATCTTAAGAACTTTTGATCCCTAACCCTTATTATTCAAAAATATTATTTAAGAATTCTTGCCCTTTAACCCTTTTATTATTTGAAAATAATTTTTAAGAATTCTTGACCTTTAACCCTTTTATTATTTAAAAATAGAATGTGATAGTCCAATCTCGTTTTTTGTTGTGAAAAAAAATTAAGACGTAGTTCTTTTCTTAAAAATTTCTAATATTTTTAAACCACTCAAAAATCTTTTCTTAAAAACTTTCTCAAGACCCTTTTCAAGAACCTCCTCAATGCGTAAAAAAAATCTTTTAAAAATTGATGAAAAATTTATGAAAAATTGTTCACTTAAAAACGGGGTATGACAGTCCAATCGCGTTTTTGTGTCGTAAATTTAATGCCGTATATTTAAGACGCAATTCTTATAAAAAGATTTTTTAAAAAATGTAAAAACCTTTTTAAACCCCTTTTAAAAATTTTTTAAAAAGTTTTAATTTTACAAAATCTTTTAAATTACAAAAATTTCTCAAAAATTATAAAATTCTTTTTACTTAAATTATGGGATATAGAAGTCTAATTGCTATTTATGTCACGGAAAGAAAATTTTATCCTTTAAAAATTATTTACCCTGTTCTTGTTTCTTGAAAAATGGAATGTAAAGGTAAGAACCAGAGATCTGCAACGGATAGCTTTTTTGCGACTCTGAGTGTATCCGAAAAAAATAAGTACAAAAACCTACTCACCCTAAGCGCACACAACTCGACTCATATTCTCTTCTACGAAGCTAGAATGCGGCGGCTCAAATAAATATGAGTATCCTAAGTCATGAGTCGGATCAGGAAAGATCGGGTTTTTTCGGTTCATAAATACTTATGGTTGTTGTCGTCTTGCTGATACTTATCCTACTTGCCCAAATACTCATAATCGACACAAGTAGCCGAATCACTCGGCTCATCTGCCACGGATATGAAAGAGAGCGCAGTAGAGCGCAGCAGTAAATAGTGAGCGAGTTTTTTGTATTTGTTTTGTGCTATTTTTTCCTACGCATATCTAAATGCTGAATAACAGATGTGTTATTCTTGTGTTGCTTTTTGTTTTTATCGTGCACAGTGAAAGCTGCGCATGAGGTAACGTTGTTAAGGCTTAAAAATAATACGCAGTTTCGATAGTATCGTAAGTCATTCATTTTCTGCAATCAGCAATTATTATTAAATTTGTAAAGTATTTTTTTATTTTTCTGTAGCCTTCAGTTACCAAATCACATGCGCATAATATAAATTACACTTCTATTGCACGTGTTTACGCACAAGAAGCAAACAGACACTTGCGCCGCACAGTGGTTGAGCCCCATACAAAAGTTGTCAATAAATAGAAGGACTCATCGTAAACCAATTAAATTTTGTGTATTATTTGGAATTTGCCTTATTAGAATACACACAAAAATATTTTTAAATCCGCCCTCAATCACGCCTGCCTCCCATACAACACAAATATTTAAAACGCCATATTTTTTTTGTCTTAAACCAATACAAGAACCATTCTGTCAGAAATCTTCAATATATGTCTATTATAAAAAAAGTATTTTCTGCCACGCCCACCTCCCATACGAAATTTTCCACTTCACGTGTTTTTCCGTATTCAATATTCAAGTTCAATGAAGCGCTGCATCTAAACTGTCTAAATTAAAGGTTTATAGTATTCAAAAATATTATTTGTTTGCTTTTTATAAAAACAAAAAAAAAATCATCAAAAAAAAGCTTATCGTTTCGTTTGAATTCCAAAAAAAAGAGTGAACCTCATGCTTTTTGCCACAAATTGGCACTGGTTGTAAATGTGATACTATCAACAGTTAAAAAAGATAATAGCATACTTTTTAGCATTGTGATAATGTGAGCACAGGTCGTGTAGCATAAAAACATGGCTTGCATACACGGAGAAAACTGTTTGCAAAATTAGTATTGTGGTTAAGCAAAACTTGCGCTTGATTCTAAGCCACTTCAACATTATGCAAAATTTTAGCAAAAACTAATCAAAATATGCTTTTCTAATATATAACAACTAAGCAAATATTTGCTTGAATTAAGTAAGCATTTGCTCCTCCCATTTATAATAACTTAGCAAATTTTTGCTGAAATTAAGTAAAAATTTGAATGTAATCAAAATTTTGCTTTTTCCTAAATAATCGAGGAGTGATTGCAATTTAGCAATCTTTTTCTTAAATCACATTGTGATTGAGCAAAGTTTTGCTGATTTGCTTTTAAGCAAAACATTTGCTTGATTCAAGCAAATTAATTTTCTCCGTGTACGTATTCTAATTCTGTTGTTTAGAATCAAAGAATATATATTTCACTTTCAGCTAATTGAAGATGTTTGAAGAACATTTCTTGACAAGGGAATTTGAATGTTTGAATAGTTTTGAAAGCATTTTATTGCGAAATTCATTAAAATGTTTCATAGTAAGCTATAAGATAATGTGAATTAATTTAACTTTATACATATCACATTATTGTTTTACTAATTAAATTTAGTTGTAATTATTTAAAAAAATATTTAATATATATTAACATAGTAAATTAATAGACTGAGAAACACACTATAGAATATTTAAGTACTCTGCAAATATAAAGTATTGCAAAAGAAGCATAATAACATTTTTAAAGCATTTATCGTATTTAGTAAGTAAATGCTTTCACTATTTACATTAAAAATTTAACGATTTTAACTCGTAAGAAGTGATCGTTAAACAAAAAATGCCTCAAATAATACTAAAGAAAATGACTATAGCAATAAACCTTGAGACTATACATATCTATATTTTCTTCTAAACGCATTTACCAAATGTTGTTCAAGGACTCAAAAATTTCTGTCAGTTTTTTTTAATCGCTCAACTTACAGTCCAATAAAAGCATTTCTTTATTTAAAATATCGTCGACATCCATAGATCATTATATTTTATTCTGCAAAAAAATAAATTTACGTTTTTTTGCCATATCAACTTTGCATAAGAAATTTATTGCAAAAATAAAAAAAAAATATTTCAAGAATGCAAAAAACTTTTTCAATAATGTTTTGTGTACTTAAAAAAACCAGATTGCAATACGTTTTCTCAATTGTCTGTAATAACTCTTGAAAAATATCAATATTTTATGAAATTTTTTCAACATTTTTACATCAATCGTATATTAAGGCGTCTACACAGAAAACCTATATACATATATTTCTGATAAATATTTTGGAATCATGTGAGTTTGAATATTCTTAAGCAACGCAAAGAAAAAAAAATCACAATAAGAGATCATCAGTTTTGGTATTTATTTCCAACTTTTAACCACTGTGCGCCGGCCTTTTGGTTTTGTGTTATTTTTGTTTATGTCTAACAAACCAAAATCACAAGCGTTGTTATTGTTTCTTTCTCCATAGAGTGCAACAATAAAATACCAAAAACTCGTTTTCGAGAAAAAACAAACAAAAAATGAGAGCTCACATGGCCTGCAGACAAATACTTATGAAAAGTGCATATACAAAAAAAAAAACTAATTAACGCTAAGAGACGTTGGCAGAGAAGGAGCAGTACTCAGAGTACACTCAAAATACATTCGGATCGAGCGCTTTTGTAACAAACTGACTCAACGCACTCATTGAAAACGGCTCGAAGTGGATCGGATCACGCCGCTCTCGGATATGAGAATGTACTTAAAACCGAAAAAATGCTAATGAGCCGAATGCCTATAAGTATTTTACACATATTATTAAGTATGGATAGAGTTCAGAACAGCACGACACTCGGGTATGATTTGAGTATCCGAATTCTGTCGGATACTCATTGCAGTTCTCTGGTAAGAACACAATTTATGTCATGAAGTTAAAATTAAAAATTAACATTGTTCATGTTTCTTGATAAATGGGATGTAAAAGTTAGAATATTAAAGTCATAAAAATGCTCAAAAATTAAGAATCAGATACTAAAAATTTTCAAAAACTTAAGGCTATTGAATATAAAAGTCAGATCGTAATTGTATCGCAAAGACTAAAGTTAAAATTAAAAATTTTCGCCAATTTTTAGGGCTATTGAATATAAAGGTTAGATCGTAATTTGTATCGTAAAGACTAAAGTTAAAAATTAATACTGTTAAAGTGTAATACCTAAATTAGTACCGTTAAAAACGAATTCTCAAAATTCTCAAAAATTCTCTGAAAAACCGTAATTTTTATTGTTGGATGTTATGTTGGAAAAATTGTATAGCGTATATCGAGAAACAAGGTTGTAGCAACAGAAAATGAAGAAACAAAAATGAAAAAAACAAAAAAGAAAAATGAAAATCAATGTAGAGTTAGAAACTAGTTTAATATTCTCTTAAATCCCAAAGGCCCATATAATTGGGGATGCTTGTATTATTTATTTCTGTATATGGTCAAATAACATTCATAAATGTTAATTGTTGGGCTTATAATTTCATTGTTTGTACTTAAACTTTTCTTTCAGTGTAGCTCTTTTCATTCATGTGTATAGTCTACTTTACTTTACATCTCCGTACGTGAGATGTTATGAGTAGTTTATTAGTCTCACTTCTTCGTTTTTCCCTTTAACCCTTCTTTGGTTTGAGTCATCCTATTCGCATGTTAAACCTTGTTGGAGGGGAATTTGTGCTACTATGTGCGCATTTGAGTAAGATAATGAGTATACCAAATATGATAATTTTCTTTAACAGAATTTCTGTTGTGTGTGTGGTTCTCTTTAAGTGCTTCTGTGAGAATTTTTGGTGGATAGATTGAGTAGAAGCGTTTTCTATTTATGTTCCAAGCAGGCTGTGGATGGTTTTTTTAAAAATGAATTTGGGCGGGAATTTTTGTGGGAAGATACGAGCCATTTTTAAAGTATTTGTTGTAAAAGTAGTTGTTGTGAAATAGTGTCTCTGGATATTGAGTAGAGTGCAGGTATGTCAAGATGTTACCTAGAAGTTACCATGGTTTCGAATTAGACATGTTGCTGTGTTAAGTCCGAGTTGGCTTTCCGAAAAAGGAAAATTTGAATTTGAGTTTAAGCAGAGGGTTCTTCTTGAGTTTTTTCTGCTTGTTTGTACAAGTCGTTTTACTGGTCGTAGTTCAAAGTTTTGATTATTTTCCTTTTTCTATAGAATATAAGTTTAAAAGTCATACTGGAGTTTGGTGGGGATTTTTTGACAAAAGTGAAACGTGAAAGGTATGCTTTTTTATCCTGTTAAGTTTGCATTTTTTTGAAGCTACCACCTGTTTTTTAGGTGTTTCACGAACTTTTTTAAAAGGCTTTTTATTTTACAAAATCTTTTAAATTACAAAAATTTCTCAAAAATTATAAAAATATTTTTGCTTAAATTATGGGATATGGAAGTCTAATTGCTATTTATGTCACATCTATAACCTAAGAGCAGTATATATATAACCTAATAACAACATGTGACGATCCCGTGAATCTTGCTCTCCCTTTATATTTGCTCCTCCTTTATATTTGAGAAATGCTAAGAGGATTCTTGGAGTTGATATCATACATAATTATATATAAAAAGCATCCAGGGTAAGTTTTATATTATGAAACCTCAAACATCCTCTAAAAAGCAACTATTTAGACTAAAACTATCTATTATTTCTATTTAACAACCTCTAAAAAGCAACTATTTAGACTAAAACTACCTTTTATTACTAATTAACAATTTCGAAAACATTTCTAATTACATTTGTGAACAAAGTATTAAAAATACACAAAGTATTCAAGAAATAGCTTCTCTAAAAAACATCCACTGATAAGTCCATGTAGGCAGTGGACGAAAAACGTTTCTGGATGAGACTAATACTCACAAACCTATACGGTACCAATAAAAAAATAGTCTACACCCCAAAAAATTTATTCTAAGAAGTTTTACCATTTTTGTTGTTTTTGTTTAATAGGATTCTAAGCCTGAAATCTATTAGCCCAATAGATCAGAATGGAAACTCATTATACTAACAAAATCTCCAAATACTACCACTAATTCAATTAAACTAACAAATTCCGAATTAATAATAATAAAAGACAAACATGACTGAATAGCTATAACCCAGCGAAAGGACCTCCCTTCGTGCGCGTTACTAGTTTCAGCACAAAGTGTCGACAATCATGCAGGTGACATTCCTACGGTATCACTGAGGTTGATGCAAGGTGCATGATTCCGCACTTTAATTCAAAAAAAGCTTTTACAATAAAATCAAAGATTTCTCCGTTCATATAAAAATATTTTTAAAAAATATTAAAAATATCTAACATGTTTTTTTAAAATACAACAAACAACAACGTGCACACTTAAACGTGCCTCATATAATCCTGTTTTGCAATAAAATCAAGGATTTCTCCGTTCATATAAAGAATATTTAAAAATATTAAGAATTTCTAACATGTTTTTATATAAAAATTTTTTACAACAAACAACAAAGTGCACACTAAAATGTGCCTCATATAAGCCTGTAAGTTGGCAAGAACTAGCAAGGAAACTTCTTAAATACCATGATGGTCACGAACAATTTAGAAAAACCGAAAATAGGAACCATCATTAACTACATTATTAATCAATTTTTAGTCACACATATTCAATAAAAAAGTTTAAAAATCATTTTTAACTCACCGATCTACAACAAAATGACACTTTAGCCGAAAAATTTTATTAACTTTAACCATAGTTATGAGTTTCGTGAAGAATTGTGACACAGATGATCGATAACAACGATCTTTTTGATCATTAATCTACCTACGGTACGCTACAAAACTAAAAGCCAAACTTTTCAACAAACTTTTACCCAACCGAATATACTAGCCAAACATAAATACAAGATTTTGTAACAATAAACAAATAAACTGCATATGCAATTACTATTCAACTCTATGCAGCTAATAGGTAGAAAAAACACACACAAGAACAAGTCCGTCGTTGAATTTTTCGAAGTTTGACGTAGAATACCTGCTGTCTGTTGTTTTTGGGTGCTGATGTTTGATGAAGCAGATGTCTGATGGGACTTATGAAAGAGCTGTGCTGACGATAGTATGTAGACGTTGCTGAATGTCAGACGACACAGTAGGTTGAACAAAGACGTGGTTGAACAAAGATGAGGTATAATAAACACGTTGCTAGCTACTAAGCTACAGGTCATACAACTTGTTCTTAGAAGGAAGCTTGCCAATAGAAAACGAATCAGATTGATGTCGCAAGACCAATTGGAATGCAGCAAAATTTTGAGCAACCGTATGTTGGTCCTATAATAGTTGTAAACAAAGTGTTTTCGAAAAACCACTTAAGTCCAAAAAAGTCACATCTGAAAAAATCCAAGTAAATTAAAAAATGAATAAGCGATATAAACAATTGTACTGCCTATTTCACGAAATTGCTCTTAATAAAAGCAGTTTTACGACAAAGGAGACCACATAAGTCCAAAGAAATTATAGCTGAAAAAACCACAAGAAATCTAAAAAAAATAAAAAGTAAATATAGAAATCGTACTACCTGCTTCACGCAAAATTTACTGTCTGCACACAAATTACCGCAGGTTTCGTAATTTACCGCTAAAATACTAGAAATTCTAGCATTTATCCCACACTTTTCGCAACTTCAAAGATTAATTTTAGATGCTCGTGGTTATTACACCATGTTGTCCCACACTTCTCACAGTTTCAAAGATTAATTCTTAAATGCTCGCAGTTATTGCATCATTTTATCCTTGACACCTGTCCAATCTAATAGTAACCGCAGGCTTATGATAAGCACATTAACATGACATTTTCTGAAAATCTTATAAGAGATTAATCCAAACCTCTTCACAGGTATTTTCCATTTCTCAAGCAATTTACCACTTAAACTCCTTGTAGTGTTAAAGGGTAATCGCAAACTTCTGACCAAATTTTACGTGATTTCACCGTTACAACTTTATAATATCAACGAAATTCTCGTGATTTCACTTTAACAATTCTATAATGTTAACGAAATTCTCGTGATTTCATAAACCTTTCACCTCTACAACTTGATAATGTTAACGTAATTCTTCAAAAAAGTACACATACTTTTCGTAAAGTTTTCATAGCCTTAAGGAAATTTCTAGAGGTCTTTCCTTAAAAAATTCCATAAAGACTCATCCGAACAATTTCGAGGAACACCTAAAAAAGGTGGTAACTTCAAAAAAATGTAAACTTAACTGGATGTTAAATAGCATACCTTGCACTTTTATCCTTGAAGAAATCCCCACTAGATCTCCAGTATGATCTTTAAAACTTATACCCCACAGAAATAAGGAAATAACCAAAACTCTGAACAACAAGCAGTAGAGTGACATTCACAACTGAAAATTTGAGCCCCTTTAAGACGAATGCTAGCACAGGTTGAGAGACTCGAAAAGAACCTTCTGCTTAAACTCAAATTCATTTTTTCCGTTTTTGCAAAGCCAACTCAGATCAAACATAGCAGCATATCTAATTAAAAAACCAGGGTACACTACTTTACAACAACTACTCTACAACAAATATTTTACAACAACTACTTCACAACAAATACTTTAAAAATAGCTAGCACTCTACCAATAAGTTCCCGCCAAAATTCAATTTTTTAAAAAACCATCCAAAGCCTACTTAGACCAAAAATAAAAAACGCTTTAATTCAATTATTTCAGAAGTGAAGAAGCGAAGAAGTGAAACAATAAACTACTCAACATCTCACGGACGGTGACGGAAAGTAAAGCAGACAATATACACATGATGAAATCATCTAAAAAAAAAGGATAAAGAACTACACTGAAGAAAAAACTTTAGTACAAACAATAAGATATTAAAACCCAACAATTAATATAGTTTTATGAATTTTATTTTAGCATATATAGAAATCAAGTACTCCAAATTTTTGGAGTTTAAGGAGTATTTAACTAGTTTTCTAACTATACATTTTTTGGAATTCGTTTTTCAACTCCAAATTTTTTGAATTTAAGGAGTATTTAACTAGTTTTCTAACTATACATTTTTCGGAGTTCGTTTTTCAATTTCAAGGCTTTTCATATCCCAGAAATTAATTTTTGATCACAGGAATTCTTGTGACTTTCACATTCTATATATATTTCTAAATATTTCTAAATAAAGGTCAAAAATTTAAATAAAAGAAAGTTAAGATTTAAAATTCCCGATTATTGGAATTGTGATTTTCATATTCTATCTTTCAATATTTTGGAATTTTGTTGACTTCCATGTTCCATTTTTAAATATTTTTAAATAGTAAAAAGGTATAAAGATTTTTTAAAAAATTCTTAAATAGTAAAAAAGTAAAAATTTAAAATTAAAATATAAAATTAAAAATCAAAAATAAAAATCGAAAATATAATATTGTTTTTGAAAAAATTTTCAAATAATGAGGAGTTTAGGTGTTGAAATTCCCGAATGTTGAAGTTTTGTGACTTTCATATTCCATTTTTAATGTTTTTGAGTAGTGAAATATTAAGAAATTTTTTGTAACTTTCATATTTCATTTTTAAATTATGAAAGGTTAAAAATTAAGGATTCTTAAATCTTTGAAAAAAATTTGTGACTCATATTCCATATTTAAACATTTTAAATGTCTCTTGGTAATAAAAGATAAAAATTAAGGATTCTTAAATCATCAAAGATCTTGTGACTTTCACATTCCATTTAAAAAAATTTTGTGACTGTCACATTCCATTTTTAAACATTTTTAAGTGTTTTAAAGTAATGAAAGAATTTTGTGACTTTCATACTCCATTTTTGAACATTTTTAAGTAGAGAAAAGTTAGAAATTGAAAGTTTATGACTTTCTTATTCAATTTTTAAACATTTTCGAATGTTTTTAAGTAATGAAAAGTTGAAAATTAAGAATTCTTAAATCTTTAAAAATTAAAAATTAAATATTTGTAGATAATAAAAAGTTAAAAATTGGAAAATGCCTGAATATTGAAATTTGGAATCCTTAAAAATTAAAGCTTAACATTAAGAATTAAAACTTAAAATTAAGAATTGAAAATTTGACTTTCATACTCCATTTAAAATATTTTTTGAATTTGTTTGTAGCTCATATTCCATTTTTAAACATTTTTAAATAATAAAAAGGTTAAAAATTATTGTGATTCCCGAATATTTGAATTTTTGGGACTATCGTATTCCATTTTTGGATATATTGATATTTTTGAATTTTTGTGACTTTCATATTCCACTATTTAAAACTTTGAATAATTTTCGAAACCTTTGTGACTTTCATATTCCATTTTTAAACATTTTTAAATAATAAAAAGGTTAAAAATTGTGATTTTCAATTATAGGAATTTTAGGACTATCATATTCCATTTTTGAATATCTTGATATTTTGAATTTTTAAAAAAATTCTTAAGTCTAAAAATTAAAATTAAATATTTTTAAGTAATTAGAAGGTTAAATATGTAACTTTGATATTTTTGAAATGTCGAGATTTTTGAAATTTTGAAATTTAAGTGACTATTCCATTTTTAAATATTTTTGAATAATAAAAAGTTTAAAAATGAAAAAATCTTAAGATTAAAAGTGAAACAATTTTAAAATAAGGAATCCCCGAAAATTGAAATTTTGTGACTATCATATTTCATTTTTAAATATCTTGAATTAAAAAGTTAAAAACTAAAAATTCTTAAGTGTTTTTTAATAAAAGGTTACTAAAACGGCTAAAAATTAAAAATTCTTGAATATTTAAATTTTTGTAACTTTACGATTACATCTATAACCTAAGAGCAGAATTAGGCTTAAGTTGCACGTTCTGGAGCTTTATGACTATAACGACATGTGACGATCCTGTGAATCTTGCACTCTCGGAATCGTGTGGGTTGAGGTCTTTATGGGTTTCTTGCGTTTTTGAGGGCTTTGCCTTTTGAGGGTTCTGTTTTTGGAGGCTTAGCGATTGGATTATTGGAAAACCTATGCTGCAATATAATAAATCCTACAATTTGACACTCTAAAGTCCATAATTGCACAATTAAAATTCTACATCTTCTCATACCAAAAACCCCTTATTGCTTCATTGAACCCCAAGCTCAAAGCACCTAGCACCAGTAGTTCTATAAAATCGGAAAATCCTCACGACCTACGATCACTCGTCCTCGACGTCAAAAACTTCTTCAGCAAAAACGCTAACACGGTCATGGTTTTCCATTAACACATTACCACCCTCACCCACACCACCCCTAGGAGGAACAACAACTGGTGATTAGCACTGCTATATTTATCACCCCCACCACAATTTAATACGCCTACATCACTATTTATGGTCCCACAAAACCCATCCCATTATTTTGGTTACTACAGGCACCATTAGCGCTACTATTCTCCCCAGTTATGTTACCATATACACCACTAGTTCTAGCACTACCACCTACCACAATCTTAACACCCACTGACCCCGAAGGTCCCACTACAGACCTAAGTGTCTCGACAAATCCCTCCAGCGACCCCCAAAAAGCCTCTACAGATACAATAGAATCGACAGGCCGCACAAATTCAATAGTCACGTTAATCCCATCATCATTTTTATCACCTTTACTAAAATCCATAATATCTGAAAAAACATAAAAGAACCTTATCTCACCAAATTTTATAAATACATTGTCTAGACATATAAATGAAAAACGTCTATACCATCATCATCATTGTTATCACCTTTACTAAAATCCATAATATCTGAATAAAACATAAAAGAGCCTTATCTCACCAATTTTATAAATACATTTTCTAGATATTAAAACAAAACCAATAAGAATGGCAATTTACTCCAAAGCTCAAGTGCTTTAACCTTTCACAATTTAAGGAGTATTGAGAGCATAAAATGTCGTAAGAGATGTTTCTGCTGTGGGGCGCTCATATTTATATAGCGCCAACTACAGTTCAGCACCATGACATGCCTCTACCACAAAACAATAATTGTATTTAACAAAGGCGTACAACTTTTGGGATTGTTTTTTGCACCTTGATTGCGGGAAACTGATTCTAGTGAAACCAAGTAAGAAATAAGCTGAATCGATGCCTGGCAAGAATTGGTTAAAATTGAACTGAGTTGTGGTTAGCAAAACTAAGAGTTAACCAAGCAAATGTAACCGGTACCAGAAGTTGGCCCACTAAATAAGTAGACATATATATGTATGTCAAAAAATTTTTAGCTTGCCCAACTACTAAACAGAATAAGAATAATAATATAACTTTCTATTTTTCTGTTGTAACTAGTATGACTAGACAATTTTCCAAAAAATAAAGTATCTATATCCAATAATAATGTATCTATACCAAAAAAACTCCCTATTCTAACTATTTTTAGACTAAACAATCTATTAAAAACAATATACTTGTATAGTATTACCATTAAACAATTCTCGGAAACATTCTAATTGCATTTGGAAAAACACACAAAATGTATTAAAAATACACAAAGTATTTTTCAAGAAACAACTTCCCTCAAAAAACATTCACTAATGAGTCCATGGAGGCAATGGACGAAAAACGAGCCTAACGAGCCTCTGGACGAGCCTAACACTCACAAACCTATACGGTTCTAATTAAAATAGCTACCTCTTAGAACAATTCCTTCACTAATCGGAAAATAACCCAAATTATCCGAAAAACCCAAAAATTGATTCTAAGAACTTTATACCATTTTTGTTGTTTTTGTTCAATAGGATCCTAAGTCTGAAATCTATTAGCCCAATAAATCTAAAATTTCTAAACATAAATCTATTCATAATTATAAAAACAAACATGACTGAATAGCTATAACCCAGCGAAAGGACCGCCCTTCGTGCACGTTACTAGTCTCAGCACAAAGTGCCGACAATCATGCATGTATTTTCTGCAATTACCTTCCGGTTGAACTCCTGCCAATGGGGAATATGCGGAAAAAAACTTACAAGGCTGGATTCCAACGAAAGACAAACAAAACCTTGTGGATTATTACTTCAATTTGGATTTTTTCCAACTTTATTGGGGATGTTGCTTCGATGCTTATAAAAGTAGTAGTTTATGAACACGGTTAAGTTTTAAATCGTATAAAAAACAATGGTGATATTATTGAATATGAAATTAAGATTTTATGCAGAATTTAATGCATTTAGTGGTAATTTAAAAAATATGACAAACTTATGAAAGATTCGATTGATTTTTTTTGGATCGCAGTTCTCCGCTTAAGACCTTGCCGTTCGTAGGTTGTACCAAAAAGAGAAGGAAATCAGAGAGTTAATGGAGCTCGTGGGGAGCCATGGAACAATGCAGGTGGCATACCTACGGTATCACTGAGGTTGATGCCAGGTGCATGATTCCGCACTTTAATCCAAAAATTATTATAAAAAGTATTTTTTGCAAAAAGTATTCATAATAAAATCAACAATTTTACGGTTCATATAAAAACAATTTTGAACAAATATTTTAATCAACAAAGTGCACACTAAAACGTGCCTCATACAAGTATGAATTAGGATAGATAGCAATTTTGGGATTAAAGACTAAGATCATCAGTTTGCCATCAGCTACCACATATCCTAAATCCAGGATGGAACCTTTGTTTTGGGACAAGTTTGGTTGTTTAATTCTAATTATAAAATATGTATCAGTTTGGGTGTTTAATTCTTATTCTAAAATATGTGTCACACAGCTGATACTATTTCAAGGTTTTTTAAAGAAAAAAGTAAAAACCAAAATGAGTTGTCCTGAACATATGGCAGAACTGCTTGTGATGTACATAATCTGACACAAGTGCCATCTCCTTCAGCCTCATGTTATTGACTATATAAATCGAAACAAAAATATGCAAGTTTAATTTAAATTACGAATTACATGTGACATAAAACAATGGTATTGTGGTATAGAGTAATCATAAGAAAAAATTTTGTATATGTCTGAATAGTAAAATCTGAAGATAGTTTATTTCATATAAACGATTCTATGCATATCCCGTCATTTATATTTTTGGTTGGTTGAAAGCTGAGTTTTACATAGTGCCATCTCATAATAACCAATATACATATAAACAAACTTTTTGTTCATTCAAAACAAATAGTTTCACTCCTTTCCATCACCGGTGTGGCACACGGCAAGCATGTCAGTTTAGCTTTGTTAATTTTAAGGAGAATCAAACCTAAGCTTACTTGACGTTATTTGTCTTAATTCTTGTTATTATGGACGGTATAAATTTTAGAATAAGGATTCAAAACATCCCTTTGCCATTTGTTAGCATATATTCGAAATCCAGAATGGAAAATTTTGGTTTTGGACAAGTTTTGTCGTGTGGAATTCTGACTTTCATACAGAAATCATGTTGTTTTGCAATTCAGCCCAAATTTAGGTACCAAGCATAAGAACTCACCTAAATATTTATTTTCACAAGCAGAGTCTTTACTCTAATGTAATCTAGGGAATAGTGCAGAAAATTTTATTCATCAAATACCTTCTCACTTACAAACGTACTATTTATTTAGCATTGGTATGTCACTGAATTTTGTCGAAAACGTTGTTATTTGACAGAACTAAGAATTTTATCATTTATAAATAACTAAATATGTATAAGATAGCAATACCGAAATTTCATCTTAAACTATTGTTGATTTAGAGCCTGTTTTTCAGTACTAGTTTAACATTGTTTGGAGTTTAATCTTAGTTTCAACTATTAATTAAGTTTTTAAGTGAATTCTTAATTATGTTTAAACTAAGCTTAAACGTCAGTAGTTTAAACTTTTGTTAGCTTGCTATATAGTTTTGACATATGACTTCTTGTCAAAAAATTAATATGTAAATAAAGTTTTTTTTCAAATTTCAATATTCTTTATTTAAACTATATTTCTCAGTACAAGGAACTTTTTCAAAAATTAGTAGTACTAAAATTTAAAAAATTAAAATAATCAATTAATGGATTTGGGTATCTAATAACTTAAGTGTTGATTTTGTAAAGGGAGTCACCGTTGTTGCTTCAAGGATACGTCCTCGTTTGAAGGGCACAGTCGCCACCTGATCATAAAACAGTGGCCGTATAAGAATTCTAATGAATTTGCCACAATTGATAAAGTATCAATCTGGAGGCCTGACTTATCAGACTTATTTTTAATTACTATAAAATTGTTAAGAGCCTGCTGACCACAAATCATATCACTGCATTTATATAATATGATCCCTTTATTTGAAAAAAAATTTAAATAAAAATAAGCAGATAGATTTTATGGTTCCACAGTGTTGAACTTGTTTTGCTAAAAATTTTTTGTCAATTTTTACACTCAATATGCCAATTATGTCAGCTTTTAAAAAATATCAATAACCCTTGATATTTGAAAGTGTTGCCGCATCAAAACATCCTAAACTACAACATTTTTAAAGAAGCACTGAAAAACAGATACTTAAGTAAAGCTCAAGTTAATTTTGAATTACGTTTAGTTAATCTCAAGTCAAAAAAGTTTAAACCAGCACTGAATAATTGACCCTCAAACATTTCCGTAATCGAACCAATAAGAGTTGTCCTGAAGATATCACAACACTGCTTGTCAAAAAATTATCCAAAGAACTAAAAATTCTTTCAAATAAACTCACACAAGTGATACCTCTTTCAGCCTCGTTTTAATTGAATATTTCCATCGAAACGAAAAATAAGCAAAAACCATGAATCTTTTCAATAATTGCATTGTTGAAGGTCAAATTATATTGACTAAATTAGTAAAAACCATTGAAAATTTATTTGATAAACTAATGTATTACTTTCCGATGATTTTTAAATTGCTTCTTTTTCATTTAGCAACTAGGTTAATGCATACTTATTATTATAAATCATATTCTCCTGTAAATGTTATTTACATAATTATTAGAAATAAAATTTTCAGCTGCCTGTTAAATGTGGCTATATGGCTCAGTTGTTAGAACTATTGAAGATAACGGTGGAGGCCCAAGTTCAATTCCAGTCTAATTTTTTTATAAATATTTTGCAGCAAGCTAATTTTTTAAAAATTTTCTAACAATAAATCATATATGAACTCCATCCACACAAATCCTATGCCCGCGGTTTGTTTTATTAACTAATATGTGGAATACTAATTATTCCACATTATTAACAAAATGGGGAAATATGAATAATTACGATTATAATCCAGGGTTCAATCCCTGGCTACGACAATAGCTTTATTTAATACATATGTATTAGGTTTATGAACATTTTTTTAAGAAAATAGTTTTTATTTCTTTTTTAATAACAACAATAACTTATTCAACAAAAATCGAAAAACGACGTAACTATAATTTATTACAAGTTTTGGGGTGTGGAATCTTAATTTCATAAAAAATCAGGATTTTTTGCACTTCATCCCAAATTTAGGTACCAAGGACGATATAGCTGGACTTGAGCATAGTGCCGTTCGATTAAACACATAAGAATACATTTCTTACAAAAATGTAGAGTGGAAACTTTTTGGCTTTTTTTCGTTTATAAAATTTTTTCTTTTTTAAACTGGGTATTTTACTTCAAGACCATTTTACGGTATGAATAACGATAGATAGCAATTTTGGGATTAAGTACTAATATATTCAGTTTGATATCAACTATCATATATCTCAAATCCAGAATGGGACTTTCTGTTTTGGTTCAAGTTTTGGCGTGGGGAATGCTTACTTTCATAAAAAAAATCACGATTTTTTGCTTTTCATTTAAAAATGTAGGGACCAAGGATATCGTCCTTGCGAGACTTGAGCATAGTGCCGTTCAATTAAACTTATAATACACTTTTGAATAAAAATATAGAGTGGAACCTTTTCACCTTTTATATTTTTTTCGTTGTAAAAATAAATTTGATTTTCTTTTCTGAACTGAGTATTTTACTTCAAGATCATTTTACGGTATGAAGGATGATAGATAGCAATTTTGAAATCACGGACTAATGTAATTAGTTTGCTATCTTCTATCACATATAAAAAAATTCAGGATGGAAACTTTTAGTTTGAGGTAAGTTCTGGGGTTTGGAATTCTTACTTTTATAAAAAATCAATTTTTTGAACATCAGCCCAAATTAAGGTACCAAGGACGATAGAGCGGGACTTGAGCCATTCGATTTGGCACATCATTATACATTTCTGCCTAAAAATGCAGGATGGATCCTTTTAATTTTCCATAACTTTTTCGTATTTAGTAAAATTTTACTTGACTAAGTTTTTTAGTTCGAAGCTGTATATATCAAGGACGATTGATAGTAATTGGTAGAAGTGAGAAATTTATCAAATAAGTATACATTTTTGTTAAAAAATGTATGTTTAACTCAATTTTGTAACTGCAGCGAATTCAATATTTTTATATGATTTGTGGCAAATTCGGCAAAAACGGGCTGAAGATTTTGGGCTATTTTCACACACCAGCTGCAGAAACCATAGCATTTGAGTTTCCATTTTTAGAATTCCTCCATTCAATGATACCTGCATAATCAGTACTTTAAAATCTTTCTTCTGTCGGTGGTAGTAAATTAAAATAATTTATATGTGGGTTAGCTCCACATTTTTTTAGTTTAGTTAGTTTACACAAATGAAAGATTTATTCTTTAAAATTCTTAAGATTTTTAAGTTCTGAGCATGCAGATACCAATGCAGGACTTCTAAAAATAAACACCGTGAAAAAGTTAAAAGGTGTGGCTAACAGGCGACATTAACAGCCGGTAGAATAAGGGCAGTAATGGCAGAAAATGATGTCACGACCACTGCAGCTCTCGTCATATCACCTCACAGATGGTACAACTTCTTATCTTTCAGAAAAAAATTCTCTTGAGTCGTTGGTGGTATTTTAATTTTTATCCAGTATTTTTAATATTTCAATGCGTATCTTATAATTTATTGATTTCAAAACAAAATTTGAAGATAAAAAAACAAAATATTTTAATGAAATGTCACTATTTGAAAAGCAAGTGACAATTTTTATACAAATTTATTATTTTGAGCTTCAAATTTTGTTTTGAAATCAATAAGTTACAACAAACACATTGAGCTGGTCTACACTGGGACTCTCTTTGAAGTCTACAGAAGAGATGAGGAAGTGGGAAGGTGAATGAAGTGAGGCAAGAGCATTAAAAAATTTTAAAAATTTTGCGACTCACTTTGATTTGACTTTCGGTGACTCCGTTAAGTAAGGCCAGTGTAGACAGGCTCATAGAAACATTAAAATACTGGGTAACAGTTATTGCTTTGTCAGAATATGGGTGTATCTAAATAAATACTGGCAGAATTCGCACGTGTAATAAATATTGTAAATAAAATTTATGTATATATTTTATGACCGAATTGATTCAATGCTTTTTTGGTATATTTTTTAAAGGTTTTTATTTGGTATATTTGGTATACATTATTTTACCTATCGGCCATTCCAAATTAAACGAATCAAAAATATTTAAGTAACGGGTTCACCACTTCCGATTTTCTTAAGCTTTCAGAATTGAATCGTCTCGTAAAATAAAAACACTAATTTGAGTAAAATAATTGTAACATTTTTTTAAGTTTTTACGTATCATTAAAATTTGGTCAAAATGGGAAAAAAATTAAATTGCCGTACTTTTGAAAAATCATAGATTCAACAAAACTAACTCAATCTTCTCGTTAGAGGTATTTTTAAAAAGACAATAGAAAGTAGCTCATTATAAAAAATAAATATTTTAATTTTTATAAATTTTATAAATTTTTTAACTTCAAAGTCAAATTTTGGAAGTCATCAAAGTAGGGTTTCTCCCCACTTCAAAAATGGGGAAAAAATATTTTCAGAAAGTTGATTTTATTCACTTTCCAACTGCCAGAAATCGCGAGGGTATTATTTTTCTTTCTATTTTAATAATTTATTTAATTTTATATATTAATACAATAAAATCAAATGTACACTTTTTGATATTTATTGTAGAATTAGAGCAACGAAACGTACGTCAATCGAAAGGTACTGCATCATAGAAGTGGCGAATTATGTTCGATTTTAAATTGATGACCTCTGACCCAAAAATTTAACATTGAAATTTTTTATAAATTTTAGTAAGAAATCTCCGGACTAGGAAGAGATGAGGTATCGGATGAAAGGTCTGTGTGAAGAGGCTTGGACAATATTTTTTCTTTTTCACTTTTTCTTTGTTTCTCCCATTTTGACCATATTGAAATGTTACGTAAAAACTTAAAAAAATGCTATGCTGCCATTATTCTCAATTTATACTAGCACGAAACATTTAAAAGTATTTTATATTCACTACTCGTTGATAAAATTGCTATAGTAAAACAAGCTAAATTTTCTAAAAAACTTATGCAAGAATACTTATAGACCAGTAAGAATAGGACCGGTTGTAACGTTTGACCCCCTTAACAGTCATATACTTTTTGATATGCACTATAATAAAGTTAAGAAGAAGTGTTCATAATTTTTAATCTTTAGAATACATTTAAAAATAATTTGTTTAAATTAATTTTATTATTTTCCTTAAATTCGTTTATATTTTTAATTTTTCTCTGTACAAAAGAAAGCAATTGGATTAACTTCTAGGTGTAAGTGCGCCACGAGAAAACAGGTTTCTGGTGCAGTATGCCTGCTCCAGACATTTTTCTTCAAATATGTATTCTGGTAAACGGCTTTACCGAAATGCCAACCCAGATATTAATATTTATTTTGATTTTGAATTGCCGTTACTTATGGCAAAAGGAGATTCAGGGGTTGATTTTCATGGCAGTGATAGGGATTTCTTTCCCCAACCAATTTCAACAATTGAAATTGATTTGAATCTTAACCATCTTCCTACCTACCTCTAGACCCAACTAGTAGTTTAGCTGTGCTCCATTCTTCGACACCACTTTTTCCATTAGTATTATTAGTTGAACCATTCTCATTAGTTGATAAAAATCTACCGGTCGTAGTCAGCTTCCATGAAAATTTTCATGTAGAAATTCTGGTCGAACATAATGAAAATGCCATTAGGGCTGTTGTAGGCCGACAAGTTCAAACTGATAAAAGCTTATGCTCGAATACACCTAGAAAAATTAATTTAAAAAAACAGATTTTAGATTTAAAACGGAAAAGAGAGAGCTTAGAAAAGCAGCTAGTATTTTCAACAGAGGAAATTAAAATCAAAGATAGAATAATTGCATCGAAAGATAATGATTAAAATTATTAAAATTGCAATATGACGTTGTGCAACAAAGTTGTAGCAATAATCAGGTAGGTTGCCGTTTGTAATGAAACAGATGAGCAACTACTAGAAAAATTTTGTAAATATCAAAGTTTAGGAAATATATTGGGAGCAGCCTAAAGAATAGTGGTCCTCATGCAAAAGGGCACAGATATGAAGACCGTTTCAAAACTATTGCTTTAGGTGTCTACTTTTTATCCTCTATTTTGGATCGGAACCTTAAAACAGCAATGACATGGCCTGAAGAAAGAACTCTTCACGAGTTTTTCAAAAATTGGCCAAAGTCTCCAGGTTGCAATTGTAGCAATTTAAAATCTTTACAGCTTCGAAGACGTGGCTTCACTGAAGAACAGAGATTCGTCTCAATTTCTTGCGATGAAATGTCGCTTAAAGAACATTTAGCGTATGATAGGCTTAGGGACATGATTATTGGCCTGGAAGACTTCGGTGACGTGAACCGATATTCACTAGTGTCCAATAGTGTCATGATGTTGATGGTCCAAGGCATTGGTGGAATGTCATAGAAGGGTCTTCCAAAGGATTTTTCATAAAAAAACTACGTTTTTGAAGTCATCCAACAGCTTCAAAGTATTAACTTACACCCTTGTCATTTCGTGTGTGCCCAAGGGGCGTATTTTGTAAACTTTGCAAAAATTGTAGGTGTAACTGAAATTACTATCCTTATTTTATAGTAAATGATGAAAGAGTTTTTTCTTCCATGACTCTCCTCATTTGCTAAAAATCGCTAAGCTACTCGAGAACGATATTTTATTTGTGCACTTTTGGACTAAGGAGGCCCAAATACATTTAATAAAAAAAGGGGAAAAAATGATTTACGCGTGGGCCGTAAATTGCACTTATGCCAGATTATCTTTGTTATTTTTCACACAAGTTCCTTTAATGTTTAAAATTATGGAATGATTTGATAAAAAGCTAGAAAAATAGGCACAGCTGTAAACCACATATAAATTGCGTCCAATTATGGATCAAGCTGGTATGAATTGTTTAAATTTAAGAAATACATTTGGAACTTTGCAAGTAAACACAAAATTTTCTAATTTAGGAAACTTCGATTTTTAGCATGTGACATTCAACAACATTGACAACTATGAGGTGAAAATCAATTTGACTGCGAATACTTTATTTTGGTTAAAAATCGCAGTGACGGTGAATTGCTGCTTAATAATCCGTCAGTTATATTCTTTCAAATTTGCGAGCAACATTTGAGAATATATAAAAATATTTCAAAAGACTTGTCACCTTCCTAATCTAAAAGAAAGGATTGTGAAAGCTTGTTATGATCAAACGAACATTACTCATCTCGATTGGTTTCATGTTTATGAGGAATGCCAGCGATAAAGAGATGGGAAACTCTGTCAGAGAGGAAGATCATTATGTCTGATTTTTGTAAAATTTTAGCCAATATTATCACAAAATGTATAACTGGTAGTGAAATCTCGAGGAAACTCACTGAAGCAGTAATATTTTATTTGTTATCTCACCTTGTTCATAATATTTTTCTCTTTCAGAAATTCTCATCATAACATGAAATTCTCAAGAAAAGCTGTTACTTTCAAACTATTGCTGACGATTTCACCTCAGAAGAATTGGCAGACTGCTTAAGATAAGTTTCTGAAATTTTTCTAAAGCTACTTTTGGATTAAATAATTATTATTGTATAGTTTTTCTTAAACCATTATTGAATTTAAAAAGTTAATTTCTAATAATATATTTCGATTAATTGATTCAGTTGAACGATGGCTATGGAGAGGAAAGTGCAGCGAAAATGTACCATGGGATGTCCAGAAGGAGGACTTGTGTTTATATTTCCAAATGGATCGCTACCGAAAAATTGTGAAAGGTAAGTTAATGTCTTCTTATGTGTTTTTATAGTAGATTAGGAATAATATTACTATAGGGCCTGTAGTCCTGTTTTTTGTACTAAAGAACGGCGGACTAACAAGCCTATTGTCTAAAATAACGCCATTGGAATTTTTAGTTACGTTACCCCAATTAGAATGTTTTGAATTTAAATCGCAACCACCTATGACTTTATCGTTATTAAAGGAGAGAAATAAATTATTCAAATCCTGCACACAAAGAGGAAGAGAGGGGCTTAAGTATAAAGAGGCAAAACACATCTTGGTGGCATTTACAAGATCAGCTTCAATTGCAGTGTTCTCAAAACTATTTATATTTTTGTTTAAAATTTTGTAGCTAAAACAATCCCAAATAGAAATTGCAGTGGTACCACCTGCACCGCCTAAACGATTTCTTTATATAATGTTAATGTTAATGTTGTGTGGTGGAGATGCGTATTGCGACCTAAATGAGATCTATTGTACCTCCTTCTCAAAGCTCCGCTGGGTTTGCGGATTACAGAATTTCATCCAGCCCTATTTCTCTAATGAATTTGAGAATATTCTTAGGTTCAAGGGATGAAACCTGCTCTAGACTCAGCTCATAATTCCCCAGTGCTAGTTTACGTCTGCGAGCCACGGCGTCGCAGTTTGTAAGTAGGTGTATTGGAGTCTCCTCTGCTTCTTCACAGAAACGGCAGTTACTATCGGTCTCTATGCCCAATTTCATCAGGTGGTATTTGAGTTTACAGTGTCCTGTAAGGAACCCCGTTAGAATCCTAAGATTCGGTTCGCCTAAGCTTATGCACAATTTTGCTTAGCTTTGGGAGGCTTTTCCAAAGGTTTGAACGTTTATGCCTCTCCTCCCTTCTTAGTTCTTCTTTTATAGAATGTGTGCCCAATCCGCAGAAAGGTTCTGGTCCTATAAATTTTGTGGCTGCACCCTGTCGCGCTAGACCATCGGCTTCTTCGTTACCCTGTATTCCTTTGTGTCCTGGGACCCAAAGTATAGTAACATTGTTATTCTTGCCTAGTTCGTTGAGTTTTGTTAGGCATTCCCATGTTATTCTCGATGATATCTCATAGGAAACTAATGCTTTGATTGCTGCTTGGCTGTCTGACATCACAACTATATCCTGACCTTTGTATTTACGGTCCAGATTGAACTGTGCACACAGCTGTATTGCTAGGATTTCCGCTTGGAAGATACTGAGTGTTGTCCCCATAGGTTCAAAGTGCTTGGTTCTTGGCCCGTACACCCCTGCGCCTATACCTTCCAATGTCTTGGACCCATCTGTATACCATGCTATACTGTGTGGTTTCTTGACTTGCGATATCATCTCGCTGTCCCACTCTTTCTTGGTACTAAGCTTAATTCCGAAGTGTTTTTCGAAGTTATACCTTTTTACTATATCGTCTCTTGGTAGATCGATGTAGGGAGTGTGCTTTGCAATATCCTCCTTCTCTCTACTGCTGATAGTTTTACCTAAACCTGTCCCCTCTTTTGCAATGCACAACAGAGTTCGCTTGGCTACTCCCTCTATGACAAGGTGTAAGGGTGTTAGGTCCAGAATTACTTCTAGTGCTGCTGTAGGGCATGTCCTCATGGCCCCTGTGATGCATACACAGGCCAGTCTCTGCACCTTTGTTAGCATATTCCTCATTGTGGTTAGCTTGGTTCTCTCAGCCCATGCTATTGCACCATAGGTGAGGATGGGTCTCACCATCATGGTATACATCCAGCGGAGAATTGTTGGGTTACAACCCCAGCTTTTCCCCGCTAGGCTCCTACATACCATGAGTGCGCGCGTTGCTTTGTTTACAGTTACCTCTGCATGTCTTCTCCAGAGAAGCTTTGAATCTAGTGTAAGTCCCAGATACTTTACTTCTCCTTTGAAGGGAATTTCAGTGCCATCCATTCTCATTGTTCGGAGGTTTGGCAGGCTTCTTTTGTTAGTAAAAGGTACTATGGTGGTTTTCGCTGGGTTGATACTTAATCCCACTGTGTTGCACCACTCCTTTGTTACTGACAGTCCTCTCTGTGTCAGGTTACAGAGTGTATCCTCGAACTTCCCTCTCGCTACTAAGGCAATGTCGTCTGCGTAACCCTGACATTTTATGCCATTCTCGGTTAGCATCGTTAATAATTCGTCCACAACAAGACTCCACAGCAGTGGAGAAAGGACTCCGCCTTGTGGGCAGCCTTTTGTTGTTTTGATTCTTATAGTGGTGTTTCCCACTTTTATTTCTGCAGTTCTAGTGCTAAGCATTTGGCATATCCATCTGCTGAGCATATCATTTACTCCTTTTTTGTGTAAAGACTTCTTCACAGCCTCGTGAGAAGTATTATCAAAGGCTCCCTCTATGTCTAGAAAGGCACAGAGTACGGTTTCTTTGTTTTTGAAAGCTGACTGGATGTTGCTTGCCAACTGGTATAGCGCAGATTCTGTAGACCTGCCCGCCCTATACGCGTGTTGACAGGGGTGCATTGGTGCCTTCTCCAGAATCTCAGTTCTTATATAGTTATCTATTACCTTTTCCATTGTTTTAAGTACAAATGAGGTAAGGCTAATGGGTCTAAACGACTTTGGTAGCGTGTAGTCTATTTTCCCTACTTTTGGTATGAAGGTGACTATCGCCCTTCTCCATTTCCTTGGGATATAGCCCAGGACAAGGCTGCTTCTAGTTATTTTGACTAGGTGAGGCAATATAGTTTCTGCACCTTTTTGTAGAAGTGCAGGAAAGATGCCGTCTAAACCTGCTGATTTGAATGGTTGAAAGGTTCTGAGTGCCCAATCTAGACAAGCCTTAGTACAAATGCTCGTTGCAAGTTTCCATTCTTCTTGATTTGGAGTAATCTGCCTGTCTGCTGTCTCATACTTAGTTACCGGTGTACTGCCCGGGAAATGAGTTTCTAGAAGGTGACTGGCTCGTTGCTCTTCTCTAAGCGTATAGCTTCCGTCTGGCAATAAAAGTGACATCCTTTTCTCTACTCTGCCTTTAGCCATTGCTTTGTGTATCCTGGCTGCGGCTGGCGTGGAAGAAATGTCTTCGCAGAAAGTTCTAATGCTTTGTCTTTTGGCTTTTCTGATTTCTTTATTGTACTCCGTAAGAGTCGCCGTGTAGTTGTGCCATTCTCCGTTGCGCTTTGCGGCATTAAAACTGCATCGCACCTTCTTTCGGAGTCTGGTTAACTCGGCGCTCCACCAAAGAGTATGTTTTGTTCTTGCCTTGTGCCCTGTTGGGCAGCTAGATTCGTAGGCATTATATGCTGCATTGTTTACTTGCTCTACATAGCATTCAAGTTCTAGGATGTTACTAATTCTACTCCTAGCTGTTACGTTCTGTAGGTTTTCTTTCAGGTTGTTGGTGTATGTGTCCCAACTGGTATTTCTTGGGTTTCTTTTGGGTTCTGTCTCTTGACATTTCGCCCCAAATCTAAACTCTATTATTCTATGGTCAGACATTGAAGGTTCCATTGATACCCTCCATTCCCTAATCATACCCCCCACATCTGGGCTTCCTATGGTGAGATCTAAGACCTCTTCTCTAGCCCTTGTTACAAAGGTAGGTGTTACCCCCACATTGAAAAAGTCTAGATTACTACTTAAAAGAAATTCTAAAAGGTACTCACCTCTGGTGTTGACGTCGGTGCTTCCCCAAATTGTGTGGTGCGCGTTGGCGTCACAGCCGATGATTAGTGGAAGGTGCTCTTTCCTGCAATGCTCCACGAGTCTTTTTATCTCCGCTGGGGGAATGTTGAGATCGTCCCCAGGAAAGTAAGCGGATGCGATCACTATGGCGCGGTGCTTGCCATCAGTTTCGATGTGAGTCTCGATAACTGAAAGGTCCCGCGTCATAAATTCTGAAAGACAAATATAATTAATATTTTTCTGCATTAGAATACATGCTCTGGGATTGATTGTTCTCTGATCCCAAGTTACCTGACCCTCTTTGCAGTAGAGGCCACTGACTTTTCCCCTGTAGCACCAGGGTTCTTGGATCAGCACGAAGCCCAGTTGTTCTGTGGTAAACCTCCGAGCAATAACTGCCGAAGCAGCTTTTGCATGGTGGAGGTTTACCTGGGCAAATTTCGTGCTGGTTACTGTGCCGATCGTCATAGCACTGGGCTGCTGCCCCGATCTTCTTCAGGCAGCGTTGCTACTACCTCAGTTGAAGTCTCGCTTTTACAACCGTCAATCGAGAGAGCGGCGAGGTTCATGCCCTCTGCCTGATCTCCGATTGAAGGTGTTGCGGTGATGACCGAGACGGAGGCGAACTTCTCCGTAACAACTTCACCAGTTAGTTGTATTGGTGGCGTTGCGTCTTTTCCTTCATTGTGAGTCGCAGATGTGGCTTCTGTGGACGTTACCACTGTTGACGTTACAGCTGTGGGCGCTGCAGCTGTGGATGTTGCTGCTTTGACCGGTTTGGTCGTTGGTGGCGATTTTGTGCCCAACACCGGAATGGTTCCAAAGCGGAAGCTGATAGTGGAGCCCCTTGACTTGATAGTCTCAAGTGACTCCCTATCTATTGAGAACGTGAGCATATGCCCACTTCCCTCATCCTTGGAGCTCAATATCTTCCAATACTTTGTATTGAGACCATCGTTCTGGGCGGCAATTAGTCCCATCGATCTATTGATCTCCGTGCTTGAACTTCTTGGCAAGAACATTCTTACAGTATGCCCTTTTGGGACCTCCTCTCCTAGGCAAGCCATAAGTTCTAGCCCTTTCCATTGCTCGAGCTTTGGTGCTGCTGCTCGCAGCCATTCTGCTGTTGAGGGATTCGAACAGTCGACCAGTAACATGCCCGGACGAAAGTGAATTCCCTCAAACTGTAGCTTGGTGGACCAGCCCTTCACTACTTCGCTCAGTATGGCTTCTTCTAGCTCCGAGAGCTCATCCGGACTTAGCATTTGCCGGGGGTATTCTTTGGGCAAAACCGCTATTTGGATGCCCTTAGTTATGCTTGCATAGCTTTTCCTATTTTTCTGCGGTTCTGGCTCGGGTGCCTTAGCCCCTGGCACTGACCTACTGTTGCTTCCAGGAGCTATTCTGGCCTTCTTGCTCTTTGGACGTTGAGGAGGCGTTATGTCGCTGCAGCTCCTCTTCGTTGCCTCTGGTACAGGTGCTTCGCCAGCTTTACCCCGATGCTCTACCGCTCTTTCATGAGCTACTTCGGGTGCCATGCCCTGTTCCAGATAGCGCAGATACCATCTTACGCCTGCTCCACTAAGGCCGACTCTTAGTGGGTCGTCTAGCCCTCCTGGCTTCCCGCGCTGAGGGAGGTGGACACGGCGACGTCTACTGTGGAAGGGCTTGTGTTTTTGCCCTTCTTCTAATTCCCTTTTCTGTGCCGCATCCTTGGATGTTGACGCAGTTTCCGTGATTGGGATACTTTTTGGAGCCGACGTCGTATCATCCCGGTGTTCTTCCGGGGGAATTTTGACAGGATGTGATCTCCTGGGGCTCGCAGTTTTTCTTTGGTGGCTGGTACTAGGCCTTTGACCGCTGTGGATGGTTTGCTCCACTCGATCTTTGCCGTACTGGTGCCTCCTCATCTGTGTGCTGCAGTGTCTGTGATCATTATGGATTCTATGCTCCACCTGATCATTGCTGCGTACAGTCCTATTGACTTGTGTTCTGGCTGGCGGAGGAGGATTTCTCCTAGGTTTGGTGCCTTGCCGTTGACCTTCCTCTTGGAATCTCTGTTCCATGAGGTCTGCTGCTCTGCTTGCGGTGACTCCCCGCAAGTCTTCCTGTTTGTTGTGTTTTGTTTTTTTTGTTGTACTCATATTTTGGGTTCGACCGGTAGCTCGTGTCCGAGGACAAAAGCGTCGCAGTCTATGTTTTATGGCTGGGAAAGGGTGGTCGACCATGCCAGAGCCCGCATACCATGGTAAGGCCACAGTTACTTCATGAGGCGGCCTGTTATCATGAAGGCTCCGTTCCAATACAGTCGGTATACCCCCTGACTGCAAACCATCCAATGGGCACGGTGCGCATGACACCCTGGATTAGGGGGGAGTAACTTTTAGTTGTCGCTTCACAAAAGATGCAGGCTCTGCTGAGCTGTAGGGTTATGCCCTACAGGGAGGAACTACTCCAACCGGCAGTATTGTGTCATTGCAACTTAAGCCCCTACATCGCGTCAAGATTGTTACTCGGAGTAGGGATATTTCTTTATATATGTCTTTTCTTTTTTAGACGTGTAGAAGAAAGGAATGGCTAAGGATTCTAGGTATAAATGAGTCCAATCTGGACAGACAAAAGGCATTGTATACCTGTTATAGGTACTTTTCTGGAAGGATGCGTGGTGTCAACAGACTGCATAATAATGCTGTTTCATATTTAGTTGTTAATAAAATTTTGGAATTACCTGAACTTATGACAGAAGGAGATTTGGGGTCTATATGAGTGTAAGTGAGAGGGATTTTGTTACTCAGTTTAGTTCTACAACTATTAAAACAAGATCACCTTCCCACAGACCTGCAGATCAGCCTAGTATATCAAGTTCTTGTTTTCTACCGCGGTTGAAACATTTTCATTACATGACGAAAATCGAACGGCAGTAGATAATCTATATATAGGAAGAAAATAAATTATTATAACGAAAGTTAAAATTTATGAAAAACGAAAATGAAATTACAATAAAAATAAACGAAATTAATATGTCAAGATTGGAAGGAAGGGTTTTGCTACCGGAAAGCGTTAGTAGTTATAGTTTTTGTTCATCATTTAATAGTTCAATTGATGTGCAATCGCATGATACATTAAATGTTCAACAAATTGAAGAACTTTGTGGAAATCTGCCCACAAAATTAGGAATATGTGTTAGGAACAGTGTAAACAATAGTTTTTGTCATCCAAATGGGCGCAGATATGACGACCACATCAAAGCTATTGCTTTATGTGTTTACTTTTTGTCCCCTTTATCTTATAGGTACTTGAACAAAAGTCCATGAATTGGCCCGAAGAAAGAACTCTTCAAGAATTTGTTAAATGTTGGCCAAAGTCTCTAGGCTACTCATTTAGTAGCCTTAAACCCTTAGAACTTCGAAGCCGTGGCTTCACTGCAGAACAGAGATTCGTCTCAATTTCTTGCAACGAAATGTTAAAAGTTAATTTGCAGTATGATAGGCTCAAGGTAATGATTATTGGACTTGAAGACTATGGAAACGAAAACCATACTTCTAAAATGGCTAGTAGTGTCATAACGTTGATGTCCAAGGCATTGGTGAATTGTCTTGAAAGCAACCATTTGCTCATTTTTTTTGCAAGGAACTTGCAAAGGAGATGTAATTAAAAAATACGTTTTTGAAGTTATCGAAAAATTTCAAAGTATTAATTTACGCCCGTGAAAAAAGGGCAAATTTTGTTAATTTTTCAAAAATTGTAGGTGTAACTCACGAACATCCATATTTTACAGTTAATGATAGCAGAGTTTTTTTTCTTTGATGACTCTACTCAATTACTGAAAAGCAATAGGAATTGCTAAGAAAATTCCAAAAATTTCGTCTTTTTTAAAGATGTAACAGTGAGCTGGAACGAAATTGTGCATTTTTATAATGTAGACTCTAAACACGAACAGAGATTTGCACTCAACCTTTCTGTGAGTCACATTAAGCTAAACAACTTAAAAAAAATTAATGTACATATAGCTGCTCAAGTTCTGAGTAATACTGTTGCTTCCGGGATGAAGTCTTTATAATTTTCTAAGAAACTAGGTGTTTAAAAAGCCCCAACGACTCAAAATACAGTTAAATAGAAGCTTTTTTCTGATAAATTATTTAATATTTTCAACAGCCGCTATGAAGTTGTTTTATCATCTTCCAAAAAGGCTTTCACCGGATCCCAAGAGCAAATATAGTTCCTTGAAAAAGCTAAATTCCTTCTCAATTCAATGAAAATTCAAGACATTAATGGCTTTGATGTGAAAAAGGAGTTTTCGTTTATAAACGGTTGGCTTTTAAACATAAGCAGTTTAAAACAGCTTTGTAATTTTTTGCGTAATAATTGGTTTTCCTGCCATTATAACGAGAAAACTTTGCCAAGATGAACTTAAGCACTTTTTCAGTCATATAAGAAGAAGTGGCGGTTTGAATTCACGAATAACCCCTCATCAGTTTACTGGCTTATTCCAAAAGAATTCGGGTTTGCAATTTATTGATTTAGTTGTTGCAGGAAATTGCGAGCCCTCGACAGAATTAAATGTTTTTTACATAACGTTCTGAAAGTGTTTGCAACTACACATTAGTCTTAGATCAATTGTGGCAAAATTTTCGAAGCTTGCAATGGCCACAACTTTCTTTTATCCAAAATGTTCATAAGAACATTGATATAAATTAAGCCGAATTTCTCAAAGTGCGTTTGCCTATGTGTGTGGCTGATTTTACCTCAAAATGTATATGCAACACAATTGCCTTAGTCCATTGCCTTATATTGATGATGAAATTCTTTCAGGTGAATTTCTCTTCATGATAGAAAAGCAATGCGAACAATATAAATTAGTATAACCTCCTGAAGCTTTTATTTCATTCATCGACTTACGTAAAAGATTATATTCTTTCAAATGAATTTTTCTTCATGATAGAAATGCAATGCGAACAATATAAATAAGTGAACTTCCTGAAGCTTTTATTTCATACATCGGCAAATTAGACACTATATTGTACACGATATTTGGCCAATTATTTTATGGTGCGTGTCTCAGTTTTTATTCGATGAAATGAAATGTATACAGCCATACTCCTGTTGTGAGAATTGTGACAGCAATATGATTTTAGCTGTATTTATAGGAGTAAGAATATATTTTGTTTTAAAATTCTTCAATCGCAAGGCATCTCAGCCTAATTATAAAAACAAAATTCTGCGTGTCGCAAATGGATTAACTTCTGTCAGTTCATTTTTAACCATATAAACGATTCTAGTTGTATGGCAGGTGTTACGGCCCTCTTTCTTTCTTTCTTAACTCTTTTCTGGTATGTTATTATTGAATGGAGGTTTTTATTTTCTTTCAACATTGCGTAGCTCTATCATAGATTTATCTTCCTCTGCTTAAGTTTTATAAGGGTAGATTTCGTTTTTTTTCTTTTCGTTTCCTTTCTTTTTATTTTCCTTTATTTTCTTTTCAGGATATACATTTTTTATTATTATTTTTTTAGCTAAACTATATAAATATTAATATTTATATATTACTTATATAAATATTTAAATTTAATTGAATTTAGTTTATGATGTAATTTAATATTATTTATATAAATATATATAAATTAAGTCAAGAATGTAACGGTGATATAGGTCTACAGGGAAACCGAACACAAAAAAATTCGTTAACGCGCAACAATGCATACCTCAAAGATGGTGTGGAAATGCATGCAGTTTATTTCATTTTATTCACTTAACTTTCTCAAAAAATTTGAGATATTAAAGATTTTATATTACTTTCGTTTGATAACTTTTTCAACTTGTGATTACATTAACTTTCAAATATATGACCAGTTATGAGTAAGCATTATTTTTAAATTATATATTTTTATTTTTATAGAATCAAATAAAACAATACAAATTTATGCTTGTGCATTTTGTTGTTCTTTCTCGTTTTAAGCAATACAAAATGAATATTTTTTATTTAAAAAAAATAAATAATATAAATAAATAATGAAAATATATAAATAAATTACATTACATTACTTGATCTTCTAAACTTGGAAAATTTGACAGAAAAATATAGACAAAACAATATGACCGTTTCTACAGTTTACTAAATAAAATTAGAGTCGTTTCACTATGATGACGACTTTGACTCTGATATCTAAAAATAAAAGAGAAGCTATATTCAATATTAATGCCTAGTAATAATGCAATGTAATCGATTTACTAAATAATAAAAGTTGGATTTGTCAGTCATTGCAAAAGTTGTCAGAATTGCTGAGAAGTGTGCGTGCTAGCTGCTGCATATTTAAATTTAAATACAATGTTCAAAAATACGTTTATTAAAGGCGATATTTTTTCAACAAACACAGCCGATACTTGTAGCATAAATTGAGTGTTGCTTTAGCTTTATGACTGTTTGCACGAATATTTTATTAGCCCAACCTCAGTATATATACCAATACTAATACCTAAAAGTTGTAAATAGGAACCTTTTTTGGTAATCTTATCGTATTCTGTTTGTGTATTGTCAATACACAATTTTAATTTCCATACAAGTTTCATATGCAAATGTTAAAATATTTTTACCTTTTTTTTATTTGAATTACATTCTTTTTTGCATAACGCAAAAGTGGGTGCATTTACATAAAGCTGGATGACTAAAAAAAGCGAGTTTAATAACTTTAAAAAATCATAGTAAAATTTATCAAGTAATAAACAAAATAATTAAAATTTATTTTGAAGCTGCTTATGATCACTTCTTATGACCGAGCTTCTTATGATCAATTTTTTTATGTGAGTGTGTGTTATTAAATGTAATAGGCTTGGTCGATTTGTATCGGGCATGAAAAAATTAAAAACAAGAGGACATAGGGGTGCACTTTAACAATTATGTGAATTTTTCTTTACTAATAAATTTTTGTGTATAAATGTGCAAATTCCGTTTAAAATTCCTGAAGAAACAAATTCACAATATTCAAGGTATTATATTAACGTTGGTGCGTGTATATAAGCTTTAATTAACAGTAATAAAATAATACAAAGTTTAAAATTGAAATATATTAAAATACGGCTGTGGTGATATTATTTTATCAAGTCGAAGATAATTAATCAAAATCCAATTTTTTGCAATTCTTTGCAGATTTTTTCGTGAGCTCGTAAATATATTTTCGCTTAACAATAAATTTTCCTAAACAGCCCAAATTCGGGAAAATGTACACTCTTATTAGAGGTAGCCAAATATTTTCATATAAGGATGACAAACTTAAAAATTATTTTAAAAAAAATTTAGTTTTTGGTGATTTAGTTTTTTATTTTTGTGAAGTAATATAATCACTCTTTCATAAAAAGACACTTGATATATTAAAAAAAACGAAAAAAAGTACAAACTTTGAAGTACGGTACTTAAAAACAGCTATTTGGGTCGGTTCCTCAAAATAATCCTTTGTTTATGTTATGATGATTCCCAAAATATTTTGTTTATTTTATGGTTTGAAATAACATATAAAAATATTGGCTTTTGTAATATGTGTAAAACTGTCAGACACTAAAGGCAGGAAAAAAAATCTTAATCTGCATCAAAAAATTGCAAATAATTGCAATCGGAGTAAAGATAATGGTGTTTTTCATGCATATTTTGATATTTTTTTTAATTTGGTTCTATAAAAAATCTTTTAAAATTCAAATAAAATTCATAGCAATTGCTTTTTTTAGTTTCTTGCAATATTTGAGTAGGTGTTTTTTTATAATCAATATTTTAGTTTCAATATACATCAATTTAAGCAATTTTGACTAGAAATCAATCATCTTGAAAGTGAGGATTGCATTAGAAATAATGTCGTTTCTTTGAATTTTAGTGAAAATAGTTTAAAAAAATTCAACAAAATGCACGAAAAACAGCATTATCTTAAATCCGAATGCAGAAAATAAAAATTTTTTGATGCAGGTTGGAAGAAATTTTTCATTACTATTATTTCTGACCAATTCATTAAGAGATTACTTTTTAAGAATCGGACTTTTGGTCAGCGTTTTTGATCAAATACCCCTTAATGCTCTGTCGCAAATTTCATAACTACGCTTACCACTCAACTAAGGACTTGATTAGTAAATTTGGCGCAACAATTGATGGAGATACAAAATAGTTTTGCTTCTCTATTAAAACCAAATAAAAGTCTTAAAATAAAGTGCCACAAGATCAAAATAATGCCAAAGGTACAAAACCACCTTTGATTTGCTGTACAACAACCCAAATAGACTTTCATTCTCTCCTGGAACATAAAATTAAATGCTTGCAAAGAAGTGCCACAACATCAAATGAACTTCAGATAAGTACAAAACTGGTTTTGATTTGTTGTACAACAACCAGCAGTGAGCTACTTATCATAACAAAAATTCTATAAATAGAACTGCGCTACTTCTTGTATTTTAGAAAATTCTTGTGTATGTGTTGCAATCAGGGGTTGCAAATAAACTGTACGAAAAAACAAACTCTACATCTGCTAAATCTGCGAAAGCAAACAGTTTCACTATCTGCTTAGGTTTGGATTTTTGCTACAAACGGAAATGCGTACCAAAGCGAACAGAAAATTAAGAGCAAAAGAAAACTATTGTTTTGTGTTCTTCGAAAACAACAAGTATTTCGTTTTTTAGATTTTGTTGTCACGATCGCAACCACAACAAGTAACAAATGTTGTGTTCGTTTTACTACGGAAGTTCGAAAAAAGAATTTCGTCATGTTTTAAGCAGCATTTTTTCTGGAAGCTAAGATTTTTTAAGTCTCGTTCTGTTGATTTGCTTGCATTTAAATTTCATAAGCCGATAAGAAATAGGGGGAAAAATTAATAGACCAGCTCATACATTTCACGCTCCTAGTCATCGAATTTTTTACATCTTTCTTATACTTTAAGGGCCGCTTTCTCAATGTCCGGTTAAGCACTAATCAGAACTTTAACCAGCACTCAGAAAAAAGCCCTTTCTCAATGTTCGGTTAAGGTTGAACTGTCAGTTAAGTGCTGATTAAGTTATGGCCCAGTTAGCCTCGCATGGCACAGCAGCGCATGCAACGCAGATAAGCAGCTAGCACACAGCCAAATAAATGGTGATTATGCAACGCCTAGTCACATAGTCAAAATATAACAATAAAAACAAGAATACAACGATTTTATTTTAATTAATTAACCGCACTAGTTCAAACAATTTTACAACTTCACATCTGTTTTGCCAAAACGTAAAATACATAGAAGAATACACAGATATTAAAATGAAATAGATCTTCCATGTTTATCTATGTAGTCAGAGATGCATTTCTGTTTTTATCTGAGCATTGCCATGCGTTGCCATGTTGTGCATGATCAGATACACACAAATCCTATTAAAAAGGTTTCGATGTGACGCTTGTTAAGTCATGCACTGCTATGCCATGCGAGGCTAACTGGACCATTAACGGCAAGTTGTGGTTTCGGTTAGCGCTATTTTAGGGTAAATGATTTCGGAGATGCTGTCAAACTTTAAAATTTAAGATGGCGGATAGAGTTGCCACCTAGATTTTTTTATTTTAGCGAATTCTTGTAATTTTGAAATTCTGACAACGGATTTGATTTCGAATATATTGTCACAGTTTTAAAATTTAAGACGGATGTTAGGGTTGCCACCTAAATTTTTACCACAGTATTGCCACCTAATAATATGTATTTTTAAAAGTTTTAAACATCATTAATCAGTGTTAAGGGGTCGCTGATTTCGAATCTAAAGTCAGAATTTTAAAATTCAAGATGGTGGATAGGGTTGCCACCTTAATTTTTTTTAGTTTTATAAATTCGGGGCCGGCAAAAAAAATGGTACACCAAATATGGGTCGCTGAATCCGAATCCGTTATCAGAATTTCAAAATCATAAAAGTTTTAAATAATACGGTTGCCACCTAATTATATGTCTTTTCAATAGTTTTAAACGTCATTTATTAGTGTTAAGGGGTCGCTGATTTCGAATCTAAAGTCAGAATTTTAAAATTTGCCAGCCCCAAATTTATAAAACTAAAAAAATTAAGGTGGCAGCCTTATCCACCATCTTGAATTTTAACATTTTGACCTTAGATTCGCAATCAGCGACCCCTTAACACTGATAAATGACGTTTAAAACTATTGAAAAGACATATAATTAGGTGGCAGCCCTATTATTTAAAAATTTTATAATTTTGAAATTCTGACAACGGATTCGGATTCAGCGACTCATATTTGGTGTACCATTTTTTTTTTGCCGGCCCCGAATTTATAAAACTAAAAAAAATTAAGGTGGCAACCCTATCCACCATCTTGAATTTTAAAATTCTGACTTTAGATTCGAAATAAGCGACCCCTTAACACTGATAAATGACGTTTAAAACTATTGAAAAGACATATAATTAGGTGGCAGCACAAAATCAAAAAATTTGTAAACACGAGACAGCTGTTATGATGTTTTTACGTATTCACAATTCAAAAATTCACAATTAGTCATCTAACCGACAGTTGCTTAACCAGCACCTGGTGAAATCAAAATTATTTTTTTAGCTATCGTATGGTTAGCTAAGTCCTGGTTAAGAGCTAGACTAACCGGACATTGAGAAAGTGGCCCTTAAACGAGCAATATTTGTTTGTTTATTTATTTGTTTATATGTTTGTAAATGAGATCAACGCATCTATATGAAACAACAAATTCAATAAAAGCAAAAAAACAAAGAAAAATTCCAACGCAATAACTTTTTCAACACAAAAAAAAGTCGCATCATAAACGAAACGAACAAACTTTGCAGATCTCTCTTCGGATTTTGGTGCTTCCAGCAACCTACAAGAGATCGCTAAAGATACTTTACTTTGATTGTTTTTGTGCACGCGATTCAAAAGCATAACAGTGAGAGGAAGTTTTTTCTATTCGAAAAAAGAAACATTTCATTTTACTTTTCTCTCTCGTCTCTTCTTGCTTCGGTTTGTGCTACTTTTTGAATCGGAGAGAAAAAACTAAACAAACCAAAATACTTGTTGTGATCTTAAGAAGAAACGAACAGAACAGAAAAATACTTTTCTTTAGAGTTTGTTTGCGAGCCCTGGTTGCAATCGAGCTTTGAAAATAAAGCTCTTTTTCAAGCTTCAAGAAATTGCTGCCGGTTTTTGGTGCCAAGATGATAAGTAGTAGGTGATATGATAAGTAGACAGCGGAATTATATGCAAAACTTATTTTAAGTCTGATTGTAGTCAAGTTTTGGATTCATATTGATTTTGACTTCATTAATGCATCTATTGCTCCATGTATATGATATGCAAAAGTATATGTAAGAGATATGCTGCATATTTTTTGCATATGCAAGAAATGTGCTGCATATTCTTTGCATATGCAAGAAATGTGCTGCATACTCTTTGCATATGCAATAAATGTGCTGCATATTATGTTTTGCATATGCAAGAAATGTGCTGCATGTTTTTTGCTTATGCAGTAATTAAAATGATCTAAATTTATATATCCAAATTAATTGAAATATATACAAAGTTTCAATAAACTTTCAATAAAAGTCTTCAAAGTTTCAAAAAAAAAGTGAAAAATTTTAAAAAATTATTTTATTAAATTCAACAGATAATCATGTTGACTAGAAATCGCCAGAGGTAGAAATTCAACCTTTTCACTGTGACATTCGACCTACACTGCAATATGAAATTGCTTTCGTTCTCAGATGAGCGTACAAAAAGGTTAAAGAAAGAATCTATTTCTGTTTGCAGTTTGCCGCTCAGTGCTAACCAACGAATTTTCATAAAAAATACGTTCTACTGAGGAAATCTACAGTTTTCGAGATATCGCAAAAATTTTGATGTTAACAGGAAATTTTTTTTTGTAAACTATCCGTGAAAAATATTACATATCGCATATGTTTTATAAAAAAATGCTTATTGTAGGGTATCCTGTCAATGTAGAGAAATGTCTTTCAAATTTTTTGTACAAATTGGCTATGTCTAAAATTTCTTTTTACATCGTTTTCTTCCATCCCGAATAGCTTAGCTTTGATTTAAGAAATTCTGTTGAGAAACACGATCCAAATCGGTTGAGAAACACGGGAAAAAATGGTACCGATTTTTTTTCCTACGCCTATTTATCCGTGAAAAATATTACCAAAAAAGCTTTCGTATACCGTATAAAAGTCAACCAATGACTTTTCATACAAAAATACGTTATACTGAGAAATACTACAGTTTTCAAGATTCCGTCATAATTTTAAAGCCAAAATAAAGAAATTTTTGCAAATTTTACTGTTTGTAAGAAATTTGACAACCCCAATATATATTCGCATATGTTTTATAAAAAAATGCTTATTGTAGGGTATCCTGTCAATGTAGAGAAATGTCTTTCAAATTTTTTGTACAAATTGGCTGTCTAAAATTTCTTTTTACATCGTTTTCTTCCATCCCGTATAGCTTAGCTTTGATTTAAGAAATTCTGTTGAGAAACACAATCCAAATCGGTTGAGAAACACGGGAAAAAATGGTACCGAATTGTTTTTCCTACGTCTATTTATATATAGATTTTATGTTCAAAATTATGTTCTGTAATTCATATAACAATATATTATTAAAACTTCTTCTAAATTGTCGATGGTGACATTTTGACGCTTTTCAGAATATATCATTTTGTATGCGGAGAAGCTTCTTGGAACATCACATGAAGTCAAGAGTGCATACTTAAAATTAGGAACATGTTCGCCAGCTATTTTCATTTTTTCAAATTTTTTAATACAAGTCTATTTTTTTCTTTCTCCAATAAAAAACATTAATCTGAATGTTCTCTTAATGGTGGTTTCAGCTAAGTAGCCATAAAATCCTGCTGCTTTTTGATGTTCACATTTCTCGCGCAATCCTTTCATCATTCAAAATATATCCAAGATAACCAGTAAACTCTAAAAAGCAGAGTGCTTTCAGCGGGCAACTATGACCAAAAATTTTTATACGCAATTAAAACGGTCTGATTTTTTCGCAATCAGAAAATCAAAAACATTCAGCACGTAAAATTTATACAAAAAAACAGTAAAACAAAGTACATTATTAAAAAATAGTACTTTTGCGTACTGTTTTAGGTGCATGTCATAAAACAGTATGTTTTCCAAAAAAATAGTACTGTACTATTTAAGAAAGCGTATCTGGCATTCATATCCTGTAACTTTGAATTTGTTCATGTCTATGAAAGAAGTTACGAACATTCATTTGCGATTAAATGGACTTGCATAAATTTTGCATATGAATATATTATGCAAATATGCAATTTTTAATTTTCGTACGCAAGTAATATTTGCATATGCATTTTGTATGCAATACGCAAATATGCAAATATTGTGTTATGTTTTCCGAGATAGAATTTCTCGAGACGCATATCTGTGTCATCGAAATTGTTTCGTGATCATTCAATACAAATATGCAATTTCATATTTTCCGCTGTCGAATGCTAAGTTATATATGGTATAATATTAACATACAATAATCCATTCGCGTAATTTTTTGTTAAGCATATATTCGAAATATGCATTTAATTCAAGTTAAACGTAGTTAATTCAACGTAGTTAACAACAATCAAAAATACTGAAAGCAAGAGTTTTTGTTGGCAAAAAAATTTTTGATGAGCTAAAACATTTGCCAAGTGTTTGTGCGTGAGTGCAATGAAGTGCAGCAAATTGTTGCTGTTGTTGTTAGAAAACAACTGTAATGTTTGGACGAGTGTTGTTTACGTTGGATACGTGGTTTAAAACAAGTTTACTCGTTTTTTTTAAAATATATTATGTACGCGTTATTTTTGCCAGCGCTTAAGAACGCTGTTGGCCTGATTAAAAAAAAAAATTTTTTTTTGCGCCGTCACTCGAAAGTGCATTCAGGCGCTTAGAAACAAAAGTAAAAGGAGCAATTAGTTTAAAGCTCAAAACTTTAGTGATTTTATTTTTAGATTTTCTTCGGCTTATAAAGCTAAATAACAGTATTTTTTAGACTTAAAATAAATACAAAAATTAAATATATATCTAACTTAATATAATCGTAGCTAAGTAGAACATTAGTTTATGTAGTCATTGTAATGTAGTTATGTAGTGTAGTTATGTAAACATAAAGTGCAAGCGAGTAAGAATGTAAATAATAGTTATGTTTGTTTTGTTTGTTTGATACATAATTGTGCTAAGGCTACGTTAATAGAAATGTTAGTTTGTAGAATAGATCTTTATGTGTTAAATGTTTATAAATAATAAGTGCATAAAATTAATGTGTTTAAGTTGCAGTTATAGCAATGTTTAGATTAAAGTGCACTACACAACCACCAAATCGAAAATATGTGTGTAAAAAGTTTATGAAGTGAAAAGAGACACGGTTTCGATATTATCGTAAGTAGAATTCCTTTTCATACAGTAAAAGAGAAAAATTCTGTTTTTTTCATTTATATTTTTCAAAACCATGTTAAAGCATTTCATATTCTAAGTAAAAATTATTCAAAAACAAATTTGTTATTGTTGTTGCCTTGTTCAAAATTACTTGATCTAAAAAGTTCTCAATTGAATTCATGTAAAAATTGGTTTTGTTTTATAAAAAGTTTTCGTTTGATATTTTTAGTGATAAATTTGTTGTTCTTGTTCATTTTTTTATATTGGTTAAAACTAAATGTAATTCAAAGTTATGTTTAATAAATGGAAATAAATATCGGACAAATTTGACTTATTTATTTTTCCTGTAGTAAATAAAGAACACTTACATATATGTATATTTAAAAAGTAATTTAAAATTGCAATTTTAGTTAACCAAATATTTTCTAATATGGAAAAAATGTAATGCATAACAGAAATAATTCAAATTTACTGTGGTATTTCAAAAATAGAGTTTTCATACTGACTAGGGAGTCCAATCCCGGAAGCTTTTCTCGATCCCGGGATTATCGGGATTGAAAATCTCAATCCCGTGATCCCGGGACTAGTTCGGGATTGAAAATTTTAAGAAGTAAATAATTTAAAACGTTTTTAATACAATTTTTTGTTACGTATTACTTGAAACTACAAAATGTAAATTAATTTATAACAAACCAAAACAAAACACATTAAGGGTATTCACAATTGCATTGTTTTCACAATTGTTAAGAATTCACGCTTTAACGAGCGGTTTTTATATTTTTTGTTGTTTTATTTTTACATGAAATCTCTAAAAACCAAAAGTGTGGTTATTTTAAGTAGCCCAATGATATGTTTAACGAACGTGGTTTTTAAGGTTCCATAGACAACTGATCGGTTGCCAGTTATTTTCTAATTACAAAAATGGAAGAAGCTCAAAATGCAAGTGAAACTTTTTTATTCCATATATTCATAGAATATATCAAATTAGATAGTTAATTTATTTCCATAGTAACAAAAAGCTATAGTGGTAGGTTCGCAACCACAAATTCTATTTGAAAGGGTGCTCATATTTGTGATATTTCACTATGGCAAAAAAAAAAACAACACAACATAGCTACTAATACTACACAATTGTGAATACCCTTATTACTAATAAACACACAAAACTTTAATTATATTAATGACTAGCAAATTGAATTAATTTAACCCTTTCAGTGGATTTGCCCAATATTTTGGACACACCAGAAAGTAATTTTTATATGTATTTATTTAGCAAAGCTTTTGTTTTTGGTTACTGAAATTGTTTGGAAAATGAAAAAAAGATGAACCAACATGATAAAAATAAATTAAGAGAGATATTTGACATAAAAGTCAGTTGGATTTTCGATTTTGTACCGAAGAAAAGCAACAAAAATTTTTGTTGGCCTATTTTATAAGAAAAGATGGACCGGACGAAAATCCAATTTATGTTTTTTTTTATCTTTTTGGGATTTAATGATAAGAATATAAAGAGGGTTTAAGAAACAATGATCTAAAGGGTTGAAAAACCTTTAAGAGATTAAAGGAAAAGACTTTGTGCCGAACAGGATCAAAACATTTTTTTTGTTCAAGCTTGCAAAAAGTAAGCAGCGCAGGTTAAAATCAAAGGCATGTTTTTCTCATCCTTGAAGGACCTAAATGATAGGAATATTACCTCAACAAAATTATTTTGTTCTCAGTTAAGCATAGAAATTGAAAGGGTTAAAGAACAAGAAATATAAAGAAATAAAATACAGAACAGTTTAAGGTATTACTATATTAATTTTACTTTTTTTTTGTACATCGTCTTCATGATTTTTTGTGTTTAAGACAAATTAAGGTTGGAAAAGACTTTTCAAAATTAAATTTTTTGTTTTAATTATTTTTGAAGTAATCATTAAGCTGATCAACGCGTGTTATTTTTTATTGGAGAATTTTGTTCGGATATTATTGCATATATAACCCGCTGATGAGAAGCACCGTTCTGATTCTATCCTAGTTGTAGAAATAGTTGTACGCTAATCGTAAGCAATTTGTAAGTTTCGATCACGGTTGCCTTCACCACAAAAAAATTATTTCATGACAATTTTGAAACACAAAGCTTACTTTCCGATGTTGCAATTCTTCTAAAACGCTTTCTTTGTCACAGACTTTTTCTTCCGGGACACAAACAATCCTTTCATCGGAAGACCACATTATCTCAAAAAGAAAGAGAAAAAAAATACATAAAAAAAAATAATAATAATAAGCTAAAATCATCTGGATCTACTTCTCAGGCCAAGCAGCCCTCAGCACCGCTTTTTAACAGGAACACTCCAGTTACTTCCTCGTCACCTTTTAACATTCCTTCTTTAACTAATAGTTCAGTTTTGAGTCCTATTGAGCCTAGAAATCTATCAAGCTTAAGGGCAGTGTCGAGGAAAAAAAATGTATTTATTTTACGTCTTCAGCCCGATTCAACTGTTGAAAATGTATTGACCTTTATCAAACATAATAACTTGCATTTTTGCATAAACAAAATGCATTTGCATTGCATGCAAAAAAATAGGTAATAAACCTTCCCATGCTTCCTTTATTCTCACAGTTCCAGCTAAAGAGTTTGCAACTGTTCTAAACTCTAATTTGTGGACTGATAATATACTCGTTACAGAGTTTCAGCCTAAGAATAAGCCTAGAGGGACGACTCAAGCCGCTCGTCAATCCCAAAAAAAAACTGAATAGGCTATCCCTTTACTATCAAAATGTAAGGGTATTACACTCTAAGACGCGACACATATTTTTAATGTCTCAGAATTTCTCTGAGGATATTATCGAACTGACTGAAACTTGGTTAAACGGAAGCATTACTGACTTAGAATTGTTTGATAACAGTTTTGAAGTTTATAGAAGAGATAGACACGCTGACAATACTTCTGCTGTCGGTGGAGGTGTCTTATTAGCTGTAAGGAACTCCTTCGTTAGTTCCATTATTGTTATTCCCTGCTCTGCTAACATCGAACTTATATGCGTCAAGGTTGTACATTGCAATTCTAATGTATATCTTATTAATGCATACGTTCCTCCTAAGAGCAGTGTAGAAGTTTATGCAAGCCTTTCGGATTGCATAGAATATGTCATGAGCATAATTGACGTTAATGACGACAACTTATTGTTAGGTGATTTGAATCTGCCTGACTTGAAATGGGAATCTCCTGACGATGATACATATTTTTGTGCATCTAATTCAAAGACTCGCCAAGAGCATATATTTGTTGATAATATATGTTCTGACTTACAACAAGTGAGTTGTATTTATAATAGTCGTGAAAGACTTCTTGACCTGGTCTTAACTACAGACAGTAACAATGTGATTGTTGAGAGGGCCCCTCATGCTTTGACTGCTGTTGATGAATACCATCCACCATTGAGCATATGGTACAAATCAGACAGGGATAATATAGTAAAGTCTAACTCAAAAGATAAAGTTCATGAATTCAATTTTAAAAAAGCTGACTTTTTGAAGTTGAATCATTTATTTCAAAGTAAACTTCATGTAATTTTAGAATATGTTAATAATGACACTCTTGATGATTCAATTCACTTTTTTTATACGGAAATCTTTGCTATGTTTTCTCTGTCCGTGCCGTATAGCCTCAAATTTACGAAAAATTGTGCTTACCCCTGGTACACAAAGGAGTTAAAGATTCTTCGCAAAAGCAGGAATAAGGCATGGAAAAAATATGTCTGTAGCTTAGACTTGAATGACCTAGAAATCTACACACGTTTGTTTCTGGATTTTGCAAATTGCTCAGCTACCTTATATCAAAATTATTTAGACAGTATTAAGCTGAGAATATTGTCTGATCCGAAGAAATTCTGGGGTTTCATAAACACCAAAAAAAAATCTGATGGATTCCCTTCATTATTTAAAACCTCTGACGGATTTACTGACGATCCCGTCGTAATTTGTGGTCTATTTGCCAATCATAAAGTAAAAGTCATTTTGTTCAGACTCTTTTAATCCTGATGACGAGTACTTTGAATATATAATCTATACCCATGGTTACGTTGGATTCTATATCCTTTACTTCAGAGGATATTTTAAAGTATATTTTATTGATCGATGAGGATTTTAATGCTGGACCTGACGGAATTCCTGCTGCAGTATTAACACGATGCGGTTCCGTTCTAAGTCAACCACTGTCCATGTTATTCAATAAATCAATTAGCAAAAGTATTTTTCCACTTTTTTTGAAAAAACCTTTTATAAGTCCTATTTATAAAAAGGTTGTAAGAACGATATAAATAACTACAGGCCTATCGCGAAACTCTCGTCGATTCCAAAACTTTTTGAGCGGCTCGTGTATGATCGTGTGAAAATTCACTGTGAGAAGGTCATGAAAACTCGTCAGCATGGTTTTGTTACTGGCAGATCCACTGTGTCTCATCTCCTCGATTTTACAACGTTTTGCTTTAATTAATTTTATTCAGGTAACCAGGTCGATTGTATTTACACTGATTTTAGTAAAGCATTTGATAAACTGCCACACAACTTAATTCTATTGAAACTAAACTTAATGGGTTTTCCACAATTTTTTGTAAACTGGATTCAATCGTATCTGACAGCGATCTTATCAAATACGATTTCTTATCTTATCAGGTGGTCCTCAAGGTAGCCACCTTGGTCCACTTCTGTTTATTTTAGCCATTAATGATGTAACCCACATCATCAAACACTCTCATCTACTTATCTATGCAGATGACATGAAAATATACAGAATAGATGCTAACCCTAGGTCTACACGAGACAAATTGTCCAGACAATTTTAATACACTCACACATTTTTTACTAACACATTCATATTTTCTCAGTTGTCTGCTCAATTTTCTCAACAATCAGGCAGATAATTGAACTAACAGCGATTTGACGTTCGCTGACATTTTTTGACATTTCCTTCTGAAAGTGAAGAAGAAGATATTAGAAAAATATAAAAACTTGGCGCTTTTATTTCAAAACCTGACTTTCTTGGCAAAAGCCTGTTTTTTATTCAAAATTGCGAAATAAAGTGATGAAAGTGTAGCTTTTGCACAAAATTTAATTATTTTCGCTGGCCAAAGATCTCCATGTGCATTAAGCAAGTCACAACCTGCAGCAGCATCAAGAGCAGTGTAAATTTTGTATGTTTTTAGCTGTTCAAAGTCTAGTAAGTACCACAGACATCGTTACCATTAATTGCACCGCTAATATTTTGTATTATTTAGCTGGCCAACGTCCTCAAAGTGCTACCACCAGCAGCAGCACCAAGTTTTGCGTCAGTTTTCGTTTTTGCGCTGTCCAAAGTCAAGTAAGTACCACAAACAGCAGTACTACTAAGTGCAGCGATAAATTTGTGTTTTCTTTAGCATGACCAAAAAAGCAGACATTCTGAGCATAATAGCTCTGTACCGCGAGAGGGAGGTAATTTGGAACATGAGCTCCTTCGCTTATAGGCGAAATGATTTGAAGCAGAAGGCCTTTGAGGAAATTGGTGCTGCTCTGAAAATTTCTGTTGAGGAGACAAAAAACGATTCAAGTCCTTGAGGAGTACGTATATGTAAGGAAAGAAGAAAGTATATGCAAGTAAAAGATCTGGCTGTGCTGCTGACAGCGTGTATGAGCCAACGTTGTTTTGGTTTGAAGAAATGACGTTCCTGGATGGCTCCATAGTATCCAGAAAGCCAATAAACAACGTAAGTACTTGAACCACATTCAAAAACTGGATAACTTCAATTTTTATAATATTTTATTTAACTTGCTTTGTTCGTTTATATTTGTCCTTAAAAATTGGAATTTTTGGAAAATATATATATACATTATAGATAGTTTTCATTATATTTTCATGATTACAATTCGAAGTAAATATTAATAAAATTAAATGAATTTTACAAGAGTAAAAATTTATACATATATTTTTGTTTTAATTTCAAAAACAAAAATGTATATAAATTTTTAATTTCAAAAACAAAAATGTATATAAATGAAAATTGAAATAAAATTTTTGTTTTTGAATTTTGAATAGCATTTAAACATTTTATTTATAAAAAATCCATTTACGAAGTAATCGATCAGCGTGACAAGCATGTACTGATTATGTAGTGACAATTTAAAAAAGTTAATTAATATTATAAATGTTTGTTGGTTGTATTTTTGTTTGTTGTTTTTTTTTTAATTTATTTTGTATGAGCTAATTTTCAAGTCCAGCGTAGTTGCACTGTACTCAAGTGTGATCCCAGTTGGAATAGATTGGGTCACATGTAACATAAGGTTTACCATGTTCCATAGTGAACAGTGTGCCATTACTTCCAAAACCAACCTAGAGGATATAGAAGATTTAAAAGATATAGTCGCCATCAACAGAATGTAATACATACGTTCAATTCTGGATTTCATGCTGCGACTATATGGCTTCATGACGTGCTTGTCAAGAGCGAAAGCATCATCGCCTATGAAAAAGTATGGGATTTGGTTAAGACCTGGAGCCAAATCACATGCGTTGGGAATGTTCAACGTGCGTTCCCGTATTCCTTTATGCAAGTAACCTTCATGAAAAATAGCTCTGTCTGAAACCTTGCCATTGCATCCAACATCGACAAAAGAAAACCTACCATGAGCATCAACTGATGCAAATAGCACAATGCTGTAGAAACCCTTAAAATTATAAAATTGGGAGCCTGTATTTGCAGGAGCCTTTATGCGTATGTGCTTTCCGTCGAGAGCACCGAGTGTATGTGGGAACTGCCATAAGTGGTTGAAGTCGGAAGCAATTTGTAGCCACTTATCTTCGGTTTGAGGCACCTAGAAAGATATACAATTATTTATGAGATGAGTAGAACAACCTAGAATTAAAATGATAGACTTTTTAAAACTAAAATTAATTTTGGAATAAAACAAATTTTATTTTAATAATTTCAATTAAATGTTAACAAATTAAAAAATTTTATTTTTTGGAGCTGCAGTCTTGCTATTGATGACTCGTCGACATCGTCAGGTCCATACTCATCATCATCGAGGTGCACGATGATTAATGACGTCACGTGTGACATTTTAGAGACCGAACGAGATAGTGTGCTGTTCACACAGTCTTCCTCAAAACAGAGGAAAATTAATAATGATGCAACACCAACAAAATTTCATGCTGCGCTCAACGCTATTGTAGGATTGACGACATGTCCAAAACAGTCCGATCATTTGGATCACTTTGGGGAGAGCATGGTGTTGCAACTTCGTTCAATGCCTGAACGACTGCAATATCGCACAATGGCCGACATACAAGCTATGGTTTATGAGAGGAAGTTTCAAACACCAGAAGAGACCTCAATTTTTCCAAATGTTTCGACTTCACCAGAAGCAAGGGGTTCTAGCATAATTAGCGCTGACTGAAGCAGACATTTCCTTCATTGAAGAAACGGAATCGATTTGGTGATTTATTTAGTCAGGCAGCCCTATCACTTAGTCCCGTCTTAATAAGATATCGTATAAACTACTATTCGCAAAATTTTTGGCGGTACGAATGAAGTCAGTGGTACCTTTTTCGTAGTTTCTACGATATTTTACTAAAACGGGACTAAGTGATACGACTGATAGTGTTAGTGCTTGCATTAATATTTTTTTGTTTTTTTCCTAACGATTTATTGTGTTTGATCTCATTTTTTTTATATAATTTTTTGTACCTCATTTTTACCTCATGAATCTGTTTATTTTTGTTTTAAATAAAATGTTTTCTATATTATTATATTGAAATACGATATGTAATATGAAATTTATGACTAGAAAAAAAATATATACAAACAATTTTAAAAATTTTTCGTTTTAATATCAAAATACAAAGAAATGTGAGTTAAGTCTGTTAGTACGGTACACCTTACAAGGTCAGGGTATATAAACATTTTGAAAAGGTTTGTTAACCACAGAAGGAAGGAGCCTTTCTTAACGCAGTTATATATCACTAATTCCACGAAAAATTTGACATTTTGTAACACGTGAGTGGCTCATACTTTAACTCATTTTCAAAACAAAAATTTTTTTCAAAAACTTTTAAACTTACTGGAAATGTATCAAGAATATATCATTCATAACGTTCACAAAAATGTTTTAAAGTAGGCCTTTTTGAACAAACATATAAAGTTCGATGCATAAAATATTGCAAAAATTTACGATTTTCTCAATTTATTATTTTGTATACCTTCTGTAATAGGTGCTTAAAAATACCTGCAGTGAGAAACTGTGACTTCAAACTTTCGTAAATTGCCTTCAATACCCATAGTATAAATGCAGCAGTAGTTTTCCGCGACACTCTCGACTGATACTCCAATAATCTGTACGAGTCTCCTGTAGCGAGATATCGCAATGCTATTAAAAAACTATTAAAAATGCAATCTTTGAATGAGAGAAGGAAGCCTGCAGATATCGTATATTTACACCAACTCATAACTGGTGTATTCGATTCACCATAACTCCTAACTCTTATAAATTTTAACACTAACCGTAGAAGCAGTAGAAGTGCTAACAATTTAATTTACTTACCTTTTAGTAGAACAAATTATATGGCTACTGCTCCTTTGCATCGCATGAAGGTACTCATTAACAAATGTGTTAACAACTGTAGCTTTTTTGATGTTAACTTATCGAAAGGTCAACTCAAAAGTAGATTGAAAACTAATGTATGATTAGATCTATGTAAACGCATGGTTAGTTGTTATGTCTTTTGTTGTCCCTGAGCCCAACCCATATAATGGTGGGTAAATTTTTCTCACTTTAAATTGTTTTGGACCGCTCTTATCGATATCATTTTGATATTTTAATGTTATTTGGGCTGGTTCTTCATATGATCTAATGCGGAGAAAGTGCGAAAAAAGCTGTAGTAGCTGAACTCTATTGTTATTGCATGTAATATTTTGCAAAGTCCTTGCACCAGTGATTTACACTCATTGTCCTAACAATCTTTTTCAGCCTCAATAAAAGGTTTTTCTAATTCTACATTCATATCAACTTAAAATGAAATGTTTGCATTTACATGAATATTTGTAATAGAAATTTTTTATTTAAAAATCCCGGGTTCCTGGAAAGACAATCCCGGGATTTAAAGAGGCTCAAATCGTCCGGGATCTCGGGATTGACTTCCCTAATACTGACTCTGTAGCTACACGCATCTGTATTCTCTATTTTATTTATCTTGCTGAAAATAAAACAAACCAATAACAAGCAACAAAACGAAATCGTCTAATGTGTATTTATATATGCACATTTTACATATATATTAATAACACCAACAACAACAACAAAAGCAGAACAACAACAAAAGCAAAACAATAACAAAAGCAGCACAACAACAAACACCATTATTGCGAACAAAACGAACAACAGCATAAGCAGCTACTGAAGCAGCTTGTGTATTTCTCATACGAATATATGAATATTTTTTTTTCTTAGATTTTGCTGTTTTGTGACTTTATTAAATAAGTGACACAATCCAAAGATAAATATTCATTTTATTCGTACTCTAACCGATATTTTGGCATATATTTGTTCTCTGTACGATAAATATTAAAGGCTGTAGGTTACCCCCAAGTGTCAACTAAGCTTCCTAAATGTGTTTGAAAAAATTTGTGAAAATGACCCACATACAAACCGCGCTGTAAGACTTAATTCTACGTCAAAAAATATGAAAGTGAAAAAAATTGCATAAAAAAGTGCAGCAAGCTTATGTCCAAAGTGTTTATATAGAAAAATATAAAACAATATAAACTTTTACCAAAAAAATATAAACTTTTACCAAAAAAATGTGCGTGTTAAAAAATTTATCATAGAAAAAAAATGGATTTACTTCATTGGTCTGTTATTTGTAAAATTAAAAGTTACATTAAAAATATTCAAAATAATAAATTTAAAAAAAATTAAAGAAAGCGGCTTTAATTCCTCATTGTTTTGCCGTCGGCTTTTTAGTTTTTATTGTTTTTGGTTCTTTATTACCAATAGCAACAGCATCTGCAACCACAATAATAATAATCGTATTCAAAGTCTGCAACAAACACAGCAACAAGCACAACAACAGCGTTTATAACAACAACGAAAAGAGCAACAACAACGGCGTTTAAAACAACAACAATAACAGCAGCTAAAACAGCAGCAATAAGAACAACAACTTTTGCAACAGGAACAACAACAACATTTGCAACAGGAACAACAACAACATTGGCAGCAAAAACAATTTTCTTTCTACATAAAAAAATTGTATGCTGTTAAATTTTTTTTTGACATTTATAAAATTTTTTTTTTAAGTGGCGTATCATTTTAGATAACCACGAGGCACACAACGTAGCTTCTAAAACGGACTTTAGATGATAGGGTCGTAAGAAACCTATCGTCTCACTTTCGTAGGCACTACACTACACTAGGGACATAGGTACACTAAAAAAAGGGAAGAGTTTGGATTTTCAAGCTTAAAAAATAGTATAAGCAAATCTAGATGGAAGAATGCTACAAACACCCCCACACACACCCCTTACTCCACACACCGGAGAGAGAGATAACACACACCATTCGTAGACTTTGAGACTAACCCTCTCACACCGCCAACACGGTTGCGGTAAAATTACCTACATTCTGGACGAGTTGTCCAGACGCTTAGTTCGCACATGCGGAAATACAATTCCAAGCGAAAGGAATCACAAATGATAAGACTAAATACGAATACCTGGTAACATCGTTACCACAAGAAGTCATAGTCACTGTGCTAGACTTCATCCAAAAACCGCCAACACAAAACACATACAAAGGGCTTAAAAAGACATTGCTCGATAGATTTTCACTCAGCGAAAACAAGCGATTTGATGAAATCCTTTCGGATTCTGAGATGGGTGACCAAAGGCCATCTCAGTTCTATCGGTCACTTCTTCTACTAGATGAATCAACAGTTAGTGGCGATTTAATTTACAAATTATGGCTACGCAAGTTGCCAAAAAGTTTAAATATCGCCTTGACCGGGTCCGGACACAGAGAACTAGAGGTACTCTTAAAACTAGCAGACGATTTATGGGAAGTCATGACTGGTAGTGAAATTTCTACCATGTCTAAAAAGCCAGCTTCCGGCTCAGAAGATGTAATGGCAATTACCCAACGTTTCGCGGAGACCACGTCCAAAATTTTAGAAAACTTTAATAAGTTGACACTGGAGGTACAAGAACTGAGAAGTGAACGTTCTCGATCACAAAGCTCAAACTTCCAAAGGTACTCCAGACGTCGTTCATCTAGAAGAGAAGTGTCACAACAAAGACCGGCCAACTGGGTTTGTAGGTACCACTACAAATTTGGCAGAGCGGACAGACGATGCGAACAACCATGCGCGTATGTTCAAACGGCATCCACACCAAACCACAATACACCAAACACATTAAACTAAGAAACACCATCATTGCAACGGCTAATGATGGGAGTTCTATAACACTAACACGCCGTTTATTCATATTTGACAAGGACAATAACTTAAATTTCTTAATCGACAGTGGCGCTGAAGTTTCCGTATTGCCATCCTCCAAATTCAAAATTTATAAAAAATCTGATTTGACACTCCAAGCTGCTAATGGCACAGCAATATCGACTTACGGAAAAAAATTGTTAAACGTAAATTTAAAACTCAGACGAGAATTCCCTTTCACTTTCATATTAGCAGATATTACAAGACCTATCATTGGCGCAGACTTTCTTACCAAATATGGACTTCTAATAGATCTAAAACACAGAAAACTCACTGACCCACTTATAAAATTATCCGTCAACGCAATTTCGAAACACAATTACCAAAACTATTTACACTCGACGATAAATACACACAGTTACTCAAACAATTCCCTTCACTCTTCACAGAACCAGATTACACTGCACCAATCAAACACAAAATAGTACACCACATAGTTACAGAAGGACAGTTACCATTCACACGACCACGACCTTTAGACCTATCAAAATTAAAAATCGCAAAACAAGAATTCGACTTTCTAGTCAAGTCAGGAATTTGTAGACCGTCCGACTCGAAAACCTCTTCTCCACTACACCTTATAGCCAAACGCGAACCAAATGACTGGAGACCATGTGGCGACTACAGACGACTGAACGCTATTACTGTACCTGACCGTTACCCTTTACCACATATACACGACTTTTCCATCAACTTACACAACACAAAATTTTATTCAAAAATTGACCTGGTCAGAGCCTATCACCAGATACCCATGGTTCCTGGCGACATCCACAAAACAGCCATAACAACACCTTTCGGAATGTTCGAATTTCTCCGAATGCCTTTCGGCTTGAGAAATTCAGCACAGACATTCCAAAGATTTATACACGAAGTCTTACAGGGACTAGGTTTCATTTTTGTTCATTTAGACGACATACTTATAGCTAGCGAGACTGACACAGAACACATAAAACACTTAACACAAGTTTTCCAAAGACTTTCAGAATACGGCTTAAACATTAAACCTAACAAATGCACTTTTGGAGCATCAGACATAAACTTCCTCAGTTACAACATTTCTAAACAGGGTATCCGACCTTCAGAAGAACGTACACAGTGCATACGAGACTACCCACAACCCACCACAGTCAAACAAATGCAAAAATTCATAGGCATGACAAATTACTACCACCGTTGTATCCCAAACTCGCACACATGCTAGGCCCAATTTATGACATGGTCACCGTAGCATCAAAAACAAAAAACAAACAGTTACACTGGGCAGAGAGCACACTACAGGCATTTACAACAACCAAAGATAATTTTGCAAAGGAAACACTACTCAATCACATCAGTAGTAATGCAAAATTATCGATTGCCGTAGACGCATCAAACACAGCCATTGGCAGTGTTTTACAACAACAGAATAACGGTACACTAGAACCATTAGCCTTTTTCTCAAAAAAGTTATTAAAGTCAGAAACGAAGTACAGTACATTCGACAGAGAATTACTAGCCATATACTTAAACATCAAACACTTTAGACACTACCTAGAAGGAAACAATTTTACGGTATACACAGATCACAAACCACTGATTAACGCTATACATTCACAAACAGAACGCAGTCCCAGACAAACAAGACACTTAGAATACATTGCACAATTCACACATGACATTAAACATATTAAAGGTTCAGAAAACACTGTAGCAGATGCACTTTCACGAGCTGAAATAGAAGCTTTTGCCTGCACAGACATCAACCTGAGAACACTACACAAAGAACAGAACACAGACACAGAATTGCAAGATATACTAAATAGCCACAGATACAAGCTCGAACAGATACTCATACCGGTACTCAACATTAAAATTTGGTGCGAACAGAAAAATTCTTTAACACGACCTTACATACCACAGACTTTACGAAAACAAGTATTCGAACAACTACACAACATAGCACATCCTGGTACACGAGCTTCACGGCGACTACTTACACAAATATATTTCTGGCCGAATATGAATACACACGTTAACAAATGGGCACAAGAATGCGTTAGATGTCAACGCTCAAAAATACACAAGCACACGAAGACAACACCACACAAAATCAGCATACCACACGGCCATTTCGAACATATCCACGTTGATGTAGTCGGTCCTTTGCCAATTTCAAAAGGGTATAGATACCTACTTACCGTAGTCGACAGGAACACTCGTTAGCCAGAAGCATATCCGCTGAATGACACAAACACCGACACGATAGTCGACACTCTTCAAAGAGAGTTTATTTCACGTTTTGGAGTTCCATTGAAGGTTACCTCTGATCGAGGAGCACAATTCACTTCCGCGACCTTTAACACATTTCTCAAAAATCTCGGTTGCCAACATATAACTACTTCGGCTTACCACCCACAAGCCAACGGCATGGTAGAGCGTTTTCACCGCCAGTTAAAGGTTTCCCTTATCGCAACAAACAACCAGACAAATTGGTTCACAGAGTTGCCACTAGTTCTTCTGGGCCTTAGATCCTCAGTCAAAGAAGACATCAAAGCGTCGCCAGCTGAGATGGTCTTTGGCCAGCCGCTCAGATTACCGAAACAAATAGTAATTCGCAACAATGAAACTTTAAACCCTTCAGAGATGCTTCCAAAAATAAAACAAGTAGTCAAAAACAAACAATCACTCATTTCACACCATAACACAAAATTCCAACAACACGTCCCTAAGGAACTCAACACTTGTAAATTTGTCTTCGTTAGAAACGACACCATACACAGCAAGCTCAAGGAACCCTATGATGGACCTTTCGAAGTAATCAACCGAAACCCAAAATACTTCACAATACTCAAAAATAACACTCATACTACAGTTAGTTTAGACCGTTTAAAACCAGCATCAATTAATACAGACACAACAACTACAACACAATCTAAAAGAAAAGTGAATTTTAACTAACTCAGAAATACAACAAAATTCATTTGAGGAGGGGGAATAATGTGGTGCTCTGTTACATCACCACATAGAGTAAATCTCTACATTCTATTTTACCTTTTCGTTACATTGATACTTACCTTTAGTTACATTAATACTTACCTCTCCTGACGTTGATTTTTATCTTAACTTACATTTCACTTGCCTTGATTTATCATTAATAACGTACTATATCATTTTAGCAATTATTGAAAATACTTACACTTGTCTATAAAACACTTGGTATAAAAAACATTTTTATTTGTTTTCATTTATTATATTTTCAGAAATTTTCATTTTGAAAATTTTAGTTTTAAAATTGTTTCCAAATAAAAAGTTCTGTAAAAAATTGTCTTAAAAAATAAAATTAATTTCAAATAAAGAAGTAAAAAAAACCTTCGCAACAAATATATATAGAATGTGTGTGTATATATGTAAATATATACATTTAAGGATTTTTTTGTTAATGTGCCAATTTAGTTTGCCAAAATATAATGGGTATTATCTTTGTTATTCCATTTGTTGAAAAAAGTTTTTTTCAGAAGAATCATTTTTCATAAATTGTTTCAAGTGACGTATATTTTGGAAGAATATTTTGGAGGTTTTTTTATATATATTGAATAAAATATTGAAGCATTTTGGAAAAATGTTTTGGTGTTTTTTTTATATAGATAGAATGTGTGTAAATATATGTAAATATATATATTTAAGGATTTTTCTGAGAATCGTTTTGTTATTGTTAGTAATATTGCTTTTAACCAATTTCATTAATATTAATTGGATGAAGGTAACGTTGGGTCCGAAGACAAAAGAATATAATAATATTAATGGCATTAAAGGAGTTTTTATACATTATAAAATGGATGAATATCATGGCTATGGACTTCTAATTATTTTATGTGGTTTCGTGAACTGGATTTCTGTTGTGTCCGAAGACAAAAGAATATAATAATATTGTGAGCTGGATGAAGGCGGTGAATTATGGACAAACGGACACTAGATTTTTTAAATATTTAATTACATTTTGGTGTGAAAACAAGTTGTAGGTTATTGCTTAATTTAGTCAGTAAATGATTGAAAAATCAAGGTTAAGACTTACATGCATATAATAACCATTTGTCGTAGCAGGAAAAATCATAAATGTTGTTTATGTCGTTTTTTTGAGGATTTTTTAAGGATTTTTAAGGATTTTTTATGTAGTTTTTTGGTGAAAGTTGGCCATTTTGTGAGATTCACTTTGAGAAGGCTTGATAAAAAGTTAACCTAAAATAATTGTTTAATAAGGAGGGGGGGTAACTTTAAGGTGAGTTTTGGGTTGTGAAGAATGGTTAGCTTACCTTAACAATGGTTTGTTCGCTTAGATTGTGTGTTTATTTTACATATATATGTACCGCGATTGAGTTGTGCGTTTAGATTGTGTGGTTTTTTACATATATAAGTGAATATGTCGCAATTGAATTTTTTGAATAAACAATGAGGATTAAAAATGGTTGAATACGATTGCTATGTTTTTTTGTGATAGAAATGTGCCTCATAGTGCCTCATAGCGTGCAGATATTATTGAGTTTTGGTCCTAAATTTATACCTCCAGTGGTGCCTAGTTTACTAACTCATGCAAGTACTTTAAATAAAATTATGACATCATTTATGATAAATAAGAATACTATTTGTCCTGACCAGAGTTTTAGTGAGCTATTGAGCTTGTATTACAAAAAGTTTTGTGAGAATCAAGCTATGAAGGTGAGTGCGCGTACTAATTTAACTTACATGCAGAGGGTTGTAATGCAAATGTTATCGGATACTGTGACTTTTAAGAGGGGTAATTCTCCCAACGTGATTATAGTGCAAAGAGATAAGGGTAAGATAACTACCTTGATGTATATAGCGGATTATCGACAAAAAATGGATTGTTGGGTTAATAAGTGTATTAGTAATGGAATGTATCGTGAGATAGGTAGAGAGTCTGTATGGCAGAGTTTGGGTTTTGCAAGGCTCCTTCATGCCAAGTTTATTCGAATCAAGTGTAGGTCTGTTGAAATTTATACGAAAAAAAGCGATATTCGAGGTATATGGTGTAAAAATGATTAGGTTGTTGAATACTTGTAATCGTCAGGATGCTAGGTTGCCTTATTTATATGGTGTGGTTAAATGTCACAAAGAGGATTTTCCTTGTAGGCTTATATGTGCTACTTTACATTGGTATACATTTCCAGTTCAGAAAATAGTTGTCGGTTTTTTAGGCATTTTATTAGGGAATTAACTTCTCATAATACGGTCAACATTACTACGACTACCCATGAGATCTCGTTAGTGCCTATGTGCGAAGGTTATGAATTTGTGAAATTTGATATAAAGGATATGTATCCTATGATGAATAAGTTAGCAATAAAGTCTTATGTAGCTTCGGTAATAGCGCAGGATTGGTTTGTAAGTCGGTTTTCTGCTTTTGGGGATATTTTGATGTCTTGTTTGAGGTATTCTATGGATGAGGCTAACTTTTTTACCTATAATTATAGGTATTATCGTCAGATTAGGGGTTTGCCACAGCGGGCTTGTGACTCTGGATTATTGGCTACATTATATCTGGATAATTTAATTGCTGCTCACTATATTATTCTGTTCGAGAAGAAATTGGTTTGCTTCTGGTGAAAGTATATTGATGATTTTCTGTTGTATATGCCAACCGCATATATTGAGGAATTTCAGGTAGATTTTGAGAATATTACTCAAATGGAGTTATTCATGGATATGGAAGAGTTAAATGAGTGCGGCGAGCGCTCTATTTCATATTTAGATATTAATTTAACTAGAAGTGGTGATGGGAAACTTTATTTAAACACATATATTAAGCCAACTGCATCCTGTAGGATGTTACATTATTGATCAAATCATCTTTTAGAGCAAAAGGCCACTACTTCTCAGTTTATTATTTTACCGTTGAGTCGGACTAGTGATAAATATTTGATGAATGATTTTGAGGTATTAAGAAAGCAATTTGAAAATAGTTTTTATCCGGCTTTATTTGTGAAGGAATTATTTGTACGTATTGTTTCTCAAGAGGTTAATGATATTAATCGAGGTAAATGTAGGAAGTTTTTATTTAAGAGTGATTTGTCTGCTAGGGGTAAGCTGTTATATACCGTGCTACAGAAGTAAAGGCCTATTCCTTGTAAATATAAGAGCATTATGAGGAAGTCTATGATAGGTGCTCGAATACAAGTTAATAAATACTGTTGTGAGGATTTTGCTATACTAATACGTGATATATTTAATTGGTTTTCCCTAGGGACTCCGGTGTTTAGGTCAGCTGACAATTTGTATAAAATTCTGAATATGTCTATTTTCGAGTCTGGTAGTGATTCTTTTGACACAATAGTCAGGGTTTTTATGGTTTCATGTTGTGATTGTAATAAGAATTTTTTAGTGGCAGGTATTGGTTCTATAGTTGATATTATGGAATCTATTCGTGTGGAATCTGTGGTAATGAAACATGAAAATAAGTTTGGAAATACAATGTTGAAAAGGTATTTGCGTTTACCGTTATTAGGAGAGATAGATTTGGCAGTACAGGTCTTGTTGTTTCGAAGTTTGTATAATGCAATAGGGGTTGAATGTGAGGCTGTGCAGGGTTTAGGTTGTGTTCCTAAGATTTTTAGAATTGGAATGGAGATTTTTGTAAAGGCTATGGAGAGTCTTGGAGTATTATCATATTCTGCTTTTTGTTAAGCCTGGTTAAGTTTGTATTTTTGTGTTTGAATATCGGTCAGAGTTTTTAAATTGAGAGTAACGCCAGCCTATAACAGAAATTTTTCATTCAACAGTGGAACCCATTTACCACTACCTAAAGACGGAATACATTATACAAGCAATTAGAGGCTTTATTTAAATGCACGTTTTACTACAAATATGATTAACATAATATAGTGCACGTTGTTAGGCATTGGTAATATGAGGTCATAAGACTTAGAAATATGAGAGTAATTGAGATTATTTTGATAGTATTTCGGTAGAGTTTTTTATGTTAAATTTTTAGTGAGTTTTAATTTTTAATTTTTAGAATATATCTATGTGGATCCTTAGTTAAGGCACTGCTAGTTAACTTATTATCACTACCTTGATAGTGAATGGTTAAGTCATCGGCTAATCATGCCTTCCATAAGGATGACTAACGTGCATAAGGAATTGGGTTCTAGGCAAGGTACTAAAGAATTGTAGTGTCATAAATTGTCTGTTGTTGTTAGGTTGATGTTGTTGTATAGGTATATAAGGGAGGTAGTATTTAGATCAATGCAACTTATGAATCCAAGGTTTCACAACTCTACAACTCACAAAGTCAGAAACTTCAAAACAGCGAGTTTAAAATTCGTGAGTTTAAGACTTCGTGAAGGGTAGGTATTCCAGTTAAACGTTTAAAGGTTGAAAAAAAATTTTTAATAAGAAAACAAAATAATCACAGGTATGGAAGTTTTAATTTTTGATTCGCTGGCCTATGCCTCACGTATGAATGCGGCCCGCTACTTGTTCCGCTACCTCGGGTGCGAGCTGTTCCACTCGGGTCTTGTTCTCGACGAACGCAGCTGTACCACACATTGCGTCAAGGTACCACAGCAGGACAACACTATCGATTGTGGAGTATTCCTCCTTCACAGATCTTAGCGCAGACAAGTTCCTGCAAGAGCCTCAGCGAGATTTTACCGAGGATCATAGTCAGTGGTATCCTCTGTCAGCCACTAAGGATAAGCGAAAGGAGATATCCAAGGTAATACATTCGTTCTGCCCTGAAAAATAACCACAACAACTCTCCGTGCACAGCGGCGCTCCACAACAACACTACGTTCACAGCGACAGCAACGCTCAAGAACAATACCACATTCACAGTTACAGCAGCGCACAACCACCGCAACAATACGTCGACAGCGGCATACAACCACAATATTTCTAAGTCAACAGCGACAGCGGCTCTAAACAACAATACCACGTTCACAGTGAAAGCGGCGCACAACCATCGCAATACTACGTTCACAGCGACAACGGCGCACAACCACAATAACTCTTAGTCCACAGCTACAGTTGCGCACAACAACAACAACAACAACTACCAGACCTCGTCACCCACACCGTTCGTGCTGGGCATAATAAACCTCAGAAAATGTCCGACACTTCCGATACTGATGCTATTCTCCCCACATTCAACGCCGAAGACTGCCTCGACTTAGCAGTTCTACTATCGCCCTGGGAAGCAGACAACGCAACCAACCCTGAGGCGTCTACTTGAAGGTCATCCAATGTGTCGATGACTGAACAGACTATTTGTTTTTTACAACTGACAGTGCTCTCTCTCGACATCGGTGAACTGGTTACAAACGACCACAACCAATCGAGCCACACATCCACAGGGTGGAATATGTTCCGGAAACTCTAAGCCGGGAGATCAATAAGCGCCAGCACACCAAGAAAAGTAACGATAAGATCCGGTTTGCCCGGGTAGTCGATGGTATAAAGTACCAGGTGAATATCAAGAAGACTTGAGAATTCAGCGTCTTTGCTGTCCTGGAAAAGTAAGAGGGGAGTGTAATGACTAAATTTTGCCAAGAAAATTTAATTACACCCTGAAAATATTTTCCTTCGATTTTTGAAATAATAAAATAATTTCCATTTATTGCCTATAATTATTTGAATTGTTATTTTATTTTATTCACATATATACGCACATTTAAGAAAATGATAAAATAACTGTAATACATTATTTGAATTTATTGTCAATTATTTTTATTTACTTGTCTGATTATTATATAAAGCATTATGCACATACGTATGCACATTTATTAAAATCATAAAATATTTTTAATTCATTTTAAATTCTTGTGCATATTGTATCTATTTTCCTGATTCTTAACCCGCCGTTAGTGAGGTGGGAAAAAAGTCACGCCATTAGTGTGGCGGGATATAACATACCCCAAAAGTAAAAGTCGTATAACTACCACAAAAAAAAAATGTTTTCGAAAAAGTTCAGATTGCTTCTGATTTCTTTATATAAAATCAACATAATGAATAATTTTAATTTTATAGTTCTAATGTGGCAAACAAAACCGTAACATTCCTTTTGAGTTTTTTTAAAATAATTATTTTAGTTTAAGAATGTAAGCAAAAAAATGTCGTTTTCCGTGATATTGAACTTTGTTGCAATGCATAGTGCCGATTTGACACTAAGTGTCTTTTATGTTACTAAAAATTAAATGCGTTTGAAGGTTAATACACATTTATTTAATATCTTAAATATTAATATAATAACTGAGTTTTTTCCAACATCCAAATCTGGATTTGGATTTTGATTTGATGCTAATTAAGAGTATATGACAACTAGATGGCGTTGAATGCAAACATGAGAATGTCAACTAGGGATATGCAAGTGCTAGCAAAAATCGACTTCGACTTTTTCAACCGTTGAAAATGTAAAGTCGACTTATCGACTTTTTGAACCTTTAAAATCCGACTTTTCAATCTGTTCGAATTTTTTAAAATATTTTTGTACCGCTTTTGTAGGGCAGTTAAGAAGCCAACGGTTCGATATGAAAAATGTGTTTTATTGTTAAAAAATAAATAAAAACATGGTACTTCAGCAAATAAATAAAATACACAAAAACAAAATATTGCAATTTAAATGCTTATATAGATAATCAGATTTCTTATGAATAATTTTTCTCGGGTAATCGGAAAAGGGAGAGTTAATTTTTAAGATAAAGTTAAAGAACATTTTGGAAATTTTTAATGCAAATTTCTTCATCAACCGTCAATATTTATGAAAGTAAAAAAAAATGTGATGTCTCTTAAAAATGAAAACTCCCTTTTCCGATTCCCCAGGAAAAATTATACATAACTGAACTGAAAGCCCTAACCGCCGAATTAACGTAAGCGTTAAAAAACAAGTTTTACAAAAGAAGCATTTTTTTTTTTGTTTTTTTTTTTTGCATAAGCGGCACATGAAAATTTTATTTTGTATTAGATTTAACTTTAGAACAGTTTAACGTAGAGATGCGATATTTTTGGAGTTGACGACTTTGTTGTCGCACTATCGTTTGCACAAGTGAATGCACAATTAAAGGAACCACATATCTATACTAACTTAACGTAGAAAAACCAACATGTTAAGATGTTCTAGCGAAAGCCTATTTCGCAATTGGTTCGCTATGAGACCAGCTTGAGAAAATAACCTTTCGAATGGCACCGAAGTTGCAACAATCGATAAATATTTTTTTGCAACGGCCCAAACAAAAAGAAATTCAGTTTGCATGCATTTCCAGACAACAAGCAGATTTTTATTAAGTTTTCGATCAACAGCTGGGCGAGCCAAATAAAGGCGTAGTGGGCAACCTTTCAATTTCATCAGTTGGAAAGTCCACGTTTGTTTTAGCCACCTCATCCATAAACATTATATGTCGCTGTTATCGGATTCTTGATTATTAGATGTCGATGCCGATATCACAACTTCTTAATTAGAAATTTTTGCTTGTCTTATCTCGGCATTCACAAGATCACCTAAATGGAGGGGGGTGGGGGTAATTTAGCAGCAATTATTTATGTACTGCTGCTTACCAAGGTGAAAGATTGCTTGAGAACACTCACGGATATTTTGTAATGCGTGATTTTTGAACCTAGGATCTAGAAGTGTTAAAAAGCGTATGGTTTTATCAATTCAATATTGTAAATATTTTTTGTTATTTCAATTGCAAGCACTTGTTTTAAATTCTTATCAATTTAACTTAAAGCAAAACATTCCTCTGTTTTCTAAAATAAAAAATTAATCCATTTGAGCGTAGTTTGTATATTGTGAATAAAAATTTTTATTAACAGCCCTATTTTGGCAAAGTAACAACTGTTACCCAGTATTTTTAATATTTCTATGTCATTGTTGTAATGTATTTTTTTTTTTCAAAACAAAATTTGAAGCGCAAAAATAATAAGTTTTGATAAAAATTGTCACCTGCTTTTCAAATAGTGACGATTTAAATAAAATATTTGTTACGCGTGTAACGTAATCAGATGATACGCAATTGCTTTGTCACACTTCCATTTACAGTCTCTTTTTGTAAGTTTGCCGACCACTATTTTACATTTATCGAATCATGAGTTGCCAACGCAGCTTAGTTTGTTGTTAAACAGCTATTGCATTTATTACTTTAGAGAAGGCAGTTATCCGATTAGCGTTAAGGTTTTTGTTTCGCAAAAAATGAAAGTCGAAAGTAAACGTCGACTTTCGACTTTTTTCAATATGAGAAAGTCGATTGCCAAAAGTCGAAAATTATCAAGTAAAAGTAGACTTATTTCGACTTCGACTTCCCTAATGTCAACATTGCTTTTTCCGATCACTAACTTCATTGTACGTCACCTGGTTGTAATGTTTCAAACTACAAGTTCACAAAATCTTAATCTATAGCAGTATTTTGTTTGTATGGAAATCAGATTTGTATGCTGTTAAAAACGCGCCTAATATGTACTTAACCTGTGAAAAGCAAAATCAAAATTTAAAATCAATATACAAAGCATAATATAAGCTTATCTGTTTTAAATACATTTTAATGAACTCGTATGTATACTGTTCTGAATATATACTGTTATATCCAATAAACTTCATATACATATATGGAATATTTAAAATTTTTGTTTGTCCTGTATTTTGCTTAAAATATATGGTCACCGTAACTATATCATATGTCTATTGAGTTTTTAGGAGCACATTCAATCATAAAATGATAACTCGTAAATCATTTTAATGATTAAAGGTGCTTCATAAAAAATTGGATTATGTGATGAAGCACATTCAATCATTTAATGGTAAATTATTATCATATAGTGATTAAATGTGCTTCTTAAACAAAATGTTTCGCAAATAAGCGACTAAATTAACAAGTAAATATAAAATAAGATACATTTGAAAATGCAATTAATATTGTAGAGAAGACAACACGTACGACATTGAATTATTAAAAAATTATTGAGTCGGGAGGCCATCACTTGTGCCGGGAGTGGCGATGCCTAAGACGCCAGCTGCTCCAGTGCTATTCTGCACTTCTGTTAACTGCACAGCGGTAAGTTTGTCAACAAAGCTTCTGCATTTGGAAACCTATCACTTGTGCCGAGAGTGGTACTGTCAGATACGCCGGCTGCTCCAGTGCCATTTTGCACTCCTGGTAACTGCGCAGTAGACCGGATCGAGATTTAGGTTCCGCCGTTCGTTTTCTCAAAAGTTTGAGGAAGTAATTGGAATGAGATCTGCAGGTTTTTTTTTTAAATTGGAGAAAATCCGCTGAAGCAAATTTGATTCTCCTGAAGGTCCTTTTGGTACAAAAACCATGTTTATTTGCTTATAACTTGTTTTATACAACGCATACCCACATCTGCTAAAAAGCTAAATTTCTTACTCATACCAACATTTTGACATAGGCAAATTTTTAAAATGATGTTTAATTATAACTTATTGACCATTAAAAAATTAATCAGCCCTATCGGAAATATTTTTTTACGCAGATTCAGAATAGGGAGTTTTAAGATATAGGTTTAGAACATTTAGAAAATTAGTAATGCAAATTTGTTCATCCACGGTTGATTCACTAATTTGCATTAAAAATTTTCAAAATGTTCTTAAGTTTTATCTTAAAAGTGAAAGATCCCTTTCCGAATCCACGTGAAAAATTATTCCCGATAGGGCTGAATTTTTTGCTATTTTTACAAACACACTTTTGAAAACCACTGTTAAAGACACATTTTTCATTAGATTTGCGTGGAATTAGTATTGTTGAAAAGGTATTAAGTTCTTCTTTTTTTATATTGCTATAATCAAAGCTGCGTGAGAAAACTCGCAGAACGTTAGAAATCTGCGATGATACATTTTGTACACGTACAAACAATTAATTTCATTTTTTCACTGCTTCATCATTCGGATTTAATGTCATCTTCTTTTATATCGAATATCGGTTATAAATCTCTGAAAAAACTATTAAACAAAAACGGATTAAGTTACCAACTAATCATGACGTATTTTACGCGATCTTGCATTTTTCATTATGAAAGTGTGTGTGCCTTTTTGGTTCTGTGTGAAGAATAAGCCGTTAGCCATTGACGGAAGTTGCAATTTATACAAATACTTGCATATGATGCGTTCGTTGCCAACAATGCAAAAAATAATTCAACCATGCGTCAAACGTAACGCTTATTTCTGCCATCCAGAAAATATCATACTGTCAATGATAACAGATGACAACAGGAGCACTCGCGTGACTGGCTTTACCAAAATCATTGCAGCTCGACAAACGCCATCAACAAATATACGCAAACTTTATATACCAGACATTAAATTCGATTGCGATTCATATTTCACAATGATTAATTGGGCTAAGGTTAAGATAACAGCCACCTTGCCACGGATGAAGTTCTTCTTAACTGTGCTAATTCTAAAGATTCTATTGTTTTTCCAGGTAAAATATGACCATCATTTAGAGTGATGAATAGGTCTAAGAATCTCATGCACTAAAAAAAAATCGAAAATATGCGCAAATAATATGCAATTAATAGGCTTATTACGGTTCACAGCAATAAACTGCTGTGTCTTCTTTCGAGTAGACACAACAGTCAAGAAGACACAACAGTTTTGAGCTATTATGGTTCACAACACTACGTTGTTGTTACGCTTGATTGTGGAACGTATGTAGAGTTCATTGCTTTGACAGGTTCAGGGTTTCTTAGGAGAAAAATAAAAACGCACTCTTTAAAAAGTATTTTGGACAAGACAAAAAGTACTAACATTATAAAAATTGTTTTTTTTGAGAAAAGAACTGAAAAAATGAGAACTTATATTTAAACAAATTTATTTCAAATGGCGCGAAAAAAAGGCAAGGTTCTCTATCTAATTCTAATCAACAATATCATCATCGGCATAAGTGTAACGTATTTTTTTTAATGAAACTATGCTCGTTCTCATAAAAAAACGGACGAAACGTTTGAAAAAAGGGCAATTCTAAAATCAAACTAAGCCATGGTGTTAAAAATTCAAACTCTCAAAACCCTACCTGTTTTCTGTTACAAATAAAATTTTATTATAAATTTATCCAACAATTTTGTAAAATGAATAAAAATAAGGAATAAAAAATATTTTGTCATCATTCGAAAATAAAAATTCAATCAAATATTTTTTATTAAAATTTTTAAATAATCAAAATTTATTTGTTATTATTGTTTTGAATTTTTCAGGCCCAAACTGATATATATATATATTAGGCCGAGTCGATTTGTGGGGAGGCAAAAAAATCACCCATTGCTCAGTGAAAATTGTATTCTAGGGATCAAAATAAGAAATATATATATAAATATCAGATCGAATATACTTTGGAATTTTTTTGTACTACTACAATCTCAGAAAAACCTTAAAAATGGGATATTTACAAAATATAATATAACTTTAAAACTATTAGTCATAAAAAATAACATACAAGGCCAATAACATTGATATACGTATTACAATTAAAGAATTGTAGCCAGTTAAAAATACATATATTTTTTAACCTGAAACCCTCAGCCAAATGGGGGATATGCTGATTTTTTTCAACACCGTTGTAATACATGCAAAAACTCTAACTTGTACCAAATAACACTTTGAAGTTATAACGATTTCATTAAACTACATTTAAGCAAAAATTTCAGCCAAACAAAGGTTCCTCTTCTTTCATAAACAATAATACTTCCCTCGACCATTAAACGTAATTCTCAACTAATAAAATAGTTTTTCTTTCTACCATAGAACGCACTTTCAAAAAAATAAAAAGGTACCATCACAGACATATTTTGAAATTTAAAAAAAAATAATGTACTCTAATTAGTACGTTTCAATGCAACTGTGAACTGGTCACTGTTGAAATAAAAAAGTAAACAAACAACTTTCGGTTGTCAGTAAAAAAATTAATTATTAAAAAGTTGAAAAGCGCTATGGACATTTCATTTGCAAATTTATTTTCGAGTGACGAAGAAGACGATGTGACTCCTGCTAGAGATAGGAGACTGCTTCGTGACCACTCCAATCCATTGGAATTACCCGAGAGAACGTAAGTGCGGAATGTAATTAAAATGGCTATTTTAAGTTCATTCGTTTTTCCAAATACAGATTTGTTCAATATTTTCGATTGAACAAGGACGCATTTCGATATCTGTTGGATACGGTTGCAGACAAGTTCCAAAAAAGAACAAAATCGACTGCAATCCCACCAATATTGAAGCTGTCGGCTGCCCTGCGCTTCTTTGCTGATGGCAGCTATCAAAAGAGTATAGGGAATGATTTTTGGGTTGGACAGGCTCAGTCCACAGTTTCTGTGGTGCTTAGAGAAGTTCTGGATGTCATTGAGGCCAACATTTGCAGGCGTTGGATAAAAAGCAGTCAATCGGAAGAAGAAAAGCGAGCGTCCAAAATATTTTTCTTCACAAAATATGGATTTCCAGGAGTTACGGGCTGCGTCGATGGAACGCACGTACGAATCGTTGCACCAGAAGCAAGTGTTCGTCACATGTTCCAGAACAGGAAAGGCTTCACAAGTCTCAACGTAATGCTGGTGGGTTCTTTATTTATGTTTGTATGTCAACAGTTGTAAAATGATTAACTGGATATTTTGCAGGTGTGTGACTATAAGCAAAACATACGTTTTGTAGATGCTAGGCATGGCGGTGCATCGCATGATTCCTTTATATGGAATCTTTCAGCATATAAGTCTCATATTTGTGACTCATTGGGGAGCAACGAATGGATTTTGGGTAAGCAGACTTGAGTGCAAACTATGAAAATTATTATTTTTGATATTTCAATGCATTAAAATTACTTACAGGTGATGCTGGATATCCACTGCAGGAGCACCTAATGACACCTTTTCGAATGCCTGACGCTGGAACTCCAGAAACGCAGTATAACACCAAGCACTGCAAGGCAAGGAACATAATCGAAAGAACAATTGGTGTTGTTAAAAACAAATTCAGGTGCCTCTTATGTATGAGGGGCTTACATTTAAAACCTGTGCAAGCAACGAAAGTTGTTAACGCATGCTGCGCTCTGCACAACATCAGCCAGCACTTTAAGGTGCAGTACGAGACCGATTTGGCAGAAAATACGATGGAAATACGAGAGGTCGTCGACAACGGGACTGAAAGCCAGCGAGGATCTGTTCCTGAAAGAATCCGCAGATCCGTCTGCTCAGCATTTAATTTATAAAATATATAATCATCTATTAAAAAAAAGTTATTACTTACAAACAATAAAAATGTAATAATACATAATTTATTTTGATAAAAAATTTTTTATTTGAAAAAATAAGGTACTTCAGGTACATTTGTCTTTATGAAATTACTTATGAACTAATTAGTAAATGAAATCAAAACAAGACAAAAAGTAAAATAAGGAACATTCTGGTTAATCAGTCTTCATTACATTACTTATAAATTAATTAAGAAATAGTAAAACAAATAAACTAAATTAATAAAGAAACTTAAGACGAGAAACGGTCAAGCTGAGCAGTGTGTAACTTTGCTTGTTTTAGCTGTATGTCCAACTTGCGAATTTTCGCTTCGTCTTTTTTTTTTTTTGTTAAAAGCTGCAGTTTTTGTTTTTGTATTTCTACAAGTTCTTTATTCATTTTATAATTCTTATAGCAGCACTTCTCAATAGCATCCAGTTTTTTTATTATTTGTAGCTGGTTTTTAGTTTGATGTTCGATTGCGTTTAGTTTTGAGCGCTTGCCAACTTGCGGAGTACGCGATCTACGCGGCAGTAGAGGTGATGATGGCGGAGGTGCATTTTCATCACCGACGTTAACCTCGACGTCAACCCCAAAAATTAGCCCAGCAGGGCTCACGGCCGCTCTGGTGTTGAGAATATCAGCAACTGTGTTCTCTAACGCTGTTAGTGGCACTTCTTCAGACGGTCCTCCTCCCGTTGCTTGGACATTTTGACGGTTGTTGCTCATTTTCCTGCGCAAGTTTTGTTTGTAATTTGTCCACACCTATTAAAACGTTTAATATGCCCTTATAGACATTTGTATGCTCGCAAAAATCGTTGTAATTAGAACTTACGCGTTGCCAGTCCTGTCTCTTACGAACAGGAGGTCCAAGGCTATTGAGCTCGTTGCTAATCTCTTCCCAAAAGCTGTCATTATCATGCTTGCTTTGTCCAAATGTTCGCTGTCCTCGAGCAATTGCTGGACTCTCTTCCATTTTGTCCACAAGGAGACGTATTTGGTCTTTGTTGGATATTGTCAATTTTCTGTAAATATTTTCCACATAATTATTAAGAAAAAAACAATTTTTAATCAATTTTTAACTAAACTTACTTCGCTGAATCCATTTTGCTGTTTCAACACAACACCAAATTAGCTATCTTAAAAATTTGACAGATAACAAAACAATAAAGCACAACAGCTGTGTTGCATAATAAGTGTAGTGAAGACACAGCATTTCTGACAGACAACAGTGGAATGTATTCAGTTTTATTGTTGTCTACCGTAATAGCAGTTTACACAATGAAGACAGTATTTGCTGCTGTGTTGTGAACCGTAATAAGCCTATAAAGCTCGAAAATATGCGCTAAAAACAGGTAAAATATGCAATTAATATTTTTCTAATATTTTGTTATCTGTACAAAACTAAATATTGCATGCAAGGGCGTACAGTGGCTCAAAAAAGTTTAGTCTTTTAACTGAGATGAGCCATTCATTATTTGCAATACTCAGATTTATGCGGTTACTACCGATACTAGAACTTCAAATACAAATTATATTAAAAAAGACTATTTTAATTTTCAGACAAAAATTAATAATTAAATAAAAATGTTCATATTACAATGTAGGTAAATTTTCAATTTTTGAAAAAACACAAAACGCCGAGCCATGTAAACTGAATTTTCGTGGAATACTCAGTTTTTCCAAATCAGATTAAAATATCCAGATGTTCAGATTTTTTTTATATTCGAGCTTCATTTTAACTTAATTTAAAAAAATTTTTATAGCTTTTTACCAATAACCTTTTATTGTCTTTCCAAAAATACCTCCAACGTGAAAATCGATTTAGCCTTGTTGAATCTACAATTTTTCAAGAGCTAAGCAATTTCGATTTTTCTTCCATTTGGACCAAATTTGATTGTTTAAAGTAAAAGCTTAAAAAAATAGTTTTCTTATTTAACAAGTAGATTAAATTCTGAATTTTTAATAAAGAACGGATGTTATCCAAATTTTTGGTCTCCAAAAATAAGAAGAATATAGCTAAAAATGGGTCTAAATATCAATCGCAAATATCTCGGTACTTTAATTTTATTGGAAAAAACTGAATATGACACTAAATTCTTAGACTCGTGTCTGGGCATTTTCGTCTTTCTTCTGACGTTTCCACAGAGATATCTACCCCATGTAAATATCTTAGTTTTTAACATTCCATTTTAATAGTACGAAGTTCCAGAAAATATTAACTAGACGCATACTAATCGACTTGTACAAAATTACACAATATCGCTTTTGAAAACACTGATTTCCTTTTGACTTTTCCAGCTCTAGTTTCAAAGAAGAACGTTAAACCACACATTAAGAAAGGATCACAAAGGGAAACTACTAAAAAATCCATCGATTAAAAAGAATCCTAGATTTAGGAGAACAGTTGTACCCCAATCTACGCCATTGATTGCATGTAATATAACAAATAGAGAAAAAAAAATCGTTTTAAAATACATATAAAACGAATATATAAAAAAACTACTATATATTTAATAAACAAAAACGCAGTAATTGTCAGTTACCATTCCCATAAGATGCCGCACTAAATTTAAATAGTTGCAAATCAAAAAACCAAAAATATGCAAAATCCACATGTATTTATTGTAAAATATCAAAAATATGCGCAATTTCTATAGTCATAAAACTCATTTTCTGTTTGTTTGTTTGGCCTTATACAAATCTAAACGGCTCAACGGATTTTGCTCAAACAAGGTATACATAGCAAGTGTATTTCAACTTAAAATTTTACATACTTACTTTTTGCCACGCCCCGTCTAAAATTTTTCAACTAACGGTAATTTTGTTATTATAAGACTTTTTTTGTGTATTTAATTTAAAAATTTTTTGTTCTTTTGACATCAAAAACATTCACATATCTTTAAAAATGGAGAAATTTTCAGTACAACGACTATTTCATAGAACATCGTTACCTAAGAATGCGAAAAAAATGGCATGAAAATCAAAGTTTGGTCTTTCGATGCAAGTATCTCCATTGTCCATTAATATATTTCATTCAAAAGTTCAAAAAATCAATAAAATCACTTCAAAAAAATAGGTTGAACTGTACCGTTAAGTCAGTGTATATATGTTTTATGATTATGTCAAAAAGGGTCCAAAATATTGACTTTTTACTCAAAAAATGACTCAAAAATTTTTGTTGTAAAAATGAAATCAATTAAAAATTGCACATCTGGCTACCTTTCATATGACATAGTATTTATTTGCAAAAATTTTTCCAGCTTAGCGCAAAAATTATTTTGCTGTTTTTGTCATCAAAACAACAGGGGTACCCCTCTGATTTTTTTCGCGAAATTTATTTTTTCCAAAATGTTGTCTTTATATTTTTTTACAAAAAAAGTCAAGTCTCAAAAATAGTTTATGTGAAAAAATTACCCCTATATCTCTTTCCAATCAAAAGTTATGGCTAAAAATCTATTTTTGCATACAATTGACTATTTATAAAACTGAGTTTTCTTTTAAAATTCTTTATATAGTTTGAACGTCCCCATTTATCTCTAAGAATGCAGTTGTGTGTCTAGAGCAGTGTCGGGCAGCTATGCACACCTATACTTTCTCATCTTGAGTATGTATTAATGAGCGCTTTAAAGCTCACACTGAAAACAAAGTAGTGCTAAAGCGTTTTTTGCAGAAATCTAACTAGGCATTATGGAATATTTTTTTGCTCGGAATTGTATTGCGAAATTAAATTAATAAGTAGTGGACGGAATGTCAAAAGGAATCAGCCCGACAGACGGATAATGTGTAATACATATAAGCAGATAGAAATGTAAAAAGGCCTGCTAATAGTAAAAAACAAATATGTTTTTTTATTGTGCTTATGTTGCTTTTTGTGTTTTACCAAGGCTAAACTGACAGCGTAAGATGCTTTCATTATACGTATTTGGAACTGATCACTATATGATATGATATGTGGACATGCCGCTTTTAAATATTTAATTAATTTCTCCACGATATTACTCGCATCCTGTCGCTGTTTCAACGCCAAAATACTTAACATTTCTTTCTGGTCGGACATGCTAAATAAAACAATAAATTAGGTGTTTCACGAAACCTTTGTACAAGGCTGCAAAATTTTTTATGAGGTTTTCTTATATATATACAAGTAATGCTGCTATACTCACGAAATTATAAAGAATTTTTTCTATGAGAATGCTCAGGAATGAGTCTTTTGGAATTTTTAAGGAAAACCCATAGAAATTTCCCGAAAAATCTTGTGTTAACTTGTTTGCGATAAGTTTGCGGCAGTTTTTTTAAAAAGCTATGAAAAATTTACGAAAGGTATGTGTACTTTTTATAAAGAATTGACATTATAAAGTTATCACGTTGATCAAGTTATAAATATGAAAGGTTTATGAAAAATTCGTTCACATTGTTAAATCGTAGAGGTGAAAAATCATGAAATTAAATTGTAGAGGTGAAAAATCACAAAAAATTTGGTCAGAAATTTGAGATGACCCTTTCAAGCAACAAGGAGTTTCAGTGGTAAATTGCCTGAAAAATTTAAAAATACCTGTGAAGAGGCTTGGATTAATCTCTTATAAGATTTTCAGAAAATCTTATGTTAATGTGCTTACCATAAGCCTGCGGATACTATTACGTAAAACCGGTGTCGGGGATAATGATGCAAAACTGCTAGCATTTAAAAATTAATCTTTGAAATTGCGAGAAGTGTGGGATAAATGCTAGAATTTCTAGTATTTTAGCTGTAAATTACGAAACCAGCAGTAAATTGTGTGACGGCAGCAAATTTTTGCATGAAGCAGGTAGTACGATTTTTATTTTTTGCCTTTCCATTCTTTTAGATTTCTTGGGATTTTTTCAGTTATAATTTATTTGGACTTATGTGCAGGTAGTATTTTGTTTATTTTGCCTATTCATTTTTTTAAAATTTACTTGAATTTTTTGCGATTTTTTCAGATATAATCTTTTTGGACTTATGTGGTTTTTTCGAAAAACACTTTGTTTACAACTATTGTAGGACCTACATATGGTTGCTCAAGATTTTTGCTGCATTCCAATTGGTCTTGCGACATCAATCTGATTCATTTTCTACTGGCAAGCTGTCTTCCAGAAACAAATTGTATGACCTGTATCTTAGCAGCTAGCAAAATATTTTTATACCTCATCTTTGTTCAACCAACTGTGTCGTCTGACACTTTACACCGTCTACATACTATCGTCAGTAATTCACATACTATCGTCAGCGCAACTCCTCCAAGTCTTGACACACATCTGCATCATCAAACGTCAACATCCAAAAACACGACAGACAGCAGGCATCCTACGTCAAACCTCGAAATTCTTCAACGACGGAATTTGTTCTTGTGTATGTTTTTCTACCTGCTATTGTATTTGTTTATTGTTACGATTTCTTATATTGGCTAGTGTATTTGGTTGGGTAAGGTTTGTCTAACAGTTCGGCATTAAATTTTGTAACGTACTGAAGTTAGATTAATGATCAAAAGATCGCTGTTATCGATTATTTGTGTCTCACTTCCTCACGAAACTCATAACTATGTTAAAAGTAATTAAGATTTTTCGGCTAAAGTGTCATTGTGTTGTAAATCGGTGAGTTGGAATGATTTGTAAACCTTTTATTGTGTAAGTGTGACAAAAAAAAAACAGATTAATAATGTAGTTAATGATGTTACCTATCTTCGGCTCATTTTTGAGGGGTTTTTCTAAGTTGTCAGTGACTATTCAGGTATTTTAGAAGTTTCCTTGCTAATTCTTGCCATCTTTTGCTTGTTGCAAGTTTCCTAAGTATATAATAGGTGACCATTGGTATATGAGCGAGTGTCTAGTAGTAATCATTGCATATAAAGGTGTCCAGTGACAATTACTTGCATGTAAAAATTGTTTAAAATATTGTCTAAAATATGGTCTAGCTGCTTCGTTGTAATCGACTGTTGAACTTTGAGTTGGGTTTTATTATAGGGCTGTTTTTAGTTGCATTTAAAGTGGTGTCTTTCTAAGTGGTGTTAGTATATCTGGTTGGGTCTTAAGTTAGTACATCTGATTAGGTCTCTTTGTTGGATCTTAAATTCATTGTCTGAGTACTTGGTAAAATAGTGCTTGGAGCAGGTTAGCTGCTATTTCATGTGGTTCTATTTGTACCATTATGGCAATCGGGAGAATATTGAAAGAGATTTAAAGGTTTTTGAGGTTATCTGTGAAGTTTTGAGAAAAAATTCTTTTGGAATTATTTGAAAATATACTGCGAAGCGAATTTTTCGAATTTTTCAATTTTTTTAATTTTTTAATTTTTTGGGATTTTTTAGAGTTTTTTGAAAAATGCACAACCAGGCGTAAATGTACTATCTTTATTAAAGCACTACTTGATGAAATACACTGCTTGATGGAGTTTTTTTGAGTATGATTCTTCGAAAAAATACACTGCTATGCGTAAATGTACTGTCTTTATTTTGGCACTACTTGATGAAATGCACTGCTACTCAGAGATTTTTTTAGGATTTGAAAAATTTTTGAGAAAATTTTTTTTTTGTTAGAGTTATTTGAAAATATGCAATTATTTGAACATATTTGAAAATGTGCTGCTAAGCGAATTTTTGAATTTTCCAATTTTTTTATTTTTTTAAGGATTTTTTAGAGTTTTTGAAAAATGCACAGCCAAGCGTAAATGTACTGTCCTTATTAAGGCACTACTTGATGAAAATGCCTTGCTTGATGGAGTTTTTTTGAGTTGATTCTTCAGAAAATTGCACTGCTAAGCGTAAATTTACTGTTTTTATTATGGCACTACTTGTTGAAATGCACTGCTTGCTAGGCATTTTTTTAGGATTTAGGATTTTTGAAAAAATGCACTGCTTCGCGTAAATGTACTGTCTTTATTTTGGCACTACTTGATGAAATGCACTGCTACTCAGAGTTTTTTTAGGATTTGAAAAATTTTTGAGAAAATTTTTTTTGTTAGTTATTTGAAAATATGCAATTATTTGAACATATTTGAAAATATCCTGCTAAGCGAATTTTTTAATTTTCCAATTTTTTTAATTTTTAATGATTTTTTAGAGTTTTTGAAAAATGCACAGCCAAGAGTAAATGTACTGTCCTTATTAAGGCACTACTTGATGAAAATGCCTTGCTTGATGGAGTTTTTTGAGTTGATTCTTCGGAAAATTGCACTGCTAAGCGTAAATGTACTGTTTTTATTATGGCACTAATTTTTGAAATGCACTGCTTGCCAGGCATTTTTTTAGGATTTAGGATTTTTGAAAAAATGCACTGCTACGCGTAAATGAACTGTCTTTATTTTGGCACTGCTTGGTGAAATGCACTTCTTTCTAGAGATTTTTTAGGTTTTAGGAAAAATGCACTGCTAAGCGTAAATGTACTGTCTTTATTATGGCACTACTTGATGAAATGCACTGCTTGCTAGGGATTTTTTTAGGATTTAGGAAAGAATGGACTGCTAAGCGTAAATGTACTGTCTTTGTTTTGGCACTAGATGAAATGCACTGCTTGCTAAGGATTTCTTTAGGATTTAGGATTTTTGAAAAATGCACTGCTAAGTGAAAATGTACTGTCTTTATTTTGGCATTACTTGATGAAATGCACTGCTTGCTAGAGATTTTTTTAGGATTTAGGATTTTTGAAAAATGCACTGCTAAGCGTAAATGTACTGTCTTTATTTTGGCACTACTAGGTGAAAATGTACTGTCTTTCTAGGGATTTTTTTGGGATTTAGGCTTTTTAGAAAATGCATTGTTAAGTGAAGAATATACTGTCTTGAATAATTGCCACTACTTAATGAAAATGTATTGCTTAGGATTTTTATTGCTCGATTTGTTTCAAAAAATTTTTGAGTTTGTTAGAATTTTGATGAAAACGCTGCTTAGTGAGTTTCCAATCTTTACGGCCTATTTCTTCACCGAGTATCAAATCGAGCTAGTCCGTGTTCTGCTTAGAACTCAGTTTCAAACTTATTCTCGATTCCAAAAAAAGTTAGTGCTCAGTCATTTCTTCACTTATTTGGTACTCGGATCATTTTCAAAAGAGAGTGTTGGGCACTAACACTCCGATCAATTTTATACCAATTTTATGCCACTTTATATGAAAGCTTTGTCAAAAAAATTTGTTAAATAATTTGTTTTTATTATTAAGGCCCTATTCTCCTTCAGCTTGCTGTTTTTGGACCCTTTTTGAAAAAATTCTCATTTGAAAACGCAAAAAGATATTTGAATTTTGTTTTTTTTATTGAATTAGTAATGAATGAAAGAAAATAAAAAAAATTTTTTCGCCGCGATATAGGGGCTGTCCATAGATGATGGCACCGTCAAAGTTGGCCCTCAAAAAAAAAGGCATGGTGCTGGCGGCCACGATTCCGGCCCTCAGGAGCGTCTGAAAAAAAACAAATATAGGGTTATGATCAGCATAGATGTAATTCTGGCCCGTAGTAAAATAAAAATTTTGCGATTTTTTTTGACAAAATGGCGGCCACTTGAAATTGACAAATCGAATTTGGACCCATTTTTTTGTAGTTTAGTGTAAAAAAAAAATAGTAAAAAAAATCGCAAAATTTTTATTTTACTACGGGCTAGAATGGTGACAATTCTACGTCGATTAAACTTTGTTTCATCCAAATCGGTTTAGTAGAACTGGCGGAATCGTGGCCGCCAGCTCGAAAAACGTGGTTTCGAGATAAACGCGTTCAAAGTTCAAAGCAACATAAAAACTACTCATTTTAGCGAAGACATGACCCCACAAAAATGGCCATATCTTCTAAAGTATTTCGAATTTCAAAAAACCCTTTTAGGGTTATATTTTTAAATGTCCAAGCTATAAAAAAATGCAAAAAAAAGTCGAAAAAATTTTTTGCTGAAAGAGAATAGGGCCTTAAAAGCAAAACAAAAAATTACTTGGAGGCATAAAAAGCCGTTGTTTAGATTGTCGGCAAGGTGCTGATGCAGCTAAATAAGGACAAGAGCAAGCTATTATCTAGAATATTGGAATTGTTGATATTTAATTTTATTGTAAAAACTACATATGGGCCGTGTTTAGCTGCCACCGTAGTAAGCTGCCGCCGACAGCTGAACAAAACCGAAATTGAAGCGTGGCACGAGAGTGGCTTTAAATATGATGGCGTTTTTTGTTGTGCACTACTTTATGACTTCCGATATTACTAGAAATTTGAAGCCATTGAGCTGCCACAACATAATCAGAGCTCTCTCTACGAGTGGGCATTACAATTGCGAGGGATTAATGCTAAAGGGACTTAGCCTGGTCGGGTTGAGATGACTATGTCAACCATTTGACTGGACCAAATTGGACCCAGAGTTATTGCTTCCGAGATTTTTTAATAGAAAATAATTATGCCATGATTTAGTTTGTTATTTATTTATATATTTTTACATATTTAATTTGTGTTTTAAATATATCGGTCTAGCATTAAAATATAGTGGTGGTCATGAAAATAGGTAAAAGTAGCTACTCATCAGCTATTCTAGATTTTATTTTTTAATATTGTTTACAATATGCATCTACTTGCTACATAGTACAAATTTTCTCAAAAAAAACCAGTTGCTTTACATGGTCGGTCATATCTTCCAGGTCTGTTATTCTGGTCATCAGACAAATGAGGAAATATTAGACAATAGTACCATTACCAGGAGAACTGCCCAACACGATAGTCCGTATGCATTTTAGCGTGCTTAATCTTCTGCCAAATGATATCAGAATTGGTAAAAAGACAGCATGCAACCTGTCACTACTCCTGCAGCTTTCGTCTTATCACCTCGCATATGATACAACTCTTTCTCTTTCAAACCAAATCCTCCTGAGTCGTAGGTATAAGCACAGTTGGCCTATTCTTAGCTGAAGTTCCATAATAGTTTGGCTCCAGGAATATCGACTGCTAACAAGAAGCCATCGAAATAAACGAGTGCATCAGTTGTCTTTTAGCCCAACACTTGATTTAAGGACACGCAACTATTGCATGGTATTTTTTAGCAGCCTTCTACAGTTTCTTCAGTCTTCTTACGAATAATCCGAATCAAAATATATAAGACTTCTTAAAAATGTATGTTTTGCTTTGTACAGTTATAAATAAAAATTTGACACTTTCACTCAAAATATCAAAACAAAGTTCTATTATTTTATGTGAAGAAATAAAAGGAGCGTAAAACTGAGATTTACGATTGCTAGACTTCCGATTTCGGGGTTCCAGCTAAAACTCAGTATCAGCTAGAACTGAGTTTCAAATTGAAGTTTTTCTGCCTTAGATCTCCGTGAAGAAATGAGTTAGTACTCGAGACAGAACTAAAAATAGGTCTAATACTCGGTCTAGCATTAAAACTTTGTGAAGAAATCGGCCGTTAGAGTTCTATTTGGAAATGTTTTGCTAAGGATTTTTATTGCTCAATTTGTTTTACAAAGTTTTTGAATTTGTTAGAATTTGTTAGAATTTTGATGAAAACGTTGCTAAGTGAGTTTTCAATCTTTAGAGTTATATTTGGAAATGCACTGTTAAGCAAGTAATGTACTGTCATGAAATGCACTACTTAATAAGGATTTCTTTAAAGATTTTAGTGAAAATTTTTTAGTAAGAATGTACCGCTTTGAATAAACGAAGATGTATTGCATTTCCTATCAGCCACAACCAGTTGAGGTGCTCTTTTATTTGATTAGATTTAGGTATGTTGTAAACAACATGCTACCTGTTGTAAAAATAGCCATTACCCGAGTTAAGGAACTTTGGACTGGGTAGGAGTATTAGGCATTGGGTGGACTTTGTTTTGAACAATTTGTTTATTTATGGTTTAGGTTGAGAAATTTGGGTAAGGTTGCGTTTTCCTTGGTTAAGGTAGGGAAATCTTCTTTGTTTAACCTTGTTAAATTTATTTAAAAATTTATTTAAAAAAATTTGTCAAAAATGTCAATAACAATTAAGGTAGGATTTTTAATTTTTTATTTTTCAGAGGTTTTTAGTAGCATTTTGTTGCTGACGTTTGGGCGATTGTAAAGCAAGGTCATTTGGGTGATTGTGAAGCAGGTCGAGGAGTCCTGGTTGTTTAACGAATTATTCGTCCAGTTTGTGTTTTAATGACATAACTATTATTAATAAGTCTAAGGTTTTAGTTACTATTGCTATTATTATATTTGTAAACGTATTAATCTAATATTTATTGTAAGTTCTTAATAATATGGCGAACTGTCATATTTTAGATATCTAACTTTGTATTCGTGGCGAATTGTCATGAAATTTTTTCAGCTATTTTTAAAGAATTTAAAATTTCTAGCTTTTGTTTGAAAATGGGGAATTGTCATAAGGTATCTTTGCAGCTGAATTTTAAAGAATTTAAAGGAATTAAAAGAAATTTTTTAAGGAATTTAAAGGAATTCCAAAGAATTTAAGATAATTTTAAAAAATTTGAAGAATTTAAAAATCTTTTTTAAAATTTTTTTTAAAAAGTGAATGGTCATAAGGTATCCTGCAGCTGTATTTCAAAGAATTTTACAGAATTTAAGACAGTTCAAACCATATAAATTTCAAAGATTTTAAAAATTTCTAGTTTTGTTTGAAATAGTGAATTGTCCTAAGGTTTCTTTGCAGCTGTATTTTAAAATTTTTGCAGCTGTATTTCAAAATTTTTAAAAATTAATTAATTAGTTAATTAACCAATGAGTACTTACCCAATGTCATACTGTGATTTTTGGAAAAATGAACTTTGATATTTTTGGTTCTGTGGTGAAATTTACAGCAATTTTCTGGAGACTTTGTGGTGACTTTTTCAGTATTTTGGTAGTTTTTTGGGAAAATTTTTTTTTCCCCTTTGTTCCGCACTTAAGGATGCTTAGCGTTGGCGTGCGGGTTATTTTGACGTGGTTTGTTTTATAGTCGTATTTTTTCACTAAAATTGTATTTTTTCAATAATTTTTGTATTTCCGTATATATGTACACGAATTTGTGTAACCCACGATAGTAGCTACTGTTTTTGTGTACCTGGTTTTCTTTCACCGTAGTGGTTTAGTTAAAAATTATGTGCTTATGGCTTATGTGACATCATAAGGAATCTTTTGTGGGCACTGACTTTTTTCACTTATAACGAACTTCAACGATATAATTGAAAATTTTGCACTTATAACAAACTTAACTAATTGGCTGAAATTTTGTACAAGTAAAAGAGCTTCACATGACTTAATATTTGCATATTAAATAGAGCTTCAAAATGATTTAACTGAAAAATTTCTATAACCAAGCTTCAGTGATTTAACTGAAAAAATTGTTTGCTGTAATATTTCGGTTGCTACTATGTTTCTATATGTTTTCGTTATGAGGTTGTTAATTTAAACAAGTGGATTTTGTTTTTTGAGTTTTGTTCTTTGAAAAATTTTTGTGATGTATCGGCTGTTACTACGATTCTATTAGTTTGCATTATGAAGTTGTAACTTTTAACAGTTTAAAGAGTTTTGTAAGTGACCAGGTACCTATGAGTGTACAAATTTTATTGAGTTTTGCTCCAAGGTTCATTCCTCCAGTGGTGTCCAAGCTTTTGAGTCATGTTAATACATTACATCAAATTTTGGTTTAATTTCTAAAGAATAAAAATACTGTTTGCCCTGAACGTTGTTTTAGTGAGTTGTTGAGTGTATATTATCGCGCTTTCTGTGATGACCAGGTTAGGTGTATGTAAGAGCGTACTCACTTGTCTTATATGCAGACTGTTGTTGTAAAAATGTTGCAGCATACAGTGGTTTTTAAGCATAGTAATGCTAATAAAGAAGCTATTGTTCAAGGTGACAAAGGTGAAATTACTGCTTTAATGTATATTTCCGACTATCGTATGAAGATGGATTCGTGGGTTCAGAAATGTGTGAATGGTAGCATGCACCGTGAAGTAGGTGGGGCTATTAATTGGTTGAACTTAGGTTTGGCAGGGACTTTACATGCGAAGTACGTAAAAATTAAAAAGGAATTTGCGGAATTTTAATTGCGATGATGCAGTTAGGTCTTTATTTAAACTAAAGTTAATAAGGTTGTTGAATGCTTGCCTTATTTGTATGGCGTAGTAAAATGCCATAAGATTTTCCGTGTAGGCCCATCTGTGGTACCTTACATTGGTATACGTATCCTTTGCAAAAAATAGTTGGGTTTTTTAAGCATTATTTGAAAAGATTGACCTCAGAGCATAATACTGTTGATGTAACTAAAACTGCTCATACTATCTCTATGTGCGATGGTTATCAATTTATTAAGTTTGACATTAAAGATATGTATTCTATGATGGATAAATCTACTATTAAGGAATATATAGTTTTGTTGACTCAGCAAGAATGGTTTCGTGATAAACATCGGGAATTGGGCATTATTATATTGTCTTGTCTGCGTTATTCTATGAATGTAGCTAATTATTGCACTTATAATTTTAAGTATTTTAAACAGGTTAGGGTTTAACAGGTTTACCTCAAGGGGCCTGGCTACTTTATATCTTGATCATCTGATAACCTCCCATTATAGTGTTCTTTTTAAGCAAAATCTAATTTGTTTCTGGTGGAAATACATGGACGATTTTTTGTTGTATATGCCTAGTGAATATATTTGAAAATTCCAAGATTTTGAAAGAATAACACAGATGACTTTGACTGTGGATAGGGAGGAGCTGAATGATTATGAAGAGCCTACCATTTCTTATCTTGACATTAATTAAACTAGGGGTAAGGATAATAAATTGCATCTAAATACTTACTATTAACCTACTGCTTCCTCGAGAATATTGCATTATTTATCCAATCACCCTGTAACTCAGAAATCTACTATTGATCTACTATTGTTCAGTTTTTGTTAAAAGCTTTGAGTAGGACAAGTAATAAGTACTTGGTAGAAAATTTTCAGGTTTTGTTTAGACAATTTGAGAATAATAATTATCCTACTTTATTTATTGAACGTTTGTGTGTGTTTGCTTTGAATAGGGAGATTCGTAACGTTAGTCGTGGGTTTTCAAGAAAATTCTTGTATAGGAGTGAATTGCCTGAGCGTGGGAAATTATTGCAATGTTTACTATAGAAGTATCAACCAATGCTTTGTGAGTTTAGGACTATTGTGCGTAGGTCGATGTTTGGGTGTAGGATGCAAGTTTTGAAATACTGTTGTAAAGATTTTTCTTTGTTGTTGCGTAAGGTTTTTAAGCGGTTTAATTTGGGTGCTCCTGTGTTTCGTTCAGCTGATAATTTGTATCGGGTTTTAGGTGTGTCGATTTTTGACCCTGATCCTACTGTTTTAAAAGAAGATTCTAAACTCTATATGGTAGCTTGTAACGGTTGTAGTGTGCAATTTATTATAAATGGTGTTGGTTCTATAGTTGGAATTATTGAGTCTTTGAATGGTGATTCTAGGTCTAATACATAAAAGAGTTTTTGGTCATACCATTTCAGATCGTTATGTACGTTTGCCTTTATTAGGAGAAATTGATTTGGGTGTTCAGATTTTGCTTTTAAAGGGTTTATATGATACAATGGGGATTGAGTGTGAGTCTGTAAAGGCTTTATTGATTGTTCTTAGATTGCTTCAAAAGGGTAAAGGTGTTTGTGTTAACGCGTTAAAGAGTCGCAAGGTTATTTCTTACAAGGCTTTGGGTTTACCAAGGCCTAAGTGAGTATTTGTTTGTCGGGTTATATCTTAATAGATGATGCTTTGTTCAAATAAATGCTGTTTTTATTTATACTGGAATTTTTATTTAAAAATTTTGCGTTGTTTAATAATCGTTTATTATGATTATATTCTTTTTATTTTAATTCTTTTTATGGTCCAAAATATGGTTATTCCAAAGGCTATTCCAACAATTAGTTCAGCAGCCGTTTACTCAAATTTTTAAAATTCTTAAAAATGTGTAAATTAATTTCAATAAGTTCCTATTATAAGAACCCATATTTTTAAGGGCTTTATTAATCCTGAAATTATTTTAATTAATTTAATTCGTCCTTTGTTACTTTGTTTATTTTAAAATATTCTAATTAATTTAATTAATCCTTACTTTACTTTCATTACTTTTAATTATTTTAATTAATATAATTAATCTTTTTAATTACTTCATTTAATTCAAATTCTGTTAATTTTAAGTTACTTTAGGTAATCAATTTCAATAAAGGTTGATTTACGGAATTATGAATTTTTTGGATTTTTTCAAAAATGGTATTTTTCAAAAATATTTTCACAGCTGCCTCTAATAACCGTTTTGATAGTCTCTTGCACAACCAAGTTTTTAGTTTGGGTGGGTAAGGGGGAGTTTCCTCCCTGATTCCTATACTTGACACCGGCCGATCAAGATCTATGGGTGGAGGAAGTTTTTTATTGAGTGCCTCGTTCCTTCGTCGCAGATGTGATTAGTGGTAATTCCAAAAAGTTGAGGTGTTAAATGAAAAAGGGTATGGTACCCCTTAAAATTTATTTATTTTTGTGTTTTGTTTTTTGTATTTTTTGAGTGATACTTTATTTAAATGATTTTTTTTTCTTTTCTTTGTGACTATTCTAGACAATGGTTGGCAATGTGATAATACTTTACTTCTCCCTGTTATTGAATCACAGGTAGTATTAGTTTATGCATTGTAGGTGTTTTTTTTTTTAAATAGTAAACACTATTTTTTCACCTATCCCTTTAATACCCCGTGGGACCTATAATGATGCAACAGAAGATCCTCTTGGGCTCTACCAAGAGATTTGGGTTTCCTAAAATGGTTGGTTACCCCCACATTGGTACGAAACTTTGAGCGTTGCAATGGGTAACTGGAATACTCAATAGTGGTAGGATTCCATGGTCGCTGTGTATCACAAGTGGGTCAATTCGATTCGGTTCCAAGTCATGTTGGAGGTGAAGCCTCTCTATGGCATGCCTTGGGAATCTGTGTGACGGTATTTGTTTGTAACGGTAAAAATGTTCGATTATTTTCCAATTGGGTTTTTGTGTGTGTTTTTCCAGTTGTTGTAGTATCCGTGACGTATTCTTTTAGCAACATTGGCCACCCCAAATCTGCATAAAGACGGAATACTTTTTAGCAATTACAAGCTTATATGAGGCACGTTTTAGTGTGCACGTTGTTGATTAAATTATTTTTGTAAGTTGAGAGGTGTTTTGAGTGTTGTAAAATTTGTATAAAAACATGTTTGGAGATTTTTTAAATATTTTTTTATATATGAATGGAGAAATCCTCGATAAATATTTAAAATAAATATAAAATAAAAGTTACAAACCTCGCACCAAACATATTTGGCTCGGCGCGACCTTAAGTACAGGACACCTGTGAAAGCAGGGGAGCGCAGGAAGGAAATGGCAAAGACGGGCGGAAGATCGCTTACACTTCCTGCGCTCACTGAAATTGAGAAGCGAGTGCTGGGCATACTTGGCTATGACTGCGCAGAAGGAAGTAGGTTCTGTCCCGAAAGCTTTCCAGAGGAAGAGGTAACTTCATAATGGACTTATAGTAACATATTAGTAATAAAATCTTTTTAAATGCAGCATTTGCAAGTCCTCTTGGAAAGTGGAGGACACAGATGTCCTGCATGTTCGTCCAATGGTCGTAGGTGCAATTTAGGATGTTGACAATGCTGTGGCAGGGCTCGAGAGGAGGAGAAACCTATTGAACAGCTAGATGAGATAGCTGAAATGCCAGCATCTCAGCTCAAAAGCAGGCCGAAGAGAAGAGTACCATAAGGACTCAAATTGATTCGGCACTGGAGCAGTTTGTTACTATAGCAAAAACGCAGGCAGATGCTATTATAGTGAGTATAGACATTAGACGAGTTGCACGTTTGTATAGAAAATTGTACAAATTCGAAATCCTATGAAAGTCGGCTTTTAAAACTTTACATTGGATGTAAAATTAACAGCCCTATTTTGGCAAATAACCAAATTGTTAACCAGAATTTCGAATATTTTAATGTGTTTGTTGTAATTTTTTGATTTCAAAACAAAGCTTGAAGCTCAAAAATAATAAATTTTAATAAAAATTGTCAACTGCTTTTCAATTATTGAAAATTTCATTCAAAAATTTGGTTTTTTGTGCTTCAAATTTTGTTTTGAAAAGAACAAAAATTAAGAAATATAAAAATACTGGTTAAAAATTGTTTATTTGCCAGAATAAGTCTGTAAATGTGTATGTATTTCAGGCCGATCCGAATATGCTTAGCATCGTCGTGTTGACCATTAAGTTAAAAATCTGATGTACGTATAAACAGTTGAAATTGGATGTAGTGAATAAATTTTTGCAAGCCTGTTCCTTGTATCCAGATTGTTCACTTTCTCGATATTGAATTTTTTTGCTTCTTATTCTTTGAAATGTAAGTTACTGAAACGTTCACTATTTTAAGCTGTTCACTATTTCGGGGGTTCGTCATACGCAGATTTGACTGTAGTTGAAAAAGTGCTCTCTATTGGAAAAAATCCAAATTACTTCTATTTTAGTGTCAATTTGAAAAACTGTTTTTATTTTTATTTAGAAAGAGCTATCAAACATGAAAATTCAACAAAACTACAAGAGTTGTAATATTTAACATGGTTTTCATGTTTGATATTTTATTTTTAAATAAGAATAAAATTGCGAACGAAATTGGTATCAATGCGTATTTTTCCAATAAGGAGAACTTTTTTCTCCATATACATAAATCAGATTTTCAACTTGATCAACAAATGTTAAGTTTTAAAAACCAACTTCGTTGAGATTTCGAAAAATAAACGCTTCGGTCGGTTTATTTGGCATAGCATATCCATGAACTTTGTTTCTAAATTAATGCAAACGTATCTTATAGATACAAGCTGAATCAGCCAAGCAGCAGGCAGCTGCATCGCAGCAATTAGCAGAAGCAGCGGTAATACAAGCAAATTCTTGCGACCGAATTGCTTCTGCGCTTGAAAAATTGTCCATTTCATTTGAGCGATTTCTAATTAACTTAGTATAAGTTAAGTAATTATTAGTATAACTTTATTATTTTTACTTTTATACCTGAAAATTAAATGATCCTTATTATTTGTTAAATTTTTTTTTTATTTAGTTTAAAAACTTAGTATAAGTATAACTTTATTATTATTTTTACGTTTATGCTATGAAATGTGGCTTATTATTTGATTACTTTTTTATTTACTTTTAAAACTTGTTTGCTTTTTTGTTAACTTTAAATAAAAGCGTAGAAGCTATTGAAAATATAGTTTTGTAGAATTAGTTTTTATTTTGATTTTTTAGCCAAAATAATCATAAAAATATGGTTACGAAAATTTCTGCGCAATCAAACGATCTTGAATGCGTTTTGCAACTGATGAACGAAACGCAGCTTCCATTGTTGCTTCACACGCAAAGAAAAGACATGGTTGATACATGATTACTGCAATAATAATATTTTTACTAAAATCATTGTACTATTTGTACATTAGGTGGTACCAGAAATAACATTATATTTGAAATCATAACATCATTGAAATCGTCAACATACTATGCTTGCCTCAACTACTAGTTGCAACAAAAATGTTGTAGTTCTGTCAATCATAATAAATGTGAATATTATTATAGAGACAAACATATTAGAATTTTGAATGTTTGTCTGAACTATTCTTTGATTGTTGGCAAACGAAGCAGAACATAACCAAAAATCAAAAGAATTTATTGTGTCTGAACAGTTTGCATGAAAAACTTTCACTTCATTCAAACACAATGGCCCATTATCATAGTCAAAATAAAATCGACTTTAAATGAGCCAATAAGTTTTATCGATTCCTGGCTATGTGCCGTTTCGTTTGTCAACTGTTTAATTATTGTGTTTTGTTTTAAATCGCTTCATTCTAAAAACAGCACGCAGAAAAGTGGCATTTTCGACTTTAATTGTAATAAACATATTTATTTTTACCGTAAACATATTTCGCAATTGTAACCATATTTTGTTTATCACAAATATTGCTATTTTTGTGACAATGCACTTGCGGTCTACTGGTAGTGTGCGCGGCTCGTAAGCGACAAAGCCGCGGTTCAAACCCCAGCTCGGACAGAAAATTTTATCAAAAAGGTTTTTCAATTGAATTAATATTTCTGTTCAGCCCAGACATTCGCAAACCTCTGGATATATCTTAATTAATAGCTGTGGAAATTGGAGTGCATGAAAATAAAAAAATAAATTATTGTTTCAATAATATTCTAGATTCTAAAAATAAATTCATAATATAGTTGTTGCAATCAACTCTATTTTCGACCCAATAAGAGAATAATGATTGTTTCAATAATATTTTGGTTCCTACAAAAAAGTTATTTTTCTAAATGTAGTTGTAATCATTTTATCATGATCAAAGAAAATATTATATGTTTAAGAACATGTTAGCAACAATCATAATCCGAATCATACTATGATCCTCTTAAAACATGGTTGGTGCAACTATGGTTTTTCTCTGCGTGCAGCTACGATTCGTTCCGATTCTTCATTACTCAAATTCTCCGTTATTGCAGGTTCTTTTAATTGCTTACGCTCATGTTGTGAAGAACTGAGCAAGCACTTACAATTTTGCCGGCAAACACAGGTTCATAAAACAACATTCTGGTTCAAAAGACATCGAAATCTGCCCTTAAGGTTTCCAGACGTTCGCTCTATGTAGTTTCGAGATTTGCACAATGCTTTATTGTACCGAAACTTTAGTGTATTTTGAGGCTGATTTGTTAATGGAGTCATGAGCCACGGTTCCAATGGGTAGCCGGAATCACCTGAAAGAAAAAAGTTGTTTATAAGTTTTTCTTTCTTTAACACTTAAACTACCACATCAGTCCAAAATGACTGCTTTAATAAGTCTAAATTAAAATTCTAACGGCCAATTTCTTCACCGAGTATTAAATCAAGCTAGTCCAAGTTTTGCTTAGAACTCAGTTTCAAACTGATTTTCGGCTCAAAAAAAGTTAGAACTGTCATTTCTTCACTTATATAGTACTTGGTTCATTTTCAAAAGAGTGTAAGACACTAATACTCGGATCGAGTTTATACCAACCCTCTAGGAAATGGGAACATTCCCAGATTTAAGCAGGAAACATTCCATGGAATGTAGGAAGCATTTCCTGTCGTTGAACACGCCATTTTTTTGCACATGATGTCTTTGGAGAGAAAAATTCCTCTCAGCTGTCTTAAAAATGAATGTGGAAACACATGAATTTAAAAATTTAAATAGATTATCAGCGAAGTGCTGAATCAGCTTACTAAGGACAAGAGTAAGTCTTGTTTGAATATTGAAATTTATACATGATATATATCCCGTTTTTGTCAAAACTACATATGGACCGTGCTTCGTGGTTAGTTGCCGACAAAACCAAAATTAAATTCTGTCACGAGAGTAGCTTAAAATACAGTGACATTTTTGTTGTCATTGCCTCCCAAGTAAAGTGGATAAGCATGTCTCCTGGTGATTGCTGGAGCAGACACGCAATTCGCGTGAAGTAATTGAGCTGACACGAGTGGGAAATACCCTTCCAAGAATTTCTTACTAAACGGTCCACTAGAAGGTCATTTATTCGCCGGGTAGAGTTAGATGATTATGGCAACCAATTGACCAGGCCCATAAGACCTAGGCGTTTAAACTGAACAATTTTAAATGCTAAAAGTTCGTTTTAATAATGTTTATGGCCGATTGGTTTAGTAGTTAATGAAACGCGGTAGTTATATACAAAACTCACCAAATAAATAGTTATTTAAATAGTTATTTGTTTAATAGTTATTTAAGTTATTTTTATTTGAAGTTTTTGTTTTAAATATAAAAAATTTACAATACATTAGGTGCTGGTGGTGGAATTTTGTATTCCATCTCTGGAGTCACGTAGATTTTCTCCTCCTTTGGGTCAACAACAGACACATTATTAGGCAATGGTTTCCTAGGACCAATCTTGCTCTTGGGATTACAGGGCAACATGATCTTGATCTTAATACTCAACACATTCAGGCGCAATAAGACGTGATGAGTAGCAGTTTTGACACAGTCGTTACATGGATCACCAGAGTGAATCATCAGACCATCGACGAAATTTAAAGACTTTGCAAGTTGACCGCGAAAGTTGCCAGAGACTACGTTCTCACAGCCCTTTGCTCCAGATTCAAAAATAAAACGGAGCACACCATAGCAAGCGCGACGCGAAGCCAATCAACCGGTAATATTGTAGCGCAGTGGCTCGGTTTGAGCAATGGAAGACCACGTTTTGCGACTATCGGCATACAATTCAATACGGCCGGGTTCAATATTGAAACGCCTCTGTACCATTGCAGTTAACTATCGAATTCGATGTCCCTTCTCTCCCAGCAGATTTCTGTTGCCATGATGATAGTTTCAGTGCGCGATAGTGTGACGCGCACCTCAACTCCGCAGTCACCATCTTCAGCAAGTTCGCGAGTGAGGAACTCGTTCAATTTAGACTTGAACATCCATCGGCAACAAACTTGCATTTTTATATTTTAAAGCTTAATTTTTTTAACACAACTTACAAAGAACGTAATTAAAAAACGAAAAGAAATTTTAAAAGCAAAAAATCTGTTCAAAATATATTTTATTATTAAAATCAAAAACTTGACAAAATAGTCAAAACAAAGATCTATTTTTTGATGTGAAGAAATAAAAAGAGTGCAAGACCGAGATTGCAAACTTTTAAGATTGCAAACTTCCAACTTCGGGGTTCCAGCTAAAACTCAGTATCAGCTAGAACTGAGTTTTAAATTGAAGTTTTTATGCCTTAGATCGTGAAGAAATGACTAAGTGCTCGGGAGAACTAAAAATAGGTTTGGTACTCTGTCTAGCATTAAAACTCTGTGAAGAAATCGGCCGTTAGATTATTCTCAATATTTTTCGACGAATAATTTTATTGAATTATTTTTGTAATTAATTATTCTATATAAGAAAAATTAAAAGGTGTTCATTAGTAGCTTCATCACTAATGAACGACTCAATGAAACTAGGTGAAATTTATTGCAGTAGATTGTTTCTGAGTACGAGATAGTTAACAGACACTTTTTAGTCACACCCCCTTTTACCGCCCACGAATCATAAAAATGCTATATCTCAGACGTTTTTGATCGCAGTAGACTTAAATTTGGTAATTTAGTTCATATGCTTACTGTTGGGAGCTGTAAGAAAAATGGCCATGGTCACACTCTATATACGCCCACTTTTCCAGAAATTATCAAAATTTATCGAATATTTTTGAAAAAATTGCCACACTACCTTTTACCGCCCACAAATCAATAAAAAGCGATATTTTGGATGCTTTGGTCGTATTAGACTAAAATTTGTTAATTTAGTTCATATGGTTACTTTCGGAAACTTAACTAAAAATGGGCGTGGTCATACTACAGTTATGCCAGTTCAGATATATAAAATAGTTTTTCCGATTGGCATGAAAATTCTTGTATGGAAATGAGGCGGTCTGTGAAAGGATAACGTCTGCCCGAGATTACTGTTTTAGAATAAAACTAGAACTTTAGAATAAACTGTTTAGAATAAACAGAACTTATATTTTATCTTATTTTAATACCAATGATTTCAACTGGATTTTAACTGGTTTTGGTTGTTTAATTGTTAATTGTTTTTTTTTATGAATTTACCTATTAAAAATGTTTGGTGGTCACCACGTTGAAACGATCTTTGCATGACGTTGCGAAGAGCACATGCACTCCATATAAAAGCATTATGGCGAGCTCCAGGGTACCTCGCATTAACATTAAAATTTTGAGATTGGGATCGCATATCTAAAAAAACATTTGAAAAAAGTTGTAAGTGCAATTTGAAACTCACCATTTGGATGTTAATTTGGTTTCCATGATGGTTAACATAAATCTCTTTATGAATTGGGGGTCCCATTATGGCGACATGGGCGCAATCAATCGCCCCAATAGCACCATCGAAAGGCTGAGATGCTGTTCGAAATAGCGTGCGTGCTGCTTGTCGCTCGATTTGCGTAGCTGGGAATAGGGGTGTCCACTTGGAAAATACATCGATGTGTTTTTCGATGTAATGCATCGAGACAGTGCATCGATACTTTCCGATATATCGTTGAGAAACGTCGATGTTTTCTAAAAATCGAGTACTTTTTCTAGCATTTCATCACAATGCTAAAGTCAGCCCCTTCCTTAACTATTTTTAATTTAACTATGAATATTAAATTTATTAAAAGCTCTTACAAAACCCCTGTCCTTGTCCGCATGCCTTTTATCCGTATTTAAGGAAAAGAAAAACAAAATTTTTTATAATCATTCTCTGATTCAGTTGTTGTTTGTTAAAAAACATAAACGCAATTTACATAAGAATATTGGTTATTCTTAAAAAATAATGTCAATATATGAGAATATTGGTAATAATTCTTACAAAAAGTAAAAACAAAAAAGCCTCTACAATCATAGGAATTCCAGTATTAATGTCCTATTCCCAGTGTTTTTCTTTTTAATTATTTTTTTATTTTTTTTTTTTATAATAGTTTCATTAGGTGGTTAAGATTCATTCGATGTTATATAAAAATACGTCGATCCATCGAGTATATCAAAAGCTTTTCAAAACATCGGATCAAGTCGATGTATCGAATTGTAAACATCGAGTAAATCCGATGCATCGATGTATATCGAATATCTCTAGCTGGGAAGCGTACATTAGGCCGAAAAATGTTTGCATTTATTGCATCTGTAACGCAATGGATCGAACGGCTCACAGATGACGGGCTCATCGTGATGCTTTTTTGATTGCCAATTGGCCGCTGGTAGCATCCTGTTGCATAAAACCGAAGCTAACATAGTTAATAAAACTAACATAGCAATATTTAATGAAGGCTTGTTACAAATTAAAAGACAAATTCCTCGATATTTTTGCAGAAGCCCAGGAGTTTAAAGAAATTCGATTGGTTTAAAGCGACTGAATTTCAACAATTACTTTTATATATGGGCCCCATTACTTTAAGAACAATTTTGAGTGAAGTCGGTACAGGCATTTTCTGCAACTTAGAAGACATGTTTTATAATCCAATGAAATCATCATATTTTAAACCACCTTCTTGACTTGCTCCGAAGTAATATGCGAACACTCTATTAATGATATTATAAAGATGGTTTCATTAAATAATAATAACTCCACTGCATTTACCCCACTTATCCATAATGAATAAGGATTATTCGCAACTATCTTTAACACAATCTTCTGAAAAGTATTTACCAAATGGTAAATCATCTTTAACAACATTGCAACCTTTACAAAGACGAAACAATTTACTTGTTGAAGAATCAACGATCTCAGGTATGAACTTAAGTTTTTATTAGACATCTGCATGAATGCACAAAAAGCTACCCAAGAGACACTCTCTGAAATTTGCGTCATAGCGTCATTTAATTCTTTCACTATGAAACGCAATGAGTTCATGAAAAATAGGGATGAAGCTCATTGAGAATGAGAATAGCGAATTCTTTGTTCTCACTGTTTTCGCAACTTACATGGATCGCACTTAGCAGAACCCACTACACATTAACAATGTTCATTGTTCATTGCTTGTGTGGAATGAGTGAAAGTTGTACTGAAAATTGATGACACGTGTGAGGCATGTTAGTGCCCGAAGGATGGGTGTGATGGTTGCATTCAAATGATTTGAATTATAGAAAAAACTCAAGAACATTGAATGAAATCTTGCATGAAAATGCATGGGCATACGCTTCATATTTTAGAACTTTAAAGTTATTTTATATATTTTTTTAATTTATGTGATACTTTTATTTATATGTATACTTAGATATACATTAAGAGATAAGAGATATTAAAATTTTTTTTTCAAAAAATACATTATGATAATGGGCCATTAAATAATTATCATTAACAAAATAAGTGTGGACTCTAAATTTAGTGCAAGCTTTTTGACAACATATTGTATTAAAAACGGTCAAAAATGCTTATACTAAATTTAGAGTCGACTTCAATTTTTTTTATGATAATGAGCCAAAGAAAATAACATTAAAATAATTAAATGCACAATATGACAACCAAATAAACTAAGTTCCAAATTGTATGAGACATAAACTTTTATTGTTACTCAGAAACATTGAAATCATCTATAGTTTTTTAAAAGAATATGCTTTGTTTAAAAAATTTATTTAGGGTTTGCTGATTAAACTCTTAATAGCACAGGTCTTTTATACGCGTATATATATTTCGATGTTTATGTTTTTTAGAAATGATGCGAAAGATCAGTAGTGCCATTTGTAAAATTCATAATTAATATCATACCTGCAGTAATATCACATAATTATTTAGGTATGAATATCTTAGTTTTCTTAAGGCACGTTTGAAAAACTGTTACTCAATTTAAAACATTTCTTTTGAATAGACTATAATATATAGAGACATTATTTTTTAACGTAAATAATACAAAAAATAGTATTGCAAAATATTTTTGTTTTAAAAAGCTTCTTGTTTTTCGTTTTCAGCCGGAGTCATAAGGGTACTTGTCGCTACAATCTATACTAGAAATACTAAGTATATATTTAAAATATTTTGGAATATTTTTTTTTTGTATTACATACATAAAAATTGCAGTCTCTATATATTATAGTCTATCTAAAATAAATGTTCTTAATGAAGTAAAAAGACAAAAAAATCCCTTTGTTTTGTAGTTTTAACATAATATATGTTTTAATCTGACCCTTTTTATTTTTTTCAAACGTAGAGCCTGCACTTTTGGGTTTTTTTGGCGATTCCGGGATTTTCGACATTGCAAATTTCAATCCCGGGATATAGCAACTGCCTAAAAAAAATTGTGAATAATTTTTATAATTGAAAGAACTTTTTTTTTACAATAACACACACTTAAAAAAAACTAATATCGATTTTAAACTATAAATTATTGAAGCAACTGGAAATAATAATTTTTTGAAAATCGAAATTGTGTTCTACGAATTTTAAAAGCAATGAAACGCAATAAAATTATTTTTTAAAATGTTTAAAATTTAAAAATAGTATAAAAAGGAACAGTCAAAGGAATAGTGAAGGGAATAGTGAAATTCTAATTGTTTAAGGTAGACCAGTGGTCTAGAGATTGTCTTCTGAGAGTTTTAAAAACATTTTAAAAACAATTATAAAAAAAGAAACTATTTCATTATATTATTTAAATAACACGTTACAAAAAAACTAAACGTATACTTTTTATTAATTTGGGCACCCACTTTATTTTTTATAATTTGTTTCGTATTGAAAAGCATTAAAAGTTAAACTTAATGAATAATTTTTATGTACTCTGAGAAAAAGCATACTAAAATAATGAAAAACTTACTCAATAATTAAGAAAATTTTACTTGTTTAAGCTCCAAGGAATTTTTTCGTTTTTTCAAATGAAAATTTTTCTTTAATAGAAAAAAATAATTTTCTAGTCAAAGTTTTAATTATTTCTTTCAAAGAAAAATTTACATTTAGAAAAAAAAACTTCCTTAGCTTAAACAAGTAAAATATTCTTAAATATAAAGCATATTTTATTTCTTTCAAAGAAAAATTTACATTTAGAAAAAAAACTTCCTTAGCTTAAACAAGTAAAATATTCTTAAATATAAAGCAAATTTTATTTCACTTTCGTACGCTTTATTCTGAGTGAGTTTTTTTACTACTTTAATGTTGTTGTTTTTATTTAGTGTTATTTTTAAAAACAATATATAAAATAAGACAAAGATATTTTTACTTTTAAATCAAAAGTCTTAATTTTTAAACAAATGCAAGTACTTTTGTTTCAAAAAATGTCCATTAAAATAAAAGAAATTTCATAGTTTAAAACAAAAACTTGTGTTTTGTGACTTAAAAGCAGAATTTTTTCTGAGTATATTAGTATTTTCTTAATATTTTGAGAGATTGACACGTTTGAATTGTATTGAAAAAAAAATTTAATTAAAAAGTTATTTTGTTTACAACTTAAACTTATTTTAACGAAACAATTTTTAATGTTTAATAAAACCTATATAACGCTTTAATTTTTATCTGAAATGAGCAATCCAGTCAAAATGGAATGGAAATTACATCAAATTCTGATAAAAAAGTCATCACCAAAATAAAGAAACAAAGTTCTCAAAACTTAATAAATTTGCTTTTTTTTACAAAAATTTACTAAGATATAAAGTGTGCAATGCTTATAAAACTAAACTTTTTTTAATTAAATCCTACCAAACAAAGCAACATCATCAACTTGATTTGAGCATTACTATGGAAAATACTTTGGCGGTAATAACTCGAAAATAAGTATTTTCAATTATGTGAATTAAAACAAACCTAATAACGTTGTTTTTATTTTGATTTTAAATTTTTTTGTATCATCGAAGCACATAAAAATAATAAAAGTGTGTATTAGTTACACTCATTTCGTTTTCTTTTTTTTATGTGGAAACAACGCAAAAAATTATTGACTTTACACATTTTTCTGCATTCTTTGCTTGTAAAAACTAATTTGGTAAAAAATTAATTTTTTTAATTGTTCCTTAAAATGAGCATGAAAACATAAAAATGGGACAAAAAAGTACAAGAGTTGTGATAGTTTACGTTATGAAAAAATTTCATTTTCTTGTATTAAAAGAAAATCGTGTAAATTCCGATTTGAAAAAATTGCAATGAAGTGTTGTTGAAATATTTCCTGCAGCAACACTTTATACAAAAAATGTAAAATTTAAAAAACGACATTTTGGGTAGCTTTACTATTTTTACAAAAATCTGTAGCTATTTTTACAAAAAATTACAAAAACCGAAATTCAGATAAAAAGTTACAGTTGTGAAACTTGCCGTTTTTGCAAACTTCTCAAAGTGCTTGTTTGTTGCACTGCGAACTCAAAAAAAATTTAAGAAATCGATAAAAGTATGTTTCTCTCTTAAAATAACTTCAGTTTATTATTTATTTAAATATTTCTGAATTTAGTTAGAAAAATGTTAAAATTCCAGAGCTGCTAACATATCAGACCCTTTTTTTAGGGTAAAAAAATACCTAAAAACCGCCATGGCAAAATGTATATTGATAAAAAGTCTTTTAACCCCACCAAATAAAATTGTATTAAACTGCTGTAAGATATTATAACCTGTGAATAATTCTATATTTTGCACATAATATAAGAAAATTATTGAACATGATTTTTAAAATATAATTTATTCATAGACCCACCAAAGATATAAGTGCTAGAAATAGTTTCCACCAAACGTAAAATATTACTTAAGTGCGGTATAATTGTATTTTATATTTACAGTTGTATGCGTTCAGCATTGTTTTGTTTTGAGTGCTGTTTTCCTACCATATTTTCTTTCATTAAATTGCTGGATGATGGATTTCAATCATCCCTAATTTTAAAAATTTTAAAATTCTTTTAAAATTCTAAAAATCTGTCTTAAGGTGATAAATATGTTAAATTCTTGATATTGCGCGATGTCGTTTCCAAGATAAATTTTATGAACAAACAGACATCTTAAATAATATTCTCAAAAATATAATACAAAAATATTATTAAATAAATTACACCTTAAATTTCGTTTTCAATAACATTAAATGTCAAACAATATGCATATTTTCTTTCCACACACATTTCTCGAAACACACATTTTTATTGCTATCATTTGAATTAATAAATGTATTTATGAATTCTCAGGTCTGCCGCTTGAATGATGGTTGTTCAAAATATATTGCTGATTATAACTCACCGCATTCACTGCTTGGTGGCTCCATCACTTCTTGTTTTCTCTCGTAATGAGCACAGTGAGGTCGGGTCGTTTTGTTGTATGGCACGAACACATTCTGTCGGAAGACGAGGAAAAACGACGCACCACACAACTTCAGTGGCTGAACTCATGAACACACATTTAAAAGCGATGGATTGCTTGAGCGAGCTATAAAACATACCCATGAATTCGGTTATGCATTCATTGAATGAATGAATTCATGCAGATGTTTAGTTTACGTATCGAGCCATATCCGCACAAAAAGCTAAAGCGCCATTTAGAAAATTTTACAGAAGATGGTTTTTTTTTAATTATCTCTGTTGTATTAAATGGTATTTATGTTGAATTCAGCATATAAGCAACTGTTTTATACCTTATTTTATACAACAGAAATAATTAAAAACACCTTCTGTAATATTTTCTAAATGGCGCTTTAGCTTTTTGTGCGGATATGGTGCTAAGCCTAAAAACAAAATCTGCGCAAATCTGTTGATATTCTTACAAATAGTATAGTTTCGCAGTTTTGGTAAATAATCTTCGAACTAATACAAAATAACACACCTATCTTTGTAAAAATGCATTTTGCAACTCGCCAATAAGTTCAAAAGAAAGTAAAATATTTTTAATTTCAGATATTGCATCACAAGTTGTGAATTCGATGGAGCCCATAATGAACAGCTGAAATACAGACATTACGTTCTCCGATTTTAATTAACTTATACTCTTTTAAATAAGAGAAATTAAAAAGCGAAATGTTCCCAAACGCAAAATAATGCCAACCAAACCGTGTGAGCATATCGAAGAATTTCACGCATTTGAAAAGTTGCTCCAAGAAGATAAGGATGCTTTAAACTGTTTTGTGAGTACGTAGTTCTTTACAGGTTGCAACATTGAAACGAAAAATTTTGATGCCTTGAAAATGAGAATTGCTAATCGTGTTTTGCCGACTGATAAGCCGATGATCAATGCTCTTGTGGCTCATTCTGTCTCATTTCAGAATTATCCAGGTAGTGTTGACAACTGCTTATTTTCTCTTCAAAACGAAAACATAGCCTGTAAAAACAGCTGTTAATGAAAGCAAATGAAAGCAAGCGTCGAAAACTAAAATAATAAAAATCAAATAAGAGTTTGGGTGCGTTTAAATAAATAAAAAAACATTTAAAATCATGAAAGTTGTAAAAACATCGTGTGTGATTTGTGCGAAAAGCTTATTTATTTTTATATTTGTTTTATTTCGGCCATGGTGCTCGGGCAAAGGTGCTCTTCTACAAGGACACTGGCACTGCAGCTCTGGTATGGTTCCACTTTTGAGCATTGTGTACAAACTTTCTAGCTTCTCAGCTGTTGGTTCATATTCTTCATCATCCGGCACACATGAATAGCTCCAGATTCTTTGACAAATAATCGACCGCTGTCTCCACTATAGCTGCATAGCTGCCCGCTTAAGCTAAGTCACTCAAACTCTCCGTAAAATAAGATAAAATGCAATAAATATATCATGGCACAAAACATATTCTTTACCTTCCAAAATACACAACTTGCAAGGAATATTTATTTTATGAATTAAATTGTGAGCTTTAGATCAAGTTTTTAAGAAGGCAACAACAACAATAGTTCTATATAGAGTCAATCCATGATACAAAGAACTACAGATAAAGTATTGCGCATGTCCGCCATCTTTGTTGTGACGTAGTTCGAGCTTGTCAAAGTGGCTAAATAAAAACGTAGTCACAATATATTTAAAGGCGAAAATTTATTTAAAGCGATGAAAAAATATCGACATTTTCTTATTGAAACTTCTTGGTTTATTGACATGAAATAAATAACATTATAAATATATTTATAAATAAATTAAAGCAAATTTATTTTTCAGTACTATTATTGAAAAGAAATGCATATATAATAGGGGTGTTTTCTCCCATTTGTTCTCCTACACAAAAAAAATAGCTACGTTACTTGATGTGTTTGACAGCACTTCGATTGCTTTGTTTTCATTTTCTCGCTCTCTCGTTTGTTGAAAAAAATAATAAAATCATTTTATGGCCCGAATTAAAATCGTTGCTATTCTCATCGCAAGCATCCAAAACTTTAGTACTAATTTTAATTACATAAAATATAATTGAAAATTATAACTTACGCGTACTATAAGTTCACAATATTAGAAATTAAATGAATGCTGCTTGTGTTTACTTTTTGCTTTTCCACATTTTATTTTGTATGTATGCACCACGTGTTACAGCTGACAAGCTCGAGTGACGTAGTGCGCAGAAGATTTCATTTTTTGCGCACGGAGTAAGCTATATGTATATCTTAGTTTCATAGAGTCAATCACTTGGCTGACTAGACAGTCTGTTTCGGAAATCGCTACATTTTCTTCTTCAGTAGTCTTTGAGTGATTAAGCTGTGATCAACTCACTGTTTTAACTAGTATATGAGTGCGCAGATTTTGGAATTCATTCTTTTGAATTGTATGGCTGCTAATCATATGACATTTCAAAGCAGTAGGCTATTTATAGATCACCGCCATCAAACTCTACCAAGGTTGCCATCTGTTCTAGTTGCTTCTTTATTTCAATATTCATTGGTGTTCGATAGTTTGTCGAAATGCACCATAGAAATGAAGCTAGTTTCTTGCTTCGCTTGTTGTTGTTGCCTTCTTAATAACTTACTTGATCTAAAGCTCACAATTTAATTCATGAAATAATTTCTTAGATCATAAAACTAATTAATATTTATTTTATTTGAAACATGCATCTGCAGCTGCTGAGGTTAATCTAAATTTTTCACTTCAACATATTTAGTATTAGTTATGTTTTCACTTATTGACAATAGCCGATTGAAAGCGCTCTCATTTTGAGTAAATTTTTGACAGCTTATGATTTCCATAAAAACTGTCAACACTACCTGGGTAATTCTGCTATGATTCTGTCTCATCGAAGACTCAAGCTGTTGTTGTGTTGTTGTTTCTGCTAAAAGTATTCATTTAAAATATTTATATATATACATATATAAAAGAAAAATTAAATACTTATACCTTATGAGTATTCTCAAATTTATACTCAAATTTTTTTAATTAAATATAATTTTTCAGTTTGAATTTTTTCAAACTGAACAACTACAGCACACTGATTTTTTTTTAAATGAAATAAAAACATTTTAACAAACAATTTGTGTTTAATAAGAGTGCTACTTTAATAAAACTACTTAAATCTCTCACTTTTATAATCGACGTAAGTAATGCTATCTATAACGAAAAACTGTTTGAAATCCAAGCAGTTTCATTAAGCTGCACTAACAGTCAAATTAAAAGCCGACTTAAGTTGGTAACAAATATTCTTTTCCTTGAATTATAACACAGTGTAACGAAATCGACAAAAAAAAAACCACAACTAAGTTTTATAGAAATTTTTAAAGAGAGACATTTTGAAAGTCTGTCGCACCTCATTTGACTTCTCAAGGTCATCCCAATTTTTTTCAATTTATTTTTAAAGTTGTAGTTTTCGAATTTTGTTATGCCGGCCTATTTGGGCCTATTCTGCCCGATCTGTTATTCTGTTATGAATTTTCTGCCATTCGATCTTTTATGGCATCCAGTTATCAATCTTTGAAAACAAAAATGTATTACAATTCTGTTAACTTGTTATGAAACAGCTGATTGCTGTCAATAATTTAAAAAATAAAACTTATCAAACCAAAATGCAGAGCGAAAAAATTAAGTTCATAATTTATTGCTTTAAACAAATTTGTTATTTTTATAGGACAAAGAGAGAAAAAACCGCAGTGGAGCAGAGGGAAATATACTGCGATGAATTGACCACAATGTGCTGGGCTGTGACAGTCCAAAAATGTTGTTGCCTCCTACTGAGGACTGGTAGGATCCATACCCATAAAAATGCAGCGCTGTTAGTAACTATAACAAAATAATTTAAAAAATTTCATTTGACTTAACTCATCAAATACAGACCTGAATTTCAAAAGAAATGTTTGTGGCTACTGAAAATCTCTAGTCTACTAGAGTTGCTCGATGGTTTCTTCTAATAAACGTGCATATATTTATACTTAACAATTAGGTAACTTACATTTGTATCCTTTTAAAAGCATTTCTTATTGAAATTCTTAAATAAACATCCATTTTTCAGACCAAAATGTTCACTTTCTAAAATTTTGTTACGATACAAAACAAAAAAATGTATCTGTCATTCTGTTGTCTTTCATAACAGATTTCAAATCAGATTTTGTCATACAGAATACCAAATAAAAGATTTTGTAAAATATTGTAAAAGACAGTTCGAAAAATCTGCTATGATTTTTAATAGATTTTATAAAAGATTTTCGTGCAGAATACGATTTGGTCTCGTAACAGATTTATTGACAGTTCAAAAATTTGTATGGGGAATCATAATAGAATAACAGAATTTTTCATAAAAGATTCCGCAGAATAGGCCCAATTAGTTGAATTTTTACAGTCATTTTCCTTGTTGGAAATTAAAAATTAAATCCACTTTTTTATTTCAAGACAAAGAATATTTGCTATAAAAACTTTTAATCGGCTTATTTTTGACCGTGAGAGTAGATTTATGCCAGTTTTCTTATAAAATTATTTTATTATTATAATTTTTATTGTCTTTTGTTTCAGCAAAAATAACTAGGGACAGTTTCAAGCAACAATTATGTCAACAATTGTTGGCGAAAATAATGACTCATAAGGTAGGGGAAAAACTTTGTTGGAAGGGGACAGAAGAAAAGCGTAGTGTCAGAAATTTAAGTACTGAATTTGCCGTAATAAGTATGAATTTTACAATTCTTTATAATATGTTTATATTTAATTATATTATTTCTTAACAGATGCTACAATTCCGCTTGGCAGAAATGAAGAAGAGTTTGTAAAGTCTACGAAGGTTTCTTTCAATTTGCAAAAAGTAGACAGAAGCAGCGCAAACAATGCAAACAAGAAAATATTAACACTACTTGTGTCATATTTAGCCCAGTTCTGAATGATTTTCCCCGGGAATCGGAAAAGGGATTTTTCATTTTTACGATAAAGTTCAAAAACATTCTGGAAAATTTTAATGCATTTTCTTTATTAACCGACAATACTCATGAAAGCAAACCATACAAATGTGATATCTTTTTCTCCTATCTTAAAAATTAAAACTCTTTTTTTCCAATTTCCCATTCCAATTTCAATTGAAAAATCATTCAAAATAAGGTTGATTAACAAATTCTGTAATTTAAAATCAAAAAACAATTTCATAGTTCCTTATTTCTTATTTTTAATGCTTAATTTTTTTTATTTTATTATCTAAACAATTGCTGAATTGAAAATTTTTAATGAAAAAAAGAATTGCGTAGTCATAATATTTTTTATCTCACCAAAAATTTGCATTAAATGATTTAAACAAATATATATAAAAAAATATTTATTTGTTTAATTTACCTGAACACTTACTCTAATTGTAAAAAAACACTTGGATAAAGCTTATTTAAATACTTATTTCCAATTGTAAAAAAAACTTTTGGAAAAAGCTTATTGAAATACTAATTTCCAATTGTAAAAACCACTTGGAAAAAGCTTATTGAAATACTAATTTCCAACTGTAAATAAACACTGGGATTAAGCTTATAGTTAGGAATATTTTTCCAAGGGATCGTTTTCGTTTATTCTACAATAACTTGTAAGCATTTTCCAATAGCAATCTTCAAGTAATCAATCCCAAGCTTGTTTGGCTGATTAGGAACCTTTCGTCAGTTCGGTTGTGTTCGTCGTGCGGTAAACATGTCTGCAGAAAAAAAACTGTAAAAAATAAATTTAATAGTAGAAACAATTTCTGACAGTGTTTGTCAAGTATTTTCCTTTAACTTTTACGCTTTTTAACACAAATTGCTAATGCAGATCGTCCGTGTCACATCTGTATTCCAAAAGAAATTTTGAAGAAAAGATTAATGTGTGTAAGGTATTGTATTAACCACACGTACACATGCTTGATTTCAAATGATTACCGTGAAATTTTTGCATTAGATAGGTTACTGCAATATCTTCCAGCAAAGCTTAGATAGGACAGAAAGACATACATATCCACACACAAACATGCAGACATACGTAGAAATAGGCATGCATACATATATACACACACACATACAGACAAGCGGAAATAAATACAGAAAGGCATACACGCATACATACAGACAGACATACAGCCATGCATACTGAGAGATATTCAGCCAGAAATAACAGCAAGAGTAAACACAATTTTTAAAAAAAATATACTTGAAAAGACTGATTACGAACAGTTCATGAATTAATTCAATTCATCGTATAATGTGCATTACAGAAAGTCTTAGAAATTTATAATAAAATATAAACGAAGAAATTTAGGATTTAAAAAAATATTGTTAAACTGAAAAATTTTGAATTTTGTTACTTTTATCATAATAACGACTATAATTTAAATCTCTTTTAATTTTTCTACTTTGAAATTTGCCATTAACAGTTTTCTGGCTAGCCATCTGTATTAAAACTGTTATAAGAAATTCTAAAATGCACATTCTATGATCAATGCAATCACCTTCAACATCAAATCAATCGGGATAAGAAAGGATAGTTTGATCAATGCAAGCTTCCATAATCCGAACTTTAAGATTTGGAAGGTGGGAAGTCTTCTGAAATATATTTTTATATGTGGCAAAATGTTGCTCGCATATTTGAAAGAATATATCCGATGCATTCTTGAGAGCGAGTTTACCGTCGCTATAATTTCTGACCGAAATAAAATGCTCATTATCAGACTGCATCTCATCAAGTTTGATGAGATGCACTTCACAAGTCTTGCATTTTATTTTGCGCTATATCCTCTCTTTTAAGCCATAACCGACGAAGTAACGACCAACAGCCACTTCTACGTCGGTTAATGGCTCTTCATCCACACACTCTTCGGATTCAACAATTGCTTCCTCCTCTAATACCCCCGAAGCCAATTGTTCATTCGTTCACATTCATCCCTATATTTAAAATTCCAATCCAACATTAAGTCGTTATCAGATTCGCAATTAGAATTGCGAGCCTCATAACGACGTGTTAAAATTTTCATAGAAAAGAATCTTGCTTAAAGATATTGCATTTCCCTAACCGATGGATTAACATTGTTTCCCAATTGAGATCGAACAGCTGCGAAATAATTTTCGAGTGGGTCTTGGTTTAATCGTCCAAGCATAACAAAAGAAATGTTTGGCTCTTTAAACATCTCTTCACACAAAAAGAGCATAGAGCTCAATGTAAAGCATAAACCCTAGATACAGAAGTTCTTATTACCTTGCTTAGTTTCCCATCGGGCAACGAAATCTATGAAAGTTTTTATCTTTTCGACTTTATTTGAGTCCTTTGTTATGGGAAGTCTGTTAGGATTAGGGTCATCAAAGATTTCGCATCACAAAAATCGAAGCCATCATTGCAACGTTTGACAAACGCTGAAGTAGCTTCGGCATTCGCTTTATTGACAAGATTCTTGAAAAGATCATTGTCAATGCAATAGCGAATGCCTGAAGCTACTGAGTGGCTTAGGACTTGGACAGCCAAACTAACCCTCATTTTCTCGAAAAGTTTCGGGTTAATATGGCTGTCCGTCAACTTAGGCATAAGTTTTAAAGTGCCCGATCGGTCTATATCGTAAACCTCCCTAATAACTGCCCAACTTGCAACCCCATATTCTGTTTTTATATTTTGGGCTAGTAAAGTATTCCTAATAGTCTTAAAAATATGACAATAGTCATACATAACATATATATTTTGATTTAGAAAAGTAAATGAGCAATTATTAGTGCATTTACTAAAGCAATATCGGTTCGACGCACCTTGATCTCCGATCACCGCCCTTAACCTTAAGCCACATTCGAAAATGCTTGGCAACACCTCGAGCAACTTTTTAACTAAATCCTCCCCATGCATTGGCTTCTTTGTGAAGTAGAAACTATGCACATACTTCCACCTATCCACTAAGCCCTTGACCATAAATACCATACAATATTTGGCAAGGGCTTTAGTGCGTTTTCCTCCCCCCAGGTCTTCGAAGCCATCAACCTGGTCTTCTGATGGATTATATTCAAGTTCTCTTCTTAGAATTATTTCATCCATCAGAAGAACACAGTTTCTGGCTTCTGGTCGCATGTTGGCTGCAGTCCTTTTTAAATTTTCAATGACGGAGCTATTGAAGCCTGGGAGGATGATTTTTATAGGCCGCCACCTATACAGAGAAGACCGGCTGGGGAGGTTAAGACCCAACTGCTGCCGCATAACCTCATAACACTTTGTGGAGACGTAGTTCACGCATTGTACAATTTCTTTTTCAAATGCACTGTAGTGCTGTGAACTACGTCTCGTTATTATATCGGAAAAGGTTGCGGCAGCAGTTGCAGATTCGCTCTTGGTAGCACAAGCATTTATTCGAATCTTAAGCTCTTTTATCTTATTTTTAAGAAGTAAATTTTCTTCTTTGAGTTGCTTTATAGCTTCTTCACTACTAACAGTTTTTTCCTTAAGTTCTTCCTCCAATTTAAAATTTTTTTTTCTTTCATTATCTGCAAGCTTGCAGAACTTGCGGCATTGCTCACAAACTTCATCTTTTTTTATAGTGTCATCTAAATTAATGAAGAAATCAACAACCTCGGACTCGTCAAAGTTATTTAAATGAAATTTTGGAAATGCAAAATCTGTCAATTTTTGCGGACCAAAAGCAGATTTTTCAAAATGCTTGCCACATATAAAAATATATTTTGTATTTAAATTTCCTAAGCTGCAGGCTTTCATCCAAGCTTTCCTTCTCTCTGGATCACATGGGAATGAATATATGTGCATGTTTATAGAAGTGCCGGCACAGTCCTGCACGATATACTTTCTTACTCGCTGCCTCGGCGTTTGTTGTGCGTACAGGACTGGCTTTTGTAGCGTTCGCTCATCTGTGTTTTCTAAGAAAAAATATAAGGAAAAAAGTACCATTCTTTAATTTGAACAAGAAAGAATATTAACGATATAGCAAGTATCGTACAATATGAAAAATTATCCTTTAAAAAAGACTTCCTGCAAGTATAATATTTGCTGACGATTAACCATACGAACTATTTAACCAAATTTCAATTAGATTTCAAGACGACCGAAACCGTCTGAGGGCCATTTTGTTCACAAAGGGCATAAATATGATTTAACTCGGGGATAACTATCTCTTGGTTAATTTTATACCAAGCATATAAATCGGGAGATAAAAAGTAGTTTTGTTCACATTTTATCCCAGCTATATGCTTAGAGCATAAATTCGCCTCAGTTTATATCGATTTCCATTGGAATGATAGAGTGTTGCTCATTAATTAAAAAATGTGGGGATTTTTTTTTATTTTTGCGAATTTGGGGGCTGGAGCGAACACTAGGTAAAACTGGATCGCTGATTTTGCATCTGATGTCAGAATTTCAAAATTCTAAAATTTTTCTACACAGGGCTGCCAACTAAACATTTTTTAAGAATTTTAAACATGAAGAAACAGTATTGGGGGTTACTTCTTTCGAATCTGGTGTCAGAATTTTAAACTCATGATGGCGGATAAGGTTGCCACCTTAATTTTTTATTTTTACGAATTTGGGCTGGCGTGAACTAAAGGGAAAAAATGGGTCGCTGAATCCCAATCCGTGGGCAGAATTTCTAAATTATAAAGTTTTGAAATAATAGGGTTGCTTTTACTTTTGAAAATACATATTATTAGGTGGAAACCCTATTATTGTCTTGTTTTATTGACTGTGTAAGGTCCGCATTAGTTAGGTTAGTGCAATATCTTCCAGCAAAGCCTAGATAGGACGGAAAGACACATATGCCCACATACAAACATGCAGACATAGGCATGCACTCATAAATACAGAAAAGCATGCACACATACATACAGAAAGATATACAGTCATGCATACTGAGAAATATTCAGCCAGAATATACAGCAAGAGTTACACAATTTTAAAAAAATATACTTGAAAAGTTTTATTGTGAACCGTTCATGAAATAATGCCATTCATCGTTTATTGTGCATTAAAGACAGTCTTAGAAAGTTAGACACAAATGTAAAGAAGAAATTTAGGAATTTAAAAAATAAATTATTAAACCGAAAACTTTTGCATTGTATTACTTTTATCATGATTTCGACTATAATTTAAATCTCTTTTATTTTTTGCACTTTGACTTTCGTCATTAAAAGTTTTTTGGCATAGCCATCAGGCATTTGTCCTTATTAAAATGGTTTTAAGAAATTCTAAAATGCACATTCTATGATCAATGCAATCACCTTCAACATCAAACCAATCGAGATAAAAAAGATAAGTTTGATCTATGCAAGCTTCCTTTATCCTAGTCTAAAGATTTGGAAGGTCTTAAAGTCTTCTGAAATATATTGTTATATATGGCCAAATGTTGCTCGCAAATTTGAAACAATTTATCCGATGGATTCTTGAGAGCGAGTTTACCGTCGCTATAATTTCGCAAGCTTGCAGAACTTGCGGCATTGCTCATAAACTTATTTTTTTTAATAGATTCATATAAATTAATATAGAAATCAACAACTTCGGACTCGTTAAAGTTATTTAAATGAAATTTTGGAAATACAAACTCAGTCAATTTTTGTGGACCAACGACAGATTTTTTTAAAATGCTTGCCACGTATCAAAATATATTTAGTATTCAAATGTTCTAAATTGCAGGCTCTCACCCATGCTTTCTTCCTCTCTGCATCAGATGGGAATGAGTACATTGGCATGTTTTTGGAAGTGCCGGCACAGTCCTGTATGATGCACTTTCTAATTCGCTGACTTGGCGTTTGGTTTTTTAGCTGGCTTTTTTAGCGCTCGCTCTTCTGTGTTTTCTAAAGAAAAATATAAGGAAAAAAATTACAATTTTTTAATTTAAACAAGCAAGAATATTAACGATATAGCAAGTATCGTACAATATAAAAAATTAACCTTTACAAAAGACTTCCTGCAAGTATAATATTTGCCGACGATTAACCATACGAACTAATTAACCAATTTTCAAATACATAGATTTCAAGACGACCAAAACCGTCTGAGAGATATAATTTTCATTGAATTGTGGGGGGTAAAAAGGGGGAGTGGAAATGCATTTTAAGTACAATTGCTGACAGTAAGCCTATAAACAAAATTACAAAAATTAAACCTTATACGAACAAACCGTCTGAAATAGAGCATTTTAATTAATTGGTGGGCGGTGAAAGGGGGCGTATTAATCCATTTTTATTACAGTTTCCTACAATAAATATACGAAATAAATTACCAAATTTTAATCTTATACAAACAAAACTGTCTTAGATATACAGTTTATATTTATTTGTGGGCGGTGAAAGGGGGTGTTACGTTAAAAAATATTATTGGTTCTTTTCTGTATCAATATATAAATGGTAAAATCTCAGAAGTGTGGTCGAGTTTTTTTATTAAATTTTTTTAATTATAATCTGGAATAATATATTCATACATGTCTCGTTGAAAATCGTTTTTTAATTTTTTTTATGGAAACCATAATATCGTCGCTGCACTTACAAAAATTGTTATGTGTTCTTCAGCAACTTAATAAGAAGCATAAAAACTGAATTATTTTGGAGCTTTTGTAGTACTGCAAGTACATAAATGTTTTGATCACTTCTAAGCCAATGGTTCTAAAAAAATGCAAATTCATAAATATGGGCGATGGTATAAAATATGCAATACAAATAATTGACAAAAATAGCATAACCGTTTTTATATACGCAGCGACGATATAATACGTTACGATACAGATTTTTCCATTCAAAGTAAAATTTTTATTTCTAGATAAATAGAATACTAATATCATTGCAAGTGTATTTGTAATTTTTAAACAAAACTATCAGCCTAATTCTGAATGATTTTTCTAGGGGAATCTGAAAAGGGAGTTTTAATTTTTATGACAGCAGATAAAGATATGACATTTTTTGTTTACACCATAGTTGCCAGTTTTATGGGAAATTTCCCATTTGTGGGAAATTTTAATTGCTGCGGGAAATGGAAATTCTAATGGAAATTTTAAATTTTATGGGATCTTTTTTCCCACGTGAGATTTATGCCCACATATAATTTTTGTTTCCTCATATTTATATGAATAAATTTTGCCGTTTTAATGTTTTTTCGGCTTTTAAAATTCAATATTATAAAGCAGATTTGTGCAATCTGTTAATTTAGTGGTGTTGCTAGCTCAAAAGCTTTTCCATGCATAACATCGAGTCGGACTCTTTAATTTCTTTTTAGCATTTTTTTGCTTCTTTTGTTAGTAAAATTTCAAAAAATGGATATTAATTTTTAAAACTAAATTTTATTAATATAATTATCAACAATTTTGATTATTTTTCTGACAGTATAAAAAAAAAGGAAAGCTAAAACGAAATAATTAGTTAACGCAAGAAAGCAGCTAAACTAAATAAAGAAAAATAAATAAAAGATAGATAAAAGCTATGTACAGTGTTTGAAAATTAAATGCTTATGTTTATTTATATTCTTTAATTTTTATAACTGCTTCATTTTTTAAATTTAATTGAATTGCATTTTTTATGGTTTCTGGAATTTTTGATGGCAGTGGAAATTTTAGTTGGTTTTTAATGGCTGTGGGAATTTAGTGGGAATTTTCATTGCTGTGGAATTTTTTCTTTCTTTAATTTACTACGTAGGAATTTTTTTCCCACGCTAGGATATAGAGTATTTCTGTGGAAATCAACTGACAACTATGGTTTACACTCATGAATATTGACGGTTGTTGATGAACAAATTGGCATGAAAAATTTTCAAAATGTTTTTGAACTTTATCTTGAAAATGAAAAATCCCTTTTCCGATTCCCCGGGAAAAATCATTCAGAATTGGGATGTACATCATATTTGAAATTTGTAATTAACAAAACCTTTATTTTCTACTAAATATGCGTTATTAAGGTACTAAAATTATATTTTATTTTTAAAGCTTACAATTTTACCTTTAATTTGATATATTTATATATATATATATATATATATATAATTTACAAAATATTACATAAAATTAATAAAATATGCTATTGCATTGTCCAAAAGTGATCAACTAAAAATTTCAAATTTTTTTTTGGTGGCTAGAAAATCCTATGTAATATAAATATTACAGCTACATTGTTGCCTTAAAAAAAGTTATTTATTGTAATGCTGATAGAGGAAAATATGGAATAAGAATACAAAACCACTAAGGTAAATATGCTTGAATTAATAACTTTCCTTACAAGGGCAGATCATTTCATCGTAAAAAAAACACATAAAATATCGAATAAATCATATGTTTTATATACCAAACGAAAGATATATTTCAGGCTTCAATAATTTCATTTTCATAATCCATAGTAATAACGTTTTTTTCTAAATGACCTTGTTATTACTTATGTTGATTTTATATGATTTAAATACAAATTCTTAATGTTTGATAGTTTAAATCATTCTTGATTTTAAATACAAATTCTAGTTCTTTGATAGTTTAAAATCGTTTATTGAGCTTAAGGTCAAAGTTAGAACAATTAATTGTTCTAAAGAATCTTTCCAAGTAATAACTTTTTTTTTCATTTTTTAATGTAATTGATTTACTTACCAAATAAAGCGTATGCACTGCGCCTAGTCTTAATTTTTTCGACCCAATACAGGAGGTGCCGAAGTGCACGAACACATTTGGCTGTATTGGGTCAAAAGTATCGCGTTCACGTCCAAATTGCTGCACCATTTGACCAGCAGGTCTTCATCGCCTTCCGGGAACTTGTACAGACAATTTTTTCTATTACCGGTCACTCCCGAACAACCTTTTGCAGCGCAATTTAATGTGGACATTATAAAATTTCAAATTACGACGGAAAAATTTTGATTTTTTTCACGTTTAACAAACAAAACGAACGTCACAATATTCAATATTACAAATTGACAAAAAAAAAATTTCATTTTTTTGAAAGAAATTATGAAGTGAGTTAATGTTATAGAGTGCCTTATGTATGAGATTGAAAAAACAATTTTAATACTGTTTAGGAAAATATAGCAATATGTTTAAATATACAAATTTTAGTTTTTTACATAAAATACTAATTTTACATGAATAAACATAAACTCAAAAAAATACTACGTTAAATATTTAAAATACATGCAACATAACATTTTTTGGTTTATAATATTATAAAAATATCTGAAACATGGACATATTTTAAATTTTCAAATAATTACATTTCAAAATCCTGATTGGCTTTATTTCATATCAAAAATATAGCGAATAAAAATGTAAGCATTGCATTTGCATTGACAAAAAAAAAACAATATAACAGCTGTTCTATGCTAGGGATATAACTTTTTTGAGTAAAAAATACCAGTCCAGTACCATGTGGGGAATGTTGTTCTGATAATAAAAAAAAAAATTTTTTAAGTTGATTCGCTGAAAAAAGTTTCCGCATCGAAAGCGATTTATTATAATATAGAAATGCTACCTTCTTAGATAAGAAAAAATTAAGGAAGTTAAAGAAAGGTACTCTTTCTGCTTAAAATAATGCTATTTGATCAAACATTTGTATTAGAGTTATGAAAAATGGTTTGGTATTGAAGATTATATAAGAATTTAACGGATATAATGAAAAATAAAATAAGTAAATATATATAAAACTTCAACGCTTTCGATGCGGTAACTTTTTTCACGATACAGGAAAAATGATACCATATTTTTTTATATTTGTTCATGCCTCACATGGCTATGCGGTGGTATTTTTTATATTTGCAAAAATTGCAAAAAGTTATATCCCTACTGTTCAAATAAACAATTATTTCTAGCTCCCTATATCTCACCTGCAGATTAAAAATCATACTGTTTCGTAGCAGTTATTACTAGCTCGCTTCGTTGAACGCTTTCAACAATACTTAAAACTATTGTGCGTTCTTATTTCATTCGCACATATAGAAAAGTATAGGCAGCTTCATAACCAACGCTTACCAATACGCTGAGTCAAAAACAGGAATTTTAAATTTTCTGAGTATACTTCGAACTGAACACTATATATAATAAATACTCTCTGTGTGTAGAGTGCGTTAGACTCTTAGCTCCGAGGTCCCTGGTTCGAATCCAGGTTCGGACATGGTTATTTTCGCTTTCTTTGTTCTTTACTTCGCCTAAGAATTATTGAAACAAAAAATTTACAGGTTAATTGCGGAAAATGTGGAATTAAAAAATAGGAACAACTGAGGACTGGAAATGCTTGCTGAGTTTAAGGCATAAACTTGCCTCAGTTATCAGCAATTCAAATTATCTTTCACGTTTGTTCCGCCTAATCGATGATTCATATATGGTTCCAATAATTTCTTCCTCTAATAAGCTATCCCTTTCCTTTCAGGTCAAACACCAAACGTTGTATTAAGCGCACGCCGTGGTTCTTTGCCCTTTAAAAAAAATGTCAAAAGAAAACAGGAAAATGAAAACAACTGTGTCATTATAATACTTCAATACATTGAAAGGTATTTAGAGAATAATTCATAGGAGAATCTAAGAGATCAGGATGATAATCAAAAAATGCTTAAGATGCACATATTAAAAAAAAAATTCAGATATCATGATAGAGTTAATTGTAATTGTACAAGGAACACTGGAAAAAGTGTTTTCTTAAACTGCGATTATTGCAATTAAAAAATATTCATTGATACAGTGAATCGAAAAAGTTTAGACACAAAGTTACTAAAATTGTTAGTAAGTAAAATTTTTTCACTTCACTTACATAAGAAAAAAATATGATCACTTCTTACAATACACTTCTTACTATGAACTTACAACAAAATATTATTTTATTTAACTTTTATTTAAGATTAAATGTTAGATATAATACAAAAAGAAGATTTCGAATATTACCGCTTTTTTACAGATTTTGCAATACGAATTTTTTTCTACGTAAAGATTTATAATTATTTTGAGAAAGTCAACCGAAATTTCTGTTCCGCTGCCCATTTTGCCGAATCTATCACGAAACTAAGATCATCACTAACTTTATCAAATGCCAGTTGGATGACTGCGAATTAATTATGTGCAGAGGAACGAAATCGATAAAGAAAAATTTAAAATAGTCCGATATATTTGCAAAATTATGGTACACACACTCTATTCTGCAATCGAATTGAAATTAAATAATCTTTTGTTTTAAAAACGTAATAAAAAATTGTTAAATGCTCATCCTGTTTTTTCTGTAAGTGAAGGGAAAAGCATTTTACTAGCAAACCTACATTTTTAATATCTTTGTCTAATTTTTAATTCACTATAGCTTATATGCTAGCGGTTTAAGTTAGAGTTGAGATTCATCTTCGAAAAATTAACCTTTAAAAAATTCGCCAATTTCCAAAAAATATTTTTTTTAATATCTCTTTTAAAAAATTCGCCTTTTCTGGAAACACTTTCTATAGTTTCTTCCCAAGAAAGTAATAAATAAACTAACCTCTATAATTTCTTACTATTTCAATGTCGTACGTGTTATTTTCTCTTAAAATACTTATTGCATTTTCAAATTTGTTTTTTTATATTATTGTTAATTAAGACGTTTTATTTCAGAAACATTTTTTTAGAAGCACATTTAATCACTATATGATAAATGATCTGCCATTAAATGATTGAATGTGCTTCATCACATTGAACAATTTTTTAAGAAGCACATTTAATCATTAAAATAATTTATGAGTTATCATTTTATGATTAAATGTGCTTCTAAAAACTAAATTGACATATGAGCTGCTCAGAGCACAAGTGGCGTAAGTACATTTTTGGTAGTCTTGAGAAAATAGAGTACTTAGAAAAATTCTTATGATAAATTCCAAGTACGAAGAACTCAGTTTTGCTTATAACTCAGTTTTGCTAGGTCAAGGGCATAAATGGAGCTATTCATATCATAAGAAATAAACTAAATAATACCCAAAAATTATGCAGAATATTGCACATTAGTAAAAAAAATTAGACTTGCTCCACTGGTTCACTGAACATTTTTTAAATTTCTCGTTTCCGCTGTAGAGATCTAATGGGAGATATTTTTTAAGAATTTTTTTTATGAGGAATGACAGTATTTTCACCTTAAAGTTGGATAAAATCACCTTTTAGCGATTATCTTCATTATTAAGGGAGATATAAAATGAATGGACTTACACCAATTGTCCTCTGAGAGATGATTTTTACAAGGTAGATTTTAAAAAACATAAAGTAGGCAGACCTCAAGAAATTTCCGAAGTAAAACAGGAAGCGCTTTATAAAAACAATAGAACTGTGGCAGCAGCAAAGAAAAAGGATGTAATCGAGTACAACGAATTTTTTACCAATTTGGAATCAACGACGCAATTAGGTTTAGAAAATGAAATTTCAGATAATGATAACGATGAAAACTTATATTTGTAAAGATTTTTGATTAAATTTTTTAATATATATAATATAATATATATATTTTGATATAACATATTAGTACATTTCTACTTAATAGAAACAACTGTGTTTTATTTCAATTGTGAAACTTTTATAAGAATAAATGCATTCTGGCCTCCCCAATTATTCAGAAATTCACAAACTGATATTTTAATCGTACTTCTGAAACTAATTCAGTCAATCCTTACCAAAAAATTCTTAAAAAAATATTTCTCATTAGATTTGGAAAGGAGAAGTTTGAAAAAATGTTCAGAGGACATGTGGAGTAAGTCCATTCAATTTATAGCTCCCTTAATAATGAAGATACTCGCCAAGGGTGAATTTGTGCAAGTTCTCTAGGACAAGTGGCGTAATTAATTTTAATCTCCCTTTATAATAATAAATATAATCGCTAATGGGTGGTTTCGTTCAATTTCTAGGTAAAAAAACTACCATTCCTCATTAAAAAATTTTTAAAAATATTTTCCATTACATTTTTACAGCGAAAATGTCAAAATATCTAAATTTTCAGAGGACATGTGGCGTAAGTCCATTCATTTTATATCACCTTTAATAATGAAGAAAAGCGCTAAGGGGTGGTTTTGTCCAATTTCTTAGTAAAAATGCTGTCATTTTTTATCAAAAAATTCTTCAAAATATTTGCGGTTACATTTTTACAGCGAACAGGAGAAAATATTAAAATTTTCAGAGGACAAGTAACTCCATTGATTTTATGTCTTCCTTAATAATCTTCATTATCGCTAAAAGGTGGTGTTATCCAACTTCAAGTTGAAAATACTGTCGGTCCTCATAAAAAAATTCTTAAAAAATATCTCCCATTAGATTCCTACAGCGGAAACGAGAAATTTAAAAAAATGTTCAGTGAACCAGTGGCGCCAATGAAGTCCAAATTTTTTTACTAATATGCAATATTCTGCATAATTTTTGGGTATTATTTAGTTTATTTTTAACGATAAAAATAGCTCCATTTAAACTCTTGACCTAGCCTATAAGCAAAACTAAGTTCTTTATAATTGGAATTTATTATAAGAATTTTTCTAAATGTTCGATTTTTCTCAAAACTACCATAAATGGACTTACGCCACTTGTGCTCTGAAAAAATAATGTAATTTGTCAGAGCAATATCAAAGTATTGCATTTTGTGCAGAGATTACGTAAGCTAGGAGTTTCGAGCCCGTACTCATAAATAGGTAACATTTTCCTCTTCACATCTACGTACTTAACTCAATTTCCCTAAAAAATGGACTTACGTTACTTGTGCACTGAACAGCTCATATGATATAATTGATTATGCTAAAAAACTATACCACTTTATAGATTAATAATGAAAATTTAGCCACATAAAATACTTTCCCCATAGCAGATTCGATCCAACCACGCAACAATATCATGTAAGGTGGAAGCATGGATTATATAATATAAAGATGATATGTCAAATGACTTTCATGTTGTTTTTGTGTATTTTTAAAATATTTGTTTAACTTACAGCGTCGATTGAAAAATGATGAGATTTGGTGAAGTGTTATCTCCAACTTTATTCGTTTTTGAATAAATTGTATTAATGATTTACAAATTAATGATTTAAGAATTTAAGCAAGATTTAAATTGTATTAATGATTTACAAATTAATGATTTAAGAATTTAAGCAAGATTTAGACCATTAAGATTGGAAATATAAAAAATTATTGAAACCAAAAGGAAATACTTTGAAAAAAGAGTTGCAGTTTGCTGGTTACGACTTTCTCGCTCGAGAGCTAAAATCAAAGAGGCGGAAGTTGAACTCTAATTGGAGCTCGGAAGGAGCCATCGCGACAAGCTGTGTTTAATATGCAGTATCATGGTGTGAAGCTAGGAGAAGAGAAAATGTCGTAACCAGCAAACTGCAATTCAGTGCGACTGGAATTAGTATAATGATGAGCGGTGCGCGAACATCGCGCCCGCCTTGCACCTGTGCAATCATTTAATTTAGGTCCTGTAGCCTCTCCAGCGCCTTAATGGCTTTGGCCAAACAGTCCCGCGGATTGATACGAGGTTGCTCCTTAGCTTCACGAACCGTTGGTCGAGCGCATTTTGATGGTGGTGCACGCTTAGCATTTACCCTTCTTCGGTCGCCGTCGAGTGATGGTTTTGGTGCTAAATCATATATGATCCGGGGATATTTTGGCGGGTGTAGCAAGGTGTGGTGATGGAGGCCGCACACATGACACGCGCTTTTGGAGGTGCACTCCCAGATGTCATGCGATCGCGCCAAGCAGTTGAAGCAGTACGCATGCTTATTGACGGCGTGCCGCCTCTGAGGCACGGACATGGCCATAAATCTTTTGCACCGTCGCAGTGAGTGGTGATCGCGGCACAATTGGCACTTCTGGAAACTGGAAGAAGAAAAACTATCGTTATTAATTGGAAACTGCAATTATTGGATAAGCCAAAACCAAATTATAATATTTAAGTGAGAGATGGATGAAGCTATCAGAAAATATGAGTATATGGCTATTGAGTGTGAGAATTTTTTGTTAGTTGAGTAATGAAATGCTGAGAAGAGAAATGAGATCATAAAGAGTCAGAGGGAAGAATACATAATTTAACTATTGGGCGAGTTATGATCCCATTTTGAGTTTTTATATCCGCTACTCGAACTCGAGCATCGCTACCACGATACGTTTTAATGATGCAACCTAGGCGCCATGCAGTTGGCGGGAGCAGCTCGTCCTTAATAACAACAAAATCGTCGAGGCTGAGGTCACGTTTGGGGTGTTTCCATTTATGCCTTTTATGTAATTCGCAAAGGTATTCTTCTTTCCATCGACGGCTAAACTGATGATGGAGAATTTTAACTTTTTCCCATCGATTAATTGGCGAGAGATTTTCCTTAGGGGGCTCGGGTATAGCTACCAATGGCGCTCCTCGGAGAAAATGGCCGGGCGTTAATGGTAAGAGTTCAGAAGGGTCTTCACTTAGTGGAGATAGGGGTCGAGAATTTAGCACGGCTTCAATTCTAATGAGAAGAGTTGAGAACTCCTCAAACGGGAACAAGTTTACTTTACGGGCTACGCACCGATTTTTTTTTTTTTTTTTTAGAAAAATGGGGTTTTACCCCCTAAAAAGGAATACGTAAGAAAAAAAGCCCGGATTCTTCTAGTTTTTTTTTTTTAAATCCCCAAAGTTTTGAAAAAAGTGCAAAATGGGTACATGTAAACAATACCAAACATGACATTTCTAAAAATTTTTTTTTGTAATGTGTATTTGGAGGTAAAATAGGGAATGGTGAAAAAAGATAAGGTCTATCTGAAGTGGTTTATAAGATATAGTGGTTCAACATTGAAGAAATGGGCCCAAAAAGGAGTGATCTTTTTGTCCTTTAAAAGTAAACATTATGAGTATCAAAAGAAAGGTATTAACAACAGCTATTGAAAGAGTTATTAATAATTGAAATCGATGCATAAATTTTGAAGATAATAGTGTTTTTATAATGTTTATAAGATTCTCAACGTTTCGTACAAGGCGAAATAACTTCATAATAAAAAAAGCACCAGAAAAAATCAAGTAATTATACAAGAGCATATAAGAACTTTTGAAGAAAATATTGTTGAAGATGAAAATAGCGCCGCAGGCGAAAAATTGTTATAAAAAATCGCGCGATTTTTTCTAACAATTTTTCATTATGTCAGTATAACATATGAAGCAGTTTTGAAGACGAATATAGCGCCGCAGGCGAAAAATTGTTATAAAAAATCGCGCGATTTTTTCTAACAATTTTTCATTATGTCAGTATAATATTTAATTTTTTTGTTAATATGTTTATTATTTTTTATCTCTTTGAAGAAAGATTCTGTAGTCCTGAAAAGGACTGATTTTGGTTGCATTTTATAGTGTTTACCTCACTCAATCGTCCTCACTTTCGGATCCGGAATCAACCAAATTACTAAGGACTGTATTGACTGGGTTATACAGTTCTCCAGCAATTTGGAAGAACTCCTTTAGTGGATCCAAACCAAGGTTCCGGCATCTTTTGGAAAACATAAATTTCGCCAAATATCCAACAAAAAAACGTTTTCTGCGAGAAAATGGCGAAAGATATGCCTTCGCGTGCTTCCAAAGTCCTTCGATGGTGTTGGTGTGGGCGCCGGTGTCCAGATCTACGAAGTGAAGTGAATGGTTGACCGTTAGGTGTTCAAAACCTTCACGATCCAAACATTCGTATGACTGAAATAGAAAAAAATTAATAATTAAATAAGCAAATGTTAAATAAATGGACTTACCTTCCAACAATCCGAAATGATGGTAGTCCCTGGCAGTATCCAATCTTTAATTATCGCTAATAAGACGACTGCGCTTCGGGACTCCACCGGGACAAGGAAACAGCGTCCGCTCCCTTCCTCAATCCCTCCGAAAACCCACTGTCCCTCAACCGCGTGTCCTCTGTGGTACTTGCGACGTCCAAACTTAGACTCATCGATCTGTACTACCATGTCTGGCCCACCAATTTTTTCATGTTCAGTAATCATTTTAAAAATGACTACCTCCCGATGAAATGATGACCAGTCCACGGCAGTTTTTTTGGATACTCTAATTTGTTCGCAGATGAAGTCTAGTTGAACGTTTTTAAGCCACAGGTAGGTGAACGAGACGATTTGGAAGAGGGACAAGTGGGATTTCATAAAGAACGTGTCCGTTCTTATGGATTTCTTCTCTCCACACCGTACTCGCTTCCTATAGGTGTTGGTGTAGTGCTGGTAGCACCTCCACTGGAAGCCATCAACCGCCTCCTCACTGGCCTTCAGTTGCATGAAATGGCCGTTGGAGCACTTCAAAGAATTTGAAGGTGCTATCAACGACCACTCCTGTAACTTCAAAATGACCTCCATAGATATGGGGCCATCCACTTTGCAGTTAAACACTTGAAAAATTTCTATTAAATTCATGTCCGACATGGTTAAATAGATGTTACTCAATGATTTCAAAATGTTGCAAAAGCATTGCAAATGAAAATTTTCTGAATTAACGGGACTTCTTTCGCGAGAATTCATGGCCTACTTGAAAATTTGCATACATTTGAATTCGGGAAGAAATACATGAACGCATTTTGAAGTGTTAATTTTTGTGTAAGTAGGAAATAGAAAAGCAGTGTTTTCTTTAAAATTTATGAATGGATTTCAATGATTAATGCTTCTTTCAGTAGGTATTAACACAACCTTTCTTCTGATACCCATAATGCTTACTTTTATAGAAGAAAAAAATACTTACTTTTTTGGGCCAATTTCTTCAATTTGGAACCACTATATCTTCTAAAATACTTGAGATAGAGCTTTTATTTTTCCACAATTCGCTATTTTACCTCCAAATACACATTACAAATAAAAAAATTAAAAAATGTCATGTTTGGTATTGTTTACATGTACCCATTTTGCACTTTTTTCAAAACTTTGGGGATTTTTAAAAAAAAAACTAGAAGAGTCCGGGCTTTTTTTTTTGCACGATCATGATCAGCGCCCGAAAATACATAATAAAAAGGCATAAGTGTAGTTTACGGGCTATCGCCCGGGCGATAGCCCGTAAACTACACTTATGCCGTCCACCCATATGAGGAGCCGTTGGGGGGATAAACGACCATTCAAAACCGTGTATGCTGAACTGTTTAGATACTTCTTCAGCGGCTTTTTTTACGAATTGGTCATACTCTTTTCGCAGGGCTCGATCGGCCCCGACGAAATTACGACCGTTGTCTGAGAACAACCTTTTTGGGAGGCCACGTCGACCAACGAAGCGTGCAAAGGCAGCACAAAAGGCTTCCGATGAGAGATCGCAAACAGCTTCTAAGTGAATAGCTTTGGTTGAGAAGCAAACAAAAACACTTACGTATCCTTTGAGATAAGGAACCTTACGAAGCATTGAGCTCTTCAACTCGAAGGGGCCAGCAAAATCAACTCCAGTAGTCGTAAAGGGAAGTGAGAAATTGACTCGTTCAGGAGGAAGAGCAGCCATTATTTGAGATTGCAACTTTTTCTTGAAAATTGTGCACACTTTGCATTGGAAGATACAGTGCTTGATTTTGTTTTTTAGTTTTGGAATATAATATTCCTGGCGTACCGCTCTCAGCATGAGTTGATGTTCTGCATGTAGAAGCGTTTTGTGAGTAAAATCGAGTAAAAGACTACAGAGGCGGGATTTTTCTGGTAAAATAATGGGGTGTCTTTCGTTAAAACTAAGTGCGGCATTGGCTAAACGACCATTCACTCTAAGTATTGAATTTGAATCCAGATATGGATTAAGGGTTAAAAGAGAACTTTTATTAGAGATGGGTAAAGAGGAATTGAGACTTTTACACTCTTCAGGGTAATGTATTAATTGCGATTGTACAATCATTCTGATTTTAACGACATTTATTTCATTCTGAGATATTTCTCCCGAGTTTTTTATGCGGTTCGCCCAGTATTTTGGCGAGCAACGATGAACGAACCTGAAGATATATGCGATTACACGCACAGCTCTGGGGTATGAGGAAAATCTATTTAGTAGATCATCATCAGGAGAGAAGGTATGGAGAACTTCCACCTTTTTAGTTTCAGGAACCACCAGGGCAGATGGTTTTTCACTAGGCCATTTGTTGGATTCTTGCAGTAACCAAACAGGGCCATGCCACCAAAGAGAGTTGTCAATGAGTTGAGTGGGCGAACAGCCTCGTGTTCCGAGATCTGCCGGGTTTTCTCCTGAGGAGACATGCCTCCATGTGGCATTTTTGACATTATTTAAAATCTCTGACACTCGGTTGGCTACATATGTTTTCCAAGTGTAGGGTGGTTTTTCAAGCCAAGCCAATACAATTGATGAGTCAGACCATAAGAAAAGTTCGAGTGATGGGAATTGAAGGTCAGAGAGTATGTGCTTCACTTATTTTGACAAAAGTACTGCCGCACATAATTCGAGACGAGGTAAGCTTATAGTCTGAAGTGGAGCGACTTTGCTTTTTGCGACCAACAAATGAGAGCTGAGTACGTTGTGAGAATCGCAAGTGCGAAAGTACAACGTGGCACAGTAAGCCTTTTCCGAAGAATCACAGAAGCCATGGATTTGAACTTTGTTTTGAGGAACAAATCCAATACATCTTGGAATTCTTATCTTCTCAATGGAAGGCAAGTTTTCGAGAAATTCATTCCATTTGACCAATGACATGGGCTTGACGCACTCGTCCCAGTCTACTCCTTCTATCCAGAGCTGCTGAATAAGCATTTTAGCTTGAACGATGATTGGAGTTAGCCATCCTGCAGGGTCAAACAATGATGCTACGGCAGACAGAATTTGTCGCTTTGTTGCAGATCCCGTCAGAGCGACGGGTTTAATAGAGTAGCAGAATGAATCACTGATCGCATTCCATTTAATGCCGAGAGTTTTGGCAGAGCTTGTGTCGTAAAATTTTAAAAAATTGTCATCCAGCAAATCTTGAGTTGGAAGATGCTGTAAGAGATCAGCATGATTCGCGATGATTTTTCTAAGTGGTAAGCCAGCCGACTTTAACGCACTTATTACTTGGGTTTGGGCATTCAGAGCAGATTGCATGTCGTGACCGCCGGACAAGATATCGTCGACGTAGGTTTCACTTTTGAGTATGTGATAAGCTAATGGAAAATCATTTTTGCAATCTTCTGCTAGCTGATGCAAAGTTCGAATGGCCAAGTACGGGGCACAATTAACACCAAAAGTTATTGTTTTGAGACAATAATCTTTAATAGATTGAGACGGGTCGGGACGGAAGAGTATCCGTTGATAGTCTTGATCATCTTCATGCACCATTATTTGACGATACATTTTTTCAATGTCGCCATTAAATACAAAGCGATATAATCGCCAATTGAGAATAATGGTCATGATGTCAGCTTGGAGAGTAGGACCAGTACAAAGGGCGTCATTGAGAGAGTGACCACTTTGTGAAGCTTTTGACGCATTAAAAACCACTCGAACTTTTGTTGTGGTACTGGCTGGTTTGATTACCGCATGATGCGGGAGATAAAATGAGAAATATTTCCCATCACATACAATTTCATTAGAGCAAACTTCTTGCATGTGGTTTAGAGTTAAATATTCCAGCAGCACTTGGTTGTATTGAGGTTTTAATTGTGTGTTTTTATTGAGATTGAGTTCGATGCGTTTGTATTGTTGCAGGGCAACGAATCGAGAAGCACCTAATGCCACCTGAGAGTGAAAAGTTTTCTTGAAAGGTAGCCTGACCACATACCGACCATCTGTTTGACGAAATGTGGTTCGTTTATATAAGCTTTCGCAAAACGCATCTTCAGCTGATACGGTTCGACATGCTGGTACTTCTTCTAGCTCACAAAACTGGCGAACTAGGTCACTTATAGAGGGTTCAGTGACGCAGGAAACTTGAGTGGAAAATGAGCAACTTTGGACAATGAGAGGGCCACTTAATATCCATCCAAAGACCGTGTTTTGGGCTAGAAGTCCACCGAAGACGTTTGAACGCAAGCCTTCGAGTAAAAGACTTGGAATAACATCACTTCCAATGAGCATATCGATTTGACCTGGCAAATAGAAGTTCGGATCGGCGAGTTTTAAGCCTTCCAGTTTTTTCAAATTAGGTTTCGCGAAGGTGCTAGATGGCAATAAGCTGGTAGGTCTGGGTAAGACAATTGCTTGCACGTCTAGTTGAAAGCTGAGATCTTTAGTTACAATTTGAAGTATGCAAACTTGGCTTGAGCTGCCAACCATCTGACCACCTATGCCAGAGATATTGGTGAGAATCTTTTTGGTTGGCAGTGCGAGAAGGTTTTTAACTCTTTCAGAAATGAAAGTTTTTTGAGAACCCTGATCAATCAGAGCTCTTAGCATAAAAGTTTCTCCCAAATGTAAAATGTGAATCAGTGCTGTGGGTAATATAATTTTCTCCTCGTTGGCAGAAAAGTGAGTGCTAACTTGAGCAATTTCTTCTTGCCGAGAGTCCGAAGGAATTTCATTAGAGGATAAAGAGTTTTGTGTCGTAGTTTCGATATGCATCGATGAAGTTGGGCGGGACTGAAAAGTGGACAGTGTTTGGCGATTGTCAGAGTTTGCTTGATGGTTTATATGCAGCATGGTGTGATGCTGTTTTTTACAGTGTAAACACAAGCATGAGCTTTGACATTCTCTTTTTGTGTGAGAATACGCTAAACAATTGGAACAAATTTTGTTTTGGGTAACAAATTTGTTTCTTTCTTGATCAGAAAGTGTTTTAAACTGTGGACACAGTCGAAGAGCGTGCTGCTGCCGACATTTTGGGCAGAGAGAATAGTTGACTTGCGCATAATTTTCCGAGTGGAAATTTTGTACATTGGACCTATGATTCGAGTTTTGTGGATGATGGCTTTGCGGGTAGTGAGCGTTGGTGTTCCGGTTGTTTGAAGTATTTGGTTGGTTTCGGTTTTGAGCAGCGGGTGGAGACCATTTGGGTTTAGCTCCTTTTATGCTGTTTAATTTCTCGACTACTTCGTATCGAGCTGTTAGGAATTCGTCCATCTGTAGCCATGTAGGGAATTCTCGCCTTGATGTGAGTGATTGCTCCCAGAGGGCTAACGTCTCCTCCGGCAACTTAGATGAGCAGAGATAGATCAGAATTGGGTCCCAATGATCGATGCAGACGTCTTGCGCTGATAGCATGGCGAGGCAGTCGTTTATTGTCGACTGAATCCTTTGGATTGCTCCACTGTTTTCTGTCGTTGCAGCTGGGGTGCCAAATAGGATTTTGAGCTTATTGTCAACCAGTATCCTTTTATTTTCGTAGCGTGAGCGTAGAGCCTCCCACGCCAACGAAAAGTTTTCATCACAAAGCTGATACCTTTTTACAATATTTCCCGCAGGGCCACGGGTTTTATTGCGTAGGTGATACAGCTTTTGTGCTGATGTGAGTTTCGGGTGATTAGTGTAGACTGCCGTGAACATATCTCTGAAAGATGGCCAGTCTTCGTAGCTTCCATAGAATATTTCTGTATCACACGGTGGAACTTTGATACAGGCGATTGCGTTGTCTTGAGCTTGGGAATGGTTGAGAGTGGTGCTTTGAGTTGGTTTAACCATCTCATTTTCGATCATCTTCCCTAGGTCCATCATGTGTGCCTTACATCTGTGGTATATATCCACACACGTGCTGTATTTTGTCCTAGTTGCAACTTTGAACGCCTCATCTGCTACTGAGTCCTCTGCGATCATCACTTCTGCATAAGCATCATTGAGTCTGGCCCATCTTTGATCCAGGTCGAGAAGCTGGACGTGTACACTGGAGTCTGTGTGATCGTCGACGCTGATGCCTTCAAACTTCGAGCAAAATTCCACTAAATTGTCCGAAGTGAAAATGAATTTTTGTTTGATGCTCATTTTAACCGATGACCTAAGCACACGAGTTGATTTGGAATCCAACGCGGCAACGTATAGTTGGTATTACTACAGAAGTTGCAAGGGTTTAACAACTCTGAACTGAGATGTTTGAATAAATTTCTATGCAATTAATAGAAGCTGCACAGGGTTGGCAACTCTAAATAAAGAAATTTTTTTTGAGAAAGAAAAAATTTCGTTGAAAATATTCAGAAGTTGCCCGAGATGGCAATTCTGAATTTGCTAGAAAATTTGTTTGAGAAAATTAAACCAGGTACCCAAGAGTATGAGCACTGATTTTCCAGAAAAAAAAATATATTGAAAAATTAGATAAATTATCACAAATTTTTCTTTAAGTTGAAAATATTCAGAAGTTGCGCGAGATTGCAACTCTGAATTCGCTAGAAAATTTTTTTGAGAAAATTAAATCAGGTACCCAAGAGTATGAGCACTGATTTTCGAGAAAAAAAAATTTTTTGAAAAATGAGAAAAATTATCAAAAATTTTTGTTTAAGTTGAAAATATTCAGAAGTTGCGCGAGATTGCAACTCTGAATTCGCTAGAAAATTTTTTGGAGAAAATTAAATCAGGTACCCAAGAGTATGAGCACTGATTTTCGAGAAAAAAAAATTTTTTTGAAAAATGAGAAAAATTATCAAAAATTTTTCTTTAAGTTGAAAATATTCAGAAGTTGCGCGAGATGGCAACTCTGAATTCGCGAGAAAATTTTTTGGAGAAAATTAAATCAGGTACCCAAGAGTATGAGCACTGATTTTCGAGAAAAAAAATTTTTTTGAAAAATTAGAAAAATTATAACAAATTTTTCATTACGACGAAAATATTCAGAAGTTGCTCAAAATGGCAACTCTGAATTCGCGAGAAAATTTTTTGGAGAAAATAAAATCAGGTACCCAAGAGTATGAGCACTGATTTCTGAGAACAAATTTTAAACAAAATAATATTCTGGTGCCCAAGCACTGAATTTCGAGAAATAAATTTTTGAGAAATCAACGTGTTATTAAATAATATTCAACTGCCCAAGCACTGAATTTCGAGATATAAAATTTTGTCTTTTTGATAAACTAAAAACACAAATATATGATATATTCTTTAAAAACGTACAATATTATTTGTATGTGTACAAATTGTTCACAAGCTGGCAATACTTTTTTGCAAATCTTTGCCCGCTCATTGCATTGCCTCCATCAATGTATATATCAGATATACAAGATGGATTTCTTGATCTGTTCGTGAACACCTTATGTATAATATTTTCTAAAAAACCCAAATACAAGGCGTAAAAATTATAATTTTTCCTTTGAGATACAAGGTATTTGTTAAATGCTGTAAAGAGAATGTTATGTGTTTATATATATATGTATATGTGAATATGAGTGCAATGTGATTTAGCGTGTATTGAAAATTATTGACCTTTATAAGTTTTTGAAAAATTTCTACCACCACAATTTTGTTTGGTTGGTTGTGTTGACTGAAACGAACTTTTTTCTTTGTGTGTATGAATTTAGATGTAAATTTGTTTTTATATGTTAGATGTAAGAATATTTGTTTGTATATAACTGCAATGATTGCCGATATTTTTGTGCGATTTTACCACTTTCATTAAATATCTGTGGTATGTGTGTATATTTTATTATATAGTTTGCACTAAAAATACTGTGTGTTTGAGTGAATTTGGTGTGTGAATGTGTGTACTAATAAAACCAATTTGAACTAGTACCTTTGACCTTGGGTTCCCAACAAGGTCTTTCTGCTAATATTCCTCCTGTTTGTTAGCTGCGGCCTTCTATCTCTCCTGCTGCTGTTGGTGCAGCAGATATTTTCCTTCTGTTGTTTTGCTGCGGTACCTTCTCTGGCTGCCTTTGTTGGAGTAACGATTGGACGCTTTTCTTTGCAGAGTTTTTATTTTATTTATATACTTTTCCACTTTTCACTCTTTTTTTCCACAGTTTTTGGTCTTTATTATAATTTTATTAATTACTTTAAAACTCTTCAATTCTTACTTCACACTTTCTACTTTCTATATGCACATAATCGTAACGAAAAAGAATAATGGCGGTGGCCACTGAATAAGTATAGAAATTTACCTCGTGATAGATGTTTTACTCTTGGCCATCTGTGCTTGCTTTTGGGTACGTTCACGTTGGGGCGTTCACGTTGGGGCGTTCACATGTATCAATTAATCTTTCTGGTTGTCAGAACTCGTATGAAGTGGGTTTTTGATAGCGCGATTCCTGTTTTCTCGAAGGACCAAATGTTTAACTTACAGCGTCGATTGAAAAATGATGAGATTTGGTGAAGTGTTATCTCCAACTTTATTCGTTTTTGAATAAATTGTATTAATGACTAGCTGAAACCCGGCGCGTTGCTGCCACTCTCCCTTGTCAAACGCCCATAAAATGTTATCAGTTAAACAGCATGTCTAAATTGAGGTCAAATACTGAATTCCGAGACTGTGCGACCTATATCCACAAAGCTATTCGATATAACAATTTTGGGTTGTATAGGAAGTGCCACGCCCTCTTGATCACCCCTCATAGAACGTAATCAATTAAACTGCATGTGTTCATGGAGGTCGAATACCGAATACCAAAACTGTTCGACATATAACTCCAAAACTATTCGATAACACAAATTTGGGTTGTATGGGAGGTGCCACTCCCCTTTTCCCTACGCCCATAAAATTTCAGGTCCAATACTGAATTCAAAAACTGTGCGACCTATAATCCCAAAGATTATAGGTCGCTTGATATCTTTAATTTGGGTTAATTGAAACTGCATGTGTAAATTGAGGTCAAAAACTGAATTACAAAGCTGAATTTCTATAACTTCAAAGCTATTCGATATCACCAATTTGAGTTGTATGAGAGGTGCTCCTCCTCCTTGTCCAACTCCCATAAAATTTTATCACTGAAACGGTACGTCTAAATTGTGGTCGAATACCGAATTTCTAAGCTGTGCAACCCATAACTCTAAAGCTAATCGATAACACAAATTGTTTTTATATTTATGGGAGGTAAAAGAAGGTGTGGCATTTCTTCTGAAACCATCTCGTACTCAAAGCAAAGCCACTTACAAAATTTTGAGCTCAATTGGACCAATAGTTTCGAAGTATTGTGATATTTCCAAAAGTAGGCGTAGATGAAATGTGACAACGCCCGTTTTTATTTAAGCTAATGACCGTCATCATAAGAACTTATTTACCAAATTTTAATTTAATACGACCAAAACCGTCTTAAATATAGCATTTTTATTGATTTGTGGGCGATAAAAGGGGTGTGGCATTACTTTTTTCCTAAACCTTTGCGTGGCAGTTACGAACAAACCAGTAAAAGGAAGTATCTAATTTGGTCCAGTCCTTTTCAAGTTTTAAGCATCCGAACAAATCACGATTCATTTTTATATATACAGATACTGATTTGTGGGCGGTAAAAGTGGGCGTGAAAACATTTATGTATAGTGACTGCCTCTTGGAGCACCTGCACAGCAAGTTTCACTATAAAAATGTGTAGAACTCCGGAATTGCCATTATTTCGAGAAAGTGGGAATATGTTTAATGCGACCACGCCCATTTTTTGTACAGTTACTGACAGTAACTATCTGAACAAAATTACTAAATCTTAGTTTTTACGATCGAAACCGTCTGATATATATCCTTTATTTGGTTTGTGGTCGACAGCGCAAATTTGGCTTGTATGGGAGGTACCACGCCCCCTCGTCCAAACGTTACCAAACCTCACAGGAACACTCACTCTCCTCGGCAGACATTGTTCTGCCACAGACCACCTTACTGCCATATACAAAAATGCCAAGAAATGCAAAATATATTCACCATTTCCAGTATAGCTGCCGAAAGTAGCCATATGCACTAAATAACCAAATTTTAGTCTAATACGATCAAAACCGTGCGAAATATAGCATTTTTGTTGTTTTGCAAGCAGTAAAAAGGGGTGCTGGAAAATATTTCCCTTGAACCATCTCGTAATCGAAACAAATCGACTGCCCAAATTTCAGCTCAATTTAGGTTAAGCTTGGCGCACTTTACTTCACTCGACGCTAACTCCCTGAAAAATGAGTTTAACTAAAGTGGGACAGGCCTATTTTTAGTGCACTTGCCGAGAGTAACCATATGAACTGAATTACAAAATGTTTGTCCAACACGATACAAATCGTTGAAATAAAACGTTTTCATTGGTTTGTGGGCAGTAAAAGGGGGGCGTGAAACCAATTTGTACAGTTGCTGACAGTAACCGTACAAACTAAAGCAACATTTTAGCTCAATAGACCCAGTAGTCAATTTTAATGATTTCTCAAAAAGTGGGTGTGCGTGTGGCTATATAGTGATGACGCCTTTTTTTAGTTCAGTTGCCGAAAGTAGCAATACAAACTTAGGTATCACATGTTAGTCTCATACGGTCAAAACTGCTTGAAATATAGCATTTTCACTGATTTGTGGGCGCAAAAAGGGGGCGTGGAAACCAATTTTTCGTACAGTTACTGTCAGTAACTACACAAACCAAAGTACCAAATTTAAGTCTTATACGACCAAAACCGTCTGAAATAAAGCATTTTCATTTTTTTGTGGGCGGTAAAAGGGGGCGTGGAAACCCATTTTAAGTACAGTTATCGACAGTAACCGTACATACTAAATTGCAAAATTTTAGCTTTATACGACCCAAACTGACTGAAATATATAATTTTTATTGATTTGGGGGCGGTAAAAGGGGGGTGTGGCACATTTTTCCCCTCAACCATCTCGTACCTGAAACAAATCGGCTGCCAAAATTTCAGGTCAATCGGTTTAGTAGTTTTGGAGTCTATAGACATCACACAGCCAGACACACATCGTTTTGCTTTTTATATATATAGACATTGATTTGTGGGCGGTAAAAGTGGGCGTGAAAGCATTTATATATAGTGACCGCCTCTTGGAGCACCTATACAGTAAGTTTCACTGTAAAAGTGTATAGAACTCTGGAATTGCCATGATTTCGAAAAAGTGGGCGTATTTATTTTACGACCACGCCCATTTTTTGTACAGTTACCGACAGTAACCATCTGAACAAAATTACCAAATCTTAGTTTTTTACGATTGAAACCACCTGATATATATCCTTTTTTTTTGGTTTATGATCGATGGAGCAAATTTGGCTTGTATGGGAGGTACCACGCCCCCTTCTCCAATCGTTATCAAACCTCACAGGAACACTCTCAAGATGTGGCTTTATTTTTTCTGAAAATTTCATAAAGATCGGTTCAGCGGTTTTGGAGTCTATACGTGATATAGCCACATACCCACATACCCACATACATACATCCATTTTTATATATAAGATATACAAATTAATGATTTAAGAATTTAAGCAAGATTTAAATTGTATTAATGATTTACAAATTAATGATTTAAGAATTTAAGCAAGATTTAGACCATTAAGATTGGAAATATAAAAAATTATTGAAACCAAAAGGAAATACTTTGAAAAAAGAGTTGCAGTTTGCTGGTTACGACTTTCTCGCTCGAGAGCTAAAATCAAAGAGGCGGAAGTTGAACTCTAATTGGAGCTCGGAAGGAGCCATCGCGACAAGCTGTGTTTAATATGCAGTATCATGGTGTGAAGCTAGGAGAAGAGAAAATGTCGTAACCAGCAAACTGCAATTCAGTGCGACTGGAATTAGTATAATGATGAGCGGTGCGCGAACAATATTCTTTCTATCAGGAATAATTTTTTCAGACTCCGTTTACTTTTTCATAAACTGTTTATTTTTTTGTGACTGTTTTAATTAAACTTTAAGAAATACATTAAATTCATGGTTTATGTTTTATACGGTAACTAGCAACCCTCCGTAGCCTTGCTTGCGATTTGTAAAAAATTGTTTTTTACGTAATTTTCTAACATAGTTTTCTAAGGCCCCTTATATGTATAACAACTCAACTAAAGTTGGCTCGGTTCAAGTACATTTTTTCATATAACGCACTACATATATTTCAGTTGGACCAAGTAGTTTGCCTTTATCTTTAAAGAACTTTCAAACTACATAGTTCAACTGAAATTTGTGTAATAAGTAATAAAAAAATAAATGCGTTTAATCTAGTTAACTTAAGTTGAGTTATATTACTTAATAGGAGCCTCAATTATTATACTCAATTAAAGTCAAATTTAGTTTAGTCAAATAAGTTTTTTAGATTTAATATCCATAGCACCCGATTGTTCTTCTGGTTATATTTACTTTAACTGTTTTATGAAAATAGTTGTGTTCACTTGCAAAAGTCTCATAAAGTAACTCAACCATTTCATCCTCGTCTATTTATTTACGTTCATTGGCCTTATTAAATAAATTATATCTTATTTTGACTTCTTTAAGACAACTAATATTATCTCTTTGCATCAACTTAATAAAATTTGCGTTATCACAAGCGGTTTTTTCTTTTTAAAACTAATGCCTTCTGCAAAAAAAACGGAGACTCTCTGAGACCATTACAAATTTGGGTACCTGAATGTACCCATGTTGACCCATGTATTCCCATTATGAAAGTTCAAAGTTTAAGATATGCATTTCTTAGAAAAAAAAATAATAACCCTACATTTTAAAATATATTTTTTTAAATTTTAGTGAAGTTTAAACTGTAATTGAAATTTTAACTGTACTTGATAAAAAATTTCCACAGAAATACTTTTCAACAGAATATTGGCAACGATTGATATTTTTTTTTTTAAAAATTTTCGTCAAATGAATTCATTTGGAAACGTTTTATTTTGTTTAAATAGTACTAAAACAACATTTCTATAAGGTTACAACAATCAAAACATATATTTTGACACCAATCTATTCATTTATTTAAAGACTTAAATTTAATAGCAGATATTCAAATTTTTTAAAAATATTCTGACTAGTTTCTAATCTGCTTTGACAAAAGAATCTGAAACTTTAAATACTATTTGTATGTAATAAAACACCATTTTACATAAGTAAATTAACTTTTTAGTTTCCCTAAAGTGTTTTAAGTTTTTAAATCCTTTGCACAAGCTTCAAGGTATCCTAAAACATTTTGAACTTAAATAACGCAAAAATAACATCTGTACAAACTCGCTTACATAAGGACATTAAAATTTATATTCCATCCAAAGTTGTTTAATCGTTGCAGACTTTGTGTAATTTCATACGTGTCGTTACGTGATTCGATTGAGACATCTGCTATGAAAAAGTATTTTATGTCGCTAAATTCTCATTATTATTCTATAAATTAGTATAGTTTTTAGCACAATCAACTATATCATATGTCGATTGAGTTTTTAAAAGCACATTCAATCATAATATGATAACTCGTAAATCTTTTTAATGATTACATGTGCTTCTTAAAAAATTGATGAATGAGATGAAGCACATTCAATCATTTAATGGTTAATCATATATCATATAGTGATTAAATGTGCTTCTAAAAAAATGTTTCTGAAATAAACGACTTAATTTACAAGTAATATAAAATAACATAAATTTGAAAATGCGATAAGTATTTTAACAGAAGATAACACGTATGACATTGAATTAGTAAAAAATTATAGAGGTTAATGCATTTATTTCTTTATTGTGTAGAAAGTGGTTCCAGAAAAGGCGAATTTCGTAAAAGAGATATTTTAAAAAAAAGGTTTTTCGGAAATAGGCTAATTTTAAAAGTTAAATTTTTTGAAAATGAATTTTTACCATAACTTAACCACTAGCTTATAAGCTATAGTGAATTAAAAATTATACAAAGATATTACAACATACTAGATACTTACAGAAAAAACAGTAGGAGCATTTAAAAATTTTTTATTACGTTTTTAAAACAAAAGATTATTTTATTTTTAGTTTTGCAAAAAAAGTTTTAGTTTCTCTGCACATAATTAATGTGCAGTCATCCAACTGGCATTTGATAAAGTTAGACTGTGTGTCAATCGGAAACTTTTCAGTCGGATGATCAAATTTTTACAGTTGGTAGAGCAATTTTTGGCATTAATGAGGTGGATATAATTGTCAAAATTTGTGCTAGCCCAAGGGGCTACTACAAATTTTGACAATCAAAAGCGAATTTTTGACACACTCAAAAATAAATAAAAAAACAACACATCAATTTCCGCGACGTATTTAATTCGAGTGCTTGTACTTGCAACTTATTTTGTAAACTTGTAATATTGTAAACTTAAAAAACTTGAAAAATAACAAAATAATAAAAATAAAAAACTAAAGAGCTTGAGTTTGTGTTTGCGTGTTTGTGGGTCAACGATTTCCCGGTACATCAGCAAGTCCAGCAAAGTTAAATTGGCTTTCTTTGCTGGCGAACATCCTCCAAGTGCCATCACCAGCAGCACAAGCAATAGAAGCGCAAATTCTGAAAAGAATCAGGAAATTTGCGCTCCACTTGCTTGTGCTGCTGGTGGTGGCACTTGGAGAACGTTCGTCAGCAAAGAAAGCCAATTTAACTTTGCTGCACTTGCTGATGCACCGGGAGATCGTTGCTCACACACACGCACACACAAACTCAAGCACTTTCGTTTTTTTATAATTTTGTTATTTGTTAAGTTTACAATATTACAAGTTAACGAAATAAGTTGCAAGTACAAGCACTCGAACTAAATATGTCGCATATTGAATAAAATACAAATTAAATAAAATATTTGCTCTACAACACGACCGAAATGTGAAACGTCAAAATTGCGGTGATCTAAAATGGCCACTGCTTTGAAGTGTCATATGATTAGCAGCCATACAATTCATAAGAATGAATTAGAAGATCCGCACATTCATATGCTAGTTTAAACAGTGAGTTGATCACAGCTTAATCACTCAAAGACTACTGATGAGGAATATGTAGCGATTTCCGAAACAGACTGTCTAGTCAGCTAAGTGATTGACTCTATACAGAGTTGTTGTTGTTATTGTTGCCTTCTTGAAAACTCACTTGATCTAAAGCTCACAATCTTAATTCATGTAATTATTCAATAGATCATAAAAACTAATGTCAAAATTTGTGATTGTCAAAATTTCATCGTCCATTTGACACAGCAAAAAAGACAAATTTTTTTCAACACACACAAATTTTATTCAACTTGATATTATCTATCCTACCACGACTGAAAACTTTCCTTTTGACACACAGCCTTAGTGATGATCTTAATTTCGTGATAGATTGAGCAAAATGGGCAGCGGAAAAGAAATTTTGGTTAACTTTCTCAAAATAATTATAAATTATTACACAAAGACAAATTCATATCGCAAAATCTGTAAAAAACAGCGGTAATATTCCGAATTTTCTTTTTAAATACATAGTAAGAATTGCATTTTTGAAGTGATCATACTATTTGTTTATGTAAGTGAAGTGAAAAAATTTTTCAAACTAACAATTTAGTAACTTTGTGCCTACACTTTTTTGATTCACGGTATCAATGAATATTTTTGTATTGTATTAATCGTAGTTTAAGAAAACACTTTTTCAGTGTTCCTTGTACAATTTAGACATATATCTATCATAATTTCTGAATTTTTTTTACTATTTGCATCTTAAGCATTTTTTGATTATCATCCTGATCTCTTAGATTCTCCAATGCATTATTCTCTAAATATCTTTTAATGTATTGAAATATTATAATGACACAGTTGCATCTTGCTGTTTTTTTTGACATATCGTTTTTTTTAAAGAACAAAGAACCACGGCGTGCGCTTTATACAAACAACGTTTGGTGTTTGACCTGAAAGGAAAGGGTTGCATTGTATGATAAGAGGAAGAAGTGATTGGAACCATATGTAAATCATGGATTAGGCGGAACAAACGTGAAAGACAATTTGAATTGCTGATAACATAGGCTAGTGTTATGCCTTAACCTCAGCAAGCATTTCCAGCCTTCAGTTTGTTTTTTTGTAAATTTTTTGTTTCAATAGTTCTTCAGCGTAGTAAAGAAAAAAAAAAGGAAAATAACCATGCCAGAACCCGGATTCGAACCAGGAACCTCTAAGTTGATAGTCGGGCGCACTCTACACATATATTTATTTTCCAAGACTTTGAAAATTTTCTGGATAAAGTATGTCACAAACTTATTTTTGCTGGCTTTATATCGAAAGGATTAAAGCTTGTGACATTTTTTTCTATACAGTCAATAATAATTACGTAAAGTTGTCTGCAATAGAGCTGTGGAATGATTAATAAATCGGGGTTTGTTTAAACGCTTCTTTTAACATCAGTACTTTTTGGAAGAAATGTCCTCTTTGCATTGCAGCCATTTTGTTGATGAACTTTTTTCCCACAAGTAAATGCATACTCGCAATGACAAATTAATTTGTAATCCATACTCTTGACTATGTTCTTTTTTTTCATATAAAGTTATGTAACAGTTAAGCAGCGGATTTCTTCCACAAAAATAAAGATTTTTGTAAATCCTTTTGACATTTTGTACCTTTCATTCTTTTATGCAGTATACGTTAAATCCCTTAAAGGGCTTTCTCAATGCTTACGAATTCCGTTACAAACATTTTTTGTTTAATGTTTTGCAATTTGTTTCTTTGAAATTTATTTTTTAAAGATTTATCCATAAATAATAACTACACATACCGATTTCAACATAAAATTAATCGCTTAATCAAATGTAATTATCAGTGTTTGCGCAAAATTTTAGTTTTTTAGTCTCAAAGTAAATAATTAAAAATTTTTTGGAATTTTTGGTTTTGACCAATGCAACGAACTTGATTGCATTTGGTGAAAATTTGGTGAAAATAGTGTGTTTAAAACTTATTTGTGTTTGAAGATATAAAATTCCTACTTTTCGAATCCGCAATATGTACTGAGTTCATATTATTAATATATACACTAGGGTGGTTACAAGTTGTATGGGAATTTTTTTTTTGTTACTATCTTTCGCAGTACCCCCCTAAAATGTGCCAATAGACTAGAAAATATGATTTACAAAGTTTAATCCCAATCCGATAATGCTAACACGTGCCGGATTGAGGTTCAAGTTTGCAAAGTAAAGTAATAAACCTTAAATTTAAAAAAAATACTAAAAATTAACGAGTCAACTTATTCCAAGTTTTAAAGTGTGAGTTTATTGAGTACATAAACAAAAGTATTTAAGGTAAAAAAGAGGTTGATCAACCAATAGTTGTAGCTTTGGTGTCGATTTTAATTTTTAGTTACTTTTTGAAAAAAAGCCAAGTTGGCTTATTTTACTTTTTCTAATTTTTCGACTCTTAAAAAAAATTTTCTAAAAATTTGTTCTGTGGAAATCTCATTTGTAGCAAAATTGTGAAGATTTATTGCCCAGAAACTATAAAATAGGTTGAGGGGTTCACAAGATACACGCCTTCTAACATGCGTAGTTGAAATTTTTTATGTCAACTCGTAGTGTCCGTCTGTCCGCGTGTCTGAAAGGCGTATCTTGTGAACCCCTCAACCTATTTTATAGTTTCTGGGCAATAAATCTTCACAATTTTGCTACAAATGAGATTTCCACAGAACAAATTTTTAGAAAATTTTTTTAAGAGTCGAAAAATTAGAAAAAGTAAAATAAGCCAACTTGGATTTTTTTCAAAAAGTAACTAAAAATTAAAATCGACACCAAAGCTACAACTATTGGTTGATCAACCTCTTTTTTACCTTAAATACTTTTGTTTATGTACTCAATAAACTCACACTTTAAAACTTGGAATAAGTTGACTCGTTAATTTTTAGTATTTTTTTAAAATTTAAGGTTTATTACTTTACTTTGCAAACTTGAACCTCAATCCGGCACGTGTTAGCATTATCGGATTGGGCTTAAACTTTGTAAATCATATTTTCTAGTCTATTGGCACATTTTAGGGGGGAACTGTAAAAAGTGATTTCTTGTAACCACCCTAATGTACACGCTTGCTTCTCTCTTTTGTCACCAATTTTGGGCAAGGCAGCAATCTTTAACTGCTTTGTAGAAACAGTAAAATTAAAGTTTCTGGCTAATCAATTTATATTTTAAATATATTTTTTAAGATTATCTCCATAAAATAACGCATCAGTCTATGGTTTTTATTTTCACATTAAGAAATGCCATAGAGTTTTTTGCATCAGTTGAAACCAAAAATAAAAAAACAATTAAATTATTAACTTTACATTAGTGCAGGATAGTAAAGAACAAAAATTTTATAAACACTGATAATAGCATTCGATTAAGCAATTCAATTTATATACGTTTTTTAGTTATTTAAACGAATACGAATATGTTTTTTAGTTATTTAAACGACTGTTATTTATACGGTGTTGTTATGTTTCACAAAGAAGACTTTCCGTGTAGGTTAATTTGTGCAACTTTGCATTGGTATACGTACCCAATCCCGAAAATAGGAGTGGGGTTTTTTAGGCACTTCATGAAGAAATAAACTTTGAAGCATAACACTGTACACAACACGAAAACTGCACATTAAATTTTGATAATACCTATGTGTGATTTCTATGAATTTGTAAAACTCGACATTAAGGATATATATTTTATGATGGATAACATGCAATAACAATAGAGTTCAGCTACTACAGCTTTTTCGCACTTTCTCCGCATTGGATCATCTTAGGAACCAGCCCAAATAACATCAAAACATCTCAATAAGGCCATTCACAGTTCGAATACGCTGGTCTGCCATTTGTTCGATCCGCTATTTGTACGCCAATTTACGAAAGCGCATTTTGCTTTGCTGTTGTTTTGCATACAAATGCAAATACGCAGGCACTCGTAAATAAAAGCAGCCCTTGGAGGTGTTTTTTGTACCTCGTATTTTTATGCTCTGTCTACAGCCGCATAATCACATACATCATAGAGTTGCACAGTCTTTTTATACGACAGTCACATGGCGAGGAGCTCACAATTCGAACAATAACAAATGCTATAAATACGATTAGTTAAAAGTACGCTCAAACCGTGAATAGCCCCAATGATATCGATAAGAGCGGTCCAAAACAATCCAAAGTGAGAAAAATTTACCCACCATAATATGGGTTGGGCTCAGGGACAACACAAGACATAACAACTAACCATGCGTTTACATAGATCTAATCATACATTAGTTTTCAATCTACTTTTGAGTTGACCTTTCGATAAGTTAACATCAAAAAAGCTACAGTTGTTAACAAAGGTACTCATGCGATGTAAAGGAGCAGTAGCCATATAATTTGTTCTACTAAAAGGTAAGTAAATTAAATTGTTAGCATTTCTACTGCTTCTACGGTTAGTGTTAAAATTTATAAGAGTTAGAAGTTCTGGTGAATCGAATACACCAGTTATGAGTTGGTGTAAATAGACGATATCTGCAGACTTCCTTCTCTCATTCATAGATTGCATTTTTAAAAGTTTTAAACGATCCTCATAAGGAGGAAGGTTTAAAGTATCAGTTGCACTTAAGCCCCTTAGAGCAAACCGAACAAAACGTTTTTGGATTCTCTCTATACGTTCAACATGTACATTGTAACTTGGGGACCAAACTTGACTTGCATACTCTAAGTGAGGTCGCACAATTGCATAATACAGCGTTGTAGTTGTGATCATACTATTAAATTCTTTGGCCCAGCGTTTCATAAACCCGAGCATAGAAGATGCTTTTTTACAAATGTAATCAATATGAACGTTAAACGATAGCTTAGAATCCATGCATATACCAAGATCTTTGACAGAATCTACACGATTTAAAGCCGTATCTTTTATCGTATAATCAAAAATTAAATTATTCCTTTTTCGCGAAAAGGTCATAGTTTGGCATTTATCTGGATTTAGAAACATATTGTTTTTAGAACACCAAACGTCAAAGGATTTCAAATCAGACTGGAGCAGATCTGAATTGTCTTTAGCATCTATTGTTCTGTATATTTTAATGTCATCTGCATAGATAAGTAGATGAGAGTGTTTGATGATGTGGGTTACATCATTAATGGCTAAAATAAACAGAAGTGGACCAAGGTGGCTACCTTGAGGAACACCTGATTCAGCAATAAATTCAGCTGACAATACGCCTCGAAATCGTATTTGATAAGATCGCTCCGTCAGATACGATTGAATCCAGCTTACAAAAAATTGTGGAAAACCCATTAACTTTAGTTTAAATAGAATTAAGTTATGTGGCAGTTTATCAAATGCTTTACTAAAATCAGTGTAAATACAGTCGACCTGGTTACCTGAATAAAATGAATTTAAGCAAAACGTTGTAAAATCGAGGAGATTAGACACAGTGGATCTGCCAGTAACAAATCCATGCTGACGAGTTGTCATGACCTTCCCACAGTGAATTTTCACACGATCATACACGAGGCGCTCAAAAAGTTTTGGAATTGACGAGAGTTTCGCGATAGGCCTGTAGTTGTTTATATCGTTCTTACAACCTTTTTTATAGATAGGACCTATAAAAGATTTTTTCCAAAAAAGTGGAAAAATACTTTCGCTAATTGATTTATTGAATAACATGGACAGTGGTTGACTTAGAACGGAACCACATCGTGTTAACACTGCGGCAGGAATTCCGTCAGGTCCAGCATTAAAATCCTCATCGATCAACCCAATATACTTTAAAATATCCTCTGAAGTAAAGGATATAGAATCCAACGAAACCCTGGGTGTAGAGTTCATATATTCAAAATACTCTTCATCAGGATTAAAAGAGTCTGAACAAAATGACTCTTTAAAGAGATTGGCAAATAGACCACAAATTACGACAGGATCGTCAGTAAATCCGTCAGAGGTCTTAAATGATGAAGGGAATCCATCAGATTTTTTTTTGGTGTTTATGAAACCCCAGAATTTCTTCGGATCAGACAATATTCTCAGCTTAGTACTGTCTAAATAATTTTGATATAAGGTAGCTGAGCAATTTTCAAAATCCAGAAACAAACGCTTGTAGATTTCTAGGTCGTTCAAGTCTAAGCTACAGACATATTTTTTCCATGCCCTATTCCTGCTGTTGCGAAGAATCTTTAACTCCTTTGTGTACCAGGGGTAAGCACAATTTTTCGTAAATTTTAGGCTATATGGCACGGACAGAGAAAACATAGCAAAGATTTCCATATAAAAAAAATTAATTGAATTATCAAGAGTGTTATTATGAACATATTCTAAAATAACATGAAGTTTACTTTGAAGTAAATGATTCAACTTCAAAAAGTCAGCTTTTTTAAAATTGAATTCATAAACTTTATCTATTGAGTTAGACTTTACTATATTATCCCTGTCTGATTTGTACCATATGCTCAATGGTGGATGGTATTCATCAACAGCAGTCAAAACATGAGGGGCCCTCTCAACAATCACATTGTTACTATCTGTAGTTAAGACCAGGTCAAGAAGTCTTTCACGACTATTATAAATACAACTCACTTGTTGTAAGTCAGAACATATATTATCAACAAATATATGCTCTTGGCGAGTCTTCGAATTAGATGCACAAAAATATGTATCATCGTCAGAAGATTCCCATTTCAAGTCAGGCAGATTAAAATCACCTAACAATAAAATGTCGTCATTAACGTCAATTATGCTTATAACGTATTCTATGCAATCCGCAAGGCTTGCATAAACTTCTACACTGCTCTTAGGAGGAACGTATGCATTAATAAGATATACATTAGAATTGGAATGTACAACCTTGACGCATATAAGTTCGATGTTAGCAGAGCAGGGAATAACAATAATGGAACTATCGAAGGAGTTCCTTACAGCTAATAAGACACCTCCACCGACAGCAGAAGTATTGTCAGAATGTCTATCTCTTCTATAAACTTCAAAACTGTTATCAAACAATTCTAAGTCAGTAATGCTTCCGTTTAACCAAGTTTCAGTCAGTTCGATAATATCCTCAGAGAAATTCTGAGACATTAAAAATATGTGTCTCGTCTTAGAGCGTAATACCCTTACATTTTGATAGTAAAGGGATAACCTATTCAGTTTTTTTGGGATTGACGAGCGGCTTGAGTCGTCCCTCTAGGCTTATTCTTAGGCTGAAACTCTGTAACGAGTATATTATCAGTCCACAAATTAGAGTTTAGAACAGTTGCAAACTCTTCAGCTGGAACTGTGAGAATAAAGGAAGCATGGGAAGGTTTATTACTTATTTTTTTGCATGAACAAAATGCATTTTGACTCAACAATTTATTATGTTTGATAAAAGTCAATACATTTTCAACAGTTGTGTCGGGCTGAAGACGTGAAATAAATACATTTTTTTTCCTCGACACTGCCCTTAAGCTTGATAGATTTCTAGGCTCAATAGGAGTCAAAACTGAACTATTAGTCAAAGAAGGAATGTTAGAAGGTGACGAGGAAGTAACTGGAGTGTTCCTGTTCAAAAGCGGTGCTGAGGGCTGCTTGGCCTGAGAAGTAGATCTAGATGATTTTCGCTTCTTATTATTTTTTTTATTTTTTCTCTTTTTTTTTGCGATAATGTGGTCTTCTGATGATAGGATTGTTTGTGTCCCTGAAGAAACAGTCTGTGACAAAGAAAGCGGGATATTTTCCGAAATGGAATTTTCATCATAGACGCTGGTACTGGGTGCGGCCCTAACTTCACTAAAAAATGTTACAATTTCTCGAAAATTGTTGTTTAATGAGTTAAGACTTTCCCCAAAAAGCTTAATTTTTGAATAAAGTTCATCTGGGGAAAGTGCCCTACACGAAGCACAGTACCAGCGAAGGCCTGATCGCTGAGATTTTAAGTCGTCAAGGCATGACTTGGATATACCGGCACAAGATGCATGAAACATCTGCTCACATGGACCAGAACAGCTGAACATGGGGCTTAGAATGTTTTGGCTTTTGCAAAGTTCGTCCAAAGAACAAGCAACGATATTTTCTGCAGAAAAATAATCCATTTTTAATTTTTTAAAAAAATGAGCAGATGCAAAATGTGCTTTCAGGGTTACTTTGTTCAGACAGTGTGTGCACAGTTTAGTAGAAAACAAAATAAATAGTGATAAGTCGGCAATAAAGGCTTATATAGCTATATCAATACGGCAAGGATGGTTTGTGAGTACATTTTCCGCTTTTAGTAATATTCTGATGTCTTGTTTGCGCTACTCCATGGACTAGGCTAATTTTTTCACATAAAACTATAGGTATTATAGGTAGATCAAGGCGTTGCTACAAGAGGCTTGTGATTCAGGATTATTAGCTACCTTGGATCTGGATTACTTAATTGCAGATTAAGAACATTATAGTATTCTTTTTGAGAAAAACTTAGTATGTTTCTGGTAGAAGTATATGGATGACTTCCTATTAAACATTCCAAAGGTTGTGCATTGATGACTTTCAAAAATACTTCGAAAACATTACGCAAATGGTATTAACCGCAGACAGGGAGGAGTTGAATGAGTATGGTGAAGCCACAATTTCCTATTTAGATATAAATTTAACTAGAGGTAAGGATAGTAAACTTTACATGAATACCTGCACCAAGCCGACAGCTTCCTGTCGTATGCTACAATATTTACCCAATCATCCGATGGATCAGAAGAAGGCTAGAATTGTGCAATTTATATTGTTGCTTTGAGTCTTACTAGAAACGGTTATTTGGTGAAAAATTTTGATGCGTTATGGAGACAGTTTGAAAGTAAATATTTTCTTGCTTTATTTATAGAAGAATTATTTGTGATCATTGTAGCTCGTGATATTAGTCGTGGTAAATCCAGGAATTTTTTATTTAAGAGTGAGATACCTATAAGAAGTAGGTTGTTGCATTGTATTTTGCAACAATATAGGCCTATACCTTGTAAGTTTAAAAGTATTATAAATAAATCCGTGATGGGTGCATAAGTTCATAAGTGCATAAGGACATAAGTTATAAAGTATTGTTGTTACTTGTAATTTGCTGTATTGATTCGAGGTATTTTCAAAAGGTTTAGTTTCGTTACTCCTGCCTTCCAATCTGCTAATAATTTAAATAAGATTTTGAATATGATTATATTCGAATCTCATCCTGTAAGTTTTGACCGGAAATCTAAGATTTATATGGTTTCTTGTGGTGAATGCAACGTTTAATTTATAATTACTGGTATCGGGTCTGTAGTTCACATTTTAGAGTCAATACAGGGAGATTCTAAGTCTGTAATTGCGATACATAGGATGGAGTTCGGTCATACTATTTCTTATCGGTATTTGCGTTTGCCTTTAATAGGAGAAATTAATCTAGATGTACTGGTTTTGTTATTTAAAAGTTTGTATATTGTGATAGCTGTTGAATGTGAGTCTGCAAAAAGTTTAGATAGTATACCTAGAATTGTAAAGGTTGGGATGGATGTTTGTGCTAGAATTGTAAAGGTTGGGATGGATGTTTGTGCTAGTGCGATGGACATATTTGGCGTCTTATCTTACTTAACTTTGGGGTTACCATGTCCTAAGTAGTTTTTATGTGTGGTGTTGTAAGGAGGAAGGTTTTGGTATATGTGTTTAGTCTTGTATTGTCACGTTATGTCATTTTTCATTGGGGAGAGATAATTTTAAAGATATTGTAGAGGGTTATCTCTGATCATATCTATAAATCATTAAATCTTTAAAAAACCGTGTATGTGTATTGCTCAATTGATCTTGTCTTATGGATGGTGTCGGTCGATTATCTCTGTGTTTAACTTTTTGTGTTTATTTACTTTATTAATTATTTGTGTCGTAATATTGTTACTGTTTTGTGTTTAAAAAGTGTTATGAGGTGATGTCTTTGTTATTTTTCAAGGTGCGTAATTGATTTTTGTTAATTTTATAGTTGTAAATTTAATGCATAGAATCAGGTTTTAGTTCTTACATTGCTGCCTTCTTCAATTATATTTATACATAGGTATTGCTTTTTCTTTCTCTTTTTGCATTCAGCTTTGTGCGATATTTGTTTATTTGTAAAAACAAAGCACTAGAATATTTGCAGTTGCTTTTAAACTGTAACATATTACATTAACCCATTAGCATTTAGTGGACATTATTTTTGCTCACATAAAATTATTTAACTTTGTTTTTTTTTATGAAATATTAGACGAGATTTGCAAAAGTCAAAACATTCTGAACCGTATGTTCAGTTGCTCTGGCCCATGTAAGCGATTGTTCCATACTTCATGTGCTGGGATCTCCAAGTCGTGTCTTGATGATTTAATCTCACCACGATCAGGTCTTCGCTGGTATTAGTACTAGCATTTATGACGAAAAGTCTTCATCAGAAAATATTTCTACTGCGTTGTCTCAGACGCTTCCAGCCTTTTCTTCGGAGACTCAAAAGATTTCATCTAAATATTACCGAAATATTTCAAAGAAAAATACTAATAATTACAAAAATAAAAATATTAAGCGACGCATGACGCTTCCAGCCACTTTTGAGGCGAAGCAGATCTCGGCTCAACCAGTGAGAATAGATAATAGAGTTATTACTCCATCTCCTCTATCTGTTCTCTTCCAGCAGGAAATGAGATTGCTATTATTTGAGCGCAATAGTTCTTTAAATTTAAGAGCAGTGTCGAGAAGAAAGGTTTTCATTTCACGTCTTCAACCCGACACAACAAGTGACAATGTATTGACGTTTGCCAAACATTACCAATTAGTAAGTCAGACTACTTTCTGCTCATGCAAAAAAATTGGCAATAAACCTTCCCACGCATCATTTATTCTCACAGTGGATGCTGAAGTGTTAAAAACTGTTTTGAGCTCTATTCTGTGGGCTGATAATATCTTAATTTCTGAGTTTAAGCCTAAACACAGGTCTAGAAGGACGAAAACTATCGCCAGTCAGACCCAAAAAAAAACTAAATAGGCTTTCCCTTTACTATCAAAATGTAAGAGGATTGCGTTCAAAGTGGTGGTCAAACAGTGGTGGTCATGGTACATTTAAGACGATCGCATACGTCTTAGCAGAGGTAATGCCAAATAATGTTAAATTGCCAAATGCTGCACAGCAAGCTCTATCGTCGCAGGTATTCATTTCATTAATAATAATAGTATGCATCATTTGAGTTTGCATTATAAAGTTTGCTATGCTTCATATAAATTAATTTTGCTTTTTAGATCTTTGAGGAACGTTTGCATGGCATTTGTTATGTTGTTACATGTTGTTACGATGCTACATTCATTAGCAGTTGGAAACGCTAATGACTACTACAAAAGGAAACAATTTTAATCAACTTTACTGCAAGGTATTTTTCTTACCTTAATGTTAATGTCAAAATTCAAAAATATTTTATTTTAAAAGGGGTTTGTGACCACACTGCACGTTTCATTGACGTAAGTTTTGGTATGCCTGACAAAATGCATGATGCCGAAATTTTGCAGCGACTCACAAATGTAGAAAATCCACTTTTTCGTAGTGAGCGGCACTTATTGGGCGATTGTGCCCAGTAGTACAAGTCTCAAAGAAATCTTGAATGAATTATGCACGATTTTTCTTCCTCTTTGACGAAACATGCTGATTTGTTTATAAATTTCATTGACGAAAATCTCATACAAAAGTTGCAAATTCGTTCACTCTTTAAGAACTTTCTGTTTTCGATGAACGAAAACAAGACAGATTTCTTAAAGAATTATCGACAAATGTGACTCATGCAGCAAATTCTATAAGAAATCATCATAACATATTCGTGCTTTGGACTGCAGGGTGAATATCCACTTTTTTGAATTTAATGACTCCGTTTCGCGATAATGGACGTCTTCCAAAATCATATATCGACTACAATGTCCAACTAAGTTCGATTAGAACGAAAATCGAGCGAGCATTTGGTCGTTTTAGAGGAAAATTTAGCCATCTCCAATTCGGCGATGCAGACGTTGATTTGGTCATTTATATAATTGCTTTTTAATTGCTTTTTGGGCCCAAGTTTATTCCAGTATTGGTTTTCAACGTATTAACCCATGCGCACATCTTAAACCAAATAATAATTTCATTTATGATAAAAAAAAATACTGTTTGCCTGAACGTTGCTTGAGTGAATTGTTGATTTTATGCTACCAAGAGTTTTGTGCGGATCAAGCTAAAAGTGTAAGAGAACGTAACAATCTAATATGCAGAAGGTTGTAGTTAGGATGTTAAAGGACACCATCAATTTTAGAAGGAGTAATTCCTCAATCATTATAATAGTGCAAGGGGGAAATCACCGTGACCGTATAATACCGTACCACCGTATAGAGTGACAAGGGGGAAATCACCGCTTTGATGTACGCCAACGATTATCGACAGAAGATGGACAGTTGGGTTCTAAAATGTATAGACGGAGGTATGTATCATGAAGCGTGAAGAGATTTAGTATGGAAAAATCTTGGGCTAGCTCAAATGTTGTATGCGAAATTTCTTAGAATTAAAGGCCAGTTTGTGAAATTCTACAATAACAATAATGCTGTTTAAGGTTTGTATAGTAAGAAGTTAATTAGATTATTAAACAAACGCAACCAAGAAGAGGCCAGATTGCCCTATTTATATGGTGTTGTAAAGTGCCACAAAGAGGTTTTCCCTTGTAGGCCAATTTGTGCTACATTGCACTGGTATACCTACCCATTACAGAAAACAGTTGTAGGGTTTTAAGGCATTTATTGACACATTTAATTTCAGATCACAACACTATTGACATTAAAAATACTGCCAATGAAATCTCTATCATACTGATGTGTAAATATTACGAGTTTGTTAACGTTAGATATTAAGGATATGTATCCAATGATGGATAAAACTGCAATCAAAGAATATATAGCTTCTTTGACCAGACAAGAATGGTTTCTAAGACATATCGTGAATTTGGTAGAGTTTTGTTATCATGTTTAAATATCCTATATAAATGTTAGAGGTAAATCAGGGGACTACCTCAAGGAGCCTGTGACTCAGGGTTGTTGACTACTTTTTTTTGGATCATTTTATTAATACGCACTAAAGCATTCTTTTCGAAAATAACTTGGCGTTTTTTGGTGGAAATACATGGGCAACTTTCTCTACATTCCCGGTGTATATCTTGAAGATTTTCAAAAAGATTTTGAGAGTATAACTCAGATGTCTTTAACCGTAGATAGGGAAGAATTAAATGAGAATGATCAACCTACGTTTATTCGAATATAAATTTAATTTGATGTAAAGATAGTAAACTTCGTTTGAACAATTACACTAAGCTTCCGCGTCTCATCGTATGCTACATTCTTTTATCTAATCATCCAATAAATCAAAAAAGACTACAATTGTGCAGTCTATAATGAAGCCTTTAAATGGGACTAGCAATGAGTATTTAGTGAAAGATTTTGATACTTTGTGAAGGCAATTTGAAAATAATTTTTATCTGACTTTGCTTAAAGAGGACTTATTTGTGCGTACCATGTCTCGGGAAATCCATAATATTAGTTATGGGTGTTCAAAAAGTTTATGTTCAGGAGTGAATTACATCTTAGGATTAAAATATTGCATTGTTTATTACAAAAATATCGCCCTATGCCATGCAAGTTTAAAAGTATTATGAAAAAATCAATGTTAGGTGCTAGGCTACAAGTTATGCAATATTGTTGTAAAGATTTTTCAATGTTGATGTGGAGCATTTTAAAGTGATTGGTTTTGGTCCATATTTGATCCCGACCCTGTAGTTGAAAATCAAAAATCTAGACTTTACATGGTTGCTTGTGGTGAGTGTAATGTGCAATTTATAATAAATGGCATTGGTTCGATTGTTGATATACTGGACTAAATACAAAAAGATTGTACAGCTGTACCTTCGGTGCATAAAAAGAACTTTGGGCATACCATATCTGATCGGTACTTACGTTTACCATCCGTAGAGAAAGTTAGACTTAGGTTTACAGATGTTATTATTCAAAAATTTATACGCTGCATTAGGTGTCGAGTGTGACTCGATGAAAGGGCTTTCAAGTATGCCAAGAACTATGCAGATCAGTTCGGATGTATGCACAAAAGCTTTGGAGACATATGGTGTAATGTCCTATTCCACTTTGGGACTACCGTTACTTAAATAGTATATTACGTCTTATACTCAGTTTTTTATTTTCGGTTTTTGTTATCATATTTCATGGGAGTCCACAGGATTTCTTCTAGGGGGGAAAAGACAAAAAAAGAGTCTTGAAGGAGCATAAAGAAACTATAGCCTATATAATTCTATTTTCTGAGATTTATGGTACTAATTACACATAGGAAAATTCAATATATTTTAAAGATTAGGTAAAAATCGTTCACGTGTCTTACTTGAAATATTTCCAAATTTCATTTTATATTTTTGTCATGTAATACATTTCAATAATTTTTGCAAAAGCAAATATTTTTAGTTGTTAAGAAAATTAAATAATATAAGGTCTAATTCATTTTTAAATGAAATAGCATTAATAACATTTGAGCCCCCAAGTTTTCAACTTTTCAAATAAAAATACAAAAATTTGACAATATTAAACAATATTTCTGTTTTGTTGGAAAACTGGATAAAACAAACAAGAATTTTAAGCAATTTTTTCAATTCTGGATGTATATAACTTCTAAGCCAATTGAGGCCGCTCCCAGCCTGAAAATTTTTAGATTTGAATTGAGGAAGTCAAAATCCATATAATCCGCAAAAATTAGAGTTTCGTTATTCTTGAAATGCTTCCCGCATGCTAAGGGAGATATTTTTGACCGGATCTCAAACCGCATTGACACCAGTACCCAACATAGTTATTATATGAATAATTTAAAAAAGTTTTTTAATTCAAATAGTGAATTCAAAATTAAAAAATGAATAAATATATTTCTGGGTTATGGGTTCCTTACATTTTCTTAACATATTCCAGAACCTCCCTGCAAGGTTTGATTCTGAATCCTGAATTTAATATAAGCACATGACGCTAAAAAAACGTGAATTTTAAAAAGTATTTAATGGATGTTTCAAATCAAGTTTCCTATTCACATTTAAGTAATAAAGAAACGTTTGACACTAACATATTCTAATTTAACACTTTATTCTTATCCGAATTTCTCATATGATTTAAAAAAAATAAGTCCTTGTTTCAAAATTTGCCTGCTTTATTCATAATTTCCAAAATTTTTTTTTCTTTTGCTTTTGATTTAGAAGCCTTGCCATTATTTAGGAAAAATTAAAATATCGAAATAGGATCATTTTTATGACAGAAAAATTATTTTTTATGTCGACGTTTTGGAAAACATTTATGTTTAAAAATTTATTTTACTTTATTTTCTGCTTGTTTGCAAGGACTTTAAAACAAAAATTGGCTTTTTTCAAAGTTTATATCCGTTCTTAAGTTAAATGCCTCTTGCAATCTGTTGCTGCGAAGAATGATCTTCGACTAATAAAGGATATCATTCTTCAATATTTTTCAACTTCTCGTACGAATAATTTCTTCCATTACATTCGTAGTATTTACTAATGGTTTCATACTATTTACGAATTAAAAATAATATTAGTAGAAACATTCATTTGTAGGTTGGCTCATACGCATTATATGGAGAATGTACGAAACGACGTCCATTCTACGAATCCTAATCGTGACTTAAAAATACGAATAGAATTCGTCGATTTAAAAATGCATGGTTTAGATCATCTTTATTTATGAATTAACATAGAAAGTATTTTTGTAATTTCTTCAAAATATATTAGCATACATAATGAACATATCGTCATATGAAATCACAAAAGCCAATCAAACAATTTAAAATCGGAATTTTGTTGAATTATGATGCACATTATCACAATACAAGTTGCTGCAAAATTTCACACTCCTAATACTAAAAATGGCGTTTGTATAAACCAACGAGTATATATATCTATAAGATATTTCACTTGTCGATCGTTATTTTTTGCTCGCTGATATTAGCCATTCATCGACAGAACAGGCTATTTTTATGGGACATTTATTTTATTCCCCTTTAAAAGTGCGAGTTGCTTCTGCTCAAAAACAAGAAAGAAATGTCAGAAATTGGCAAGTTGAGTGAAGAAAAGCAGAAGCAACAAAGAATGAGTGTGAGTTGTTCTGATTTGCTGTCGCTCAGCAAATAAACACATTGGAGTGTAAAGGAAAGGAAATGTTAACATTTTATGAATGGAATTAAAAGTAAAGTTTCACAGCTGTGGCTTTGATTTGCAGGTATAAATGATATTTTGCTATCACTTTTGGTTGTTGAATATATTTAGTTTCTTAGTTATATTTTGGTTGCTACTTTGGTAGCAAAATAATGATTTATATTTGAATATAATTTGTTTCTTCATGCTAATATTTTTGTAAGTAGTTATATTTTGGTTGCTATTTTGGTAGCAAAATAATGATTTGTAGATATTTCATTAGCCGAATAGAAATACGGAATTCTAATTGGACTCATGAAAAATTAATTGCTTAATAAAATAAATGCAAATAGAATAAGTTCAGAAATATTCTATTAATGTAAAATCCACAATATACTTATTATGACAAAATATAACTACTTATCTATAGAAAATTGTAAAAAATATAAAAACAAATTTAAATTTTAAAAAAATCCAAAAACAATAACTGTTAACCTATTTTTCGAGCACAAATTGAAAATTTTATAGGTTTTCAAAACAATATAAGAAAAATTTAATTGTTGACCTACCGCCAAACCTTTTCTTATTTCTTCAATTTACTTCATTGAACTTTCAAACAAAGAACTTTTGGAGATATTGTGAAAATTTTGATGTCATAACGGAATTTTTTATTATACAATTTTTTTCAATATTTATACCATTTTTTATTATTAAGCAAAAAAAAATATTTTTATATTGTATTTTAAGATACAAGGAAAAATTTGTATGTCTAGATTTCAAATTTTTACAAGGTATTTAATATTTTTAAGCAGCGGGTATTTGCTAGTGAATAGATACAATTTCAAGTATATAAAAATTGATTTTTTAATTTTTAGAATCAATATAATTAATAATTAACAAAAAAAATTTATTTCTTTGTATAAATTATAAACTATTTTAGGAAATATCATCCAAAATATTAATGTTACAGAAAACTATATTTCCCAATCAGAAAAGTCTGCTATTATTTTGTTGCTAATTGTTAACTTACAAATGCAACAATGTTATTAACACCGCTGTTACAGCTTCTTACTGTGGGTTTAGACCGCCTGAACGAACGAAAAATTTATCGCGAACAATTTATTGCAATAAATTCTTCGTTCGGAGTACTGTTTAGACCGCACGAACATCATTCGCGAACAAACATTGGCCGCCATCTTTTTCGTTCAGGCGGTGTAAACAGCAATTTGTGCATTAGGCCGAACATCAATAAATGCAGGGTTGATGACTCCTTATTTTTATATTAGTACTAAAACTTATACTCCGTTTCTCAACAACAAATGGTTTGCCACTCCATAACAATATATTACTCGTATTAGTTATTATAGAAAAGACGTGTGTTTAACTTAAGGGCCCATTTAAGTTTTTCGACAAACAAAAATTGAATGTTTTCACATTTTTCGTGTGTCAATAAATTTCGTAAATTTTAAGTCAATTAAATAAAAATTGTTCCCAAATTGTATGCACTTATAAAGCATATATAATTGATACTTTCAGTCGTTCGATTTTTATTTTAGAGAAATTTTTTTTATGTTATAACTTTTAAGAATTGTTTTTAGTCACAAATCGAATTTTCAACTACCATTTTGGTTAATATCCACATTTTTCTAAAATCTTTGATTAAAAACTCAAAAAGTTTCAGGAGAACCTAAAATATATTTTTTTTTATTTGAACGAGCTCTATTGCGGACTCCTGCTATATATTTAATAATATTTGCTATCCATAAACTCAAAATTTTTATTAAAAATTATATAGTTATTTAAAAAAAAATGACCTCAAATAAACAGTTGCCTCAAATAAATAAAATATAGGGTTTTCCGCTTAAAAACTTCATTTGGCGCTTTACACAACACAATCATATTGCAGCGAAAGTTAACAGAACACTTTTAAAAACATAAAACTAAATTACTACATATTTTAGTACTTTTCATAAATTATTCTCTAAAGCTACTCCTCTTTGCTACTTTTCTGTTTTTAAACACAGCGCAACACCGGATTCGCCCAAAAAGATCGAAGCTTGTTCGATCAGAGCGAACGAAGGAATCTTCGTTCGTTCGCCCTAATTTACTGTTTACACCGGGCAAACATTGTTCGCGATAAATTTATAGCGAACACTGTTCGTTCGGGCAAAGTGTTTAAACCGAGCGAACGAACGAGGTTTCTTTCGTTCGTTCAGGCGGTCTAAACGCACAGTTATATGCATGTATGTATGCATTGTTGTACTTCTTGGGTTCTATGATCGTAGCTAAGGTAAGTATGTTTAGTACAGAAGAGTTTTGTATTCATTACGTTCATATTCATTTTATGACTAAATGAGTATAAGGACGTAAACTTTTTATAGTTTTGCTATTATGTAAACATAACATTGAATTACATATTTCAATATGTTCAGAATTGGTCAATACATTGCCATGTGATGAATATATTGAAAAAATACATCTTTCGATGTTGCAAATGCCCACTGTAGGGTATTGAAGCTAAAAATAAACTCAGGGAATTTTTTGAAAATAAATATTTCTAATTTTTCTCTAGGTTTTTTAATGAGCTTAATAAATTCGGAGAATTTTTAAAAATGAATAATTTTTCTTTATATGCACTTGAATTATGCTTTTTCGGTCTCTTTACGTCTTAGTTACTATTGACAAAACATCGTCCAAGTGTCCTTTGTGCCTTTTGTGCCTCTTGTGTTTTTTTGATAATTGCGAGCTTTATGCCTATAGTGCTATAATTTAAAATAATATTTTTTGAACCTACTGGTTTTATTAAAACTAGTCTCCCCACCATCTCTTCTTTTCAAAACAACCCCATGAAATTGCTATTTTTAAAAGTTCAAATAACAGACTTTTGTGAAAAAAACATGACAAAAACCTCAATAGATATACATCTATATAGCTTTCCATGTGATGTTTTGATGCTGACAAAGTGGTGCGATAACCTTAAAAGTAAGCGCACATGTATTGATGAAAATACTAGGCTATGCAGCCGCCATTTTGATCCTTCCTGTATTGGACTACTCCGATTGAAAATTGGTTCCATTCCAAAAGAACGTCTTGGTAAGTTTTTGTAGTAAATTTATAGTAAATAAATATATAAATATATGGGCATTTCCAAACTGGCGTGACGGACGATTTGTACGAATAAATATTAAAAAACTTAATGAGAAGTCTAATTTTTTAAAAGTTTTTTTATATTTTCGTAATAAGTAAAAAGAGATATATTAATTAAAAAGAATGACACCAAGAGACCCTAAGGATTTAAATTTATAAGGAGAAATATGTACTGGCGTTAAGATACAAAAAACGGAAGTTATTTTTGACTTGAATTACAAAATTTGCAAAACTCTGAATTGGGCAATACTTTTTGTATAAAACTTTTTTTAGAATTGTTTGAAATAACATACGTTTATTTTCCAAGTGATCAAATTTAAAAGTCTTCCCTAGTTTTTTTTTATTGGACTTTTTGACCAGGTGTTACGTAACTGGTGTTGTTACTTAAATTTCCATTGTCATACAATATGATAAAATATTAACTTTTTAATAAGTTTTAATTTTTTGGTCACGATAGACTTTTCTGTGGAAATGCCCATATATACTAGAGTACATCGACTTGTATAAGAAAAATGTGAATTTTGATACCAGAGTTGGGGGTCAGATTTTCGATATACACTGAGGAAAATTTATGTTAACATTAAATGAAATTGTGTTCATATTAGCCGGTTATAGAGCAAGTGCTTATTTTTGGAAATTTATCATTTAAGTTGATTAAGATAATAGTTTTAATATAAAAAACCAAATTTAAAAAATATTTGTTCAATTTATTCAGATTTTATTTTAAAAAATTAATTGACAACAAAATTTTTGAACACCTTTTGGGCTAAAAATTAGCAGTTTTCTTGTAAATTGTGAACATTTCAGCTGGTTCAATCAATTTTCAAATTTTTTAACACTTTACTCAGTTTTCATTTTTTTATTTTTTGATAATATATATTTTGACAAATACGAACTTTATGTTTTTACAAATGTAATGTCTGTAATTTTGTACATCATTTTTTGATTGGCGAATACGTAATTTATATTAGTAGTAAAAAAACTGCGGTAATTTTTCCTTTCTGTCTTAAAATCATATTCTTCAATTTTTGGCTGTTATGCAACAACTATTTACGCAGTTCCTCATTTTGGTTATCAATTACCTTTCTGGTAATGCGAGTACCTATTCAACAAGGTATCAAACATGAAAATACATTCATAACTTCAAACTTGTGGTTTCCCTTTTACGAAAGCACTACAATAACATTTTTTATATCTTTAAAAGTTATGCATGGATTTTCATGTTTGATACCTTGTTGAATAGGTGCTTTAATAACCGTTCTTATAATATCCACAAAATGTAGTTTTTTTGAAAAAATAAAAAAGTAGCAAGATGTATTCTATAACTTTTAAACCAATTGCGAGCGGACTGCAATTTTTTCATGTTTGGAGTTAGAAGGTCAAAATCCTTATAATCGGTAGCTATTTTGAAAATTTTCCGTTATTCAGTTTATTACAGTTCTGTTACACGGCCATACAAAGGATTAAACGAAATTGTTTTTTAAATAGATCTTGAAACAATTTTATTTATGTGAAAACAGAAATGTTTTAAAGTTGAATTTTAAGTTTTTGTTTTCAAAACAAGGGTTTTAAATATACTTTCATAGTAAATATTTGCAGTTTAAAAACATTCAGGGTAACGGTGGACCCTAAATATGTGGTTTTTGTTTTGAACTCTTCTTTAATTTTTTAACCCTTTCACTTATTTTTAATCATTTCGTTTATAATTAAAGGTCACAATGATGTAGATCTGCATTTCGTTGTATTAAAATGCAATCTGCACGAAAAATGGAATAATTATTCTATTGCTGAATGTAGCAGCGATTCACGAAACTGCTCATTATTCAATTTTCCGCAGTGCCCAATTCGACGCCAGTAATGGATCGAAGTTTGTAACTTGGATGGTGATGCACGCAAAAAACTTTTGATTTGCTGAAATCATTTCCGGCCATCGGATGTATTAAAAAAGAAACTGAAAACTTCTGCGTTTCCGGTATATGGAATTCAACATGAGTCACCACTTTCTTTGACAAAACATGTAGAAAATGTGAAAAACATGCAGCCGGAGCAACAAGTTTGGGAAAATTGCCATATATTCTGCAAGAATGCAAAATTTCATAAAAAAGAAAAACTGGCAATGAAAACTGCACACATGCACCAAAATATTTTGCAAGAAAAAAAGAAGGAAGAACTTCTCGATAAAATAAACACTCTTGAGCAGCATATTGAGGCCTTGCAAAAACTATAGCTAAGTATGAAGCACCTAACAAACAAGAAATCTTTGCTTCTACATTCGCAAGAATAATAACAAACAAAAAAGTAATAAATGCTCCCAAGTAGAGTGAGAGATGCTCCAACCCATTAATTTTCAATCACCGAAGTCATTTAAATATATGAGATCGCAGCTTGGGTTTAATCTGCCAAGCGCTGCATCTCAATGGAGATGGCGGCCTGTTAAGATAATGATGCCTGGAATCACGCAACAAATGGAGTTTCATTTGAAAAAACTTGCTATTTGGATGACTGCGCAATCGAAGAATTGCATTCTTTTATTCGACGAAGTCATCCAATGGAAGGAATTGGAATACAATTTGATGCGGGACCAATTGGATGACTTCGTCGATTTGGGGGACGGTTATAGGAAGCCAGTTCTGGCAAATAAAATGATGACTTTCATAGCTTTTACTGCACATCAGGAGGAATGGTTGGTAAGTCTTAACTTGACTTAACTTAACTTTAATCAACTTTACTGTACTTAACTTGACTGAACTTAATTTAAATCAACCTTACTTAGGTAAACTTCAAAACTTTCTCTTTTTTCCAGCGGAGTAAATAAAAGTAACACTACTAAGTGTTGTATAATCCATTTTGAGTTGCGGATTCAATCTCAGGGGAATAATTTCGGATCAGGGTTCCTCAAACGTGCGTTGTATTAATTTGCTTACAAATACCAGGGCAAATAATTATATAACAATAAGAGGCCAAATAATTTATATAATGCATGATTATTGCCACTTATTTAAAAGAATGCGAAATATTTTGTTTGCCAATGATATTGGTACTGCTAATGTGGTGGCAAGTTGGGGAGTTTTGAAAGAGACGAGATCGATAAGTTTTCTAAAAGTTTTCGAATGATGCCTAAGCTTACGGACAAGCATTTAAATCCGCAGCTATTCGACAAAAACGCTCAGCAATGCAGTTGCTGTCGGCATTCGCCATTGTATTGATAATAATCTTTATCAAAACCAAGAAAACAAGGCAAATGCTGAAGCAACATTGCATTACGTATTGAACTGAAACAATGGCTTCGATAATTGTAATACCAAAAACTGTCACGACCCAAACATTAATAAGCGTTCTGTTTTCAGGGATTTAGAGAAAATTGCACTCCTTGAGGAATTTCTAGCATTTTTAGAATATCTAAAGCTCCCAAAGAAAAATTTTCAATGCATCAGTGGCTTAATATTTACTCTAGAATCAATGATTATGTTAGTTTACGATCTGTTACAAGATCCAAATGTAAAATTTGTTATGCTTAGTAGGTTGAACCAGGACTCTACAGAAAATTTCTTTTCAGTAATATGTTTTCTAATATGTTTTGTTACTTGGTGATATCGCAGGATCACCATGTAAAGTACACGCCTTTTTTTTGTAAAAACAAAGAATAAAAAGGACTCGCGTTTTTATAAAAAGTTCTAGGACCTGCCTAATTGGTTGCCGGTGAAGTTCGCCACTGGCGCTATTTTAAATATCCTTTTTTATGCCGTTCACTAAAAAAAATGCAGAGGCTAAAAGGGTTCAAGTCGGCAGCTATTAAAGCTCAAGACTTATTTAAAATTAATTAGAAGGCAGCTTGTTAGAAGCTCAAAACAAATTAACTTTATTTGAAATTTTTTCGTTCTTTTATAGTATGCATAAGCTATTTTGTCTTAAAACTAGTTAACAATTGTTTTTGTATCTAAAAAATAAACAGAATCATATGTTCTAAAATTAGTGTAAAACTAATAGTAGAATATCGTATGCATATTTGTAATTTAGTAATAGTAGTATAATGTGTGTGATTGAATAGACTTAGATTATTAGAAAACGTAAACGTAATCATATGTGAACATATTTGTGTAGGAGTAAAAGTAAAAATGTAATGTCATATATTTTGTTTTCAGCAATATTAGTACATGTGTGCGAATGAAATAGATAATAGTGCTTAGTATGAACATATGCTATTATTGTTAGAATATTATTTTAGTATAATGAAGTAAAATAGAATAAGGTGATACGTACCGTAAAGGTGTGCATCTGTTAACTATGTTTTATGGTTGTTTGTTTTAGTATTTTATAATGTAGAAGTGTGTGTATTACACCCTCACCCTTAAGATAAAAATTAATATGAAATTAAAGAAAAATTAATTTTTTGGTTTTTTTTTTGTGGTTTAACTTGTACAATATTTTAATATAATTAATTTATTTACACAATTTAAAATTTTAAATAAAAAGATACAATTTGTTACAAATATTTCTTTAACGTGTTATTGTGATACTCTTTTAGTTTTCCATTGATATTAATTATTTAATTAACTCCTTTTTTGTTAACAATTATAAATGGACCAATATAAGATCGATTTTTTTTTCTATTCATCCTTTTTATTAAAACTTTATCTCCAATATTTAATATTAACGGGTTTATATTTTTATCTTTTTCAATTCTATTAATTTTTGCAATATTTATTAATTCTTTTGCTTTTTGTAAATAATATTTTAATCTATGTTTTAATTCTTGAGCGTAGTTGTCTGTATTATAAACTATTGATTCGAAACGATTATCATTTGGAAGATTTGCTAGTTTTCCAAAAACTAGCTCAAATGGTGTATAATTTTTATCAACATGAGGCGTTGTATTGTATGAAAAAGTGAAAAGTGAAAAATTGGGATCCATTGGTCCCATTCTTCATTTTTGCAAAAGTTTCGATGGCTTCTCTCTATCGAGCCTAGAGTAGTCTCATGGTGATATGGAGTACTAAATATTTGTTTAACGTTCAAAAGACTGCATTTTTCCGGCATTAATTCATTGAGAAATTCTGTACCTCTATCCGATTTTAAAATTGTAAAGTATAAATATTAAAATTACATTTTCAATTAATGTTTTAGCAACAGATTTCGCGTCTTTTGTCTCCATTGGACATGCTATTACGTACTTTGTTACGTCGCACTGACATGTTAGTATATATCTGTAATTGTTGGATAAGCGAAGGGGACCTACTGTGTCGATAGAAACAATTTCAAAACTGGTACTTGGTGTGTCTGTCATTGTTAAATTTTCTTTTGTTTGTTTAGTCTGTTTGCTTAATTTGCATTTATCGCAATTGAGTATTTATTTTTTTATCATTTTATTCATATTTTTCCATATGTATTTTTGTTTTAGTTTCATTGTAGTTATTTTTATACCGAGGTGACCTCTGTGTGTTGAATTGTAGTATTCTTCGATTATTTGATTTGGTTTTACTTTGTCGACTATTCGTTCTGTTTCATTGAATTAGAATTAAATTAGAATTTTCAAATTTTCATTTTTTTCTCTCTAAATTATTATAAATTTCTTTAAAATTATCCATTGCAACGGTTTTAAAAATATCATCATTTCTCTTTAGCGCTAACTCTTCAATTCCTAAATTATACATTTTTGATGATAGCTTCTCCAAAGTCAGCGGTGTGAACAGTGGATTATCACTACATCGTATAATTTCTTCCTCATCATTAATTTCAAATTGAGAACACTTTAAATTTTTATCTGTTTTGAACCTTAATTTCTTCATTTTTTAATATCTGTTATGGATGTACAATCCCACACAAACAGTTCATGACGCTTTTTGTGGGAATTGCAATGCGTTTTGTTATAATCAGTGTTTTGAGTATGCTTATTTCTAATCATACCTCTAGTAATAGCTGGTACGTTTTTGCTAACTTCCGTATTTGTCGGAATCATCGCTTTTAGGGAATCGCTGTTTAGATCTATGCACGATAACGCGTCAGCATTAGTATTCATTTTTCTTTTTTTATAAATTATATTAAAATCATAATCGCAAAGATCTAGTCTTATGCGTGTCATTTTTGATGACGAATTTTTATGTGAGAAAAGAAACACTAGTGGTCGGTTAGAACCGAAAATTTTCTACACTAAAGGTTGGGTCGAAATAAATTGATTGCCCAGTGTATAGCTAAGAGCTCTTTTTCAATAATTGACTTGTTCAGGTCATGTTTTGCAAGAAATTTTCTTGCATACGAAATTGGTAAGTCTGAGCCTACTTCGCCTTGCGATAAAACTGCACCGAGAGCATAATTAGAAGCGTCTGTGGAGAGTTTGAATGGTTTATTGAAATCGGGATATTGGAGTATCAGGAGATTCAAAAGTTTTGTTTTTACTTCATCGAATGATTTTTGGCAATTTTCGTCCCAGTAAAATTTGGTATTTTTCTTTAAAAGTGAATTTAAATTTTTAGCAGTGTCGGCAAATTTAGGTATAAATCTTCGGTAGTAGTTGCAGAAAGCAACAAACCTTCTTACTTCGTCCGCGTTTTTCGGTATTGGATATTCTTTGATTATTTTGTTTTTAGATGGGTCGGTTGTAATTCCATTGGCCGTTATAAGATGCCCAAGGTAAATGACTTCTGGCTTCAGAAAACAACATTTATATGAAATTAATTTTATATTATATTTTCTTAATCTGTCAAAAACTTTTAGTAAATTGTCGTAATGATGTCCTCAGCTACAACCGAAAACAATTATATCGTCTTCATAAATAAAAGCTTCTGTATCTAAGCCACTTAATGCGATGGCCAGCATTCTTTGGAAACTGTTGGATGATATCTTCAATCCAAATGGCAAACGTTTAAATTGGAAATGTCCATTTCCAGTCGAAAAAGAAGTTAACGGTCGTGAGTCTTCGTCTAAGTTAAAGCCGATACACATTGACTGCAACAGTCGTTCACCGACAAAACGAAAACTTGCCGTCAGAGAGAAATGTCGCAGTATTCTCGAAGATTTGATTATAATGAACGCAACAGCGACAATCTGTATTTCATAAACAAACTCTGCTATGTTAGCTCTTGTCGTCTATCAAATTAGAAATAGATTGAAGTCTGCGGCAGCAACAATTGTGGTCGTGTTCTCTCTTGTCGTGCTGTCTTCAAAAAATACATCTTCACAAGAAAACATGCGTTCTATTTTTTGACAATTGGCGTTCGTCGCTAGTCGCAGTCAATGTGTATCGGCTATCAATCTGGTGAAAATAGCTGGTCATGTCCAAGGTCGAAAAGTATTTAGCTCTTCCAAGTCTGTCAAGAACGTCTTCTATTTTTGCTAACGGAAATTTGTCGTTTACTATTTTTTCGTTTAGTTTACGAAAGTCTACAACGAGTCACCATTTTTTTTCGTCATTTGTTGGCTTTTTTGGAACTACAAGTAATGGTGAGTTGTAGGGGCTCACTGAATGTTCGATTATATTGTCAGATAAAAGTTGGTCAACTTGTTCATTTATTTCTTTTAACTGTGTTTATGGAAGTCTGTAATTTTTAATGTATACCGGGAGCGAATTTGTTGTATGTATAGTCTGTGTGTAAATATTATTTGTACTTAAGTGTTCTCCGTGGAGACGAAAAATGTTTTCGTATTGTTTAATAATACTTATTATTGATGATTTGGGTCGTTGCAACCAATGTCTTACGTATGTAGTAATTTCAAGTCTATTTTTTTTTATATTTAGTGTTAATTTTACAAGAAAATTTATTATAATTCTTTAATTTTTTAGTTTCAAAATCAAGATTACTTAATGTTAAATTTTTATCATTTGTATTCAAAATTTTTACATGAACATTGCCATTTGCTGGTATTAAGCTATTGCCTAAAAATACTCCATTTTCTATTTTATATTTAAAATAATACTGTCTTCCTTGACTTTAATATTCGGTATTATTTATTCTGATCTTTCACGAATAATAATATTTCTTTTATGGAATTCTATTAAAATGATAGGTAAAATATATTCTTTTTCATTTATAATCAAAGTAAGTGTATATGTTTCAAAATCTATTTTTGACATATGTATATTTTTCTAAGATGTCTCGCCCTATGATTGTAGTGAAATATTTCTAGTATTAATGTCATTTATATTGTTTGTGTTACAAATGGAGATATCAGCTCCAGTGTCTATTATAAATGTTAAATATTTATTGTTATTTTTACATAGCAAAGTTTTATAATTTGTTAAATTTTGAGTAATTTTGAAAATTAATTTTGGCCAGTAACAGTATCTGGTACCCGGCCATGGACCTTTCCTTGTACGTTATTTCTGTTTAGATTTCTATTGAAATTATTTTGATGGTATTGTTTCGATTTGAAAAATTATTGTTTCTATTTGCATTATTGTTTGAAAAATAAGTGTTACGGTTTGTGTTATTGTTTGGAAAATTATTGCTTCTATTGGTATTTTGAAAATGACTATTTCTACTGTTATTTTGTGAATATCCAAAATTACTATTATTTCTGTAATTATTGTTTAAGATGTTATTATTTCGGTAGTTTTGTGTATTATTTCTGTGATTGTTTTGTGAATTATAGTTATATCTGAAGTTATTTTTATTATATTTGAATTTGAAAGTTATTTTTGCTATATCGAATTTGAAAAATTATGTTTTTGTCCGAAACTAAACTTTCTTCTGCTGTTAAACATCTTTTAACGGCTTCATTAAATGTTTTTGGTGTATTTGCCAATAAAATGGTCCGAAATTCGGAATTTACATCTTTAGTAAAAACATTTAACGCCATGCTTTCGTTAACTTTATATACTGCAGTTTTTGCTTCTTGAGTCGGATTAGTCAAAGTTTTTATTTTAAATGAACTTATAATTGTTCAGTGATTTCTAAGATTTTTTCTCTAAATTCAGATATGGTTTTATTATTTTGCTTGAGTGCACCAAGTTCGCTTAGTACTTGTTGCATAGATTTTGGATTAGGATATGCTTTTTCTAATGAATTTTTCAACTCTTCAAATGTCGTTGGCCTATTTGAATATCCTAGAATACTTCGTACTTGTGCTGTTAATTTAAAATTGTAAAAATTTTTAGGTTTTTACCTACAGTATTTATATCAAAATTGGCCATATTTAACAAATTATTTTCTTTTAATGCTTTAATATTTTTTCTTTTAGTGGTAATGTTATAATTGTTTTTTATAATTCTTCGTGAAGATTATTAATTTTTAGTTTTAAAATTTCATAATTTACATTTTCTTCAATTGAAATATTATCAACTTCGATTTTTAGATTTTCAATGTATTTCAACTTGAGCTCTATATATTGTTTTGAAAATTCTCTATGTTTACTCTTTCTTAAGTTGCTTTTAGTTTTTCAATCAACAAAATATTATTTTGTAGCGTATCTGAATCAGTGAAAATGGGACTGACGAAAATTCGTAATCAGCTTGCGTCTAATAGCGATCAGTAGTGGAATTCTCAAATAGTTAACGATACGAAATCGTTATGGTTAACTAAAGACATTTGTAGTTTGCAGTAACGAATGTTGTATTCTCAAAACCGTACTTAGCGACAAAATTACTGAAACGTAACATTTACAATATAAGCTACAAATATCGTTAACTGAAATCGAAAATATGGCAGCACTCTCCTTTTTTGACAGTTTAGCCAAAACAAATATTTATAAGCTATCAAAATAAAAGACCGGTATGGAAAACATAAAAAAAGCGAAGCAGCCGGACTACTGCCGAACAGCACCAAATCATGCTGGATTTTTTTGAGGCCAACAAAGGCTTGGCTGAGGGCAAATTTGTCTCAATACATGGCAAACAGGATGCCTGTAAAAAATGGGACGAGCTAGCTGAACTCCTCAACGAAAAAGGAGCTACTAAAACTGGTTCGCAGTGGCAAACGGTAAGTAATGAAAAGTCATTGTATTGTTTTTCTTAATACAAAACCACTCTTTTATCATATTAGGCTTGGCGAGACCTTAAAAGCAGGACTTCTGTAAAAGCAAGGTAGCGCAGGAAAGAAATGGCAAAGACGGGCGGCAGACCGCTTACACTTCCTGCGCTCACCGAAATTGAGAAGCGAGTGCTGGGCATACTTGGCCACGACTACGGAGAAGGAACCAAGATCTGCCCCGAAACTATTCCAGAGGAAGAGGTAACTTCATAATAGACTTATAGTAACATATTAATAATAATATCTTTTTAAATACAGCATTTGCAAGTCCTCTTGGAAAATGGAAACAGAGATGTGCTGCATGTTCGTCCAATTGTCGTAGGTGTAGTTGAGGATGTTGACGATGCTGTGGGCAGGGCTCAAGAGGAGGAGGAGGATTGGCCTGTTGAACATCTAGATGAGATAGCAGAAATGCCAGCATCTCAACTGAAAAACAGGCCGAAGAGAAGAGTGCCAAAAAGGACTCAAATGGATTCGGCGCGGGAGCAGTTTGCTACTTTAGCAAAAACCCAGGCAGATACTATTATGGTGAGTATAGACATTAGAGTGAACACACGTTTGTATAAGAAATTGTAAATATCTACTTTGAAAACTTGATGCAAAACTAAATGTGTATGTTTTTTAGGCTGATCCGAATATGCTCAGCGCCGTCGCGTTGATCAATTAGTTAAAAATCTGATTTATGCGTATACAGTAGAATCTGGATATAATGAACTAATATTTGCAAGGCTTTTTCTAGAGCCTAACAATGTATCTAGACTGTTCGCATTTTCGAGATTGAATTTTTTTTAAAAATGCATGTTTTTGCTTAAATCTTAACATTTTTTCCTTATTTGCATCTTATTCTTTGAAATGTCAGTTACTAAAACGTTCACTATTTTGAGCTTTTTATCGGGGGTTCGTTATATCCAGATTTGACTGTAGTTGAAAAAGTGCACTTTATTGGAAAAAAATTCGAATTACTTCTATTTCAGTGTCAATTTTAAAAACTGTTTTGAATTTAATTTTTATTTGATATATCAATGATAGAAAGAGCTATCAAACATGAAAATTCAACAAAAACTACTAGAGTTGCAGTTTGTTACATGCTTGATATTTTCTTTTTAAATAACTATAAAATTTCAAGCAAAATAGGTATCATATGTTAAAATTGGCACTGTAAAAGAAGTAATTCGGATTTTTTCCAATAAGAAGCACTTTCCCACAATTTACATATATCAGATTTTCAACCTAATGTCTAACAAATGTTAAGTTTTAAAAGCCAACTTCGATGAGATTTAAAAAAGAACGATTTGGCCGGTTTAATTGGCATAACATATTTATGAACTTTATTTCTAAATTATTGCTAACATATCTCATAGATACAAGCTGAATCAGCCAAGCAGCAGGCAGCTGCATCGCAGCAGATAGAAGAAGCAGCGGTAATGCAAGCAAATTCTTGCGACCGAATTGCTTCTGCCCTTGAAAAATTAGCAATTTCGTTTGAGCAATTGCGTTTAACGAAATGATAAATATTATAAGAATTCCTTTTTATTATTTTTACTTTTATAATTAATATACTGTGAAATGTGCCTTATTATTTTTAAATTTTTTTTTTATTTAGTTAAAAATTTTTGGTATTTTTTCACTTTAAATAAAAGCATTGAAGCTATGGAAAATAAAGTTTATTGAAGTGTTTTTATTTAAATTTTTTATCCCAAATAATCATTAAAATATGGTAACTAAAATTTCTGCGCAATCAAATGTTCTTGTATGCGTTTTGCAACTGATGAACGAAACGCAACTTTCATTGTTGCTTCAGCTACGACTCGTTCCGGTTCTCCTTTCCTCAAATTTTCTGTTATTTCAGGTTCTGTTAATGTGCTTACGCTCATGTTGTGAAGCACTGCGTTAGCATTTACAATTTTGCCGGCAAACCCAGGTTCGTACAACAAAACTCTTTGGTTCAAAAGGCACCTAAATCTGCCCTTAAGGACTCCAAGCGTACGCTCTATGTAGTTTCGAGATTTGCACAATGCCTTATTGTACCGAAACTTTGCTGTATATTGAGGCTGATTTGTTAATGGAGTCATGAGCCACGGTTCCAATGGGTAGCCGGAATCACCTGCAAGGAAATCATTGTTTAAAGTTTATCTTTATATAACACTTACACTACCACATCAGTCAAAACGACTGTTTTAATAATTCCAAATTAAAATTCTCAGATTGCGCTAAAAATTTTTGCGACGATTAATTTTATTGAATTATTTTTGTAATAAGTACATATATCTGTGGTAACAAGGAATAACGGCTAAGCTCAAAATATAGTAAGAAAGCGATATGGCATTTCCTTCATTTCCATCCTTGATAGAATGCAGAAAAACATTTTTTGCACGAAATATATAACCACTTTATTCTGTTATAGTTAAAGTTCTGTTAAAGTTTCATATATTTCAGGAAAAACTCCTACCTTTACAATACCTTTACAGTACAATAAAAACATTGTTTTTTACGATAATTTGAGTTTAGTCATTATTCCTTGTGACCACAGATATATGTATAATAAAAATTAAATGGTGTTCGTTGGATTTGGTATTTTTACCATGTGTTTGGTATTTTAAATGTTGATATTTTTTTTACAAATTTACCTATTAAAAATTTTTGGTGGTCACCACGTTCAAACGCTCTTTGCATGACGTTGCGAACAGCACATGCACTCCATATAAAAGAATCATGGCGGTACCTCGCATTAACATTCAAAATCTTGAGATTGGGATCGCATATCTAAAAAAAAACCTTTGAGAAAACTTTTATGTACAATTTACAACTCACCATTTGGACGTTAATAGAGTGGTAACCATGATGATTGACATATTCCTCTTCATGAATTGGTGGTCCCATTATGGCGACATGGGCACAGTCAATAGCCCCTATAGCACCATCGAAAGGCTGAGATGCTGTTCGAAATAGCGTGCGTGCTGCTTGTCGCTCGATTTGCGTAGCTGGGAAGCGTACGCATCTGTAACGCGATAGATCGAAGGGCTCACAGATGACTGGCTCATCGTGATGCTTTTTTGATTGCCAACTGGCCGCTGGTAGCATCCTGTTTCATAAAACCGAAGCGCACCTAGTACCTTGTAATAAAGAGTGAATGTAAATGATTTCTTACAAGGTATTTCCTTTGTTATTATACTTACCTTGCTTTCGGCCGATAAAGCTGCGATTGTGCTTCCTTCCAAGTCACTTCTTATGGAGTCGATGACATTGTGAGCTATCTCGGGTGTTAAGCGGTACAAACTTCTAAATTTTGATTCGTTCAAATCAAATGGAAATGTACTGTCTACTCTTCGAAAAAGAGCCCACTCAAACGCACTTTCTCGCATAGAAATTTCGTCTTGCAACAGCGCTGCATCCATTGCCAAATATTCAAATGCCATTTTTATTTTATATTGATTTTTATATTTTTTTTCTTAATAAAAAAAAGCCTTAGCAAAACACATTCTAATAAATCTTTCTTAACGTTTAAGTTAGTGGCACCAAAATAGTCGTCATTAAATTAACGGCAAATATCTTTAACGAACTGTCAGAGTTAAGGACAAATATTGCTAGCTAAGATGTTGAGAATACCAGTTTACGATAAATGTCGTTAACGGCCAGTTAACGATAACACAAGTGTCATTAACGCGTTTGAGAATTCCACTGCAGTTCCTTAAATGAATCGACGATGTTAAACAATTTCCTCGAATGAATAAAAGATATGGAAGGAATAGTTTCAATATTGTTTTTATTAACTATATTTTGTATAGACACGTACCACTGGTCTTGTGAGTTCGCCTAAGACTAAAATTTAGTAAGACTCAGCTTAACTTAGAGAACTATTTAACATAACGATAGAGAAATTAGCATAAGCTTAACATTATTCAGACAAACGCTCTTGTATCTTCTTAGCGTTGCCACATTAGGATGTTTGCTGGTAGTTAGCATTTTGGGTATAAACATCGCCGCCCGCCTTACAGTATGACTGCAAAAAAAATATCTTCGGTGCATCATCTTTAATAAAAAAGAAAAATGAGGATTAAAAACAGTTCATGCAAATATAAATTCAAATTTGAAGAGAGCATTAGGTTATAAAAAATGCTATGGAAAAATTAAAAAACACTTAAATACGTATAATGTTGGCATTTGCCTTTTAATTCATTACGTCATTTAGTCTTACAAAGAAAAGTGCATATAAAATCTGCTGAGGATCAAAATATATACATATATATATAAAAAATTGTTGTGGTTATACAGCGCAGGATCCGGATAGGATCCATCCGAAAACAGTTTTTTGGGCAACTGGAAGGCCGTTAGTGCTGGGCATCATACCCGGAAGGATAACTCGAGGATACAAATCAGCACCTACGGTAAAAGATAAAGGCGCTGACTTATAGAACTTCGGATCTGCAAGAATAACGTTGTGGAATTTTGCTTTGATGGAATCTTTAATGGATTTTGTTGGCGTTTGTATAGTTATCCGTTTGTCGACGCATGCATTAGCTTCTATTTTTAAATTGTCATCATATGGAGATCGGATGATGACGAAACAAACCTTTTCGTGGCCGACCATTGTTGTCAAAAGCTGCAATTCTTGGACTGTTGCGGTTGCGATGTGACTCATGGGAGTGCAAGAATCCGGTACCGCTGACGTTACCCTGGACTTCGAGCTGTATTTTTGCTGATGGAAGCAAAGTCATAACATGCTGGGAAAGGATGGAAGCTACAGACGGTGGCGGTGGTGTGCTTTCCGGGGACACCTTCTGTTGGGGATGTCGTAAAAGTTCGTACATATGGAGCAAAGTATGGTGTTTCCCTCGGCAGTAGTGGCATCCTGATTGGCTACGACAGGATCCACGGGAATGCTTGAGTGCCAAGCAGTTCGGGCAGTATTTGTGGCTGAGTACTTGACGCATTCGCTTCTCCGTGTTCATGGCAAGAAACACTGTACAAAACCGTAGTAGAAAACCGTTTTTCTTGACAAATGCGGCATGTGTACTGCTTTTGTCTTGTACGACGAGCTAAGCTGTGGGTTTTATGATTTTTGACATCTATTTGCTTGGAGGCTCGCCTGTTTTTGCGCACATTATTGGTTCCGTTTGCCATGTTGCCTAAATAAAAAAAAAAAGTAGTGTAAAAGTAGGTTCGATATAAATGACAGAAAAGATTTAGTTGGGAACAAATTGGAGTGTCGATAACAAGTCAGTTAACAGGAAGAATGACAAGGTTTACTGTAGGACGTGTTATGATACCACTTTCAGTTAGGACGTTGGCAACTCGCACTCATTTATCATTACCATAATAAACCTTCTTAACACGACCAAGTTACCATTCGTTCGGAGCAAGATGGTCATCTTTTATAATTACCATAGCCTTTTCCTCCAGATTTGGTTCAGGTTTTTTTCCATTTATTTCTTTTTTTAAGCTCTTTGAGATATTCATGTTTCCAGCGAGATCATAAATTCTGATGAAGAGCTTGAAGCCGTTGCCATCGATATATGATGGATATGGGCTGTTCTTGAATATAGGGTTCTAGTGGAGCTAGGATTGGCGTACAGATCAAGAAATGACCTGGAGTCAATGAGGTGAGATCAGTTGGATTTTCTGACATCGGAGATAGAGGTCGAGAGTTTAAACATGCCTCAGTTTTAGAAAGAAGTGTGGAGAACTCCTCAATAGTATATTTAAAGGAACTTGCGATTTTTCGGAAATGCGTTTTGAAACTTTTAACTCCGGCCTCCCAAAAGCCACCCATGTAAGGACCTCCTGGAGGAATGAAATCCCATGACAGATTTTGACTGCTATTCGTGGATACAAGCCTTTCACGCCAAGCGCGGTTGAAATCAGTCATTAATGCTTTTGAGGCGCCGACAAAGTTTGTCCCATTGTCGGAATATACGTGGAGTGGATAGCCCCGTCTTGATACAAATCTGTTAAAGGCAGCTAAGAAAGCAGGAGTGGACAAACTTGATGTCGCCTCAAGATGTACTGCTTTGGTGGAAAAACAAACGAACAAACATACACATACGTATCCTTTTGTAATAAGACATGCCCTGCCGGCGTAGTTTTTAATTTCAAATGGACCAGCAAAATCCATTCCTGTATGGGCAAATGGACGTGAGAGTACGGTGCGTTCTGGAGGCAGGGAGCTCATCAGTTGACCTTGGAGTTTTTTCTTATAAATCATGCAAGCTTTATGTCTGCGGATGATCGTCTTTACAAGATTTTTAACGTTTGGAACCTAAAATTGGAGTCAAATAAGTCGGAAAACTAGTTGATTACCTCCGTGAAGGGAGATTTGGTGAGTAAACTGGACTAAAAGGCGTGATAAATGACATTCATATGGCAGTATAATTGGATGCCTTTCATCGTACGAAAGTGCAGAGGAGGAAACAAGTCTTCCACATTAAAAGCCCCAAATCATCGACAAATGGGTTTAGATTTAAAATCTTGCTGGAAGCTGCTACTAGCTGCTTTTGGGTGAGGCTACGATATTCATCAGGATACGCAAATTTCTGAGCAAGAGTCATAAGTCGTGTTTTACAATTTTTGACACTCTATTTACCAAGAAAGTTATCCAATGACATGGAGGCTTTTGAAGCCAAGCTAGAACAATAGTGGAATCTGTTCAAAAGAATATATTACGCTTTTGAACTTCTAGCTTTGGTACAAGATGATCAACCATGTCAGATAATAGAGTTGCACCGCACAATTCGAGTCTGGGTAATGAAATGGTTTTACGGGTGCTACTTTGGTTTTTGCTGCTAGTAAATGAGTGGAAATAACTGAATTCCGAACGATGCGAACATAAATGGCGGCTGCGTAGGCCTTCTCAGATGCATCGAATGATGCAAAATGAATGGAGTTGGATATCACATTCAGGAGTATAATCTATCCACCTTAGAATTTGGATATTATTGATAAATTTATAGTTTGCTATAAACGAGTGCCATTTTTAAAGGCAATTTTTAGGTATACACTCATCTTAATCAATTTTCTCAAGCCATATCTGCTGCATTAACATTTAAGCATAAACTATGCATGAAGCTAACCAGCCAGCAGGATCAAATAACTTGGCGATTTCGGATAATACTGCCCGTTTGGTGAAGTTATCATTGTAAGGAATGGGTTTAGTTATGAAATAAAAGGAATCTGAGTGGGCATTCCACCGTGCTCCTTAAGTTTTGACGTGACTTGTGTCATCGAGTAGGAGAAAGTTTTACTTGAGGAGCTCATCTCGAGTAAGACCTATTAAAATATGGTTGGAATGTCCATTTTTCAAAGAGAAATCAGCAGATTTCAAAGACGCAATGAGCTCATCGCGAGCGTGAACCGCGGTTTGAATATCATAAGCACCTGCGAGGACATCATCGACGTACATATTATGTCTTAGGATGTTACTTGTAAGTGGGTATTGCTCTTAGACATCATCTGCCAGCTGTAAAAGAGTGCGAATAGCAAGATAAGGAGCGCAATCGACCCCAAAAGTTACTGTTTGTAACTCATAATCTTGAATATCGCTTTGCGGATTATCACGATATAAAATACGTTGAAATGATGTTTGACAGGGATCTATCAGGATTTGGCGATACATTTTTTCAATATCAGCATTGAACACAAACTGATAAAAAAGCCATTTAGAATTAGAAGTGTGAGGTTCATTTGGAGAACAGGACCGGTATGCAGGATGTCATTGAGACTACTACCATTTGATGATGGATTTGAAGCATTGAACACAACACGAACCTTAGTAGTTGTACTATCTGGCTTTATAACAGCGTGGTGTGGAAGGTAACAGTGCTTTGGAATGTATGAATTCTTTGGAGAAGCAACCATTTTCATATGGTGAAACTTTAAATATTCTCGGAGGACGTTATCGTATTCAGCTTTGAATTCTAAATTTTTGCAAAGTCGTGCTTCATTTTGAAGAAATTGTGAGCTTGCGATGTGCGAAAAATCCTAGTTTTGACTAATGCGGAAATCCGTTTTTGAATGGTAGGGAAACTACACATCGACCATCCTCTCTTCTTTTCGTAGTTTGAATATAACTCTCTTCGCAAAAACGATCCGATTCTGTTATGCAGTGTTTTTTTGGAAGATCCTCCACCTCCCAAAAACGGGAAATTTGCTTGTCGAGTGCGACTTCGCTGTAATACGAATCACAGCTTATTAAAATATCAACTTGAGAACTTTTGAAAAGGTTCACATCAGCTAAACGCATATTTGGAAGCTGTGAAAAAAATCGAGGGATCTACAGAGCATGTCGGCAGATTCCATGTGAGCTGTGGAAGAACAAGAGCTGTTGCCTCAATTCTAATTTTAGGCTGAATAGGAGAGCTCAGAATGAAGGAGCATGATTTTTGGATTTTACATGAAATAACTTGGTGAAGTTCAGAAACTTGAGAATTAACGGTAGAACAGGGCAATTTTAAAAGTTTAAATAAAAGCTCGGAAATGAATGTTCTTTCTGATCCTGAATCCAAGAGGGCCCTTGCAGTGTAAGTCGTACCTAGATGACGGATATTCACTCTAGCGGTACCTAAGAGATGCCCTTTGAATTGGATGCGTAGCAGGACTGAATATTGCTTATATGACCTGAACTGTCAGTGGACTGTAATTGTGTTGGATGGGAACTTGTAAATGTGCAATTTTTGCTTGAGCTTGGTTGCTCGTATATGGAATGAGGAGTTACATTGGATTGAAGTGGAGTAAATGAGCTGGAAGTGTTGGAAGGTACATCGTTATGTAGTAATGTATTGTGTCTTTTGTTACAGGTATAACAATTATGAGTGCTCTTGCAGTTTTTTATGGAATGAGCGCGAGCCAAATAATTTAGACAAATTTAGACAATGTTTTTTGACAATTGCCATTCTTTCGGAAGGGTTCATTCGAAGAAATCGTATACATTGTCGGATTTTATGGTGCTCATTCGGACATATTTTGCACGAAGGAGTTGCTACATTTGTGTGGTATGTATTAACTTTTCTAGCTTCGGGAGTAGATGAATTTGAAGATAAACTTTTTGGACCTTGGAACTTGAAACTTATTCAGGATCGGATGTCAGCTACTGTTTCCAATGTCTGATAGCGATTTGTGAGGAAAGAATCTAGATTTTTCCAGAAAGGTATATCTGTTTTATTTTCCATTGATTGCTCCCAAAGAGCCAGCGTTGCATCAGAAAGCCAAGAAAAACACAAGAATACGAATATTGCATTCCAATTATCAATTGCAATATCGTACAATTGGAGGGCAGATATACAACTATTAATATAATCAGAAGCTACCACGGGAAGATTAAACAGTGTACGCAATTGACTGTTAACCAGGATCCGCTTGTTTTCAAAGCGATCCTTGAGATTTTTCCAAGCGGTTAAGAAGCCATCGTTTGTGAGTGGCGTTTTTTTTACGATGTCACGGGCTTCGCCTCTAGTTTTCTGATTAAGGTGAAACAATTTTTCCACTGCACTTAATTGAGAGTTATTTATGTAGATAGAATGGAACGTATCCCGGAATGAAGGCCAAGACAAATAATCGCCGCTGACGACTTCTGTATCGCATGGGGGAAGGTGAAAATTGCTGCTTGGAACCCGAGCCTCTGCCGTTCGTAGATGACTAGATTGCTCATCTACATGTAATGCTAACTGCTCACTACATTCGCCAATCTGGGAAACACAGCGTACATAAGTCTCGTACGTGTTATGATAACGAGCACCCTTACAGAGCGTAAAAGCTAGGAGTAGAATTAGTAACATCCTAGAACTTGAATGCTATGTAGAGCAGGTAAACAATGCAGTATATAATGCCTACGAATCTAGCTGCCCAACAGGGCACAAGGCAAGAACAAAACATACTCCTTGGTGGAGCGCTGAGTTAACCAGACTCCGAAAGAAGGTGCGATGTAGTTTTAATGCCGCAAAGCGCAACGGAGAATGGCACAACTACAAGGCGACTCTAACGGAGTACAATAAAGAAATCAGAAAAGCCAAAAGACAAAGCTTTAGAACTTTCTGCGAAGACATTTCTTCCACGCCAGCCGCAGCCAGGATACACAAAGCAATGGCTAAAGGCAAAGTGGAGACAAGAATGTCACTTCTATTGCCAGACGGAAGCTATACGCTTAGAGAAGAGCAACGAGCCAGTCACCTTCTAGAAACTCATTTCTCGGGCAGCACACCGGTAACTGAGTATGAGACAGCAGACAGGCAGATTACTCCAAATCAAGAAGAATGGAAACTCGCAACGAGCATTTGTACTAAGGCTCGTCTAGATTGGGCACTCAGAACCTTTCAACCATTCAAGTCAGCAGGTGTAGACGGCATCTTTCCTGCACTTCTACAAAAAGGTGCAGAAACTATATTGCCTCACCTAGTAAAAATAACTAGAAGCAGCCTTGCTCTGGGCTATATCCCAAGGAAATGGAGAAGGGCGATAGTCACCTTCATACCAAAAGTAGGGAAAATAGACTACACGCTATCAAAGTCGTTTAGACCCATTAGCCTTACCTCATTTGTACTTAAAACAATGGAAAAGGTAATAGATAACTATTTAAGAACTGAGATTCTGGAGAAGGCACCAATGCACCCATGTCAACACGCGTATAGGGCGGGTAGATCTACAGAATCTGCTCTATACCAGTTGGCTAGTAACATCCAGTCAGCTTTCAAAAACAAAGAAACCGTACTCTGTGCCTTTCTAGACATAGAGGGAGCCTTTGATAATACTTCTCACGAAGCTGTGAAGAAGTCTCTACATAAAAAAGGAGTAAGTGATATGCTCAGCAGATGGATATGCCAAATGCTTAGCACTAGAACTGCAGAAACAAAAGTGGGCAACACCACTAAAAGAATCAAAACAACAAAAGGCTGCCCACAAGGCGGAGTCCTTTCTCCACTGCTGTGGAGTCTTGTTGTGGACGAATTATTAACGATGCTAACCGAGAATGGCATAAAATGTCAGGGTTACGCAGACGACATCGCCTTAATAGCGAGAGGGAAGTTCGAGGATACACTCTGTAACCTGATACAGAGAGGACTGTCAGTAACAAAGGAGTGGTGTAACACGGTGGGATTAAGTATCAACCCAGCGAAAACCACCATAGTACCTTTTACTAACAAAAGAAGCCTGCCAAACCTCCGAACAATGAGAATGGATGGCACTGAAATTCCCTTCAAAGGAGAAGTAAAGTATCTGGGACTTACACTAGATTCAAAGCTTCTCTGGAGAAGACATGCAGAGGTAACTATAAACAAAGCAACGCGCGCACTCATGGTATGTAGGAGCCTGGCGGGGAAAAGCTGGGGTTGTAACCCAACAATTCTCCGCTGGATGTATACCATGATGGTGAGACCCATCCTCACATATGGTGCAATAGCATGGGCTGAGAGAACCAAGCTAACCACAATGAGGAATATGCTAACAAAGGTGCAGAGACTGGCCTGTGTATGCATCACAGGGGCCATGAGGACATGCCCTACAGCAGCACTAGAAGTAATTCTGGACCTAACACCCTTACACCTTGTCATAGAGGGAGTAGCCAAGCGAACTCTGCTGGGCATTGCAAAAGAGGGGACAGGTTTAGGTAAAACTATCAGCAGTAGAGAGAAGGAGGATATTGCAAAGCAGACTCCCTACATCGATCTACCAAGAGACGATATAGTAAAAAGGTATAACTTCGAAAAACACTTCGGAATTAAGCTTAGTACCAAGAAAGAGTGGGACAGCGAGATGATATCGCAAGTTAAGAAACCACATAGTATAGCATGGTATACAGATGGGTCCAAGACATTGGAAGGTATAGGCGCAGGGGTGTACGGGCCAAGAACCAAGCACTTTGAACCTATGGGGACAACACTCAGTATCTTCCAAGCGGAAATCCTAGCAATACAGCTGTGTGCACAGTTCAATCTGGACCGTAAATACAAAGGTCAGGATATAGTTGTGATGTCAGACAGCCAAGCAGCAATCAAAGCATTAGTTTCCTGTGAGATATCATCGAGAATAACATGGGAATGCCTAACAAAACTCAACGAGCTAGGCAAGAATAACACTGTTACTATACTTTGGGTCCCAGGACACAAAGGAATACAGGGTAACGAAGAAGCCGATGGTCTAGCGCGACAGGGTGCAGCCACAAAATTTATAGGACCAGAACCATTCTGCGGATTGGGCACACATTCTATAAAAGAAGAACTAAGAAGGGAGGAGAGGCATAAACGTTCAAACCTTTGGAAAAGCCTCCCAAAGCTAAGACAATCCAAATTGCTCCTCAGAGATTTTAACACTCGGAGAGCAAAATTGTGCATAAGCTTAGGCAAACCGAATCTTAGGATTCTAACGGGGTTCCTTACAGGACACTGTAAACTGAAATACCACCTGATGAAATTGGGCATAGAGACCGATAGTAACTGCCGTTTCTGTGAAAAAGCAGAGGAGACTCCAATACACCTACTTACAAACTGCGACGCCGTGGCTCGCAGGCGTAAACTAGCACTGGGGAATTATGAGCTGAGTCTAGAGCAGGTTTCATCCCTTGAACCTAAGAATATTCTCAAATTCATTAGAGAAATAGGGCTGGATGAAATTCTGTAATCCGCAAACCCAGCGGAGCTTTGAGAAGGAGGTACAATAGATCTCATTTAGGTCGCAGTACGCATCTCCACCACACAACATTAACATTAACATTAACGAGCCTTTATCGTTTCGAGATTCGGACTTTCATTCCTTTTGGGATCATCTGCGATCTCCTCCATACACGCTTCATAGGCCGATTTAACTTTCGTCCAGATGGCTTTTATTTCTTCCCGATGCACTTCCAAACAATGTCTGGAGTTGGCTGTGACTGGATTCGAATTGAAATCTGCTTCAAATTCAACGAGTGCATCGGTCACTCGAATAAAATATCCAAGGGATAACATTGCATAAAAATAACAAAAATATTCAAAAATATTTAAAGAAATCAGAAATGAAACAAATTCATACAATTTTCAGATAATTCTAGATCGAAGTTAAAACGTTTTAAAGATATTGAAATTCAATTGTATCGAAGAAGAAATGGAACTAATCAGAAATTACTCTCTATTGTTAAGAATTTTTTTCAAATCTTATATAAAAGATATCGGAATTCAACTGTACCGATGTAGTAATGAAACTAATCAGAATTTGAAGTGACGAATGAAATGGAATAAATGAACTGGAACTTTCAGCTATATAAATTTCGAATCAAAAATATATAGATATATATATATTTTTTTTAAACAGAAATTTATTGAAGATCAAGCGAATCAATAAAATTTCAAATTGTAGTGAAACTTTAAATTGTACTGAACTTGCTTGTGATGTATCGTCTTTATTTTTTTTTTATTTTAGGACTAAACCTAAAAATACGAAAAATTTTTAGGAAGAAAACCGATGCAGGATTTCAGTCAAGAAATTTAATCAAACGTAATCAAGAAATCACAATAAAAACTTATTTAAGAATAAGTCGGGATTGTGACGGGCAAAAAAATGTAAACATTTTGTTTTGCTGGAATATTGGAGAAGCTCTTTATGTTGAAATAAATCAAATCGCTAATGTTGCTGGAGTATATAAACGAAATGACGAATGAAAGCAATGTTGCTTAATTAGCTGCAAAAATCTTGCTAGTTATTCAGCCCTTGATTAGTTCTAACCGTAAATAATTTGTTAACCACGTTAAGATTGTTTTAAAGAAGGTGCTACTACTAAGTGTTTGAAAACGTTATTTAAGAATTTGTTTAAAATTCACTGTTGCTAGCATATGTTGAGACTGTCCAAAGAAGAAAGAAAAAACAGTATGGATAGCTTCATGTTGCGCAAATGTATTTATAAATTTTAATTGAACATGCATATAAATGTTGCTTATTAAATGTCTCTTTTAGGTGTATATACACGTTGCTTTATTCAAAAATATTGGAGCATGTTGCTACACTTTAAAGAGAATTGCCACAATATTGCTGGACTTATGTTATTTTCATTTTCTCTTTGACTGTATATAAATGTTGCCAACATTTGTTGATAACCGAGTATAAGTAAAGTTATGTTGCGAAACTTAATAACTTTTAACTTCTCTCTTAACATCTCTTTTAACTAAAGGCTTACTAAATTACATCGATTTGTTAAACAAAAAACAAAGTAATCAAAATGATAGTATGCGTGTTAAATTACGAAAACTGTGAATTTGGCCTGTAAACGAGAGCGACACAAGATTAATCTCAGCTTGGAAAGAGATTTCATGTTAACATTTATCTGTGTGTGTGTGTGTGTGTGTGCTTGTAAATTCTAGCATTAGCGGCTTCTATTTATTTAGTCACTCACTAAGTTAAACATATACAGTGGGTAAAATTTAAATATTTCTGCATAAAATTTTAACAGGAATAAATGTTTTAATGCGATGTATGAATTCTTTGTATATAATTATAAATAAATATATATGTACAAATACATTATATATATATAAGTTATAAATATTCAGTATATATTATGTTGACTTTATATGATTTAAAAACAAATTCTAAATTTTTGACAGTTTAAATCATACTTGATTTTAAATACAAATTCTAGGTGTTTGATAGTTTAGAATCGTTTATTGAGCTTATGGTCAAAGTTATTAATTGTTCTAACGAATCTTTCCAAAGAAACAACAACAACACCAACAACAACAACAACAACAACAACAACAACAACAACAACAACAACAACAAAGTTTTTAATATGAAAAGGAAAAAATCACTAGCTGATCTTATTGCAATTTCAGCCCGGCTAAAGGAAGGCTTCATTAAAAATCTTTGTGATACCCGTGCAAGCGCGCACTAACGCACTGTACCACCGGGGCGATGAGGTTTGTGATTTTTTCCTTTTCATATTGAAAACTTTGTTGTTGTTGTTGTTGTTGTTGTTGTTGGTGATGTTGTTGTTGTTGTTTCTTTGGAAAGATTCGCTAGAACAATTAATTGTTTTAACTTTGACCTTAAGCTCAATAAACGATTTTAAACTATCAAACAACTAGAATTTGTATTTAAAATCAAGTATGATTTAAACTATCAAACATTTAGAATTTGTATTTAAATCATACAATATAAAGTCAACATTATAAATATAGAGGTCATTTAGGAAAAAACTTTATTCAATATATATATATAAAATATATACAAGTAACGGCAACGGTTAGCAGAATTGCGGTTCCCTTTTTTTTATTTTATCGATTTCACCTTCCGATTTTCCGAAATCATAGAAATTTTTCTAATTATATTTTAAGCACTTTTTACCTTTTTATATATGTTTAGTGCGAACATTTATGGATTTTGTTTAAAATTAATTTTTTATTTTAAAACCAATTTTTTATTTCATAATTTTTTTATTCGAACAATTTTCTTTGAACAAATTTTTAATGCTGAAATTTTCAAAATGAAAATTTCTGAAATAATAATAACTGAATACAATTCAAAATGTTTTTTTATAACAAGTGTTTTATAGGCAAGTGTAAGTATAATACGTTATTAATGAAACTAAAGGTAAGTACAATATAACAAAGAGGTAAGTATTAATGTAACTAAAGGTAAGTACAATATAACAAAAGGTAAGTATTAATGTAACAAAAAGGTAAGTATCAATGTAACGAACAGGTAAAAGAGGCTGTAGAGATTTACTCTATGTGGTGATATAATAGAGCACCACATATGTATCTATCTTTTTATGTTTTTTTTGCACCGAAGACTTGGAGAAATAATAAAATTAAAAGACAAACGCACCTGTTATGCTACTTTCTTGATTGCTGAATTTTTTTTTTATCTTTGAATGTTTCTTAGTTTGATGAAATGTTTCTTGAAATGTTTCTTGTGGTTGTTGAAATCCTGCTAGAATGGACCAAATGAATCAGTGTAAATGGGACTGACGAAAATTCGTAATCAGCTTCCGTCTTTCGAATTATTCGGAAATGTTCCGAAATTACTGTTGCGAAATATTTACGAATTCATTAAGGATTCTCGAAATAGTTACGAACTTATCGGAATTCAGACAAATTCGGAAACTTTGGTTTGCAGGGTATGTACCGATTGGGTTTTTTTTATACACGTATTGTTGGTTAACACGCAGTTTTGAAATTCTACTATGAGCATTTACATATTGAAAATCTATTATGTAAATTCACTTTTGTGGCATATTAGATATGCTGAGAGAAACAAGGGTTTTCTTATATATGTATTGTTCGTTAACACACAGTTTTGAAACTTAACTTAACTTATAACGCATAGTAAGCTCTATAAGTGGTGCTAAGGTTGATTATCGGTAATTTTTCCTTTTCAAAATAATTGCCAAAAACAACGGGGGTCGCACGGGACAAAAAACGGAAGTTTTTTTCGAGGACAACAACTCAAGCGCCGAATTCAGTGAAGTCTGAGGGAATATTTTAAAGAGTTTATTTTATGGATGTTGTGCATTGGTGTTTCTTTTAAATTGCTTTTATTTTACCCAATAATATTTAACACTTATTTTTTAATTTGATATTAAGCTCCGTCGCACGGGACAGGTCGCACGGGACAGTTTTTTCCATTGCAATTTAATTGGGTAATTAAGTAATTAGGTAGTTAAGTAATTATGTAATTTAGTAATTAAAAACAAATTCAATATATTTTCCTTTAATTGCATCAACCATTTTTTCATTATCTTTAGCCAATGCCTTCCATGTTTACTAAAACAAAAATGTTTACGAAACATTTACTTAACACTTACGAAAAAGGAAAACAACATTTGTGAAACAGTGATCACCATGGTTAATAATTTTATGTACAAATTGCTTAAATAAATAAAATTAAAATGTTTCTCTTAGATAATATCATAAAATAATAAGTTTTTAATAAGTTTTAATTTTTTGGTCACGGTAGACTTTCCTGCGGAAATACCCATATGCTGAGCGAAATGGTGTTAAATGTTTTTTTTTGGTATTGTTGGTCAGGAACTTAGGACCAACTTGGATTCCTTTTTTGTTCACGGGTTGGTGTATCTTATATCTTTATATTTTGTTTTTCTATTTGATCTAAATATGTTATTTTTTATTGATCTAAAATATGTTATTTTTTTTATTCGATCTAAACTTTTTCCTATCTAACATTCTTACCTTCTAACTAATTTTATCTATTCTATCAAATGGTTTTTGTTTACCCATATTTTACCTTTAGTTCGGCACAAGGATTGGCTAAAAACACGTCTGGAAGGAGTGAGAGAATAGTATCATGTACTCATGTGAGCTAATTAATTGATGAAGTTAGCAAGTACTAAAGGATAAATTGATAACAGTTGGCGAGTACTTTGAAGTGGACAACCCGGATCTTTAGCAGATAGCAAGTACTTTGAGGTGGATCAATAAATTGGAAAAAACTACTTACTATTTTTCAATCTTAAGTCGTTTAATATGTAAGGATGTTGTTTAAGTGTATGTATTTTGTGCCATTTTTGTAATGTCTGCTAGGATACTACATGGCTTAATAAAAAATCCGTTGTGCATGTTCAATTACATTATAAAACAGGTAGGAGTCCCTTTGTTATGCATATAATTCGTGTGGGCGTATATTTTTCCAAGTTAACTTTGGTTTTACTAGATGATTTTTAAAGATAGTAAGTTTTTAAAATTAGTAAGTTTTTTTTAAAAATTTAACCAGTTCTAATTAGAAAAACCTTCACTTACGTCGCTATATGCAAATTGCTGAATGTTTTTGATTATTGATTATTGAAAAGCAGTTTTTTTGAAAAACTTTTTGGGTAGATGGATAACCACAGACACTTTTTACGAATGCACAACTTCAAAGAAATACACAATTCACATATTAACGTTTAGTTTTTAAAACTATTAACAATATATGCTGAATTTTTCGTTGTATACGTAGTCACACTGTTTACTAGGTTTTGTTCTAATTTTGTGGCTTTGTTGTATTTGTAATACCTGATTGCTAGTTTTTGGATAAAAAATATTCTCAAGTGTTTTTGTAAAAAGTAGTCGTAGTGTTTTTGTGCAGTATTTTTGAAATATAGCGTCTTTAGCAGCGTTTCTCATAGCCTAAAAATTCTCATGTGTTTTTGTAAAATGTAGTCGTACTGTGTTTTTGTGCAGTATTTTTTAAATGTAGCGTCTTTAGCAGCGTTTCTCACAGCCTTAAAGATTTTTTCTTGGAGCTCTAGTTAGCTAGATCTTAATATTGATTTTTGGAAAAATTATTTATAATAATGTTATCATTTTCTACCATGAAGGTTGGTGATATTGGGATAATTGTGAGTAATGACGGTTTAGAAAATGGTTTAATGAGGAATGCATAGTCTCCTATGGTAGAAGGGGGTTTTAAAAAATTTGTGGCTATGCCTGTGCCTTTATCTGTTCAGACTCTGTTAAGTTTTGGCCCTCGATTTATACCTCCAATAGTACCTAATATGTTGCATCATGCCTCTATCCTACATGATATAGTGACTGCTTTTATGATAAACCGGAACTCTGTTAGTCCTAAACACTGTTTCAGTGAGTTACTAAGTGTGTATTACAAAACCTTCTATGAAACACAGGCGCGTAAACATCAATTGCATAATCATTTAACTTATATGCAGCGGGTTATACAGCAAATGTTAAAAGATGCGGTTTTTTTAAGAAACGAAACTTTAGTACTGTTGTTTATATTGTTCAGGGAGACAAAAGAATAATAACATCATTAATGTATGCCACGGATTACCGAGCAAAGATGGTTTGGTTTAAAAATTATTAGATTATTGGGCAGATGTGCGAAAGAGAATGATAGGATGCCGTACTTATACGGAGTAGTCAAGTGTCATAAAGATGACATTCCTTGTAGGCTCATCTGTGGCTTGTCGTCAGATTCTTTTCCAAATTTATCAGGCGGTTAACTTCTTGTCATGGTACAGTTGATGTAAAGTTAATATGTTGGTTATGAGTTTGTGACTTTTGACATTAAAGATATGTACCCTATGATGAATAAAAAGGCTATTTATGAGTACATTGAGGTTTTAACTAAGCAGAAGTGGTTTTTGGATAGTTATTCTGGTTTTGGAGACATTTTGTTGTCTTGTTTACGCTACTCGATGGGAGTTGCCAATTTTTTTTCATATCATTATAAAATTTACAGGCAAATAAGGGGTTTGCCACAGAGAGCTTGTGACTCCAGGGTATAGGCTACGTTGTATTTGGATTATTTAATTTCCACTCATTATAGTATGCTTTTCAACAAGAATTTTAATTGTTTTTGGTGGAAGTATATGGACGACTTCCTGCTTTATGTGCCTGTAGCTTATATAGATGTTTTCCAGAAAGATTTTGATGTTATTACCCAGATGGCTTTGCCAATGGACAGGGAGGAGCCTAATGACTTAAGAGAGCCATAAATTTCCTATTTGGACATTAAATCGACTCGGGGCTTTGACAATAAGCTCTATTTAAGTACATATGTTAAGCGTCCAAACGGATGTTACATTATCTATCCAACCATCAGCTGAGTCAGAAGAAATCAGTTATTGCGCAATATCTATTTAGGCCTTTAAGCAGAACAAGTAATAAATATTTGGTTTAAGTTTTACATTTCCTAGAGGATCAATTTGTAAACAATTCATATCCATCTTTATTTATTGAAGAAATTGTGGTTAAACTTTTTTGTCGGGAGCTTCAAAATATAACTCGAGGTAGGTCTAGGAATTGTTTACCAAAGTGTGAGTTGCATTCACGGGGAGCGTTACTGCAACATCTATTATAACGGTATCGTCCTATACCTTGTGAATACAAGACTATAGTTAGGAGGTCTATGATTAGCGCACGTACTCAGACCATAAAGTATTGTTGTGCTGAGCACTTTTGAGGCTTTTGTTTTCTTTATATGGCAAAGTTTTTGAAAAGGATTTTTATTTTCGAAAGTCGTTACATAAAGATTAAATTAAATTGTATACAAATTATTTAATTTTAAATAAAGCGGAATTATTATACATGAGAATATTCATATATGAACATTATTTTAATTTGAAAATGGAATAATTTTATATGACCATTATTTAATTTGAAAATGGAATAATTATACACGAGAATATTCCTATATGAGAAATTTGACACTCTGATGTGGAGGTGAAAACACATGTCCAAAAAACAATATTTGGTTAAAACAATATTCGGGTATGTGTTCACTCTTCGTGTTGAGTGTACCATTTTTTCACGTGCATGAAAGGCGTTGACTTGGTAGATGGGGAAAGATTTTTTTCTCATAAGTATTATTTTCGTATGTTATCTTTTCGAGAGTAATTTTTTCGCAAGTAATCTTTTCGTAAGTGATGTTTTCGTAAGTGATATTTTCGTAAGAGGATTCTTGTCAGTTGTAACTTATAAGGTTATTAAGTGTAAGATCCTATGTAACGAAAACAACAAAAAACTTTTTAGAATCAATTGGGGCCTTTTGTTGGATTGAAAGATGGGTTTGTTTTTATCCAACCAGAAGCAAATTGTTCTAAAATTTTAAAAGTTATTAGTGGCCGTGAAAGCCTGTGATTAAAGGCTCATCCATAAAAGTTTTTCGTCCAATGCCTACCTGGACTTATCAGTGGATGTTTCGTATTTTATTTATAATTGTATTTGAAGAAGTTGACTGAATTACTCATTATAGTATTTGAAAGAATTATGTAAACTATTCATAATAGTTTATTGAATTATTTGATATAGTTGATGAAGTTGATGTAGTTGAGGGGTTGAATGAAAATTTCTTGAATCACTCGCAATAATTCATGAAAATTTTCCTGAAATACCCGCAAGGATTACGTGAAATACCGTGACACCTTTTAGTGTACTCGTAACAACCTGTGAAGTGTTTTAAAAAAGTCTCGAGATGTTTATAAAGAATTTTATGTCTTTTAAAATTTGTAATGACTGTAAGAAGGTATTGAATTTAGTTACATTTTACACATGACTATTATTTTTCTTTCGTTACTTTTTACACATCACTGGCTGTTTCTTGACTCTCTGGCACTCTCCCCTTTTTCATAATTTACAATCCACAAATTGTAATGGCCGCCGAGAGTCATGGAGAGAGAGACTATGGTGCATTAGCGATTTTTTGACTTACCTTTGTACGTTTTATTTAACCACTTTCATAGTCAAAATATTTCTTATCTTACCAATTATTTGCATTAAATTATTTAAATAAATATATAAAAAAAATATTTATGTGTTGTTTAATTTACCTGATTAACTATTCAATAGTATATTCAATTAGATATTGCGAACAAAAACTATTTGTACAAGACTTATTCGAATTGTAAAAAACTATTGGACAATGCTAGTTTTAATACTTATTTTTAATTGTAAAAACACTTGGAAAAAGCTTATTTAAATAAATATTTCCTATTGTATAAAAACGCTTGGAAAAATCTTATTTAAATACTTATTTCCAATTGGAAAAAGCTTTTTTAAATGTTTATTTCCAATTGTAAAAAACCGATTGGAAAAAGCTTTTTGAAATACTAATTTCCAATTGTAAAATAACACTGGGATTAAGCTTATATTTAGAAATATTTTTGAAAGCATCGTTTTCGTTTATTCTACAATTGCTTGTAAGCATTTCTTAATAGAAGTCCAAAGCTTTTTCCAAGCTTTTGACGGTTTTAAGTTTGTTTAAAGCTTATTCCAAGCTTGTTTGACTGAATGGGAATCTTTCGTCAGTTTGGTTGTGTTGGCCGTGCGGTAAACATGCCTGCAGAAAAAAAACCTGTAAGAAATAAACTTAATGGGACAAACAATTTCTGACAGTTTGTCAAGTATTTTCCTTCAATTTTAAAGCTTTTTAATGCAAATTGCTTATGCAGATCGTCCGTGTCACATCTGTATTCCTCAAGAAATTTTGACGAAAAGATTGAAGTGTGTAAGTTATTGTATAAATCACACATACACATGCTTGATTTCAAATGATTGACTGTGTTAGGTCCGCATTAGATAGGTTAGTGCAATATCTTCCAGCAAAGCTTAGATAGGACAGAAGGACATAAATACCCACACACAAACATGCAGCCATAGGCATGCACATATATACACACATACATATTTACAATTTTAAAAAAATATACTTGAAAAGAATTATTACGAACTGTTCATGAAATAATTTCATTCATCGAATATGTGCAGAAAGTCTTAGAAAGTAAGACATAAATGTAAACGAAGAAATTTAAAAAAATTATTAAACCAAAAACTTTTGCATTTTATTACTTTTATCATGATATCGACTATAATTTAAATCTCTTTTATTTTTTGCACTTTGACTTTCGTCATTAACAGTTTTTTGGCATACCCATCGTGAATTTTTCCTTATTAAAACTGTTGTAAGAAATTTTAAAATGCAGATTCTATGATCAATGCAATCACCTTCAACATCGAACCAATCGGGATAAAAAAAATAAGTTTGATCTATGCAAGCTTCCATAATCCTAGCTTTAAGATTTGGAAGGTGACAAGAATTTATCCGATGGATTCTTTAGAGCGAGTTTACCGTCGCTATAATTTCTGACCGAAATAAAATCCTCATTGTCAAACTGCATATCATCAAGCTTGATGAGATGCACTTCACAAGTCTTGCATTTTAATCTGCGCAATATCTTCTCTTTTAAGTCATAACCGACAAAGTAACAACCAACAGCCGCTTCTACTTAATGGCTCTTCATCCACACACTCTTCGGATTCAACGATTGCTTCCTCTTCTAATGCCCCTAAAGCCAATTGCTCATCCGAAGAACTCATTTGTTCACATTCATCCCTATATTTAAAATTCCAATCCATCATTAAGTCGTTATCAGACTCGCAATTAGAATTGCGAGCCTCATAACGACGGATTAAAATTTTCATAGAAAAGAACCTTGCTGAAAGATATTGCATTTTCCTAACCGATGGATTTACATTCTTACCCAATTGAGATCGAACAGCTGCAAAATAGTTTTTGAGTGGGTCTTGGTTTAATCGTCCAAGCATAACAAAAGAAATGTTTGGCTCTTTAAATATCTCTTCACACAAAAGGAGCATAGAGCTCAATGTAATGGTCCAGTTAGCCTCGCATGGCATAGCAGTGCATGGCTTAACAAGCGTCACATCGAAATCTGTTTAATAGGATTTGTGTGCATCTGATTATGCACAACATGGCAACGCATGGCAATGCTCAGATAAAAACAGAAATGCATCTCTGACTACATAGATAAACATGGAAGATCTATTTCATTTTAATATCTGTGTATTCTTCTATGTATTTGACGTTTTGGCAAAACAGATATGAAATTGTAAAATTGTTTGATCAAGTGCGTGTAATTTATTAAAATAAAATCGTTGTATTCTTGTTTTTATTGTTTTATTTTGACTATATGACTAGGAGTTGCATAATCACCATTTATTTGGCTGTGTGCTAGCTGCTTATCTGCGTTGCATGCGCTGCTGTGCCATGCGAGGCTAACTGGGCCATAAAGCATAAGCCCTGGATACAGCAGTTCCTATTACCTTGCTTAATTGCATTAGTTTTAAAGTGCCCGATCGGTGTATACCGTATGCCTCTCCAATAACTGCCCAACTTGCAACCCCATCTTCTGTTTTTATATTTTGGGCTAGTAAAGTATTTCTAATACTCTTAAATATATGACAATAGTCGTACATAACATAAATATTTTGGTCTTTAAAAGAAAACGAACAATTACCAAATTATTACTTAATTTACTAAAACAATATCGGTTCTACGCACCTTGATCGCCAATCAGCGTCCTTAACCTAAAGCCACATTCAAATATGCTTGGAAACACCTCAAGCAACTTTTTAAATAAATCCTCCCCATGCATTGGCTTCTCTGTGAAGTAAAAACTATGGACGTACTTCCACTTATCGACTAAGCCCTTGACCATAAATACCTTAAAATATTTGGCAAGGGCTTTAGTACGTTTTCCTCCCCCCAGGTCTTCGAAGACATCAACCTGGCCTTCTCATGGATTCTATTCGAGTTTTCTTTTTAGAATTATTTCATTCATCAGAAGAACACAGTTATGGGCTTTTGGTCTCATGTTGGCGGCCGTTCTTTTTAAATTTTCTATTACGGAGTTATTGAAGCCTGGGGAGATGATTTTTATAGGCCGCGACCTGTACAGAGAAGACCGGCTGGGGAGGGTAAAACCCAACTGCTGCCGCATGAACTCATAAGACTTTGTGGAGACGTAGTTCACGCATTGGACAATTTCTTTTTTAAATGCACTGTAGTGCTGTGAACTACGTCTCGTTATTATATCAGCAAAGGTTGTGGCAGCAGTCGCAGGCTCGCTCTTGGTAGCACAAGCATTGATTTGAATCTCAAGCTCTTTTATCTTATTTTTAAGAAAAACATTTAATTTCAGTTTATGTATAGGTTCTTCATGACTAAGAGTGTTTTCCCTAAGTTCTTCTTCCAATTTTCAATTTTTTTCCTTTCATTATCTGCAAGCTTGCAGAACTTGTGGCATTGCTCACAAACTTCATCTATTTTAATAGTTTCATATAAATTAATATAGAAACCAACAACCTCGGACTCGTTAAAGTTATTTAAATGAAATTTTGGAAATGCAAACTTAGTCAATTTTTGTGGACCAATAACAGATTTTTCAAAATGCTTGCCATATATAAAATATATTTAGTATTCAAATGTTCTATATTGCAGGCTTTCATCCATGCTTTCCTCCTCTCTGCATCAGATGGGAATGAGTGCATTGGCATGTTTTTGGAAGTGCCGGCACAGTCCTGTATGATGCACTTTCTTATACGCTGCCATGGCGTTTGGTGTGCGTACAGGACTGGCTTTTTTTGCCAGTTTACGATTTTTTACGATTTTACGATTAACCATACGATCTACTTAGATTTCAAGACGACCAAAACCGTCTGAAAGATATAATTTTCATTGAATTGTGGGGCTTAAGGGAGGGGGCGTGGAAACGCATTTTAAGTACAATTGCCGACAGTAAACCTATCAACAAAATTACAAAAATTTAACCTTATACGACCAAAACCGTCTGAAATATAGCATTTTCATTGATTTGTGGTCGGTAAAAGAGGGCGTAGTAGCCAATTTTTATTACAGTTTCCTACAATAAGAACACAAAATAAATTACCAAATTTTAATCTTATACAACCAAAACTGTCTTAAATGTATAAGACAGTATAGTTTATATTAATTTATTGGCGGTGAAAGGAGGTGTTACGTTACAAAAATATTATTGGTTATTTTCTGTATTAATATATAAATGGTAAAATCTGATAAGTGTGGTCGAGTTTTTTATTAAACTTTTTTTTTATTATAATCTGGAATTCATAAAAATTCATAAATGTTTCGTTGAAAATAGTTTTTTAATTATTTTTATGGATACCATAATATCGTCGCTGCACTTACAAAAATTGTTATGTGTTCTTCAGCAACTTAATTAGGAGCATAAAAACTGAATTTTTTCGGAGCTTTTGTAGTACTGCAAGTACATAACTGTTTTGATCACTTCGAAACCAAAAGAGTTCTAATAAAACTGCAAATACATAAATATGGGCGATGGTGTTAATAAAATATGCAATACAAATAATTGACAAAAATCCCATAACCGTTTTTATATACGCAGCGACGATATAATACGTTATGATACAGATTTTCCATTCAAAGTAAAATTTTTATTTCTTTAATAAATTGAACTACAAAAACATATAAAGTGTAAATAAGGACCACAACGGACTACATTTTACGATTTCCGTGGCGCCGCGATTTGAAAGTGTTTTCTGGTAGAGAACAACCAACAAAATGTTTGGCCGAACAAAAAATTGATTACTAAACTTGTTATAAATTTTTTAATATTTTTTTTTTCCAAAAGACATTTAAAAAATCAATTTCTTTGCCATTATCGAATGGATCTAATCGATTGTTACGTCATTTGAAACATAATTCAATTGCCTTTTCAGAGATAAATAGAATGCTAATATCATTGCAAGCGTATTTGTAATTTTTAAACAAAACTATCAGCCCAATTCTGAATGATTTTTCTAGGGGAATCTGAAAAGGGAGTTTTAATTTTAATGACAGCAGATAAAGATATCACATTTTTTTGTTTACACCATAATTGCCAGTTTTGTGGGAAATTTCCCATTTGTGGAAAATTTTAGTTACTGTGGGAAATGGCAATTCCCAGTGGAATTTTAAATTTTATGGTATCTTTTTTCCCACGTGAAGTTTTTTCCCCACACAATATTTATGTTTCCTCATATTTGTATGAATTAATTTTGCCGTTTTTATGTGATTTCCGCTTTAAATTCAATATTATAAAGCGAAATTCGTGCAATCTGTTAATTTGGTGGTGTTGCTAGCTCAAAAGCTTTTCCATGCATAACATCGAGTCGAGTTGGACTCTTTAATTTCTTTTTAGCATTTTTTTGCTTCTTTTGTTAGTAAAATTGCAAAGAACGGATATTCATTTTTAAAATTAAATTTTATTAATATAATTATCAACAATTTTGATTCTTTTTCCGACAGTATAAAAAAAAGGAAAGCTAAAACGCAATAATTAGTTAACGCAAGAAAGCAGCTAAACTAAATAAAGAAAGGAAAATAAATAAAAGATAGATAAAAGCTATGTACAGTGTTTGAAAATTAAATGCTTATGTTTATTTATATTCTTTAATTTTTATAACTGCTTCATTTTTTAAATATAATTGAATTGCATTTTTTATGGTTTCTGAAATTTTTGATGACTGGGAATTTTTGTTGGTTTTTTAATGGTTGTGGGAATTAGGTGGGAATTTTCATTGCTGTGGAATTTTTTTTTTTTTTTAATTTACCACGTAGGAATTTTTTCCTAGGCTATGGGAATAGAGCATTTTGGTGGGAATCAAAACTGACAACTATGGCTTACACTCATAAATATTGACGGTTGTTGATGAACAAATTGGCATGAAAAATTTTCAAAATGTTTTTGAACTTTATCTTGAAAATGAAAAATCGCTTTTCCGATTCCCTGGGAAAAATCATTCAGAATTGGGATGTACATTATATTTGAAATTTGTAATTAACAAAACCTTTATTTTCTACTAAATTTGCGTTATTAAGGTACTAAAATTATATATTATTTTTAAAGTTTACAATTTTACCTTTAATTTGATATATTTATATATATATTCTTTACAATTTACAATATATTACATAAAATTCAAAAAATATGCTATTGCATTGTTTAAAAGTGATCAACTAAAAATTTCAAATTTTATTGTTATTTATTGTAATGCTGATAGAGGAAAAAATGGAATAAGAATACAAAACGACTAAGGTAAATATGCTTGAATTAATAACTTTCCGTACAAGGGCAAATCATTTCATCATAAAAAAGACACATAAAATATCAAATAAATCATGTTTTATATACCAAACGAAAGATATATTTCAGGCTTCAATAATTTCATTTTCACAATCCATAGTAATATTATTTTTTTTAATTTGTTAATGTAATTGATTTACTTACCTAAATAGGGAGTAGGCACTGCGCCTAGTCTTGATTTTTTCGACCCAATACAGGAGGTGTCGAAGTGACGGGAACACACTCGGCTGTATTGGGTCAAAAATATAGCGTTCAATTCCAAATTGCTGCACCATTTGACCAGCAGGTCTTCATCGCCTTCCGGGAACTTGTACAGACAATTTTTTCTATTACCGGTCACTCCCGAACAACCTTTTACAGCGCAATTTAATGTGGACATTATAAAATTTCAAATTACGATTTTAATAATTTTGATTTTATTTTCGCGTTTAACAAACACAACGAACGTTACAATATTCAATATTACAAATTGACAAAAAAAATTTCATTTTTTGGAAAGAAATTATGAAGTGAGTTAATGTCATACAGTTCTTTATGTATGAAGTTGAAAAAAAATTTTAAAACTGTTTAGGAATATATAGCACTATGTTTAAATATACAAATTTTAGCTTTTTACATAAAATACTAATTTTACATGAATAAACATAAACTTAAAAAATACTACGTTAAATATTTAAAATACATGCAGCACAACATTTTTTTGTTTATAATATTATAAACATATCTGAAACATGGACATATTTTAAATTTCCAAATAATTACATTTCAAAATCCTGATTGGCTTCATTTTATACCAAAAATATAGCGAATAAAAATGTAAGCATTGCATTTGCATTGACAAAAAAAACAATATAACAGCTGTCCTATGCTAGGGATATAACTTTTTTGAGTGCAAAATACCAGTCCAGTACCATGTGGAGAATGTTGTTCTGATAATAAAAAACAATTTTTTAAATTGATTCGCTGAAAAAAGTTTCCGCATCGAAAGCGATTTATTATAATATAGAAATGCTACCTTCTTAGATAAGAAAAATTAAGGAAGTTAAAGAAAGGTACTCTTTCTGCTTAAAATAACGTGATTTGATCAAACATTTTTATTAGAGTTATGAAAAATACTTTGGTATTGAAGATTATATAAGAATTTAACTGATATAATGAAAAATAAAATAAGTTAACTTCAACGCTTTCGATGCGGTAACTTTTTTCACGATACAGGAAAAATGATGCCATATTTTTTTATATTTTTTTCATGCCTCACATGGCTATGCGGTGGTATTTTTGATATTTGCAAAAATTACAAAAAGTTATATCCCTACTGCTCAAATAAACAATTATTTCTAGCTCCCTATATCTCAAGCCACTTGCAGATTAAAAATCATAATGTTTCATGGCAGTTATTACTAGCTCGCTTCGTTGAACGCTTTCAACAATACTTAAACTATTGTGCGTTCTTATTTCATTCGCACATATAGAAAAGGTATAGGCAGCGTCATAACCAACGCTTACCAATACGCTGAGTCAAAAGCAGAAATTTTTAATTTTCTGAGTATACTTCGAACTAAAACCTCTATTATATAGTACTCTCTGTATGTAGAGTGCGTTAGACTATCAGCTCCGAGGTCCCTGGTTCGAATCTGGGTTCGGACACGGTTATTTTCGCTTTCTTTGTTCTTAACTACGCTTAAGAATAATTGAAACAAAAAATTGACAAGTAAATTGCGAAAAATGTCGAATTAAAAAATAGGAACAACTTAGGACTGGAAACCCTTGCTGAGGTTAAGGCATAACACTAGCCTCGGTTATCAGCAATTAAGATTGTCTTTCACGTTTTTTCCGTCTAACCGATGATTCATATATGGTTCCAATCAATTCTTTCTCATATAAGCTATCCCTTTCCTTTCAGATTAAACACCAAACGTTGTTTGTATAAAGCGCATGCCGTAATTCTTTGCTCTTAAAGAAAGACAATCAAAGTCAAAAGAAAACAGGAAGATGGATACAACTGTCATTATACCTCAATACATTGAAAGGTATTTTGAGAATAATTCATTGAAGAATCTAAGAGATCAGGATGATAATAAAAAAACGGTTAAGATGCAAATAGTAAAAAAAATCCAGAAATTATGATAGATATATATCTAAATTGTACAAGGATCACTGCAAAAAGTGTTTTCTTAAACTGCGATTAATGCAATACAAAATATTAATTGATACAGTGAATCTAAAAAGTGTAGGCATAAAGCTATTAAATTTGTTAGTTGGTAAATTTTTTTCACTTCACTTATATAAAAAAATAGTAAGATCACTTCAAAAATGCACTCTTTCTATGTATTTACAACAAAATATTATTTTATTTAACTTTTATTTCAGATTAAATGTTAGATATAATAAAAAAAACAAGATTTTGAATATTACCCGTTATTTTTTGCGATACGAATTTGTCTCTACGTAAAGATTTATAATTATTTTGATAAAGTCAACCGAAATTTCTGTTCCGCTGCCCATTATGCCCAATCTATCCCCAAATTAGGATCTTTGCTAACTTTATCAAATGCCAGTTGGATGATTCCGCATTAACTATGTGCAGAAAAACGAAATCGATAAAGAAAAATTTTAAAAAGTTTTGTAAAAACACGGTAAACACACACTTCATTCTGAAATATAATTGAAATTAAATAATCTTTTTTTTTAAAAAACGTAAAAAAAAAATTTTTAAATGCTCATACTGTTTTTCTGTAAGTAATGTTACTTCTTTGTTAATAATGTTAATATCTTTGTCTTATTTTTAATTCACAATAGTTTATAAGCTAGCGGTTTAAGTTAGGGCCGTCTTCAAAAAATTAACCATTTAAAATTCGCTAATTTCCAAAAAACCTTTTCTAAATACCCCTTTTACAAAATTCGCCTTTCCTGGAAACACTTTCTACAGTTTTTACACAAGAAACTAATAAATGCATTAACATCTATATTTTTTTACTAATTCAATGTCGTACATGTTATCATCTCTTAAAATACTTATTGCATTTTCAAATTTATGCTATTTTATATTACATGTTAGTTAAGTCATTTACTTCAGAAACATTTTTTTAGAAGCACTTTGAATCACTACTTGATAAATGATTTACCATTAAATGATTGAATGTGCTTCATCACATTAAACAATTTGTTAAGAAGCACATTTAATCATTAAAATGATTTATGAGTTATCATTTTATGATTGAATGTGCTTCTAAAAACTCAATCGACATATGATATAGTTGATTGTGCTGAAAAACTACACATACTTAAAGAATAAAAATGAGAATGTAGCCACATCAAATACTTTCTCCATAGCAGATTCGATCCAATCACGCAACAAAATGTATGAAATTGCAGTTTTTGCAACGATTAAAAAATTTTGGACGGAAAATAAATTTAGATATCTTCTATGTAAGCGAGTTTGTACAGATGCTAGTTTTGCGATTTTTCTGTCCAAAATGTTTTAGGATACCTTGAAGCTTGTGCAAAGGATTTAAAAATTTTAAACACTTAAGGGAAAATAAAAAGTCAATTTACTTATATAAAATGGTGTATAAATATAAAAGCAGATTAGAAACTACTCAGGCTACTTTTAAAAAATTTAGAATGTCTGCTTTTAAATTTAAATCTTTAAATAAATGAATAGAATGGTGTCAAGATATATGTTTTTTATTGTTGTTGCTTTATAAAAATGTTTTTTTTTTTAAGTACCATTTAAACAAATTAAAACGTTGTCAAACGACGAAAATTTTGTAGAAAAAAATTATAATTTCGAAAAAGACAACGAGCATTAAGCATACGATGCAATCGTTACCAATAGTCTGTTGAAAAGTATTTTTGTGGCAATTCTTTATCAAGTTCAGTTAAAATTTGCTAACGAAACTCAATTAATATTTGAAAAAATGCATTTAGAAATGTAGGGCAGCTATTTTTCTTCTAAGAAATTCAATGTCATATATTAAATTTTAAACTTTAATAATGGGAATATATATTGACCTATCAGGTACCAATGGTCTCAAAAAGTCCCCGTTCTTTATCTAGAAGGTGCTAGTTTTATAAGAAAACGCTTGGTATAACGCAAATTTTATTAAGCTAATGCGAAGAGATAATATTAGTTCTCTTAAATAAATTAGAATAAGATATCATTTATTTAATTTAATGAACGTAAAGACATACTCGAGGGTGAAATGGTTGAGTTACTTAATAAGATTTTTTCAAGTGAACACAACTATTTTCATAAAACACTTGAAGTATAACCAGAAGAACAATCAGGTTCTAAGGATAATAAATCTAAAAAACTTATAAATTTGAATTTTTTTAGGCCCCTATTAAGTATTACAACTCAACTTAAATTGATAATACGCTCACATAACTTATTACGCACATTTCAGTTGAACTATGTAGTTTGAAAGTTCTTAAAAGATTAAGGCAAACTACTTGGTTCAACTGAAATATATATAGTACGTTTTATGATAAAAATTAACTTGAATCGAGTCAACTTTTGTCGAGTTGTTATACATAATAGGCGCCTTACAGGGCGTCTCGACTAGCAATAATTCATTGCATGCCATCTGTCAAACATCAAATATTGCCAATGGAGACCACTAAATTGCCGAAGTTGGCAACGACCCTGTTCTCATTCGCCTTAAAAAGGCAGAGTAATTGCATTATTTTGACACTATGCATCTGTCAGGTGTTCTTACTACCGACTGTTTTAAGACCGCCTTATTTTGAATTCCGAGAACACTCAATAAAATGTGCTGTTAAATTTCGGAAAATTCATTACATTGTAAGTCAGATGAATCGCAAAATTTTTAAAATGTTTGAAAATGCTGCCTTACGTTACTTTTCACCTTCCCACTTCCCACCTTACCTGTATACGTCAAAATCAATCCGATGCTCTGCCTAACGTAAGGCGTGTGAGAATAGGCTCAATGAGCTGTATTTTTTCTTGTTTGAGTCATTTTTCATTTTTCTAAAAACTTTTAATGCATTATCTTAAAAGTTAAGTAGCGTGCAGAAGAAATGTATAAAAGAATTAATTTATATAATAAATGATAACATGATTCGATTTCATAACATGAGAAAACCCACCTTTTCAATATTCCCATTGTTCGCAATAGAATTTGACAGATGAGAAGCAATGAACTTTTGCTTGTCGAGACGCCCCGTTAGAAAATTATGTAAGAAAATTACGTAAAAAACAATTTTTTACAAATCGTAAGCAAGGCTATAGAGGGTTGCTAGTTACCATATTAAACGAAAACCATAAATTTAATGTATTTCTTAAAGTTTAATTAAAACAGTCACAAAAAATATATAGTTAATGAAAAGGAAGGGTAAACAGGGTCCGAAAAAGTTATTCTTGATAGAAAGAATATTTTAAAAATAAACAAAAACAATATGTAAAAAATTCAATTAGTAACAAAAGTCAAAGGAGTACCATTTAGGCTTTTTTGTTCTAAAGAGAAATTAATTTATAAAAGATTCATTTTAAATAAACGGGATAAAATATATAACTTGGAAGTTTTACAAAAAGCCAAGTTAAAAAAAGGTTTGTTAGCTGCTCAAGTTATTTCAAGTTGTTCAAGTAAAGTTTATTAAATGCCCAGAAAGTATTTACGTTAAATTTTTTATGGAAACAAACACATTTTATTATTAATTAAAATTGGCCATTTCAGCCCTAGAAAGGACTTTACCGAGCTTTTATAAGAAATTCTATTTAGAAACTAAACATAAGTTAAAAAAACAATTTAACAATAAAATATTCCCTTAGTTACTTTATAATAAAAAAAATTTATAAATAGCTTCTATTATGAAAATAAATATTAAACTTTTATAGAAAACAAAATATTTTCAAAACTATCCGATTTATCATAACAGCAGTTACTTTATCACGTAAGGTGGAAGCAAAGCATTAAAAAGTAGAACACTAAAAAGTAACAAATATTTTTTAATGTTCTACGTGGCTCATCTTTATATTATATAATCTTTGTTTCTACCTTACATGATATTAATGCGTGGTTGGATCTCGTGGCTATATTCTCATTATTATTCTATAAATTAGTATATTTTTTTAGCACTATCAACTATATTAAATGACGATTGAGTTTTTATAAGCACATTCAATCATAAAATGATAACTCATAAATCATTTTAATGATTAAAGGTGCTTCTTAAAAAATTGATTAATGTGATGAAGCACATTCAATCATTTAATGGTAAATCATTTATCATATAGTGATTAAATGTGCTTCTAAAAAAAATGTTTCTGAAATAAATAACTTAATTAACAAGTAATATAAAATAACAAATTTGAAAATGCAATAAGTATTTTAAGAGAAGATAACACGTACGACATTGAATTACCAAAAAATTATAGATGTTATTGCACTTATTACATTCTTGTGTAGAAACTGTAGAAAATGTTGCCAGAAAAGCCTAATTTTGTAAAAAAGATATTTAAAAAAAAGTTTTTTGGAAATAAGCAAATTTTAAATGGATAATTTTTTGAAGATGAATTTCGACCCTAACTTAAACCGCTAGCTCATAAGCTATAGTGAATTAAAAAAAAAACAAAGAAATAAGAAATGTAAGTTTGTTAGTAAAATGTTTTTCACTTCACTTACAGAAATTTAAAAAATTTTTATTACGTTTTCAAAACAAAAGATTATTTACTTTCATTTCAATTTCAGAATAAAGTGTGTGTGTACCATGTTTTAGCGAAAATATTGGATTCTTTTAAATTTTTCTGTATCGATTTCGTTTCTCTGCACATAATTAATTCGCAGTCATCCAACTGGCATTTGATAAAGTTAGTGATGATCTTAATTATGTGATAGATTGGGCAAAATGATCAGCAGAACAGAAATTTCGGTTGAATTTCTCAAAATAATTATACATCTTTACGTAGAGACAAATTCTTATCGCAAAATCTGTAAAAAAAACAGCGGTAATATTAAAAATCTTATTTTTTTAGTATATTTAATATTTATAGCTATTATTTATTAAATAAAAGTTAAATAAAATGATATATTGTTGTAAAAACACAGTAAGAAATGCATTTTTGAAGTGATCTTACTATTTTTTTATGTAAGTGAAGTGAAAAAATTACAATTTTAAAACAATTTTAATAGCTTTGTGTCTACACTTTTTGATTCACTGTATCAATTATTATTTTGTATTGCATTAATCGCAGTTTAAGAACACTTTTTCCAGTATTCCTTGTACAATTTAGACATATATCTATCATAATATCTGGATAATTTTTATTATTTGCATCTTAAGCGTTATCCTGATTATCATCCTGATCTCTTAGGTTCTTCAATGAATTATTCTCAAAATACCTTTCAATGTATTGAAGTATTATAATGACAGTTGTATCCATCTTCCTGTTTTCTTTTGACTATGATTGTCTTTCTTTAAGAGCAAAGAATCACGGCATGCGCTTTATACAAACAACGTTTGGTGTTTAATCTGAAAGGAAAGGGATAGCTTATGAGAGGAAGAATTGATTGGAACCATATATGAATCATCGGTTAGGCGGAAAAAACGTGAAAGACAATCTCAATTGCTGATAACCGAGGCTAGTGTTATGCCTTAACCTCAGCAAGGATTTCCAGTCCTAAGTTGTTCCTATTTTTTAATTCGACATTTTCCGCAATTTACTTGTCAATTTTTTGTTTTAATTATTTTTATACGTAGTAAAGAAAAAAGAAAGCGAAAATAACCATGTCCGAACCCGGATTCGAACCAGGGACCCTGAGTTGATAGTCTGACGCACTCTTCACATATATGTATTTTCCAATTTTTTTTTAAACTTTGTAAATTTTCTGGATAAAGTATGTCACAAACTTATTTTTGCTGGCTTTATATCGAAAGGATTTAGGCTTGTGACATTTTTTTCTATACAGTCAATAATAATTACGTAAAGTTGTCTACAATAGAGCTGTGGAATGATTAATAAATCGGGGTTTGCTTAAACGCTTCTTTTAATACCAGTCCTTTTTGGAAGAAATGTCCTCTTTGCATTGCAGCCATTTTGTTGATTAACTTTTTTTCTTCACAAGTAAATGCATACTTGCATTGACAAATTAATTTTTAAGCCATACTATTGGCTATGTGCTTTTTTTATCATATAAAGTTATGTAACAGTCCAGCAGCGGATTTCTTCCACAAAAAAAGATTTTTGTTAATCCTTTTGAAATTTTGTACAATCCTTTTATGCAGTATACGTTGAATCCTTTAAAGGGCTTTCTGAATGCTTACGAATTCCGTTACAAACATTTTTTGTTTAATGTTTACCAATTTGCTATTTTCTCTTCCACGATTCTGTTAACTTTGTGACATCTTTTTTGAATCTGCTTCAAAATATCCTTGACATTTTATAGTAAAGTTTTCATAGCTTTTTCTGTTGTTCCTCCCCTAATACGGGTTTCGTTTTGTCCCAAAGTTTTAATTAAGGCTTAAATTCTATCTTGAGTACTTTTCATTCGAACTTTTAAATCTTCCTTATTTGAGGCTGCTCATTTTTAAAATTTACAATTTTAAGTTCTTGAATTGCGACTATACCGCTCTATTGCTGGGCGTTTTTATTTTATTTGTTACTCGAAAACTCAATATTTGGCTTTCGAAAACTCAACATTGAAATATATTTATCTAACAAGAGTCTGTTAAAAGCTGGACAAAAATATCAGTTTAATAAGAACTCGCCACTTTTTAAAGTTGTTTTTGCATTAAATATAGATTTTATTAAATTTTCCAAAATGAGCTTTCTTTTGTAATAAAAGGTAATCCCGTTAAATTATTGGCCTCCTTTTTTTAATTGTATTCCACGATTTCAATGGTTTAAAACAGTGCGTTTATTTCTTCAACTATTTTGGCAAATTTTTTTAACTTTATGTTTTTAAAAAGTATGTTTTTTAAAGTAGTATATGCAAATCAGAACCGTGGACATTAAAAAGGTATTAAGAGGATCAAAAATGTGAAATTTGGAGTTCAATATCTCCTAAACCGAGTGCACTTAAAGCAAAAACCATTTTTACTGTAACTTTTAACAGTTTCTCTGAAATTTATTTTTTAAAGATTTGTCCATAAATAATAACTACACATACCGATTTCAACATAAAATTAATCGCTTAATCAAATGTAATTATCAGTGTTTGCGCAAAATTTTAGTTTTTTAATCTCAAAGTAAATAATTAAAAAATTTTTTGGAATTTTTGATTTTGACTGATGCAACGAACTTGATTGCATTTGTTAAACTGAAAATTAAAACCATAGACCGATGTGTATATTTATAGATTTAGTTGGAATAGTTTCTTTTTTTATCGATGTACATATGTTTTTGATAAAATAATTTTAGTTTTATAGAAAATTTATAAAAAATACAGTTTTCTAGCAGTTGTTATTATCAAATAACACTTTTAAAAATATTATAATAATAAAATAATTCGCTTTGTTGAGCCAACGAGTTGGACCGATTTTGAGAAAGTCCATCTGATCAGTATTGTATGGTATTGGTGAAAATAGTGTGTTTAAAACTTATTTGTGTTTGAAGATATAAAATTCCTACTTTTCGAATCCGCAATATGTACTGAGTTCATATTATTAATATGTACACGCTTGCTTCTCTCTTTTGTCACCAATTTTGGGCAAGGCAGCAATCTTTAACTGCTTTGTAGAAACAGTAAAATTAAAGTTTCTGGCTAAACAATTTATATTTTAAATATATTTTTTAAGATTATCTCCATAAAATAACGCATCAGTCTATGGTTTTTATTTTCACATTAACAAATGCCATCGAGTTAATTGCATCGGTAAAAACCAAAAATAAAAAAAGAATTTAACTATTAACTTTACCTTAGTGCAGGAATAAATTAAATTTTTTATTAAAACAATTTTTAAAAATATTGATTCACGTTATTAAGCATGCCAAGTATCAGAAAAAAGCTTGCGTGCAGCTGCTAAATGTTCGAACATAACTTCGAAACAAACCGAATCGCCTGTCGAACGAAAATATTACAACATACTGCCAGATCGAAAACTTCACTTCGATGTTCGATTCGACAGTAAAGTTACAACATGTCGCCACAGATCTGGTGTCATATGACTTCTGCCTGTTCGCAAATCTCCAAAATATGATCCAGGGAAAGATATTTCTACCCGGCAATGAGGTTTTAGCCGCAACTGAAGCATTTTTAAGGCCAAAGAAAGCTATCGAAAGCTTAGAAAAACGTTGGAATGATTGCATCGCAATGAAAAGTGACTATGTTTATGAATAAAGCCGAATTTAGCAACAGCAAAATTTATTTTTCCTAGCTAGTTGCGGGTCTAAATGACCCACGTGCTACTATGCGAGTATAATCTTAACGTTTAAAAAAAGTGGTCTCTATTTAAAAATGACTTCAATCAAGAACTAGGGATGGATAGTCAAATAAGAAAACCGATTTTCGACTTTTTCAAATTTTTTTAAATTTTTTAATGAACTATTTTTTCGGAGTTGATTTTGTTGACTCAATAATCGATTAAAATCGGTTTTTTGACTTTTTCTATAAGCTCTTTAATGTGCTAACCTCAATTCAATGCATATTTGAAAAAAACATATTTTTTTAATAAAACTTTTTTTGTATATATTGTTAACCTTGTTTTATTAAAGTTGAAGTAAAAAAAAAGTATAGCAGTGAGAGGACTGCCGACCGAAGCGAAAACCTATCTATAAAATATAAATGGAAGACGTTGTCCTGCCACGGACCGCCTTACTGCTATATAAGAATTTTCATGCTAATAGGGGGTTTCGGACTATGCTACATGTAGGATGGATTTGACAGGTCGGACGGACATGTAGGATGTGCGAAAGCTCATACTGCAGCCCGTCCTACATGTAGGATGAAATCAAAAAGTTTTGAAAGTTCCGATCTGATCTTATTCTTCTCTGTGCGTCCTTGTTTGTAGATTTCCTTGGTAATTGTTGTTGGCGCAGTTAGCCTGAAATTTTTTGTAGGTGTTGTGAATTCTAATCGTGTAGCTACGGTTAGCATATGAAATTAGAATTATTTTTGTTAAGAGCTTATAACAATTTATTAAATTTTTTATATATTACTGAAACTATTTCTTTTAAGCAAAAGTGTTACCATATCAAAAATACATATAATTAAAGTAATTTATTTAAATTATTTCATTATTGATTAATATAAAAAATTAAAGCTTATTTATATCAATTTATATCATAACACTAACACAATATACATGTTCACCATATCTATATTGCGTTGTGTATTAAAAATAGAATATTCTAAAATTAAGAAATATCTATCGCTTATAAATTATATATAATCCATATAAGAAATTAAGCTAAACAGTTTTAAAAAATAGAATGCTTAGGATAAGCAGACCTTAGTTATTCAATTAATACTGAAAATATTAATTATTTTGCAGGTTTAATACGTAATTGTTATTATATAAATATACATAAATATTCTTTAAATTTCCTCAATGAGCTAAATTGTTCATATATATGAACTATATATATGTAAGTATGCAAAAAGAACATATATATATATATATATATATATATATGAATTTTCGATACGGTAACACTTTTGCTAAAAGCAAATAGATTTACCAATATTATATATACTCTTTAATTCATATGCATAAACCGTTTTCTAAATTAGTTCGATGTCATATGCTGACTGTAGCTACAAATAAACATCCACAAAAAATTAAAGCTTACTGTACAACAATAACTACTTAGCAAATTTACAACAACAACGCAAAGAGAATTACAAGATCCCAGCGAATGCGCAGCGTTAGAGGGGATGAACCGAATTGGCGGCGTAAAATATACAGCATTTTGCATGCTATATTTTCTGTTTGCCTGCTGTTTCGTTCATTTTTTTAATTTTTTAACAGTTTTTTTAAGTTTACAATATTACAAGTTTACGAAATATGTTCCAAGTACAAGCTCTCGAATTAAATGTGTCGCAAATTGATAAAATGCAAATAAAATAAAATATTTGCGCTCAAACACGACCGGAATGTCAAAATTTGTAATTGTCAAAATTTCATCGTCCATTTGACACAGCGAAAAAGACAAATTTATTTCAACACACACAAATTTTTTTCAACTTGATATTTTCTATCCTACCACGACTGATTGACACACAGCCATAGTTGACAACTCTGAATATAAAATGCCGCAGTGGTGAAAATAAAAAGCCACTGACAAATACAACAAGTGTGAAAATTGTCAAACTTTGTTTGACGATATGTAATAAAATAAGAGCATGCATGTAATTATTTGAATGTTCAACATATTCCTTTATCACAACTTAAAGATTCAAATGTTAAAACACTCAATCCATACATTATTTTTCTTGTTTGCAAACGAAGTTCCAGCAGAAAAAAGAAGAAAAAGAAAAAGATGGATCCATTTTTAAATCTCACCATAAATAGCAGCTGTTTGAGTAAAAGAAAATTTTTCAAAAATGTTGACAAATACAACAACTGAAGAAATTGCCAAACTTTAAAGGTATATATATATAAATATAAACCGAATCAATAATAAATTTTGGTTGCAAACATCTTATTGCAACCTAACTTAAGTATTTATATACTAACAAACAGATTATATGCTTTAATTTCAGGAGTTTCCAAGTGATTTCTTAGTGAGCTTGCTGCCGAATGACGAATTCCTTGGAAAAATACGATGATGCAAACGAATGATTTACCCTCTACCAAAATCGTTCAACGCGCCTAAAGAAGTTTTCACTTCAAAAAATAAAACAAATTAAGAGAAAACAAACATAAAACTAAATAAATCCTTTTTGACTAGATTTCAAGGAACACTTCTGTAAAAGAATAAAAGTGAATTGGAATTGAATTCACTTATATTAAATTAAAATTATGTTACGATATTATTTTTGTCAAACCAGGCGAGGGCAATCATAAATACTGATAATAGCATTCGATTAGGCAATTCAATTTATATACGTTTTTTAGTTATTGAAACGAATACGAATATGTTTTTTAGTTATTTAAACGACTGTTATTTATACGCTTTTAGTAATATTCTGATGCCTTGTTTGCGCTACTCAATGGACTAGGCTAATTTTTTCACATATAACTATAGGTATTATAGGTAGATCAAGGCGCTGCTACAAGAGGCTTGTGATTCAGGATTATTAGCTACCTTGGATCTGGATTACTTAATTGCAAATTAAGAACATTATAGTATTCTTTTTGAGAAAAACTTAGTATGTTTCTGGTTACAATATTTACCCAATCATCCGATGGATCAGAAGAAGGCTATAATTGTGCAATTTATATTGTTGCCTTTGAGTCTTACTAGAAACGGTTATTTGGTGAAAAATTTTGATGCGTTATGGAGACAGTTTGAAAGTAAATATTTTCTTGCTTATAGAAGAATTATTTGTGATCATTGTAGCTCGTGATATTAGTCGTGGTAAATCCAGAAATTTTTTATTTAAGAGTGAGATACCTATAAGAAGTAGGTTGTTGCATTGTATTTTGCAACAATATAGGCCTATACCTTGTAAGTTTAAAAGTATTATAAATAAATCCGTGATGGGTGCTAGGACATAGGTTATAAAGTATTGTTGTTACTTGTAATTTGCTGTATTGATTCGAGGTATTTTCAAAAGGTTTAGTTTCGTTACTCCTGCCTTCCAATCTGCTAATAATTTAAATAAGATTTTGAATATGATTATATTCGAATCTCATCCTGTAAGTTTTGACCGGAAATCTAAGATTTATATGGTTTCTTGTGGTGAATGCAACGTTTAATTTATAATTACTGGTATCGGGTCTGTAGTTCACATTTTAGAGTCAATACAGGGAGATTCTAAGTCTGCAATTGCGATACATAGGATGGAGTTCGGTCATACTATTTTTTATCGGTATTTGCGTTTCCCTTTAATAGGAGAAATAAATCTAGGTGTACTGGTTTTGTTATTTAAAAGTTTGTATATTGCGATAGCTGTTGAATGTGAGTCTGAAAAAAGTTTATATAGTATACCTAGAATTGTAAAGGTTGGGATGGATGTTTGTGCTAGTGCGATGGACATATTTGGTGTCTTATCTTACTCAACTTTGGGGTTACCATGTCCTTAGTAGTTTTTATGTGTGGTGTTGTAAGGAGGAAGGTTTTGGTATATATGTTTAGTCTTGTATTGTCACGTTATGTCATTTTTCTTTGGGGAGAGATAATTTGGAATTACATAATTAAATCATTACATCTTTAAAAAACCGTGTATGTGTATTGCTCAGTTGATCTCGTCTTATGGCCGGTGTCGGTCGATTATCTCTGTGTTTAAATTTTTGTGTTTATTTACTTTATTAATTATTTGTGTCGTAATATTGTTACTGTTTTGTGTTTAAAAAGTGTTATGAGGTGATGTCTTTGTTATTTTTCAAGGTGCGTAATTGATTTTTGTTAATTTTATAGTTGTAAATTTAATGCATAGAATCAGGTTTTGGTTCTTACATTCCTGCCTTCTTTAATTATATTTATACATAGGTATTGCTTTTTCTTTCTCTTTTTGCATTCCGCACTAGAATATTTGCAGTTGATTTTAAACTGTAACATGTAACATTAACCCATTAGCATTTAGTGGATATTATTTTTGCTCACACAAAATTATTTAACTTTGAAATAATTTAACTAGAAAATTTTGCTGCCTGTTCTTGAGACGAGATTTGCAAAAGTCAATACATTCTGAACCGTATGTTCAGTTGCTCTGGCCCATGTGGGCGTTTGTTCCATACTTCATGTGCTGGGATCTCCAAGTCGTGTCTTGATGATTTAATCTCACCACGATCAGGACTTCGCTGGTATTAGTACTAGCATTTATGATGAAAAGTCTTCATCAGAAAATATTTCGACTGGGTTGTCTCAGACGCTTCCAGCCTTTTCTTCTGAGACTCAAAAGATTTCATCTAAATTAGACATAAATATTTCAAAGAAAAAGACGAATAATTCAAAAAATGAAAATATTAAGCGACGCATGACGCTTTCAGCCATTTTTGAGGCGAAGCAGATCTCGGCTCAACCAGTGAGAATAGATAATAGAGTTATTACTCCATCTACTCTATCTGTTTCTCCTCCAGCAGGATATGAGATTGCTATTTCTAATGAGCGCAATAGTTCTTTAAATTTAAGAGCGGTGTCGAGAAAAAAGGTTTTCATTTCACGCCTTCAGCCCGACACAACAAGTGACAATGTATTGACGTTTGTCAAACATAACCAATTAGTAAGTCAGACTACTTTCTGCCTATGCAAAAAAATTGGCAATAAACCTTCCCACGCATCATTTATTCTCACAGTGGCTGCTGAAGAGTTTGCAACTGTTCTGAGCTCTATTATGTGGGCTGATAATATCTTTGTTTCTGAGTTTAAGCCTAAACACAGGTCAAGAAGGACGAATAATATCGCCAGTCAGACCCAAAAAACTAATAGGCTTTTTCTTTACTATCAAAATGTAAGGAGATTGCGTTCAAAGTGGTAGTTAAACAGTGGTGGTCATGGTACATTTAAGACGATCGTATACGTCTTAGCAGAGTTAATGCCAAATAATGTTAAATTGCCAAATGCTGCACAGCAAGCTCTATCGTCGCAGGTATTTATTTTATTAATGTTTATATTATTGCATCATTTGAGTTTGCCTTATTAAAGTTTGCTATGCTTCATATAAATTCATTTTGCTTTTCAGATCTTTGAGGAATGTTTGCATGGCATTTGTAATGTTGTTACATGTTGTTACGATGCTACATTCATTAGCAGTTGGAAACGCTAATGACTTATACAAAAGGAAACAATTTCAATCAACTGTACTGCAAGGTATTTTTCTTACCTTAATTTTAATGTCAAAAATTCAAAAATATTTTATTTTGAAAAGGGTTTGTGACTACACTGCATGTTTTATTGACGTTTGTATTGGTATGCCTGACAAAATGCATGATGCGGAAATTTTACAGCGACTAACGAATGAAGAAAATCCACTTCTTCGTAGTGAGCAGCACTTATTGGGCGATTGTGTCCAGTAGTACAAGTCTCAAAGAAATCTTGAATAAATCATGCACGATTTTTCTTCCTCTTTGACGAAACATACTGATTTGTTTATACATTTCATTGAAGAAAATCTCATACAAAAGTTCCAAATTCGTACACTGTTTAAAAACTTTCTGTTTTCGATGAACGAAAACAAGACAGACTTCTTAAAGAATTATCGACAAATGTGACTCATGCAGCAAGTTCTTTATGAAATCATCATAACATATTCGTGCTTTGGACTGCAGGGTTAATATCCACTTTTTTAATTTAATGACTCCATTTCGCGATAATGGACGTCTTCCACAATCATATATCGACTACAATGTCCGACTAATTTCGATTAGAACGACAATCGAGCGAGCATTTGGTCGTTTTAGAGGAAAATTTAGCCATCTCAAATTCGGCGATGCAGACGTTGATTTGGTGAATTATATAATTGCTTCTTCCTGCATGCTGCATAATTTTATAATTTTGGGCCCAAGTTTATTCCTCCAGTGGTTCCCAGCACCTTAAACCAAATAATAACTTCATTTATTATCAACAAAAGTACTGTTTGCCTGAACGTTGCTTGAGTGAATTGTTGATTTTATGCTACCAAGAGTTTTGTGCGGATCAAGCTAAAAGTGTAAGAGAACGTAACAATCTAATATGCAGAAGGTTGTTGTTAGGATGTTAAAGGACACCATCAATTTTAGAAGGAGTAATTCCTCAACCATTATAATAGTGCAGAGTGACAAGAGGAAATCAACGCTTTGATGTACGCCAACGATTATCGACAGGAAATGGACGGTTGGGTTCTGAAATGTATAGACGTATGTATTATGAAGTGGGAAGAGATTCAGCAAGGAAGAATCTTGGGCTAGCTCAAATGTTGCATGCGAAATTTCTTAGAATTAAAAGCAAGTTTGTGAAATACTACATTGACAATAATGCTGTTTAAGGTTTGTATAGTAAGAAGTTAATTAGATTATTAAAAAAACGTAACCAAGAAGAGGCTAGATTGCCCTATTTATATGGTGTTGTAAAGTGTCACAAAGAGGATTTCCCTTGTAGGCCAATTTGTGCTACATTGCACTGGTATGCCTACCCGTTACAGAACACAGTTGTGGGGTTTTTTAGGCATTTATTGACACATTTAATTTCAGATCACAACACTTTTGACATTAAAAATACTGCCAATGAAATCTCTATCATACCCATGTGTAAAGATTACGAGTTTGTTAAGTTAGATATTAAGGATATGTATCCAATGATGGATAAAACTGCAATCAAAGAATATATAGCTTCTTTGACCAGGCAAGAATGGTTTCTAAGACATATCGTGAATTTGGTAGAGTTTTGTTATCATGATTAAATATCCTATATAAATATTATAGGCAAATCAGGGGACTACCTCAAGGAGCCTGTAACTCAGGGTTGTTGACTCCTTTTTATTTGGATCATCTTATTAATACGCACTAAAGCATTCTTTTCGAAAATAACTTGGTGTTTTTTAGTGGAAATACATGGGCAACTTTCTCTACATTCCCGGTGTATATCTTTAAGATTTTCAAAAAGATTTTGAGAGTATTACTCAGATGTCTCTAACCGTAGATAGGGAAGAATTAAATGAGAATGATCAACCTACGTTTACTTGGATATAAATTTAATTTGATGTAAAGATAGTAAACTTAGTTTGAACAATTACACTAAGTTTCCGCGTCTCATCGTATGCTACATTATTTATCTAATCATCCAATGAATCAAAAAAGACTACAATTGTGCAGTCTATAATGAAGCCTTTAAATGGGACTAGCAATGAGTACTTAGTGAAAGATTTTGGTACTTTGTGAAGGCAATTTGAAAATAATTTTTATCCGACTTTGCTTAAAGAGGACTTATTTGTGCGTACCATGTCTCGGGAAATCCATAATATTAGTTATGGGTGTTCAAAAAGTTTATGTTCAGGAGTGAATTATATCTAAAATATTGCATTGTTTATTACAAAAATATCGCCCTATGCCATGCAAGTTTAAAACTATTATGAAAAAATCAATGTTATGTGCTAGGCTACAAGTTATGCAATATTGTTGTGAAGATTTTTCAATGTTGATGTGGAGCATTTTAAAGTGATTGGTTTTGGTCCATATTTGATCCCGACCCTGTAGTTGAAAATCAAAAATCTAGACTTTACATGGTTGCTTGTGGTGAGTGTAATGTGCAATTTATAATAAATGGCATTGGTTCGATTGCTGATATACTGGACTAAATACAAAAAGATTCTACAGCTGTACCTTCGGTGCATAAAAATAACTTTGGGCATACCATATCTGATCGGTACTTGCGTTTACCATCCGTAGAGAAGGTAGACTTAGGTTTACAGATGTTATTATTCAAAAATTTATACGCTGCATTAGGTGTCGAGTGTGACTCGATGAAAGGGCTTTCAAGTATGCCAAGAACTATGCAGATCAGTTCGGATGTACAGGGTGCGGCTAAAGTTACTATATGATGTAAAACAATTGTAACATCTTTGCTTGCGAGTATTAAACTTTTTCTTTTTTTTAAAACATTCAGGGTAACGGTGGACCCTAAATATGTGGTTTTTGTTTTTAACTCTTCTTTAATTTTTTAACCCTTTCACTTATTTTTAATCATTTCGTTTATAATTAAAGGTCACAATGATGTAGATCTGCATTTCGTTGTATTAAAATGCAATCTGCACGAAAAATGGAATAATTATTCTATTGCTGAATGTAGCAGCGATTCACGAAACTGCTCATTATTCAATTTTCCGCAGTGCCCAATTCGACGCCAGTAATGGATCGAAGTTTGTAACTTGGATGGTGATGCACGCAAAAAACTTTTGATTTGCTGAAATCATTTCCGGCCATCGGATGTATTAAAAAAGAAACTGAAAACTTCTGCGTTTCCGGTATATGGAATTCAACATGAGTCACCACTTTCTTTGACAAAACATGTAGAAAATGTGAAAAACATGCAGCCGGAGCAACAAGTTTGGGAAAATTGCCATATATTCTGCAAGAATGCAAAATTTCATAAAAAAGAAAAACTGGCAATGAAAACTGCACACATGCACCAAAATATTTTGCAAGAAAAAAAGAAGGAAGAACTTCTCGATGAAATAAACACTCTTGAGCAGCATATTGAGGCCTTGCAGAAACTATAGCTAAGTATGAAGCACCTAACAAACAAGAAATCTTTGCTTCTACATTCGCAAGAGTAATAACAAACAAAAAAGTAATAAATGCTCTCAAGTAGAGTGAGAGATGCTCCAACCCATTAATTTTCAATCAACAAAGTCATTCAAATATATGAGCTTGGGTTTAATCTGCCGAGCGCTGGCATCTCTATGGAGATGGCGACCTGTTAAGATAATGATGCCTGGAATCACGCAACAAATGGAGTTTCATTTGAAAAAACTTGCTATTTGGATGACTGCGCAATCGAAGAATTGCATTCTTTTATTCGACGAAGTCATCCAATGGAAGGAATTGGAATACAATTTGATGCGGGACCAATTGGATGACTTCGTCGATTTGGGGGACGGTTATAGGAAGCCAGTTCTGGCAAATAAAATGATGACTTTCATAGCTTTTACTGCACATCAGGAGGAATGGTTGGTAAGTCTTAACTTGACCTAACTTAACTTTAACAACTTTACTTTACTTTACTTAACTTTACTTAACTTGACTGAACTTAATTTAAATCAACCTTACTTAGGTAAACTTCAAAACTTTCTCTTTTTTCCAGCGGAGTAAATAGAAGTAACACTACTAAGTGTTGTAGAATCCATTTTGAGTTGCGGATTCAATCTCAGGGGAATAATTTCGGATCAGGGTTCCTCAAACGTGCGTTGTATTAATTTGCTTACAAATACCAGGGCAAATAATTATATAACAATAAGAGGCCAAATAATTTATATAATGCATGATTATTGCCACTTATTTAAAAGAATGCAAAATATTTTGTTTGCCAATGATATTGGTACTGCTAATGTGGTGGCAAGTTGGGGAGTTTTGAAAGAGACGAGATCGATAAGTTTTCTAAAAGTTTTCGAATGATGCCTAAGCTTACGGACAAGCATTTAAATCCGCAGCTATTCGACAAAAACGCTCAGCAATGCAGTTGCTATCGGCATTCGCCATTGTATTGATAATAATCTTTATCAAAACCAAGAAAACAAGGCAAATGCTGAAGCAACATTGCATTACGTATTGAACTGAAACAATGGCTTCGATAATTGTAATACCAAAAACTGTCACGACCCAAACATTAATAAGCGTTCTGTTTTCAGGGATTTAGAGAAAATTGCACTCCTTGAGGAATTTCTAGCATTTTTAGAATATCTAAAGCTCCCAAAGAAAAATTTTCAATGCATCAGTGGCTTAATATTTACTCTAGAATCAATGATTATGTTAGTTTACGATCTGTTACAAGATCCAAATGTAAAATTTGTTATGCTTAGTAGGTTGAACCAGGACTCTACAGAAAATTTCTTTTCAGTAATATGTTTTCTAATATGTTTTGTTACTTGGTGATATCGCAGGATCACCATGTAAAGTACACGCCTTTTTTTTGTAAAAGCAAAGAATAAAAAGGACTCGCGTTTTTATAAAAAGTTCTAGGACCTGCCTAATTGGTTGCCGGTGAAGTTCGCCACTGGCGCTATTTTAAATATCCTTTTTTATGCCGTTCACTAAAAAAAATGCAGAGGCTAAAAGGGTTCAAGTCGGCAGCTATTAAAGCTCAAGACTTATTTAAAATGAATTGGAAGGCACCTTGTTAGAAACTCAAAACTAATTAACTTTATTTGAAATTTTTTCGTTCTTTTATAGTATGCATAAGCTATTTTGTCTTAAAACTAGTTAACAATTGTTTTTGTATCTAAAAAATAAACAGAATCATATGTTCTAAAATTAGTGTAAAACTAATAGTAGAATATCGTATGCATATTTGTAATTTAGTAATAGTAGTATAATGTGTGTGATTGAATAGACTTAGATTATTAGAAAACGTAAACGTAATCATATGTGAACATATTTGTGTAGGAGTAAAAGTAAAAATGTAATGTCATATATTTTGTTTTCAGCAATATTAGTACATGTGTGCGAATGAAATAGATAATAGTGCTTAGTATGAACATATGCTATTATTGTTCTATTTAGTATAATGAAGTAAAATAGAATAAGGTGATACGTACCGTAAAGGTGTGCATCTGTTAACTATGTTTTATGGTTGTTTGTTTTAGTATTTTATAATGTAGAAGTGTGTGTATTACACCCTCACCCTTAAGATAAAAATTAATATGAAATTAAAGAAAAATTAATTTTTTGGTTTTTTTTTTTGTGGTTTAACTTGTACAATATTTTAATATAATTAATTTATTTACACAATTTAAAATTTTAAATAAAAAGATACAATTTGTTACAAATATTTCTTTAACGTGTTATTGTGATATTCTCTTAGTTTTCCATTGATATTAATTATTTAATTAACTCCTTTTTCGTTAACAATTATAAATGGACCAATATAAGATCGATTTTTTTTTCTATTCATCCTTTTTATTAAAACTTTATCTCCAATATTTAATATTAACGGGTTTATATTTTTATCTTTTTCAATTCTATTAATTTTTGCAATATTTATTAATTCTTTTGCTTTTTGTAAATAATATTTTAATCTATGTTTTAATTCTTGAGCGTAGTTGTCTGTATTATAAACTATTGATTCGAAACGATTATCATTTGGAAGATTTGCTAGTTTTCCAAAAACTAGCTCAAATGGTGTATAATTTTTATCAACATGAGGCGTTGTATTGTATGAAAAAGTGAAAAGTGAAAAAGTGGGATCCATTGGTCCCATTCTTCATTTTTGCAAAAGTTTCGATGGCTTCTCTCTATCGAGCCTAGAGTAGTCTCATGGTGATATGGAGTACTAAATATTTGTTTAACGTTCAAAAGACTGCATTTTTCCGGCATTAATTCATTGAGAAATTCTGTACCTCTATCCGATTTTAAAATTGTAAAGTATAAATATTAAAATTACATTTTCAATTAATGTTTTAGCAACAGATTTCGCGTCTTTTGTCTCCATTGGACATGCTATTACGTACTTTGTTACGTCGCACTGACATGTTAGTATATATCTGTAATTGTTGGATAAGCGAAGGGGACCTACTGTGTCGATAGAAACAATTTCAAAACTGGTACTTGGTGTGTCTGTCATTGTTAAATTTTCTTTTGTTTGTTTAGTCTGTTTGCTTAATTGGCATTTATCGCAATTGAGTATTTATTTTTTTATCATTTTATTCATATTTTTCCATATGTATTTTTGTTTTAGTTTCTTTATTGTTTTTTTTTTTAATTGTGGTATTCTTCGATTATTTGATTTTGTTTTACTTTTTCGAGTATTCGTTCTGGTTCATTGTAAATTAAAAGTTTCAAATTTTCATTTTTTTCTTCTTAAATTATTATAAATTTCTTTGAATTTATCCATTTTTTGGATGGTTTTAACTATATCATCATTTCTCTTTAATGCTAGCTCTTCTATTCCTAAATTATACATTTTTGATGATAGCTTCTCCAAAGTCAGCAGTGTGATCAGTAGATTCTCACTACATCGTACAATTACTTCTTCATCATTAATTTCAAATTGGGTACTCTTAAAATATTTTTCTGTATTGAACCCTAATTTCTTCATTTTTTTAATATCTGTTATGGATGTACAATCCCACACAAATAGTTCATGACGCTTTTTGTGGGAATTGCAATGCGTTTTGTTATAATCAGTGTTTTGAGTATGCTTATTTCTAATCATACCTCTAGTAATAGCTGGTACGTTTTTGCTAACTTCCGTATTTGTCGGAATCATCGCTTTTAGGGAATCGCTGTTTAGATCTATGCACGATAACGCGTCAGCATTAGTATTCATTTTTATTTTTTTATAAATTATATTAAAATCATAATCGCAAAGATCTAGTCTTATGCGTGTCATTTTTGATGACGAATTTTTATGTGAGAAAAGAAACACTAGTGGGCGGTTAGAACCGAAAATTTTCTACACTAAAGGTTGGGTCGAAATAAATTGATTGCCCAGTGTATAGCTAAGAGCTCTTTTTCAATAATTGACTTGTTCAGGTCATGTTTTGCAAGAAATTTTCTTGCATACGAAATTGGTAAGTCTGAGCCTACTTCGCCTTGCGATAAAACTGCACCGAGAGCATAATTAGAAGCGTCTGTGGAGAGTTTGAATGGATTATTGAAATTGGGATATTGGAGTATCAGGAGATTCAAAAGTTTTGTTTTTAGCTCATCGAATGATTTTTGGCAATTTTCGTCCCAGTAAAATTTGGTATTTTTCTTTAAAAGTGAATTTAAATTTTTAGCAGTGTCGGCAAATTTAGGTATAAATCTTCGGTAGTAGTTGCAGAAAGCAACAAACCTTCTTACTTCGTCCGCGTTTTTCGGTATTGGATATTCTTTGATTATTTTGTTTTTAGATGGGTCGGTTGTAATTCCATTGGCCTTTATTAGATGCCCAAGGCAAATGACTTCTGGCTTCAGAAAACAACATTTATTTGAATTTCATTTTATATTATATTTTCTTAATCTGTTTTGTATTTAGTAAATTGTCGTTACGATGTCCTAAGCTACAACCGAAAATAATTATATCGTCTACATAAATAAAAGCTTGTGTATCTAAGCCACTTAATGCGATGGTCAGCATTCTTTGGAAGCTTTTGGATGATATCTTCAATCCAAATGGTAAACGTTTAAATTGGAAATGTCCATTTCCAGTCGAAAAAGGAGTTAACGGTCGTGAGTTTTCGTCTAAGTTAATCTGGTGAAAAGAGCTGGTCATGTCCAAGGCCGAAAAGTATTTAGCTCTTCCAAGTCTGTCGAGAACGTCTTCTATCTTTGTTAACGGAAATTTATTGTTTACAATTTTTTCATTTAACTTACGAAAATCTACTACCAGTCGCCATTTTTTTGTCATTTATTGACTTTTTAGGAAATACAAGTAATGGTGAGTTGTAGGGGCGCACTGAATGTTGGTCGACTTGTTCATTTATCTTTGTTAACTGTGTTTGTGGAAGTCTGTAATTTTTAATGTATACCGGGGTCAAATCTGTTGTTTGTATAGTCTGTGTGTAAAAATTATTTGTGCTTAAGTGTTCTCCAGGGAGATCAAAAATGTCTTCGTATTGTTTAATAATATTTATTATTGATGATTTGGCATCTGGGTCGTTGCAACCAATGTCTAACGTTTTTTGTAATGTTTCAAGTCTATTTTTTTTTCATATTTAGTGTTAATTTTACAAGAAAATGTATTATAATTATTTAATTTTTTAGTTTCAAAATCAAGAAAGTGTTCTCCAGGGAGATCAAAAATGTCTTCGTATTGTTTAATAATATTTATTATTGATGATTTGGCATCTGGGTCGTTGCAATCAATGTCTAACGTTTTTTGTAATGTTTCAAGTCTATTTTTTTTCATATTTAGTGTTAATTTTACAAGAAAATGTATTATAATTATTTAATTTTTTAGTTTCAAAATCAAGATTACTTAATGTTAAATTTTTATCATTTGTATTCAAAATTTTTACATGAACATTGCCATTTGCTGGTATTAAGCTATTGCCTAAAAATACTCCATTTTCTATTTTATATTTAAAATAATACTGTCTTCCTTGACTTTAATATTCGGTATTATTTATTCTGATCTTTCACGAATAATAATATTTCTTTTATGGAATTCTATTTAAATGAAAGGTAAAATATATTCTTTTTCATGGGTGATCTTTTAAGAGCTTGATAATTTTTTTTTTTAAAAAAACGCATAAAATTTGCAAAATCTCATCGGTTCTTTATTTGAAACGTTAGATTGGTCCATGACATTTACTTTTTGAAGATAATTTCATTTAAATGTTGACCGCGGCTGCGTCTTAGGTGGTCATTCGGAAAGTCCAATTTTGGGCAACTTTTTCGAGCATTTCGGCCGGAATAGCCCGAATTTCTTCGGAAATGTTGTCTTCCAAAGCTGGAATAGTTGCTGGCTTATTTCTGTAGACTTTAGACTTGACGTAGCCCCACAAAAAATAGTCTAAAGGCGTCAAATCGCATGATCTTGGTGGCCAACTTACCGGTCCATTTCTTGAGATTAATTGTTCTCCGAAGTTTTCCCTCAAAATGGCCATAGAATCGCGAGCTGTGTGGCATGTAGCGCCATCTTGTTGAAACCACATGTCAACCAAGTTCAGTTCTTCCATTTTTGGCAACAAAAAGTTTGTTAGCATCGAACGATAGCGATCGCCATTCACCGTAACGTTGCGTCCAACAGCATCTTTGAAAAAATACGGTCCAATGATTCCACCAGCGTACAAACCACACCAAACAGTGCATTTTTCGGGATGCATGGCCAGTTCTTGAACGGCTTCTGGTTGCTCTTCACTCCAAATGCGGCAATTTTGCTTATTTACGTAGCCATTCAACCAGAAATGAGCCTCATCGCTGAACAAAATTTGTCGATAAAAAAGCGGATTTTCTGCCAACTTTTCTAGGGCCCATTCACTGAAAATTCGACGTTGTGGCAGATCGTTCGCCTTCAGTTCTTGCACGAGCTGTATTTTATAGGGTTTTACACCAAGATCTTTGCGTAAAACCTTCCATGTGGTCGAATAACACAAACCCAATTGCTGCGAACGGCGACGAATCGACATTTCACGGTCTTCAGCAACACTCTGAGAAACAGACGCAATATTCTCTTCTGTACGCACTGTACGCATTCGTGTGGTTGGTTTAATGTCCAATAAAGTAAACTGAGTGCGAAACTTGGTCACAATCGCATTAATTGTTTGCTCACTTGGTCGATTATGTAGACCATAAATCGGACGTAAAGCGCGAAACACATTTCGAACCGAACACTGATTTTGGTAATAAAATTCAATGATTTGCAAGCGTTGCTCGTTAGTAAGTCTATTCATGATGAAATGTCAAAGCATACTGAGCATCTTTCTCTTTGACACCATGTCTGAAATCCCACGTGATCTGTCAAATACTAATGCATGAAAATCATAACCTCAAAAAAATCACCCTTTATAATCAAAGTAAGTGTATATGTTTCAAAATCTATTTTTGACATATGTATATTTTTCTAAGATGTCTCGCCCTATGATTGTAGTGAAATATTTCTAGTATTAATGTCATTTATATTGTTTGTTTTACAAATGGAGATATCAGCTCCAGTGTCTATAAGAAATGTTAAATATTTATTGTTATTTTTACATAGCAAAGTTATATAATTTGTTAAATTTTGAGTAATTTTGAAAATTAATTTTGGCCTCTGCGAGTAACAGTATCTGGTACCCGGCCATGGACCTTTCCTTGTACGTTATTTCTGTTTAGATTTCTATTGAAATTGTTTTGATGGTATTGTTTCGATTTGAGAAATTATTGTTTCTATTTGCATTATTGTTTGAAAAATAAGTGTTACGGTTTGTGTTATTGTTTGGAAAATTATTGCTTCTATTGGTATTTTGAAAATTACTATTTTTACTGTTATTTTCTGAATATCCAAAATTATTATTATTTCTGTAATTATTGTTTGAGATGTTATTATTTCGGTAGTTTTGTGTATTATTTCTGCGATTGTTTTGCGAATTTTAGTTATATCTGAAGTTATTTTTATTATATTTGAATTTGAAAGTTATTTTTGCTATATCGAATTTGAAAAATTGTGTTTTTGTCCGAAACTAAACTTTCTTCTGCTGTTAAACATCTTTTAATGGCTTCATTAAATGTTTTTGGTGTATTTGCCAATAAAATCGTCCGAAATTCGGAATTTACATCTTAAGTAAAAACATTTAACGCCATGCTTTCGTTAACTTTATATACTGCATTTTTTGCTTCTTGAGTCGGATTAGTCAAAGTTTTTATTTCAAATGAACTTATAATTGTTCAGTGATTTCTAAGATTTTTTCTCTAAATTCAGATATGGTTTTATTATTTTGCTTGAGTGTACCAAGTTCGCTTAGTACTTGTTGCATAGTTTTTGGATTAGGATATGCTTTTTCTAATGAATTTTTCAACTCTTCAAATGTCGTTGGCCTATTTGAAAATCCTAGAATACTTCGTACTTGTGCTGTTTATTTAAAATTGTAAAAATTTGTAGGTTTTTACCTACTGTATTTATATCAAAATTGGCCATATTTAACAAATTATTTTCTTTTAATGCTTTAATATTTTTTCTTTTAGTGGTAGTGTTTTAATTGTTTTTTATAATTCTTCGTGAAGATTATTAAATTTTAGTTTTAAAATTTCATAATTTACATTTTCTTCAATTGAAATATTATCAACTTCGATTTTTAGATTTTCAATGTATTTCAACTTGAGCTCTATATATTGTTTTGAAAATTCTCTATGTTTACTCTTTCTTAAGTTGCTTTTTAGTTTTTCAATCAACAAAATATTATTTTGTAGCGTATCTGAATCAGTGTAAATGGGACTGACGAAAATTCGTAATCAGCTTCCGTCTAATAGCGATCAGTAGTGGAATTCTCAAATAGTTAACGATACGAAATCGTTATGGTTAACTAAAGACATTTGTAGTTTTCAGTAACGAATGTTGTATTCTCAAAACGGTACTTAGCGACAAAATTACTGAAACGTAACATTCACAATATAAGCTACAAACGTCGTTAACTGAAATCGAAAATATGGCAGCACTCTCCTTTTTTGACAGTTTAGGCAAAACAAATATTTATAAGCTATCAAAATAAAAGACCGGTATGGAAAACATAAAAAAAAACGAAGCAGCCGGACTACTGCCGAACAGCACCAAATCATGCTGGATTTTTTTGAGGCCAACAAAGGCTTGGCTGAGGGCAAATTTGCCTCAATACATGGCAAACAGGATGCCTGTAAAAAATGGGCCGAGCTGGCTGAACTCCTTAAAGAAAAAGGAGCTACTAAAACTGGTTCGCAGTGGCAAACGGTAAGTAATGAATAGTCATTGTATTGTTTTTCTTAATACAAAACCACTCTTTTATCATATTAGGCTTGGCGAGACCTTAAAAGCAGGACTTCTGTAAAAGCAAGGGAGCGCAGGAAAGAAATGGCAAAGACGGGCGACAGACCGCTTACACTTCCTGCGCTCACCAAAATTGAGAAGCGAGTGCTGGGCATACTTGGCCACGACTACGCAGAAGGAACCAAGATCTGCCCCGAAACTATTCCAGAGGAAGAGGTAACTTCATAATAGACTTATAGTAACATATTAATAATAATATCTTTTTAAATACAGCATTTGCAAGTCCTCTTGGAAAATGGAAACAGAGATGTGCTGCATGTTCGTCCAATTGTCGTAGGTGTAGTTGAGGATGTTGACGATGCTGTGGGCAGGGCTCAAGAGGAGGAGGAGGATTGGCCTGTTGAACATCTAGATGAGATAGCAGAAATGCCAGCATCTCAACTGAAAAACAGGCCGAAGAGAAGAGTGCCAAAAAGGACTCAAATGGATTCGGCGCGGGAGCAGTTTGCTACTTTAGCAAAAACCCAGGCAGATACTATTATGGTGAGTATAGACATTAGAGTGAACACACGTTTGTATAAGAAATTGTAAATATCTACTTTCAAAACTTGATGCAAAACTAAATGTGTATGTTTTTTAGGCTGATCCGAATATGCTCAGCGCCGTCGCGTTGATCAATTAGTTAAAAATCTGATTTATGCGTATACAGTAGAATCTGGATATAATGAACTAATATTTGCAAGGCTTTTTCTAGAGCCTAACAATGTATCTAGATTGTTCGCATTTTCGAGATTGAATTTTTTTTAAAAATGCATGTTTTTGCTTAAATCTTAACATTTTTTCCTTATTTGCATCTTATTCTTTGAAATGTCAGTTACTAAAACGTTCACTGTTTCGAGTTTTTTATCTGGGGTTTGTTATATCCAGATTTGACTGTAATTGAAAAAGTGCACTTTGTTGGAAAAAATACGAATTACTTCTATTTCAGTGTCAATTTTAAAAACTGTTTTGAATTTAATTTTTATTTGATATATCAATGATAGAAAGAGCTATCAAACATGAAAATTCAACAAAAACTACTAGAGTTGCAGTTTGTTACATGGTTTTATGCTTGATATTTTCTTTTTAAATAAATATAAAATTTCAAGCAAAATAGGTATCAGATAGATAAGTAATTCGGATTTTTTCCAATAAGGAGCACTTTTCCCCCATTTACATATATCAGATTTTCAACCTAATGCCTAACAAATATTAAGTTTTAAAAGCCAACTTCGTTGAAATTTAAAAAAAAAAACGATTTGGCCGGTTTAATTGGCATAACATAATTATGAACTTTGTTTTTAAATTATTGCAAACATATCTTATAGATACAAGCTGAATCAGCCAAGCAGCAGGCAGCTGCATCGCAGCAGATAGCAGAAGCAGCGGTAATGCAAGCAAATTCTTGCGACCGAATTGCTTCTGCCCTTGAAAAATTAGCAATTTCGTTTGAGCAATTGCGTTTAACGAAATGATAAATATTATAAGAATTACTTTTTATTATTTTTACTTTTATAATTAATATACTGTGAAATGTGCCTTATTATTTTTAAATTTTTTTTTTATTTAGTTAAAAATTTTTGGTATTTTTTCACTTTAAATAAAAGCATTGAAGCTATGGAAAATAAAGTTTATTGAAGTGTTTTTATTTAAATTTTTTATCCAAAATAATCATTAAAATATGTAACTAAAATTTCTGCGCAATCAAATGATCTTGTATGCGTTTTGCAACTGATGAACGAAACGCAACTTTCATTGTTGCTTCAGCTACGACTCGTTCCGGTTCTCCTTTCCTCAAGTTTTCTGTTATTTCAGGTTCTGTTAATGTGCTTACGCTCATGTTGTGAAGCACTGCGTAAGCATTTACAATTTTGCCGGCAAACCCAGGTTCGTACAACAAAACTCTTTGGTTCAAAAGGCACCTAAATCTGCCCTTAAGGACTCCAAGCGTACGCTCTATGTAGTTTCGAGATTTGCACAATGCCTTATTGTACCGAAACTTTGCTGTATATTGAGGCTGATTTGTTAATGGAGTCATGAGCCACGGTTCCAATGGGTAGCCGGAATCACCTGCAAGGAAATCATTGTTTAAAGTTTATCTTTATATAACACTTACACTACCACATCAGTCAAAACGACTGTTTTAATAATTCCAAATTAAAATTCTCAGATTGCGCTAAAAATTTTTGCGACGATTAATTTTATTGAATTATTTTTGTAATAAGTACATATATCTGTGGTAACAAGGAATAACGGCTAAGCTCAAAATATAGTAAGAAAGCGATATGGCATTTCCTTCATTTCCATCCTTGATAGAATGCAGAAAAACATTTTTTGCACGAAATATATAACCACTTTATTCTGTTATAGTTAAAGTTCTGTTAAAGTTTCATATATTTCAGGAAAAACTCCTACCTTTACAATACCTTTACAGTACAATAAAAACATTGTTTTTTACGATAATTTGAGTTTAGTCATTATTCCTTGTGACCACAGATATATGTATAATAAAAATTAAATGGTGTTCGTTGGATTTGGTATTTTTACCATGTGTTTGGTATTTTAAATGTTGATATTTTTTTTACAAATTTACCTATTAAAAATTTTTGGTGGTCACCACGTTCAAACGCTCTTTGCATGACGTTGCGAACAGCACATGCACTCCATATAAAAGAATCATGGCGGTACCTCGCATTAACATTCAAAATCTTGAGATTGGGATCGCATATCTAAAAAAAAACCTTTGAGAAAACTTTTATGTACAATTTACAACTCACCATTTGGACGTTAATAGAGTGGTAACCATGATGATTGACATATTCCTCTTCATGAATTGGCGGTCCCATTATGGCGACATGGGCACAGTCAATAGCCCCTATAGCACCATCGAAAGGCTGAGATGCTGTTCGAAATAGCGTGCGTGCTGCTTGTCGCTCGATTTGCGTAGCTGGGAAGCGTACGCATCTGTAACGCGATGGATCGAACGGCTCACAGATGACTGGCTCATCGTGATGCTTTTTTGATTGCCAACTGGCCGCTGGTAGCATCCTGTTTCATAAAACCGAAGCGCAGCTAGTACCTTGTAATAAAGAGTGGATGTTAATGATTTCTTACAAGGTATTTCCTTTGTTATTATACTTACTTGGCTTTCGGCCGATAAAGCTGCGATTGTGCTTCCTTCCAAGTCACTTCTTATGGAGTCGATGACATTGTGAGCTATCTCGGGTGTTAAGCGGTACAAACTTCTAAATTTTGATTCGTTCAAATTAAATGGTAATGTACTGTCTACTCTTCGCAAAAGAGCCCACTCAAACGCACTTTCTCGCATAGAAATTTCGTCTTGCAACAGCGCTGCATCCATTGCCAAATATTCAAATGCCATTTTTATTTTATATTGATTTTTATATTTTTTTTCTTAATAAAAAAAAAGCCTTAGCAAAACACATTCTAATAAATCTTTCTTAACGTTTAAGTTAGTGGCACCAAAATAGTCGTCATTAAATTAACGGCAAATATCTTTAACGAACTGTCAGAGTTAAGGACAAATATTGCTAGCTAAGATGTTGAGAATACCAGTTTACGATAAATGTCGTTAACGGCCAGTTAACGATAACACAAGTGTTGTTAACCCGTTTTAGAATTCCACTACAGGTCCTTAAATGAATCGACGATGTTAAACAATTTCCTCGAATGAATAAAAGATATGGAAGGAATAGTTTCAATATAGTTTTTATTAACTATATTTTGTATAGACAAGTACCACTGGTCTTGTGAGTTCGCCTAAGACTAAAATTTAGTAAGACTCAGCTAAACTTAGAGAACTATTTAACATAACGATAGAGAAATTAGCATAAGCTTAACATTATTCAGGCAAACGCTCTTGTATCTTAGCGTTGCCACATTAGGATGTTTGCTGGTAGTTAGCATTTTGGGTATAAACATCGCCGCCCGCCTTGCAGTATGGCTGCAAAAAAAATATCTTCGGTGCACCATCTTTAATGAAAAAGAAAAATGATGATTAAAAACAGTTCATGCAAATATAAATTCAAATTTGAAGAGAGAGAGAGCATTAGGTTATAAAAAATGCTATGGAAAAATTAAAAAACACTTAAATACGTATAATGTTGGCATTTGCCTTTTAATTCATTACTTCATTTAGTCTTACAAAGAAAAGTGCATATAAAATCTGCTGAGGATCAAAATATATACATATATATATAAAAAATTGTTGTGGTTATACAGCGCAGGATCCGGATAGGATCCATCCGAAAACAGTTTTTTGGGCAACTGGAAGGCCGTTAGTGCTGGGCATCATACCCGGAAGGATAACTCGAGGATACAAATCAGCACCTACGGTAAAAGATAAAGGCGCTGACTTATAGAACTTCGGATCTGCAAGAATAACCTTGTGGAATTTTGCTTTGATGGAATCTTTAATGGATTTTGTTGGCGTTTGTATAGTTATCCGTTTGTCGACGCATGCATTAGCTTCTATTTTTAAATTGTCATCATATGGAGATCGGATGATGACGAAACAAACCTTTTCGTGGCCGACCATTGTTGTCAAAAGCTGCAATTCTTGGACTGTTGCGGTTGCGATGTGACTCATGGGAGTGCAAGAATCCGGTACCGCTGACGTTACCCTGGACTTCGAGCTGTATTTTTGCTGATGGAAGCAAAGTCATAACATGCTGGGAAAGGATGGAAGCTACAGACGGTGGCGGTGGTGTGCTTTCCGGGGACACCTTCTGTTGGGGATGTCGTAAAAGTTCGTACATATGGAGCAAAGTATGGTGTTTCCCTCGGCAGTAGTGGCATCCTGATTGGCTACGACAGGATCCACGGGAATGCTTGAGTGCCAAGCAGTTCGGGCAGTATTTGTGGCTGAGTACTTGACGCATTCGCTTCTCCGTGTTCATGGCAAGAAACACTGTGCAAAACCGTAGTAGAAAACCGTTTTTCTTGACAAATGCGGCATGTGTACTGCTTTTGTCTTGTACGACGAGCTAAGCTGTGGGTTTTATGATTTTTGACATCTATTTGCTTGGAGGCTCGCCTGTTTTTGCGCACATTATTGGTTCCGTTTGCCATGTTGCCTAAATAAAAAAAAAAAGTAGTGTAAAAGTAGGTTCGATATAAATGACAGAAAAGATTTAGTTGGGAACAAATTGGAGTGTCGATAACAAGTCAGTTAACAGGAAGAATGACAAGGTTTACTGTAGGACTTGTTATGATACCACTTTTAGTTAGGACGTTGGCAACTCGCACTCATTTATCATTACCATAATAAACCTTCTTAACACGACCAAGTTACCATTCGTTCGGAGCAAGATGGTCATCTTTTATAATTACCATAGCCTTTTCCTCCAGATTTGGTTCAGGTTTTTTCCATTTATTTCTTTTTTTAAGCTCTTTGAGATATTCATGTTTCCAGCGAGATCATAAATTCTGATGAAGAGCTTGAAGCCGTTGCCATCGATATATGATGGATATGGGCTGTTCTTGAATATAGGGTTCTAGTGGAGCTAGGATTGGCGTACAGATCAAGAAATTACCTGGAGTCAATGAGGTGAGATCAGTTGGATTTTCTGACATCGGAGATAGAGGTCGAGAGTTTAAACATGCCTCAGTTTTAGAAAGAAGTGTGGAGAACTCCTCAATAGTATATTTAAAGGAACTTGCGATTTTTCGGAAATGCGTTTTGAAACTTTTAACTCCGGCCTCCCAAAAGCCACCCATGTAAGGACCTCCTGGAGGAATGAAATCCCATGACAGATTTTGACTGCTAATCGTGGATACAAGCGCTTCACAACAAGCTCGGTTGAAATCAGTCATTAATGCTTTTGAGGCGCCGACAAAGTTTGTCCCATTGTCGGAATATACGTGGAGTGGACAGCCCCGTCTAGATACAAATCTGTTAAAGGCAGCTAAGAAAGCAGGAGTGGGCAAACTTGATGTCGCCTCAAGATGTATTGCTTTGGTGGAAAAACAAACGAAGACACGTACGTATCCTTTTGTAATAAGACATGTCCTGCAAATGGGCAAATGTATGGGCAAATGGACGTGAGAGTACGGTGCGTTCTGGAGGCAGGGAGCTCATCAGTTTACCTTGGACTTTTTTCTTGTAAATCCCGCAAGCTTTACATCTGCGGATGATCGTCTTTATAAGATTTTTAACTTTTATAACCCAAAATTGGAGTCGAATAAGTCGGAGAACTAGTTGATTACCTCCGTGAAGGGAGATTTGGTGTGTAAATTGGACTAAAAGGCGTGATAAATGACATTCATATGGCAGTATAATTGGATGCCTTTCATCGTACGAAAGTGCAGGGGAGGAAATAAGTCTTCCACACACTCTTAAAAGCCCCAAATCATCGACAAATGGGTTTAGATTTAAAATCTTGCTGGAAGCAAGCTTTTTCTAGCTGCTTTTGGGTGAGGCTACGATATTCATCAGGATACGAAACTTTCTGAGCAAGAGTCATAAGTCGTGTTTTAACGAAGTTTACCTCTCGAGAAGTCACAAGAAAATAATCTTCTTTGAAGTCAGAAGAATGTTTTGGATGCGTATGATAGAAAAATCGGAATATATATGCAATAACTCTTATCGCTTTTGGAAATGAAGAAAAACGTTCTGTTATATATTCAAAATTAAGAAAAAAGGCAAAATTAGATTTTATTGGTTTCTTTTCAATCTGAGTTTTAGAGGAATCACCTGGACTCGTGCTTGGCCAGTGAGAAGGTGAAAGTTGAAGCCAGTTAGGACAATGTCACCGTAGGTTGTTACCAACAAGATTCTGCGAAAGCAGCCCGCGGCTGGCCAAATCAGCTGGGTCTGAAGCGGAATCAACGTGAAACCAATTGCTTGAACCAACGCCTTGGGCAATTTTTGACACTCTATTTGCCACGAAAGTTACCCAATGACATGGAGGCTTTTGAACCAAACTAGAACAATAGTGGAATCTGTCCAAAAGAACATATTACACTTTTGAACATCTAGCTTCGGTAAAAGATGATCAACCATGTCAGATAATAGAGTTGCACCGCACAATTCGAGTCTGGGCAATGAAATGGCTTTTACGGGCGCTACTTTGGTTTTTGCTGCTAGTAAATGAGTGGAAATTACTGAATTCCGAACGATGCGAACATTAATGGCGGCTGCGTATGCCTTCTCAGATACATCGCAAAATGAATGGAGTTGGATATCACATTCAGGAGTATAATCTATTCACCTTGGAATGTGGATATTATTGATAAATTTATAGTTTGCTATAAACGAATGCCATTTCTTAAGACAATTTTTAAGTATAAACTCATCCCAATCAATTTTCTCAAGCCATATCTGCTGCATTAACATTTAAGCATAAACTATGCATGAAGCTAACCAGCCAGCAGGATCAAATAACTTGGCGATTTTGGATAATACTGCCCTTTTGGTGAAGTTATCATTGTAAGGAATGGGTTTAGTTATGAAATAAAAGGAATCTGAGTGGGCATTCCACCGTGCTCCTAAAGTTTTGACGTGACTTGTGTCATCGAGTAGGAGAAAGTTTTACTTGAGGAGCTCATCTCGAGTAAGACCTATTAAAATATGGTTGGAATGTCCATTTTTTCAAAGAGAAACCAGAAGATTTCAAAGACGCAATGAGCTCATCGCGAGCATGAACCGCGGTTTGAATATCATAAGCACCTGCGAGGACATCATCGACGTACATATTATGTCTTAGGATGTTACTTGTAAGTGGGTATTGCTCTTTGACATCATCTGCCGGCTGTAAAAGAGTGCGAATTGCAAGATAAGGAGCGCAATTGATCCCAAAAGTTACTGTTTGTAACTCATAATCTTGAATATCGCTTTGCGGATTATCACGATATAAAATACGTTGAAATGATGTTTGACAGGGAGCTATCAGGATTTGGCGATACATTTTTTCAATATCAGCATTGAACACAAACTGATAAAAACGCCATTTAGGATTAGAAGTGTAAGGTCCGTTTGGAGAACAGGACCGGTATGCAGGATGTCATTGAGACTACTACCATTTGATGATGGATTTGAAGCATTGAACACAACACGAACCTTAATAGTTGTACTATCTGGCTTTATAACACCGTGGTGTGGAAGGTAATAGTGCTTTGGAATGTATGAATTCTTTGGAGAAGCGACCATTTTCATATGGTAAACTTTAAATATTCTCGGAGGACGTTATCGTATTCAGCTTTGAATTCTAAATTTTTGCAAAGTCGTGCTTCATTTCGAAGAAATTGTGAGCTTGCGATGTGTCTGGAAAATCCTAGTTTTGACTAATGCGGAAATCCGTTTTTGAATGGTAGGGAAACTACACATCGACCATCCTCTCTTCTTTTCGTAGTTCGAATATAATTCTCTTCGCAAAAACGATCCGATTCTGTTATATAGTGTTTTTGTGGAAGATCCTCCACCTCCCAAAAACGGGAAATTTGCTTGTCGAGTGCGACTTCGCTGTAATACGAAACGAAAGTGGATGGAGCTGCAGTCAATTTCTCAAGTATTGGCCCTGACAAAATCCATCCAAACATGGTTTCTTGAGCTGACAACGATCCCCAAATTTGGTTCTTAGCACCATCAAGAATAATGGATGGGAAGAGATCACAGCCTATTAAAATATCAACTTGAGAACTTTTGAAAAGGTTCGCATCAGCTGAACGGATATTTGGAAGCTGTGGTAAAATCGAGGGATCTACAGAGCATGTCGGCAGATTCCCTGTGAGCTGTGGAAGAACAAGAGCTGTTGCCTCAATTCTAATTTCAGGCTGAATAGGAGAGCTCAGAATGAAGGAGTATGATTTTTGGATTTTACATGAAATAACTTGGTTAAGTCCAGAAACTTGAGCATTAACGGTAGAACATGGCAGTTTTAAAAGTTTAAATAAACGCTCGGAAATAAATGTTCCTTCTGATCATGAATCCAAGAGGGCCCTTGCAGTGTAAGTCGTACCTAGATGACGGATATTCATTATAGTGGTACCTAAGAGAATACCCTTTGAATTGGATGCGTAGCAGGACTGAATATTGCTGAATTGTCAGTGGACTGTAATTGTGTTGGATGGGAACTCGTAAATGTGTAATTTTTGCTTGAGCTTGGTTGCTCGTATATAGAATGAGGAGTTACATTGGATTGAATTGGAGTAAATGAGCTGGAAGTGTTGTATGTAGTAATGTATTGTGTCTTTTGTTACAGGTATAACAATTATGAGTGCTCTTGTAGTTTTTTATGGAATGAGCGCAAGCGAAACAATTTAGACAAAGACCATGTTTTTGACAATTGCCATTCTTTCGGAAGGGTTCATTCGAAGAAAGCGTGGACATTGTTGGATTGTATGGTGCTCATTTGGACATATTTTGCACGTAGGAGTTGCTACATTTATGTGGTATGTATTAACTTTTCTAGCTTCAGGAGTAGATGAATTTGAAGATAACCTTTTTGGACCTTGGAACTTGAAATTTATTAAGGATCGGATGTCAGCTACTGTTTCCAGTGTCTGATAGCGATTTGTGAGGAAAGAATCTAGATTTTTCCAGAAAGGTATATCTTTTTTATTTTCAATTGATTGCTCCCAAAGAGCCAGCGTTGCATCAGGAAGCCGAGAAGAACACAAAAATACGAATATTGCATCCCAATTATCAATTGCAATATCGTACAATTGGAGGGCAGATATACAACTATTAATATCTCTTTGAAGTTTTTTGATCGCAGTACCAGACTCAGAAGCTACCACGGGAAGATTAAACAGTATACGCAATTGACTGTTAACCAGAATCCGCTTGTTTTCAAAGCGATCCTTGAGATTGTTCCAAGCTGTTAAGAAGCCATCGTTTGTGAGTGGCGTGTTTTTACGATGTCACGGGCTTTGCCTCTAGTTTTCTGATTAAGGTGAAACAATTTTTCCACTGAACTTAATCGAAAGTTATTTATATAGATTGCCTGGAACGTATCCCGGAATGAAGGCCAGGACAAATAATCGGCGCTGACGACTTCTGTATCGCATGGAGAAAGGTGAAAATTGCTGCTTGGAACCCGAGCCTCTGCCGTTCGTAGATGACTAGATTGCTCATCTACATGTAATGCTAACTGCTCACTACATTTGCCAATCTGGGAAACACAGCGTACATAAGTTTCATACGTGTTACGATAACGAGCCTTTATCGTTTCGAGATTCGGACTTTCATTCCTTTTGGGATCATCTGCGATCTCCTCCATACACGCTTCATAGGCTGATTTAACTTTCGTCCAGATGGCTTTTATTTCTTCCCGATGCACTTCCAAACAATGTGTGGAGGTGGCTGTGACTGGAAGCGAATTGAAATCTGCTTCAAATTCAACGAGTGCATCGGTCACTCGAATAAAATAACCAAGGGATACCATTGCAAAAAAATAAAAAAAATATTCAAAAATATTTAAAGAAATCAGAAATGAAACAAATTCATACAATTTTCAGAGAATTCTAGATCGAAGTTAAAACGTTTTAAAGATATTGAAATTCAATTGTATCGAAGAAGAAATGAACTAATCAGAAATGACTCTCTATTGTTAAGAATTTTTTTCAAATCTTATTTAAAAGATATCGGAATTCAACTGTACCGATGTAGTAATGAAATTAATCAGAATTTGAAGTGACGAATGAAATGGAATAAATGAACTGGAACTTTCAGCTATATAAATTTCGAATCAAAAATATATAGATATATATATATTTTTTTTAAACAGAAATTTATTGAAGATCAAGCGAAGCAATAAAATTTCTAATTGTAATGAAACTTTAAATTGTACTGAACTTGCTTGTGATGTATCGTCTTTATTTTTTTTTTATTTTAGAACTAAACCTAAAAATACGAAAAATTTTTAGGAAGAAAACCGATGCAGGATTTCCGTCAAGAAATTTAATCAAACGTAATCAATAAATCACAATAAAAACTTACTTAAGAATAAGTCGGGATTGTGACGGGCAAAAAATGTAAACATTTTGTTTTGCTGGAATATTGGAGAAGCTCTTTATGTTGAAATAAATCAAATCGCTAATGTTGCTGGAGTATATAAACCAAATGACGAATGAAAGCAATGTTGCTTAATTAGCTGCAAAAATCTTGCTAGTTACTCAGCCCTTGATTAGTTCAAACCGCAAATAATTTGTTAACCACGTTAAGATTGTTTTAAAGAAGGTGCTACTACTAAGTGCTTGAAAACGTTATTTAAGAATTTGTTTAAAATTCACTGTTGCTAGCATATGTTGAGAGTGTCCAAAGAAGAAAGAAAAAACAGTATGGATAGCTTCATGTTGCGCAAATGTATTTATAAATTTTAATTGAACATGCATATAAATGTATATACACGTTGGTTAATTCAAAAATATTGCTGGACTTATGTTATTTTCATTTTTTCCTTGACTGTATATAAATGTTGCCAACATTTGTTGATAACCGAGTATAAGTAAAGTTATGTTGCGAAACTTAATAACTTCACTTACCAAAAGTTGAAGCTTGGTTCTCTTTTAACTAAAGGTTTACTAAATTACATCGATTTGTAAAAAAAAAACAAAGTAATCAAAATGATAGTATGCGTGTTAAATTACGAAAACTGTGAATTTGGCCTGTAAACGAGAGCGACACAAGATTAATCTCAGCTTGGAAATAGATTTTATGTTAACATTTATCTGTGTGTGTGTGTGTGTATGTGTGCTTGTAAATTCTTGCATTGGCGGCTTCTATTTATTTAGTCACTCACTAAGTTAAACATATACAGTGGGCAGAATTTAAATATTTCTGCATAAAATTTTAATAGGAATAAATGTTTTAATGCGATGTATGAATTCTTTGTATAAAATTATAAATAAATATATATGTATAAATACATTATATATAATTTATAAATATTCAATATATATATAAAATATTTACAAGTAAGGCCTTTTCCACACTTGGTCAACGCAACTCCAACTCAAGTTGCTGGCCTGTGTATTTATACCGGAACCTTCAGATTAAGCTACTTGCACGCAATAAGTTCTCGACACGTTCTCAACCTGTTCAACGCAACGCGGCTTTCCGCAATTTTCATCGGCGACTTGTTGCATCAGTTTGTTTGTTTTGTTTTGTTTTGTAGTACAGTATTAATCAAATTGAATAAGTTAATTAATTAGTTATTTTTTCATTAATAGAATCGTAAAGAAGAAGAAATAAATTGCAGGATGAATGAGCAAGTGTTATATATTAAATAAGTTCAAGAAGTCGAAAAACATGACTTATTATATTATTACAATTATTATATGTTGCATGACTTTTGAAGCAAGTCTGAAAGCTTTCGGTTTATAGTTGCATTGTTTTTCAAATTTTTCGCTGTTGCGTTGATGTTTCGTTGGAATTGCGTTGACTAAGTGTGGAAAAGGCCTAACGGCAACGGTTAGCAGAATTGCGGTTCCCTTTTTTTATTTTATCGATTTCACTTTCCGATTTTCCGCAATCATAGAAATTTTACTAATTTTATTTTAAGCACTTTTTGCCTTTTTATATATGTATGCAGAATTGGAGAAATAAAAAAATTAAAAGACAAATGCACCTGTTATGCTGCTTTATTGATTGCTGAATTTTTTTTTTATCTTGGAATGTTTCTTAGTTTGATGAAATGTTTCTTGTGGTTGTTGAAATCCGGCTCGAATAGACCAAATGAATCAGTGTAAATGGGACTGACCAAAATTCGTAATCAGCTTCCGTCTAATAGCGATCAGGTCCTTAAATGAATCGACGATGTTAAACAATTTCCTTGAAAGAATAAAATATATGGAAGGAATAGTTTCAATATAGTTTTTATTTACTACATTTTGTATAGACACGTACCAGTGGTGTTGTGAGTTCGCTTAAGACTAAAATTTAGTAAGACTCAGCTTAACTAAAAGAACTATTTAACATAACGATAGAGAAATTAGCATAAGCTTAACATTATTGAGACAAACGCTCTTGTATCTTCATAGCGTTGCCACATTAGGATGTTTGCTGGTTGTTAGCATTTTGGGTATAAACAGTATCCATTCATATATGAATACCCTTAATATTAATTATTCATTATCTAAAACTTTTATTATTTCTTAGCACCCTGTGCCAGTAGCAAACTTGACGTTTTTGTTTCGATGAAAGTTCAACGTGCAGGTGGCGCAACAAGTGCTCGTCGCTGAATGCGAATAAGCATGAAATAAAACGTCAGATAACTAAAAACTACCCTGCAAGAACGGTCCTGTGGCAACATGTTGTAACTTCGAACTTTTCGAAGTTGTCGAAATTATCGAAAGTCGGTATGTTGTAACGCTTTCGACAGGCGATTTTTGCGCTAAAATATCACTTTGATTTCATGGCGGTGACTAAGAAGCGAAGCAAATAAAAATGTAAATATTTATTAATTGAAGCGTTGTTTTATATATTATTTATCATTTATTTAACATAGAAGTGTTAAACTATGATTTAAAGTTACTTAAATAAAAGTATTGGCTTTAATAAAATTATATGTTTTAAGTTACATTTTCCTAACCTTACTTCCAGGAATTCAAAAAAAATAACATCATCGAAGCAGTTTCAGCTGTTGCTGGAGTTCCTGGAGCGGCACCCTGATATGGTCAGTGGGACGTTTGTGCGTACAAACAATAACCAAATAACACAATCTTTGTGGCAGGAAATAGCTGGTTTATTGAATGCTGAAGGGCCACCCACTAGAGACGAGGATAGCTGGAAAAAAGTAAATAAATGTTTTAAATATTAAGAATAAATTTGTTATCTTAAATTTTTCTTGCAGGTTTGGGCTGATTTAAAAAACAAAATCAAAAAAAAAATGAGAAAGTCGTACACAGAGAGCAGAAAAACGGGAGGTGGTAGCAACAAAATTATTTTCAGTGGTTTTGAGGAGAGGATTATTAACCTCACAGGGATTTCCACATCCGTATTTGGGTTGGATGGCAAGCATTTTGGTGCTGCAAAATAGGAAGACAGTGAATCTGTTATAATGACCAGCAATGACATGGAGGACTCGGTCGGTTTCAAGCCAAGCATCAGCAGCCTGCCAAGCTCGCTTGGTGCAAGTTTAAAAAAGAGATCGCGACCAACTACTCAAAGCTTAATATACAAGGAACTTCGAGAACAACGAAAAGAAAATTGTAAATTTCAGCAAAGTATTTTGTCTCTGTTGAAAGAGTCAAATGAAATAAATGCGAATTGACTAAAAGTTGAACAGCAAATCCTCGCACAAAAAATGCAGAAGGAGACAATCTATGTGTAATACTGCTTTACAGCTGAAAAATACCAAGTACGGCATATATGTGGGTATGTTAATTTGAACCTCCTATTAACAAATATCGCTATAATTTTTGTGGTTTTCATCACATGACTTCATTTGTAGCTAAAACTATATGTTCAAAGAAAAAGCATACTGTTGGAAAGGTAAAATAATAACCTTTCATCCATACATTGTTTGTTTCGATCGAGCAGAAAATGGTCAAGTTACAGGTCATCATAAAAACGTAAAAGTACAAGTTCTTACTATTTACTATTTTTTAAAACAAAATTTCAATTGTGATGAGATATAACTTGCCCATTTTCTGCTCGATCAAAACAAACAATATACGGATAAAAAGGTAATTAATTTGACTCTCCATCAATATCCTTTATCTTTCCATCGAACACATTTAATAAGCTACAGTAAAATTTTAATGAAGTCATGTCATGAAAACCACAAAAGTTTTTATCTAAAAAATCTCACAAATGAAAAAAAATTATTGCAATATTTGTGTTCAGGAGATCAAAATCAAAAATACGCCCACATATATGCCGTTCTTGGTATTTCTTCAAAATTTTAATTTGTAAATCCTTGTATTTTATTTAAACTCTATTTCTTATTAGAAGTACCTACTTTTTTCACCGAATAATTACCTGAAAGCTAAGAATACACATTCTTTTTATGACTATTATATAGTTACCTTAGAATTGTTCATTCAAACTAAGTTCCTTTTTTTCCAAACAATGTATTTGTTGAAAATATTTAACTGATAATTTTTAGTTTAAAAGAAATTTTTATTAATAAAAAATTTTTTAAAATAGTGACTGACGTTTATTTATTTGATTATTATTTTAATATATTCCATATGAAAAATATAATCTATATGACAAAAATGGTTTTTGATATATCCATGTTAAAGTTAAGTTAATTACCTTCTCACCGAGGAAAACTCTAAAATATTTGTTCTATATGCACTTTTTTACGAAACTCTTGTTGTTTAAAGCATATAGAACAAAATGTAAAAAAGTGTTGTGAGAAATGAAAAGCAACGCGTTTTCACGCAACAAAAACTTTTTCATATAATATTGAGTTCATTTTAAAAGCAATCTTATAATTATGTTTTTTAAGTTCAATTAATGCAATACTTGTTAATTTCTTAAAATAAGGTACAATAACCAAAAAAGTTAAGAAATTTATTTGACTTTGATCCCACGAAGTTCATGCTTGATATACGAAACCGTTTGGAACATTTATTATTGGAACGTTAGTTTGAGTAAGCTTGTTGAAAAAATAGACAAAGACGAAATTTGTACCTATATTTTAAATTTTATTAAACAAATTAATATTGTATGCCACTGTATCTAGCGATAAAATGTTTTATTAACTTTTCACATAAAAAGGGACGTTTTAAAAATCATTTTTTTTTATTTTACTGAATATACATGAAAGTCTTAAATTGCAAGTTAAATTAAAATGAAATTATAAAGGATAAAGAATTCTAATACAAAAATTAGTGTTATTATAGGTAGTCAATGATATGAAATATATATGGTACAAAAATAATATCTTGAAAATAATTTTTACTTACAGTTGCGGTCAAAATAATAGCAGTGCTCTTATATTCAGACATGTTTAGATAAATAGTACTAGTCTAAAAATTCCGGAGCCGGTAAGCCTATTATTATTCCAATATGTACTCTCAACGCTGGTTTCAAATCTGTACTCAGTTTCCTCCTACTTTGTACAATTTTCAAGATACAGAGTGTTTTACGTTTTTGGCAGATTATTAAATTAAAGTATTATTGATCTGAAGTCTAAACTACTCACCGCAAAATAAAAGTTTATATTCTGTATTTAAGAAAAAATATCAACCTTTTAATCAATATATTAACCACTATCGTGTCATGTGCTGTAAAGGAGCTAAAATTTTGAGATTATCCAACGAAATATCAACAGATTTTGTATCTTTTATTTTAGCGGAGCTGTTATCATCCAAAGTTAGAATATAGAAAACTGTTGATTAAGTGTATTTTTACATGAAAAACAGACATTTTAAGTTTTGACTATTACAGCTTCGCTAAAACAAAAAAAAACAACATTTATTGATATTTCGTTGGATACTCTCAAAATTTTAGCTCCTTTACAGCACATGACACGATAGTGGTTGATATATTGATGGAAAAGTTGATATTTTTTCTAAAATACAAAATATTATTTTATAATAATAATGGGTTTACCGGAACCGAAATGTATAGACAAGTATTTTTTTATACAAACATGTCTGAAAACAAGAGTGCTGCTATTATTTTGACCACAGCTGTTCATGATAAACTGTTTTTAAAATAATTTAAAAAAAATATATATGAAATAGTGTTTTTACAGTAACCCTTCCATTAATTTTTGACGAATTCCAACAGCTTCCTCATCATTTTGAATTTCAAGATCCAAATCATGTTCATCAATGTGGAAGTCATCTTCAGCTATTCCATCATCCCTATATTCTTCGAGAAGTTGAATACCATTAGCAATACAAATATTGAGCAATGCGCAACAAACATTTGTAATACGAATAACTTTTTTTGGCTCGTATCGAAGCTTTCTTTCGCCAAGAATACAACGAAATGTTCCCTTTAACACTCCATTGCATCTTTCGATAACATTTCTTCCTTGTGAATGCACAAAATTAAACTTGCGCTGCTCTTCTGTGGAAGGGTTTTTAAATGGGGTCATTAACCATTTCTCCAGCGGGTAGCCAGAGTCTCCAAGCAGCCATGTATTTCTTTCACCGTCCTGAACGTTTTTTCCATTTTCTCCCGTTCAGCTGACATGCTCCAAATAGCTGCGTCATGAGTAGAGCCAGGGAAGCGAGCATTTACGGCAAAAATGTTTAAATTATAGCCACAAATCTAGAAAATATCGTTTCAGAAGATTTTAAATGAATACAGAAATTATAATACCAACTGAACATTTAAGGAATGATTGCCTCTTCTGTCCACAAAAAGATGTTCGTTCTTAGTTGGTGCAATAATATCAATATGCGTTCCATCAATGCAGGCAATAATTCCCGGAATTTTATGTTGTTCATAGAAATGACGCTTATTTGCTCTCTTATCTTGATCATTGATAATATTAATCCATTTTGGGCATAGTTTTTTTTCCAAAGCGCATGTAATTTCATCGACAGCTCTGGAAATCATAGATTGGTCCATGGAATATAGCATAACGTCACCAATTGTCCTTTGATAAGAACCCGTTGCATAAAAATTTAGCACGGCACCCAATTTGGTCGAAAGCGATATCATCGTTGTCCTTGAGGAGATATCTCTTGGGGGAAATTCACTTTCTATTTCTTCCAATATTTCCAAAAACACTTGCTTGGACACACGAAAGGATTGCTCAAACCTGCGATTAGAGATAAATGACATATATTTTGGCTTTTGGATCACTTTGTAAACATTGCACATTTTAGTCATAATTAATATCGGAATAATTGCAGTCGCCCACGCGTAATTAATTTTTTCTTATCTTTAAACGTATTTGAGCCTCCTTAGTCTAAAAGTGTAAAAATAAACTTCCTTCGTTTGGCACTTACTTCTATGAGTCATATTTTCAACAATTTTCTCACTTTTCCAATTTCCTGCACTGAATTATGAAACTTTCGCGAATTTTATCTCCTAAGCCATTCAAGACAAACATTTTATTTTTGCACTTTTGGACAAAGGAAGCTAAAATACGTTTAATAAAAATAAGAAAAAAATTATTTTCGAGTGGGCCGTAAACTACACTTATGACTTTATTTCTTGCACACTATTACTTTTTATTGGGCATAACCATAATATTAAAGCGTTGCCTTAAAAATATTCTCTCTGACCGATAGTTAATTAATTCTTCTTCACTTTCACTATCTTCAATAAATAAAGCTATAATAACACTTGAATTCATATTTAAACTTTGATTAAAAAATTAATAATATGAATGTGAAGCAGCTGTCAAATGTTCGAACATAACTTCGAAACAATCCAAATCGCCTGTCGAACGAAAATTTTACAACATACTGCCAGATCGAAAACTTCGCTTCGATGTTCGCTTCGATAGTGAAGTTACAACATGTCGCCACTGGTTAATTAACCAGTAATTAAACTGATAGTACTAACGAAAGTTTTTGGTAGACTATATGAAACAGTTTCTATGAGTTTCTTAAGAGCGATGGGAAAAAACTACCCGAAACTCATGTACACAAAGTATGCCATCCTTTTCTTACGCGTTAGCTGTCAAATATACTTTAGCGTGTAGCTGTCCCGCTTACTCGTGTTATAACTACCGGTAATTTATCTAATTAAATACCCAATACGACTAATGTAAACATCAGGTAGACTTACCTTGAAATGCGGTTAGATGTAACATATTGCTCGAAGTATGCCATCCTTTTCTTACGCGTTAGCCGTCAAATATACTTTAGCGTGTAGCTGTCCCGCTTACTTGTGTTATAGCTACCGGCAATTTATCTAATTAAATACCCAATACGCCTCATGTAAACATCAGGTAGACTTACCTTGAAATGCGGTTAGATGTAACCTATTAAGCGGTTATCTACCACATAAGTATCAGTTAAGACTAACATAAACACCAGGCAGGTCTACTGCAATATTCAGTCAGATTTAACGTAATAAACTGTTAAGCGTTACGTAGAAAATATGTAGGACTAACGTAAAAAACCGGCCAATGTAACGTACAAAATATATAGGACTAACGTCTAATTAAAAATAATTACTGAAATGTTCACATCGCATTGAGTTTTATTTTATTTTTTTGTTAACATCGAAATGTTTAATTAATAAAATGCATTGAGTTTGTTTATATTTTTTTTACATTGAAAACTTTAATTGGTATCACATATCGAGTTTTATTTTAATTGTTTTTTAACATAGAAAAGTTTAATTGAAATAAATAATCGAAAAGGTAATATAACTCATTGATTTTTTTAACATCGAAAACTAAAATTTACTTATTGAGTTTTGCTTTTCTAACATAGAAAAGTATAATTAATTTAACTCATTGAGTTTTGGTTTTTAACATAGAAATATTAATTAATATAATTTAATGGCCTTTAATGGCAACGTATTTCATTGGAAAAGTGTCAAAAATGGTTATTCTAAATTTAGAATATACTTTTACTTTGTTTATGATAATGGGCCATTGAGTTTTGTTTTGTTTTTTAACATAGAAAAATTTAATTCATATAACTCATTGAGTTTGGTTTTTTTAACATCGAGGTATTAATTAATATAACTCAATGGCCCATTATCATAAACAACAAATGCAACTCTATCTTTAGTGAAAGCTATTTGACAACGTATTACATTGAAAAAGTGTCAAAAATGGTTATTCTAAATTTAGAATATACTTTTACTTTGTTTATGATAATGGGCCATTGAGTTTTGTTTTGTTTTTTAACATAGAAAAATTTAATTCATATAAATCATTGAGTTTTGTTTTTTTACATCGAAGTATCAATTAATATAACTCAATGGCCCATTATCATAAACAACAAATGCAACTCTATCTTTAGTGCAAGCTATTTGACAAAGTATTACATTGAAAAAGTGTCAAAAATGGTTATTCTAAATTTAGAATATACTTTTACTTTGTTTATGATAATGGGCCATTGAGTTTTGTTTTGTTTTTTAACATAGAAAAATTTAATTCATATAACTCATTGAGTTTGGTTTTTTAACATCGAAGTATTAATTAATATAACTCAATGGCCCATTATCATAAACAAAATAAAAGTATATTTTAAATTTAACAATTTCTGACTTTGCCTTTCAGCTGCGACCGCTTTTTCTGCTTTAAACGATTATGGCTCTTCTCTACGGCTTTTTTAATTGTTTTCTCAAAATGAAATCGTCCCACAGCTTTGAAAACGTCTAAACGATAAATGAAATAAAAAAGAAATATTATAATTAAATAATACTATATAATGAATTAAACAACATTAAATAATAAATGCGAAGCAATAGTGAAGAGTAAATAATAAATAATTTACCAGAGAGGATATCATCAATTATCTTCATTTTAGCCAGGGCCTTTTTTCACATCTTCCGTCCTAATTGTAGTTGCTGAGTAGTTCATCGGAAAAAATTTTTCTTAAAATGGCATCTACGTCCTCCGATGCACCCTTCAGCTTATGAAGATATGTTTTCTGTTTGAAAAAGAAAAATTAGAACGAATTCCACATGAGTTTAAAAAAAAACTTGGTATGGAATTATTTTCGACTGTACCGAAGTTAAAATACCCCCACGGGAGGCAGCCTTTTCATTTGACTATTCCAAATTTCACATTTAAAGTGTATATTAATTGTTAAAAGTGATGTGCAAAATCTGAAGTTACTAGATTAATTTTTGTGGAATGTAAAGAGATTTTACCGTTTTGGTAAGCTCATTTTGTATGGGAGGTAGGCGTGGTTTTCATTCGAACTGGCTCATACAGACAGACGGACATAGATAAATCAACTCAGGAGGTGATGCTGATCAAGAATATATATACTTTTCTATACCAGCTGCGCCTCCTTATCGGCGTTACAAACGGAGTGGCAAAGTTAATATACCCCTATTACGTTTTTTAAACGGGGGTATAATTACCATTGCTTGCGCATACTCCTGGTCTTTTAGTTTCTCCTCGACCTCCAGAGCAGCATGAAATGAATTAAGAGGTAGTGTGCTTGCAATTTCTATTAGTTTCTCATCTTCGACTTCGCCTGTCATCAGGCCCACTGACTGGTGAACTTTTCGGAGCACTACTTTACACTCCCGAATCATTTTGTTTTGGGCCATATGTTCACTTTTGTCAATCATCTATTGTATAATGAATTTTTATATTGGTATTTCTCGAAAATATTTAAAGCAAGAATATTAGTTAACTTACTTTTTGATTAATTTGATTGATCAAGTTTTCGACATGAGTTAGCCGCTGGTCCAGTTTTTTAAGAAGACATAGCACTTCTGCAAAGGAAAAATTTAACATAATTAAAGAATCATGTTGAACTTAGTGTCAAATATTTCATCAAGAAACTGGTTTAAGGGACATTTTTATATATAAAAAAATAAATGTTTTACTATAACTGATGATGTAAAATAAGCATGCAAATAAAATTATTATACAGGGTGTGCAGTGAAAGAGTACGAATATTTATGGAGAAGGTAGAAGAGTTAAGCATGAAATCGTATTTGAAGAGGGTCTTTTTCCGCACCCTTGGTAGTTACAGGGTTAATTAGTAATTCATGACATTGATTTATATTATTTTTTCTAGAAGAAAAACTATCTCATAGAAAGATTTTACGAGCTCATTTGAACGGAAATTAATTACCTTTTTAGCGTTGTATCTACAAAATTTGAAGTTTGAGCGCAACTTTCTCAGAAATTCGCGTAAAAAGTCAACATTTTTTTAACATTAAATTTGTGGTTTATTTAATTGTCTTTCTAATGACATCAAAATCATAAACTTTTTTTAAAAAATAACAAAGTTAGTTTTGTACTTTAAAATTTCACTTAACTGAAAACATAAATTACAACAATAAACATTTTGTTAAAAAAAAAGAAATATAATAACTTTCCGAAGTGAACTTTTTGAGCTACAACTAACTTTGTTATTTTTTAAATGAGATCTTAAAATAAGTTTTCTATCAGTTATTTCCATCAAAGTCATGATATACAAATTAACCCCGGAACACGTGAAGGTGTGAAAATAGACCCCCGCCCATAGGATTTTTTGCTTAACTCGACCTCCTCTTTCACTTCCGTAAAAACTCGTACTCTTTCACTGGATACTCTGTATATAATAAACTTTTTTAGAAAATGTCTTTTAAAATATGCATTAATTTTAACTGCTTCTCTTCAAAACCTCCCTTAACAATTAAACTTAGAATTAAATTATAACGTACCTTCATTATATTTTTTTCTCCATTTAATTTAATGATTTTATTATTTAAAGGAGTGGACGAAGTAAGTCCTTTCGAACGCACTGAAAAAATTTCTTGGTGTAATATTTATATATGTTATGTAGATAGGAATATGACGCAAAATTGAACAACATTAACCTCTTGATTTATTTATTATAAAGTAGTGTAGTACTAATTGCGATAGGCAATTAATATATGCACTACAAAAAATGACAAGTTGTTTTTAAAATTTTAAATTGAAAAAAGTGATATTCAATTCGTAAATGGTGTTCAATTGCACGTAAAAGCACCGACATTCGAGTACATTCATAAATAAAAAACCAAACAAATGGCTTACATACATTCAAATGATTTTCTCTTCTTATGAGGAATGGAGGGACTGCGAATGGATTCGCCGAGATCAAAATTTCGCTTCACAATTTGTAAATGATTATCTGTAAAATAAATATGCTCAATGGTATTAAAAAATATTTGAAAATAATAATGTAGTTCTTACCTTGCCCTTCACAAGACGATGTTTGCGACATCGCCGTTAAACTAAAAATGTCATCTGAGCTCATAATGCTTTCATTTCCATTTTCCAGAATACATGCAATATTGAAAATATGTCATTATAGAATATTTTTAAAAATATCTTTTAATTAAAATTAAATATAAATAAGGCAAATAGAAGAAATAACTAATATGGACGGAATGCGTTGCTTCCTTAAATTAGTGTGAAAAATTGTGAAAGATGTGATGCAGAAGTGGTATAAGTATAAATTTATTTTGATACGGAATGCAAAAGTACTTAAATAAAATGTCTTCCATACCGATTGAAATAGTTTCGATTTTAATTTGACTACCAAGAATAATCCCTAAAACAGTGGAAGAATGCAGTGGTTCATTAAAAAAATTTTCTGTTTTTTCAAACACCTGACAAACGAAAGTGTTCGAATTTGAACTGTTATTATAATCAACAACTTTGATAGGACCTTTTTTTGAGCTAAAGCAATAGCAATCTCTTACTTTTTTGGGATCTACATTGAACGAACCTATTTTTGAATTGCTTTCCATATACGATTTAAGGCCTTGGCGCTCTTGAAGTCTTAAATACAGCTGTTGTAATATTTTATTAGGTTTTTTGATAATCTTTTTTAAATATTGCATATAATTCTTGAATTTATACGCAGAAAATCTATCTAATGGGCCATACTGCAGCACACAATCTGATAAATGAATTAGGCTATGGACATTGAAACTAATTAAATGGTCACCATAAATTTTTCCAAAAATATTTACGAATTCTACTAACATTTCCTGTGCAACATCTGATTTCCCTATACATGTCTTCTCACAAGACAAGAGTCTTATACTGGCATGAAGTAACAAAAAGTGGTAATATAAATTGGAATGCCCACAATCCTTTAAAACGAAAATTCCTGTATATAACAAAAATTGCCTGAATTCTGTTGACTTCCAATTGTGAATTTCATTTAAGTCTCTAGCTATTCTACCAAACTCTGATGGGACAAAATCAGAAAGAAAATTTATCTTCCTATTCATTTCTACAACATTTCCTTTCTTTATCATCAACTGTACCAACTTTTTTGTTACGCCTAAATCCACAAGATGCATTACATCTAAAGGGAATTGAGAAACCATGCCAAACTTAGAAATCTCTAGCAAACTTTTGTGGTCTCTAAAATAAACGTTATGATGTGAAGGGTCAGTTCTAAGATCAAATGTTAAGTTAGTTCGTAAATTATGGGTTTGTTTTGAAAAGCTTACCCGATTTTGAAGATATTTTCCTATTTGGCAGCATTTAGGACATCCATTTTTACCATTGAAATACTGAACACCTGTTACAAAGGCTCGAGCTGGGGAATCGCAAGTGAACAGACGGACATCGAACTTTTTCCTAACATCACTAAAACCTACTTTGAGACCATTTTCTCTTAAAAAAACTACTTCTTCACAAAAATCTTTTAAGAAGTCGTCTACATTATCTGGTTTTTTCATTCCAGAAAAACAGGCTATAGTGAAAGGGTTCTCTTTTGGGAAACCAACTACTGCTCCAAGTATTGGCCACAGCACTCTTTTAGAACTATTAAATAATTTCAGACCATCGATTCCTACATCAACTAAAAAGTCTAAAGAATTTTCTAAATACCTACAAGAATCTGAGAGAAAGTATGTTTGGATACCTAAGTATATAAAATCACCATCTGGAATCGACTTGATTGTCACCTTTTCCCTGCTTGTTCCTAAAAGTGTTTTTGCTGATAGGGGCAAATCACTCACGCCTATTCTGTGCAAAGATTGCAGCAATCCGCTTAGTGTGTTTTGCGAAATATTATTTTGTAAAGCCCAAGATTTTATTTCACTACATTTTTTTCTAACTATATCGCAGTCCTCATCTACATTACCGAACGATTCCTCCAAATCACCACTGCTCGTTTCCACATCACATAAATCACTTAAATCACTGTTCACTTCATTCGCGGCACTAGCAGACGCACTTAAAAAATCAACGCATTCCGGTTGTTCGGCTTCGTCAAGCATTTTAAATTTTTTAGCATCCGATTCATATTTTATTTTTTCGATGCTCATGCAATTTGCAAAGCTCTTTTTATTCATTTTATGTATTATATTTGGACAATTATTACAAATATTACTTACACTTCAGCTGGCACGAATAGATTTTGGCGCTTTGACACAATTTTGCACAATGGCGCGTTATTTGACATAAGCTTAAATGCATATGCTGTTGTCTCATCCCTTACTTTACTTTGTCTCATTTTAACAAAACTGACAAAGCTCAGAAAATTGTGAGTGTATTTGGTTTTATTACAAATACTTTGATTGTGTTGGAGTTTCGGGTAGGCAAGTCTTGCAGGGTAGTTATTGCAAAAATGTCGGCTTCGGTTGTTTACGTTCGTTCAATGTCGTGTTATTATTTAATAGTGAGTACTGGCAATTAGTTCAGTTATATTTTTCAAGAAATTATTAAAAAGTTTAGTTGCGTTTCGCGTTAAGTGTTTATTAATTTATTTGTACTCAAAACGCTTTGAGTTGAGCCATAAAGAGCTACGGTCTGATTGGTGTCTGATTGGAAAAATAAAATCGATTTAAATGACTTTTGCGCGCTAGTGAGTATGGCTATATGTAAAAGCAGGATGTATAGATACATGTGTTTACATTTTATTTACTTGTTTACTATAAAAAATTCTATATAATTACAATGAAAATTATCAAGTTCAATATTAATTTGTTATTTTGAAAAAATGCATGCAAAAAAAATTCTTAAAAATGGTGAAATTAAAAATAATTTTTGTTTTTGTTATTTTTGTTTTTTACTGCGACATTTTATTTTCAAAGTTGCAGTTAATCACTTTGAAATCCGATTTGGATAGCTATTTCCCAAGTTATTTTTAAAGTTGGATGACGGATGCTCAACAGGTGAAATTTCAGTTTCAAAGCCATATGATGAGCTGGGTCCAACATTGCTGTTTGTAGGTATGTCCTCCGGTACGCTGCGTTTTGCCGTCGGCAAATTAATTTTTCGTACAGTTTGCAGGATCGCCATGTAATATGTTTTGTTACTAGGTGACATCGCAGGGTCACCATGTAAATAACGCGCCTGCCTAATTGGTTGCCGGTGAAGTTCGCCACTGGCGCTATTTTTAATGTCCTTTTTATGCCGTTCACTAAAAAAAGTGCAGAGGCTAAAAAGTTTAAGTCGGCAGCTATTAAAGCTCAAGACTTATAAAAATTGAAAATAGTTGGCAGCTGTTAGAGCTCAAAACTAGATTGACTTTATTTGAAATTTGTTCGTTCTTTTATAGTATGCATAACGGTATTTTGTCTTAAAACTAGTTAACAATAGTTTTTGTATTTAGAAAGTAAACAGAATCATTTGTTCTTTAATTAGTGTAAAAGTAATAGTAGAATATGATATACATATTTGTAATTTAGTAATAGTAGTATAATGTATGTGAGTGAGTAGATTTAAATTATTAGAAAACGTAAACATAATCATATGTTAATATATTTGTGTAGGAGTAAAAGTAAAAATGTAATTTCATATATTTTGTATTCAGCAATATCAGTACATGTGTGCGAATGAAATAGATAGTAGTGCTTAGTATGAACATATGTTCTTATTGTTAGAACATTATTTTAGTATAATGAAATAAAATAGAATAAGGTGATGCGTAAATATGTTTTTTGGTTGTTTGTTTTAGTATTTTATAATGTAGAAGTGTGTACATTACAACATATATTTGTCCAAGTTACTCCTAGAAGACACCAAATAATTCGCTTTTAAAAAAACAAAAATCATAAGTGCACTAAAGATGTTTGGGCTAATGTAGCTTATATTAAAATTGAAAAAGCAAAATTGTAAATGGAGCTGCTGAAAAAGGAGAGTGAAGCAAAATTAAAGTTTTAGAACAAGAAAGTGAGTTAAAAATACTAAAATTAAATCTAAAGATACAGCTGCTGCAAAAACAGTTGAGAACATAACAGTTCAATTAAATATAACAGAGTAGCTGCCTTTCATATCGATTATTTACTCAGCATCACACAGTTCTAAAATGCTTCTGGCCATTTATTGTCCATCACTGTCCAGATTATTACTGAGGATGGTTTCAGGTCTCCTCCTGTTTTAAACATTTGTTGGTTTCCTATTGCAAAATTTTTTTCGCTGATTTCTTAATGTTGTAGTATTTTGTTTTGAGGATTTTCTACGTTTGGAATATACATCCAACTTCGGTATTAAAATCCTTTTCAATCTTATTTCACGTTTCTACCTTATCTTCACTTGACGTTCGATCCGTTTTCTTTCACTTAATAATATTTTTATATATTTTGATTGTTGCTATTGAAATGAAAAATAAAATGAGTTTATCTATATTGCTAAAACATAAAATCAAGAATGTTATTTTAATTAAAATTACAATTGTTATTTAATTTAAATTATTATTGTGCTAAAAATTTAATATAATAATAAAATTATTTCATTAAATGTTAATAAGCAATGTAATAACCTATACTTTTAAAATGAATTGTACGAATGCAAGTTTCCTATAATAAAAATTGAAAATTAAAAATAAAATTATTTTAATCAAAACTAGTAGGTATTTATGTTTTAGTTTAGTTATTTATTTAAAAAACTATTATATAAGAAAAGATCTCAATAAAAATGAATAAGTAAACTGTGAAATATACTTAATTTAACTATTTTCACATATGAAATACAAGTATTGCAATGCTTTTTTAAGCTTATCTCTTAAACCACTCGGTAGTGTTTAAATTTTTAAAATTTATTTGAATTATATTGCACTCTATATGTCAGTGCAGTAAAACTTTTTGCTGCAAAGCTAAAAAACAGTTCGTACGTTTAGCATGAAAATTTGTGTTTAGTACTTTTTTGGTATGGTGAGTGTTCACCAACCGATTTTATTCTAATTTCGCAAATATGTTTAACTAGGATTTAAGATAAGAACAAATAAAAATAAAAAATTTCCTCTTATTATGTAGTTTTAAAAACTTAAAAGGTAATTTTTTTTTCGATTTCTTTTCTTTTTCGGAAACTCGTGTTTCAGTTTAATGTAATATTTAGTTTTTCAATAAATTTTTGAAATAGTAATTAAAACTCGTCTTTTTATAACGTTTGAACTATTCCTCACTCGATTGTTAGCAACTGAACCTTCTGGCGGTAATGGAGATATTTCTGTTTCGTTGTTTACGCAGCAGATATTGCACAAAACTGCAGTTGCTACAATCATACTTTGGACTTTCTCAATATTGAGTCAAATGCCAAGAGACAGAATCGCAAATCGTCTCTTCCAAACTCCATAGCTCATTGTATAGACTATCTTCGGGATTTGTAACGTCTAATAACGGAGTCATCATAAAAGGTTTATTCGGGTATCCACTGTCGGCTACTTAATACTGTCACCAAAATATCCACTTTCAAGAAGGTAATATATTCTAGAATTTCTCAATATATTTGAATCGTGCGCAGAGCCAGACCATCAGCTACAATATTGATTATCTTCAGATTGGCATCACACATGGTTTGTACGTTAAAAGAAAAAAAGCCTTTTCGATTTCGTTATAATTTTGCGTTATTTCCACCTGCAAATGCACAAAGATTTTATATATTTGTCAACATTCGAATATTTTTATACATTAGTAGTGTAACTCTAAAACGCTTTAACAATTCAAAAAAACAAAATTTGAAAGATTATCAATCTATTAAAAATTATCATATTTTATTACGTAGCCGTCGATTTGTACCTAAGCGTTTGGGAATTCAGTTACAGATAAAGAGCTGTACAAGAGAGCAATAATTTTGATAAACTTACCAGGAGATATTATTTTAGCATGAGTACAACCCAGAGCTGCTATGACTTTCGGAAGTTTAGCTATATCATAAATATCTTTCTTAGCTTCAAAAGCTTCTCGGCGGTGTTTGGAAAATTTATAAATCTTTCTTTTAGCAGCACTATGTAGTGCGAAACAATTGTCACCACTTTGGAAACTGTTGACGGCGACACTTTATAAACACCTCCAATTGTCATTAGCATACCTCCAGTTGCATAAGCTCTCAATGTTATTAAAAACATTTCCTCTTCACTTAAAGCGTTCTTCCTATAAAAGTTGTCTAGCATTAAAAAACCAAATAAATATGAAACTAGTAAAGAAATATCTTCAGTAAGGCTGACTTTAAAATACCCCACACACCCAAGTTTTGAGCCAATATTTCATCCAATTTTGTTCGTTTTAAAAACAAAGGAACATATTGAAGAAAACAGCCTATGTGCATAATAGATATCAGTAATATTCCTTTATTTTTATGAAATTTTACAAAAGGGAGTATGTGTGGGGTATAAATATCGTTCGACGCAAGTGGCCATGTAGTGTAATACTTGAATGATGATTTAACTCACCAAGAAGTTTTATTTTTAATGTGGGGCCATAAGTTCCAAAACGCTGTTGGAAGAACTCCTCCTTATCTCCATACATATGTGGGTCGTTAGTTTGGTTCCCACGAATTACTTTTTAGGATGATATATATTTTTTATTTAATTTCTTTTTTATAAACAATTTTTATTTTTTGTATTTCTTCATACAATGAATACATTTTTTATAATGAAAATAATAAACAAAATTTTTGATTAATAATAATTGACAATTTTTGAAATCTTAAATAATAATTTTTTTAGATAGAATGTGTAAGTGAATACTTTGTAAAGTGTGTGCTTTGTATGTTGTGATGTTGGTGTTTATATGTGGTGTTATTGAGTCACCACACATATAAGCAATATTCGGCCGCGATATACATTTCTTACTATTCTTAAAATTGATCTATTTAAAATATCATATACTTCAGCATCACTAATATTTTCTTCGTCAGAATGCATTTTAATGTTTTATTTTATGAATTTGAGAAAATTGAATTTATATTAGCTGCGTTTTTTCAGGCTTGTATGAGGCACGTTTTAGATTGCACGTTGTTGATCAAAATCTTTTTTTAAAATTATGAGGTAATTAGATTGTTAGCAGATTTTTCTAAAAATATGTTTTAATTTTTTTATAAACGGAATATCCTTGATTTTGTTGTGAATAAATTTTTTTGGATTAAAGTGCGAGATCATGCACTATTAACCTCAGTAATATCGTAGGTATGCCACCTGCATGATTTTTAGCACTTCTGTGCTGAGACTAGTAACGTGCACGAAGGGGGGTCCTTTCGCTGGGTTATAGCTCTTCAGTCATGTTTGTTGTTAGTATTATGAAATGATTTTTTTTACCTTTTTATAATGGTTTTATTAATTTAATGAATTTATATCTGTGAATTTGTTGGTTTAATGAATTTAATATGTTTATATTTGGGGATTTGTAGGTTTTAATGGGTTTTACATTTGTTGATCTATTGGTTAATATAATATATAATGGTAAAATTCTTAGAATCAATTTTTGGGTTTGCTGGATAATTTTGTATATATTCCGTTTAGTGAAGGAATTGTTCTAAGAGATAGATGTTTTGACTAGTACCGTATAGGTTTATGTATATTAGGCTCATCCAGAAACGTTTTTCGTCCATTGCCTACATGAACTCATCAGTGGATGTTTTTTGAGAAGTTGTTTCTTAAATACTTTGTGTATTTTGAATACTTTGTGTATTTTTAAATGTAAATAGAATGTTTGAGAGATAGATACATTGTTTTCGAGAAATTGTTTTATAGTAATAATAGATAGAATGTAGAGAGATAGATACGTTGCTTTCAAGAGATTGTTTAGTCTTAATAAATAAAATAGGCAATATTTTAGAGATAGACACATTATTTTCGGGATATTGTTCAGTTAGAATAGTAAAATATAAAATTTTTTTTATATTATTCTGTTTAATAGTTAGGCAGAAAAAATATTATTTCCTTAATTGAAGGGAGGTGGGGAAAAACGACTTCAGTCCAGTTTTGTAACAAAACGAGCTTTTAGCGCCATCTAGTTGCATTGTGGAAGTACTATAATATGACTGAGTCGAAAAATAGCTACAGTGACTTGAGTCCATAGAAATAAGCATATGAACATCCACCCTGCTGGGGAAAAACGACGTGAGTCCGAGCGTGCCATGGGAAGAACGTCTTCAGTCCTTTTATTCCATTTTCATTTTGTGTGAACTACAGTGATTGGCGATTGCATCACCCACCCTATTCTTCGATTACATGACCCAATCTGTTCATCGATTGCATCACCCAATCTGTTGTTATCAATCTTATCTTCTCGTGTTTCTCTCTCGTTATCGTCTCGTGCCATGCGTCGTACTGTACCTTTCACTTTCTCTGTATACTTTACTGTTTTTGAAACGTGTGCGATTGTGCAGTATTACAGTGCAATGGACAGTGACAGTGACTTGTTTGTGTCCAGTGAAGAAGAGATAGGACCGTCGAGCAGTGGAACGAAAAAAAAGAAAAAAACCGGAAGGGTTAGAGATGTAATGAAAACTTTGCGAGCTACCACCCACGAACTTGGGCCTGACTGCCGGTGTAAACGATTTCACTGTTTCACTTCGATTTGTGAGCCAGAACGCCGAAGAATAATACACGAATTTAACGATTTGGGGGACACCAATGCTCAAAATGCTTACCTTGGTGGTCTTATTATTGTTCTCCTAGTCATGCGACGACGTCCACGAAAGAATGAAGATGAGGCACGAATTAATACTGCTGTATTCTACACTTACGACGAATCTATTGCTCGAAAAGGAGCTGACGACGTGTGTTCAATGATGTACCACTTCTTTTGCCACATTTTGCCAATGGAGGTTAGGGAGCTTGCAATTTTTTGTGACTCATGTTCTGGGCAAAACAAGAACTTTACAGTTATACGATTTTTACACTATATGGTTGTGCAAAAGAAACGATTCGAAACAGTGAAGGTTTTATTTCCGATACGTGGGCATTCCTACCTTGAATGCGATCGGAACATGTCTCTCATTAATCAAAAAACATATACAGAGACGCCAGATGACTGGAGGGAAGAATTCAAAAGCTGTCGTGTAAAACCGAACCCATTCCAAGTAATCGACTGTGGACAAAATTTTGAATTTCTTAATTGGACGGCCTTTCTCTCTTCACTATACGCAGCAAAATGCCCCTTCCCTACCCGACCGGTCAGAATGCTGAAATTCGAAAATAAAAACCCCAGCAAGATTTTCCACAAGGGAACATTCACAGGCATTTACCAACAATCTCCGTTGTTTGCGAAAAGCACATCAAGAAAGATAAAGACAAACACAGCTGTAATGTTGACCAAATTGTACCCTGACCAGATACCTATCAAAAAGGCAAAGTGGGACGATTTACAAGCTCTTACATCATTCCTTGTAAGACCAGAAGCTAAGGACTTCTACAGACGTTTGACATACATCAATCAACCAGAAGAAAGTGAGGACGAATACGTTGATGACCCACCGATTGACGCCTAATGCCAGGGAAAAGTGACATCAGTCCGTATATTTTAGAGAATATTTTGAAATTATTGTGGAAAATGTCATCTGAAACTTATTTTGCTTTGTACGAGTTGTAATAAATATATTTCTGATCAAATGCTGATTTTTGAATATTTTTTTCATGAGTTTGAAGTACTTTTTTAAGCTGGGAAACTTTAAATTTGATTTTTCTCAAATTCCATTTGGCGTGACTTAGGTCGTTCTTCCCCAGCACCCTTCAATTATTAAATATTATTAAAAATATTTAAAATATTACTCAAAATATTTAAAATATTATTAAATATTTTTTAATGAAAATGTTTTTTGTGACTAATTTTTCCGTGACCAATACTTGGGAAAGTGTTAGGTGTTGCTTAAAAATTGTTCCAGCTACATGTGCTTGATTAACTCTTGGTTCAGCTAAATACAACTCAGTTCAATTTTAACCAATTCTCGCCAGAAATCGATTTTCCTTATTTCTTACTTAGTTTTGCTAATATCGACCTCTTGCAATCAAGGTACAACAAACATTCCCAAATATTGTACACTTTTAATATAATTTTGATTGGGGGTAGAGGCATTTCATGGTGCTGAACTGCAGTTCACTCTATATAAATATGAGCGTCCTACAGCAAAGTCATGTCTTACGACGTTTATTTTCAATACTCCCTAAATTTTGATAAGTTTAAGTTTTTTAGTTTGGGAGTGATTTTCCAGTCTTATTGTTTTTTTTTTATTATATATATATAAAAACCAATGTTTTTATAAAATTCGGTGAGATAAGATTCTTTTATGTTTTTATTTCAGATATTATGGATTTTGGTAAAGGTAGTAAAACTGATGGTGGGATAGACGTAACTATTGAATTTGTGCGGCCGGTCGATTCTATTGGGTCAGTAGAGGCTTTTTGGGGGTCTTTGGAGGGTTTGCCGAGTCACTTAGGTCCGTAGTGGGTTCTTCGGGTTCAGTTAAAGTTGTAGTAGGTAATAGTGCTAGTGGCGCATGCAGTAACACGAATGGAGAGAATAGTAGCGCCAATGGTGCATGTGGTGCATGTGGAAACACAATTGTTGGGATAGGTTCCGTAAAACCATAAATAGTGATGCAGGTGAATTATAATGTTATAGGGGTGATTTTAATAGCGGTGCTAAGCCTAAGTTGAATGAGGGTAGAGGGAATGAAATTGAGATAATCGATGTAGAGGTTTTCGTTCCTCCTAGGGGTGGTGTGGGTGTAGGTGGTGATGAATTTATCGAACTCATAACCGTGCTGGCGTTTTTGCTGAAGAGGTTTTCGCTGAAGAGGTTTTCGACGTCGAAGACGTAGATTAAGAAATCATAGGTCGTGAGGGGGCGCCGACTCTATAGAACTTCCGGTGCTTGCGGCGGGGCTAGGAGTCTATTGGGCGTTTTTGGTAGACGTCAAGACAATTTAGTATTAATAATCCGTAATAAGTTCGCAATAAGTTGGTGATAAATTATAAGAATCTTCCTTTTGAGTGTAAAATTATGGAATGTTTATTTTATCTGAATTGTAAAATTCCTTTCTTTTGAATGTGAAATTCTTTTCTTTAAAATGTGCAACTATGGACTTAAGTAGTGTGAAAATATGGAATGTAATCTTTAAATTGTAAAATTTATTCTATCACAATATTAGATTTCAATATCTAAATCGCAAAAATTTTTCAAAATGTAAAACTTCAAAAATGTTCAAAAATGTAAGCTTTCAAAAATTTAAAAAAAATTTTAAAACGTTATACTTTTAAAAACAACTTATGTTGCAAAATTTAAAACGCAATTTTCATGAAAAATATTGTAAAATATTGTAAAATATTGAAAATTCATGAAAAATATTGTTGGTTTTTTATATATTTCATATTTATACCTAGACTCTTTTCAGTATTTCAAATTTATACCCAAACTTTTTTCAGTGTAGTTCTTCCTGCTAGTTTCTAGATGTCTTCATCATGTGTCTATTTGTCTGCTTTACTTTTCATCTTCGTATATGAGATGCTTTGAGTGGTTTGCTTGTCTCACTTTCTCATTTTCCCACTTAACTCTTTTTGGTTCGAGTCAATTTATTTAAAAATTAGACCTTATTGGAGGGGAGGTTGTGCTGCTTGTGTGTGTTTTTTGAGTAGGCTAATGAGTGTTCTAATAATGAAACCAAAGAGACTAAATGAGTAGAAGAGGTCCAGGTTCAGAGAGCCGCCTTTTCTCACTCAGTTTCAAGTACCTTAGCAAGAGTTGTCCTAAACTGAAACGACTCTTCTCAATTATTTGTCACAATTTTCCTTTTCTGTTCTTAGAACAGCTAAAATGTGAGAAATTGCTGTGTGCACAAGCGAGGTAAGAATATATTCGCTTATTTAATTGAAATGTATTGTTTCTTCATATGTCACATCTTATTGTACGACTGGCTGCAAATTAGTTGCTACGAAATTGCAAATAAATTCGCGATATTTTAATAATTATATTAAAAATAGTGAAGTGGTTTAAGTAAATTTAAAATGTGATATATATTTTATAATTTAATAAATCAATAAATAAAAACTAAAATATCAATATCTGTTTTTATTTTCATTTCTCAACTTTTCAGCTGTGTGCACAAGCGAGCTAGGAATAGCTCGCTTAATTTTGCTATACTGTTTCTTCCTATTCAGAAATCGTATATAATTGATTTCTGCAAGTAACTTTTGCCAAATTCGCGATCATTTAATAATTTTAGTGAAGTGATTTTAGTCATATTAAAAAGTGATTTATTTCTTATTTATGTCTTAATAGCAATTATAAATTTGTGAAATAATAAATATAAGATATGTGGAAAAAAACATTTGTTTACATTTTCGTTTCCAAGATTTCATCAGTGTGCACAAGCGAGCTAGGAATAGCTCCCTTAATTCTGCTTTACTGTTTCTTCCCATTCCGAAATCCTATACAATCGATTGCTGCAAGTAACTTTTGCCAAATTCGCGATCATTTCATTATTTTTAATTAAATGAAGGAAAAGTGATTTATTTAATTAAAGCATATTCATGTTTTCAAATTATAATTTTTATAAATTAATAAATAATAAATAAAAATCTAAATATGAGATAATGAAAAAAAAACCATTTGTTTACATTTTGCTTGCCAACATATTGACTGTGTGCACAAGCGAGGTAGGAATAGTTTCCTTCGTTTCTCTTTCCTTTTTCATCTTATCAGGATCTAGGTGAATTCTGCAAATTGTTTTTACCAAATTATCAAAAAAAAAAAACAGTTGACCGAAGCAAGATTGCCAGCAAGGTTGCCAGTAATTTGGTAAAAATCGAATTGGTTTTTTTGGGAGTTCCTAGTTTATTTTTTAATCGATTGTGGTACTTTTTAATTGGAATTTTGTGGAATTTATTATTTTCTATGCATATATGAATTTGTTGTTTTATTTTTTAATGAGTATAGAATTTATTGTAAGAGTTTTTTAACGCATATGGGATTCTTTGGATCGCTGTGGGGAAAAGTTCATTTTCGTGGGAATTATTCGGAATTTTTACTGGCAACCTTGGACCGAAGTTAGCTTAAAAAAATGTTTGTTTACCAATTTCAACCTATGTGCACAAGCGAGCTAGGAATATCTTTGTTTTTTATATACTTTTTCTTCTTATTAGGACCGATAGCAAAGCAAATTTTTTGGCTAAATTGGTAAATTGAAGGAATTATGAACGAAATAAAGCCAAGCAGATTTTTTACCAATGCAGAATATTTGCTTGTCCATATCATTGCAAAGCTTTGCAGATATTGTAATGATATGGAAATTTATTTTTTTTGCAGTTTTCTTTGCTTAAGAGAAATTTTATTTAAGAAAAAAACAGTATTATTTTATATTCTATATTTTTATACGATTTATTTAAGTTTCAATTATATACCTACATTTAGTATAATTATCTTACTATATTTAAAAATATATCATTTAAATATTATAAATACTTTTATAAACAAAACAGTTGATCATAATAATAATTATCATAACGATGGTTATCATTATCGCTATTATTGGCGCAACTCATTATTACAACAACTCATATTGTTGCCATTGTTTTTACTTAATATAGTGCTATTTAATAACTACCCAAATAAAAAAAATTATTAAAAATTAAACTGTAACATTCTATTTTTTAATATTTATTCGTACAAATCGTCCGTAAAGCCAGTTTGAAAATGCCCATATAAACATATAATGTAGCATGAATTCAGTAAAGAAGTGAAATTTCTTAAGCATCTCAAAATAAAAAGAAATACAATACAAAATAATTTTGTTTTCTAATTAACTTTTAAATAAATTTCACCTAAGAAGTTTCACTTCAAAACATTAAATATTTTATAATTTCATCACTTACCCAGACATAGAGTTGGAATTGCACCCAGTTTTAGGCGTTTTTTGCCCACACAGGACGGATCAAAATGACGCGTGCAAATCCTAGAGTTAGAATTAACTTGGAACGCTTCGAAATTTAAATTTTTGCACCACTTCACAAACAAATTGGGTTGCGTTTTTGGAAACCGGAATAAAGCTAATCCGTCACCATCCTTGACTCCCGGACAACTTTTAATCGAACAATTTAATAAATAGTTTGCTGATGCAGACATCTTATTCTCAAAATTTATACACAAATATAGACAAACTTGTAGATAGCAAAAAAAGCAAAATATCTACGCAATCGAACTAGATTCTTTGGCATTCAAAATATCTATGACAAGAATTGCAAGTAAAGCTTGGTACAGCCACCTGCAATAGATCTTGCAGCTTTCCTGCACACAATATCTAGGGAATGCAGATCTATTGCAGGTGGCTGTACCAATAGATCTAGCAACTTTTCTGTACGCTTGTCTGTATGCGCCAATAATAGCGATAATGATAACCATCGTTATGATAATTATTATTATGATCAACTGTTTTGTTTATAAAAGTATTTATAATATTTAAATGATATATTTTTAAATATAGTAAGATAATTATACTAAATGTAGGTATATAATTGAAACTTAAATAAATCGTATACAAATATAGAATATAAAATAACACTGTTTTTTTTCTTAAATAAAATTTCTCTTAAGCAAAGAAAACTGCAAAAAAATTAAATTTCCATATCATTACAATATCTGCAAAGCTTTGCAATGATATGGACAAGCAAATATTCTGCATTGGTATAAAATCTGCTTGGCTTTATTTCGTTCATAATTCCTTCAATTTATCAATTTAGCCAAAAAATTTGCTTTGCTATCGGTCCTAATAAGAAGAAAAAGTATATAAAAAACAAAGATATTCCTAGCTCGCTTGTGCACACAGGTTGAAATTGGTAAACAAACATTTTTTAAGCTAACTTCGGTCCAAGGTTGCCAGTAAAAATTCCGAATAATTCCCACGAAAATGAACTTTTCCCCACAGCGATCCAAAGAATCCCATATGCGTTAAAAAACTCTTACAATAAATTCTATACTCATTAAAAAATAAAACAACAAATTCATATATGCATAGAAAATAATAAATTCCACAAAATTCCAATTAAAAAGTACCACAATCGATTAAAAAATAAACTAGGAACTCCCAAAAAAACCAATTCGATTTTTACCAAATTACTGGCAACCTTGCTGGCAATCTTGCTTCGGTCAACTGTTTTTTTTTTTGATAATTTGGTAAAAACAATTTGCAGAATTCACCTAGATCCTGATAAGATGAAAAAGGAAAGAGAAACGAAGGAAACTATTCCTACCTCGCTTGTGCACACAGTCAATATGTTGGCAAGCAAAATGTAAACAAATGGTTTTTTTTTCATTATCTCATATTTAGATTTTTATTTATTATTTATTAATTTATAAAAATTATAATTTGAAAACATGAATATGCTTTAATTAAATAAATCACTTTTCCTTCATTTAATTAAAAATAATGAAATGATCGCGAATTTGGCAAAAGTTACTTGCAGCAATCGATTGTATAGGATTTCGGAATGGGAAGAAACAGTAAAGCAGAATTAAGGGAGCTATTCCTAGCTCGCTTGTGCACACTGATGAAATCTTGGAAACGAAAATGTAAACAAATGTTTTTTTTCCACATATCTTATATTTATTATTTCGCAAATTTATAATTGCTATTAAGACATAAATAAGAAATAAATAACTTTTTAATATGACTAAAATCACTTCACTAAAATTATTAAATGATCGCGAATTTGGCAAAAGTTACTTGCAGAAATCAATTATATACGATTTCTGAATAGGAAGAAACAGTATAGCAAAATTAAGCGAGCTATTCCTAGCTCGCTTGTGCACACAGCTGAAAAGTTGAGAAATGAAAATAAAAACAGATATTGATATTTTAGTTTTTATTTATTGATTTATTAAATTATAAAATATATATCACATTTTAAATTTACTTAAACCACTTCACTATTTTTAATATAATTATTAAAATATCGCGAATTTATTTGCAATTTCGTAGCAACTAATTTGCAGCCAGTCGTACAATAAGATGTGACATATGAAGAAACAATACATTTCAATTAAATAAGCGAATATATTCTTACCTCGCTTGTGCACACAGCAATTTCTCACATTTTAGCTGTTCTAAGAACAGAAAAGGAAAATTGTGACAAATAATTGAGAAGAGTCGTTTCAGTTTAGGACAACTCTTGCTAAGGTACTTGAAACTGAGTGAGAAAAGGCGGCTCTCTGAACCTGGACCTTTTCTACTCATTTAGTCTCTTTGATGAAACACTACAGTATGAACTTTTTAAGAATTCTTGTTTACGGTGTGCGTGGCTCTCTTTTAAGCGTTTCTGTGAGTATTTTTGAGTTAAGTGTAATCTTTGTACAATATTTTATGGGAGATCCGTGGTGAATTAATTGATTTAAACCGTTTACTATTTTTTGGTCAAAGCAGGTTTTGGATGGTTTTTTTTAAATAAAAATTAAGTTGAATTGGGCGGGAACTTTTTTGGAGAATGCAAGCTATTTTGAAGTTTTTGTTGTAAAGTGGTGTTCTTGGATATTGAGTAGAGCATGGGTATGTTAAGATGTTACACAGAAGTTACCGTGGCTTTGAATTAAACATGTTGCTATGTTTGATCTGAGTTGGCTTTGCGAAAACGGAAAATTGAATTTGAGTTTGAGTAGAGGGTTACTTTTGAGTTTTCGGCTTGTGCTAGCGTTCGTTTCTTGGGTGTTCAAGTGTTTGGTTGTGCTGGTCATTACGTTGCATGCAGTTTAGAGTATTGGCTATTCCTTATTTCTGTGGAATGTAAGTTTACAAAGGATCATTCCGAAGTTTAGTGGAGATTTTTTTAAAAAGGAAACCGTAAAAAAGTAGGCTTTAAGCATCCTGTGAAGTTTGCAGCTTTGTGAAATTACCACCTTTTTTAGGTATTACAAGAACTTTTGTCCAAGCTGCAAGAATCTATGGTGTTTTTTTATATATGCAAGGCTGCTACATTCGCGAAAGTTATAAGGAGTATTTTCTATGAAATTGTTCGGATGGGTCTTTTTTTGGAATTTTTTGTGAAAAAATCCTATGTCAACATGCTTTCATACTAAACCTGCGGAGAATTGTTTAAAAATTATCAACGTGCTTACGATAATTCTGTGGCAAATTTTCTTAAAACTGTGAAAAATTGCATAAAAATATATATATATATATATATTTTTAACGAAAGAGTTACGTTAACCTTATAAGATTGCAGCAGCAAAAATGGTAAAGGTGAAAAATTTACAAAAATTGCGACAAAGTTTGCGATAACCCTTTAAAACTGCAAGGTGATGTGAAATAATTGTTAGAATTTTTCAAGAATTCTAGTGGTAAATTGTCTAAAAATTAAAATTACCTGTGAAGAGGTTTGGACTAATCTTTATAAGATCTTAGCAAAACCAAGTAAGAATAAAGCAAAATCGATTTCTGGCGAGAATTGGTTAAAATTGAACTGAGTTGTGTTTAGCTTAACCAAGAGTAAATCAAGCAAATGTAGCTGGAACAATTTTAAGGCAACACTTAACACTTTCCCAAGTATTGGTCACGGAAAAATTCGTCACAAAAAATAATTTTTATCTTAAAAAAAATTTTCTTCATTAAAAAATATTTAAAAATATTTTTAATAATATTTAATAATTGAGGAAATAATATTTTTCCTGCCTCACTACTAAACAGAATAATAATATAATAAAATTTTTTATATTTGACTATTATAACTGAACAATGGGTCATGTGAATAAAAAATCAGCAAATGCTTTTACTGAATTTTTCTAGTAAAAAGTATGGATTTAGTGAATAAAAAAAGCTATATAGATATAGCTTAAAAAGCTTAAAGCTATATAGATATAGATATAAAAAAAGCTATATAGATATAGCTTTTTTTATTCACTAAATCCATACTTTTTACTAGAAAAATTCAGTAAAAGCATTTGCTGATTTTTTATTCACATGACCCAATATCCCGAAAATAATTTGTCTATCTCTAAAACATTGCCTATTTTAACTATTAAGACTAAACAATCTCTTGAAAGCAACGTATCTATCTCTCTACATTCTATTATTACTATAAAACAATTTCTCGAAAACAATGTATCTATCTCTCAAACATTCTATTTACATTTAAAAATACACAAAGTGTAATTCAAAGTACACAAAGTATTTAAGAAACAACTTCTCAAAAAACATCCACTGATGAGTTCATGTAGGCAATGGACGAAAAACGTTTCTGGATGAGCCTAATATACATAAACCTATACGGTACTAGTCAAAACATCTATCTCTTAGAACAATTCCTTCACTAAACGGAATATATACAAATAAATCCAGCAAACCCAAAAATTGATTCTAAGAATTTTACCATTTATGTTGTTTTTGTTCAATAGGATCCTAACTATGAGATCTATTAACCAATAGATCAACAAATGTAAAACCCATTAAAACCAACAAATCCCCAAATATAAACCCATTACATTAATTAAACCAACAAATTCCCAGATATAAATTCATTAAATTAATAAAAAAAAATATGAAAAGGTAAAAAAAATCATTTCATAATACTAAAAACAAACATGACTATATATATATAGCTCTAACCCAGCGAAAGTACCCCCTTCGTGCACGTTACTAATCTCATCACAAAAGTGCTAACAATCATGTAGGTGGCTTACTTACGGTATTACTGAGGTTAATGCCAGGTGCATGATCTCGCACTTTAATCCAAAAAAAATGTTTTCACAACAAAATCAAAGATATTCCAAAACGTGCCTCATACAAGCCTGTTATGCCTGCTACAATTAGTCTTATTTGTACCTTCATATTACCTTTAGTAAAAATGGCCTTTTTATTTTTTTAAAATGTGTATTTTGAACTAAAAAAAGTAATAGTGAAAAAGTAAGGGCTTCTATCGAGTCGTTTAGAAGTTATAGTAGTTGTTCTGGGTATCAGAAAAGATTATGCTCTTACCTATTCAACGAGTCGTCTATTTTAAGAATCCATGCATTACTTTTGAAGTTATAACAGTTACTACAGCTTTTATTATGTTAAATGGCGAACCATCAAGTGTGCACAATACGTAAAATTTTATGGCCCATTGTCATAGTCGAAATAAAGTCGACTTTAAATTTAGTGCAAGCTTTTTGACAACACGTTATATTGAAAAACTGTCAAAAAAGCTTATACTAAATTTAAAGTCGACTTTATTTTGACTATTATAATGGGCCTATATCTTCAAAAGTAATGTATGGATTTTAAAGATAGATGGCTCGTTGAAAAAAGGTAACAGAATAACCTTTCTTTTGATACCCGTAAATAAAAATTTCTTAGAAATTAAAAAAAAAGATCACAAGTTTTTTAGGACAATTTTAAGAACTTTGGACCCTTATAACTCTTAACCAGATGAGAGCAGCCATTAATTTTTTCAGATTTGGAATAAGAAGCACTAAATACATAGTTCCATAATGTTCTACATACAAAAAAAAAATCATGTTTGCTAAAATTAAAATATGCCTTTAATTCTGTGTTAAAATATAGCAGCCTGCCTTTGAGCTGCGCTTAAAGCTCATGTAGCAGCGAGAAGTTGAACGACGACGTACGCGCACAAACACGAATCAAGAATTATTAAACCATGGCAACTAAAGTAATGCCCACAGCAATGGAAACGATGTCTGGTCGAATCGCTATTTTAGCGGAAAGCTTCGACTTGCACATCATGCACGTTAACGGTGCCAACAATCTTCTTTTGATTTTCTTCCAAGAAAGTAGTTTTGGTGAGATAGGTTTTAGGTAGCATTGGTGAGGATATTTTTTAATCCTATAGATATTTACATCCATTTTCACTAAGATACAAGTGAAGTTCCATACTGCTTTTGGACTACACCTTGAGGACTGCATTTAAAAAAATATAATAGTGAGATTTTAGGCAGCTTATTGTAATAAAGAAATACTTGCATATTGTGTTGTTTTTGTGTTGGTTGCATGTTTTCCTTTTTTTTAAATTTAAAAATTTCCAGCAAGAAACAAAATTTTTATGAGAACATAGGTTTTTGTTGACATGTTCATGTTTGCATTTAACACATCTAGTTGTCCAGAGTTGGATGTTGGAAAAAACGCAGCTATCTCTTACTCTTATTTGCGAATAGCGTTGGCGTGAGTGAAAATTTTAGGTAGTGTGCGTAAGTGGAAAATCGGTTGGAAACAAATCAAATAATAAATTGTCTATAGCGTATTAGTTATTCATATAAAAATAACTTGCAAGAGGAGTACAAGTTGGCAAGTACTTGAAATACTTGATACATAATTTCAGTAATTTAGAAGATGAATTTGCAGTTGCATGATTTAATTGAAATTTATATTTTATTAAAAACAAAAAACCATTCAGATAGAGATAACAAAAACCCCAAAAATTTCAAAAAATTAAACTTTATGTGTGGTAATATATATTTATTAATTATTAATGTTTGAATGTTAAAACATAATTTTAGTTTAAAAAAAAAATAAGTTTAAAATTTTTTTCTCACAATTTTTACTTTTATAGCGGTGTTATTAAAACTGCTATTAATATGGTCATTTAAAGAAAAAGAATTACTGTTTGTTTCATTGGCATCGGAAGCGGGGGGGCAAGGTGGGCAGTTGCCCCCCACTTTTTTAGCTAGATAAACAATTTAAAAGGAAAAGTTATTCAAAATATCAGTTTTTTTACAACGATAATATTTTTGTATTATATATTTTCCTCTTCTTTCTCTCGTCTTCATGTTTCATGTGAAGAAATTTTGGTGAACTTTTTTGCACCACCATTTGTACTGCTCCCCCATTTGTACTGCCCCCCCATTTGTACTGCCCCCCCAGATGAAATTCGCTTCCGACGCGATTGGTTTGTTTTCAATTTAGTAGTTGTCAAATTGTGTTATTTGTTTGAGTTGCTAGATGATGTGCTATAGTTTTTACTGTGCGAATTAAGTGTAAATAAATATTTAATGCAATTAATTGTGCCGTGTTGTGTTGACAAAAAGTTATTGCAGTTGTTTTCACCGATTTGCCAAGTTTGTCATTGAATATTTTGGAATTTTATCAGAAACGTGCGCTAGAAGGTGCCGCCGACATGAAGCTTTGGCCAGTATGCAATTGTCTTGCATTCACATCGTTGTTTTTTTTGCATAACGCACAGCGTATCATATATTTTTTATTGTTTTCCATATCACTTTGTAACGAACCCTTTTGCTCGTTACTGATTTTTGCTTAGGTAGGCTCAGTGAGTAAACCAGGGGTTCTTACAAAATAATTTATTTACCAATGATCAATTTGTTTTAAATAAGAAAGCCAGCGTTTTAGTTTTAAACTGTAGTGTAATTCTTTATTATTTTCATTTGTTTTATTTATTGCTTAATGAGTACGTTACTTAGTTATTATTAATTATTAAGCATTATATAAATTAAAGTGATTTAATTAATCCTTGCTTATTCATATTTATTCCGTTATTTGCTATGATCCCTCTCGCTGTGAGTGACTATGATAGAACTCAGATTAAAACTATGTTCGAAGGGTGGAGGTACCTTCGCTTAAGATAACTACGTTTTGTTTTTAGTGTAAACAACGTTCGAAGGGTGAGTGTACCCTCGCTTAAGATAACTACGCCTGAGCTTAGAGTAAAACTATGTTCGAAGAGTGAGTACACCTTCGCTTAAGATAACTACGTTTTGAACTTATAGTAAACAAAGTTCGAAGGGTGAGTACACCTTCGCTTACGATAACTACGCCTGAGCTTAGAGTAAAACTATGTTCGAAGGGTGAGTACACCTTCGCTTAAAATAACTACGTTTCGAGCTTATAGTAAACAAAGTTCGAAGGGTGAGTACACCTTCGCTTACGATAACTACGCCTGAGCTTAGAGTAAAACTATGTTCGAAGGGTGAGTACACCTTCGCTTACGATAACTACGCCTGACTTAGAGTAAACAACGTTCGAAGAGTGAGGACACCTTCGCTTAAGATAACTACGTCTTGAACTTAGAGTAAGCAACGTTCGAAGGGTGAGTACACCTTCGCTTAAGATAACTACGTTTTGAACTTAAAGTAAGCAACGTTCGAAGAGTGAGGACACCTTCGCTTAAGATAACTACGCCTGACTTAGATTAAACAACGTTCGAAGGGTGAGTACACCTTCGCTTAAGATAACTACGTTTTGAACTTAGAGTAAGCAACGTTCGAAGGGTGAGTACACCTTCGCTTAAGATAACTACGCCTGACTTAGATTAAACACTATGTTCGAAGGGTGAGTACACCTTCGCTTAAGATAACTACGTTTTGAACTTAGAGTAAGCAACGTTCGAAGGGTGAGTACACCTTCGCTTAAGATAACTACGCCTGACTTAGATTAAACACTATGTTCGAAGGGTGAGTACACCTTCGCTTAAGATATCTACGTTTTGAACTTAGAGTAAGCAACGTTCGAAGGGTGAGTACACCTTCGCTTAAGATAACTACGCCTGACTTAGAGTAAACAACGTTCGAAGGGTGAGAGTACACCTTCGCTTAAGATAACTACGCCTGACTTAGATTAAACAACGTTCGAAGGGTGAGTACACCTTCGCTTAAGATAACTACGTTTTGAGCTTAGAGTAAGCAACGTTCGAAGGGTGAGTACACCTTCGCTTAAGATAACTACGCCTGACTTAAAGTAAACAACGTTCGAAGGGTGAGGACACCTTCGCTTAAGATAACTACGATTGAACTAACTACTCAGTCTCAAAGCATGAGCATGCTACTGCGCCTGCGACAAGACTGCCTGTGCTAAGCAAACGCGACTGCTTTATATTCTGCCGTTGCCTTTCTGTTCCGTGTTCACTTGTTTTGTTTTCCCTGCCTGTGTATATGTGACTGTGTACATGGCTTTGCATGTTTGTATGTGTGTATTTATTATTTGTTTACTTATTTGTTTACTTATTTGTTATTCGATACATTATTTTTTCTCAATAGAATATTTATAACATTAATAATATATATTTTACCTAATAAGATATAATACAATACAATAATTTCCATACATTTTATTCATAATATATAATAAATCTTTAAATTTGTTGTTTACATTTTCCATATTTAAAATTCAGTTAACAATTCATTTATATAATTTGTGAGGCCCAAATTGTGCAACAATTTGAGTCCTCACAACTTCATTCTTACTTAAATCTCAGTAAAAATCTTATAAACTTGCAGAAAGAAACGAATATAATAAAATTTGTTTTCATTGCAATTCACCATCAGCTGATTTTGACAAAAGCAGGGAAACATAATTTTATCATTTTGAGAGAGAAGTGTCAAACTCACTAACACCTCTATTTCTTACACCATGCTCAACACCAAACGAAAGCCTACAACAAAAAGCAATACACACTTTCTCTCTCGGCAATCCATACATGACGTGTTTTTCTTCGTCAACACCACAAACAATGAAATTTAATCATTAAGGGTTATCATTAAGGTTATCATTAATCATTAAGAATAAAAAGCAATATATGGCAATAGATCATTTAGATCAGCGATGCCCACGAAAATTATTGAAAGAATGCAAAAGCAACAATAACAAAAAGACACAACAACATCAAAAAATTTTAAATATGGATACAATGAGGAATTACCAATAACACGAGTGCTGGCAGGGTCTGCGACAGCGAACTTATATGTACACTGTAAAAATAATAAATCAAGTAATTCCATATGTTTTATTTTTTTGCTAGTCAGAAAACATACTGATTTACCCAGCTTTAACCGCGTGGAGGTTTTCAGATATCCTTTTTTTTATTTTTTATTTTTCGTTTTCTAGTTTTTAATTTTTTTATTGTCTTTTTATGTTTTTTTTTTGTGAATTTTTTATCATAAATTTTTTAATTTTTTAATCTTATAATAATTTTTATTTGCTTTAACCTTAATTATTTATATTTTTTATTATTTTACTGTTTTATTATTAACTAAACTGTTATATAATTAAGATTAAAATCCTGGAAATATTCAATAACTTTTTCTCAATGTGTATTCGCACAACGAAAAATATAAAGAAAACGACACATGCTTTTAACGTCTACAATGTGAATGCCGAAAACAGTGCAAAGCAGCGGCGATCGATGGTGCCCAAGAATAGAAACAACAACATGCAAACGTAGAACAGCTATCGATGGTTCGAAAGAACAAAAAAAGTAACATTCAGAAGCGAGGCTAAAATTGCAAACTGAATTCGGCGAATTACAACAATCATGAAAATATTGAAGTTGTTGTAAAAGAGTGGAAAGAGTTAGGCAATGGGCATCGTTGATTTGGATCATTTTGATAATATTAATCAGCGGTCGTCAGCACCTAACTAGACATTTTTACAACAACTTCAAGATTTTCTAGGTAAGATTGACTAGGTAAAAATGCTTCGCTAAATCCGAATACGTTGTCAGAATTTAAAAATTATAAATTTTGGTATAGTAGAGTTGCCACCTAATATGTATTTTTAAGAGTTTTTAACATCATTTAACAGTGTCGCTGATTTCGAATCTGAAGTCTAAATTTTATAATTCAATATGGTTAATAGGGCTGCCACCTTATTTTTTTATTTTTTACGAATTCGGTGCTGGCGCGAATAGTAGGTAAAAATGGGTAGCTGAATCCGAATCTCTTGTCAGAATTTCAAAATTATGTCATTTTTTATAATAGGGTAGCCACCTATTAACTATACGGATTTTTAAAATTCTGACCTCAGATTTGAAATCAGCGACCCCCTAACACTGCTAAATTATGTTTTAAACTCTTAAAAATCTATATGTTATTACGCAAACAAAAAAAAATGTGGTACCATTTTACCTGTGTTAACGTCAGTATATTCACATAAATCTTACATCGTCGGAAAGGTATTTTTTGAGTACATTTGCAGAATATAATTTTCATTCGAATAAGTTGTCATTAAGATAGGTAAAAGTAAGCTATGTAAAAACCTTTTTTCCTAATGGGACGGTGGAAATAAATAACAACCCACACTTTAAAATTTAATTTTTCCCACACTTCAAAATTTCTTAATTTTCAATATTTCCTTTCCATTTTGGTAAATGATGTGTATTCAAGGGTCTACTTTCGAGAGCATGTTTTCCCGATTTTCGAATTTGAACGAAATCGATCGATCAAAAACGAAGTTACAGCACTGTGAATACAAGCACAGTGAAGTAGTTTAAATAAAATTTTTTTTATACTTATACTTCTTCACTTTGTTAATATTTAGAGTGCTCTAACTTCGTTAAAAATTTTCCAAAATTGGGTTTTATGAGCCTAGAAAATTTTTTCTGGCATCAGATTTTCAAAAAAACGAACCATAGGGGGTTCCAGCAAAAAAATGTTGAAAAATGACAAAAAGTGAAAATTAAGGCGAGTATGTTTTAATTCACAGAGAAAAACTATACCCCTAGTATCCTTTTTTTGTCCTCTAAAGGCCCAGTTATAATAGAAGTAACGTAATGTGGTCTAAGGTCAATTGAGCAGTGTGTTCTTTGACTTATTATTTCAAACAATACTTTCTTATACAAGTGATTATAATAAACGTAACGTTATGTAACGGGACGTAAAGATCCGTTTGATTTCGATTTCTACATTACTTTACATTAAGTCTGTTCAAAGAACAACTAAACACTGAGGTTAGATTCGATTATTGCGCTATTTTATATTGTTGAACTACACTTTTTGTTGAGTTTTCGTTATTAATGTGATAGTTCTATATATCCACACCTATGGATGACGAAGTTTTAGTTGTACTTGTACAGGAACGTGCAATTATTTACGACAAACAACTGCCTGGCTACTGCCTGTTATAATTGCTACAACGTTTTCTTACATTACGTCCCGTCACGATGACAATTGACAACATTACGTTACTTTACATTACGTCTATTATAACTGGGCCTTAACAGATTAAAATTTTGCAAAACATAATTTCATAAAATCGACTTAGTCTGCGGACAGAGTAAACGCTGATGCGAGCAGACAGGCAGGCAGACGCAGGCAGGTACCTGCTCAGTAAATAAGCCGTGCAGAGTGAATACGAGCAGGTCAGATCAGATCAGTGCGAGAAAAAGTTTGTTATTTATTTTTTTCCCCTATGAAAAATTTTTATTTTGTATACATAAACAGCACACTCTCTTCAAAAGAGCTACATCTCAAAAAATTTCGTTTTCAGGAAAAGCAAAAAACAATTTTTTTCTTTAAGGGACTCCATAGAAAAAAAAAGAAAGAGACAAAACGATTTTTTTAATTAAAGACTAAGAATATGTGTATAAAATTAAGACAGCCGATGTATATGATCACTACAATAGTCTTACACGAAAAAGTATATATGTAAACCTTTTGAGTTGTGACTCTTTTGAAGAGGGTGTGCGATATGTTGTGCCACTAGGCCAGCCCAGAATTGCACTGAGAATTTCAAACTAAAATTAACGTTTCCTTCGGTGGCTAGAAATGTTCCAATGGCCGATAAGATAACTCTCTAGAAATGTTATCCAAATCGGACACTGATAAAGTAAGGCTCATTGCGATTTAATCTCATTACATTGGTATAAAGGGCGAAAATGAAGTGTTTCGTCATTAAAATGCGTATTAAAATTCTGTAAACTGATTAAATCATTCAATACTTTTAATCAATAGCAGATTCACATACCCTTACAACGTGTCATCGGTGAGAAAAATCGAATGAAAATTACCAGAGTTGTGATATTTTACTTTCGAAAAAAATTCTGTTTTCTTGTTGTAATAAAAAAAAATCGTAAAAATCCAAATTTTAAAAAATGGTAATGAAATGTTGTTTAACAATTTTCTAAAACAACACTTAATACAAATACAAAAAATTGTGTCATTAATTTGAATAACTTGGTCGTTATGGAATTTTTTATTAGAAGTGTACCTTTTTGAAAATGTCGAGTTTGAGTACTTTTATGAAAAAAATTCTCAAAAATTCAAAAATGCAAAATGTTAGCTAATAACAACAATAATGATTGAAGCATAGTCTTGACCTATTTTGTGCACAAAATGAAAAAAACCAAAATCCTAACAAAAAAGTTATAGCTGGTGAAACTTGATTTTTTTTCAAAAATCCGCAAAGTACCTGTTTCTGGCATTTCGAGCAAAAAAATATCATAGCAAAATCATTAAAACGTTATATCTCATTTGAAATGACTTTAAAATTATTGCTTTTTAAATATTTTTTGATTTTTGTATTACAAAAATTTTGTAATTTGGGGGCTGCCAACATATTAGACCCTGGTTTTACTGTTTAAAATATTAAAAAAAAATGCAAAACCAAAGCAATTTAATTTTTTATTGTTTTGTTTTATATGTATTACTTTTGTTTCTTACATACCCAACAATTGCCCATTCAAAATTTTGGAATTCAGGGGCTGAAAACATATTAGACTCTGGTTTACTGTTCAAATTATTAAAAAAATGCAAAACCAAGCAATTTAATTTTTATTGTTTTATTTGTTTTATATGTATTTCTTATTTTTCGTACATGCACAACAATTGCCCATTCGATCAATCTATCATTTTCGCTTGCACAACTTCCATGCACAATCTTAATCGACGATAACCAAATTTGTCAATACCCATCAAAAACAACCCTCACACTCACATAAACATGTGCGCGTTCGCTGCTGTTGATGTTTATTTCGTTCAACGCGTTGTTGTTGTTGAATGTTTTTGTTGTAATTGTTCTTGCATTCTAAAGATAATAAAAAAACGTAGTTTCCTTGAAAAATTACAAAAAACAACACAAAAAACAAATTCAGTTGCGAGAAACCTGCGCCAGCCTGGTTTCTCGCAACAACCTGATCTGATCTGCCTGCTTCCACTCTGCACACTTTGAGCAGGGGCCGAATCACAGCATCCGTGATCGAGCAAAATTACGAAGGGCACCACGAGATAAGTGCCTATCAATCTTGTACAATTTTGCTCGATCACGGATGCTGTAATTCGGCCCCAGGTTTATATGAAATCGTATGAAGCGAGTTTTCTCCCAATGGAACAAGTAAGCAAACCTGCCTGCCTGCTTCAGCGTTTACTCTGTCCGCAGACTTACAGCCCTATTCTGGTTGTTAGCTTAACAAGAAATAGTTAAGGAGCTCTTGTTAAGCTGATTGTTATGTTATGTAAATGTTGGTATTCTTAAAAATCAAAAACAACATAAAAGCTTAAAAAGCTTTTTAAGTTCACCATGCATGGTGAAAATCGGTATGCCTATTGAAAGAAGAGATGCGCTATATAAACAGATGCTTCGAGTGCAGCTTGTGACTTTGCAAGCGCTTGAAAAATTTGCCACGGCTGCTGAAAGATTTCATTATCAACACTTAAAATAAGTAAAAAATTCTTCCATTTTTCAGTTTAATGTATTTAAACTCAATATTATATTATAATTTGTATTTTTTTATTATTTTCACAACAATTTTCTATCTAAGCACATACATTTCATTCGTTGTTAAGACTCTTTCTGTTATTAACAAAATTGTAAAGAAAAGAGCTTTTAAATTTGCAGCAGAATACGAAACCTTAACAAATTGTTAATATTAACTATTTTGTTAATGTGGTGAGCTTAGTTAAGCTGCCAGAATAGGGCTGTTAGTCTGTGTTGTTTGAGTTTTTTTTATTAAATTTAGAATACAAGACCAATTACAACAAAAACATTCAACAACGCGTTGAACGAAACAAACATCAACAGCAGCGACCGCGCACATGTTTATGTGTGTGTGAGGGTTGTTTTTGGTGGGTATTGACAAATTTGGTTAACGTCGATTAACAGCCCTATTCTGGTTGTTAACTTAACAAGAAATAGTTAAGGAGCTCTTGTTAAGCTGCTTGTTATGTTATGTAAATGTTGGTATTCTTAAAAATCATTAACAACATAAAAGCTTAAAAAGCTTTTAAAGTTCACCATGCATGGTGAAAATCGATATGCCTGTTGAAAGAAGAGATGCGCTATATAAACAGATGCTTCGAGTGCAGCTTGTGACTTTGCAAGCGCTTGAAAAATTTGCCACGGCTACTGAAAGATTTCATTATCAACACTTAAAATAAGTAAAAAATTATTTCATTTTTCAGTTTAATGTATTTAAACTCAATATTATATTAAAATTTGTATTTTTTTATTATTTTCACAACAATTTTCTATCTAAGCACATACATTTCATTCGTTGTTAAGACTCTTTCTGTTATTAACAAAATTGTAAGGAAAAGAGCTTTTAAAGTTGCAGCAGAATACGAAACCTTAACAAATAGTTAATATTTACTATTTTGTTAATGTGGTGAGCTTAGTTAAGCTGCCAGAATAGGGCTGTAAGATTGTGCATGATAAGTTGTGCAAGCGAAAATGATAGATTGATCGAATGGGCAATTGTTGGGCATGTACGAAAAAAAAGAAATACATATAAAACAAATAAAACAATAAAAATTAAATTGCTTGGTTTTGCATTTTTTTAATATTTTGAACAGTAAACCAGAGTCTAATATGTTTTCAGCCCCTGAATTCCAAAATTTTTGTAACACACAAATCAAAAATATTTGAAAAGCATTAATTGTAAAGTCATTTCAAATGAGATATAACGTTTTTATAATACTTTTTTTCTATGTTTTTTTTGGTGTACAAAATGCCAGAACACAAAAAATCAAGCTTCACCAGCTATAACTTTCTTCTTAGGATTTTGGTTTCTTTAATTTTATGCCCAAAATAGCTCAAGGCTATGCTTTAAGCATTATTGTTGTTATTGGTTAAGATTTTGCATTTTTGGATTTTTGACAATTTTTTTCGTAAAGTACTCAAACTTGACATTTTCTAAAGGGTACTCTTCTAATAAAAAATGCCATAACGACCAAGTTATTCAAATTAATGACAAAATTTTTTGTATTTGTATTAAGTGTTGTTTCAAGAAATTGTTTAACAAAATTTTGTTGCAATTTTTTAAAATTTGGATTCTTACGAATTTTTTATTACAACAAGAAAGAAAAAATAATCTTTTCGAAAATATTACAACTCTGGTAATTTTCATCCGTTTTTTCTCACCGATGACACGTTGTACAGGTATTTGAATCTTCTATTGATTAAAAGTACAGAATTATTTAATCAGTTTACAGAATTTCAATACACATTTTAATGACGAAACACCTCATTTTCGCCATTTATGCCAATTCAATAAGATTAAATCGCAATGAGCCTTACTTTATCGGTGTCCGATTTGGATAAAATTTCTGGAGAGTTATCTTTTTGTTATCTTTTAGTTTGAAATTCTCAGTGCAATTCTATAGTGGTACAACATATCGCACACTCTCTTCAAAAGAGTCACAACTCAAAATGTTTACATATATACTTTTTCGTGTAAGACTATTTGTGATCATATACATCGGCTATCTTAATTTTGTACACATATTCTTAGTCTTTAATTAAAAAAAAATAGTTTTGTCTCTTTTTTTTTTAATGGAGTCCCCTGAAGAAAAAAATTGTTTTTTGCTATTAATGGAAATGAAATTTTTTGAGTTGTAGCTCTTTTGAAGAGAGTGCTATTTATGTACAGAAAATAAAAATTGTTCATAAACGCCATTAGCGGAGGATGCAAAATAGAAAGCAATAGGGGGAAAAAATAAATAACAAACTTTTGATACAATTACAATTTCCGTGGCCCCAAGATCTGAATATGCAGTTTTGAAGAGCTCATTGCAAAAATAAGATTTACTGAAGGATTTATCGATAAGTCGTTTAGTTACCGAGATATCGATTTTTCAAAAAATGTTTACTCAATGGAACCAATATTTAAATTCGGCTAAAATCGAGGGACCACGGAAATCGTAATCACCCCAAACTTTTTCTCGCACTGATCTGATCTGACCTGCTCGCATTCACTCTGCACGGCTTATTTACTGAGCAGGTACCTGCCTGCGCCTGCCTGCCTGCCTGCTCGCATCAGCGTTTACTCTGTCCGCAGACTTACCCTAGCGTACAAGATATAACATAACATAACAGCACAATGTCTGTCCAGATATGCGCTGAAAAACGACCATTCTTTTTTGTATGTTGTATACTACAAGTAAAAGAATAATTTTCTACTGGATATTTCTTTTGATGATTGAAAGCACTCTTATAGAGTACTGCCGCGTCATGTAAAAAAATGTATCCATGTAACCCAAAAAAATATTTTTCTTCCGCACTTTAGATTAGTCCAATAACGAATAGACGCTTTACACTAGTGTCTTTAAATTTTCTGTCGAACTCAACCCTGCAAAATGTCTTTGCAGGTGGTCCTTTTTTGAAATTTGATCCGTCTTCTGCACACTTAAACAAATTTTAAGAAATTTTTCTCCGCTGTCGATGCCCAATTTCAATGTTGCTTCCGATATGTTACGATAATTCATGACATCTTGAATAAATCCTTTCACATCGTTGTAATAAATAGCAATTTTTTCATATGTAACTTGTTCAGTCTTAACTTTCGTAATGATATTAATTTTTTGGAGTTGAAACAACCATCTAAAATATGATTATTCGCTGCAAGTTTCTCTTTTACTCCGCGCTCGAAAAGTTTCCTATCCTTTGATATTGACCGAAAAGCTCTTACAATTGCGGTCATGACGTTGTTCGAAATATTAAACGCTGTTTTGACCTTTTTCACGCCTTCTACTGGAATTTGGTCTATTTTAGATACATTGCTGACACTAGGTTTTACAACCAAATCTAAATTTTTCCCACCTTAAGGCTGCTTCAGAGATAGATTTATGTTTTTTCGCTCGAATTTAAGTTTTGTGCGACTATGCTATTCTTAGTATTTGTTGTTCTGTAGGAGAAAATTTTGACACAATATATTCTGTTGTCATATTAACCCGTTTTGTACGAGACTGACGTTTTACTAGGGTAATTTTATGTTTCTTTTTGCTTTTATATTTAATTTTTTCCAATGCATTTTTACACACATTGCCGACAAGCAGATTTTAATTAACTGGTGATTTTGCGATTTCACATATCTTGCAACAAACTTTTTTTAGATTCTATTAGGTTCAGGATGTAGTCAGGGAATTCTATTTTTGTTATATTTTCCACTATGGTTGTTTTTATATCAAAGTGATACAATTTTCTCTTGCAAAATTCACACAAAGCACGAGGTAAACGATTGTCTTCGAAATCGACGGATTTTTTTTTACAGATATATGATCAGTGTGGTACCCCGACTAAGTACCAACATGAATTTTTGGAGGGAAGCAAGTTTTGGGTTAAAAAATTTTCCAGCCAACCGTGCAAATGTATCAAAAGCAGGGACCATAACGGCTATGATTTTATTCAAAAAGTCAACAAATAACCGTTATTTTTTTGAATGATTTCATTCCGATCAAAAATAAAAGTTAAAATGTTAGTTTTCCGATCAGAAATAGAGGTTAAAAATTTTAAAGACTTAGATAAAAACATTGCTATCGATCTTCATATCGTTGCATTGCATCGCTTAGTTGCTTATCAATAATGGTATTCCCTTAACGCTTCTTAAACTCCTTAAACCTCTTAAACTGCTTAACTTTAAGCAGTTGGGGAATTTTAAGCAAATTTTGTATGGGACATTTTTTACAAGGTTTAAGCTACAATTTCTATGCGTAAACTATGTAAACATGTTTGCTTAAAATATCAGCTGTCAAACTTGAAACGATTCTATCATATGCTCAATTAATAACTGCTGAAATGCACATTGTATTAAATATTTAATTAATTTTTTTCTTTTCACTTTGCTTAGGCATCATAAATGTTTAAATTTTATATTGTTCAATTTATAACATCAGCTGTTATTGACATATGCGCGGAAAATTAAACAGAATGACAAAGAGTGCATTCCCTTCACAAGAGCGCTGAAGTTTACATGTTCACGAAATGGGAAATTTAAATTTTTAAGGGAATACCATTATTGCTCATTACGTTTTCATTTATTTTGCAAACGACTGGAACAGCGACTGCAAGCAAATGATATAGGAATTAAAGTATGACTTTAACTTTTGATCGGAAAAATAAAAGAAAAATTTTTAAAATAAAAAAGTTATTTTTGATCGATTTTAGCTTTTATATTTGATCAAAAAATTAAAGTAAAATTTTAACTTCTATTTTTGACCAAAAAAATAAAAGTAAAATTTCAACTTTTATATTTGATCAAAAAATAAAAGTCTAATTTCAACTTTTATTTATAATCGAAATAAAATTTGTCAAAAAATAACGATTTTTTTACTTTTTTTAAAAAATCAGATAAATTAAAATCATTAAAGATTAATATTTCTTTATAACTTACAAGCATCACATTGCAAAATATTCAAATATCGAATAGACTTACCCTTGCATTTGACTTTTTTAATAGAAATTTTGAATATAACTGTTATTTTCGGTCCCTAATCAAAAGTGTTAATGTACTGTAATATAAAAATTGCAATAAATTTTTGGTTACTGAATATTTATATTGGAGTATTATTAAAACCACAGATCTATGCTGCTATATGATTTTGACATATCAGTTTAGTACTTTGATTGCTGCTAATTTTAACAATTTAACATAAAAGCAGCACTTAACTAATATTACTGAATACCCTTATCGTTTTTATTTGGTCACTTGTCGAACACGAGCTACGTCACAACCAGTAAATGGCGTTTGAGTCGAGACATCTATTCTAAGATAATGGGACAAAAAGAAAAGCTTCTTTGACGTTTTGTGACGTTAGCAAAAACACAAACCAGGAGTGAAACTTGCGCCAACTACTTTTGTTTCCAACAACAATTAATATGTATGTTGGTAACGTTTTTTTTTTGGGTGCGAAGTATTCCAAAAATTTTTAGCAATCAAAAACAAAAAGCTGAAAGACGCAATTGATATGAAAAAAGCTGCTAGAAGAATTTCTCAAGCTTTCCCAATTCTTTTTAGTCCCTGAGCAACTAACATTAGAGCAAAAAATTCAAAAATTTATGAATAATTATAAAAATTTACCCGTTGAAGAAGCAAAATCACAATTTATAGAACTATTAGCCCAAATCAAAAACTCGTATGTTCCGTAATGACATTAATTTTCTCACTTTTAACGTTAGATCATTAGTTGACACGAGTCGAAAAATTGATCTTTTAAAACTTCTTCAAACTCAAAACATAGATTTTGGTTTTATTCAAGAATGCCATTTAAAAAATCCAAACGTATTTTTAGAAGAATTTGATTTTATTTACGACAATTCTCCCATTGGTGTAGCTATTGCCTTGAAAAAAAACTTCACATATTCTCGGGTCTCAATTCAAGGAGTGCGTTTTCCGCACTGCTTTATCAAATTAAGTTTGTCCGGGCTCGGCTTACATAAATCCTTTTTACTAGGTTCCATTTACATTCCATGTAACTTTTCGTCTGCACATTTATATTCAGGTCTATGCGAAATTCTGAAATTCTCGAAAAATTTTGAAGGTACTATAATAGGTGAGGACTTCAATTCAAGAAACCCTATTTGGGGTGATAGTTTTGAGAATAATAATGGTAAAATTTTCTTAAACTGGTTGCAAACTTACGCTCTGGACTTCATCCGAATTTCGGACAGCAGGCCTTCTTTTCCTTCTGCTAGTTCCTTTCTAGTCCACTTCCTAGTAAGCGCGAATCTCATTGACTTAATCAACCCAAACTTTTCTATTACAAGCTTCGCAACTTTTTCTGATCACTTCCCAATACGGTTTAGAATCAAGCTCAATGATGTTGAGTTCATTATCAAGAGCCCTCGTTTTTTAACCTCATATAAAAAAACTAATTGGTTCAACTTCAGCCGGGACTTAGAAGCCGCACTAACAGAAATCTTCCCGTCAAACAACATAAATTTGCAAAACTGTGAAATAGATGATTATATTGACTATTTTACATCAGTAATTAACTCTACGGTCTCTTTGCACTCGGAAACTTTTGAATTCAAAAGAAATAAGTATTTTATGTCGGAAAACGTGCGCAAACTCTTCAAAATTAAACACTCTTGGCAAAAAAATTTAAAAAAACTATATCATAGGAATTTTAACAGGACTAGTGATGAATATAAGCTTTTATCGAACCAAATTCAACTCCTCAAGGTGATCATAAAAGAGCAAGGTCAATTAGATCAAGCCAATGAGTCTAAAACAAAACTAGAGCGCATCAAGCCTGGCCCCAGAGCTTACAAACAAATTTACAAAATTTTCAGTAACAAAAAAAAAATCACAATACTCATCGATTTCCTCTAACGGTATTGTCATCCAAGATGACAACGACAAAATTGAAGCGTTTCGCCAACATTTTGAAAAAATGTATTCAGAATTTATTCCACAAAGATCGGATCTACTCGTCATAAAATCCTCAGTTTCAGCCAGCTTATCTGGCCTGCCCTCATCAATTTTTCATTTTAGTGAGCACTTCAATTCTCTTGATAATACTGATGGATTTCATTTTATTAAATCTGATACCATCAAAATAATTCTAAAAAACCTTAACAATAAAAAATCATCCGGACCAGACAAAATTTCAAACTTTATCATAAAAAAATTTCCGCCCACATCACTTAATTTTTTAACTATTTTATATAACAATTGTATAAATAATGGTTACTTCCCGAAGAAATGGAAGATAGCTAACATAATTCCAATAAAAAAAACCGGATAATATAGATTTAAATAATTTTCGACCTATATCAATGCTCTCTAATCTAGGAAAGATTTTCGAACATATTCTAAAACTAAAAATGGAATTAAGCCTAGGAGATGATTATATTCGCCCCTCCAATTTGGTTTCAAAAAAGAACACTCTACGGCTCATGCATTACTACTTTTCCATGATCAAATTATCCGTAATTTGCGTCAAAAGAAGTGCACAGTCGCGGTGTCCTTAGATATCGAAAAAGCATTCGACAGAGCCTTCCAGGACGGTATACTTTTTAAACTCATAAACCTAGGTTTCGATCCGTACTTATTAAAACTATTTCGAAGTTTTTTCCGATCAAAAATTCTGCGTCCTAATCAATAACTTAGTCTCTAACCTCGGCTTAGTTAAGAGCGGCGTTCCTCAGGGTTCAGTGCTGGCCCCCCATTTTTTTGATATTTTTATTCACGATTTTCCACATGTCATGTCTGACTCAAGGGGCATCTTATATGCTGACGATTGCCTTGTTTTTGCTCACCATGAATCTCCTCTTTCCGCCTTAAACAAGGTCTCTAGACATCTTCAAACTATCAACAATTTTTACACTGACTGGGGTTTCCGAATTAATGTTTCCAAATCAGAGGCTATATGCATAAGAAATGCGTCTGGCAAATGTAGAAGAACGGTTACACCAGAAAGCAAAAATTTGAAACTTTTTCTTAACGGCTCAGAAATAATTTTCAAAAATAACATCAAATACCTTGGCATAGAATTTAATAACCTGCTCAAGTTTAATAAACACGCAAGGTTGAATCTAAAGAAAGCTCACAATTTAACTGGTATGTTTGCTAAACTTCTTAACAACAAATATTTAAGTCAAGACACGAAACTTCTGATTTATAAAGTAAGCATCCGCTCTGTTTTATTATACGCATTTTCAATTTGGTTTTCCAAAAGAATTGGAAATTCTAGAACGAAATATTTTAAGACGCTGCGTAAATAAAAATTTTGAATCCTTTGTTAAACGATTTTCAAATAAATACATTTATAGGAAAGCCATGATAAATCCTTTATGTCGCTATGCTTTACATCTACAAAAAAAATTTGTAAATAGACTTCCTTTTCATAATAACGACTTATTAAGGGATATCTTTGATTTCCAAAAACAGTTCAACTGGTCGTCTGTTAACTACCTATCACCAATTGGCATCTTAAATGAATTAATTGAAACTGATCTTGATTTTGACACCCCACTGCTACCAGATTTTTATGATAAATCTCTTCCCAACACCCACAGGGGCTAAATATTAAAAAAAAAAGTTCGTTCTCTATTTTACTCATACATAAAATGTAACGTTTATTTGTATTCAATGTATTCATTCAAATGTATTAAAAAAAATTTTTATTGTTCTTAATCTTCACTATTACATAAATTGTAAAGTTATTACAATACTAGTATTTTAAATGTAGTAAAAAAAAAAACAAACACCCTTTGGTGGATAATTTTAGCTTTAAGTGTAGTTTTAAGTGTTTTGTTTAGTTTGTAAGTATATATAATAGAGACAACACGTCTCTATGATACAAACTTATGCCGGGAGCAAGCATTATATCATTATATTCATGACAAATAACACAATCATATGTACTCTTCCATTTCATATAAGCAAGCTGCCTCACTCATTTTTCACTCCTAGAATAATACTTTCATAGTTCTAAATTATCTTATTAAAATTATTTCTAAGTAATGACTGAATTGTAATCGAAAAAAAGTCTCAATAAAATTAATTAATTAATTAATTGATAACGTTTTTTTGATTTTACTTGATTATTGCTATTATACATATTTATGTGCTCGGATTGAATATATAATTTACATTTTTTTAGTTTTTACAACAAAAATGAATACTTTTCCGTTTTATCAGGTTATTATAGTTTATAAATGTCTGACCAGTAATAAGAATAGTTGATATTAGCTGCGTTCAATTCGCTTCAAAATAATCCAGATTATTTTTTTTAACATACAAACAAAAATAATAATCCTATAACAAATAGGAAATAGGAAATTCAAATTGCTTTAAAAAATTTGAAACACAGGTGCCGCACCTATATATTTTATGAGCTGTCATTTCATTTTTTGAATTAATTGTTTGCATGATACAATCACTATTAGGTAGCCTTGACAGCTACCTATTTTATCATGAGCTGCGACCATCAATGTTAAACAAAATAAAACAAAATAAACAGCGTGTGTCACACACATTGGCCGCATTCAGCGGGCCAATAATTGCACTAAAATTATTTATATAATTGCATAATCATAATAGTGATTAAATTAAATAATTTACCATTTTTCTGACGTCAAAATACTAACGATATCCCACCATTCAAAATTTTCCAGAAATTCCATGCTACTGAGAGACACGTTCAATTATGCACCATTATGCCAAAGCGAGTTATTCACAAACATTGCGAACGAGTTATTGGGGTATCACCTAAAAGAAGAGATCAATTGCCGAGAGTCGAAAGCAAACAAGATTTGAAAAGAATGAGACAGATATAGAGTTTAATTTAAAAAATGAATATTTCTGTAAAATTCGTTATGTAAAAAACCTAAACAAATAAACAAATCTCGTTTTTATCTTTAGCATTAATCCGAAACGAATATAAAATTAAACTTTTAATTATTTTTCAACATAAAGCGCATAAAGCACCCTCTGACACAAATTTTGGCAACGTTTTATATTCTTTATTTTTTTCGAAGCAATGATGTATCTCCGTGGTAAGTTTCATTTTAACCAGTCTAGCCGTTCATGTCTAGTTGGCTTCCAAACATATGATTGCATAAAGCGCCTTCTTATAGAAGTCCTTCGAACTATTTGTAGCCTAAGCTTATTTCCAATCCCTAGTGCACCTACATACCAAATTTCATAAAAATCGGATTAGCCGATTGGCCATATTACTGGTTTAAACATACAAACATCTAAATATCCAAATATCTATAATCCAAACTTCCGAACATCTACACACCCAAACTCACTTTCTGAATTATAATATTAATAAGATTATATGTAACGACCTTTTGGTGGTTACAAGGTGTTTTCATACCATTCTTAAACTTTTTGTACACTTTTTGTAACATAAAATGTCACTCATACGCCACAGTGCACTTCCATATCAAATCAAATTTTGAAAACGTAATTACGGAGAAAATTATTTCACCGTAGCTATATGATCTCTAAGAAATATTTTCTTAGAATTTAACGTAGAATACGAAAATCCAGGAATCAAAATTTTGTTTCGAGCACATTGATCCATGATTAATATTACTCTTTTTTGTAGCGACTGTGACAGCGCTCTCAATTTTTTTTTCGCAAACGCGGCTGAGAAATACTGAATATTAAATAAATAAATGTATTTAAATACATACAAAATTCAGTATTTTTCAGCAGCGTTTGCAAAAAAAAAAAATAGCTGAGAGCAAACGTGACTAAAACGCGTAATATGAACACGACCTTACCCAAGTAACATTGTTGGAGCAACTAGGTGCGAGTGAGTCCTAAAAGTGTTCTATAGGTGTATAATATGCAGTTAAAGCTTTACCGCAGCTTTGTTTGCTGCTAGTTGCTTTTAATTTTAAAGAAAATGCTCTAAATATGATTTTTTTACCATTTTGAGCTTTAATACTTTATACAGCTCTGTAAAGGATTTTATCAAATCTGCAAAAGAGCAGAACTCTAAAATTTACTACTTGCTCTGTAAAGGATCTTTTAAAGTAATAAAAATTACTATACAGCAGTTTTAAAACTCGTAGATTGAGTATAATATTTGCTTTAATGTGTATTTTTGTATTGCATTTTTAAAGCGAATAGATATAAAATACTGTAAATTAATGCAATAAATTTTTTGGGAATAACAAGTGACTAAAAAATCTGATAAAGAGCTTCTTTGAAAAAAATGGCGATCTTATAAAAAATAGAAAATCTTCGGAGTTGAAGCAAGCTAAATATTAGTGTTTACAATAATATTTAAAACGAAATTGATGATTTCTATGATACATATATTTAAGAATAAAGTACTTAAATCATTTTTAGTTGATTTTAAAGAATGTTAAAAATTTTCCCAACTATTTTTAAATAATTAACACTTCTTAATTTTAATTATTTGTTAAGCCCGTTGTAGTTTTTCGAAGTACTACATTCACGTTTCCGATAAATTCAAAAGCGCACCGAAATTCGCAGCATACAACGAATACACGAACATGAGTCTGATATTATAATCACTTTATTATTTCTTTAATTTACTTGTCATTCTTTTCATCACAAACAAGAGCTCTTATTTGGGTTTGACAGGGACTCTTTTAAAAGTTTACAGCTACTTCTACTCCTCATATGAAGTAAAAATAGTGCTTTTAAACTCAAGAAAGTAGCCTTATATATTCTCTGCAAGAGCTTTAGTAGCGCGACTAAAGCTATAGTGGAAGCTTGCTGCTATATAAGATAGCACTATAAGCTCTGCAAGAATGAATATATGGCTAATATTGTTACTTGGGTACAGAAACGGGTACAACATACTATTTGAAAATGAATGGCTTAGCTCTGCTTTATTTATAAATTAACCTAAAAAAAGTATTTTTGTATTCTTTTCAAAATATATTGAAATACATAATGAACATATCGCCATATGAAATAAAAAAAGCCATAAGTTACAAAAAATTCAAAATCGAATTTTTGATTGATTATGATGCATCTTATCAAAATACATGTTTCGCAAAATTTTACACTTCTACAACTAAAATCGACATTTTTATTAACAAAGTTCTCAAAGTTTTAAGCTTAAACGCAACTTACAATTTAGAAAGTTTTTGATTTTCTCTTAAAATTTTTTAATGCAAACTTACAGCTTTTTTGATTAACATAATATGAAGATATATAAAAAAAATGTTCATTGTTATAAATTTGCGCTTGGTCCCCCTGCGGACGCCCATGGCAGCAAAGCACGCCGGAGCTCGTATAAATATAAAAATTTGGTTTTTTTTTTAAATATCAAAGAACCAAGGCATGCGCCTTATAAAAACAAGGTTTGGTCTTGTCCTGAAAATAAAGGGATTGATTTTCTTAGAGGAATTGATTGGAACCATTCGTGAATTATTGATTAGGTGAAAGACAATTTGAATTGCTTTTAACCGATGCTAGTGTTATGCCTTAACCTAGGCAAGTATTTCTAGCCCTTAGTTGTTCCTGTCCTTTAATTCCACATTTTTCATAATTTAGCTGTGGATTTTTAGTTTTCCATAATTTTTAAATGTAGAAAAGAACAAAGAAAGTGAAAAGAACCATGCCCGAACCCCGATTCGAACCAGGGACCTTTGGGTTGATAGTCTAGCGCACTCTCCACTAGACGACAAAGGCCGACATGTACTCTACAAATGTACTCTAGTACCAGTGATATGAATAATAAATGAACCATATATCGTTAGAAAGATGCTTTAATTGCCTATCCAATGGTATGCATAACATATCAAGTTTGTATTTCTGATATTAGAATTTTTTTCATCAGAAGTTTCATGGTAATGAATTTAATTCTAATTTAATTGTAATGAGTTAAATTTGTTCTTTGCTATAATACAAATTTAAATTCCGAACAAAAGTAAAATTCGTAAAATAAACATGTTGCGAATAAGAATATGGGGTTGAGTCTCTGCTAAGTAAGCATGGAATTTAAAAATTTATATTCACACATTTATTTAATTAATAATTTCAAAAATTTCCTTACTAAGTTCGCGTTACAACCGCGTTACAACCGCCGCGTTACAACCGCCTCATCTAAGAATGTGAATTAGCCATTTTTGTCCTTTGATTGCTGGCGTTACACAGTGTTTCCGCTGTACTGAAAGAGTGGGAAAAAAATCTAAAATTCAAATCGTTGACCGGCCGGTTCATTGTAGCTAATTCTCAATTACAAAAATGAGACCACAAAGTATCGTTATAATTTTGCATGTAACTTGATTAATCTTTCTGCAGTGAGTCAGTTTTGAATGTGATCGCAATTTTTCCACATTAAAGAGTGAAAAGTTACAAAAATGCATTTTTAATCGGCATAATATTAAAACAAAAGTTAAAAAAAATAAAATGCAGAAACAATCATCGGGTATGAACTTAGTACTAAAATAATTTTTAATAATTAATGAAATAATTTTAAATGAAAATAAAAAATGTAGGATTAATTTTTAAAAATCTAGCAAAGTACATAAAAAAATTTAAATAAAATATATACTTTCGAAATAAGGGATATAATTCGCTTTCAAGCGTGTTCAAGCAAAATTTTTGATAAGACCAGTCTCGTTATTTTATAATCAATATCAATTTTTTGCCCATTTTTGCCGTTTTTTTTTTTTGGTTTTGATTAAATTTGATGATTTTTTATTGAACTAACGAAATTATATTGAATAGAGTCAGGTTTAAACAACGTATTTTTAACAAGAATGGAGCTTTTTAATATTATGAATGTTAGTATTTCTCTAAATTTAGAATAAAAATGATAATTTTTGAGAGACAGCTTAAAAAAACACTCAAACTGCCCCAAAGAAAAAGAGTATTGGTGACTAAAATTGCCTATTTTATCTTGCAGTTTAAAAATAAATTGAATGCTAGTAGAGAACTAAGCAGCGATTCCTTATAAAAATAAATAATGGCTAAATACTTCTATTGGTTTGAAAACTACAACAACCAGAGCAATAAAAAGGGACGTCCAACCAAATCTTTCGACGATAGTTGTAGTAGTTTTAATAAAGAATATTTCATCATGTTCTTAATGCTATGTTCAATACAGCTTTTTAATAAGTAAAATATAGGATGAAATTCTAATTCCTAATACCATTGTAATAGGTTATATTGCGGTAAATGACCGAGCTTACTCATAAAGCTTCAATAAAGTAACACATAAATATTTATTGTAGAAGCACAAATACAAATCTTTATTCCATATTAAATACAACAACCATAACAAATACTTCGTAAGAGGATAGTACTCTTTAACCCTTTTTTTAAATAATATAAAGCAAATGAACCAATAAAAACCAAGTTATTACATTGGCCTAGAACACTAAAACCAATTCAAATCGATCACAATAAAATTCTATAATAAAATGGTTTGGGCTAGAAAAGTTGACATAAATTTTGGCCAAGCCAAGTAAATCGACTAAAACCAATTTCAATCGATTCGCAATGGTTTTCTAGAAAAAAATTGTTTGACCATATTTAACATATTTGTATTGGCCAAATATGTTAAATATGCACCGAAATACAAAAAACTTTTAAGCCAATTTAGTTTTCTTACCTAATCCCACATCTTTCGTTCGCTTCTCAAGTGAAATAATTTAATAGAGTGGTTTTGTTCAACAATACAGCTTCTAGCCAAGTTAAGAGATTTTCACAGAGTTGAGACCTGTCAGTTGTGTTATCTTGCCCCCAACTCCCCTAAACCAAAATCAAATGTAGGGTTTATTTGATTTCAGTTTTTGACGATTTGGACAGTGTGCGCCATTTGGAAATTCCAAGCTTCGTCAGGTTGTCCTCTACTTGGTTTGTCCTCTTCTGCGTTGACCGCCGCTGGGTACCGAATCGAATATTTTCTTTACTGAAGCATCGTCTTTCATGAGGCGAACATGACCAAGCCAGCGAAACCGCTTGATTTTCATGATTAGAGTGGCCGCAAAATGTACTGAAAAAAAAATAAAATGCGAAAATTCAATGGGCTCTTTACTTAAGTGTGCGGTTAGTTGAGTTTTATTTTGATTAATTTAATTTTTTTCTTGATATTTTAGAAAAAATCGCAAAAATCCAAATATGACTGTATTGCAATTAAACCTAGTGGATATTCTTTCACAAACTATGAAAAATATACACATAAAAAATGGAGCGATAACGTTGAAGAACCCAGCCGCTATGCAATTTTTAGCAAAAAGTGCAATCTTTCGAAAATATCAAGTTTGGATATTTTTACAAGAAAAATTCCTAAAAATCCAAAAATGCAACATTTAAAAAATATTACGGCTAGGTGTGGCACCTTTTTTAGCTATTTTGTACAAAAAATTAAAAAAACAAAAACTCTGAAGCGAAATTAACAGATGTTCAAACTTGAGTTTTTTTTAAAAATCCTTTAAGTGCCCATTTCTGGCCTATCGAACACAAATAAAAAGTGCAACAAAATGGAAAAAAAATATGTGTCTTAGTCGAAATAGCTTTAATAATTTTTTTAAAATTATTTTTGATTTTTTCTGCAAAAGCCTTTTCTGTATGAGAAAATGCTTGTCTTCTTGGATTTTAATCGTTTCAAATGCAATGTCAAACATGAAATGTTCAATCTTTTCGTGAAAACAGTTTTCGAATTTTTAAGTGTATCTCGCCATTCTACGTTTAATTTGTTAAATTTTCGGATGCGATTCTTATACATCTTTGTGGGAATGTGGGGCTTTTCTACAAATTTAAGCGTCAACTCAATCATAAATCAAACACTTTGTGTAAGACTTTTTGTTGATTTCCTTTTCCTGTGTCTAGGACTGTGAATAAAACTTGTAATTTAATTTATAAATATCGTACAATTTTTGGAAACGGTCTTTTTTGTGTCCAGCTACCAAAAGAGATAAAACCAAGTAAGCTTAATATATTTTAAATGAAACACTTGTTTTATTTTTTAATGTTAATTCTTGAACTGTTTAAATTTATTGTCATTTTTGTTATAATTTGGTTAATTGTAATCGTTATAGAGAATAAACTCGTCCGATCACTTGCCGTATCGCATTATAGCCGAACTTAATTACATGCTTAAATAAAACGAATAATTTATATTATATTTAAATTTCGAGTTTTATTCACACTCCTAGACACAGAAAAAGGAAATCAACACTTTTCTTTTCAATGCGTGCTTGATAAAAAACACTTGAAGCACTTGCTTCATAGATGGCAATTTCATATCAACAAAATCTTTTCAATTTAAAAATATTGTTTTTGCGGTTATTTTTCTACACTTAAAACAGGCGGATTGGGATCTTGGCAACCGTGGAATTGCAGAAATTTTTTTAGCAAAATCTCAAAAATTATTTTTTAAAAATTATTCGATGGCCATAATTGGGCACTTTGAAGGATTTTTAAAAAAATGTCAAGTTTGAACATCTGTAACTTTCGCTTAAGAATTTTGGTTTTTTTATTGTTTTGTACAAAGTAGTTAAAAGCTGTGTTACACATGGCCATGATGTTTTTTTTTAAAATTTTGCATTTTTGGAAATTTTTTTCTAATAACACCAAAACTTTATATTTCCTAACATTTTCATATTCTATCCTAGTGTCAAAAATATCCATTTTTGGATTTTTGAGATTTTTTTTGTTAAATATTAGGAGAAAAATTAAACTAGTCGAAACTAGGCACAATAAAGATCGTTCCGAAATTTTAACCAGTTTTAACACTTTAAGTAAAGAGCCCGTTGAATTTTCGAATAAAAGTTTCGAGCGGCCACTCTAATATCGATGTCGGCGTACAGCTCGTACAGTTCATCATTCCACAATGCTCAGTACACGCCATTGACACAGATTGGCCCATAGATCCATAGATTATGGATTTATCAAAACGTGTATCCCTTAAATTAGATAGAGAAATAAAAACATTTTTAAAAACATTATTTTAGCATACAGAAACAAAAATTAAATAACACAGAGGATAGTGGAATGAAGTGCGACTGCACCATTTCGAATAATATTTCAGAAAAGAACAATTAAAATACAGAATAGATCAATCGAAATTCAGAATTCCATTTGAAAACCAAAATAGATCAATTGATATTCAGAATAGATTAATTGGAATTAAGAAATATCAATTAAAATTCAGAAAAGATAATTTTGAAATTAGATGGTAGTTGTAATAGAAATGAAAATTGTTATGATAATAAAAAATGTAATGGTTTTGGTAATGTTAGATTGAAATTTAGTTATACTATGTATATTAATTGTTATTTTATGAATTTTGATTGATCTATTCTGAATTTTAGAGTTCAGCATTTCAATAAATCAATTCTTAATTTCTTTTTTCTGATCTTTTCTTAATCGACCTTTTCTGAATTTCAATTGACCTTTTCTGAATTTCAATGAATATATTCTGAACTTAAATTGATTTTTACTGAATTTAAATTTGATCTTTTCTGAATTTCAAACGTCATTTTGGAATTGTAACTGCTCTTTACTGAACTTCAATTGATCTTTGCTGAATTTTAATTTGATCTTTTCTGAGTTTCAAATGGCATTTCGGAATTTCGATGATTTTTTCTGAATTTCTCTTAATCTATTCTGTATTTTAATTGATCTTTCCGAATTTCAATTGATCGAATCTGAATTTTAGTTGATCATTTCTGTATTTTAACTGATCTTTTCTGAATTTAAATTTTATCTTTTCTCAATTTCAAATGGCATTTTAGCATTTCAAGTGATCTTTACTGAACTCCAATTGATCTTTTCTGAATTTTAATTTGATGGTTTCTGAATTTCAATTGATTTATCCTGAATTTAAAATGGCATTTTGAAATTTTTATGAATTTTTTTAATTTCTATTGAGCTATTCTGTATTTCAATCAATCTTTTCAATTTCTGAATTTCAATTGGTATATTCTGAATTTCAATGGATCGAATTTGAATTTTAATTGATCATTTCTGTATTTCAACTGATCTTTTCCCAATTTAAATTTGATATTTTCTGAATTTAAATTTATTTATACCGAATTTAAAATGTCTTTTCGGAATTTCGATGATCTTTTCTAAATTTATATTGGGCTATTATGAATTGCAATTGATCTTTTCTGAATTTCAATTGATCAATTATTAATTTGAATTTATCTTTTCTGAATTTCCATTGATCGATTCTTAATTTAAATTTATCTTTTCTAAATTTCTCTGAATTTCAATTGATTTTTTTCTGAATTTTTTGAAATTTTTTCCAAATTGCAAATGGTGTTTCTGAATTGCAGTTGATCTTTTCTAAACAACTATTGAAAATGTACCTATTTTTTATACCTTAAAATTTTTAGATTACTTTCAATAAATCTAGTTTAGGTTTTATTCAAAATGATTGTATACTTTCCGTAACATCTTGAAATAATCTGAGTCTCTATTAGTATTTGTATTAGTATAGTTAGATAGTATTTTACACTTTGACTAATGTGTACACTTTCGTATCGAATAGAAAGGACTGTGGCATACCGTTGAATTTGAAAAATTGCTATGATGAAAAGACTTCCGATGAAGATGATTATTATCCAATCACATGTTAACCAAACTAAAAAGTTCGTGTTCAGTAAATTCTAAAAATAGAAAGATATTTTTTATAAATTTAAATTAAGTGAAAACTTAAAAAAAGTTACCAAAATAGTTATCAAACTTACAATGAACGGGGCCGAAAGACGAAAAATAATTAAAATACATTCTTTGTTCTCCGTTCTTTATACCCATAAAATATATATTTTCGAACTTTCAAGTATCTCAATAGATAACATAACAATATAGATACTATTTCCTACAATAATCGGACGTGCCATCCATATACTTTAAATAACCTGATGATTGAGTTGTAGCTTTTTATCTTACATATAACAAATAAATTTCTTTCAAGGCCGCTTAAGTTAATCTAGCATTCAGATCATCATTGATGTTTGAGTGGACAGCTTGTTGTGGCTGCATTGCATCCGTCATTTCGGGGTTGCCGCCACCACTACCACCTCCACAAATATCTGGCACTGCACTAAAGGACATTTCTAGACTGTTGTTAGCCGAAGTGGAAGCTGAATTTGTTGTCGTGGTGTGTGTAACTGCCATCGAATTACTTTGCGGCATATCAAATAGTTCCGTTTTAATATAGTCCGGTACTTGTGATGTATTCTGCATATATTGCTGATGCAATTCCTCTGCCAGACTTGTATTTAATAGATCCTCAGCGTCGGCTTCAATTTCAGCCAAACCCAAATTCGGTTCAATTTTAATTTCTTCGGATTTGATAGTGTTTTTGTCTGGCTCGAAAGTTTCAAACGAGGGCTCCAATTTTATAATGTTGTCCGGACCGAAATCGAGCAGATGTGCATCCTCATTTGAGCTGGTCTCTGTGTCAGAAAGAAAGCATTCCGAAGTTTTTTTGGTGGACAACAGCAAATCTTTGCCAAAGAAAGCTTCCTGCAAGTACGGCGGAAAGCTTTCTGCCATTTTGTTGCGAGTTTTGGGTCTTGTGACTTTTTTCTTCTTTTCCGGCGGAGCGCCGGCTGCACCAGCGCCCGCATCTGTTGAAGCTGTTGTGGACTCGACCATCGGTTCTTTCTTGGGGGCACGATTGCGCACAGTAAAACCGCCAATGCCCACTTTTTGCAGATTTCGCTGACGTTTCTTGCGTAATATACTGACGCCTGCGTCATTTTTAAGAATGGAAAAACCTTCAGGTGCTGGTACCTCTGGGCCAGCGGTCCAAGGCATACCATCTTTGTAGTTTGTCGGTGCAGGCGTTTTGCTATCACCTGCAGCATCCTGTTGGGATGTGCTCGTTCCATCATTCAAGCTGTTCTCCGCGCCAGCAGACACAACTGATTCGATTGTGGCTTGTATGCCAAAATCTTGTTGGGGTTCGTTTGTGATGCGTTGCTGAACTTTGCGTTTCCTCTTGATTTCATTGCTGAGCGATTTGATGAGCTGGAAGCCGTGCTCACTGACGCAAACACCATCCAACCAGTGTTCGGCTTTTGCAGCGTGATCTGCTTGGCCGGAGAAGCCAGCAGCGGATGGCACGGTGCCACTAGTTTTTTGTGCTGTTGAAACTGCATCCTGCTGAACTACAGATGGCGGTGGCATTTCGAGTTTTACCTGACGCCTGCACAGTGGGCACTGATAGTCATCATTTTCCGTTTTTGAAGCTGCCTCCTCGCCATTGTTGATGTTGTCGCATTTGCCATGTAGCCAACGTTCACAGTTGACGCACTCCACCATCAGCTCATTATCGACGTAGGCCTGCGAACAAACGCAGCAGCGCAACTCGCTGGCACACGGACCGCATTCAGTGAAGCCATTCATCCATTCCGAATTCTTGCCGGGATTTGTGCGACCACAAACTTGACATACGGCGCACCAATGACACTTCCAGTTGCCATGCGGCACAGTCTCCAACGGCGGATCAATGCAGTAGATGTGGTACGAGATGTCGCACTCATCGCAGAGTATAAGACGCGCCTCGTCATTCTTTTGGCCGCATCCCTCGCATATGGTGCAATCGAGACAGCGCCAACCTTTCTCCAGCACGGTTTTGTTCAGTTTAATGTTCACACAATAAGGATGATAACATTGGCCACATTGAGTGCAGCCAATAAGGATGCCGTCCTCACCCAGGCCCACTGAGCCGCACATAACGCAAATGTCGCTCGTCAACATAAACTCATCCTTGGCGTCAATGAACACCAGCTTGCTATCCGTAGAGCCTGCACCTACAAAGCTCTCCTGTTCCTTGCCATTACGATCGCCCGCGTTTTGCATTTTATCCGTAAACATGAGCACACTGCGTCCTTTGCCGCGTGGTGCTCCTCGTTTTCGACCTAACTGAGACGAGTTGCCACCGCTTTTTGAAGGCATGAGTTTACCGCCACGTCCTAGGCGTTTTTTTGTTAGCTTATAAAGGTCTCCAGGCTTACCAGAGCCTACCCTAGGCACGAATGAGAAATCCCCGGTATTGGTTTTGGGAAAAGTCTCCAAACTGGTTTCTGCGTTAGAGCCGGCTACAGCCACCTGTTGATTGGGTTGGCCAAATGTCTGTTCATCACCTGTTTCAGCGGTTTGGGCAACTTTAGGAGGCAATGCTTTGCACACGGGACAAACATAATCATAGTCTGGGTTGTTTTCTTTTCGCGTATGATATTGCTGCAGATCTGCTGCCTCATCGCAGGTGCTGTGCACAAATCGGTTGCAACTGCTACACTTCACCATCTCCTTGTGCGCTGCAGCGCGGTAGGCACGCTGACAGATAGGGCAGGAGAAACCTTTGTTGCGTTGCTGATAGCAAGAGTCGCAGACCGTAAAGTGACAATGCCAACGCGAGGATACTCCAGCACCGGGAGTACGTGAGCCACAATCAGAGCACACTCGACATTGATTGCATTTCCAGCCAAACTTGGGAATAGATGTCATCATAGGACGCATACAGGTGGCGTGGTATAGTTTTTGACATTCTTCGCACTTCAGTGCGCGTCCACCTTCGATTTCCGCTGTGTGCTGATGACAGATTTGACACTTTCGCTGGCATTGCGTACAATTCCAGTTGGTGCCGACGAACACACCGGCACCCGCACAAGTTGTATGAAAATGTTGACAACATGTTGAGCACTGGATCAACTTCCCTGTTTCCGTTTCGCCAGATACACCACAATGACGACATTCAATTTTAACATCTTCGTCGTTATCTGTTGTCAGCAGTTGTTGTTGTAGCAATTGTTCCTGCTCTGACTGCAGCAGCGGATCCGTTATGGTGTCCTCCGGCTCCTGTTTCAATTCCAGCTGCTCATCGAATGATTTACTTTCGTCCAACGACTTTATCTCATCCAACGACTTGATATCATCCAATGAATTCACTTCATCTAAAGATTTAATTTCATCCAGAGATTTGATATCATCCAGTGATTTGATTTCATCAAGTGACTTGATGTCATCTATATACTGGATTTCATCAACATCCATTTTAAACTAAGCACATTAAAGTATTTAAAGAGAGGTATTTTAAAAGCGCAAAAACACTTGTTTGGTTTATTAACTAGAAGAGTTCAAAATAGTTGTGTAAATGATTCAGAGGGTGGCTCAGATAGAATTTTCTTTTAATGACATAGATGCCAGCACAGTAGCCAGTTTTATGGGAAATTTCCCATTTGTGGGAAGTTTTAATTGCTGTGGGAAATGGGAATTCACAAGGGATTTTTTAATTTTGAGGAATTTTTTCCCCACACATTTTTTTGTTTCTAAATTTAATTTATATAACTATCAACAATTTTAATTCGTTTTCTGACAGTATAAAAAAGTAACCGAAAATGTATATAATTTTTGCATTTGCTAATGGCATAAGAGAAGATTACATATTTAATTCAATAAAATGGAAGCCATTTTACCAATTTTGTCAACCAGAAAAAAATGGATCAGTTAAAAATTTTACATTTTTTCACTGGCTGGAAAATCCTATTAATTCATATAAATATTACAGCTGCAATGTTGCATTAAGAGCAGTTCTTTACTGTAATGGTGATGTAAAGAAATACGGCGTAAGAAAGTGGAACAACTAAGATACATATGCTTGAAATAACAAAAATACGTGCACAATAATTTTATCATAAAAAAACACAATAAAAAATCCAATAACTCATAAATGTTATATACCAAATGAAAGATATATTTTCATGCTTTAATAACTTGATTTCCAAATTTCATAGTAATAACGGTACTTTTTAAGAAAACAACGGTTTTATGTAGATAAAAATTGTATTTTTATATACAAATAGCTATAAAATATTAAATACTTAACGGATTTTATCTACCTAGCCTTTTTATGAAAGCTTATTGCATTATCTTTAAAATGCAACTATTTTAGTCGGTAATATAATAAAAAATTAAAGAAAGTTTCTTTACAAGAATAATGACAAATAAAATAATAATAAAAATAAACTGGCCATTTCAGCCCTTGGAAGGACTTTGACCTAGCTTCTATTGATCAATTGTATTGTGCGTGTTTGGTCAAATGACCGAGAACTGGACCTACGTGTTTTATGCCGACTCCGAACGGCTTTATGTTCTCAAAAAGCTTTACATGGCAATTTTTACTCTCTGAGGTTTGCCATTGTCTGCAGAGAGGTGACGACCGAACAGAAAATTAATTGAAAGAAAAAACTTTCTGTCTGAGCTGGAATTGAACCCGGGCTACCGCCACGAACTCTACCCACTAGGCTACGGCCGCCACAATGACAAATATTGTACTAAAAAAATCGACAACTCAAAAACAAATCGATAAATCGATTTTTCCTTCAGACGTTCTTATTATTATGTAAAGTACATACTTCACGAATTCATTATCCCTAGTTATTGTAATCTCCCCGCAAAAAATTGTATGGGAGAGGGAGGTATATTTCCTCACTCTTTAGAGTTACAGGGTTAAGTAGTATTTCATGACTTTGATCCTTTTGATTTCAATTTAGTTAAATTTTTTTTAACAAACAACTCCCTCGTAAAAATGTTTCTATGTTCTTAGTCTCATTGAAAAGAAAATTTAATAAATTAAAAGATTGATTCTAAAAACAAATTGTATTTATTATGTGAAATTCTAAGGAAATTGTGCAAACCGGATGGGTTTGTTGATACACCGTTAGAAAGGTCAATTCATTGGCCCATTACCATAGTCAAAATAAAAGTCGACTTTAAATTTAGTATTAGCATTTTTGACAGTTTTTTAATGTAGTGTATGAAAATAGAGCCCTTTCTCACACGATATTTTACTCAACTTGACATCACCTTTCACCTCCTTAAAAAGTTGCATTCTATAGCAAGACGCCACGTATATATTAGATCCAGTCGAAAAAAGTGTTTGACAAAATCGAAATATTCGAAATCGAAATATAATCGAAGAAAAATATTTCTTCCCAGCCAGCCAAATGCGGAGCGCTCCTATGCAGAAGTGGAAAAGGACTCCCACAGCAACACTTTGAAGAAGTGTTTCCGGAGCACTCATGCAAGAAGTGTCAAAAAGAGCACCGCATGGGAGCGTTTAAGGAGTGTTGAATCACGATGCTCCTTTTTGTTATCTTTCGCTATCTTTGTTTTACTCTTTTTGACGAAAGACGCTTGAGTTTGTTAAGTGGAAATAAGCGAAAAATAATACTTCGTTGACTGAAAGTAATTATTTTAAAAATAAAACTATTAGTAAGTTGGACGGAGATTTCATTGCGGGAAATCGTGAAGCTATTTTTTTAGTGATAGCTGCGATAGTAATAGTGATGTAGAAGATACAGGATGCTCCTGTGAGGAAGAAAACAATTTTGAGCCAGACGGATCTTCTTCAAGTTTTAGTGAAGATTTAGCAGAGTGGGCAGCAATTTTTGCAATTTCCACGTCAGCCTTTAATCAGCTCTTAAGGCATGCCAATTTTAAAAACTCTCTTTCACTCAGTGGATTAGTTTGAGAAGCTTGAGGATAAACTGAAGAAATCACATAAACTTAGCGAGAGTTTATGTGAACTTAATCACATAAATAGTAAGTTATTAGACTAGGGTGTAAGATAGTTTGGTTTCCTTTTTTATAAAATAAGTTTAATCTCTCAAAATTTTTATAGACATTCTTAAATTTATATCAAACATTTTCTAGGAATATGAAATTTTCAACCAAGAAGGGAGTGATCCATCAAAGTTTATTCGCTTTACATGCCGAAAAATTTTAAATGACAACGTGTTTTCGCAATATTCCTGGAAAGGGGCCCCAAATAAAAAACCTGTTGACGTTATGGCAGTAGCGAATGCCTTTAGAGGTAAACAATAATGCATAAAAAATATTATAAATAATATGCATAAAAAAGCTCTGGCAAAGAATTCAACCGAACGAGCGCAAAGTGGTTTAAAACTGCAAAGGAACGTGTTTTCAAGAGAGATAAAAATTAGGTTTCTTTCCTTTCATTGAATTATTCCATTTTTATAGAATAAAATCATTTTTTATGAATAAAATCAATAAAAAGCTTTTTCTAACAATATTTAGAAAATTTACTATGAAAGAAATTAGGAGCGTTTTGGGAATCCGTACGGACACCTTTTCTGACCATTATCGGAGTGCAAATCAATTTGAAAACATTCGTTCTTTTGTCTTTGGACGAATTAAGGAGTCCTTTTACAAAACTTATAGGCGAATGTAGGTGTTCGCACGGAGTCCTTGCGGGTTATCTAAGTAACAATTCTGGGGCAGCAAAATCACTCATTTAAGGAGTCTTTTGGGCACACTTTTTCCATATATACTGAGAAGGCCCTTTTCTCCGTCGGATGTACTCCTTTGGGACTCTTTTCGGACTGCAAGCGGACTGCAAGGGGAGTCCTAACGGTGCACCTTATGGACTCCGATGGTGGGCTGGGTTGACTCCCTGTAGTACCCTCCAGAAGAGGATTTCGTGATATGTTAACCCTAAGGATTGCTGTAATTTTCATTAAAAAGCGTATTTTTTGGCAAAACCAACTTTTGCTTAGGCATGTTTTTTGTTTCTATGAATTGTCAAAAAACACTTTTAAACACAAATTCCAGCAAGTTTCGCAAGGTATAATGCAGCATTAGCTCTTATTTTGACATTTGTGTGCTACAACAGTCCGAACTAATCGCTTTTCCTTTGCCGTTTTCTGGAATAAAAAAGAGATAAATGACTATAAATGTTATATTATAACTAAATATATATTAACACTTAGGCCCGGTTTTACCAACTATAATTAAATTAAAGTATAAGCTCTGAAAGTGCATGAACGGGCTATTGAGTTGCATTAAGTTGCTATTTTCACTTTTTTGAAAACGGAGAATCAGTTTGAAACTAAGTTCTAAACTGAACTCAGATTAGGTTGTTTTGATTCTTGGTAAAGAAATTGGCCGTTAATATTACGAATTGAAATAAAAATTTTAGTTTATTAAAATTATTTCATTTTTTCTGTGTATGACAACTTCATAGTTTTTACAACATTAAATTTGTGGACCAAAATCTTGAACTTTTATTACAAAAAGGGGATATATTGTATCTACGTTATTTCTTTATGAACGCTTTCATCTCGAAGGTTCATGCGTACAGAATTTTGTTAAAATTTTCATAATTTTTCAAAAGTTTACACAAAATTCCAATTGCAGATATAAGCTGCGTTCCTATCGCCTTATTATAATCGCTATAACAAATTTTCTCAAAGGAACGGCAAGAAAAACGACTTGTAGAGGGCACTACCGTTGCAGTCAAAATTAAATTCAAACAAGCAATCATGATACAATAACTATTAGGTATCATAAGAACGTGTGTCGTTCAAAACTGTTGTGAACTGTTATGGTGGCGATACCTTAGTGAACGATGTGTTTTACTGCATGTGTTTTACTCCTAACGTCAGAAAAATTGTAAATTATTTAATTTACTTATAATTACTATGAAAATATATAAATAATTTAAGTGCAATTCTTGGCTCCGCTGAATGCGGCCAATGTGTGTGACACACGTGGTTTGTTTTGTTTTCTTTTGTTTAACATTCGATGGTCGCAGCTCGTGAGAAAAAAGGTAGCTGTCATGGCTACCTAATAGTCATTGTATCAAACAAACAAATAATTCAAAAACTGAAATGAGAGCTCATAAAAATATACAGGTTCGGCACCTGTGTTTCAAATTTTTTAAAGGCTATATCACAATTTTATATGGATAGCAAAAATAATCCTATTTTTTATAGGATTATTATTTTTGTTTTTGCTTTGCATGTAAAAAAAATAATCTGAATTATTTTGCAGCGAATGGAACGCAGCTATAGTCTTATAATTTCTCATAAGCAAATTTCCGTTTGGCACACAAATTTTCATATAAAAAATATTCGTATTTAATTATTGCTGAGCCACTCTGTGTTACTTTTGCAGTGGTGTTCTTATCTTAAAACACCATAAACAGCTGTTTAGCGTCATAGAAGTATTTCTTGCAAAGATTTGTTTATTGCGCTAATTTTACTGAAACAAAAATTTAATAAAATGGTAAACAAAAATTTATTTAGTTTTAATATATAATTTATAATAATGTCTTGAACATTATTGCTTTCTTCTTCCAGTTGCCACTTTCACTTCTGAAAACTGCGCAGAGTCATCCAATGGTAAGTGCTGAGATTGAAGCCGGCAAAAGGCCAACAATTTTCAATTTAATATATCCTGTTAGGATTTATAAAGAATAATAAAAGCATTTCACTTTTAGTTGGTAGAATTAAAGAACGGCGAGACATACAACGGCCATCTGGTCAGCTGTGACTCGTGGATGAACATCAACTTGCGCGACGTTATCTGCACATCCAAAGTGAGTTGGCCCTGGAACCTCACCTGTTATATTATTATTATTGAACTTTCCTTTTCTTGATTAGGATGGTGACCGTTTCTGGCGCATGCCCGAATGTTATATACGCGGCAGCACCATTAAATATCTGCGCATTCCCGATGAAGTTATAGACATGGTTAAAGAAGATGCACAGGCAAAATCACGCAATCGCGCGGAAATGAACAAAAATCGTCTCGGAGGAGGTGGTGGTCAAGGCGGCGGTCAAAATCAGAATCAGCGTGGACGCCCAGGCGGTAACCGCAACAACTTTGGCAGTCGCAATCAAGGAGGAGGCTTAGGTGGTGGTAATGCCGGCTCAAGACCACCATCACAGGCAAATCGCCCTCTAGCGCAGGGAAACAAGAATCGAAAATAAAGCCATCTAGCATCTTTTTATCTAAGATTTTAAATGTAGGCTCTTTTTAAGACATATTAAAATGCAAACATTTGTTTACTGCTATATAAATACTGGCGTAGGTGTAAAATAAAACTACATATTTATGTAAAAAATTAAAAATAAACTGTTCTTGAAATTTATCTTAACTCGGTTTTATTTTTTTAATTCATTTATTAATGCAATTTTCTTAAACTATCAAATGTGGTGGGCAATGAACTTAATGGTACTGCTTTTTTATTTATCTTGAAACGCCTTCAACTGCATTACTATTTATTATGAAAGCCACCCACTCCTAGTTGCATCAATGCAAACTTTCTTTTGTGCTCTTGTAACCACCTTTCTATTTGCACTTTGCTGTGTGTTGCTGTTTCATATTCACTTCCCGTTGGAGTTACATTGAATAAAGGTATCCTGCCTTCCTGCTTTTAATTGACTTAATTAATATTGCATTGTTTTGTAGGCTTTGCATTAACCAAGGTTTTTTGTTCTTTCTTTTTATCACAGTTGATAGATTTTAAGGCGGCTGAGAGAGAGGGGAGGAGTTAATGAACTCAGTTGTCATTGTCGGCTGAGGAATAATACTATTCTTGTAATGTTTTTAAAAAGGTTTTTGTAGTGGCTTTGTGGTATAAGTTCGAGGAGCTTTGATTAGCATTTTAAAATTAATTTATAAATTAATTCTAATAGCTCACAGCTTAAATATTTAAATATGACTAAGTGTTTAAGAAATAAAATAATTTTATCGATTCTAAACTTGACTAAATAAAGGTTTGAAGTTAGTTTTGAAATACTACAAAAACTGAGATATTGTTTTATGCCTTGAGACCAAAGAACTGTTTACTTGAAGAACTAGAAGTCATGCAAGTTGAATTGGATGCATGTTTTCGCAACAGGCCTGTAGCCAGATGAAGAAGACAGTGGTGGCAGGCATGAATCTTGGGGGGCGACAATTTTTTGTTTTTTCATTTAAATAAAAAAAACCAATTTTTTAACGTGTGAAATGAATACATTACATATATTTATTAAAAAACAGTTAATTTTATAATATTTACATGGATATGTAGATCTTTTTATACGTGAGATTAATACATAAAAAATAATACAAAAATTAATTTAGGACTCTGTAATGAAATGAAGGTAAAAATACAAGATTTATTTAAAGTGGCTAACATAACATATGTATAAGACATTTTTTAAGTAAAACAAATAAAAAAATTGAATTAACCCGCATTCGTCGTTTGCATCAAATTGGTGCAAATTTTTATTCAGATTTACACATTAAGAACAAACATGCATGTTTTGATTTAAATCTTTTGCTCCTTTAAATTTTTGCTATAATTAAGATTTGCAGACCCAGTAGAAATTTGAAAAATTTGAATTTTGTCTGAAATGTTTTGTTAAACAAATTTCATATACATATTCAAGTCATGAATAAGGTGAATGTGTATATTTTTTGTTATTTTAAACTAAACTAATTTTAAAGCAATAAACAAATATATCTACAAAATGCATATTAATTATTCATTTAAAGTTTATCATTGTCTGATTTGGCCAGGGGGGAAAACGGCTGTAGTAGGGGGGCATTGCTCCCCCTTCCTCAACCCTGGCTACAGGCCTGTTTCGAAAAGCTCGGATCAATTAAGTTGCTCAGTGAAGCAAAGGGTTAAAGAGTACTACTACTGTACAATTGTAAAAAATAGTGTATCTCTTCACGAAATTATTTGGTGTTTCGGAGGTAGCTAATACCGAATATGAAGTAAATTTTAATAAGGTTTAAGGTTTTTGCACTACATCGGGAGGGGGTTCCAGTGCTAACCCTAATACCCTACTTTATTTAATCAATATTTCTCCTTTTAGGGGAGTAGGAGAGGATTCATATCCTTACTTTTCCAGGAGGAACATTTTCCCTTTGGAACCTATCGCCTTCGACATCTCCTTAGGGTGCTCCAATGCAAATGTTATGAGTTTTGTATACATATTTAATTAATTTATTCTTTTTAAATATTGTAACATTTTTTTGTTTTTATTTTTGTTCGCGTTTTGAAAACAGGTAACAATTTATTGTTATTTTCGTTAAAACAACGAAAACATGACATAATTTGTCAAAAAATATAATCGCCAACGCCTTGATGCCAAAAAGAAAAATTCTACCGCCTCCACTCCATATTAAATTAGGTATTGTTAAAATCTAAAAAAAGTGGAAGAAGACGGTCAAGGCTTTCTATATTTCCTTAGATAAGTAATGCCAAATTAATATAAGGCACAACAAAATGTTTTATAGAAATATTACAAAATACATTAAATAGTTTTATCTTATTTCACAGGCACTTTAATTGGCCCCAATATTCGAAATTTACTTAAAGACGATACCTTCGAGGAAAAATTGACAGAGAAAGACTTCAAAGCTTGAAAATGCATCAAGTCTGTAATTAACAACTTTTTAGATGTTCACAAAGCAGCCAATTTTAAAGAAATTATGGGTATTCACGATTCAGTGCACTTGCCACAAAAACCTAACTGCACAACTGCACAAGTCCACAACTGCACTGGCAAGTCCATTGAATCGTGACTACCCCTATTGTAAAAGACGTGATAACAGCTTTTGCAGACTTAAAAGCTCTAATGCCATTTAAAATACATATGATGAAAAATTAACAATCGCCCTAAAAAACGGCTAATATTTTTGGGCGATTGTTAATTTTTAACCGACTTCAAAAAGGAGGAGGTTCTCAAGTTGGTTGTTTTTTTTTTTTTTTTTTTTTTTTGAATGTATGTACATCGATAACTCCTAAAGTACTTGCCCGATTGCGACAATTTTTTGTCAACAGATAGAGATGCTGGACGCGGAGAGGCCCGCCTAAAAAGTGGGGGGTATTCGATGCAGGGGCGTGGCAATATAAGAAACACTTTGTATATCGACTAACATTAACACTAGAGTACTGAAATTTAGTACAGAGGTTGGCACAATTTTTAAAAGTGATGTTCAAAAAAGTGGGCGTTATTCTATAAAAAGCGTGGCAGTATTAGAAAAACGCTGTAACTCGAATAATATTGATACTAGGATACTGAAATTAGGTACAGGGGTAGGCATAATTATAAAAATTTACTGTGAAGAAAGTGGGCGTTGTTGGACAAAAGGGCGTGGCAATATAATAAAATTACTGTATCTCAGTTAATATTGACACTAGAGTACTGTAAATTGGTACAGAGTTAGGAACAGTTATTACAAATCATGGTAGGGGCGTAATTCGATAAAGGGCGTGGCAATATAATAAAAACGCTGCAACTCGAATAATACTGACACTAGGGTACTGAAATTAGGTACAGGGGTAGGCATAATTATGAAAATTTACTGTGAAGAAAGTGGGCGCTGTTGGACAAAAGGGCGTGGTAATATAAGAAAAATACTGTATCTCAATTAATATTGACACTAGGGTACTGGAAATTGGTACAAGGGTTGGAACAATTATTACAAATTACGGTAAAAAAGTCATAACTCGAATAACATTGACACTAGGATACTGAAATTAGGTACAGGGGTAAGCATAATTATGAAAATTTACGGTCAATAAAGTGGGCGTTACTGGACAAAAGGGCGTGGCAATATAATAAAAATACTGTTTTTCAGTTAATGTTGACACTAGGGTACGAAAATTCGTTGCAAAAATAGGAAAATTGTTATCATAATCTCTAAAAAGTAAGAAATAAAAACTTTTTAACAAAAAAAAAAACCCCAACTTCAAAACCACTACAAAGTAAAAAAGAATTTTAAATGATGAAATGATGAAATAATTTGCCCTTATACGAAATGTTTTTTTTACATTCCGTACAAGGGTAATCATTATATTCAAGCACAGTTGCCACCTTAAATTCCCACGAAAAAACCTTTTTCCCACAATAGCAAAAATTAATAACCTCATAAAATCCCATGGTATAAAATTGAAAAAATCCCATCGTTATTAAAAAGAACCACAAAAAATCCCACGAACACTTAAAATAACCACGAAAATCCCACGCAAATAAAAAAACCACAAAAAATCCTAATTGTATTTAAAAAAACCACGATAAATTCCATTTGTATTAAAAAAAGCCACAAAAATCTCTTTTCTATTATAAATTAGCACAGTAAATAATACAGACAACAAATTGTCAAAAATTAAACAAAAAAATTATTTAAAAATTTATTTAAAAAATTTAAAAAAAGATTTGTTTAATCCACCTTAGTCCTGTATAAAGTTTACAAAAAGAGTTCTAATTTAGTTTTTAGTCTTTAAAAAGCAAAACAGAATCAGACCGATTATGAATAATTTTTCACGCGGAATCGAAAAAGGGAGTTTTTAGTCATCAATGGTTTATTAACAATTTTGCGTAAAAAATTTCCAAAATGTTGTTGAGCTTTAACTTAAAAATGAACTCCCTTTTCCGATTCCGCGTGAAAAATTATTCATGATAGGACTGAATCACAAAATTCTTATCTTTTTAAAAATTATTGGTCAGCATGCACCGCATCAAAAGAAAAATTCTATTCGACTGAAAATTCGATGAACAACGAATATTTCGACAAGGTTTGACGAGAGATACTCGTTGTTCGATAACCAGCTAAGATTACGTCGAAAGCAATTCGTAATAAGGGCCAATAACAAATCAATTTTAAGATATAAAATTTTATATATTGATAAAAAAAGAGGAAAAATTCACTGAAACATATTTTCCCAATGCATGGAATTATGTCAAGAGTGAAAGAACTTCCCACTAAACCAAAGTAACCGAAGTCTTAACGAATTCGTTGCGAAAATCATATAGATGGGTTGAAACGATTTTAACAATGAACAAAATATGAAAAATATACACTTTTATGAATATATTTATACATATTTTTACTGAAAAATAAAAAAAAATACTTCAAATAAAAAAAATTCCACAAAACCAAAAAAATCCCACGTGAATTAAAAAAACCGCACTAAATTAAAAAATCCCATGGGAATTTGCATTTCCCACGGCAATTAAAAATAACCACAAATGGGATTTTTCCCACAAAGGTGGCAACCGTGTATTCAAGGGCGGATATCATGCTAGACGAGCCGAGCTAGATAGGTAGATAGTTAAGTACGGAGGGAGCTAGTTACTGGGGCCTCAAGGGCCTATTGTAACAAACTTCTATAAGTTATAGTTCATCCTTAATCGTTAAGTTTGTTAGGAAGAGAGCAATGTCCTCGGGTAAACTAGCCGCTATTTTGTGCGGTTCTAGGTACAATGCACGTAAGTAGCAAATTCGGGTCCTAATTAGACCGTTACAGTGACACAAAATGTGCTCTACTGTTTATTCATCTTCGTTACATAATCTGCACAGATCTTCCTGGATTATACCCATAGTTGATAAGTGCTTATTTACCTTGCAATGTCCAGTTAGGAAACCTGTGATAAGTCTGATAGATGTTCCATTTAAAGTAAGGAATTGTTTCGTTCTTTGGAGTGAAGTGGTTGGAATGCATGTTTTTGCCTGTCTGTTACCTTTGGTTTCCCTTCAGTAATGTAGTGCCTCTCTTTTTAACCACATATTAATGTAATGGTAGCCCGCAGAATGCTTCTGGGCCTATGAAGGAACTTACAGCTCCTTTCCTGGCTAGTTCGTCCGCAATCTCGTTTCCTTAATAGCCGCTATTGCCTGGTACCCAAATGAGATAGACTCTGTTATGGGTAGACACCTTGTAGACACCAGCCTTGTAGACAATCCTATTCGAGTTTGGACGTGATTTTATATGCGGTAAGTGCAAGTATATGCATACACTTACATCTTTTTTTTTGGGCAATTGTTCATTGCATTTTTAGGTCATTATTCATAATGACTAATGACCCAATATTTTTGGGTGACTATTCATTTTACGATTTAGGCGAACGTTTGCAGTTTTGGGCGATTGTTTATCACTTTTTTGGGTGATTGCACAGTATGAAAAATGCCAACTTTTTTAAATGATTGTTCATTTTTTTTGCGATTGTAGCTTGGGCGTTTATTCGCAGTCTTATATGGCTGTGCAAATAATTGCCCAAGTTACAATCGCCCAAAAGTACGGAAATGAACAATCGCCCAAAAAACAAGAAAAATTTTTTGGGCGACTGTTCATTTTGAGTTTGGGCAATTGTGTGTTTCGTTTTTTGGGCAGAATAAACGAACAAAGAACAAAGAACAAACGCCCAAATTTCGAAGAATGAATAAGCGGGCTATGCGCCCAAGTTACAATCGCCCAAACCCAAAAATGAACAATCACCCAAAAACTGTTGGGCGTTTGTTCATAATGCACAATCGCCAAAAAAGCAATGAGCAATCGCCCAAAAATGGCGATGAACAATCGCAAAAAAAAAGGAATAGTCGCCCAAGCCCGAAATGAACAATTGCCCAAAATTTTTGGCGGTTTTTGGTCAATCGTTCATTTTCGTACTTTTGGGTGATTGTAACTTGTAACAAAAGTTTCAATCTCCCAAGCCCAAAATGAACAATCACCCAAAGAATTTGGGCGTTTGTTCATAATGGACAATCGCCCAAAACTGCGAACGTTCGCCCGAATCTTGAAATAAATATAAATGTATTGGGTTTTTATAAATCTACTAGCTGAAACCCGGCGCGCTGCTGCCACTCTCCCTATTCAAACGCCCATAAAATGTTATCAGTTAAACAGCATGTCTAAATTGAGGTAGAATTCTGAATTCCGAGACTGTGCGACCTATATCCACAAAGCCATTCGATATAACAAATTAGGGTTGTATAGGAAGTGCCACGCCCTCTTGATCACCGCTCATAGAATGTAATCAATTAAACTGCATGTGTACATGGAGGTTGAATACCGAATTCCAAAACTGTGCGACATATATCTCCAAAACTATTCGATATCACAAATTTAGGTTGTATGGGAGGTGCCACTGCCCTTTTCCTTACGCCCATAAAATTAAACCAATGAAACTGCATGTGTAAATTGAGGTCGAATACTGAATTCCGAGGCTGAGTTACCTATAACTCCAAAGCTATTCGATATCGCAAATTTGGGTTAAGTTGGAGGTCCCACGCCCCCCGACAAACTCTAAAAAAATTTATCAGTAAATCTGCATGCGTAAATTTTGGTCAAATACTGAATTCCGATGCTGTGCGAACTATAACTCCAAAGCTATTTGATAGCACAAAGTTGGGTTATATGGGAAGTGTCACTCCCCTTTTCCCTACGCCCATAAAATGTAAGAAATGAAAGTGCATGTATAAATTTAGGTCGAATACCGATTTCTTACGCTGTCAACCTATAACTTCAAAGCAATTCGATATTGCAAATTTGGGATGTAAGGGAGATGTCAGGCCTCCCTGTCCAACGCCCATAAAAAAAAATCATTGAAACCAAGGACCGTACCGGTTATGGTTTTTATCAAAAAAGTCAGATATTAACAGTTATCATTTAACTTTTATTTTTTCCGACAAAAATACTAGTTATTTAATGCCTTCTATTTTTTCGGGCAAAAATAACTGTTACTTTTATTTTTTTGGTCAAAAATAACAGTTATTTTGTGCCTTTTATTTTTTCGGTCAAAAATATCAGGCAATTTGAATTTCTTTAAAGGCCACTTGAAAGGCAAAAAAAAGTTTTATGCAATTTTTATCGTCTCATCAGCGCGCACATTATGAGCTATGAAACTTTTTAGTTTTTAAGTATTTATTTGGCCTTTGAAAAAATACAAATTGCCTGATATTTTTGACCGAAAAAATAAAAGGCACAAAATAACTGTTATTTTTGACCTAAAAAATAAAAGTCAAAAGTAACAGTTATTTTTGCCCGAAAAAATAAAAGGCAAAAAATAACAGTTAATTTTAATTTTTATAGTAACAGCCAAAAATTTAAAAGGCATTTAATATTCGCGAAGCTGCTGCCATTACGATAATAATGGTATATTTAAAAAAGTTCTCCGGCCACTTTTTCCTTATGCCTTTTTCATCTGAAAATTGTAAAATAACAGATATTTTCGGTCCCTGATTGAAACTGCATGTGTAAATTGAGATCAAAAACTGAATTCCAAAGCTGAATTCCTATAAATTCAAAGCTATTCGATATCACCAATTTGGGTTGTATGAGAGGTGCCCCTCCCCCTTGTCCAACTCCCATAAAATTTCATCACTGAAACGGTACGTCTAAATTGTGGTCGAATACCGAATTTCTAAGCTGTGCAACCCATAACGCTATTCGATAACACAAATTGTTTTTATATTAATGGGAGGTAAAAGAAGGTGTGGCATTTCTTCTTAAACCATCTCGTACTCAAAGCAAAGCCACTTGCAAAATTTGAGCTCAATCGGACCAATAGTTTCGGAGTATTGTGATATTTCCAAATGTAGGCGTAGATGAAGTGTGACAACGCCCGTTTTTATTAAAGTTAGTGACAGTCATCATAAGAACTTATTTACCAAATTTTAATTTAATACGACCAAAACCTTCTTAAATATAGCATTTTTATTGATTTGTGGGCGATAAAAGGGGTGTGGCATTACTTTTTTCCTAAACCTTTGCGTAGCAGTTACGTACAAACCAGTAGAAGGAAGTATCCTATTTGGTCTAGTCGTTTTCAAGTTTTAAGCATCCGAACAAATCACGATTCATTTTTATATGTACAGATATTGATTTGTGGGCGCTAAAAGTGGGCGTGAAAACATTTATGTATCGTGACTGCCTCTTGGAGCACCTACACAGCAAGTTTCAGTATAAAAATGTCTAGAACTCCGGAATTGCCATGATTTCGAAAAAGTGAGCGTATATATATTGCGACGAAAAAGTTATTTTTGTACAGTTACTGACAGTTACCATCTGAACAAAATGATAATATCTTAGTTTTTACGATCGAAACCGTCTGATATATATCCCTTATTTGGTTTGTGGTCGATAGCGCAAATTTGGCTTGTATGGGAGGAACCACGCCCCCTCGTCCAAACGTTACCAAACCTCACAGGAACAATCTATCTCCTCGGCAAACGTTGTTCTGCCACAGACCGCCTTACTGCTATACACAAAAATGTCAAGAAATGTCAAATATATTCACCATTTTCAGTACAGCTGCCGAAAGTAGCCATGTGCACTAAATAACCACATTTTAGTCTAATACGATCAAAACCGTGCGAAATATAGCATTTTTGTTGTTTTGCAAGCGGTAAAAAGGGGTGCGGTAAAATGTTTCCCTTGAGCCATCTCGTAATCGAAACAAATCGACTGCCCAAATTTCAGCTCAATTTAGGTTAAGTCTGGCGCACTTTACTTCACTGGACGCTAACTCCCCGAAAAGTGAGTTTAACTAAAGTAGGGCAGGCCTATTTTTAGTGCACTTGCCGAGAGTAACCATATGTACTGAATTACAAAATTTTTGTCTAATACGACCCAAACCGTTGAAATAAAACGTTTTCATTGGTTTGTGGGCGGTAAAAGGGGGGCGTGGAGACCAATTTTTAGTACAGTTGCTAACAGTAACCGTACAAACTAAGCCAACATTTTAGCTCAATCGACCCAGTAGTCAATTTTGATGGTTTCTTAAAAAGTGGGTGTGGCTATATAGCGCCCTTTTTTAGTACAATTGCCGAAAGTAACCATACAAACTTAAGTATCATATGTTAGTCTCATACGGCCAAAACTGCATGAAATATAGCATTTTCACTGATTTGTGGGCGCAAAAGGGGGCGTGGAAACCAATTTTTCGTACAGTTACTGTCAGTAACTTCACAAACCAAAGTAACAAATTTAAGTCTTATACGACCAAAACCGTCTGAAATAATCAATTTTCATTTATTTGTGGGCGGTAAAAGGGGGCGTGGATACCCATTTTTAGGACAGTTGTCGACAGTAACCGTACATACTAAATTACAAAATTTTAGCCATATACGACCCAAACCGACTGAAATATAAAATTTTTATTGATTTGGGGGCGGTAAAAGGGGGGTGTGGCAAATTTTTTTCCTCAACCATCTCGTACCTGAAACAAATCGACTGCTAAAATTTCAGGTCAATCGGTTCAGTAGTTTTGGAGTCTATAGACATCACACAGCCAGACACACATCGTTTTGCTGTATATATATATAGATATTGATTTGTGGGCGTTAAAAGTGGGCGTGAAAACATTTATAAATTGTGTTCGTCTCTTGGATCACCTAAAGAGCAAGTTTCACTGTAAAAATGTGCAGAACTCCGGAATTGCCATGATTTCGAAAAAGTGGGCGTATTTATATAAAGACCACGCCCATTTTTTGTACAGTTACCTACAGTAACCATCTGAACAAAATCCCCAAATCTTAGTTTTTTACGATTGAAACCGTGAGATATTTTTCTTTTTTTTTGTTTGTGATCGATGGAGCAAATTTGGCTTGTATGGGAGGTACCACGCCCCCTTCTCCAATCGTTACGAAACCTCACAGGAACACTCTCAAGATGTGGCTTTATTTTCCCTGAAAATTTCATAAAGATCGGTTCAGCGGTTTTGGAGTCTATACGTGATATAGCCACATACCCACCCACATACCCACATACCCACATACATACATCCATTTTTATATATATAGATATATGTATGTATGTGGGTATGTGGGTATGTGGATGGATGTATGTATGTATGTGGGTATGTGGCTATATCACATATAGACTCCAAGACCGCTGAACCGATCTTTATAAAATTTTCAGGGAAACTGAAGCCACATCTTGAGAGTGTTCCTGTGAGGTTTGGAAACTATTGGACGAGGGGGCGTGGTACCTCCCATACAAGCCAAATTTACGCTCACAAACCAAAAAAAGGATATATATCAGACGGTTTCAATCGTAAAAAACTAAGAGTTGATAATTTTATTCAGATGGTTACTGTCGGTAACTGTACGAAAAATGGGCGTGGTCGTAATATAAATACGCCCACTTTTTTGAGATCATGGCAATTCCGGAGGTTTACACATTTTTACAGTGAAACCTTGCTGTGTAGGTGATCTAAGAGGCGGTCACTATATGTAAATGTTTTCACGCCCACTTTTACCGCCCACAAATCAATATCTGTATGTATAAAAATGAATCGTGATTTGTTCGGATGCTTAAAACTTGAAAACGACTGAACCAAATTGGATACTTCCTTCTACTGGTTTAGGAAAAATATAATGCCACACCCCCTTTTGTCGCCCACAAATCAATAAAAATGCTGTATTTAAGACGGTTTTGGTCGTATTAAATTAAAATTTGGTAAATAAGTTCGTATGATAACTATCATTAACTTTGATAAAAATGGGCGTGGTCACACTTCATCTACGCTTACTTTTAAGAAAATATCAAAATACTTCGAAACTATTGGTCCGATTGAGCTCAAATTTTGTAAGTACACTTTGCTTTGAGTACGAGATGGTTTACCTCCCACATATATATAAAAAATTGTTGTTATCGAATAGCTTTAGAGTTATGGGTCGCACAGCTTAGAAATTCGGTATTCGACCACAATTTAGACGTACCGTTTCAGTGATGAAATTTTATGGGAGTGGACAAGGGGGAGGGGCACCTCCCATACAACCCAAATTTGTGATATCGAATAGCTTTGAAGTTATAGGAATTCAGCTTTGGAATTCAGTAACCAAGAAAGGGGTTCTTCATCACCTAGAATATACCTACTGTATATATATATATGACAAATGTCACTAAAATTTATTTTTTTCTTTTTAGTTCACGTCTTAAATAAAAGCTTATTTTTAAAAATTTATTTTTACTTTTTTTTAAAGACAACGTCTCGCATCAGAAAGAGAAAAAACTATTGAAAATTGAAATTTGTAAGCAAATATCTTCGCTATTTTGTGATCGATTTCCCTCAAATTTTCTTCCACTGAAAGTTTAATTAAATCCCTTTATAACAGTGGAAAAATATTTATTGAAATCTTACCAACTCTATGTTATATATTGTTTTTAAAAAGCCTCTAAAATATTAAAAATAGCTCAAAAAATAGGTCAAAAGTTGTTTTTGTGTAATTTTTTTTTTAATATGAACTTCTCACACTTTTTCATATGACATATCATTTATCCCCAAAAATTAATTCGTTTTGACACAAAACTCAATAAACTGTTTCTGTGATTAAAAATCATGGGAAAATTAATTTTTTTTAAATGTTGTTTTTATATTTTTTATAAAGTAATATAGCTACCAAAATTTTAGTAAAAAATTTCCTTAATATCTCTTACCAATCAAAAGCTATAAGTAAATATAATTTTCATACCATGACGAACGAAAGTTCTGTCGTACATTTGTTTTAATTTTTGTTCTCTGTTTTACAGACAGTTGGTCGATTTTCGACCGCAGGTGATACTAGTTATTATAAATTGCCCAAAAATGCTATAAACAATCGAACAAATAAAAGAAGATGTATGCATATACATATAACAATGTATATTTCATAAATTAATATTTGAACAGTTAACTTAATAAAAAATGGCGAGGATGATTTCCGCCCTTGAATATAATGATTGCCCTTTAAAAACATTTCGTATAAGGACAAATCATTTCAAAAAAAGAAAATGGACAGAAGGTCCATGGACATCATGTCCGCTCCAAGCTCCATTTCATTTTTCTGAATGATTTGCCTTTGTACGGAATATTGTTTTTAAAATTCCGTATAAGGACAAATCATTTTACGGCCATAATGTCCATCCCGAATATTTGAAAACTTATTGAAGACACTGTAAAAATCGTTTATTTCTAGCAATTATTCATTCTTCAAAATTTGGGCAAACATTCATTATGAACAATCGCCCAAAAAGCAAAACGCACAATCGCCCAAACTAAAAATGAGCAATCGCCCAAAAATTTTACTTACTTACTTACTTAGTTGGTGCTACAACCGTATGTAGGTCTTGGCCTCATCTAAGAATTTGCGCCAGCCATTTCTGTCTTTCGCTTGCTGGCGCCAGTTGGAAATTCCAAGCTTCGTCAGGTTGTCCTCTACTTGGTCTTTTCAACGAAGATGCGGTCGTCCTCTTCTGCGTTGACCGCCCGAATCGAATGTTTTCTTCACTGGAGCATCGTCTTTCATACGCTGAACATGACCACGCCAGCGAAGCCGCTCGATTTTAATGCGCTTGACTATGTCGATGTCAGCGTACAGCTCTTACTGTTCATCATTCCACCGTATTCGGTACTCGCCATTGACGCAGATTGGTCCGTAGATCTTACGAAGACTTTTTCTCTCGAATGCTCCTAAAGTCTTTTCATCTAAACTGCTCAGCGTCCAGGTTTGTGATTTTTAATTCCAAAAATTTTAGCGTGTCTTTTTTGGGCGATTATTCATTTCACAATTTGGGCGATTGCAGCTTGGGCGAATATTCAGACAGACTAATACTAATAATCGCGAATAATCACAAAAAGATTATAATATTCTGCATCCCGCGAACAAATATTAATTTAAATTGGTTAAAGAATGAAGGAAATTCCAAAATATCTAAACCATTTTAAGACTCATACAAAAATATGGCCACGTATTGTTTACTTTAGCCAAAAAGAAATTACATTTTTAGATTTTTATGAGATTAAAAAAAAAAATAAGATGCTAAGAAGCCAATAAATCAGATAACTTTTAACTGATAGTTAGCATGATTAATATAAGAATAAGGTTTTCAATTTTTAACCTATTTTAATTTTTTATACAAAATATTTATTGAAGAAAAACGAAAAGAAAAGAACAAAAAAAAAATAAAAATTTGCAATGTCAATATGTGCAAACAGTGTTGCAGAACATGAAAATATGAGTGCAACTTTAAAGGTATTTTCACAATGTTGTGTTTTACGTGTTTTTATATAAGAAACAATTTTTCGTGTGCAAAATACGTAATTTTATTCTAAAAATGCGTCAAACGTCATTTGGGTTCAAAATACGTAAAAAATACGTATTTAACGTCATTAGGACTGACCAAAATAGACGAAACGAGACGATTGCAACTTGACAAATGTTTGCACTCGATTCGTCTGTTTTGACATTTAATCCAAAATGAAACGATTTGTTCAACTCGTCTGAAACAGATGATCAATTCCGAAAAGAGTGTCTTTTAATTATAAATTAATGTGCAATTACAACTTTGTTAATTATTAAATAAACATTTAAAAACTATGAGTGAAAAAAATGTCGCACACTTTGAATAGCTGATGTTGACGAGTTGAGACGCTAAAAGTTCAATTCTTATGGAACAAAACGTTTTGTTAAACAGTTTGGTCATTTTCGATGAGTTGACGTGTGTCTATTTTGAATTTGAAACAGCAACATTGAATTGCATTTAAGCGAACATTTTCGTCTTTACTCGTTACGTAGCGACTCGTCTATTTTGGTTAGGACTATTTTGGAAACGCTGTTTGGGTGATTATTCCCACAGCCAAGATTCATAATCTTATAGAAGCCAGTTATTTCGCAGACAATTTGGGAGAAGTTTCAGATAAGTTTAACCAGGAAATGTCTCAAATGGAAACTATCTTAATATATAAAAGGCAAGCACGCTGCTCCGTGTCCAATATCTCTCAAACTGTTAGCCTGAAAGTATGCACATCTTAATACATAAAAGGCAATCACTGTTCTCAAAAATGTTCAGCCTGAAAGTATGCACAGAAAATATATTTGATACTTATCAGAGACAATATTGTACGTTTTGATTACGTTTGATTAGTACGTTACTATTGACAACAATAGTACGTTTTTGATCTAACTACCTCTCTTATTGATCCTTTTATAAAAAAGTTATGACGAATTTAATGAAATTCTTTTGAGACGTTTTAAGTCGATTGTACCAAAAAATATAATTGTATCAGCCGCCGGTTGTGTATGAATATGATTGTTACCAAACTCGACTTTTTGCACTTTTACACTTGAACTAATTTTTAAACAATGCTTCAATACATAAAGTGTTATTTGAGGTGGTACATTTGTATTTTGCAAAAATCAAGTGTATAAAAAATCAAGCTATAAAAAAAGAAAAAAGTGCTTTCTGTAAAAGGCTCCAAAAAGGAAATGTGCATAGGACCTGTCGTAGGACAGGCTTTTATACTAGTATATAAAAAAGCAAAAGATTTGGATGTAATGCTTGCTTCTAGAATACTACTGGAGCGTGAAGGCAGAGATGATTTCGAGACGATTCGAGTCGTACAAAAAGAAAGAAAAAAAATTAAATAAGTATTACAAATTCAAGAAAATATTTAAAGAGATGGTTTTTTTGAAAACAATTACGTTTTATTAATAAAAATGTTATTAAAATATAAAAAATATTTAATTTTTCATTTACTAAAAATATATTTCATTAAGTTTTATTAAAAAAATTAGTACGCATAAATAAAACATATTGGGGGTTGGAATTAATTTTAAAGGTTTTTTTTTCGGTTTTCGAGCATTTATTTAGAAACAACGGTACAATGTATATTATTCAAAGTATTGTCCATCTTTAGCTACAACATTTTCCCATCTTTCTGGCAGCATATGGATTCCGCGCCGGAAGAACGATTCGTCTTTTGAGGCAATCCACGAATCGACCCATTTTTTGGTATCCTCGTAAGAAGTGAAGCGCTGCTCAGCCAAGCCATGCGTCATTGATCTGAATAGGTGGTAGTCGGAAGGGGCTATGTCTGGGCTATAAGGCGGGTGGGGTAGCACATCCCAATTCAGCGCCTCCAACGTTTCCTTGACGGTTCTTGCAACATGTGGCCGTGCGTTGTCATGTTGAAAAACCACTTTGTCGTGTCTTTTGGCATATTCCGGCCGTTTAACCTTTAATGCTCGGCTCAATTGCATCAATTGTTGTTGGTAGTGTTCCACAGTGATGGTTTCGTTAGGTTTTAGCAGCTCATAGTACACGACACCCTTCTGATCCCACCAAATACACAGCATAAGCTTGGCGCCATGAATATTCGGCTTGGCCCTCGATGTTGATGCATGGCCGGGTGGTCCCCACGATTTTTTTTCGCTTAGGATTATCGTAATGGATCCACTTTTCATCGCCAGTGACAATACGATGCAAAAAACTCTTCCTTTTATGCCGTTGAAGCAGTTGTTCGCACATGCAAAATCGCCGTTCAACGTCTCTCGGCTTCAACTGGTACGGCACCCAATTTCCTTGCTTTTGAATCATTCCCATGGCCTTCAAGCTTTTGCCGACCGTTGATAAGTCGACTCCCAATGATTCTGACAATTCTTGAAGGGTTTGCCACGGGTCTTCATCGAGCAAAGCCTCCAATTCCTCATCTTCAAACTTTTTCGGCTGGCCCGGACGCTCTTTGTCTTCCGTATCAAAATCACCACTTTTAAACCGACGGAACCAGTACTCACAAGTAGAAATCGATGGAGCATAGTCCCCGTAAGCCTCAGTAAGCGTGCGTTGTGCTTCAACCGCTTTTTTCTTCAAATGGAAGCACAAAAGTAAACCTTCCCGCAAATTGCGTTTTGTTGGAACGAAAGTCGACATGTTCACAGAGAAAAAATATATGTTGTTTACACTTCAGTGGAATGACACATACTAAAAAATGAAGCTTAGACAATGTGCTTTGAAATGAATATAGTCACAGGTGTGCCCGATGCGATCTATTGATAGTTACGCCATCTCTTAGAAAACCTTTAAAACTAATTCCAATCACCAATATTTATAATATAGACATATGCAAAATAAATAAATCATTTGTATGGAAGCCCCCCTAAGAAGGGATTTCAGGAGATAGGTCCCAAGGGAAAAAATGTTAATCTTGTAACAGTAATATTGATTTTATTAGCAGTAGGGCGTTAAAGTTATGGATCGGAGGGGATAGGTCCCAAAGGGAAAAATATTTCACCTGGAAAAGTAGAATATTAATCATCTCCAGCCATTCCCATTTTATCGAAAAGTTGATTTACTGCATATTTATGTAAAACGAAATGAATGCTGAAATTGGTGCGAGACACGGTAAGCAATACATTTTTCCATAAAAAATCAAAAAATATTGCTACTCGTTTCTTTCAAGACGTTCAGCGTTCGTTTCGTTATACATAAAGATACAGTAAATTAACAGTAGGACATTAGGCTTAGCTCTAGAGACGCCTCCTGGTGAAGTACAAAAACCTTAGGTGACCCGGAAAAATTGACTTCATATTTGGTTTTAGCGACCTCCAAAACACAAAATAAAGTCGTTAAACCCCACGCGTTTTCTTTCTTGTATTACAGTGTTATTGTTTTCGAATAATTTTTGTTTACTTAGTTTAGTTTGTTTATTTTTTGAAAGCCATTCCTTACAAATAGCCTTATAGACTAAACTAAAAAAGTATAAATTAAATAAAAACGTTAGTAGATTGTAATCAATAAAATCATCTAAGATAAGAAAATACTATTAGAATATTAGAAAATACTATTAGATAAGAAAATACTATTTAGTGGTTTCACAAGCTGCCGTATTGTTGTACAGATAACCTGCAATAAGCATTTTAGATTGTAACATGTGTGAATATATACTGTGATGGTGAACTTTTTGTAAAGTAGTAAATTTTGAAAAAAATCCAGTTATTATGACATCACAATTATCGCGATATCTGCAAAACTATAAATTTTCTCAGTACAACGTATTTTCGTAGGAAGAGTTGTTGATTAGTAAAAATAACGGTTAGCGAAAGTTTATTAAAAAATATTTTGTACAGATAGTGGAAGTAAAAAAATTCCCGTTATTATGACATCAACATTTTTGCCATACCTTGAAAACTATAAATTTTCTCACTATAACACATTTTTTAAGGCGAAGTCATCGTCACAGAACAAGAAAAAAATATTGAAATTTCAAGTTTTGAATTAGCAAGCAAATATCTCCGCCATTAATATCGACTTTAATCAAATTTTTGTTGTCTGAAAGTTTAATTAAATCGCTTTGAAATAAATTGATCGTTACTAATTCAATGCTTTATATTTATCAAAAAATTCTTTTCTGCAAAAATAGGCCAAAAGTTGTTTTTGTTGTAAATTTGGCTTTTTTGAAAATTTCCATTTTCCCCACTCTTTCATATGAAATAAAATTTATTTCCAAAAATAGCTTCGTTTGACACATAATTCAATAAGCAGTTTCTATCATCGAAAATCATGGAAAATGCTATGATTTTTTTGATGAAAATTAATTTTTTCAAAATGTTTTCTTTATAATTTTTACAAAGTTTTACAGATTAAAAAATACTTTCTGTGAAAAAAATTTTCAAATATTTCAAACCATTCCAAAGTTATATACATAAATCTATGTTTTGAGCCATTTCCTTATCGAAGAGTTGCTCACAATAAAATTTTTTCTCATATTGTAATTTTAGGTCAATTTTGATTAAAAGGCGCATACAAAACCAATTATACGTTAGAAGTGGGTAAAATTAATGTTTTTTGTAAATATAATAAAACCTTTTTTCGCATTTTGTATTTTTGATCATTTTTGACACAATCTTTTTCTGTGAAAGGTGCATATTAAAAAATGATTTACCCTCCCAAGACAGTTAAATGTAATTTATATAAAATAGTTGCTGAATTATTATAAATTCTATTAGTATCGTAAAGTTTCGGTGTTTTTTTACTATATCGATGTATTGAAAATTTTGGAAAAATTCATATATTTCTTGGTACAAACTAGTTCCTAAAGTATAAAAAACGCATCAAAAATTTAGTAATTGCGACTTCAAAGTGCTCACTCGATTGGGAACGTAAATAAAATAAATGCATCTTTATGATAATAGATTTAAAACTACTTAAGATTTGACATTAGGCGATTTTCTTTATCCAAACGGAGTAGGGAGCGAACTGTCAAAATAACTGCTCGTGTTTAATATTTTTTTTGAGCGCACAGAGTACCAAATTGGTGTTTCTTTTTTCATTTTGAGCGCGCCCAAACCCTACTCTACATGCACCTAATCATGTGATGGAGAAAATTGAGCACAGAACAGAGCACATAACAAAACCTAACATAACAAAAAAACATAACAAATGACAGATGTAAATCGAATTAAAGTTATTTTATAAATGCAGTGTTGCGATGGCACGAAATAATCTAATCATTTGCTCAGATGGTTTGTACAATAAAATACTTTGTTATATTTTGACAGTTTGTGCTCAATGCGTTTCAAAATGCGTTCAATTAATACAGAAAATAGCTTATTATATCAACTGAACATTTTCGAAGAAAATGAGTAGCTACTAAAAATTTTATGTAACTTATAAATTTTTAATTAGTTCTGTGCGGCTTTGTTCCACTGTCACCTTATAAGCACTGCATTATCGACAACAGATGTTTTCTCTGCGCACATGTAAAATAACTCGCTCTATATCTCTCTCTCAGTAATGGTCAAAGTTGCTAGCCGCTTTATGTCAAAATTGTGGTTTCAAGTTGTTTACGTTTTGATATAGTTTTTCGCGTTTTTAATTGAATTTTTAACTAATTCCAAGTGTGAAAAACTGCTAAATGAAGTTTCTCAAGCTAACAATAAACTATCTTGTACGTAGCTAAACTTAACACTTATTTTGTCCCTATATAAAAAGGTTAAAGGTGCTGCACTAACGCGCATTTATTAATAACTAAACAAACAAAAGAGTCTTCAACACGTGCCGTATTTGTTTATATATTTATTAAAAGCAATATTCAGTATCCAATAACAATTTGTCTGAAATTATTTATGATAATTGCAGCGTTCAATTAAATCGTCCTTCGGCAAGCCAAGCAATCTTAATAACATCAACTCCAGTGTGTATAAAAATAATAGCAGAATATCACTGAAGTCACTACCTAAAATGTTGCCAGCAAAAAGCTATCGCCACGCTCAAACACAACACGGTGATGCTACCGTGGATGAGGAGAACATTGTGCTGATCAAAGCTCAACTGTTTGCTCCAAAGGTAGAGCCAATGTCTGCCGAGACTCCTCTGGGAGTTGGTGGCAGTGCGGACAATGATGAGGGTCAATGCGACGACGTATCAAAGGCAGCTGTGCCAGCAGATGCAACTGACAACATCAATGAATGCATTGTAAAAGAAGAAGAGCGTGTCGAATCACCGCAGTGCGTTTGGTTTCATGAAGTTGAAGCGGCTCCATTGCAAAGCAGCACAGACCAGGTAAGTTTTAACTTGTTTTTGAAACATGTCAATAAACTTTGTTCTTCTCCACCCATATTAAATAAATTGTTGGCGCAAAAACTGAAAAAAATTTGTGGCATTACCTCGAATATTATTAATATAGCATTCAAATTAAAAATAATATAATCATTTTGAGCTAGTGAAGGAAAATATTGCACACAGTAACTATGCTATTTTAGTGTATCTTAGGGCTTCAAAGCGCTACCAGCAGGTCTTTCATATGATTTCTTTCTATATAATGGGCTTATATCCAAGCCCATATACTATTTTTATATGAAACGGAAAATTTTTTAGGCCTTCCGATTTCGTGCTTTTAAGATGCCTGCTTGCATGCCTTAAGAATAGCTTTAAGAATGGCTTTAAGGCTGCCCGCAGAGTAAACGCCGAAGCAGGCAGGCAGGCAGGCGCAGGTAGTGCCCTGCGAAGAAACAAGATAGAAACAACTTTATTCTCGCTTGTTAACATAGTTTTCCTGCGCCTGTCTGCCTCGGCGCTTACTCTGTTTGCAACCTAAGAAATTATTGAATTACTAAAACTTTATTAAATTTAACATGGATTTTGAAAGGTTCAAAAATTATTTTCAATCCATTGTTTTGATGTGAAGTCAATAATTTATTGTGTTTTTAAAGTTATTTCGATTTTAACATTTTTAACTTTAAGCTTCTCTTAAGAAAAAAGTGTTCTGAAAACTACAATAAAGGAAAATGTAACCATTAGACCTGATCGAAAATTAGGTTTCGCCGTTCGAGGTCTGAAAAGTAAGAGGAATTTTTGAAAATGGATTCCACGTAGAAGGAAATTTTACCAAGCCATTTTGATTCTTCTCAATGTCTTTTTGATAAAAAAAATCATATTTTTATTTCTCACAGAACGCATACCCAAATTGGGTAAAAAGGAAATCATACAGATATTTAGGCATATAAATATCTTTAATACAATTATATATTAAAACTCCTGTTGCTTCCCTAAATCGCATTTTTTGGTATATAAAAAAATTGGTTAAATTTCATTACATTTACATCAAAATATTCTTGTTCGAAAGCTATCGATTTCTTATTCTTTAATGGTATTAATTTGCTGAAAACTGAGTGCGAAAATAGTAAACGCCCAGGCGTTTAAAATTTGTGAAGTAGCCACCTTTGGTGTATACTTAAAAATATTTATCATATGAGCTGTTATATTTAAAAGTGGAATAAGTAAGAGCTTAAAGCTTTTAAAGTAAGATTTTTAAGTACAACTGAATAACTACTTAAGAATGCATTCAATGAATACAAAATTTACTTATAAACAAAATTTTTAATTCACATTAATTTTTAAGAAAAATGACTAGTTATTAATTTCAATTATTCATTTTCGTTATTCAGAATAATAAATCAATTTTTTTATTCATTTAAATGCTATTCACAAAAAATGCAATTCACAAAGAAGTTCAGAATTTTCAATTATTATTTTATACATTATTCATTTTTTATTGATTATTCTTTTGTTATTCATTATTAATTTTATAGTCATTATTAATTTTTTTTATTATTAATTTGTTATTCTTTATTAATTTTTTATTCATTTATAAATAAAATAAAATATAAACAAAATAAATAAAAAATTAATAATGAATAAAAAATAAAAAATGGATAACAAATGAATAATGAATAAAAAATGAACAATGAATAATAAAAGAATAATGAATAAAAAATGAATAACGGTTAAGAAATGAATAATGAATAAAAAAAGAATAACTGAAAATTCTGAAATTCTAGGTGAATTGCATTCTTTGTGAATAGCATTAAAATGAATAAAAAATGATTCGTTATTCCAAATAATGAAAATGTATAATTGAAATGAATAATTAATCATTTTTTAAAAATGAATGTGAACTAAAAATTTAAATTAAAAATCAATTTTGCATTCATTGAATGCATTCATATTTCGTTATTCAATGATTCACTTTTTAGTGAATAAAATCAAATTGAATGCATTCTTTTACAGCCCTGGAATAAGTCCACTTTTGTGCATATTGAGATATTAGCTGCATTCCTTTCGCCTTAATATAATCGCGATAAAAAAATTTTCTCAAATAAACGGCAAGAAAAACGACTCGTAGAGGGCAGTCAAAATAAAATTCAAACAAGCAGTCATGATACAATAACTATTAGGTGTCATGAGAACGTGTGTCGTTCAAAACTGTTGTGAACTATTATGGTAGCGATACCTTAGTGAACGATGTTTTTCTCTGAATGTGTTTTACTCTAAACGTCAGAAAAATTGTAAATTATTTCATTTAATTATTAATATAATGCAATTATATATAAATAATTTAAGTACAATTGTTGGCTCCGCTGAATGCGTCCAATGTGTGTGACACACGCGGTTTGTTTTATTTTCTTTTGTTTAACATTCGATAGTCGCAACTCGTGAGAAAATAGGTAGCTGTCATGGCTACCTAATAGTCATTGTATCAAACAAACAAATAATTCAAAAAATGAAATGATAACTCATTAAAATATACAGGTTCGGCACCTGTGTTTCAAATTTTTTAAAGGCTATATAAAAATTTTATGTGGATAGCAAAAATAATCCTATTTGCTATATTATTATTTTTGTTTTTGCTTTGCATGTAAAAAAATAATCTGGATAATTTTAAAGCGAATGGAAGTCCGCTATTTAAAGGTTTCCGTTTGATAAAATTAAAAAATATTGAATTGAAACTGATTCAGAATATGTTTTTAGCATTATTTATGAGTCAAATTTTATCACACAGTAATTATTTATAAAATAATTAAAGAATATAAACGATTTTTTAGCCACAAATCTACTTGTACCACTTTCAAATATAACATATTGACTATTTTTTTTTGATAAGTCCATTTTTTTTGGTTCAACTTATACCACTTTAAGCAAAATAAACTCAACTATAAACTAACAGCAAAATAAAGTTAGAATCTTTGTTTTTATAGAATTTGACTTTTTTAAATGGGTTTAAAACGCTATAAATAATTCAGTAATTCACGATATTCTTTTTCAAATTCAAAAGCCTAAACTTTTCAACACAGGTTTGCTTTGCAATAAGTGGTGCCTTTGACATAACCCTTTAAAATAATTTTTTTTTCTCAATGAAATGACTACCAATAAGGCTCAAGGCCAGTCTTTAATATGGTTGGTGGTGATTTGAGCAAGGAAGTATTTGCGAATCATATGTTGGACTCTCTCGAATTCTCTATAATGCAAAAAACAACTAAAAATATTGTTTACCGTGAAATAATTTTAGTTGTGATTGTTGGGATTGGACTTATTCCACTTTAAAAAAATATTTCTTCGATATCATTTAACAACAACATAACAACATTTTACAGCAAAGGTATTTTGGTTAATATATGGCGAAATCGGGATCCATTAAATGTGTATTTAAAAATATAAAAGGGAGATCCCTATATCTAACTAAAGAAGCATTAACTCATATATTTTTAAAAGTGGACTTATTCCACTTTCAAATATAACGGCTCATATACAAAATCAACGTGTAAGACACTCAGTTTTGCCGAATTATATTGAAATACAATAGTATTTGTGTTCATAACATAGCATTTTTTTTTAAAATCTACCCTGCAAACATTTTCAATTGCCTCAGAATTAACGGCGAATCGCTTGGAAGATGAGACAATCACCGGCGAGCTCATTTGGGAGTAATCTGAGTATCAGCGACTGTAAAACAACGAATCGACTAAAGGAGTAACAAACGAATCGCTTTCAGGGTTCCTCATTGATTTGTTGCGAAGCGTCTTTGTTGAACGTTACAAAATGCCTTATAGGGGATATTCCTTGTCAAATCGATCAACAAAAAGAGCAAAAGCAATTCAAAACAAAAAAATTTTTTTTTAAATTTTTTCGATGTTTATTTTTATTAGAGAAGTATATAGAATTGCATGCTTCATATTCCAACGATACATTTTGAACATTTTTAAAAAAAGCCATCTTCCGACTATCGTTGGAATGAGCGAAGGAAAATTGTAAAATTTTTTGTTTGAATCGCGCAATCATCGCGATCGAAAAGCTATCCATCTTCCAAAGAACCCGTAGACGAATCACAAGTGCTTCGCGAAATCAACTTCTCTTCCAATCATCTATAAATGTTTGCATGGTAAACTGTAGTGTTCGACCGAAATTTGGCTTCGGTATTCGGCATATTTGGCTGATTTTTTAACCTTCAGCTTCTGCCCAAAATAGCCAATTATATGCCGAATATTTTTCCTTTTTTGTAATGCAAAATTTTTTTATATTTTTTTTTTTGCATTTTTCGATAGCTACATATAACTGTGTAAAATAACATTCCAAAACGTTAAATAGAAATTCGTAATTGTTCAAAAGTTATGAGCCTCCGAGCCGACCACGTCAAAGCAGGAAGCGCATTATGTTTAAAACTTTAAACGCGTTTTCTTTAATAATTCATTCATAACTTAGTCAATTTTTAACAAATCTTAATGTTTTTTCAAAATACGAGTTATTAAATTGTCAATGGATCAAAATCTCATTGATAAATTTCATATTGGAATTTTTTTTCAAAAAAAAAAAATTTTAAATTTTCAGTAAAAATGACAAAAGTTATTTCATAATCACATTCACACTTAACGGGAAAATATTTTTATTTTTGTTTCAGAAGAATTTTGGGACCTGTGGTCTCCAGCTCAGTTCGTGTTTTAGGCACTAGTCCACGTCGCCCCGTGGCTTGCTGCAGTATATTAAGTAAATAATTATTGATTATAATCTGAAAATTTTATACAATCTCTTAAAAGTACTGTAAATATACATAAAAAGTTTCGAGTACCTATATTATTTACTTTTTCCCAAAAAGATTAATGAAAATTGTATATTTTTCGGCCTGTTTAACCAGACTGGAGCTTTAATGATTGTCGTTTTTCGTACTGAAATTAATAAATAATGAAAACAAGGCCTAAATTTTATTATATTTTTTACTCGCAAAAATTTTGTTAGTAATCGGCTTCGGTCAGACACTAGTAAAATGAATAAAAAATTATCGTGTCTCTGTCTATGTTTTGAAATTTCTCACATATTGCTTGAATCTTCTTTATTGATGGATTGAATTCCGAAAAAATACTTTTCGAACAGGACCTTTTAGACGTAAGTTCAATGAAAAATGCATATTTTATGAAAGATTGGTTTTAACGTAATGTGTTTTTTAAGTACCGATAAAGGTCATTTTGGCCATTCAAACTAAGAATAAATTAATTATAAATCAATTTTTTTAATAAATATCTTAAAATTGAACTTTTCTTCCATTTTCACAAAAAAAATTTATCAAACTGACATTTTGTACAGATGAAAAAACATACGAAATTAGAGCCGGTTCTAATTCAAAAATTTACAGACGCAAATACAAACGATATTTCAAAACCACAGTTTCATATGTTCCACACTATCTGTAGCTACAGTAAATTTTTAATTTTTGACGTGTTATATGTATGATACATATAATGTGGAGGCACTTTTAGTGGTGGTGACGAGCCTATGGAGATAGAACGTCGGAATTTAAAGGCCCTAAAGCTGGATATGTCCAAAATTTCGGTTGAAAAGGAAATGGCTGTAAAAGGAGTTCGTGGATTGTTCCGGTCTAACTCTGCTGGTTCAATGGTGGGTAAGATCCCAAGCAAAGACAAAGCAAAGACAGTGTGAAATCTTCGTCAAAACTTTCAGAATCAGCGGAGAAGGCTGTGAACAAGCAAGGTAAGAAATCTGTGGTTTCTGGCATGGATAATGTCAGAAAAATTAAATTAATTTTGGGTGACCCATTTAAAGTAGGACTCGAATGTGGAATAAGAGGTGAGCATTTCCAGCCATTTACTGTGGTTACTAGCCGCTATGAAAAAATGATCTTAGAGGTCGTTCTCGAAAATGAGCGTCTGAATGAACGTCTGGAGCTGTTTCAAGCAATGAAAGATAGTTCGAATCCTGTTATAGGAGTTCAGAGTATAGCATTGGCGACCGTTCTTCCGGTGGCACAGGCGTTCTACCTGTGTCCTTGCCAGTTGCTCAGCAAGCAAAGCCGGTTGAGACATGGTCCTCGCTTGTGCGTAGCAAGACAGCTGGTGCAAAATCCAAGGAGGTTGTTCACGCGGTGGTTAAGGAGGTTGGCCCCACTCTTGGAGTAACATGGTGAGGCTTAATGTAAAAATGCATTACATTGCCGAAATTGCTCTTTCAGGGGATTGCCATCGACGCATTTATTATCGATGGATTGTGCAATTTATAGAAGCATAGTTGAGTGTCAGAATTCTAGATATTAATGAGCATAAAAATTATGCAATTAAATAGCCAGAGAGCATATGCAGTCATGTGTAACTTTGGACAGATTTTGTTAGCAAATGGTGTTAGTTTTGCACTGATTCTGGAGCCATATGCAAACCAAGGTTGTATTAGAGGCCTCCCTGCTGACATGCGGGTGTTTTCTGATCTCAGAGCGAACTCTTCCGTTTTTTTTTGTTAGTGGTATGACCTTCCCAGGTGGCGCTGGGGTGAAGATATCTGCTAAAACGTAGTACTCCCTTTATTTAATTTTTATATCAACAATATTATATTTAAATGTAATAATATAGTTTGTTATAATTACAAAATAAAAACACTATCTTAATCAGCCCTATCGCGACTTATTTTTCACGCGGAATTGGAAAAAGGAGTTTTTATTTTTAAGACAAAGTTAATAAATTTGCGTTAACAATTTTCCAAATGTTCTTGAACTTTATCTTAAATATAAAAACTCACTTTTCCAATTCCGAGTCAAAAATAAGTCGCGATAGAGCTGAATATAAAACACAAGCAAAAATAAAACGGTAAGAGGGTGAAAATATAAACATTTTTTTCCGATTAAGATGAAAATTCGTATATAGCAGTAAGGCGGTCCGTGGCAGGACAATGTCTGTCCGGGAATACTGTGTTTTATATATAGGTTTTCACTTCGGTCGGCAGTCCCCTCCCTGCTACACTTTGTTTATTAGGCTTTTTGACCTGGCATTACGTTACTTAAATTTCCATTGTAGTTTAATTGGGTATTTAAATAATTAGGTAGTTAAATAATTATGAAAATAAATAATTAAAAAACAAATTTAACATATTATCCTTTCCTTGCCTCAACCATTTTTTCATTATCTTAAGCCAATGTCTTCCATTTTTACTAAAACAAAAATGTTTACGAAACATTTACTAAACATTAACGAAAACGAAAAACTACATTTGTAAAACAGTGCAGACGATTCATCGTGGTAAATGAATTTATGTATAAGTTACTTAAATAAATAAAATTAAAATGTTTCTCTTAGATAATTTCATAAAAAAATTATTCTCAAGACTTAAAATTTGGCATATATTTTTATTTTACCTTTAATATGAACTATGAGTATGAAATTTGTAAAAATCGAATGAAAACCAAGACTACCTCCCATACAAAGTGACTTTACCAAAACGGTAAAATATCTTTAAATGTCAAAAAAAATTGATCGAATGACTTTAAATTTTGCACATAAGCTTTAACCCTTAACATGCAGTTAAAGTTTGAAATTTGTAAAAATCGAAAGAAAACCACGGCTACCTCCTAGGGATGTGCAACTGCCAGCAAAAGTCGACTTCCAATTTTTCAACCGTTGAAAATGTAAAAGTCGACTCATCGACTTTTTTAAAAATATTTGTTTTCGACTTTTTTAAAAATATTTTTGTACCGCTCTTCTAGGGCAGTTCATTTAATATGAAATTTTTTTAAAAAATAAACAAAAACTTCGGTAAATAAATAAAATACAAAAAAACAAAATATTGCAAATTTAGTTCTTATATAGATAATCAGACTTCTTATGAATAATTTTTCCCTGGTAATCGGAAAAGGGAGAGTTGTATTTCAAGATAAAGTTTAAGAACATTTTGGAAATTTTTAATGCAAATTTCTGTATGAATTTTCAATATTTATGAAAGTAAAAAAAAAAATGTAATGTCTTTATCTGCTTTCTTAAAAATGAAAACTCCCTTTGCCGATTCCGTAGGAAAAATTATTCATAATTGGGCTGAATATCAAGCCCTAACCGCCGAATTAACGCAAACGTTAAAAACCAAATTTTACAAGAGACACATTTTCCTATTGTTTTTTTTTTGCATAAGCGGTACATGTAAATTTTATTTTTGTGTAAGACATAACTTTAGAACAGTTTAACGTAGAGATGTAAAATTTTAGGAGTTGACGACTTTGTAGTCGGACTATCGTTTGCCATTTAAAAACTAATTTCGAAAAAGTGGCGCTTACGTTAATTCGGCGGTTAGGGCTCTATATATTTGTGCACAATTAAGGGAACCACATGTCTTCACCAATTGAACGTAAAAAAACCAACATGTTAAGATGTTCTGGCGAAAGCCTGTTTCGCAATTGGTTCGCTATGAGACCAGCATTAGAAAATAACCTTTCGGATGACAACGAAGTTTCAACAATTGATAAATATTTTCGGCCCAAACAAAAGAAAATTCAGTTTTCATGCATTTCCAGACAACAAGCGGATTTTTATTAAGATTTCGATCAACAGCTGGGCGAGCCAGATCAAGGCGCAGCTGAGCGGGTATCCCTTCAATTTCATCAGTTGTAGAGTCCATGTTTGTTTTAACCACCTCATCCAAAAAACATAATGTCACTGTTATCGGATTCTTGATTATTAGATAATAGGCGTGTTTTATTCGTTCTGGTTAAACCAAATAGGTTCTAAATAACATGCAGAACACTAACAAAAAGATGAACTTGCTCAGTAGCTAGTTCATCTCGTTGAACTATTTTTTTTTTCGCTACGGCTCTATAGATGTCGCTATTGGTTTAATTTGTGGCAGCACTCGCAAGTAAAAGTTTGGTTTACAACCCTTCTTAGTCACCCAATGCTGGCAAAAGTAACATATGTGCTGTTTAGTCATATCATCGTCGACAATGCCCCAAGCGGTCAGAAGTAGTAATGGTATTGTTTTGCAATCAGCCGTTTGGTCATATCATTTGGCGACAATGCCCCAAACGGTCTAAGGCAAAACTTACAAAGCTTTAACTAATGCGATCTATTCGTTCACTGGTTAAACCAGAACGAATAAAACGCAGCTAATGATGCCACTATCACAACTTCTTCATTTGAAATTCTTACTTGTCTCATCTCGGCATTCACAAGATCGCCTTAATGGAGGGGACATTTGCAGTAACTATTTATATACTGCTGCTTACCAAGGTGAAAGATTGCTTGAGAACACTCACGGTTATTTTGGAATGCGTGCTTTTTGAACCTAGGATCTAGAAGTGTAAAAGAAGCGTATGGCTTTACCAATTCAATATTGTAAATTTGTGATTTCAATGGCAAGCACTCGTTTTAAATTCTTGCCAATTTGATTTAAAGCAGAACATTCCTCTGTTTTCTATAATAAAAAATGAATCGATTTGAGCGTAGTTTGAATATTGTGAATATAAATTTGTATTAATAGCCCTATTCTGGCAAAGTAGCAATTGTTACCTAGTATTCTTGATATTACTATGTGTTCGTTGCAATGTTTTTTTTCAAAACAAATTTTGAAGCTCAAAAATTAGAAATTTTGCTAAAAGCTGTCACCTGCTTTTCAAATAGTGACAATTTCATTGAAACATTTTGTTACGCGTAAAACGTAATCAGATAATACGCAATTGCTTTGTTACACTTCCACTTAGGGCCAATTTTTCAGTGCGAGCTTAAACTTTAGTCAAATTAAACTGAGGTTAACTTACCAAAATTTGACTTTTAAACTCGGTATAACTAGATATTTTAGTATTCGTTGAAGTTATATTGACTTGAATGATCATATAATGTGTTTCTTGTTTGCCTAAACCGAGTTTAAACGTCCAATTTTGGTGGGTTAACCTCAGTTTAATTTGACTAGTGTTTGTTGCCAATGCAGCTTTATTTGTTGTTAAACAGCTATTTCGTTTATTAGTTTAGAGAAGACAGCTTTCAGAATAGCGTTAAGGTTTTTGTTTCGCATAAAATAAAAAAAGTCGAAAGTAAAAGTCGACTTTCAATTTTTTTCAATATCTGAAAGTCGATTGCCAAAATTTGAAAATTATCAAGCAAAAGTCGACTTTCGACTTATTTCGACTTCGACTTGCACATCCCTACTACCTCCCATACCAACGGACTTTAAGAATTCTACAAAAATTAGTTCAATTGCTCTAATTTTTGGAAAGTAGTTTAAATCTCAACTATGCATTCGATGCTTAAAATTTAAAAATAAAACTGAAAATATCGCCTACCTCCCATACATAGAGACGTCATCATAGAAGTAAAACCTTTATACATTTCAACGCCCTATAGAAGCGAAGTCACCAAAACAATACAACATTCAAGACTTCGAATAAACTAAAAAACGGTCATAGGGGTATTTTTAACTTTGATCCAGTCGAAGATAATTTCTTACTAGTTTGACAAGATTTTTTTTTTTAAAAGATCAAAGAACCAAGGCAGGCGCCTTATACAAACAAGGTTTGGTCTTTGACCTGAAAGGAAAGGAAAGGCATAGATTATTTAGAGAAATTGATTAAAACCATACGTGAATTATTGATTAGGCGAAACAACCGTGAAATACAATTTGAATTGTTTTTAACCGAGGATAGTGTTATGCCTTAATTATGAGCTATTTATATCAAGTAAATTTTAAAGAGGACAACAACAACAACAACAACAACAACAACAACAACAACAACAACAACAACAACAACAACAACATCAACATCAACATCAACATCAACAAACACAACAACAACAACATCAACAAACACAACAACAACAACAACAACAACAACAACAACAACAACAACAACAACAACAACAACAACAACAACTCTGTATAAAGTCAATCACACAGCAGACCAAGATTTTATGAAAAAAAGACCTTGTTTGAAAAGACCGGATTGAACAAAAAGTATGCAAAAATCATTTTTAAGAGTTCCTCTGACTTTTGAGACCTTGTGAAAAATCTGTATAGTTCTTAAGATGTCTAATTCGTAAAGAATCAGATTTTTTGTTTCTAACTTTGATGTATTGTCTAAGTCTTAAGTTTTAAAATGTTTCTTTTATTCACAAATGTTTGTAAAAATGCTCCATGTTCTCGTTTTACTTATATGTTTTACTTGTTGGGCACTTGCTAAAATCGCGTTTACGGTTAGCTATGAAAAGAAATAAACTGTATGCTTCGATGTTAGATTTCAAGTGTTTTCTTTAATATAACAATTCAAAGCTTATACCTAATACAATAAAAGTAAATAAGGTAGAAGGCCTAACCAAAATAAACGAGTCACTTGGTAAACTGAACGAAATGTTTTTACAAAAAGTTTTCTTCCGTAAAGGTCGAATTACAATAGACGTAATGTAAAGTAACGAAATGTTGTCAACTGTCAACATGACGGGACGTAATGTAAGAAAACTTTGTAGCAGTTATAATAGGCAGAAGCCAGGCAATTTTTTGTCGTAAATAATGGCACGTTCCCGTACAAGTTCAATTAAAACTTCGTAATCCATAGCTGTGGATATATAGAACTGTCACATTAATAATGAAAACTCAACAAATAGCGTTGTTCAACAATATAAAGCAGAGCAATAACCGAATTTAAACATCAGTGTTAATTTGCTCTTTGACAAGACGTAATGTAAAGTATCGTAGAAATCTAAATTCCACGGATCTTTACGTCCCGTCACATCACGTTACTTTTATTATAATCACTTGTATAAGAAAGTATTGTTTGATACAATAAGTGAAAGAATGCACTGCTCCATTGACATTAGACCACATTACGTTACTTCTGTTATAATTGAACCTTAATACTACGTTTACATATAGAGCTTAAAACGAGCCTAAACTGTTTTAACTCCTAAATCTTGTTGAATTTTATAATATTAACCATAGAAAATGTAACCTCATTCTGAAGTAGTTTAATAACACTGTGCGCTTTTTAACACTGTACCTTTTTTTCTCTGTATTTGATAATTTAAACGTTTTTTACTTAATTATGGTATAAGGAATCTCGTGGTGACATTTGTTTTACCACTTAACCGAACATATTAAAACAAAAAATTTTTTTTTAGATATATCAAAATTTACTAAAGATATGCACTCATTTTCATGTTGATAACTCTTGAACCATTAGGATTTCATTATGGTTTCTTGGGCAAAGTTCTTTCTATAATTCTGACCAACAACTTTGCTGAACAAATAAATCTGTAAAAATCGTCTTATCGAGTGATTCTTACAAAAAGTCAAACGAAAAAATTCGAACTCCATTGCGTATGAGTAACATTTTTTGCTTTGAAGCGCTGAAAGCGGGCAAGATGTATGTGGCTTATTAACGGTTTAAAGACAATTCCAAATGATTTTTCGTTATATATTTGTTCAACAAAGTTGTTGGCAAGAATAATAGAAAGAACTTTGCTGAAGAAACCAAAATGAAAATCCTAATTGTTCAAGAGTTCTCAACATGCAAATAAGTGCATATCGGGAGTAATTAAAAAAAAACTTGCACTAAAGTCTTCGGTAAAGTAGCAAAACGGATGTTACCACGAGATTCCTCATATTAAAATTAAGTGAAAAACGTTGAAATTACTATATATAGATTTTCGTGCAGCACAGTGTAATTAATCTAGTTGCTTATCTTCCAAAAAAGTTTGCAACTCTGTCAATGTTGGGAATTTCATAAAAATTGCAACATTGCAAGTAGGAATAAAGAAAACTGACTTATTGAATGTCAATAAAAGCTATGTTATGGTGGCGGTCATATGATCCCCGTTCACTTGTTTTCATGCTTAAACACAAATATTGTGAATAATTTCACTACGCAACCTGCTTTGACCCCGTGATTTGGTCAAAATTTATTCACTTTCTACTAGTTTCCATTTACATTGAAACAACCACAATTCATGACGTGCCCTTGACCTCCACAATAACATAGCCCTAACCTAAAAAAAAAATAAGCAACGAAATGCAAAAACTAATCTTTCACACTAGTGTAAACAGTGCAGGGGATTTTCTTAATCTTGTTTGTTTTAAACTCGAATGTAAACGTAGTATAAGAAACGAACTTTTAGCGTCTCAACTCGTCAACAATGAGTGTTAAAAATGTACGACATTTTTTTCACTCATACAGTGATGTGCGATGAAATAGAGCCAGTGCTATAGAAATTATTTAAATCGAAAAATCTTAGAAAACTTTGCATATTTAATTTTTTCTTTTAGTAGGTAAAAAAAATAATTCATTTAATTCATATTAGTAAATTAACTTATTAACCTAAGTGTGAAACATAAACGAAAAAATTAAAAATTCAATGATATGTCCACTTTCGGCTGTGACTTGAAATAGAGCCAGAAGTAGTTACTTAATTTTAGCCATGACCTGTGATTAGAAAATTTGAAATTGCATGATATAATCAATAGAAATGATTGAAATATAAGTACTTCTACCTTAATATTTGGTGGAGTATCCATTATTTTTGATAACTGCTGAGCAACACCTAGGCATCGAATCCACTAGTTTTTGGAACTTAGTAGCTGGAATTTTCTCCCATGCGTCCTTGACTAATCTCCAAAGATCATCTTTGTTGGTTGGATGCTTGTCTCTAAGAGCCACTTTAACATCTCGAAATAAATTTTCGATAGGATTAAGGTCTGGCGACTGTGGCGGCCAGCTTAAAGCTTCGATGTTTTTTTCCTGGACTATTCTTTTGCCCGCTTTGATGTGTGTTTCGGGTCGTTATCCTGCTGTGAAACATCCATCGAAGCGGCATATCAAACTCTGCGCACGGCAACATGGTTTCACGCAATATCCTGGTGTATTGCAAAGCATCCACCTTTACCCCGATGCAAAATAAAGGACCTCTGTCATTATATGAGAAACACCCCCAAACCATTATACTCCCACCGCCATGTTTAACCGTTTTTATAGTGTGTTGAGGGAGGAATTCGGTATTGGGGGGTCTTCTCACAGAAAGGCTGCCTCGGTCTGAGTTGTAAAAATTAACTTTGGTTTCATCTGACCAAAGAATATTTTGCCATTTGCTCGTTGGCCAATCAGCATGAACCTTTGCGAATTGTAATCGCTTGCGGACATTAGTCAGACTTTGGTCAGAAATGGTACCTTCCGAGCAGCTTTAGCCTTCAATCCGTTTTTAATTAAAAATTTTCGAATCGTTTAAGTTACCACATTCAAGGAATATTGTTTTTTGAGAGCGGAAGAGGTAACAAACGGATTTTTTTTTACGTGACGTAGGATTAGTCTTTGCAAACTGGTACTTATTTGGGTTGTTTCCTTTTGGTTTCGGTTTTTTACGTAAACTTTAATGCGTTCTCAATCATTTTCTTTGAGCAGACAACTATACTGGCTATTTCCTTTTGGCTTTTAACTTGTTTACGCAAATTTTTAATAATTTTTCGGTTTTCAGTACTGCAATGCCTGGCTCTTCCAATTTTTAGACCAAATTGTTCGAAGCACTAAAATTTATTTTAAAATCTTAAAACGGAGAAATCTTACTCACGTCAATGATGTAAGAAAACCAGGTGTTAGTGAGTTTTTGACAACACCATGAATTTCTTCGCTTCTGTCAAAAAATTGTGAGCGAAAGAGCGGAACTGTTGATAGTTGTCAAATTGTTTTATTTGTTTGAGTTGCTAGATGATGTGCTTTAGTTTTTATTGTGCGACAAAAAGTTATTGCAGTGTCTTCGCCGATTTGCCAAGTTTGTCATTGAATGTTTTAGCCATTTTATCAGAAACGTGCGTTAGAAGGTGCCGCCGACATGAAGCTTCGGCCAGCATGCAAATTGTCTTGCATTCACATCGTGTTTTTATGTTTGTGTAACGCACAGCGTCTCATATATTTTTTATTGTTTTCCATATCACTTTATTCTCACTTTAATCTCAGTAAAAATCTTATAAACTTGCAGAAAGACCCGAATTTAACAAAATTCGCTTTCATTGCAATTCACCATCAGCTGTTTTTGACAAGAGCGAGGAAACATAATTTTATCATTTTGAGAGAGAAGTGTCAAACTCACTAACGCCTCTATTTCTTACACCATGCTCACGTTTTGTAGTAAAATTGTATTAAAAAAGATCTTTTAATATTAAAAATGTTTTAATTATACTGGTTGGCTCTATTTTAACGCACACATTTAAAAAAAACAATATCATAATTTCACAGATTTGCGAAAAATAAACGCGCAGTTGTACTCAAAAACAACTGTACAATATTCATGGGAGAACTGGTTTTTAAACTACAGTTGGTTCACAGCATGCTCTGTTGTTACAAAAAAATGTTAATTAAGAAATATCATCAGCAAGTACGTGCCTCTATTTCATCGCACATCACTGCAGTTCACAGATGTTTATTTAATATTAACAAAATTATTATTGCACATTAACTTATAACTAAAAGATACTCTGTTCGCAATTGATCAGCTGTTTCAGGCGAGTTGAGCAAATCGTCCCATTTTGGGTTAAATGTCAAAACAGACGAAACGATTGCAGACACTCGGCATGTTTCAGTCGTGTCGTTTCAAGAATGATAGAAACAATATTACGACATCCGCATGTTTTACCGCTAGAAGACGTAATTGGAGCCAACTCTTCTTATTGGCTAAAAAGAGATAGCTAATAAGGAAAAACATAGAGATGGCAACATTCAATTGGCTCCAGTGACGTCGATGTCGTAATCTTGTTTCTAACATTCTTGGTTCGTTTCGTCTATTATGGTCATTCCTATGACTGGGAGCAATAATTGCTTTCGCCGCAAGAAGTTTGTTGGCTATTCGGGTTGAAAGGGGACTTTCGTCTACTCCGCCCTCATTTGTCCACAATTGTCCACAAACTGCTTGCGGCGAAGGCAATATTCGGAGCAATAATTGCCAAATAGCCATAAAAAAAAGCAGTCTGATGGCTATTCGGGTTGAAAAGGTTCTTTTGTCAACCCCTCATGCGTCGAATTGTCCACAAACCGCTTGCGGCGAAGACAATTATTGGGCCGTTTTTCACTCGGCATTCTATGAGCAATAATAACTCAAATAGAAAGGGGACTTTTGTCAACCCCCTCATGTGGGCGAATAATCGACAAACTGCTTGCGGCGAAGGCAATTATAGTCGAGTGAAAAGCGGGACATTGCTCGAGAATTGCCGTGTGTGATGACGGACGAAGTTAAAGGTAAGACAAGAGAGAGCTCTCTCTCTCTCGAGAGAACTTAACGAAAAAGGGTTGCTGAGATGCAGAAAAAGGACACTTAGTACTAAAAATTAATTTTTCTTAAAATAACTCAAACTAACGATGATCTGACGAAACACCCCGACTGCTGACTTTTTTTCTTCATAAAAAACGATCCGGTCTCATAAAAAGAATATTAATAATTTTTGTAGAATAGTTGAATTAACAGGGAGAAAAATGAAATAACTGGTAAATTTTGGTACTTACACACCGTCAATTATCAATTTAATGTTTTTTTATTATTTTTTTCAGCAGCAACTTTCTAAAGAGTTGTCTCCACACACAAAATATAGAAATTCGCATTCATCCAGTAAATTTTTGATTGAAATTTTAACAGAAAAAAACATTACGATTATAGAAAAACTAATGATCCGGTCAAAAAGTTTTTTAACAAGAATGTGGAAATTTTTCAAGATTTTGTGCATTATTCTGCATTTTCTTATTTTCTAAAATCGATTAGTATTAGTATTCAAGGTCAAATGAATGTTAGAAGAAATGTTGGGGATGAAAAAATAATGGAATTATCTTATACATTTGATCTCTATAGGGGTCAACCTGAAGGAGCCTTTAAAATAATTTGCAACATTTTGTATTTTTTTGCAGATAGGAGCTGCATGAGATTCAAAAAATGTTTGGACTGAAAATATTATAGAGCCAGCTCCTGCATTTGACCGCGTGGACGGTTACAATGTTTTTTTTATGCGACTTGAACCGTATGTATAAAAAACTGCAATGGAACTTTTTTAAATTAAAAGTAGGAATACTAGGCATTATAAAAATTAAATTTTCGAGGATATATCAACTGATCTATTTTTTAAATTGCCATTGAATACTAGAGGTATTTACGATTCAGTGCACTTGTCTATGCAGTTGAGGACTTGTGCACTTTACAAAAACAAAATATACATAGAAACGTAAAAAATCTGAACAAGTGCTTTTCTACTATTGCCTTAAACTTGAGCAGCTGTGCACTTGTGTGCATTGTAAAAATTTGACAGCCTTGAAATAGTGATGGCGGTGTGTTCATAAAAACCTAACTGCACTGGCAAGTGCACTGCCTTTTTTAGAAGTTTATGAAAAAATTAGTTATTTCTATGACTTATAAAATACAGTTCCTGCTAAAAAATATTATTAAATTTTATTTTTATTACATATTTTGTTATTGTTAGTAATCGTGAATATCCCTAATGCTTGTTTTAAAAGCTTATGAAAAAATTAGTTTTTTCTATGACTTTAAAATACATTTCCTGCTAATAAATATTATTAAATATTATTTTTATTACATACTTTGTTATTGTTAGTAAAATTACTAAAAATGAACTTAATCATTTTTCATTTGAAAAAAATTATCCTCAACAATCAAGATACAGTTGCTTTTGTTGCGAGTTTCTATAATCTTCTAAGTATTCTAAAGTATTTTTTTAAAACTACTGAAAAGTTCAAATTTTTTAATTTCAGAATAACAAAACATGGTTTTTAATTTTGATTTTGAAATTTTTTCAGTATTTTTTTTTTGTTTTTAAAAAATCGAAACAATATTTACCAATGTTCAATTACTTTATTACATTCAATAAAATTATTAAAAATAATCCTTACGACAAAAGTTATACTTCTTGGAAGTTGGCATACAACTTTTGCGTTGTACTCAGTTTTTTTAATTTCCAAATTTTGTTAGATTTCTAGGTGTTGTTTTTTAATTAGATACATAAATATATAACTGCTGGCAGCTGCTGGTAAGAGGTCGCTGATTTTGAACCTTTTATTATAATTTAACAAATTTTTGACACTAGGGTGGACTCTAAAAATTTATTTTAGCTTTATACTCTTTGTAGTTGCGCTGGTCGCTGATTTCGAATCTGATGTAGTAATTTCAAAAAGTTTTTGAAATGGGGTGAACCCTAGAAATGTGTTTTTTTGTTTTATACTCTCATAAAAATTTTACATATTACTTTCAATAAATACATTTTTTTTTAAATATTAAATTTAAGTTTTTGATTTGATTGTACATTAACATTATTTGCCTTAACAAAATTATATAAAATAAAAAATAAAAATATACAGATCTTATTTCGAATTACATTCGAAGTTGAAGAAAAAGCTGAAGGATCTTCGTTCCTTTCGTTAAAAAAATCGGCAAAAACGTCGAAAATTGATTTTTACTAAAATTATATCTCAAACATTACTTAACAGATTAAGTTTGAACTACCGTTGGTCAGATAGTTAATTCAAAAATAATTTTGGGATATTTTGGTGGTTGGGGTTCCATCCTTTGCGGTTCGATGTAGGGGTTCGAAAAACACCATTTAAAAAATTTAAATAACTTTTACATGAATTTAATTTTGAGTTTTAGATCAAGTAAGTTTGAAGAAGGCAACAGAAACAACAACAACTCTGCTTAGAGTCAAGCACATGTTTTGTTATATAGTACAATTGCCCAAAAATTTTATAAAGTACTAGCTGATATACCCGATGTTACTCGAGAGTCAATTTTATAAACATTTTAACATACACTTCTCGATTAAATGTTTTTTAAAATCGGGAATAGTGAAAATCATGTTGAATTTTATTTGAATTTTATTTAATTTAATTTTATTTATCTACCGTTAGAAAGGTAAAAAGGCAAAAAATTAGCTGGAAGAATTTTTGCAAATAAATGCTGTGTCATATGAAAGGTAGTTAGATTTTCTATTTTTAATTGATTTCATTTTTACAACAACAACAATTTTTGAGTCATTTTTTGAGTAAAAAGTCAATATTTTGGACCTTTTTTGACATAATCATAAAACATATATACTCTGACTTAACGGTACAGTTCAACCTATTTTTGTGAAGTGATTTTATTGAACTTTTCAACAAAAAAAAGTTGAATGAAATATATTAATGGACAGCGGAGATATTTGCATCGAAGGACCAAACTTTGATTTTCATGTCGTTTTTTTCTTATTCGTAGGTAACGATGTTTTATAAAAAAGTCGTTGTACTGAAAATTTCTCCAATTTTGAAGATGTGAGTGTTTTTGATGTCAAAATAACGAAAAATTTATGAAATCAAATACACAAAAATCTCCTATCGCAAAAAATTTTATAATAGCAAAATTATCGTTAGTTGAAAAATTTTAGAGGGGGCGTGGCAAAAACTAAGTATGTAACATTTTAAGTTGGGATGAACCTAATATGTGTACCTAGTTTGAGCGAAATCCGTTGAGCCGTTTAGATTTGTATAAAGGCCAAACAAACAAACAAACAAACAGAAAATGAGTTTTATTACTATAGATAGTCAATTGTATGAAAGAATAGATTTTTAGCCATAACTTTTGATTGGAAAGAGATATTGGGGTAATTTTTTCACATAAATTATTTTTGAGACTTCACTTTTAAAAAATATAAAAACAACATTTTGGAAAAAATAAATTTCGCGAAAAAAATCCCTTGTTGTTTTGATTACAAAAACAGTAAAATAATTTTTGCGCTTAGCTGGAAGAATTTTTGCAAATAAATGCTACGTCATATTAAAGGTAGCCAGATGTGCAATTTTTAATTGATTTCATTTTTACAACAACAACAATTTTTGAGTCATTTTTTGAGTAAAAAGTCAATATTTTTGAACTTTTTTGACATAATCATAAAACATATATACACTGACTTAACGGTACAGTTCAACCTATTTCTGTGAAGTGATTTTATTGAACTTTTGAACAAAAAAAATTTGAATGAAATATATTAATGGACAGCGAAGATATTTGCATCGAAAGACTAAACTTTGATTTTCATGTCGTTTTTTTCTCATTCTTAGGTAACGATGTTTTATGAAAAAGTCGTTGTACTGAAAATTTCTCCAATTTTGAAGATATGTGAGTGTTTTTGATGTCCAAATAACAAAAAATTTTTTAAATTAAATATACAAAAATCTCAGTAAAAAGTTTTATAATAACAAAATTACCGTTAGTTGAAAAATTTTAAAGGGGGCGTGGCAAAAACTAAGTATGTAACATTTTAAGTTGGGATAAACTTAATATGTGTACCTAGTTTGAGCGAAATCCGTTGAGCCGTTTAGATTTGTATAAAGGCCAAACAAACAAACAAAAAATAAGTTTTATTACTACAGATTAAAGTTAAATTTTTTATAAAAAACTATTTTTACTATTTGGCCAGTGCGAATTAAATTTCAATACAATTTTGGTGTGGTTGTGTTTGTAGGCACATTTGCATTGATCTAACTGTATGCATTTTTTTATCACATTGGCAAGCCGTAGAACAAATATTGTTGAATCTCATATTGTTTAAACTTGAAAACTATTTTGTGCATGTTTTCAAGTTCTTAAATATGATATTTGTATTATAGTTCTGCAAAAAAATTATAAATAACTATCAATTTCAATCCCATAAAGCAACGTAACCATACAATAATCTCGGTCGATTTTAAGGAGTGTTGGGAATTTCTGAATTCCCTGCTTTCAAATTTTTCAAGAGAATTGCACCAAACCTAGCCATAATCATTAACAGTGAACGAATGAAAAACTTTGCCATACGTGTGCGTGTAAACTTGTCATCAGAGTATATTAATTAAGTCACTGAAAAGATTTTCGTTTTTGTCCTAAAGGACCTTTTCGTTTTTGTTGTTTGTACAAATAAATAAATCTTATCACACACGCATTTATTATTTTCTGGGTGTGTTTTTATTTTGAAATAATTAAAAAAACTTAGACATGAAGTTAATATTAACTAAAGCACAATTTTGATATGAAACGAATTGGTGAAAGCACCTCGCCCTTTGGGTGGGACTCAAAGTAAAAATGATTTTAGCTGAAACGTATTAAATTTCATTTCTATGACTGGCAATTCTGCTATGGTTGATTCAAAAAGTAGAAATGAAGTGAAAATTAGTAGCATCAAAAAGTTTTTATATAGGCAAGTTTTAAAGAATATAAGTCTTCATAAGTGCCGCATGAACTCCTCCGAGAACTGGCTTTTAATGCTGCAAGGGCCATCCGGTATGGAATGCCGCTGGTTTTTAAATCAATTATTAACAGTCACCGTCAATTCTGCGTCATAGTGCAAATCAGAGATCTGCAACGGATAGCTTTTTTGCGACTCTGAGTATATCCGAAAAAAATAAGTACAAAAACCTACTCACCCTAAGCGCACACAACTCGACTCATATTCTCTTCTACGAAACTAGAATGCGGCGGCTCAAATAAATATGAGTATCCTAAGTCATGAGTCGGATCAGGAAAGATCGGGTTTTTTCGGTTCATAACTACTTATGGTTGTTGTCGTCTTGCTGATACTTATCCTACTTGCCCAAATACTCATAATCGACACAAGTAGCCGAATCACTCGGCTCATCTGCCACGGATATGAAAGAGAGCGCAGTAGAGCGCAGTAGAGCGCAGCAGTAAATAGTGAGCGAGTCTTTTGTATTTGTTTTGTGCTATTTTTTCCTACGCATATCTAAATGCTGAATAACAGATGTGTTATTCTTGTGTTGCTTTTTGTTTTTATCGTGCACAGTGAAAGCTGCGCATGAGGTAACATTGTTAAGGCTTACAAATAATACGCAGTTTCGATAGTATCGTAAGTCATTCATTTTCTGCAATCAGCAATTATTATTAAATTTGTAAATTATTTTTTTATTTTTCTGTAGCCTTCAGTTACCAAATCACATGCGCATAATATAAATTACACTTCTATTGCACGTGTTTACGCACAAGAAGCAAACAGACACGTGCGCCACACAGTGGTTGAGCCCCATACAAAAGTTGTCAATAAATAGAAGGACTCATCGTAAACCAATTAAATTTTGTGTATTATTTGGAATTTGCCTTATTAGAATACACACAAAAATATTTTTAAATCCGCCCTCAATCACGCCTGCCTCCCATACAACACAAATATTTAAAACGCCATATTTTTTTTGTCTTAAACCAATACAAGAACCATTCTGTCAGAAATCTTCAATATATGTCTATTATAAAAAAAGTATTTTCTGCCACGCCCACCTCCCATACGAAATTTTCCAATTCACGTGTTTTTCCGTATTCCAAGTTCAATGAAGCGCTGCATCTAAACTGTCTAAATTAAAGGTTTATAGTATTCAAAAATATTATTTGTTGCTTTTTATAAAAACAAAAACAAAATCATCAAAAAAAGCTTATCGTTTCGTTTGAATTCCAAAAAAAGGAGTGAACCTCATGCTTTTTGCCACAAATTGGCACTGGTTGTAAATGTGATACTATCAACAGTTAAAAAAGATAATAGCATACTTTTTAGCATTGTGATAAAGTGAGCACAGGTCGTGTAGCATAAAAACATGGCTTGCATACACGGAGAAAACTGTTTGCAAAATTAGTATTGTGGTTAAGCAAAACTTGCGCTTGATTCTAAGCCACTTCAACATTATGCAAAATTTTAGCAAAAACTAATCAAAATATGCTTTTCTAATATATAACAACTAAGCAAATATTTGCTTGAATTAAGTAAGCATTTGCTCCTCCCATTTATAATAACTTAGCAAATTTTTGCTGAAATTAAGTAAAAATTTGAATGTAATCAAAATTTTGCTTTTTCCTAAATAATCGAGGAGTGATTGCAATTTAGCAATCTTTTTCTTAAATCACATTGTGATTGAGCAAAGTTTTGCTGATTTGCTTTTAAGCAAAACATTTGCTTGATTCAAGCAAATTAATTTTCTCCGTGTACGTATTCTAATTCTGTTGTTTAGAATCAAAGAATATATATTTCACTTTCAGCTAATTGAAGATGTTTGAAGAACATTTCTTGACAAGGGAATTTGAATGTTTGAATAGTTTTGAAAGCATTTTATTGCGAAATTCATTAAAATGTTTCATAGTAAGCTATAAGATAATGTGAATTAATTTAACTTTATACATATCACATTATTGTTTTACTAATTAAATTTAGTTGTAATTATTTAAAAAAATATTTAATATATATTAACATAGTAAATTAATAGACTGAGAAACACACTATAGAATATTTAAGTACTCTGCAAATATAAAGTATTGCAAAAGAAGCATAATAACATTTTTAAAGCATTTATCGTATTTAGTAAGTAAATGCTTTCACTATTTACATTAAAAATTTAACGATTTTAACTCGTAAGAAGTGATCGTTAAACAAAAAATGCCTCAAATAATACTAAAGAAAATGACTATAGCAATAAACCTTGAGACTAAACATATCTATATTTTCTTCTAAACGCATTTACCAAATGTTGTTCACGGACTCAAAAATTTCTGTCAGTTTTTTTTAATCGCTCAACTTACAGTCCAATAAAAGCATTTCTTTATTTAAAATATCGTCGACATCCATAGATCATTATGTTTTATTCTGCAAAAAAAAAAATTTACGTTTTTTTGTCATATCAACTTTGCATAAGAAATTTATTGCAAAATTAAAAAAAAAAATATTTCAAGAATGCAAAAAACTTTTTCAATAATGTTTTGTGTACTTAAAAAAACCAGATTGCAATACGTTTTCTGAATTGTCTGTAATAACTCTTGAAAAATATCAATATTTTACGAAATTTTTTCAACATTTTTACATCAATCGTATATTAAGGCGTCTACACAGAAAACCTATATACATATATTTCTGATAAATATTTTGGAATCATGTGAGTTTGAATATTCTTAAGCAACGCAAAGAAAAAAAAATCACAAAAAGAGATCATCAGTTTTGGTATTTATTTCCAACTTTTAACCACTGTGCGCCGGCCTTTTGGTTTTGTTTTATTTTTGTTTATGTCTAACAAACCAAAATCACAAGCGTTGTTATTGTTTCTTTCTCCATAGAGTGCAACAATAAAATAGCAAAAACTCGTTTTCGAGAAAAAAACAAACAAAAAATGAGAGCTCACATGGCCTGCAGACAAATACTTATGAAAAGTGCATACACAAAAAAAAAACTAATTAACGCTAAGAGACGTTGGCAGAGAAGGAGCAGTACTCAGAGTACACTCAAAATACATTCGGATCGAGCGCTTTTGTAACAAACTGACTCAACGCACTCATTGAAAACGGCTCGAAGTGGATCGGATCACGCCGCTCTCGGATATGAGAATGTACTTATAACCGAAAAAATGCTAATGAGCCGAATGCCTATAAGTATTTTACACATATTAATAAGTATGGATAGAGTTCAGAACAGCACGACACTCGGGTATGATTTGAGTATCCGAATTCTGTCGGATACTCATTGCAGTTCTCTGGTGCAAATAGTAATTGAATTAAGTAATAGTTATTCTTTTCTTGTTGTCCTTCTTGTCTTTCTCTTTTTTCTTGGTACTCACTATTTTTCTAACAGCTACCGCAGTTCTCAGCCTGGTGCTGACTCTGCTCTGTTGCATTCGATGTAGTTGTGGCTTAAATTTATTAACTTGGTGAGCTATGCCTGCGCCCTGTCACACTCTATTCTTTATGGCCACTCGTTTGTTGTTGTTGTTGCACAGGATGCTTACATCCGTAGTGTCCTTAACATTGCAGTGCCTTGTCTCTGCTCATTGTTTTTCCAATTAATTTTTAACTCGATTTAAGTGTCGCAGTGCAATGATGTGATGAAATAGACCGTTACATATCCAGCTACTTTAGACCGGAACAGCGAGAATAATGCAATCACTGAGTAACTTCAAAGGGGCTTGTGAAAAATGAAAAAATACTGTCTTCTACCCTTTGAAATAGCTCGTAAATGTAATTATTTATAACATTATTGAATACTGAAATTATTTGTTTGTTGTATGTCATACACACACTCATTAAATCCTTTTTAAGTTTTTTTTAAAAGTTTCTTTATTATTAAACAGCACAAAAAAAAGCAAAGATAACTCTGTCTTCAAAAGCCAGGGTGTGGTATACTAGACTATATGAAGGTAGTGAAATTTTGTTTAAATAAGTTTTCAGGTACAAAGAGTGCTTTGGCGCTATCGATTTTAATCTATTTTTAACACCAGATGGCGCTGTAGTAAAGATTTTTTACAAAACTGCTAAAAACTCCTAAACCGCTCATACGATTAGCATAGAAATTTGTATAAAGATGTTTTCAGGTACGTTAAGTGCTTTGGCGCTGTCGATTTTTATCTATTTTTAACACCTGATAGCAATCTAGCACAAATCTTTTACAAAACTGCCAAAAACTCCTAAACCGCTCATATGATTAGCATACAATTTTGTGTACAGAGGTTTTCAGACACGATAAGTGTCTTGGTGCTATTGATTTCCATCTATTTTTAACACCAGAGGTTGCTGTAGTACATGTATTATACAAATCGCCAAAAAATCTTAAACTGCTTATATTATTAGCATAGAAATTTGTATAACGAGGTTTTCAGAAGGGTTTAGAATATTCACACACCTTCACTCACAAACATTTGCTTGAAGCACACAACACACAATTTTATTTTAATTTCCTTTTTGTGTGTAAAGGTGAATTCACACGATTCACTATCATCGTTCACTTTGGATGAATCATCTGATTTGTAAAATGTAAATTAAGTTTCATCTTTAAAATGAAGATGATTGTCATCCACATTGAACAGTGAAAGAAGTAGAAGGTCTTCCTACTTTTGATGAAAGTGAAAGCAAACCGAACTGATGTGTCATTCGTACTAAAACATAATTGAAAGGTGTTAACATAATTTCAAGCAGAAAGTTTATATTTTTTTTATTTAATTGCTGAATAGCTTTTATTTATTTAATTTTTTTAAACGTCAATAAAATTAATCAGCCAACGAATATATATTGACATTCAACACCGCATCATCCATTAAATTTAAAATTTAGGCCTTTTCCACACTTGGTCAACGCAATTCCAACACAACTTCAACGCAACAGCGAAAAAGTTGAAAAGCAATGCAACTATAAACCGAATGCTTTCAGACTTGCTTCAAAAGTCATGCAACATATAATAATTGTTATTATATAAAACTCATGTTTTTCGACTTCTTGCACTGATTTAATATTTAACACTTGCTCATTCATCTTGCAAACTATTTCTTCTTCATTTAGACTCTATTAGGAACTAATTAATTAGCTTATTCACCTTGATTAATATAAAGTCTATTGCACTACAAATACTTGAATTCACAAAACAAACAAACTGATGCAACACGTCGCCGATGAAAATTGCGGAAAGCCGCGTTGCGTTGAACAGGTTGAGAACGTGTCGAGAACTTGTTGCGTGCAAGTTGCTTAATCTGAAGGTTCCGGTATAAATACACAGGCTAGCAACTTGAGTTGGAGTTGCGTTGACCAAGTGTGGAAAAGGCCTTACACTTTGAATAATGTAAATTAAAAATTGATTCACTGTCATCGTTCAACGTTCACTATAATCGTTTTGAGTGAAATGTGTAAATTCGCCTTAACGGAGTTGGCGTGTTTTTGATCATCCAACATGAATTCTTCGTTTTAATATTTGCTTGTGCGTCACAAACTCAAACAAAAATCGATCTCAACAATTCTCTGTGTTTCAGTTTTACACTTATGTTTGCGTCAAAATGTTCATGTTGGAGAGAGAGTTCAGACCTTTGTCAAAACCAAAACAAAGACAATTTTTCCAACATGAACAAGTGGTGTTTGCAAAATTATCTTTGTTTGTGTCGGGCATTAAGATCTATCACTACCGTCGTGTGGCGTAAAAAACAAATGCTGTTCTGGGGCCGAATAACAGCATCCGTGATCGAGCAAAATTACGAAGAGCTCGACGAGACAAGTGCCTATTAATCTTGTACAATTTTGCTCGATCAGGGATGCTGTAATTCGGCCCCTGCTTTTTGGCCAAATGTAGTAAATTTCGGCGTCAATTAGAAAATATTTTGCGCTGAAATAATGTCAGTTGCAAATATTTCAATGAAAAGCAATGCAAAGGAAAAGTTTTGTTATAAAAAATATGCGACTTTTAATGAAGAAACAAAAGAATTTACTTGTCCCGTTGAAACTTGCAGAAAAGAACTAGCTAGCTAAATGCAAAGTGTATTTCGAATTTATTTGAAACGCATCTCGAGAATGTAAATAAAAAACGCCGCAGGTATTGAATTAAACACTATCTTAAACAGAGCAGATTTTATAAGATGTTTTATTGGATTAGTATAAAACAAATTTTGCCGCTTGGTCTTTTTGGCGATAAAGAATTTTTTAAAGAAATAATTAATTCCTATGAAGAAAAGTTTGACACAACAATGAACTCAAGAAATATATCAGCTTTGCTTGGCGATTCTAGCCAACAGATAACAAGAGCAATAGCGGAAATTACAAAAAACAAAATGATTTCTTTAAAAATTGACGTTGCCAGTCGGCAAGACAAGCATATTCTGGGAGTCAACATACAGTACATAAAAGATTGGAAAATTTGTCTAATATATAATATATATATCTAAAATATTTTTTAGAATTATTGAAGTAATTTTAAATGCGAAGAAAAATTTATCGATTTTTTATGATTTTTTGGTGTTCGAAATGCCAAGAACCGGAACTTTAAGAATTTTTGAAAAAAAATCAAGTTTCAACAGCTATAACTTTTTCATCCGAATTTTGGTTTTTGTAGTTTTTTTGCACAAAATAGCTTAAGACTATGCCAGAGTTACCTGCCAAGTCGTTTTTTTAAATTCCGCATTTTTGGGTTTTTGAAGATTTTTTTCGTAACCAAAAAACTTATACAAACTCGAAATTTACAAAATGTTACACTTCTAGTAAAAAATTTCATAACGACCAAGTTATTCAACGTAATCGCATAATTTTTTTGTATTGGTATTAAATCTTTTTTCAGAAAACATTTCAACCGCATTTCATTGCAATTTTTCAAGATTGAATTTTTAAAATTTTTTCATTACTACAACAAGAAAAAAAATGACATTGTTTCAAAAACTGAAATATCAAAACTCTAGCAATTTTTATCCGATTGTTATGTTTTACATCTCATTTTTAGGGACATTTAAATAACAAACGAAGTGCATACCAGTTGTAGGCACAAAATAAGGTTTTATGTGCAAACAATCTAGTAAAAAAAAAAATGTTCATATGTTTTGCAATTTCAAATTGTAATATGTAAAAAGTCAAAAAAATGTTCATATGTTTTTCAATTTCAAATTTAAGTCGCTTTGATGGTCGGATAAATAATTTACGATTACTTACAATTTGATATTTTTATTGTTTTTACATCAAAAGGAACGATTTTTAAGCCATCCATCTAAAAAAAAGTATTTTAGAAAAATAAGGTCACCCTTAATATACGTATGTATTTAAATCGCAATATCTGGGGTTGTGCTATTCCGATTAAGTTCGTTTTGAGCCTGGTAGATAGATAACTAATTTTTTTTTAATTATATTGTAAAATGTATTTTTGAATGATTAAAATAAATGTCACGTCATAAATGAACGCGTCATAAATTTTTACAAAATACTAAATTCTCAAAAGAATGGAGCGATTTTTTATAGGTTTTTTTATACATTTTTGTTCACCGCGCATTTTATGTGTATATTAGACCGTAAAAAATAACTTTCTTAATTTTTTGCACGGGTCATGGGCTTAAATAATTTATAAAGGTGCAAGAACACACCTTAATGTCATTTACCTTGATCACGGTCATAAAAAACCGTTTTCATTGAATTTTTAGACATTTATTTTAAATCGTAGAAACATTTACTGTACAATTAAAGAACAAAAAATTATATATCCAACAGTTAAAAAAAAACTAAATTGGAATAGAACAACCCCCGATATAGCGGTTGAAGCAACACAGACATTGAAAAATTTTGCCATTGTTCACAATTTTGACCGAAAAATTGAGTGAAAAGAATTGACTATATTCGCGTTGATTTGCTCCTGGCAACCGCAAACTTAACTTGATTTCAAATCTGAGTATGAACTCAGATTCAGCGACCAATTTTACATGAGGATAGAACTATGTTGCAATTTTTCTAATGTTGCAGTATTAAAAATTCATAAATTGGAACTCATCCAGTTTACCTTTCATACCAGTGGGGGGCACGGAGATTCAGCAGCAAAGTATTATTTGACTATATCTACTGTATATTTACTTTTATTAAATAACGAAATACAAAAAAATTTGGTCCCATACCTATGGTGCTTATACAAATTTTCCAATCTTTTATGTACTGTATGTTGACTCCCAGAATATGCTCGTCTTGCCGACTGGCAACGTCAATTTTTAAAGAAATCATTTTGTTTTTTGTAATTTCCGCTATTGCTCTTGTTATCTGTTGGCTGGAATCGCCAAGCAAAGCTGATATATTTCTTGAGTTCATTGGCCCTTATTATGAGTTGCTTTCGAAGTTCGATCTTCGCTGGTTATCGAACAGCGAGTATCGAAAGTTAAATTCTTATTATGAGCAGTGCAACCCTATCGAAATGTTCGTTGCTCATCGAAATTTAAGTCGAATAGGATTTTGTTTCCGATGCGATGCGTGCATCGCAATTGTTAGAAATTATTGTTAAAAATTATAATAGCAATAATTGTTAAAAATTTAAGTATTTTGTGAAATACTAAAATTCAAAACTAATATTAAACTGTTTTTGTAATTTTTATGCAGGTCTAAGGTGGTGAGCAACAAATCACAGTTAGAAAAACTGGTCTTATTAATGGAGGCAAACTTTGATTGCAAAGGATATTTGTTCCAAAGTTCAGGCGAAAAGACATGAAATTAAATTGCTTAGGACCACCAGTTAGAACAGCAAAGTGGCTTAAGATAAGCTAAAGAAAGCGTTGCTCAACCCTTTTCTACTTCTAGCCAGTTCCGTCAAGGTTTCATCCTCTTCTGACGAAGCGTCGAATCTTATGGAAATTATTTTCGTCATAGTTATAACTTTTTTGTCTTATTTTTTGCAATCAACTTTCAAACCAATCGTATTTAGTTGAAATAAAATAACAATCACCTGATAGAAATATAAAGGGTGTCCCAACAAGAGCGCAATTTTAAAATTTTAAATAAAACACAGATATTTTAAAAAAAACGTGAAACTTTACTATATCGTAAATAGACAGAATGAGGTTATGTATGGAACAATATATCGTGCAGATGGCCGCCGCGGCTTTGCTGGCATACACGGTATCTTTTAATGAAATTTTCAATGACCGTTTTGCATAAATGCTGCGGCATTTCATTAATGCAGCGTCCAATTTCCTCTTTTAAGGCTTGAGTCGTCGTCGGCTTATTCACGTAAACCATCGACTTCAAAAAACCCCAAAGAAAAAAATCTAATGTTGTTAAATCGCACGATCTAGGCGGCCAATTCTGATCTCCAAAACGCGAAATAACACGACCGGGAAATGGCTGATGCAGCAATTGAATTGTTTCTCTGGCTGTATGACATGTGGCGCCGTCTTGTTGGAACCACATGCCCTCCACATTCATTTCTTCAATTCTAGGCAAGAAAAAACTGGTTATCATTTCATGATACCGAACACCATTGACTGTTTGCGCTTGACCTGCCTCATTTTCATAAAAAAAAGGTCCAATGATTCCTCCAGCCCAAAAACAACACCACACAGTGAGTGACACGTTGAGGATGCATTTGCTTCTCGTGAATCACTCGAGGATTTTCCTCACCCCAAATGCGACAATTCTGCCTATTGACGAAGCCATCAAGATGGAAATTGGCCTCTTCACTGAAGATGATTTTAGCGGCAAAATCAGCATTTTCATGTTGTCTCTCCAATACCCAATTAACGAACTCCCTTCGCTGTCCATGGTCAGCTGGCTTCAGTTCCAGAGTCAATTGAACTTTGTATGCATGAAGATGCAAATCTTTCGTCAAAATTCGCTGCATAGTGGATTTGGAGACACCAATTTGCTGAGCTCGGTGTCGAATTGAGGTGGATGGAGTTTGAGCGACATCATCACGTACAGCTGCGACATTTTCGGTCGATCGACCTGGTCGAAGGCGCGTTGTTGTCTTTACATCACTAACAGACCCAGTTTCGGCAAATTTATCCATTAATCTTTTTACAGTTGACTCTTTTGGAGCATTATTGTGAGCCCAAATTGATCGCAATTTGCGAACTGTAGACGCAAAACTTTCACCATTTTGGTAAAACAATTTCACAATGAGAATGCGTTGTTCATTCGTGTAGCGCTTCATTTTTACTAACCTCGTACCTTCTACTAGCAAACAATAACAATTGTTCAAATGTCAAACAATGACACTTCGAATGGCGCCAAATTTAAAAATTGCGTTCTTGTTGGGACACCCTTTACTACCGTGAAGAAACAAAATGAACGAAATTCACAATAGCGCTACTCTTTGTCGAAAGCACGTTATAATACCAAATGAAAATTCTTTCGATCAGGCCTTTCGACTACAGTCGAAGATCGAACGCAGCTCATAATAAGGGCCATTGTAGTGTCAAACTTTTCTTCATAGGGATTTATTATTTCTTAAAAAAATTCTTTATCGCCAAAAAGACGAAGCGGCAAAATTTGTTTTATACTAATCCAATAAAACATCTTATAAAATCTGCTCTGTTTAAGATTGTGTTTAATTTAATAACTGCAGTGTTTTTTATTTACATTCTCAAGATGCGTTTCAACTAAATTCGAAATATACAAGGGTAAGGGTGTAAGGGGATAAGGGTGTAAGGGGGTAAGGGTAATGTGGTAAGGACTATGTGGTAATGTGGTAAGGTGGTAAGGGGGTAAGGGGTATGGGGTAAGGGGTAAGAGGTAAGGGTAAGCGGTAAGGGGTAAGTGGTTAGGGGTAAGAGGTAACGGTGTCTAAATTTCGATAAATCTTTCTCAATGCAAATTTGAATGGTGCCTTCGTTTTCGATTTTTCCGTCTTGCTAGTAATTATTTTTCGATTGTTTCTGGCAGAGCGGTGAATAAACTTAATTAAAATTATGAAAGGGTATTGGATTTACATTTTTGAATGTTATTAAATGTCCTACTAAAGCTAGAAATATCATAAGAGTATATTGTTTAATGCACACCTATGTTTTTTTTTTGGAAGATATCTTTCTATAACTTAATAGTCGTTTTCGTAGATATCAAATTATATTCTTATATATTGGGAGTTTACTTTAAACTGAATTATTAACTAAATAATTTTTAATTTACTGAATTTATTTATCTAAATTTACTTTCAGGAAGTTTTAATGAACTTATCAGCTGTTTTCGAGTAGTTTTTGCTAAAAAAAACGATTTGTTCTATAAAAGTTTTATACATCAGTTATACAAAGTTTATTATTAGACAGCTATTATTTTTACACTTATTTAAGTGACTTAAAAATTAATTCTATCATGAAATTGGGTAATAAAATTTGTTACGGCATATGTAACGTGACCAACCTTACTTCTTTTGGGAGATTTTTACTTATTTTTTGCTCGCAGTACTTCTTGTATCGAAGTACACTTAAAGTAGTTGTTTTAAATGTTGTACTTCTATTTGACAATTTTTTCATTAATCAATTCACAATACACATATCTAACAACTACAAAAATGTTTTTATATCACTGTCTTTTTGAAATTCAGTTTGTCTGTTCTTTCGTTCGTTTCGTTGCTTCTGCATTCTCAACAGTTTTTGCCTCTCCTGAAAATTCGTGATTTTTAAGTTGTGACAGTTCTGTACTGCAGTCGCGATATGTACTTTGAAATATTTAATATTAGGTCTGTTCCCGTACTTTTAGGACTAGAAATGGTAAAATTGTCAAATACGTGAGAGTAAGAAAATATCTCTTAAAAATATAGAAAAAGTACGGAAATTCTTTTCGGACTTAAATTGTGTAAACTGAAAAATAAAATCGTTAGTTAAAATAAAGAAAAATTGTCACATTCATATGTATTACAACTGCCCTTATTCTTGTTGTCACTTTTTCTTGTGTGAGGTGACGCGTGTCATTGTGACTTAAATTCGTATTCTTGTTGTCACTGAAAAGAGGAACGGCACAGTGAACAGCGCCATGTGATTTATTTGTGCTATTGTTGTCACATTGAACACATTCTTGGCAAATTAAAGTGACAATTTACTCGCATTGTTTTTTTAAGTGAGGAAGATGAGCGAACAGAAGAGGTAAATAATAATATATAATTAGGGGTTTTTAGTTAGAAATATTAATAACTTTTTTATTTTGGTGTCAAAATAACATCCCAAAAACAATTTCATCATTTCCCACGACTTTTTGATAACCGCATTCAGTCAAGAAACGTAGCACAGCAGCCAATTTAATAATAGGAAGTAATCAAAAATTTATCTTCGAGGAATTGATTTTGCTCTCCAGTATATTAAATATATACATAAACGCGTCCTTTGACAATCTAAAATAGATGATGAATCTGCAAAGAAAATAAATATAAGATCACGAAATCAAAACTGCATTTTTAACTCACACTCCATCAGGTAACTTCATCGGGCTTGAGGCATCCCTTAAATTTCTCCTTTTAATTTTTAAATTTTCTCCATTATCCGAGCTGTCACTGTCTGAAAACCAAAACTCAAAGGAACGCATATTTTAACTATTTACTGAATTTAACTATTCAGTTTGCTTAAACAAATAAAATTTTGCAATAAGCAGAAATAGAAGGGCGCGTTCAATGCGCTCTTTTATTTCATTTTCACTTGTTCCACAAACTCACGTCACATGACAACAAGAATACCAGATTTCTAGCGACGTGACACGAGTGTGAGAGCTCTCACATAGGTGAAGTGACAACTAGAATAAAGGCAAATATTGAAATTCGCTCTAATTCTTGTTGTTACCTCATCTATGTGAGTAGACTCACACTCGTCCCACGTCACTTGAATTGTGGTATTCTGGTTGTCATGTGAAGTGAGCGTGAGAAACATGTGGAAATGAAATCACGGGTCGTGTTCATTGCGTCGACTTTTTAACTTTTTAGCATCAATATCAATTTTGAAGTCGAATAAAAAATAAAAAGCAATTATTTAAATATTATTTATTAAAATAAACATGCGTTCATTCGAGTTCTGGTTTTCGGATACTGATAGCGAAGACAGCGATGATGGTGAAAATTAAAAATTCAAAAGATTAATGCTAAGGGACGCCTCTAAGCCGTTGAAGTTACCGGATGGAGTGTAAATTCAAAATGCAATATTAAAGTTTAATGCTCATATACTAATTAAATTTGCAGGTTTGTCAGCTTTTTTAGATTTTCAATACCTTTTGGTACATACCTTTTTGGTTCTTGCATTTTCTAACTTAAAATTTTTGCGCGAGTAAAATATAACTTAAATCCCACGACAAGTGACAACAAGAATACAAAAAATTATTTGCTTGTTCGTGTTCACAGCGTCGTTCCGCGTTTCAGTGACAGCAAGAATAAGAGTTGTTCTCACAGTGAAACAAGTCACACTCACTTAGGTGAGGTGATAACAAGAATTAGGGCAATTAATTCTCAAATAAATATTCACATTTATTTTTTTACAAATTTAACATGTTTCTGGTTTCTATTCCAATAGTTTTTATTTATTCGAAAGAACTTTGTATATTTTAAGAATTATTGTAAACAACTGATTTTTAGCAGTATGACACTTTGTATATTTTAAGAATTATTGTAAACAGCTGATTTTTAGCAGTATGACACTTTTATCACTTTTACCAGAGTAAATTTTTCGGACTAAAACTTGCAACTTTTGACAGCTAGAGAAAATTTGTACTCTCTCTGTTGCACTCTCTTATATTATTTTTTCGAGTACGGAAACGCTTTTCTAACTAAAACCTGCAAACTTTAACCTTTAAACTTTAGAGTACAGTAAACTACAGAGTACTATTGTTTCTGTATTTTATTTTTGATTTAAGATAAAAACTGTATTTTACAAAATTAGTTTAAATTAACAAGCAATGAATTGTAAGCTTAATCTAATCTTTAATCTCTTATAAATAGAACTTCTTGTGCAATGGATTTATTCATTGGATTTTTTTTATATTATTATATTTTTTGTGGGCTTACTTTTTTTTGTACTTCTTTATTAATTCTTAGTACTTATTTTTTAAGTCTGTGTGTGTACTTTTTTTTGCTCCAGAAAGTTAGTAACATTTAGTATACGTATATGTATAGTGTGGCGGCTGTAGCCTAGTGGGTAGAGTGCGTAGCTACTGCGGTAGCCCGGGTTCAATTCCAGCTCAGACAGAAATTTTTTTCGATTGAATTAATTTTTCTGTTCGGTCGTCACCTCCCTGCAGACAATGGCAAACCTCAGAGAGTAAAAATTGCCATGTAAATTTTCTTGAGAACATAAGCCGTTCGGAGTCGGCATAAAACACATTTAATAACAAGCACAACACAATTGATCAACAGAAGCTAGGTCAAAGTCCTTCCAAGGGCTGAAATGGCCAATTTATTTTTTTTATTATGTGTTATAGTATGCATTTTTATAGTATGCATTTTCGTAAGATAACTTTTGATTATAAAGCGCCTGAAGCTATACAAAATATCGCTTTATAAATCAGCTGTCTAAAAAAAGCTACGTGTGTTAATAAAATGAACACAGCCATTATTCAGTGCGGCGTGGCTTTTTTTAAATATATTAAAATATTTATGGAAATTGCAACAAATTGGAAATGTTTTCAACCGCAATTTTTGTTGGTACTTATTTTGTGCAAAAGCTTAAAAAAGTATCATAAAATGTAATTAAACTGAAATTAAATTCCACTCAAAACACTCATTCATTCATTCATTCGATGTCATTGACTAATTTGTTGACTTTAAACTTAATTAAAATTCTTTATTAAATGATAAGCTTAAAATATTATTTGTACAGCGTCTTTCTCTCTCTCTCTCTCATGTTGTTACATACATAGTTACAAACACTTTTGCCGTTAATAAGTATGTAAATCAAAAATTTCATTAACACCAACTGACGATTAAATCTACCCATTGTGCATGAATTCTAGCTTGTATTTCTATTTGCACATGGGTGTGAATGTATAATTATGCTAGGATGCATGTGTGTGTTTTAGTGAATTACTATTATTATTGCTCCCAGTTGTACGACTTGCTGGCTGCTGCTGCCATTGCTGACAATTTTGAGATTTATTATTTAAACTAAATCCGATTGCATTTGTGCATTAATGCCATCGTCACTTAATCAAGCAGGTTTCAACATTAAACTCACACACACACACCCAAACTCATACACTAGCACTTACACGTGCTTACATGATTGCACAATGGTGCGTCGCTGTGAAATGTGCAACAACACTTGAAAATTGCTGCTGCAATCTATTGTGGTTGCTTAACCATTGCTTGTATTAATTTAATTAGTTATTAATTAGCCATGGATTTACGTAAGTATGCGTTTATGCATTCTCCGTTGGCACACACGCACACACACACGCATGAACACACGAACACTCATTCACGCATGCAAACACTCATGTATTGCCTTCTTGTGTGGAATTATTTAGAAATTCCATTTGTTTCCTTAAATTATATTGCATACATCTGGGAGGGTCCGAAGGGCATTCCTGGGAGCCCCTTCGATTCAATATCTGTAATATATTCCGTCTGTATTGTTTTGGGAATTTCAGTTGTGGTCTAGATATGCGACCTCAAATTGATTGCGTTAGTTTTCTGCGAAAAGAGATTCCTAAATAAAAATGTGGTTGTGAAGCATGATTAATTAATATATACTTAATTTTCTAAAGCTTACTATTTCATAGTAAAATCGTCAGAACTGTTAATTAATGCATTCCCTTAATCTTAGCCACAAATAAATGTAATGAAATACCTAGTTATATTAATATACAGCACAACTTCGATAGTTCGGACATGTGCCAATTCGGACATTCCAATAATTCGAACACTGCCATAGTTCGATAGTTCGGAAAATTTCAAAATTTTACCTCTACAATCCGGACAAATTTCTTTTTTATGCAAAAAAAAAGCAGTTACTTTCCCAGTGGGCATTTTAGCTAGCGATACGCAAAAGAATGCATGCTAGTAGTGCTCGTATTGGCGTCAATATACCTTCCATGATCGCTGCATTTATGAGTGCTTCTGTAAAGCCTACCTTTTGAAGGTTTGGAGTCTTTTCCTGTTATTTTATATAAAAAAAATTTTTAAAAAATTTTTAAAAAATTATGAATGATCAGATCAATTAAAAAAAATCAAATCTTAAAGAAAAAACAAAAAAAAAAATCATTTTTTTTTGTCCGAGCTGGGACGCGAACCCAGGTCTCCGAAATGTAACACATTGCATATCACATTATATGAAAATTTTTATATGGAAAAATTCTAAGTCTTTTCTATTATTTTTGTATGAAGAAATTTATAAAAAAAAAAATCCAAAAAAATTTTTAAATGGACAGAAAAATTTGTAAAAAAATGAAGATTTTAAAAAAATACAAAAAAAATTTTTTTTTGGGCCGAGCTGGGTTACGAACCCGCGCTCCCGAAAACTTACTTTCATTTGAAATGATGCAAAATAAGCTGAAGTTTGTTAATAACTGGGGTGGACGAGTGGGTAAGATGACATACCGCCAGCTGAGAGGACGCTGGTTCAAATCTGGAATTTGTCAAAAGTTTTTTTATTTCAAGTTGATATTTATATTGCTTTTCTTTCTAATGTACATTCTAAAGAAGGGCTTTTAGCAGGCTTCTTTAGAGTCGCGAGAGCAGAAGGCCTAGAAAATTTTCTCGTTTCATATAAAAAAGCTTATGGGCTTGGAAACGAGCACGGAAGGGCTAAGAAATCCATATGATGGCCTTCTAGAAGCGCTTCAAAGACCTGCTTTTGCCCACTGGGTTACTGTTTTTGAATTCTCACACTTACTAATGTACATTGTACATACGTATGTATTGAAGTTATCAAGTAAGCTGTGCAACTATTGCACATGTTTAGTAAACGGGGTTCTCTTTATACGCAAGTTCGCGTATAGCTTGGCAAAACATAGTTGAAAAAATATCCAAAAAAGCTGGTCTGCATTATGGCCAAGGCTTGCATCTCACTGGGACGATAAAGACTTAATACTGCTTCAAGAATTACGCCTTGAACTGCAGTCCACTTCCTTCAATGCTAACTTAAAATACATCCAAAACCTGATCGGTACTTTAACTCTCAATAAAGACATCACTGAAGAGGATATCAATGATTGGGCAACAGGCTTAGATAAACTGCCATTCGACTTTCAAATTTAAATAAATTGGCATGCCCTCTTGTAGACTCTAAGGAAGATATTGAAGCGATAGATGTAAAAACCAAGACTTATGCAGATGCTAAGAAATCATTTGCAGTTTGCGTTCAGTGGGTTGAGGAGAATGATTTGGATCTGCAATGTATGCAATAATACATTGTATTATTGAAGAGACTAGAAAAAAAGGCACGAACAAAATACCTCAACAAAATTATCCAACCCAAAATGAGTTAATTTTTTAGTATGTAATTCATAGTAGGTATGTAGTTTTACAAATGAAAATGTGTTTATTTCCAACTTAATACAAATTATTTTTGTTTTTGAATAAATATATGTTAAACGAATAAATAAGTTGTTTGTCATCAATCAATGATAAAGCACCCATTAAATTTAACAAAATATTTTCTCAAAAGTCTAATCGCAGCTAGTGTACAACAACTGCCACATCTATTTTTATACATTTCCATAGATTGCTTAAACGTGGTCGCATTTATTATCCTTTGAGCAATCAGTATTCATGCACCTGTGTTTGCAGTTTATGGCTCCATAACTAATGCTCGAAATTTAGCTTTGAATTTTACAAAAAAAAAAAAGAAAGCAAAACAACAAAATTTCCACGTAAAATTACTCAAATGCTAATAAAAGGATTTTAACCCATATATAAATCCGCAAATCAAGTCATACGAAATGCATTTTTTACTGACTGTTGTTGTACGGCAAACATTTTTTCCCCCATACGAAAAACTATGTTTATAGAAAAATTATTGTAGTTAAATTTGTTTTGTTCTTTTTTTTGTATTTTTCTTTACTTTTGTTAAATTATTTTTAAACAAACTGAGAACGACAAAAAAAAAAACCAAAGTTTAACTCTTTCTGTGCAGCCACTAAACTCGCACAAAGCTTTTTTCTCTGGCCATTTGAGGGAGCGAGCGAGGGGGTAGTGGGGAAAGAAGGGTAGCACTTTCGAGCGTGTCGTCGCTTGTAAAATATTTAAATTTCCATGGGAAAGTACTTTTTATTCATGCATTTAAAGTTTCCAGCAGGCAAAATAAATAAATCGTGTATCTAATGGATAGGAAAGTGAGTGTGTGTAGCGAAAAATGTTGCCAACATTGAAAATATTTGGTTATAAACGAATATTGCACCAATGTAACGTGTCATTGGAACTTTACTTATTTATTTATTTTGTGTATTAAAATATTATGCGCTTGTGTTGTTCTACTGTTCAATAAATATTTTGAATGCAACTACTTTGTTGATCTTTATATAACTTGTTCTTTTTTTTAACTTTAAAAACTATTATATGGATTAAACCGTTCTTAAGTATTCAATATTTTATGAACACAACTTGATATACACATGTTACTCGAAAAGCTATTACTTCAAATGAGGTCGCCTCAGTTTTGTTTTAAATTCTTAAATAATGAGAGATCTTTTGCGCTATGATCTTTTCAACCAATTATGTTTAATTTTTTGAAGCCAATGTGATATTTTAAAGAAAAATACCTTTAACCTTTTTTTAACCTGAAATTTTCAGTCACCTTTTTCATGGTCTTTGCAACAAATTTTGTATCTTTTTGATATAGTGTCGTGTTAAGGCATCAATTTTAAAGGCTTACACAAAAATTTAGGTTGGACCTCCAACAGTTGCTTTTTAACGAAAATGCCTACAAAAAATTTCCCATTCTTATAACGTAAATTCAAAATTTTTAATATTAATACCAATCAACATCCAAAATGATATCTGTTATCATTCAAATAACTCTATAAGTATTCAAATAAAGCCAACAATTTATAACACCAAATATTTATTTTTTAAAATTTTTTATAAACTGTAACGATATCTGGTGTAAGTGCTATATGTTACACGCAATTCAATTCATCCTTTTCCTTTTGAAGTAAATGAGTGGCGGTTAAAAGTACGATAAATAATTTTCGCTTTATAAAGGAAGGTTTTATGCAAAAGCGGTTAAAATTAAGGAATATTTAAGAATATGTTTTCTGAAAAAGTATATTATATATACAAAAAATTTAATTTGCATACATCATCAGTTTAAGTAAAAAAATCTTTTTTTTTAACATATATTTTTTATGTATAAAGATGGCGATGGAAGTTAATGTGCTAAAAAAAAAAGTTAAAATTGGGCCACATCATAGCTCGGCTCCAGATGGTCTGAAAAAAACAAAAATGCATTCGAAAACAGACCCTTAAATGCACATCTCTTACAAAAACGGAATGAAAATATGGAGAATCAAGAAAATTATGAAGCGTGGAAAAAGTTGAAAAATTTACGTTTTATATAATTTTTTTATTTTTTTTTATTTATTTAATTTAATTTATTTATTAGTACAATAAGAACCATGTTCTTTTCAAGTCCAAAGTATGACACAAGCAACGCCGTAGATAGGTATTTCATACGGAGGGGTTTAGGTGAGGTTAAAGTGGCTGTCACTTTTCAGAGACACACTTGAGTCAATGAGGCCCATTGTGATATCATGGGGTTAATTTCCCTACTCAATTTTTATTTGAACTAATGTGAGGTGTTTACAAAGCTGTGGATTCTGATTGGCGATGGGGGGAACGGGGGAGTTGCTGAAGCAAAAAATATGAAAAATCGATTCAATTTGGAGCAGGGCGACAAGTATTTATTTCGTATTTTTTTCCGTATTAATTTATTTAACACTTATAAGTACAATAAGATAAAGTAACATCTTTTAAAGTACAACGAATATTATACATAATCAACAAATTAAGCAAAATAACGAAAACAGAAATTTTAAAAAGAAAAACATATATATTTATATGTACATTCAGCGCCTTACGAAAAAAAGTTGTTCGGGGCAGTTCCTCAAAATAATCCTTGGATTATGTTATGATGATTCCCCAAATATTTCGACTCTAGCGGTAGCCATCCTTGAGCTGCAATGGTTTGAAATAATCTCTATAAATCGAGTTTTTTGTAAAAATATTGGCTGGTGTGTTAGTTAGAAGAAGTGAAATGATCTGAAATAATATTTTTGAAAAAGTTCTCCCAATCTGCATCAAAAAATTTTAAATTTTTGCATTTGAATTGAAAATAATGATGTGTTTTGTGCACTTTTATGATTTTTTTTTAAGTTTTTTTACTAAAGTTTAAGCCACTAAAGTTATTTTCACTAAATTTTCACAAAAAACTTAATTATTTCTAATGTTATCCTCACTGGTCAGAATTGCCTAAACTGAAACAAATTAAAACTAAAATATTAATTATAAAATAACCACCTACTGAAAAGATATTGTTAGAATTTAAAAAAAAAGTTATGAATTTATTTAAATGTTTAAAGTTTTTGTATGGAAATAAAATAAAAAATATCAAAAAATTTTTGATACAGATTACTTACTTACTTACTTAGTGGGCGCTACAACCGTATGTCGGTCTTGGACTCATCTAAGAATTTGCGCCAGCCATTTCTGTCTTTCGCTTGCTGGCGCCAGTTGGAAATTCCAAGCTTCGTCAGTTTGTCCTCTACTTGGTCTTTCCAACGAAGATGCGGTCGTACTCTTCTGCGTTGACCGCCGCTGGGTACCGAATCGAATGTTTTCTTCACTGGAGCATCGTCTTTCATGCACTGAACATGACCAAGCTAGCGAAGCCGCTCCATTTTAATGCGCTTGACTATGTCAGTGTCAGCGTACAGCTCATACAGTTCATCATTCCACCGTATTCGGTACTCGCCATTGACGCAGATTGGTCCGTAGATCACGAAGAATCTTTCTCTCGAATGCTCCTATAGTCTTTTCATCTAAACTGCTCAGCGTCCAGGTTTGTGATGCATAAAGTAGGACGGGCATGATGAGCGATTTATAGAGCGTGATTTTCGTTCGTCGAGAGAGGGCTCTAGTGCTCAATTGCCTACTGAGCCCAAAATAACACCTGTTGGCAAGAGTTATTCTTCGTTTGATCTCAATGCAGATGTCGTTGGTTGAGTTTATGCTGGATCCCAGATAAACAAAGTCCTTCACAACCTCGAAGGAGGTATTGTCAACTGTAAAGTAGGTTCCAAGACGCTGGGACTGTTTGTTTGTTGACAACAAGTATTTCGTCTTATCTGCATTCACTGACAGACCCATTCGACTTGACTCTCTTTCTAATCTGGCAAATGCTGCACTGACTTCGCGCGTATTATGGCCAATGATATCTTTGTCATCAGCATACGCAAGCAGCATAACACTCTAGTAGAATATTGTGCCACTACGTCTCAGATCAGCAGCTCGGATGATCTTTTCCATCATTAGGTTGAAAAAGTCGCACGATAAGCAATCACCTTGTCTGAAACCTCGTTTGATAACAAATGGTGGAGAGAGGTCCTTCCCGATTTTAACTGCGCTGCTGGTGTTGCTCAGTGTCATCCTGCAAAGTCGTATTAGTTTTACAGGAATACCAAATTCAAGCATGGTGGAGTACAGGTGCTTCCTTATTGGGCTGTCGAAAGCGGCTTTGTATTCGACAAAAAGATGGTGGGTGTCGACTTGTTTTTCTTGAGTCTTCTCCAAGATTTGTCGTAGCGTGAAAATCTGGTCGATGGTGGACTTTCCAGGTCTGAGGCCACACTGATAAGGTCCGATCAGTTCGTTTACATAAAACGCTCGACAGGACCTTATATGCGATATTAAGAAGGCTTAACCCACGGTAATTGGCACAGATAGTGGGATCGCCTTTCTTGTGGATTGGGCAGAGCACACTGATATTCCAATCGTTCGGAATGCATTCTTCCGACCATATTCTGCATAGAAGCTCGTGAATGCATTCAAGTAGAGCTTCGCCTCCGTTCTTATACAGCTCAGCAGGCAAGCCATCAACTCCCGCGGCTTTGTTATTTTTAAGCCGAGCTATAGCTGTCAGAACTTCATCATAGTCGGGCAGCAGGACCTCGACGCTGTCATCCGAAATTGGGGTTTCCGGAATATCATCTCTATTGGCGGGATTGTTGTCTGCGTCGCCATTTAGAAGCTTAGAGAAGTGTTCCCTCCATAACGTCAGTGTACTCTGGACATCTATCACTAGATTCCCGTTTTCATGCTTGCAGGAAGAGGCCCCGGTTTTAAAACCATCGGCAAGGCGTCTTATTTTTTCGAAATATTTTCGGGCCTCATTCCTGTCACCATACATCTCAATCTTCTCCTGTTCGCGCTTTTCTGCCTCTCTTCCCTCCTCTTTTCTTTGTATCGCTCCTTAGCAGCGCGCGTTACAACCGACTGCAGGGTGGCTTTGTAGGCGGCGTCTTTCTCTGCAGTGGCGTTGCGACACTCCTGGTCGTACCACTGGTTTCGGCGAGGGCGGTGGTAGCCAATCACCTTTTCAGTAGCCGCACGCATGGAGTTGGAAATGTGTGTCTACTGCGCGCATATATCATCGATTGGAGGAGTGCTTTAAAGCAGGACTGAGAGTCGAGTGGCGAAAGCATCGGCTGTCTGTTTCGATTGCAGCTTGTCGACGTCTAGCTTTCCCTGTGTAGGGTTGCGTGTATTCTTAGCTGCGCACAGACGTGTACGGATCTTGGCTGCAACAAGATAGTGATCCGAGTCAATGTTTGCACCACGGATCGTGCGTACATCCAATACACTGGAAGAATGCCTTCCGTCGATCAAAACGTGATCAATTTGATTTGTGGTTTTTTGATTAGGGGACATCAGGTGGCTTTATGAATATTGAGATGCTTGAATCTAGTGCTACTTACGACCATGTTTCGTGCTGCGGTGAAGTCAATCAGCCTCATTCCGTTATCGGAGGTGTTGTCGTGGAGGCTGAACTTTCCGACTGTTGGACCAAGTATATTTTCCTTGCCCACCTTAGCGTTGAAGTCACCAAGCACGATTTTTACGTCGTGACGGGGGCAGCGCTCGCAAGCATTTTCAAAGCGCTCGTAGAAAATTTCCTTGATCTCATCGTCCTTGTCTTGTGTCGCAGCGTGCGCACATATTAGGCTTATATTAAAAAATTTAACCTTGATGCGGATTATGGCAAATCGTTCGTTTACAGGTGTGAATCGCAGAACGTGGGGCCGTAGTCTCTTGTCAACTACAAATCCGCATCCAAACTCGTGCTTCTCCGCATGGCCGCTGTAGTAGATATCACAAGGTGCATGCCGAATGCAACCATGTCCTTTCCATCGCATTTCTTGAATAGCAGTGATATCAGCTTTGTCAGTTGGATAGAGGCACCTTCCCAATTAAGGGTTCGGACATTCCAAGTGCATATCCGTAAATCATTATCAGTTTTTCGTTTGCGGTAGTCGTCATCAGATTTGGGGATAATTTTTCTTCTTTTCTTATTTGCTTTCATTGAAATGGATTTTTACGGGTGGGCTTAAAACCCGAACGAGATATTAACAGATATTGTTAATTTGGTTGCCTTAGGTGTTACCTTTTCTGAGGTCTTAAGAGACACCTCAAGAACGATTTTATATATATAGAATGGCGGTAAAAATAGGCGTGGCAAAATTTATGTATCTAGTGACCACCACTTGGTCTCATAGCAAATAGAAACCCAGTTTCATTATAAAAACATGCACAACTCAGGAATTATAATTTCTGAAAAGTAGGCGTAGTTATAGTTAGACCACGCCCATTTTATGTTGAATTGTCGATAGTAGCCATACGAACTAAGTTACAAAATTTTAGTCCAATATAACCGAATTCGTCTGAAATATAGCGTCTTTATTAACTTGTAGGCGGAAATAGAGGGGGTGGCAATATTTTTTGTGTTTTATTCGAGGTATTAGCCATTTGTAATATTGTAAATTTGGTGCCCTTTGGTCAATTATTGCCTATTTTTGCAAAAGGTAACACATGGAAAAAGTACTCAATTTGGCAAGAAAACAATCTACCCAAACAAGTCAGGGGGTCAGCTAGAGTAGATTGGTAGATGGGTACTTAGGTAGAATGGTATTTTACAAAACCAAAATGTACGGCATTTGCCAATCTACCCAACTACCCAAATCAGTGTGAATACCCCTATTGTATTATATTTAACTTAATGTCTACTAAACAAACTAAGCATGTACATTGCACAATTTTCAATTTATCTTCATGTTATGGTAATTAAATAATTTGCATTTGTAAATTAAGTTCGAATACTGAATCCTGAGACTGCTACCTCTAACTCCAAAGCAATTCGATATCACAAATTCGGGCTGTATGGAAGGTGTCACTACCCATTTTACAACGCCCACAAAATTTGATCAGTGAAACGGCATGTGTAAATCGTGGTCGAATACTGAATTCCTAGGCTATAATATAGGCTAGGCGGCCTATAACTTCAAAGCTATTCGAAAATTTGGATTGTATGGGAGGTGCCACGCCCCCTTTTTCAACTCCCGTAAAATGTTATCAGCGAAGCGGCACGTGTAAATTGTGGTAGAATACCGAATTCCATGGCTGTGCGAACTATAACTCAAAAGCTATTCGATATGGCAAATTTGGGTTGTATGGGTGGTGCCACGCCCCCTTGTCCAACGCTCATAAAATGTTATCAGTAAAACAGCACGCGTAAATTGTCGTCGAATACTGAATTCCGAGGCTGCATTAGACCGTACTTTTTAAAAAAATAATAAAAATTGCAACGTTACAGTCAATGGAGCAAGGTAACGTGCGTGATTACCGGCTTTTTTTTGCCCAAAAAGGAAGAATTGGACTTGACATGTGGTTTAAACAAGACGGTTCCACATGCCACACGGCACACGAAACCGTGTGAACCCACCAGACTATTTTTTGTGAGGCTACGTGAAATTTCTCGTATATAGGAACAATCCAGCCACAATTGCAGTCCGGGAAGACAACATTACAGCTCCCATTGGTGAGATACTGACCGAAATTCTGGAAAAAGTATGGCAAAATTTGAGCTTACGGATATAACACCTCAGGCGTAGCCGCGGGCAATATTTACATAAAATAACCTTTAAAACGTAAATGGCAGGCATTGATGTATCGCTGTAAATAAATATTTCATTCACTATGGCAAATTTTCTGTTTTTTTAAATTTTTAAAAACCAAACGCTTTAAAAAACCACCCTTTGGTATACAAATGCTTATATATTCATATATATTCGCTATTATTAAAGATATGAATCTGAAATTGTAAACACCTATTCTATGCATATGCACAAAATGTCAGAATTTTTTTGGGGGCACCCCCTAAAATGTTTCTTTCTGTCAGATTTTAGGATTGCCAAAGTTTGAGCACGATTGAAAGATGTTAACACGTGCCATTGGGGCATCAAAGTTTTGAAAATCTCGAGTTTTTGGCAGTTTGGCGAATTTGCCCACCCATATCTCTAGAACGGTTTAATATATTTGCCCGTGTCATACATCAAATTGAAGGCGATACTGTTTATAATATTTTGTATGCAATAAAAAAATACTCAAGTAGTACTGAATTCGAGATAATGAAGCGAATGTCCCTTAGAGCGAAGATGCAACCTAGTGAAAAAACCCATTTCCTTCCTATATTATCAATTTTTGGAATGAAAACAATTATGTATTTAAAAAATCAAGTAAAATAAATGTCTTTTTAATTTTATTCTTATTTAAACTTATTCAAGGGACTGACATAATGTCGTTTTGGAGCTATCTGGATACAGCTGACGGCATCTGCTGACTACTTGGAGAACGTATTGTTTTTGTTGCTCGTCCTTTGTAAGTAATTGGTTGTAATCAGTGATGAGCTTGACTCCTCGCTCTGCCATGTCGTTCACAACTTTCAAGTTGTTTACCATCCTTTGCCCCTCCTGGTAGTTGATGTTCTGCGGCCAAGTTGCAGGATCTTTTTTCAGAAATTCGGTGTTAATGTTTAATCTCTTGAACAACAGGTAAGTCTCACTTGTAATTAGGGCTGGGAGACCTTTTTCTAGGAATTTCGGCAGTTGTTCTTCTTTTAGTTTGGGTCGCATATTTCTGGAGCACTTCTCATTTTCTTCTGCTTGATTTGTTAAGATTTTTGTCGCCATTTGGCTCTTTACGGTGTTTTGCACTGTCGGGTCAAACAATGCCAGGGACACAAGTTCAGGACTAAGATACCACAGGTGATTTATCATTTTGTTAATTCCATTTTCTGATATTTTTTTGTCAATGCTTTCGTATTTCAATAGATTTTCAATGAGGTCTAGGTCTTGTTTTGGTGCTAAACACGCTCTGGGGGCGTTAAACCAGGCTTTACAGTAGACTCGAACGATGAAAACACAAAGTGCTTCTAGGGCCTCTTGTTCTTGGGAAGTCAGCTTAAACTGGTCACGGAAGAGTTGTTTTTTCAGACAGTAAGTAGCTTTTGCCATCTACCGGGCATGGTGTACTGGACCTGGAGACCTGAAATGCACATCTTTTCCGTCAAGATGGCCAAGATATATCAATGCCAACTGTAACAGCTCTTTGTAGTCGTCTCTTGGCTTGCATTCCATTAGTTTTCTTTGCAGTTCTTCTTTGATATTCTCTACTTCTTCTTTGGGCAGTAGTTTCAAAACATTCTCGCCTACATCGAACTTACGCTAAATCGCCTACATCGTCGGCACGCAAGGTACAGAAGCTCTCGACCTAACATCTGCTCCAGGAGATTGCACGCTCCATTGAGTCTGCCAGTATTTGATGCTGTTGTATCGAAGCACATAGCCACGACTGAGCTGGTGAGACCCCATTCCTCTAGACATTCGTACACTGCTAGGGCTTGTTCCTCCCCTGAGCTACTGTCAGTTTCAGGAACGCCCAGGAGTTGTTCTTTAGTGCCATGTGATACCAGAACAGCAACCCGTTCCTTCTGCTCTGTTTTGAGAATACCTGGTAGTAGTTTTCCATCCCAGTGCACGCAAACAGCCTCGTTTTGGGGTATCTTAAGTCTGTCTTGAATTCGTTCCGTGTATTTTTCACGGTTTATTCTCCGCTGTTTACGGATAACGCTTCTGGAGATCTTAAATTCTTTGGGACCCTCTCCGAGAGCTTCTACTGTAGCCAAAATGATACGAGTAGCGTTCCTATCAAATACCTTACAGCGGTCCAGCAACAACGACAATTTCATGGTTAGGACCTCTTTGAAGCCACGCTTGAATCTCTTGGGGGAGATGGTCCTTCAGATTCTACGTTCATCTGGAGCTCTTCATATGGCGTTTCACGTCCTTCTGACTCTTCTGTTATTTCGTCGTCCGTGAGCTCCACCGTCTCCGTAAACTATGAGATGAGACAATATGTATTAAGTTAATATTGATGGAAATTTCAGCTAGTGATCTAGATCTATTACAGTTTCGCTACAAGAAAAATATTTTTTTTAAAATGCTTACCGAAATTTCCCGCTTCAAGTTGTTTGTCCAAGACCTTCCGTTGTTTCTGAGTAGTCTTTCTTCAGCTTGAGCCAACTTCAGGTCAACTCCGAGCCTGGAGCCTGGAGCCTGGTCTTCCTTTCTGCGTTTGTTGCAACAGAAACTCCTTGTCTTCCTCTGAAGTCATCATCGTCAGGGCATCTTGGTGAGCAATATCAAAGAGATCATCCAACTTTAGGGTAAACTCTTTTACAGCATTTCTTGCACTTTCCGTTTTTCTATCCTTGTACTTTTGCATTTTTCTCCAATCATCGTACAGTTTTTCCAGCTTTACTATGACATTTTTCTTTTGTTTTGTAGGAATTCGAGCTTTTGTCCAAAAAACTAAAACCTCGTCAACAGTAGTTGTGGCAGAGTCTCACATTTAACTTCACAATACGCAAACTGTAGAACATAGTAGCTAGAACTTGTCGCTTACATCCAGTTATCTGATGAGCTGGATAGTCAATAAGAAAAATTTTGTTTCTACCTCTACTTCTCATGCCAGATGTAGAAGCCATCTCTTTTACAAGAAATGACACAGAATGACACTAACTAAAACAAAGAGTACGTGTTAGTAGGTACCGACCTAATTAAAATAAAAATGTCTTTTGTAGTTAATATTTAGTGGGTTTTTTTAAACTCGATCACACGAACGTAGAACAAAATACGACTTTCACTGTTCAGCGAATACTTTTCAACTGACCAAGAAACAAAATCATAAAAGCAAGAACCACCTAGCAATCCTTTTCTTTTTTTAATAACAGACTCTGAACCCCTGGACTTCTACTTAAAATATAACAATAGATAGTAGGGTGACACAATACATTTTTAAACTAGTTTGGTTTTACCTGCCTGGGGTCGCCAGTTCCTCAGTGACAGTATGAAAAAAAAAATAAAAACATACCTGACATAAAAAAAAAACATTGTTGTGGGTCTAAAATTAACGGTATACCATAGCAAACATATCTAAATGAAATGGGATTCATATTATTTCATTTCACATATTGTAATAAAATAATACAAATAACTCATTTTCGCTCTGAGGGATACCTAGTCACGTTTTTAGGGACATAGTTGCGTATTTATTGTGTAGAATATAGAATGTTAAAAACAGTATGGCCTTTAATTTGATATATGACACGGGCAAATAGCTTAAGCCGTTCCAGAGATATGGGTCGCCGAAGTCGCCAAACTGCCAAAAAATCGAGATTTCCAAAACTTTGAGGCCCCAATGGAATGGGTTAACATCTTCCAATTGTGCTCAAACTTTGGCAATCTTAAAATATAACAAAATGAAACATTTTACGGGGGTGCCTCCAAAAAAAATCCGACATCGATTTTTTAAAACCACCCTAATGCACACATAGTAACCTTTTATGAAAAAAACCCCTTACACACGCATAACTTAGAATATTCTATGGGAGTATTCTAACTTCGACCAAGTCGAAGATTATTATTCCTTTCTAGTTTTGTTAAATTTTGTATATGCACGAAACTAATTAGTTAAAAAAAGTTCTGTGTCAGATGATACTGAACTTGGGCACGCACTTAACCAGTCAGCCAAGGAAAATAAAAGAATTATTAAAAATGTAATAAAACTATGTTTAAAAATATTGGTACATTCTTTTTTCATTTCGTAAATTTTTTTAAAGTTTGTTACAAAAAAAATAGACAAGTGACTTCTGAATACTTTAAATGCAAATATATCCCCAATATATGACTACTCTCCCTATACTCCTGAGTGGCTTTCAACGTTTTTTCTTTCACTTGCTTTTATGTTTTTTTTGTGTCTATGGAATATATACGTACAAATTCCAAGCTCATTGCCAAACTAAACTGTTTGCCAACTGATTGGGACTTCATTCTGCGGTTTTTCATGGTTTTCATGGTTCAAGTTCTGTTTCTCTACGCAAAAACGCTCTAACGTTAATAAGTTTATCCTTTGTAGTCAGTCAGTTTGCCAACGTAAATGTGGCATTTCCAAATTTCCGTTCATTATGGATGTTATACTGCGTACTACGAGTACTACTATTCGAGTCGAGGCTGCTACAAAGTGATTTTCCACTAGCTACCACTTTTTGTTTTTTTTTTATTTTTTTTTTTTGTTTAAAAGCCTTTCCATCCCGTGTATGGTGCCAACATAGAAAAACATCAAACACAATAGAAGCATTTGCTTAATTGAGTTGTTTGGCGGATAAATACCAAAAATGTGGGCTAGAACGGATTATATGGGAGTTGGTGGTGGTAAAGCCGCAGAACGAAACCAACCAACATTACAAGCAAAAACGACAGCTTGTTGACTGAAGTAAAAGCGTAAAAACGGGGAAAAACCCAGAGACAAAAACAAAAAAAAAAGAAGCGTAAAAGGAATATAAAGCACCAACCAATCTGGCAATATGCTAGAAGCGCGCTCTAAGACCATAAACAGCGACCTTTTCGTTCGTTATTTCTGAAATGCGAATTGATTTTCCGCAATACATTAGAAGGAAAAAAAACAAAAAAGAAAAACAGTTAAAGCGCACGTAGGTTGCGTCTAAAATGTCAGAGTACTCCTACTACAACTACTACTTCCACTATTCGTTGTGGGGGAGTCGTTGCTGTTTTGGTCACTTGTCACTGAGCCATTAACATTTTCCAAATAGCAGAAAATGAAAATTAAACCAAGTTAAATTAAAGCCAGGTTAATGTACCAGGTTCTATCGCTCTCCCTTTTACTCTTGGCCGCAAAGTGGGACATTTTGTTGTAGGCGGTGCTGATGAGAAAGAGGACTGAATGACATAGGTAATAGCTAAAGCTAAATAAAAAGAAAAAGCTTTAATGGTATTAATTCGTTTTGTACGCTTGTAACACGTTGCAAATGTTAACGTTTTAATCACTTAATCATCAACATGTTGAAATGGCAAAAAAAAAAAATTCTTTAGACAAGCAAAATCAATCTATATTCCGAGCTGTATATTAAAACTGATGGGGAAATCAAATGGAAGAAATTGCATTTACAAATAAAATAAAAATAAATCAATAAATTAAAAAGAATTATTGGTCATTACAGCCGTTGACTATAAACGCTATATAGTGTGCCAAACAATGGGATATATGGCGAATTTCGGTGAACAAATGTCGACTATTTATAGTTTTAGATCCTAAAAATCCTAAAAATATAAAATATACCCAGTAGCGGATGGAATATATTCCGAATATATGAAGCATCAATTACCTTGTAATGACCACTACTTCCGACTATATTACCTTACTATGCATAAAAGGCATTACATTTAACATTGAATGAGACAGGAGGTAAGTGATCGCTTCCCTTCAGCATTACCTAGAAGTTATGGAGTAACATACTACTTGTATTAAGTTATAAAAATCACTGCATTACTTTTCCTTGTATGCTACATTACAGGTAATGATGTATGAGTTAATTACTTCTGCTATATGCAGACGCATTACTTTTTGAAAAAAGTAATGCTTCCTTACCAGGTAATTTATTCTGTATTAGTTCTATGGTAGCCACTGGCAAATCCGCTGCTGGGATATGAGCTGCCTTGATTACTTCAATATGAGATGGTTGCTACATATTTCTCGGGAATAAATATAAATACTGAATTCTTTTTCTTTGAAAAAGGCTTTATTCTTTTTCGAAATAACCATTTTTCATAACAATGATCCCTTTCCAATTGAGACACTTTCAAAACATTGTTTTTAAAAGCATCAACGGCTAAGAAGTAAGGCTAAAATTTTATTATTGATAATAAAGGCTATTTAGTCTGTACTACTGTTTTGCTAGCACTTTTTAACTTGGATCCATTATTTTACAAATCGGATTCCTAATCGAATACATATTTTTTTTATTCGTCTGAAACTTTTTTAAGAGTTGTATGCATGAAATAAGTGGTATAGATTGTGGCGGCTGAACTTTGTTAGCCCGAGTTCAATTCCCAGCTGAGACAGAATGTTATTTCAATTGAATTATTGAATATTGAAGCAGTTACCCGCGGCCGTAGCCTAGTGGGTAGAGTGCGTGGCCCCTAAGCTAAAGAACCGCGGTAGCCCGGGTTCAATTCCAGCTCAGACAGAAAAGTTTTTTCAATTGAATTAATTTTTCCGTTCGGTCGTCGCCTCTCTGCAGACAATGGCAAACCTCAGAGAGTAAAAATTGCCATGTAAAGCTTCTGGAGAACATAAGCCGTTCGGAGTCGGCATAAAACACGTAGGTCCAGTTCTCGGTCATTTGTGATCAAACATTTAACAACACGCACAACACAATTGATCAATAGAAGCTAGGTCAAAGTTCTTCCAAGGGCTGAAATGGCCAGTTTATTTATTTATATTATTTAGTTACCCGCGGCTTTGTCCGCAGTAGGTTCGAGTCATTTCAGCATTTATATTTTTAGAAAGGAGCAAGAAGGAACGAAAAGATGAAAATTGTAAAAATAGTAAGTGGCTCATAAATAAGTGTTTACTATAAAATATTAAAATATAAATAAGCAAATTATTTTTGAAGGTCTTTCTTTTTCATAAAAACAAAAGTAATTTTGTCCAACATTTTATGAAGGTGTTTGATTTTCTCGGTTGGCTCTTAAATTTCGATAGCGTTGAGTATGTACAGTCACACAGATATATATACGCGCCGCCCTCAAAAACTATTTTCTGACCAAAGTATAAGCTTTCCTTACAAAAAAATTATATAGGATAAATCTGTACTTAAAATAAATTAAAACGATAAGTAAAAATTTCAGAAACAAAGGATTTATTAAAAAAAAACACAGATTTTCATTTTTCACAACACAGAAAAGTATACATATTTCTTACAAAATGTTTAATGGAAACAAAAATAAAGAAACATTTAGTATTTTGTTGGTCCGCCATTGCTCTCTAAAACTGCGCTCAATCTGTTTTTCATCGAAAATACTAGTTTTGTTGTTGTTTGCATTGTAATTTTCGACCATTCTTTCATAAGTGCATTTTTAAGATCATGTTTGTTTTTTATTGTCCTTTTTCGAACATGGCGGTCCAACTCATCCCTCAAATTTTCGATAGGGTTTAAGTCCGGCGACTGGGGAGGAGAATGAAGCTGCTTTGGTACATTGTACAGTAGGGTGGATCGAGAAAACGTTTTTTTGTCTGATCGAGTTCTAATAGCACGCAAAAGTTGCGGACTTATGCCAATAGTATCTGTGCAAAATATTAATATAATTGGATACTATCTTCTGTCTCAAACCTTGGCCCAAAGTTTGTTATTACCATTTATATAGGAAAAAGTGCTATTTTTTTGGAAAAAGTCATCATTATTTTTTTTTAGTGTAAATTTTTTTTAGTGCAATTAAGTGCTTGTTACAATAATTTATCAAACAGAAAAATTGGACAAAAACTACAGGAATTGTGATATTTTACTCTTCGAAAAAATGGTTGTTTTTTTTTTTATTGAAAAATCGTTAAAATACAAATTCAAATCTTTTTGGTTTGTTGCAGTTTTCTGCGAACAATCGATCGACGTCTCTGCTAGCTCGCGTATGCGTTTATGTTTTTGTTGCTTGTAATTTTTATTTTCTTGTTCCCATAATGTCGTTGCCATTTATGTTGTTGTTGCTTGTAATTTTTATTTTCTTGTTCCCATAATTTAATCAGAAAATAATTTATATTTTAAAATTGATTTGGCTGCTTTTTTGCATTTGAATAATAAAGCTCAACAGTAAAGTCAAGTCAATCTGTTTTTTTTATCTCTTTTTTTTCCAGAGTATTTTTTAGTGTATTCCTGTATTTAAATTCATAAATCATAGTTTAATTCCTTTCATAATGTCAGTCTCGAAATTTTTTTTCACGGCATGCAGAACCTTGCCACATTTTTGGAATTCCAAAAGACTTTCTTAGATCTCAGCTGCCGACATACGAAGACGTGATAAGATGTTCTCTTGACGTGCGACGTCTTATGGGATCAGAAATGCTTGGACCGGGGGAGTGGTAAGGAAGTTAGAAGAAAAGCTTAAATTTCAACGAGCTACCGTTTCGAATTTTGTTTGGAATCATCGATGGTACTACTTCTGGACCGAATTCTTATATAGGACCAATTGGATCCAAATTGACAGATTGCGAGACATGGCCTTTCGCTAAATATACAGCTGTCAAATGCGATTTACCTGACTTTGATTCTAAATGTCAAGGTGTTTGTACAGATGACCTCCAATGCCGAGACCCAGGTAAAATTAACAAGGCTTGATGGCTTACCACTGCAAACCGTGTTTTAAGATTATACATTTCTACACGCACACCATCGGCGAAATTTCAGCACATTGTTAAGTATTTACTTAAAGTTTACGTCCCCATGTGGTTTAAGATCGAAAGGGATGAATCCATCAAAGATGGTTCCAGGCATCTCTTTGAGATCATACAACGATCAAGATTCCTGTCACCTTCATATCGCATCGTTGTGAATCGCTCGATTCAGCAGAACGCATTCTTCGCATTGCCGGAAAATATCCTTCTTAGCATCATAACAGACACCAGAACAGATATACGCCAAGATGCGCTTAAAATCATTTTGAAGGCCAGAAAAACGGCTCGCTCTAAATCATGTGGAGTTGTTCGCCACAATATTGTGCCTTTCGTAAATTTTAAGGCTACACATTACTCTAAGGTAATTGACTGGAAAGCTCCAGCCTTGGCAGTAACGTCACCTCCAGTTTTGGATCATGTGTCTGCTGATGAACTCATGCAAAAGTTATCAGGTAACGAACTGGGTAACGATTGGGATTTTTGTAAGTTCCTGTGTCACACAGTGGCTGTTGAACAGACAGCCAAACTAGTAACGGAGGCAGCAAGCAGAGTATGCGGCCAGGAAGCTCGAGACCGACACATAAGGTCGACTTTACAGTCTCGAAAACGACCGCCTATATTTGAAACAAAATCCGATTACATTCTCGCCGATATAACTGATACTGAGACAGATTAACTCTACTTTAAAAATTTAATTTTATTAAAAAAAAACTTATAAAAATATAATAAAAAAAATTTTAAAAAAAATACAAAAAAAAATACAGCCCTTCATGGTTGGGTGGTTGGAGAGTCGGGTGGTTGGAACCTGAAGTGTAGCCACCTCCACGTGGTAGGTTCTGAGTCACGTTTGTTATAATAAGTGAGCTGAGAGCTACACAATAGCTACGATTACTATATAGTATTTGCATATATGGCTATATGAAAATTATGTAACCTGCTATAAAGCCTTTTGTACTTGGCAGCAATAAAATGAAATGTGGCATTTTAGACCAACATTTCGAATATTTGAGGCCAGGTTTGGGACAGGAAGTATCGCAACTCTTGTAGATTTTGTCCAATTGTTATGTTTGATAAGTCATTGTTACAAGCAATTAATTGCTAAATGAGATGCGTACCCGTTTTGTTACAATTTACACTAAAAAAAAATAATGATGACTTTTTCCAAAAAAAGAACACTTTTTTCCTATATAAATGGTATGGACAAACTTTTGGCCCAGGTTTGAAACAGAAGGTATTATCTATCCAATTAACTAAATATTTTGCACAGACACTACTGTCATAAGTCCGCAACTTTTGCGTGCTATTAGAATTCGATCAGACAAAAAAACATTTTTTCGATCCACCCTATTGTACAGCAACAACTCCTTAACAACAACCGCTGTGTGCTTGGGGTCGTTGTCTTGTTGGAAGTATCAGCTTTCCGTAAGACCCATTTTATGCACCGATTCCATCACACTTTGTTGGAGTAAGTTCAAATATTCGAATTGATCCATGGTTATGTTAATAAACACTAAGTTTCCTAACCCAGTTTCCGACATGCAACCCCATACCAATACCGATCCTCCTCCATGCTTTATTGTCGGAATTAAATTTTTCAGAAGGAGCGCCTCGTACTTTTTGCGCCATACCTTCTGCTTGCACAATCACAACCAAATAAGTTAAATTTGCTCTCATCGCTAAACACAGCGTTCTTCCAAAACGTTTCATTTATATCAAAATGCAGCTTTGCAAAGTTAATACGTTTTTTCATATTATTAGCAGTAATAAACTTTTTTTCGCGGAATGCGGCTATGAAATCCACTTTTCCTTAATACACTTCGCATTGTTTCCGCGTTTACAATAACAAATTCGGCATTATCCATATCTTCAGCTATATCTATTGCTGTTTTTTTTTATTTTTTTCGGACTTAATTTAGTATATGTCTTTTTACACGTGTGTCAATTTTTGGTGGGTGACCGCATCTGGGTTTGTATTTCAGTGATTTGGTTTCATTATAATTTTTAATCACTGTTTCTACACTCGACTTTGGACGTCCAACTATATTTGCGATTTTCCGTAAAGATTTTCCATTTTTTTTATGCTTAATAATTAGTTCACGCACGTCAAAACATATTTCCTTAACTTTTGGACCCATTTGCAAAAAAACTTATTAGCACTTGATCAGAAAGCGGTTAATATAAGACTAGAAGTCATAACTGTCCATTAAAAAAATATACATTCATCATGCGATCGCTTTCTCTTTAAATAACAGTTAAATTAAACTCTCGTATGTATACTTTTCTGTGTTGCAAAAAATGATGTTATTTAAATTTAAATAGTAAATGACTTACAACCAACTATTTTCCGATACCTTTTATTCAAGTTTTTTGCAAAAAATATTCCTGTAATTTTTTTTTTAAAGGAAGTTTAAACTTTGGTCAGAAATGAGATTTGGAGGGGGAGTACGTATATTTTTCTGTGTGACTGTATGTCTGCCCATATCCTGTTGTTGGCATTTTTCTTTAATTGAATTGAAGAAAAAAAATATTAAATACCTACAGCTCATGTAGTCAGTGTTTCAAAATAAGCAATGTTAATCCTTCTTTCAATGTGATCGATGCACTAATTCCTACGCGATAAAATTATAAAAAAATCATAGATTATTGACACAAATTTCTATTGATTTGTTTTTTTTTCAATTAGTTATTATTTCAATTCACTTACATAAAATTTAGCATACAAAAAACAAAAACAAAACAAAAATGACACAACATCGGCTCAATGGTTTAGCCCTATCAAACATGCACACAAAAATTGATATTAACCCAGAGAAAATCGCTGAAATTTTTTGTAAATTAAGAAATCGACGCATGAGTAACGGGAATTGGGATGTTGAAGATCCATAAGCTTCCATATAATAACTTAATTTTATACAAATAGCAAATAGCTAAATAAAGAAAGTAAAAAAAAAGCATTTAAGTGCGTGAAGATAAATTCGTCAATCCGACGCTAACTTAGCGAAGACTCAAACCAATACTTTTGAGCCGCAAAAAGTTAAATTCGTACTTTTTGCTAAGTACGAATTTAAATTTCGTAGGAAATTTCCTCCCAAAATTAAATTCGTTCTTTTTGCACAGTATGAATTTAACTTTTGGGAGGAAATTAAATTTGTTCTTTTTGCAAAGTATGAATTTAACTTTTAGGAGGAACTTAAATTCGTTCTATATGCAAAGTACGAGCTTAACTTTTGAAGCGAGTCTAGCTTTTGGCACAATTTTGAGTGCACAATTAAGATTTTTGCCATACATATTTTCTAAAAAGTAGTGAAACGTGCGTTTATGGTACTAAGTTTCAATGCAAAAATTCTCAAAATCTGAGCGAAGAATGTTTTTGAAATGCATATGATTGGACAGGTGATTAAACCACCTTTATAACGATATATTTGCATTTTTGTACTGAAACTTAGTAGCATGAACGCCAGTTTCACTACTTTTTAAAAAAATTTATGGCAAAAGTCTTAATTGTGCACTTATAAGCTATATATCGTTATAAAGGTGGTTTAATCACCTGTCCAATGATAGGCATTTCAAAAACAGTCTTTGCTCAGATTTTTAGAATTTTTGCATTTTTGTACTAAAACTTAGTACCATGAACTCCAGTTTCACTACTTTTTAAAAAATATTTATGCCAAAAGACTTAATAAGCTATGTATGGTTATAAAGGTGGTTTAATCACCTGCCCAATAATATACATTTCAAAAACATTCTTTGATCAGATTTTGAGAATTTTCGCATTGAAACTTAGTACCATGATCGCCAGTTTCACTACTTTTTAAAAAATATGTATGGCAAAAGTCTTAATTGTGCACTCAAAATTGTGCCAAAAGCTAAAATCTATTCAAAAGTTAAACTCGTACTTTGCATATAGAACGAATTGAACTCGTACTTTGCATATAGAACGAATTGAAGTTCCTTCCAAACGTTAAATTCGTACTTTTCAAAAAGAACGAATTTAATTTCCTCCCAAAATTAAATTCGTACTTAGCAAAAAGTACGAATTTAACTTTTTGCGAATTAAAAGTATTGGTTTGAGTTTTCGCTAAGTTAACGTCGGATTGACGAATTTATCTTCACGCAATTTAAGAATTTTAAGTTGAATATAATCATTAACTACTTTTTTCTTTCAATTCTTAAAAATTATAAAAATTTTAAGCTTTTGATATGCTTTTGAATTATATACTCATGATATTTAAAACGTAAATATAATTTATATAAATAAGTTTACTATGTAATACATCAATAAATACAATGAATAAAAAAACTAATTTGCTTATTTAGCCCCCCCACGAGCAATTTCTAGATCCGCCACTGGTGGAAGCTGCCATGTAAAGCTTCTTGAGAACATAAGCCGCTCGGAGTCGGCATAAAACTCATAGATACAGTTTAAATACTCGTAGATAATTTGTATTTAAACATTTTTTAATACTTACAACACATTTATTAATAGAAGCTCGATCAAAATTCTTTCAAGGACTTAAATGGATAATTCATTTTCGATAGTGGTACAAAATTATCGATAATCGTAGTCAAAACCATCAATAGTATGACCATCGTAAAAGTTATTGGAGTAAATGAGAAAAATCGAGGCGAAAAATAAACTGTCAGCCGGAATTTCACTTCACAATTTTTCTTTGAAAAAATAAATTAGTTTTTTATGATTTTTTTTATATTCTCTCCCAAGCTGCAGGTTGCTGCAGGTTGTCAGTGAAACATCGAACTTGTGCGATTATACGTTCTGAATCAGCAGCATTTTTAGTAAGTGTCGTTTTGAAATAGCAGCATCTTGTGCATTTAAATATAAATCTATACTTCAATATAAAACTGAAGTGCAAATGCACAACAACAACAATAGTGCAGATTATTCCTTGGATGCGGTTTTCTTTGGTGTGCCGTTCTTGTCGGATGACAATTTAAAAAGCACCTTCAATCTCATCTGTAGATCGATCGATTTTTTGTCACCTCAAATAAAAAATATCTTCCGAGTCAAGCCTAGTACGAGTAACTAAAACCCACTAGTGATCATCAAGTTTTACTCTGCCTTCGATCGGAATCGTGCCCTGAAAGCTTTTAGCGACTAGCTTAATGAAAAACTAGCGAATAAAAGAGTTAGAGAGGCTGGCTTAGACTCCGGTAATAATGTTTACTTGCACGAGAGTCTCTCTATCGACGCAAGAAAACTACTACAAGCTGCGATCGCATGTAAGCTTAGAAAAATCATCTTCAATGCGTTTGCTCTCCGTGGATCGATATTTATCAGGCTTTCAAAGAATGGTGAACGCATCAAAATCAATAATGAAGCTGACTTCCTCAAATTATCATCTGTTCTGATTCAATGACGACTTCAATATTGAATAGTATAGTTACCCTACTTTTGTCTAATCTTGTATTGCTCTATCTTCATCTTCACTTTTTTACTACATCTATAATCTTTTATCTATTCGTTTCGCTTCGCTCTTACTTTGCCTCATCTATATGCTTTGAGGGTCATCTTAATTTTATATAAAGTCTGTTCCTAGCACATCTGATTTCGTCGCTAACGAGAATCACAAAACTATTGTCGATATTTTATGTAAGCAGCGTGTATGAGGACTCTGCTGTAGACGTAATTTGCGTTACTGAAACCTGGCTTAGTGAGGATGTAAGTAGTTTCTATTATAATATAAAAAAATTACCAACTTTTACGACATGATAAAACGAATAAGATAGGCGGTGGGGTCGCAATATACTGCAAAGATTGTTTCAAATTTAAAATACTAAGTATGTCTTCTTAATCTGAGGTGGAGTTTTTAAATGTTAAATTATTAGGTAACAATACTAAAGTTTTAATTTCCTGTGTGCACAATCCTAAGCGTAATAGTAGTCTCGTGCCGATACATCAGTGACCGATAATGTTATCGACTATGAACACTTTGTTTTATGTGGTGATTTTAATATTAATCTATTATCAAGAGATAGTGTTGCAATAAATTTTCTGAATAGTTTGTCGGAAGTTGGTCTGAATGTAGTTAATATCACTAACTACGTGCCAACACGTTTTGTAAAAAATGTTTCTCCAAGTCTTTTAGACATTTTTTGTTGTATCCGATCCATCGTCCATTTTATTGTTTGGATCAGTTATCTTTTGTATCTGACCATGATCTAATTTTTTGCCCGCTAAATGTATGTATGTCTCCTTTTGTCTCTGAAAATACTGAAATGTCTTTTTCTTACCGTGATTTTAGGTCTGTCGATCATACTTCCCTGTTTAATGAACTACTCTCAATAAGATGGGCGGATTGTTGGTTTCTAGATTCAGTCGACGAAAAATTAAACTATCTAATCAACAAGATTAATTGTCTTTTTGAAACACATGTGTCCGTACGGACGCGTCGCATCACAAATAGCTCCTGACCCTGGTTTGCACAGTCGGTGAAACAAGACCTAAAAACCGGCCTTAAAACCTACAGCAAATGGAAGCGCAATCCTACTGATTTAAACTGAGAGATACATAAAATGGCAAGGAATGAGGCTACCTCTGACGTAAGACGGTCAAAATTACTTTCTTTATCTCAAAACTGAATCCCTCATTGTCTTCGAAACAGCTGTGGAACAATTTAAAAAGTATTGGTGTATGCCAAAAGGTTTCTGAGAGTCGAAATTCTCGACGATATAAGAGATATGATTCCGGTCACCTAACACTGCTCTGTTTACTCGACTTCTTTAAAGCATTTGACACAGTCAACCATTCAATTTTATGTCGAAAACTTGCTCAAGATTTTGGCTTTTCTGATGCCTCTGAGATCTCAAAGACTCAAGGTGGGGTTAAATGTCTCGTCGTTTAAACGAATTTCTAGTGGTGTATCGCAAGGCTCAGTACTTGTTCCATTGTTATTTACTATGTTTACTAACAACATCTTCAGCAAGTGTGAAAACGTAAAAATGCATCCGCATGCTGATGACCTTCAGTTATACATGTTCAGACCAATTGGTTTGTTAGAGGGTCTTTGTGCTAGGGTAAATGAGGATTTAAATAAAATAGCTGAGTGGGCAAAGGTAAATATACTTATGTTAAGCAACCCTTTAAAATTTAATAACTTGCTATCTATTCAAGATTTGCCTGCAATTCTTCTTAATAATGTCGAGCTAAAATTTGTTAGCAAGGTAACCAACCTTGGATTTATAATAAACTCCTCCCTGTCATGTGAGGATCATATTAACTCATGCTTTAAAAAGCTGTATTATGGGTTGCGCAGCCTTCGGGATACTGCAAGATTTGTGCCAGTCGAAATTAGACGTAAACTAGTCTTGCAGCTTCTGCTGCCTATAATCACATATTCGAAAGTTGTATATTCTAAGCTTGACTCGTGGTCGGCACATAAGCTTCTTGTTGCATTTAACAACACGGCCCGCTATGTTTATGGTCTGAGAAGGTTTGACCACGTATCCATCTTCGCAAAACAATTACTTGGGCGAGGTCTTCTAAGTCATCTTGAAGCTATAAAATGCATTTTCTTGCATAAAATTATATAAACACAGAGTCCTCGGTATCTGTTTGATAAACTCCATTTTGGCAGGTCAAGTAGAAACCTCAATCTCTTAATTCCTAGATGCAATTTTGTCTACTCTAGTATATTGTTATTCGTGTGCGCAATCAGATTGTGGATTTCATTACCCAATGGCAATAAATTAGTTTCCAATATTAACACCTTTAAGCATTTAGTCTATAAAAAAAAATTTAAATTAAAACAAATGTTAGAGGTAAAGCGATTTTTGATGTTCTAAATAAAAAGCTTTTTTCAATTGTGAACATGAATAAGTTTACTGAGGTATGTACAGATGGAGCACTCGTTATGACTGAAAAACAAAATGTATTTGTAGGAGAGTTGAAAAAAAAGGAATTCATGTTTTGAATTATTTATAGGAACACCATTTTTTTGTAAGTTAGACAAGAAATTCTTCGCTACACGCTTCATTTTGTATTTTATCGAATATCTTTTAGCATAGTCTTATTTAACGTAAATTCTATTAAAAAAAAGGGAATTCTATTTTTCATTTCCAATAGGCCAAATGGCTGTCAAAATGCAATTAATGTCGGAGTAACAAAATTCGAACACTTTAACTTTAAAAATAAGTTGAAAAAATTGTGATGACCTTGAGAGGTCAATTCAGGTGCGATGGACTCTCAACATGTCCTGCTTTAAGAATTTAATATGGCATGAAATATTTTTAAAAATCAATATATCAATAGGTTTGTTCACCAACAAAAGATTGTTACAAATTGTAACAAATTCTCACGTAATCGTAAAACTTGCAACGATAGCGTAAAAAAGTAAGAGAAAAAAAGTAGCTACTAATTTTCATGGTATAACTAGGCAAGGTAGTGTTAGGGCTGAATGTGTTCTCTTTCTTAGTGACCATAACTGTCAAACTCAGCCATTTTGCTATTTTTGGCAATTTTTGCTTTCTCATTGCATTCGCATTGGTTATAGATTTTTTATGAGTTGTCAACATAGTTTTGACAGTTTTGGTCACCGGCTCTCCGTCCTAAGACTACCTTGTCTAGTTTTGTCATGCAACTTTCTGCTAGTAAAATGTTTACTAGTAAATAAGAAAAAATTGGCAAATCTGTTAGTAACACAGTTTCTAAAAAACCGAATAGCTGTTAAACCATCGATAGCTGTTAAACCATCGATAGCTGTTATGCGCTAGCATGTTGTTGTTTTTGTTCTTTGGCACCATCGATCGCTGCTGTTTTGCACTGTTTTTGGCATTCGCATTGTAGACGTTAACAGCATGCATCGTATTCTTTATATTTTTCGTTGTGCGTTGAGAAAAAGTTATTGAATATTTGCAGGTTGGTACTTTTTTATATTGCATCAAAATAAATTATTTTTATAGGAGTGTTTGTCCTTGAAAAATGGCAAGAAAAGAATTTGCGGAAAACTGGGAGTTTGTCTATTTTTTCATATATAATAAAAAATTAAAAAGATTTTAATCTTAATAATATAACAGTTTAGTAAAAAATAAAATAATAAGATAAGAAAAAATATAAAAGAATTAAGGTAAAATCCAATAAAAATTATTATAGGATTAAGAAATGAAAAAAATTTATAATAATAGAAAATTCACAAAAAAAAATTCATAAAAAGAAAGTAAAAAAACAGAAACAAAAAAATTCAAAACTATACAACAAAAAATAAAAATGGATATCTGAAAACCTCCACTCGGTTAAAGCTGGGTAAATCAGAATGTATTCTGACCAGCAAAACACTATAACATTTGGATTTTTTTGATTCATTATTTTTACAGTGTACATATGCATAAGTTCGCTGTTGCGAACTCTGCCAGCACTCATGTTTTTAGTAATTCGTCATTGCACCCAGATTAAAAATTTTTATGTTGTTACTTTTTATTGTTGTTGTTTTTTCATTCTTCAAATAATTTTCGTGGGCATCGTTGCTCTACATGACTTTACTTTTTCAACTTTGGACTCTTAAAATTTTAGTGAAAAACGATCGTTTGTGATATATCATTACTATATCACTGCTGTATTATTAATTACTTTGTATTCAATTACTTTGTTTTATGCATATTTAAAATAGTATTTTGCTAAAGTAAAGCAAAAATACAACAACAAATGTAAGAATGTGAAATGGGAGAAAAACTGAGAAATTTACACTTAAAATCTCATCGCCTCTGTGGTGCAGTGCGCTAGTGCGCGCTTGCACGGGTATCACAAAGATTTTTGGTGAAGCCTTTAGCAGGGCCGAAATTGCAATAAAATCAGCTAGTGATTTTTTCCTTTTCATATTGAAAAAACGTTGTTGTTGTTAGAACAATTAATTGTTCTAACTTTGCCCTAAAGCTCAATAAATGATTTTAAACTATCAAACAACTAGAATTTGTATTTAAAATCAAGTATGATTTAAACTATCAAACAACTAGAATTTGTATTTAAATCATATAAAATCACATATTTTGAAAAACTTTGAATCTATAAATTCTGACATCTGAAAAATTAAATATGAAAAATAAAAAATATTATTCGAGCTATAGAACTGAAATTGAAACGACTCATGTTTTTCTTATTTCAAAAACAAATAAATTCGGTAATTTTAAAATAAGATTTATGCCATCATATAAATCTTACACGTTCAGTTTTTTTTTTCGTCTTTTGTGAATATACAAAAAAGTCAAAACTGCTTTGCCATACTGTGTGACAAGTCGTAAATAAATAGTGGGCGCATAATATTAAAAACGATATGTATATTTTTGTTTCTGAACGATCAGTTTAAAGGAAGTTTTTCATTGTAAAATTTTTGGACAAACGTTTTTACAAGAAATAAAAGTTAGCGGTGTGGTATGATTATCATAATATGATGGTATGGTATGATGGTATAATGGATATGTAGTATGATTAGTTGATGGTACAATAAAATTAAACTTTTCGAAATTGTATTTAAAGAGATTAAATATACTCTAGCCATTATATGAAATGGAACTTGCTAGTAAGATAATATTAAAGACCAAATCAATTCACCACTGAAAAATCTTTACTTTTTTGGGTTAAAGTTTCATTTCAAACACATCTTTTTTTATTTATTTCGTATTATGTATTTATTTTATATAAATAAAAAAGTATGTGTGTAAACAACTTTTCCTGGATAGAGCTAAGGGCCTTTTATTATAAATCTTGAAATTTTCAGACTGCAATCTGAATCTGTCATCCGATCAGTAAAAGCAACTTCTATTTCAAGGTAATAGTAGTGCTTCATGTTTTCTTTTCATTTTTTTTGTATTCAAACTATCGACGATTGTTAAAACCACTGTCGAAGCACTATCAATTGTTTATTTTTACCATCGATAGTTTCGATAGTTGTTAATCATCGATAGTGTCGATAGCATGGGCGTCTGCAAGGGAAGGGGGAGGGCGCTCGGCCCCACAAAGCAGGCAAACTTTTTAATATATCTTCATATTAAATAAAAAAAGCTGTAAAGTACAATAAAAAAATTTTACGGAAAAAGCAAAAGACTTTCTAAATTGTAAGTTGCACTTAAACATGGGGCTTTTAGAGCGTCACAAACATCATTTCTAGTTATAGAAGTGTAAAATTTTGCAGCAATTTGTATTTTTATAATGTGCATCATAATAAATCAAAAAGTCGATTTTAAATTGTTTGAAACTAACAGATTTTTTTGATTTCATATGACGATATGTTCATTATGTATTTATTTATTTTTTATTTATTTATTTATTTATTTATTTATTTATTTATTTATTTATTTATTTATTTATTTATTTATTTATTTATTTATTTATTTATTTATTTATTTATTCAATATAGATCCTTAAGCTACAAAACACAAAATCTTAAATTTTACAAGCTTAAGTCACGATTGGCTGATTTAGATCAAATATAAAACAATTTACATATTATATAATCAATTTATAAGTATTATACATAAGTAATACAAGGAAAAATAATTAAAATTTAAAATTAGCAAAAAAATAGTAAGATTTAAATTTTTAAAAAGAGAAAAATGAGAAAATAAACAAATATTAAATTAGAATGCATAGAAATAAAAATTAAGTACTTAATTAAAATTAAAAAAATATATAGCCTTTATGAAATGAGAGAACTTTAGACAGTACTAACCAAAAACTTAACTAATAGGCTAGTTAAAGATGAGATTTTAATTTATGTACTAAAATGTTTGAGAAGTGATTTTTTAAATTGATATGCATTACTGATTGATAGCAAATATGATGGTAATAAATTCCAAAGGCGAATTGCGTAGATGAAGAAATGTCGTTCCGATTTTGAGTATTTATGCCTAAATTGAATGATTTGATTTACCTTTGCAGAGAGGGTGAACTTTAGACGCGTATGAAGGTAATGCGGTTCATTAGTTTATACAATTTTGTGCAGCTGCAGCAAAGTACGCAGTTTTAAGAAATTGTCAAAAGATATACTAAGTGTGAGTTTTGCATATGCGGAGACATGGTCATGACGTTTTAAACCAAATACATATCTTGTGATATTGTTAAAAAGTACATTTATTTTTTGCCTACAGATACAGTCGCAGTTGGCATACAGTTCGCATCCATAAAGAAGTGCTGGAATCAAATAAGTTTTGGCCAGTAGAAGGCGTATTTTTTGCGGTGTGTAGTACTGTGTCAGCCAGAGCAAACGCAACATGCCATATGTCTTCCCAATTGCGCGTAGTATGTGGTCATTCCACGTTAGGGTTTTATTAAAAATTACGCCGAGGTTCTTAGCAGTACTAACAAACTCAAGCTGTGAGCCGCTCAACATAACTCTTGGTAAATACGTGTGATCAAGCGACTTCTTATATATAGCCATGCATTTTGATTTTGAGGGATTTAAACAAAGATCATTTTCCTCAGCCCAAATACGCACATTTTCTAGGTCCTCATTCAGCTTTGTAAAGCAGAGTTTGCATTATTAAGCCCACCGCTTACATAGAGCTGAACACCATCTGCATAAATGTGAACATGACAGTTCTTTATAACTTTTGGTAAGTCATTAATATACATGATAAATATGAGAGGCCCTAGCACTGACCCTTGTGGATCCTCTAGGCACTAGACAAACTTCAGAAGTTAGATAACTAACATTTACAGCTTGCGATCTGCCGATGAGATATGATTTGATAATATTAACCGCGGTATTTGAAAAATTAAAATTATTTATGAGTTTCCTAAACAATATTTCATGAGTAACTGAGTCAAACGCTTTTGAATGATCAAGAAGAGTCAACAAAGTAAAATTATTCGGATCTAATTGTGTTCTGATTTCTTCGGTCACATCTATGAGAGCAGTCAAGCAGCTTCGTTTTGGCCTGAAGCCCGATTGTCTTTCGGAGATTAAGTGATTTCGCAGTAGAAACTGACTTAACTGCTTATGAACAAGATTTTCAAATACTTTGATACATAAGACAATATCGCTATGGGTCGGAATTCTCCATTTCCTTTAGGAGTGGCAATGATTTTTGCAATTTTCCATTTTAAAGGAAACTTAGAGGTAGTTAAGATGGTATTGAAGAGGTGTTTGAAAAATGGCAATAATGTAGGCAAGAGAGCCTTAATAAAAACTGGATGCATTTCATCAAAACCTACGGCGTTGGACTTAACCGACTGAAATACTTCCCATACCTCTGTCTGATTCACACAGGAAAAACTAAAATAATTTTCCATGCTGACATTATTTTGGACCGAGATAATTTGGGGTCGATTAGTCCTAGGCGTAGGCAATGGTAGTTTCAGAAAATTATCATTTATTACATTTGCATCGACTTCATCTGGGTTAACTATTGTAGAAACTTTAAGCTTGATGCCAATATTACGTATTTGTAGCCACTTTTGTTTTGAATTTATACCTGAGCTGAATTTGTTTTCACAATATCTAGTTTTTGCTGCTTTGAGGTCACTTACTACTTGCGTTCTATATCTTTTGAAAATTGCATACAGGTGTGAAGTTTTGTATCTTTTCCATTTATTGTAAGCGTTATTTCTTTCGCGAATCAGATTTTTTATGTGTTCATTAATCCATGGATTTTCTTTAACGCAGACTTTTTTAGTTTTCATTGGAACAAACGTATTAAAAAGGTCAGAAATGTTGCTTTGTAAATAATCCACTTGTTCGTCAACATCTGGCAGGAGATATATGTGTGACCAATCAATTGCAAGGGCTGCTTAATAGAGTAATGAGTAATTCAAGTTTTTGAAGTCACGGAAGCAAAACGATTTTTCAGTATATGTCAGACAAAAGTTGTATTTGAGGAAGATTAAATCATGTTTAGAGAAAACAGGTGCAGAAAGTTGGTCATACATTAGAATAAGCTGTCTGTTGCTTACGAGAAATAAGTCCAAAAGAGTACTGCTTGTTTTTGTGAAGTGAGTCGGGTACAAGGCATTTGCCGGTTGAAGTCCGGCAGCCAACATTTCATTCAGCAGTTTGGCTTCAACAAGGATATTACTGTTGAAGTCTCCTGTAATGATTATATTATTGAAGGAAAGATGTAAGTTATCTAGCACTGTCATAAACGGTGCAATATCAACATTTCGGTTCGGTCTGTATGCACACCCAACAAGTACTTTGTCTATTTCATTGTAAATTTCCAGAAAGATATATTCGATACCCAAAGGATGACTTGCAGCGCAACTTACATTTAATGCCATTTTTTACATATATGGCTACTCCATCAGCATGACTTTCTCTGACTGCCCTAAAAAGTTTGTATCCATTAAGTTTATAAAGTAAATCGTCTAGGTCAGGAGCAAACCAAGTCTTGGATACACAAATGATATCTACCCCTGAGCATTGAAACAGGAAGCGAAATTCATCAATTTTGTTTATGAGACTTTGCGCATTTATGTGACAGATACTCAACCCCTTTCGGTTCGCATTTAAAATACTGATCATCTCAAAGCAATTGCCATTGGCCACTGAGTTATAAGGAATTTGAGCCATTGGCAAAGTTTAGGTATAAATATAAAAAAGGTACTAATTCAGTAATGCATTCAGGAACATTAAATGGATAAGCTAAAATAAGTCTTAAGGCACACATCTTTATACTAGCCATAGTAAGAGAATGTACATTTATTGTATTTAATAAAGAAAAATAAAGAGGTAGTATGTGTATGAAATCAATAGTTATTAAAATAGTGAAATTTAAATGGATAGCAAAAACAACAGCAGATAGAATATAATGAGTAATACATATTAGAGCAGTTGGGTACTAGCATGAGAAGCACGAAAAAAATGTTGTTGGTTGGTAGCGTTCTCATCATTTCCACAGAGAGTATATTGGTCTAGCACATCAAGAGAGTAGATACAGGCGGGATGCTCGTTCGCAGTTCTCTTATGTTAATATATTTTGAAGAAATTACAAAAATACTTTTTTTATGTTAATTTATAAATAAAGCTAATCTAAACCATGCATTTCTAAATCGACGAATCCTATTCGTGGCTTAAAATTACGAATTAAAAATAGAGAATAGACTAGTACATTTTACGAACATTTTAATCGTATTTGTACAAAAAGCAAATGTATATAGTACGAATAAATTTGTTACATTTACGAATGATCCTAAACCTAATTACGAAAAAAAAAACATTCTGTCTGAGCTCAGGTTTGAACCGTGGTTCTTCCAGTAGGATACGGCCACCTTGCAATCATACATTTTCTTATCGATGGTTAAGCGCATAAAAGTGATAAGTGAACATTTTTAAATTATTCAAAAATATCAGAAACGCTTATTTTCAATACATTTCAGTTAAAAAAATAAATTTTTTTTCTGGATTTGTTTTATTTGGTAATTTAGATTTTTTAAACTCAACTAATAATTCGTACATTCAACCTACGAATGAATGTTTTCTACTAATATTATTTTTAATTCGTAAATAGTACGAAACCATAAGTAAATATTTACTAAGAATGTAATGGAAGAAATTAAGAAGTTATTCGTACGAGAAATTGAAAAATGTTAAAGAATGATAACCCTTATTAGTCGAAGATCGTCGAAGTCGAAGTCGAAGGAGGAATTAATTTAATAACGGATATAAACTTTGATGAAAAGCAAATTTATGTTTTAAAATCCTTTAAAAAATAAAGCAAAATAAATTTTACAAACATATATGTTTTCCAAAAAGTCGGCATAAAAAATATAATTTTATTGTCATAAAAATGATCCAATTTCGATACCTTTTTTTTCCTAAATTCATGAAAATAGCTTACAATGCTGCAGCATATAAATTTGAGGAAGTTGCAGCGATCTAGGCGATGGCAAGGCTTCTAAATCAAAAGCAAAAGAAAAAATTTGTAAATTATGAATAAAGTAGGCTAATTTTGAAACAAGGACTTATTTTTTTAAAATCGTGTAAGAAATTCGGATAAGAAAACAAAATTAAATTAGAATATGTTATGGTCAAACGTTTTTTTATTAGTCAAATGTAAATAAATAGGAAACTTGATTTGAAGTTTCATTATCCATTAAATACTTCTTAAAATTCACGTTTTTTTAGCGTCACGTGGTTATATTAAATTCAGGATTCAGAATCAAATCTTGCAGGGAGGTTATACGGCCCAGAAATATATTTATTCATTTTTGAATTTTTCATTTTGAATTCACGTTTTGAATTAAAAAAAACTTTTTTAAATTATTCATATAATAACTATATTGTGGATTGGTGTCAATGCGGTGTGAGATACGTTCAAAAATATCTCCCTTAGCATGCGAGAAGAATAACGAAACTATAATTTGTAATTTTTGCGGATTATATGGATTTTTACTGCCATAGTCCAAGTCTAAAAAATTTCAGACCGCTCCCATTTGGTTTAGAATTTATATACCTCCAAAGTTGAAAAAATGACCTAAAAATCTCATTTGTTTTTTCCAGTTTTCCAACAAGATAAAAATATTTTTTAATATTGGCAAATTTTTGTATTCTTATTTGAAAAGTTGAAAACTTGGGGGCTCAGAAGTAATTAATGCGATTTCATTTAAAAATAAATGAGACCTCACATTATTTAATTTTATTAACAACTAAGAATATTTGCTTTAGCAAAAAATGATTTAAACGTGACAAAAATGTAAAATGAAATTTGGAAATATTTCGAGCATGACACGAGAACGATTTTTACCCCATCTTTAATATATATTGGATTTTCCTATGTCTAATTAGTACCAAAAGTCTCAGAAAATATAATTATATAGGCTTAATTTTCTTTATGCTCATTCTAGACACTTTTTGTCTTTTCCCCCCTAGAAGAAATCCTGCGGATGCCCATGGTCGATAGTACTATCAATAGTTTTCTCACTTCTGTTGTTCGATGCTATTTGTTGAGGTTTTGGCCAGAATTTTGTTCACATGATAGCCTGTGAAATGGTGCGGTATCTTGGTGCGAAATGCATGAGTTTTCTTTCTATGAATCTAACCATTTTTGAAAAATTTTCTCTCTCAAATGCAGCATAACGCTCAGACAATAGTCTTTATTTACCATCTGACCTTCTGTATATCTATATCACATGTCAAAATTTTAATCGAAATGTTGTTAAATCTTATAATATGCAAGTCAAGAATATTTCAACGGAATTTTCTTGAAAACTTTTTCACCGTCACCGTTACTTCAATACTAATAGTATTCTTTAATACGCTCTCGGATATATATATTTTTTTAATGCACAAATATTTTTCTGTTTTTTTAGTGCTTTTGTACCTTTTAGTGTTTTTGTTGTACTCAACATGACATTGTGATGACGGAACAATTTTTTATCGTCTTTTCACAACCCGTAGACAGTAGACTTCAGCTTGAATTGAATTTTCCCGCAGGTGTTTTGTGTTTTTTTTTTATTTACCAAGAAAAGACGAAATAAAGAAAGAAGAAAAAACTATAGCGTGTTTTATACCCTATAAGCTAGCCATGTGGGCGTACTTTTCACCTTCACAGCATAAAGGACGTTATTTCGTCCTCTGAACTTATGGATTGCATAAATATATTTATGATACTAATGTCGATGCCTTCATACGCAACGTTGTTGCTTTTGTGTTGTAGTTGGTAGTTGCTGATATTTTGCTGTTATAACCGATGGATGTTGTGGTGTGACTAGTTAAGGTCACAACTATGTATTATTTTGCGGTTAATATTTTTAAAAGACTTTCTTCGGGAACTATTCGATTTTAGAGCTAGTTAAAACAACAATTTAAAGGTTGTTTAAGGAATGTACTAGAATGTACTAAAAACATGCACTTAATGTCACGATACAAGCACCTACTTATTTTTCAAATATTGCTATTTTCTTCTCTTCTCGTGCTATTGTAGCAGTTTTGCTGGCAATTTTTCAAGATTTATATCAGTTTAAATATTTTAGGAATATTTTGAAAATTTCTACAATGTTGACAAATCGTCTGACAACATGTCAATCATTCTTCTTTCAAACTGCGGCAGCACAACAAACAATGTGCGCAACATTTGCTCTGCGGTTTAAAAATGTCACTCTCGTGACAGAAATTAGAAATGATATAAATATCACATCAACATAACAAAGAAAAAAAAGCAATCGATTGTTTTGTAGTGTTTTTACCAGAATTTTAGGGCACAATAAAATATAAACTTGAACAATGGTTGCTACTGCAATTAAGACGCAACACATTGTTGTGTGTACCGTTATCTCTTTGTTTGTCTGTCACCCTCTTTGATGCAACAATGATGTTGTGTTATCCTTGCTGTTCATTAATAATTATTTATTTTATTTATTTATTTTATTTATTTATTTAATTAAATGTAAGCGCTTGCAAGAATAAACTTATAATTAAGCACCGATTACATATATGGCGATAATATCAACACAAAAATATGAGATATAAAACATAATCTTGAATAAAATTTAAAGTTAAAATTACATATCGGAAACAGTTAAAACATTAACAATTTTTTAAAATTGAACCAAAGGTAACAACTGAGATTTATAACAAATATAAATAATAAGACAATCAAAAAACTAAAAAAAAGGGGAAAAATTAAAAGTATAAAATTAAAAGGAGATTAAAGGAGAGAAAAAAAAAAAAACGAAATAATATAGCTTAAGTTAAAGTGAGGACAAATAATCTGATAGCTTAGATTTAAACAAGGTTGCATTGCAAATACGCTGTAAAGAGAATGGAAGCGAGTTCCAAAGACGTATAGAATTAACAAAAAACTGCCGTTCTGATGCCAAGCAGGCGTGTCTAGGTTGAACCAAGTTGTTACCGCGCTGAGATCTTAAAAATTTTAATTTTTCATATAAATAAAGAGGTTCCTTAGTAAAAATGATTTTATGCAAGAAGACTAACGCCTTCATGTTCAGGACATGGTCAAAAGTCAAACCGAATATTTGTTTTGCATACTGTGATATGTGGTCAGTTCGTTTAAGTCCGAAGACATAACGAGCGATGTTGTTATAAGCAACGTTCAGCTTGCGCTTACTTGCAGAGTCACAGTATGCGAAAATTTCAGATCCATATAGTACGGTGGGAACGAGATACGTTTTTGCCAGTAGCATTCTAATGTTAAAGGGGGTGAAATATTGTGTAGCCCACAGGCTGCGGAGCATACCGAAGATTTTTCCCACTGTGATATTGACATGATTTGTCCAATTCAAGGTACTGTTGAAAGTAATGCCCAAATTTTTTGCCGACTTCACGACCTCAATACATGATCCGTTTAGTATGACTTCAGGTAGAGTTGAAGTGAAATTATGTTTCCTAGCTATAACTAAACATTTTGACTTGTTTGGATTGAGGCATAAACCATTAGCAGAAGCCCAATCATGAATTTTACGTAAATTTTCATTCAAACTTGCGACACAATAGTGAACATCAGACTTGCGACAGCTAGTATACAATTGCACATCATCAGCGTACATTTGTATGCCACAACTATGCAGAATAGAGGGTAAGTCATTTATATAAACTGAGAATAAGAGCGGACCCATTATAGATCCCTGAGGTACTCCACGGCTCACACTTAAAAAACTTGAGGTCGCGCAGCCGATATTCACTGCTTGTATTCTATTAGCAAGGTATGAACTCATTAGTCGAGTGGCTGTTTCGGAAAAATTAAACATGTAGGACAATTTTGAACATAAAATTTGGTGATCGACCGTGTCGAAAGCTTTCGAGTGATCTAGAAGAATCAAAAAAGTAACTTCATTTTGATCAAGATTATTTCGTATTTCGTCGGACACGTCTAGTAGAGCAGTTACGCAACTATGTTTTGGTCGGAAACCTGATTGTCTATCAGTTAAAAGTTTGTTACACAATAAATATTTGTTTGTCTGTTTGTACATAAGCGATTCAAAAACTTTCGATAAATATGGCAAAATTGCTATTGGGCGGTAATCGTTTCCAGTTTTAGGAATGGGAATTATTTTGGCTTGTTTCCAAATAGCGGGGAATTCTGATTTAGTTATTATTGTGTTAAAAATGTGTTTAATAAATGGTAGCAGTACGGGTAGAAGTGCTTTGAAAAACTTTGGATGAATTCCATCGAAACCGACAGCATTAGATTTGATTTCTAAGCAACTTCGCACTATCTCGGCATCTTCAACACGTTGGAAGCTAAAAGATGAGTTTGCGCTATTTGATCTTTGAAGGTAATGGTTGAAGTTACCATTTGGCATCGGCATGGGAATATCAATAAATTTATTATTTAGATCCTCAACATTTACGATGGTATCAATTGGCGGAGAAGTTCCACCAACTCCGATTTGCCGAATTATGCTCCACTTCTTTTTGCAGTCTATTGCCGAACTAAATTTAGTTTCATAGTATGTAAACTTGGCAACCTTCACCGCCCTGACTACATCTTTTCTATATGTTCGGAAAATAGTATATCGTTCTGGTGTTTTAAGACGCTTCCATTTGCTGTATGCTACATCACGTTTCTTGATTAGACTTTTAATCGAATTTGAAAAACAGGGCCTATCATTATGTTTGAGTACTTTAGTTTTAAGTGGGACGCATTTTTCAAACAAAGTGTTGATATTAAGTTGTAAGAAATTCAACTGATCATTAGCTGATAGCATGGAAAAAATTTCAGTCCAGTCGATAAGATTTAGCTCTACCTGGAGTGAATTATAATCAACATTTTTAAAATCGCGATAAGTAATTTTTTGTTCAGGTACAACCAGCTGGAAATCATAGCAGAGGAAAATTAGGTCGTGTTTGGAAAAAACTGGAGCAGAAAGTTGGTCATAGAGTAAAACTTTGTCACTATCGCCGACAAAAAAGAGGTCTAGCAAAGTATTACGACTTTCGGAGAAATGCGTAGGTATAGTGCAGTTAGGCGACGTAAGACCAAGAGAACACATGTCTTCAGCTAAACGAGTTTCTACCAGTAGATCACTATTGAAATCACCACATATAATAATATCATCAAAAGAGTTTGCCACCGACTCTATTTTTAGTAACAAGTTTTCTGAATTTGTATTGCGATTTGGCCTATAGACTGCGCCAACAAGCAGTTTCCTCAATTCATAAATAACTTCAACAAATAAAAACTCAATGTCATCATGTAGATTTGATTTACTAATATAATTGCATTTAATACCATCTTTAACAAAAATTGCAACACCACCAGCATGAGACTCTCGATCCGCCCGAATCATTCTGTAGCCCTTTACACTAAAGACAATATCCTGAACGGAAGGCTGAAACCATGTTTCGGACACACAAATTACATCCATACCGGAATTTTCAAATATGTAGCGAAACTCATCAATTTTATTATTCAAGCTTTGCGCGTTAATGTGACATACCTGTAATCCCTTTGCCTGCCTGCTTAATATTCGAATTAAGGCAAAAGTATTGTCCTTGGAACTACCACGATTATAATTACAAGAACTCATTACTTAGAATTAAAAACAATAGGCTATAAAATCACAGACATACACACACAGACAACAAAATATGAAATTGATAGTAAAATTATGATATTGTTTAATATTAATATTGTTGAAAATTTTGTCAACAATAGAAATTGTTTGAGTTAACTTTTATACGTTCAATGAATGGTTGTAAATGGCTAGGATATGCTATGATATCATGCTATAGAATAGTGGGCTAAAATTGTAATTAAATTATTTCCACATGGTATAGATATGATATTAAATTGTGCAGTTATATAAATATATTACCCTACTACACAGTTATAAATCTTGAAATTAATTTTTATACTTTTGGACTTACATATATGACCACATCAATATTATATTAACATAAAATGTATTACTAGCGACGTATAGAAACAAATTTTGAATAAAATTTTACTTACACTTAGCTCGTAATAAAATTAAAAAAAAGACACTGTTTCGATAGTAACGTTTCTTAGAATTCCTTTTAATAGAAATTATAATTTAACCCTTGGACAAGCACATGGTTCTGGCCAGGCATATTTCATTTTTGAGCGTTAATTAAACATACTTCTAATTTAGGTAGATACCTGTATTTCTCGGTAGCCACCTAAAATATTGTTGGCTTTCTATTAAAAAAAAATTTCTAAAATATCGTTCCAACACGAAGAAAACTGCAAAAAAGTCCCCCTCGAACAAACACATATGCTTGGCCAGACCCCTATACAATTTGTATGAAATAAATTATTGTTATACACATTTTGGGTTATTTTTTTGCAAATACAATGCAGATTGTTGTTTCCATGTATTTGTTTTATATTTTGGGTTGTTTTTATGTGAATTCAATGCAGATGTTTGCTTCCAGGTAGTTTTTGTGTTCATTTTTCTCTTATTTCTTTCTTTCGTTTGTGATTTTGGTTTTGAGTTCAGTTAGTTTATTATTGAATGCTGAACATACAACATCGACAGTCCGAAATATAAATTTTTTGTGCGGAAACTAAAGTGAAATTATTACTATTGTTATGACAGAGGATTAAGTTTTTGTGTACAATACGCGCTTGCGTACAGGAAGCCTTACTGATAATTTCAAACAACAACTATCATCAGCGTTACAGCGTGATTTCGCACTTCACACAGAAGCAGACGAAGAACTAGATTTATTTGAAAACCAAAGCGGTGAAAACACAGATTTTGTGCCCAAATATGATGCCTCGGATATTGAATATGAATTAGAAATTGAAGTAAATTAAATATTCGACAGAGATGAAGAATCCGAAGAAGAAAGTAAGAATGCACCAACTCAAGCTGCAGACGGTTTTTTGCTTGGAAAAGATGGTACCAAGTGGAGTACAGCTGAACCCGCTACAGTGAGATTCCGCCAGCACAACATCATGCGTTTCAGAGGTGGACCAAAAACAAACCTGACCACTCCGCTTGAGGTGTTCAAGCTTTTCTTTTCACCGAATATTACGTTCATCGTCGTAACACAAACAAATCTATATGGATAAAAAGTTACACGCAAATGGAACGCAGAACATGCAAACTGCACACCACGAGTATGGGTTGATATGACAAGTGTTGAGCTTGACGCTTTTATTGGGATACTATTGGCTTTTGGTGTCAGTCATAATACTATGCAGCTCTCAATATTGATGTGGCAAACTGATGCACTTCCAATATTCCGTGCAGCCATGTCATATACACGATTTGTTACTTTGATGCGCTGTATTCGATTTGACGATAGTCGTACGCGCCAACAAACACTTTGTCGTCAACAAACCGACAAAGCTGCTCCCATTCGCGACATATGGAACTTCTTGAATAACAATCTTGCCAGTAATTTTGAACAATACGAAAGTGTAACCATCGATGAGCAGCTATTTACATACCGTGGGCGCACAAAGTTCACGCAATACATTCAATCAAAGCCCGCAAAGTATGGCATAAAAGTATGGTGGGCATGCGATGCGAAAACCAAATATCCGTTGCAAGGAAAACTGTACACTGGTAAAGAGGGAGAACAACGAGAGACAAACCAAGGCGGAAATGTGCTCATGAGTTTGACTAATCGATACGCCAACAGCGGCAGAACTATTATTGCTGATAACTTTTTTACAACATTAGACGCAGCTAAACGTCTTTCGTCGATTGGACTACCATACGCTGGCACCATTAAATCCAACAAAAGGTGTCTTCTCAAAGAAGTGAAAAAAGACAGCAAACGGCCAGTGCTTTCATCTGTGTTCGGTTTCTATGATAATCTTGTATTACTGTGCAGCTACATTCCATAGAAGAACAAAGCAGTAAATCTACTATCCACTGTACTACTCCGAGAAAGTTGAAGGCGTAGCAAAAAAACTGGAAGCTATAGTATTTTACAATTCAATAAAGGCCGGCGTTGATACAATGGACCAAATGGTAATGCATTACTCCACAAAACGGTCAACCAGACGTTGGCCATAAGCATTTTTTTGCAACATGATAGACGTCATAGGATCAGCCGCTTACATCATATGCAATGAAAACACAGAAGGAACCAGAAAAGAGAAGCGACGAATGTTCTTGAACACGCTGAGTAAACAATTGGTGCTTGCTAATACTGAAAATTGCATGAATAACAACCATATTTTGGGACAACATTCAACGCGTTTGGCCATTGAATCTTTCTTTGGAAGGCCGTTGAATATTCCCAGCAACATGCTGCCTAACCAACAAAGTGGCCCTAGTACACTGAATTCCAGAAAAGATTGCAGAATTTGTACCACGCAAGACGAAAAGCTGCTTAGGAAGACACGTTTTTACTGCACCAAATGCATTAATCCTGTGTGCTCACAACATTCTAAAGTTGATTATACTTGTTTTTCATGCATTCCACAAAATGAATAAAAAATTTTTTACATTTAGGTAGCTACATATATCAACAAATAAAAAAAAGTCTAAAGACAAAAATAATAAACGAGCGTACTTAGAAATTCAAAGTTACAGTACCCTTTTTGCCATGCAAATGCATAAAAACGTATAGGGGTCTGGCCAGGCATATGTGTTTGTTCGAAGGTTTCAGAATATGTGTTTGATGGGGGGTTAATAAAAATAGAAAAATTTTCAGGTTTTTTCCTTTATATTTTTTAAAAATTATTTTAAAGCACTATATATACTAAATTAAAACTATTTAAAAATAAATTGATTGTATCATAGTTTTTCTGTTTTGTTTTTTGGCGATGAAGTTGATGTTCTTGTTAATTTTTATGTTGATTAAAGTTAAATGTAATTCAATGTTATGTTTAATATGAATTTATTATTTTTCCTATAAAAAGATCTGGTATGTATTTAAATTTAATTTAAATTTTTGCAAACAAAATATATTTTTAATATGAAATAAATATAACTAGATTTCGCCAGTGGTCGAAATTCGACATTTTCGCATACATTCTCCGTTGATTCGATACAAAATGAATGTTAAAATGTTTTTTGGCACCACTTTAGTTTTCTTAATGAATTAGCCACCAGTACTCTCGTTCAGAAGAGAGTGCAATGTAAGCGGCAAACTCAAAACAGAAAAGTAGTTTTTTTGTCTTCTTTCTACTCTTATTTGAGAAACCAAGCGAACCCATATCACTTACTAAATTTCCTAGTTGGCGCTACAACTGTATGTCGACATTGGCTTCATCTAAGAATGTGCGCCAGCCATTTCTGTTTCTCGCTTACTGGCGCCAGTTAGAAATTCCAAGCATTGTCAGGTTGTTCTCTACTTGGTCTTTCCAACAAAGATGCGGTCGTCCTTTTCTGCGGTGCCCTCCGCTGGGTACCGAATCGAATATTTTCTTCACTGGATCGTCTTATTCGTTGAAAAATTATCTCCTTATCTGATGACGACTATCGCGAACGAAAAACTGATAATAATTTACGGATATGCACCTTTAATGTCTAAACTCTTAATTAGAAAGGTGCCTTTATCCAAAAGATTGATGTCTTGGAAAGATACAAAGCTGACATCACACGTATCCAAGAAATACGATGGAAGGGACAGGGTTGCATTTTTATTTTTTTTTATTAAAGATCAAAGAAATAAGTCATGCGCCTTATACAAACAAGGTTTGGTATTTGACCTGAAAGGAAAGGGATAGCTTATTTAGAGAAATTGATTGGAACCATACGTGAATTATTGATTAGGCGAAACAATCGTGAAAGGCAATTTGAATTGATTTTAACCGAGGCTATTGTTATGCCTTAACCTCGGCAAGCATTTTCAGTTCTTTAGTTTGTTCCATTCCTTTAATTCCATATTTTCCACAATTTAGTTGTAGATTTTTGGTTTACCATAATTCTTAAATGTAGTATAGAACAAATAAAGTGAAAAGAACCATGCCCGAGCCCGGATTTGAACCAGGGACCTCTGGGTTGAGAGTTTAGCGCACTCTCCACTAGACTACAAAGGCCGACACTTCCAATTTGGCATGCAACGATCATGTTTTGATCGACGGAGGGCACTCTTCCAGTGTATTGCAGTGTACGCACGATCCGTGGTGCAGACGTTGACTCAGATCACTATCTTGTAGCAGCCAAGATCCGTATACATCTGTGCGCAGCTAAGAATGCACGCAACCCTACACAGAGAAAACTAGACGTCGACAAGCTGTTTTCGCCACTCGACTCTCACTCCTGCTTCAAAGCACTCCTCCAATAGATGATATATAAGTGCAGTGGACACACATTTCCAACTCCATGCGTGCGGCTACTGAAGAGGTGATCGACTAACATCGCCCTCGTCGAAACCGTTTCGAAAAAATAAGACATCTTTCCGATGGTTTTAAATCCGGGTCTTCTTCATGCAAGGACGAAAACGGGAATCTAGTGATAGATATCCAGAGTACACTGACGTAATGGAGGGACCACTTCTCTAAGCTTCTAAATGGCGACGCTGACAATAATCCCGCCAATAGAGATAATATCCCGGAAATCCCAGTTACGGATGACAGCGTCGAGATTTTGCTGCCCGACAAACAGTTCTGACAGCTATAACTCGGCTTAAAAATAACAAAGCCGTGGGAGCCGATCGCTTACCTGCTGAGCTGTTTAAGAATGGAGGCGAAGCTCTATTGAAATGCATTCACGAGGTTCTATGCAAAATATGGTCGGAAGAATGCATTCCGAAAGATTGGAATCTCAGTGTGCTCTGCCCAATCCACAAGAAAGGCGATCCCTTAATTTTCGGGACCTTATATGCGATTCTTAATATTGCATATAAGGTCCTGTCGAGCGTTTTATGTGAAAGATTGAAGCCCATTTTAAACGAACTGATCAGACCTTATCAGTGTGGCTTCACACCTGGAAAGTCCACCATCGACCAGATTTTCACGCTACGACAAATCTTGGAGAAGACACAAGAAAAACAAGTCGACACCCACCATCTTTTTGTCGACTACAAAGCCGCTTTCGATAGCTCAATAAGGAAGCACCTGTACTCTACCATGCTTGAATTTGGTATTCCTGTAAAACTAATACGACTTTGCAGGATGACACTGAGCAACACCAGCAGCGCAGTTAAAATCGGGAAGGACCTCTCCCCACCATTTGTTACCAAACGAGGTTTCAAACAAGGTGATTCCTTATCGTGCGACTTTTTCAACCTAATGATAGAAAAGATCATCCGAGCTGCTGATCTGAGACGTAGTGGCACAATATTCTACAAGAATGTTATGCTGCTTGCGTATGCTAATGACATAGATATCATTGGCCATAATACGCGCGAGTTAAGTTCCTTGTATGAGATTAGCACAAAAAAAAATGTAAGTTTTAGTTGCCTCCACAACTTGGCAACGATAAATAAAACACGACTGTTTCTTACGACGTTATCATTTATTCTGAACTTAAAATTAAACATAAGTTTACAAGAAGAACTTTAAATTGTCGATTCTGCAAAAGAATGCAACAATGTAATATAGTGAAGAAATGTTGAAATTGAAATATTGATGACTGTATGAATATTGATTATTGGTGTTACAATGTAGCAATTGAGTTCCAAGAAGTTAAATAAACAAAAAGTTGATTGGCAAATTAATTCTACAGAATTCTTAATATAAACATTTTTACTTAAGTGGGTTAATAAACTGAGTTGAATGTTCTGGGTGGCTTTAGTGGTGCTGCTGATGTGTGGGTGCTGGTGGGGGTCATAACTCCTCCCCCCTTAATGTAGAGCGAAGGCCACAGAGACTTCGATGTGGATTGAGCGATGTTATCATCTCGGATGATGTAGTTAGTGATTCTTTTCTTCCGGAATATTAGGAAAGCTATGGTGATGAGGATGGTGAGCAATGATATTGCAGAGTATGTGATGATCCTGTTGTTGAAGGTTGTGATTTGTGTTTTTGCTATTATTCGTTGATTTTCCAGATTCTGTTGTTTTATCTTCTGCAATGATAGTATATCTCGGGTAGAGCTGCTATTAATGTTTGGTGTAGGTAGGTTCAGCAGAAATATCTCATCCCAAAATTCGTTCGATTTATCATCGTAGGAAATGTCGTTGATCTCGATGCTGCAGTTTTTGAATCGTAGAAGTGTTGTCCCTTGATCGTAAAAGGATTTCTTTCTGCAATTAGATTTTATTAGTGTTTTGGGAATATTAATTAATAGGATATTGTTGTTTTCTATTTGCTGGATATTCTGCTTCGGTCCAACATCGTTCATGGGGCACACAGCTTGTTCGCTGTTCATGATTTTCCCAATACAGCGTGAGCGGTTTGTTTCTTCTTGGTATGATGATTCTTCGCAAAAATACGTACCTTCGACCTTTGGGCAAACTTGGGTCAAATATTGAATCTTTTGCTCATTGTATATTATGTACGGCTTCGTACTTATTTCTAGGGTTTCGTTTATTGGTAGTAAGAGGAGATGATACATGTTATAGGTTTCGGTTGAAAGGATGGGGACACGGATATTTAGTATGATATTAGAAGAGTTGAAGTAAGCTTGTCATTTCAGTAATTCGTATATATGCTCAGTGGATAGAATATTTACTGATTGGTTGTGTATAACTTGGAAGATTTCATTTAATTCCGGAGGACTTAGAATGGATTTAGAAATTATGTTTAGTTTAGCGAGTGTAATTGTCTCTGTAATTTCAATAAGATGGTTTGTAAGTATTTCGATATTATAATTTATTTGGTTGAGATATTGTTGTTCGTGAACAACGTCCTCGATATCTTTTATCTTATTTGCATTTTTATTGATGAAATTTCCAATTTTTTCCTGTTCTTTGTTAATGTGTTCTGTAATGTTGTTCAACCTTTCTGTTAGGACATGATTATATATTATTTGGTTGTTAATGGCATCATTGAAATTTTTCCTATTTTCTTTTATATTTCTGATTTGTTCATTTATTTCTTGTGCATCATTTGCGTCCATATTTCCTGTTATTGTTTTTATTACTGTCCCCAATCCATTAAGTAGTCCACGTCTTTGTCTTTTAAATGGTAATAAAAGTCGAAATCTCCTTTGGAGTTCCGTAAGTTTTAGTCTCGTTATGTTAGTTGAGTTTCCTAAAGATCCGTGTTTTTCAAAGACTTTTAACGTATTGTCGATGTTTAAAATGTTTGACCCGTATTGTTCGAGGTTTATGAGGTGTATTATATTTTTGTATGATAGAATTGCTCTTGCGGTACCCAACTGAAAGGGTAAGATGCCCTGGTTTGCATTAATATTTTGAGTTTGGATAAGTTGGCCCGATATGAAGGGTATTCTGAAATGATATTATGTGAATTTACGTTTTTTAATAATTCTGGATTTATGTATTTTCTGGTTGGATGATGTTTTAAGGGTAACGTTATTGTTCTCTTTGACTACTTGTTTTGAAAATCGGGGGGTAATCTTATTTCGCCTGCTATTTTTCCTATACACTAAGTCATTTTCGTTAACTTGCTCTGGTTCTTGTCTGTTTGTATTTAATTTTTCTGTTCTTTTATTCTGGTCATATTCAAGTTTTCCTTTAATGGTCGGGTAAAGCTTTTGTCGGTATTCGTTAAGTTTTTCGAGGTACTCGTGTTGATTATTGTATGTTATATTGTTCTCGAAGCTATGTGTTCTCCCATGAAAAACTTCGAATGGGGTGAATTTAGTGGCTGAATGTACGGCATTATTATAGGTAATTAGAGTTTCCGTTAGGGTCTCGTCATGGTCTTGGTCAAGTCTATTTTCTTTCCTTTTTGCAAGTATAAGCCGATAAATTTCAGTCAAGGTTGAATGTAATCTCTCTACAGGTGCGTTGCTAGAGGTTTGTTGGAAAGAGGTACAATGCAGATTGATATCGTATTGCCTACAGAAGTCAGTAAAAATTATGCTTGTAAATTCGGTGCCTTGGTCGTACACAATTTTCCTAGGTATTCCGTATTGGCTTATGAAACATTTCATATGTTTTAAAACGGAGAGGCTTGTTCTATCTGGCAATGTATATGCCGAGGCAAATTTTGAAAATTTGTCGCATATTGTTAGTATTTGTTTGCCATTAATAGTATATATATCTATATGGATAATATCTAAGGGTTTTAGTGGGGTTTCGGTTGTTTGGAATTTTATTTTCTGAGGGTGTCTATTGTATTTATAAATTTTGCATTTTTCGCAATTATTAATAATCTTTGTTATTTTAAATTTAAGGAGTGGAAAATAATATTTCTTTTTTAGGTGGCAAAGTGTTTCATTGATGCCCCTATGGTTGCTGTTTTCGTGATAATTTTTGATTAAATTATCCTGTTCGTCATTGTTTGTAATATCTTCAAGAATGGTAGTGCATCTAATAATTTTAAATAATTTGCTATGGGAAAAGTATTTTGAATAAGTATTTTGTACTGTTCTAAATGTTTCGTCGTCTGTAAGTATTGCTGAAAGTTTGTTAGGCGGCAAGAACTTTTTGAAGATATCGGTCATTATCGCTTCATCAAATTGAGGTTCTGTGATTGTTCTCCTTTGTTTGTTTTTAAAAACTGTCTGTAAGGTCATGGACGATATTGTAGATTTTTCTAACACGACTTGGATATTAAATCCATTCAAGGGTAATTCGGAAATATATATTCCATCATCGAGATTTTCATCCGATGAATGGATAGTGGAACCTTGTGTAGCTGCAACTGATGCCGAGCTATTTGCATATATTTCTGCATTTATACTTTTATTTTCATGTATTTTTACGCGGCTTAGAGCATCAGCATTGGTGTTCAACTTTCCTTTTTTATATAAAATATCATAGTCATATTCTTCGAGTCGTAGCTTCCATCTTATTAATTTGGAATTAGGTTCTTTCAAACCCATAAGCCATGTAAGCGGTCTATGGTCAGTGATTATCACGAATTTGCGTCCGTAAAGATAGGGTCGGAAGTACTTTGTCGCCCAAACAATGGCGAGAAGTTCTTTCTCTATTGTTGAGTAATTTGACTCGGATTCAGACAATGTTCTGCTAGCAAAACAAATAGGTTTGTCGCTACCTATGGGTCCTTGGGATAGAACAGCTCCCAGGGCCACATTACTCGCATCTGTGGTAAGGACAAATGGTTTCTGAAAATCAGGGTATTGAAGGATAGGATCGTTCGTTAAAAGACTTTTGCAATGCTCAAACGCCTTTACATATTTTTCGGTTAGTTTAATAACTTGACCTTTCTTAAGGCGCTCCGTTAGAGGTTTAACTATATGAGCGAAATCCTTTATGAATTTCCTATAGTACCCAAGTAAGCCAAGGAATCCTTTGATCTCTTTTTGGTTTCTCGGGATAGGAAAGTTTTTTATAGCAATTATTTTATTCGGGTTTGGTTTTATTCCATCGGTTGTGACTATGTGTCCCAAAAAGGCGATCTCTTTTTTTAAGAAATCTGATTTTTCGGTTTGTACTTTGAAGTTACATTCTCTTAATCTTGTGAATACTTCCCTAATATTTAGAATATGTTCATCTAGTGAAGTAGAAAAGATGATAATGTCATCGAGGTATACGAGACAATTTTTCCCTACCAGATCTTTTAGTACATAGTCCATAACACGTTGAAAGGTGCTAGGTGCATTTTTTAGTCCAAAAGGCATACGTTTGTATTCATAGTGACCGCCCTCTACTGTAAACGCTGTTTTTTGGACATCTTTTGGGTCCATCTCGATTTGATGGAACCCGCTGGCTAGATCAAGCGTAGTGAAATAGAGGCATTTCCCTAGTTTGTCGAGAATTTCAGATATATTAGGAATTGGGTATCGATCGCTGATTGTTTTTTTGTTTAACTGTCGGTAGTCAATGACAAGTCTCCACTTTTGTTGTCCGTTAGAGTCCGGTTTTTTAGCTACTACCCATACTGGCGAGCTCCACGGAGAATAACTATTTTGAATTATTCCTTGTTTGAGCATCTCCTGAATTTGCTTATGAACCTCCTGTTTATGTACGTATGGGTACCTGTAGGATTTGGTATGTATTGGAATATCATCAGTAGTAACAATTTTGTGTTTTATTTTGTTACTGAAAGTCAATGTGTCGTCTTCTTTATAAAATATGTCGTTAAACTGTGTACAAAGTTTAATAAGGGCCTTCTTTTCTTCTTCATTAAGATGTGTTGTCTTAATAATGTTTTGTATGTTCTTACTTTTGGGTGGGGTTTGAAAATTAAAATTGTTAAGTTCTATATGTTCGTATGTTTCGTAAACTTCCGATTTCAGTGGTTGCTCTATGAATAGTTCGTTATCCTCGTTAGAGACATTAGAGACCTCTACCAAGCAGAACCAATCTTCCGCTTTGTAAATTCCTTCGGATGTGCATAAGCTAGGTGATAATTTTGTTTGTTTTATATATATATATCTCCTTCTCTTATATCTACTGGCAATTTGAGTATGGTTCTTGATAGTGCATGTATTACATGTCTGCCCGACGTGAAGTTGGGCTTTAGTTTAATTGGAATGACAGCATGATCTGTTATAAGTTTTTGGCTTTTTAAATCAATTTTCGCATTTAATTGCTTAAGTATGTCTAAACCGATTAGACCATCAAAATAATTATGGAATTTGAAAAGCCAGAATGTAAAGTTGGATTTTTGTTTAAATTCAACAAATGCTGGTAGTGTAATTTTTTAATCTATTTTATAACTTTTCAAGACTGTTGTTATATTAATTGGTTGACATTTTACCTGTTTACTAGTTTCAATAAATTTTGGGTTCAAGAAAGATGAAGATGCCCCGGTATCTATTAAAAATTTTAGCTGTCTACCAAATGGGGAGCTTATATTAACAAAAGGAAGCGTTGAGCCATGTTTATTTATTTCTAGGTATCCCGTAGGTTCCTGGAGGCACATGTCTGAAAATTTTCGATATTTGAGTCTTCGACGTTACATAAATCTTCTGGATAATCTTCATTATTTATGTTGTGAAATTGCCCAGATCTTTGAGGATCAAATTTATTGCTCTTCATTGTATGATTTGTTCTTGAAGTGAACCTAGATGTGCCTGAGGACACGTCCATTGGTTCAGGTTTTGGAAACGTAATGGATCTTTGAGTTTGGTTAAAAGGGTTGAAGCGATTACCATTGGATTCGTTAGTAATGTCATACCTATTATTATTATTATTGTTTTGAGTGGTTTGTCTATTGTGAAAATCGGTTCTACTGGGATTTGGGATTGTAACTTTATTACCTTGGTTATAAGGCCAATTATTATTAGGATATCTATTGAATTGTGTGGGATACTTATTTCCATTTACTCGATTATAGTCTGGGACATATGGCTGAAAGCTACGATTGTAATATTGTTTCCTGAAGTTTGGTCTTACGTTTAAATATTCATTCCTTGTTTGTTGGTAATAAATGTTCTGCTCCTTAATGCAGTAAGCTAGTGCTGACGCCAAGCTATCAGGCCTCATTGCTCTGATATTAGAGCCCAGTGGTTCTTTAAGTCCAACAAGGAAGGAATTTAAACACATTTCCATAAAAAGTTCCTTTTTTGATTTAATCACTCTACTATCAGTTTCGTTCAAGAGAAGGTTATTATTTAGAGCTGACTGGATACTAATGATTTCACTATAATATTCTTCTACAGTATTCCTATTTTGCTTTAAGTTATGTAAGTCCCTTATTAAAGAGGCTTCCGTTCTCTTATCCGCATAATGGAGGATTAGGTTATTCTTTATATCATCCCAGATAAGCGGGGTGCCATACATATTTAGCACCTCGTTTGCCTGGCCTTCAATCTTATTTCGAATAGCCCTAAGTAACGTTTGGCCATATGGTGTGCCATCAGTTCCTCTTATCAGCTGAAGGATTTCTTCCACGTTATTAATGAATTCATGTAACGTCTTTGGATCTCCAGCGTATTTTGGTAAATCCTTAATTACATCTGGAATTCTCAGATTATTAAAAAGTTCACAAAAAGCCTGGTTACCATATGCCTCTGAAGGTTGACCAGCACTCGCCGCGCTCGGCCCTTGATTTACTAGTAAAGTTGGCAAACTCATAATGTTAGATTCAAAATCTTGGATTTCACTGTTTTCTGGGATTGACGTAAGGCTTTTATGTCGACGTAAGTAAGGAAGAAATTGGAATTTCCGGTCTTTTTTATTCATTAAAAATTAAAAAAAAAATTTAATCACACAAACAATTACACTTTATGTATTTCCGTTTTATTTTTTAAGCTTCGCAATCAACCATATAAACCACATATAACCACTTAATTTGGTAATTTTATTTTTATATATTTTTCCACATATGAAATATATCTGATTTTTCTTGTTTCTTATTATTATTATATATTTTTCTCTTTTTTTTTCTTTTGTATATATTTTTTAATATTTTATATTTTTGTACGTGAGCAAAGATAACAATATTCAACTTACGTTAGTCCCAGGACGAAGAGTATTTTTTCCATTTCCTGCGTTGTTCTTTCCGATTATTAAGGACCAAAATCCAACAAGCTGAAGTGCGTGAAGTTGCTTTAAATACACTCTAAAACTGATAAGCCGTCAATTTTAGTTCCACAGTTTAGTATGCCGCCACCCTGTGAATGCGTGATATTTTTAAGCTTTTAGAGTATGCTCTATCGCTGATAAACCGTCAACGTTAGTTTCACAGTATGATAAACCGTCACACCAGGAATGCACAATACTCTTTATATATTTTCACTTAACAGCTTGTTAATCGGGCTGCCGACTGCGCCAGTTAAGTTCCTTGTATGAGATTAGCACAAAAAAAATGTAAGTTTTAGTTGCCTCCACAACTTGGCAACGATAAATAAAACACGACTGTTTCTTACGACGTTATAATTTATTCTGAACTTAAAATTAAACATAAGTTTACAAGAAGAACTTTAAATTGTCGATTCTGCAAAAGAATGCAACAATGTAATATAGTGAAGAAATGTTGAAATTGAAATATTGATGACTGTATGAATATTGATTATTGGTGTTACAATGTAGCAATTGAGTTCCAAGAAGTTAAATAAACAAAAAGTTGATTGGCAAATTAATTCTACAGAATTCTTAATATAAACATTTTTACTTAAGTGGGTTAATAAACTGAGTTGAATGTTCTGGGTGGCTTTAGTGGTGCTGCTGATGTGTGGGTGCTGGTGGGGGTCATAACTCGCGCAGTCAGTGCAGCATTCTCCAGATTAGAAAGAGAGTCAAATCGAATGGGTCTGGCAGTGAATGCAGATCAGACGAAATACTTGGTGTCAAAAAACAAATATTCCCAGCGTCTTAAAACACACGTTACAGTTGAAAATACCTCCTTCGAGGTTGTGAAGGACTTCGTCTATCTGGGATCCAGCATAAACTCAACCACCGACATAAGTATTGAGATCAAACGAAGAATAAATCTTGCCAACAGGTGTTACTTTGGGCTCAAAATACGGTGGAATGAAGATAAGCTCATATCACAGTGTTAAGAAAAAGAAACCTAACGAAACAATGCCGAACGTTTTTATCTTCTTGTTGTGGGGATCTTCTACTTGTATATGAATCCACAATGCAGGTGAATTACTTTAAAAAAAAAATATTCGGTGCAGTGCTTCTTCCTAATCTAATTCGTTTAAAAAAAAATCTAAAAATCGTTTGAGAAACACGAGAGAAAATGGTTCTTAACTGTTTCGCCTATGCCTTTTTATGTATAGCAATTTTTAGAGTGGTTTCAATTTTTGAAAATATTTTTCACAGAAATAATTTTTCAAACTGTAGAACTTCGTGAAAAATATTAAAACTACATTTTAAAAAAAATTTATTTTCATCAAGGTATCAAGGTATGATTTTCGATGACAGCAACTGTTTATTGAATTATGTGTAAAAATGAAGCAATATTTGCAAATAAATGGTAAGTCAAATAAAAGAGTGTGGAAACGGAAAACTTAAAACAAAAACTAATTTACAACAAACCACTATTGGTTACAAGCCTATGTTTTGATAAAACATACTTGTTTTTCACGTTTGTTTCGTTTAATCAATAATTCACGTATGGTTCCAATCAATTTCTCTAAATAATCTATACCTTTCCTTTCAGGTCAAAGACCAAACCTTGTTTGTATAAGCCGCGTGCCTTGGTTCTTTGATTTAAAAAAAAAAAAAAGATATTGAGTATTTTAGAGGGTTTTTTGAAAACAGTATAGGACCTTAAATTGGTGAGGTAACGTTAAAACATTTCTTATTTCCCAAAAGTCATTTAATTAAACTATCAGACAAAGAAAAGCTTAATGAGAATCGATTGAAAAAACGGATAGTTGCTTGCGAAATCAAAACTTGCAATTTCAATAGTTTTTTTTTAATTTTGAGGCGATGACTTTGCCTCAAGAAAATGCGTTGCACTGAGAAAATCTACAGTTTTCGAGGTATCGCCATAAGTTTATGCCATAATTACGGAAATTTTCTATTTGTGACTATTTGTAAGAAATTTCACCATTACAATATAAATTCACACATGTTACATACAAAAATGCTTATTGTAGGGTATCAGTAAGAGATAGCGAAAGATATCTGGTATGTTTTTTGTACATTTTAGCAATGCCTAAAATTTCCTCTTACACCATGTTCTTCCATCTCTTATAGATTAGTTTTTATTTAAGAAATGTTTTTTAAACGCTCGTATTTCAGGTAAAAGGTAACAAAAAAATATTGGGTGCACTCCTTCTTTCTACTTTTGTTCATTTAAAAAACAAATTACATTTTCATATCGCAACGAGCTTGCGCAGTCCCTGCATGTGTAAACCTGAGAAGAATTTTTCGGGAATCTAGAATTTTTCGGTCAATTTATTAGTGTGAGAAACAATTTTATAAATCACAATTATAAAGCCTTTGGCATGAGGGTAGCCATGTATCACGAGGAGAAAAAGGTTAGATTTTAGTCAAAAATAATTTAAAAATATTAAAATTTTTAATAATTTTTATTCTTGTTTAACTCTTTTTTGCAGCTGTACTCAACCAACTGTGCATATTTGATTTAACCTTTAACCAACGTAAACGAATAGTCTCTTGTTTTGCTGGGAGTTCAATCAAATTTAAAGCAGGGATGGCTTCTCCAACAAGCCTCGTTTACTTACTCTTTTACTTACTTACTTAAGATTGAATGTTGTTTAAAACTGCTTATTAAAATTGTATGTTAAAGCTTAGTATGCTGTAAAAGCGAAAATAAATCTTCCATAAGAAATGCATTGCGTTTTTGACAGCGAAAACGTAGCGAAATTTTTTTTTCGTTGGTAAACTTAGTATGTTGTAGAAGCGTATGGAAATCTTTGCTTCTTTGACAGCGAAAAGGTAGCGAAATTTTTTTTCGTTGGCTAGTACGCTGTTGAACCGAAAAATTTGTCAATGCAGCCAAGTTCACAACCATGATTGGAGAGTTAAAATGTCAAAATTTCGCTGTCTTTTATATGCCCGTACATTTAATTGGCGTGGAAATTTGACATTCAACAATAATGTTCAACTAACACATTCAGCAAACAGGTTATAGTAAGTATGGGTTAGTGTTAAGTCTACACTAAAATTTTGCCTATTTTAATTTATTAAATGCCTAAAGGTTTCCGTTCCTAGAGCATACTAAGTCCCGGTTTATACTCGTCAAGACTTGACGGTCAAGTTTTGCATATTCCCTTTTAAACTTGACGATTCAATTTACATTCGTCAAGAGTTGACGGTCAATTGTTTCTTTCACTCCTTCCTTTTCCTTCTCAAGTTTGTACTGATGACGCCGAAATAAAATTGAAAATAGCGGGACAACGAACGAACACAAAACGAATTGCCCAATAATTGACGGTACGGTCAATTTTTTTCTTTCCCTTTTGTTACGATTCCCGCTCCACAGAACGCAAGACTTGACCGTCAAGTCTTGACGAGTATAAACCGGGACTAAGCTTAAGGGGGAAAATTTGAATTAAAAGTTTAAGTACAAAAAAAACTCCCTTTTTTGACTGTTCTGTCAAGAAAAACAGTTGGAACCAATCTTTCAAGACAACGAAAATAAAATTTGAACATTTTTCTTTCAAAATAAAATCATTGAAACATTTGTTTTTCAGTTATGCACCCATGCTAGGTAGAAAGCACAAGTAATATTTTGACTACTTTTTTGGAAAAAACGAACTTAAGCGACCTCTAAACCTTTTTCATAACATTTGAAGAATTCTCCAAATTCTATTTTGTGGCAAACCTTCAAATTCCGCTTTAGCCTCCTTAAAATTTTGCCAATAAAAAAAAAGTTTACGCCCTAGCAGTCCGTAGAATATTTCAGTGACTTCAATAACCAACTTTGAATTTAAGAACTTCTATATAAAAAAAAAGAACTTGTTACCTCGAGTTCGAGTACGTTAGTTGATAGGAAATTGAAAACTCGTCGTTGCTAAGACTTTTTTCTAAGCTTAAATATGTGGTTAATAGCTTGTTAACAGCTTGTTTCAAATGGAAAATGAAGCTTTAGGAAGAATTCCACGTTCCTTTAGTTTTAACTAAAAGACGCTCACACTTCACACAAGAAGCACTCACGTTGTGGCCATCATCTTCTTTATTTAAAATTATTTACCTACAACATTCTCATGGTGGTAGAAGAAAAACTTGAAGAAAAAAGATGCCACTCACTTAACGAGGAACTTAATAGATGACCGATATTTGATTTTCGCATTATTTCGGATCAACTTGCTCAATTTTTTTTTATTTTTATTCAAACACGAATTCAAATTATGAATAACGAATAAAAGTTTTGAATAATTTTTTTGAAATTCAAATAAAAAATAAAATTAAAAAGACTTTATACTAAGTTTTGGTTGCAAAAAATAAAGAATAAATATTACTTGTTATCTGTTATTTGAACAATTTTTTATTGAACAATGCCTTACATTGCTGTAGGTATAACTCAAAAAAAAAAAAAAAAAAATAAACTGGCCATTTCAGCCCTTGGAAGGACTTTGACCTAGCTTCTATTGATAAATTGTGTTGTGCGTGTTATTAAATGTTAATCACAAATGACCGAGAACTGGACCTACGTGTTTTATGCCGACTCCGAACGGCTTATATTCTCAAGAAGCTTTACATGGCAATTTTTACTCTCTGAGGTTTGGCAATGTCTGCAGAGAGGTGACGACCGAACAGAAAAATTAATTCAATTGAAAAACTTTTTGTATGAGCTGGAATTGAACCCGGGCTACCGCGGTTCTTTAGCTTAAGAGCCACGCACTCTACCCACTATGCTACAGTCGCCACCCAAAGTATAACCCGAAGTGTCCACTAAAACCATCACACGTACTTGAACAAATTTTTAAAAGAGTCTCCCATATAAACCGCGCTGAAAGAAATAATTCTACGTCAAAAAATTATGCTTTCCAGTTCAGTGTTCGTACACTCAGGGAAAAAAAGATCTAAAATCAAGAAAAACGGTCATAAACCAAGCCCATTCGTTGACAAAAGTACGGTAAGCTCGAAAATTCTTAATTCAAGAAAAAATTCTTAGTTTTATACTGAAATTATCGTTCTATTTCTAAGATTTGTTCGGTACATTTTAAAGAATATGAATTCTTAACATAAGCACGGCAGTTCTGTTTTTTAGAATAAACAGGCTTACATTAAGATTATTTATTCTTATTTTTAGAGTAAGCGTTCAGATTCTAGACCACGCGTTCGTGTTTTAAGAATTGATTTAAGAACGATAAAGCTTGATTTGAGATTTTATGATACTTATTTTTGCAATTTCGAAATTTGAATTTCGAAATACTTTCACACCCAAAGAAAAAAGGAAAACAAGAGATACAACTTATATTACACAAGAAACCTTTTATTATTTCAATGACATAAAATATTATATTCATATATTATTCATATATTCATAAATTCATTTATTTATATATATATATTTATTTATTCATATATTCATATATTAACAAAATAAAAAGATTCATTACATATACTTTATTCTTACATATGTTTTTCCATTATTGGTGCAGTACAAATGTAATGGAGGACAAATAAATTCAGAAATCTCTTTAATATATATGAAGTGCCCGCAGGAACCTACTTCATCAGACTGCAAATGATTATCCCAGTTTATGTATATAAATTTGGTTGCACAACACATGTATAATGTTATTTTGATAGAAAAATTTTTTTATTTTGTACAGATCAAAAATATTTGAGTTAATAGCTAAATTGGAGTTAATTTTATAAAGTGTTCCCTTGAACAAAACTTCATTGAATGTAATCAAGTTTTTGAATTTAATACCGTTTATTTGCACCACTTTGGAAAAATAGTTTTCTGATGTTAAATCTAGGATATGAGAAGAATCAAAGTGAATAATTGGCTCCACAGAAATTTCATGATCAAGCAAAAATTTTGAAAATTTGATTCCAGATTTAATTGCTATCGAATAAGGTGGATTAACTCTAGAAGTTATATTGCTAAAATACATTGTATTTTATATTTTATAGAATGTATAAATTCGTAGCTTTGCATTTCTTGTAAATTCTCCTGTCTAAGAGTAAATGTTTTCTTCCATTTGTCACAAACTTCGCTCCAATTTGAACTATCTCTACTTAATGCCTTGGCAATGAATTCGTTTATTTCATCTGCTTGCATGAAATTCGAGGAAGATGTTTTGGCAGTTTCATTGTCTTTACTGTTTTGCACAGAGGAAAGATCTCCGCAAGATGTGCCGGTGAAGCTATCGTACTTTTTTCTTTTGCTTCGTTTGTTTTTGTATTTAGTAAAAAACTTACCACCGGGGTTGTTTCTTCCCTTCCTTGGTATAAAGTAGTAATCCTATGGATGAAAAAAAAAACAAATATTATGTATTTCAAACATTACCTGTTATAAAAAGATACCTGAACATCTTTTTCAGTAGGAAAAACCGAACAAATCTCGTTAAAAATAGATAGAAAATCGCTTGCCTTAAGAATGATGTTATTTACAACTACTTCTTCGATAATAATGCGATTATTTCATCTCTTAAAGCGCTTGCCAGGATATTATTCTTCTTGTAATGCTCTAATATATTTACACCTCTTGACGTTTGGCTCAGCAAAGTAGTGAAGTCCTATATTTAATTAATAACTAAAAATTTTGTGAAAAAATAACCCTTACCTTTTTAAGAAATTTTCCACAAAGTGAAAGATTTTTTGACGATGAGACTTAATAGATAGACTTAATGGAAGTCTTACATTTTTTAAAAAGTCTTCGACTTTGGATGGCATCGACATTGTTTCGTCATCAATCCCAAACTTAAAAATATAAATGAAAATTTAAAATAACCTACTCTTCTACAATTAATTAAATAACATATTACCTCGTTTTTCTTCCATGCAAATAGTTTTTCACGCAACTCCATACGGAGTCCAAGTGGTGGAAAGGCTTCTTTTAATTCCTCCTTCTGCATATATTTCAAGCTTCTATACGAAACTTGAGCAGCTAAAATAAGTTTATATATCAGCAAAGAATTGAATTTATATTTCATAGGCAGAAACCTGCCCTTACGAAATTCAAATCGCTATCCATTTCGAATTCATTCAGCAACCTCTTAAGATTTGAATCATCCATGTCAACAGCGATTTCAGGGTTCACAAATCTTGGTGTTTCAGCATTGCACACTTGCTCTTTAGAATTTTTATTGCATTGCAAAAGTGAATTTTTAGTCTTAACTCATTTAAACAAGTAAGTTTACATTACTTTCAATTATTTCTACATCAGGGTCTTCGTCTACAATAATGTTCTGATATGATTCAGTTGTAAATAAGACCCAACTACTAGGTAAATTGTCTTTTCCACTGTCATCATTTATATCGACATTAACTGAACGTAGATCATCCATATTTATCGAATATACAGAATCTTATCAAATTTATTAAAACTCCGAATTTATTGCAACTTAACTTAATTTTTTTGGCTAAGTTTTGGAATTTCTTCCTGTTCTACGATTGACCCGATATCAAATTAAGAACTTGATTCCTAATGTAAGACCACAAAATCTTAAAATAAGATTTAACACATTTAAATCAAGATTTCTGTTCGATATTTTAAGTACTTGATTTAAGAATGTTATACTTTTTTAAGTTCTTATGGTCTTATTTCAAGACAGTGGTATTCAAAAACACAACAAGGATACAAATAAGTACGACTAAGCTAATTTTCAGAACGACATTTTTCTCTTAGTGTATAGTTAAATTTTATCCATCTTTAACTAATGGAATTTTCCAGAATATTTTAAACCTTTGATAATATCACAGACACCGTGGACTGTGCAAGTCCAAGCGTATTCCTGTATTGGTATGACCCCTGATTATACGCCTATTTTAATATGTTTAGATTTGATCTTCTTCGTGCGAATTGCTTCAGCGGTTCGTATATCTGTTCTGGTCATCAAGTTTGCAAAACCTTCTTTAGACAGTCGGAAGTTCTGTAGAGGAAGTTGCGCTAACGTAGTGAAATTAATTTCCAAAGGCTTGAATGGTTTTCTACTTCTGGCCAGTTCCATAAAAGTTTAATCTTCTTCTACTGGATCGTCAAACCCTAATTCCGTCGTAGTCATAACTATTTCCATCTTATTTTTTCACTTCATATTCAAACAAATGGTATTTATTTTCAAATGACATTCAGTTGATAAAAATGTTTTATCGTGAAAAAGTTAAGCGAACAAAATTCGTAATAGCGCTATTTTTAGTCAAAATCTCGTCATTAAGTCAAATGCAAACTAGTTTGATTAGGACTTTCTACTGTTTACAGTCGAAGATCGAATGTAGCTCATAATAAGGGACTTTGTTTTCATTGGGCGAGATAATGCGGTGAGATTCAAACCCTATTCACGCTCCAAGTTTGTGGTCTAAGAGAGACCTGTATCTATTAGTAAGCGGAAAGTATTTTATTTCCCTTCTTCCAGCAAGGCTACCCTAATTAAAAACTACTCCTGTGATAGGAAAGATAGACAGAAAAAACCGTACAATGCCGAGACAAATCAGCTATTGAAAAACTAAACTATTGAAAATTAGTTTCTATGTGATAGAATAGGTTTTGAAAAGTGACCCCGGGCCCGGGTGGCACCGGGTATATTTAAGCTTCCACAAAATAATAGCATAATGCCATAATTTCTCTACTGAACTCATTTAATACAACAGATCCTCGAAGCGGCTTATCTTGTTCGTCTATAATTTGCTTTAAACTCTTGACAAAGTTGAAAAACATTTGAACATAATATTATCCATGCCATAAAAAGCACATCAAATAACTAAAAGTTCAAATCTCCGCCCTTCCTTCTCCCATAAACTTTGCTTGCATTTTATTTTGTCAAACCCTATGCCAGGAATTTGTTCAACAAAGTTGGATGGATGGGTAGCACATCTGTGAGTTTGTATTGTCTGAGAATGCCTAGAAAAAAAAAATAATAATAACAACAACAATAGCGGAAAACTGATAAACATATGACGATAAAGAACGACGAATAGAGCAGAATAAGGATTAAGGTTCTTTTTTGAGACAGCTATTTGTATCCTGAAGTTTTTAGGAATAAACACAAAGAATAAGAAAAGAAAAATAGAGAAGCTGGAAGGAAAAGACGAAAGAAACACAGTCGATTTTATGCACATTTTATTAAAATTGTTTCGATTTTATTGGCAGGAAAAAGTCAAACCATCCTAAATGTCATAAAGTTAAGCGAAATCACTCATTCAACTTGGTGAAATTTTTAAAGTATGATAGTACTATTTCCATTTTGAAAAAAAAAAAATAAAAAAGGATATGTTAACTGTTTCCGTGTGTAAGGTGATTTTTTCTCCCAGGCATGCTTTGATGTTTAACATATTTTCACAATAAATAGAAGAAAAATCACTCTGAAAACGCTATCACCAATATTTTTTTAAGCACCGCTATAAGATAGAGATTTACTCCTTGAACCTTACTGCATAGGTACAGGAGTTCATTACAGTATGCTTGAGTGTGTTATGCTTTGTATGTTTATTGCATGTGTATGTACATAAAAATGGATGTTTTATGCAGTAGCTATGCATAAAATATTGCATAGGTTTTGTATTTTAAATCAAGTCAAGAAGGGTTGGAAAAGTGGAATGTGGCAAAAACAACAAGGTTGTTTATTCTACTTTAGCCCTTTTACGCAGTTATCGAATCGATGAAATCTTAGTAAATAGAATCCTGATGCTTAGTAACTGCTTTAAAAAATAAAATACCTGTGTTTGCTGTTGTCATACTGCGGGATTGATGGGCTGATGGGCTGTTGGGCGATAAGGTGTTATAAAAAGTGAGTAAGCTTTTTTAGAGCAATGTTTTATAAATCCTTTAAACTGTCTGTAACGGTGAAATCTGGGAAAATAAGAATATTTACGTGAGGACTTTAAAGTTTTCTTTTTATATCAGTTTTATGATCCAATTTATTACGAGTGACGAATTGAATAGTCAATATTTTGACGTGATTGTAATAAAAAGTTTGGTAGAGTTTTATTTTGCATTTAAGTCATGTTCGATTTTTTGAAACGCACAGAATTCATTCTCTTAAAATTCTTGTAATCGGAAGAAAACTCATACAGTTTATGGCTTGGCATGACAAGTTAGTGGCTAAAAACTTCCCTCCAAAAATGTTAAAATATTTAAACCATTAATGTTGTGAGTTTTATTAAAGCTATTAAAGCAATACTTTTCAGGGATTAATTCTATATAAATGATTTCATTACATTATAAAAAATATTCAGTATCGCTGAATTATGGCGACAGGAATGAGACACAAAATAGTTGATTCGATAAGACGACTGGATCAAGGTTTTTTAGACCACTTTCTGCAAAGACGAAAACGGGAATCTATCCAGTTCCACTTAGAATTTAGAGTACACAGATGTTGTGGGGGAGACAATTATATAGGCTTTGATTTTAAGGGAAAGACTTTGCTAAAAAGACTTTGCTATAAAGTCTTTCCCCTTAAAAACTGGCAGCCATTGACAGCAGACGATCTTGTGAATTTTAGGAGAAATGGAAAAAAGTGAATTTCGTGTGCTCATCAAGCATTATTTTTTGCGCAAAAAAACTATCAGCCAAACCAAGGAAAGGCTTGATAAATACTATAGGGACTCTGCACCATCGATTGGAATGATTAACAAGTGGTTTACTGAATTCCGATGCACAAGCATTCCGATCGTACAAGCACAAGTGACGCCGAATGTTCTGGACGCACAAATGAGGTCAAAACACCAGAAATGGTCACTAAAATTCACAATATCGTGTTACCCGATCGCAGAGTTAAAAAGTGCGAGATAGTTGAGGCCGTTGGCATCTCAAACCAAGGGGTGTGGAACATTTTGCGAAATCATTTAGATATAAAAAAAATTATCCGCAAGATGGGTGCCGTGTTTGCTCACTCTCGACCATAAGCGCGATCGTGTGACTGATTCAAAGGCGTGTTTGGCGATGTTGAACAAAAATAGGAAGGAATTTTTCTGTCGATTAGTAACCGTGGACGAAACATAGATCCATCACTATCCATCATGGACGAAACATGATCCATCACGTTGGACGAAGTGTATCGTGCTAAAAGGAGACTATATTGAGAAAGAAATCGTTTCTTGCCACAAAAATCATTCCTTTTTTCATTTTTCACGGAACTATCAAACGTCCCTCGTAATTTTCCTCTTTAATTATAAGAGTATTATGAGTGGTGGGTGTGGATTCTTATAGTATCCCTATATTACGCAATTACGCCAATTTGAATTTTTTCCTAAAAATATCTGAAACTGTCGTAAAAATAAATAAAAACAACTTTTGTTTTGCAATTTATATTTTGTTCATAAAAATAATTTCCAAAAATCCTTTTTTTTTGCAGATATAAAGATTTACATATTTCTGGGAATATAGCATTGTTTTTAATATAATAATTCATGATTAATGTAGTTTAATAACTCACCAAAAAGTTTTGAACCTCTTTTTTTAATTACACAGTGCGACAGCCAAAACGTGAGTAAGAAAACGACAAATGCTTTCAAACATTTCCGTGCTCCTAATCACGAATCTATCACCAAACTTTCTCGATTACGTCAAGATTTTGAGAAAACCGTGTTTCAAGGTCAAAAATTCTCATAAGAGAAATCAGCTTGTAGCGTCGAAAAGCGATTTTGGTTTGTGGCAAAGATGTTTGTTATAAGTTTATAAAAAATTTGCTTTCATACTTCAATCCTCACATCCCCCCTTTTTACCCTTATTTTTACGTTTTTCAAATATACTTTATTTTAGCATAGCTATATTCTGCAAATCATTGAGAAATGTAATATTATGTGTTGGCAAAAAAGCATCCCCATTAAAAAATGTATAGAGTCTTCTGACAGCAAAATATCCCTAGATCCACCAAACAATAGACTCCCAAAATGCAAAATCAATTTTTTTTCACTTATATGATGCAAACTGTAAAGATATGGACAATAGGGCGTATCGAATTACAATTCTTTTTCCGAATTTCATATTCTAAGATGTCTCAAAAGTTGCATGGAGTTGTATGATCTCACAAAAAAACTTTTAGGAAACAAAAGTCTTTCGCTCCCGCAAGAAAATATGTAGTTGATTTTTGAGAAAAACAGTAAAAAATTCCGATCTCAAAATGCTTAGATTTTTGTAAGAAAATTTATTTACATATGTCTTAAGTCAAAATTGAATATAGACTTTAACTAAAAATATTACTAAACACGATGCCACTCTCGGTTTTTACCCTGTCCTGTGTAAAGAATATTCGAATCTAAAGGTACTCTCAAGGTCACGCAGAACTTTTGATTGTTGTCTGATTGTCTATATTTTGTTGGCATTAATTAAAGTTTTAACATTTTCCTCAAATTTGGCGAATTAATACTTTGCAAATTTTTCGCATATACATTTTCTTGTTTTCGAGAAATGTAAACTTGAAAGAAACTTTTTAACTTTTTCAAAAAAATGAATATTAAGTGTTATGTATCGAACATCAGAAGTGGTACCGTAGGGAATTTTCTCAATTTGGATTCTTCTAATATTTCTGAACCACACCCTGTGCAAGAGTATATATTTAAAACACCAGTATAAATACCACCTTTTTTCAATTTCGATATTGAAAAAAAAATTAACTTCCTAGCATGAAATTTATTCTTTCGTCAAAACAATGACAAATTGTCAAATGTATTGTATTATACTAATATTTTGAGTTTCTGAGTTAGCTATTCGATGGGTCTCTATTGACTTAAAAATTGTTGTTAAGAAGTGTTTTAAACAAATAATTACCATAAAGGATCTATGAAAAAATAGTTAAATTTCAGGTTAGGTTCAAAAATATTTGAAAAATCCAAATTGACAAAATGATCCATTTCTAATGCCCGAGATATAAAACCTTATATTAATTTTTCTGAAAAATTTATAAAATTTGGCTCAAGTATACATTTCTCAATAAAAAGAAAATGCATATGCGAAAAATATGCAAAGTATTAATTTGCCAAATTTAAGGAAAACGCTGACACTATAGTCAATATCACCAAAATTTAGAAAATCAGATAACAATCAAAATTTCTGTGCTATCTCGAGTGTACCTTTAGGTTCGAATATCCTCACAGGATATCGATCACAGGACAAGATATTGTTATTTAAATTCTGTGTTTACTTTTACTTAAAGACACATGTAGTTTTTCTTACAACGATCTAAGCATTTTGAGATCGTTATTTTTTACTGTTTTTCTCAAAAAACAACTTTGTCCTTGCTGGAGATGAAGACAACCCTATGCAACTTTTGAGACCTCTTAGAATGTGAAATTTGAAAAAAGAATTATAATTCGATACGCCCTTTTGTCCATATCTGAACAGTTTACATCGTAACTATAAGAGAAAAAAATTAGTTTTATATATTGGGGGTCTATTGTTTGGATATGGTGGATCTAGGGTTATTTTTCCGTCGGAAGACCCTATAAAACTTATTTTAATAAAAAACTTTTAATAAAAATATTGCATTTCTCAATGGTTTGCATTGAATACAAGTATGCTAAAATAAAGTAATTATTAAGAACGTAAAAATAAGGGTGAAAAAGGGGGATGGAGGGATGGAGGTTAGGTTAGGTTAGGTACAGGTGGCTGAGTCAGTCGGTAGACGACTCTTACACTTAGGCCAGTGCAGGCCCATTGTGAAACCACATAATCTCTTTTAAAAACCTAATAGAGATTTCCCTCCTCAAACCAGCTCGAGAGGATAATGAATTTAGGGATAAGCTTGATTTCCAGGTATGAGACTTCGGCAAGTCCATTTATTTATTTATTTATTTATTGGCCAACCAAGGCAATTTACTTATTCTAACAGGTTTTTACAAATTTATTAATTAACTTATTCTAACAGGTATTTATTTTTTATTTTTTTATTTTTTATAATTTTTTTTTTCCTTTTCTCCCCCTTCCTTGTTTTGGTGTTCAAAGATGTGCAATTCGAAGTGGGCGTAATCCGCCCACCTAATTGACATTATTTCACGAACACCAAAAAAAGAAGGGAAAGAGGAGAAGAGAAAAAAAAGAGAATTCAGAGGTTGGGTTGATTAGGCAGAGAAAGAGACTTGTATAGAGAACGCTTGAATAAGAATTTGGACATGGAAGGTGAGTAGTGGTCGGATATATTATTAAATTTTCTACAGCAACGGTTGATGGGTTCATTACTGGCATATGCAGTATGATGCCGATATTCAGTTAACAGCCGAGTATGCCTTGTACGTCTTAAAGGGTCATTGAGGGTAATCTTGTTAGAGATATATTCGCAGTTAGTTACACCGCTCAGAACATCGAAGGTAAAACATGTATCCAGTATCGTTCTTCTTGTTGATAGAGGTGTCAAATTTAATAGGGTGAGTCTGTGTTCATATGGTGGAAGGCTTCCATAATCGCGGGGATTATAAGTTTCTCTCAAAGCGAATAGTAAGAACTGTTTTTGGATGGATTCGATTCTATCACAATGGGATCCAAAAACTGGATTCCAAATTATGCAGCCATATTCGAGTATTGGGCGCACTATTGCACAGTACAGGGATGTAGTGACCCATACATTCTTGAATTCGTATGCTCGTCTTTTAATAAAACCGAGCAGTTTACTGGCCCTGGATACAATCTTATCATAGTGTAAATTAAAGCGCAGTTTGTTGTCCAAGACCACTCCAAGATCAACTATATAATTGACCCTGTTAAGTTCATTATTATTAAGGTGGTATTTGTGATTTACAACTTGGTTTCTACGGGAAAAGCTTATCACGCTACACTTTTTTACATTGAGGTAGAGTTTGTTTTGGGTACACCAGGTCTCAAGAGATGAGAGTTTTAACTGTAAGAAAGTTACATCTTCCTGCGATTCAATTACGTGGTACAATTTTAAGTCGTCCGCATACATAAGATGTGGAATATCCTTCAACACCACGGACAAGTCGGATATGAAAATATTGAAGAGAAGAGGACCAAGGTGACTACCTTGCGGTACTCCAGAGGAGACTTCAATTTTCTTCGAAACAATTCCTTGAAATTTAACATATTGGGATCTACCATGGAGATAAGTTGATAGCCAACTAAGTAAAGATCCAGAGAAACCAAATTTTTCTAATTTATGTATTAAGATGCCGTGATCAACACGATCAAAAGCTTTACTGAAATCAGTGTAAATAGCGTCTATTAGGTATCCTTTCTCCATCTTGCATAAAACGTCAGAAACCATTATCATGAGGTTAGTGGTTGTGGACCTTCCTTTTCGAAACCCGTGCTGCTGCTCGTTTAGTCTCTGGTTGATAAGGTACGTTAGCTTTTCGCAAATTATTTTTTCAAATAGCTTTGGGACGGCCGACAAAATTGCTATGCCTCTATAGTTTTCAACTGAACTTTTTTGACCGTTTTTGTATATTGGTATTAGGTGGGAAGTTTTCCAAAAAGAGGGAAACACTCCAAGAGACAGTGATTTGTTAAATATAATATATAAAGGTACAAGTAGTTGGTCTAAGCATCGCACCAATAACTTTGGGGGAATTAGGTCTGGTCCAGGTCCCTTGGTTGCATCTAAACCCTTTATTGCATTCGATATGTCTTCTATTGACAAGCTAAAGTTTTCAACCATATGTTGTGAATTCGGAGTGGGGGGAAAAACATCCGACTGAGTAGTTGGTGGACAAAATACATCCTTAAAATAATCCGCAAAGAGGTTACATATTTCTTGAGGGTTGGAAGAGATAATATTACCTTTATACATGGATGAAGGGTAACCGGCTGATTTTCGTTTCAGATTGACAAAGTCGAAAAATGTTTTGGGGTCTTGGACAATTTTCTCTCCAATTAAGTTTGTGTAAAACTTGTAAGCTTCTTCTGATTTGAAAGAGAACTCTTTTGATAGCTCATCGTATCTGAGCCTCATTTCTTCGGTAATATTTGCGGTAGTTTTGATGAGTTTGTAAATTCGGTTTCTCTGGTTTCTCAGGTATCTGAGATTTGAATTTAGCCAAGGTTCTGAAAGTTTGTTTTTTTTTCTCTATTTTAGGCACATATCTTTCGATAGCTGTATAAATGTAATTATAAAAACTCGAAACAGCGCTATCTAAGTCTAAGTTCGATAGAGCGCAACTCCAGTTAATACCATCTAGAAGAGATGTTATGCTTTCGTAATCAGCATTAAGAAAATCGTACACAATGGAGTTATTGAAGGACTGGGTAAAAGAGATATTTATATCAGATAACATTACTGTTAGGGCTGTATGGTGAACAGTGTTAGCAAACAAATTTTCTGCTTCGATGGTTGGAACAACCCTCACTTCGTCGTACGAGTTAGTAAAGATTAAATCCAACCACCTACTATTTTGGTTTTGTGTTGCAGAGACTTGCTGTAGATCATTGCTATAAAACGTACTTATTAATGTAAAATCTATGGAACTAGAGAGGTTTACAGGAAGAAGATAGTTGTCATTTTCATCAATGACAAATGATATATTTGGACGGTTGAAGTCACCAAAAATAACAATCCTATCATCTTCATTTAAGGTCTCCGTAAATGTAGTGATTGTTTCACATAGCTCATTGTATGATGCTTCGCTAGAGCTTGGGGGGATGTAAATGACACCAATGTACATAGAGAATTTTTTTCCTATATAGACTCTTACTATACGGTGTTCAAAGAGTTTGTGAGTAGGGGTTTCTATAAGCTCACTTGAAAGAGAATTGTGGGTAGCAATTAGTACGCCGCCACCTCGTGAGAGGCCTGTTGAGGAATAGTCGCGGTCATTTCGGTAGATAGTCCAATTGCAGTCCAGAATTTCTTCATTTTTAAAAGTTTCGTTTAACCAAGTTTCTGTAATTACCAGAATCTTGAAGTGACAAGATTTAGCGTCGATAAATAGTTTATTTAGTTTACCTCTCATACCACCACAGTTGTGATAAAAAATTTTAAGAGAATTAATTGAGTCGGCAGGTAGGCATGGATCCTTGGACATTACTTGAGGAATGTTGTTTGGTGACTTTGACTGGTTATAAGCAATAGGGGTAGTGTTTGGGTCAAAGTTAGGGGCAATAATACTGTTGGTGCTCCTTACGGGACTTTTGCAGAAAAGAGACATGTTTAGACCTAACGTGAGTGCCATAGGTGTCAAGGTCCGCATTGACTTGACTTATTGACACTCCAAGTTGCTCGTGAAAGCAATTAAACATATGACGCAAATCGTTCACATCGGTCGGCAGCCCTTCTTGTTGTATTAAAACTTTTAAATTAGTTTTGGTCTTACCCTCTATGCATGTAGAATCAGGGGCTTTATGCATATAGGCGAGATACAGACGGACGTTGTTATAGACGCTGTTCTCTCTAAGACGAGAAAGGGCATATCTGCTTTCAGTGTCTGCACAGGAGTTCAATGTTAATTTCACTCTTGGAGGTATTAGAGGGTCTAAAAAGGTTTCAGGGTTACCAGGTTGATTGGAAGGGATGTTATGGAAAGGAGATGGGTCTGAAGTGCGGGGATGGATGGTTGGTGGGTTAATTGATGATTTAGTGTCTACGGAGGGGGATGGAGACGGGTTGAGAGTATGGGAGTGAATGAAATTCGGATAGTTGGTAGATGTGTTTGTTGGGTTTTCTCTTGAGTCGGAGACGGGTGAAAGGTTGAAAGATACACGGCGACGTTGTGTGATAGGTTGTGTGGGAGCTGACTTTTGATATAAGTTTGCAGGAATTAGATTACCGTTGTGCTTGTTTTTGCTGTAGTGAGTTGTGGTATTTTTAAAAGAATTGTCATTGTTGCCCGATCTGGGCTTATGACTGATCTGTGGAGAGAAGGTGGGAAAAATATTGGTTTTAAGTTCCCAGTTGGGGACAGAACTGCGATGGGGTTTACGAGAATTAGGGTTGGAATTTAAGCTGGAGTTTGGAATACCATTAGAAATAATATTATTTGATTTTGTTTTAGGCTTATAACTATTGCTTATCTTATGATTAGATTTAGTGTTTATGCTAGGATTAGAAATAACATTAGAAAAACTTGAATTAGACTTAGGTGCATAACTTAGAGATACGTTTGCCTTAGATATATTTCTCGGTTGCCAGGTTCTGCCAGGTTTGTCCGTCCACCTAGATATTTGTACATTTCCGTGTTCTTGCATACCACCGGAAGGACTCAGGACCATCCAAGCGTATTTAGATGGTAAGCTAAGTTTAAAACTGCTTAACTTGGCACGCGTTGGAGATGTTTTTTGGCAATCGGATATGGTGAAGCGGAATTTTTTTAAAAAGTATGTACGCACCCAGGATATACTTGCTTTAGAGGGAAAGCCTTTGATAAATACAGTGATGCACTTATTTTGGTTGATCGAATTTAACTTTTGGATGCGGCTTTCCCATTCTGGTATTGTCCACGAAGTTCCAAAACGTTCGATAACTCTTCTAGGTGCAGCGATTGGAGTTGTAAGCATGGTGGTGTCTGAGGCAATGGTAGAATCAATAGTTATACTATGTTGCCTTGTAGGTAAAGGGGCAGCTGATGGAAGATGCTTGGATGCTAAAGTGATTTCGTCGAAAATAGAGGAGGAGTTATGTTGAAGCGCCTGTGGTGGTGGGGATTCAACTCTAATGGGGGCTGATCTAACTTCATCTGCTATATCTGCGAGCGTCACACGGAACACATCTAGATCGTCGCTGATGTCACTCATTTTTTGAAATAGTATTTCAAGCATAGGATCAGGCTGCAGAGGTGTTGATTTAGCTGCACTTGAATTAGATTGTAGTGCAATATCCAAATCATGTCGCAAAGAAGAAAGGTTACTCATTATATTTTTGTTGGAGTCGTCATTTCTTAAGATTTCGAAGCCATTTTTTACTTCTTTTTTAAGCTCATTAATCGCTTCTTCATAATGTAAAGCTTTCTCACTATCTCTTACTATTTCAGTTAATACTCTGAGGTTCTTTGAAATAGTTGAGATGTCAGAGTTATTTGCTTTACACATGGACTCTATTTTGGCTACATCATCAGATAAGTGTGTAAAGACGTCGAAGTTAGGTTGGTTACTGCAGAGTAGTTTATAGTTTGAGTGCAATGCCTTTAGAGAATCGCTCAAACATTTAATGGCGAGCATCACATGTGAAAGCGACAAATCCCTACACTCGTCACAGAAAAATTTAAAATGTGAAGAGTAATCCTGAATGTAGTTCAGACTCCTCTTTGTCATGCCCACACAGCAGCCGTGGTAAGATTTCCCGCAGAGACCATTGCAGCTCAGTGTTAGTGCATTTTTGTCCTCAATAGAGCAGTTGTTGTTGGCACAAGTGAATTCCATTCTTAAGTTATTTATAAGGCACGAAATGATGACACGCACAAATTTTTTTATTTTTTATTTTTATAGGTTAATGCTTGACTATTGTTTTGGGTATAAATAACAAATTGAATCTGCTGGGTCAACAAAAGCACATTAACTTAGTGAGTTAGTTTTTATTTAATGGTTTGTTGTTATCACTTTCGATTGTTTTGCTTTCATTTGGATTTAATTTAATTTAATTGGGTCACTTTTTCTGTTGACTGTTTATTAAATAGCCCGCTGAACCTTTAGCTGTGGACGAGTGAAAACGCAAACTTTGCACTTTTGATAAATGGTTTAATTAAAGGTTCTGTAATTTAAATACTGTTAAATGCAAAGAACTTCACGAAAGAAATTTAAGAATATTGCGGAGCTTACAAAAACACGACTGAACTCTTCGACGGTTGAAATAGTTTTTTGTAAATTTAAAAAGGGATGGCCCAAAGTTGCCATTCTCCTTTTAGCTAAAGCAAGACATTTGCAGAGGAGGTGCTGAATATTTTCTACCTGCAGCTTCTGCAGAAATCGTTTGATGCCAGTCCCAACCGAAAATCGTGCGCTCCGATCAGGCAATAACCCGTTTGAATTCCTAGTATTTTTTACAGGCTTACCCTGTTTAACCCAAGCGTAGGTAGACCATGTTAGCTTAGTTATCCTACATATATTAAGGTGTTCCAAGCGTTCTTGTGCAAGACTTAAGAATCTGTTCTTGCAGTAGAGTTTAGAAGAGGAAATGGGTAGACCAATAAAGTCCTTATTAAAGAGGGTGTTAGAGGTCGTACCCTTCCTTGCCAATTCTTCAGCCATATTATTTCCCTCGATATCCCTATGTCCGGGTACCCATATGAGGTGGATCCTGAGTAGCCTTGCCATCTCGTTAAGAGATCTGCGGCACTCAGTGAGAGTGTTAGAGTTGTCAATATTTGAGTTCAGTGCCTTCAGTGCAGCTTGGCTATCTGAAAAGATGGAAATACTGTTTCCTTCAAGGTCTTTTTGACCTAGAATCTTAGTAGTTTCGTGGATAGCCATCAGTTCAGCTTGGTAAACACTAAAATAGCTTGGAAGTGTAAAGGACGCTTCGATTTAGAGATCTTGGGAGTAAATACCTCCTCCTACTTGTTCTCGAAGTTGGGATGTGAAAATTTTTATGCCGGAGGTTTTGAGTGGGATTTTGTTTGCCCAGTATTGCCATGAAGGGATGAGAACTGCGTAGTTCTTTTCAAGATTTAAGCACAGCACACAGTAGTCTGTTTTGTCGGGTGCTTTTGTCGGGTGCAGAGGAGTTCAGAATTATTGTGTGGCCGCAGTTATTACCTATCCAATTTTCAGATTCTCTCAGTCTGAGGACTGCTGTGGCAACGTTTTCGAGAGGAGGATGGTAAAGCATGACTTTAAGGGCGCTGGTTGGTGTTGAGGACAATGCCCCAGTAATACATAGACCTGCACTTCTTTGTACCTTTGCAAATTTCTGAAGTGCAGTTGTCTTATCAAGGGCCCTCCACCATACCAGTGAGCCATATATAAGTATGGGACAATTGCTATATAAATCCAGCGTACTATTTTAATAGTGCTAATAGTGCTACGTTTGCCTTTTTAACACGTTCCTTAATGTTACCATTCTAGATAAGCTTCTTATCCAGAATAACTCTTAGGTATTTCGTGCTGTCACTAAAAAGCAACCTCATGCCGTTCGGACACGGAGGTTCTAAGTTGGGGATTTTATATTTCCTAGTGAACAGGATGAGATCTGTTTTCTCCGAGTTTACACTTAAACCACACGAGGATGCCCATCGCGAAAGGATTAAGAGTGCTCTCTCCATGAGTTGACACAGAGTCTGGAGAAATTTACCGCTTAAAACTATTGCGATATCATCTGCATAAGCAACAACCTTGTAGCCTTCCCCCTTCATGATACGCAACAGCTGGTCAACCGTTACGGACCACAGAAGCGGAGACAAGACTCCTCCCTGCGGAGTACCTCTGCTTACAAACCTGCGAGTAGAGGATCCCTCCAGTTCTGAGTTCACCACCCTGCCCAAGAGCATCTGGTGTATGAAACTCACGATAAAATCCTCCACACCCAGTTCCGACAAGCCCGAGGTGACCGCACATGGAAGGACGTAGAAAAGCAACAAGCTCGTATTCTTTGTTCTCAAGCGATTTTTAAATAGTGGACGCAAAAAAGTGGAGAGCTGTTTCTGTAGATCTGCCTTTAATATAGGCATGCTGAGATTTTAGAAGCCTATTAAGTTTCGGCTTAAGAAGAAGCCCAATAAGCCTCTCTAGAATTTTAACCAAAAAGGAAGAGAAGCTTATAGGTCTGAAGTGATTCGATTTAGTGTGAGAGGACTTACCCGCTTTCGGTATAAAGATAACTTTTGTCTCTCTCCAAGCTGTTGACCAAGCTGGGATATAGTTGAGGAGTAGGCAACCATAGTAGATTGCCTGAAGCCAGGGTGCTATTGCATTGAAGCTATAGTGGAGTTGAACTGGTATAATGCCATCGGGACCCGAAGATTTATATGGTTGAAATTAATAGATCGCCCATCTTAACTTCTCCCTGCTGGTCAGTTGCTCAATCTGTAAAAGCGTAAGGTCAGAGGGGGATGTTTGAAGACTGGAGATGTCAGTGTGAACACTACGAGGAAAGTGTGCATCCATAAGTATATCTAAGGTTTCGATGCATGAATCTGTCAAGGTGCCATCTTTCTTTTGAAGAAAGCTTGGCGCTGTCGGGGATATTGATAGTATTTTCCTAAGCCTTGAAGCCTCGGAAACACCTTCTATTTCTGTGCAGAAGAAGGACCAATAGGCCGTCTTTGATTTCCTGATTGTAGTTTTGTAAATACCTAGTTTGGACTTATATATTATATACTCCACGAGTTCTCACTATTGCTACGACTTGCGTAGTTGAAGTCTTTGCGACAGTCCTTTCAGAGGACTTCGATCCCCCAAGACCACCATACTGGTTTATGGAATTTTTTAATAGTTTTTTTGGACATGCTTTGTTGAGCGCATCCGAGCATTTTTTGGTGAAGTCTATAACCCGAAGGTCCAAATTTTCTTTTTTAGTAACGGAGGGAGAAGTAACTGAATTCACTGATATCCGAATAAGTTTATTATACCATCTCAAATTTGTCTTACGAAGTCTTATTTTTAGAGGTTGGTTTCTTTCAGGAGCCATTCTATATACCTATAGTCTGAGAACGAATGTTCTTTTAAGACCTTCCATGAGTGAATTTCTTCCGAGAAGTTTTCTGATACTGGAGTACTTTCTCTCGATTTTTAATTATAAATGTTGGCTCATTGCCCTTGTTCATAATATTTAAATGAGTGCCAAGTAGGTGACAAAATAATGTGAGTGGCTGAATTTGTTCCCTGTAACAAATCCCGGAATGATTACGTGGGTAGATACGGGAAGTAGAAAGGGGATGGAAGTATGAAAGAAAATTTTTCATCAACTTATAGCAAACATCTTTGTCACAGACAAAAATCGTGTATCACTTTCAATTTCGAAGGTTCAAGTCGATTTCTCTAAGGAGAATTTTTTGACCTTGAATCATGGTTTTCTCAAAACCCTGACTGATGGAGAAATTTGGGAGATAGATTCGAGCTTAGGAACATGGAAATGATTGAAAATAATTGTTTGTTTCTTACTCACAAAAAAGAGGGTTTTTTGTGCACAGTGCTATTAATTGGGAAGTTCGAGTTATTTGGCATGTTCGTGAGCCATTTTTAAGAACTCCGACATAATTTGTTGTCTCTGAGTTGTTTTTCTAGAGCAATTTCTAAATCCTGTCGATATGCAACACGGAGCGGTATTGGGTTAACATGCCATGTAGATGTCAATAAAAACATTTTTCAATTAGCTTTTGTAAACGTACTGAATATGTTTATGGCTAGTGAAATAGGAACATACATAAATACCGAAATTTATATTAATAAATCATGTTTATAGTCAGAACTAAAAATTTTCCCGTATCGGGCACTCTCCGGTTCCTACGATCCAGAGATTCATAGTTAAGCTATTTACGCTCCATGCAATCCCGTAATAAACCCCATCAATCTCTTGAGTTTTACCTTAGTCACTAAAGTGTTTAATAGCGTTGCCAGGCCATAATATTTATGGCTTTAAACATGCTCAACAGAAATTGCCAACATAAAACAAAAATTAGATTGTTTGCGTTCCTCAAATGCGCGTTACACATACGTTACGTTGTAAGAAAAGCTCTCGCTTAACAGCAGGTAGGCAAAAACGACATAAAATGTTGCCAGCTAAGCCGCCGATAAACGTTACCAGCCTTTAATCTAGCCGCTTGTTTTTGTATTTTTTTTTGCTTCTTCCTTTTACTTTGTACTATTTATATCTACGAATATGCGTAGATTGCAACATGCGACGAAAAAAAGAAAGATTTCTTGCCTTGCTGACTATCCGTTGTGCTGCCTATCCTCCTTTTATGCGCTATAGGCAGGAGACCATCTACCGTACAAGCCTAGCTATTTTATCAGGACACGAACTTTGTTAAAAATGGGCTAGTCCTGGTACCATATCGTCGATTTTGTTGTTTCTTTTTGTTGTTGTGGCTTTCGCCGCTCGGAACGCCCGGTTGTTGTCGACCAACAGAGTTTCGTTTACGACCTAAAAATGTAGAAATGACCAAAATGAATATTCTTGGAGTATGTGACGCTGCTGGCTGGCTCTCTGGTGGAGCTAGTGGCCACTTTGTCGCTTCGCTTTTACTGAGGACCAAGAAATTTAATGGCTTTCATCGCAGCTAAAAGGAACGGCAGTCAGACACACACACACACACAAACAAACACAAACACACAACACAGGTGCTATTAAAATCTGGTGTTGTGTTGATGATTTTTCTTTTTGCTTTTTTTTTTAGTTTTGCGTGAAATAATGAGCAGTATTCTTGTTAAAGGCCAGTCATCTAGTTCAGGTGCAGAACGTTTAATAGGCTGAATAAGATTAAATCAAATAGTTCTTAATAAAAAGTTAGTTACACAGAAAATAATGCTTATTCAAATGATTAGAGAGTTAATAAAAACAGTCTCGCTAAAAATTATAAACGATACTAAGACAATAATGGTAATAATATGAGGCCAGTAATTATACAGAGTGGGTTTTTCGCACAAGTTGGCATACAAAATTTGACAAAAATGTTGTCTACAGTAATTTTTTTGTAACTTTTTTTCATAAAATTAGATGAAGAAAATGTATTGTCTCTTTTCTTAAGGAGAATTAAATGACATTTATTTTATATTTTAATTATTTTTATAGAATATATTTTTTAAAACTTAAAATTTTAAAAATGTTTACCAAATATATCCAAGAAGCAATATATACGCACAAAAAAAAAATCTCGTCGGTAAATTCATACGATATTTGCGGTCACTTTACCGTCAATACAATTGTTGCTGTACAGTTACTATTTTTTGTTTGAAATTACCGAGCAAAAGTTGTGTCTTAACAGTTGTGACAGTAAATCTTAACGTTTCTAACAGTTAAAGTTGGCAGCTAATATTTTTTCATCGAACATATTTTTTCACATAATTCCAAATATGTTCTAAAAATGTCTAAAGTAAATACATAGCAAAAGTGATTGGGGCGATATAAAACTGGTATCCAACCCAATTTTTTCGAAACGAATACAAAAAAAATTGTATGACTTTTTGTTAGTATTACAGTAGAAACACTGTGTTGTTTTTTGTTACTCAACAAATTTTGCGGTAAGACTACTGTATAATTGTAACCTAAACTTACAGTAAATCCACAACTAAAATTGTTATGTAACAATTTCTATAGTACAGCTACTGTAAATTTGTTAGCAAACACGTTTTGCAGTACAAGCACTCTAAAAATTATTATTTAACAACTTCTGCGGTAGAGCTACCGTAAGACTGTTACTCAACAAGGTTTACAGTAGGTTACAATTTCTTAATAGTAGAATTTACAATTTTCATCGTTTGGCTCGTTTTCAATAGACAGTTTACCTTTCGTATCGGTAGAATTTACTGTAAATTATTTTCTGTGTAAATTTTATGGCTAAAGTCCGCAAGCAAAGATTATATATTCTAAAGATGAGCCAAGTAGAACATTAAAAAGTAAAAAATATTTTTCAGATCAATACGTAAGCTTTTGTGAGAGCGATGAAAAAAAGCTTTTTTCACAGAAAAGTTTCCAATCCTTGCATGCACATTCTCTCTGCAATGCTCTTTCACTATTCACTCCACAATGCTTCACAGCATATGCCCATATTACACAAGAATGATAGAATAAGAGATTACGCTTTGCGCAGGTCCGTTACTTCTGCTAATCGAGTTTGACAACCAGCTGTTCAGTTGACTACGTCACAATATTTTATTTCGTTGACAAACGTACTGCGATTGGTTGTGTTTTATTTAATTGTGTTTATATCGAAGTATATTTGCGAGTTTTTAACTTCAAATTTAAAAAAATAAGTGTGCAGCTGCTAATTGTGGTAACAGTAGCAAACAAATATTTTTCAGAAACCTGAAGTTTGCAATAAAAACAAAAATTAAACCAAGAAATTGAAGAAAACGCACACAAACGAAAACAAAAATACAAAAATATATTAACTTAACAAAATTTGTTTCATTATTTAAAAACTTGGAACTATCATTTATTTGTCCTTTCAATTCACAGGTAAATTAATGGAAATAAAATATCTGGGAATGTTTAAACTACATTAATTAAACTCTTAATAAACATTTTTATAAATCCAAGTCGAAAAATAATGCTCATTGAAGTTTCTCAGACAAATTTTTTTTTTGACTAAGCTGCTTACTGGCTGTAATAAAATAATAGTAAAAATAATGTTTGCAAAGGAGTACTTAATTAACTTACCTTCTTCTCATTCCAATAAATTGCTTCTTACTTCTTTTAATTTAATTATACAAACTAAAATGTATGCAATTTTCATTTCTGTGTAGGAATCGTATGCAAAGTGAACGCTTTCCAAAACAGCATTGATATTATGACGTACATGCGCAGAACGACAATTTTGTTGTACTCATTTTCTTGTCTTCGGCGCAATCTTTGTATTCTATCATTCTTGCATATTACACGATGCTCGGCGTGCACATGGCCGTGCAATATGGTTGTTGTTGTATTCTCCAAAATTTTTGACAGTTTCGCATTGGAAACAACAACAAAATTATTTGCTCGCCGACCAAACGAGCATCGTGTAATATGCCCAATAGATCACCACAGCGAGAGTCGTGAAATTTAATGTTGTAATTGTTTTTTTCCGTTGTTGTTGTTGTTGTTGTTGGAACCAAGCGGTTGTGATCTCTGCTTGACAGCAACAAATGTTTTTGTATGTTTGCATTGTTTTCATGATGATTTCCTTATATTGTGCGAAGCAGATTTTTCTTATTCACTGCTTGCTATTAGTATTGACTATTTTTGATTGACTATCAGCCAGAGCAGTAAAATCTGCATATACAGCTCTAGCCAAAATAATAGCAGAACTCTTTTATTCACACATGTTTGTAACAACAATACGTGTCTACAAATTTCGGATCCGGTAAACCCATTACGTTCCTATACCGTTTCATCGCTGGTTCAAAACCTGTCATCAGTTTCCTCCTATATTGTAAAATATTCCAGATACAGGGTGTTTAACGTTTTTGGCAAGTGTTTAGTATTATTGATTTAGAATCAAAACTACTCACCATAAAATAAAAAATAATATTTTGTATTTTAGAAAAATTATCTAATTATCCAAAAGTATTCATTTATATAACATGTTTTATAAATATTTACAAATGAGACATTTATACCTTTTATTTGTACGATTTTTGTTGTATTTTTTGAATACAACATTTGTGAAAGAGTTTAAAAAAATATGACTTTGATATATAATTTGGTTTTACTTTTATTTTATTGTTAAAAAATATTTTAACGAAAATATTAAGGTAAAAAGTATGATTGTAGCAGGTTAGATATATTACGTATTTCGGTTTTAGTAAAAATACTCAAACTTACCTGCATCAAAATAGACGTGGTGAGTTCGTACTAAAAAAAATTGCAATTTTACGTTATAATAGGATTTTCAACACTGTAAACTCTTTGAAATGAGTAAAATAACAGAAATAATGTAAACAAAGATACGTCAAAAATAAATCAAAACAAAACAACGAAATCTTCGCGCTGGTATAAATAACTAGCTGAAACACTGTGCGTTGCTTTTCTGAGGCTTTGCGAAATATAATTATAAAGCTATCCGATATCGCATATTTGGCCTGTATAGGAGGTAATTTTAAAGGTGGCGACCATAGCCTAGTGGGTAGAGTGCGTGGCCCCTAAGCTAAAGAACCGCGGTAGCCCGGGTTCAATTCCAGCTCAGACAGAAAAGTTTTTTCAATTGAATTAATTTTTCCGTTCGGTCGTCACCTCTCTGCCGACAATGGCAAATCTCAGAGAGTAAAAATTGCCATGTAAAGCTTCTGGAGAACATAAGCCGTTCGGAGTCGGCATAAAACACGTAGGTCCAGTTCTCGGTCATTTGTGATCAAACATTTAACAACACGCACAACACAATTGATCAATAGAAGCTAGGTCAATGTTCTTCCAAGGGCTGAAATGGCCAGTTTATTTATTTATTTTTTTTAGGAGGTAATTTTGAGTATTAACCATATTTTTCAAACTCTTTCACAAATGTAGTATTAAGAAAATTTATACAAAAATCTTTAGATCAATACAAATGATAGCTTAAATGAAAGATATAAACGTCTTATTTGCAAACATGTATAAATTTTTTAATATGTAAAAATACTTTTGAGGTTATGGGATCATAACTGGGGACAATTTTTTAAAACTTACAAAAATCGAAAAAATCTTTGAAAATTCTTCAATTCTTTACGAATTGCATTCGTTCTAGAATACTCATACAATTTAACACAAAGTCTTTATTCATAAAACTTATTTTCTGGTTTGTTTGTTTAACTGGTGGTGGCTTAACGGACTTCGCTCAATTTGAGTACAAATATTGTGTGCATCCTAGATAAGATTGTAACATACTTAGTTTTGATCACGCTCATTCCACCCATTTTCACTTACGTATATTTTGATATTGAAAATCTTTCATAAAAAAAATTTTACGCAAATTAAATTTTAAAAATTTCAGTAATTTTAATACCAAAAATATTCACATATCTTTAGAAATTCAGAAAATTTTGGTAAAACGACTTTTTCATAAAACATCGTTCCCCAAGAATGAGAAAAAAGGACATTAAAATCAAAACTTTGAATTTCGATGTAAATATATCCGCTATTTTTAAATATATTTAATTCAAATTTTTTTGATCAAAGTTTTAATAAAAGATCTTTACAAAAATAATTTCAACTGTAACGTTAGGTCAGTGAATATATTCTGTAATTTTTTTTCAAAAACGGTCCAAAATATTGAGTTTTTACTCAAAAAATGACTCAAAAAATGTTTTTGTTGTAAAAATAAGAACAATTGAAAATTGCATTTCTGAGTACTTTTCATATAGTAAAGTAAAGAAAAATATATAAAAGTAGTTAAATAAAAAAATTTTCCGAAAAAAAAAACTTAAAAAATATCGCTTACAACATTATTCGCGGCTAAGCTTCAACTGATGGAATCGCCCTTACAATAATATAACACTAAAAATATCATGTGGCAAAACGGCAAAAAAACCAAGTCAACACACAAAATATACCTCGATTATGTCATCTTTATAATATTATATTCTTGAAATTATATAGCAAAAAGATAAGAGATAATGCAAAAAAATATAATAACTTTAAATTATATAATGTTCGTAGGGTAGTTTAGTAAAAAAATTGACTACATTTTTTAAGTAAAATCTAATGAATTTATGCTACATTTTGTTGGCAGCTACATCTTTTATTGAGATGTTTTGTGCATCAAATCTTTAAATATTATTTCTATTGCTGTATGCTCACATTGTCGCTTACTTATTCTCTCGCTCTCAAAAGTTTTAAATCGTTCGCTCGCTGACTCTCATAAAGCTTTAATGTGGATTTATCATAAATTTTATTGTGCCACTTGCTTTGTGGCACATCTTTATATTATATGATCGTGCCGCAAGTTTTGAAAAGCTCATAAGTACTTAAAACTTCTGCGGAATTATATGAGCGTTTTTACTACTTTGCATTAAGAAACTGCGCTAATATTTTAAAAGGAGTAAATTGTGTTTATAAGAAACATATATTTTATGGTGTGGGGACATAATGTCCATGGACATTATATGGATTACCATGAATATCATAGCCGCTCCAAACGTCTATATTGTCCAAAAGAAAATGGTCAAAAGGTCCATGTCCATGAACCGCTCTGTCCGCTCAAAGCTTCATTTTCTATTTCTTAATGGTTTGCTTTTGTACGGAATGTTGTTTTTAACAAGGACAATTCATTTTACGGCCATAATGTCCATCCCGAATAAGACATAATGTCCATGGACATTATAGTCGCTTCAAAGCGTGGACATTATGTCCCGCCATCATATTTTATATATTGCACAAATAAAAAATGTATTCCAAATACTTTAGGGCCGTATAAAAAAGAGGTGATTCATGCTTCAAAAGCATGCAAGAATTGACGCAGGTCGATTTTCCGAATCACCTCCGTTTCGGTCTTTGGGTTCTTGAATAGCTTTTAAAAAGTCACTGTTTGCGATAAGAGAGAGAGATTTATTTATTTTTTCGAGTCTATTTATTAAATCCTTACAGACTAAACTTAACATAAGGTTATAAATATAAGATGTGTAATTAAATTAAAAATAAACTAAAATAAAAACTAAAAAAACAATTATTAGGCCAATTACGGTTCACAACACAACAGTAATTTCTGTTTTTATTGTGTACATTGCTAATACTTAAAATAAGACACAGCAGTGTATTGCTGTGAACCGTAATAGGCCTATATAATATTGATTTAAAACACATTTTCGACAATGAAAATCAAACAAAACATGTATCGACAAATCATTATACAAAGACAGCTCGTTGCAAATTTACAAATTTAATATAGAACAAGATAAAATGCCGCAACTGTCTTGGCGGTATATTAAAATTTATAAGAGCCAAAAGAGAAGGACAGTCAATGTTACCTGAAATTTTATCATATATAACGGCAATGGACTGAACTTTCCTTCGCAGTTCTAAAGATTTTATACCTAAGAGTAAAATCTTACATTATATGGAGGGAGATCTTCACGACTATATAACAAACGAAGAGTAAACTTTGTAAATCTTTTCTGAACTTGTTCCAACCTAAAAGTATGAACATCATAAATCGGATTCCAGATAAAGATAGCGTATTCCAGTTTCGAGCGAACAAAAGCATTATAAAGTGACTTAACAGTATGTGGGTCAGAAACTCCGAAGTATTTCTGCGTATAAAGCAAGCATCGAATAAGCTTTAGGAACAATAAAATTAATATGTTCATTAAAAGTGAACTTACAGTCAAATATGACTCCAAGATCTCTTATAGATTCAACTATTGAAAGTCGATTCCATTTAAGTGGAATTTCTGAAATATTGTACTGAAATTTCTAAAAATTAATGCATTTAGAATAAGTTATATGAAAGCATTTAGAAATATTCAATGGAAGAGCGTTAAGCTTACCCTATTGAAGTTAATTATCTAAATCAGATTGCAATGAAATCACATCAGTTATGCTACTGACACTCTTTAATAATTTAAGGTCATCAGCATGAAGCAAATATTTTGAGTTGCAGAATATTTTATTTATATTTTTAATAAATAATATAAATAATAAGGGTCCCAAGATACTACTTTGTAGCACCCCAGAAGAAGCAATGAACTTATAGGATTTAACATTATTAATTGACACGTAACAAAATCTAATGCTGAGGTAAGATTTAATCCAATCTAATAAAGTTGAGTGGAAACCCATTTTGAAAAGTTTAGCGATGAAGATATTATGGCAAACCTTATCAAACGCTTTAGAAAAATCCGTGTAAATGGCGTCAACATGACAACCACCCTCAAAAAATGAAATGCAATATTGATTAAAGATCGTTAGGTTAGTTAAGATAGAACGACCTGAAATGAAACCATGCTGCTCAGGACATAAAAAGCGTTTAACAAGAAAACATATCTTATTTTTCACAATTCTTTCAAAAATTTTAGAGGTAGTAGGCAGCTTTAAAAAGGGTCGATAGTTAGGGATATCATGTTTAGATCCAGATTTAAAAACAAAGCCTGAGCACATTTTAAAAACACTACAGGGCAGAAACCATCAATGTCGGCCTTCACAGTGTTTTTTACTTGACACAATGATTCAAATACATCCAATTCAGAGATCGTTAGGGTGCCAAAATTCAAAACGAATCGACATTAGATAGGTCAAAACCGCTAAAACATGTGGCGTCCGCATAATTGGCACTTAAAAAGTCAGCAAAAAGTTTACCTGTATCCACTAGTTAAACTGAAGACACAACAAATTCAAATTCATTGTTGTTGGAATATTTGAGCAACACTTTTTTGACTCAATAAAATTCCAAAAAGATTTGGGATTTGTTTTTATATTCGATTCAAAACCCATAATATACTGCTTATATAAGAATTTGTTGAGAAAATTAAACTCTCTCATAAATTGTAAATATTTAGACTCATGCTCATCATCGTTTGTAGATTTTAATAACCTTAGATGTTTATTTCGAAGGTTTTTTAATTTGTTAAGACTTTTTTAAGACTTATGCTCATCATCGTTCGTACATTTAAATAACCTAAGATGTTTATTTCGAAGGTTTTCTATTTTTTTTAAGGCCATTCGTGTATCTTTGAAGTCTAAAAGTTTTACTAGCCAAACGAGGAATATTGTTTACACAAACTGAAGTTACTTGCGCTTTAAAATCATCAAAACAAATTGCAAATTGAGATCCAAGTCAATGCATCTAAAAATACTTGATAGATTATTAAAATTACATAATTTAAAATTAAATAAACTATATGACGAGCAGAGTGTAAAAATCATAGAAATTAATATTTAGGATTAGCGGAATGTGATGCATATCAGATTGACTAATCGGACACATGCACTCTGAAAGTTCATACATTATTAGATATAAATATAAGATCTAAATTTCGATTTAAATTAATTAGATAAGAATTAATTTGCAGTAGATCGATACTCAGCAGTCTATCGATGAGATACATTTCATGAGAATGATTGATGTACACTGGAGTAAATTCACCACCGAGATAAGTCCAAGATACATTGCTGAGGTTAATATCCCCAAAAACAGCTAAATGACAGTTGGTACCAATTGATGAATGAAGCGCAATAATATCCACATGAGCAGTGTAGATAAACTCAGGATTCGAGGGCGGAATATATGATAGCACATATAGAAAGCTCCATATGGTACAGTTAGCGCGACACAAAGTTGCCCAAGCAGTGAATCAGGATATTGCAGATTATGTAACGAAGAGCAGAGATACCTCTTTAATGCAACAAGAACGCCGCCACCTCTATTAAATCCAGTTTTTTCAGAGTCACGATCTTTACGATAAACTTGAAACTTTTTAGTTTCAAAAGGTTAACGCGAGGTTAAGCCAGGTCTCCACAAAAATAAAAATATTGTAATCCCCATCTGACGTGAAATTGAAAATTTTTTGTGATTTAGTTCTCATTCAAGACATATTCTGAAAATAAATTTAAAGATTTCGGCAAACAATTGAAGAATCTAAGTCGGTAACGGTGTTATCCCTACGTTTTGAAAATTTATACACGGCCGAACAGTAGCATTTCTCTGCCAAAGAGTTGGGCTCAGAACTTTATCATAAAACATTTCAGCCACACCAAGTTTAAAATTAATATTCTCCAGATTATTTAAGTTAACATCCTTTTTCACAAGTTTGCGACATGTAAGATGAAAACGATCGATAGAAGCATAAGAGGAAGCAGTAGAAGAGTTCAATGCTTGAGAATAAGTCAAAGTAGCAATTTCAGAATTATAAGCAGGTACAACAATAGATGGTAGAGAGCCTTGATAAGTAAGAGCATTGGACAAAGCAGTAGAGAGAAAGATTGATCATACATGCTATCTTGAATAATAACGTAAGTGATTAGATGTAGTAACATTGTATAATACCGTATAATACTTCCACTCTTCAGCACATAACTTCCGAGTATTTTTTTTTGTTTTTAATATATTCCATAGTTGGTACGGGCAAAACGTTTGGTGTCCGTAGTATTTGCATCAATGGTGTCCTTAAGGTTTCACTTTCATCTTAAGTGTGGCAGCCATGTGAAGGACATTATTCACCATTCAGGCCTATTCTGACACCTATTCCGACTCTTGGAATCTGGAATCAAGGAATCAAGGAATCTTCTTCTTGATACACAAATATTATTTTTGTTTTTATTTTTAATAATTTTTTAATGTTTTGAAAGTTTTTTTAAATATCTTTAAATAATTCTGAAAGTCTGTGAATAAGTGAATAAAAAAAGGATGTTATTATGTGTGACAAAATTTTCTGTCTGGTGCAATTAATCACGTTTTTCTCATGTCTCTCAACAAAAAAAAAAAAGAACTACAATTAGTAATTGAATGAAGTTGACTCACTTGTTTTTAGTATAGGAGCACTCTCATACTGTTTAGTCGCAGAGGCTCTCAATTTATTTTCATTGGTCTATTTATTCTGCAAATTGTGGGGCCATTTTGATTTTTCATAATTATTTAAAATGAGAAAAAAAATATAAAGAAAATTGTAAAGGATTCATTTGCCAAATGCATTGTCGGCCAAAAAATACTTGCACTATTCTTTCAGATGTGAGCTAGTGCGCGCACATGTGAGAGCGACAGAGAAAGATAGGGTTCACGATGCACTCGTGCTTAGGCGCTGGCCCACACTGTCTAAGGCCGCGTTCATAGTGGACGCTTTGGCTGAAGCTGAGGCATAAAGCTGCTTTGTCGAGCTTTTTTTGATCATAGTAAACGCTTATCATATAAACGCTGCACAAAGTAGCTTATTGGTGCTCATAGTGCGCGCTTTATGCTTGTGGCTGAGAAGCTTCGTTTTCATTTGTCTCCTTGGAAAATAATGCCCTCAACTGCGTTTTGCAGAGTAAATGAAAAATTTTTTGTTTAATGAGTATGAAGATTCGCGATGATCACCAAAGAAAGATCAAACCAATAACAAACAAAAGTTCAAAGGAACTTGAAAGCATAACAACGGTGGAAAGTTCAGCACAAAAAGTATCCAAGAATTAAGCAAGAACAACGAAAACTATGTAAAAAAACAAGATAGAATACGGAAATGCATAAAACTGAAAAGCACCACAAAACGAAACAGCAACGCAACAACAAGGCAACTACAATGCAACAACGGTTAAAACTTAAGCACAAAAAATATCCAACAAATAAAACAAAATCAACGAAAATATTGTTAACAATCAAAATAGATAAATAAGTGCCGAAATCCATTTACAAATGCAGTACGACCCAATAAATAAAGAAACTAAACAAAAAAATTGAAACTATGTGATCAAACGAGAATAAAGCGAAAAAGCATTTTAAAAATGCTCTAAAACAAAGAATAAAAACAAACTTATTTTGCACTATGAACACTTTGAGCTTTTTCCATATGATTATATACAAAGCGTTTTTTACCTAAACCTCTCGGCTAAGCTAAAAGCGTTTGATGTGAACGGGGCCTAAAGCCAATTAAGTGCCCTAATCTAAGTTGTATAGTAAATGAAAGTTTTTTAAGCAATCTTACTGAAATCTTGTATTCTTGATCAACTTTGTTTTTGCCATTACTTATTGAAATTTGCTAAAAAACACGATGGGGGCTTTTTCAAGATCCTCGCTACTAAAAAATGCTACACAGTCGAAAAATTTGTAAGAAAAAAAAAAAAATCTTAATGGCAACATATTTGAATAAAAATTATATTCTGCAAAACTACGCAAAAATATCATTCCATCTACACATATAAGATTTATGTGAATATGTTGACGTTAACACAGGTAAAATGGTATGAAATATATAGATAACCTGATATAATTTAATGTCCTTTTTTTATTTTTTAAAAAAAACTTTCTCTTAATTAGCCTTCACATAAACTCCTTTTAATTGTTAGTCATGATTCATGACTCATGATTAACTATCTTTCGTTAAAAATTACTGTAAAGAATGCCTTCGTTATTCCTCTTTTTGTTTCGAGTGTTAGAAAAAGCGGAAGATTTACCATTCGGTTATAAAAGTATTCAATGTTAACTATGATAATTCGATAATCTGTTTCAAAAAATACTCTCTACACGAAATAAAACTATTTAAAATAAGTTCAAGGACGTTCTATCATAAAATGTCAAGGTCAATTTTTTAACTGATTATAAAAATTGTATTCAATTCTGTCTTTTAATGAACATGGATGATTTCGAATAAAAGCTACAATGGAAAAAACCACAGTTATTTCTACGTAATAGAAAATAGCTTTGGATAAAAACTCATAAAGATACGAAAAAAAGTAGTAATGGAAATAATTTATTAGCCAGAGTCGCCTTTGTTGTAGAAAAAAAGTAGGGGACGAGGTGTGGCTAAAAAAGTGAATTAGATGTGTGCGTGATTTGCTGTCATAGTAGCGTGTTTGTTGCACCCTTTTCGAAGCGGACAACAAAATAAAAAACAAATTAACTCAGCGACAGGACCTTTTGAAGTTAATAAACTTGCTGGCCAACATTTTATTGTGCTTTTTTCCGCTTTTCGCGGCGAACTTAGTGAATATCGCGGCTTGTTTTTGTTGCAGCGATATAAATAACAAATGTGGTTTTTACGTTATTAAAGACAAAAGGGAAAAGCAAGAAATAACGGTCGAGTAAAATAAAAAATATGCGGTCATTAGGCCGAGTCGCGTTTTGAAAACTTTCATTTTTTCATCCAAACATGCAACTCCAACCGTGAGTCAAATATGCTTACACATACACATATTCAATACAAACATACCGTTAGCTGGTAAATTAGAGTGTGTGTATGTGTGGCTTTTACTCAAATACAAATCGTATTATGGTTTATAAAAGTTGCACGATTTATTTTGTACCTACTATTTTTATATTTTCATCGTAAGGATTTAGCGTGGCGCGCAAGGAAGTATTAAAGCTTAACGCTAACAATTTGTTTTTTTCATATTTGTGTGGGTGTGTAGCTGTGCACTAGGATTAAAAGTGCCAACATGTGCGCGCTTGCATGTTGCCTCAAGTGCAAGCTTAGCGACTTAAAAATTAAGCGCCTTACAACAACAACTGTATAGCAAACAAGAAAAAAAAAACTCCAATTATTTTAATAAGTAACAAAAATGATTTTTCCCACATTAGCCCAATTAAAAAATTTGTCGACTTATGTTTTGGACGACGTTTGTGTGTGTGTGTATGCGTGTGTACTGAGTGCGTGTTAAATACTAACTTCATTTATTTAATTAAATACTTACAGCCAATTCGCAGTCAAGTGAGGTTAGCAACTGAATTGTGTGAATTTTACGCTCATTCTTTATTGAAAATACAGCGAAAAATACAGCAACTCATTTGTTCTAAATATATTAAAAAAATGTTTCCAAAGAAACAACAACAACAACATTTTCAATATGAAAAGGAAAATATCACTAGCTGATTTTATTGCAATTTCGGCCCTGCTACAGGCTTCATCAGAAATCTTTGTGATACCGGCGGGAATCGAACCCGGGCCGGGCCGTGATTGCAATAAAATCAGCTAGTGATGTTTTCCTTTTCATATTGAAAATGCTGTTGTTGTTGTTTCTTTGGAAAAAATACGTTAAAGCAATTAATTGTTCTAACCTGATCTAAAGCTCAATAAACGACTTTAAACTATCAAACAACTTGAAACTAAACTTAAAAACAAAACTAGAATTTGTATTTAAAGTCAAGCATTATTTAAACTATCAAACATTTAGAATTTGTATTTAAATAATTGAAAACCAACATAATAAATAACAAGGTTTTCACCTACATTATTGCAGTGATGAATTTTGAATTTCTATTTCTATCACAGATAAGAGTTATTGATGTTTGCTGCAAGCTTTAACTTTTAATGTTATTAATTAAGTTGGCAAAAAAAAAACACCGCAGCGGCCAGGGTTGGCTTTTTTAAATGCACATAAAATATATATTTTCTTTTTGCTTTAATACGTGAATACGTGCAAACAAAATCCTATTTAAAATAATAACACTGCGCTTTTTTGTATCTTTTTTCTCTGTATTTGATAATTTAAACGTTTTGCACTTAATTTTGGCATAAGAAATATCGTGATGTTGATAGCTCTTGAACCATTATTATTTTCTTTTTAGTTTCTTGGGCAAAGTTCTTTCTATAATTCTGACTAACAACTTTGCTGAATAAATGAATATGAAAAAATCACTTCCAGTGGGTCTTATCGAGTGATTCTTACAAAAAGTCAAACAAAAAATAATTCGAACATTGCGTATGAGTAACATTTTTTGCTTTGAAGCGTTGAAAGCGGGCAAGACATATGTCGCTTATTAAAGGTTTATACCCCCGTCAAACACATATTCTGAAACCTTCGAACAAACACATATGCCTGGCCAGACCCCTTTGCGTTTTTATGCATTTGTATGGCAAAACGGGTACCGTAACTTTGAATTTCTAAGAATGCTCGTTTATTATTTTTGTCTTTAGACTTTTTTTTTGATTTGTTGATATATGTAATTTTTATTCATTTTGTAGAATGCATGAAAAACAAGTATAATCCACTTGAGAATGTTGTTGACACACAGGATTAGTGCATTTGGTGCAGTAAAAACGTGTCTTCCTACGCAACTTTTCGTCTTGCGTGGCACAAATTCTGCAATCTTTTCTGGATTTCAGTGTATAAGGCCGCTTTGTTGGTTAGGCAGCATGTTGCTGGGAATATTCAACGGCCTTCCAAAGAAAGATTCAATGGCCAAACGGGTTGAATGTTGTCCCAAAATATGGTTGTTGCTCATGCGATTCATGATTCATGTACATGCGAACATTCGCCGCTTCTCTTTTCTGGTTCCTTCTGTATTTTTATTGCATATGATGCGGCTAATCCCATGACGTCTATCATGTTGCAAAAAAATGCTAATGGCCAACGTCTGGTTGACCGTTTTGTGGAGTAATGCGCTACCATTTGGTCCATTGTATCAACGCCGGCCTTTGTTGAATTGTAAAATAATATAGCTTCCGTTTTTTTTTTGCTACGCCTTCAACTTTCTCGGTGTAGTGTACAGTGGATAGTAGATTTACTGCTTTGTTCTTCTGCTTAGTGATACAAGGTTATCATAGAAACCGAACACAGATGAAAGCACTAGCCGTTTGCTGTCTTTTTTCACTTCTTTGGGAAGACATCTTTTGTTGGATCTAATGGTGCCAGCGTATGCTAGTCCAATCGACGAAAGACGTTTAGCTGCGTCTAATGTTGTAAAGAAGTTATCAGCAATAATAGTTCTGCCGTTGTTGGCGTATCGATTAGTCAAACTCATGAGCACATTTCCGCCTTGGTTTGTCTCTCGTTGTTCTCCCTCTTTACCAGAGTACAGTTTTCCTTGCAACGGATATTTGGTTTTCGCATCGCATGCCCACCATACTTTTATGCCATACTTTGCGGGCTTTGATGGAATATATTGCGTGAACTTTGTGCGCCCACGGTATGGAAATAGCTGCTCATCGATGGTTACACTTTCGTATGGTTCAAAATTACTGGCAAGATTGTTATTCAAGAAGTTCCATATGTCGCGAATGGGAGCAGCTTTGTCGGTTTTTTGACGACAAAGTATTTGTTGGCGCGTACGACTATCGTCAAATCGAATACAGCGCATCAAAGTAACAAATCGTGTATATTACATGGCTGCACGGAATATTGGAAGTGCATCAGTTTGCCACATCAATTTTGATAGCTGCATAGTATTATGACTGACACCAAAAGCCAATAGTATCCCAATAAAAGCGTCAAGCTCAAAACTTGTCATATCAACCCATACATGGAGTTTGCATGTTCTGCGTTCCATTTGCGTGTAACTTTTTCTCCATATAGATTTGTTTGTGTTACGATGATGAACGTAATATTCCGTGAAAAGAAAAGCTTGAACACCTCAACCGAAGTGATCAGGTTTGTTTATTGGTCCACCTCTGAAACGCATGATGTTGTGCTGGCGGAATCTCACTGTAGCGGGTTCAGCTGTACTCCACTTGGTACCATCTTTTCCAAGCAAAAAACCGTCTGCAGCTTGAGTTGGTGCACTCTCACTTTCTTCCTCGGATTCTTCATTGCTGTCGAATATTTCATTTGCTTCAATTTCCAATTCATATTCAATGTGCGAGGCGTCATCTTCGGGCACAAAATCTGTGTTTTCACCGCTTTGGTCTTCACATAAATCTAGTTCTTCGTCTGCTTCTGTGTGAAGTGCGAAATCACGCTGTAACGCTGATGATAGTTGTTGTTGGAAATTATCAGTAAGGCTTCCTGTACGCAAGCGCGTATTGTAATCAAAAACTTAATCCTCTGCCATAAAAATAGTAATAATTTCACTTTAGTTTCCGCGCAAAAAATTTATATTTCGGACTGTCGATGTTGTATGTTCAGCATTTAATAATAAACTAACTGAGCTCAAAACTAAAATCACAAACGAAAGAAAGCAATAAGAGAAAAATGAACACAAAAACTACCTGGAAGCAAACATCTGCATTGAATTCACAGAAAAACAACCCAAAATATAAAAAAACACCTGTAAAACACAATCTGCATTGTATTTGCAAAAAAATAACCCAAAATGTGTATAACAATAATTTATTTCATACAAATTGTATAGGGGTCTGGCCAGGCATATGTGTTTGTTCGAGGGGACTTTTTTGCAGTTTTTTTCGTGTTGGAACGATATTTTAAAATTTTTTTTTAAATAGAAAGCCAACAATATTTTAAGCAGCTACCGGGAAATACAGGTATCTACCTAAACTAGAAGTATGTTTTATTAACGCTCAAAAATGAAATATGCCTGGCCAGAACCATGTTTTTTGTTATATATTTGTAAAACAAAGTTAACAAAGTTGTTGGCAAGAATAATAGAAAGAAGTTTGCTGAAAAAATCAAAATGAAGATCCTAATTGTTCAAGAGTTCTCAACATGCAAATGAGTGCATATCTGGACTAATTAAAAAAAAAATGTTGCACAAAAGTTACCAAAACCCATGTTACCACAAGGTTCAAATTTACGTAAGCCGTACGTAAGTTTAACATAATATGTTATGACGGGGACAACGAACTGAATTACAAGTTTACGTCTTAGATCAATAGATTTATACTCAGACGACATCCTAAGGTTACGCAAGATGTAATAATTTTTTACTATAAAAAATCAATTTACCTCCTTAAACGAACTCATTACTTACTTACTTAGTTGGCGCTACAACCGTATATCGGTCTTGGCCTCATCTAAGAATTTGTGCCAGCCATTTCTGTCTTTCGCTTGCTGGCGCCAGTTGGAAATTGCAAGCTTCGTCAGGTTGTCCTCTACTTGGTCTTTCCAACGAAGATGCGGTCGTCCTCTTCTGCGTTGACAACCGCTGGGTACCAAATCGAATGTTTTCTTCACTGGAGCATCGTCTTTCATGCGCTGAACATGACCAAGCCAGCGAAGCCGCTCGATTTTAATGCGCTTGACTATGTCGATGTCAGCGTACAGCTCATACAGTTCATCATTCCACCGTATTCGGTAATCGCCATTGACGCAGATTGGTCAGTAGATCTTACGAAGGATCTTTCTCTCGAATGCTCCTAAAGTTTTTTCATCTAAACTGCTCAGCGTCCAGGTTTGTGATGCGTAAAGTAGGACGGGCATGATGAGCGATTTATAGAGCGTGATTTTCGTTCGTCGAGAGAGGGCTCTGCTTCTCAATTGCCTACTGAGCCCAAAGTAACACCTGTCGGCAAGAGTTATTCTTCGCTTGATCTCAATGCTGATGTAGTTGGTTGAATTAATGCTGGATCCCAGATAAACGAAGTTCTTCACAACCTCGAAGTAGGTATTGTCAACGGTAACGTGGGTTCCAAGATGCTGGGTCCCAAAACCCATGTTACCACAAGGTCCGCATATTTAAATTAAGTGAAAAACGTTGAAATTATTCAATACAGATTTCGTGCCGCACAGTGTAATCTGTTGACCAATTCATTTATGATTTAAGATTTCTCTGTATATTTTCCTGTTTTGGTCGATTTGCTTTTAAATGTGGAAAATAAAAAATTACTCTGAAAATTACTTTTTTTTAAAATATTTTTCAATAAGACTTTGCTATATTTTGAAATTGTGTATATTATTTATTAAAAATAAAAATATTTTTCAGTTTTACAAATTGATTGAATGCATACTTTGTGTTATTCTAAAATATATTCAAGGAGACAAACTTCTTTCAAAAAGCAGTTATAACGGGCTTATAACCCTGTACCTTTGTCAACTTTGTATTTCCAATAATTCAATGATAAAATGTTTTATTGAAGACTAGCTGATTTACGCAATGTTACGCTAGAGTTTATTTTGTTTTTATGTAGTAATTATAGTTATTTTTTAACAATATTTTTTTAATTTTTTTTAAGTTTGTATAAAAATGGTAAAGATTTCCAATAATGTGTAATAAAATGAGGAAAAGAGATGGCTTCTAAGAAAAAAATATATTTTATGATTTAAGTTGTTTAACTTTCTAGCTAAGCCATTGCACAGTAGCAGGCGGGAATTAAGGGAGTGTTTAGCGGTTCAAGCCCCAGAAATTTTAAAAATCTTTATTCAATTGTGACATACGTGCGTTTATTATGTGAGCTAAGGGTACCAAAAAGAAAAATTTTGACTTTTTTATAATTTGTTTTAAATATTCACACCCCTAGCTGCAAACGTTGGGAGCTGTTTATATTGCTTATGCACCAAATTTTGTTTCAGTTTTTATTTATGTCTTTTTTCGATATAGCGCCTTTAGCTATAAACAAACAGTCATACATACAACCGCAACCTGAAGTCACAAAAACACCGCATTTTTCGGATCAAATACATCAAAACACCGAGCAGTGATCTTTAATATGAAAAAAAAATCCACAATTTCGATAGTATCGTTAGTGCAGACGTAGAATTCCTTTTTATACAGTATTGGAAAAAAATTCTGGTTTATTGGTTCGTTTCAACCAACGACACAATGTTGCGTATGTGATTTCGACACGAACCACACAAGCAAGCACACAACCAGTGATGTGATTCGTATGTAGTGAAAAATCCCGATCCTGATTTTGCCCTTTTTTTCTCACTAAAACGACACGAAAAACCCGCAAATCAAACCAAAATATTTATAACCCAAATTTTTTTTATTAAATTTTTTATTTTATGATCCAATGTATAAAAAGAAATAGTCTTAAAAACTTCTTATATTAAAGTCTTAAAAAAATTTTATTTAAACGAATACGAATTTCAACTTTTTAAATTTTGACACAGTAGAATATTCCACTGAAACACCCGAAATCCTTCACGTTCTCAAATAAGTTAGATATCTCAAAAAAGCCTAAAATCCCATCTCTTTTTTTATTAGTACAAAGCTCACAGACATAATTTGAGTTCAACTTTTTATAAAACATTTAAACTTAAATCTAAGCTAATTTAAATTTATTATTATATAAATAAAAGTGTTATCAAAAAATTGTAATGTAAAACAAATGTAAATTCATAAGACAGATAAAACTTAAATGAAGAAAGAGCAAACAAGAGAGAGAGAGAGATAGAGAAAGAGAGAGAGTGATATAGAGATCTGGTATTTTGTTAAGTATTAAGTGATGAAAAGTGCTTCAAAATAGTGTGTTTGAAGGGTGATAAAAATATGCAATTCCTGGCATTAGAGTAGCTTATGATATCGCACCCATGTATACAATTTTTTAATTGAACTAAATGATCAAATTTACGTAAGCCGTACGTAAGTTTAACATAATATGTTATGAAGGGGACAACGAACTGAATTACAAGTTTACGTCTTAGATCAATAGATGTATACTCAGACGACATCCTAAGGTTACGCAAGATGTAATAATTTTTTACTATAAAAAATCAATTTACCTCCTTAAACGAACTCATTACTTACTTACTTACTTACTTCCTTAGTTGGCGCTACAACCGTATGTCGGTCTTGGCCTCATCTAAGAATTTGTGCCAGCCATTTCTGTCTTTCGCTTGCTGGCGCCAGTTGGAAATTGCAAGCTTCGTCAGGTTGTCCTCTACTTGGTCTTTCCAACGAAGATGCGGTCGTCCTCTTCTGCGTTGACCGACGCTGGGTACCAAATCGAATGTTTTCTTCACTGGAGCATCGTCTTTCATGCGCTGAACATGACCAAGCCAGCGAAGCCGCTCGATTTTAATGCGCTTGACTATGTCGATGTCAGCGTACAGCTCATACAGTTCATTATTCCACCGTATTCGGTACTCGCCATTGACGCAGATTGGTCCGTAGATCTTACGAAGAATCTTTCTCTCGAATGCTCCTAAAGTCTTTTCATCTAAACTGCTCAGCGTCCAGGTTTTTGATGCGTAAAGTAGGACGGGCATGATGAGCGATTTATAGAGCGTGATTTTCGTTCGTCGAGAGAGGGCTCTGCTTCTCAATTGCCTACTCAGCCCAAAGTAACACCTGTTGGCAAGAGTTATTCTTCGCTTGATCTCAATGCTGATGTCGTTGGTTGAATTAATGCTGGATCCCAGATAAACGAAGTTCTTCACAACCTCGAAGTAGGTATTGTCAACGGTAACGTGGGTTCCAAAACGCTGGGTCTGTTTGTTTGTTGACACTAAGTATTTCGTCTTATCTGCATTCACTGCCAGACCCATTCGACTTGACTCTCTTTCTAATCTGGAAAATTCTGCACTGACTTCGCTCGTATTATGGCCAATGATATCGATGTCATCAGCATACGCAAGCAGCATAACACTTTTGTAGAATATTGTGCCACTACGTCTCAGATCATTAGGTTGAAAAAGTCGCACGATAAGGAATCACCTTGTTTGAAACCTCGTTTGGTAATAAATGATGGGGAGAGGTCCTTCCCAACTTTAACTGCGCTGCTGGTGTTGCTCAGTGTCATCGTGCAAAGTCGTATTAGTTTTGCAGGAATACCAAATTCAGACTTGGTGGAGTACAGGTGCTTCCTTATTGGGCTGTCGAAGGCGGCTTTGTAGTCGACAAAAAGATGGTGGGTGTCTACTTGTTCTTCTTGAGTCTTCTCCAAGATTTGTCGTAGCGTGAAAATCTGGTCGATGGTGGACTTTCCAGGTCTGAAGCCACACTGATAAGGTCCGATCAGTTCGTTTACAATGGGCTTCAATCTTTCACATAAAACGCTCCACAGGACCTTATATGCGATATTAAGAAGGCTTATCCCACGGTAATTGGCACAGATAGTGGGATCGCCTTTCTTGTGGATTGGGCAGAGCACACTGAGATTCCAATCGTTCGGAATGCATTCTTCCGACCATATTCTGCATAGAAGCTCGAGAATGCATTTAAGTAGAGCTTCGCCTCTGTTCCGAAACAGCTCAGCAGGTAAGCCATCAGCTCCCGCGGCTTTGTTATTTTTAAGCCGAGCTATAGCTGTTAGAACTTCATCATAGTCGGGCAGCGGAACCTCAACGCTGTCATCCAAAATTGGGGTTTTCGGAATGTCATCTCTATTGGCGGGATTGTTGTCAGCGTCGCCATTTAGAAGCTTAGAGAAGTGTTCCCTCCATAACGTCAGTGTACTCTGGACATCTGTCACAAGATTCCCGTTTTCATCCTTGCAGGAAGAGGCCCCGGTTTTAAAACCATCGGCAAGGCGTCTTATTTTTTCGAAAAATTTTCGGGCCTCATTCCTGTCACCATACATCTCAATCTTCTCCTGCTCGCGCTTTTCTGCCTCTTTTTTTCCACCTGAAAATACGTCTCTCTTCCCTCCTCTTTTCTTTGTATCTCTCCTTAGCAGCGCGCGTTACAACCGACTGCAGGGTGGCTTTGTAGGCGGCGTCTTTCTCTGCAGTGGCGTCGCGACACTCCTGGTCGTACCACTGGTTTCGGCGAGGGCGTTGGTAGCCAATCACCTCTTCAGCAGCCGCACGCATGGAGTTGGAAATGTGTGTCCACTGCGCGCATATATCATCGATTGGAGGAGTGCTTTGAAGCAGGAGTGAGAGTCGAGTGGCGAAAGCATCGGCTGTCTAATTCGATTGCAGCTTGTCGACGTCTAGCTTTCTCTGTGTAGGGTTGCGTGTATTCTTAGCTGCGCATAGACGTGTACGGATCTTGGCTGCAACAAGATAGTGATCCGAGTCAATGTTTGCACCACGGATCGTGCGTACATCCAATACACTGGAAGAGTGCCTTCCGTCGATCAAAACGTGACCAATTTGCCACGACAACACCTCATTCCGTTATCGGAGGTGTTGTCGTGGAGGCTGAACTTTCCGACTGTTGGACCAAAAATATTTTCCTTACCCACCTTAGCGTTGAAGTCACCAAGCATGATTTTTACGTCATGACGGGGCAGCGCTCGTAAGTATTTTCAAGGCGCTCGTAGAAAATTTCCTTGATCTCATCGTCCTTGTCTTCTGTCGGAGCGTGCGCACATATTAGGCAAGCAAACTCATAGGATTTAAAAAAAAAATAAATTCTGCATCTGTAGACGGTTCTCCAAAAATCTGCATACTCAAATTACGTCGACATTTCAAGTTTAATAAAAGTTGCTTCCTGCACACCGTGTACACGAGACATCTTTATTGTATGACATAGTCTAAACATTTAGGTATCTCTATCGTTTGCCTCAGCTGCTTCCTCAGACAGCTCTCCTATCGATACAAGTGCATATTCTATAACGTCTAGTACGTGATATGTATTTTTTAATTCTCTGGCAGTTTTGAGGGCGAAAATCCTGATTTTTTTTGCATTTATGTTATACAGGGCCCGCCATCTAAAGTTTTTTTTTTCAACTAGTGCTTATTTCGTGAATGGTAACACTTAGCTCATGTCTGATTTGACAGATAACTAGTTTTATCCTTCCGCTGAACGAATATGGTTGCGTATACGCGTGAACAACGCTGGGAAATATTGCGACATTACTTTGAAAATCATGGTAATGTTGCAGAATGTGTGCGAAAATTGCGTACGGATTTTGGAAGAAGAGAAGCACCTTCAGCTCCGTATGTTCTTGTATGTGAATGTTATCTTGTGAAAAAAGTGAAAGAAACTGGCTCCTCATCGATAAACGAAAGCGTGAAAAGCCAAAAACAGTGCGTACACCCGAGAATATTGGTGCTGTGGTAGAAAGTGTGCGTGAAGCGCCATCAACATCAATTCACCGTCGTTCTCAACAATTGAACATTTCGGAGACATCATTCAGACGAATTTTGCATAAAGACCTTGGTATGACGCCATAAAAAGTCCATTTGGTTCAGGAGTTGAAGCCAACTGACCATCCAATGCGTTTTCGCTTCGCTAAGTGGGCCTGCGATCGACTTACAGAAGATGCCGATTTTGCCAAAAAAATCATCTTTTCAGATGAAGCTCATTTTGATTTTGGCGGGTATGTAGTAAACAAACAAAATTGTCGCATTTGGGGCACAGAAAACCTGCACGCATGCATTGAAACCCAAAACGAGTCACTGTTTGGTGCGGATTTTGGTCCAGAGGCATAATTGGGCCATTTTTCTTCGAAAATGAGCAAGGAGTGGCCGTTACAGTCAATGGCGATTGTTATCGGGCCATGTTGAACGAATTTTTGTTCACAAAAATTGAAGAGGAGGATATTGGCAACATTTGGTTTCAACAGGAAGGCGCTACGTGCCCCACAGCCGAAGTTACACTCGATGTTTTGCGCCCTGTTTTTGAAGATCGCATTATCAGCCGCAGAGCTGATATCGTTTGGCCACCTCGGAGCTGCGATTTGACACCGTTGGACTATTATTTGTGGGGTGCCCTTAAAGATAAGTGTTACGCCGACAAGCCAGAGACAATTGACGCTTTAAAGGACAATATTCGTGAAGCCATTGGTGAAATACAGCTGCACACAATCGATAATGTGCTTAAAAATTGGACCGATCGTGTAGGCTACTGCATGGCCTGCCGAAGCAGCCATTAAAATGAAATTAACCGGATGAATTGTACTTTCAAATAAAAAAAGAAATTTGAGAAAATATCCAGTCGTTTTTTTTATAGAATTTTAAAAAAAAAAGTTATTTGGCGGACCCTTTACCTTGAAGACATAGCTTGCAATAAAATGCAATATCTTTTCAAGAGATCTTTATCTATACCAGTAATTTCAGCAAATATCTAAGAAATTACCATATTTTTTGCTTGTATTGCCATCATTAGAGTACCACTACCTCCCAATTTTGGCTTATCGACGATCAAACCTAGTTTTTCCCTAAAGTAATTTTAAATTTAGGTGTAAATATCTTTTGCAAAGTCCTTATCATGAATATCAATAGTTTTCTCTCCAGAGTCGTAAGCCTGTCATGTTTTTTAGCTTCTTTGCCATATTTTGTGCACCAATTTTCATAAATGTGCAATCGGGTTAGACTTTAACGATAGAACGTGTCTGAAACAAAATATATTTATATACAAAATATATTATTAATACATATTTGCATAAATTATGTGTGGTCACATTACATAACACGAATCAAACAAAAAGGTAACCTTAAAATATGCCATTTTAGTAAAAGAGAGTGACACAGCACAACTTTTTCGCAATTTACTCAAAAATTTGGAAAATCGGAAAGCACTGGAGAACATCGATATAAAGCCTAGACATTTATCTTTTATTAAAATGAAAACTTTGCTTTTGTACACTGAGCCAAACAAGTACATATATATTCATAAACATTTTACATTAATATTCTTTAGCCTTTTTTCATAGCCCGTAAGAAAATGTTCATAATATATGTGAATTGCTTCAAAGATTTTTTATTAGCTGTTTTCACTCCATGAAACTGTACATAACCCTGCAGAAAGTAGCCAACTAGTTAAAATACTAGTAAATGTACTACGTCAAAAAATACCAGCACTAGTTCTGCTTAAATGCTTTTTACATTGCGCAAACTGGTTATTTTTCTGTGCTGATGTCATAGGAAAAGACAATTGTGCTATTCTCGTTATGAATTGAGGTAGTATTTTTACTGGCATAAATTGAAGTATTTGTGATAGTAGCAACTGTTAAACCAGTAAATACTAGTTTAATCAAAACTAGGCTTTTTACTGCTATGATTTGACCCACGTTTGTGCTAGTATATTTTTAACTAGGTAAATACTACACTCTAACAAAAATCCACGGGAATTTACAGCAATTATTGCTGGCAACAGATTTCCTATATTTAATATATAGTTTTATGTCTGAGAGGCAAATTCAAAATATTTCACGCTTGAAAAGCATAAAAACTTTGTCCTACAATTAATGCTCTTGCACTCTCTTTAAACAATTCTCTTCTAAAATTAACTGTATCAATCTTGTCTTCGCTTGAAAAAAACGCTAGAAATGCGGGAAGTTTCTCAAGAAAGTTTTGAGTAAAGCAACAACAACAACTCCGTATAGAGTCAATCACACATCAGAAGGCGCTGATTTTTCCAACTTCAGTAGGTTTGAATAATTCAGCTGTGACCAATAACTATTTAAGATTTATATAATGTGACACTTGTTCGAATAAACGCTTCGAAATCATATGGCGTTAAAAAAAAATTTTTATTTTTGGTCAAGCGTTACCAGTGCTAACAGAAAAGGGAATATTCATCGTTTTGCGGGAATTTTCAACGAAAAGGGAAAACGGGAATAACACTTTTAAAAACGGGGAAAATTAGGTTGAAAAAGAATAATTTCATCACAAAATCAACAAATTATGCTATGCATTTTTTAACATCTTGTATTTAAATTCATTTTGAAATTTTCTGAATCATCTTGAGTTTTAACTTAGTTTTATTACTATTTGAAATAGCTTATGTGTTTAATTTAAATTCATTTGGATTGTCATCATCTGTAGTCTTACACGTAATTTTTTCTGCAAAAGAATGCAAAAAGAGTAATTTTGTCACAAAATCAACAAATTATGTTATGAATTTTTTAACATCTTGTATTTAGGGTTAGGTTAGGTTAGGTAAAGGTGGCTGAGCCGATAGACGACTCGTACACTTAGGCCAGTGCAGGCCCGTTGTGATACCACTAGGCAGTCCAATCCCGGAAGCTTTTCTTGATCCCGGGATTATCGGAACTGAAAATCTCTATCCCGGGATCCCGGAATTAGTTCGGGATTGAAAATTTTAAGATTAAATAACACAAAACGTTTTTAATACCATTTTTTGTTGAAAAAATGTTCGGTAGCAAGTTATTTTCTAATTGCAAAAATGAAAGAAGCTCAAAATGCAAGTTAAACTTTTTTATGCCATATATTAATAAAATATATCAAATTGGATAGTTAATTTATTTGCATAGTAACACAAAGCTATAGTGAGAGGTTCCCAACCACCAATTCTATTTTAAAGGGTGCTCATAATTGTGATTTTCAACTACGGCTAAAAAAAGCAATACTACTATACCACACAATTGTGAATACTTTTATTGTTAATAAACACAAAGAACTTAAATAATATTAATGACTACCACATTGTATTAATTTAGACCTTTCAGTGTATTTGCCCAATATATTGAACACGAGAGAACGTCATTTTTATATGTATTTATTATAAAAAGCTGTTTTATAAATCAAATCGTTTGGTTCTTTGAAAAAAAGGTGAACCAACCTGATAAAAATAAATTTGACAATAAAGTCAGTTGGATTTTCGATTTTGTGCCGAAGAAAAGCAAAAACTATTTTTGTTTTGCCTATTTCGTAAGACAAAATCAACCGGACAAAAATCAAATTTATGTTTTTTTATCTTTTTATGGCCTTAATGATAACAATATTAATAGGATTTAAAAAACAAAGATCTAAAGGGTTGAGAAACATTTAAGGGATTAAAAAAAAAGATTTGTGCCGAACAGGAGCAAAAGAATTTTTTCTTTGTTGTAAAACGTAAGTAGCGCAGGTTAAAATGAAAGGTATGTTTTTTCATCTTTTAAGGATCTAAATAATAGGAACATTACCTCAAAAAATTATTTTGTTCTTAGTTTAGCCTAGCCATTGAAAGAGTTACAGAACAAAATATATAAAAAAAATATATACAAAACAGTTTAAGGTATTACTATATAAATTTTACACTTTTTGTTACACCGTCTTCATGATTTTTTGTGTTTTAGGTATATTAATTTTGGAAAAGATTTCTCAAAATTAAATTTTTTGTTTAAATTATTTTTAAAGTAGTCATTAATCTGATCAACGTGTTTTATTTTATATTGGAGAGTTTTGTTCGGATATTATTACAAATATAACCCGCTGAAAAGAAGCACCGTTCTGATTCTATGCTAGTTGTAGAAATAGTTGTACGATAATCGTAAGCAATTTGTATGCTTCGATCACGATTGCTTTCACCACAAAAAAAAAAAAAAATTATTTCCTAAGTCAGAATATCTGACAATTTTTAAATACATTGCTTGCTTCCCGATGTTGCAATTCTTCTAAAACTTTACAAAGTCTTTGCACCAGTGATTCACACTCATCGTCCTAACAATCTTCTTCAGCCTCAATAAAAGGTTTTTCTAATTCTATATTTATATCAACTTAAAATGAAATGTTTGCATTTGCGTGAATATTTGTAACAGAAATTTTTTATTTAAAAATCCTGGGATCCTGAGAGACAATCCCGGGATTTAAAGAGGCTTAAATCGTCCGAGATCTTGGGACTACTTCCCTAGATACCACATAATCTCTTTAAAAACTAGTAGAGATTTCCCTCCTCAAACCAGTTCGAGCGAATAATGAATTTAAGGATATGCTTGATTTCCAGGCATGAGACTTCGGCAATTTAAAAAGAGATGGCCCAGAGTTACCATTCTCCTTTAAGCTAGAGCCGGACATTCGCAGAGGAGATGCTGAACATTTTTTACCTCCTCCTCACATCTGCAGCTTCTGCAGAAATCGTTTGATGCAACTCCCAACCGAAGAGCATGTGCTCCGATCTCAGGCCATGTTAGCTTAGTTATCGTACATGTATCAAGGTGTTCCCAGCGTTCTTGTGCAAGACCTAAGGATCTGTTCTTGCACTGGAGTTTTTAGGAGAAAATGGGTATACCAATAAAGTCCTCATTTAAGAGGGGTTAAGGTCTCGTACCCTTCCTTGCATATTCGTCGGCCAAATTGTTGCCCTCGATATCCATATGAGGTGAATCCTGAGTAGCCTTGCCATCTCGTTAAGAGATCTGCGGCACATAGTGAGAGTTTTATAGTTGTCAATATTTGAGTTCAGTGCTTTCAGTGCAGCTTGGCTATCTGAAAAGATGGTAATACTCTTTCCTTCAAGATCTTTTTGACTTAGAATCTTAGTAGTTTCGTGAATAGTCATTATTTCCGCTTGGTAGACACTACAATAGTTAGGAAGTCTAAAGGACGCTTCGATTTCGAGATCCTTGGAGTATATCTACCTCCCCCTACTTGTTCTCGAAGTTTGGATTCATCTGTGAAAATTTTTATGCCGGAGGTTTTAAGGGCGATTTTGTTTGCCCAGTCTAGCCGTGAAGGGATGAGAACTAATTAGTTCTTTTCAAGATTTAAGCACGGCACACAGTAGTCTGTTTTCTCGGGTGCAGACGAGTTCAGAATAATTGTGTGGCCGCAGTTGTTACCTATTCAATTACCAGATTCTCTTAGTCTCAGGGCTGCTGTGTTGGCACATTCCCTGGAAAAGATAGCGAAAGGAGGAAAGTGAAGCATAACATTGAAGGCGCTAGTTGGTGTTGAGGACAGTCCCCAAGTAATACATAGACCTGCGCTTCTTTGCACCTTTGCAAACTTCTGAAATGCAGTTGTCTTATCAAGGGCCCTCCACCATACCAGTGAGCAATATATCAGTATGGGGCGGACAATTGCTGTATAAATCCAGCGTACTATTTTGGGGGAAAAACCTATAGCTTTTTTACAGGCAAATAGTGCTATGTTTGCCTTTTTAACACGTTCCTTAATGTTAACATTCCAGATAAGCTTCTTATCCAGAATAACTCTTAGGTATTTCGTGGTGTCGCCAAAAAGCAACCTCGCGCCGTTCAGACGCGGAGGTTCTATGTTGGGAGTTTTATATTTCTTAGTGAAAAGGATGAGATCTGTTTTCTCGGGGATTACATTTAAACCACACGAGGATGCCCATCTCGAGAGAATTAAGAGTGCTCTCTCCATGAGTTGACAGAGAGTCTGGGGAAACTTTCCGCTAAAAATGATTGCAATATCGTCTGCATAAGCAACAACCTTGTAGCCTTCCCCCTCCATCATATGCAACAGCTGGTCAACCGTCACGGATAGGGCTGCCAGGTCCCGATCTCCACGCGGGTTGTCCCGATTTTCAGCCTAAAAATGTGCGTCCCGCGAAGACCTCACGCGGGACACCAAATGTCCCGATTTCTTGAAAAACAATTTTATTTTGTAATATGTTCACTATTTTAAAAAAGAAATCCTACGTTTTTATTTCTTCATGATTAAATTTGTACAGATTTTTTTGTACGCCACTAATTAATTGAACCGAATTGCATACTTTTCAAGCAACCGAACAGTGCGTGAAATAAAGAAAAAGGGAGCGAATAAAACAACAAGATCATTTTTTGTGGATATTGTTAATTTTGCTTTGTTCATTTTCACCCACGATGTTCGTGAAGCTCAACATATCGCATCCTTTTCTAGCAATCAAACATAGCATGAACGAAAGAAAACAAAACGAAAAAAAACAATAAGTGCATTGTTTTGAAGGTAGAAGCACAGTTTAAACTAAAAAAGGAAAAGCTGACAATATTATGCCTACTACATAGAATTGGTAATTGAGGCGTTATCGAGCACTCTTTTCTACACTGTGTATGCGCCTTCTTGTGTATTCTTTGTGGATATTGTTAGATTTGTTTTGCTCATTTTCATCCACTATGTTCGTTAGATTTAACATTTATTAAAGAAGTTAATTAGTTTGAAAAGTTCAGCTAGAAAATAACGTGTTTAATTTAATACCAATGACTGAATCCCAATCAGAAAATGAGAAGCCTAAGATATAGCCACGGAGGAAAAAACGATGCAAAGAAGCATTCAGAAAATTCTGATCATAGACGCCTGCTTAAAGCAAAGTTATCCACAACAAGTACGGCCAATTTTTTTAAAGAAAATAATGCTCTCACGATTGAGGAAGAGAAAATTATAGCGTGTGAGGTAACGAAAGTATATCAGGCAGTTAAACATAGTATTTCCTTTGTGTCTTTGGACTGCGACTTCAAAATAAGTTCAACTATTTTTCCGGATTCTCAAGTCACTGAGAAGCTAACACTGGGAAGGACAAAAGCTGGTGCAATTGCGCATAATGTTTTTGGTCCAGCATCAATTGAAGAGACTCTAAACATTTTAAAAACAGGTAATTTTTAAAGACTTGTAATTTCGATCAAATTTTTTACTTGGAATTTATTTCGAAAACAGGTGTTTTTTATAGTGTGTCTAGTGATGCTTCCAATCATGGCAACATTAAAACATTTCCATTGCTACTACGATATTTTATACCGGAGCTTGGTGTCAAACGTTGCGTGATTGATTTCTACAAGGATCATGAAAAAAATGCGACTGCAATCTATGATAATATTAAAAACAGACTAAATGGGTTCGGTCTTGATATAAAGAACATGGCAAGTTATTCTGCGGATAATGCAAATGTCTACTTTGGAAAGCACCATTCAGTGTACAAACTTGTAAAAGATGAAAACAGTCAAATAATTTCATCAGGTTGCTCTGCGCACATTATACACAACGCTGCCAAATTCGCTTTCAATAAGTGTCCATTTGACTTAGAAAATTTGGTATTAAAAGTATATGCTTATTTTTCTCAACATGCTCAGCGTAATAACAGACTAAAAGAAATGTGCGATTTCGCACAAATTGAGTACAAATCAATCCTTAGGCATGTACCTACTCGTTGGCTTTCCTTACAGCCAGCAGTAGAGCGACTTATAAAAGTATATCCTGCCTTAAAGACGTATTTTGACTCCATTGGAGATAATTGTCCTTGCAATATAAAATGTTTTTTTGAAGCAGAAGCAACAGAATGTTATCTTGGCTTCTTCCATAATGCACTTAAGCTTTTGAGCGATGTTGTACTTTTTTTAGTGATACTCTCTGCTTTGAGATTCACAGATCCATGACAGAATTGCATCATAAGGTTGAACAACGCATGCGCGACAAATTCATGGGATTTTACTGCGTTAACATTTTTCCAAGGCTCGATGAAATTCTTAGGACTGAAATAACTATTAATTGCTGTACTTGGTACAAAAATTTAATGACATATTTGGAAACTAGATATGATTTATCAACTGAAAATATATCATCAACATTACAGCCATTTTCATTAGATGCGAAAATTCAATTCGATTATGTAACTGTTCTTGATGTTATGAAAAAACTTAAATTGGATAAACGCGTTGATATGGACCAGTTATACGAAGAAATTTCAATACTCGAGGATGCAATAGAGTTGGCAAAGTTCCAAAAACATAAAAAACCAATCGAAAAATGGAATTTATTATTGCAATCAAACCCTCTGCCAAATATTTTAAAGGTCTTTGAGTTTGTTGCAGTAATCCCAGCATCAAATGCTGATGCAGAACGTCTGTTCTCAAAACGATTCAAAGCGATTCAGTTTGGAAGGATTATCGAAATTCTCTCAACATAAAAAATGTAAAAGCAGAAATTCAAATAAAGTTTAACTTTGGAATAGACTGTAAAGAATTTTATAACAATGTTTTAAAAAACAAAAAACTACTAAAATCAGCTAGATCTCAAATAAAATACAAATTTTGAATTTTTAGATATTAATATGGGTTGATAAAAATATAAGTTTATTTTGTTTCTATATTCATTTATTTTGGTTCTCTTTTCTTTTTTTAAGTTATATATAATAAGTTGGGGATTTGCCGAAGCAGACCACAGTGGGTCCCTTTTCGTCCCCTATTGGACAAAGGGTACTACTGCTCGGAGTACTCGTACGTGAGCATGCTCCTCGTGTAAGCATCCTTTGTCACCTCAAGCATATCCTTATAGGTTAGTTGACCAATCTCGGCTTCGCCAATAAATGGGCGTCCCAGAGTGGTCAATCTTATGCTTGCCAGCGCCGGACACTGGCACAGAATGTGTGCTGCTGTTTCCGGCTCCTCTAGGCATAACCTACACGCATCGTCCTCGGTCAGAGTCATCTTCCCGAGATGGTACATGAAGGGACCGTGTCCTGTGACCAGTGCAGTAAGCCAGCTTAAAGTCCTTCGATTGTATCGGATAACTTTTGCTGCCTCACTACGAGACCACTTCACGGCCGCCTTTGATTGCCTGCAATTAACAGCTTCTTCCCACCTTTTACTGTGTTCCGAGTCCGTCCATTGTTTAATAAGGCCTGCCACCATATTGTCGCCTAAGGCGATACGTGTTTCTGGTCCACAGAATTCTTCTGCTGATCCTGTTCTTGCTAAAGAATCAGCTTCTTCATTCTGTTCTATGCCAGAGTGTCCTCTCACCCACATAAGTGTAAGCTCATTTGTCTGGGCGCACCTATTGAGTTTTGTAAGACATTCTATGGCCAACCTGGAAGTGATGTCTGTCCGTTGCATACACCTAATCACAGACTGATTGTCGAGAGCGATGACAATTTTCTTGCCACTGATCCGGCCATCTATCAGGTGGTCCAGCGCATGCACTACGCCAAACATTTCTGCCTGGTATACAGACACAAACCTCCCCAACCTCAGTACACAGGATAGGCTTAACTCTTTTGAGTACACGCCTGCCCCGGCCCGGCCATTCATCAGAGAGCCATCTGTGAATATACTGATATCGCTACCAGCGATTTCTTCACAAACGGCTCCATCCGTTATAAGAGTTTTATAACATTTTTCTGTTATTTTTACTCTCTGCCTTCCATCCATAGGCATAAACGCCTCCCTGACATCTCTCTGTACAATATCAAGGATGCGAATATGACCATGCAGGGCCGTTGCCCCATGCCACGTAGCATTTCGCAACATCCTGAGGGCTGACAGCGCCGCTGTTTTCTTTATTTCTAAATCCAACGGCAGCATACCTAACAGAACCTCCATTGCTTTTTTTAAGTTACATACAACTCGAAAAAAATCGATTTTCAGTACACGAGTGACACATGTTCCTTTAGCCATTAAGATATAGTTATCGTGTACACAATTAAAATTGATCTGCTACAAGTATTTCTAAGATTTTAACTCCAATTTTTCTTTTTTCGATTTGTTACGTTATTGAATAAAACGAGCGATATATGTACATCTCTGTCCCGATTTTTTTGCTTATGTCCCAATTTTTTTTTGTAAAATCCCGATTTTTTAAATAAAACCTGGCAGCCCTAGTCACGGACCACAGAAGTGGAGACAAAACTCCTCCCTGCGGAGTACCTCTGCTTACAAATCTGCGAGTGGGGGATCCCCCAATTCTGAGTTCACCACCCTACTCAAGAGCATCTGGTGTATGAAACTCACGAGAAAATCTTCCATCCCCAGTTCCGACAAGGCCGTGGTGACTGCACATGGAAGGACGTTATTGAATGCCCCTGCTATATCAAGAAAAGCCTCAAGCACGTATTCTTTGTTCTCAAGTGATTTTTCGATGGTAGACATAAGAGAATGCAGAGCTGTCTCTGTAGATCTGCCTTTAATGTAGGCATGTTCGGATTTTAGAAGCCTGATAAGTTTAGGCTTAAGAAGAAGCCAAATAAGTCTCTCTAGAATTTTAACCAGGAAAGAAGAGAGGCTTATAGGTCTGAAGTCATTCTTAGCCTGTTTTTTTAATTTAAATTCATTTGGATTATCATCAGCTGTAAGCTCAAACGCAATTTTTTCTCTGTTCAGCGTAATTTGATTTATTTGCTTGGCAAACAATGAAAAATGCGTAAATGAAACTGAGAACTTTGAAAAGATTTAATTTCTTGCACGAAGGCGGAGCATTTAGACTTTTAGCATTTGTGGATCTTATCGTTTGGAAAAACAAAACGTATCCTTCATTAAGTCCACTGTGTTACTATTTATTTAAAAAATCTAAATATATATCGACTTAGAATATATGTCACTAAGAAATATTGATTTATTAACTTTACTTACACAAGATGTGCAAAATTTTTTGGCATCATGTTTTAAGCTTAGAACTACAAACCCATTTTTACAGATAGTAAACTGCAAACCGAGGTAAATATTTATCCCACGGGTTTCTGCTTCGTAAAATCGTTCTGAATCTTCTTTGTAATCTGACTCTTAGGTGCATTATTTTTTTGTTTTTTTTTTGTTTTTTACTTGGTGAAAAATCAATTTAAATAGCTAAAAGTTCTGAAAAACGGTCAAACTGTCATTTAACAAACTAAAATTTGTAACTTCATTTCTAAACAACCAATTTTCAAATCTTAAAAAAGATTTTAAAGAGGCAACATAAGGCTGTTTATTTCAAACTGAAAAAAAATCGTAATCTTATATAAGGAAAGGTCAAATAAAAATCCTTGCAGTATTGGTTTTCAAAAATATATATTTTGGTTTCTATTATGCAAAAAGTAAAAAAGAGAGTAGTTCAGAGTGTGCAGTTGTAAGGTTTGATATGAAATTTGCAGATACAAGTGAAATGTTCCCAAAAATTTAAAAAATTTATATCGTTAATTTTTCTCTGCCGCATAGAGCTTTTTCTGCCATAAATTTCCATAAGAGTAATATAAGAAAGCCGTTAGACAACTGTGCCGTAAATGTTATTTTACACACAAAAATACATATGAAAAATTAAAATTGCATAGGATTAAAAATCGAAAGAAAGTGTTTGCAGTTAGACTCAAGTAATATGCACAAGTAATAAATGTGATATATTTATCACAGTTCTACAGTTTATCTAAACTTCAGTGGGGAAAAAACGGGAAAAACTCATTGAAATGAAGAACAAAAAGGGAAATGATCTCTCCCAAAATCTGGCAACACTGAGCGTAACACCCGCTTCAATAGCGTGAAATAGCGCTGCTAGAGGGTTTTTAGGATTCTCTGAGCGAAAACATACTGAAAAAGCGTGAAAAATAGAGAACATTTCCACATTTTAAGGCTCTCTGAGCGAAAAACGCTGAAATAGCGTGAAAAGCAGAGAAAAATATACGTATTTTAAAAAAAGCTGAATTTTAAACAGAATTGAAAAAATCCGCTGCTTTGCTTGATATTTTTACAAAATCGCCAATAAAAATCGTGAAATTCCACAACATTTATTGTAGTGATTCTTCAATTTGTTCTTAGAGTGTTGTTTTATATTGGCCAGTTTCATATTAGTATTATTTAAGCCAGTTCAATTCTAGTAATTTTCATACTAGCTGTATGCTAGTATTAGTTTTGTTCCAGTCTTTTTGAAACCAGTTGTATGCTAGTACTATGCAAACAGTCTTTATTCTTGTATTATTGAAACTTTATTTGGATTTCTAATATGAAGCAGATAGTTATTTTTAAAAAGGCGCACATTTTTCTTATACAAACTAAATTGGAAACAACTTCGAATAATTGTGTTAAATTAAGGATGCAGTCCGGTGCTCCGCCCTAATTTTCAAAGTTTATTTCGGAATAATCTTTTTTAAGAAACTAAAATACAATCGTTTAAATATTTTTATATGGTTTTATAAACATATCAAACTGTACAAAAAACACTTTTTTATTTTATATATTTTTTTTAAATTTGTACGTTCAAAGTGGACAAAAAATAGAAATGTATTTTGCCGGCCCAGGTGATAATGGCACTTGATGTAATTTAAAACAAACAATTTAAATCAGCGCTGGGCGCCCCATAGCTCACTGAGCGCTCTCTGAGCGTAACTTTTCACATGTGCACAAAACTCACAACAGAAGAGAATATAATTCAGTCGTTCGCTGACGGTTATGCTGTGAAAACCTATGTCGGAAATTTTATGTACACATTTAAAAAACCAACCTTTTGGTTTTTAGATTCATAATTCTTATGCATATATGTTTTATTATTTATTTTTTTAAGTTTTAATATAATTCATACATATTGCCTATTAAGATTCTTTGCATTATTATACCCCACGTTTAAAAAACGTAATGGGGGTATATTAATTTTGTCACTCCGTTTGTAACGCCGATAAGGAGGCGTGGCCGGTATAGAAAAGTATATATATTCCTGATCAGCATCACCTCCTGAGTCGATTTAGCCATGTCCGTCTGTCCGTCTGTGTCCACGATAGCAGCCGTAATTTTTGAGCTATCAACGAAATTCAAAATATAAGCTTTTTATACAAAAATTGAGGTCAAGTTCGAATCTGAGCAAAATCGGATGAAAACCACGCCTACCTCCTATACAAAGTGACTTAACCAAAACGGTAAGATCTCTTTAAATTCCACAAAAATCAATTTAATGACTTCAATTTTCGCACAGTGTCATAAATATTTACAGCCGTATTCAAAAAAATATTTCAAAACAGCTTTCAAACGTTTTTTAGTTAAAATGCTTTTGAAAGTTAAAATACTCTTTAAACGCGTTGTATTCATAAGCGAGTTGTCAGAGTCTTGTAGTTGAAGTGAGAATACTGATGCTTTAAAGTAGGAACAGTTGTAGTTTTCGTTTGTGACTTTGATAAATAGAATGACAATTGCTTAAAAATTTAAAAAAAATAGGTTTGTGACTTTGATATATTGACAGGCATTTGTTTAAAATTTTGTTTACATTTAAATCAAAAGCAGTGTTGGCATATTTTTGTTTAAACTTTAATTTTCAGAATCTTAATTTTTTGTGGAAAAACTGGAACTAAAAAAAATAACTAAAACATATATATTTAAAATGTGTGCTTTAAAATTTTTATTCTTGCATTCGAAATAAAGCATTTAAATTAAATTAATAATTAAACAAAACAAAAACAATCGCACTCATTAACTAAAACCATTTAAATTATCAATTTATTGAAAAACATAAAAATTTGTTTAAAAAAATATACATTTGTTATTTATATGAATGTAAATGTCATACCAATTTTTGAGATCATAGTAAATTACATCCCATATAAAATAGTTTTACTTATTAATAAATCAAATTAATTTTAGTAGATTAATTTAAGAAATGTGGATATAATTCCAAGTCTTTTCATTACAAAGGAAAGTTGTTTATGCTGTTTTATCGATTCCTGAAGCACCAGCAAATGCAGAAAGCATTTTTTATCAAATTTGTAGTAATAAACCCAAAATCAGAAATACATTTTATATCAAACCTTTTGTGAAATTTTGCAATGGAAAGACTTTAAGAAAAATTAAACAGTCACAAATGATGAAATCTGAAAAATTAAATTATTTTTTAAACATATTTGGATCAAACTTTTTTATAATTTCTGATGACTGTTTTAGTTTGTGCAGTTCCAATCGCTTTTCCTTTAAAAATTTTTAGTTCAAAAAATCCCACACAAGGTGGGAATTTCTAATTTATTTCTGATTTGAGTTTTATTAATATTTATTTGTGAAAAAATACGTTCTACATTTGCTGTTGCTACAGGTATCATTAAAACAACATAAACTAGTTTTGTAAGTAATGGAAAGACTTCGGAATTATCTCCACGTTACTGATCAAAAATTGCTTTCCAAAAAGTTTCAATATTATTGTCATTAAGTAAATTCAAATCACTGAAATTAATGTGTCGCAACTCATTCAACTCATCCTCACTTTCTTGTAATTTTTCTGAATGGATGACATTAGGTAAAAAAATACACAAATTGAAAATAGTAAAATCTTGCCTTTTTAAAATTTTCGTTGGTGCTAAAAGTTCGACACATTTTAGAAAATCATTCCCAAAATCAAACCTTTGTAATAAACAATTGCATAGCTCAACATAAAATTTTAAGCAATGTTATCTAAAATCCATTTCATCTGATTCGAATAATTTATGCGTAGAGCTTAAAGGCGAATATACCTCGACTCCTAAATAAATGTCTTTAGGAATTTTTAAGAACTTGAAATCATTTACATCAATTTCTTTGTAGTTTCAAAGGAGATATGTTCATGTATATATATTGACCGTCAAGACTTGACGAATGAAAATCGAGACAAAAGAACAGAAACAACGATAGCAACAATAATAGCAACTGCGCTACCACTTAATAAAGAAATTTTTGAAAGGGCGTGAAAAGTAGTATTAAAATGAATAGCAGCTTCAAATGTTACTTATATTTTTGTAGTAACATACAATTTGTTTTATTTATTGTATTTGATTAATTTAACTAGTAAGCATTGTTTTAATCGTAAAATCTTGAAAAACTGGGTAAAATAAAAAAAACTCTATTTTTTAGGCAAAAACTGGAAAACTGTCTACCCTCTCAAAAAACTGCCAGCAAAAAGTTTTATCTGCCCATATGGTAACACTAATCACAAAACACAATTATTTTCATTTATTTATTTGTTTGTTGACATTTTAGTTTTTCACAAAATGAGAAGATTGCTCTCAATTGAGAACATTAAAATTTAAAATAGCTTTGTAGGAGGTTTGCAGAAGGTTTGTTCCTATTTTAAAATTATCTCATTTGTGAAGCTGTTAAAAGAGGTTTTTTTCGTTATTGAACGTTTATGAATAACGTTTTTAGGCATGTGTCTTACAAAGGGCTTACAAAAGGTTTGTAACTTTTTATGAATACGGCTGTTAGAATATATTTTGAGTATTAAATTTGTAAAAATCAGATGAAAACCACACCTACCTCCCATACAAAGTGACTTAACCAAAACGGGGAAATCTCTTTAAATTCCACAAAAAACAATTTAACGACTTCAAATTTCGCACAGTGTCTTAATATTGAATATTTATTTTGAGTATTAAATTTGTAAAAATCGGATGAAACCCACGCCTACTTCCCATACAAAGTGACTTAACCAAAACGTTAAAATCTCTTTAAATATATTTAACAGTTTGCTTAAGACTTAATATATATACTCTAATTCGGCCGTGGGGGGTATTTTAACTTCGGCCCAGTCGAAGATAATTCCTTACTAGTTTTTCATATTATTTGTATTCATTGATTTTTTGATACTTAATTTTTTGATATTTTGATTGTAACTTTAATGATTCGTATATATGTATTAGGATTTAATAATGTTAAAACAAAAATACAACACTTAAAAAAAAATGTTTGACTCTGAATCGCAATGCGATTTCTGTACTGCAGAGAACCTTTACTTTTTGCTATTTACTATTTGCCACTGCAAGCAAACTATTAAAAGAAATAGTGAACAATACCAATGATTAAAAATAAAAAATAAACAAATATTACAGTATGTGTGGAAGTATAAACATACAAACTTGCAAATCTAGATAATTGCACTAATACTAACAAGACACTAATGCGCACTAATACTAACAAGACAAAATAAAATGGGATTGTGTTAGAATGCCCAGTCCTTATTTAAATAGATAAATGTTCTGTAGACTTGTCATTCTTGCAGGTAGTTGATTTAAACATTTTCATTAAAAAATAACAAAATGGCGGACATCTAAATATAAATTCTAAATTTTAAATAGAACATTTTTCCTTTTGTGTTTTCTTAGTAAAGTTTAATAACTTTTAAATCCTTTGAAATTTCATATTTATACTAAGTTATACAAATTGAAATGGTATTTGATTAAATGTTTTTTTTTATAAATATAAAAATTACCGCTCGAAAATTTAAGGTTTTTTAAGGATTTTTTTTAAAGGTTAAAAAATGTACTTTTATTTAAACTTTTAAGTTATATTGTGACACTTATTCCACATTTGGGCAAAAACAAAATAAAATGGAGTTTGTTTTGTGTATTTAGTATTTTTATGTTTGGTCGCAACAAAAAAAAGTTAAATATAAATGAATATATAGAATTGTACTAAATACACATAACGATGATTCCATATCAATTCGACTAATTTTGAGCAAAATCTGACCATTGTGTTTCCGATTTGTTTGAAACTTTGTAGGTGAGTAGTGCCTATAAAAATACCTTAAACTGTGTTGTTGTTTTTTGCAAACAATTTTTATACACTGTGAAAATAATTAAAAAACTTAAAAAAATACAACTAGTGCATGTATTTAAATAGATGTAGTTTTGAAATCGTAAGTTGTGCAGAAAAAAAGACTGAATATATTTTAAAGATCATGTATTTGTCTTTTTGGTGGTATATGGTTTTTATTTTAACCCGAAATTTTCAGTCACATTTTTCCTAGCCCTCGTAAAAAAATTTTTATATTTTCAGCGTAGTGATAAGTTAAGGCATCAGTTTTAAAGATTTACACATAATTTTAGGTTGGGATTCCAACGATTGCTATTTTTAAAAAATTTTTTAAGAAATGCCTACAAAATATTTCTTGTTTTTACACCGAAAATTCCATATTTTCAAATATCGTAACAATTTTTAAAAATATAAAAAAATTAAAAAATGTTTGGTTTTACATATTGTTGGCTTCATTTGAATACTAATGAATTTATTTGAATAATAACACATGTTATTTTAGATTTTTATTGGCATTAACATAAAAAAATGGAATTTTCGGTATAAAAATATTAAATCTTTTTTAGGCATTTTTTAAAAAATTCGTTACAAATAGCAATCGTTGGAATCCCAACCTAAAATTGTGTGCTAGCCTTTAAAATTAATGCCTTAACTCAACACTGAACTAAAAATATAAAAAATTTGACTGAAAAGTTCAGGTTTAAAAAAAGACATTTTTCATAAAAATTCTGCAAAAAAATTTATCACCAAAAAGACAAATTAAAGATTTTTAAAATATATAAACACTTTTTTCTAAACAACTTACGGTTTCAAAACTACATCTATGGGGTCGTCCATAAACTACGTTACGGATTTTCCGGTTTTTTTACCCCCCCTCCTCCTGCGTTACTTTTCGTAGTGCTTTTCAAAACCCCTCCCCCCCATAAAGTAACGTGACATATGAAATTAATTCATTCGAATGATTATATATTTTGACTAGCTCTGACAATTTTCACTAGTATTAGTGACTAGATACATTAAAGGAACAATTGGAAAAAATCAATAATTAATACCACCTGTAAAAGCTATTCCAACTGCGATCCAAGATTCGATGCTCTCAATCACTGGGATAGAAGAAGCTGGTAGCTTTGTTGAGGAATCGACCCATTCAGGTGAATCCTCATTTCTAACGCAAAGATATTGTCTTTGACAGAGTACCCTTAAAGGCTGCACCCGAGCTGCACCAAATTCTGTGTTTTTGTGTAAATGCTTTCTGAAAATTAATTAATTTAAATAGTATTTTTTATTCCGATTTATTGTAAACGATATAACACAAACTTATGGCAATTCATAGAAGTTTTAAAAACGAAATACAAGCCGCAGGTAGGACACGACCTTGAACCGATTTCTTCTTTCTGAGAAGGACAGTACATGCCATACGTTATCTCCTTTGATCCAGAACATTCAGGCCTTAACGTCAAAGCCTGTCGCAAAAGCAAAGACCCAAATTTTTCAGACGTGTGCTGAGATGGTGAAGGAATACCAAAAGATTCCTGTGTTGAGGCAGTGGAAGAAATCGTTGAAACAAAAGTTAACCATCAATTTAGACGATCAAACATAAAAATGTAAGGTTAAAAATTTTTGAAATGATTGTGTTATTAATTAGAGGTTTTTCGTAGATTTTTTTAATTTTTGGTAACGTTACAATATCTAAACACCTCCCCCCCCCCCTAAATTGGTAACGTAGTTTATGGACGACCCCTATTTGAATACATGCACTTATTGTATTTTTTAAGATTTTTTAATGTTTTTACAGTGTATATCTTTAAAACAAAATTTTAAATAAAAAAAAGTACGCATATATAATACTTTTTAAGAGAAGTATCCACCTCGATAGTGTCAACATTTTCAAAAATAGTGATGTCAGAAAAGTGGGCGCTTTGACATGGAATCACCGATATGTACAATAATATTTAAAATTTTAGTCCGTTAAATAAATCAGTTAAATAGTTTTTTTCGTAATAACGTCAACGAGTTCGAAAAGTATTATTTTGAGAAAAACGTGTTTTGAGAAAAACGCTCCTATTTAAAAAGTATCTTACAAATGTTTCTCCATCTCGGAAATACGTAGAACCCAAAAAATATATGTTAACAATTATAAAAAATAATATAATAATTTAATTGAAAACATCCGCATCCGCGAATATGAATTTCAACTATCCGCATCCACAACAAAGGCTCTTTACAGAACTGCATCCGCAAAATGACATCCGTCACGTCCCTAATTGTTACTGTTTTTACAACTAAAAATGCAATTTATTAAATGTTTAAAAATTTATGTAGAACTAGCGAGGTTGCAACTAGCAAAGAAGCTAGTACATTTATGACTACTTAGTTATGAGCTAGAAATACAGCTGGTATTTTTTTAACTAGTCCAAATGCGACTAGTTAGTTAACTATAAATAAGTTATTTTATAACTAGTAAAAAAGCTTGTATTTTTGAACTAGCTGGAATACAGATAGTAACTTATCTAGTAGCTTTTTGGTTAGTAAGATTTGACTAGCTTAACATATAGTAATTTTTGATTAGTTTTATTTTAACTAGTGTGTTAACTAGTACAATTTTTCACTGCAGGGACGTGCTATGAAACACTTTTCATAGAATACATGAAAACTTTTATAAACAAATCTCATGACATTTCATTAACTCTATGAAACAATCATAGAGCACCAACTCGGTCATAGAAAATGTATACATACATATTTCTTTTAATTATATTCAAACTAGCTGAAACCCGGCGCGTTGCTGCCACTCTCCCTATTCAAACGCCCATAAAATGTTATCAGTTAAACAGCATGTCTAAATTGAGGTCAAATACTGAATTCTGAGACTGTGCGACCTATATCCACAAAGCTATTCGATATAACAAATTTGGGTTGTATAGGAAGTGCCACTCTCTCTTCATCACCGCTAATAGAATGTAATCAATTAAACTGGATGTCTACATGGCGGTCGAATACCGAATTCCAAAACTGTGCGACATATAACTCCAAAACTATTCGATAGCACAAATTTTGATTGTAGGGGAGGTGCCACTCTCCTTTTCCCTACGCCCATAAAATTTTAGCAATGAAACTGCATGAGTACATTGAGGTCGAATACTGAATTTTGAGGCTGAGACCTATAAATCCAAATCTATTCGATATCGCAAATTTGGGTTAAATTGGAGGTGTCACGCCCCCCCGACAAACTCTAAAAAATTTTATCAGTAAATCTGCAAGCGTAAATTTTGGTCGAATACTGAGTTCCGACGCTGTGCGACCTTGAACTACAAAGCTATTCGATATCACAAATTTTCGTTGTATGGGAGGTGCCACTCCCCCTTGATCACCGCTCATAAAATGTAATCAATGAAACTGCATGTGTACATTGAGGTCCAATACTGAATTCCAAAGCTGTGAGACCTATAACCCCAATGCTATTTGATATCTCTAATTTGGGTTAAATAGGAGGTTTCACGCCCCCTTGTCGTACGCCCATAAAATGTAATTAATGAAACTGCATGTATAAATTGGGGCCGAATACTGAATTCTGACGCTGATATTCAATATCGCAAATTTACGTTAAATGGGAGGTGCCACGCCCCTCTTACCAATGAACATAGATTGAATCAATGAAACTGCATGTGTATATTGAGGTCGAATACTGAATTTTGGCGTTGTACGACTTATAACTCTAAAACTATTTGATAGCACAAAGTTGGGTTGTATGGGAAGTGCCACTCCCCTTTGCCCTACGACGACAAAATGTAAGTATTGAAAATGCATGTATAAATTTAGGTCGAATACCGAATTCTTACGCTGTCAACCTATAACTTCAAAGCAATACGATATCGCAAATTTGGGTTGTAAGGGAGATGTCACGCCTCCCTGTCCAACGCCCATAAAATAAAACCATTGAAACTGCATGTGTAAATTGAGGTCAAAAACTGAATTCCAAAGATGAATTCCTATAACTTCAAAGCTATTCGATATCACAAATTTGGGTTGTATCGGAGGTGCCCCTCCCCCTTGTCCACTCCCATAAAATTTCATCACAGAAACGGTACGTCTAAATTGTGGTCGAATACCGAATTTCTAAGCTGTGCGACCCATAACTCTAACTAAAGCTATTCGATAACAATTTTTTATTTATATGTGGGAGGTAAAAGGGGGTGTGGCATTGCCCCTTAAACCATCTCGTACTCAAAGCAAAGCGTACTTACAAAATTTGAGCTCAATCGGACCAATGGTTTCGAAGTATTTTGATATTTTCTTTAAAGTAGGCGTAGATGAATTGTGACCACGCCCATTTTTTCAAAGTTAATTATAGTTATCATACGAACTTATTTACCAAATTTTAATTTCATACGACCAAAACCGTCTTAAATACAGCATTTTTATTGATTTGTGGGCGACAAAAGGGGGTGTGGTACAAAACCTGCAAAGATACACACATGCAATTTCTTATGTGCACCGTCCACACAGACCCCAATCACCCCTGAAAATTTCATTGAAATCGGGCAAGCCGTCTAGGAGGAGTATGCGAACAGGAAGTTTTGCCACTTAATTTTATATATAAAGATATCAAAACAGTGGGCGCAAAAGTGGGCGTGGTCAATTTTTCTTTCAGTAAACACTTAAATTGGATTACTACGAACATTTGAAAAAAAAAATTATCCAAATCGGTCCAGCCGTTTTCCGATTTTAGATAAATTGAAAAAAGTGGGCGCAAAAGTGGGCGTGGTCAATTTTTCTTTCCGACAAAACTTAAATTGGATTACTATGAACATTAAAAAAAAATTATCCAAATCGGTCCAGCCGTTTTCCGATTTTAGATAAATCAAAAAAGTGGGCGCAAAGTGGGCGTGGTCAATTTTTCTTTCCGTAAAAACCTAAGTTGGACTATTACGAACATTTAAAAAAAAAATTATCCAAATCGGTTCAGCCGTTCTCAACTGATGCAATTACCAACGAACGACATTTGATTTTTATTTATATAGAATTCAATTAACTTTCGTTCATTTGTCGTATGACCATTTTTTCCCATTGTTATTGGTTGCGTGCTATTTTGATTGCTATTTCCAACAAAAATAGCGCGTATGTACACAATTTGAATTGCATAAAATTCATACATTTACTTTTCATATCAATTAAAATCAAATTTGCAAAAAAAAACATTTCCAATAGGTCCAAAACCCTTCACTCAAACACATATAACTCGACCAAATCAAAACATTTTCAAACAATTTTTTTTTAAACCATCTAGAGAACGTACCCTACAAAATGGTATCGGCAGATTTTTTTTTTACCCAGCCGAACTCTCAAACACTCGTCACAAACAGATTTGACAACATTTTTTTATATATATAGATGAGCCGTCTACTGAAATGTGGTCATACAAAAACTTGTGTATTTTGATCATTGGTGCTATGAAAACTTCATACATACCATCGAAATCGTCATAAACATACCTTTGTACTTCTTCTTACTTTTTATAAAAACTTCATAAAACCAATGAAATGCTACATGCAAATTTGTACGAAAATTCATTATATCTTACGAAACTTTCATACATTTTCATAAATTTTCTGATGTTTACAAAGATGAGATTTTTTATCTTGAATGCTTCATAAATTATATGAAACTTTTCTTTGGTTGCAATTTAATGATACTTTCATATCATTTATGAAATTTTTCATTTATAAGTTTTACTTTTTTGATTCAGAGTATATCCATTCTGTTAAAGCTTTTTTTTATTTAATTTTAGTTTCTAAAACTAAAACTAAAAATTGTGAAGTCCGTTACCAAAAGTTAGTTTCAAAGATCGATGGCGATATGGACATATCGTTGATTCATCTCAAGACCGTCATAACTAAAAAAACGCGATTTTGCGGGGACTGCTTTTAAAGTTTTCAATTGACTTAACTCATTTTTTTTTACTTTACAGGAGAAGGAAAAACTTAATACAAATTAAAATTTTGCAGGTGCGAATTTTTTAGGTGGTGCTTCTTATATAAGACACTGACCAATACCTTAATTTAACTTTTATACTAGCGCTATTCATTTCTCACGCGGAGAGTAATCAAAATAATAACGTGCAATTTTTACACAATATGAAGTTGATATAATGAACAATTCTGCTTCATTAAACCAAAAATTGTGTTTTATCCAATCTAATTTAGGTGCTATACAACTTTTCAATGCAATTATGAATTTGCAACATGCAATTATGAATTGTTATATAATGCAAATGACTAAAAAACATTTTGCCGCTGGATGGCGTTAAATACGTATGCAAATCAAATTCGCAGTAACTTTTTCGATAAAAACAGCATATAGGATTTAAATAAAATCATTACAGTTTCAAACGTTATTTAGAATTGATCCAAAAAAAAATGGTTGTCAAATGTGGTCAGTCTGTTTTATCCAACTTTTAAATTGTCCACCTTCTACTTTAACCAATCTTCAGTTCAAATGGCTAAGAACACGAATTCATAACTTTACTTCCGTTTGATTTCGAGAATGTAAAAAAATCTTTTTTTTTCTTCTGTATCAAGTTTGTTTCCCAAGTTTTTTGGAAATGATTTAGGTTTCGTTAGTACATCACAAAGCTAGGTTAAAAGACTATCAAACTTGATCTGCCTCAATAAACGTGAGCTATATGGGAAAACTCTCTTTTGGTTTTAAGCCAGTTCCTTTTATAATGCCAACTTAAGTAAATGCTTTAAAGCTGTTTAGTGTCAACAGTTTCCAAAAATGTCCTGTGTCATAGACATCTTCTTGCCCAAATCATCTAACTACATACTTGAATCAAATATAAATGGACACAAAACTGTAAACATTACATGATTTCCAGGTAAATCAAGCGAAAAATTACCTTTGGTTTGTTTTTAGTTTTTTTTGTTAGTTTTGTTTTTCCAGCCATGTAAATCAATTCAACGTAAACACATTTTAGGCCAATAAACTCTAGAGTAAAATAAAAATAAAAATAAAAACAGAAGAGCAGATACCAACAAGAAAAAAAGAAGAAGAAGAAAAGTCGAAGCGAATGAACAAAACATGCATAATACAGGAGCGCGCCATGCTTGAGTGAAATTTATTCATTAGACTTGGAAAGGCGAAGGATCACCTGTGGAACAAAACCTGTGCACAAACCTGTGGTGCTGGTGCTCGTTGAGCGCAGGACATGCTGAAAGTTTTTGGGCATGTTTTGCATTGAAAACGGATTTGAATTTGATTATATTTTGCAATTTTAAAGCAATGATTTTTTAGGACCAACGAAAAAAAAAATAAATATGGCTGGCATGCAAATGAGTCATCAGAGCAAAGAGCTAACATGGAATGCATTAATTTATTGATTGCTAGAGTTTGCATGTGTATTGTTTTCATTGATTTTTTTTTTGATAAGCTTATCCATGCAATAAAGCACATTTGAGCTAGTTTTGTTTTTATTTAATTAAAGAAAAAAGTAATTGTTTACTGTCATCAAATAAAAACGAAATAATTTTTGTTGAAAAAAAAAATTGAAAAAACCCTGCACGTTTGCTTGTTGGCTTCATTTGTGGCAAAATCATTGTACACTGTTGTTGCCATTTTAATGATGAAAATGATGACGATGGTGATGCTGCTGTTGAAAAATGTTTTCACAAAAATATCCCCTCATGCACTCGGCCCTTAAAAATGTGTTAACAAGCTAGTAAGGTATTTTTTAGATTTATTTCCTAACATCAAGTTTCTGCTACGCTACAACAACAACAACAAAACAAACACTGGCTTTTGCCACAAGTATCTAATGAATGCATATTTGCTGTGGACTAAAACACATATTCGCTCACAAGCACATAAACACACACACCTTTGTATGCATGCGACACATTATTGTATTTTGTATGCAAAGGACTCTGCTTTCAGAAGTCAAAAGCAATTTCATCCTTGAGGTATCCTTAGCACCATATAGCACACACTACTACAAACAACAAAACACACACACACACACATACCAACGCATTTGTCTATAGATAGCTACAAAATAAAACCAGCAACTTTCACTTGTCTTCGAATGAGGATAAATCACTGTCGCATAAAAGATCTGTAGTGTTTTTCATTTATTTTTTGTTTTTTTTTTTTTTACCCAGAGAATTAGACAGAGTACACATACAAAGTCACGCAAACGTGTACACATGGCGATACACACACAAACACATATGCTCAAAATTCATATAAAAGTTTTATAACCGCAAAAAGCTAAAATCACAGCCTGTCCTGTCCGCTTGGCTAATAGGACGATCGTACGGACAAACATACTAACAGCCAGACAGACAGCCAGTCAGTTGCACGGAGGTACGTGTGCTGACGATGCCACCAGCGTCCTCTGCTCTGCTCTGAGTGCGAACTTTTTATCTACTTGACTTTATCTAGCCATCCTGGCCACATAAATTAGTTTTGCTCTTCTTTTCTGCTGACGAAGATATTGACTGACCCCTTCCTTCGTCTTGCTTGCATTTCATTGCATTTTGTTTTTGTTTTTTGTTTTTTCACAAACATCCAACAAAACCATCCAACCGACATCTGCATCATTGCCTGCCTAACTGATTCGCTGCAATTGCCGGCTTGATGAATGAGTATTTGTTAATTTATAACCTCAAACTAGCTAGTTATTTTTTGTCAAGAGTTTTTTCTAATTTATGTTTTAAACTTCTTGCTGGCTAGAATTTCTTTTCGGAAACCGTGTAATAAGTGTTTGCTTTAGCAAATGTTTCATATTTTCGACTTTTTTCTTTTAGGCTTGAAAAACTTGTTTAAATATTTTTTTCGATTTCAACAGAAACGTGATTGAAATTAGGTAAATGCTATAAGAAATTTTAATATTAGTTTTTTCGTGACAAAATGAATATCCTTTAATTATACATCAAAACTAAACAAATATTTTATGAAGCAGTATTTGCTACATATCAGCTCTTGATTATTTGACTTGATTTCATGCAATAACAATAGAGACTAGCTACTACAGCTTTTTCGCACTTTCTCTGCATTAGATCTTCTCAAGAACCAATCTTAATATCTCAACTATATCCATTAGAGCGGTCCAAAACAATCTAAAGTGAGAAAAATGTACCCACCATAATATGGGATGGGCTCAAGGACAACACAAGACATAACAACTTACCATGCATTTACATTGATCTTATCATAAATTACTTTTCAATCTACTTCTGAGTTGACCTTTCGATAAGTTAACACAAAAAAGCTACAGTTGTTAACGAAGGTACTCCTGAAATTTAAGGGAGCATCACCGCTTCTACGGTTAGTAGTAAAATTAATAAGAGTTAGAAATTCTGAAGAATCGAACACACCAGTTATGAATTGGTGTAAATAGACGATATCAGCAGATTTCCTTCGCTCATTTAAAAATTGCTTTTTTAATAGCTTTTAACGATCCTCATCAAGAATAAAGTTTAAAGTGCCAGTTCTATTTAAGCCCCTTAGGGCAAAGCAACCAAAACGTTTTTGGATTCAACATGTATCTATTCAACATGTACATTGTAATTTGGTGACCAAACTTGACTTGCATACTCTTTTAAGTGAGGTCGTACAATTGCATAATACAGTTTTGTAGTTTTAATCATACAATTCAATTCTTTGGCAATGCAAATCCGAGCATAGAAGATGCTTTTTTACAAATGTAATTAATAAGAACGTTAAACAAGAGCTTTCCAGTAAAAAGTGGATCATCCAATGAGCGATCTGGGAGTGTTCCCTGAGGAGCAGTGGAGTGCTCCTTATTGATCCAAGCTAGGTGTATTTTGAGTTCTCTTTTAACATTGCGTGTCCTAGGAAGGGTAGCGCTTCCTTTAACATCCCAGAGGAGCTCAAAAGGAGCAATCAATAAATGATCCAAATGGATCAGCAAAGGAACATTTGTTTTTTTTTTTTGGGATTTAGGTTTACTCCGTAAGCTAGGCTTCCCTAGCTCAAGTAGACCGAATCGAATGAAAGGAACATTTAAAATATTTTTGTTTCACAGAAAATAATTATAGAGTTTCCTCTATAATTTCCTCTATATAAGCACATGCCTCACTTTGTTCTTTTTTCATTAATTGCTCGCCTATTGATCTTATGAAACAGTAAAGGAGCACAAAGACACAAGTGCTCACTTTTTGATCCAATAAAACAGCTAAAGAGCGCTCCCTTGTTGCTCCTAGTGGGAGCGATCGCATATTTTTTTGCTGAGTTAGAATCCATGCATATACCAAGATCTTTGACAGCATCCACACGACTTCCACACGACTTAAATCAGTATCTTTAAAGCAGATCTGAATTGTTAGATTAGTCTTCAGTGATGTGGGCTGCATTATTAATAGCTAAAATAAACAAAATAAACAAAAGGTCCTTGGTGGCTACATTGAGGAACACTTGATTCAGCTCTAAATTCAGCAGATAATACTTCTCGAAATCGTATTTGATTAGATTGCTCTGACTCCAGGTACGACTGAATCCAGTTACAAATAATTGTGGAAAACGACAACTTTCTTCTTCCTGTAAATCTTTCTAATGCCATAGACTTCAACTTACTTAGCACCTTTTATGGCAGTGACTTGCAGCAAGTCTCTTCTGTACAAAATTTAAAAAGCAGAAAATTTATTAACCAACACTGTTCATCATACAGCCTTAAAAGTTGTTTTCTCTGCTAATGACATCAACTTTACCCAGTCTTATAATAATACCATTGCGTACGATTACCTCAACGCCGATTATGAAAGAATAAAATGTTATCTTAGTTCTCTAAATTGGAATCATATTCTATTCAATTTAGATTTAGACAGTGCTGTCTCTATATTTTATCAGCACATTTTTACCGCTATCGAAAGTTATGTGCCAATAATAAAGAAAAAGAATAAGCTCACAGAACCATGGCTAGACAACAATCCCATGATAATATAAGCGATGAACTGAAGCTTAGATATGACGAGCTATCAAGAGAGTTCTCTATCAAGTCAGAAGAAGCGTACAAGTTGTACACGAACATCATCGGAGGAAAAATTGTCCAAGAGCCGAGAAAATTCTTTGACTTTGTTAACATGAAGCGCAAATCTAGCGGCTATCCATCGTCTATGTTTAAAGGTAATGTCACTTCGTCCAATTCTCTTGAAATAAGCAACTTGTATGCCGATCACTTTAAGGAGGTCTTTTGTCTTCCTACCACCTTATCTGAAACTTCTCCTAGCTCAACTATTATAGTTGATAGTTTATATTTAACCCAGGAAGAGATTTCTAATGCAATAAAAGAACTGGATATTTTAAAGGGACCAGGACCAGACTTAATACCTACAAGCTTTTTGGTGCGATGTTTAGACCAACTGCTATTGCCATTACACATAATCTTTAACGAATCACTGGTTTGTGGGACATTTCCTTCATATTGGAAACCATCCCATCTTACGCCAATTTACAAGAATGGTGATAAAAGATCAGTTGAAAATTATAGAGGCATAGCAATCTTGTCAGCCATTCCAAAACTTTTTGAAAAACTTATTTGTGAAAAGCTAACAAGTTTCATTAACCCACGTCTAAATGGGCAGCAACACGGGTTCCGAAAAGGGCGATCTACCACCACTAATCTCATGATTATGGTATCAGATGTTTTAGTCAAAATGGAAAAAGGGCACCAAATAGATGCTGTTTATACTGATTTCAGTAAAGCTTTTGATCGAGTTGATCACAACATTCTTATATATAAGTTAGAAAAATTTGGTGTTGCGGGGTCCATACTAAGTTGGCTAAAATCATATTTAAACGGCAGATCCCAGTTTGTTAAATTCCAGGGAGTTCTATCGAAAAAAATTGAAGTTTCCTCGGGAGTTCCGCAAGGTAGTCATCTTGGTCCTCTTCTTTTCAACATATTCATATCCGATATGTCAGAAGTTCTTAACGATATCCCACATCTTATGTATGCAGATGATTTAAAAATGTACTATTCAATTCAATTAGATGTACATTTTTTGCAATCAAAATTGTTGTCTCTTGAGCAATGGTGTTTTCAAAATAAACTACATCTTAATGTCAATAAATACAATGTTCTTAGCTTTTCTCGTAAAAACAACGTAACATTACATACCTACCACCTCAATAGTACCGAACTAAAAAGGGTCAACCATATAGTGGATCTTGGAGTTGTCTTAGATTGCAAGATGCGCTTTAATCTGCACTATGATAAAATTGTGTCCAGGGCCAGCAAACAGCTCGGTTTTATAAAAAGACGTGCAAATGAATTCAAGAATATATGGGTCACTACCTCCTTGTACCGTGCATTAGTGCGCCCAATACTTGAATATGCATGCATAATTTGGAATTCATCTTTCGATTCCCATAGAGAAAGAATTGAGTCTATTCAAAAGCAGTTCTTACTATACGCGCTTAGAGATATGTACAACCCCCATGATTATTGTAGCCTTCCATCATATGAACATAGACTCTGCCTTTTAAATTTGATGCCACTATGAACAAGAAGATCGTTATTGGGCTCATGCTTCACATTTGATGTAATTAATGGTGCTTTTCACAGCGAATATATTTCTAATATGATTTCCTTTAACGATCCAATTAGGCGCACTAGGCATACTCGATTATTAACTGAATATCAGCACCAAACTACATATGCAAATAATGAACCCATCAATCGTTGTTGCAGAGAATTTAATAATATCTCTATATACTACTCACCTTCTATGTCCAAATCCTCTTTCAAGCAAACCCTACATAAATCACTCAGTAATCAGAATTAACCCAGGCCTCAGATAAACTACATACATGTATGGATTTATATGTATAAGCATTTAGTTTAATAAATCAAAATTCTTTAACATCCCTCTCCAAATCTCCCATTTACGTCCTTTTGTCCTTATAGTCTTTAAGAATAATAATATACATCGTATCTTAAGTGTGTATATAGTCTCTCTTGTTTTCCTCCTCTTCTCTTAGTTTTGCCATGGTTTTTGAAATCATGTCAATCCGGTGGGCGGAGTATGCCCACTAAGAGCATCAAATAAAAAATAAAATAAAAACAAGGAAAGGGGAGAAGAAAAACAAAAAACTTAGTAATCTAAACTTAGTAATAAGTAAACAAAACCTGTTAGAATAAGTTAGAATAAGTAAATTGCATTGCCTTGTTTGGCCAATAAATAAATAAAAAACCCATTAACTTTAGCTTAAATAGAATTAAGTCTTGTGGTAGTTCATCAAATGCTTTACTAAAATCTATTGGAAATCAACAACTCGATACTTGATATACTTTATTCACTTGCTTATTTTGTTTTGTTTACTCATTGAAATATCTGAATTCTGTTTTACATTTATATGAAAATTTTCTTCACTCTGAAATCTGATCTTGAATATTAAACAACTTATTTTATACACATAACTTGTAGTTCTTATTTCAATATAAGAAGTTCTGTAGATTGTACTTCCAAGGATTCTCTCATCAATAAAATCAGTGTAAATACAGTTGACCTAGTTACCGAAACAAACTGAATTTAAGCAAAATTTTCTAAAATCGAGGAGATTTTACACAACAACACAGTAGATCTGCCAGTAAGAAATCCATGCTGACGAGTTGTTATGACCAGGGAAGACAATTATATGCAAATGCATATAATATATGCTTTTGCATATTTGGACGTTTTGTTAATAATTTTGCATATTTATAACGATTGTGCTTATTTGTGCATATTTTTACATATTTTTAACTTTTCGAACAGATTTTAGCTTGTAATCAGGCAAATTTTGATACTTCCTTCACATCTGGCAACATTGTAATTTCTTTGATATTATATATATTTATAAAGAGATATTATATTATATATGTATAAAAAATATTTTGTTTAAAAACTCACAGACAATGGATCCATGCGCCGAAAGTCTCCTTCCGAACGAAGTCCCTTATTTTAAATGGTGCCCAACTATATCCTGCGATGTCGAGCGGTCTTTCTCACGATACAAAACATTGTTGGCTGAAAATCGTAGAAAATTTCTTTTTGATAATATAAAAATGCATTTAATTGTTCAGTGTAATCGCTGAATGCAATACACTGTTTTTGCTATAAGCACCATATAAAATAATGGACTTCGTCCGGAAGGAGACTTTTGGCATTGGCTTCGAGCTACCAAACAAAATATTCATTAAATGATTAAAATAGAATTACATTTTTACTTTATAATTAAAATTATAATTTATTTAAACTGAAATATTTACTTTTACGCCTTGAAAGGGCTATTGTTTTGTTTTTTTTTTATGAACTATTGAATAAAATTTTGAATAATAAAACTCCGACTTCGACATTTTTCGTGCTTATTTGATGGCATATTTTGCCATTTTTTAGAGCATATTAGCATACTTATTTTAGATTTTTTCGTGCATATTTCTGTCTTCCCTGGTTATGACCTTCCCACAATGAATTTTCACACGATCATACACGAGCCGCTCAAAAAGTTTTGAAATCGATGAGAGTTTGGCGATTAGCCTACACTCAAAAATATTTGTGTGTAAATTTTACTAATAACTGCGTTGATTCTACGAATTTTATTCCTAGTTTTCAGCTTAGAATAGGATTCGTATAATCGCCGTGTATTAGTACATATTACGAATATTTTTTTCGTATTCACACAAAAAAAAAATTCGTACAAAATTTAGGAATACATTTGTTACATTTACAAATGATCATAATATCTAATAACGAAAAAAAATATTCTGTCTGAGCTGGAGTTTGAACCTCGGCTCTTTAGCTTACGGGCCACGCACTCTACCAGTAGGCTACAGCCACTTTACAATCATACAGTTCCTTACATTCCATAGTTGTTCGACAAACTAGCTCCCAAAAATAAAAACTGTCTGAGCTGAAGTTTGAACCTCGGCACTTTGACTTACGGGCCACGCACTCTACCAGTATGCTACAGCCACTTTACAATCATTCAGTTTCTTATATTCTTTAAATGTTCGACTAACCAGCGAAAAAAAAACATTCTGTCTGAGCTGGGGTTTGAACGTTGGCTCTTTAGCTTACAAGCCACACACTCCACCAAGCTACAGCCACTTTACAATCATAAAGTTACTTATAGCCCTATTACGGTTCACAACACAACAGTAATTGCTGTCTTCAATGTGTAAATTTCTATTACGGTAGACAACAAAGCAACTGAATACATTCCACTGTTGTCTGTCAACAATGCTGTGTCTTCAATACACTTACTATACAACACAGCAGTTGTGCTTTATTGTCTTGTTATCTGGCAAATTTTGAAGACAGCTAATTTGGTGTTGTGTTGAAGAAACGAAATAGATTAAAAATTAAAATTTTATTTAAAATTGCGTTTTTCTTTATTAATTATGAACATTTCACAGAAAATTGATAATATGTCTCCTTGTGAACAGAATTATATTGAATTTAGCAATTGAATTCGAAATTGTTTGTTTGTTTACTTTTTTATTTTGACAGTGACCAGTTCACAGTTGCATCGAAACATACTAATTAGATTACGTTTTTATTTTGAGAGTAAGAAAATTTCTGCGATGCTACCTTTTTATTATTTTGGAATATTTGTGATAGAACGAAGTGCTATTTTATTTTATTAGTTAAGAAATGCCGGGAGAGGGGTTTTAAACTAAAACAAGATTTATTTTAAATTTGCCATAATTCTTAAATTATAGTTATGCTTTTGGCATCAGAGAACTGCACAAGCCTACTTGAAGTTTATTTAAAGTACTTCCTCTAAATACAAGTTCAAGCTAGCTTGAGCTTGATAATTTTGAATCAAGTATAGCTTGTAATTGAATATAAAAAAGCCCACGACAGCTTGCGACTTGCAAGTATGCTAGCTAACAAGCGAACGGCACGAAGTTTCAAGTAAAGGAAAGCTTGATGCCTTCGGCAAAAAGCTTGAAAAGCTTGAAATTGAAGTCAAGTATCCAATTGAAGCAAGTATCCAAAAAATTCAATGAGCTTGTGTAGAGAGAGCTTAAGCGTAATAGGACTTTTAAGGATTCTATAAACTACGTGGTTGGGAGTTTTAGGGGTAAATGATTTCGAAAATGATGTCAAACTTTAAAATTTAAGATGGCGGATAGAGTTGCCACCTAGATTTTTTTTATTTCTTGTAATTTTGAAATTCTGACAACGGATTTGATTTCGAATAAAATGTCATCGTTTTAAAAATTTAAGATGGAGGTTAGGGTTGACACCTAAATTTTTACCACAGTATTGTCACCTAATAAAATGTATTTTTAAGAGTTTTAAACATCATTTATCAGTGCTAAGGGTTCGCTGATTTCGAATCTAAAGTCAAAATTTTAAAATTCAAGATGATGGATAGGGTTGCCACCTTAATTTTTTTATTTTTATGAATTCGGGGCTGGCAAAAAAAAATGGTACACCAAAGATGAGTCGCTGAATTTGAATCCGTTGTCAGAATTTCAAAATTATAAAAGTTTGAAATAATAGGGCTGCCACCTAATAATATGTCTTTTCATATGTCCTTTACTTGAAACTTCGTGCCGTTCGCTTGTAAGCTAGCATACTTGCAAGTCGCAAGTTGTCGTGGGCTTATTTATATTCAATTAAAAGCTATACTTGATTCAAAATTATCAAGCTCAAGCTAGCTTGAACTTGTTTTTCAAGCAAGTACTTGAAATAGACTTCAAGTAGGCTTGTGCAGGTCTCTGGTTGCTACTATGAAAACGTGCCCGTGTTCCCGGCCAAAAGGAGGGGAAGCGGGATTTTTTTCAACACCATTATAATCTTAGTAAAAAAATGCTTCCTTGTACTTAAAAACATTTTAAAATCCAGTTATTTCATTATACTAGATTTAATCCTATTTTTTAACGCCAGTTGAAATTAACGGGTGTAAATATGGGCTCACAATATTTCCTTTTCATATCGCAAAAAAATTCTTATCAAGATAGTACTTTTTGCTATTTAAAAAATACTTTTTATAGAGTACGTTTTTACTTTTTTCCGAAGCAACCCTGGACCAGTCAAGCAACGAATTCTACATACGTTCCACAATCAAAGGTGACAACAACGTACTGTTGTGAACCATAATAGTTCGAAACTGTTGTGTCTTCTTGACTGTTGTGTCTACTCGTAAGAAGACACAGCAGTTTATTGCTGTGAACCGTAATAAGCCTATTATATTCTGAAGTTGTTCGACAAGCCAGGCTGAACGATTTCGGTTTTAAATTTTGTAAACTCAACTATTAATTCGTACATTCTATGAATAATTCAACATTTTTGTTTCAACTAATAGTTGAGGCAATCATAGTATGTTGACGATTTCAATGATTTTATGATTTCAACTATAATGTTATTTTTGGTACCAACATTAGTAAATAAAGACTTTATTAAGACAAAAAATTTGTGTTTGCAGAAATAGTACAAAAATTTTAGTAAAAAAATTATTATTGCAGCATAAAAATTATTATTATAGTCTCAACCATGTCTTTTCTCTGCGTGTGTGAACCATATGGTCGAACCATACATCATAGTAGATCTTACTACGTTGAGGAGCTGTGGTCGTCATGCTTGTTAAAGGCCTTTTGTGTTCAGCATTATTCTAGATAGCGCCATCCATGCCTCGGCTGCTTTTCTGTGAGCATACTGCCGATAAGTGTTGTCAATTTAGTGCTAAAAGCACTAGATCTAGTGCTTTTTGATGTTGCAAGATGCGTTTTTTATTTACAAAAGCACTAGAAAAAAAAGCACTGAATTTGGTGCATTTCTTTTTTAAATCTAGTGCTTTTAGTGCTTTTCGAGTCTAAACCTAAAAACATGTGATTGCAGCACTGAATAAAAAAAATTAAACAACACATTTTTATTCACAAAGAGCCTTATATATGAAATTCGGGTCAGGATGCCAAGTAATTTTCAAGTTCTTAACAAACTACAATTTTTAAGTGCTGATAACATACTTTCAAATAAACCAAAGGATGTTATGCTTCTTGTTCATGAATTTATGTCAGATCCGGAAATAATTTCTAGCATTGAGGTCGGCTTAAAAAAATATTCGTTTTCAAAAGTGGAAATCTGTTGATCGTGCTGACAAATTTTGGATTGAAGTAAGCCAATTTAAGGATGCTTTAGAAATAAACCCTTTTCAATATTTAGCTGATTTCTGCATACCTTTTTTGTCTTTTCCGTATTCCAATTAGCAGAAGTAGAAAGAGTTTTTAGTACGATGAATCATTTTAAAACAAAAATAAGAAATCGGATTTCACTTAATTCATCAAACTCATTATTACACATTAAGTATGGTTTATTATTAAAAAATTGTTGTTGTGATTCTTTTAATATACCGGACGAAGTCCTCTGTAAAATTAATTCTAATGAAACTTATAAAATATCAAAATATTATATAGAATGTATACTCTGGCCAAAGGAAAATGATTCCGAAATTGATGAATTAAATTTATTGTATTCTATCATAACTTAATGTATTTTATTAACGTATATACATTTTTTAATATAAAAACTTAGATTTGTTTTTTGTTTACTTTTTAAGCTAACTCTGTTTTTTATTTTTATTTTATTCAATGGTTAAGTTATTAAAAACTTTTTAAAATGACCTGAATTTAATGTGGTTTTATATTTTTTAGGCTTTTTTCATTTTTAGTGCTTTTTTCAAAATTACGCGTTTTTATTTCTGGTCTGGTGCTTTTTCAAAATAAATTGTTGGCAACACTGCTGCCGATGTAAGTAAATGTAAGGCTTCGATACAATTAGCGTTTTAAGAGTACTAATGCTGGTTGTCTCTAGCTTTTCCGACTACTAATGAGTACCATCTCAGTCTTATGTTCAGCTAAACAAAGTCCCGCTCTTCGAAGTAAATCGCAAATATTGGCGATAGTTGCACTACTGAGGGCCTCAACTTTTTCACGGTGTTTTTCCGTCGCCACAACCTCAAGCCTGAGAAACCATCGTACACGACGTTCCATAGGAGAGACCCCAGGTCTGACCCCTGTAGGACTCCACCGAATACATTGTACGTCCTCGTGCCTTCTTCTGTGACGTAGCACATAACTCTGTCACTGAAGTAGTTTGATGCAATCTTCGTGAGGTATCGTCGTACTCCAAAGTTTCTGAGGGCTCTCATAATCTGACTGCATTTAGCTGAGTTAAAAGCATTCCTTATGGCAAGTGTAGCCACTAAATAATACTGATTTGCTCCCCTTACACTTTCAATTGCCTTAGGCGCGGTGCTCGTGACTAAGTTGATTCGTTCGTAGTTAGACTGGGTTTTTCGAAACCCAAACTGTCGGATGGAAAGTCCTCCTCCATCTTGGATCGCATTTTCAAGACGGTTACCCCCGATTCCCTCAAAGATCTTGCCTATTGTGTCAAGTAGGCAAATTGGTTTTATGTCTGAGGGGACCTCGTGGAGTCATCATCTTTCAGTATGAGCACCAACTTTTAGGGTTTCCACTGTGTTTTAAAAATGCCCTCTAGAAGGCAGGCGTTGCACAGTGGCCGATTTTTTACATTTGGATGGACCATCTGGTTCACCAAACCATAAATTGATTATATTAATGCAAACTTGGTGCCATTTCTATGTGAAATTAGGCCGCTGAATTTAAAACTGATGTCTGTTTTTGTTTATTTCTATTAGTTTCCAAGATACAGCTAGGTTTTAAAATATTAAACATTCAAATTGAGTAGAAAAATTCTATTCCTCTTCGTTCATTTGCAGTTGTAAACAAATTATGATATTACATAAATAAAACAAACTTTTAGCTTATATTTGCCTTGTTATTTACAAAAATGAAATCAATTCATGAACTCCCAAAATAATAATATTAAATAATGTATAATACCGAAAAACTATTCTCGTATTATTAGTTATTAAAATTATATTTGTAATGTGTCTTCAATTAATGCCAAAACTTTAGGTAGAAGGGACTGTTTTTGTTTGACTAGAAGTATTCGCAATTTGCTTATCACTGGATCAGAAGATATTAAGAGAGAATGCAAGATATCTGTGTTGGTATCAATCTGGGACGTTTTTTCTGCAAAGCCTTCGCGAAATTTCTTAAAATCTTTCTGGCGAGCTTCTTGTACATCAGAAAGATCGCCAAAAAGCATGGGAAAAAATTTGATTGTGGCATGGGGAATCAATGATACGGTTTTACAAATAAGTTAGCTGTATCTAAACAGTAATTTCGAAATTTTTCTATATTTTTTTTTAAGTCCACATGATAAAGCTGTTAAAATAGTAGAAAAACGGTCTACTAATTCCACTTTAATTCCAAGAATCTCAGCATACTTTACTGGGTTCCTAAAAAATGTACGGGCCGTGTTCCCATCATTTGTGTTTCCCCCTCCTTGTTTTGGGAAATCAACTAACAATCCCAGTTCATATCGTAACTTATTCTGCATCATTCTTTTTTTTCTTCTACAGCTTTTTAGCATCGTCACCTCTTGCTTGCCAACGCTTAATATCTTGTTTGTATGCAATATGTATACAATCTCCAAAAATTTAATTTGTGCATGAAGAGTAGAGAGTCCTAGCGCATATGGCATTTTCGTCAATCTGCAGCTGTAAACATTTATTTGTCATTCATATTTTTAGGACTAGCTCCACAAATATAGCAACTACAACTCGCTCGATTTCACATTAAAGCATTACAAATTTTTCCATCGACCATTGTTTTCATACTAATACCTAACTTTAACTAATACCATTTTATTATTAATCAAAAGATTCGTATCTCGGAGTTCATCGATTTGGACTTGCATTCTTTGAAAGTCCTCTAGAATTTTTCCAAGGCTTTCTTTTTCAAAGGCAAATCTAAGAGGTATACAATATCGAGTGGTTGAAGTACGACAATTTTTCTATATCAATATATTTTGATGATCAGTCTGTATTTTTATTTCAAGGGGAACAATTGAAGTCATAAAAATATTTGAATCATTCGCATTGTTATTTTCAACAAAAACTTGTTTGTATCGGGAATGCCCACTACTTCCATCACATCTCCATTTCCAAAAGCATAGCATAATGTTTTTTTGATTTACGAGGTTATTAAATACACTCATATCTGCTTTTGAAATGCGTTGCAAAGTGTAATCAATTAAAGACTGTAGATCTATCTCGCATACGCTTTCAGAAATTTTCATTGAGGAAACAGGAAGATAGCACATCTTTTTAGTTTCAATAATGGAATCATAGCAAAGATACAAGTTAATATTTTTGAAAAGTTAAGTCTGATCGATATGAAGTTTTAGGCGAGAGTGAAAAATAAAATTTTCACTTCATTTTATTAAAAACATAATATGAATAGCATATGTGTTTGAAACAAAACAAGTACAAATAACAAAGTTGAAAATACTCGTACAATAAGAATATTATAATTAACACGCCTCCTCAACTTCGAATATTTGTAGAATTTAAGCCCATTGATTTGATGCAGAAATTGTGTTTGATTTTTGATAGTGGCTTTGTAAGAGCATCGGCTGGCATCTCAATTGTAGGTAAATACTCGATTAGAACTTTTCCATTTTCTATTGCTTCACGGATAAAGTGATATTTATAGTCGATGTGTTTCGTTCTGGAATGATGACTACCGAATTTCACTTTGCGAATCACAAAAGATTGTTATTGGTGCGTGTGGTGCATATCCAAGTTCACGTAACAAGTAACCTATGTACAACGCCTCCTTGCTAGCTTCCGAAAGTGCAACGTACTCAGCCTCTGCGCTCGATGTAGCTACCACGCGTTGTTTTCTGGACTCCAAAGATACTGCACCACCTGTAAAAAACAAAAACCAGTTTGAGATTTACGGTCATTTACATCAGTAGCCCAGTTAGCATCTACGTAGCTAACAAGTGGTAACCCAGTCTTTCGAAACGTCAAAACAAAATATTTTGTAGCTTTAAGGTATCTGATTATCTGTAGTGCCTCATTCCAATGTTGCTTGCGTGGATCCTGACAAAATTGCGATAGCATATTAACACTGCATGCAATATCAGGACGACTGTAAACTGCTAGGGGCAAAAGTGAACCAATAATTTCTTCGTCTTATCTACTACTTCTGCCTCCCCAGAAATTTTTGGATCATTTTCCAGCCTTAATTTCGCTTGCATTGGAATCTTTGAATCCTTTGCATTCTCCTGTCAATACTTTGCTATTAAGTTCGTAATATATCCTGGTTGTGATAAAGTTAAAACCCCTTTTTTCCTTTCAACTTCGAGACCAATGCAATGTTTAGGTTCTTTTAGGTCATGAATGTTAAAATTTTGTTTTAATTTACTTACAAATTTCTCCATTAAGTTTTCGTTGTTTGTTGCTATAATAATATCATCAACGTAAAGTGCAACTATCAGACTGACATCACTTGTCGTAAGTGAATAAATACACTGATCGTATTTTGATTGAACTAAACCAAAAATTTTAATTACAGTATCAATTTTCTTGTACCACTGTCTTCCAGCCTGTTTTAACCCATAAATAGCTTTAGTTAATTTGCACACTTTATGTTTCGTCGCTTCTGTAATGAAACCTTCAGGTTGTTGCATAAAAATTTCCTCCTCCAAGTCTCCGTTTAGAAATGCTGTCGACACATCAAGTTGTCGGAGTTTCAGGTCCGTTTCTACTGCTAACGCGTAAACGAGATGAAGGGAGCTTTGTAGTTTTTGGGATCTGTGTGTTTATTTCCTTCTGCTGTTTTTGAATCTTGAGCCTTAGAAAAGCGTTATCTGAAACGTTGTGCAATTGAACTAACTGGTGTTTCAACTATAGCTTCATTTCCATTTTCGATCGTATTAATATCGATTTGATCTGAGCTATCAACAAATAATTCCTCATCTGACTCTTGCATATCTTCTTCCACAATTTGATTCTCTTTCCCGGCTTTCCTTTCAATTTTAAATTCATAAAAAACACTTGATTCATTATTTTCTTATCAATAATAAAATCTCCTTCTATAAACTTTACATCTCTACTTTTAACCAATGTTTCTCGAACCTCTTTTCCATAAACGGTATGCTTTTGACTCCTCAAAATACCCAACTAAGACATACTCCTCACTTCTGGGTTCCCATTTCATCTTCCTAGACTTTTTCAATACAAAAGCTTTTCTTGACCATAACTCTTCAGGGGTCTTTTGCAGGTTTAAATGTGTTGAACAACGATAGCGTACGTATGCTGCTGTATTAATTAACTCAGCCCACATGAATTTCGGTAAATAAGCTTCAATCATAAAACATCTGGCCATTTCTACCAGAGTTCTATTCATCCTTTCTGCAACTCCATTTTGCTGTGGCGTATATTCCACCGTTAATTGTCGTTTTATTTCGCAGGATCTCAAATACTCAGTAAACTCATGGCCAACTAATTCTGCACCTTTATCACTACGGACGCATTTAATCTTTTTGTCAGTGCTTAATTCAACTGCCTTCTTAAAGTCTTTAAACACTTGCAAGTACTTATTTTTCTTCTGCACAAAATATACGAATATTATACGAAAATTTCTTGAAAAGTCATCTATAAAAGTAATAAAATAGCATTTTTTGCCAAGTGATTCCACTCTCATTAGTCCACACAAATCTGTGTGAATCAATTCCAATACTTCTATAAAAGATTTACTATTTTTATGTGGAAAGGGCTCTTTTGTTTACTTCGCACGAATGCAAACTGTGCAGTTAATATGTTGATTTTGAAATTTTGGTAATCCCACAACAATATTCTTCATTTTCAACTGCCCTAGGTGATTTGAATTGAGGTGACCAAAGCGTTTGTGCCATAGCTCAAAGTTATCGCAGGTTTCATTTTTGATTTGTCTACAGTTTTGAACATTTAATTTTGCTGATCTGATCAAAAATAAACCCATTTCTTTCCGAGCTTCAATTAAAATCTCATCTTGTCGTGAAATGAATGCTTTATCCTTCGTCATCACTACTTCGCAATCATTTTCAGTTGCTTTACCAGTTGACATCAAATTACAACACAAATCAAGGACATAAGGTATTAAACATGTTTACCTTTCTCTTTTCATTACGCACTGTAATATTAAGCTCAATAGTACCTATACCCTTTACATTCAACTCTTTGTTGTCTGCTAAACGCACTGTACCACAATATTTACGGCCAATATCAGAAAAAACTGTATCAGAACAGCACATACAGTGACACATATTCGTATAAACGCACTCTTAATTTTAAATTTGCTACCTTCTCTCTCTTTTATTAATGCATTATTCAAAACAAATTCAAACTCATATTGTTCACTAAACTAACGGAAATTTGTACTGAGTGCAAAAAGCTGTTTTCGTTGTTGTTGTTTTATATAAATCAGTTCAGTTTAAATATTTTACTAAAAACAAGTACACATTCCTTTAAACGCACCTGAATAAGGAGGTCGAAAATATATTAGTGGTTTAAAGAAATAAGTATTTGCTTGTATTTAATTAACAATTGGTAAGTTTTGTTTAATTTAAATGTAAAAATATTTTCTTAATGATATTTTTTTAAGATTTTATCAAAATGCCAAAGGGAAAATACCTCAATGACACAGAAAAAGTCCAAATCAACCTGTACCATAAAGAGGGTTATTCAAATCGGGAAATTGGGCGGAGACTAGGAAGATCAGAAGCAGTCGTCCGCTCTTTTTTAAAAACGGTGTTAATTATGGAGTAAAAAAATCCACGAAAGGCAATCGAAAACTGAGTATTCGCCAAGTTAATCAAATTAGGAAGGAGGCCAACACAAGTTTTTTGAACTCAACTCAAATAAAAGAAAAATTAGATCTTCCAGTGACAACGAGGCACATTGCACACATTTTACGTAACTCAGATAACGTTAAATGGAAAAAACCGGTGAGCAAGCCTGTGTTGAAGCCGCATCACAAAAAGGCGCGCTTAGACTTCGCCCAAAAACACATGCAATGGTCAACTGAGTGGGACAATGTTGTGTTTTCCGACGAAAAAAAATTTAACTTAGATGGCCCAGACTCTTACAGCTGTTATTGGCATGATTTGCGAAACAATGACGTACGTATGTCAAAAAGAAACTTTGGTGGTGGCAGCGTTATGGTGTGGGCGGCATTTTCATCTAGAGGTAAAGCAAATATCTGCTTTGTGCCGCCCAAAATGAATTCTAAAAAATACACGGAATTGTTGGATGATGCTCTCATTTCATTTTTGGATGATAAAATGGATGAAGACAGTATTTTTCAACAGGATAATGCTGCCATTCACGTTTCTAAAGAGGCATTAAAGTGGTTTGAAGAGCACAACATCCCACTTATGAAATGGCTTGCATGCAGTCCCGATTTGAATCCGGTGGAGAATCTTTGGGGATGCATATCACGCAAAATCTATGGACAAAAAGCCCAAGGACACCTTTACAAAACCGTGCTAGAGCTCAAGTTGGCCATTAAGGAAGCTTGGGAAGATTTAGATCGTCAGTTGCTGGAAAATTTAGTGAAGTCGATGCCGAATCGTATATTTGAAGTTATAAATAAAAATGGTGGACCAATTAATTATTGAAAATTAAATAAATACCCATTCCTATTGAAAATTAAGTTGATGCGTTTAAACGAATATGTACTTGTTTTAAGTAAAATATTTAAACTGAAATAATTTATATAAAACAACAACAACAAAAACAGGTTTTTGCACTCAGTACAAATTTCCGTTAGTTTATTAAACAATATGAGTTGGAATTTGTTTTGAGTAATGCATTAATAATAGAGAGAGATGGTAGCAAATTTAAAATTAAGAGTGCGTTTATACGAATATGTGTCACTGTATGTGATGTAGCTCCATGTACAAACACCAAATATCCCATTCGTCATTATGAGATCCGTATACTCTACGTCCGTTGCCTATGTAGCAAATTTTGATTGATGCGACAAAACTCTGTTCTCTAGTCTTGGACTTACAGTCTTTTGCCCTATGCCCTTTCTTTCCGCATTTATAAAAATTGTAAGGAAAATGAGTATTAGACGTACCTTGCTGATTCTCGTGATCATTCTTCATATTTTTGTCCACCTTTTTACCTTCAATGCATTGATGTCATCCTCCTTTTCGACTTTCTGGCCGATTTCCAACAATCTCGAACGCAAAATTTTCAGCGATGGAAATTCATTGGCAGTGTCAAAAGCTGCACGGATCTCCCTAAACTTGTGAGATAAGCCATCGAGCAATACAACTGTAAGTAAGTCTTCATCCATGATGACATCCATTTCGATTAAACATGAAACACAGACATCAAATTCGATCTGATATTGATCTACGGATTGACCCTCACCCTTTTTCAAATGCAACAACTTACGATAATGTTCGGCTTTGCGTCTTAGAGATTTTCTATCATATGTTTCCTGAAGGAATAGCCATACATCATTTGCTGTTTTCAAATTTTTCACCATACGGACGATCGTAGGTTCCAGAGCTATGATGAGTTCTGAGCTCGCGTCCATATCCTTGTCATGATAGTCTTGCTGATCCTTCTGATTCTTTTCATAAGTAGTTTGTTGCGCCGCCGTTGCTGCTACCGGTAATATATAATCCGCCGGTCTTTGTTCGACTCCTTGAGTCATTCGTAATAATCTACCCTTATATAAAATCGCCTCCATTTGCGGCTTCCATGTACCGTAATTTGTTCCATTTAATAATGGGATGCGTCCTGACGACACCATACTTGTTCCTTGATACATTTTAAATTTGCGCTAGGTTTAGGGTCTGGGCCCATAACCTATTGAAAAGTTAAGTCCGATCGATATGAAGTTTTAGACGAGAGTGAAAAATACAATTTTCACTTAATTTTATTAAAAACATAATATGAATAGCATATGTGTTTGAAACAAAACAAGTACAAATAACAAATTTGAAAATACTCGTACAATAAGAATATTATAATTAACAAATATTTTGTTCTTCGCACTTTGTTGAAGAATTTTATATTGGTGTTTCGTTAATTTTAAATCTGTTGTCAAAGCTAAAGCCTCTTCGGGGGTATACGGCTTATAAATTTTAGTATAATTTTTTTGCTTTTTTCATGTTTTAAATTGTTTTTGGAGAACTATCTAAAACTTTTTTTATGACTTCAGCTTTTGCCCGTTCCCCTTTTTGTTGAAATTTGCACTGTGTGGCTAGTGTGAGTTTTTCCGTAGACCGATCTAACATCACTAATTTAACGCTTTTTAGCCTTATTTTCGCATTCTTTGAAGCATTTCTTTGGTCTTCCTGATTCTAGGGGACTTTTTTCGATGTTAACATTTTTTGGAATTTCTATATTCTTACAAATCCAAAACTCTTCTGCCTTAAGAAATCGGTCAAGCACCCGTGAACTCCTTTTCCATCTAATTTTTAATTGAGTTATTAAATTTTTAATTTTTAGTTAAAAAATCTTCTGGCCAGAGTCCTTTATATTTGTAATTTGGTGTTTTGAATAAGCAATCAATAAAACTTCCTTAACACACTCAGAAATATTTGATTTCAAAATGTTTTTCTGATGTAAGAACATAAAAACATCTTCACATGTAAGGGATTTTCCATTTTCGCTGCAGGAGGGTCCAGCTTTAATAAGAAAAAATAACGGAGTTGCAAACAAAAGCAGCTAAATTTATGCATTTTGAACACAGGACATTTATCCAAAGCACATTATCTAGGTCTAGTGTCTTAACAAACTTAAACTTTTTTCTTTTCTTCTACAGAATTTTACTTATTTGGTTTTTAGTCTAAAAAAAGGTTATATTACTAAAACTACAACAACACGGTAACACGCACTTTTTTTGAACAAATGCTCTCCATGTTTTCAATAATTAGCCATTTCGTAAAGGTCCACTTAAATTTTTTGTAATATTTAGCACAGTTTTTGTTTTGCGTCCAATTAAAGATTTACAATAAGTTCTTATATGATCAGCTGATGAATGTAAATAACATTTTCTCAAGTTTGTAGGGCTGCCACCTCAAAAAAATAGAACTTATTGGGGGTTGGAATTAATTTTAAAGGTTTTTTTTTCTGTTTTTGAGCATTTATTTAGAAACAATGGTACAATGTATATTATTCAAAGTATTGTCCATCGTTAGCTACAACATTTTCCCATCTTTCTGGCAGCATATGGATTCCGCGCCGGAAGAACGATTCGTCTTTTGAGGCAATCCACGAATCGACCCATTTTTTGGTATCCTCGTAAGAAGTCAAGCGCTGCTCAGCCAAGCCATGCGTCATCGATCTGAATAGGTGGTAGTCGGAAGGGGCTATGTCTGGGCTATAAGGCGGGTGGGGTAGCACATCCCAATTCAGCGCCTCCAACGTTTCCTTGACGGTTCTTGCAACATGTGGCCGTGCGTTGTCATGTTGAAAAACCACTTTGTCGTGTCTTTTGGCATATTCCGGCCGTTTAACCTTTAATGCTCGGCTCAATTGCATCAATTGTTGTTGGTAGCGTTCCCCAGTGATGGTTTTGTTAGGTTTTAGCAGCTCATAGTACACGACACCCTTCTGATCCCACCAAATACACAGCATAAGCTTGGCGCCATGAATATTCGGCTTGGCCCTCGATGTTGATGCATGGCCGGGTGGTCCCCACGATTTTTTTCGCTTAGGATTATCGTAATGGATCCACTTTTCATCGCCAGTGACAATACGATGCAAAAAACTCTTCCTTTTATGCCGTTGAAGCAGTTGTTCGCACATGCAAAATCGCCGTTCAACGTCTCTCGGCTTCAACTGGTACGGCACCCAATTTCCTTGCTTTTGAATCATTCCCATGGCCTTCAAGCGTTTGCCGACCGTTGATAAGTCGACTCCCAATGATTCTGACAATTCTTGAAGGGTTTGACACGGGTCTTCATCGAGCAAAGCCTCCAATTCCTCATCTTCAAACTTTTTCGGCTGGCCCGGACGCTCTATGTCTTCCGTATCAAAATCACCACTTTTAAACCGACGGAACCAGTACTCACAAGTAGAAATCGATGGAGCATAGTCCCCGTAAGCCTCAGTAAGCGTGCGTTGTGCTTCAACCGCTTTTTTCTTCAAATGGAAGCACAAAAGTAAACCTTCCCGCAAATTGCGTTTTGTTGGAACGAAAGTCGACATGTTCACAGAGAAAAAAATATATGTTGTTTACACTTCAGTGGAATGACACATACTGAAAAATGAAGCTTAGACAATGTGCTTTGAAATGAATATAGTCACAGGTGTGCCCGATGCGATCTATTGATAGTTACGCCATCTCTTAGAAAACCTTTAAAACTAATTCCAACCCCCAATACTTTTGCCTTATTTTTGCATTATTTTTCCAACAACTAAATTGAGTTAAAACAAAAAACTTAAACATAGTTTTTTTTATTTTGTCCATCCACGGTGTTCTAGATCGGCCACTGTGCGTTGTAAAGATAAGCAAACGCATGCGGCTGCGACATAATGGTAATCTTCAATGCGCGGTTCGGAATACCATCAATACCTGACGCGTTGTCGTTTTTATGTTTTTTGCTCTTTCCACTATCTTCTCTACGGTTACAGTCAAAATGGTCCGTAGCTCGTCGTATTCCTCGACTGGCTGGATAGCTTACTGCTGTGGGAAAAGTGTTCTAACTATGACACTAAGCACCTGCGTGCTATGATAGAGTTCGTTGAAGCCATATGAACCTCTTTCACGGTAGTACCTACTTCTTGCTTTGAGGCATGGTCCGCGTGCTTCAGCGATTTCATCAGTCCACCAGTAGACCGGGCCTTGTTTGCGTTTTCTAGGTCGTCTCGAGACTATCGCTGCATCGCTCTATTTGGTCCAGAAATTAGTAATTATCAACAAAAAAAATTTTTTTTTGTAATGAATTGTGATCTATTCTTTGCTTTTATGACCTTTTTAAATTAAGTAAGTTTCTTTAAAAGAATGTATATTTAAAACACTTTTGATTTCAACCTCAAACATTTCAGTAAGTTGGCAAATTTATACTTGAATTTAAAGAGAGTATAGCAAATATTCTTCCTCTGTTGCTGATAGTAAAACTAAGAACCACTCACAAACGTTAATGTTCTTCTTGTGACTCAGATTTGCTCACATTTGAAAATTGCCACAAAAATGTTAGCAATAGCAACAGCAGCAGCAGCAATGGCAAAGGCAAGAACAATAGATGTTTTATAAAAACGGAGAACACGCGCGCTTGCATCATTTAGTTTCCATGCAATTGTCTACTGTTGGCTATTCATTCATTCCCTTTGATTACCGCCTCGCTCCTTCTTTGTTGCTAAAAAGCTTCTTCCTTCTCTACTGGCTTTAATGTATATGACTACCATTCTGCTGCTGTTCTTAGAAAGGATTTTTGTGGCCTTGCAACTTTTTTCGTTCTAAAAATCTTAAAAATACCTGCATGGCAAAAGTTTGTCGCATAAGCGACAGTATTGGCCGCAAAAGCTGCTTGTAGGCAGGCAAGCACCGTTACTTTGCAATGCTACTGTTGTTGCTTTTCTTGCTGTTGTTGGTACAAAGGATACTTCTTAACCAACTCAGTCGATTCGACGATTGTGTATTTTGTCTGCATTTCTTCCTCATTGTTAGCATAAATTGCATAACTTTGTGCACATTGCATCCTTTGGAAGCATGATACTCAGCCAGTTTTTCCAGTTCTGGAAATTTTTATACTGTTGCACATTAGAAGCTTATCATCAATTTTGCAACTCCTAATTGGCAGCATATTCGATATGTATTCAGTTACGATCCCGAAGCAGTTGGCAAATATTTGGATATTGTCTTACTTAAGGCCTGCACAGTAAAAAATTTGAGGGTAAATTTTATCTTTTTTGTAACATTTGTGTGGTACAAACTTTTTTTAATCCAAATAATTTATAAATTTTACACCACTCAATATTATAAAAATAATAAAACAAATATAATTTAAAAATTTTATATATATATCATGTGTAAATAAAAATATTTTCTGGTTCGAAAATAAAAAATTCACCGAAATCGGGAAATTTAGAAATAAAGTTATTTCGATTGGTTTGACCAGAAAAATGGTTTGGAAAAAGTTATAAGATTTCATGGTATAACTTTTAAAACATTTTTGGTTGGGATTTATATGTACACTAAATAGTATAAATGTAACCTCATATTTTTTACTGTGTACATATTTTTTTTCTGATCGTCTAGTACGGTTCTTACCTCTCTTAATTTTTGTTAGAACATGAACGTGTGATTATATTGTAGAGCTGTCGACGGAATATAAAATGTGTATTAGAAATTGTTCCTGCAATTAATTGTATTGCAAATTGCAAACATTTTTTGTAAGAGTATTGCGACAAATTCAGTTTTAAAAACAGTCGGTGAGTCCGTGACATCAAAAGTCATCAAGTGATCGGCGATCTACAAATTAAAGTGAAAAAATATAGTTGACAGCAATAAGTATAGAAAACGATCGGTAACACAAGGTTTTTCTTGGCCCAAATATTTGTAAAAAGATTTCTTTTTTTAAAAAATTTATTGAAATTGATATAAATTATTCTAATAAGACAAATCACGAAAACATTAAAATATATTTGATATTCCGCATAATAATACATAAATAACTTAATAAATAAGGCAAAGAAATTGATAAAAGAACTAATTAAAAATTATTTCTTAATTTGTAGTGGTTTGTCGGTTTTTTAAAGTTTTTATAAATTTTAGCGATTAGTTGGATTTTCGGTTAATCGTTTAATTTTGCTGCAATTAATAATTATTCGATTATAATCGATCCCTTCGACTAATCGTATGGTCAATATTGCCCAATTTATTTAGGTCAGCCTGGATTATTCTGTTACTGAGCATTGAGACAATCCACGTTCTCACCGGTGTTTGCACACTAAGGTTGATCAAAGCATCCAGGATGACTTGAGTTTGTAGATTGTTTAATGCCCTTTCCATGTCTAAGAAGGCCGCAGGGTGTATTCCTTAAAGGGGATGAATCCTTCAATAGTAGTGATAACCTAGTGTAAGGCTGCTAATACATTCCTATCAGATGGTAGCTATGCTCGGAAGAAATGTAGGGGTCGAAAAAAATAACAGAAGCAGGACATACTTTTAACTCTTCAGAATGACCCCTTGTCATCTCGTGGGATCATTTGTTGAGTTTTTTGTATGAGAATCCCCAGAATGTGTAACGTTCAAATCTATATTTTTGTGTTGATCGTATTAATACGGCATTTGCTAGTATTACTAGTATTAGACAGCGTGACCCTTATTTTTATTTGGTAGCCTTAATAAGAGTATAACAGTTTTTGTACTTTCAAAACGCTCTCCTACGAAATCTCAGAATTGCCAACTTAAAATCCTCTGAACATTCTTCAGAAAACGGAAACCACGAAGTAGTGTTCTGAGAGCAGACATTTTTATCTTTCTTTTGGATTTTAGTCACCATCGAAGAAAGGCCATATAATTGAAAATTATTGCGCAAATCTTGATCCAAGGTAAAGTTTTAAATTTTAAATCATATTGTAAATGAAACAATATTTAACTCTCTCTCTTTAACCCTCCGATGGGTGAGTCATCCGTTGCCCTTATATGCAGCACAAGGTCCCCAGGAACCTTTTTGTATTTGTATGGAAATTTGTACGAACAATTTTTTTTTTGTTTTGTTATTATTATTTATTAATTATTAATTTTAAATGCATTCCAGAATCTTTTTTTAATATACTAACACTATGAATTTTTTCGAGTTTTATATGAAAAAAGCTTAAATAACTATTGTTGAGTAGATTGTCCCTCGTCCAAAATATTTTCTGTGCAGGTGTTGCATCGATGCATGATTGTGGAATGCTCTGCACAAACTGGATTGTTGCAGGAATTGCAATAGGACCTAGTTTTCCACTGCCGTCCGTACACAGAAGGACATAGGCGACATGAAGGTCTGTTTCCTCTAGGCGCAAATGGCGGTGCAGCTGCTTCTGCTTCTGTAGGTCTTGATAATATCTAAAAAGAACAAAAAGGAAAAAAAAAAAAACATGTAGTTATTCTGCTTTTGAACATAAGAATTGATTTTTCTCACCTTTACATCAAATGCTTCCATTGCGTTCCGTATCCTTGGATATACGGTTATGCGGTTGTTGCGCGCTAGTGCCTCCATGTTTGGTACTGTCACTTCTTCGAATTGGCTGCATTTCAGTACATAAAATAAATGCTGCTAATGTAGCAACGTTCAGCATATTATAAAACATGGCCAGTGGCCAGCGGTTTGTTGAGCGCTTGCATGTATACGTACCAAGCATCTGGTCCATTGTACCAACGCCTGATTTGTTGGCGTTGTAGTCCAAAATAGCAAACGTTTTCTGATTCTTATATTGCATGTCCACACCGCAAGTACGACAAATAACGACAAATAACTTTTTTTTTTGAAAATTCTATAAAAAAAACTACTGAATATTTTCTCAAATTTCTTTTTTTATTTATAAGTAATATCCTTCCGGTTAATAATGAAAAATAATTTTATTCAAATGGCTGCCTCGGCTGGCCATGCAGTAGCCTACACGATCGGTCCAATTTTTAAGCACATTATTGGTTGTGTGCAGCTGTATTTCACCAATGGCTTCACGAATATTGTCCTTGTCGGCGTAACACTTATCTTTGAGGGCACCCCACAAATAATAGTCCAAAGGTGTCAAATCGCAGCTCCGAGGTGGCCAAACGACATCAGCTTTGTGGCTGATAATGCGATCTTCAAAAACAGGGCGCAAAACATCGAGTGTACCTTCGGCTGTGTGGCACGTAGCGCCGTCCTGTTGAAACCAAATGTTGCCAATATCCTCCTCTTCAATTTTTGTGAACAAAAATTCGTTCAACATGGCCCGATAACGATCGCCATTAACTGTAACGGCCACTCCTTGCTCATTTTCGAAGAAAAATGGCCCAATTATGCCTCTGGACCAAAATCCGCACCAAACAGTGACTCGTTTTGGGTGCAGCGGCTTTTCAATGTATGCGTGCGGGTTTTCTGTGCCCCAAATGCGACAATTTTGCTTGTTTACATATTCGTCAAAATCAAAATGAGCTTCATCTGAAAAGATGATTTTTTTTGGCAAAATCGGCATCTTCTGTAAGTCGATCGCAGGCGCACTTAGCGAAGCGAAAACGCATTAAATGGTCAGTTGGCTTCAACTCCTGAACCAATTGGGCTTTGTATGGCGTCATACCAAGGTCTTTATGCAAAATTCGTCTCAATGATGTCTCCGAAATGTTCAATTGTTGAGAACTACGGTGAATTGATGTTCACGCACTCTTTCTGCCACAGCAGCAATATTCTCGGGTGTACGCACTGCTTTTGGCTTTTCACGCTTTGGTTTATCGATGAGGATGCCAGTTTATTTCACTTTTTTCACAAGATAATGAACATAAGGAGCTGACGGTGCTTCTCTTCTTCCAAAATCCGTACGCAATTTTCGCACACATTCTGCAACATTAGCATGATTTTTAAAGTAATGTCGCAATATTTTCCAGCGTTGTTCAAGCGTATACACAACCATATTCGTTCAGCGGAAGGATAAAACTAATTATCTGTTAAATCAGGCATGAGCTAAGTGTTACCATTCACGAAATAAGCGCTAGTTGAAAAAAAAGTTATATGGCGGACCCTGCATAATGTTGTGTGGACAGCAAAATGACCGCTTTGTTCTTCTTGGGCACATATAAACACAGCGCTACATCGCCTTCGTTGAAGCCGAAGAATGTGCTGTTGACAGGACGCATACGATTTTGTCTTATTCGAGTCTCAAATGTCTTATTCGAGCGCACTGTTCCAACAATTGCAGCTTTCTTCCTGATCAAAATACGCACCAATTCCAAAGTAGAGAAGAAATTGTTAGCATAAATTGTGCGGCCTGCATCCAAATAAGTCTGCGCAAGTTGAAGTACAACATTCTGCCCTTGATTGACCTCTCGTGTTTGGTCTGGCAATTTACCAGAGTAAATTATTTCTTGGATAGACCAGAGTTAAATATTCCTTTATTTGTGATGTGTTCAAACAATAAAATAGTTCAAAATTCAAAAAGGGTTGAATTTCCCCAGACTGGTAATTATGTTTTCAAGGAAAGGCCAACAATAATCTAAAAAGTACCTAAAATTCAAAGAACACGTTTGTGATATGTTCAAATAATAAAACAATTAAAACCAAGCCAAAATAAATTGCATTTACTAACAATTCCTTGCAACTTCAGTACAAGGTCCCTAGGGACCTTGTCACCCTTTCCCGTACTAAACACCTTTGAACCCTTATAAATCCTAAACTATTGGTCGGATTTCCTTGATTTTCTTGTTAAACTATTCTGCATAAAATTTCCTTGGAACACATATAAGGGTCGGGTATATCTCCCATGGACCATCAAGGAGTAATTTCAGTTTGAAAAGGAAAAAGGTCCCCAGGAAATTATGTTTCCCATAGGAAATTTCTGATTAACAATCAAAATCATCGTTGCAATTTTACACAACGTTTTAATCAATAAATAGTTGATGTAAAGATATTCAAAATATCTATTAAAAGATTGTTCGATCAATCATTTTGCAGCACTGGATGCTGAAAAAGCTTGGTAGTGGCAAAGTTTGCCGGAGGCGCAGAGGAATCATGGAGAACATACTACTTGTACTCTTTGTTTTGTGCCCAGACCAGCAAACCAAGTAGCTGAGTTCATAGCTAAGCAAGAGCCATCGACAGTAATGCGTGGACAGTTAGTGAATACAGAAAAAATTTCAAGAACAGAATATAAAAAACAAAAATATCCTAAAAAATCATAAAAGTTTATAGTTTAATCCTAGAGAATGCAAAAACTAGTTAAAAACCTTAACAATATCATAACTTAATTAGTAAGATGTAAAAGCATAAACTTAAAGTAAAGTAAAGTAAATGAAAGAAAAAAAAAATATTATTTTAGTGTTAGTGAAGCTCTAGCATTCCAGTGTAATAGAGAAAAAAAAATTAAGCAGAATGAACTGCAAAGTAGTAAGCGTATTTGCAAATTTTTGATTTTATAAATAAAATCCATTTAAATATGAACTAAATAATTTTTTTGTTCCTTGAGGTAATGGGGTAAGTTAAATAAATTTTAATAGATTTGGTATCCTTAACAAAAACACGTGCTACAAAGGATCATGGTGGGGTGGGTCCAGACGTACAAGATCTCTAACTAATCTGAGAGATCCCAGTGGTTTTTTTTATAGATACGTACTTAATCTTGTTTTTTTATCATTGTAATGTTCATTTGGTCATTATCGTGGCTGGTTTAAATTCTATTCATGATCAAATTTGGTTCATTAGAATTTTTTTTATAATTTTTCTTTCGGGACTCTAAATAAAAAAAAAATATTATGAACCTGGGAACTGGAATAAGATGGTCAAGAATCCCCCCAGCCGACTGTTTGCTAGCTGCATCAATGGGTCCCGCCGGCTTCCTTATATCCAATAAACTTGTCTCCAATAAACTTTGTCAAAACCATCACCCAGTGTTCGTTACAAATGGTAGCAGATAGGGGGTAGCAGGTTCAAAAAAATGTTTATATACAAAAAATAATGGGACCATCTCATATATTTGGCCAATCTACATCCAATTTGATTTTTTCAATTAAATTACTCATAGTGCGCACATTCGATCCTCTAAGAGGGGTCCAATGTATGAGATGCTCCTTTTAATTTTTTTACCCCCAAACATTTTGAAGCTGCGCACAGTGAACTGTGCGCAGATTAAAAACTCAGATTTTGAGCATAGCTTTTTGAGTTGCTTTATGTAAATAATTGCCAAAAAACCATTTTTGAACGAAACTAAGCCAAACAAAGCTCATTGTTATAAAAAGTTATAGAATTATTTAAAAAATTTATTATATTATTGAAAAAAAATTGTAATATTTAAGTGGTTGCAAAATTTCATAAATTCTAATGAAAAATCATGAAAATTAAATTAAATTAAAAAAAAAATAATAGAAAAAAAAGAAGAGATCCCATAAAAAGAAGTGCTGTTTTTCGGATTATCAAAATAAATATTTTATACAAATAGGAACTGAAAATAACTTTTCCTACTTCGTCCTACAAATATAATTTTTTTTTGCTTGAAAAAATGCCCTATGGTCTAACCGATTTCGACCATTTGTAGTACACATCTGTTACTCTATTTCACTATTGTTTTGACGTATTTTTGTTAAGATCAGTCAACCTTTGTATGTACATCACATACAAAATCAAGAAAAATATGAATATAGGTCCAAAGAAAGTACCCGTAGGCTTTAACCGATTTCGATTATTTTCAGTACACATCTATAACTATATTTGACTACCCTTCTGATGAATTTTCGTTAAGATCAGCCAACATTTGTATGTACCTCCCATACAAAATCAAGTAAAATACTAATATACATAGGTTCAAAAGAAGTACCCGTAGGATTGAACCAATTTCGATTATTTTCGATACACATCTATTACCCTATTTCACTACCCTTCTGAAGAATTTTTGTTAACATCTGTCGACTTTTCTATATACCTCCAATACTAAATTAAGTAAAAAATCAATACAGGTCCAAGGGAAGTACCCTAGGGTCTCATCGATTTTAGCCATTTTTAAAATTTTTCTTAATTGGCTTAAACTAATTAAACATACAAAATTGCATTATCATAGGAGCACTACTTCTATTTTTGTCCATCGCTTATGTGGAGACAGTTCACTGTGCCGCGTCTCGATAAATTTTGAGGATACTTGCATATAATTTTTTTGAATTAAAATACACTTTTCGATCATTTCTTCACATTGTGCATCGAAAGAAATTGGCGCTAACTTATTTTACAAATAAGTTAAGTTCAACATCAATAAAATCATTTAGTAAAAATAAATTTAGTAAATAAAAATGATTTAAAACATATATTAAATTTATCAAAATGCATACAAAAATCGCGTGCGTTACGATGGTTTTTTTCCTTAATGGTTCTATGGGTTTTTTAGTTGTTTATTTAAATTTTGCTCGAAAGCCAGTTTTTGTTTCAAAATAAGTAATTTCAAAAATCATACACAGTCATCAACATCATTCACCCAAGATACGTCACTCAACAATATTGTAAAAGAAGAATTTGTGAATGCTTCAGATTTTGAAGTACAACACGACATCGGAACTGATTTTTACCCCGACGCACCGTCGCTATCGGAATCGGCTGATAACCAGCATTTTATGACAACATTGAACCAACATCAAAACGCTAGATTATTGATGCCATTACAACTTTTGCCACACCACTTCAAAATGCCACCTCAAATCGATAGCTTTTCGTCAAGTCAAACTGATAAATCAATTTGCGATTTGAAAGTACTGCTTGCTTCGTGGAGAATGTTGCAACTATACGAATGGTTTGCAGGTAAATTAGATATGCTATGCTTAATTATATATATACATACATATACGGTACATTCATAAGGATATGTCGCTGCTACGTTCTTAATTCAATTAAAATTCAACTACGCATATATTCTACATTTATAGCGCAACAACTGTTTATCGATGTGCTTGCTATCATGGATTTGAGCCAAGCCAAACTTTTGCTTGTGCGCAACGGCTTTGGCGAAGGCATACAGGCTCATTTTTTGCATCATTGGAAAATCTGGAGATCAACTGCAACAACGAACGGCGATCAGTGCCAAGAGGCAATGTCCAGTCTTAATGCAGCAAGTCAAGTTGACCCCGCACATCGGGCACTCAAAAGTGATGCGAAAAATAAAATGAATGACGATGGTGGTGAGATAACGTTAGACAAGATTTTCAATTGGGGAGGTAAAGTGGCCAAGGAGCTACTTGCTAATCAGGACAAGAAACTGAGTGAGATTGAGAGAGCGAATTTATGCGATATGATTATCAATTATTTTCTCGTCCACGATATAAGATTAAATGTTTCCACTTGTCGTCAGCTGGCCGAAGAAATTAAAATTGCATTTCCTCAAGAAATTGAAAGTGCTTACCACAAAGTAACGAATGGCCGCTTAATTACCAAATACAATTACAAACAACGTCACATAAGACAAAAGGACAAAAACGTCAACGACAAACGATTGCCACCACCATCATGCGATAAAGGAAGCAAAAAAGCGCGCATATATGACATCGATGATGAAGAAGTGCTAAATGCCATTTCAAAGCTGAACAACGATCCCAATTTAACGGACGATGAAACCAAGAATTTGTGGCTACAAACAACGCAACATCGCATCTTTTATATCCTGCATAAAGCTAGGGATTCAAAGGCCGTTTACGCCAAGTGTAAACAGTATACGGAACCTATGGGCTACATATATGTAGGTGCATTTCAATTTGTGCTCTCATTTCTCATATCAACTCATTTGTTTTTATTTTAAAGATCGACATGGATTTCACTGCGATGTTTGGACAGATGAACGACATTTTTCTAAACATAAATGAATTTCTAGGTTGCTTCGCTGATTTTTTAAGCGGAAAAGAACACCTGCGCATATTTAGAAATGAAAGATGCAAAAAAATGTGGAAAAGATATAAAAAGTATATGAGCGAATGTAAGTTGTTGTATTTAGGAAAAAAAAAACGAGATTTTCTTGCTCTAATTTTTTGTATTTATTCGCAGCTGCAAGAGCGACCATAATGTTTTACTTAATTCACGAAATCCTGAAGCCCACATCGATGAAGACATCAGATTGTATAGACGGCGTGAAAACGAAAACGAAACGGAGCATTGAAGATTCAATTTCGGCATTTTTTCATCACTCGCCATCAATCGATACTTGGAATGAATACACAAAAACCAATAAGCATTGGAACCAACCCATAATTGGTAATATAAATTTATGTCTGTATCTACATTAGCCTGGCAGCAACATTTTTTTCGATTTTAAGTCTTACCCTCTTAAAAGTTGTAAAATAGAAAGGAGCTCACTATTCACTATAATAATCATATAAGAGCCCAGTATGTATAATTTTATTAACACGTTTTTATTAGCTTTATAGTATGTATGTCCCGTAAAAATCTTCGAATCCATTTTTAAGCAACTGCCCGACGAACTAGGGTTTTGAAATTTAAAATATAGCTCAGAACTGGATGACAACACATATCATTTAGGAAAAAATTTTAGCCACTCCCCCTTTAGCGCCCACAAATCAATAAAAATGATATATATCCAAAACTACTAGACCGATTTTTACACTTTAGTTCTCGCCAGCCCCGAATTCGTAAAAATAAAAAAATTAAAGTGGCAACCCTATCCATCATCTTGAATTTTAAAATTCTGACTTCAGATTCGTAAACAGCGACTCCCTAACACTGTTAAATGATGTTAAAATTCTTAAAAAATACATATTATTAGGTGGCAACCCTATTATTTCAACATTTTATAATTTTGAAATTCTGACAATGAATTCGGATTCTGCGACCCATTTTTACACTGTAGTTCGCGCCAGCCCCGCATTCGTAAAAATAAAAAAATTAAGGTGGCAACCCTAGTCACTGTCTTGAATTTTAAAATTCTGACTTCAGATTAGAAATCAGCGACCCCCTAACACTGTTAATTTATGTTTAAACTATTAAAAATACATTTTATAAGGTGGCAACCCTATTACAAAAAATTCATATATTTGAAATTCTGACAGCGGACTCGGATTCAGCGACAAATTTCTACCTAGTGTTCGTGCCAGCATCGAGTTCGTTAAAGTAACAAGACTTAGGTGGCAACCCTATTAACCATATGGAATTTGAAAATTCTGACTGCAGATTAGAAATCAGCGACCCCCTAACACTGTTAAATTATGTTTAAAGCTATTAAAAATAAATATTATTAGGTGGCAACCCTATTATAAAAAATTACATCATTTTGAAATTCTGACAACGGATGCGGATTTAGCGACCCATTTTCACCTAGTGTTTTCGCCACTACTTCATAAACCACTCATGAACAATCCATGAATAAATGATGAGCCAACGCACGACAAGTGAACAAGCGCGTCGGAAGCGAATTTCATCTGGGGGGGCAGTACAAATGGGGGGGCAGTACAAATATTGGTGCAAAAAAAGTTCACCAAAATTTCTTCACATGAAACATGAAGAAGAGAGAAAGAAGAGGAAAATATATAATACAAAAATATTATCGTTGCAAAAAAACTGATATTTTGAATAACTTTTCCTTTTAAATTGTTTATCTAGCTAAAAAAGTGGGGGGGGGGCAAGGTGGGCTTCCGACGCCAATGCAAGTGAAGAATTGAAAAAGAGATGAATAGCAACAGTTTCTTCGCAAGAGTAAAAAACATTCTTCACAAACTGGTTTCCTCTTCTTCACTTCATGAACAAAAAAAATCTGCTCAGCTGTTCACGAAAATGAATATGAACACGTTTTATTTTTCAACAAAAAATTCCCTCATATTCATGAAGCTTCATGAGTGAGCAAATACGAACCCTGCTTTTTCCATCCTTCATATATCAACTACCCCTCGCTGGTCCATCGGCTGGCGATGTGACGTTGTAAACGACACAGCTGGATGAGGTGTAAAATTTTTAAAGTAATTCAATCCCGTTTTTACAACAGATGAAAAACAAAATCCACTCATCATGCAAACATTTTTTCTTACAAAATAAAAATCCGACTTACCGGAAATCCAATCTTCTGAATAAGTATATATATGAGCTGGGTGATGATAATTATGAAATCGAGAGTTATGAAAGTTATTTTAGTGCATTATATTAATAATAAGAATCAACAGAAATTAATTTTTTGTACAATTTTGTCAAAATTAACCCTTTACTGGTACACCTCAAAAACATCACACTAACAGAAAAACTGGTCCCAAGGGAAACACCAACTTAAAATGCTAAAAAACACAGGTTTAGTAAGAAATGCATGTTGTTTTTTAGGAACGTCTTAATTTTTAAATTAATAATGAGATAAATATATTCTTTCGTTGTTTTGTTCTGATCCCACAGACCAGGTGTACCAGTTAAGGGTTAAGTTCCTTTGAAAGTTAAATGTAGTATGTACTATGGCGTTTAAGATGCTGCTGGTCTCCAAGTGCCGCATTACATTTTTGACGGGTGGCAACCTTAACATGAACTTCATAAATGTCAGATGGATCTGTCAATGAATAGCGACGTTACAGTGTTCTAAATTAAACAACTTTTGATATTGTTATAAAAATGGATAAAAAAAAATTTTGTGCTTTGATTAAGCATAACTTTTTGCGTAACAAAAGTGCAAAAGAAACAAAAAAAAGCTCGATAAATATAATGGTGAATCTGTTTCTTCGTATTCAATCGTAAAATATTGGATAGCTGAGTTCAAAAGAGTTCGAATCAGCACAAAAGATTAACACGCACCAAAAACAGTGACTACTCCAGAATGTTTTGGAAAAATCCACGATTTCGCATTGGACAGAAAGTTAAAGCGAGTGAGATAGCTATGGTCGTAGACATATCAAGTAGATCGGTAGTTTAAATTTTATATGAAAATTTGGGTATGAGAAAACGTTCGTTAACAATCAATTAAAAACATGAACATGTTCGCACTTCTCAACATTGTTTGGACATGTTTAAACAAAATCCGACTGATTTTTTTTGAGTAAAATAGTGACCATGGATAAAACATTGATCCACCACTGATGGACCAGAATCTAAGGAATCAGCAAAAACAGGGAAGACTCAGCAAACGGCCGAAAAGGTGTTGGCGTCTGTATTTTGGGATACAAGTGGTGTATTGTTCATCGACTATTTGAGAAAAGGGAAACACAATTAACAGCGACTATTACTGCCGATTAAAACAATTAAATCGATCGAAACCATGACCAAATTGCACGATTTACGCTTCAAACTGCTTCCTCAACCCCTCATTCTAATGAACAGGTCGAATTGGAAACTGGAGCGTATTGCAGAGATCTTGAAAAATCTTACTATTCAATGGGCATCGCAATGTTAGAAAATCGTTGGAATAAGTGTATCGAGCTGAAAGGTCTTCTTTCAGTTAAAGAATAAACAATAACTTTGTCGAAAATTGTGTGTTTTTTTTGTAACGCCGGCAGTATCTTGAAAGCCCTAGTATAGGTATACACGGTCTTCCCGGTTCTGACAGTTTCAACTTACCTCCTTATGTAGACCGCCTGAAGTTGATTAACATGCAATCTCTTGCAAAACGAAGAGAAGTTGCAGATGTACTCTTCATTCATCAACTTGTATGCGGTACCATTAACTGCCCTGCACTACTCGAATTAATATCCTTTAATTTAAAACCCACGTAACGTTAGGTCTATTCCTCTCTTCCACCTAAACTTTCATCGTACCGACTATGGTTGCAGTGAAGCTGTAACCAGGATGCTTCGTGTAACTAACAATTTGATCAGCGAATTTGATTTTCATCTGAGCAGATCTCGACTCCGAAATGCCCTTCTAAACTCCAACGCCACTTCTTCTTAACTCCAACGCCATTTTTTCCCCCTCTATAATCTTTTTCTTACAATTAAGATATGATACATATTCCCTGTTAATTATTGTAAGTTCCCTTTATTACTTTTCTCCTCGTATTTCTTTTTTGACGTGTTCTTATAATTACGTTTTTCTGGTGGGCGGATTACGCCCACCACGAATTGGATATCTTTCGAACACTAAAACAAGGAAAGGAGAGAAAAAAAAATAAACCCTGTTAGAATAAGTTAAGACCCTGTTAGAGTAAGATTAGTTCTTAGTTAATCAGCTTGTATTAAGCTTAACGAATAAATATTCGTTATTGAATTAAGGTTTAAAAGGCCTGAATATCACAATTTCAAACAAATAAAATAAATAAAAAAATATTTAAGTAAATTTTTTTTTTAATATAACACGTTTTAAAACGAACTAAAAAGTATAAAATAATTTCTCCTAGAGTGGGCTTTTCCTAGAGTTTAGTTCAACTAAAAACGTGTGGCGCATGCTATAGAGAATAGTAAGAATTGTTATTAACAATTGTAATACGTTAGTGAAAGAATCATTTTTTAATCCAAGTCCCATGAGTGTCAGGATAGAAGTATTTGAATGAATGATAGAATAAAGTTTTCAGACATCTATTGTGTTCAGTCCAGTAAGTAATACATGGAATGCATTGTATTAGAAATCTTTCATAGAAACAGTGACTGGATGGATTCCTTCCTAAGGTTAGTGATGCAGGGTTAATATTTTCTCTAGCATGCGCCCCACGTTTTTAGTTGAACTAAAAACCCCACTCTAGGAGAAATTTTTTTATACTTTTTAGTTCGTTTTTAAAACGTGTTATATTAAAAAAATTTTTTTACTTAAATATTTATTTTTTACTTTTTAGTCTTATATTACTCATTTTGTTTGTTTACAAAATTTCATTTATATTTTAAATTAAATTTTAAGTTTCAAAACTCAAGCTCTAGTAAGTTGGTTAAAAACGTATTCCAAGATTTGTACGAGACAGTTATGAAGTGAAAATTTTGAGCTGAATCAGCGCGGTAGTTTTTGAGATATAGCATTTTTATTGATTTGTGGGTGGTAAAAGGGGGAGTGACAAAATTTTTCCTAACTATCGTCTACTTGAGGGAAATTTACTGCCAAAATTTCAGCTGAATCAGCCCGGTAGTTTTTGAGATATAGCATTTTTATTGATTTGTGGGCGGTAAAGGGGTAGTGGCCTAACTGATATGTGTTGTCATCCAGTTCTGAGCTATATTTTAAATTTCAAAACCCTAGTTCGTCGGGAAGAGTTGTTTAAAAATGGATTTCAAGATTTGTACGGGACATACATACATACATACATGAAGTGAAGCTAATAAAAACGTGTTAATATCCTTTGCGGTAAGGTAATTGATTTCGAAGAATTGGTTCGAGGAACATCATTTAAAAATTAAAAAAATGTTTTTTCTAAAAGCTAGCAAAATTACCTCTGCAACAATAAAAAAAATTATGGTGGGGACTCAGCGGGTTCATGAGATATAGACATTTTAACATCTAAAAAAAATTGAAACTAAAAATATTTTTATGAATAAAAATTGTGAGCTTTAGATCAAGTGAGTTTTCAAGAAGGCAACAACAACAACAACAACTCTGTATAGAGTCAATCACTAAGCTGACTAGACAGTAGTCTCATCAGTAGTCTTTGAGTGATTAAGCTGTGATCAACTCACTGTTTAAACTAGCATATGAATTTGCAGATCCTCTAATTCATTCTTATGAATTGTATGGCTGCTAATCATATGACACTTCAAAGCAGGAGGCCATTTTAGATCACCGCCATCAACTCTATCAAGGGTTGCCATCTGTTCTAGTTGCTTCTTCATTTATTTCAATATTCATTGGTGTTCGATTGTTTGTCGAAATGCACCATAGAAATGAAACGAGTTTTTGCTTTGCCAGAAGCCAGTGTTCTAACTGAAAGGTGGCTATTTTCACAACTAAATGTTCAATTACACATGACTTTGACCGAAAAATCGATCAATTATTAGATTATTTAATTAATTTGACATTAATTAAACTTATTTGGCCGTGCTCTGCCATAGTTAAGTTAATTAGTTTTTATGATCTATTGAATAATTACATGAATAAAAATTGTGAGCTTTAGATGAAGTGAGTTTTCAAGAAGGCAACAACAACAACAACAACTCTGTATAGAGTCAATCACTTAGCTGACTAGACAGTCTGTTTCGGAAATCGCTACATATTCCTCATCAGTAGTCTTTGAGTGATTAAGCTGTGATCAACTCACTGTTTAAACTAGCACATGTATGTGCAGATCCTCTAATTCATTCTTATGAATTGTATGGCTGCTAATCATATGACACTTCAAAGCAGGAGGCCATTTTTATTTAGATGCTAAAATTACCATATCTCATAAGCCCAATGAGTCCCCACCATAAATTTTATGTTTTTGAAAAAGTAATCTTGCCAGCTTTCAGAAAAATTTTAAATTTTTAAATCGTGTTTTCCCAAAACTATTTTTGGATTAAAGTCCGTTCAATTACCTTTCCAACGGTAGTAAAAACTTGAAATTGTGTTGAGAAATTAGTTTGTTATTAAAAAATGTTTGTGTTTAAACGTTTAAATGATCATATCTCATCATCCCATTGAGTCTCTGCCCTAATTTTAATATTGCTCAAAAGGTATTCTTAGCAGCTTTAAGAAAAAATTATTTAAATTTTTTAATGGTGTTTCTCGCACCTCTACATCGAAAGTATTTACCTTACCGCAAAGTATGGAACCCACAACCACCAGAATTTTACAAAATTATGTTTAAATTAAAGTCCAATTAACTTTCCAACGGTCATCAAACCTTACTTTCGGTCGTTTTTGCCGATTTTTTTTATATTTTGTGCACCCTGTAACTTCGCCAAAAAGCACGCCAAACTTTTCCTTCAAATCAATTTTTTATTTGCGCCACAGTGATGCTTCATGCAAAATATCACCCAAATCGGAGATGGTCATCCCGTACTTTTTATTTTTCCGGTACGTTTAAAGTAGAATTGCAGCATTCACACTAGGCCAGTCTAATGTATATATAGCATCAAAGTCAATTTTAAATAAATTATTTGCACTAATTTCTCGATTTTCCGATTTGCATCTCACTCCTCTCTCCCTCTACAAGCTTTAATTGGCGAGGACGTTTTAGAGCCAACAAATATCTTTGTCTTCTTCGATGGAATAAAATACATCGCCAATAGCTTGCCAGGTTTGAATTAATTTGAAATTATATATTCATACTCGATGTTATACATAGATAATACATGGAATCAATATAAGACTTTGCATAATTTTCAGAACAATTAAATAAACAATTCTAGATAAATTTTAAATGAAAATTTCAGAAATAGTGTCTGTTTTGGTATCAGCTCGGCACTTTTGGGAGTTATAAACAAAAATGTAAAAAACGATTGTTTTGTAATAATTTTTCCTAAATTTTTTTTATTTACTTAGAACACAAGAAATTACAGTGTGTAAAGATATAACTGAATTATGTCCAGCAGACTTGAAGTTATCAGCCTAGACATTTTAGCCTCTTCATGATTATTTTTAAGAAAAATTATTTGATCTAATGAGAAAGCTATGAACTTTTTAATAAAAAACTATATTTTTTCCAATAGCCTCGACAGTATCAAAAATATTTTATCAAACATGTAATATTAAATTAAGTGAAAATAAAAAAAAAATCATTAAAACATTGAAAACAACTTTAGAGTTGATCTCTGAAACGTTTGTTTTAGTTTAAGGATAGGTTAAATAAAAAAAATTTTAAGTAGGATTTAAACAAAAAATATCATTATTTTTACATTTCTTTTAAATAACCAAAAATATTGACAAAAATTCAAAAGGTAATCGAAATTTTAGAGCTAGAAACACTTTTAAGATCAAAGAAAATTTTCCAAAATAACAAACAGAGGAAAAAAATTTCCTCTTTTCAATTTTTCAAAAATGCATATAATACAAAATTTTAATTTTTTTTTAAATTGTAAAGCCATTTAAATTTCTTGTATTGTTTTTAATAACATTAATTATGGTCAATAAAGGTCAATGTGTTGAAAAAATGTAGTTAAATTATAAGAAAAATTACCTTTCTTCACACTTTTACTTATAACTGCTTGACTGGAGCTGCTGACAAAAAACATTTACAATTTGCACCCAAAATTCTTCTAAAATTAATTATCCTGCAATTTTTTCACTTTTCCTTAGTGTAATTTTGCTCATAAAATTTAATATATGTTTAATGAATATTCTTATATTTTTCATAGGTGCCATTGACACATGTTTTAAAGTGTTCCATGTGCTGAATATTAAATATCCAGACGACTGCCTTAACATCTGGACGTTCATTGAGATGTGGTTTTACAAGCCACTCTTTATTGCCACCAACACTGGACGAAATAAATTGGTCAATGTCACTATTGACAACTTTATTGCAACGCTGCAGCGCATTCTCGAAATCGGACGATGAGAAAAATAGCAAATAGTTTTTATATCTTCATTATTGTATATATTTATAGCATTAAACTAATATTTCATTTAATGTATCCAATTCACTTTTTTTATTGTTAAGTTTTTATACAAGTTGGTTGAAAAGTAAAAATGAAAGCAAAAATGAAAGAATGTGCATTTTAAAATTTTTCAATATAAGCAATCACCCTTAACCTTAATACACTTATTCCAATAATCCCTTAATAGTTTTATACATCCCCGCAATGATTTTCCGGAAGCTCTTTCCACGGCTGCAATAGCTTCTTCATTCTAAGAAAAACGCTTTCCACGAAGAGTTTGTTTCAAAATTTCTGAAAAGGTAGTATGTAGTTACTGGGAGTCAAATCCGGTGAATACGGTGGGTGTAGAAGCAATTCGTACTTTAATTCATCCAGTTTAGCCATCGTCAAAACACCTGTGCGTACACGTCCATTGCTTTGATGAAATATAATTTCTTTTTTTCTTCTGTTAAGCAGGTCACAAGTTTTTTCAATTTTTTCTTTCAGTTGATCCAAGAGGTTGCAGAAATATTCAGAGTAAATTGTTTTAACTTTCTCAAGATAATCAATCAACAAAATCTCTTCTGCTTCCCAAAACACTGATCCCATAATCTTTTTTGACTATCGTTCTGACTTAGGGTTTTGAAAGTGAACAACCAGCTTTAGTCCACTGTAATCGGTATCAGCAATTTTACGCTTAGTCAATATATTATATTTCTGGTGTTGTTGCACTTTTTGGACGTGGTTCATCTTCAACGCTTTTTTAAACCCTAAACCTATCGATACATAGCTGAAATAAAAAGAGCACGTACCCTTAATACTTTCATAATTTTTGTTTGTATTTCTGCTGCTGATAAGTCACACATATCTACATTCGGTATTTTCCATTGCAAAAAAATACACTGATACGTCAACATTAAATGTCTTGTAAACAAATAATGAACTGACAGATCGAAATAAAATTTTTTTGTATGTTTAAATTAGATGTGAAGTATTAAAATTGCGCTAAAATTTTAATTCTGTTACTGGCTTTTATGTGTCGCTTTCAATACTCTTTTACCAACCTGTATTTTTGTGTATCTGAATTTTGAATTCGTTTATATGATATTGTGTGTGCATTACTTAATTGAATTTACCACACATTGGCAACCTTTTATTTTTGTTAATGCGGCAGCAGTGGTTGGGTATGGGTAGTGTCTGTCACGTACTAAACTCGAATTAATTAAGTAAATAATAATTTTAGAATTTGATTTTTATTTTTCCAAAAGTATATTGTAAAGCAGTTGCATAAACATGTTTTTAAAACTTTGCAAAATATTCTTTAGTTCTTATCATATAGGGTCTGTCACAATTTATATTTTAGGTGTTAGAATAAATATTCAATAACTGTAAAAATTTAAATTTATTTTTAAAATGACATCTTATATATAACTTTTAAACTAAAAAGATAATAGAAAAACCAGAGCGAAAAAAACTTTCGTGAGCAAAAAAGTCATTGGAAGTGTCTGTCACACTTGAAATTACCCTACCCCTGCAAACATTTTCAATCGCCTCAGAGCCGCCAGCGAATAGACCATTAAAGCGATTCGCTGCGAAGATTCGCAAACAAATCGCCTAAAGGGTTCGTAAGCGATTTGCTGGGAAGAATCGCTAACGAATCGCCGAGGGGTTCCTTAGCGATTTGACGGGAAGATTTGCGAATTCGCCCAGAGGGGTCTTAAGCGATTCGCTGGGGAGAGTCTCAAATGAATCGCTAAGAAAGGTCTTAAGCGATTCGTGGGAAGAGTCGCACACGAATCGGCAAAAGAGTGTCAAGCGATTTGCCGACAAGAGTGGCAAACGAATCGCTTTAAGGGTTCCTCAGCGATTTGTTGCGAAGCGTCTTTGTTGAACGTTACAAGTTGTTTCATAGGAGACATTCTTTGTCAAATTGGTCTACACAAAAACCGTCCACCGAGAATCGTGCTGATATTAATATTTTCAGTTTCCAATTCAATACAAAAGGGAATGTATTAAAATTTTTTGATAATTACTTTTAGAGGAGAAGTAAATAGAAAAGCCTACTTAATATTCCAATCACCAATCTTTAAAAAGCCACCTTCCAACTATCGCTGGAATGAGCGAGGAAAGATTTTGAAGATTTTTCTTGAATCGGGCATTAGACGAGCTTGGACGATCGAAAAGCCATCCATCTTTCAGCGATCGCCGAAATGAGCGAAGGCAGGTTTTGAAGATTTTTTTGAATCGCGCATTTATTGCTTGTGCAATCAAAAAGCGATCCACCATCCAACGATCGCTGGAATGAGCGATGTAAGATTTTGAATATTTTTCTTGGATCTCGCATTCATCGCTCGGGCGATTGAAAAGCGATTCATCTTCGAAAGAACCCTCAGGCGAATCGTAAGTGCTTCGCCAAATTACCTTCTCTTCCAATCGTCTTCTAAATGTTTGCAGGGATGCATGATGCCTTACTTAATCTCTCTTTTTTTTCTAAGTAAACATTTCCAGGCCATTTTTTTGATCAATGGATATCTTTTTCAATATAAAAAAACAATATCGACCTGATGATCAGATTAACCGGTTTTTAATGCTATCGGAAAAAGCAAAGCTGAAATGAAATATACCATTGCACTCTTGCAGAAAAGCGATGTATGGAATGGAGCAAAATGACTGTGGTTTCCACAAGTTATTGTCATTTATTTTGTGGAATCATTACCTTTTTCCCTAATGTATTCATTGCATTTGATTGAGAGTGGGATTCAGGCAAATACATAAAATTATGTACTACTAATATGTAATGAGTATATACTGCATGTACTAAGTACATACCGTATACTACCGTGTACTACAATTGCATACCTAGGAAAATTGTTTGTAGATTCTATACTCACGACTAATATGTTGTGTAGCTTAATTTAAAACAGTTGACATAATTAAAGCATCAAAAATATGCGCAGTGAGAATATTTCCTACGGAAAGTTTCTAGATAAAGCGTAAACAAACTTAAACTTCATTGACATTTTCAGTGTAAAGTGTTCACTGAATTATAATGAGAATAAATCTGTAATATTATCATAAAGCCCTATGACCCACGAGGGGTTAAAAGAAATAGAAGAAGATAATAATAAAAAATCTGATTCTTATGTAGATAGTCCACAAAATAATAACCATTGTTTTATTATTTTCGGTGTTTTTGTTTTATACAGAATCTTTTTTCAACACTTTGGTCAAAGACATTTAGACACAAAATAGATTCTACTACCTTTTCAGTATTATGAAAATCATAAATGATTCTTCTTGTAGTCAAAAATCGAAATCAAAAATCAAAAGACAAAATCATATAAGTTCGTCTTTCATTTTTTATGGAATACTTTCTTTTCCGTTACAGCTTCTATTGCCTTCGTTTGCTTATTGTTCAAGTTTCTATATATTGCTTTGGTAATTTCTAATAATCTTAGCCTGATTTTTTCATTTCGATCAGAACTATTTAAGAACATTTTTATTGATGTAATAAATTTTTTTTTGTTTTTTTATTCATAGCAATTTGTTTTAATTATTTTAAAAATTACTTTTATACCTTTAATACTTAAATATTTTTTTAATAATTTTATTAAAATAAGCTGTGGATTAACATTTTTATCTACTTAATAATATAAAAAATTTCTGTGTATTCATTAAATAAGTAAAGCTATTTTTGTTTATAAAATAAAAAGAAAAATGCAATTAGTATATTATGTTTAACTTTTTACTATTTTACATCATTACCAAACAATATATATTTGTTGTGAACAGCAATTCTACAACTATTTTTTAATTTTTTGTCTAATTCTGCAATTAAAATAAAATGCAATTAAAATAATTTCTAATTAAATTTATCTAAAGTTATAAATAATAAACATTAAAAGTTGTTTTCTGTCACTTTCTAATACTATATTTTCGTAAATATCTTTTTGTCCTAAAACTAAGGTATAAAATATAAAATTTCCTCTCTGTAAATTGAAATTTTTGATAACGAAAATAATTGTAATAATTTTTTTAAATCAAAAATTAATAAAAAGAAATGTAATAATAAGCTATGAATAAATTATTAAAAGTATTTTGGTTTATGAAATAAAAATCCAGCAATGCCTTTTTTTAAGTTATTAATAAGTTATTTTTATTTTAAATATTGTGTATAATTATCAATTATTTGTAATTTTGATAAATTGGTTTGATTTAATTGAAATATTTTAAATTTAATAAAATATGTTTAACTAGCATAAATCTTGTTTAAATGTTCAGAATTTTCGTCTCTAGCTGATTTATTTTTTTGCTAACTAAAACATGTGCTTTGCACGGGATTCCATTTAAAATATTTCTTTAAAACATGGCATCTCTACTTTGAATTTACCTCGCCTCAAGTTCGCTCTAACCTTTTCCCTTGTTTTCGATTTTCTTCACGATAATTTCTATGCGAGGGTATGAAATAGTAGCAATCTAATAAAACTTTTTAATAGATCATGTTAATAACTGACTTGTTCATTAGCTATGGAACAGTGACGTTTGGAAATTCTTTCTTACAACTCTATCCTGGCAAAGTAACAATAGTTAACCAATATTTTTAATATTTCTATGTGTTTGTTGCAGGCCCACACCCAAAACAACACAAGGGTTGTGTTTTGGGTGTAAAATTTATATACATTTTTATATTCGGGCATTTGCGCTTGTCTATTTGCGCGTATTACTTTCTTTTGCCAATTCGATGGTGTGAAGAGCAACAGCGAAAGCATCAACGAACTTAAGTTATCGAACAAAATTCCCGAGAGAAGTCTAATCACAAGCAAGGTTGAGGGCTTTTATCAGTAATATTTAAAATATGAAGGGCTTATTGCAGAAACATGGTATTCCACATAAAAAATATTTTGAAATAAGCGGCCCTAAAGTTTTGAAAAATTGTATTTTTGTATGAGGAATGGGAATTGAACACGTAAACTTTCACAAATAGATTAGAAAATTAATAAGAAATAGCCAAAATCTCTTTAGTGGTTGTTGGTAATGCATTGAGTCATGTATTCTGCCTAAAAAATTGATTTTTTAGATCATGTGACTTATCACGTTATTGCAATAAGCCCTTCATATAATCGACTTCTATCATCTTTTAATGTTCTTCTCGGGACAAGTTATGATTAAAACGGAGCACATTATTTGATTGAAAAGTATGAAAAAGTTTTGCCAGGTTGCAACGAAATAACTATTTGGCAACGGATGCTGAAGCCAACTTTAGTTCAGTGGAATCAAAGGAGTTGGATCGCAATAGACCTATTTATTAAATATATTTAACAGCTGTAATTATTATATAGTTTTGTATTATTTTGTATCCATCATTATTTGATGGAAAAAATGTCGCAACTTGTTTCGATGTATTTAAAACTCAAGTAGCTCAAATTTGTTATGATAATATTCCACAGTTTATCAGAAAATCGCATAGCTACCGTGGTATACTAATGACTAAAAAATTAAAAATTTTTCGTAATAAGCATATGAAATTATATAAATCCACTTACTATGCAGATCATAAAGCAAAAAATATGCATTATATCAGAGAGTTCAATTTTTAAAATAAATTCTTATATAAACAATATATCTTGGGGTTCGATTTTAATATCAAATCGAATCCTAAACCTTTTTGGAATTTTATTCAATCTAAAAAATGTGGCTCAACTATTCTAACTAAAATGCACTTCAATGGTGTCTCTTCTTTTACAATCAATGAAACAGTGAACCTATTTGCTGACTTTTTTAGTTTAAACTATGTTGACACTCCAAATTTCAACAGCAACGTTCTGTCAAACGTAGATTCCTTTTTGGATTTGGGTTCTTTGACGCTTAATAAATTGGACTTTTATTAAACTTTCTGGTTAATAATAACATATTAGTTCTTGTAATAATAAACATACATACAAAATAGTTAAATATTATTTTTTAGAATTTTATTTGAGCTTAATGCCAAATAAGGCCTTTTAATTGTCAATAATTAATTCGAAATTCTATCTATATACCAAGGTATATTCAACATGGTAGTGTCATCACAGAGAGGTGGGCATGAACCAATAAGAGAAGATCACGCAAAGAGCAGTGCGAGAAAAAAGTAATTTTTCGTGCAACGTCATCGGTCACAAGCATGCTATGAAACTGTCAATTTGCATATGTTTTGCATGCAAAACTTGTGAAAACTCGGATAAAAGTGAAAAATTATAAAATTAATAAGTTTAATTCGCAAAAAAAGTGTTTGAATACTTTGTTTGTTTATATATCCATGCAGTAACTAAATGTAAAGAACGCTGTAAAAAGAAAAACTGCAAATAAATAGAATACAAAATTGGATGTTCACTTTGTTTTTATTATTGAACTGTTTTGTTAAATTTTCTTTTCCTCTGCATCGAATTGTTCACAATTTCTTTATTTAATAATCTTCTTTTAAAAAACATTCGTGCGCGGATTTTTTTTTATTTTGTTGTCATAAATAACACTTGTAATGTGCGTCTGCAAATAATTTTTGCTTATTAGCAGACCGTCGCCATTTACGTCGTTGAACACTTTTTCCAACGCAGTCATATGCGTCATGAGCTCTTCCGTTGGCTTGGCGAACCGCCTTCGCTTAAATGATCTACCTAACTTAGTGATGCTGCCGCTTCTTCTTCCAGCCTTATGTTCGGAACGTCTTTATGCAATTTGTGGCAGATGTATCACGCGAGGTTTTCCAAACCGCTGTTCACTCCAAGAAAAAGATTAAAAATATTGAATTCATAAAATTGTTAAATTTTACTTGCGAATCACTTGCGAATATAGCTGCCGTATTTTCGCTTGAAGTAACTGCTCTGAAGAGCGGTTAGAAATAGAAGCGTCCCTGTTTAGTTTTTCTATTTCCTCTACAGGAAAAACTTCTCCATGACCAACGGCTCCTGAAGCAGAGCACTTACGATTTTTTTTTTTCGCGCTTTAAAATTCGCTGACATCGTTCTGCATTTGCTGGCTGCACCTCCTTGGTCATAACTGTTGGGACAGCGCCCGGCTTTAAGCGCATAGCTTTGCCAAAACCTATCGTAACATTTTTTAAAAGAACATTTACGTGGAAATGTAGAAGTACTTACACATTTGAACTTGGACCCTTCTTTCGAAGTCTTCAGGCAGAAAATGATCTCCACGGATTCTTGCCATTGCAGTGTCGACATTTAGCCGACAAAAAATCTCCCATTGCTTACAAGCAATTTTTTCCTTGGGGAAACGGTAGAAACCAACGTATTTGTTTTTTTTTTTTGCTGTTGCAATTAATGCATGTCGCTACAGCACACTTCGTTTTAATATAAAAACACATTACATTTATATGATAATTCTTTAAAATTTTAACAAATAACATTGAACATCCAATCACTAATCGTAAACAAAAGATTTTGTGACCGATGACGTCAGACCTATCAGCTGTTTTTGTTTACAATATGGCTGCTCTTTTCTTTGCATGATCTTTATTTCTTGGTTCATGAGAGGTGGGTACCAGAGATCTGCATTGAATGCTTCGTCTTTGCTTTAGGTTCGAAAATTCACTGTTCCTGCTATGCTTTCGTTCGTCAGCAAGAAATGTGTGTCATGTTGTGCAGTGTGCGCTCTTGCTAGCTGCATTGATATGCATTGTTATTGAAAAGGCAATATTGCCATTTTAATGACATAATTGTTTCAGGTTTATTTCGTTGAGTTCATTGGAAATTTGAGCACACGCTGTTTGCGCTGCTTTTCCTTTATCAACGAGGGTGAGTTCCTCATCAATTCACTACGTATGCAGATTTCAAATTAGAAACGCACTGACACACCTTATGAATAACTGTGAAATTTTAGAAAAACTTAACAGCGGAATATTCAGTTTAGTAAGAAAATTTGAGGCATTTGTTTTGTATATAAAGTTTTGTTTCGAAGTAGAGCAAATTGGAAAAAAGCAGCTATTATAATTTTGTGTGTTATATTGAAGTTCTTGCATTTTTTACTTTTATTTTATTTTATTTATTTTTTTATTTGTAATTTTTTAACGTTTATTAGAAGAAAGGGCTTATGATAATAGTCGAGTAAACGAAATTGATGAATGCCATCAAAGTAATAGAAAAATGTAATTTAATTAAGTTTTCAAAATAATGCATTTACTAAACATAAAAAGTTAAAATAAACAAAAAATTAAAGTGTCTGGTATATAAACCAACATTTTGTTGGTGATACATATCTCGCCACCGAATTGAAAAAGTCAAAAAAAATCATGTTTGACATTCTTGTTCTACTTCATCCACTTCTTAAAGTATTCAACAGCCGTGAAAACACCAACTTCAAATTGGTTCTTTTGCAAGGAATAGTAATTTAAACCAATCCAAACTAAATTTTTCACACTTTTATTGGAGAAAATAAAAACGTCTTATACATGACCCTACTTCGCCCTATAAATAAATAACTACATCGGAAATACATATATTAATTTAAAATTGAAATTAAAAATGTAAGTGTATTTATGTTACCATTACCTATGATCATGTATGATGTGACCAAATGTGTAGTATTTTGTAGGGATTCTGTTGAATAAAATTGATCTGTTTGCAATTTTAAAACGCTAACGCGGAGTCATAAAAAATTGTTGAAAAGCGGTTCGTTTCTTTTATTGCATTGCATTAATAAAGAAAAAAACCTCGGCCTACAAAAAATAAGAAAAACACGATCCTTTTGTATAGCTGCGCAAGCAGTTCCTGTAGTTAGATTTTTTCATGGTTTGTTTGCTTTGCTTTCTTCAATATATTTTAAAGGATTGTGTTCGAAAAGTATAATTTGCATCGCACTTTTAGTTTGAAGAGTGTTTTGGGGTTTTCCGCTTGTTGATCCTATGTATATATTTATTGTTTAGTTGTCTACCGCAAATATAAATCACTGAATGATTGACAACGCTCCTAACAAGAAGTTCAAAATTAAGATTTTATGACTCAACTCAAGCCCACGCCAATTGCCTAAAAAGCTAAAACCAAATATTTATAGCTTAAAATCTAACTTAAAATAACTCCTTTATCGTACAGTGAAAACCACATCAAAATCCATCTTTTATTATTTTATATGGACATATAGAAATGAAAATTATATTCAGACAATTATACTCCAGAATACCTTTCCATCGATATAATTTTTATGTAAATGTGTTGCCGGTAAAGCAGTTAAAAGTGTACGACAACTTAGCTTGCTCACGTATTTACGTTGTGGTTATGATTTTTATCATTGCATCAACTTCAAATCCAATGTTTCGTTGCTTTGTTGATGACACTTACTGTTATTTACACACGACAAGCATCAACATCAACTGAGCGAAATGTGCATTCTTTCGTTTCGTCTGTTTGGTGCGTACTGTTATCTCAGCATACGTTTTTACGTGAATCACAAATAAGTGCAAATGAATGCGTTCATGCAGTTCTCTGGTGGGTACCGTAGCTGTACATAAGAACAGCGTAAAACGCAATAAACAAAAGCTGAGAAAAAACTATCAAATATGTATATTATGTGTATGTGAAATTTCTATAGTTTTCATATTTGCGTGCCGAAAGTTTTTTTGTAATGATTTTAAACTGTTCGCAAGTATTTTAATGACTTCTTTTCGAACCGATTTGCTTCATTTGCCGTGTGTCATCAAAAATCTATAAACATGAAAAACGACGCCCGATAGTCTGTTGATTAGTACTGCTCCAGAAAGCATTCTGCATCCAACAGAATCATTCTTACCAAGGACCACGCTTCTGTGCAGTTGAGCATCGTCGATGTTGATGCAGAAACCGGCAGCATGATCGTTGGTTTCAATACCTATGTATGCCATCTGCATTAAGCGTTTGGCCAAGAAGGATGGATTAGGAAGAACTTCTAAAGTTGTTAACAATAAAGTTGCTATAATCAATTCAAATAAATCAATTAAATAAATAAATCAAAAACACAACATAATTCTATTTATTGACAAGTTATTGACAACTTTGGTTATTTGATTTGCTTTTGTTCGTAAACAACTGGTTTTGACAGCTCAGGCACCCACAACTAGAGAGAATTTTGTCTACTAACACTACCTTCTTATATGTACCTTGCTATATACCAACGGTGGGCAAATGTGGCTCTTTTTTATTTTGAAATTTAAAAATATGTCTAAAAATTGAATTTTTTTTTGTCAAATTCCATGCATTTCCATGTTAAACGATTTGAAGAAAAATTTGATAATCTGAACCTTGTTTTTTTACTGGATGTTCTCTTTCATAATGTAGTACTTTTTCTCCAATAACAAGGTGAGCTCAGATTAGAGAGAAATTAGACAAAAGTTGAGCTAGATGTCAATGTCAGCTGTTCGAACTGAAGTTTTTCTAGTTGTTGTTGCGAACGACTTTAACCAATACAGAAACAATTTTTCAAATATTGGCCAAAAATTTGTTTAAATTTAATTTTTATTTTGCTATGTTATTTACGTTAAAAAATTTGAAATTAACTATTTTTTTTTGTTATAAGTGTGTAATAAAAAGATACATACATGTAGGGAGCGATATGCACCCAGCTCCTTAACTACAAAAGAGACGAAACTCCAAATTTAAAAATTTTTAGGAGCAAAAACAGTTTGGGTTTTCAAGGGACTCGACACAACTCAAAGAGATAAAACAATTTTGTTTTTTATCAAAGAGAAAGGAGATGTGTACAAAATTTCGACAGTCGATGGAGATAATCACTACGAATAGATTTACATGAAGAAGTGAAAATTTGAAAATTTTGGCTGAAAAATTGGCTGTTTTTGGAGATAATCACTACGAATAGATTTACATGAAGAAGTGAAAATTTGAGAATTTTAATTTGTGATACTATTGTGTTACTATTTAGTTAAAGTGCACATTTATTAAAGTTTAGTTAGTATTATTAATTTTTTTTCAAAATTTTAAGAAAAATAACAAAAAAAATGTACTTCAATAATCAATAATTAAGGTATAATATACGTGTAAAAATGGAAAAACAGCAGCTTGTTTTGAAACCATTTTTTGAGGTACAAGGTGTTGTTATATTTTTTGAAATTTATACAGGTTATTGTACATGAAAAATACTTTATAAATATATATTTTTTTAAGCAATTTTCTGGCTTTCTATAGAGGTCGCTAAAAATGAAATTGAAAAAAAAACATCCAAAACGGTTCGATAAATAACTCAAAATTTATTGCTTTAATTTCAATGAATCTTATTGCAATTTGTTCCTAATTTTGTCCTTTAAGCATTTAACCTAAATTCAAGTACCTATTTCCTTTTATTTTTTTTAATTGACAAAAAAGCGCGCAAAAATCTATTTTTTTATACTTTTTACTCAAACTTTCACCTTAACTTAAAAAAGCCCTGGGGGTCGTTCGTAGGTGGGATGTTCAATTATTGACCTATGCTTTAAAATGACATTTGATTTGTTTACGTCAGATACATGGGAAAGGCCGTATCCATCGAACAGTTTTGGATGTTTTTTTTTTCAATTTTTTTTTACATTTTTAAAATTGAAATCAAGGATTCAAAAATGAAAAATCAAAACCAAATTAATGGCTCTTGTAGGGAATTTATTTTTGTTTTCAGAACCATACTTTAATTTTCTGTGTGATCATTGGTTGCTGATGTATCGATGATCAAAGGCAAAACTATTCTTTTCCATCCAAAAAATTGACTTAAAAAAATAAATAAGAAACCAAATTGAAGAGTAAATAAAGAAGCTAACTAACTTAATTGAATTTTAACCTTTTTGAAGCCCGGTGACTGCAGTAAAAAAATTTTGAAAAATTTTTGTCTACTTTTTCTTATGATTGTGCGATAATCGTAACTAATGCAATTTTTTGGCCAAAAAGCTGTCAAACGAAACTGTAAAACTGCTAACTTCAAAAACTATAAAAATTCCAAATTTTTCTGCACCCTGAATTTTTTTGTTGAGTTTATTAAAATTTGTTAAAGCTGTTTTCCTTTATTTGAAGTACGGTTTTGCTCTTTGGCAAATATTGAAAATAATAATGTGGCTCTTATTGGCTTCACTTGTGCCCACCCCTGCTATTAATATTATTTTTCACGACTATTGACACTATCGATGGTAAGCCACATTCGATAATCATACTATTTATTACTTATTAACTTATTTTTTTTCTACACTGAATTTATCCAATATTCATACTTTGATATTATTTATCAAATATTCATACAATAACAATTGGTAAAAAAATGCATTTTATTGCTGCAACAGATAATGTTCAAACTTTTGTTTAAAAAAAATTCTATACTGTTGTCGGCCACTTTATATGCAGAAAAGGATTTTTAGTCAACAGACATATAGTTATGTAGTAAATTATTATTCAATCATCTTTACTTTCCACTTTTTTGAGTATAAATTTTAGTTTTGCCGCTAGTGAAGGCCTCAGACACCTTCTTCTTGTTGCTCCAACCAAAGTTTTACTAGATACCTCTCTCTCTATTTCCCACACATTTTTACCTTTTTCCTAAACCACTACAAATTCTATTAGCGTAACCATTATTTCGAAAAAGAATTGTTATTTGAATAAGATTGAATAATTTTTTTTTTTTTCCAAATAGTCTACATATAATTTGCTAAATACAATAATCTTTGTCATAATCTTATTTTAGAAACGTCCACGCTTATCCATGCATACATACATTCAGACTCCAAAGAACTAAATATTAATGGTTTTTCTGGCAAAAAAAAAATTTTCATCAACAGCAGCCTAATATTTTTAAATTAAATTAAACCAAAGACTGGGCCACAAAAAATAATTGTCTGTGGCTGCAGCTGTCAAAAGTACAATGTTAGTGGAAATGTTCTGTCATTAATTATTATTGTATATCCAGACGCGTTGTTGTTGTTGGTATGTTGATTGCTTGCCTGGTTGCAGCTTCTTACATTGTAATCATTGCCATAATTTGTCATGCTCAACTGTCGAACAAAAAAGTGCTCAATGCAGCACATTTCGGCACAAGAAGTAAATGTAAAAACAAACAAAAACCACAAATAAACTGCAAACAATGTGCACCATTGTGATTTTTTTCCCTCACATTCAAATAATACGAAGCCACTTTTATTTTTGGCAACAATAAAGGCACAAACAAACGGAAAAAAATACATTTGCAATTATTCGCAATTAGTAGAAAAGTCAGTTATGAACATAGGCGATAAAAGCCGGAAAAATTGGCAACCAAATTGTCGGCGACCTCGACATACTCGACAGTGTTGTCAACAACGAATAGTTTTTATTCTGTAGCTATGGCCACACGATAAAGGCTTCAAAGCGAAATAAGTTGAGGGGGGGAGGGAGAGGGTTGGAAATTGTGAAGTAAATATAGTTGTATTACTTAACAGTGGGTTCAGTTTTTACTTATGAAAAAGTTTTATTTGATCTGTGTGTGAGAAATAACAACTATTGCAAACTTTACGCAGTTTAAATTTTTTACTTGAATAAATATCACTCATACGCTCCGTTGAACTATGATATGAGCCAACATAGAAGTTAAGCAAAAATGCTGACTTAGCATAGAACTCAGCTTAAAAAAGAGTTCTTTGTTGCTTTGCCATGAACAAGATTTTGTTTAACATATAATTTGCTATTTTGTTTTTATGGTATTTCGTTCAAATATACATTTTGAAGTGAAAACTTTTCATCACTGAAGTGGAGTAAATTTTATTTTTGTATGGACAATTTTTTGTATTCACTTCGTGCAAAAGTTTCTCGTGTTTGTTTTCACAAAAGTTTGGTATTTTGAATTGAAGTCTTAAATTGAAACATTTTTTGAGCAGTAAATTTTTATAATTTTTCGAGACTTAGTTAAAAAGTAATATTGCTTAAAAATTTTTCGTGTTTATTATTGTTTCAAATAAATTTATAAAATCTATACGAAATAATAGCTTTAAGCTACAATGCTTAAAGCTAACAGCAATGAAAAATAAGAAAAGCGTATGTAAAATAATAAAATGGAAGTCAAATATTTAAGTTGTTACTTTGAATGTGCTGCTGAAAGCGTGTGAAATATTCCGGCAGCGCAATTATTATGCTTGAAAAAAATGGAAGTCTGCAAAACTGCAAATAATCGTGCATTTTAATTTCAATGTAGAAGCTTCAGCAATTAAATTGAAATACAGTATGAAATTGAAATACGTATTACATTAAAGCACGTTTGTAGTAGACATGCTTAGTGCAGAAAAAAGTTCTGCGTTGAAGTTAACTTAACTTAATTTCAAGATAAAATTGAATTGTACTAAATTTTGAAACTTAACTTAACTTAACTTAACTTAACTTAACTTAACTTAACTTAACTTAACTTAACTTAACTTAACTTAACTTAACTTAACTTAACTTAACTTAACTTAACTTAACTTAACTTAACTTAACTTAACTCAACTTAACTTAACTTAACTTAACTTAACTTAACTTAACTTAACTTAACTTAACTTAACTTAACTTAACTTAACTTAACTTAACTTAACTTAACTTAACTTAACTTAACTTAACTTAACTTAACTTAACTTAACTTAACTTAACTTAACTTAACTTAACTTAACTTAACTTAACTTAACTTAACTTAACTTAACTTAACTTAACTTAACTTAACTTAACTTAACTTAACTTAACTTAACTTAACTTAACTTAACTTAACTTAACTTAACTTAACTTAACTTAACTTAACTTAACTTAACTTAACTTAACTTAACTTAACTTAACTTAACTTAACTTAACTTAACTTAACTTAACTTAACTTAACTTAACTTAACTTAACTTAACTTAACTTAACTTAACTTAACTTAACTTAACTTAACTTAACTTAACTTAACTTAACTTAACTTAACTTAACTTAACTTAACTTAACTTAACTTAACTTAACTTAACTTAACTTAACTTAACTTAACTTAACTTAACTTAACTTAACTTAACTTAACTTAACTTAACTTAACTTAACTTAACTTAACTTAACTTAACTTAACTTAACTTAACTTAACTTAACTTAACTTAACTTAACTTAACTTAACTTAACTTAACTTAACTTAACTTAACTTAACTTAACTTAACTTAACTTAACTTAACTTAACTTAACTTAACTTAACTTAACTTAACTTAACTTAACTTAACTTAACTTAACTTAACTTAACTTAACTTAACTTAACTTAACTTAACTTAACTTAACTTAAGTTAACTTAACTTAACTTAACTTAACTTAACTTAACTTAACTTAAGTTAACTTAACTTAACTTAACTTAACTTAACTTAACTTAACTTAACTTAACTTAACTTAACTTAACTTAACTTAACTTAACTTAACTTAACTTAACTTAACTTAACCTAACTCATAAGAAGTTTATAAAAGTTTGATCAAAATTTAGCAAGTTAAACACTTAGCAAATTAACATAAATGAGAAATGAAACATTTAAAGTGGCTTAAACAATGTTGAGAAGGTAATTTGTACAGCTTTAAAAAATTATGATTTTAAATTTTTAAATGGTGTTTTTCGAACTCCTTCTTCCAAATCAATAACCTTACCGTAAGGGATGAAACCCCCCTAACCACCAATATTTTTCAAAATTACTTTTAGATAAATTATTTCTAACGGTTTAAACAGTTCAAACTTTATATTCGGTTAAGAAGTTTTTCAGATATAAAGTTTTTTACTTCCGTCAGTGATGCTCCATGCAAAATTTGAACCAAATCGGATATGGTCACTGAAACGATTCAGTTGAATGCTACTCATTGTTTTTAAAATGTTCAAGAACGAATAGAGTAAATAAGTTTTTGAGGGCTCATTTTATTGGCTCATTGACCAAATATTATTTTTTGGTTGGCACTGTTATTATTTTTCAAATTTTACGTCGTTCTTAAATTATACGAGATTTTGAAAGTATGTAAAAACTCTTACTCAACTGATCCGATTTAGTTATTTTTTATCATTCATCTCACATAAGAGAAACTTTCCTAAGGGTTGTGTTTCATCATAATCTTTCATTTAGCACATATTTTAGCTTAAAATTCGTTGTCCACACCAAATGCGATAGTTTTGGTGCTTTTTTATGGTCGCTCGTTCCTCGATTAAAATTTATTATTATTTCTGGGGACTTTTATTGTTATATAAAAAATTGTAGATCACATTCAAGATAAAATGAAAATGTACTAAATCTTGAAGAAAAATTGTTGCCTTAAACATTTTATTGAAACCAAAATTTTTTGCTATAACTTTCACCCCAAAAATCAAATTTTTGACTAAGGGAATGCATTTTAATAAAGCAACATTGGTCATTAGTTTCTTAGAAACTGCTAAAACAATAAAAATAATTATGAAGCATATCAGAACAAAACGGATGGCTCCACATTAACCGAAAAGAGACAAACCTAAATGTATAAAATTTTGCCAAACTGTACGTCGTTTAACTTTTAAGAACAGCACGTTCAAATTAAGAAAGAGAAGAACGAGAATGCAACTATTTGTATCAAGGTTGCATTATTTTTGCATGAAAAGAAAGGCTTTATTTAGCATAGTTGGATTGATACAATTTAGTCCAAATTTTTAACGTTTTGTTGCTATTTTGATGGTAATTTCACTATGGATCTTTTATAGAAACTTTCGTTCCTATTGGCAAAAAACTGGGACAGTCGATTTTTACAAGCTTCTCTTGAGGCGAATGTTTTACTAGCAAAATCCATAGACAGGAACAGACTGTCTAGTCAGCTAAGTGATTGACCCTATACAGAGTTGTTGTTGTTGTTGTTGCCTTCTTGAAAAACTTACTTAATCTAAAGCTCACAGTCTTAATTCATGTAATTATTCAATAGATCATAAAAACTAATTAAAATTAATACTTTTTTATAGTCTTTTATAGGTTTGGCTGAATAGCATTTATAAAATATATGTTTTTAAACAGTTTCACTAATTCACTTATCAATTCATTTCTATTTTTCAGAAAAAAATTTTACAAATAACCAATTGCTCATTTAAATGTGCCTACCAGTGTTGCCAAGTATATTTGTGTATAATTTTCCACAGACACATGAAGCTATTACCTTTTTCCCTCTTAAAATTTTGAAAAATCTTTAAAATGTCTTTCAAACATAACTTTATTAAGCTTTAAAATTTAAGGTACAAAGGTTTATTAAAGAATTAAAAAACATAAAACATGTTCCTAAACATACATACACAATATTTTTAATAGCTAAAAGAATTAAAGACTCTGTTTTAAAAACTCTTTTCAATGGTTTAAACATAAGTATATGTTATAAAAAATTATGTCATATAAATTACACGGTGCGTTAAAGCTAACTAAACTGCAGGCACTTTTAAAATGACCTAATGTAAGTTGTAGGTCTGGCCGAGTATAACACAAAACGGTGCATACAAGTTGTCTACAACCTTCAAAATTTTAACTTACCGTAAAAAACCCGGTTTTACTCAATCAGTTATAAGCCAATTAATGATTTCTTGATAGTTTAAGTTTGGTAAAATACAGATATTTTACACGATATATAAGACTTTGTGGGATTTGTATTGTTTCTACGTGTTTTTATCAAGTACATGTTAAGTTTTTGATACTTTTCCAACTTATTTACCTCTGTCGATGTATTTTCGACACAGTTTCTTCAAAAAGCATAGCAATCGTATTATTATGAGAAAATAACGTTCATTTTGGAGTAAGTTGAGTGATTCTAATTAAAAATCAACTTGTAATTGACAAAGTTATGGAACTTTATCCAAAAGAATTTATTAAATTTTTAAAATTTTCATATAACTTTCTGAATTTATTTACTTCCAGAAAATTGTAAAATTGAATAAATTTAAATAAGAATCTTGGCGGTTACTTGATAAATACTCGTAGTAAATTCATCAATACCACAAAGTTTTGGATATCGTTTAAAAGGTCTGTTTAAAATCTAGAATCAGTTGATAACTGGTTGAGTTAATGGGTAGAAAATGCATGAATATACACAAAACTGGTATTTTAACTAGTATGTAATTCAAAATTTTGACGATTTTATACAACTTTTAATTGCTATTTCGTGTTGTACTCCACCAGACATAAAACCGACAAGAAGTGGAAAATGACTGTCACACTGTGTCATTTGAAATAAAGAGAATAAAATGAAAATATGTTTTATATAATAAAACTCATAAATTATTTTTGTATAAGTAATAAAAATATGCAAAAAACAAAACAATATTCATAACAATATACTTCTTATATTAATCCACTTATTTGACAATTGCAAATTAGTTTGCAGTTATAAGGATTTCTCAGTCTAAAATTATATTAAAAGCTACTTGACAAAACTTTCGACACACGAAAAGGTAATTCATGTTAAAAAGAAATTATTAAACAAACTCTTTTGTAATTAAATTTACAAACGAAGATCATTTATCAGAATAAGGCCTTGTGTGCTTGATTTGAAAATTCCCTTTTTTTTATGCTATCAAACAAAATATTTCCCTTATTCCCTTTTAGCTCAAAAGACGATTAAAAATTCCCTCAAAAAGGGAAATTTCCCTCAAACTGGCATCTTTAGTGCACACTTTGTGTGATTCCCTTGTTCTGACTTATTAGATCTGCAGCTATGAGGAAAAGTACGTAAAAGAAGAATTGCTTAAAAAAGATAGCAAAGAAACGTTGTACAGTAAGTTATTCTTTTCTTACTAGGTAAACTCGGTATTCTTTTTGTACTTGGTGTATCCAAGAAAATCTACTGAAGTGAGCTAGAGTTGAAATTATTGTACACATGCTTGAAAGCTACTTTGAAGTGTTGTACATTAAAGTAAAGTATACGTTAAGGCAAATAAAATAAATGCATTCATGCAGATGTCTAATCCGTACTTCACTTTTTTTTGATCCAGCTTTAATAAAGTTGTTCCCAACGGTTTTTCTGCAATGTTTAGCTCCTGGGCAATCGAAACACTGCTTATATGACGGTCAGACTCGACGATTTCCATGATTTTGTCGGAAAATATGGTGTGTGTTCTTTTGCTGGTGCCTATCTTTGATACGCGCTCAAACAGAACTGAGTCAAGCAATCACAAAACCGTCTGAAAATTTTTTTTAGTACAGAATTTTTACTTTCTAACGCCATCTAATGTTGAGGTACACACTTATACAACGGGAGCTAAAGCTATTATATATCTATTGAAAAAATAATGCAGTAATACACCTGATATTAACGGGGTCCTCTGGTAATCTATGCCAAATTTTAGCCTTTTTTCAAAATATTGTGGAAAGAGAACGAGTAAAGATATTTTAGTTCCGTTTTTTGATTTGGGTAGCTTAATTTATTGAAAAAAATACAAAATTTTGAAAAAGTGAATTTATGGACCATTCAGAAAGTTCTCGGCCTGGTAACGAGGTTCTCCGGAAAAAAGGTGGGTCCAAATTGCGCACGATTCCAAGAGTAAACATCGTCTGAAAAAAAAAATATTCAGTTACTTAGAATGAATGTCCCTATAGCCCCTACCTCGGAAACAAAAATTGAAATTTTTTTAGGGGGGGAGCCGCCACTTTAAAAATGAAAAATCGAATTTCGACCTTTTTTTTGTAGTCTAGTGTAGAAAAAAAATAGTAAACATTATTTTTTCGGCAAGTTTGAGGTAGGGGCTATAGCGGCGTAAATTCTGCGTCGTTGCATGCCTCATATATCAAAATCGGTCAAAAACTGTTTGAGTTATCGTGCGCAAAGTTTTGAAAAACATGGTTTCGAGAAAAACGCGTTTAAAGTTTTGACTTCAATTTTGAGGCACACAAATGACATTAACACATATTTTTTTAATACAATACTTACGAATATTAATCGGCAATTCCAGCCCCATAAAGTGTGCCTTCCTCCATCTCATAAAACGAGTTTTCCATGGCTTTTTGGGCTCTGCGGGCTGTGCGACCCTCTTTCGATGATGCGTACGTTTTTAGCTCTGAGCGTTGAAGTCGTTTTCCGTCGCGAGATTCAGCATACATCTCGGCTTGTGGGCCGATGACAATACCCATTGTTGACATTGTTTGGGTGGCTTTTTTTATCCATAGCAAAAAAAAAACACAAAACGATTTTTCTTTTATTTTACAACAGCAGTTATCGCGCACGCGTAGCTTTCAGCGTTCGAAAATAAACTGAATCTCGTTCGTTTGCTTCTTTCATGTGAACACCTGGGCTCAAAATCATTTCAACCCCTAAATCAAAACATGCATGTATACATACTGCATGTATACATACTGTGTGTGTATATTTTGTAATATCAATACATATTTTGGAAGAATTCCACAGAATTTTCGACTAATGACTGCAGGCAAATAAACAACTTTGCTGATGCGTTATTTTGACGAAAACATACCTACACAAAAATGCCTGTATCTCCTAAACTATTTCGAATTTTGAAAAATCCTTTTGGGAAAATGTTTTTGAGTATCTGAGCAATAGAAATATGAAAAAAAAATCGAAAAAAATTTTTTCGGATTACCAGAGGACCCCCTTAATGCGGTTCTGCGTAAAACTAGTGTATCAGCGCAGTAACGCAGTTAAGTGTTCAACTCAATAACGTAACGCAGTGCTGCGTTAACCATGTCTCGTTTAAACTTTAAAGCTTATGTATTTCTTGTACACCGGCCGTATTTAAAGTTTCCGTAACATTTTGAGATAGTTTTAAAATAATATTTTTTGGTTTAATATTATTCAAATAAGGGACAGACTAATTGTACTTCTATATGACCTGAATAAATGTACATCATTCTTTTTTTTTATCAAGCCTAATTGCCAGCTTATACAGGCGTAAAGAATTAAAGAAACATTTGAGGAACGGATTTTTTAAAAGCTATTACTGCTATTATCCAAAAACATAAAAAATAAGGCAAGTAGTGTTTTTTTGAGGAAAGTATATGTTCTTCTAGACAGTTATACACAATTTTTAATTTAATTTTTTTTTCAGTGTAGGAAAACGGAAGTAACTTTTCAAATCGGGTTTCACTTAGCTTCGGTATTTTTTATTTTTTTTATTTTTTTCTCAAAATGTAGCTGGTAGTCCATAAATAATACGTGCAAAGTTTTAGAATGGGATCTGCATTCGTTTAGGAGATACATCAACTATAGTGCAAAGGTGCCGCACTTAGCGAACAGTATATAAATAAACAAAAAATTAAATAGTAGTCGAAAAGGAACGATTTTATTTTAAAATTGTTATAACTTTGCAATGCTCACTGCACTGGAATAGTCTCTGGAATAGTCTCTGCACAATCAAATCCTTGATTTCTTAATTCTTTAAAGGCTTATAAGCTGGCAATTAGGCTTGATAAAAAAATGATGTATTATTTCTGACATTATTTTCGTGGCCCGCTTCACATGAAATGTCCCATAAGTCAAAAATTTAGTAAACAGTATAGTTTTAGAAATTCATAAAACATTGAGAAAAAACAAAACAAAAATAAACTTTTTATTTGAGATAAAAATATTCTTAAACTTAAGTTAAAATTGTTAAAACTACATTCTTAAATAATCCTGAAAATAAAATATTTTTATCACTGAATCTCGCTTTGCGTGATATTTTATTATGAGCTAATTAATAAAATCAAAGTGAGTGGCTACAAACTTGTAATTATTTAGGCACTAATGCTGTAGCCAACGAACGATTTTCTTCCTACATCAAATCAGAAAACATATTTCCTAACCTGATTCTCGTTGTTGTTGTTGCTTCTGCTGGCGTTGCCAATGACATCCTGTCATCATTAATGCACAGTCACACATACATATATCATGAAATCCTTGCTGACTTCATGTTATTAATAGATTTCCAATCTATTGAAGTTTAGCCTATGATTAACAAATGTATCACTGACACACAGACACACAGACACACACACACACCCAACAATCTTTGAGTAATAAAGCCACACGCAACTTAACAGGGTGCAGCTTTTGAAAGCACTTTGTAACATTTAACGATATATAACGTCATCATCGTGATCGACAACGTGTGTCATGCTGACAGTGTCGACCTTTTCGAAGAACAAACCTCCGTCCATTTGTCCCATTCGACGACGAACGCCAAGCTGAAAGTAAATAAATGGCTAACAGCAGGAGCAAAGGCTACTTCGATGAAGCCATTTTGCCAACATGCACCTAAAGTTTGGCAAATTTAGTGGAATATGATTTGAATTTCTGATGAGAGTTGCTGTTGTTGTTGTTGTTGAGTTCATCATTCCTGTAAAGGTAAGCAGCTGGTGGGCTCACCTAGTCTTCAGATTGATATCGCTAGGCTGACATAAGTCTCATTCTACGTTGCATCTTTTAACTTCCACTATGATTTCTTGATTTATTTGGCTCAAATCAATGCGTTCCACCGAGTATTTTATCGTTTTTAATACTTTGTGGATATCATAACAACATACACTCAAAGAGAGTAGGAGCGCAGATTGAGAGCATGAGTGAGTATGCAACTCAAAACTAAAACCACCGACTTTGAGACCCTAAAATAAGCGCCGTTTACCTTCGTGAACTGTTGCATGTCTTAAAATTACTCAAAAATAGCGCTCAGTGCTCTTCATTTGAGCACTGCTACTACTATTTAAAAACTTGAGCTTTTCTGCTTCTTAACATTTGAGTGAAATTCGAAGCTTTAACAGTCAAGAACTTTTTCAACATATTTTAATTAATTAAAATTATTCATACGACATGAACAGCTCTAATGAACAGCATTTCATTAACATGAATTCCTTATGCTAATTGCTGATGCTGCTGCTGACTGTTGTCCATTTTGTTTTACCCCAAATATTTTTTTTTTAACATTCATCAGATATGTGAATGATTTTACTGCCAAATGAAAGTGTAAGAGTTAAAAATGTTTGAGATTTTCCCTTTAACTTTTGTGGTTTTGCATTTATTATCAACACCATTCAAAAGTGCCAACAAGCATGAACAATTTTGAGCTGTGGAAGTGAATTTAAGTCACATTAGAATAAAGCAAAAAATACATAATTGCAATTCATTCTCAATCTCATTCTCTCAGATGCTCGAAAATTGTATTTTAACACGAAATAAATATTCATTAATTAAGTTTTCATGGGAATACAAAATTTAACTCTTATGTGTAATGTTCTCTTTGTTTTTGCACAAGGAGAAAAAAATACTAAAAAACTTTTCAAATTTATTTAAGTAAGTAATAATTTCAGAGGAGTATCTGAATAAGCTTTCGCTAGCCGTATTTCTTTTTATATTATATTTATGCATTACTAGTTAATAGATCCGCTGTTACGAGAGAAGTTATATAATAATGAATCGAGCTCGCACCCAGAAAAAAATTTCTGGAGGGTTATTAAATTTTTTTATATAGACTTATTCCAATTTTTTTTTATATAAAATAATCTCTATATCATAATGTCCAGTCTTTTTCTATTTCGAGCTAGTGCATTTAAAATGTCTTCTGTGGTCACTTCCACATGCTTGTGAACATTTAGAAGAGCTAACCCATTGAGCCTCTCTTCTCTAGTTTTACTTCTCATGCATGTTTTGAGTCTTCGAAGCGTCGAAAACGAGCGTTCGCTTGAAGCGACTAAAACTGACAACATTTCATCAATCTTCAGGAATCGGCTTATTAATGGATATATCATTGCATCGCAAAAATCAAGGGATTCGATTAACGTTACAGGCCGATTTGTCTGATTCAAGCAGCGTCCTCAAATATGGGGAACTCGCATAATTTCGATCGAAAGTTCTACATACTAGTGACCAGTAGCAGTGTCCGACCGAAACCGGAATTTTGGCCGAAACCGGAACCGAATATTCGGCCATTTTATAATATTCGGCCGAAACCGAAACAGAAACTGGTTATTTATATGAAAATTTAAGTTTTTACAAACGATTGTTTTTATTAAAAGAGAACAAAAGTACTACTAGTACAAAACAAGTATTATTTGAATATTGAAGTTTATAATAATTAATTGAAGTTCACTATAATAATAAATAAGATAATTTTTTATTTTATTTTTTATTACACACTTCCGTACACACTCAAAATAGTATGCACCTACAATGTTCATTTTTATAGAACTACAAAGCAAAGTATTTCTGTTTTTCTTAAAGGTTTTCTTAAATTATAAAAATAGAAATATGTATTTCGTTTTCTTTTCCTTTATCCCACACACACAGAATTCGTTCGAAAGTTTATCATTTTTTGGCTTAAGCACTTATAAGACTTTAATGGGAATTGCAATAGAGATTGTAACAGTGGTTTTATCTTATGGCTGAGGTCAGCTCAGCCGTGCCAGGATCGAGTGAAAGATCCACAAACTTTCAACAAATGAGAACGCAGTTGGTGTTGGTTTTAATATTACAATTTCAAGTTTTATTGAGACTTGTTCCTTAATATTACTTAATGCAGCGTAACGTCAGCAGTTTGGGTAACAGTGAATTGTAGGTCCGGCTGGCGGCAAAATCGGTATTCGGTTAATCGGTAAATCGGTGAATCGGTGATTCGGTGAATCGGTAATCGGTAATTCGGTAGATCGGTATTCGGCAATCGGTGGATCGGTAAATCGGTGAATCGGCTATCAGCAATCGGTAAATCGGAAGATCGGTATTCGGTGAATCGGTAATAAGTATTCGGTAGATCGGTATTCGGTTGATCGGTAGATCGGTATTCGGTAATCGGTAATCGGTAGATCGGTGAATTGGTGAATCCCGCCAGGGCCCCTAAAGCAAGACTCATTATTAATATTCTTAGAAAGTTAATGTATGCCGGACTGCGTTGGATGAACCAAAGACAGGTTCTCAACGCAAGTGTGACGTCATCAAACGGAGACTCAAAGGGAAGAACCAGCAAGCTTGCTCGCCATCGAGTCCCTGCAACCAAACCAAGCAAATCCCAATTAGAGTAAGCCGACTGCGTTGGACGAACCAAAGATTGGTTCTCACCGCAAGTGCGACATCTCAAGCAGAGACTCAAAGGGAAGAACCAGCAAGCTAGCTCGCCATTGAGTCACTGCGACCAAAAATATAGAGTATGCCAACTGCGTTGGACGAACCACGGACTGGTTCTCACCGCAAGTGCGACATCTCAAGCAGAGACTCAAAGGGAAGAACCAGCAAGCTGGCTCGCCATTGAGTCATTAAGTATAGCTTACCTAAAGCAAGACTGCTTTGGTTGGTTTTGTGTCGCCCTTTTATTCGATATGGACAGAAAACCAGTTGGGAATTATACGTTCAGTTTTGTCTTTGGCCTGCCTGGCTATGCATAGATAGGTGGTGTGCGCATTAATTAGTGGCTTATGCAGTAGTGCGGTTGTGTGTTGTCAATTAGTTTTATTGAGTAGGTATGTAGCGTGTGTTTGTTTCTATGGTCTGGTGTCGTAGTGCGGTTGTGTGTTATTGCTGCTTTAATAATAATAAGTAGAAATATTTAAGTAGTACAATATGAATATATATATCGATAATATTTAATATTATAGTTTACGTAGTGTATAAAAATATAATATTTGTAACGTCTTTATATTTATAATAATAAGTAGGAATATTTGAGTGATATAATATGAACATATATGTACATCGAAATTATTTAATATTATAGTTTATTTAGTGTATAAAAAGTATATAATATTTGTAACGTCACGTTACAAGATGATAATATCGAAAATGATAGTATCGAACTCATAAAATTAACCAAAATGTTTTGCGTTTACACGATAAATCAAATTATAGATGAATTCATAATTTTTGTTTTATACAATGCTTTGTAAATATTTTAATTAAACCAAACCTATATATTTGAATTCAATGACTGATGCAAAAAATTTTGGTATAATTCAAGAATAGCGAAAATACTCTTTTTTAATATTTTTTGTTGGATTATACGAATTTTAACCTCCTAAATCTAAATCCAAATTTCAGGCCGCTGGCAATTGGCTTAGAAGTTATAGGCCTCCAAAGTTGCAAAATGGATTGCAAATCCTTCTGTTTTTTTAGTGTTCCGCGTTATCAAAGGTGATGCGAGTACCTATTCAACGAGGTATCAAACATGAAAATCCATTCATAACTTTTAAAGATATACCTATTATTATATTTACAATTTGTCTGGAAAACTAGTGGTTTCCGTTTTACGAAAGCACGACACTAAAAATGTTTATATCTTTAAAAGTTATGCATGGATTTTTCATACTTGAATTGGTACCTTGTTGAATAGGCACTTAAATTACCTTATTATACCTTATTATACCCACAGAGTGTAGTTTTGTTGAAAAATTTAGAAAAATAGAACTTTGGAGGCCTATAACTTCTAAATCAATTGCGGGCGGCCTGCAATATTTTCAGATTTGGAGTAAGGAGGCCAAAATCAATATAATCTGCAAAAAAAAAAATTCAAAAATTTAGTTGTCGATATTCTTGAAATGTTCCGAAAATTTAACCAAAAGTTTCGGCTAGTTTCGGTTATTCGGCCATATTGCGGCCGAAACTACCAAAAAGGGTCGAAACTGGCCGTAACCGAAACCGAATATTCGGTCGGACACTAACTACTACACACTAACCACTAATCCAAAACCCTCAACTATATAATGTGATTCATTCAATATGAAGTATTAACTGAAGCTATGCTGCAGTAGATGACAAGAATTTATTAAAAGGATTGTGCATTAGCTATCCTACATGTGAATGCGTGAAAATATGATGAAACAGATTACAAGAATATATTAAAAGGATTGTGCATTAGCTATTCTACATATTCTGTTGTAAGTGCGTGAAGCTATGATGCAGCAAATCATAATAATCGATCAAAAGCAATGTTCACAGGCACTTAAGGCAAGGCTGGTGGTCTAGCGCTCGAAAATTTAAGGTATTTTTAGGATTTTTTTAAAAGTTTAAATATTGAACAACGATATTTAAACTTTTCAGGTATAATTGTAACACTCATTCATCATTATCAAAAAATTATTTTTTAATTTAAAAAATTGTTGATCTTGTTCAAAATGGCGCTCAATGTGATGCTCTCAAAGGAAAAGGGCATGGGCGGTGTTGTAGATTTTGACTTTTCTATTTATCTAAAAAATAAAACCCAAGAATATTATTAATCGCTATTAGGCCAGCAATGGCTGGCGCTAGAAAAAAAAAATATTGAAAATTGTCATAATGACGCGCATTTGAAAATTAAGTTCTTAAAACAGCTTGTTTTCTACCGGTTATTAAGTGTAAAATATACAATGTTTTTGAAAAAAACTTTGATTCCAGTTCCAGCGATAGCACATTTAAATTTCAGATGATATGGCTGAATAGTTTTTGTTTTTTCTATAACACCATACCGAAAAAAAGTATTTTCAAGATAAATGAGTAAAAAGAGAATTAATGTAGACGAAACACTGTGGCTCGACACCTACAAAAGAGAAAATAACGTCAGAACGACTTTACTTTTAAAATATCAAAAAAAAAAAAAAAAAACCATTTCATAAAAATTCTAAGCCTGAAACAAGCCGTTTTGATAAATATAATTTACGAATGATAAGCGATCCAAATATTTGCACAACACGATTAGGAACAACTGTTGACGCAATATTTACTAGAAATATCGATGATATTACGTCTATATAATATACGTTTGCTATTTCAGATATTAAAACCAAACATTTTATAAATAAATTTCCATAATAATAATTAAAAACATTTACTAAAATAATTCAAAATTAATAATGTAAAGTAATAAAATTTACTGGTGGGAATATTATTTTTTTTAGTTAACTTTATGGTATTTAAAATTTTTTAATTTAAAAATTTTTTTAATTAAAAATACCATCAAATTATCAAACTTATGAAACTGCGAAAAAGCTTCGCTTCTCTCGTGTGTCCAACGACGCATCTGCTTTTTATCAGGTTACATCCAGGTGGACTTATGAATATTGAGATGTTTGAATTTAGAGCTTCTTATGACCATGCTTCGTGCTGCAGCGAGGTCAATCAGCCTCATTCCGTTATTTGAGGTGTTGTCGAGAAGGCATAATTTTTATCATTTCTATTAAATTTCCCACGGAAATAATTAAAAAAGCAACATTATTAAATAGATTATTAAATAGAAAGCACATGTACATGACGTTTGAATGAAAAAATGATGGATGAACGAACGTACTACACCTTGAGTTGTCCAACCTGTGGACTTTGACGTTTTGGCAATTCATTTTCGGATTCAAGATTCGGATCTCAAATTCGTGGGGATTATGAGAGGCGAAGAAAAATAAAATTTTTTCGTTAACTGCACTCTTTCTCTTGGATGGCAAGTAACCACTTTACCACTTTAAAAAAAATCCGTAAAACCTTCTGGAGTAAAGCACCTTGTTGAACGTGTTGGGAAAACATAACTTTACACACACCATTGAAATAACTTGCGTACAAACCCAAGCAGCCAAACAAGCTTGGAATAAGTTTGTATTAAACTTACAAGCATAAGCACCGCACTTGGAAAGGCTTGTTAAAATTGTTGTGAAATGCTTTCAAGTAATTGTAGAATAAGCAAAAATGAACCCTTGGAAATATATTCCTTACTGTAATATTAGTGTAAGCGCTTATTCAAATGGATATAAGTGCTGTAAATGAGCTTTCTACAAAACTTACTTTACAATTGGCAAAAAGTGTTGTAAAAATATTATTGAAAACAATTATTAAATATTTGGAAATAAGTAAGTTTTTCCAAGTCTTTTTAAAAAATTGAAAAAAGTATTATAAAAATATAATTAAAACAATTAGTAAAGAATTGCATCCTTGTCTTCTTGAAGCAACTTTTCAAATGCATTGCATTGTTCCATATTGTTTAAAGAATTACTGACATAACTTTGCGTATTGGCCAATGTAGCTTTTTTAATTCTTTAACTTCATTCCGTAAAGTTTGTATTCCAGCAGTAAAACGGTTTATTACTGGCTCGGGCTTACTGGCTTGTTTTCACAACTTGTACTGCTATAGCTGAAATACAGATTTCATTAATAATTGCTCGTGTATAGAGATAAAATCGTATTTGTACCTGAATTAGTAACATCATCATATTCTATACATAAATTGATGTCTGTATTTTTTTAACTTTGAAATGACTTGAAAAAAACGAATCAATCAAAGAAATTTACAAATTTTTAATTGAATCACTGAACACAAGCCACTTACATGAAAATTGTTAGTGATGGAACTTCGGTTTTAATTGCAATTGTAATTTTCAATGCTTGGGGAATTCCATTGTAAAGTGAAAGTGGTGAAACTATTACCCCTGAAAGCATTTTCCAATCATGTTTTGAAACAGCTTGTTCATTGAGTAAAAAGCCGCTTTACGTTGTCCTACTGTGCCTTACGATATGTGAGAAAGAAAGTAATATAATCGAATTTCATTATACTTTGGTAAACTCTCGTCATTTTTAATTTTTGTATGAAGAAATTTACTTTTACATTTTACAGCCCTATTCTGGCAAAGTGACAATTGTTTCCCAGTATTTTTAAAATTTCCATGTGTTTTTTGTAATTTTTTGATTTCAAAACAAAATTTGAAGCTCCAAAAACGAATTTTTTTAATGAGAAGCAAGTGACAATTTTCATCAAAATTTGTTAGTTTTGAGCTTAAAATTTTGTTTTAAAATCAAAAAATTACAACAAACACATAGAAATTTTAAAAATACTGGGTAACAATTGTCACTTTGCCAGAATAGGGCCGTTAGACTGTCTCACAGAGTCGCAGCACACTTTTATACTTTACACTATACTAAATCTTAAAAATTTGTGTATTGCATCGGTTGTAGTGCATTCAAAGCCTCTCCGAAGTCCAATAAACTGTAACATCGCTTCCTTCTGTGATTATATCTGAAAATGTATTACGAGTTTAAAATGTTAAAAAAAAAATAAATTCCAAGTAAGTTTATGGTAAAATGCATCTCTGGTGGGATAGAATGTGTAATAAATTTAGAAATAAACCTAAAAATTTAAATTTAATACGACATGCAGAAAAAATCAAAACAGATTCGAACATACTTTGTTTTCAGGGGCGAAACTAGACTATCTTCAGTCTGCCAATTTACTTTCAGTAGTACCTTATACGAATTTCAGTCGGCCAACTCACTTTAAGTCGCATCAGCGTTGAATTGTTGAAGCGTTGAATTGTAAACGAATCCAGTGTTCCATTGTGACAAAATGCAGAAAAAGTTCAGAAAAGTAGTATAAATTTTGATATAAAAGTACGGAAAGAGTAATACAGAGAAGTTTGAAAGGGAGCAGCGGACCAAATGTCAAAAATGCACCATTTTTAGTCCAATCATGGTTGTGCAATATCTTTGACCAAAAATAAAAACTAAAAATGATATTTTTGTTTGAGAAAAAAATATTAATGAAAAGGCGATTTTTATTTAAGATTTAAAAGATATAATCAGATTACTATTTTTGTACCTGGGCAAAAACTTTAATATCATAAAATAATGATTATATATTTTAATTTTATTTTAAAAAAGATCAAATAACCAAGGCATGTGCCTTATACAAACAAGGTTTGGTCTTTGACCTGAAAGGAAAGATTTATTTAAGGAATTGATTGGAACCATACGTAAATTATTGATTCACAACCGTGAAAGACAATTTGAATTGCTTTTAACCGAGACTAGTGTTATGCCTTAAGCTCCGCAAGCATTTCCAGCCCTTAGTTAATCCTGTCCTTTAATTCAACATTTTTCACAATTTAGTTCTGGATTTTTAGTTTTCCATAATTCTTAAATGTAGGAAAGAACAAAGAAAGTGAAAAGAACCATGCCCGAACCCGATTTCGAACCAGGGACCTCTGGGTTGATAGCCTTAAGTTTAAGCTTAAGTTTTTTGATATTGCTTAATGATAACAGTCCCAGATACAAATACCTTTTCAAAGAGTTGAAAAAATAAGTGGAAAAGCCCAAACGAGCAAAGGTGTACTCAGTCGCCGCACACAGTGCCTTTTTTTTACCAACACAGAAAAAACAAATTTAATGAACAGCATACGTTAAAATTAATTCATTGATTTTAATGAAAAAATCATTGAATTTTAATGAAATGTTCATAGTTTTAAACGTACTGTTCATTGAAATCAATGAAGTTATATTCATTAAAAATGTCTAAATAAATATCAATGATTTGTTTTCATTATTTTAATGAACTTTTTATATCAATGAAAAGTACATTGATTCCAGTTGCAAATCAAATTTTAACGAACCATACATTGATTTTTAATGAACAGTTCATTGAATTCAATGTTTAGGTCATTAAATGCAATGTATAGTTCATTAAGTTCAATGCATAGGTCATTGAATTCAATGTATAGTTCATTGAATTTAATGTAAAGTTCATTGAATTTAATGTATAGTTCATTGAATTCAATGTATTGTTCATTGATTTCAATGTATAGTTCATTAAATTCAATGTATAGTTCATTAAATTCAATGTATAATTCAATAAATTCAATGTATAGTTCATGTAATTCAATGTATAGTTCAGTAAATTCAATGCATAGTTCATTAAATTCAATGCATAGTTCATTAAATTCAATGTATTCAGTTCATTAAATTCAATGTGTACTAATTTATTCCCTTCCCAATTTTGTTTGAAGTGAAACGCGAAGTTGTGAAGACGTGTGGCAACTGTGTGTGTACATTTTAGACAAAAGGTGATAATAAATTAAATTAAATTAAAAGTGGAGAAAATGTTGTGCTTTGAATGTAAAAGAAAATTTAAATCTGTTGAACTACTATTAGTATAAGTAAATAATAGGAAATATACCTGGCATTTTAAGTGACTGCTGCCATCATTTTCAAAAAATGTTTACATTTTTTAAGGATGAAAACCACATCTGTATATATAAAAGAGAGTGGCGTTAGTTACTACGCTTATAACTCAAGAACGGCTGGACCGATTTCGAAGATTCATACCAATTCTAACTGGTATCCGGTTAAACAAGAAGAATATCTTTATATTTCCGAAAAATCCCCGAAAAATTCATTTTCCCATACATTTTGTATGGAGCTACTTTACGACGCATTCTGGATGATCGATGACTTTTTTTTTGTAGCAATTTTTTTTTTGTCACACATTAAAAACGAATATAATTTTAAATGCTGGTTCCGTCAGAATTTTTCAAGTTTTAACAAATTTTTATCAGCTTTCGACAGTTTTTGAAATTCAATTTGATTTAATAGATTCTTTTGAAATGATTTTTTGTAAAAACTACTAGCGAAAAATGATTTCATAGAGGTGAGTGGAGTTTCATAAAGTGCACATTGTGAATGGTTATGTTCTTTGTGATTGCGTGCGCATCAACAATCAATCGAAACGTTAATTTGGAATAGTGCATTTAATTTGTAGGTGCATTACTTTGAAAATAGACGTTTTAAATACGAATTCGCTGTTTATTTTATTCCGATTGATCATTTCGTGTGCAATCCTAGTTGCCAACGAAAATGTTTATTTTGTAAGGTTATGACATTTGTGCACATGTATGTATTGATATTTCCATAATTACTCTTATGACATTAATTTCTCAGTGTTATTCAAAATTCCGCTCACCAACAATGGCTCCATTCAGCAGAAAATTTGGTACGTAGCTACTCCACAACTTTCGGGCTGAATGAAATGTATCATAACGTGCTCAAACAACATGTTCCCCGATCGGTCGCCATCTTAGGTATCGAAAAATTGTTTGCTACTTTAGTTGAGCTGCTTATGCTCTTTTCATTTTGACAGCTAAAAAAACATGGCTGCAAACTGTCAATTGTTGCTGAAGTTGTGCTGTGAAGTGAAAATAGATAATTATTAATTATTAGAAGATTATTCATCAATAAAGCTGTTAATTAATGATTTCTTGTGTGAAACGAATGCACAATAGTATAAACAAATTTTAGAAAAAACAAAAAACAACGAATGGCGAACAGCTGTTTGACGTTTTGAAAAAAAACTTATTCAGCAGAAAGTATCACTTTATGCTACATCGCTATCTGAGCACTTTTTCAGCAGGAATGCGGCCAATGAGAAAACGTCGTGCAAATCAAACAACTCAACATTTGTTTTTGTTGAAAAATTAAATCAATTAAAAATTGCACATCTGGCTACCTTTCATATGACACAGCATTTATTTGCAAAAATTCTTCCAGTTAAGCGCAAAAATTATATTGCTGTTTTTATCATCAAAACATCTCTAAGTTTTTTCGCGAAATTTATTTTTTCCAAAATGTTGTTTTTATATTTTTTACAAAAAAATTAAAGCCTCCAAAATAATTTATGTGAAAAAATTACTCCAATATCTCTTTCCAATTAAAAGTTATGGCTTATACGATTAAGTTACTTTATGATTTATCGAATATCTTTGGAGTTATAGCTTGCACAGCTTTGGAATTCAGTATTCGACCACAATTTAAACATACTGTTTCACTGATAAAATTTGATGGGTGTTTGGAAACGGGGGCGTGGCAGCAATGCGCCAGGTTACAGCTAGTAAAAGATAAAGCTGTGCGGGCAAAGTTGGCAGAAATTGAAGTTTTCACTAATTACAGTGGTAAGCTTAATTTTTCTCGAGGCTAAGTGAATAAATAGTTATTTTTTTCAAATAATATCTTTCCAGACAGTACTGCTATGAAACTTCTGTGGAGCCTTCATGGGTATTTGGTGCCCACTCAAAAAGTATGCAGTAAGGACAACTTTGGAAGAAAAACTTTCCTAAAGCATACAATTACCAGTTCCCAAGAGGCATTCGTTTTTGTTGGAAGCAGCATCCAAGAAGTCGAGGAGCATATTGAGTTTTTAAAAACTAAAGTAGAAAATATTAAACCATTAATCCTTGCTGTTGGAGAGAATAACTTCTCCTCATTCCAACAATTTTATGTGTTCATGGATGGTGTAAAATTTCAATTTGCTAGTTTTATTAGAGCCGTAGATGTGTGCTTTAAAATTTTTTCAATTATTTCAATTATTTCAATTAAAATATACCGCGGCATGCACTCTCGTGTGGCCGTATATTTTTATAAATTTAAAAACTAGTCAAAATCTTCGAAAATTTGTATATTATTGGACTCTTTAAAATAAAAAATATTGTTGAAATTGTAATTATTTCCTTATTTTAAAAATGTTTAGAGAAGGATTAACAAATAATTCATTAAATTTAATGAATTTCATTAAATTTAATACTGAATACATCAAATTCAATGAACTGTACATTGAATCCAATAAACTAAATACATTAAATTCAATGAACTTAATACATTAAATTCAATGAAATAAACAGTAAATTCAATGAACTATACATAAAATTCAATGAACTATACATTGAATTCAATGAACTATAATACATTGAATTCAATGAACTATACATTGAATTCAATGAACTTAATACATTAAATTCAATGAAATAAACATTAAATTCAATGAACTATACATTGAATTCAATGTAAGGTTCATTGAACTATACATTAAATTCAATGAACTCTACATTGAATTCAATGAACTATATATTGAATTCAATGAACCTTACATTGAATCCAATGAACTGTACATTGAATTCAATGAACTTTTCATTAAATTCAATGAAAAAATCATTAAGTTTGACATTTTTTTAATGAACGTGTTCATTGAATTCAATGAAGTGTACATTGATATTCAAGGAACCATTCATTGAAAATCACTAAGTTTAATGAACTATTCATTAAAGTATGAAGAAAATTCATTTAATTCAATGACCACAGTTCATTGGACCAAAAACAATGAATAATTCATTGAAATTAATGCACCTTTTCATTAATATAATGTACCTTTTTGGTTCAGTGTAATTAATAAACTTTCGTAGCACTTTCTGAGATTGTAATTTTTATCCAGAAATACCCAACATTCTTTATAACGAATTTAAATGACGATCTTATATTTCGATGAATTGTTTTTATAGATGAATATAAACTTGTATTGGATCAGATTACATCACTGATGCGAAATAATTTAAGCAGTTGCTTAGAAACAATAATGCGGTTGTATGAACTCTTTAATCCAATTATATTTTCTACTAACTTGCCCCAAAAGCGAATTCTAGAATCAATAACATTGTTACCAAAAAATTGTTTGTTGGATTCTTTTCAATTGAAAACGGAGTTTGATGTATTCTATCATCTATGCGAAAGCGTAGAAACTCTGTCGGGTACAGCTAATGTTCCAGAATGCAATAAAAAAATCCCTTTCTGCAGTTAACAAAATGACTCGTATGCTGTGCATAGCGCCTGTTACTGTTGCTGGAATTTAGAGAATGTTCAGCAAATTAAAATTAGTTTAACTTTCTTATCTTATCTTATCTTATCTTAGATAATATTGCGCAACAATGGGGTACCTTATAAAAAGAAGAATTAATATTTAAATGTTATACTGAAAAATAAAGTTTTTATTAATTATTTAGAACATTTTTTTTTATAACTAGCTGGAACCCGGCGCGTTGCTGCCACGCCCCCGTTGCCAAACTTCCATAAAATGTTATCAGTGAACCTGCATTGAGTTGATCTAAATTTGGGTTGAATGAGAGGTGCCACGCCCCTTTGTTTAACTCCCATAAAATTTGATTAGTGAAACGGCATGTGTAAATCGTCGTAGATTAATGAATTCTTAGGCTATAACTTCAAATCTATTGGATATCGCAAATCGCATATTTGGGTTGTATGGGAGGTGCCACGCCCCCTGAATGGCGTGTGTAAATTGTGGTAGAATACCGAATTCCGAGGCTGTGCGAGCTGTAACTGAAAAGCTATTCGATATCGCAAATTATGGGAGGTTGCCACACCATACGTCCATAAAATGTTATCAGTAAAACGACATGTGGAAATTGTGCTCGAATACCGAGGCTGTGGAGGTCTATAACTCCAAAGCTATTCGATATCGCAAATTCTAGTTGCAAGGGAGGAGCCACGCCCCTTGTACAACGCCCATAAAATGTTATCAGTAAAACAGCACGTGTAAATTGTCGTCGAATACTGAATTCCGGGGCTGTGTGAATTATAACGCAAAAGCTATTCAAAATATTAAATGTGGGTTTTAAGGGAGGTGCCACGCTCCCTTTCCCAACGCCCATAAAATTTTATCAGTAAAACGGCACGTGTAAATTGTGGTCGAAAACCCAATTCCATGGCTGTGCGAACTATAACTCAAAAGCTATTCGATATCTCAAATTTGGGTTGTATTGGAGGTGCCACGCCCCCTTGTCCAACACCATAAAATGTTATCAGTTAAACTTAATGTGTAAATTGAGTTCGAATATTAAATTCCGAGCCTGTGCGGTCTGTAACTAAAAAGCTATTCGATATCGCAAATTTGGGTTGTATGAGAGTGCCACGCCCCCTTGTCCAACGCCCATTTTTTCTTTCTGTAAAAAACGTTTGTAGACTATTACAAACATTTTAAAAAAGTTAGCCAAATTGGCGCAGGCGTTCTGCGATTTTAGGTATATATAAAAAAGTGGGCGTAAAAGTGGGAGTGGTCAATTTTTCTTCAGTAAAAACTTAAAATGGATTACTACGAACATTTAAAAAATAAATTAGCCAAATCGGTGTAGCCGTTTTCCGATTTTAGATAAATAAAAAAGTGGGCGTAAAAGTGGGCGTAAAAGTGGGCGTGGTCAATTTTTCTTTCCGTAAAAACCTAAGTTGGACTATTACGAACATTTTAAAAAAATATCCAAATCGGTTCAGCCGTTCTCAACTGATGCAATTACCAACGAACGACATTTGATTTTTATTTATATAGATATCAAAACAGTGGGCGCAAAAGTGGGCGTGGTCAATTTTTCTTTCAGTAAACACTTAAATTGGATTACTACGAACATTTGGAAAAAAAATTATCCAAATCGGTCCAGCCGTTTTCCGATTTTAGATAAATTGAAAAAAGTGGGCGCAAAAGTGGGCGTGGTCAATTTTTCTTTCCGACAAAACTTAAATTGGATTACTATGAACATTAAAAAATATTATCCAAATCGGTCCAGCCGTTTTCCGATTTTAGATAAATTGAAAAAGTGGGCGCAAAGTGGGCGTGGTCAATTTTTCTTTCCGTAAAAACCTAAGTTGGACTATTACGAACATTTAAAAAAAAAAATTATCCAAATGGGTTCAGCCGTTCTCAACTGATGCAATTACCAACGAACGACATTTGATTTTTATTTATATAGATTCATTTAAAAAATTAAAAGAAAAAGAGTTAAAGAAATTGTAAAGCTCTGTCTATTATGTTGCACACATAAACTATGAATTATTAAAACAAAAACGAAAATAAATTTTTAAATGCTGATTCGATAATGTTGAAATAATTTTATTTTATTTTCTTTGAAAGAGGGAACAACATGAAAACTGTCTTTAAGGGATCTTTTTACTTGAAAATTTTTTTCAATTTTTTGGTTTATATGAAAGTGTTGCTATATGTGGGTAGAATACGTGTTAAAAACTTCAGGATTTCTTAAAACGAGTCAAAGATTAACGAAAAAGTCTGTTTGAGCTGAAACTGTTTTGCATTATATTTATTATTGTAAAATCTCTAATATTACCTACAATTATTTATTAGAACTTTAAACTCGAATTTGTAGAGCGTTTGAATTGTAAAAAATGGGGTAATTTTTCAATTTTTGTTTTCAAAATGGCGCCAAAAACAGGTATGAGTATTATGGTTTAGATAAACTAAAAATTTTCATTTATATGACACCGTTTTAGAATCAAAAATTGAGGTCCAAATTGTGAAAAGCTGAAAGGGCAGATAAAAGGCAAAAAAAAAAAAAGTAAAAATTCAAAACATACTTAATTATATGTATTTTAATATACACAAGTATTTTTTCATCATATAAAAAATTTTTACAAAAAATAATTACAAAGTGCTTTTCTTAGCCGTTCAAATTAAAAAGACCCCTTAAGATTTATTAATACTAATTGAACGGATTAGTAACTTTTGTTAAATTCGCTATGTTGTATTTAAAAAAAAGTCGGAACTTAAGGGTATCCAGCCGGCCGAAATACCTTGCTACCCCCCAATCAAAATGGCCTCGGTGCGCTCCTGCTTGTTTTACGTTGCTTACACCATCGCACAATCTAACACACATGCAAATTTTGACTTGTTGTAACACACAATAGGACAATGTAAATCCATTGCAGGAGTCCGAAGGCCTTCTAGCAGTCCTGCGTTAAGTTTTAAAAGGCCTTCCACACTCCTTGCAAACAACTTTGTATTGCTTGTATGAAATGGGAAAATTTGCGTTCTTTCTAGAAGTCACGTTAGAAGGAAAAGCAATATAAATATTAACTTGAAATAAAAAACGACTAACAATTTCAGATTTGAACCATGGTCCTCTATGCGGCGGTTTGACATCTTTCCCACTCTTCTTTCGTAAAAGGTAAGTAAGCTTTCGGGAGCCCGGGTTCGAGACCCAACTCGGACAAAAAAATTTTTGTTGTTGTTTCTTTTTTAAATCTACATTTTTTTACAAATTGTTCTGTGTATTTAAATTTTTTTAAATGTTTTTTTTGTAAATTTTTTCATATAAAATAATATGAAAAGATTCAGAACTTTCAAAAGGTAGGCCTTACAGAAGTACTCATCAATGCAGTGATCATAGAAGATATATTGACGCCAATAAAAGCAGTGGTAGCCTGCCTTCTTTTGCGGAGCACTCGCTAAAATGCCCACTGGGAAGTGACCTTAAGCTAACTAACAACGGCTGATTGGGAACATATAAACATAAAAAATTATGATGGGCTTAATGTTAATGTTAATGTTGTGTGGTGGAGATGCGTACTGCGACCTAAATGAGATTTATTGTACCTCCTTCTCAAAGCTCCGCTGGGTTTGCGGATTACAGAATTTCATCCAGCCCTATTTCTCTAATGAATTTGAGAATATTCTTAGGTTCAAGGGATGAAACCTGCTCTAGACTCAGCTCATAATTCTAGTTTAGTTTACGGCGTCGCAGTTTGTAAGTAGGTGTATTGGAGTCTCCTCTGCTTCTTCACAGAAACGGCAGTTACTATCGGTCTCTATGCCCAATTTCATCAGGTGGTATTTCAGTTTACAGTGTCCTGTAAGGAACCCCGTTAGAATCCTAAGATTCGGTTTGCCTAAGCTTATGCACAATTTTGCTCTCCGAGTGTTAAAATCTCTGAGGAGCAATTTGGATTGTCTTAGCTTTGGGTGGCTTTTCCAAAGGTTTGAACATTTATGCTTCTCCTCCCTTCTTAGTTCTTCTTTTATAGAATGTGTGCCCAATCCGCAGAATGGTTCCGGTTCTATAAATTTTGTGGCTGCACCCTGTCGCGCTAGACCATCGGCTTCTTCGTTACCCTGTATTCCTTTGTGTCCTGGGACCCAAAGTATAGTAACAGTGTTATTCTTGCCTAGTTCGTTGAGTTTTGTTAGGCATTCCCATGTTATTCTCGATGATATCTCACAGGAAACTAATGCTTTGATTGCTGCTTGGCTGTCTGACATCACAACTATATCCTGACCTTTGTATTTACGGTCCAGATTGAATTGTGCACACAGCTGTATTGCTAGGATTTCCGCTTGGAAGATACTGGGTGTTGTCCCCATAGGTTCAAAGTGCTTGGTTCTTGGGCCAAGAACCCCTGCGCCTATACCTTCCAATGTCTTGGACCCATCTGTATACCATGCTATACTATGTGGTTTCTTAACTTGCGATATCATCTCGCTGTCCCACTCTTTCTTGGTACTAAGCTTAATTCCGAAGTGTTTTTCGAAGTTATACCTTTTTACTATATCGTCTCTTGGTAGATCGAAGTAGGGAGTGTGCTTTGCAATATCCTCCTTCTCTCTACTGCTGATAGTTTTACCTAAACCTGTCCCCTCTTTTGCAATGCCCAACAGAGTTCGCTTGGCTACTCCCTCTATGACAAGGTGTAAGGGTGTTAGGTCCAGAATTACTTCTAGTGCTGCTGTAGGGCATGTCCTCATGGCCCCTGTGATGCATACACAGGCCAGTCTCTGCACCTTTGTTAGCATATTCCTCATTGTGGTTAGCTTGGTTCTCTCAGCCCATGCTATTGCACCATAGGTGAGGATGGGTCTCACCATCATGGTATACATCCAGCGGAGAACTGTTGGGTTACAACCCCAGCTTTTCCCCACCAGGCTCCTACATACCATGAGTGCGCGCGTTGCTTTGTTTATAGTTACGTCTGCATGTCTTCTCCAGAGAAGCTTTGAATCTAGTGTAAGTCCCAGATACTTTACTTCTCCTTTGAAGGGAATTTCAGTGCCATCCATTCTCATTGTTCGGAGGTTTGGCAGGCTTCTTTTGTTAGTAAAAGGTACTATGGTGGTTTTTGCTGGGTTGATACTTAATCCCACCGTGTTGCACCACTCCTTTGTTATTGACAGTCCTCTCTGTATCAGGTTACAGAGTGTATCCTCGAACTTCCATCGTTAATAATTCGTCCACAACAAGACTCCACAGCAGTGGAAAAAGGACTCCGCCTTGTGGGCAGCCTTTTGTTGTTTTGATTCTTATAGTGGTGTTGCCCACTTTTGTTTCTGCAGTTCTAGTGCTAAGCATTTGGCATATCCATCTGCTGAGCATATCATTTACTCCTTTTTTGTGTAAAGACTTCTTCACAGCCTCGTGAGAAGTATTATCAAAGGCTCCCTCTATGTCTAGAAAGGCACAGAGTACGGTTTCTTTGTTTTTGAAAGCTGACTGGATGTTACTAGCCAACTGGTATAGAGCAGATTCTGTAGATCTACCCGCCCTATATGCGTGTTGACATGGGTGCATTGGTGCCTTCTCCAGAATCTCAGTTCTTAAATAGTTATCTATTACCTTTTCCATTGTTTTAAGTACAAATGAGGTAAGGCTAATGGGTCTAAACGACTTTGATAGTGGTTTTTTCCCCCTACTTTTGGTATGAAGGTGACTATCGCCCTTCTTCATTTCCTTGGGATATAGCCCAGCGCAAGGCTGCTTCTAGTTATTTTGACTAGGTGAGGCAATATAGTTTCTGCACCTTTTTGTAGAAGTGCAGGAAAGATGCCGTCTAAACCTGCTGATTTGAATGGTTGAAAGGTTCTGAGTGCCCAATCTAGACAAGCCTTAGTAAAAATGCTCGTTTCAAGTTTCCATTCTTCTTGATTTGGAGTAATCTGCCTGTCTGCTGTCTCATACTCAGTTACCGGTGTACTGCCCGGGAAATGAGTTTCTAGAAGGTGACTGGCTCGTTGCTCTTCTCTAAGCGTATAGCTTCCGTCTGGCAATAAAAGTGACATTCTTTTCTCTACTCTGCCTTTAGCCATTGCTTTGTGTATCCTGGCTGCGGCTGGCGTGGAAGAAATGTCTTCGCAGAAAGTTCTAATGCTTTGTCTTTTGGCTTTTCTGATTTCTTTATTGTACTCCGTAAGAGTCGCCGTGTAGTTGTGCCATTCTCCGTTGCGCTTTGCGGCATTAAAACTGCATCGCACCTTCTTTCGGAGTCTGGTTAACTCGGCGCTCCACCAAAGAGTATGTTTTGTTCTTGCCTTGTGCCCTGTTGGGCAGCTAGATTCGTAGGCATTATATGCTGCATTGTTTACCTGCTCTACATAGCATTCAAATTCTAGGATGTTACTAATTCTACTCCTAGCTTTTACGCTCTGTAGGTTTTCTTTCAGGGTGTTGGTGTAGTTGTCCCAGCTGGTATTTCTTGGGTTTCTTTTGGGTTCTATCTCTTGACATTTTGCCCCAAGTCTAAACTCTATTATTCTATGGTCAGACATTGAAGGTTCCGTTGATACCCTCCATTCCCTAATCATATCCCAACCTCTGGGCTTCCTGTGGTGAGATCTAAGACCTCTTCTCTATCCCTAGTGACAAAAGTAGGTGTTACCCCCACATTGTAAAAGTCTAGGTTACTACTTAAAAGAAATTCTAAAAGGTACTCACCTCTGGTGTTGACGTCGGTGCTTCCCCAAATTGTATAGTGTGCGTTGGCGTCACAGCCGATGATTAGTGGAAGTTGCTCTTTCCTGCAGTGCTCCACTAGCCGTCTTATCTCCGCTGGGGGGATGTTTAGAACGTCCCCAGGAAAGTATGCGGATGCGATCACTATGGCGCGGTGCTTGCCATCAGTTTCGATGTTAGTCTCGAATACTGTTAGGTCCCGCGTCATAAATTCTGAAAGACAAATCTAATTAGTATTTTTCTGCATTAGGATGCATGCTCTGGGATTGCTTGTTCTGTGGTCCCAAGTTACCTGACCCTCTCTGCAGTAGAGGCCACTGACTTTTCCCCTGTAGCACCAGGGTTCTTGGATAAGCACGAAGCCCAGTTGCTCTGTGGTAAACCTCCGAGCAATAACTGCTGAAGCAGCTTTTGCATGGTAGAGGTTTACCTGGGCAAATTTCGTGCTGGTTTCTGTGCCGATCGTCATAGCACCGCGCTGCTGCCCCGATCTTCTTCAGGCAGCGTTGCTCCTACCTCAGTTGAAAGTTCGCTTTTACTACCATCAATCGAGAGAGCGGCGAGGTTCATGCCCTCTGCCTGATCTCCGATTGAAGGTGTTGCGGTGATGACCGAGACGGAGGCGAAGTTCTCCGCGACAACTTCACCAGTTATTTGTGTTGATGGCGTTGCGTCTTTCCCTTCATTGGGAGTTACAGACGTAGTTTCTGTGGACGTAGCTTCTGTTACCACTGTCGACGTTGCAGCTGTGGGCGCTACAGCTGTGGATGTTGCTGCTATGGACGGTTTGGTCGTTGGGGGCGATTTTGTGCCCAACACCGGAATGGTTCCAAAGCGGAAGCTGATAGTTGAGCCCCGTGACTTGATAGTTTCAAGTGACTCCCTAGCTATTGAGAACGTAAGCATGTGCCCACTTCCCTCATCCTTAGAGCTCAGTATCTTCCAATACTTCGTATTGAGACCATCGTTCTGGGCGGCAATTAGTCCCATCGATCTATTGATCTCCGTACATGAGCTTCTTGGCAAGAACATCCTAATTGTATGCCCTTTTGGAACCTCCTCCCCTAGGCAAGCCATCAGTTCTAGCCCTTTCCAGTGCTCGAGCTTTGGTGCTGATGCTCGCAGCCATTCTGCTGTTGAGGGATTCGAACAGTCGACCAGTAACATGCCCGGACGGAAGTGAATTACCTCAAACTGTAGCTTGGTGGACCAGCCCTTCACTACTTTGTTCAGTACGGCTTCTTCTAGCTCCGAGAGCTCATCCGGACTTAGCATTTGCCGGGGGTATTCTTTGGGTAGGACCGCAATTTGTATGCCTTTTGTTATGCTGGCATAGCTGGTCCTCTTTTTCAGTGGTTCTGGTTTGGGTAACTTGGCCCCAGGTTCTGACCTACTATTACTCCCAGGAGCTGTTTTTATCCTCTTGCTCTCTGGGCGTTGAAGAGGCGTTATCTCATTACAACTCCTCTTCGTTGTCTCTGGTAAGCCGGTGATTCCCCGATGCTCCAACGCTTTTTCACGAGCTACTTCGGGTGCCATGCCCTGTTCCAGGTAGCGCAGATACCATTTTACGCCCGCTCCACTTAGACCAACTCTTAGTGGGTCGTCTACTCCTCCTGGCTCCCCACGCTGAGGACGATGGACAAGGCGACGTCTACTATGGAAGGGCTTGTGTGAGTGCCCTTCTTTTGTTTCCCTTTTCTGTGCTGCTTCCTTGGACGTGGACGCAGTTTCCGTACTTGGGATTCTTTTCGGAGCCGATGTCATATCTTCTCGGTGTTTTTCCGGGGGCGTTGTGACAGGATGTAATCTCCTAGGGCTCGAAGTTTTCCTTTGGTGGCTCGTACTAGGCCTTTGATCTTTGTGGATGTTATGCTCCACTCGATCTCTGCCGTACGGGTTCCTCCTGATCTGTGTTCTGCAGAGTCTGTGATCATCTTTATGGATTTTATGTTCCACCTGATCACTTCTGCGTGAAGTCCTAATGACTTGAGTTCTGGTTGGCGGATTAGGATTACTCCTAACTTTGGTGCCATGCTTTTGACCTTCTCCTTGGAATCTCTGTTCCATAAGGTCTGCTGCTCTCCTTGCAGTGATCCCACAAGTCTTCTTGTTTGTTGTGTTTTTGTTTTTTGGTTAATGATGGGCTTAACCTTTCCTTTTCAAAATCGAATTTATATTGATATTTTGAAGAACATTATTGGTTTTAAATGCTTATTAAAATATCATATTTTTAATTACATTGCATATTTGTTTTCGTTTGGAAATGAAGAATTCTCTCATTGTAAATATTATCTCGCTCTTAGCTCTTATAGCTTAAAAGATCAGCTGCATTAATGAAATTTCTAGCTATAAATTTCTAATAAAGCCTTTTTTTTAAAATCTACCAACCGCTTTTGAACTCATTTGATCTCATTATATTTTCGAATATTTTGCTGCATTAAACAAAAGAAAACGTTATTAAAATATTCCAGCTCGAGTGCACTGGAACATGCACAAACGATAAACGAACGAACAAGCATAGCGAGTGCACACACACACACATACACACAAAGGCACGCAAGGATAAGCAAAAAGAAAAACACAAAAGCTACAGGAAACGAAAAACGATGAAATATCAACGGTAAAGCTTTTAAACTTTTTTGAAAACAATCTGCAGTTGTTGATGTGTGCACATGTTTGCATGCAAACACGCATAAACACACACACTCAAACAAACAAACTCTCGAATACACAAAAAATACAAACATAAAACTAAATCTGCAGATTATCAACATCTGCGCACGTTTTTTCTTCAAGTTTGGCAGCAGCACGTTGTGGATGTTGACGATGTTGTTGTGTTTGACATCCCCTTCATCCTTACATTGTTGCTACTGCTGTTTGCTCATCGCACCTCATGCGAACTCATTGAATGGTTTACTGCTACGCAACAGCTCCATTTTCATGCTGCTACCTTTTTTCTGCAGCTGCTGCTACTTTTTCTGCTGCAGTTTCCGGTTCAGCTCAACACGATGCTGCACTCCACACTTTGTCGTCATCGAATGAGCAACGCTTTGAGATTGAAGTCGAAAATCGTGTTTGGGGGAAACAAGCTGATCCTTAGCTCATCAGCGAGGCAACGTGAAGGACTACGTGTTGAGCTTTGAGTGGAAGAAGAAAAAACAAACCGCCGCTCATTCAAGGAGATGAAAGCTGAATTAATTAAATTGTATTAAAATGTGTCATTTCTACACTCAGAAAAAGTCAGCAGCAAAATATTTTTATGAAGAAATTTTCAACTGTTTTTCACCTCCTTACATTTTAATTTGAATTTTTTGTCGACAAAAATAAGATCTTTTTTTTTATATATATAACTAGCTAATATATCCGGTGTTTCTCTGGAATGTATTTTTTTTTAAAGATCAAAGAACCAAGGCATGCACCTTATACAAACAAGGTTTAGTCTTTGACCTCAAAGGAAAGGGATAGATTATTTAGAGAAGTTGATGGGAACCATACGTGAATTATTGATTAGGCGAAACAATCGTGAAAGACAATTTGAATTGCTTTTAACCGAGGCTAGTGCTATGCCTTTACCTCAGCAAGCATTTGCAGTCCTAAGTTGTGTTCCTGTCCTTAAATTCCACATTTTCCACAATTTATTTGTAGATTTTTCTATAATTCTTAAATGTAGGATAGAACAAAGAAAGTGAAAAAACCATGCCCGAGCCCGGACTCGAACCAGAGACCTCTGAATTGATAGTCTAGCGCACTCCCCACTAGACTTCTTTGTAGCGAAGTTTGTAGCGCTGTCTTTGACATCTGTGTTAAATTATGTTCAAAGGCTTACCATTATGCACTCGTTTACATGAGCAACAAAGATAAGTTCTTCAATTTTGCAATGTATGATTCAGTTAGTCAAAGAAAATTTATTTTTCTTTGCTTGCGGAGTAAAATTTTTAGAATAAATGTTGCAGAAGGCCTTTGGCGGTCGAGCGTTATAAAGAATAGGAGTGTTTGAGTGGTACAAGATGTTCAAAAAGGCACAAGAAAGCGTCGAAGATGAACTTCTCCAAAAGCACCCACAGCACTTTGACAGATGAGCAACATGTCAAGCAAATCAAGGAATTGTTACTCGAAAATCATCGGTTTTCATAAAGAAAATTTGTTTATACTCTCAACAGTTCAAATATGTATAACTAATGTTACCAACTATACTTACTTTGTAAGTATCATACTTATTTTCAGCTTCATATACTTACTAAAATTACATACTTATAAGTATACTTACTTTTAAGATTTATACTCAATTATGCTTACTTTTCAGCTCCGGTTGAACGTTTTTATTTGCAAAAGTGGAAAAAGTTTGAAAATTGTAACCAACAGCGTTAAAAATACAGATTTTTAAAAAATAATATTGAATACAGCTGTGTCGAATTTTACAATTTTTTTAAAGACAAGACCTAAAATATTAAGGGTGTACTGTAGTTCGTCGGCTAAAAAATAGGCTATTTTCGGGAGCTTGCTATGAAAGATATGTTTATATAAGTAGGAGGGAATGATATATGAAGTTTAAATTTATAAAAATAAAAAAATTTATCAATGTTTTTTAATAATTTGGAGGCAGGTCGGCTCCCACACGATATCTCGGCATCTGTTTATCTGAAACAAAAAACCGAAGTGTTTTAGATTCAATATGACAAGGACTATAAAATAGACTATTAATATTAATTTTTAGCAATTGTTGTTAAATATAAGTAACAAAAACCAAAAAAAAAAAATTTTTTTCGCTGTTATTTGTAAAAAAATATAGTAAACATAAATTTTTTTAACACGATTATAGTTTTTTTGTAAGTAGTTTTGTGCTAAATATGTGTTTAAAATTTCAGAAGGATCAGCCCACCGGAGAAATAGTGAGGGGCGTCCGTGAAAACGTAGTTTTGAGAAAAACGCTTTTAAAGTTTTTGAAATGCGTTCTAACATGAGTTAAGGTAGAGAAATTTTTGGGTTGAAAAAATTACTTAAACTGCTCGGATCTTCATAAAAATTTAATACAATATTCTTAGTACATATACAAAAATTGTAAAAAAAAGGAAAAACTTTCGAAAGTGACCAATTAGACTCCACACTTAAATAAAATTTACAGCCAAGACAAATACGATTTCAAGCAAAAAGAAAAAAAATCAAATTAATGTAGCGCTTCAATTCAGTGACAGTTAGAGCGAATAATGATAACTTTTCTTTGGATGTGATTTTTTTATTTTTTTTTTATTTGACTACTTTGAAAGTGCGTATAACTTTTAATTTTTTGTTATGCTTTTGTTTGTTTTTAAACTATTTTATATATTAGAAATATATATGAATTTAAAATATATAAAATTAATATTTTGTTTATTTTTTATCTGAAGACTTTTTGGTTTTAGATAGATTGTATACACAAAACTTTTTAAGGAAAACAAAACGAGGGTGTGACAATATTTAAAGAATATTGTAGGTTCTAATGATTTTAACATAAATTAGTAAATTGTATCAAAAAGATATAAAATTTGTTTTTCTAAGGTAAAATACTTACTTATACTTATTTTAAAAAATTATTCTTACTAATACTTACTTTTCAGTGTTTTAAGAAGCAAATATACTTATTTTTTAATAACATGAGTTGGTAGCATTATGTATAACCCTTCAAAACTTTTTTTTTTCAGACAACATTTGGGTCTAAAAAAAGAGTCAAGCCTCGTTTGGTGCCAAAAACACTCAAATTATTCTTACACTACACTCGTTTTTTGCGATTTTTTCACCAAAACATCAACTCGTATTGTTTCACAACAACAGTAGATAAAATGCGAATCGAAAAAGTTAGAACAATAGACTATCGCATGATACAAAGAACTACAGATAAAGTATTGCACATGTCCGCCATCTTTGCTGTGACGTGCAAGGTGCTCCTTGGTTAAAACGTAGTCACAATTTATTCATAGGGTATAAAGATTTTAAAATGCCTACATATTCTTATGAAAACTTGTTTTACTGATATGAAATAAATATTGTTATATAAAGCACATAAAGCACATAGAGTCTGTTTGTTGCGCCGGGAATAAAGTAAATATATTTTTAAGTAGTGTTTGTGAAGAAAAATTTGCAAATTTTGTAGGGGTGTTTTTTCCCTTTTTTACCGATTTACACAAAAAGCGGCTACGTTGCTTGATGTGCTTGACAGAATTTTGACTGTTTTTTCGTTTTCATTTTGCTATCTTCGTCACTTTTCTACATTTTCTTTTGAATGTATTCATCAAGTGTCACATTTGACGAGCACCGATGACGAGGTGCGCAGTAAATTTTGTTTGTTGCGCCGGGAATACTATACCTGTAGCTCTTTGTATCATGAGACTATCGTATATAAAAAAAAATCCTTCATTTTCAATGGTTATTTAATGGTAAACGAAAACTTTTATTTTTCATTTTCGATAGTCTACATTTGTAACGACGATATCACTTTTGCTGGGTTAGTCATGGATACTTTCTATGCCCAAATTATAACAGTAGCATGTTGCTTTATATTTTGCTGCATGTGTGTATTCCATTTATAGATTTTTTTTTTTGCATCTAACGAAACAAGGTAGTAAAACGAAAAACGTGATTGAAAAAATTAAACATATGTGCAAACATACCATTGATTTTAATTTGGCACTGGAAATATGTACAGGGTTGCCCATATTCGACAGACCCATCTGGCAACGCCATAACTTTTGACAGAGATGTCAGATCGCTTAATGACATACCGCGTTTGAAGCGTCAGTCCAAGCAGATTTTTACCATGGAACAATACAGGAATTTTGGAACAAAATTATCATGTCCGATGAAGCCCATTTCACATTGAATGGGACCGTAAATAAGCAAAATTGCCGTATTTACGCCACTGAAAATCCTCAGGAGATTCAAGAAGTGCCTCTTCATGACGAAAAAGTCACAGTTTGGTGCGGCGTTAGTGCGAAAACGGTCATTGGGCCGTTTTTCTTCCAAAATGAAAATGGCCATGCTGTTACCATTAACCAGGAGCGTTATCGCGACATGATGACCAATTTTGTGATGCCAATTATTCGTCGAAAGCGTATGAGGCAGTTCTGGTTTCAACAAGACGGCGCTCCACCGCACACAAGTCGCATAACAATCGATTTTCTGAAGAATTTGTTTCCGGGCCGTTTGATGTCGAAAAGTGGTGATTTGGACTGGCCACCGCGTTCGCTCGATTTGACGCCGCCTGACTTCTTCTTGTGGGGATATTTGAAGTCAAAGGTTTACGTTAACAAGCCAAGGACCGTAGAAGAGCTCAAGGACAACATTCGTGAAGAAATAACCGCTATTCCGACCGAAATGTTGGCGAAAACGATGGAAAATGCTGCAAAAAGGTCACAATACGCCATCAACGCCAGAGGCGGCCATTTGAGAGATATCATATTCAAAAATTGATGTAAACAAATCTACTTGGAACAAATTAAATGATTACGATTGCCAACCGCCAAATTTTTATTTTTTTCTTTGATTTTTTTAAAAAAAACATGGGTCCGTCGAATATGGGCAACCCTGTATATGGGCATTTTCAAACTTGCGTTACTTACAATTTGTACGAAAAAATATTAAAAAAAAGGAATGAAAAAGTCTAATTTTTAAAAAGGTTTTTTATATTTGCATAGTAATAAAATGGCGCTATGTTAAGTAAAAACAATGAAAACAATCGACCCTAAATTGTCGATTTAACGATATAAGCAAAAATATGTGCTGGTGTTACGTTACAAAAAACACAAGTGATTTTGATTTGGATTACGAAACATATATTTTTTTACATATATTTTATATGTATAAAGATGGTGCTGAAGTTGGTGTGCTTAGAAAAAGGTGAAAATTGGGCCACATAGCTCAGCTCCAGATCGTTAAAAAAAAACAAAAATATATTCGGAAATATACCCTTTAATGAACCAAAGTTGAATGAAAAAATGGAAAATTAAGAAAATTATATAGCATGAAAAAAGTAGAGAAATTTACATTATTTTAGACCATATTGTTGCGTGTAAAAACTAGATAAATTATTCAAAGACGCTCATTTTGGTAAAAGATGTGTAGAATTACATTACAAACAGATTAAAAAAAATTTAAATTGGTCTATCAAGGGGCTATGGACTATCCTACACATAGGAAGGCAGAGTAACAGGAAAATTTGTTCGATCTTTCGGACTATCCTACATGTCGGATGGACTTTATTATTTTTCAACATTAGAAGATAGCATCGCGCAATGTCAAAACAATTTCTTGCCGTTTTATAATTTTTGAAGTTTACTGCTATAAAGTTTAATGAACTCCTTCCAAAACGCAGTATGCGAATCACCTGCCATTTTTATATATTCAACTTTGCACTTTGTTTCCGTTTTTCTTTATATGTTCACTCCACGACGTCTTTTTTAGCATGAAAGAATGTATGAAGTCGGATGAAAGTGCGTTCGCACATGCTACATGTAGGAAAGACGGGCCGCAGTGTTTGCTTTCGCACATTCTACATGTTCATCCCACCTGTCAAATCAGTCCTACATGTAGGCTAGTCCGAAATTCCCTATTAGTTTGTTTACAGAAAAATGCATTTAAAGTTACTCTGGTTAGTTAAAGGTACTCTGGAGCACCGGGTTTTAAGTGCCATAGAGTCTGAATTATAAGCGGGATTGATTTGAAATGTTTTTTACTTATTCTTGAATAGTTGTATCAATTACAAAATTCCATTTGCAAAACTTGGTTTGTATAAAGTTTTCTATTGGGTTTGAATCTGTGCTATGTCCAGGCTAGTATAGTGTTTTCAACGTCAGTTTCGATACAAAATCCCTCACCTAATAAAAAAATTTAAACAGATTTTTTTTTTAGTTTTCGGTTTGTTTTGTTACTAAAGCAAAGATGGAGAAAAATAATTTTCTTGTACAGAAAAACTCTTTTGCTTGATTCTATCTAGAATATGCCCAATTTATTGGAATGAAGCATTTTAAACAGTTCATTTGAAAAAACTCTTACAATGAGTACTTATTTCTATCATTAAGTTTTTATTTATTTCAACTGAGAATTTATTTATTTGAATTGAGAATTTTATTCTGAAGTTGAGAATTTTATGCATGGAGCCTTCTACTGACCGCTCTAGCGCTTATTCTTGTGTTTGTCATTTCTAGAAATTCTAACTTAATTTCCTTTATTGGATTGCTTTAACTACTAATTTGTTTTAATTATCTTAGCAATTCTGACATGACAGCGGCCTATTTAAATTGCAATTTGGCAAGTTGATAAACCTTCTTTAGGCAGATCAACAACAACAACAACTAGGGCTGCCAGGTCCCGATCTCCACGCGGGTTGTCCCGATTTTCAGCCTAAAAAATTTGCGTCCCGCGAAGACCTCACGCGGGACGCCAAATTTCCCGATTTCTTGAAAAACAATTTTATTTTGTAATATTTTAACTATTTTTTAAAAATACTTCCTACGTTTTTATTTCTTCATGACTAAATTTGTACAGATTTTTTGTACGCCACTGATTAATTGCATCGAATCGCATACTTTTCAAGCAACCGAACAGTGTTTGAAATAAAGAAAAAGGGAGCGAATAAAACAATAACATCATTCTTTGTGGATATTGTTAATTTTGCTTTGCTCATTTTCAACCACGATGTTCGTTAAGTTCAACATATCGCATCCTTTTCTAGCAATCAAACATAGCATGAACGAAAGAAATCAAAACGAAAAAAACAATATGTGCATTATGTAAAATACATTATAAAATACTAATTTTGAATTTTCAGATATTAGTATGGGTTTGTAAAAATATAAGTTTTTTTATTTCTATATTAATTTAGTTGAGTTCTCTCCACTGACTTTTGTTTAAAATATAAAATTTCTTTTTTAAAGTTACATACAACTAAAAAAAAAAATCGATTTTCAGTAGACGTATTTAAAGTTTTTTTTTGTTATTTTT